>JALGPY010000002.1:66560820-69269153 GCA_023055425.1 Linanthus parryae
GTGCTGATGGTACAGAAATGCTGGAAGGACCAGGGGTCTACGTCCTAACCACAGTGGCCGGTGTGGAAGGCGCCGTGCCTGCTCCGGTTATATCACTATCCAGAGTAGGTGCACCAGAGGAGACAGTACTAGTAGGCTGCATGAACCCAGCAGCAGATTCCTCCCTTTCATTTGGGTGCTGAATCATCATTGATGACGTGGCAGATTATGATGATGTGGCAGAATCTGGTGAAGTGGCAGTGGGTAAGAACAAGGTAGAATCTGTTCTTTTGTTACAACCTGAAATGGTGGAAGAAGGGAGCAGTGAGTAGATGCAAAAGGAAAAATGCTCTCGTCAAAAATAACATCCCGACTAATGTATATACGACTTGTTGATTTATCCAAGCACAAATAGCCTTTATAATCGTCCGCGTAGCCAACAAAAACACACATTTTTGTTTTAGCATCTAATTTTGATTGATTATAATCACGGAGATACGGGAAACAAGTGCAGCCAAAAAATTTCAGGCGAGAATAATCAGGTACAGTGCCGAATAATAACTCAAAAGGGGATTTGTTTTGAGTATTCTTGCTAGGTAAACGGTTTATCAAGTAAACAGATGTTTTAACAGCATGGTACCAAAAACGATTAGGTAAAGAGGCTTTTTTGAGCATGGTGATGGCGGTTTCCATGATTTTTGATGAGTGATACCGTTTTCACTCAAAATACGCTGAAAAGTAAAGGAGACGTATTCTCCCCCTCCATCCGACCGTAGGATACGAATAGGATATTTGAGAAGTGTTTCAATTTGTAATCTAAAAGTATTAAAAACAGATGCTACCTTGGATTTATTGTGTAAAGGGAAAATCCACGTAAATTTGAGAAATCGTCAACAAACAAAACATAATAACGGTAACCATTATAGGATTGGGTGCTAGCCGGCCCCCAAGCGTCGCTATGCAATAAATTTAATGGTTCAGTAGAGACAGATGTGGATTTAGAATAAGGCAAGTGATGCATTTTCCCAAATAAGCAAGAGTGACACATAGAAGCAAAATCAAAATTAGAGTTTCCCGATTTGGGAATTATTTGACGTAAAATATAATCAGATCGGTGCCCTAGACGGGCATGCCATAGTTCTGAAGTAACTTTATTTCCTATACACGCTTGCGGTGATTTCTGAAACGGAAAAGAGTGAATGGGGTAAAGCCCATTTTTACTCAGCCATTGGTAGAGTATTTTGCCCGTAGCTATGTCCTGGATAGAAAAGGAAGTAGAATCAAATATAAATCGACATTTTTGATCTGTGCACATTTTGTGAACAGATAATAAATTTGTACTCAATTTAGGAACATGCAGTACATTATTTAGAGAAAAATAATGAGATGCTGTAGAAAGTAAAGAGATACCAGAATTATGAATATGAAGAGTTTGCCCATTTCCCACAGCGACAAAGTCGTGTCCCACATAAGAGTCATAAGAGTTCAACATTCCAAGATCATTTGTCATGTGGTTTGTGGCTCCGGTATCGGACAACTAGTAATTATCCGTAGGATTGAAATTTTGAGCAGTAGCAGTTAAGGCAGTGAGTTGATCAGAGGGCATTCGCCCTTGATACGAGTAATCCACGCGGTGAATGTAATCAAGAGCTGTGTGGTATCCCTGACCACAAATTTGGCATATAACAGATCCATTTCTACTATTAAAGCCAGAATTAAAACCAGAAGTGCGACCACGATAGGAATCAGATCTGCCACCTCGAGGGTGACCATTACGAGCATACATATTTCCATTCCTACCATCAAAACCAGAGTTATGCCTACCACCTCTACCGTGGCCATAACCAGTGTTTCTACCACGATAATAATGTCCATTTCTGCCGTTTCTTCTGCCTCTTCCCCTATTAGAATAATTACCAGAAGTGTGTTGTTGGGGATTTCCAGTGGTGACAGAATTGAAAGCAGTGACAGAGTTTTCAGCAACAATATTTTGAGAATTTAACATCTGTTCCTCTGATTTTAACAGAACATGAAGATCTTCGAATGAGATAGAACCAGAATGTGTTCGAATTGAAGTTCGAAACGAATTATATTCTGCAGGTAGTCCCTTAAGGGCAAATAAAAGCATATATTCATCCTCAACAGTGACTTTAGCAACAATAAGTTTGTCTCTAATATTCTTGAGTTTTTGCATATAAAAGTCAATGGAATCTGACTTTTTCTTAATAGATTGTAACTCATCTTTCAATTACAGAATATTAGCCCTTGTGGGAGAGGCATACCTGTGTTCTAGCAAAAGCCAAATTGCACGAGATTTGGTCTGACCTATCACCAGTGAAAGAGTCTCTTGACTCAGTGTTGCATTCAGAAGGGTTACAAGCGCCTGATCCTGCGCTTTCCAAGATACATACGCCGGATTCACCGTGGGTTCATCGGAGTCCTTGTCAGCCGTTTCAGATCTGGCCAAGAATTCCGCCGGACATGGGTTCAACCCATCAACATAGCTGAACAAAGATTGGGTCTTTAGAAGGGTTCATGATTTATTATTTCCAAATCATGAAATTAGACCCGTCGAGTTTAAAGGGGATCAAGTTATGAACATTCGAGAGAAGATAAAGTGGGTTCTCAGAAACACCGGAGTTTGCAGTTGTGACTAACTGTGTTTGTGTGCTATTGGATGCAATCGGAGTTACCGACATGGTGGCTCTGATACCATGAAAATCAAGAGATTCAAGAGCTTCATCTCCAACAGGAGTAATTATTGCTTGCTCCAAGAGCAAATATGACGTGGTGCTCTAATCAATACATGACATGACACGTCAGGAACATGTAGGAATCCACTTTCTTTTGTCTGCCACTCATTCTCTTTCTTCCTGACGTGTCATGTGCTGTATTGATTAGAGCACCACGTGTAATTGCTCTTAGAGCAAACAAAAATTTCTAGAGAAGAGAAGTGGAGGCAATAGAGAGTTGTAAGAGAGAGAGGCAGAGAGTAAAGTGAGATGTATATTTCTCAGTTGATACGTATAGAATACAGAGGGGTTTATTTACTTTGTACAGGCTAATGTAGACCATAAGATTAATCTGACCTAGATCTAATGGTCTCTAGTATAGAGACGTTAGTAATAGCACTGTAAGCCTTGGAGTTTGCTGGTCCTTTCAGTTAGGTCCATGGCAGTGTTGGGCTGAGCTTGAGTGTTGGGCTTTGTCTTGACCTTGGGCTAGACTATTGGACTACTTCTGTTAATAGCCGGATCCCTGAAGGAAATTTTAGATTATTTATCAAATCCTGCCTAATGTTCGTCAGAATATGGCTCACTCCCATTATTAACAGGAATTGGATACGGAAGCTTTGTATTCCCCCAAACGGTGCTTTTTCACTTGGCTCCTTGGCCACCAAAAACTTCACACTAATGTGGCTCTCAAACCTTATCATCTCAGATCAAAGTTCGCTTTACCCTGTGTGTAGTTTGAAACTTGAGAACTTAGGCGACTTGTTCAGAGATTTCCCATTGCTTCAAAACCAGTGAAGTTGGCTTCACCCCCCTTCTTCCTTCTACAGTGATCCAAATACCTTTGAGCCCCCTTGAAGAGACATTGGCAAGCTACTTTCCCTTGAAGAGCCATTTGGTAATGCTAACTCCATCATGAATGTTGTTGTCTTGGCTAGAAGAATCAAGGAGGAAGTTATTTTCTGGTCCTTTTTCATGCACAAGTACAGCAGCAACCTCCCACTACTCTCGGAACTCTCAAATAGAGGCAGTCTTGTCCGTCATGGGTTAAGTTAAACACTAATGTTTCCTCCACTATCTCCAGTGTGGGAGTGGGAGGCTTAATAAGAGACTCTAGACGAGCCTGGATTGCTTGCTTTAGCCTCAGGGCTATGTCTACCAGCCCCATTGTGGCTAAAGCCTTTTGCTCTTCTTACTGGGATCTTGATGGCTAAGGATATCAATATACTATGTGCTTTCATATCTGCCAGCATAGACTGCAGTGATGTTGTTAAGGTCTTTTATTGTAGTGATCCTCTTCATGACAAAATGCAGGCAACTGAGTTCTCTAGATTTCAGCTGCATCTTGAGCACAGAAATTCCAAGAAAGCTGCAGACTCCCTAGCTACGCATGATGCTTCAGAGCTTGCCTCTATCTCTAATGCGTTTGATTCTATTTTCCTTGCAAACAGTTTTAACTACTTATGGATGTTGAGTTCTCCCCAGTTTTTGGAGCCTATTTTGTTTTAGGATTGTAGAGGCATTCCCTTCCCCATTCTGGCAGTTATGCCTTAGTTTCTTTTTAATAGATCCAGTTTAATAAAGAAAAGGTTAAATTTTACTTTAATCAATTCTTGTCCGAAATATTCTCCTTCGAAAAAATTTAGAAATTATGCCATGTAGTATGCCTTGAGTATAGCTACTAGACTTGCTATGCAAACTGTTAGAAAGTTTGACTTGGATCAAATTTGGTAATAATTTTGGTCCAAAGAAAAAGAAAGGTCAAGGGAAAAAAAATTGGAAACATGTTGGTGGCGGTGGTGATATATTAAATGGACATGTTGTTGGCTTGGCCTCGAAGTATTTCCTTTGATGTATCTCACGCCACACACTTGTGGCTATTAAAGGGCTTCTTTGGTTTGTAAAATATACACAATACACACAGAGGGACGTGAGAGAGCATTTAGTTGCTTGAGAGCTTTTGTTTGGTGTGTCGGGTGGGTTGTTTCGGGTCGCCGCCGTGGCCGTTGTGGCCACGGCGTGCATTGTAATCGGGTTCTCTTCTCAATAAAATATCTGGTTCTGGCCGTGGATTAGCTAGCGAGTTCGTTACGAATTCGTTAGTGAACCACGTTAAATATCTGTCTCGTTCTTGTTTTGCTTTCGTCGTTCTTGCTCGAATACCCACACGTTATAACAAACTGGTAACGGAGCTCTGAAACAGGAGTTCTGTTACAACAAACTGGTATCAGAGCGAGGTTAGGGGATCACCAGTTGTAACAAACTGGTATCAGAGCCAGGTCAGAAGGAAAACCAGTTTTAACAAACTGGTATCAGAGCCTGGTCAAGAGGAACACCAGTTTTAACAAACTGGTATCAGAACCGGAGTTCCAAGATCAGGGTGGAGCCAAGAGCTAGGGTTTCACGTTTTGGCGGAACTCAAAGCTAGGGTTTCACTATTCAGGTGGAGCAGGCTATCGGGAGTAGGGTTTCGAGATTCCGCTAACAACGATGTCTGGTTTGGCGATCAAGATCGATCTGTTCGTGAGAGAGAAGCAGGTACACCCACCATCTGAAGTCCCGTGGAGGGGGATATCCGGGCTCCTGACGGAGCAATCTGGCGCGTATTTGATTAGGCGTGCAAGGGATCTGACAAATCCGGCACACATTCAGTACTGACGCGAATCTGGCGGTTCACGCGCATTTGGCGTTCTGGCGATTGACGTTCAGGCGCATTCCGGCTCCCGGCATGGAGTATCGGGCGTGTGAATTGAATCTGATTCTGGCTCATGCGTTGCAGGAACTCGTTCGAGTTGGAGTAACGGACTGGAGCATCGGGCGCGTGAGATTTCTGGCACGCGCATCTGATTCTGGTTCTGGCGCGCATTATGCACGAGTTTGTTCTGGCGTGCATCTGGTTTTGCAGCGTGTACCATGACACGCACTGATCTCGCATCTGGCGCGATCTGTTTCTGGCGAGCATCTCGCGCATCTGAGGCATACGGGGCGCATCGGGCATGACAATTTGGGCACTCGTCATCGGTGCATCTGGTCTGGATGACATTTGGGTACTCTGTCATGGTGCATCTGTCTGGCGCAATTGGGCGCATCTGGAATACATTCGGTCATGCTTTCTCAGTGTATGTATTCGAGTCTGGTTCTGGGTGGAGCACTTGTTTTTGTTTTCGGAAGTGCAACCACATCGGGCACATTCGTTGCAGGAACGCATGGTAGTTGGAGCAACGATTTGACGATTCGGGTTTCGCATACAGCTGCGGAATATCTGTCTGGGGAAGCGTGCTCGTTTCGAGTTTCTGGGAGATGCATCCGGTTTAGGTTTGAGAAGAGAAGCATTAGGTTCTGGTTTTCGAGTTGCTGAGATGATTCAAGTCAAGGTGGAGATTTGTTAGAAAGTTTGACTTGGATCAAATTTAGTAATAATTTTGGTCCAAAGAAAAAGAAAGGTCAAAGGAAAAAAAAACATGGAAACATGTTGGTGGCGGTGGTGATATATTAAATGGACAAGTTGTTGGCTTGGCCTCCAAGTCTTTCCTTTGATGTATCTCACGCCACACACTTGTGGCTATTAAAGGGCTTCTTTGGCATACACAATACACACAGAGGGACGTGAGAGAGCATTTAGTTGCTTGAGAGCTTTTGTTTGGTGTGTCGGGTGGGTTGTTTCGGGTCGCCGCCGTGGCCGTTGTGGCCACGGCGTGCATTGTAATCGGGTTCTCTTCTCAATAAAATATCTGGTTTTGGCCGTGTATTAGCTAACGAGTTCGTTACGAATTCGTTAGTGAACCACGTTAAATATCTGTCTCGTTCTTGTTTTGCTTTCGTCGTTCTTGCTCGAATACCCACACGTTATAATAAACTGGTAACGGAGCTCTGAAACAGGAGTTCTGTTACAACAAAAACATCTTTGGAACAATGCTATGGTATCCCTAATTCAGATAGCCTTTGTTCGAAACTCCCAGTCACTTTATTTTACTAAAATCGAACAGCATTTGCAGTCTTTATGAATTGGTTGTTTCTAGTGTTATAATGAGTCCATATGCTCAATTCTTTCTCCCAAGGTAAAATTGGAAAATGGTTCGAATACGTAGGTTACACATCTATGCGAGTATCGTGTAAAAATTGCAGAAAAACCGGTAAATACATTCCTATTCATGAAAACTTGCAGATGTAATTGGAGGACATCCCGGGTCATGAAAACTTTCTATAAATGTTGGTTTCCACTAATTCCTTACTCCCTCCGTCCCAAATTAGTTGTCTTATTTGTCATCATAGCTTGTCCGAAAATTGTGTCTCTTTTAGGAATACAACCACTTTTTACCACTACTTTTTTCAATTTTACCTTTCATTAATTACTTGTTTTTTTTCTTCCTAGGCGGTCACCATGTACTACTACCACTAATATATGATGGCACTTTTTAAAAAGCGTGATATTTACTTTTGCATCTTTCCAACTATCTTAGTATGTGTGAAAAATCAAACAAGACAATCAATTTGGAACGGAAGGAGTAATTTATATGTGACAATATCCTTTGAGAATCCAAAAGATGAAGAGCATCTCTAATAAGCATATTGAATTTCAACAATGGCTTTATAATAGCAATTGGCACGATAAATGCTGACAGGACTGTAAACCAACCATATTGGTCATGCATTGTTCAGGTTTTGCACAATAAGAATGACTTACTGTAAACCCGTGTATGGACGTTCTCAATAATTAATATGAAGCGCTGTTACTGTCGCAAGTGGCACAAATATAATGAACCCTTGAGTAACCTTTTCAGATAAATTGAATGTGTGCTATGTAATCAGGATTGTACAATAACCATCAGCAGACCCTAGAAACAAGGGGATGGATGGACACAATGCAACAAAAAGGGTAAACTATTGAGCTTATACATACATTAATAATTGAGATGTGATGAAAACGAACATGAGTTGAAAATTTGTACAAACAGTAGAAATTTCCGCGAATGAAGTGGGTGGTAAATATGATCAAGTGAACTCAGGAGTTCCTCCAAACACTTCAGTGAGAACATGAACAAACTAGTTATACTCGATGAAGTGTTCAGAAGGAACTCTAGAGGACACCCGAATTAATCATGTAACAGAGACTATTGTGGTCTCTTGCTATTTCCAACTAGGTATGTCCCTATCTTCTATATATACTGTGTGGTTGCTAGTGGTGGTGTGTGGGCATATAGAGGTTTACGAAGAGCTACAGAAAATTAAGCCATCAAGAAAAATCATGTATAAAACATTTGTATGAATCTGGTTGCGATTACGGTTACATCAATGGTTGACTCGGTTGTACTTGTCTTACATTGTTCTAGCCATTATTTCTTCGAGGTATGGAATATGTAAGGCACATGCATATCGATGTTCTTAGGAGCATCTGATTCTCAACTGCTTGAAACATTTCATATTTGAAGTTCTGTGGAGAATAGAGATTGCATGTTTGCTTTCCATGTAAGTCATGGAACAAGTAACAACTTGTTGAAAGGAAAAAGCATTTGTAGAGACCACATGTACACTGAGATTTTCATATTAGATCCATTGTTTCACATGATACACTATTGTGACCAGGTTCAATTCTCACCATAGTACTTGTGAGACTTCTTTCCTAGTACATCTCGAACTATCAAATTCCCATGTTTACAAAATGAAAGGGACAGGAACTACATACCTTGTGTCAAAACACACTTAAGTACGAGGCATTTAGCGATAATGGTGGATTGTAATGTAATGTTGTGAAAGTTTTGGACTATGGAAATTTTAAAACTAAATTATTGTTAATTAATTGAAGGCAGAAAAACCCTCCCGCCATAAATTAACAATGACGTTTTGCTTCAATTCCTGCAGGCAAAATATAGTGAGGTTATAGCATGTCCGGTTAACTAATAACATATATTGCTAATGATCATGCCAGATCTAACGTATGAATTGTAAATTTGGTGTGTTTTAGCAAAATATACTATAGCGTATGAATTGTAAACTTAAGTAATGGCTAATTATACCACGATGGACATGTTGAGTAAGAAGGGCAATTAGTGAAAAATATATTCTAGTGCACGGCATCTAGGAAGACAAAGATGATAATGAGAGAAACGATATTGGAAACTTAGCTCCGACTACCAAAATCATGACTAGGTTCACATAACTACTCTATACTTCAATGATTCTCTAAAATGTTCGAAATATTTATTGAAAGCTTCATACATGCAATGTTGCAATATATATACGTATAGAAAATGGGAAATTGACAAGAACATGCATGGGTTACTATTAATCAGGTGTCCTCTAGAGTTCTCCTGAATACTTCAATCAGAACAAATATTTGCAGTTTTGATCTCACTGAAGTGTTTGGGAGAACTCCCGAGGTTTACTTGATACTATACTTATATAAAATTCATAAACTTCCACAGCATGAATCCAGAACTTTTCTACCATATTATTTTTCAAGTAGCGCATTCCGGAATTAGAAAATATGAACTATCCATGTTTTTTTAGTGAATCCAGAACTTTGGCATGCTGTTTTTGATACGAGTCGACCGTATCACATCGTTATTGTTTAATTGTTTATTTGTTTATTAAGTATTAGTAATTAATATTTGATTATTTGGTATGATTATTGTTTATTTAATTAGTTAGTAGACCGTGCCGAGCACGTTAGGTCAAACAGGTTTAGGTTAAGGGTTAAGAGTCTATGTATAAGCTGTGTCATCTTCAGGATATACGATACTGGTACGTATCAACTGATTCTTTCATTGATTTCATCATCCAACTGGTAAATCATGAAGGACATGTTATTCATTCTCGAAGATCCCGAAGACATCGAAGAACTTTGCAAGCAGTTGAATCAAACAATCAATTATCTACGATGCGGTACACCTCCAAGTGCGTGGGTATTTCACCATGACTGATGTGAAAGACATCAAAGCAAGTGGTGGACGACTCTGAGCTGTGACCACTGAGGAGTTGTGTCGCATCCAGAAGGAGATATTTGAGGCCAAACTCGTACCCTCCCAAGATCCGGCGAGCAACCACCAACCAACCAAGCAGCAGCCGCCAACTCCGTCAAAGCCGCAAGAACAACAACAACAACCGCCACCGGAGGAAACAGATCAGTAACAAGAATAATTACCGGAGCCATTCCCAACCATGCCGCCACCTGCTGCAATTTTGGTGACCAAGCAGCTAACCCATGACACACAGCAGCAGCAGGTTCAGGAGATCCAACCCTCGGTCGCGGCCTTCATCGGCGAACCCAACCTATCCTCGACGAACCCGCAACAGCTCCGACCACAAGATCCGATCTTTGAACCGCCCCACGACCCTACTGCACTTCGCCACCAGAATCTGAGTAGGTTCCGTCGCCCAGACCCCACCTTCAGACGCCGTTTCCGGCACTTTCCCGTCGCTCCAGACCCTGGCCGGACTAGCGGCGACATCCGCATAACCAACACCACCAGGGACCATCCACGGTCAATTGCTGCCTCAATCCGTCGTCGTCGTCGCCATCCGGGTACTTTCGTCGACCACCAGCAGAACCCCCACCGCCGTCCACGGTTAAATTTTGTGCTTATTTTACTCATTTAAAAGATTGATTTCTCGTTTTCTATGATTTATCAAGATACTAACTCTTGCACTTAATCTATTTCTTGAAATTTAGTACTCCAACAAACATGCACTTTGTGAATGTCTTGCTAGTAACATTTGTTTCTAAGAGTATTTTGTTCTAAAAATGGTGTTATTAGAGTGAAAATTAAGTCTAGTTAACATTATAAATGAATATTTGAGACATTGCCAATTGGATTTAATGGATTTGCTTGGTTATTATGCATGTAGTGTTTGATACGTGTGTGATATGTTATATTTATTTACTAGCATTAAGTATGTCTCGCAGACATCGAGATCGTCTCACTCACACAAGCGATCGCCTTTGGCGCCATTGATGGTGAGCAAAGATGAGACAGACTCCTCGTTAAGTTAGAACACTAAGTGGAAGGATTCATTTGTCGCCTTGGATAGATGCCAAGATGAAGGTAGCTCGTAAGCACCAGAAACATGATGAATTCCCTTAAGCCATGTAAGTTTATGGAAAAGCAGAATGCGAAAAATGAATTTAGGACGTATTCGCATGCGATATTTCGGTACTTGGGTTAGGCCCCAGAGGGTAACTGAACTATAATCTTCATACTGGTCCGTATGAGATTAGACATGCACTCCAGTGAGAGTTTAAACACTATGACGTGTGTTTCAATAAACACATGCAGAAGAGCGACATGAGGTATTGTGTTGAGCAGTCCCATGACTCCTCATCGTGTGAGCCTCGTCGATCATTCGAGTATGATTGACGTTGTATACCCTTATTACTCTTGAATGTATCGTGAAGTGATGGTTTGGTGGTGCTAATTTGGCATGCCACCTACAGGTCGTGAATGATTGACCTTCCGGACACTACTGGTAAGTCAGCCGACCCGAAACCAAATGACACATAGGCAAGAGGAAGATTCTCATTGCATCACTATGTCTATTCATTGGGCCCTCTTGTGAGAATCATGGGGGATCATGAAAGTTTTCAACAAAGCAGTAGCGCGTTAGACACATTCGAGCATGGTCTATAGGACTAGACATGTTCATGGTCTTTGAGATGGCATTTGATGTAATCTAGGGCATAAGCGGGTTAGACTATACATTATATTTTTAGAGGTTTAGCCTACACTGTCTCAGATGAGTTTGGTGTACAGATTTCTCGAAATGCAGGTACTCCCAGCAGTCGCACGACAAGTTCGCACGAAATTCTTATCGATGTTGATTGGAGATTGATGAAATTGTTAGAGTTATACACAGCCCCATGGACAAGTGGGATGGTGTTAGATATATTACATGATGCGGCCAAGAGAGCTGCAATGTAACTTTTACAAACCCAAGGGGTTTAACATGCCAAACCCTAAGGGGTTTAGGCTACAAATAGGTAGAAACTTGATCTATGTAATTACACAGTTTCTACACAAATTAGAACGTCTCTACACATATCAAAACAAAGTTCTCTCTACAATGTCTCTCTCTCACACAACCGAGGAGCGGAATGTGTTGCGGATATCAACGTTCACCCAAGAGATTTGTATTTGAGCTGGGAGCTTAACAACGTGAACATCAACGCCATAGATCTGGGATACTCCTTATTGATGTGTCAGTCATGAGATTTGCATAGACCAAAAACGATGGGGCAGAACTGATTATAGCAATACTATGCACTGAAGGCCATATTGATGGTCAATCCAAGAAAACCAAAAGGCTTCATCTGAGTTGAAAGAGGATCCTGGTGTCAACAAACTTCTGTACATGAGAAAGCACTGCGCCATAACGAAAGACTGCCCTGATTAATGAGAACGAGTATGCCTCTTCAAGACTGTTTTGGGATCCACAATAACGTTTGATTCAGATGATGGCTATATGGGAGGCACTGTTTCGTCTTGTTCGGGTGTTAGGTAACCATTACGAAATATGTTCCGGGCATTTTGTCCTGCCGATTGGGGAAACGGTGTGTTTGTACAGACAACCGGTTAGGGATTAGGTTAGGGACGGTGTATATTTGACATCAACATAGTTATGTAGGGGAATTTAAGGAATAATGGTGTTTTTTTTAGAAGTGGAATAATGGTGTTTACACAGGTATATTTTAGGTATTTTAAAAATATTAGGAGCACTTTAGGTGTTTACACAAGAACCCTTTTGTTACTGATTAATAAAGAAGTTCTTTTCCCTCGAGAAAACATTATAAAGAAGTTGTATTCTTAACATATTCAGGACAATGGATTCTCAAAAAAAAAAATAAAATAAAATAAAATAAAATAAAAAAAATCAGGACAATCCTAAACGAGCTCATTTTAGGAAGCATAGTCATGACAATCCTAACAGAGGTGGGACTTGGATGCGTGATTGTTAAATGCAGTCATCCTCAATCACCCTACTATAAAGCTCACACGGGCTTAATTCTTCCTACAACTCTATTTAACATTGTCGTGACTAAATTAAGGTTTCTTGATCTCTCCAGTTGCAATATTCATGGAAGGGTTTATCGATCCCTCTAGTTCCTTACTCTTGGTTCGCACTGATCAACGCATCAACGTACACGTCGATGTTCGGAGACCGGAACAGAATTTACAACAGTCATCATCGTATGGTTCGTTCCGTGGACCAATCTTGATTAAGTATATGCTTGAAACTTCTAACTCCTATGTTATTCAGCCCTATGACCGGGCGGATCCTTGCAGGCTTGTCGACCATGATCAACCTTATTTCAAAGGTTCATTTTTGGAATGCATCACCAACAAGACTTTCATGTCCTCGGATGCTGGTCCTCGCAAATTTATCGCGGACCACCTCTCGCGGCTGCTTAGTGGCTTGTGTACAATGGACACAGAGCCTATTGTAGAAAGAATTGTCGAAGTTGGCCGTGAAGGTTGCGCTGATGTCACCAATGCTGGAAAAGGTACATTAAAAATTAATGTTAGTTTAAGATTGGATTATGTTCATATCCATGACGAGAGGCATTGGATTGAGATGGAGACTACTAATGCTGAAGATTATAGGATGATCCCAGCTAGCAAAAGGGCAATAGAAAAATTGGAGATCAAGAAAGCAACAGCAAGCGATAGTTGTGTCATATGTATGGAAGACGTCTTCTCGGGTACCGAAGCTGCTTGCATGCCGTGCTCACACGCGTTTCATGAAGAATGCATTGTTAACTGGCTGAAGAGTAGCCATTCTTGCCCTATTTGCCGATTCGAAGTACCGATTGAAAATCAGGATAATGATCGACAATTAGTGATTGCTGATTAGTACGAGATCGTTGTCAGGGGCGGGATCAGGTATTCAAAATACCTGAGACACTTTTGCAAGGTATTCAAAATACCTGGGGTACTATTGCAATTTTTGCAAGGAAAAGAATTGAATTTTTTGTACATTATAGGGTAAAATTGTAAATTTTCAAATTTTTTGTAGGACCCGTGCCTACCCAGGCCGCGTCAGTTAGCTCCACCCCTGGTCGTTGCTCTTTCTACTAGGACTTTCAAATGCAATTTATTGGGGTTAATTAGAATATGTAGCTGTAGGTTGTCAGAATAGTTTTATCCATTCGATTCCCACAGTATGTTTTGATTATGTTACCTAGCTATAATTTGTCAATTGAATTTTATTTTGGTATTTCGTTATGGCAAAACAATCCAATTTGAATCAAACAGTATAAAAAGTTCCGCTACAGTGACTTGCTACTGGTGCTTCTTGTCTGTTCCCCCATGTGTTGCACTAAGGCATGGTCCTTGCGCACCCCCCAACTAAGAAAGCAAAGGCAAGTTTAGGATAGGGCTGTAAATAAATTGAGCCGAACCAAATATCAGTTGTTTGAGTTTGGTTTGTTTGAAATAAGAACGAGCACGAAGTTGAGCCAAACAATTTTGAATTGTTTATTTTTGTTTGACTAAATTTTATTGAGAATGAAGCAGAATTCGACTCACCAATCGAGTTCATTAAGGAAATATTTATGCAATTAAATTTGAATCTTTTAATTTTGTGTTCTATGATAGTTTTTCTCAATGATTTTTTCCGAATATATCATAACACTATCATAAGGCGCAATAGAACTATTTTTTTAAAGTATGTTCACTTACAAATTTCGAAAGCTCGCTCTTTTATGATATGTTCACTTACAGATGTCAAAGATGCTTGGAATGCTATGTCAAATTATTCTAATCCTTGCTCCTTTCATCTTGCCCACCATATCACCAAGATCAACTTACCCCCTTTAACTCTCATTGTTATTTCCCTGACAAACCCTGCCGGATCCCTGAAGGAAAATTTAGATTATTTATCAAATCCTGCCTAATGTTTGTCAGAATATGGGTCACTCCCATTATTAACAGGAATTGGATACGGAAGCTTTGTATTCCCCCAAACGGTGCTTTTTCACTTGGCTCCTTCGCCACCAAAAACTTCACACTAATGTGGCTCTCAAACCTTATCATCTCTGATCAAAGTTCGCTTTACCCTGTGTGTAGTTTGGAACTTGAGAACTTAGGCGACTTGTTCAGAGTTGCCCATTGCTTCAAAACCAGTGAAGTTGGCTTCACCCCCCTTCTTCCTTCTACAGTGATCCAAATACCTTTGGCACGATAAATGCTGACAGGACTGTAAACCAACCATATTGGTCATGCATTGTTCAGGTTTTGCACCATAAGAACGACTTATTGTAAACCCGTGTATGGACGTTCACAATACTTAATATGATGCGCTGTTACTGTCGCAAGTCGCACAAATATAATGAACCCTTGAGTAGCCTTTTGAGATAAATTGAATGTGTGCTATGTAATCAGGATTGTACAATAACCATCAGCAGACCCTAGAAACAAGGGGATGGATGGACACAATGCAACAAAAAGGGTAAACGATTGAGCTTATACATATATTAATAATTGAGATGTGATGAAAACGAACATGAGTTGAAAAGTTGTACATACATTAGAAATTTCCGCGAATGAAGTGGGTGGTAAATATGATCAAGTGAACTCAGGAGTTCCTCCAAACACTTCAGTGAGAACATGAACAAACTAGTTATACTCGATGAAGTGTTCGGAAGGAACTCTAGAGGACACCCGAATTAATCATGTAACAGAGACTATTGTGGTCTCTTGCTATTTCCAACTAGGTATGTTCCTATCTTCTATATATACTGTGTGGTTGCTAGTGGTGGTGTGTGGGCATATAGAGGTTTATGAAGAGCTACAGAAAATTAAGCCATCAAGAAAAATCATGTATAAAACATATGTATGAACCTGGTTGCGATTACGGTTACATCAATGGTTGACTCTGTAGTACTTGTCTTACATTGTTCTAGCCATTATTTCTTTGAGGTATGGAATATGTAAGGCACATGCATATCGATGTTCTTAGGAGCATCTGATTCTCAACTGCTTGAAACATTTCATATTTGAAGTTCTGTGGAGAATAGAGATTGCATGTTTGCTTTCCATGTAAGTCATGGAACAAGTAACAACAACTTGTTGAAAGGAAAAAGCATTTGTAGAGACCACATGTACACTGAGATTTTCATACTAGATCCATTGTTTCACATGATACACTATTGTGACCAGGTTCAATTCTCACCATAGTACTTGTGAGACTTCTTTCCTAGTACATCTCGAACTATCAAATTCCCATGTTTACAAAATGAAAAGGACAGGAACTACATACCTTGTGTCAAAACACACTTAAGTACGAGGCATTTAGCGATAATGGTGGATTGTAATGTATTGTTGTGAAGACTTTGGACTATGGAAATTTTAAAACTTAATTACTGTTAATTAATTGAAGGCAGAAAAACCCTCCCGCCATAAATTAACAATAACGTTTTGCTTCAATTCCTGCAGGCAAAATATAGTGAGGTTATAGCATGTCCGGTTAACTAATAACATATAATGCTAATGATCATGCCAGATCTAATGTATGAATTGTAAATTTGGTGTGTTTTAGCACAATATACTATAGCGTATGAATTGTAAACTTAAGTAATGGCTAAATATACCACGATGGACATGTTGAGTAAGAAGGGCAATTAGTGAAAAATATATTCTAGTGCACGGCATCTAGGAAGACAAAGATGATAATGAGAGAAACGATATTGGAAACTTAGCTCTGACTACCAAAATCATGACTAGGTTCACATAACTACTCTATACTTCCATGATTCTCTAAAATGTTCGAAATATTTATTGAAGGCTTCATACATGCAATGTTGCAATATATATACGTATAGAAAATGGGAAATTGACAAGAACATGCATGGGTTACTATTAATCAGGTGTCCTCTAGAGTTCTCCTGAATACTTCAATCAGAACAAATATTTGCAGTTTTGATCTCACTGAAGTGTTTGGGAGAACTCCCGAGGTTTACTTGATACTATACTTATATAAAATTTCTAAACTTCCACAGCATGAATCCAGAACTTTTCTACCATATTATTTTTCAAGTAGCGCATTCCGGAATTAGAAAATATGAACCATCCATGTTTTTTTAGTGAATCCAGAACTCTGGCATGCTGTTTCTGATACGAGTCGACCGTATCACATCGTTACTGTTTAATTATTTATTTTTTTATTAAGTATTAGTAATTAATATTTGAATATTTTGTATGATTATTTTTTATTTAATTAGTTGCCCGTTAGGTCAAACAGGCTTAGGTTAAGGGTTAAGAATCTATTTATAAGCTGTGTCATCTTCAGTTGATACGATACTGGTACGTATCAACTGATGCTTTCATTGATTTCATCATCCAACTGGTAAATCATGAAGGACATGTTATTAATTCTTGAAGATCCCGAAGACATCGAAGAACTTTGCAAGCAGTTGAATCAAACAATCAATTATCTACGATGCAGTGGTGGAACACCTCCAAGTGCGTGGGTATTTCACCATGACGGATGTGAAAGACATTAAAGCAAGTGGGGGACGACTCTGATCTGTGACCATTGAGGAGTTGTGTCGCATCCAGAAGGAGATATTTGAGGCCAAACTCGTATCCTCCCAGGATCCGGCGAGCAACCACCAACCAACCATGCAGCAGCCGCCAACTCCGTCAAAGCCGCAAGAACAAGAACAACAACCGCCACCGGAGGAAACGGATCAGTAACAAGAACAATCACCGGAGTCGTTCCCAACCATGCCGCCACCTGCTGCAATTTCGGTGACCAAGCAGCAAACCCATGACACACAGCAGCAGCAGGTTCAGGAGATCCAACCCTCGTTCGCGGCCTTCATCGGCGAACCAAACATATCCTCGCCGAACCCGCAACAGCTCCGACCACAAGATCCGATCTTTGAATCGCCCCACGACCCTGCTGCACTTCGCCACCAGAATCTGAGTGGGTTCCGTCGCCCAGATCCACCTTCAGACGCCGTTTCCGGCACTTTTCCGGCGCTCCAGACCCTGGCCGGACCAGCGACGACATCCGCAGAACCAACACCACCAGGGACCATCCACGGTCAATTGCCTCAATTCGTCGTCGTTGTCGTCGCCATTCGGGTACTTCGTCGACCACGCCGTCCACGAATTCCAACCGCCGCCTGCAACAGCTGACGGGAATGGTCTCAAATTTTTAGAAACTCCAAGAGCACCATGTAAGCACGACACTTGGTGCTCCACACCATTCATTAACTGACACGTGTCCCACTAGGGTTAACCACTTCCCGTATAGGTTATAGCAAAAAAAACAGATTCCTATTTAGCTATTTTCTCTCTCCCACTCACTCCACTTTTATTGCACATGTAAAAATGTGAATGGAATGGAGAACCACGTGGATTTTCTCTATGAGAACCTAAGAATTGCTCATCCTGGTTCCTTTCTCCCACAGGTGATAGGGTTGTTTTTTTAGTGGGCTGCATATTAATGTTGGGCCTCATACCACCTTATTTGGACCTCCTACAACATTCTGGGCCAGCAACTTTTATGGGTCATTAATATTGCAACTTCAAGCCCAATTCAACAAATATCGACAATTTAGATTTTGGGACACACTCTTTTGGGTATACTACATCAAATACGATACGCCTTGAGGACATATCGGTTCTGTTCGGTTTGGTGCGGTGTGATATTAACACAAACCAAAAACCAAACTAAATAGACCGGTTTGTGAAAATTCGAACCATTGATAAACCGAACATCCAAAAAAACCATCCAAAACCAAGCATTTCGGTTTGGTTCGCTCGGTTTGACCGGTTTTTTTGATTTTCCTTACACACCTAATTGGAAGAATTGTATGTGTACTTTGAGAAAAAGAGCAGCAACACATAGGTACGACGGTTAATTGCACAAAAGTTTTGGTGGTGGTGGTTATGGTGGATGTTGGTGGTTTTCGTTGTCTAATAATACTCGTCAATTTAGCTATGGTATAATATTTTTCAATAATTTTGGGCAGAATGAGCAATCGTGATTGTTACATCATAGAGTTGGGCGAAAAATTATTTCATAAATAGTACCTCGATTCTTCACAGTGACTTCTTAGGAAACAATTAGTCATTCGTACAATTTTGCGATAGGATAGTATAACCTCCATTTTATCACTGCTAAATGTTTCCTTAAATTGGTCATGCTCAAAGAAACGCTAATTTGGATTACCTACATCAATACTTTGTATGTAAAAGATGTGTAGTTCTCTTCAATCAAGTAAATGGATCATCCATAGAGTCGTTACATTAAATAGAAGTTGGCCATAGCAAAGGTTTGGAGTTTAAATATGGGTCAAAGGAGAAGGTGAGTCCTTGAATTATACATTATTCAACCAGAAAATGTGTGTTGATAGACACAAATAAAGACTATGGTTAATCATGCTACTCCAATATTACTAATGTGTAAGAACAACTAATTATGTTACCGTATGCATATTATAGTATTATAACCATGTTGGTTAAACCAATAAATTGACTATCGATGCGAGGAATCATAATCATGACGAAGAAATTTAGTCATGTATTTACTAGATGTAAATCGAATAGTGGATGAAAAAATACAAAGATAAGTGTTTATAATAGGTACGTATCTATCCTGAAAACAAATTGATGCATAAACTGACCTCTCACCCGCGCTGAAGCGCGAGGTCACGCCTAGTTAATTAATTAATGACAAATAGTTTTGACTATATCACACGCGATCTGATGTTTCCTAAAACTCTAAAGAAGTCGTTTCGAAAAAAAAAAAAAAAAAAAAAAAAAAAAAAAAAAAACAAACCTCTAAGGAAGTCCCAATCAGAAACGTACTTCTCATATGCACACTATAAATATGGGTACCTTTCCCTTGGGCATACCACGCCAAAACCCTAGCCATCTTTCCTTCGATCGCCCAATTCGTTGTTTGAAGATACTATGATATGGAGTACAATCAACAGACATCGTACTTGAACTTTTTAGTGAAGCGGTCTAATGAAGAAGAAGAAGAAAAGAGAGCAAATCAAGACACCGATCAAGACACTCTTCGGCCTTGCATAGTAATCGACTATGATTGCCGAACAACAACTACTTTTAGCCTTCAACCCTTCAATCGGCAACCAATGGTGACACTGGAACCGGACCGTAAGAGTTTACTGAGACTAAACGAACATGTGGACTTATCGACGCCCAAGTCTCGGGATGAATTGTACACTATCATCACGTGTAATCTATTAGAGCTAGAAATCGGTCCACGGTACCGTGATGATATAGCTTATGAGATTATACGTGTAGGGTAGGTAGCTCTAAGTTTGGAATCAGATGCGGAGATAATATATTTATGTGTGCAAATTAATGCAGAAAACGGGATCGTTTGCGATGAGCTGATCACTAGTGCTACAGTGATCAATGGCAACGGATAGTTGTCATATGGTACCAGCAACCAAGGCGTCAGTGTACGGCTGAAAGAGCAAGAAACTTGAAGATTCTGAAGACGGTGGGAATATTGCAAGCTGTGTCGTGTGTATGGAAGAATTTATGCCAGATACCGAGGTGAGGTGACATGCATGCCTTAATCACATATGTTTCATGAAGAATGCATCAGCAGTTGGTTGAAGACTGACCATCACTGTCCCGTTTGCCGCTTTGAGATGCCCACAGAGAACAACGAAGATGAAGACCAAGATGATATTTGTGAAACAGGGTTTGAAGTTCTCTAATAAGATTGATTAAAATTTACTAATATATTGTTAAATTCCAACTAGGCGTTACCCCGCGCTTACGCGCGGGATCGTTATTTTCACACTAAGTAAAAAATTCTCTTGATATTTATAGGAACAACCATCTATTGGTATATATAGGAATATAGCTGTTGAATATGAAATTGAAGTTTGTTTTATCTTACTATTATTTTAAATTTATCAGAATGAAATCTGTTATGAGTAAAATTATCTTTTTGTTTCTAACTATCTTAAAAAAATATCTATGTTTTATAATTCTTTAATAACTTGCAGAAAGGACAACACATTTTATGCATAGTGAATAAGATAAAGAAATGTCATGTCTATGTTTACCTTTTTGTGTTCTAAATAAACATTTTCTCTACAAATAGATTCTCGAGCTAGTAATCAATAAGACTCCGCTCTCTCGCAAATGGTTGCTACCTCATTGGTAGAGCCTGTGAAGCCCCTGCATGAGGTCCGGTTCAAATCTGGTTGTATGATGTAATTCTCAACAACCACAAAAGATTCCGCTTTCTTTACCAAATGTCAAACGATTTAATTTTTGTCTATTTCTGATTTATGGAAAGCTTTATTTTAATTATTTTGTTTTAACATTTTTCATATACATTTTTTTTCTTCTCTGAAACAACATTTTTTCGTGTTCTCTAAACTTGTACTAATATAACCCTTTATTCTCGAAATAAATTTCACGCCGAGTTAAATAGAAGAAAAGTAAGTTTTTTCCTGTCTAAAACGTAAACAATAACTTTTTAGAAAATGTAATATTTTCGAGGTAAGTAATCTTTTTCCTAAAAAGTTGATTCTAAATATAAGAAAATTAAAAAATTGTTGTAATCACTAAATATAAAGAAAGATTCAGGGATTAAAAGGTCTAGAAAGTATAAACGTATGTACCTCATAAAATAGCGTAGGTTAACGAAAATGGGCGCTAGCTTAGTGGTAGAAGATTTTAAGCCCCTACATGAAATTCCGAGTTACAACCAAGCTTGTAATTCTCAAAAACCAGTAGTATATGTTAATCATTTAATATAATCGATCGTGTGGAGAATTAGTACTTTCCTCACTAAATTAATTACACTTTAAGTAATTTTTTATTTTAGAAATTTTCGTTATCCACGTAGGCATGGTATATGTCGTAGATTATTATTTGAAGTACACCCGCACTTCATTTTGGTAAATTTGAAATGTATATAATAAAAATAATACTAATATTAAATATATTTATAATAATAAAAACTATTATTTTTTTAATTATAATTCTTAATGGATGAATTTCAAATGCAATTAGATGTTACTTTTTCTTAGTGCGTAAAATATAGGAGAAAAAGAAAGAAATTATTTGAAAACATGCTATGCCAATAACCCTTTCATTCTATGGTGAGAAAAAATTGATAACTTAGGAAGTAAAGAACTTGTGTCAAGGCAACAAATATGAAGCTCGTTGTATCAATTTAATACTCATGCCCAAAATAGAGAAATGTGTATGCAATTATAAATTTGACTCTGGTAATTACAGAAGGGTGGAAAATTTTAAAATGAACAATACGTACATGTTTAATATGAACAATATGTTCAAAAATGTCTAAACATATATCACACATCGTCATTTGCCTTTGCTGATGAACACTATATACATTATACCAAATTTGTTTGACAATTAACTTTTGTGTACACGTTAATAAGTTGTAATTCTCTGAACTTTGCGTGCATAATTATACGCATGTCAAACATTTAAATACTTTCTATGAATTACTAAAATAAATCTGTCACCACTGAATTTAAATGATAAATAAGCCTTTGAGAATTTAAAGTTGGGGAGCAACATGATATGCAAAATATTTTTCTGATCAAATGTTCATGTAAGCTTAAATTTAAAAGAAAAATAATAGAGAGTTTAAATTATTAAATAGCTATATTTAAAGATAAAATAACATAGAGTTTTACTTATATTGTTTAAATGGTCATATAAGTAAAGCAAATAAAAAGTTTATGTGTAGAAGAAGAATTTGACTTACCATCACCAATGGCCAGTTCATTTTTTTCATAGCACTTCATAAAAAAAAGTTATATAATTTTAGTTTTTATATATTAAACGTATAAGGTAGATTTTATCTCTTATTTTCACACACACACAGACATATATATATTTATAAACAAAGTAAATGACTAAATATTGTTTATAACATTCATTATCTTTTCATACATATTTTTAAAATATAAGACCTTATCTATGTAGTAATACTTGTACTAACTCTCTTCATATTTGTAATGGAAAAATAAATGTATATATGGATGAGTCATCCGTTACATGCGAAGATGTCATTGGACAATTTAAAATTCTTGCCAGACAGTGTCGTTCATTTTATGCATAATACATCATAACGAATTTTTGTAGTTTTAACTTTTATATATTGAACATGTAAAATAGATTTTCTCGTTTTGCACAATATAAATATGCACTAATTAAATTATTAGAAATTATTTATAATATGCATTACTTTTTTATACATATTTTTAAAATTTATTACCTTAGGTGCACATATATAAATATGCACCAACTTAATTATTAAAAATAGTTTATAATAAACTCTGTATACATATTTTAAAAGTTAATACCTTAGATGTGTAGTAATTGTTGTCATTACTCTCTTTATATTTGTAACGGAAAAATAAATGCATATATGATGAGTCCTGCATTACATGCCAAGATGTCATTGGACAATTTAAACTCATGATGACATGGCAAGACATGTGTCCTAATGATAATAATCATAACATGCCAAATGTCGGCTCCATCTTTCTTCTCGGCACTTGTCTGTATATATATATATATTATATACTAGGGGATTGCCCGTGCCCGAGGGCACTATCCCAAAAAAACGTTTCACCTATTTTAATGTCATAAATAAAATAAATATTTTTATCTACAAACATGGCAGAAAATGAAAACAACAAAAATAATTGTAGTAAATAATCAGGAATAAAGGAAGTCCATTTTTTATATAATTATTTTAAAAAGAGTGGGTAGTTAAGTGGGTAGTTGAGTAGTGGGTAGTTAGGGGGTGGTAGGTGAGATCTAAGGGCTGGGTTTAATTCAATCTAACGGTCTAAAAGACATTTTAAAGTCAACCTTCCTAATTTATAATATAGATATATATATATATTAGTTTAATTGGTGATCAAGTGTAAGAGCTTTTTGTTGTTGATATTTATTCTTAATAGTCAGTTTGCATGATATGTGTGTAACAGGGCTTGAAGTTCTCTAATAAGATTGATTGAAATTTACAAATATATTGTTACATTTCAATTGGTCAAATATATTGAATATTTGATTATTTTTGTTATTTGCACTTGCAAACTTAATTCAAAATCAATGTGGTAGAAAGCAGGCACATTTTGAACTCCTAGGTGAGAGCTCTCTTTAGGGTTCCCTCTCTAGGGTTGTTTCACGGCGATCTACCGCGGTGTCATGGATGATAACTTCGAGGTGTCATGGATGATGACTTCGACCAGTGGCGGACCCAGGATTTGGGTGACCGGGGGGGGACGAATTTTTTTCTTTCTTTTTTTGGTGAGGAGAAGGAATAGATTTTCAAGGAAATAAAAAAATGGGCTGGTGTAATAAATACCATGGTCTTTTGGTGTATTTATAAAAAAACAGAGGGGCGATTGTTTGTATTAAATAGGTGACACTTGTTTTTTGGGTAAAAGACAAAAACCACCCCTCGAGTATGGGGTATATACAAAAAAACCCCTCGTGTTCGGGGATATACAAAGACCACCCCTGTCACTTAACGGTGACTAACGGCAACTGACGGAAGTGTGAAAAGACATATGTATCCCCACCTTCAAAAAAAATTACACTGCTATAAAAATATTTCTTCTCCTCACCCCCTCATTTCTAACCCTAACAGCCCCTCATCTCTTTCTCTCTCCACTACTCCTCTTCCAACCCAGATCTAACCACCACCACAAAGAGACCAAGAACAGCCGGTTGCCCTCATTTCTTCTCCTCACCACCATCTCCGCACCCTCCTGCCCCCTCTCTCACCATCGGAACCCTACCCAATCACCGCCGGTTGCAGCAAACCCAACAAGAGCAGATTCGCACACCCAGCCGCCGCAAAACCCGAGCCAACACCCAACTACCGGCATACGGCCGTTCCCCACCAGACCCAGGCGACCCCCACCTCAGCCGTCACCGAAGCCCTCTCCGTCGGCCCCAAAACCGGCCGAACAAACCAGGCGACGACGGACATGGTGGTGCTTCAGGTGGATATCTTCGGACCCAAAACCGGCCGAACAAGCCCTCTCTGGGTCTTCCTCTTCCCTCTCTTCGATTCCTGCTTCCTCCTCCCATCAGTCTCTGGATATCTTCGGACCCAATTTTGGATCTGATTCAAGATCCATTTTTTTTTTAAGTTGAATGGTGGTGCTTCAGGTGGATGCAGTGTGATTTGGTGGGTGTAAATGGAGTGTATTGTTTCACGTCGTGTGTGAGGGTGTAGTTGCAGGTAGTATAAATGGTGGCTGAAGTCAGATTAGGGTGCAGGTAGTTTAAAGGTGAGAGCCATGGTGATTTACAGGTTGGTGTTTTGAGATAGAGGGTGTTGATGAAGGGGATAAGCTGAGGTAAAGTATGGTGATTTTTCTTTTTTCTTTTTATTTTTCCTTTTGAAATGGGGATGAATTTGTGTTAATGGAAAAAAGTTTGTTAACTGATTTTGATATCTACTTTGAGGAAATTGTGTTGTATCTGATTGTATTCTTGGTTGTGTTAGATGGTTTGTTGTGATGGAGGGTGATGAATTATTTACAGGTGTTGTTGTTATTGTTATGGTGGTGGAGGTGGTTTGTGGTGGTGGTTAAGAACACCAAGAAGATGACCAAGAACACCAAGAACTTGAAAAAAAAAAACAGAAAATACAGAGAGGGGCAAAATAGTCATAAAAAAGACAGATTGCACCCCCATACTAATTGATAGTAACAGAAGGGTGCTTTTCGTCTAACGTTCATCCACTGACAGGGGTGGTTTTTGTCTCGACAGGGGTGGTCTTTGTATATCCCCGAACACGAGGGGTTTTTTTGTATATACCCCATACTCAAGGGGTGGTTTTTGTCTTTTACCCTTGTTTTTTTTTATCTAAAACAGGCTATGCACTGCCAGGACTCGAACTCAAGTAACAACATTCTTAGTACAAATTCCACACCGCTAGACGATAATACAAGTTTTGTTTATTTGAGGGGGGGCACGTACATGGCTCCGCCTCTGACTTCGACGAGTGGTTTAACAAGTTCGATCCAACAGAAGACGAAGACAGACCGAAACTCATCAAGAATGAGAAATGCAGCACAGCGAGGAAGAGATGGGAACATGTACTGATTAAAAAGTTTGTTGGGCAAAGCAACGTGGACAACCAAGGGATGAGGGAACTCTTCCGCCAGAAGAGGTGCCCGGTCTTAGATATGAAAGTGATGGAAGAGAACCCCAACGTTTTGTTGTTTAAGTTCCACAACAGAGAGCTAAAAGAAAAATCTCTCTTAGGCGGACCTTAAAGCTATACATTCAGCTCATCCTCCTTAGGCACTGCGATATTGCAGACAACACCAAGGGGCTACCTTTACCGATACCTAGGTTTGGATCCAGACAAGAGGTCTCCCACTTCGGCTACTCCACAAAGAGGTGGGATCTCTTATTGGAGGTAATGTGCAGTGGATTATAGTGCATGTGGAGGGTGCTGAGAAGGATACGTGCATTTTAGTCGAAACAATAATCAAAATATCGTCCGCCCCGACTGAAATACCCCGTTTTGTGACTATGGGTATTTTTTGATATTATTATAAGTGTTGGGGAGTTGAATATAATTGTGGAGAGTTAATTATAAAAGTTTGCTAGAGTTTGGGGGTCGTTGTGACTTTTATCAAAAGTTGTTAGTACATTTAATTAAGTTGAGGGGGGAGGTAGTTGTCTTTTTGCCTAAACTTGTGGTGGGAAAGTGTCTTTTCTCACATATTGGTATTATTTTGACCTAATTTTCTTCCTACGTAAAGTTTCATATTCAAGAGGGTTTCCTTCCTTATGAGTTTGATTTTTTTCCAACTCTAGTCAAAAACTCTCAATCCCTATTTCTCTCTATCTCTCTCACGTTTCTCTCTCACTCTCACGTCCCTCTCTCTCTCTCTCTCTCGGCTCTCACTCCTCTCTGTCCGACGGCAGCAGCAGCGACAGCCACCGCCGCCGCCGCCTCTCTCTCTCTCCACATGCAGGTAATCTCTCTCTCTCTCTCTCTCTCTCTCTTTTCTTCTTCTCTTTTCTCTCTCCCCGTCCGTTTCTTCTTCTACTTGTTCTTCGACTTTTTCTTCTTCACCTTCATGCTTTGATTTCTCTTATTATTTATTCACTTTAATCATCAAGTTATATCACATATTTTTTCATTAATCACTTGATTCATCCTTGTGCATGATAACCCATAAACCCTAGTTTGTATAGGAGGTAAAAACAAGTTGAAACAATAGGATTAACTAGAAATTATCACTTGTTTGATGTGTTGGGTTGGTAGGACAAGTTGTAATTGTCGGGCTATTGATTTGGAGTTGAAAACGAGACCGTTAGACACTTCATGTGATGATCTAGAGTTGATATACAATATGTCCGGTCGCTGAAAGGTTGGAATTTGTCGTTATAGGACTGTTTTTAGTTGCCAAAAGATGCTGAATTTGTCACTAATGCTGGTGGGTTTATTAACGAGTGTCTAGACATGGAAATTAGTTTAATTTTGGGAGTTTTAACACTCGTTTCGTGACCTTGAACCTAAGTACATGTGTTTGAGAGGATTTGTGAGTTGTGACTAGTGTAATGAAAGTCTAAGTTGTTAGTAACCTCTTTGTTTAAGTTAATTGGCCTAGTGGATGTGAAACTTGAAAAGGCTAGTGGTATAGTGTTGATGATTTAGAACCCATTATCCTAACCACTTGTGTATTGGGTTATTTGGGAATATTAGGATGGTGTTAAAACCCTAAATCATTGAGCGTCATATGCATGTAGTATAGCTATCACTAGTATTATTAAAGTATTGTAATTTAATTAGAGTATTGTCAAATTGTAGGCGACGAGTTCACCGACGACGCGTACGTCAAGTACTACGAGTGAGTCGCCGTAGTGATTTGCTTTGAGGTAAGTAAACATGCCAGGCCTAGTCTGCCTATCTTCCTTCGTGTCGAATGATTTATTAATTACGTCTCAAAATAATTTTTATGTGTTACATGCAAATGCAAATATCTGTTTTTACTTGCTAAATGCTTTTCTTGAAAATATCACCATGATATAATAATAGACAATAACGTAAAGTGGAAGAGTTGTGCGGGGACTTTTATTATTGGTTACTATTGGCATTGGACATGTTGATCTCGGTCTTCCGTTCAATTTATTTTATTTAATCCGGCCGCACTTAGCCCCGGATAGCTCCCTGTACTCACTCCTCTGGCCGCTAGAGTCTTTTGGGGGTGTCGACACTTAAGGTCTTGGATGCTTGCGAGATGGTTGGTTTCCCCCGTCACAACAATTTAATAAGAATGGTTTTGGTTTTGTTCATATTAATGGAAAAAGAATTAATATGTGATTTTGGATTTTCCCTAATGGTTATGGAATTGGTTTGGAAATATTATAGAATTGGGAACTCATATGCTTTTATTACAAGCGTCAAAATTTATTTCCGCTGTATTTGAAAAGAACTTTTACTTGTAAATGAGTCACTGTTTTATAACTATCTCATCATCATTTTACACGCTGGGGTGTTTATTTTCCAGTATTTATATGCTGATTTTGTACTGTGGTGTTTCTTTTTATTTTTGCACCACAGGTCTAGGTGGTGGATATGTGGCTTAGCGGGGAACGCGATTCATCACCGAACTCATTAGTTAATACATCTCAATAAATTAGAACTCTTTTAGTATTTTTATCATTTTCATTGTCTATGCCCGTATTTGAGGCAAGAGTAGTTGGATTGTAATAATGTTTAGTTTAATTATTTTATGGATTATGTTGCTTGGAAACCATCTTTAAACATCCTTGTATCCGGGTTTAACCTCGGGTACGGAGTGGCACCCCCGGGCCTCCGGCTTGGTGGTTTTGGGAGTGTTACACCGACGAAGAGCACATGTGGTCACCGAAGAGGGGGACTACCTAAGGGTCAAAAGCATCTACAAAGGAATTCTAACTGTATCATAGAGCACCCCTGCGACATAAGGGTACCTAGTATCTTAGGGTCTCTCGAAAGCTTATACCCTATCGCAGCCTCAATCGCACAATAAATCATGGCGTACTTAAGGACCTTGCCATAGGTCCTTAACACGTATAGAGCCCACTCATTCAGGTAGTTCATACCGCTGAAACGGACTTATTATTAACCAAGCAATAGGGGAAAACCAAATATTCTAAAGCTCGGCAGTGAATATCGCGATTTTCCACAACTGCCCATGTTTTCTACATAGAAAACCGCCCAAGGCCCAGACGTCAGTCTCGACAACTCTGCGGGATTTTGGGGCGCGAAACCGAGGATGGTAATAGTATGCGGCGTTAAACCATGTGGCCTTCCCCCAATAATCTAAAGGAATATACACTTCCCCTTCCCACGCGCCATCTCCGGATTTAGCGGTCACAACCTGCTTGCCCTTGTTCTTCGCCATCTGATGAAGGGATACAAGAAAAAGGCGTGAAGCCCCTTGTTATGAAAAAAGGGGGAAGACACAAAAATCAAAATCACATTCCAAACATTCCTTAAAACTCTCAGAAAACAAAGTCAATTTTGCAACCCTGGAAGACACAGCAAACGAACTGAGAAATTTCAAAATCGCTTCAAAGGCAATCACGAAGAAATTTTGGAAGCTCCAAACATTCCTTAAAACTCTCAGAAAGCAAAGTCAATTTTGCAACCCTGGAAGGCGAAGGAAGACCGTACATGAAAAAATAGGTTTATACGACAGAAATACCAGTTGGAAAACACATTGGAGAAAAATGATCGGTCGAAACCCGAAAGAATGGTTCAAAATGCCACCGGAAAATAAACTCGGCTAATCTGCCAAAAATATCTCTCTGATATGACGACAATTTCTCTCTCTGAAAAATATAGAGTTCTCAAAAAACATTAAACTTAGAATGTCGATAAAATATCAGAAGGAAGTAAAGCATTTTCTTTTATAATCAAGATCGACCTCTCCAAGTACCGTAGACGAAGGCCAAAAGACCCCTTTCTAAGAAACCGCCAAAAAGAGGCAGTTACTGCGGTTCATGCACCCATCCTCACCGTCGACAACAATGGCCAAACAGTTGTCAACCATCGAGGAGTTGAAAAGCAAGGGTCGTAAACGTCACCTCGTCTTTTGTGAATCGACCACGTCCTCCAAAGACAGAGAAATCAAGTAACCACTGAGAACCGCCCAATCTGACATGGGAAAGCGCACACGCAGTCAGAAAAACCACATCATTTCCATGGAGGTACTCTTCCCCACGGACCTATTTAGTAGGTACCACTCATCTTTGTTGACTCACCATCACTAGGGGGCTGCGAACCACATCCAGACACCACAATAGCCTAAAAGACGCGACCATGGGGCTACAAGATGCGCATGCACCTCGCGAAGCTCAACCCACGCGCAAGGGGGCTAAATGTAGACAGTCAGAAATGAGTTATCGATCCACTGCCACGTGGACCCATCATATGCTTACAGGTTTCTACACCTCGGTGCTCCCGAAGCACCTGATCATGTTTCATCATGATCTGAGGGCTCGTGAGATAGGGACCCTCACACCTATCACTCATTGCAGGAGTCGGGGGTTCTATTGCCATGGAGGATGAAGTAACATTTTCGCATACGATTTCCATTCCATGTGCGACCAGTAGTGTGCCCAGGAAACCAACTTGTCCAGTTTTCTTCATTTGTAGGTTTAACGTCATCCGTGCCAATCCTCTAGGGATTTAGGGTACGCCGCCATTATGCTTGGTAAGTTATTTTGTGCCCACTCACGTATTATTCGTACTAATGGCCTTATTGTTGTTACTGTGTCTCCCTTCAACGAGCACAATACTCCTTACTTTCACCGATTTCCTCTGCATCTCCGTTCTCTCTGATCGATCTGTATTTCTCACTAGAAGGTTGTTATCTTTAATTTCCAATAATCGGAACACTACCCGAAATTATACAACACACCCTCTATATTTCCACATAAATAATTCAACAAAAGTGCTTCTATCTAGTTTCATAAACGGAGAGAGCATCCAACATCAGAGCGGTTCACAACACTACAGAAATCGAGGAAATAATGCATAAAAATACTACAAGGACACTACATGAACTTACTCGAACAAACAAGACCCATTTTGAGAATTGTTTTATTAATACATTTAGTGTGGCGTCAAACTAGACTTAAAGAGAAATCAAGGGAAAATTATTGTTGAAGTATCCGGTCGAGGGAACTGTGGAGGACATGTAATTTATAATCTCCCAGAAGTGTTTATGTACTAGTTCTCTTATATTTTTATACTATAGTATGGTCTTGCACAGTGAGAAAACCAAGAATCCGATTAGAAGGGGATATGTATTCGAAGATAGTACTCGACAAAGAAAATATATATTAAGGTCAACTTGATGCAGACTGCATAGTAGTGAGTGGTGAAAGAAATTAAACGGACAATTGAAAAATTTTAAACAAGTTGTGGGGTATCGTTTCTCTTAAAGGGCAAAGTTGAATATTGCGTGGCACAAGTGTTGACAATGGGGGCTTTTTTGCTTATTCTGTAAGGGCACATTTGAACTTATTTTATGACAATAGAGGTTCTATTGTACTTTTGAGAAAATTAAGGAGGAAGTGATTCTCCTTTCCCCCTCCACCTCTGGTGTTGAAGGTAATATGGTTCCTAAACCCGCATACCCTTCACCTGTGCGAGATTCTTTTATGCCAGCCATGAATGCGAATAATGGCTCTCCTATGAAAGAAAGTGGTAGAAAAAATTCTCTCTGCCAACGCTCTAGCACTTGATGTGGATGGGAAAGAAGAAAAGGAAAGAAGGAGGTTTTTACAAGGCAAGGCTGTTACGGGTGGTCTATGTTGGAAATATGCCCTAGAGGCAATCTAATTCTTGTGACGTTTATGGATTTACGATTCCTTATGTTAATCGATATGGCTATATGTTAACATGAATGAAGTCCTTAGAATATAAATGTTATATTCTTAAATATCCCCAGTCAATTATACTGATTAACAGGACGATCAACTATAGACTAGTATGGGGTTGGATTGATATAGAGATATCACGATCCAACGCATGGGAATGCATTAGGGGTGATGACATACTGGATTGACCCATTTGCGAGAAGGCTACATACAAGTTATGTAAATTCACAAGCGCTTCTCGTAGTGACAACGTTATTGTCATCCTTAGACTTGAAGTCACTAGATCCTCTATTGGTGAAATATTGTGTTTTGATAGCGTTAAATGCAACGCGTGACTGGGTAGCAATAAAGGCGCATATCGGACACAATAGGTAGTGATGTAGATAGAATTTGTCCCTCCCACATAATGGGAGAAAATATCCACGGCCACTCGAGGGATGGTGCTTATAGAATGTCCGGCCAGACTCTTATAAATCAATATAGGATGTTGATGGTATCTGCATGGATAAGACTATTCACAGGATCGAGAAACTATGGACTGGATATTTGAGTGTGACTTGTATGTATCGTGTCCAATCCGGATATGGAGACAAAGGGATGAGACAATACTTGCACAAGGTTTGTCGGATGACTATTTCTTTTAGTCGGGTGACATGGATGTCTTGCTAGAGGACGCTCCATGTTTGTAATTTGTTGCTACCAACTAAGTAGAAAATCTATGCGGTCACACTTCCTATGGATTAGACCGGACTAAGGAAGTAATTAATATGATTATTTAACCAGAAGGATCATAACGCAACTATTTGCAAACTTAGTATGACTAATTTGCAAGAGGGACTAATCCATGTAAGGACATGATTAGTAGAGTGACTAATATGTAGTTAACAAGGAGTTGTTGGACTATATATATATATATATATGACACTCCTACCTTCCTTCCCACAACTAATTCTCATAACACATTGTGTGAGAGACAAAAGCAAGGAGAGAGAGAGAGAGAGAGAGAGAGAGAGCGAGCAACACAAGGAGGCCGAAGCCCCCTTTGCCGCCCCCTCTAGCCATCGACCCCAAGGAGGACCGCCCCTCCTTCCTCGGTTTGCGTGATTGGTGATCTTATTCTTCTTCTTCATTTAATCCTTGCTAGCACAAAGGCTTGAAGGATCCGATTTCTTACCTAGGAGTGGACTAGCCATACAGACGTGAACACAATTTCATGTGTGAAGTCATCACAGGAGAACCCAAAGGTATGTTGATACTAAGATCCTTTACTATCGTTATGTAGTCTCTTCCTGTGATCCTTGGAGGGTCTTGAACAGATAATTTTATGTTTATTCTGCTGTGTATCCGTCATCAAAACCCTACAGTTCGTCTAGTAAGGATCGAGAAAGTGAGCAGGTGGAATCACGTTGTTTATCAAATAAGCGGACTTTGGGACTCACCGATGTTCGTGCTGCGGCGCCACCCTGAGGAGGGGGCGTGAAGCATCTCGATTTATGTGATGGGCCATGTTGGACGAGTATGGGGAATGAAAAGGAGTCGACATCAACAGGAGGTGACCGACACATTTTTTGAGCACTTGTAGAAAAGAAGTCAATGTAGAGCTTATTTTTTTTCCAGGAATTTCGCGAGACGAATCAATGTCTCCTATGCATGTGATTACTCATATTTATGGAGGTAATGACTAGGGTGGTGGAACATTTAACTTTGTTGGCGTTTTCCTGCTCCTCCTATCTATATTATATATAAAAGCTAGGAGGTGAGTTAAAACTCGCTCTCCATATGCCATGTGTAATTACAGTTGGCTTCAATAAACGAATCAAAGCTTTCCATGTGGATTTTAAATGCCATGTAATTCAGTAGGTTACAAGTGCAATTATGCAATATGCAAAACTGTCTAAATATGCTAATTAAATGATATGTAATTTGGTGTGCAAGTGCAATTATTAAATATTCATTACAGACGGCCTTGCTTTTGTTACCTAATTTAGGTACTTTTTAGTTCTTTTTAGAAAAAGATCAAAAAGTTGCTTACTTTGATTTTGTTAAATTTTCTAAAAGGTTGTAGGTAACTTTTTTTAGAAAAAGGTTGTTTACTTATGTTCTATTTTAGCTCCTAAAAAGTAAATTTAATGAGTAAAAAGTAAGAAAAGTTGAAATTGAAAAAATCTAAAAAGGTAAAAAAGTTATGTAACATAAATTGTAACGAAAATGAGTAAATTGAAACTTTTTTTATGACCTAAAAAAGGTAAAAAGTCGCCAAATTTTAAGCAAAGAAAGCAGGGCCTAAATATGCAACGGGAGAAGATGAACAGGTTCTCTGTCTCTCCATGAATTGCTACAAAATAGAGGAAGAAGAATCCGCGCTTGGAATCGACGCCTTCAATTATGTATTTAACTATATCCCCTAAAAGAAAGCAGTTTATAATAGCTTACCAAACAATAGAGTCGTAACCTATTGCCGAATCCATGTTTATAGAACAAGGCCATGATTTGGCTACTCTTCACTTTTGCCTCCAGTGTGACTCGAGAAAGGTAACCAATTGTTTGACTGAATCGCTCAATTAGCATGTCTATATACTCCCTCCGTATCACTAGTTTCTTCAAAAAAAATTGAGGGCACAGAAATAAAGAAACCCCTAAAAAAGACTACTTTACCCCTCATTAAAGTAGTTCCAAAATTAAACAAATTTCATTAAATCTCAGGAACACCCATAAACATCAACAATAACCATATCAACATCAAGAACAATCATATGAACATCAAGAACAAAGAAGAAAGAAAACAAATTATAGATCAAATCTTGAATTTACAGAAGGTGAAGAAAGAAAAAAGATAAGATGAAGCTGCACAATCCAACCTCAACATGAACAGATAAACAAGAACAAGAACAAAAGTAGATCTGAGAGATCTGTACAACAGCAGAAGAAAAGAGGTGAATGAGAAGAAAAAGATGAAGAAATTACAGAAGGAGAAGAAGAAGGAAGAACACAACTCCTGTGGTCGAATCGGTCAACCCTCCCACCGTTACGGCCGCCGCCTCTACCAACAGATCCACAACCGTTGAACTCGCCTCTACCAACATATCCATCACCGTCGAACTCGACACCGATCTAGTCTCTTTGCCTTCTCTCTCTTTCTCTCCCTCTCTCGTCCTAACACCGTCGAAATTTTTGAAGTCTTACATCACAGATCCACCGCCGTCGAACTCGCCTCTACCAACAGATCCACCGCCGTCGAAGGAGAAAAGGAGGAAGAACAGAGCCCCCGATCTCCTCCATCCGTCTCTCTCTCTCTCTCTCTCTCTCTCTCTCTCTCTCTCTCTCTCTCTCTCTCTCTCTGGTCCGAATTGAAGTGGAGGCTATCTTCTGTTCTTCCGTCTCTCTCTCTCGGCGGCTGTGTGTGTGTGTGAGAGGTGAAGAACAAGTGAAGAATGAGGAGGAGATAAAGGATGTGTGGATAGAATTAGGTTATCTGATGGTTTTTGGGTTACAAGTGGGTTAATTAGTCTACTTATCATCAATTGGGTTTATTATTTTAGTAATACTAATTAGTTAGGCCCAATTATAAATTGTGGTGGGTTTTTTATTAAGGGTATAGTTGTATTTTTGTTGTAAAAAGTTTCCATATTTGGAAATTTTGAAGAATCAGAAGATACGCCCAAAATGGAATTTTTGAAGAACCTGGTGATACGGAGGGAGTAGTTGATAACTTGAACTCACTTATGCAATATTCGAACAATGAAAATTTTCATCCACGTCCTTTTGGGGATTGGTAAGATTTCACGGAAATTAGCTTTCCTATAATTTCAGTTTTTGGTTTAGAAGTAGTAACAGGGTATCTCAATTTTGATGGGCATGTTTGTAGGGCTAGTTTGGGAATGTTGTGGCGGTGGTAGAAAGCTGCTGTGTGAAAACACTGTAGAAAGCTGCTGCGAATTCTTGATAAAATGTTGTTTGGTAAAGATTACGTAGAAGTTGCTGTGAAATATTGAAATAGTAAGTTTGTGTTTGGTAAAATCAACTTTGAAGTTGCTGTGAGAGGGTAGAATGACAAAAATATATGACACGTGTCATTTCCGGAAAGATAACTATTGATATTTTAAAAAATTGTAAGGTCAAAATCGGTTGTAGATAAATTAATCAAAAGTACTTTCTGGAAAAGCATCTCCCCACTTGCTTCCAGAAAACTGCTGTGGGACAGCAGAAACTGTCCGGAAAAGCAGAAATTTTATTTTTACCAAACACACTAAAACTGTTTCTTCTGTCGGAAAGCAGCTGTGCTGGCAGCAGAAGCATTCGCAAACTCACCCGTAGTCCAGAACATCACACTTTTGCAGTTTTGAATTTTAGAATATTCCGCTAAAACAGCAGTAAGCACTAAACATTCATAAACAGTGACAACTTAAACCCTAATTTGGAAGAGCAATTGATCATTGACTTAAAGACTAATAAACAACAGTTTGTTCCAGTGATAATTAACTAACTGGAACAATTTGTTTGAGTCCAACTAGCAAATTATATGTTGCTTTTTTGTGGCTGCAAACTTTACATATTTCTGTGTTTACCATCAGCCGTGATTAGTTAAAGTCTTGATGGGAATATGTGATATTCTAATATGTTGCTCTGGAAGTTGGATTTTCGTACAATTGCTAGAGACCCCATCCTTTATCGATTCCACCTTGATAAGACAAGGCCACGATCTATCTACTCTTTAATTTTTCGACCAGTGTGTACTCGAGATAGAAAACCAACTATTTTCCGAAATTCCTCAACTGTTTTCTTTTCTATGTCTATTTTAGATTTTCAGATATATTACCACAAATGGAAGAGCAGAATGTGTTTCTACTCTTCAATTTCCTCCCAGTGTGTACTCGAGAAAGGAAATCAGGCCAAAGTGTTCTCTTTTCCCATGTTTATTTTTTTTCATGAAATTGTATGTGCTTTTTTGGTGGCTACTTGACCAATGTTTCCTTCCTCTTTGATTAATAAAAGTCTTGATTAGGGTACGAACTTCACTCATTTTGTCGCGTAGTCAATAAAACAGGGTTATTTACTTCTTCCTTCGGATTTGAGTGAAGTATAAGATGCCAAGAAATGTAGACTGTAAACTCTTATAACTCTTTGTACTCAACAGATATAAATTTCAGTTCGTCATCATTATTTTCTGATTTAAGAAACTTAAATTTGACATTCTGGATGTTACAAAAGAAGCTAATGTTATGAGACATGAATTATACTCAAAGTATATGATAGCGAGGTTAAAAAATGCACCAGAGGCAACCGCAGAACCTGCCTATAAGGGATCAGTCAGGTACATGTTACCCTACGCCTTTCATTTCTATTTTCTAACATTTGTATGCACAACCAGGAAGCTAGTTAGTGGGAAAGACTAAACGAATTTCTGCCCAAACCCGATTAAATGATATGAACAGTACCTTTGAATTTGACTGATGTTACTATTTTTGGGGTTCGGATATCATTATTTTTTGGTTTCAGTACCAACACATAATCACAGTTACATTGGGAAAATTTAAAGGCATTGTTCCGTTTTGGCCCCATGATGTCCATACCCACATCTCTCAAATTGAGATTTGCTCCTCAAAAAAACATAGATATGCAGGACCATTACTTGGCCAAGATATTGAGATAGTTGGAGTAACTCTGTTTAAACCCATGAATTATCCCAGCAATCAAAATTCTAATTTTCGTAAGATTGATCAGGGTACATTTGTATGCAGGATAATGACGTTTCCTTGACAGAGAGCCTACCTAGCGCCGAAGGACAAAAAAAATCCAAAAGAAATTAACATTATATCCAAAAGCTAAGTTAGCTTTTGGAATTAATGTTATCTGATAGTGTACGTACACTTGAATTACAATTCGATTAAACATGTTGAGCAGAAATCTATTACAATTCGATTATAAATGTTTGCACAAACTGCTAATCTTTCTTCTGTTACATTTATGCACGAGGATGATGTTGCTTTGTCAGGGAGCGTCCACACAAATCTGTCAAAAACCATGAAAATAAAACCAAAATTCAGTTCAAAGGCGATAGCAGGTGCAACCAACGGGAAAGAGTCGTCTGATAGTGTTAGTATACCTTAGTTTTTATTCCATCAACTGATTAACGTAAATTTTGCAGTTCGAATAACTTCCGTTGGTGCGTTTACTTGCTGGAACAAGAAGCTGCGCGCTTTGTCAGGAAGCCGCATTAAAGCTTGGAAGAAGACCACACCGAGGAAACAAATCAATCAGATAATCAACTATGTTAGTGTACACCCATTCCAATGCCATGGAGTTGGTAACCTTGAGTGATGCATTAGAAATATCTCATTCATTACCTGGTATGTAGGATGAGACCTTCCAATTTAACCGAACAAAAACAATGACCTTTAAATTCAAAAGAGACTATAGCTGCAAACAATACGACCGTGGTATCTGATATTGTTGGTACAATTTATGTTTTATTTCATCAAACAGATCTTACACTGCTCAACTTGAAAAAATGCACCTCAGTCTTTCAGGATAAAGTGTTCTCGAAGAGGCTCCCTAGAACTTGGTCCAAAAATATACAAAAGATAGAATTATTACCTCAACAGGAACTGCCATCAACGACGAATGCGGTCGATCTATCTGATACCGTTCTAATGATTTCAGTTTCTTTCCAAGCAGTTATCATAAACGTTTTGCTTGAAAATGCATTTTTTACTGAAACGCATGATGATAATGCCGCTTTATTTGGAAACACAACTGATGAACTGATCATACTACCGAAAAATTAAGAAACATTAAGCTAATATGCCAAGGTAACAGCAGATGCTGAGAATGAGATATATGACAATGTAAGTATTGGTTCATCTTGAAACCATTACACCATTCATCTGTATTGCTAATCCTGCAAATTTACTTTTGCTAACTTCAACTGCAGGATGCAAACGTGACTTCGTCAGCCAACCTCCCTAAACCAGTCACCAAAGCCACACGAAGTGCAATTTCAATTACAAAGAATCCAGTTCAGCATTCAAGAACCAAGCACATTGATGTCAGACACCATTTCATCAGAGATCATGCTGAGAAAGGTGATATTGTTCTTGAATTTGTTGCCACTAACATGCAAATTGCAGATATCTTCACTAAACCATTAGTACATGAAAGATTCTCAGCTCTAAGATTGGAATTGGGAATGCTAAATAAAAAGGCATTGGTTTAGGGGAGCATCAGGTAAGCAAGGTAAGTTCTATGTGGCCTCAGGGTTTTGAACAGATTTTCAAAGCCTTGAAAATCATTTCAAAGCCTTGATCTTTATTTTTTACAGTGTTACAGTCTTTCAAGACCTTGAAAATGATTATGCTACACTAGTAGTCAATAAACATGGATCTTTCTATGTTGAGTGATATGTCTGTAGATATTTGCTTAATATAGCCCCTACCCTTTTCAAAAAATTGTTTTAGCCAAAAATAGTATTAGAATATTTTATTCTCCAACGGCTTAAAAGATTTGAATTCTCTCTGATTATTGCAAATCTTTTGAGATCAGAGAGATATTCTAGTTTCCTTTTGAAACTCAAACTCTCTCAGTATTTATCATTTTCTCTTCTCCTCTCTCCTTATCATTCCACATCTCTCTATTCTTCTCCCAAAACCCTAATGAGCACAAGGAGAGCCTCAGACAGAATCAAGATGCCTGGAGGATCGAAACCTGCTTCAGAGAAGAAAAGAAAGGCAGCAGTGGATGAAGTTCAAGAAGTCAGTGGAGTATCTAGATCTAGAACTCCCAATGTAGAGGCAGTTCCAGATCTTCCTCCACCCAAGAAGAAGGTCAATAAGGTTACAACTTCCTCCTGAAAAAAGAAGAAGAAGCAGAAAGAGAAAGCTATTACAGAGAAGCAACCTGAAACAGAGTCCACTAGTTCAAAGAAGCTGAAGAAGAAAGCAACTCAAGCAGAAAAGGGAAAGAAAAGGTGACTGAAGAACAGCCAGAAGGCCACTTGGAGAAAGCCTTGCAGATCTATTCAAAGGCCTCAACAAAGAACACAACCCCTGATGATACTTGGTTTGTCTCAAACATCTCTAAAGGTTAGTGGTTAGATGGTTTTGCTTCCAGATCTGTTGGTTTCTGTAGTATGATCAATACGCATATGGTGGAACACATGAAACTTAAGTCCATCTCTATGTTGAAGAAAAGTTCTCTGTGGGTCATGTTGAATCCTAAAGAGTTAACCTATCCTAGACTCACCAGACTTTTCTATATGAATTTGACATAAGTTAAGAGCTCAGCACACTTGGTGATGAAATCTAGAGTTGCTGGGATAGAAATTGAGTTGGACCACTCTGAATTTGCCAATGTGCTAGGTTGTCCAAAGAGATATGACACTAGCAACCATCCACCAAAGTCAGAAACACTGAAGTTAGCCAAAGATGAGTTCTTTCTTCCAAACATATCTTCATCAGCCAAACAGTTAACACATTTTGTGTTGAATGTTGAAGCCAAGGTCCTTCATACCATTCTGGTTAGGTGTATTTTTCCCAGAGAGCACTCTAGAAAATTAGTAACTGAAAGGATGTTGCACATTATGTATCTGGTTATGCATGGCTATGAGATTGATGTTCCCAAACTAGTGATTGAACATATGCTCTTTAGCCTTACCAATCAGAGAAAACACCCTCGACCCTATGCTAATCTGCTCACTTTGTTCTTTGAACACTTTGAGATTCCAACTAGTGGAGAGGAATCAGTTACTTCTGGTTTTGGAATGCTTAATGAGAAAGCTTTTGAAAAGATTGGAGTGGTAAAGATTAAGGCAAAAACCTGGAAGTTATACTCAGACTTGAGTGAAGAAGAACTGGGTGCAAAGAAGTTTCTTAAGCCCAAGACCTTGACTCCCACTTCAAGTCAGACTTCTCAGGCTACAGACAATCAGAGAATTGATGGTATGGAATTGGATTTGGAGGACATCAAAGCAACTGTTTATGGACTTTAATCTGATATGGGGCAAGTCAAGTACATGGTGGAAAGCATCTTCAGAAGCATGACTTTTCCTGATGTTCCTGAGGATAATGAAGGTCAAAAGAAAGGAGACTTTGACAAAGATCTGCCTAGCGAACAGTCAAACCAGGAAGAAGTTGCTACAGTCTCAGATAAAGGAAAGCAGGTACAAGCTTCACAGGAAGGAGATGAAGCCAATAGTCCTGACTCAGATGATCTGCCGATCACCTTGAATAAAAAAAAGAAAACTCCAAAGGCTGCTACCAAGGACAAGACTGAAGAAGTAAATGCTGCTGGTGAGAATGAAGAGGAACAAGAAGTGCAGGACAAGACTGATGCAGAAGATAGTGAGAAATAGGAAGGAGATCAAGATGGAGTTCAACCCCTTAATCTTACCTACTCTTTCTTCCCCATTCTCTCTTCTTAAAGTTTTTCTTTAAAGTTTTCAAAAAAATTCAGACACTTGATCCAACATCCTCTGTCTTTTTGATGAAAGTCAAAAAGGGGGAGAAATTCTAGGTTTTAGTTTTTAGGTTATATGTGCAGGGATCACGATCTTATTCTGCTGGAAGAAAGACGTGAAGAGGCTAAGAGAGCTAACACAAGGTACAAGGAAAGGATCGCCCGCGCCTACAACAAGACTGTGCAGCACCGAGATTTCGTAGTTGGAGATTTGGTCCTGCGAGCTTCGGACCACTGCATGAGAGAAGCAGCTCATCCTAAATTCGCTTCCAACTGGGAAGGACCATTCAAAGTCTAAGAGGTTTTCGACAGCGGCTACTGCACAATTTAGCAGCTTAATGGGACGGCCACAACCCCAAGTCCAATCAATATGCGCTGGATTAAGAAGTACAATCCCTAGCTTTATTTATTACTTTCCTGTTCATGTGTCTTATTGCTTTCCAACTCTTATGTATTTTGCATTACTTCCTCCCATATGAGGAATATGTTTTCATGCTCCTCCCATATGAGGATGCCTTCTTAATGATAATAACTCTCCCATATGAGATAACTTTATCAAATTATTGCCTTGTTGCTTCATTTACTTGAGTGCTCATATTACTAATGCCTAACAATTGATCCTAAGCCTATCTGCCTAGATAGCAGCAATAACAAAAGCATGATCCTACGTGATCCAAAGCCTATCTTCCAGATAGTAGCGATAACAAAATCCTATGTGATCCAAAGCCTATCTGCCAGATAGCAGCGAGAACAAAACATGATTCTATGTGATCCAAAGCCTATCTGCCCAGATAGTAGTGATATCAAGAACACGATTCTATCTGATCCAAAGCCTATCTATCTAGATAGCGGTGATATCAAGAACATGATCCTATGTGATCCATAGCGTATCTGCCTAGACAGTGGCAATGGCAATCACACATAAGCCTATCTTTTTAGCAGTAAAAGCAATTACAAAAGCCTTATGCATATTAGGCCATAAACGTTAAAACGCGAAAAGAGATCATTCATTACACATAGCAAAGACCAACATTGTGTTCAAATGTCTAAAAAGAAAAAAAGAAAAAAAAACGCAACAGCATTACATCACAGTGAACGGTTACTGAAACAAGTCTTTGTCTAAAGGATCTTCTGGCGATAAAGAGATCGAATCCTTCTCTTCCATGGCAATTTCTTGTTTCAGCTGCTCGACACTAGCTTTCATCTCGTAGAAGAGTGTGGCAGCATCGTTGGCCTTCTTCTTCTGATCCTTTAACTTGTTGGTTTCAATGACAAGGTTTCGATGGCCATACTTTAGCATAACAGAGTTGAGGATTTGGTTGAGCCTCATAAGAAGGAAACCAAAGTCCAACTTGCCCTGGGCATTAACTTGAATTATTTGGCATGTCTCAAAGAAATATCGCGCATTTTGGGCTGAGATGGTGACCGGAGTTGTTACAGATATCTGCTCCAAAAGGCGGATGGCGTCTGTCAGGTAAATTATCCTCTCGAAGGGGCCTAGCTCCAAAGCCCTTGCAAATGACTTTGGATACGAGAGACGCGTCTTCATAAGTCAGTCCAAGTCAGATTGCTTCATGCCTATAGAAATGACAGCTTCAGTTTATGAACATTAACAAAGAAATATAACAAGTATGAGATGTGATTGTAATACGACATACCTGTTCCCTCAATAATTTGGCGCAATGAGGGCATGTGCATAGCCTGGGATGTTGAATCATTTCCCTGCTGCATCACTTGAGTATCAGCTAAAGCTTCGCGCTCGTCGTAGTCAGCTGGAATGACGTAAGTGTCAACACCCGCAATAGCCGTTGTAGCCTGCGAACCCCACAAGCTCCATGCACTGGGTACTTAATAGAATTCTATCTCAAGAGAAGGGATAGCAGGGTTTTGCTGAGGGGGTAATGAAACACCAACTAAGGCAGCAGGACTTGAAGAGATTTGTGGAGCATTGACACCACTAACTTCACCAGCAGGACTAACAGTTGGAGGAGGAACACCACTATCATCAGCAATTACAGCTTCTTCAGAAAGCCTCCTTGCCTCAAGAGTCTCCATGGGGGCATCCACATTCGCAAGCAAAGACTAGAGAGCATTTTGATCAGTTTCTGTTTGTCTAGAGACTTGCTCATTTTTAGAAGATTCCCTTGGCTCAGAAGCCACTATTGGGGCATCAACATTCTCATGAGACAGCTGGTCTTCAATGACTGGATGAGCTCCTGGAAGTTCACAGACTTGTTCATTTGTGTGAACTTCAGCTCCAGCACCCTCTGCCTCCATCTCTTCATCCATGCCACCCTCACTCGCACATTCCTCTTCAATACCTCCCTCTCGCATCTCGGCGTCTTAGCCATCATCTTCAGATCCCTCAGTCACATCTTCCAGGGGCTCCCCTGCATCATCTCTAACCATAGTGGGCTTCTCCGTGTATGAACTTCGCTCTGGAACGTGAGCCCTGGGAGATTGACTCCTTTGTTCAAGCACCATAACATCCTCAGAGTTACTCTGGGAAATTACATCAGCAGCAGGAACAATAACACTTCTTAAGAAGCCAGGCCTGTTAGCATAAGTTCTAGGAGGAGAGATGAGTTGAGTCTCGCACAGTAAGGGGTCATAGGGATCCAAATCGCCTAAGCCTTAAGGAGTCTGAGGATTTATGGGGCCAAGCTCGTTGGTGGCTGACACGATTTCTTACGTGTATACGCAAGTGCACGGTCGAAGTAATAAAGAGTGAGTATTGAAACTCGGGTTGTCGATCCCACAAGGACAGATAGTAGGTTTATTGTTAATTAGAGATTAAATCTAAAGAGTGTAATTGAAATAACAGGAGGAAAGTTGTTGATTTGAGAAGTTGTCACCCCCAATCAAGTGACTATATTAAACTAACTAAAAGATTGTATTTTTGGATTTTTATAATTAAACAAGGTTTGATTAAATAAGAAGAAAGACTAGGCGATCTATGGATCACCTAGAGCAGTAGATAATTCCGGATATTGCTTTGAAACATGTAATATTGAATATGCTCTTGATCACGTCTAACTACTTACAATCTCCTTTCGGTATCATGTAAGCCTGTGCTAGGTTCTGTAATCGTCATCTGTCGATCCATAAACTACATCACCTAACAAGCACTAAGAATAATCCTACGTTTTGATCCAAATCCTAACGTTTCTCCTTCCAGTCCATCACGATACAGGGTTGCTACCAATCCTAGATTCATAAGCTAATCAATCTTCACCTGTCACTCCATCAATCTTTCACCAAGTAGATACCCTAGTTCATGACGCTAAGGTAGCATAAAATTAAGAACAAGATTACTAGGAGAACCAAATTCATTATAACTTTAAGCTAACAGAAACGTTAAGGATCAAAGACATCTCTATTCATCATTCATATCCTACCTAAAACGTGTCAATAGTTCTAGGTCAACAATACATCAATAGAGAAGAAAATTAATCAATAACGCGAATCCATAAGCGTGAATCAAACAAACAAATCCGGAAAGGGTGTCTAACAAAACCCTAGGCTCTCCATAGAGCCTAGCTTATAAAACTACTAAAATATGCTGAAAATGAGAGCTAACAAGTTCGTAGTGTTGAGAAACAATAGAAAAGATAGGAGGGATAGTCAAACTCGTGACGAAATTCGCGTTCCGGCAACTCCGGCGTCGTTCTCCATGCCCCTCGTGCTCCCTAGCGTTCCTCCCTCCTCCCTAGCATCCTCCTGTATTTTCTTAGGTCTAAGAATCCGTTCCTAAGGGTCTGGGGACGTTTTTTAAAGATATTTGGCCGAAATTGCACTTCAGCCCCTCTAGTTTGTAATTCTCAGACTGAACTGTAAGATGATCTTGCGCGGGCCATTACTCTCTCATCTAGGCTCGTCTTTAGGCCTACCATATATCGTTGGAAAGCTATGGATGTCTAATTTCAAATGGCCCAGGCCTTGCTCCAAAATTGTGTATATATTTTCCTGAGAATCGAAAATAGTACAGGCTGGTCAGGAGTGACTTTTTCTACTTTTCTTCGTCTTTGCGTCTTCTTTTCTCCTCTTCATCTAGCTCCATACCAAGCATATACAAGCCTCTCATAAGCTACATTTCACCTATTTTACCTGAGAAACACAACAAAATACTACCCGTGCAATTATCATCGCAAATATGAGAGAAAACATGCTCAAATAAGCTAGAAACACAACTTTTCACTCCTAGGCTTTTAAATCTTCAAATTCACATATTTGTGCAAATATAACATATAAATTATTTGAAATTATCCTAATACAAGTAATATGTAAGTATAATAATAGCTCCTAAAAGAGAGTTATCAGTGGCTGAGTTAGTAGCAGGAATACCAACACCTGTCTCACCAGTGGTCAGATTCACAGCAGGAGCATCAGCAATTGTGCCTTGCGTAGCAGCAGGCTCATTAAAGCAGCAGCAAGCTCATTCAAATCATCCCCACCTGCAGGATTAATGTGGATAAGTCACTGAGGTAATGTGATTTATGAACTATTCATTATGTTCTGTTCTATATTTAGATCAAAAGCGAGCACCTTCACACTCATGTGGGATTTGCTTCAAGACCATATGCTACAGGTGTTCCCTCATTTATCACATCTGTAAGGTGTGCATGACCTGACGTCATGTGAAAACTCGTTACAATACGGAATGACTTGTTAAGTTCACTTGCAAACATTGTTCAAGTACTTACCTGAGGGTTCGCCACACTTGTCCACTAACCACCGACAAATGTCATGTTTAGATACCCCATGCTTTAATGCACCGAAGATTACCTCTTGATAAGTTACAGCAAGATTAAAAATCGTACCTTCTTCACCACCAGCGATTTCCTCGAAATCACTTTGTGCTTGTTCTAGAGCAGCCACACTCATGCTGCCAGCATGTTGCTCCTCCAGACTCCTCCTTGTAACCATTTCCACCTCATCCTCCTCGCGTTTCCTTCTTCTCTCTTCCGCCTTAGCAGCCATTCTCTTGGATTCCTCGATAATGTGCGCATCTATGGCCTCACTCAACGCATCTGGGCAAGATTACCTTGTTCTTCAATGTTCCTTGGCCAAAAGGCCACTGATGGTCTCATCATCATCATCTGCTAAGAGAGAATTTTCTTTAACAACATTATCGTCAAAAAAAAATTTGACTGAAGTAAAAATGAGTTCATTCAATTACCTTCTGAACCCTCTTGCCTTCTTTCTTCTTCTCTTTCTTCTTCTCTTTCTTCTTCTCTTTCTTCTCTATCTTCTCTATCTTATTCTTCATCCGGATCGTATGGGATAAAGTCTTCAACTGCAAATTCCTTTCAAGACTTGCTGCGCAGACGACCTTTACGTTTGCCTTTGGGAGCAGGAGCCTCCGTGGGCGGCGAAACCGGAGCTTCCCTAGGCAGCGAAGGAATCACAATTGACTTTTGCTTTTGACTTTTAGTCGTTGGAGCAACATCTGCATCCGCTTCAGCATTCTCGCTTGCCAGAGAGCGGACGAATACATCCATCTCCTGGCGCAGCAGAGTCTCCACTTTAGAATCCATATCCATAGTCAACGAGATGGCCTTCTTACTTCTCTTTACATGAAGGAGAGCATCAACCAGCGTAGTACTGCGGTGTCCAGAAGCGAACCTCCTCAAGAAGCACTGAAAATAGGAAATTTATGTAAGACACCGCACCCCAAACATATGCATTTCAAGAAAGACAAGGAGGTGGTATTTACCTTAGAAAAGGATTCATTGTACTCCATCATGCTATGAAGTCCTCCTTTAACAGCGGCCACCTTCTCAGAAAGGATCAGGCTGGCACACAGGTGATTTTCCTTGTCCAGCAAGGAATAAAACCCATATGCAGAGGCGTTCAAACTGCAGATTTGTCTAAAAGGGAAGGAATTCCTTTTAATAGAGGGAGCCCTGCTGATGCGCGGTGAAGCAGATTTTGAAAACCTTACCAGCTGAATATTCTAGAAAGAGATCCAACTTTTGGTGGGGTGACCCTCGCGCTTCCCAGAAGGTTGATCAAAAGGCAGACTAGCAAGCGGAGTAGACTTACACTTGAATGTCAGCAGTCGCTTGTAGAAACCTCTACGCACTGAACTAGGCCAGAGGGAAGGTGCCACTACGTTATAACCCAGCTGGGTGCATACACGAGTGGGATCGAAGTCAACTGTGATACGCTCATACTTGGGCGATATCTCAGTGACATGCTCAGCAAGAACGGGCAATGAGCCTCTCAAACACCAATAGACAAACTCCCTGAAATAGCTAGGCCCTTTGGTAAGGTTGTCCTTGGATATGAGGCCACCTTCAGACGGATACATGCGCGAGTAGAATCGAACATCTTCAATGCGAGTGGCATAGGGCATGGCAACGAACTTGGTTCGATCATCGCAGATTAAACTCCATACACACTTGGGATCCTTCGTCCTATACCACCGTGAAGCTCTCCCACACCGAAGCGCGTTCTGAGCACCAGGAAAATTCCATGATCTGGCTCTAGAAGGGGTAGGAGCATAGAAAGGCCACCTTTAAAAAACCCACATGGTGAGGAAGGAAATGTTGAAAAAAAAGACAGAACATCAAGTCGCCCACGCAACTCTTCCACAGCAGCCACAGCCTGGTCTAACCGATGGTAAAGAGTTCCCAAAACCAGAGGCCCGAGTGCGACGTTCTGACCTAATGATAGGCGTACAGCAATAGGCAAAACATGATAGAAGACCCCATCACGAGGATGACCATCAATCAAGTGCCGTGAAAGCCAAATACAAAGGAAGCCACACAAAGTCCAGTTGTACCCTTTTCCTTCTATGTAGTTCTCTGCCTTGGTATTCTTATCCAGTAGCTCTTTAATGATCTTGCTAGTTGCATAATCACGGAAGAAATACTGCACCCACTTGCTCCAAGTATTCTTCGCAGATGCGTTGATTAATTGAAAGCTTGGACGGGGTTTCGCAGATGTCCAACGGCTAGAAATCTTCCTGACCTCCCCTAGGCATTCGACCATCTGCTCATATAAAGCGACCTATTTAGAATTTTTCAGTTCAGTCAAGGGATCAACCTCGCCCATGGGAGGAAGGTCATACAGCATGTGAACGTCCTCCAAGGTGGGGGCTGCCTCGACCTCAGAAAATGGAAGGCATGGGTTATTGGTGAATACCTGGAAAAGAGATTCAGAAGCATGGTTTGATCTAGTTTCACAGCAGCACGCTTCGTAGCTCTGATGGCATGATAGACCCCAGCTTGGGTCAGATTGACGGCATGATGAACCAATACATGGTCAGTCCACTCATCCATCAAATCCAGCTTGTTCATGAAAGCCTGGGTCGAGATCTCAATATGTGGATAGAATCCATTTTCAAGACCCAATCTGACTACGTCCCTGGCATCAATTAAATCTGACTATTTGACTAGGCGGAGGGGTTAGCAATAACAGAACCATAGAAATAGGTTCAGGCAATCTCTTTAACTTAACACTGGCATGGTAGTAGTATTCACCACCCAGGTAATGAGCTTTCTTCCACAAATATTTAGGACGACCAGGAATTTCATTAGCTTCTTTCACAGATTTAGTTGCCTTTGGTCTGGCCATATCTACGGGAAAAGCAAAAAAAAGGGAGGGGAGACATATATCCACATTTAGATTTGACTCAAGCAGAAATTCAAGAACAAATTTCAAATAAATTTACGAGTTCTGGATACTTGAAGAACTGTCTAGTTTTTTTAAAGGTTCAACCTTTACGTGCAAAGTTCAGGTTTAAGAGTTCCAAGCTTCTGGGTTTCAAGTTGGCTCGTATCAGCTTCAATTTTGGAAATTACAAGTTCTGGGTTCCAGTTCCCTGGTTTTAGAATTCCATAATACCAAAATTTCAAAGTTTCAGTCTTTAGGGTTTTAAGAACCTTTCCGACAGTTACAAACAATGGTGGGTCTTTGAACGTTTATTGGTTTCAGATTCAACAGATAAAGGCATGTCAAGAGGGGGATATTCATATTAAGCATTAATCAAAATTAAGCGAACCAACCTTGTTTTGTTGAAGTAATTTGAAGGAGACTATTCGCCAAGAAGAACTGGTGATTGATAATCTGGATTTGCTCTCGAAGATTCTTAGTAAACATTCACTCTAGAGCGAAACAGTAGCTTTCAACAATGGAGGATAAGGAATATTTATTCAAGTTTGCTGAAGAGTCGCGTCCTTTCAGTTGTCAAATCGCAACAGCCACCGCCGAATCACGCAATCACAGGCCTCTGCTAATGTCACGGCTAGAACCCTAGAAGAATAGAAGGCACGACTCTAGGGATTCTAGGCTATAATGACACGCATGGGGGCTGATATCTCGGACATTTGATTGGTGCGTGGCTACAACGCGCGCGCTAGTTTTTTGTGCATTGAAGTCTATTTGATAAGTGCCTCCACGCGCAAAAAGGGGGATAATGTAGATAGTGTGTTCTAGCCACGTGAGTCAGCTTACACGTGGCAGTCATCTAGCACATATGGTGGTGCTCCAGTATTACACGAGCATTACACATGCTTATGTTGGGTTTTGACGTAGGTTACGCAGCGGAATAATAAAAATTTATCCTACTCAAATCCCACCAAGGATCACAGGTGAAGCATCATAACATGATGAAAGGAAGAAAGGTTACCTCAGCCATACTAGGCTGGTGACGATCGCATACAAAGAATAGTATCTTTGTCTCTACGGTATCCACACGAACAGACCTCAACCGGGCTTCTTCTCCAATGGTGCTAGCAATCTGAGAAGAAGGATGAACTTGGACATGCACGGGCTAGATCACATCCATCAACGCGTCAAAGAGATGACACGGCATCTCCGTATCGTGGGCACAAGAGGGGCGGCGGCAATAAGGGGCCGACGGCTCCATGGTGGGGCAGCTAGGGTTTTGCCCAAACCCCTATGGAAGAAGAAACTCCTTTTCTTCTTTTCTCTCTAGCTATCTAGTAAACTGTGGTGTGTAGGAATTATTAGACATAAATTTTCTTAGCCTATAATCCTATTTATAGCTAGAGAAAATCCTCTTTGCCCATTAATTCAACAATGTGGGACTTATTAAGTATGAATTCTCGTAGCCCATAAATCTTATTTCTATAGCTATATAAATTCACCTTTGTCCATAAATCCACCAATGTGGGACTAGTTACATTCTAGCCCACAATTTCTCTTTAGTCCAACTAATGAGCACAGTTTACACTTTAGTCCAATTAATTCATTATTGCTATTTAGTCCAACTAATTAGTAATAATCCCAGCTTGATCTATTATTGTGTGTGACCATGTAGGTTCCCAACTACGTGGCAGTAATAATAATTATTACAAACATTGAGCGGTATCTAGCAATACATCAATGCCCCCAAGTAATAGGAATGTCAGTGATCTAACTAACCTATGTGACCAATGTTACAGTGCTGTATAATCCCTTTGTCTCATCTATCCGGATTGGACATAAGACATGGAGTGTCACACTTGTATATCCAATCCATAGTTTCTCGATCTGTGAGTAGACTTAGATAAACAAATAACATCAATATCCCATATTGATTTATTTGAGTATGGCCATGCATTTTTCTAAGTCTCACTCATCGAGTGGCCATGGATATTTACTCCCGTCATATGTGAGGGAAAAATCATCTCTACGTCACTACGATCTCTAAGCTTGCTTCATATCATGTCCGATTAAAGCCTTTATAGTTACCCAGTTACGGTGTAACGTTTGACGATATCAAAACATGATAATTCACAACTAGAATATCTAGTGACTTCAAGTCTAAGGATCACAACACCATTGTCACTGTGAGAAGCGCTTGTGACATTCACATAACTCCCATGTAGCCTTCTCATGGTGGGTCAATCCAGTATGCCATTACCCTTAATGCATACCCATGTGTTGGATCGTGATATCTCCATATCAATCCAACCCCATACTAGTCTATAGTTGATCGTCATGTTAATCAATATAGTTGACTAGGGATATTCAAGAATATAACATTTATATTCTAAGGACTTCATTCATGTTAGCATATCTCCATATCGATAACATAATGAATAGTAAGTCTATTAAATGTCACAATAAATTGATTGCCTCTACGGCACAATTCCAACAGCTTATCCGTATAGGGGTTGCGAGACAGGGCCCCTCGCATATCATTCCACAGGGGACTTGTAGGGACTTAGTGGTTTGGAGATTAGAATAAGATCTGTCGCGCGCGAGCGACAACCAAGCCCACGCGCGACCCTTGGTAACTGCTTTGAGAGATTTATGGCCACGTGTCTCATAAACCTGGTCAACCTCATAACGGTTCCGGTATACACGAGCGAAGTGCGTAACGACCCCTATATATGCAGTCGAACGTGCCGTTATGGTTGAGGTAATTAAGCCGCCATTGATGGGCGCATTAACCTACTACAACGGTCACATTTACACTATATATAGGATCGTTAACCCTTCATTGTAATCTTCTGATCACACTGAAGCTCTGGCCATCTTCATATTGTCTCTTTCTCTCTCAGTTATCATTGCTTCCTCTCTCCCTACTCACGACCTACACTCTACGTGTTTCCATCCTCTACCCCCGGTGTACACTTGGATCTTCCTCAAATGATCCTCCTGTATACACTAGGCATTGAGCTATATAATTTTTTTTATAAATGAATAAAAAGCAGGTATGAAATGAATAACTTAATATTTTCTTTACTTAGCACATTTCGTAATTACATTAGAAAGGTATGTGTTAGATATTCATCTTGGTATGTAACTAGAAAGGTATGTGTTAGATATTCATCTTGGTATGTCATTTGTCTTGTAGTTATAACAAGATATGATTTTATGTGTGTAGTAGAGATTTGAAAACATAACTGTTATGTCATAGTTACAAACATATACTAGTAATTAGTTCTGATACCATTATGTAGTTGTAATTTGTGAAAATATTTATTCACGTGCAACGCACATCCTTCTATCTATCTTCATAAAAGGAGAGAGCATCCAACAAAAGAGTGGTTCACGACACTACAGAAATCGAGGACATAATGCATAAAAACACTACAAGACACTACATAAATTGACTCGAACAAACAAGACCATGCTCATAGCACTAGCGTTTTGGTAATTGTTGTATTAATACGTTCGTTGTGGCGTCAAACTAGACTTACAGAGAGCTAAAGGGGAAATTAATGTTGGAGTGTCCGATCGAGGGAACTATAGAGGACATGTACTTGATAATCACCCTCAAGTGTGTATGTATTAGTTCTCTCATATTGTTATACTACTACTATATTAAGGTCATGCATAGTGACGGAACCAGGAATCCAATTAAAAGGGGTTATGTATTCGAATTTAGTACTCGACAAAGAAAAATATATATATTAAGGTCAACTTGATGCAGAACTTCAACGGATTCCTAAAAAGGCAGACCTTCAACGTGACGGAACTTTAACGGGCAATTATGAAATTTTAAACAAATTGTGGGGTATCGTTTCTCTAAAAGGGCGAAGTTAAATATTAGGGGCAGAAGTTTCAACAATGTGGACGAGTAGAATCCCATTAAGGCCAATTATAACGTAGATTGTATAATGGGGACAGAACTTCAATGGGCAATTATGTATTTTTAAATTAGTTGTGTGTCATTCTAGTTTATTCTAACGGTGCCAAGCTGAAATAGGGCACAAGTGTTAATAATGTGGGCCATTTTCGTATATTTTATAGGGGCACAACCGAACATATTTTATAAACTAGAAGTTCTATTGCACTTCTGAAAAACTTAATGGGAACAAGTATGTTATAGGTGAACTTTCTACGCCCTTTAGCTCAAGCACAACTGTGAGGGCGGTTCCACCCAAATGAACCCACCGCCAAGTCCATCCTAGTCGTAATCAGACCGCTTGGGGTAATTCATAATTGTTTGATCTTTGTAGGGGCGGCCGTTTCGTCTTTTATCAAATGACATGAGTAAGATTTGTAAATCATATCCACAAGTACTACTTGATTAATTAATTAATGACTATTACTTTGACGGTGTCACACGCGATCTGATGTTTCCTAACACTCTAAGGAAGTCCCAATCAGAAACGTACTTCTCTTATGCACACTATAAATAAGGGTACCTTCCCCTTGGGCATACCACTTCAAAACCCTAACCATCTCTCCTGTCATCCTTCCTTCGATCGCCCAATTCGTTGGTGAAAGATACAATCAACAGACATCGTACTTGACCTTTGCAGTGAAGCAGTCTAATCAAGAAGAAGAAAAAGAGAGCAAATTATGGAGTACAATCAACAGACATCGTACTTGACCTTTGACGTGAAGCAGTCTATCAAAGAAGAAAAAAGGAGACCAAATTACGACACCGATCAAGACATTCTTCGGCCTTGCATAGTAATCGACTATGAATGCCTCACAACAACGAGTTTTGACCTTCTACCCTTCAATCGTCGGCAACCCTTGGTGACCCTGGAACCGGACCGTAAGAGTTTATTGAAAGTAAGCGAACATGTGGACTTATCGACACCCAAGTCTCGCGATGAATTGTTTGCTATCATCACGTGTAATCTCTTAGAGCTAGAAATCGGTCCACAGCACCGTGACGGTATAGCTTATGAGATTATACGTGTAGGGGAGGTAGCTCTAAGTTCAGAATCAGACACGGAGATAATATATTTAGACGTGCATATTAACGCAGACAATGGGATCGTTTGCGACGAGAGATCATTAGTGCTACAGCGATCAATGGCGGAGAGTTGTCATATGGTACCAGCAACCAAGGCGTCAGTGGACGGCTTGAAGAGCAAGAAACTTGAATTCAGTGAAGAAGATTCTGAAGATGGTGGGAATATTCCTAGCTGTGTCGTGTGTATGGAAGAATTTACGCCAGGTATCGAAGTGGCATGCATGCCCTGTGCACATTTGTTTCATCACGAATGTATCACGAGCTGGTTGGAGACGGGCCATCACTGCCCCGTTTGCCGCTTTGAGATGCCCACAGAGAACGAGGAAGATGAAGTCCAAGATGAGGATGAAGACGATGACCAAGAGTGAAGATGGTGATCAAGTGTAATAGTTCTTGGTTGTTGATCTTTGTTTTTAGTAGTCAGTTTGCGTGATATGTGTGTAACAGGGTTTCAAGTTCTCTAATAAGATTGATTGAAATATACTAATATATATTGTTAAGTTCCAATTGGTGTAATATATTGAACATTCGATTATTTATACATCTGCACTTGCAAACATAATACAAATCCCATGTAGTAGAAAGCAGGCACTGAGTACAAAATCTTGAGAGGAATTTTCATTTGACTGAAACGCTAGCTAGATACCCTCATTTTTCAATTTCTTTGAGATATCAATGAACAGATATATATATATATATATATATATATATATATATATATATATATATATATATATATACTATTTTATAAAGAGTTCTTTGGGTTTCTCTCCTTATTCGGTACCACGCGACCAGAGGTGGTACCACATAGTGTCTTATGGGATCTCATGCCCCCGCCAATTTTTCTTTTCCTACTATAATTTTTCAAATTTTTATTTTTGATCTTTCATGCCGCCAGTATTATCACAAAAGTCCCATGGATCCTTCAAAAAAATTCACATGCACCTTTATTCACAAGACACCAAACATACAAAATTACAAAAATGAGCCTCATTGGGAGTATCGACACTTAAAGTTTATATAGTTGTCTTTCTGAATTGGGAAAATTATCCTTGTCGGAAGTGAATCTGATCTTTATGACCCTGTGGGCAGTGGAATTTGGAATCCGCTGCATATCGCTGGTATACTTGAGATCTCTGAACTAGAATAAGTGTCGACACTATCTAGCTGATATGTTATTTATCTCAGTACTATATTGGGGTTTTGGCTAGAGAGCGTGTAAGTACTAAACCGTAACTTTTCTATGAACTCTATATAAAGTATTTTTTCATTATAGTTATGATATAACTGTTTACTCAGACTATTTTTTACGCCTTTCTTCGTCTATCTGTTTTCTAAAACTCTGCTGCTAAGCAATCGGGGAACTGGAGAGGATATACAAACACATAGCTTATTGTACATCACCTAAACTATTGTAAATATTTATGTTTGATATTAAGTACTCGCTTTAACTTTAAATTTCTAACTTTTTAATCATGTCTTGTAACAGAACCATTAGTATTAGACTTCTTGTTGGGTCACTTTTGTTCTTTAGCGGAGGATATCCCCCAGAGTCTGGGATTCTCTTGTTAGATTTGCCAGCTCGAGGGGGTGGGGTTTTTTTAAAAAGTGATTGATTTTCAAGACGTCTTGGTAAAAGCGTGTGAATGAACATAGAAAGAAACTAAAAAAATATGCACCAAGAAAAGACGCATGGGAGCTCGAGTGCTTGTGCACGAGCATTGAAACGCAAGACAGGGTACTTGCTACACTGCAGCTTTATGTTGTTCAAGGAGATGGTCAAATCGACGTGATCGAGACGCCTAAGAAGATTTACCATCCACCGTTAATGAGAAGAAAGATGAAGAAAGCTACTGGAGTACTGAAGAGGGAATGAGGACATGCAATAGGCACTACCCCTACTTATACTCTATATAAAGTATAAGTAGGGGTAGTGCTTATTGTTTTTATGAATAATTCAACTAAAGATATGAGAAACATAACTCAATGTGAAATGCATATCAGCTCATTGTCCGAGAGAGCTCGTTGTGTGAGTGAGGTGAGAGTTGAGAGGTATGTAGAGAGATATGAGTGCGTATGATTTTCGAATTAGTGGATTTCCACACTCGCCCGTTCACATTGGCAATTTGATGAAGCAATTTAAATTGGTGTGTTCATTATTTTCTCATTTTTAAATGTAAGAACACACCAAGTCAACGTGTTGAGTTGGTGCCTTGAATTGGTCAAAGGCGGCCAAACTCTTTGTTTCCAACTTTGATTAGGAAACATTGGAAGTCAAAGGCGGTGAAGGATTAGTTAGGAAACAAGTTGTTTCCAAATCGGATTTGGAAACTTTAGAGATTTCCTAGCACTATATAAAGAACCTAGTAGTCACATTATTAGGTATGCAAAAACATTGTAATTGTTCCTCTTAAGTGAATAAAGGGTGCTTTTCCGCCGTGGAGGTAGTTAGCAAATATTTTGCTAGCGAACCACGTAAAATTATGTGTTCTTCTTTATTCGTTCTTCGTTCGTGAGGTGGTTTGACATAACAAACTGGTATCAGAGCCAAGGTTGACGGTGTTTCAAGATCAAGATCAAGGCGGAGCAAAGCTAGGGTTTCACAACTCGGTGAAATCAAAGCTAGGGTTTTGCGATCTAGGTGGAGTACGCGACTAGGGTTCAAGATCCACCAAGAACGATGTCCGGATCAATGTTGAAGATCGACAGGTTCACTGGAGGGAACAGCTTCAGTCTGTGGAAGATAAAGATGGAGGCTTTGCTCAAATCGCAAGGCTTGTGGGCACCTTTGACCGCAGACAAGGGAGGCATGAATGTTGCATCAGCGGAGTTCAAGGCAATGGAGGATAAGGCACACGCAACGATTATGATGTGCTTATCGGATGACGTGATCATAGAGATCGCAGATCAGAAGGAAGCAGCGAAGCTCTGGCTCAAGTTGGAGAGTCTCTACATGACGAAGAGTCTCACTAGCAAGTTGATGCTAACGCAAAGGCTCTTCACTTTGCGGATGCTCGAAGGTACGGCTCTCAAAGACCATCTTGATCAATTGAACACAATTCTCCTTGATTTGCGTAATATTGGCGAGAAGATTGGTGATGAGGATGCTGCACTTTTGTTATTGATCTCGTTACCTCCATCATATGAGAACTTCGTGCAGTCGTTCATTGTGAACAAGGACGACTTATCCCTAGAGGAGGTGAGATCGGCACTCCATGCTAGGGAACTGCGCCATAAGGGTGCAGGCACAGGTATAGAGGACCATGCTTCCGGACTGATGGCAACGGGGGGAAGCAAGAAGGTTAAGAAGAACAAGAAGAAGCAGTTCTCAGGTTCTAAGTTACCCAAGGATGTATGTGCCTTTTGCAAGGAAAAGGGGCACTGGAAGAGAGATTGCCCGAAACGAGGTTAACAGGGGCAGAATTGATCCGCAGCCGTAGCAGAACAAGGTAACTCTTCCGAGGATGATTACGTTCTAATGGCGGATGTTGTCACGCACTCTCAAGATGCGTGGGTCTTTGATTCCGGAGCTTCCTATCATATTTGCTCTAACAGGGAGCTATTCTCGACGTACGACCAAACGGATGGAGGGTCTGTCTACATGGAAAACGGAGCCATCTGTAAGGTGATTGGGAGCGGTTCAGTTAGATTGAAGACAAATGAAGGGAAGTTATGTACCTTGGAGCAGGTCAGACATGTACCACTTATTACGAAGAATCTGATCTCCTTAAGTCTACTCGACAGTAAGGGATACAGTTTCAAAGGTGAAGGTGGAGATCTACAAGTCTGCAAGGGTTCTAAGGTGAGTCTCATGGGATTCAAGAATGGGACTTTGTACATGTTGCAAGGTTCGACGATCACAGGTTCTGCTGGAGTTGTCTCAGCCGAGATTAAGGAAGCTGATCTAACCAAGATGTGGCATATGAGGCTCGGTCATATGAGTGAACGTGGAATGCAGGAACTTCACAAGAAGGGGTATCTCACCGGGCATGCGCCCAAGAGCCTAGGGTTTTGTGAGCACTGCGTGTATGGGAAGCTACAACGTAGCAAGTTCTCTAAGGCGGTTCATAGAACGAAAGGTACTCTTGATTATATCCATTCGGATTGCTGGGGTCCATCTCGAGTCGAGGCGATTGGAGGATACAGGTATTTCCTAAGCATCATAGACGACTACTCCAGGATGACTTGGATATTCGTGATGAAGCACAAGAGTAAAGCCTTCGCAAGATTCAAGGAGTGGAAGACACTAGTAGAGAATCAGGTGGGAAAGAAGGTGAAGAGGCTGCGCACGGACAACGGCTTAGAGTTCTGTTCATCAGAGTTTGATAAATTCTGCAAGGATCAGGGAATAGCACGCCATCGCACCGTTCGGCACACACCGCAGTAGAACGGTGTAGCCGAGATAATGAATCAGACAGTTTTAGAAAAAGCAAGGTGCATGCTTTCGAATGCAGGTCTTTCTAGAGGTTTCTGGGGAGAGGCAGTTTCCATGGCATGCTATCTCATAAATCGGAGCCCGCACACAGGTATAGGATGCAAGATTCCTATGGAAGTCTGGTCCGGTAATGCAGTGGATTACTCGGATTTGAGAGTTTTTGGTTGTGTTGCCTATTATCACGTTGATGATGGCAAACTAGAACCAAGAGCTAAGAAGGGAGTATTCATGGGTTTCGGAACAGGTGCGAAGGGATACAAGATATGGGCAGACAACAAGATTATACTTAGCAGAAGTGTAGTCTTTGATGAGACTCATGTTGAAGAACTCCGTGGAAGTGGAGCTTGGAGGTGCAAAGAAGAAGGTGGAGGGAGAGTCGGATCCTACTGATCCTAAGGATTCTGAAATCCCTACACCTCCGCCAGAAGCAGAAGAGGAAGAAGCAGAAGAGTCTGATAGTGAGGATGCGTCTACACCATAGGAACCGGTGCATCAAAGTATTGCTGAAGGAAGACCAAGGAGAGTCATAAAGCCTCTGGCGAGATACAGAGATGATGGTATGGTGGGATATGCATTACAGGTAGTGGAAGAGGTAGAGGACGAGCCATCCTCCTACAAGGCCGCTATATCTAGTTCTGAGTCAGCACAATGGATTGCCGCGATGGGAGAAGAGATGGAGTCTCTTAGCAAGAACTCGACTTGGGAGCTTGTTAAATTGCCAGCGGGAAGGAAGATAGTCAGCTGCAAGTGGATTTTCAGAAGAAAGGAAGGAACTACATCTGGAGAGGGCGTCAAGTATAAGGCAAGGCTAGTTGCAAGAGGGTTCAGTCAGAAAGAGGGAGTTGACTACAACGAGATCTTCTCACCGGTGGTCAGACATACTTCTATCCGGGTGTTACTAGATTTAGTGGCACACCACGACCTAGAGCTTGAGCAATTGGATGTCAAGACAGCTTTCCTGCACGGAGAGTTGGAGGAGGAAATATACATGAGCCAACCGGAGGGGTTCCAAGTTCCCGGAAGAGAGAACCACGTGTGCAAACGTAAGAGATCTCTCTACGGACTTAAGCAGTCGCCGAGGCAATGGTACAAGAGGTTTGACAGCTTCATGTTGAAGATTGGTTACCACAAGTGCGAGTATGATTGTTGCGTGTATCACAAAGAGTTGCATAGTGGATCACGTATTTACCTAGTTCTATATGTGGATGATATTTTGATTGCAAATCGAAATATCAAGGACATTAGAAAACTGAAGAGGTCCCTTAGTGCGGAATTCGAGATGAAGGATATGGGAGCTGCTCGGAAGATATTGGGAGTTGAGATCTATAGAGATAGGAAGAAGAAGAAGCTTTTCTTATCACAGCAGGGATACATCAAGAAGATCTTGGCAAGATTCGGGATGTTATCAGCTAAAGCTATAGATACTCCTATGGCAACTAACAGCAAGCTAGGAATGTACACCGGTCAGACTGAGGAGGAAAAGGAGTACATGTACAAGGTTTCATATGCTAGCGCAGTTGGAAGTCTCATGTATGCTATGGTCTGTACTCGACCGTACATTGCATTCGCTGTTAGTGTGGTTAGTCGTTTTATGGCTCATCTGGGTACGGACCATTGGCAGGCGGTGAAGCGGATATTCAGGTACCTTAAGGGTACGTCAGATACTTATAGGTTCAGTCAAAGGAAGACAACAGTGAACCAAATAGTCAACTTTACGGTCAACGGTCAACTAAAAAGCCAATTAAGTGGTCAACTGTCAACTTTGCGGTTAGCACTACGTGACACTATTAGGTCCTGTCAAAGGAAGACAACAGTGAACTATAGTCAACTGTACGGTGACGGTCTACTCAAAAAATCAATTACGTAGTCAAATGTCGACTATGCGGTTACCACTACGTGACACTATGAGGTTCGGTCAAAGGAAGACAACAGTTAAGTAAATAGTCAACTTTACGGTCAAAGGTCAACTAAAATGTCAATTACGTCGTAAACTTATAACTTTGCGGTTACCACTTGGTGAAACTATTAGGTTCGGTCAAAGGAAGACAACAGTCAACTAAATTACAAAACTGTATGGTCAACGGTCAACTCTAAAGCTAATTATGTAGTGAACTTTATATTAGGTTGGGTTAAAGGAAGACAACAGTCAACTTAACAGTAACTGTACGGTCTACGGTTAAATCAAAAGTCAATCATGCACTATTACGTTCGGAATAAGTTGCTATCTCGAAAAGATGAAACTAATTGATCAAAGAAAGTTAATGCGTGGTTAACTCTAAAGTCTAGCTACTGATCTATACAATCAACGGTAAAGATTGCGGTCCTCACCTAACCCTAAAACTAATTAATATTCCGCTCTAGAGAGTTCACTCCACAGTCAACGGTCAACTTTGCGATCCCTACTCTAAATAACTAATCCATTATCCATGAACCATAGTTAGTAAAATACGGGACGGAAATAAATCGTGGTACGGTACGTACGTGTATTATACGATTTTATGTTAAAAATACGTTAGTAAAAAATCGGCTTAAAAATACAGAATTTGATTAATTCGAGTATACTATACGTACGTGTATAATTCGTATACTAGTTATTTATTCGGAATTAGAAATATGTGTGCATTTCTTAGTATTTTAGCATACATGATGAGTTATTTGTGTCCCACATTGCCATCTTTCCATATTTTAATCAAATATTTAAAAATAATTTGTACAACATGTACTCATTTGTTTATCATTTTTTATAAATATATTATTTACTTATAACTAACACATTACTTATTTTACTTATTTAAAATAATATCAAACTATTTATGATCAAAACTTCTATAAAAAAAAAGCTACTGCGCATTCCCAATCTTAAGCCAAAAATTAATAGTATAACACATAACACTCAAGATGCATGTAGTCATGTACATATATACGCATGCATATATATAGCTATTTCAACTTAAACTTTTAAAGTTTTATAGTAAATACTTGTAAATCATTATACTAACAAAATATGTATAATAAATAAAATATAATTCTTTACATTATTATTCTTTCAAAAAAAATATTTATAATGAATAAATAGTAAGAAAATATTAAATAATAACTAAGTACTATAACTTCTAATATTTTGGATGACAATTTATTCGCGGCAATTTTGTATGGAAGAAGTTTTATTCGGAAGTATTGTACGCTAAAACGTTAAATACGAGTATTCAACTTTTTTGGTCAAAAATTCGAGTATTTTTCATTAGGTCCATCAATAGTACGAAATACGGAAGTATTTTTTATTTATTCGTACGGACGGGTATTAAACGGAAAAATTCGGAGTATTTACTAACTAGGCCATGAACACCTAATCGCGAGCTTGAAAGGGCACTAGTCAATGGTCTCCAACTTAATTTAATGTACACCATAAACACTAAACCCTAAACAGTTTTGAAAGGATGGAAATTGAAATAAGTAAAAATATGGGACAAATAATACAATTAACATAATTAACTATGGTGGGTGGAATGAATTAACAAATATGATTTGGATCCCTATGCTCCACTCATTGTCTCCTTATCCACAAAAAATCCTCCGGCGCGAACTCTCAAGCCCTTTCCCGCGACCTCTCAGTTCCCCGACCGATCGAACAACCGTGCTTGAATCGATCGAACAAAGGCTTAATCTCGTCTAACTGGCGCCTGAAAGTCGTCGGAGTGTTCACTGAAGCACCCACGGAGTCGGTCGCGTCTTAGCCTCAAGCAAGCTCAGTATGGTCTTTCTTCTATCAAAATATGCTTAAATGTTACTTGTTCTTATTGATATATCTTGTTACTTCTTGTTCTTGTTCATATCTATTGTTATCACCGGTCGATTCCTGCTGTAGAACTGCAAGAATACCTGTATTCAAACTAGGGTTTTTTAATTTGGGGCTCCCTATCTAGGGTTGAAAGGAAAAATATAGGGCTATTCTTCTGCTGTGTGGCTGTAACTGTTCGTTCTTTAGTATGTTGTCATTTTCAAACTGCTTATTTGGGGCATTCATGTGTTTGTATGTATACATGAGAAGGTTATGTTATTTATTAACGTGTCAACGCTACGTGTGACTACTGACATGCATCTTCTGAATTTGATACATGAACAGTACCACTTGAAGAATGTCATGATATGTTCTGCCTAGCCCTCTCTTTTTCTGTCTTTATCTTAAACTGTCAATCTGCTAGCTCTAAGTCTCTGTGTGCTTATGTCAATCCCTCACTCCTTAAACTTTGTGAGTCGTATGTGGCGTTCGACTTGTCTGTTTGACTTGATCGGCTATATTGCTGATTATCTGAGTTCATTCACTTAACCCACCTAGTATATACATTTTATGATCCTAATATAACTAATTAGTAATTAATTATATTGTGGCAGGTCCGCCTTCAAGCAGAAGAGGAAGAGGCGTGAACCGCGGCCTTTCAACGAGGAAGAAATTGGGCGAGGGAGGGAAGTTATCTGTGAACATCCCTCTTGGAAAGAAGAAGCCAGTTGGCGAAAATGCGGAGGAGGTCACTGCAGAGGTGGGTATAGCAGTGCGGAAGAATGCACCACTAGACAAGTCTGGGTGGAAAGATATGGACGAGGTTGACCTGAAACCCATATATGATCATCTTCAAGTAAGTGACGTAAAATACGTGTGAACATATTTTTCCTGCAATTACTTTCTGTGATTGTGTACTTATGAACACATATATTGTCGTATGCAGGGTCTGTTTGACCTCGACTTCAACAGAAAAACCACTCTGCGGGTCATCAATTATATGGCAAAGGAAGCTTATAGTGAGTACCGTTATAAGCTGCACACACACTTCAAGAGCTTCCACACCCCTGCTGAAGCAATTAAAAACCCAGCACCAAGTGTCTCCCAGGAGCAGTGGGAAAAAGTGTGCGCACTATTTTAGACAGATGGGTGGAAGGTAAAATATTGACTGCTTTTCATTGCAGCAAACTAATTTAGGTTCGCTTTTGACTTCATGTCCACTATTACGTCATTGCAGTGTAGGAGTGCAAGGGCTAAGTTGAACTGATCAAAATTCAAAAATCTTTCGACCGCAGGTTCAAAGTCCATTGTCCAGCGTTTATATAAGATGGTAAGTTCCATGTCATCCGCTCTTTCTCATCAGTTTATAAGTTTCACGACTAGAACTTATTTTCGCATGAAATATTTATTTGGAATATTATCTTGTGCAGGAGAACCCCTCCCTCATCGACAGATACAAAACAACACACACGAGGAAGAACTCAGGGACATGGATAAGTGCGGATGCGGAGGAGAAGCACGTTAGTTTCGTAATTCCCTCGCCATGTTTTATTTTACATGCTATGGTGTTAAGATTTTATGCTTCGTTTAAACTACAGAGAAGGATGGTGGAGATGCGGGATAATGATACGGAGAGGTTGCTGACCGAAGATAAGATAGTGGAGATGGTTGTTGGGGGCAGGAGTGGATTTGTAGCGGGATATGGTGTTGGTCAGCTCCCGAGGAATTCATTCACGTTTCAAGAAGGCATGGAGGCTAATGAGTCCAGGGTTGCTGAAGCACAAAGGATGGCTGAAGCCGCTGAGCTTAGGGCACAGGTTGCAGAGAAAGGCGCCGAGGAAAATGCTGAAGAGCGGAGGAGGCTGAGAAAAAGGCAAAGGAAGCCGAGAAAAATGCTAAAGAGGCAGTGAGAAGGGCAAATGAATCTGTCAACCTTATGACCGGAATGGAAGAACAGCTTAAGCACATGGAGTCCTTGATGGCCAACCAGCTAATGGTCGATAAGGCGTCGAGCGGGCATCATTCTACATCATCTTCGGAGAATTATTAAGGTAATTTAAATTTCAATTTTCATTTCAGTATGTGAATAAATGACATGTTGAGTATGCTGTGTAGATAAATTAAATTATAGTTGTTTTCGTGTATGCATGAAGTTTGTGGCACTTTTAATTTGGATATAGTTGAAAGTGATGTCTCCGGCCCAGTACGTGCTGGACATAAGAAACTAATTAAGTTAATTGATAATGTGACCTCCAAATTCATTTTTACGAAACTCAATTTTAAAGTATACCATGGATCTAGGCTTATTGTGTTTCGTTTTACCGGGTGAAATAACGCTTCGCGTCTCGTTTTGGACAGCTTTGTTACTTACCGTTATGTTGTTCTTGTCGATTACGCGTGGAACATGCAACTCCACCAGTTGACTGATCAATATCTATTTGTGTGGTTTCAACAGTTGAGTAATTGTGAGAATTTAAGTATTTGTGTCTTCAGGACAAAATTAAACAAAAAGTTCAGGAAAATAACATAAAATAAAACAACAGTAAGAACAGAAAATAGAATTCTGGCTAGTGTTGGAGCTTGGGGTTTGATGGCTCTGCATTGTCGTCCTTCACTTGTTCATCGGGGGTCTCAAGATTTGTCCCGGAACACGCCCCCCCCCCCCCCCCCCCCGCTCATGTGTATCTCTTAATCAACTTCCGCAGTATCTCGTATCTTCTTGCATATCTCATCAGCGGGCCTTCCTCAAGCCTATATGGCTCTATCTCTTCTTCTTAAACAAGCCGACAGCAGGCTCGTTGACGCTGCTTGAATCATCATCTGAGATGATTATTGAAACATCCACATAGGACCCTGGCAGCCCTGTGAAAGGACTAGTGACCTCCTCCTCTTCACGTAGGCATTTGCGAATGGGTTCCATGGTAGGAAGATTCCGGGGAGGGAATTTGCTGTGTCAGAGAATGAAATGGAGGTTACAAATTAAATAGGGAGGGCAGGTCATTAACCTATCAATAATTTTGGGAATTCGAACAGTTGCATTTAGTGTTTGTGGGTGCATATATGCATGGTTATTACTGGTTGGTGGTTGTTATGATGTTTCATTTAGGAGGCATGCATTAAGTTCATTCATGATGAGGTAGTGGCGGGTATGTGAACAGTTTCAGTTGTTGGAATTCGTTGAACATTAATTTAAATAATAGGTGAACCACATACTTGTTTTACAACGTCCGCTGTTTGTGAATACTTCACTTCGATACTTTTTCTGCTTTTGGACCTTCGAGTTTTTGTATGTCATGCATACAAATAGCAGCATTTTAGTCTCGTTCCCCTCGTCGTGTTCAATTTTCATGAATTGTTTTTAAATTTTTTTTCATGAACTGTTATTTATTTTCTTGTGCTTTTTTTGAAATCAGCAATGATGTCAATTACAGCTCCGCTAGCAGCAGCAGCACATCCATGCATATGCCCATCCCGTCTTCAATGCTCCAACACATGAACTCTTCTCCGCCATCATTCGGAGGTACAAGGGTTAAAGAAATCTGAACAATGTTTTGAATTTTGAGGAATTGTTGTGGACATGCATTGTAACTAATTTTTGGAGGAAGTTTGTGTGTGGATGTATATATGGCCGGGTTTTTGTGGCTTGTTTCGAATAATTGAATTTTTGTAACTGTACGTTGGTGTAAGTTTGGTTGCATTAAGCTTCGAATGAAAACTAGTATTTTGCAACTGTTGGCGGTGTATGTGTGTATGCATGGGTGATAAAAAATGATCACCTTGATACTGGTTTTTTTGATTTATTTTATGAGCAGATTCAAGAAATTTGTGAGATAGGCGACTACGTCAGTAGTCTTCTATGAGGAACACCAAAATAAAAAGACGACCAGGAAGTCTGTCGACAAATACATATTACGACGATTAAAGTGGTCGTGAAAATGAAATTAATAAAAGACACAATCGAATAAAACTTAACAACGGCGACTAAAGTAGTATGCATTATACCTACGACTGGAATAAGTAGTCGATAAAGTCGTCGGCATTAGTTTTTTAAAAAGAGTAAATGGTCATGGTGTGCTCGGAAAAAGATTAACGACTAAATAAGTTGGTCGAAATATTCGTCGTCAAAAGTTTTGACTACATAATATAATGGTCGGTAAGTCGTCGGAAAAAATATCAACGAGGAAAAGATGGGGTCGACAGTAGTGGTCGGTAAAAAACATTTACCGACCACTGGGAAAAGTTATCGCCCCGTCGAACTAATGACGGGGCTATTCCGACGCTTTTTGGACGAACTTTTCTCGTCGTCTTTTCCTTCTAACGACGATATTTCGTGTTTTAACGACGAGTTTACTCGTCGTAATAAACCAATTTTTTTTTAGTGGCAGGACTGTAAGTCCTTAATCTCTTCTTTCAACGAAGCCATCATTAACTGGTGTCCAAGGAAAGTAAACTTCTTAGCGCATAATTTCGCTCAATAGGTTTATGGAATTCAAAATGCAAAAGTCTTGAAAGGTAGATATCTCAATTTTGTGTTTGATTTTGATGTACTCACTGATGATGGTCAAGTTTTTTTAATGGAAATCCTTTTTCTCAAAAAAAAATGTTGTTGAAGTCTTCATTTCAAAAATGTTGCTGCGAAGCCTATAGCGACTCTGATTTGTGTTGCAGGATTTTACACCCATTTATACCAGTTATAGTTTTTAGACTTTCAATTTTTTATTTTTTTTAGAGAAGACTTTTAGTTTTTTACTATATAAAACGTTATCAAATTTAAGGATGAAAATGTCAAATAATAATAATAATAACCATTGGACTGAAAATAAGAAAGCAAACACACTTGCTCAAATTAAAAACGTGAAAATGAAAGTCCGAAAAAAATATTAATATGCAAAAAAGGGTAATATAAACCTTACTAATCTTTTTTATCTCGGCTGTACATTATACCCGTTTATACCTTTTAAATTTTTTAGACATTCAATTTTGTGACTAAATAAAAAATAACCAAATTAAAGGGATGAAAATGTAAAATAATAATAATAATAATAATAATAATAATAATATAATAATAATTAACGAAAATAAGATAGTGGCTACACATATATTATAAAGGTATTGATCGATTCTATTTCAAACGAAAATGTATTGATCGATTGAAATTGAGAAAACTCAGCTATTTTTTAGCAAAGTGACTCAATTAAATCAATCATGTACCATATTGGAGTTTTTATTTGACGAAAGGTATAAATAAGAACCACAAACAGAAAAACAGGCTTGATTGTTTATAAATTTCGTATCATAATAAACTGACCTTGTGTTTGTACTCTAACCCGGTATTAGGACTTGCTCCGTAGTATTATCCGATCCATTTGTTTGATCAAAAAAAGGCCCCTGTATCGAACACACACGTGTATGTTACAATAATATAAGTTAAGGTAAACGTTCTTTACATGTATATTAAAATTTTGTAAGTTATGTTTGAAATATACATATACGGGAGCGGCACGACGCATGTTCAATAGCGACTCATGCACGTATGTGTATTCCTTCGGCCGCTGCACTTAGTACTACACAGACATGATATAATATTTTGTTCAAGAATAAGGTGAAAGACAAAACTATGCTATACGAATTTTAGAAAACTCACCGGATTTTCGAGAGTGCATTTTCTAATGTAATTTTCTCTTTTGTGCCAAACGATCTAGCTTAGAACGATCTCTCCTTTCTTACATTTCGTCCATCATTGCGGGAGAAGATATTCATCTTGGTATGTCATTCGTCTTGTAGTTATAACAAGATATGATTTTATGTGTGTAGTAGAGATTTGAAGACATAACCGCTATGTCATAGTTACAAACATGTGGTAATTAGTTCTGATACCATTATGTAGTTGTAATTTGTGAAAATATATATTAACGTGCAACGCACATCCTTCTATCTAGTTTCATAAAAGGAGAGAGCATCCAACACAAGTGGTTTCTTCTCAAAAAAAAATACAAGAGTGGTTCACGACACTACAGAAATCAAGGACATAATGCATAAAAACAATACTAAGGACATTACATAAATTGACTCGAACAAACAAGACCATGCTCATAGCCCTAGCGTTTTGATAATTGTTGTTTTAATACGTTCATTGTGGCATCAAACTAGACTTACAGAGAACTAAAGGGAAAATTACTGTCGGAGAGTCCGATCTAGGGAAGTATAGAGGACATGTACTTGATAATCACCCTCAAGTGTGTATGTATTGTTCTCTCATATTGTTATACTACTATATTAAGGTCATGCAGAGTGACGGAACGACCAGGATTCCAATTAAAAGGGGTTATGTATTCAAAGATAGTACTCGAAAAAGAAAAATATATATATTAAGGTCAACTTGATGCAGAACTTCAACGAATTCCTAAAAGGGCAAAGTTGACCTTCAACGTGACGGAACTTTACCGGACAATTATGAAATTTTAAACAAATTGTGGGGTATCGTTTCTCTAAAAGGGCAAAGTTAAATCTTAGGGGCACAAGTGTCAACAATGTGGGCGAGTTCAGCAAGAATCCCATTAAGGCCAATTATAACGTAGATTGTATAATGGTGACAGAACTTCAATGGGCAATTATGTATTTTTAAATTAGTTGTGTGTCATTCTTTTTATTCTAACGGTGCCAAGCTGAAAATTACAGGGCACAAGTGTTAATAATGTGGGGCATTTTCGTATTTTTTATAGGGGCACAACTGAACATATTTTATGAACTAGAAGTTCTATTGCACTTCTGAAAAACTTAATGGGAACAAGTATGTTATAGGTGAACTTTCTACGCCCTTTAGCTCAAGCACAACTGTGAGGGCGGTTCCACCCAAATGAACCCACCGCCAAGTCCATCCTAGTCGTAATCACACCGCTTGGGGTAATTCATAATTGTTTGATCTTTGTAGGGGCGGCAGTTTCGTCTTTTAGCAAATGACCTAAGTAAGATTTGAAAATCACATCCACAAGTACTACTTGATTAATTAATTAATTAATTAATTAATTAATTAATTAATTAATTAATTAATTAATTAATTAATTAATTAATTAATGACTATTACTTTGACGGTGTCACACGCGATCTGATGTTTCCTAACACTCTAAGGAAGTCCCAATCAGAAACGTTCTTCTCTCATGCACACTATAAAATAAGGGTACCTTCCCCTTGGGCATACCACGCCAAATTCGTTGGTGGAAGATACAATCAACAGACATCGTACTTGACCTTTGCAGTGAAGCAGTCTAATCAAGAAGAAGAAAAAGAGAGCAAATTATGGAGTACAATCAACAGACATCGTACTTGACCTTTGACGTGAAGCGGTCTATCAAAGAAGACGAAAAGAGAGCAAATTACGACACCGATCAAGACATTCTTCGCCCTTGCATAGTAATCGACTATGAATGCCTCACAACAACGAGTTTTGACCTTCAACCCTTCAATCGTCGGCAACCCTTGGTGACCCTGGAACCGGACCGCAAGAGTTTATTGAAAGTAAGCGAACATGTGGACTTATCGCCACCCAAGTCTCGCGATGAATTGTTTGCTATCATCACGTGTAATCTCTTAGAGCTAGAAATCGGTCCACAGCACCGTGACCGTATAGCTTATGAGATTATACGTGTAGGGGAGGTAGCTCTAAGTTCAGAATCAGACACGGAGATAATATATTTAGACGTGCAAATTAACGCAGACAATGGGATCGTTTGCGACGAGAGATCACTAGTGCTACAGCGATCAATGGCGGAGAGTTGTCATATGGTACCAGCAACCAAGGCGTCGGTGGACGGCTTGAAGAGCAAGAAACTTGAATTCACTGATGAAGATTCTGAAGACGGTGGGAATATTCCGAGCTGTGTCGTGTGTATGGAAGAATTTACGCCAGGTACCGAAGTGGCATGCATGCCCTGTGCACATTTGTTTCATCACGAATGTATCACGAGCTGGTTGGAAACCGGCCATCACTGCCCCGTTTGCCGCTTTGAGATGCCCACAGAGAACGAGGAAGATGAAGTCCAAGATGAGGATGAAGACGATGACCAAGATGAAGATGGTGATCAAGTGTAATAGGTCTTGGTTGTTGATCTTTGTTTTTAGTAGTCAGTTTGCGTGATATGTGTGTAACAGGGTTTCAAGTTCTCTAATAAGATTGATTGAAATATACTAATATATATTGTTAAGTTCCAATTGGTGTAATATATTGAACATTCGATTATTTATACATCTGCACTTGCAAACATAATACAAATCCCATGTAGTAGAAAGCAGGCACTGAGTACAAAATCTTGAGAGGAATTTTCATTTGACTGAAACGCTAGCTAGATACCCTCATTTTTCAATTTCTTTGAGATCTCAATGAACAGATCAAATTGAGAAATCAAAATATATATATATACTATTTTATAAAGAGTTCTTTGGGTTTCTCTCCTTATTCGGTACCACGCGACCAGAGGTGGTACCACATAGTGTCTTATGGGATCTCATGCCCCCGCCAATTTTTCTTTTCCTACTATAATTTTTCAAATTTTTATTTTTTGATCTCTCATGCCGCCAGTATTATCACAAAAGCACCATGGATGCTTCAAAAAAATTCACATGCACCTTTATTCACAAGACACCAAACATACAAAATTACAAAAATGAGCCTCATTGGGAGTATCGACACTTAAAGTCTTGTCTTTCTGAATTGGGAAAATTATCCTTGTCGGAAGTGAATCTGATCTTTATGACCCTGTGGGCAGTGGAATTTGGAATCCTCTGCATATCGCTGGTATACTTGAGATCTCTGAACTAGAATAAGTGTCGACACTATCTAGCTGATATATTATTTATCTCAGTACTATATTGGGGTTTTGGCTAGAGAGCGTGTAAGTACTAAACCGTAACTTTTCTATGAACTCTATATAAAGTATTTTTTCATTATAGTTATGATATAACTGTTTACTCAGACTATTTTTGACGCCTTTCTTCGTCTATCTGTTCTCTAAAACTCTGCTGCTAAGCAATCGGGGAACTGGAGAGGATATACAAACACATAGCTTATTGTACATCACCTAAACTATTGTAAATATTTATGTTTGATATTAAGTACTCGCTTTAACTTTAAATTTCTAATTTTTTAATCATGTCTTGTAACAGAACCATTAGTATTATACTTCTTGTTGGGTCACTTTTGTTCCTTAGCGGAGGATATCCCCCAGAGTCTGGGATTCTCTTGTTAGATTTTCCAGCTCGAGGGGGTGGGGTTTTTTAAAAAAGTGATTGATTTTCAAGACGTCTTGGTAAAAGCGTGTGAATGAACATAGAAAGAAACTAAAAAAAGATGCACCAAGAAAAGACGCATGGGAGCTCGAGTGCTTGTGCACGAGCATTGAAACGCAAGACAGGGTACTTGCTACACTGCAGCTTTATGTTGTTCAAGAAGATGGTCAAATCGACGTGATCGAGACGCATAAGAAGATTTACCATCCACCGTTAATGAGAAGAAAGATGAAGAAAGCTATTGCAGTACTGAAGAGGGAATGAGGACATGCAATAGGCACTACCCCTACTTATACTCTATATAAAGTATAAGTAGGGGTAGTGCCTATTGTTTTTATGAATAATTCAACTAAAGATATGAGAAACATAACTCAATGTGAAATGCATATCAGCTCATTGTCCGAGAGAGCTCGTAGTGTGAGTGAGGTTAGAGTTGAGAGGTATGTAGAGAGATATGAGTGCGTATGATTTTCGAATTAGTGGATTTCCACACTCGCCCGTGCACATTGGCAATTTGATGAAGCAATGTGTGTTCATTATTTTCTCATTTTTAAATGTAAGAACACACCAAGTCATCGTGTTGAGTTGGTGCCTTGAATTGGTCAAAGGCGGCCAAACTCTTTGTTTCCAACTTTGATTAGGAAACATTGGAAGTCAAAGGCGGTGGAGGATTAGTTAGGAAACAAGTTGTTTCCAAATCGGATTTGGAAACTTTAGGGATTTCCTAGCACTATATAAAGAACCTAGTAGTCACATTATTAGGTATGCAAAAACATTGTAATTGTTCCTCTTAACTGAATAAAGGGTGCTTTTCCGCCGTGGAGGTAGTTAGCAAATATTTTGCTAGCGAACCACGTAAAATTATGTGTTCTTCTTTATTCGTTCTTCGTTCGTGAGGTGGTTTGACATAACAAACTGGTATCAGAGCCAAGGTTGACGGTGTTTCAAGATCAAGATCAAGGCGGAGCAAAGCTAGGGTTTCACAACTTGGTGAAATCAAAGCTAGGGTTTTGCGATCTAGGTGGAGTACGCGACTAGGGTTCAAGATCCACCAAGAACGATGTCCGGATCAATGTTGAAGATCGACAGGTTCACTGGAGGGAACAGCTTCAGTCTGTGGAAGATAAAGATGGAGGCTTTGCTCAAATCGCAAGGCTTGTGGGCACCTTTGACCGCAGACAAGGGAGGCATGAATGTTGCATCAGCGGAGTTCAAGGCGATGGAGGAGAAGGCACACGCAACGATTATGCTGTGCTTATCGGATGACGTGATCATAGAGATCGCAGATCAAAAGGAAGCAGCGAAGCTCTGGCTCAAGTTGGAGAGTCTCTACATGATGAAGAGTCTCACTAGCAAGTTGATGCTAAAGCAAAGTCTCTTCACTTTGCGGATGCTCGAAGGTACGGCTCTCAAATACCATCTTGATCAATTGAACACAATTCTCCTTGATTTGCGTAATATTGGCGAGAAGATTGGTGATGAGGATGCTGCACTTTTGTTATTGATCTCGTTACCTCCATCATATGAGAACTTCGTGCAGTCGTTCATTGTGAACAAGGACGACTTATCCCTAGAGGAGGTGAGATCGGCACTCCATGCTAGGGAACTGCGCCATAAGGGTGCAGGCACAGGTATAGAGGACCATCCTTCCGGACTGATGGCAACGGGGGGAAGCAAGAAGGGTAAGAAGAACAAGAAGAAGCAGTTCTCATGTTCTAAGTTACCCAAGGATGTATGTGCCTTTTGCAAGGAAAAGGGGCACTGGAAGAGAGATTGCCCGAAACGAGGTCAACAGGGGAAGAATTGATCCGCAGCCGTAGCAGAACAAGGTAAATCGTCCGAGGATGATTACGTTCTAATGGCGGATGTTGTCACGCACTCTCAAGATGCGTGGGTCTTTGATTCCGGAGCTTCCTATCATATTTTCTCTAACAGGGAACTATTCTCGACGTACGACCAAACGGATGGAGGGTCTGTCTACATGGAAAACGGAGCCATCTGTAAGGTGATTGGGAGAGGTTCAGTTAGATTGAAGACAAATGAAGGGAAGTTATGTACCTTGGAGCAGGTCAGACATGTACCACTTATTAAGAAGAATCTGATCTCCTTAAGTCTACTCGACAGGAAGGGATACAGTTTCAAAGGTGAAGGTGGAGATCTACAAGTCTGCAAGGGTTCTAAGGTGATTCTCAGGGGAGTCAAGAATGGGACTTTGTACATGTTGCAAGGTTCGACGATCACAGGTTCTGCTGGAGTAGTCTCAGCCGAGATTTAGGAAGCTGATCTAACCAAGTTGTGGCATATGAGGCTCGGTCATATGAGTGAACGTGGAATGTAGGAACTTCACAAGAAGGGGTATCTCACCGGGAATGCGCCCAAGAGCCTAGGGTTTTGTGAGCACTGCGTGTATGGGAAGCTACAACGTAGCAAGTTCTTTAAGGCGGTTCATAGAACGAAAGGTACTCTTGATTATATCCATTCGGATTGCTGGGGTCCATCTCGAGTCGAGGCGATTGGAGGATACAGGTATTTCCTAAGCATCATAGACGACTACTCCAGGATGACTTGGATATTCGTGATGAAGCACAAGAGTAAAGCCTTCGCAAGATTCAAGGAGTGGAAGACACTAGTAGAGAATCAGGTGGGAAAGAAGGTGAAGAGGTTGCGCACGGACAACGGCTTAGAGTTCTGTTCATCGGAGTTTGATGAATTCTACAAGGGTCAGGGAATAGCACGCCATCGCACCGTTCGGCACACACCGCAGTAGAACGGTGTAGCCGAGAGAATGAATCAGACACTTTTAGCAAAAGCAAGGTGCATGCTTTCGAATGCAGGTCTTTCTAGAGGTTTCTGGGGAGAGGCAGTTTCCATGGCATGCTATCTCATAAATCGGAGCCCGCACACAGGTATAGGATGCAAGATTCCTATGGAAGTCTGGTCCGGTAATGCAGTGGATTACTCGGATTTGAGAGTTTTTGGTTGTGTTGCCTATTATCACGTTGATGATGGCAAACTAGAACCAAGAGCTAAGAAGGGAGTATTCATGGGTTTCGGAACAAGTGCGAAGGGATACAAGATATGGGCAGACAACAAGATTATACTTAGCAGAAGTGTAGTCTTTGATGAGACTCATGTTGAAGAACTCCGTGGAAGTGGAGCTTGGAGGTGCAAAGAAGAAGGTGGAGGGAGAGTCGGATCCTACTGATCCTAAGGATTCCGAAATCCCTACACCGCCGCCAGAAGCAGAAGAGGAAGAAGCAGAAGAGTCTGATAGTGAGGATGCGTCTACACCAGAGGAACTGGTTCATCAAAGTATTGCTGAAAGAAGACCAAGGAGATTCATAAAGCCTCCGGTGAGATACAGAGATGATGGTATGGTGGGATATGCATTACAGGTAGTGGAAGAGGTAGAGGACGAGCCATCCTCCTACAAGGCCGCTATATCTAGTTCTGAGTCAGCACAATGGATTGTCGCGATGGGAGAAGAGATGGAGTCTCTTAGCAAGAACTCGACTTGGGAGCTTGTTAAATTGCCAGCGGGAAGGAAGATAGTCAGCTGCAAGTGGATTTTCAGAAGAAAGGAAGGAACTACATCTGGAGAGGGCGTCAAGTATAAGGCAAGGCTAGTTTCAAGAGGGTTCAGTCAGAAAGAGGGAGTTAACTACAACGAGATCTTCTCACCGGTGGTCAGACATACTTCTATCCGGGTGTTAATAGATTTAGTGGCACACCACGACCTAGAGCTTGAGCAATTGGATGTCAAGACAGCATTCCTGCACGGAGAGTTGAAGGAGGAAATATACATGAGCCAACCGGAGGGGTTCCAAGTTCCCGGAAGAGAGAACCACGTGTGCAAGCGTAAGAGATCTCTCTACGGACTTAAGCAGTCGCCGAGGCAATGGTACAAGAGGTTTGACAGCTTCATGTTGAAGATTGGTTACCACAAGTGCGAGTATGATTGTTGCGTGTATCACAAAGAGTTGCATAGTGGATCACGTATTTACCTAGTTCTATATGTGGATGATATTTTGATTGCAACTCGAAATATCAAGGACATTAGAGAACTGAAGAGGTCCCTTAGTGCGGAATTCGAGATGAAGGATATGGGAGCTGCTCGGAAGATATTGGGAGTTGAGATCTATAGAGATAGGAAGAAGAAGAAGCTTTTCTTATCACAGCAGGGATACATCAAGAAGATCTTGGCAAGATTCGGGATGTTATCAGCTAAAGCTATAGATACTCCTATGGCAACTAACAGCAAGCTAGGAATGTACACCGGTCAGACTGAGGAGGAAAAGGAGTACATGTACAAGGTTCCATATGCTAGCGCAGTTGGAAGTCTCATGTATGCTATGGTCTGTACTCGACCGTACATTGCATTCTCTGTTAGTGTGGTTAGTCGTTTTATGGCTCTTCTGGGTAGGGACCATTGGCAGGCGGTGAAGCGGATATTCAGGTACCATAAGGGTACGTCAGACACTTATAGGTTCAGTCAAAGGAAGACAACAGTGAACCAAATAGTCAACTTTACGGTCAACGGTCAACTAAAAAGCCAATTAAGTGGTCAATTGTCAACTTTGCGGTTAGCACTACGTGACACTATTAGGTCCTGTCAAAGGAAGACAACAGTGAACTATAGGCAACTGTACTGTGACGGTCTACTCAAAAAATCAATTACGTAGTCAAATGTTGACTATGCGGTTACCACTACGTGATACTATGAGGTTCGGTCAAAGGAAGACAACAGTTAAGTAAATAGTCAACTTTACGGTCAAAGGTCAACTAAAATGTCAATTACGTCGTAAACTTATAACTTTGCGGTTACCACTTGGTGAAACTATTAGGTTCGGTCAAAGGAAGACAACAGTCAACTAAATTACAAAACTGTATGGTCAACGGTCAACTCTAAAGCTAATTATGTAGTGAACTTTCAACTTTGGGGTTACCACCATGTGACACTATATTAGGTTGGGTTAAAGGAAGACAACAGTCAACTTAACAGTAAACTGTACGGTCTACGGTTAAATCAAAAGTCAATCATGCACTATTACGTTCGGAATACGTTGCTATCTCGAAAAGATGAAACTAATTTATCAAAGAAAGTTAATGCGTGGTTAACTCTAAAGTCTAGCTACTGATCTATACAATCAACGGTAAAGATTGCAGTCCCCACCTAACCCTAAAACTAATTAATATTCCGCTCTAGAGAGTTCACTCCACAGTCAACGGTCAACTTTGCGATCCCTACTCTAAATAACTAATCCATTATCCATGAAGGCATGAACACCTAATCGCGAGCTTGAAAGGGCACTAGTCAATGGTCTCCAACTTAATTTAATGTACACCATAAACACTAAACCCTAAACAGTTTTGAAAGGATGGAAATTGAAATAAGTAAAAATATGGGACAAATAATACAATTAACATAATTAACTATGGTGGGTGGAATGAATTAACAAATATGATATGGATCCCTATGCTCCACTCATTGTCTCCTTATCCACAAAAAATCCTCCGGCGCGAACTCTCAAGCCCTTTCCTGCGACCTCTCAGTTCCCCGACCGATCGAACAACCGTGCTGAATCGATCGAACAAAGGCTTAATCTCATCTAACTGGCGCGTGAAAGTCGTCGGAGTGTTCACTGAAGCACCCACGGAGTCGGTCGCGTCTTATCCTCAAGCAAGCTCAGTATGGTCTTTCTTCTATCAAAATATTCTTAAATGTTGCTTGTTCTTATTGATATATCTTGTTACTTCTTGTTCTTGTTCATATCTGTTGTTATCACCGGTCGATTCCTGCTGTAGAACTGCAAGAATACATGTATTCAAACTAGGGTTTTTTAATTTGGGGCTCCCTATCTAGGGTTGAAAGGAAAAATATAGGGCTATTCTTCTGCTGTGTGGCTGTAACTGTTCGTTCTTTAGTATGTTGTCATTTTCAAACTGCTTATTTGGGGCATTCATGTGTTTGTCTGTATACATGAGAAGGTTATGTTATTTATTAACGTGCCAACGCTACGTGTGACTACTGACATGCATCTTCTGAATTTGATACATGAACAGTACCACTTGAAGAATGTCATGATATGTTCTGCCTAGCCCTCTCTTTTTCTGTCTTTATCTTAAACTATCAATCTGCTAGCTCTAAGTCTCTGTGTGCTTATGTCAATCCCTCACTCCTTAAACTTTGTGAGTCGTATGTGGCGTTCGACTGTCTGTTTGACTTGACTGGCTATATTGCTGATTATCTGAGTTCATTCACTTAACCCACCTAGTATATACATTTTATGATCCTAATATAACTAATTGGTAATTAATTATATTGTGGCAGGTCCGCCTTCAAGCAGAAGAGGAAGAGGCGTGAACCGCGGCCTTTCAACGAGGAAGAAATTGGGCGAGGGAGGGAAGTTATCTGTGAACATCCCTCTTGGCAAGAAGAAGCCAGTTGGCGAAAATGCGGAGGAGGTCACTGCAGAGGTGGGTATAGAAGTGCGGAAGAATGCACCACTAGACAAGTCTGGGTGGAAAGATATGGACGAGGTTGACCTGAAACCCATATATGATCATCTTCAAGTAAGTGACGTAAAATATGTGTGAACATATTTTTCCTGCAATTACTTTATGTGATTGTGTACTTATGACCACATATATTGTCGTATGCAGGGTCTGTTTGACCTCGACTTCAACAGAAAAACCACTCTGCGGGTCATCAATTATATGGCAAAGGAAGCTTATAGTGAGTACCGTTATAAGCTGCACACACACTTCAAGAGATTCCACACCCCTGCTGAAGCAATTAAAAACCCAGCACCAAGTGTCTCCCAGGAGCAGTGGGAAAAAGTGTGCGCACTTTTTCAGACAGATGGGTGGAAGGTAAAATATTGACTGCTTTTTCATTGCAGCAAACTAATTTAGGTTTGCTTTTGACTTCATGTCCACTATTACGTCATTTCAGTGTAGGAGTGCAAGGGCTAAGTTGAACTGATCAAAATTCAAAAATCTTTCGACCGCAGGTTCAAAGTCCATTGTCCAGCGTTTATATAAGACGGTAAGTTCCATGTCATCCGCTCTTTCTCATCAGTTTATAAGTTTCACGACTAGAACTTATTTTCGCATGAAATATTTATTTGGAATATTATCTTGTGCAGGAGAACCCCTCCCTCATCGACAGATACAAAACAACACACACGAGGAAGAACTCAGGGACATGGATAAGTGCGGATGCGGAGGAGAAGCACGTTAGTTTCGTAATTCCCTCGCCATGTTTTATTTTACATGCTATGGTGTTAAGATTTTATGCTTCGTTTAAACTACAGAGAAGGATGGTGGAGATGCGGGATAATGATACGGAGAGGTTGCTGACCGAAGATAAGATAGTGGAGATGGTTGTTGGGGGGAGGAGTAGATTTGTAGCGGGATATGGTGCTGGTCAGCTCCCGAGGAATTCATTCACGTTTCAAGAAGGCATGGAGGCTAATGAGTCCAGGGTTGCTGAAGCACAAAGGATGGCTGAAGCCGCTGAGCTTAGGGCACACGTTGCAGAGAAAGGCGCCGAGGAAAATGCTGAAAAGCGGAGGAGGCTGAGAAAAAGGCAAAGGAAGCCGAAAAAATGCTGAAGAGGAAGTGAGAAGGGCAAATGAATCTGTCAACCTTATGACCGGAATGGAAGAACAGCTTAAGAACATGGAGTCCTTGATGGCCAACCAGCTAATGGTCGATAAGGCGTCGAGCGGGCATCATTCTACATCATCTTCGGAGAATTATTAAGGTAATTTAAATTTCAATTTTCATTTCAGTATGTGAATAAATGACATGTTGAGTATGCTGTGTAGATAAATTAAATTATAGTTGTTTTCGTGTATGCATGAACTTTGTGGCACTTTTAATTTGGATATAGTTGAAAGTGATGTCTCCGGCCCAGTACGTGTTGGACATAAGAAACTAATTAAGTTAATTGATAATGTGACCTCCAAATTCATTTTTACGAAACTCAGTTTTAAAGTATACCATGGATCTAGGCTTATTGTGTTTCGTTTTACCGGGTGAAATAACTCTTCGCGTCTCGTTTTGGACAGCTTTGTTACTTACCGCCATGTTGTTCTTGTCGATTACGCGTGGAACATGCAACTCCACCAGTTGACTGATCAATATCTATTTATGTGGTTTCAACAGTTGAGTAATTGTAAGAATTTAAGTAGTTGTGTCTTCAGGACAAAATTAAACAAAAAGTTCAGGAAAATAACATAAAATAAAACAACGGTAAGAACAGAAAATAGAAGTCTGGCTAGTGCTGGAGCTTGGGGTTTGATGGCTCTGCATTGTCGTCCTTCACTTGTTCATCGGGGGTCTCAAGATTTGTCCCGGAAGCCCCCCTCCCCTCTCATGTGTATCTCTTCTTCATCTTCCGCAGTATCTCGTATCTTCTTGCATATCTCATCAGCGGGCCTTCCTCAAGCCTATATGTCTATATCTCTTCTTCTTAAACAAGCCGACAGCAGGCTCGTTGACGCTGCTTGAATCATCATCTGAGATGATTATTGGAACATCCACATAGGACCCTGGCAGCCCTGTGAAAGGACTGGTGACCTCCTCCTCTTCACGTAGGCATTTGCGAATGGGTTCCATGGTACAAAGATTCCGGGGAGGGAATTTGCTGTGTCAGAGAATGAAATGGAGGTTACAAATTAAATAGGGAGGGCAGGTCATTAACCTATCAATAATTTTGGGAATTCGAACAGTTGCATTTAGTGTTTGTGGGTGCATATATGCATGGTTATTACTGGTTGGTGGTTGTTATGATGTTTCATTTAGGAGGCATGCATTAAGTTCATTCATGATGAGGTAGTGGCGGGTATGTGAACAGTTTCAGTTGTTGGAATTCGTTGAACATTAATTTAAATAATAGGTGAACCACATACTTGTTTTACAACGTCCGCTGTTTGTGAATACTTCACTTCGATACTTTTTCTGCTTTTTGGCCTGCGAGTTTTTGTATGTCATGCATACAAATAGCAGCATTTTAGTCTCGTTCCCCTCGTCGTGTTCAATTTTCATGAACTGTTTTTAAAAAAAAAATCATGAACTGTTATTTATTTTCTTGTGCTTTTTTTGAAATCAGCAATGATGTCAATTACAGCTCCGCTAGCAGCAGCAGCACATCCATGCATATGCTCATCCCGTCTTCAATGCGCCAACACATGAACACTTCTCCGCCATCATTCGGAGGTACAAGGGTTAAAGAAATCTGAACAATGTTTTGAATTTTGAGGAATTGTTGAGGACATGCATTGTAACTAATTTTTGGAGGAAGTTTGTGTGTGGATGTATATATGGCCAGGTTTTTGTGGCTTGTTTCGAATAATTGAATTTTTGTAACTGTACGTTGGTGTAAGTTTGGTTGCATTAAGCTTCGAATGAAAACTAGTATTTTGCAACTGTTGGTGGTGTGTGTGTGTATGCATGGGTGATAAAAAATGATCACCTGGCTACTGGTTTTTTTGATTTATTTTATGAGCGAATTCAAGAAATTTGTGAGATAGGCGACTACGTCAGTAGTCTTCTATGAGGAACACCAAAATAAAAAGACGGCCAGGAAGTCTGTCGACAAATACATATTACGACGATTAAAATGGTCGTGAAAATGAAATTAATAAAAGACACAATCGAATAAAACTTAACAACGGCGACTAAAGTAGTATGCATTATACCTACGACAGGAATAAGTAGTTGATAAAGTCGTCGGCATTAGTTTTTTAAAAAGAGTAAATGGTCGTGGTGTGGTCGGAAAAAGATTAACGACTAAATAAGTTGGTCGAAATATTCGTCGGCAAAAGTTTTGACCACATAATATAATGGTCGGTAAGTCGTCGGCAAAAATATCAACGAGGAAAAGATGGGGTCGACAGTAGTGGTCGGTAAAAAATATTTACCAACCACTGGGAAAAGTTATCGCCCCGTCGAACTAATGACGGGGCTATTCCGACGCTTTTTGGACGAACTTTTCTCGTCGTATTTTCATTCTAACGACGATATTTCGTGTTTTAACGACGAGTTTACTCGTCGTAATAAACCAATTTTTTTGTAGTGGCGGGACTGTAAGTCCTTTATCTCTTCTTTCAACGAAACCATCATTAACTGGTGTCCAAGGAAAGTAAACTTTTTAGCGCATAATTTCGCTCAATAGGTTTATGGAATTCAAAATGCAAAAGTCTTGAAAGGTAGATATCTCAATTTGGTGTTTGATTTTGATGTACTCACTGATGATGGTCAAGTTTTTTTAATGGAAATTCTTTTTCTCAAAAAAAAAAATATTGTTGAGATCTTCATTTCAAAAATGTTGTTGCGAAGCCTATAGCGACTCTGATTTGTGTTGCAGGAGATTACACCCATTTATACCAGTTATAGTTTTTAGACTTTCAATTTTTTATTTTTTTTAGAGAAGACTTTTAGTTTTTTACTATATAAAACGTTATCAAATTTAAGGATGAAAATGTCAAAAAAATAATAATAATAACCATTGGACTGAAAATAAGAAAGCAAACACACTTGCTCAAATTAAAAACGTGAAAATGAAAGTCCGAAAAATTATTAATATGCAAAAAAGGGTAATATAAACCTTACTAATCTTTTTTATGTCGGTTGTACATTATACCCGTTTATACCTTTTAATTTTTTTAGACATTCAATTTTGTGACTAAATAAAAAATAACCAAATTAAAGGGATGAAAATGTAAAAAAATAAAAAATAATAATAATAATAATAATAATAATAATAATAATAATAATAATAATAATAATAATAATAATAATAATATAATTAACGAAAATAAGATAGTGACTACACAGATATTATAAAGGTATTGATCGATTCTATTTCAAAGGAAAATGTATTGATCGATTGAAATTGAGAAAACTCAACTATTTTTTAGCAAAGTGACTCAATTAAATCAATCATGTACCATATTGGAGTTTTTATTTGACGAAAGGTATAAATAAGAACCACAAACAGAGAAACATGCTTGATTGTTTATAAATTTCGTATCATAATAAACTGACCTTGTGTTTGTACTCTAACCCGGTATTAGGACTTGCTCCGTAGTATTATCCGATCCATTTGTTTGATCAAAAAAAGGCCCCTGTATCGAACACACACGTGTATGTTACAATAATATAAGTTAAGGTAAACGTTCTTTACATGTATATTAAAATTTTGTAAGTTATGTTTGAAATCTACATATACGGGAGCGGCACGACGCAGGTTCAATAGCGACTCATGCACGTATGTGTATTCCTTCGGCCGCTGCACTTAGTACTACACATACATGATATAGAATTTTGTTCAAGAATAAGGTGAAAGACAAAACTATGCTATACGAATTTTAGAAAACTCACCGGATTTTTGAGAGTGCATTTTCTAATGTAATTTTCTCTTTTGTGCCAAACGATCTAGCTTAGAACGATCTCTCCTTTCTTATATTTCGTCCATCATTGCGGGAGAAGATATTCATCTTGGTATGTCATTCGTCTTGTAGTTATAACAAGATATGATTTTATGTGTGTAGTAGAGATTTGAAGACATCACCGCTATGTCATAGTTACAAACATGTGGTAATTAGTTCTGATACCATTATGTAGTTGTAATTTGTGAAAATATATATTAACGTGCAACGCACATCCTTCTATCTAGTTTCATAAAAGGAGAGAGCATCCAACACAAGTGGTTTCTTCTCAAAAAAAATACAAGAGTGGTTCACGACACTACAGAAATCAAGGACATAATGCATAAAAACAATACAAGGACATTACATAAATTGACTCGAACAAACAAGACCATGCTCATAGCCCTAGCGTTTTGATAATTGTTGTTTTAATACGTTCATTGTGGCATCAAACTAGACTTACAGAGAACTAAAGGGAAAATTACTGTCGGAGTGTCCGATCTAGGGAAGTATAGAGGACATGTACTTGATAATCACCCTCAAGTGTGTATGTATTGTTCTCTCATATTGTTATACTACTATATTAAGGTCATGCAGAGTGACGGAACCAGGAATCCAATTAAAAGGGGTTATGTTTCAAAGATAGTACTCGAAAAAGAAAAATATATATATTAAGGTCAACTTGATGCAGAACTTCAACGAATTCCTAAAAGGGCAAAGTTGACCTTCAACGTGACGAAACTTTACCGGACAATTATGAAATTTTAAACAAATTGTGGGGTATCGTTTCTCTAAAAGGGCAAAGTTAAATCTTAGGGGCACAAGTGTCAACAATGTGGGCGAGTTCAGCAAGAATCCCATTAAGGCCAATTATAACGTAGATTGTATAATGGTGACAGAACTTCAATGGGCAATTATGTATTTTTAAATTAGTTTTGTGTCATTCTTTTTATTCTAACGGTGCCAAGCTGAAAATTACGGGGCAAAAGTGTTAATAATGTGGGGCATTTTCCTATATTTTATAGGGGCACAACTGAACATATTTTATAAACTAGAAGTTCTATTGCACTTCTGAAAAACTTAATGGGAACAAGTATGTTATTGGTGAACTTTCTAAGCCCTTTAGCTCAAGCACAACTGTGAGGGCGGTTCCACCCAAATGAACCCACCGCCAAGTCCATCCTTGTCGTAATCACACCGCTTGGGGTAATTCAAATTGTTTGATCTTTGTAGGGGCGGCAGTTTCGTCTTTTAGCAAATGACATAAGTAAGATTTGTAAATCATATCCACAACCACAAGTACTACTTAATTAATTAATTAATTAGTGACTATTACTTTGACGGTATCACACGCGATCTGATGTTTCCTAACACTCTAAGGAAGTCCCAATCAGAAACGTACTTCTCTTATGCACACTATAAATAAGGGTACCTTCCCCTTGGGCATACCACGCCAAAACCCTAACCATCTCTCCTGTCATCCTTCCTTCGATCGCCCAATTCGTTGGTGAAAGATACAATCAACAGACATCGTACTTGACCTTTGCAGTGAAGCGGTCTAATCAAGAAGAAGAAAAAGAGAGCAAACTATGGAGTACAATCAACAGACGTCGTACTTGACCTTTGACGTGAAGCGGTCTATCAAAGAAGACGAAAAGAGAGCAAATTACGACACGGATCAAGACATTCTTCGCCCTTGCATAGTAATCGACTGAGTGCCTCACAACAACGAGTTTTGACCTTCAACCCTTCAATCGTCGGCAACCCTTGGTGACCCTGGAACCGGACCGTAAGAGTTTATTGAAAGTAAGCGAACATGTGGACTTATCGACACCCAAGTCTCGCGATGAATTGTTTGCTATCATCACGTGTAATCTCTTAGAGCTAGAAATCGGTCCACAGCACCGTGACGGTATAGCTTATGAGATTATACGTGTAGGGGAGGTAGCTCTAAGTTCGAAATCAGACACGGAGATAATATATTTAGACGTGCAAATTAACGCAGACAATGGGATCGTTTGCGACGAGAGATCACTAGTGCTACAGCGATCAATGGCGGAGAGTTGTCATATGGTACCAGCAACCAAGGCGTCAGTGGACGGCTTGAAGAGCAAGAAACTTGAATTCACTGATGAAGATTGTGAAGACGGTGGGAATATTCCCAGCTGTGTCGTGTGTATGGAAGAATTTACGCCAGGTACCGAAGTGGCATGCATGCCCTGTGCACATTTGTTTCATCACGAATGTATCACGAGCTGGTTGGAAACCGGCCATCACTGCCCCGTTTGCCGCTTTGAGATGCCCACAGAGAACGAGGACGATGAAGTCCAAGATGAGGATGAAGACGATGACCAAGATGAAGATGGTGATCAAGTGTAATAGTTCTTGGTTGTTGATCTTTGTTCTTAGTAGTCAGTTTGCCTGATGTGTGTAACAGGGTTTCAAGTTCTCTAATAAGATTGATTGAAATATACTAATATATATTGTTTAAGTTCCAATTGGTGTAATATATTGAACATTCGATTATTTATATCATCTGCACTTGCAAAACATAATTCAAATCCCATGTAATAGAAAGTAGGCCCCGAGTATTCTACATGAAACTCTAGCTAGATACCCTCATTCGGTGTGGTTCACGCAACCAGGTGGTACCACATAGTGCCTTATGGGGTCTCATGCCCCCGCCAAGTTTTCATGTCCTACTATAATTTCTAAAAAAAATATTTTTGATCTTTCATGCCGCCAGCATTATCCCAAAAGCACCATGGATGGTTAAAAAATTCACGTGCACCTTTATTCATAATACACCAAACATACAAAATTACAAAATGAGTCTCATTGAGAATATCGACATTTAAGGTCTAGTTGTCTTTGTAGATTGGGAAAAATTATCCTTGTTGAAAGTGAATCTGATCTTTATGGCCCTCTGGGCAGTAAAATTTGAAATCCTCTGCATAACGTTGGTATACTTGAGATCTTTGAGCTAGAATAATTGTTGACACTATCTAGCTGATATGTTATTTATCTCAGTACTATATTAGGGTTTTGGCTTGAGAGCATGTAAGTACTAAACCGTAACTTTTCAGTAAACTCTATGTAATACCCCGTTTGCATACTAGGGGTAAAACATTAATTTAACACATACGGTTCGGTCATGAGTCACTAGAAAAAAAAGTAATTGGTTAATTTTCGAACTCGTGATTTAAGTGGTAGACTCGTGTAAAAAATTTTGTTTTTAATATTATAACTTAAATTTATAATTAGTTTAGTTAAAACTAACCTAGATAATACATTTTTATCCTACCTAGAGTACTACCAAAGTATACTACATTTTCCACCTATCTATAATACTACCAATGCACAAAATAAATTTTACGCACCTAGAAGTGCACCCAAAGCACCAAATAAAAATTTCCCTACACTCCCTATTGGTCAATTGATCAAGACCTATCAACTATTGGCCATTTGACCAAGACCACTTGACATTGACTAAGACCTAGTTTTACCTAGTTGGACCTAACATAACCTATATTTGTAAAACCACATAATCCCCCAACTCCCCCTTCCTTCTCCAGTACAGAACAATCACCCTCACCATCGCCAACATAAGCAGCGACCACCACCAGCACAACCACGTCCCTCTCCGCGTCTCACCCTCTGCCTCTTTATCTCTCTCTCGACCTCTCTCTATGCCTCCCCGTTTCTCCCTCTCGATCCCTCTCTGTCTCTCTGTGTTTTGTCTGGCGAAAAGCAGCGGAGACAGCAGCGGAGACACCGCCACTGCCACTGCCTGCTTTCTCTCCCTCTGCCTTCAACCTCTGTCTCTCTCTCCCTCTCTGTTCTCTCTCTGATCGACCGAAGCCGGAGCAGAACCAGTGGCAATAACCACCGCCGATCCAGACCCGACGGAAATCGACGGGACCCCCCTCCGCCACTTCTCCGCCTCTTGCAACGACCTTCCCTCGACCCTAGAGGTCCGACGAACCCTGAGAAGCCCCCCCCCCCCACAGCAGCTCCAACCACCAGAGACGCCATAATTTCCGGTGAAGCTTCAACCAACGCCGCCTCTGGTGTCCTCGACGATTCGGTATCCGCTTTTGATGATTTTTGGCTTGAATCGCATTATATTAACTTGAATTTGAGTTCAATGTCCTTAATATCGTATGGGCATCAAAGAATAATCGAATTGGTGATTGGGTGTTGCTGAAGGTTAAAGAAGATGATGGAAAGGGGTAATTTTGGTCTTAAAGATAAAATTTAGGGTATAAAGTGTCAAAACAGAAACTTTAGGGGAGCCCTCTGCCTTTTACCTAAATACCATTATGTGTATAACTACATTTTGTTAACCTATTTATAATTATATTTGAGGTCAACTAACTAACTATTTTAAATAAATAGATGAAAACAAAAATGTTTGTAATGAAAATAAAAATGAAATTTCTATAAATTGAAAATTTCGAGTCGCTTTCTTAATAATAATTATAATAATATTGAGTTAACAAGAGATAAATCCTGTAGATATATAAAGAATAATGTTTTTATTATTAACAAAATATTTTTTTAATTATAATCTCTTTACCAACACGTGAACTTGTTACAATTGAATATTATAAAATGACTTAGTTATAAGTTGGAGTATATTAGGAAACGATTTCATGAATTGTTGTTTTAATAAAAAATCATAATTCCTCATAATTAGTATAGATAAATTGTTGTAAAAAAAATAATAATAGTAATGCCTTTATCAATATTTTAAAGTGTCAATTTATTTTCTTAAGAAATAAGAAATACTAATCTTTTATTAAAAGATGAGTTAAAATTTTATTTAATTAAATATAAATGTCTTCTTACAATAATCATTTTGGGGATCACGAGGGTTAGGTTCGATCCATCATCCTAGCCAAACAATCATATAGGGATAGTTCATTTGTTTAATCGTGCTACTCGTGTGACTAAATAATTGATAATCTGTAGGCGACGGATTCGTGGACTTAGGCTTTGTCGACGCCCCTTCGTACTAACTGTTATACCGACTTGAGGTGAGTTACATGCCTGGTCTTGCTTACCTATCTCTCTTCGTGTCAAATTGTGAATTTTTTTTCCGTCTCAAAATATACACGTAATTGCCAGCTTATTTCGTGTCCACTACATGTTTACTTGAAAATGATTGTCGTATTTCGTCTCATACTTGATAGACGTGTTTTACTTGCTTTAAAATCTTCAAAATGTTATTCGGACTTGGGAAACTTGTGACACTAGATCAGAAATCATTAACAACGTAAAGTGGAAAGAATTCGCACGTACCGGAACCAGTTATGTTACTTACATCGGGTTTCGATCCCCTGGGGTCAGGTCCCTAGAATGCGGGACTTCGCGTGCCCCTCAGGTTTCGATCCCTTGGGTTTTTGGTCCCCAAAATGCGGGACTTCGTGTACCCCCGACTCCTTTCGCCGTAGGCTGGAGTACTGATTCTAGATACACTCCTTTGATTGACGCTCTTAGGAGGGTGTTGCAATACTTAACGTCTAGAATGTCTGACTTAGTCACTGGTGTACCCGGGTACTGTGAAAGTAATTAATGATAATCTGATGGATCGGTTGGAAACAGTTATTCGTAAACAGTTATGCCATATGTGAAAGATATAAAATTGAAAACTTTGACGGACCGGAAAGTTTATTGGAACATCTTGGTAAACAAATCAATATTTGAAACACTATTACTTGTTCTCAAAACATGATGCTGTATTTATACTCTGTCACTCTTATTTTAAGCAATACGTGACCCTGCAGCCTTTCTTATCATTTCCTGTATTTACATGCCAAGGTGTACCTTACTCAGCATTTCTTGCTGACTTTCGAAAAACTGCGGTCTTTGTTTCTTTCCCCCGCAGGTATAAGTGGAGGGAACTCGATGTAGAAGGGAGCGCAAAAATACTACTAGTTATGTTAACGTGTCTTTTGTTTAGTCGAACGCTAGTTTAATTTCATCTTCAGTAATTTAGTACGTTGAACTTGGTTTGAGACAATTATGACATTTGTAATATATAATTATGTTGGAGTTTGTTTTTTATTACCATTCTTTCCTTGCACCCGAGACCGATCTTGGGTGCGGAGTGGCATTCCCGCGTTTCTCTTCCGAGAAATGTGGGGGTGTCTCAGGTGGTATCACAGCAGGCAATACAAAAGGGAATTAAAACCTGTAGTGTAACTTAAAATGAATTTAAGGTAAGAAAATCTAAAATTTGATAAGCCGATGGGGACATGGGTAGTCTGAACCTTATTAAGTCCCACCCAACCTCGACCTTTAGTTTCCTTGCTAGAGATATTTTGTGACCTGATTTGGCTGATTTGACTATGGGATATTTTATTGGGTATTTGCATATGATAATTGTCTTTTGGAATAATTACTCTCACAACGGAGACATGGTTTTAAGAACTTGATAACTAAGAGGAGCCAAGAACTTGAGTTAAATTATGAAGGTGAATTATGTGTATTAGCAGCTAAATGATGCATGCTTTTGACCTCTATGTGTTAGAGAACATCTTTACGGGTAATAATTGTGTTATATGAAGAGACATGTGTGCATTTCATGATACTAATCGTTCTAGTTCGTCATCGCGTGTTAGAATAAGAAATGATACACTAGGTGATAGTGTAGGAATATGACTGATAGACCCCTGTGGTACTACACTAGGAGGGTTCGACGGAAACAAATGGCTCAGAACAACAATAGCAACAACAACATGGAGCAGTTCTTCGCTCAAATGGACCAAATGGCTCAATTTATGAACAACAATGCTGCCAATGAAAAGGAACCCGATTGGGCTAAGAAGATAGCTCAGCGAAAACCAAACAACTTCTATGGAAAAGGGGATCCAGTATTGCTCGAGAACTGGATCACGGACTTCGATAAGATCATTCAAGTCATGGAATGCCCAGAAGCCCGCAAGATTAAGGAGGCGGCTTTCTACTTGAAGGAAAAGGCTGATAATTGGTGGACGGCCAATCGGACAAGGCTCATGGCTCAAGAAGGCTTCGATTGGGAGGCAATGAAGGCTTCTATGAGAGCCAACTTCTATCCAGAGCATGTCAAGGAAAAGAAGTATGAAGACTTCATCGCACTAAAGCAGGGCAATGCCTCTGTGACCGACTACTACGACAAATTTGTGGAGCTAGCTCGGTTTGCCTACTGAAGGGCGCATGGTCACTCGCTTCATAGGTGGGCTGAAGCATGAAATTAAGAGGACCATGCTCACCAGAAGCTATGATACCTTGTCACAAGCCTATGGGGTAGCAGCAAATATCTGGAGAGTTGATCAGGCACCAGCACTACAACTGGGAAAAAGAAAGGTGGAAGGCCAAGAAAGTGGCAACTCTAGCCAAGGAGGAAACAACAATCAGGGATCTGACAAGCGGTTCAGGACTAGTCATGGTGGAAGAAATTAGAACTAGGTAAATGGTGAGAACCGAAACCATCAGATAATGGGATATGTTCGTAATCTTAACTGCAACAGGTGTAGCCGCTACAATCATCGCGGATACACTTGTGACGGCACCGCCTTGACTTGTAAGTTTTGTGGCATCAAGGGCCACATAGCTCCTTAATCTAGAAGGAGGATGGCCGCTGAAAATGAGCAAGGTCTCAACGGGCAAGGGCATCGTCAGAATCAGAATCGAAATGGAGGAAGTCAGCTTCGCAACAACAACAACTTTGGGAATGGCACAACAAGACAACAAGGCAACTACCGCGGAAATGGCAATGGAGGGAAAAACAGGACAAATGAAACAAAATAACAATGGAGCTGGCAAAAATGGGAACAGGAATGGATGAAATGCAGCCTAGGGCAACAACCATAGGCCACCTGGCCAAATCTTTGTGATGAGTGAGCAAGAGGCACGAGCAATAAACAACAAGGAAGGTAAGTGTTCTGACTATAATATGTGTGCATCTCATTTAGGAAACTCTTTGAGACCTTAGTAACCCGTCCAAGCTTCGAGGATGAAGCTTTGTCCAAGGGGGGGAGGATGTAATACCCCGTTTTCATACTAGGGGTAAAACATTAATTTAACACATACGGTTCGGTCATGAGTCACTAGAAAAAAAAAGTAATTGGTTAATTTTCAAATTCGTAATTAAGTGGTAGACTCGTGTATAAATTTTTATTTTTAATATTATAAGTTAAATTTATAATTAGGCTAAAACTAACCTAGATAATACATTTTTATCCTACCTAGAGTACTACCAAAGTATACTACATTTTCCACCTATCTATAATACTACCAATGCACAAAATAAATTTTACCCACCTAGAAGTGCACCCAAAGCACCAAATAAAAATTTCCCTACACTCCCTATTGGTCAATTGACCAAGACCCATCAACTATTGGCCATTTGACCAAGACCAATTGACCTTGACTAAGACCTAGTTTTACCTAGTTGGACCTAACATAACCTATGTTTGTAACACCATATAATCCCCAAACTCCCCCTTCCTTCTCCAGTACAGAACAACCACCCTCACCATCGCCAACATAAGCAGCCACCACCACCAGCACCACCACGTTCCTCTCCGCGTCTCACCCTCTGCCTCTTTATCTCTCTCTCTCTCGACCTCTCTCTCTCTCTCTCTCTGCCTCCCCGTTTCTCCCGCTCGATCCGTCTCTGTCTCTCTGTGTTTTGTCCGGCAAAAAGCAGCGGAGGCAGCAGCAGTAACACTGCCACTGCCACTGCCACTGCCTGCTCTCTCTCCCTCTGCCTTCAACCTCTGTCTCTCTCCCCTCTCTATTCTCTTCTGATCGACCGAAGCCGGAGCAGAACCAGCGGCGGCAAGTGTAATACCCCGTATTTTCGCTAATGGTAATTTTGTAATTTCAGTAAAACAAATAATTGAGTTTTTAAAAAAAAAATGATAATTTTATTTCAAACTTACTCTTGACTTGTTTTCTTTAGTTTTCTAAAGGTGCTTTTTTTTAAAGACATAATATTTACTCAGAGTTATTTGGTAATTTTATTTAAATGTGAAATTTATGTTTTATGTGCTAGATGGTAATTGGAATTGCATTTCTACCCCCTCTCATTTGTGTGATTTTGTACATACCATCAATTTTTAAAATTTGCATATAAATCCTCATTTCTTTGATATTCCAATTTTATACCCCAACTAGCTAGTTGGGAGATTTATAATGCTCTCCAAGAATTTTTCCACTAACTTGGTCATTTCACACAACCCTCCACTAACTTGGTCATTTCACACAACCCTTACTCATTACACTAACCTTCCTCTATCATCTCCATCACATCCCATATCTCTCTCTCTCAAATTTTCACATGGTTTTCTCCTTAAGAACACATAAAGAAGCTCCCTCCTCTCCCGTCAAACTTCGTATTTGGAGGTTGACCTTCACAAAACAACCCCAAAACTTCATTTTTCACCTTCCAAACGATGAAAAACTTGAGTCCAAGGCCATAGATACCTTTTGGGGAGTTATTTTCTTCATATTCTTCAAGAATTCAAGCTCTCTAGGCTCTAATGTAAGCACCAACTTCTTCTTTTTTCATCTATTTCATTCATCATGTTGGTAGTTCATGTTCATGATAGAAAATTACTTGATCTTTGCTTGCATGTGTGTTTTGGGTCTTGAATTGTTACTTTTTAGCATGAATTTCTCAAATTCTTCACAAGATTCCCCAAAATTCTTGTTTGATCTCTTTTTGTATGTCTAAATGTTTCTATTTGAGTATAAAAACATGTTTCTCAAGTTGCATGTATCATAGAATTGATTTGATCATGTTTTGAGTGTTCTTGGTAAAATTGCATGTCGTTACAATCTGACCAGTTTGTCAAAAACGTAGCATAACTTCAAATTTTGTCTCCGTAAAATTTTCAAATCTTACATTTTATAAAACTAGACTCAGAGGGGGTCATTTTGAGAGAAAAATCAACTCCATAGCTATTTTGGTTAGGGAGATATGCTCATTTTAAGTTGCATATTTTTTGAAAATCTGTTTCTGGACCAATCTTTCCATTTTTATTAAAACCCTCATTTCCAGTAGCTTATAGCACCCAATCTTTCTTGTGATGAGACTAGACACATAGGGGATTCATTCTGGAGAAATGGGCAGTTTTCCTATTCTCCAAGTAGGAGTAATTGTTCTTCAAAGTTGAAACTTTCTGCCAAACTTGTCTCTGCACAATATTGTTTGTTTATTTTGTAACTTGAGTTTTTTAATAGCTATACATGATTTTCTTGATTTTTATGAAAGCATACACATGTAGGTCCATCAAAAATTAATTTCACGATTTTAGGAGATGTTTTGATATAATAAATGTGGCTCTAAAGTCAGAGCTACAATTCTGTCCAGAATTGTAGCTTCACATGTTTTAGAAAATTTGAAATTTTGAATTTCTAAATATTTTTTGGACTTATTTTGATATATGAACATCATTATATGTGCATTAGTGACTTTTAGAATGATATTCATAGAGCTTGTATTCGACACATGAATATGCTACTTGAAACCGGTTTATTAGGATAATTTGGGATGGACTTAGTACCCGACCTAGACAAACATCCATGCATTAGTTTATTTGGAAGTAGCATCATTGTGACTAGAGACTTTTAAACTGTAGGCGACTGATTCGTATACATAGGCTACTTCAACTACCCGTGAAGATTGTTAATCGCTATCTCGACTTAAGGTGAGATTACATGCTTAGCCTTGTGTTCCTAGCTTCCTTCGTGTCGAAATTTGATTTTATAACTTGTCTCAAAATGTGTTTGTGATTCACATGTTTTAATTGAGTTTTTTTACGTTTCGGAATGGTTGCTTTGAAACTCTCACATGATAAATAATAAATCGTTAATAATGTAAAGTGGAAAGAATTCGCATGTACCGGAACCAGATCGTGTTTAATCCCCTGGGCACAGGTCCCTAAATCATTACGGGTGATGATTCCTGGGCTTTGGTCCCTAAAGATATGGCACTACGTGCACCCCGACTCCTTTCGTCGTAGGCTAAAGTACTGCTTCTAGATACCACTCCTTTGATTGACGCTCTTAGGAGGGTGTTGTAACATTTAAGGTCTAGAATGTCTGATGTGGTCACTGGTCTACTCGGGTACTGTGAAACAAGTATTTTGACTGCCTTGTTGGCTTTGTTATTATTGGGAGGCCCTTTGTTGGCAATACAATATCCGGTTACTTTACATATAACGATTGGATTATCGATTTCTATTTTTGGGGCAATTCTTAATTTGTACTTCTGTTTATACCGTTGCGAACTCTGAAACTGTTTTCACTCATACTCTGTCACTTTTACTTTATTTAACTTGTGTCCTAGAAGTTTATATTCTTTTTCCAGTTTTACATGCTATGGTGTATCTCACTCAGTATTTATTGCTGACTCTCAAAACTGCGGTTCTTGTTGTTTTCTTCCCACCGCAGGTCTAGGAGCTAGGGAATTATAGAATAGAAGGGGCGCGAGACTCACTTAGAATATGTACGCCACCATTAGTTGATATAGAAATGTTAGTTAATTAGTGTGTAATAGTAATCAGCTAGTGTGTAAGACTTAAAGTATAATATAGTTGTTCAATGTTATAAATATGTGTTGTGGATTATATTGTTTTTGATCTCCGCCAATTCTATTAAGCATCGCCCTCTCGGTCTCGTCCCGATCCGGATAAAGGGGGGTTGTTACAGCAAGAACCACCGCCGATCCAGACCAGACGGAAATCGACGAGACCCCCCTCCGCCACTTCTCCGCCTCTTGCAGCGACCTTCCCTCGACCCTAGAGGTCCGACGAACCCTGAGAAGCCCCCCACAGCAGCTCCAACCACCAGAGTCGCCATAATTTCCGGCGAAGCTTCAACCAACGCCGCCTCTTGTGTTCTCGACGATTCGGTATCCGATTTTGATAATTTTTGGCTTGAATCGCATTATATTAACTTGAATTTGAGTTATATGTCTTTAGTATCGTATGGGCATCAAAGAATAATCGAATTGGTGATTGGGTGTTGATGAAGGTTGAAGAAGATGATGGAAAGGGGTAGTTTTGGTCTTAAAGATAAAATTTATGGTATAAAGTGTCAAAACAGAAACTTTGGGGGAGCCCCCAGCCTTTTACCTAAATACTATTATTCGTATAACTACATTTTGTTAACCTATTTATAATAATCATTTTGGGGATCACGAGGGTTAGGTTCGATCCGTCATCCTAGATAAACAATCATATAGGGATAGTTCATTGGTTTAATCGTGCTACTCGTGTGACTAAATAATTGATAATCTGTAGGCGACGGATTCGTGGACTTAGGCTTTGTCGACGCCCCTTCGTACTAACTGTTATACCGACTTGAGGTGAGTTACATGCCTGGTCTTGCTTACCTAGCTCTCTTCGTGTCAAATTGTGAATTTGTTTTCCGTCTCAAAATATACACGTAATTGCCAGCTTATTTCGTGTCCAATACATGTTTACTTGAAAATGATTGTCGTATTTCGTCTCATACTTGATAGACGTGTTTTACTTGCTTTAAAATCTTCAAAATGTTATTCGGACTTGGGAAACTTGTGACACTAGATCAGAAATCATTAACAACGTAAAGTGGAAAGAATTCGCACGTACCGGAACCAGTTATGTTACTTACATCGGGTTTCGATCCACTGGGGTCAGGTCCCTTGAATGCAGGACTTCGCGTGCCCCTCAGGTTTCGATCCCTTGGGTTTTTGGTCCCCAAAATGCGGGACTTTGTGTACTCCCGACTCCTTTCGCCGTAGGCTGGAGTACTGCTTCTAGATACACTCCTTTGATTGACGCTCTTAGGAAGGTGTTGCAACACTTAAGGTCTAGAATGTCTGACTTAGTCACTGGTGTACCCGGGTACCGTGAAAGTAATGAATGATAATCTGATGGATCGGTTGGAAACAGTTATTCGTAAATAGTTATGTCATATGTGAAAGATATAAAATTGAAAAGGTTGACGGACCGGAAAGTTTATTGGAACATCTCGGTAAACGAATCAATATTCGAAACACTGTTACTTGTTCTCAAAACATGATGCTGTATTTATACTCTGTCACTCTTATTTTAAGCAATGCGTGACCCTGCAGCCTTTCTTATCATTTCATGTATTTACATGCCAAGGTGTACCTTACTCAGCATTTCTTGATGACTTTCGAAAAATTGCGGTCTTTATTTCTTTCCCCCGCAGGTATAGGTGGAGGGAACTCGATGTAGAAGGGAGCGCAAAAATACTACTAGTTATGTTAACGTGTCTTTTGTTTAGTCGAACGCTAGTTTATTTTCATCTTCAGTAATGTAGTATGTTGAACTTGGTTTGAGACAATTATGACCTTTGTAATATATAATTATGTTGGAGTTTGTTTTTTATTACCATTCTTTCCTTGCACCCGAGACCGATCTTCGGTGCGGAGTGGTATTCCCGCGTTTCTCCTCCGAGAAATGTGGGGGTGTCTCACTCTATATAAAGTATTTTTCAATATAGTTATGATATAACTGTTTACTCAGACTTTTTGGCGCCTTTCTTCGTCTATCTGTTTTCTAAAACTCCGCTGCTAATCAGTCAGGGAACTGGGGAGGATATACAAACACATAGCTTATTGTACATCACATAAACTATTGTAAATATTTATGTTTGATAGTAAGTACTCGCTTTAACTTAAAATTCCATGTTTTTTTTAATCATGTTGTGTAACAGAACAATTAGTATTAGACTTCTTGTTGGGTAACTTATATTCCTTAGCGGAGGATATCCCCTTGAGTCTGGGAATCTCTTGTTAGATTTGCCAACTCTGGGGGAGTGTTAAAAAAGTGGTGGCTTTGCAAGATGTCTTGTAAAGGCGTGTGAATGAACATAGAAATAAACTAAAAAGGTGCACCAAGAACCGACGCATGGGAGCTCGAGATGTTTATGCAAGAGCATTGAGACGCAAGATAGGAAAGATACTTGCTACACTGCAGCTTTATGTTGTTCAAGGAGATGGTCAAATCGACGTGATCGAGACACATAAGAAGATTGACGATTCACTGTTGATGAGAAGAGAGATGAAGAAAGCTACTACGGTAGTGAAGAGGAAACTAGTATTGTTTGCACTTGATTTGGATGGGCAAGAACATAAGGAAATTAAGAATGAGGTAGTTACAAGGCAAGGCTATTACAGGTGGTCACTCTAATAAATATCGAGAAAGTGGAGAGGTGGAGCCACACTGTTTATCAAAAAATAAGCAGACTTTGGGACTCACCTATGCCCGGGGTGCAAGGCGCGATCCCGGGGATGGGGAGTGAAGCATCTCGATTAGGTGACGTGATGGGCTATGTTGGATGAGATGGCGGATGAAGCAGATTCGACGTCAATGCGGAGTAGGCCAACGCATCTTTTGAGCGCTTGTAAAAAAGAATTCAATTATAGCTTGTTGATTTTTCCTGAAATCTTGCGAGACAAATCGGTGTCGCCTATCCATGTGATTACTACTCCTCACTGTGAAGGTGATGACTAGGACGGTGGAACTTTGGACTTTGTTGGCTTTTTCTGCTTCTCCTATTTTGTATAAGTAGTGGTAGTGCCTATTGTTTTTATGAATAATTCAATTAAAGATATGAGAATCATAACTCAATGCGAAAATGCATATCAGCTCATTGTCCGAGACCGTTTGTTGTGTGAGTGAGGTAAGAGTTGAGAGACATGTAAAAAGAGGAGTGCGTATGATTTTCAATTAGTGGATTTCCTCACTGGCCCAGTGCACATAGGCAGTTTGTTGAAGCCCTTTAAATTGGTGTGTTCCTTATTTTCTCATTTTAAATGTAAGAACACACCAAGACGTCATCGAAATGTAAGAACACACCTTAAACAAACAGAGGAACTTCAACCGACTTGTATTCTAAGTCATCGTGTTCTTTTCAACGAACTTGAATCTGAATTAAGTCCCAACTCCCAACCAAAATCATACTGGACTGAAATTTGAACCAAATCCCATTCAGAATCATACAAGGATTTTTCAGGTGCATACTCTATATATATCCACAGCATATCATCCTCCTCGGTCATACAAGTATCAAATTACTTGACATCTCTTCTTGGCATGCATTCCTGTGTTTGTTTGTTTCATCGGTGAAAGAAGCATACAAATATGGAGTACAATCGAGAAATTTCTAACTTGACCTTTGTAGTTAAACAATATGAAGATGAAGAAGAAGAAAGACCGACTCATGATGATGACGCATATTCACCTAGCATAGTAATCGACTATGACTGTCGGGTAACAACCAGTTATAATTTTCTACCATTCTACCGCAGGCGGCGCTATCTAACACTACAACCGGACATTCGACACTCATTGAAACACCGCGAATATCTGGACTTATCCGAGTCCTCCCTCATATGGTACATTATTATTGTGTGTAATCTCTTGGAACTAGATATCAGGCCACAATACCGTGACCACATAGCCAACGTGGTCTTAGCTGAAGTTCGCACCGCTCTTGGTTGCGATTCGAATACAGTTGGGCACAAGAGAAACCGTATATGTGTAGAGATTAGTGCTATTAACGAACTTGTATGTGATGAGAGAAGATTGGTAATGCAGCGGTCGATGGATGATAGCTGTGTTATGGTACCAGCAAGCAAAGCTTCGGTGCATGACTTAAAGAAAGTGGAATTTAGAGATAAAGATCGGGAAGGATGTGAGAATACTACGAGTTGTGTCATATGTTTGGAAGAGCTTATTGCAGGTACAGAAGTGACGTGCATGCCGTGTTCGCATATGTTTCATGAAGCATGCATAACGAACTGGTTGGGCACTGGCCATCACTGTCCTCTTTGCCGCTTTGAGATGCCCATGAAGGAGGACGACGATGAAGACACAGGCGACTAGTTGATAAATTGTTCTTGTTGCTAGTATATCAGTGATCTTTTAATTAAATAGTTTTCTTTGTACGCCTCAAGAATCACAGAGATATTTAAGTAATAAAAGATCCTCTAATTCGAAGAATGAAATACTTAAATCATCACTGTAATATCTTCATAGTGGCAGCATTCCAACCATCGATTTCTTTCTCTTTGGTCTCTCATCTATGTTTCTTTTTTTATCCCTGTTACCCCATCTAGTTTGGTAGCATCGAAATCTACTGCATGTCATCGCAACATGAACAACCTGCTTCCATGATTTCAATAACTGGTCTCCCAAAACACGATCAAAAGTTATCATTGAATAAACCACCATATTCAAGGGTTGCTTACACTAGGGTTTTACACATTGCAAGTACGAGATCTCTAGAAAATTGGAAGAATAGTTCAAATTTAACGAGACTCGTGGACATGATAAAACTTGAGACATGCCCAAATCTGGAAGAGAACAGCAAAATACGATTGCACGACCTTGCATCAATCTGTCAGATGGCAATCCTCCCACTGAGGGAGCAGATATGGTAAAACCAAATACAATACAGCTATCACAAGAATTTCATATTTACACTTGGCTAAAGAAAAAGCAATCAAATTCAAAGACAGCATAGCATATTCATCAATAAGTTATAGATGCAGCCCTTCATGTTTTTTTCAGTCTAACCAAATGAAGAAACTGCAACACAATTATTTCCCAAGTTTTCATCTCGTCCAGGCAGGTCATTAGTCAGCCGTCCAGCTCTGCTCGACGACCTCCCGCACTTTCCTATTGTACTCCCGCTTGGACTCGCTAAACATCCGTGCAGCCTCCGAATTGGCAGGCGAGTTCGGGTTTGGATCACATAGCAATGACTGCAATGGAACACCACATTTCAGATTATTTTAAGAAGAAAAAGAAGCAACATCTCAAGAGATAATGACAAAGTTCCTCTTGTATCATCACTGAAGAACATCCAGAGAATTGATTTTATGTAAGAAGGGTCTGCACTTAAGAAACTAGGGTTTTTGGACCAAGAACGGTGACTGTTCAGTGCCATCTGTAGCTTCATGAAACAAAGAAAGAGGATGAGAAGAGGATCGCAACGCATCGGAAGCAGATAGGATCTAGGACTCTCCCCTAGTGGCATGTTTGGTTTTTTTGGACTAAAAGGATTAGACTGGATAGCCGGATCTATGTTTCTTTTTGTGCAGTATTGAATTGGGATTGCACTATGATTAGTAATACCCATGGGGAGGCTTTTAAAATAGGGTACCGAACGCCACTATTTCACTATTTAGTACATGTACTAAAAATACAACGGGCCTAACAAAGCAAAATATTATTAGAGCCTGTATTATAATTAATCCAATACTAACTAGTACGGCTAATACCTGAAACCAAACATTCTCCATAGGAATAACCCTTCGGCAAGGCTGCGAAACGCATCACAAGAAGCTAGTAACAACTAAACTAACAAGCTTCATCCTCATTCCCTGCTTCATAATCACTAGTACAAAGAACTAATGGACTCTCAAACGAGTGATAGGAAACTGTATTCTATTCAAACTTCGAAATAAATTAGACCTTCAAATTCCTACTGCAGAAATTCCAAGAAAACCTTCCCACTAAACGGGAATAAAACTGCCAGCAGATAGAAGACTCAAAAGAGACATAATTTAGACTACAAGAAACCCTAGAAAGCTTAGAGAAGATTTAAACAATGAAAGTGTTAACTTCCGTATTTGTCCTTTGACTTCTTTCTCATGTATTGCAACAGATTAAGATAAGAAACAGCAAGAGATATTGCAACAGATAGGAAAAGAAATCAGGAAAAAGGTTGAGAATGCAAGGCAGAAAGATAGGAGCTTGAAATCACCTATGCTGGTGGCTCTGTCTGCCATGAAAACTTGATTGGATATTTACTGCCCTGGATTTGATTGGTGAAACTAGAAGTCCGGATAGTGGTGGAAGGATCAGGCTACCACCTGAAGGCAACAAGGTGGCTACTCCTCGAGAAGACACCAACCAACAGAATCAGAAACTCCACCCAGACCAGGAAACAACCTCAAATCAACATCTTTGACACTATCTGAAATTAAGTGGCATCTTTGGGATGTCATCAATGGAGGTTGCACCATTACTGGTTGGTGGAATTGAAGATGATGAGTCTCAACACAGAAAATGGGAAGGCATAACTGATGCAGGGGCCAAAGAAGGGTGCTGAGTATATAAAGCAAAGGTACTCCTGATATATCTGACCCTAAAGGTCTAACTCGCATTTCGAGCTTCTATTCCAAAACCCAATCCACTGACACTTACAACGGAAGTGGTACAGAAACAGGAGTAAGATAGTCTTGTATGTGGTGTGTTTGCTCACTCCGTCGTCCTATTGGACCATATACCGATGATAAAAAATCTTGGGTATCAACAATCTCTAACAGGAATACCTAGAAAGCGGGCTGACCAAAAAATAATCTCTCGTCTCCACCATGAGCAATCGTAGTGCAAAATGTCTACATCTGATCTCCAAGACAAAGCAGAATCCTCCAAAAATTCAAAAGCTGTGTATGTTCCATTAATCTTCTACCCTCGGGCAACAGGAACCGAATAAACCAATGTCAGCCCATGTTTATTTTATCTAATAGTTTGTGTGATGGCCGTGTGACTCCTGGCGCAAATTGGTTCATGACACTATGTGGTGCTAATCCATTTGATGAACCAAACAAACACTTTACAGGAGTATCGTGCAAGGTAAGCTAACTGATGTGAGGACTTGCGACTCGGGAATTTTAGACGTTAAATGACAATTATTCTGCCCTGTGGCAAGTTCAAATGTTCAAAAAGCACTTGAGCATTCTGAGTTTATAACATTGCGCATCCAGCAGTATTACCAAAGAGTAAAGAAGATGGATTAACTAAACCGTTGCAAATGGAAAGCATGACGGAGCAGTAGTTTCAGCGTTTAAGGAGCTTTATAGGTTTCTCTAAGATTAGTTATTCTGAGTTTACTTACTAAGGATCCTTCATCAAACACTCTCAACCAGAGTTCTTCGACTTCTCTTTTTCCTTATCTAATGAGTTGGTGAAATTCATCCCAGAAATATCTTATAGTTGGGTATTAAATCAATTTAGACACAACGATTACTTACTTTCAGATTCCAGTATCTTTTTATTTCAGTCCTTTGTCCTCGACAATTTATTCTAAACGAGGAGGTAGTAAATAGAGTGACCGATTTGGTTTGGCCCCTGAGACCTGAATCCTCAAATGGCATATTCGCTTTTTCTATCATCATTCATCCATCCTTTCTGGTTCTACCACAGGTTGCAATTGGGCAATGAGATAGTTCAAAGACTCGGGCGCCATTTCAATTATATGTGTATATACTTATGACATTATCATTATGTAATTTCTCAAACCAAAATATTGCTCCCTTCGTGCCGCTCTAAAAGAATGGAGCAGAGAGGATATTTCCATACATTAATCATTGAGGCAACAACCTACCAACCATTTTGTCTTAGGAAAAAAATACATAACGGACAACGTGATCTGGCATTGTAGAAATCCCCAAATACTATCAACATCCAGGAGAGCACGTCATTTGACGAGAATGACACCAAAAAACTTCTTTTTCTACTTTGGACATACCTTAGCAGCACTAGATCAATCACAATCTTGTTACATTTCTGTTGTACGTAACCCCTATTGGCAACCATCCCCTTGCCCACACTATAAATAGCAAAATTTTAGTATCTTGGGTTATTTTAACATACCAGACACCCTATCGGTGACCAAAACACAAGCATTGATAACTGAGAAACCTCATCCAACCAAGACCACACATGCATTTAGTGACATCAACCTCTCAAGATACTACCACTAAACAAAAGCGACAGCAAAGATGAACACATTTTAAAATCAATAAGATGCAAAAAAAAAATAACCAGTTGTATTTTGATTTCAGATGATTTTACTTATTGTTTTCTTGTATAATTGTGAATATATATTTAGAAAGAACTGGAAAGAGCAGAGAAATGGTAGGACCAAGAGAAATTAGTACCGGGATGGAGAAGAGAGCTAATCTATACTTTCGAGTGGTCCCAACATCAAAATAAAAGGTGAGAGCCAAAAAGTGATCTGTTGTACTTCAGAAGCCTATCTAAACATACACAAAGTAGGAGAACTGAATGTATTAATTCACCACATAGAGCGGTCACTTGACTGTGACACCAACAGAGGATCATGATTGGCTGACCAGAAACAAGGCAAGGCCAGCAGACATTGTCGAGAAGTAATTTTTAGGTTGGTCCTTGGTTTGTTTGAACAAGACATCCAAATTAAAATGCAATTTGGTCTATTTGCTAAGTATCTATGGAACAAGCAGGAAACGCATGCAGAAACTGAATCAAAATGTATTTGCAAACGAGCAGAGAAAGGACATCAGAAATTGAGGATCCCTCCTATCTGACTCCTGCATTGCCACACTCACTAATTTAGTATCCTCTTTTTGCATTCTCTATTGTGAGAGCAGATGGTTTTGGATTCAGTTATCAATTTTCAGCTGTCGGTGCTATGTGAAAGAATATGGTTAGGTATGCTTCAATTTCGACTTTAAAAAGGCGGTTACCCGGAAACTTGCTCTGGAGATATTCCAAGTGGCTTCAAAATTCTAATGTAACATAAACATTTACGAAGCGTGGGGGGAGACATTTGAAACTCTTAGAAAAAAGGAACTTGTTGGAAACTGATTGGAAACCATAATGTATCTGAGAGGAAGCTTCCATAACATGTTTTTGCAAAAAGTTCCAACAAGCTATACTTATAACTCCCGTTAGTCCAAGAAATCCAAGAAATTATCAATAACATATTCTTGAAACTCAAAATGATTTCTGCTTGGTGTGCAAATGCTTCTCCCAACGTATGCCACAGTCATTCTAACAATTTATAAAACGTCCTAAGATTTTGAACGGAATGAGTTCCAAAGAAGAGTCCTAGGTTGAGTCACGACTAAAGCACTGGAGAAGGGGGCGGTGGTTGTGTGTGAGAAGTTGGGGGTTTTGGTGTTAGGGGCTGTTGTTCCAGCATTTGAAATCTGGGTTGGGCCCTCTAGTTCTTTGAGCTGATGTGCACACGTTTGCGAACTTATTGATTGATATTGCTTGCTATCATCGTATTCGCAATTATAGCCCTTCCTCATATTTGCAGCGTACCTATGCCACTGCATACAGCCATCACCGGAGCCAAGAGTTTGAACACCGACAACCGCATATGACTCCCAGGCTCTCCCCCGACCAAGAGCAGAAGCATGGATTTTCGACGGTGAGAGTGAGGAAGGTTGGTGCTTGGGCAATTTGGGATGATGGTGTTCAAAATATTGTTGAGTCGCGAATTTGAGCACTGGTGTTTAGAGATGGCCGTGGTGGTTGTATGTGGAAAGTTGGAGGTGTTGGTGTTAGGGGGCTGTTGTTCCCGTGGGATGGCGGTGTTTGAAGTCTGAATTGGGTTCTCCTGTTCTAAATGTGCACAAGTTTGCATAACTTCAACTAAAACTGGGAATTTATTGCTTGGTATTGCTCGGTATCATCGTATTCACCATTATAACCCTACCTCATATTTGCTGTGTACCTATGCCACTCCGTACAGCCATCACTGAAGCCAAGGACATTTCCAGTTCACTCTAGTAAAACTCCTGAAAGACATTCTAGAGTATTCCCAAGCTGAATTCCGAGGTTATACAAAAAAAACAACTTTTTCCTAATTTGCTTGATATATGTGATATATATACATATATATGTATATATATATACACACACACACACACATATATACTTTTATGTTATGCGAACTTCGTCAGGGGCATTGGTGGAACTATTGTAGACAGATGCTTTCTATTGAATTTTACATATTGTTTTTTTTTTTCTGATTTCTAATGCAGTTGGCGTCCAATCTCATGTGTTCATCTTTTTAGTTCTGTGAACTTGTGGCACAGCAGATTTGGTCATACTAATATGAACTGTTGTCACAGATGCATATGTGGGAGAAGATAGGTAAGGGAAGTTACAGTACTGGTAATAAGACAAGCCATTTGTTGCATTCTGAGTGTCAACCAGTATACAAAGGTTTGTGAAGGAGAAAATCATGCTTGCAGAGAGGCATAGAATAGTTTTATTTGAACTTGGTTCTCTTAGCATTACATTTTATAACTACTAATGACAGACTGGAGGATAGCAATTGTAAGTTTAAGAACTTCACTCAAATTCGTTTAATCTACAATGTCATAGTTTCAGGAAGTAGGATTGGAAGTATAATTTGATTGAAGGCCTGGATTGAAACAAAGACACCAAGTTCTTATTTCAGCTGCTTGAGGTATGCCTCTGGGCTCTGGATGAGTTACACAACATAGTCCTCTAAACATAGTGACGGTGTTTTCATAGTGACCATGACGATGAGATGTGTAGGTAATTTAGTGAAACGAAATTATTTTCGGTTTGATTAGGATTTGAAGGTTGATATGAGTTTCAACCTCAGCAGTAACACTCTAAATTTGCAGCATGGTTGAAGTAGGTATTTGAATTCTGCTGTCAAAGACATACTATTATCTCCACCTGAAGCTCTACTTTATTGGGTCCAAACTCCTCTCTGAAGAGGAAGCTATGTTGGATCTTTGCTGGAACATGATTTTGACTGTTGTGACTAATTTGTAAAATAATTGAAATAATGGGTATTTTTGTCAAATCAAGTCACTGTGTATGCATTTCAATCTCAATAAATGATTAAGTGTCGATATTTAAGATTTTATTTGGTGTAGTGCCCTGAGGGCACATGTTATCCCCTTGTATACATTTAGTTTTTTTAAATTAACATTTGGTTTACATGGATAGCATGTGTCCAACCCAACCCCAACTCGACCAACCCATCTAAGACCACGTATGAAGTCATGGGCTCCAATCAATTTCAAGACCGCATTGACAACCAAACCCACAGGGAACCTCCCATTCTCCACTTCTACTCACACATACTACTGCTTTCAAAAGATGTACAGACTCTACAGAGATATAACCAATTTATAATCCCATACCTGGATGGAAGTGAGAATAGCGGCCACGTCATAGATAGGACTCCACTGATTTTGTAGAATATCCAAACAAATGCTTCCGTCCGCGTAAACTGCATCCAAACAAAATGGAACTTAGCACAAATGGTAGAAAAAACAAACAGATAGACAGTATCTTTTAACAACAAAACACAACAAGAAATCTTTTTTTCAAAAAAAAAAAAAAAAAAAAAAAAAAAAAAAAAGAAACAACAACAACAACAACAACAACAACAACAATAACAATGAAAATAGAAATGTGTCATTTGGAAATAAGCTGCATGACAGCATGGTGCCCCTAGAATGGCTTAGCTAGTGTTCCAGGAGACCAGGATTCACTAGAGCAGAGCATAGCACGGGCGGTACTCCTGAGAACGGACATTCTCCCCCTTCTACCTTGTTGGCATAAATGACAAGTTTTGTACATGATTAAATAACCATAGGGGTTATTGAATCCGTGATATGCATCCATGAAATCCTACATTGAGACCACGATTTTAACATGCATCACTAATTCTAAGGGAATGTGAAGGATCAAAGTCTTTCGAGGTTTCACTGAATTATTAACATACATAACCATTGGCTTTTAAGATGCACGTCCAAGACCTGTTTAGCAATTAAAAGAGAGGTGTCACTGAATTATTAACAACTAAAACCTGCCGCATCAACTGATGAAAATATAGCAATTATGAGTTGGAACTTGGAAGTTGCCTCAAGCCATTCACATATATAAAGTGACCAGGAGAAGAGTTTATGTACAAGTTGAATGACCGAATAGGGAATGTTTCCAACTTACTGTTTGGATGGAACATTCTGGAAACAAACCGAACGGTTGGTGGCTTATTCGGATAATCCTCTGAGAACTGGAGAGTTAATTTAAACGTACCTGATGCAAACAAAATTCTCTTAGAGATCTTTAATGAAAAAGCTAAAAGCAGCACCAGCAATATTACAACAAATAACCAATAAAAGATGAGTCTCATGATCCTTCAAAAAATTAGGTGCTACTTAACAAATAAAGAATTGTCACTAGCAAAATAGTAACACCACTGTCCACAATACTGCTTTGAAAGATTGGATAACAGCTAAAAAGAAGGTAAGGGATTACATGGATTTCATCCATTAGATCGAACAACAATAGAACTTAGATGATACACTCGCCAAATATTATATTAACAGCAACTCTTTACTTGTTTATAGAACACTAATCTCATCCACATGTGATAAGCCAGAAAGTGAATCTAATAAGTTTAGAAGAGAAACCCAATGTATGAATCGCTGAACTTAATCACATGTGTTACTAGGGAGAAGAACCTTTCAGTGCATAGGAGAGACAACTTAATGACTTATATAAAACACGAAAAAACCATTATAGTTCTGTCTAATGATTTCAATCGTTTCGTAACAATTGAAAAGCGCACGTTCAGAAATACACATGCATGAAGTATATATTAGTCCATGTATGTTGAGTAATCCTCTTATAGCCAAAAAAAAGTTAAAAAGAATGACAAAAAGTTACCTCCATCCCATGGGGTGTCATCAGGACTGCAAAAGAAACAAAAACATTAGTGAGAAAATAATTCTTGAGATCATAAACTACACGCAAGCTCATATAAATAGTCAACAGTGTCAAAACTCAAAATACAAATCCAGAAGATCCGCAAACTAAATATCAGTTTTAACACCAACCCGAATATAACAGCATTCCAAAGCATTATATTGTTGTCATGAGGAGCACCACTGATCCCCGCAGGGGGATCCTGTTGTAACCTCTTGAAATCCCTCATTAGCCTCTTCTTTGCAGGAGTAGACATCCTCACCACCTGCAATTTTAGTTAAAAGTCAACCAACCAATCCCAAATTTTCTTCCAATCTCGAGCAGGCACAGAATTTTAAGCATCGGCAACCAAAAGAATTTCATTTTTTAAGTTAAAATTGTCTAGGCCAAAGGCAACAAGTGAATTTCACGGCCCCACTTTGAGAGCCCAAGGGCAAGTCTCAACAAGCACCTCCTAGCATCGATTTCAATTTTTGAACATATCATCCCTATAAGCATCAGTGCACTTGACTGCTTGAGTTGCCAAAATTTTAAAGGGAATTTATCATTTTTTGATGGCTTGACAGAGAAAACCTAGAGGAACCTCTAAACAGACACCTAATATATTTAAGTACCCATTTCAACCAAACAACTCCAACTATTCTTTCATCTCAAGTAGGCACATAGTGTACATACAAGAAATAAGTCACTACAATTACAACAGAAACACCTGCTAGCATCAAATTTGGAACCTTAAGCACACTTGGTTGCTCAATTGAGAGTAAATTCTACATTTTCAGGGAACTGGATGGACTATGGAGCAGACCCAGAGAAACCCATAAATGAAAACCTGGTATCTTTAGTAGAAACCCTAGATCCATCATTAAGCACAACCCAGTAGGTAAAAAGCCAATCTTTAGGTTGACCCACGTAGAACCCAATTCAAGATTTCAATTAATCAACAACAGTAGAATGAAGAAATTACCAGAAACGAATGGAGGAACTTGGATTGATGAACTCTGAGTCTGTCTACGATTTGTTTAAAGTAAATGATGGAAAGAGTGTGTCTTGCTATAGATTCTAGAGACGGTGTTCACACATGTAACGGGCTATTTGAGGCCGGTGGATGTGCTTGGTATCTTTCTTTATCTATGGCTTCTGCCTCCACCACTATGCAGTCGGGTGTGGTGGGGAGTATTGTGCACGCACTCAGAGAACCCTAAAATCCGTTTAAATTAATTTCATGATCATTCAAAATATTTTTTATTTTTTATTTTTTATTTTCTTTTTTGAAATTTTTTTTGTCGTCAATCGGGTTTTAATCCGGGACCTCATGCTGGGATTTCTAACGCTCTACCAGTTGCGCAACCACCCTAATACATATTGCACCAAAAGCTCATTTCTGCACTGTACTCAAAACTCGTTCCGGTGGCACTATAAATCTCATCTCCATATGGCACTGAAAGCCCACTCTGATGGCACTGTAAAGTCTACTATGGTGCCACTCGAAAGCCTACTCCCAAGGAACTTCAAAACCTACCCCGGTGGCACCTTAAAGCCTACATCCATATTGCACCAAAAGCTCACTCATGTAGCACCCGGAAGCCCATATGCGGATCGCACCACACAAGAAAAAGATGCAGAAAGTCCACTCTGGTAGCACCGCACAAGAAAATCATGCAGAAAGCCTACTCGGGATGACACCACACAAGAAATGAATATGGAAATTCCACTCCAGTGACACCCAAGGCCCGGTTCGATGGACGACAAAGCATGTATCCTAATGCACCAAGGACGCGACAGTCCGCTGCACCAGTGTTAAGTCCTCTCCCTCGAGGACACAACAAAGAAGGAAAACGCCTATCACAAACTGAGCCTGTTTCACAAGAGACCGTGTGTCAAAAGCCTGCCTAATTAAAGCTCACTCAGTTGGCTCCCTTAGTTCCTTTAACCCTCAAAGCCCATCTACCGATGGCCCTTATCTCAAGATGAAAAAGAAGTATGCCCCCACGCAGCAGCGATTAAACACCTCTAATGACGCGAAGAAAACTAATTTTCTATGGAAGTTGCAAAAAGAGCTACCCCCAAATCGCGATGGTAAAATGAACTCCTCATATTTAACTCTGAGCCCGAGTAACACCCTAAGCCTATCTCCAGATAGCACTTCGTAAGAGATTCTGGGTTTTCTGAAACCCGCGCACCCTCATGTTTCACGAGATGAGAGAAGAAGTAAGCGCTTCGCCCTAACCGCTCCGCGTGGACGATTCAAGAAAAGGCTATGGTATCACCAGAACAATAAAGGGATTCCACTTAAACAACCCAAGAGACAAGGCGCTCGAAATAATAAACATGCGTGAACAGACTACACTAATGACCAGCTCGCACAAAGAAATTTATAAATGTGCAAAAGGAGAAGAAAAAATGTGTCATGTTTCATTAAATGACTCACAACTATTTTTTCTATAATAAATTTTCATGATATAAGATCAAGACTATACTTCAAGGACATGTGCTAAGATAAGAGTGAGACTATGAGGCTCATAATTCAAGTTCGTACTACAAGAAGAGTCACCGGAATCCGATCACCTCAATACACCTGTAACATTTACGGCAACCTTTTGCACGCCTGGTTATGATTTTCAATACTCCTGTGATGCATGTTCCGCCGTATGAGGTGATTCAAGGCCCACACGCCTAATTTTTGAGTTTGGCCATTACCGTTGTGACTATGTATAAGAGGAGACGTAGTATTTGCGTCGCTATTGAGGTTACTGGAAGTCTCGAGCTAGACATTGCAAATTCGATCAAGCCCCATCAGCTCCTCGCAAGTCTTGTCGTCATCTTGTTCGTGCACCATGGAAAGAAATTTCCAGGCAAGTCGCGATTTTAGATGACCTTCGCATGACGAAGCGCATACTGATTGTCTCGCAAACCCCAAATCTCCTTAATGAATCAAAGAGAGTTGTGTGGGAGAAACGCTTATAAGAAAATAAAATGGAGGAAAGAATAAGAAGAGTCAGACAAGGATAACTCACCAGTCCAAGCCAATTCTCACGAGACTCCACTGGTGTGATTTCTTCTCTGTTTTTTGGGTTGAAGCTCTCTCGGTATTACGAGGAGTAGGAACTCTTTGGGGCGGAGTAGGAGGTACTCACTATCTCTCTTACGCACACACTCAATGCATGAAGGACTTTTCAATTGGTTCTCATTTTCTTTTCCCTCACTTTGTGTTCGTTACAGATCTTTAAAGTTTGTCTATTGCACCAAATTGTAGCTTACGGATCTGTTAGATCATATTTGATAATTTAGAGAACCTTGATACATCCCTCAAGTTCTTCAACTTTTGTAGCATGAAATAACCTTTGATTTGCATTATATTTAGCGTTGAAAAGGTTTAAAATTAGAGAACTTGATGGATCCCCGAGTTCTTCAACTTCTGGAGGAGACAAAAATGTTTGATATGCATTCTAATATTTAGTGATAAATAAAGGGCTTGAATCACCTATATTTCTCCCTAACAAAGACAATGAAACGTCTCAAGAACAATGGTGGGGAAACCAAGGCGCGGCATCTTAGGATTGAACAGATTTGGGCCCTGCATTAATAACAGCTTGAATTGTATCATTTGTACCATCTGGAAGGTATGAGAGGGTCGAAGACGCGTATAATAAGACTTGTTTATCTTTAAAATGAATAAACCACTTTAGTGTTGGGAGCGCAGGCTTGACCTGTCCAGGAAGTTCAGGATTAAAATCAGCGACAAACATCATGTGCGTCCTTAGACCATGAACGATAACAACTCATACAACCACATTTTATACAGATTATTTATTTTCTAGTGAAGGCGTTCACACTGCCAGAGAATCACCCATATGTCATCAAAAAAATAAGTCATGGTGAAGGAAAGCTGCAGCGAATATAAAAGAGCTGCCTTCTAAAAAACAGGCCATGATTTGCCTCTTAGAAAGTATAAAGTGTCTGTGTTGCAATTCTTACCAAGAAAGCCTTGGCATGCTCATTGAACTGTGCCAACAAAGCATTCAAAGCACAATGCTTGAGGACGAGATCAAGGCATGGGAGTGAATCACTGGCTACATTCCCTAATGCACAGACAGCCTACAGATTATAGATATACATACTTGGCGAACATGGTTTACCGTTCTCTCTTTGCATAGAAAATGTGTATGTCCACCAGGATTTATCTGCAATAAATATCACGGATATCCGCAGACATAGTTTTAAAACCCGGACCGCACCGACCGGTTCCACCGATCGGATCGGTGAACCGGTACTTGACCGGTCCGGTTCGGACTTCGGACCTCACATGTAAAGAACCGGTCAAACCCGGTTGGAAACCGGTCGTTTTTCAATAAATTCCGAAAAATTATGGCCGCAGTGAGAATCCAACCCAGAGTCTCTCACGTGAAAACTGAGCTGCTTACCGCTGGGCCAACTTTTATTTTGTTTAGGTATGTCAACAATTTAGTACAAATATAAAACATATCCCATACCTATATAATTACCAATAAACTTTTTTTCGTTTTCGTTTTTTTTATATAATTTTTATTTGTTCTTTTAATCATACTAGTAGAAACATTGAATGAAAAAATCACTATAATTTCAAACTTTTTTGGTAAAATATGTACTAGTGGTACCGAAAAATAACCCAAACTTATATTAAAACGTTTGTGTGTTTTTTTAAACATCAGCGTTTGTGTGCTTAAATGTTATTAACCATAATACATCTCTAGAAATAGCTTAAAGTATCACATTAGAGATGTCACAACACAAAACTAACCCGAAATAAAGTAAGATTAGTCATATTTATTACATATAAGTATTTTTTGGTTATTTTATATTATGTTTACTATTTTATGTATACAAAATAATAAATATATAATTAAATAAACATGCGGTTGCACCGGCCCGACCACCGGTCCGACCATGAAGTGCCTCACCAATTCGATGGCCGATCCGGTTTTAAAAATTTTGTCCGCACGTGTGTGAAGGGTATCGGGCGCCATATTTTCACCGCTCCGGCCCACAAAGGCCCCATTATGCGGTTAACTTCCGCTTACATCACCAAGTACTTAACCATGCCGACTTCAGAATTTGTCCATCGAACCCCATGATTATGAACTCATTGTGCTAGAATTTTACTTTAACCCTTTCAGAAGAAGATTGATAAACAATTAACACATTAGCATTCAATGTCGGCAAACCATCCTCATATCGAGATGAATGTATCATATAATCAAAAACCTCTTTTGTAATTTCGATAGACGGATTTGGCTTCTGGTCAGTAGTGGAATAGGTATAGCTTGTAACAGTTTAAGGTCAAAGGGCGTGGACGTGAATATGATTTCGCGTCAGATGGTTAGTAAACGCTGGACCCCCACGATTCTCCAAGCGAAAATATGGCGGCCATTTATAATTACCCAAAAAAACGGGATATTTGGATCGGTCAATGGATCTCGGCGAGGACCTGGTGCCAACTTCAAATTACCAACACCCAAAGGTGATACGATCAGGAAAGCGGCATGCTGAGCGAGTTTGTTGAAGTAGGGAGATGAGGAAGCCCCGCTATTTGAAGCGAATGAGCCCCTCCTTATTTATACAAGGCCTTCCCTCTTGTATATGGATATCTGGATGTCTAGATGTCTAAATAGGTTGGAGCATATGAGCCCCTCCCTATTTATACAACATCTTCCCTCTTGAAAGGATCTAGAGATAATCTAATCTAACGGCTCGGATCGAAGACCTAGAATCTTTCCCATGATCTAGTCTTAAATATTTACAAGAGACTATTTAGAGCTTCCCATAGTTTTGAATACCGTTTCGGTATCCGTTCCGTTTTGCTCTGGGGAACAGAACGATCTCGGATCCGGATGAAAAGGCGATCCGTTTCGGATTTACCGCACTTTTTTACTATATATTATACGAAACACAAGTGATGCTTTATATCAACATCAAAATTATATATAAAAAAAATAGTTATTTCAATGTTGATTGACATTCAAACTAGTAATTCTAACAAAAAATTTATGAAGAAAGTTGTTGTAATTTAAACAATATATTATTTTATAAGATCAAAATAATGTGAAAGGTGTTCTAAACAAAGAATCTATGAACTAAATTTATATTCGACAAAAGAACACACAAACACCTATATACTTATATTCATTAGTTTTGTTTATATTTAGTGTCACTTAAGTAGAAAATTCAAGTACTAGAATAATATTCACTTAATATAATGAAAGAATTTTAATTAGTAGTAACAAGATGGTGTTTGGCCCAGCGGAAAGGCATTTGCTTTCAAAGCACTGGTCTTGGGTTCAATTCCTAGAAACAACACTTTATTTTCAACAATGTGATTCGGATCGGGTGGAATTTCGGCTGGATCGAACCCGAATTGAGGCTGCCACGGATCAGTATAGTTTTCGTTCCGTTTTAGCTTAAAACCGGACTGTTCCAGAACGGAATGGAATTCACTATGGAGCTTCGTCTACACCTATTCTTCCTTACAATGTGAGAAACTTCTAAAAAAAGAACTAACTAGTGGGCTAAGTGAGCTAGGACACATCCTACCCTAATGTAGCATAACTCCATGTGGGCTAAAGTGTCATGGGCAAACCCAAAGACAGTAATCCAAAAAAAATACCAAGTAAATTATGTGTACCATGACATAGGGCACAAAAGGGCTCCAATATTCCATTTTAAGGAAAGGAAAAGCATTTGCAAATTATACTAGAATTTGTTATCCTTCAGCCCTTCACTCTGTCTCTCAGCAACCGACTACAAGCACAAAGAAAGATATATTATAAATCGGAAGCACCGGCCACTCGATCGTTGATAAGGTCAAGAACATCATAAGGAAGGCTCTCCGGTCGGGATAACACCATCTCATTGAAAAAGAGGGTTGGAAATAAAAACCACCTTCACGAAGGTTTATATAGCAACACAAGAGAGAGAAAACCAAACGACGACAAATGATTTAATTTTGAAGGACATATTCGACTTATGATTCCTGCCAAATGAGGGACCTATCAACTACGTGCGTCTAAAGAAAAGTTGATATAAAAAAAGGAGGAAGAATGAGAGAAAATAGAAAGAACTTCATGAAAAGACAAGTCCAAGGGCACATTGGAGGCCCTCGCTGACAGATTAAAATAAGCCCGCAATGAGGCTATTCTCTCCTACAATAATTCACGAGCCGGGGGCAACATCCAGTTTGTCTTGAGTGCGAGCTATCCTTCCATCAATCTTTATCATCTCTTTAGCCAGTCACTCGCGCTATCCCCTGAGATCCTTCAATTACTCTTCACAGACAGCATGATCCGCCTGGTTGGATGTGATTACAATCCTCTCAGCCACCCATTCTATTCTCAAATGATAATTACGAAGTAAGTCCACTCCATTCCTCAGATGTTTGATGTCTTCGAGATTGGTGGTTAAAAAACATAATTCATCCAAGTGTCGTGGGAATTCGCGAAGCACGAGGAGAGCAATAGACGGGGGAAATGGGCTCAACCGAAGTATTTTCTGCAAGGTTCCCCTTTTCCTTACTCGAATTTAACTAAGGAGCGCCACTCGCATGTTGCTCTGATGAATGTGAGAAAACATATATGAAAGACAAGGAAAAACGTCTCCCCCGCGATCAATATCTAGTTCCCTTTCTTCATTATCATGCGGGATAGCAGCAGAGACCCCAGCCAAGCCACTTGGCCTCAAACCAGCAGAAGACCTGGGGACCCCCAAGACGATGAAGGTTGTCCTCCCTTGAGGGGAGGAGAAGAATCACTTGTGTTACGACCAATTTTTTTTGCTTATAGAGATACTATACGAATAACGAACAACAACCTAGCAATTAATACATTAACATATAACATCAAGTATATACTACTGTAGTCACAGTCGACTGTAGTCACAGTAGACGTGAAAACTATATTTCCCCTACCTGAAAGTGAAGTCAAAATCTTGTTAGTGTCACGTCCATCGGGTTGTTCTTACTCACTTATCATGAAGAGTTTGCACAGTTTAATACTTTAATTGTCCATCGGGATTTTTCTCTTGTGCTCCCCACTATAATGGTTCTTAGATATTGAACTTCTTTTACAATCGACCAAGGACTCCGCAATCAAAATTGCTCGGTTGATGTTGTGGACCCTTCGTTGCTCAAGTTCGATTCTTCGAATTGTTTGGAGCCCACTCATGAAGTAAAATAACTTATCTTTTCCCCATGTCTGATACCTCGAGCAAACTATTAGCACATTGATCATATTAGCACATTGTTCAACGTAGTCTTTGATTTTACAGGTTTACATAAGCCATCTCAACTTCTGCCTTGCTTGGTACTTGACATTTTCGTGATAGGACAGAATTTATCTCCTTAAAAAACTTATCAAACATGGTGAGGCATGAAATACCCTTCTTCACCTCTTTGTTCTTCATTCTCCACCATAGTGAAGTATTATCTTTAAGTTAGAGTGAGGTCGTCGTGATCTTTGTGCCTTCATCAATGAGCTTCATACGCCGGCAATGCCTCTCAATGTTACACAAAAATGCCTCGAGCTCCTCCGCATCCTTTTTTCCTCCTTATGTCTTTGGTATGGGAACAACTAATCGTGGTGCCATTTCATGGATGATGTCTTCCAACGCGGCTATTCAAACCTCTCAAATGACGTCTCGAGCCCTCACCTCTTCCAGTTCTTCTCTCATGACAACAGTCAATCTATGCGCCAAAGCAAATTTTTCGCATGCTCTCTTGTATTCTACTGAGAGTTTGGCAAGCTCCTTTTCATGTCCCGCTTAAGCTTCTTGAAAGAACCCACTGTCGCTAGGGATGGAAATTGGGTGGGTCTGAGGCTATTTTATGGAAACTTGATTCGACAACATACCCAAAAAAACCTGAAACCCTCCCAATAACCCCAAAAATCATACCCAATTCTACCTGAAACCCGACCGTACCCGAACCCACACGATTTCTCGCAGCCATATGAACAAGAACATCCCACTGATTCCTGAGATCTAAAAATCTCATCTCCAAAATCGATGTTGCAGAGAGGAATACACCCGAAAACAATGATGGCTAACAAAAATTTCAAAAACCCATAACAAAATCAGAGGCAAGAAGAAGATCATATAAGAACAAGAAGAGAGATGGGTGTTCCTCAAATTACAGTTGCTCTGATCTTCATCGCCTCCGTCCTACTAGGCAGCATCGGTACCATGTCCTTTTACTACTACATTATCTTCCTCGTTGTCCGTCCTCATTGTCCAGCTCTCTCAGGGCCTCTCCTTCGCCTTCACAGGCATCAATTACGTCCAGTATAGCATGGACTTCATCATCGGAAAATTTGGATGTGCCCGATGAACCAGACGCAGGGGAAAATTTGAGATATTTGAGGGTGAAATTGTGAAGAGAAGATGAGAGAAATGTGTGAAAAACTGAAGACAGTGATGCACCGTAGCGATAGATTTCCTACTGAAGAAAGTCAAACCAAAAGAAGTGAAAGTATGAAATTGTGCAACAGTTGGGGCACATGTAGAGTTGAATGCATTCAGGTAAGTTCAGGTATCGCATGATACCAAACCCGAATAGGTTTTTTGTCAAACCGATGCCCAAACCCGCTATTGCACATGCCGGATTTATACCCGAACCGGTCGAGTAGGCGGTACCGACTTTTTCAATCCGAATTGGCGAATTCCATCCCTAATTGTCGCATACAATTCCTCATGCACCAACTTGAAGACATTTGATTTTGGGACCTCTTTTTTCCATAATTTCATGTTGGGACCTCCTCCGAGTCTTCTTCAGTAACTTCACCTTCACTTCCAACTTCCTGTGCGATCGCGCGCACACACTCTTCCTCTGTTTCAAAGGGAAGTTCCCGGTTGCTTTAAGGAAAATGTGCCAGAAGACAACTTTACACCCACCCACCCACCCACCCACCCACCCCACCCCCCCCTCTCTCTCTCTCTCTCTCTCTCTCTCTCTCCTGATTGTACAGCAGCAACAACACCCTGAAAACAAGACCATCACCAACAAGTATTCACCCAAAAAGACATCAAAACAAATATAGCAGAAAAAAGCATAGATTGACATCCACATCAAGACAAATCTACCAAGTTGCTTGAAGAGTTAATTGGGTTGGTTACCAAGCCCACTTCAATAGACTTTATGAAATATTTCAGTAAAGTTTCAGAAATATTTCACTTTCTATTTTCAACAACAGAACCAATAATATATACAGGAAGATGGAGGCAACAAGTCTGCCACTCAAATCCCTCTATCTCAGGGATAGAATCTTATCTCTAAGATACAGATAAGATAAAAGTATACAAATTTAAATATAAGAGAGACTCAAAATAAGATAACACTTATCTGAAATGATTAGGAGAATCAAAATAGTTATCTCATAAGATTAAGAGATAAGCATTCAGTTAATCACCAATTCTTCCCAGATATTATGAATTAGTCTCATAAATCCACACTCCCCCTCAAGCTGGGTAGTAAATGTTGGTCATACCCAGCTTGGAAGTTAAGTTTTCGAAACTTGCTCGAGGAAGAGCTTTGGTCAAGATATCTGCAGTTTGAAGATGACTAGGAGTGTAAACTAGCTGAATTATCTCATCATCAATTTTCTCCTTGATAAAGTGACGGTCAATTTCCACATGCTTGGTTTTGTCGCGATGTACTGGATTCTTTGCAATGCTTATGGCTGACCGGTTGTCACAAAACATTGTCATGGGCTTCTGGGTAGAAAACCGCAATTCTTCTAGAACTCGTTTAAGCCACATCCCTTCACATATGCCAAGGGCAAGGGCTCTAAATTCAGCCTCTGCCGTACTCCTAGCAACCACAGATTGTTTCTTACTTCGCCAAGTAACAAGATTTCCCCAAACATAAGTACAATACCCAGAGGTAGATCTTCGGTCTGAAATTGATCCTGCCCAATCAGCATCCGTATAAATCTCTACACTTCTGTCACTTGACTTTCTGAAAAACAGTCCTCTTCCAGGCTCCTTTTTAAGATAGTTAAGAATCTTGTAGACAGCATCAAGGTGTTCTTTTGTAGGATTATTCATGTATTGACTTACCACACTAACTGAGAAACTAATATCAGGTCTTGTATGGGAGAGATAAATCAACTTTCCAACAAGTCTTTGATATCTACCTTTATCAACCAGAGAACTACCTTCTTTGGCGCACAGTTTCTTAACTGGATCCATGGGAATATCTGACGGCTTGCATCCTAGCATTCCTGTTTCTTTGAGCAAGTCAAGTGTGTACTTGCGTTGGGATATTGAAATGCCCTTTCGTGACCGAGCAACTTCCATGCCTAGGAAGTACTTAAGTGCTCCCAAGTCCTTGATTTCGAACTCCTTTGCCAGGAAAGCTTTCAGGTTATCCATCTCCTCTTCATGATCTCCTTTCAGAATAATATCGTCAACATACACGATGAGAATTGCAATTTTCCCTTCAAAAGAATACTTGACAAACAAGGTATGGTCTGATTGCCCTTCAGAATAGCCTTGCCTTTTGACTGCCTTTGTAAATCTCTCAAACCATGCTCGAGGAGACTGTTTTAGACCATATAGAGACTTCGGAGTTTACACACTTTGTTCGAGTTGCTGGGCTTCTCAAAACCTGGTGGAATATTCATGTAAACATCTTCTTCCAAGTCACCATTGAGAAAAGCATTTTTTACATCAAGTTGATGTAAATGCCAATCTAAATTAGCTGCCAATGACAGTAGTACTCGAACTGTGTTTAACTTTGCCACAGGGGCAAATGTCTCTTGATAATCTATCCCATAGGTTTGAGTGAACCCCCGTGCGACAAGTCTAGCCTTGTAGCGATCAATACTCCCATCTGCCTTATATTTCACCGTGAATATCCACTTACACCCAACAGGTTGCTTTCCAACTGGTAATTCCGAGACTTCCCATGTGCCTTGCTTTTCAAGTGCTAAAATTTCTTCCTCAATTGCCTTTTTTCCATTCAGGTTTCTTGATTGCCTCATGAATGTTGTTTGGAATCTCTACTTCAGAAAGATTCGAGGCAAATGCCCGATAACTTGGTGACAATCTTTCATAAGAAACAAAATTGGCAATAGGATGTTGAGTGCAAGATCTCACACCCTTCCTCAAAGAAATAGGAATATCAAGATCATTATCAGTACTACAACTAGTTTCAACAACTGAGTTACCTTTCATCAAGTTAAGATCACTCGGTTCGAACTCTTGGTTCTGCTTCGAATGTGTCTGGTGCTCTATATTCTCTTGACCTTTCTGCCTCCTTGTATAAACTTGTAATTCTTTGTTATTTCCTTGATTTGGTTGGGCCTCGGGTTCTCCAGTGTTATCGAACTCAATATGAGGTTCAAGAGTGACATCAAGAGAAGGAGAAACAGGAGTGATTGAGGCATCTAGAGTAGGGGTAATAGGAGTGATTGGGACATCAAGAGTAGGGGAAATAGGAGTGATTGAGTAAAACTGATATTGCATTTCAGGATTCTCCCCCTGAATATCAGTTTTAGAATAGTATGGTTGATTTTCAAAGAAGGTTACGTCCATGGAATTGTAGAATTTCTTCGTAACCGGTGAATAGCACTTATAGCCCTTTTGATTGGGAGAGTACCCCAGAAACAAACACTTGACGACTTTTGGATCAAGCTTACTTCGCTGGTGTTGATGGATATGGACAAAAGCTGAACACCCAAAGACGCGTAAACGTAGATTAGAGATGAGGCGTGTTTTGGGGAAGGCACGAATGAATGTCTCGTAAGGAGTTTGGAATTTCAGAATGCGAGAAGGCATTCTGTTAATTAGATAAGCAGCTGTAAGCACCGCTTCACCCCAAAAATGTTTAGGAACATGAGTAGTGAACATGATGGAACGAGCTACTTCAAGAAGGTGCCTATTCTTACGATCAGCTACTCCATTTTGTTGTGGAGTATCAACGCATGAACTTTGATGAACTATCCCGCACTTAGACAAATATTCCCCAAAGACAGAACTGAAATACTCCCTTCCATTATCAGTTCTCAAGACTTGAATTTGAGCTTGAAATTGAGTTCTAATCATGGAATGGAAGTTTTGAAAAACAGAAAAAACCTCAGATTTTTCTTTTATGAGAAATACCCAAGTGAGTCGAGTATGATCATCAACAAAAGAGACAAAACACCTGAAACGAGTAACATTTTCCACTCTAGATGGCCCCCAAATATCACTATGAATAACGGAGAACGGATGCGAGCTTTTGTATGGCTGAGTGGGATAATTACTGCGAACATGCTTGGATAATTGACAAATTTCACACTGGAATAACTCAGAATTTGTTTTATTTCGAAATAATGAAGGAAACAATTTTTCGAGATACGAGAAATTCGGATGCCCTAGTCTATAGTGCCATAGCATGATTGCACTATTATTGGTTCAGAAATAAAAAGAGATTTCCTAAGAGGGGAACTTTCTGATGGCACACAATGCAGAGATTGAGATTTCCTTCCAAGATCATGCACCTTGAGAATATAGAGCCCTGAACACATTTTAGCATTGCCAATCGTCTTCCCCGAGCTCAAATCCTGAAATTCACAATGTGAATGAGAAAATTTAGCGACACATGGAAGATCCTCTGTGATTTTGCTAATAGATAACATATTATAGTTTAACTTCGGAACCAAAAGTCCAGATTTCAAAAACAACTTGTCTGAAATTGCTGCATAACCTGTTCCGGCCACTTTGGCAAGTGTTCCGTCTGCAATACGAACTGTATAATTCTCAGAACAAGGGGTGTAAGAGTGAAATAATGAGGCATCCCCTGTCATGTGATCCGATGCACCAGAGTCGACAATCCATGAAGTTAAATTTTCACTTTTGACACTTAAAGCACTTGAAAAATTACCTTTTTGGGCAACAGCACTGGTACCGATTATTGGCTTTGTAGATATTTGCGGCTGACCAAACATCCTTTCGAGTTGTTCCATCTGCTCCTTGGTGAATAGACTCGTCCCTGGAGCAGAATTGTCATTTATGGCAACCATATGACCACGACTTTCCTTCTCAAATGACGGCCTGGAAGGTTTCCAATCTGCTGGTTTGCCATGAATCTTCCAACAGTTATCCTTAGTGTGTCCCAGCTTCCGGCAATGATCACACCAATGCCTTATTTTCTTTGGACGATTGTCATTGTTCTGGGAAATGACACCACGAACTGCAAGAGCTGAACCATTCTCAGCAATGTGGTTGGATCTTAAAACCTGATTTCCCATCATGACTTTCTTCCTGCTCTCCTCCCGACGAACTTCAGAAAATGCTTCTCGGAGACTTGGTAGAGGTTTCAAACTCAGTATTCTCCCCCTTACTTCATCTAGATGCTTATTAAGTCCTAGTAAGAACTTAAAAATCCTCTCCTTCTCAACAATCTTTCTGTATTTGACGCCATCGCCAGTGCATTCCCATTCTAGCTCTTCAAACATGTCGAGTTGCTGCCAGAGGCGATTCAGGGTGTTGAAATATTGAGTGACAGAGAGTTCTCCCTGGCGGAAATCATGGAGAACACTCTTAATCTCAAATACCTCAGCTGTATTCTCATTATCTGAATACGTCTCCTTCGCAGCGTCCCAAATCTCCTTGGCAGTTCCATAGAACATGAAATTCTCCCCTATTTCATTGTTCATGGAGTTGATTAGCCAAGACATAACCATGTTATTTTCTGATTTCCAAGTTTTGTACTTGGGATCTTCCTTCTTTGGAGCAGCCGCAACACCAGTGATGTAATCATCTTTCCCTTTGCCACAGATGTACATCATCACTGATTGCGACCACTGGATAAAATTGTTCCCATTCAGCTTGTGACCTGTAATGGGAAGAAGAGAGCTATCCGATCCTCCATTTAGGCTAGCACTTCCAGTTCCTGAGGTAGTGATTGCCTCAGAAATGAAAGAAGAAGCTCTGCCATCTTTTCCGGTTGCCATCCCGTACTTTCTTTCTAGGATCTTAGTTCAGAGGAGGCTCTGATACCATAAAGTTTCAGAAATATTTCACTTTCTATTTTCAACAACAGAACCAATAATATATACAGGAAGATGGAGGCAACAAGTCTGCCACTCAAATCCCTCTATCTCAGGGATAGAATCTTATCTCTAAGATACAGATAAGATAAAAGTATACAAATTTAAATATAAGAGAGACTCAAAATAAGATAACACTTATCTGAAATGATTAGGAGAATCAAAATAGTTATCTCATAAGATTAAGAGATAAGCATTCAGTTAATCACCAATTCTTCCCAGATATTATGAATTAGTCTCATAAATCCACATTCAGTGACCAACATCTCATTTCGGAGGTGCTTGTTGATCCAAGGACACCCAAGAATGTTCAAAGTTTCTATGATTTTCGAACTTAAACAACTCCCCGAGCTGTGGGATAGGAAGGAGAGGTTGTTTCGTCATCAGCGCCTGCCCGCCCGTCATTTTGTCACGACAACAGTTATTGGGTTACCAGGGACCAAAACTAGAACAGAAAGACATCATCCACTAGCTCATCTTCCAGGATTTGCTCAAACTTCCTAAATAAAAAATGTTGAGCTCTACACAATCTAAGCAAGGAGAAAATATGATTTCCATTTAACCAAAATGTGTGTCAATTTGCTGTTGCAGACGGTTTTCTCTCTTCTAATTCAACAACTGCTGCATAAAAACCTGGTTAACCCATTTCTCAGCTACTTGTCAAGGAGCACTTCCAAAATTCATTCTACAATCTCTTCTTTTCATACTGACGAGGAAAATGAAGTTTCAGCTACAATTCAAGGAGCCTTTACACATGAGCAAAGCTACATACCTCAAGACCATGATAACTACACTATGGAAACAATAGTACAACATCTGACAAGAAAGCACATACAGCATTTCTCTACAAAATCTTCTCGGTTACTTCTGAAGAATCTGAAGAAGAATGTTTTTCATCACCTACTCCACTCTAAGTCTGCACCAGATCTGGGATTAGCATTGTTCACACGTGTACTGTCTTCTGGTTTTATAGAATTTGCAAAGGCATTCCATCCCAGAAGGTATGGCAAAACAAACTGCAGAAATCACAAAGACGAGATACCAGGCAACAAGTTTTCAGTTTCATTTGATAACAGAGAAATTAAGCAAAGCAGAGCAGAGCAACAATAATATGAACAAAAAGGCAAGAAATAACTGAAGTTTCTATTTTTGTTCTATATTGTGTGCAAATATGTTGAGGTGCAGAGAATAATAACTGAAGATGAAATGAGGAGCGATGGATCTGTGTGCAAATGTTGAAAAATACATATTAAGGGTGAGCCCACAGTAAACACTCCATAAGATACTCACTGAAGTGTGTGTTTGGTCCTATCTACCTCACGTGTCAAGTATTCATTCTTTACGCAAACTAAGTAATACATACATTTTTCTGTTCGCGTTTTACGTTCGGTCAAGATAAATTGACGGTTCGGGTCGGTTTATGTTTAGATTCGAGCGGTTAAGGTTACGTTTCTTTGGCGCGCCGGTTCGACCGGCTACATGGTTCACCCAAACCTAAAACCGACGGACCACTATACAATAGGTCACGGGCCGGTTTAGGACCGTTAGGTCCTGGTTCGGGACAGTTATTGTCTCAGCCCGTCAGCCGGTTTTTGGTGGGCCTGTTCGCCGGTTAACAGACCCACTTGACAGCTCTACAGTTGGGTAGGGGTTGGTTAATAGAAAATGTGGAATAGTAGATAGGACTTAGCGGTACACTTTAATACCCTTTAAACATTTCTTTAAACTTATCTGTTGTCTCAAATTGCGAGAAAGAAGGATACAATCTGAAGCTACAAAGCTTTCCCCAAAATCACCCATTCTATGTTCAGTATAGATAGTAAATCCTGCCCGCTGGGAGTAAAATAACCTCAATCCTGAGACCCATAGGCCATGTCTGTGCCAAAGAGAGCACACCGGAAATTCTCTGAAGTGCCTAAGTTTACGTTAGTTGCACTTTTGACTAAAGAAAGATAAAACCACCCCGAAGTAAAGTCAGACCACAGAACCACACTGGCTTGGTTGAATAGTCACAGATAATCCTTTGCTTGGTGGAAAATCGTGAATTCAATCTGCTTAAACTATTTCCAATTTATTCAGCTGGCTATAACTATGGATAATCCAGCCATAACATTCGTTGGAGAAATGCATATAGCTTCTACTTTGTACACCGCACATCATCAAAGATCACATAAACTTTCAACTCAAGTCCTACACATAGAGTTGGGTTAACAGGTCCATGGAATGTCATACTCCCTTTTGGCCCAGATAGGAGGCATATGCCTCTCAAATCTCAATGTGATTGCTAGATTTAAGCCTCCTCCACGTACACGCATGCAAATTTCTTGTTACACTGAGGAACGGCCAAGGTGGCTTCTACGTGGAAAATAAGCACCTTGGATCCAAACACTCAAATGTCACAAGAGGGGGGAAATACTCAGCAACAACTCATTCGGAGACATTTCTATTAGGATCATTTCACTGTATCCTCAACCAAGAAATATGTCTTAAGATAGGGAGAAAATGGAACCTGGGGAGAGATTCAGCTTGCCAAAGGACAGCAATCGACAACACTAACTCGTATTTAACTTCAGAATAAATGTACCAACAAGCTACCCACGGATTTGAAATATCTACCATAGTCAGCTAAAAGAAGTTTCCTGCAGGCATGAACCATACTCAGCCTCAGTGAGGCTGCCGAAATATATAAGCAATGGAGAAACCCAACACAGTGATCGCATAATCTCAACACAGATAGAATGTCTACCTAAATTTTCATCCTGGCAGTCTGAGTAGAGGCTCGAAAGGTAACTGCAATTAACCTCTCTGGTTTAAACACATGATAGGCATAACACAATGCCACTATGTACTACAGACATTACGCTACATAGTCAGCTTTAGTTTCCCCGATGCAAGGCGTGATACAGAACATGACAGTAAGATAAGGGCAATAATGCAGAGTCATGTGGTCCTTCTCTTCCCTGTATAAGGTTTGCTTGAGTCTTGCCTATCCTTCAGGTTAAATCTGTTGGGTGGTTTCATTTATGACTCTTCATTTTCTGGTAGCTTTTAGGCCTTCAAACACTAAAATGATGAAGATGGAAAACACTCGTGTTCTAGGTTTTCTTCTGCAGGTTTTATAGATTTTTAGTTATGTATTGAATTTTAGTCATTCACTATTACTCGTCTATATAATGACACGCTGATCGTACTTGTAGTGTAGGAGGCTGGTAGCTTCCTTCGAATCTCATTGTGTACTGGAGATCAGATATACTGGAGATTTTTCAGATTTCAACTAGTGAAGCTTCATCATCTATACTAAATAGCAGTATATACTATATAAAGGGAGACACAAGTTAGAGAGCCCTTTTTGCTTTCCACAATCACCCATCACCTTCCGATAAATTCTCCACTCGTCCTTTTCACCGGTTAACCTCTCAGTATTGTTAACTGTATGCAATATTTTTTGCATGCATTTGCAGATTTGCATACATTATAGTGTGCTTCATCCATTTCCTTGGGTAATTCTTGTGGTGGTTCCTAGAATGTTTACCGATTTTTTTTTTCCTTGCTATCCCAGTATCATTGTTGGAGGAATCTTGACCAAGTTTTGTATACTGGATTATAACCCAACAGCAAAACAGCCTATATCCACATGACATTCAACCAACCACCTGAAGTCCTGACCCTTTAGCCGGTGGCAAGCAAGCCTTTCTAATCATGGAACTCCAAAATCAGTAACCTACAACTTCATAATATTAAACCAAAACAAGTGTTCCCCTTCTAGAAAGACAAGGCCACTCTAGCTCTCCAACTCTTTGCCATTTTCGAGTAGCCAGCTTCTGAGTGTCACAAATAGAAAGAATGTAGAGGTAGCACCCATAGACGACAAAATGAGGGAGAATCGTCTGCGGTAGTTTGGTTGTGTAATCGTAGATCCGTAGGCTGTCAGATGCCGAGAATAGGAGAAGTTATATGATTCAGATTGAGAGTGGTACAAGAGAGAGAGGGAGACCAAAACGAACCTGGGTAGAGACTATAAGAGACGACTTGGTCAAATTAAGCCTAAGAAAGGAAATGAGTTTGAACAGACAACAATGGAGACGCTTGATCCATGTAGCCGACCCCGGTTAAACTGGGGAAAAGGGCTTGTTGAGTTGAGTTTAGCTTCTAGAGTGTCCCAGCACTGCCACCCCAACTATATCATCTAACTTCCAGAAATGATATTGTCAATATGTGTATATACAACATTTTACAATACTAGCACAGTTAGGTGCCACCTCATATAACAATCAGCTTAAACTATTGGACAACCGTCACCTCCTTGAAAAGGGCCACAATTCATTCACTCATTTGCATGATTTCGTGTCAACTTTGTCAGTCAAGTTTCCCCTTTGCTCTTGCAACCAATGCTAGAAATGCCAAATCAAAATTCCAAGAGTGAGCAACCTCTTTCTTTGGACAAGGGACTCGCAGTTACTCGAACAACATGTGAAACACATAATTACCAATTATTAGGCCATCCTAGTACCCATTTACTTGGAGCAGAGAAAATGAAACTGACTGGAACTTTCGATTTGTTGCAATCAACTGAAAAAGGGTTCAAAAATACTTCTCGGAGAAAATTTTGAAACAGTGAGGCAATCATGCATATGTGGAACCTGTATTTTCATTCAACCCCCTAAAGATGAAAACCTAATATTTATCAAATCAACTTCTCGAATAAGATCTATAGGATTATTTTCTCTCATGGTCAAGCTGCTGAAACAATTAATTAAAAATTCAAAAACTAGTTAAGTTCGAATAGACCAGAAATTACAAATAGAAACCAAAGGAAGAAGAGAGAAGAGGTCCATACATTGAATGCTGAGACCAGAACCGCGAATTCTGCTTTAGTAATAGGGATATAAATATTCTCATCAACATTTACTAGCCTGTTTTGAACGTCTTCAATTTGTCCAGCATGGGGAAGAAACAAATCACATGTTAAATTAAGAATAAGGACATCGCATAACAAAATCACCCGTGTTCCAGCATAAAAAGAAGCTTACTTAGACTGAAGAAGTGGCCGGAACCATCAGGAAGAGGCTCTATCTTCAAGACCTTCCTCACCTTACCTTCATCACTGCAGAATGAAATTAAAAATACTTGAGTTTTGAGAACAATAAAACAAATGAGCTTGAGAAATAAGCTAACCTTAAGATACGGTGTATAAAAAAAAGGTAAACAGCCATGACATTCCTATTGGTTGTCCTCAGAATTTAAAGGAAACTTGGCAAGTTTGGTCTGTGAAATAAGAAATGTTTCAAATTTCAAAATTCAAAATTCAAAATGGGCTCAGAGCCTCAGACATTCCTCTTGCTTGTCCTCAAAATGTAAAGGAAACTCGGCAAGTTTGGTCTGTAAAATAAGGATGTTTCAAATTTCAAAATGGTCACTCTTACTAACTCTGTACAATCAGACTCCACTTTACCTTCTTTTGAAAGACTCAACATTACCTTCTCTCTCTACGATCACGCTCTCTCCTCTCCTAAAGACTCTTGGAGAGAGCTCCCTCATTCTGTAATTCCCACCGATCGACCATGCTCAAAGTCCAATCTCTCCAGACTCTCCGCGCCACCGCCCTAACAACCGTTTGTAAGCATTTTCATTCTTTCCAGATGCCCAAGTTGCCTCTCGCACTTTCAGAAAACAGTGATTCCGTTGGATTCTTGATTTTGATTCTTCAGCAACTAAGTTGTATATCCATTTCCAGCAATTTAAAGATTTTATATTTGGCCCTTTAGATACATGTTAGATGCAGATCTTTGGCAGGAATGATTATTTCTCTCTAGGTCATGAGAGGCTTTGATAACTCGTAATGATTTATTCATGTAGAGTACTTTGGTTAGAATTCCTTATCCGATTTGCACTTTGTTATCATTGCAACTGTCAGAAGTACGCATCATGTTTTGGTGATAGTTTGAGACTCCAAGGGCTATGACTTTTTACATTCTAGCCCCTCGATTGTGCCGAGTTTTAATTCTCTGAAATGCCCGTAATTGTTGATTTCCCCCTAGTTTTTACAACTAAAGTTTACAAATAGGAGACAAACATATGGGTAATTTCTGGAGCTGTCAAAATGACTAAGGAAATTTGAAACTTAAAATTGGGTTCAATTCTGTCAATACTTTGACAGTTTTCTAATTTTCTTACATTTGAATTGAATCTCATCTTATGAGTTAAATTTTTATTCTTACATCTTTTATGCATTTCTACAGTTAAGTCTGTTTGTATGGGTGGATGGTGGATCTGATAGTAAATGTGAGGAAGATGCACATAATATCTGGGGCAAATACCGATTCAAGGTATCGAAACATACGATTCGGTTGCGATTCAGATAGATTCGTGCGATTCATCTTAAGGCCTAAATGACTTAGAGAGCTTCATTCTAAGACATAATACTTCCAACATCTCTGTCTCTTTTGCAACATATGTTAGTTTAAATGGCTAGTACATTTTTCTTAAGACCAATGCTAACAGTTTCCTGTTAATTTTAATCTCCTTGACATCTTGTAGTTCCTTGCTTTACATGTCTTCCTGTATTCTCATTATTCTTATCTTTCAGATGTGTGATCACTAGTTAGGGATGCGAATTTCTAATAATCTCAGTTTTCTTTTCGTAAAAATATGAATATATATGTTCTACTTCAAAATAATGGTATGTTATTTCAGTAAACGTGAATTCCGGTTCGCTATCTGAATCTCGATTTGACAACTCAGTATATCAGCTTTTGAATGCAGACTTTCCCAACCTTAGTCGCAAACAGTCCTATAAGGCCCTATGCAAAATATGGTGTCGTATAACCAGCAATTCTCATGCTTTTTACTATCACATTCACTTTCTTAATTCTATAATAGTTTGTAGCACCAATTCACACTTTCTTTGGTGTTACCTACTTAACATGAAGCATTATCTTGATTCATCTATATGCGATAGACGATAAATCAACCTACCCAAATAGGCAATTAATATAGCGAATTTTTCTTCCATGGGTTGCAAATTTGACGAATTCATATCAAGAAAGGTTCAAGAACAGTATCAAGCAGTGAGGAAGAAATTACTAGAAAGCGCTATTACAATTCAAATGAGGCTCAGGCGGCCAAGGAATTTTGTGTTTAAAACCTGTTACTACTCTCCGTGGCGTATGTTCTGTAAAAGTATCTATGTGCATTGTCTAATCCTTGTATTAGTAGACTTTGTATAGGCAGAATGTTAACAAAGTATCGGTAATTCTTCGCTCAAAACTTGGTCACACGTGACAACATGTTCTCTGATGACTCTGATTATGAAAGAGCATAAGTTTCTCTAAATTAGTGGCCTCGGGCCTGGAGAATGCACCAAATTTCTAGCTTCACGAAGTTGTTAACTTGGGGTTAGAATGAGTTATAGATTATATATTAACTATCTCTCATTGTTTCTGTTTCATATTCCCTTGGGCCTTGACAGAGCAAATGCACGGTTCTGCAATTTGGTTTGAGTGAGCAGAATGACATTGCAGACGAATGCATGAAGCTAACTTAAGCTCTAATGAGCTGAATATACTTTGATCTCTAGGAAAGTTGTCAGTTGTAAATTACATGCTGATGTTACAGTTGTGTGTGGTTGGCTATCAAGTTATGTCAAGAATGAGCAGAATGACATTCCAAGTGATGCATCTGTCTTCATTACAGATGCATTTTGCCGTAGCCCAAGTAAGTTTTTCAAGTTGCATGGAAAATATAGATGACGACTCATGACATTTGAGTCACTCGAGCCTTTAGGCACTGCACCTTATTAGTATGCCTTAATGTCCCAGGGCACGGACAATGCAATATTATTGAACATAACATCTTATATAGACGCCTACATGAAAGATCTATCGGAATGTGCATCATAAAGCTGAAAGTTTTTATTGACGGGTATCAACAGCTGAATGCAATGGTCGGAATCGGTAATTGCAATTCTGTGTATTTAATTGAGCCAGTGCACAACATATAGATTAATGTTAAAAATCCTTCGTTTAATACCATTGACCAACATAGAATCTTTTTTCTATACCTTATAACTCTTTAAGCAAGGCAGTCCATGAGATCTTTTCATCTAAAAGGTACTCCCTCATCTGATTTTATGTGTCTGGTTTGACTCCTCACAAAGTTATAGGAGGATGCTTGGAACTCTACAGATTTCTAAAATTATCCCTTTAATGATACTTCTCGTTGAGAAGTAAACAATAATTTCTAGAAGGGAAAGGGGTAAAAGAAGTGAAAAGGTAGGTAAGTTTCAAGTATAAGACATTTAGTTTGGGACATCCATTCTAGGAAAGGAATGCACTGGAAATTGGATGGAGGGAATAGTAAAAAAACAAAAACAAACAAAATTACTTACTAAGGTCTACTGAGTGTTTGACCAAAAAAAAAAAAGGTCTACTGAGTGACAAAGATTAAGTTACTTTTCACTTTACAGGATCTTTGAAGGTACATTCTAGTTCCAGTGTAAGTCAGCAAGTCATAAAGTCTAGGTGTTCATGGTGATGCAGGTGCAAGAGTTGACAATAGAAGCAGTTGTATTATCAATGTAAGGAGCATCTTGAATGTCGATGTCAATCGTAAAGCTAAACGGGTAGTTACAAATTTCATATTTGGCATGAACATATTCAGCACCAATGTATGATGAGTATGCACAAATACAGTACAAATTATCGAGTAGTACAAGTATAGAAGTACAGCAGGAACAGCACTTTATTTAGCAACTGTAACAAATTTGGCTCAAGGGAAAAATAGGTTCCATATATGCCACTAATTTTGAGACTATGTCCGTAACGGCACCCCATTGAAGAAGGCCAAATGATGTAACTTGCCATTGGGGACATATTGACCCTCATACGAAATCGCTGACATATTTTCAGATCATAAAAACCAGATTGAAAAGAGGAAGAGGTACTAGATTTCCAAGGAAATTCAACTTGAGAAAAAAGATCTACCTTCTTCCTTTGAACGGATCGTGGAAGAATTCGCAGCACTCTCTTGCTCCAAGGCTAATTAGAGATCCCATTTCAGTCACTGATAATGAGAACACCTGAGCAAATGCAAACCCCAGTTTTAATTTCATAAAAAACAGGCAGAATTCGTGACATGAAGCATGCTAGCGTAACATTAACCCAAAATAGACAAAGGTCCAAATCGTGCGCTCCTTCAAAATATATGTACACAATGAATTATACCTGTTTTCTGCTCCAATCATACTGACGAACACCCGCTGCAGGAGCAAACTGAAGCAACACATAACCTTCTTTGGAAATCTTAAACGCACCAGACTGCAAAATGAACCAATCAACACAAGGGAATATAGCAATTAGCAATGAAGCATCACAAACAATACAGCCAACAAGTTTTAGCAGCCAAAGCACAAGAAAAAAAAGGGTCATTGACATAAAACCTACATGCACTATTACATTTGTGGCACAAAATCCTATGCACTTTCAATTTTCCACACCAACCCCCTACAGTTTACTATTCTATGACACTTAAACCAATATTGGTAACGCCGTTAAGGAATTGGATGGAACAAAGTCCCGTGACCAACACATAATGGACTTATTGGTAATTTCTCACTTTGGTCATGTGATTTTGTTCCGTCCAATTTATCAAACGGCATTATCGATTTTGGGTTAAGTGTCACAGAATTGTAAACTGCAGGGATTGGTGTGGAAAATTGAAAGTGCATAGGGGTTTGTGTCACAAATGTAATACCACTCCGTCCCACCAGCTTTGCACCATTGGACTTTTTCACCCGTAATTGGGACACTTTGACCCGGTGATTTGGATTGCAAAACGATATAATTTTTAATATTTTTTTATGATATTGTAAAATATAAGTTACTCTACAACACTTCGAAAAAATTATTTAAAAATTATAAAATTTTGTTATTCAAATCACCGGATCAAAGTGACCCAGTGAATAGTGATAAAAATTCAATGGTGCAAAAGAAGTGGGACGGAGTGGTACTGCAAGTATGTTTTATGTCAATTACCCAAAAAAAAAAAAAAAAAAACATACATCCAAAGGTGAGAACTCCGGAGGCCGAGGCTCAACCGTGAGAGCCGCCTTCCCTTTGTATATTGAGTGACCCACAAACACTCTAGACGACTGATTCGCCCCTGGAAACATCAAAAATCAATTTATTTATTTATTTTTTGTACAATTCAATCTCTGTAAAAAAATAGCTAAACAATGTCGGGCCATACCTGAAGAATCCGCGACCGGAGGAGATTTGGCGACGAACCGCGGCGGTTGGTCGGAGAAATTGGAGTGGCGACATCTTACGGTGAGGTAACGGCTTCGGGGATTGTTTACCGGGATATAAGAGAGGTTGGAGGTCAAGGGAGTGGCTTTAATGGCGTCGAGGGAGGAGATGGAGTGGATGATGGAGCAGGTTTTAGGGTTTTGGATAGTGAGTCCTGCGCAGGAAGATGAAGAGGATAAAGAGAGGTTCAGCATTCTGCGATGACTGAAGGCGAAATGTTCGAAAAAACTGACTAATATCGGCTGATGAGCTGCTGGATAGACAGAACCGGAGTCTGCCGGTTCAGGAGTCACAACCACCTTTTTTTTTTCAAACAAAATTATATTAAAACTCAAAAACTTACGTCATTTTCCAAAATGCGCCTAAAACCTGGGTTTAAAAACTAAACATCCCTCTCATTACTATCTAAACTTACAACTAAATTTGCTAATAAATCCGCTGCATAATTTGTCTATCTACACACACCCAAGAGATCTGCAACTCTTCTTCTCCCACTAGCAGCTTTATATCATTCAAAATCCTCCCCACTTCCCAGTCACATTGAGATTTTTGCATGATTTGCAAATTATCGCCCTCAAAAATCATAGCATGTCTTCTGTCAAGATTTTGGAAGATGGCCTTCCTCATTGCCATAGCTTCTGCACATGAACTTGAGCTAGCAAAATCTTGTCTCCAACCACAATCCAGCAATCTTCCCTTGTCATCTCTGACTACCCAGCTAGCAGTTAAAGCAAAAGACTCAGAGTTCCAGCAAGCATCAAAATTGCATTTTCAACATACTTGGGGGAGGTCTTATCCAGGTCTTGACTTTCTCTTGTTGAACAGAGCTGTCCTTTTTGATATTTCCTTTCCTCTCATCAGTTTCAAACATTTAAAAACTGAATAACTGTTCTAAGTTCAAAACCACTTTGATTGGGCTAACATCCTTCTTGTTAAAGATCAAATCATTTCTGGACTTCCATATCAGCCAACATGTTAAAACAATTTTTTCCAGAAAGCCAACCTTTCTAGGTAGGATAAAGTCTTTTTCCCACATTACGAGTTGCCAACTCTTTAAATTTCCCCGATCTTGCAGCTGGTTTTCAAGAAGTATACCAACATGTAGCCAAATTGGCCTGGTCCAAGCACATCCCACAAACAGATGCCATAAATCTTCACAACCTGAATTGCATATCTGACAATTGCTGATGATACCACATCCCCTTTTCTTCAAATTCCATTGAGTAGCAATAGCATCTTTACATAACCTCCACCAGAATTTTTTTATTTTTGGAGGGAGCTGAAGATTCCAACTCCTTTTCCAAAAATCCTTATGAAAATTTGCAGAAGAAGAAGCTTTGTTATGAACATCCTCCACATACCCTCTCTTTTTCTGACAAGCAGCTCTTTCAAATATCTTCTTAGCAATAACAGTATCAGTTTTAACAGAGTAGATACCATCTCTATTAGCATCCCAGACAATCTCATCAAGGGTCTCTTTCCAAGGAATGGAAATTGCTAAAATGGCATTTCTTTCATGAGGAGGAAAACACTGTGAAATCATATCAACCTTCCAGCTCTTTGTGTCTAAGTTCAACAGATCACTCACTCTATTAAGAGTTGAGTTTTGAGAAGTCTTCTGAAGTTTGCAACCTTTGTTTTTAGGAATCCATATATCTTCAAAGACTCTGATGTCTCTGCCATTGCCTACACTCCAATAACCACCACTGTTAATTACTTCAATACCAGCCTTCAAACTTCTCCAAGTCCTAGAAGCATTATTACCCACTTTTGCCTCTAAAGTTGAAGAATTAGGAAAATATTTAGCCTTAAGAATTCTGACACAAAGAGAATTTGGCTTTTGAAAAAATCTCCAAACACTTTTTGCAAGCATAGCCACATTAAATGTTCTCAAATCTCTAAATGCCAAACCCCTTCATGTTTTGGAGAAGTTAAGTCTGACCAAGCTACCCAACACAGTTTCTTTACCAAGGGTTTACCACCCACCAAAAGTTTCTCATTAACTTTATAAGTTTTGAATAGAAAGACTTAGGCAACTGGATGCAACTCATTGCATAGCTTGGCATAGCCATAGCCACTGCTTTGATAATTAACTCCTCCCTGCATAGGATAAGTAGCCCATTTTCCAACCTTGTAAAATGCTTTCCACTTTTTCAAGAATATATTTGAAACATTGAGACTTTGTCCTTCCCCAGAACATGAGAATACCAATGTATTTTGAATCCATGTCAATAGGAGGAATATTACACCCTCTCTTTATTTCTTCAATTCACTTCAGCAGAAATATTAGGAGACAGGAACATACCAGACTTATGCAAGTTAATTTCCATCCCAGATGCTTAACATAATTCTTTCAAAATCAACATGAACTTATTTACCTCACTTATATTAGCTTGTAAAAACATGATGGCATCATCAGCAAACAACAAGTGATTAACCTCCATAGCTCCCCTACGTACCTTCACCCCTTTTAAATAGCCCATCCCAGCAGCTTCTTTGATATTTCTAGACAACACCTCCATCATAATAACAAAGAGGTAAGGGGATAAGGGATCACCTTGTCTTATCCCTCTATTTGGAGCAAAATACTCTCCATTTTCACCATTAATCTTCACACACATAGTTGTAGTGCTAATACACTGAGAAATCAATTTCACAAAAGTGTTATCAAATCCCAAATTTTGTAAAACCTAAAAAAGAAAGGACCAATCCACTTTATCATAAGCCTTTTGCAGATCCAACTTCAAAGCCATTAATCCTGATTTTCCTTCCTTTTTGTTCTTGATCTGGTGTAGGACTTCTTGAGCAATAAATATGTTGTCCTGAATGGCTCTATTGGGAACAAAAGTTGACTGCTCCTCGGATATAAGTCTTGGCAAAATAGCTTTAAGCCTATTAACTAATAGCTTAGCTATGACTTTATAGATAGAGTCACAACCACATGAGTAAACTTTTTTTTGGGTTAATTGGAGTGTGCACGACAGTGAGAGAAAGATCAACTTCTATTAATGTGAAAAGAATGGACTATCAGTTCACATTACATCTTTGAAGAAGTTGTTGGGCCAGACCGGGTTGCTACCTAGTAATACATATTTGTTTGGTATTGTAAGATCAAACTTTGCGAACTCATGTGCTATGCCGTTCAGCGAACGATTGCTATAGGTAAAAGAAATTTTCTCGAACCGAAAGGAAAGACTTCGAGAATTCCGGATGACATGTCCATTCCCCGATCTATCAATATGAGAATTACCTACTCTTGCAATCGCATCAATCACCTTCTTTGCATCGGCTTTCTTCTATGATGTTTCGCTTATCACATTCAAGGGCAAGAAGGAGACCGTCTCAGATTGCTAATGTCTCCGATTCAAAGGCTAAGGTTGCAGTGAGAAAAGGTGACCACAACGCAGCTATAAACTACCCCAGGCGATCACGCAAAAATGCTCCTCCCACAGCTCGTTCTTCTGTTGAGACCCATGCCCCATCCGCATTAAGTTTTCAGTGTACCACAACCTGGCCGCCAACAAGATGACGGCGTAATTGCCGAAGAGCCGGAGCTGTGAGAATTATTTCTCTGCTCTGCAGCATGATAAAACTCGAGGTGGAACGAAAAAAATCTTCTTCGGTTGAAACCTCTTTTTTGAAAATTTGCACATTTCATTAGCTCAAAATACGCCACAATACCGTATAGAAAACCACCCGATCTTTGGTTGATAATGTCAGATAAAGAGCTGAAATAGATAAGGTGATGTCCCCTACCATTTTATCACAAAACACTGTACCAAAATGTTTCCAAAGAGCTTTTGAAACAAAGCAATCCATGAATAAGTGTGTGGACATCTTGGGATGCTTATTACAAAGAGGACACGAGACTAAGATGCCCTTTTTGATTTAGAAATTTCCATCCTCGTAGCAAGGGAATTTTGAGCAGTCTTCCATACCGCACAAATGATCTTTCGGTTGAACTGCTGTCTTCCATAGAGCTTAAGCCATGACAACGACGAGTCGGAAGGGAAACTGAGGTGCGCTCTTGGCGCGCTCTTGGCGTTTCTGACTTCAAAGAAGCTCATAACCCGAGGCTACAGTGTACTCCCTGTTTTCCGTATAATGCCAGCGCAAAGTATCCGGGATTGGAATTTGGGGGTCTAAACCTTTGTGATGTCGACTAAATCAGGTGTTAAGCCAACATCATTCAGCTGTGCAATGTTCCACGTTTGGTCCGGCTCGCATCTAATGACCCGCTGATTACGAGATTTCCTAAGCGAAGCTTTTTTGGTGGAAAAAGCTAGTAATATGATCTCCATCTTTCAACCAGAGGATTCTAGATCGTCGAAGCCACATAGCTTCCTCGTTGGTAAGAAGGGCATTAAGCTCATATTTATACCGACAAATATCATCATAGACATCATCAATATTATTGTTGCCTTGAAGATCCTGGATTCTGTCGCGGATAATAAATCTCTATTAGAGTTATATTTCTTGCACATTTTACATCGTTTTGTGATAACGCCCAATTAGGGGTTATCTTTTAGCCGGATTTCACGAGTATTTGTGCCGAAATTAGCGGTTTTTGCCGGAAAACGCCTTAGAATGCCCCGGGAATCTAGAACGAGACGTTTATTCATACTTGCTGGATTTCTGCTTATTTACTGCTCATTTCTTGCTATATTTGGATATGATCGCGGGTATTCGTTCGTGTTGCCTTTTCAGGAACAGGTTCAGGAGGTGCATCGGGAAGCGTGCCGGGACCCAGCCGGGACCGTCTCGGGAAACGTGCACAAGACCGGGACACGACGGAAACACGGAAGAGCAGAAGAGCACCGAAGAGGCAAGCCGGGAGCATCAGGAAGAAGAGTGGGACCCAGGGGACCAGTCCTGGCCCACCAGAGGACCAAGTGGGCCCCACATACCCCACGGCCTGCGTATATACGCAGGCCCTGCGTATATACGCAGCCCCTGCGTATATACGCAGGCAGAGGGGATGTGGGGGGAGCTTGGTTGGGCCCTGGTTGCGTATATACGCAGCCCCTGCGTATATACGCAGCCAGTTTTGACTTTTTGACAAAGACGGTGGACCGATGGCATATTCCGTAATTTCGAGCACGAGCGTTTTCAGGAAACAGCACTATTTAAAGACTCGTCCAGACTCGTTTTGAAGACACACGGAGGCACAGCACAATTCACAGCACACCCGAAGGCCAAGTCAGAGCATTCACGGAGAGCACGAAAGCGCGATTCGAGATTCGAAGACTTAGTTTGATTTCGTTCTCTCTCTTTATATTTAGAAACTGCGTTTTGTACTATGTCTAGTCGTAGCTAAACTTTTCACCTAGGTTCTCGGTGAACCTAGGGTTTCGTACTCAGATTTTATGATTACTACGTTTATGGATTCATGATGATTGTCTTAATTCAGCAAGTTGTATCTGTTATTCTGGTTTGATTATTATCGTATATGCATGATAGGATTGATCACCCAGGATTGCTATAGACCCGAGCTTGTAGGTGAAAACGTCAAGTTAGGGTTAGGAAGAAAAACCGGGATTTAGTACCTTACCCTGATAGACCGACCAGAGAAAGGGAGATAGGGCTAGCATTGAAAAACGTGAGACCAACTGTTAGAGAATTTGACCCGGGCCATTCGGACAGGTTAGAAACCCTAACAGGATTAGACCGAGACTGCAGACTTAGGCAGCTTAACAAGAATCCGAAAGTCTGCAGGATCGGGATTACGTGTGGAAGCTGAAAAGTCACTGCACAACTGGTACGTTGCACAGATACCGAAACTGCTGAGTGTTTTCATAAACGAACGTAAAACTGAAATCTGTAGAAACCCTAGGGGATCCTGGAGCCTAGTCTTCATCCATTATCGTTACAACAAAATCAGCTTATTTCAGAAAACGTCACAAAAATATTTACGTTTTAAATTCTGCTTTTAGTTTAGTCACTATAATCACAACCTACTCCTCCTGGTTACTACTCTTGGGAAACCGAAACTGACAACTTGAGTAAACCCAAAACAGTCCTCGTGGGAACGATAATCCGAGTCTAATTGCACCCGGTACTACGAGATTCGTACACTTGCGATAGCACGTTAGTTTGCGCATCAAGTTTTTGGCGCCGTTGCCGGGGACTTTTAGGGTCTATTTAAGTAGTCAGGATTAGTTTTCTGAGTTTTTATTTATTTTCAGTTTCGTTATTTTTCTTTTTATCTCACTGCGTTTTCGAATCTGCGTTTTCAGGACTGTTTAGTTGATGCCCAGATTGCCTCGCGATTTGGTGACACCACTCGACAACCCGGAAAAGCTGTATACCGAACAGAACCGCAGAAACCGAGAAAGCAGGATGGCAACCAACGAGAGAGATCCACCCGAGAACACCGCAGCCGGTGGTCAGGAACGAGAGACACGTACCCCAGCCCAGATGGCGAGGTACATTGAGGAGCTTGTCACAGCGGGACTTGCTGCCCGAAGCAACCAGAGAACATATAACCGATCTGGGAAGGCGTTGGTGGAAAATTTCGAGGTCCCCACCGGGGGGCATGAGCGAGCCATTGTGGTGCCCGAGATCACCGCAGAGCACTTTGACATCAAACCATCCACCATCCAGACGGTACAAACTCTCTGCCCGTTTCATGGCAGGGCCGACGAAGACCCGAACGATTTCATCGGGAAATTCGAAGATTACTGCAACAAGGTCAGATACAAGGGGGTAGAAGCAGAGGCACTCATGTTGATCTTATTTCCGTACTGTCTTTATGGAGTAGCCAAGGACTGGCTCGAATCCCGACCACCCCGATCCATCACCACATGGGAGGAGTGTGTCGCAGATTTTCTGGCGAAGTTCTATCCCGCCTCCCGAGTCATACAGTTACAGAGTGAAATACTGTCATTCAGACAAAAGATGGGGGAGACGGTAGTGGACGCATGGGACAGGCTTATGAGATTGGTCAAACGGTGCCCGAACCACGGTTTCGGGGACGCAAAAATTCTGCAGGTTTTCTACCATGCCCTAGACAGGGAGAACGCCGACAGGATTGACAGAGAGGCCGGGGGTAACTTCTTGTATCACGTGGACAAAGAAGGTGCGTATGACCTGATGAAGCAGTTGGCCAAGCAGGATACCCGACTGTTTGACGATCGCAGGATGGCGGCTAGAGCCGAACCTGCAGAGGATGACCGGATAGACAACCTGGCCAAGATCGTTCACGACTTGGTCAAGAAAGTCTACTCGGACAAGAAGACTGTAGCAGCAGTCGAGGAACCGGATCTGGACACAGCCATTGAGGAGCTAAGGACTGAAGATACCAATTACGTACAGCAGCAGTGGGACCCGAGCCGGTACCGACCGGGCACGAGAGACCATCCCGGGTTTCGGTACGGAAACCCGAACGCAGCAGTTTATGCACCGGGGTTCCAGCACAGGCCACCAGCTCAGCAGGCTGCCCCGGCCCAGCAGGCTCAGACAGTCCCGTCAGCACAGCAGTACGACGCTCAGATGAAAGAAATCAAGTCCATGTTCCAGACTATGGAGTCCCGGTTCAAGCACATGGACACCTTGACGGCAGATATGCAGACAACCAAAACGTCACTGCGCGCTTTGGAAGTACAGGTGGGGCAGTTAGCACAGCAGCTAACGGAGAGACAGCCAGGAAACCTACCCTCGAACACAGTGAACAATCCACGGGCTCAGATCAATGCTATCTCCACTCGGAGTGGATTGGCACTGCAGGATCCACCGTATCCCAGCCACGCACGTGCAGAAAAATCGAAAGAAGTAGAAGGCAACTTGTCGGGCCAGGATGACAGCACAATCGATCGCCCCCAGCCGAAGGGCTCGGTTGAGCAGGATGCAGTGCAGAACGAGACAGGTGCAGAAACTGTACCCGTCTCCAAGGAGGTCCCGTACCCCTTGCGAACACGAAAGAGGGATGACAGCAAGGACTACGCCAGGTTTCTCGAGATGTTCAAGCAGCTGCAGATTAACATACCTTTTGCTGAGGCTTTGGCTAAGATGCCCACTTACGCCAAATTCCTCAAGGACATCTTGTATGGGAGGAGGCGAATGAGCGATTTCGAGACCATAAACCTGACGGCAGAAGTGAGCAATTGTGTGAAGAATGGGCTACCGAGGAAGAGAAAGGATCCTGGCAGTTTCGTCATACCGGTCACCCTAGGTAACGCTTACACAGGAAAGGCTCTGTGTGACCTAGGGGCCAGCATCAATCTGATGCCATTAACGATTTTCAAAAGTTTGAAAGTCGGTGAACCCCGACCCACCAGAATCATGCTGCAGATGGCAGACAGGTCCGTAAAACAGGCCTACGGGGTTATCGAGGACATTCTGGTCAAGGTCGGCGAGCTTATTTTTCCGGCAGATTTCGTCATCCTGGACATGGAGGCAGGGGAGGTACCGCTCATACTTGGCAGGCCGTTTTTGGCCACAGGCGAAGCAATGATAAACTGTAAGAGCGGGGAGCTGACCATGCAGATTAACGAGGAAAAAGTCAAATTCAACGTTTTCAAAAATCTGCAACTGCCAAACTACTACGACCACGAGGACATCTTTGCTATCGATGTTGTGGACGAAGGCTGGGAAAACGAGGAGATGGACCAATTGTGGGAAGAGATTGACAGCATGTACGGGGAAGAAAAGGAGAAGACTCGGTGCGAGCACGCCATGAGAGCCGAGGACTGGACCACTTTGCACCGGGACGAAGACGGCGGGCAAAAGATGATTCTGGTCCCGTCACTAAAGGAGCCACCCGCACTGGAGCTGAAACCGCTCCCGAGCCATCTCAGGTATGCATATATTGGTGAAAATAGTACTCTGCCCGTAATTGTTTCGTCTCGTTTATCTCAGGAACAGGAGCAGAAACTGCTGGAAGTATTGCGAGAGCATAAGGAAGCAATTGCCTGGACGATTGCAGATATCAAGGGGATCAGCCCCGCCTACTGCATGCACAAGATCCGAATTGAAGAAGGCAAGAAACCGGTGATTCAGCCCCAGCGGAGACTGAACCCGAACATGAAGGACGTTGTGCGGAAAGAGGTCATGAAGTGGCTGGAAGCGGGAATCATTTACCCCATATCAGACAGCACTTGGATCAGCCCGGTCCAGTGCGTGCCCAAAAAGGGGGGTATTACGGTGGTGCAGAATAATGATCAGGAGCAGATTGCGCAGCGTACCGTTACGGGCTGGCGGATCTGCATGGACTATCGGAGGCTAAACGATGCAACATTGAAGGACCACTTCCCGCTGCCATTCATGGACCAGATGCTGGACCGGCTCGCCCATCATGCCTACTACTGTTTTCTGGACGGGTATTCCGGGTACAACCAGATTTGCATAGCCCCGGAGGATCAGGAAAAGACGACGTTTACCTGCCCGTACGGTACGTTCGCGTTTCGGCGCATGCCGTTCGGGCTGTGTAACGCCCCTGCCACGTTTCAGAGATGTATGATGGCAATTTTTTCCGACATGATCGAGAAAAATCTGGAGGTGTTCATGGACGACTTTTCGCTCTTCGGGGACAGTTTCGATGATTGCCTGTTCCATTTGGGCCAGGTTCTGATCCGATGCAAGAAGGCAAATTTGGTGCTCAATTGGGAAAAGTGTCACTTTATGGTCACCGAGGGGATCGTGCTGGGTCACAGAATTTCCAGCAAGGGACTCGAGGTGGACAGGGCTAAGATCGAGGTGATAAAGCAGCTTCCATACCCGACGAACGTAAAGGCGATCAAAAGTTTTCTGGGACATGCGGGATTTTACCGAAGATTCATCAAGGACTTTTCCAAGATCACAAAGCCACTTTGCGCGTTACTCGGAAAAGACGTACCCTTTGATTTCGATGCAGCATGTCGGCAAGCTTTTGACCACTTGAAAGAGAAGCTGACCACAGCCCCGGTTATAACCACGCCAGATTGGTCACTCCCGTTTGAGCTGATGTGCGACGCCAGCGACTATGCAGTCGGGGCAGTTTTGGGACAGCGAAAGGATAAAGTATGCCACGTCATTTATTATGCGAGCCGGGTACTAAACGACGCCCAGCTCAACTATGGCACGACAGAAAAAGAACTGCTGGCTGTGGTATATGCACTGGACAAATTCAGGCCCTATTTGGTCGGGTCAAAAGTTATCGTTTTTACCGACCATAGTGCTCTGAAATACCTGCTGGACAAGAAGGACGCAAAACCGAGACTGTTGAGGTGGGTACTACTGATGCAGGAATTCGACGTGGAAATCCGGGACAAGAAGGGTGTTGAGAACGTGGTAGCGGATCACCTATCCAGACTTGAGAACGTAAAGGTGGACCCGGTACCGATCAAGGAAAACTTCCCGGACGAACACATCATGGCAGTCAAGATCGGGAGACCATGGTACTATGCCATAGCCAACTACTTGGTAACTGGCACGCTTCCCGAGGATCTCACCCCGTCACAGCGGAAAAAGTTCATTGCCGAAAGTCGACAGTATTTCTGGGACGACCCGTACTTGTTCAAACAGGGGGCCGACAACATCCTGAGAAGGTGTATCCCGACCCACGAAGCCTGGAACGTGATCCGACACTGCCACTCATCGCAGTGTGGGGGTCACTTTGGGGGAACGCGAACAACGCATAAAATACTGCAGTCCGGTTTTTTCTGGCCGACAATTCTCAAAGACTGTCACGACTATGTGCAGGGATGCGATAGGTGCCAGAGGACAGGAAACACGTCACACCGGGACGAGATGCCGATGACCGTGTGGCAGGAGGTAGAGCCATTTGATGTATGGGGGATCGACTTCATGGGTCCGTTCCCGTCTTCGATGGGGAATCTTTACATTCTGCTGGCAGTGGATTATGTGACAAAGTGGATCGAGGCGATCGCGTGTCAGAAAAACGATGCAGCTACCGTTGAGCGTTTTCTGAAACGCAACGTTTTCACTCGTTTCGGGACTCCCAGGGCAATGATCAGCGACGAGGGCTCTCACTTCATCAATCGAGTTTTTGCGAAAGTTCTGAAACAATACGGCGTGTCAGTTCATAAAGTCTCGTTACCTTACCACCCGCAGACGAACGGGCAAGCCGAGGTGTCGAATCGAGAGATCAAGAGCATACTCGAGAAAACAGTGAATCTAGGCCGAAAGGATTGGTCAGTTAGACTAGACGATGCGCTTTGGGCCTACAGGACAGCTTACAAAACACCGCTGGGAATGTCACCGTACCAGCTCGTTTTTGGGAAAGCGTGCCACTTACCGGTGGAACTGGAACATAAGGCGTATTGGGCCATCAAACTGCTGAACTTGGACCAGAACCTAGCAGGGGATAAGAGGAAGATGGCACTGCTGGAATTGGAAGAATTCCGCAGAACGGCTTTCGAGAGCGCCAAAATTTACAAAGAGAAGACAAAGAAGTGGCATGATCACCGTATCACGCCAAAGCAGTTTAACGAAGGCGACAAAGTGCTTCTCTACAATACCCGGATGCGGTTCTTTCCGGGGAAGCTGAGGTCTCGTTGGTCGGGACCGTTCATCATCAAGCAGATTTTTGCCTGGGGGGCATTCGAGCTGGAAAATCCAAAAGACAACTCCAGTTTCAGGGTGAACGGGAACCGGATCAAGCCGTATCTCGAGACCGCCGAAGTCGTCAAAATAGACCCGGTCTATTTTGATGACCCGTGAGAGGTAACAAGGTCGGGCCGTCGACCGTAAATCACAAGGCGCTGTTTGGGAGGCAACCCAAAATTTATCATTTATTTAGTTAGTCTTATTAGTTATTACGTTAGTATGTCAGTTCTGAATTTTTGAGAGAGGCGAGATGAGCGGGATTTTAACGTTGAATTTGAAAGTGTGCAGAAACAGAATCATCCAAAACAGCCAAGATCAGGAAAGCAGGGGGAGAGAGATAATTTTGAAAAAAAAAAAAAAAAAAAAAAAATTTAAAATTCCAGTTTTGCCCTCGGGCTGCGTATATACGCAGCCCCTGCGTATATACGCAACCCGTGGGCTAAACTGGGAATTTTTGGTTTTTTTTGGTTGTTTTCTGGTTGGGTATATACGCAGTACTGCGTATATACGTAAACAGGAAGAAAAAGAAAAAAAAAAAAAAAAAAAAAAAAAAAAATTTGAAAATTTTTCAAAACCCCGGGGGTATTTTGGTCTTTTCGACCAAATTAGGTCAAATGCAAGGGGGGGGGACGGGTAGCCTCCATTGTTGGCACCTCCCTTTCTCTCTCTACCTCCATTTGCTCTCACTTGAAGAACACAAGTTTTGACTCGGACCTCCAAATCAAATTCCGAGCACGTTTCTGGAATCCCCTCGTCGCAAGGAGCAAGATTCATCCATCCAAATCCAGAAACAAGTGAAAATCGAGAGAAAAAGTTTCATCAAAAAGTGAGGTGTTCTTGAAGAAAAGTGCAGATTCGGAAGTGTTAGAGCAAGAACTAGCAAAATCCGTAGAAGGGAACGTGAACGGGGAGATCGAGGGCTTCGATTTGGTGGGCTCGGAATTCAATTCCGGGCAGTTGACTTTTCCGGCGACTTTTCCGGCGACCACCGGCGGTTTTCCGGCGACTTTCCGGGCAGAATCTCCGGTCTTCACCCCTGTTTAGGGAAGGTCGAAATTCTCATCCCTCGCTTTATTTTCCGTTTTGGCACGGCCCGTAGCCGGGCCCGTTATTTTTCGGTAATTTTGCATTTGGAGCGGCACTTGCCGTGTGGACCTCTGGTAGATCTTAGGTGGACTACCTATTGCGACACACTGTTTTTTGTGCACGTTTCACGTTTTGCTCTATTTCCCGAGTCGACACGTTTTTCGAGAAAGTAGGCTGTTATGGAGTTTCATGTGCCCATTTTAGACAATAACCGTGATGACATCCCTACAGATTATGAGCCGGAAGAGCTCACCCCTTTTGTATTTGACAGTTTTAGGTTCGTTAGTCATCAAGCCCAATTTTACTTTATGACGGCGACCAAAATGACTCATAGCATTCCCGTAGACTTCAAGTTTGAGGTCGACCGTACTTACATGCCGCCAGAGATGGCTGACTATGCGAGTCGACAGGACATTTTCGGGACGTCCCTGGCGGGTTTCCCGGAATTGTCCGATACTGACTTGGTACGTGAGTTCTACGCGAACCTCATGTGCAGGGGGGAGGGGGAAGCCAATGGGGATGTCCGTTGGGTTTATTTGAGGCGGTCTTTTATATTGCTCACGGCGGATACCATCCGCCAAGCATATCAGATTCCGATGCGCCACATCTCGTGCGCATATGCCGAGTGTGCTGACTACCCGCCGAGTGATGCTGAGCTGTTGCGGGTTGTGACCGGGGGGCACCCGGAGGCCCATTTCGAGAGAGAAGGACCGGGCGAGATAGGCAAGAAATTGCATACTCGTTTTGTTACCGGCCCGCCACGGTGGTGGGCCGCATGGGTAGTGAACAGGGTTGTAGGTATAAAACACTTCACCTACCTTGACTTCGAGTATGTACTCTTAGTCTATTGCCTTGTGCTGGGACGAGACGTGGACATTCCTCGTCGTATTTGGGTGTATATGATGGAGCGGAACTGCACCGGTAGCAAGAAGGGATTGGGGTACGCCAACCTCATTGCCAAATTTGCACGGGATTACGAGGTTTCGATGCCAGATTTACCGGGTGACTTAGCGCCTCCTTTGCTCCGGCCTTATAGGACGATTATTCGTCGTCACCCGGGCCCGCCACCTCCAGTTGTCGACCTCGATGAGGATGATGACTTTATGGAGGAGGACCAGGCGCCTGCCCCTGCCCCTGCCCCTAGGAGGAGATCGACTCAGGAGCGACCAGTCAGTCGCCAGGCATCGGCCGGACTCCGGCGATGCCGTACTTCTCGAGAGAGCGAGCGGCCCGAGTCGAGTAGGCAGGGGACGGAGAGGAATGCCCAGCCTCAGCCTGCCCATGAGAGAGAGAGACCGGCCCCACGGGCCAACCCGGCCCCACGAGCTAGACCGGCCCCGCCCCGTAGACTGCCCAGAGTGGATGAGAGATTTGAGGGTTGTCGGGGTGGACGCAAGTCCATTGGAGAGAAGGTGTTCGAGGGAGTGGGCAAGATCTGGAGAGCGGTGACGCATGTCCGCCGGACTCAGCGGAAGGTCACCAAGGACACCCAGGCTGCCCTTGCGAGTATTCGAGAGGAGCAGCGGGATGCGGCTCGGCACGCCGGCCGAGACCCGCCACTCCCGCTGTATTTTCCACCCACCTACTCTAGTAGCTTTACCGAGGGATGGTCGGATGACGGGGACTCTAGCGAGTACACGTCTGCTCCGCCACCCCCGACCCAGCCACCACCACCGACTCAGCCATCACCGCCACCTGCCAGACAGGAGAGACGGCAGCCTGGGACACGATCCCGGCAGCCTACGGGCCGTCAGGATGGGACCCGTACTCGTCAGACGGGGACCCGTACCCAGCAGACTGGGGCCCGTTCTCACCAGCAGTCCAGTGGCAGGACGACTTTGCGGTCCCAGCCACCTAGCAGTTGGACTGGGTCCGAGTCGCAGTCCTCGGATTACCGGCCCCGTACACGGGCTCGCCAGCCGGTATTTAGGACTGATTCAGAGAGCAGCTCACCGGGTAGCATTTCCGGTACGTCCGAGACCGGGTCCGACCCGACATTTTTTCCGGACGAGTGAGTGCCATGAGGGCATGCCACCTCTTAGTGGGGGGGTGGTAGTCGTGTCTGCATTAACCCGGTCTGCACGTTTTTTCGTATTTATTTTTATTTTTATTTTTATTTTTATTTTTGAGTCAGCATATTTTCTTTATTTGAGTCAACCCACCATAATCATTCTAGCCATGCATTGTATATAATTAAAAAAAAAAAAAAAAAAAAAAAAAAAATTTGAAAAATTGAAAAAATTAAAAATTTTTTATGCTGCTGATTGGGTATATACGCAGGACCTGCGTATATACGCAAACAGCAAGTATAAATTATTTTTCAGAAAAAAAAAAGGTTTAAAAATCAGAAAATTTTGAGAAAGGGCAATCAAGATAACGAAAACAGTGAAGAAATTGAGTTTGAATCCTTTGAAAGAAAAGAAAACTTGCACCGAGGTATAGTAGATAGGTGAGAGCCAGTGACCTTTGGAATCCGCAAGTAGTTACCGACTGAGCGAAAAATCCGACTAGTTGCTACACCGCCGTCACATAGGTAGTCGACAACCTGCCCACGGGCGCCGTCACGGTCATCGCATTTTTCGGTGGAGTGACTGGCTATCAAGGGACCTCACGTCCTGTTTCTTACCCCTAGGTCCAACTAGTCAACCCGTTTGAAGCCATTTACCCTCTTTCTTCGTAGCCACTTTAGCCTAGGCAGCCTTCTTTGAGACCTCATCAGTCGATAGTTGGCTATTCTACGTGTTATGACGGAGGGAGTGAGTAGGGGACAGGTTTTAGATAGGGGAGCTTCATGAGATATCAGTTTTGGACAGTTTCGGTTTTGACACGTTTTTCGAGGGAAGGACAGGGTGAGTGAGAGGCGACAATGCATTAATTTGCGGAGGTGGATCACTTCACTACATAGTGACCACAGGAGGAGTTAGTCGCGTGCGAGCATCTTTTCGCACAAACCGGGGTTCCGGGGGGTTGTGGGGTCAATTGGTGGTTGTGCCGTTTTTCTACATCTTTGGTGATGAGGAGGTTCGGTGGGACTGCACGGTATTCTTTCGACTACAGGATCAGCGCTTCAGGATTAGTGTGGGGGTACTTCACATGAGGACATTTTACGTACCCCACGACAGAGATTTATTTTCACTCACTCAGCTTTAGTCAGTTTAGCATTGTTGATATTCGTGTGCGTATGTATATATATAGTTGTGAAAAAAAAAAATATATAAAAAAAAAAGAAAAAAAAATATAAAAAAAAAAAAAGGAAAAAAAAAGAAAAAGAAAAAGAAAAGAAAAAATTATTATGATCTAGTTTTTAGTTTGTTTTGTGTTTTTGTTGTTTAAATAAAAAGCTGAGTGAGTGGCACAATTTTCGAGACGTTTTGCACCGCTTCACATTTGTGGCCGCGAGCACGGCGAAGACACACCGGGGGACAGGAGAATTAAGACAGCAGGAACTTAGGTGTTTCGGGCAGTTTTTCGGGATCTCGGTGAGGGGTGTGAGTTTGGTAAATTGTGAGAATGTCATAACATGTAGGATTAGGCCGTACCTTGATACATATATTTATCCTACCGGTTTAGACATAGATCCTTTCGGAAATAGCTCGGATGGTAAGTTAGCTAGGGATTTGCTCAGTTTGATAACCAAAGTAATAGTACTTCGGTCCAGTGCTTAAATCCACCATATAAATCTGTTCAGACTTACCGATCGCTTGCAGGGAAGTAAATTCTGAAAAGGATGAGATCACGAGGACACACTGTTTCTGTTTTTTGAGGTTGCCCGATCTCGCCAAAAATATTTTTGTCACTAGTCTGTGTTGAGTCGGTTGAGTCTGTGTATATTCTATCTGCGTCAGTTTTTCTATCGAGTTGTCCGGTTGAAAGGTTCGGGTCGAAAGTGTATGCAACGGTAGGGTATGTGCAGAGTCAGTCACGAGGACAGAACTGCAGGCTAGAGTTGGCAGGATTGCTCGGGACGAGCAATGTTTAGTGCGGGGGTATTTGATAACGCCCAATTAGGGGTTATCTTTTAGCCGGATTTCACGAGTATTTGTGCCGAAATTAGCGGTTTTTGCCGGAAAACGCCTTAGAATGCCCCGGGAATCTAGAACGAGACGTTTATTCATACTTGCTGGATTTCTGCTTATTTACTGCTCATTTCTTGCTATATTTGGATATGATCGCGGGTATTCGTTCGTGTTGCCTTTTCAGGAACAGGTTCAGGAGGTGCATCGGGAAGCGTGCCGGGACCCAGCCGGGACCGTCTCGGGAAACGTGCACAAGACCGGGACACGACGGAAACACGGAAGAGCAGAAGAGCACCGAAGAGGCAAGCCGGGAGCATCAGGAAGAAGAGTGGGACCCAGGGGACCAGTCCTGGCCCACCAGAGGACCAAGTGGGCCCCACATACCCCACGGCCTGCGTATATACGCAGCCCCTGCGTATATACGCAGGCAGAGGGGATGTGGGGGGAGCTTGGTTGGGCCCTGGTTGCGTATATACGCAGCCCCTGCGTATATACGCAGCCAGTTTTGACTTTTTGACAAAGACGGTGGACCGATGGCATATTCCGTAATTTCGAGCACGAGCGTTTTCAGGAAACAGCACTATTTAAAGACTCGTCCAGACTCGTTTTGAAGACACACGGAGGCACAGCACAATTCACAGCACACCCGAAGGCCAAGTCAGAGCATTCACGGAGAGCACGAAAGCGCGATTCGAGATTCGAAGACTTAGTTTGATTTCGTTCTCTCTCTTTATATTTAGAAACTGCGTTTTGTACTATGTCTAGTCGTAGCTAAACTTTTCACCTAGGTTCTCGGTGAACCTAGGGTTTCGTACTCAGATTTTATGATTACTACGTTTATGGATTCATGATGATTGTCTTAATTCAGCAAGTTGTATCTGTTATTCTGGTTTGATTATTATCGTATATGCATGATAGGATTGATCACCCAGGATTGCTATAGACCCGAGCTTGTAGGTGAAAACGTCAAGTTAGGGTTAGGAAGAAAAACCGGGATTTAGTACCTTACCCTGATAGACCGACCAGAGAAAGGGAGATAGGGCTAGCATTGAAAAACGTGAGACCAACTGTTAGAGAATTTGACCCGGGCCATTCGGACAGGTTAGAAACCCTAACAGGATTAGACCGAGACTGCAGACTTAGGCAGCTTAACAAGAATCCGAAAGTCTGCAGGATCGGGATTACGTGTGGAAGCTGAAAAGTCACTGCACAACTGGTACGTTGCACAGATACCGAAACTGCTGAGTGTTTTCATAAACGAACGTAAAACTGAAATCTGTAGAAACCCTAGGGGATCCTGGAGCCTAGTCTTCATCCATTATCGTTACAACAAAATCAGCTTATTTCAGAAAACGTCACAAAAATATTTACGTTTTAAATTCTGCTTTTAGTTTAGTCACTATAATCACAACCTACTCCTCCTGGTTACTACTCTTGGGAAACCGAAACTGACAACTTGAGTAAACCCAAAACAGTCCTCGTGGGAACGATAATCCGAGTCTAATTGCACCCGGTACTACGAGATTCGTACACTTGCGATAGCACGTTAGTTTGCGCATCATTTTGCGTATTTTTCGGGTTGATAATCTTAGTTTTATGCTATGAATTGAGAGAAAATAGCATGCTTGAGAGTTTGAGCATAAATGTGTAATCCATGCATTCCTTGTGTAATTTCGAGGTTTTATTGTCACATTTGATCTTTCGGTATTTGTTTCGTGTTGTGCTTTTGAGGAACCGGAGGCTCGGGAATCTGCATGGGAGGTGGAATGAACTTTGGAAGGACGAGAAGGCTCAAGAGCATGTTGGAGTTGAGGATTGGTGAAGAAAAGACCAAAGAAGCGAATAAAAAGAGATCAAATTTACCAGATTGGTCTTGAGACCAGTCCAACTGGTCGTGAGACCAGTCTATACTTAGAATTTTTCAAGAAAATTGACAGATTCAAGCTTCTGCTGGTCTTGAGACCTGTCAGACTAGTCTTGAGACCAGTCTGACGAAAGGGAAACACGTACTAAACACTCTAGGGCATCACTCTATCATTCATTCACGTTCGGGGGAGAAAGAAAAAATGTTGGAGGACGCAAGGAAGAGAGACAGGGAAGAAGATGAAGAAGAACTCAAGACCTCCATTGAAGATCTAGATTTTGCTTATTCTTCTTCTTTCTCTATCAATCATTGTCATGGAGAAACTATTGAGCTTTACTTTGTTTAAATTGATTAGCTAAATACTTTTCTAGGCTTCTCTAGAGAGCCTAGGGTTGTGTAGGCGAATTATTTTCTGGATTCATACTCTTTGTTTCATGCGTTGGATTTTGGTTCTAGAAATTGAATGTTGAGTTCCTGAAATTGTTGATGAATCAAGTCTATTGACACGTCTCGTTTAGGATTTGATATTAATTGAAACTAGGGTTTATTCATGAACCAATTTCTTGCTTAATGTTAATTTCATTATTGCTAATTGTTCATATGTTGCGCTTAAAACTTAGTAGGACTGGAGTCATGACCCGAAACAACTACTTGGCTAGCGAGTGCGCGAAAGTGACTCTAACTAGCCTTGATGAGATGTGAACAAAAATCCCGAATCACCAAGACCTAAAAAGGAGAAGTGTTAGGATTGGCATGAGTGGGTAGATTCGGTAGGTTATTCCGACTGTTTCGTGCAACGGTGGACCGACAAGACCCGTTGACGTGCATGTAGTTAGCCTACTAGAACGGACCGGTAGGCTCATGAGACTGATAGGAGATTGTAGTCTACCGAGACGTAAAATAACATGAGACTGAAAGGAGATTGTCATAGCCTATTACTCGGCTTATTTAAATATAAATAACGTGTTACTTAGCTATTTGAAAATCGTCTACAATCCTAGGTGATCTAGAGATTGCCTAGTGTCTCCATATCTTCTTTATTAAAATAAAAATTGTAACACCCCCAAATGGCCCAAGCCAGAGACCCGGGGATGTCACTCCGTACCCGAGAGGAGCCCGGATACAAGGAGATTTTATAACATGGTTCGCAAGCACAAAACATCCACAATAATAATTAAATTCAATTGAAAATATTGCATTATTAAAAATCACCATCCTAGCCACAAACTGGCATAACAACTAAAGTGTTTAAATTACTAAAGAATTCAAATTCAAATAAAATACTACTACTATTGTTCCATGTGATGCGCGTCCACTTCTACACCAGATAACCATCTTCTAACCCTGTGGTGCGGAATCAAAAAGAAACACCACAGTACAAAATCAGCATGAAATACTGGTAAATAAACATCCAAACATGTAAAACGATGATGAGGTAGTTATAAAACAATGACTCATTTGTAAGTAAGAGTTTTTCGCAAACACAGCGGTAATAAAGTTGACTCTTGTATTAAAACATAAGAGTTCCCAATTCCATAATATTTCCAACCAATTTCCATAATCATTAGGAAAATCCAAAATCCATTGTTAACTTCTTTCCGTTAACAAAACCAAAAATCCATTATTAATTCGTTGTGACGGGGGAAACCAACCAACCACTTCGCAAGCATCCAAGACCTTAAGTGTCGACACCCCCTTACAGACTTCTTGCGGCCAGAAGAGTGAGTACAAGGAGCTATCCGGGGACTTGCAACCGGATTAAATAAATTAAATTGGACGAGAGACCGAAGTCAGCACGCCCAATGCCAATAGTAACCATACAACAACAATCCCCGCACAACTCTTCCACTTTACGTTATCGTCGATTATTAGATTGCAGTGATATTTTCAGAGAACATTTCAATTTGAAACAAGTATTCAAGCAGCACATATTTTGCATAAAATCATTTTGAGACAAGTAAGAATGAAAAACATTTGACACGAAAAGAGGAATAGGCGCTAGGCCTGGCATGTTTACTTACCTTGAATCTCAAGCCAACGCAATTCAGTTCCTAGTAATACTCGACGTGTCCTTCGTCAACGAAATTGTGGCCTACAAATTTAATAGTATCCTAATCAACACATTGCACACGAAGTCCTATAGGTAAATGAAATAAATCCCGCACTAGCTCTCCCCAACCTTTACTAAGGTGAACAACATCTTTTATAGAAAAATACATTTTATAGAGTTAACGTTTATTATTGTAAAACATAGCTATAGTTATAAAAATATAACTTATAAGATTAACTCATTATTTCCTTTTTTATAGGGTAGAGAAGCATATTATTTTTTTCCCCAAAACAATAATAATTCTAATAGTAGTTTCTCTCAACCAAACAAGCCTTAGTAGAGAGCATAAGTTATAAACTATCTAACTTTTATTTAAAAGAAATAACAAATGTATTAGTGGAAAATAACTTATTCTAATTTGTTACAAACTTATAAAAATAAGTAAGAAAAATATACTTTTTATTTTGGAGTAAAGGTGAGTACAAAAATACTACTTTAAACTTGTATAAAAAGAATTGTCTTATTTGTACTACTATAAAGCATAACCCAAGAGTATTATTTTTCAAAAGATTAACCTTTAAACAAGAAAATAAACTTCCTAAATAAATTATTCTCAAGTGTTTTAATAAGGCTTTCAAACTCCCAAAACTTCTCTTTTAAAAATTGAGTGTAGAGTAGTAAAAAAAATAGTTGTCAACTATGAGATTCGAACCCAAGACCAACACTAATATTAACATATGCTTTAACCACTGAACCACAGCCCCAGTTGTTGTCTCTTCCCAGATACTATTAATATAATCTAACTTTCAATCATAGTCAAAACTAAAAAGAACAAAACAAAAACAAGAGAGAGAGAGTGAGTCAAACGGGTTTGTTCTTCATACCCGAACCAAAAGGAAAAACGATGACGGGAAGCCATGGTGGAGGCCGCCGGTGGCGTCGGGGATAGGGCGGACGACGGCGGCGAGGTCGCCGGTGGCGGCGGCCGGCAGCGGCGGCAGCGGCGGACGGGAAAGAGAGAGAGAGAGAGAGAGAGAGAAATTGAAGGAGAGATTGAGAGCTATGAATTGGCATGAGAATTGCTCTGAGATTGGGGGGTTTATATAGGCTAGAGGGTGAGAAATCCGGCGAGGATTAGGAGACCCACTTCGAAAATTTCGATTTTGAATCGGGACCAAAAATTGGCGAAATTGGGTTGCTTGATGCTAAATTATCGATCCTTGATGAGTTTAAATCGAATAAGGAGTGATTTGGGACAAACATCAACGAATTTGGTGAAGATTCAGAGTGGTAATGGTGGTGTTTGGGTTGGAGATGGAGTTCTTCCTCCATGGGAGAGTTTGAGGAAGAAGATGACTATTTTTAGGGTTAAAGACACTTTCACCCCCACTGTTTTGGATAAAAGTCACTAGCACCCCCTGAATTAAATAAAATACTCTTTATAAAGTTGAGAAAATACATAATAACCCCAAATAGTTACTAGTAATAAAAATTAACTTCCTATCAATAAGATTAGCTCCAAACACTTATACTAATGTCATATTAACACCCAATATTATCATAAAATATAATAGTAGCATATTAACACTCAATACTTATAATATTATTATATTACCCCTCAATAATTATAGTAATATCATAAATACCCATATTCACAAAACGGGGTATTTCAAAAATAAAAAAATATATTATATTAGCTTGTTATTTCAATTTTCAGTCACTTGTTTGTGGGTGACAAACTTATTTAAATATCAGTTTTCCTCATTAGTTACCGTACTCTTAATTAATAGCTTAACAAAATAGTCTCGAACCTGTCCTCGTGGGATCGTTAACTCGAGGTTCAAATACCACCCCTATATTACTTGATCGTGCACTTGCGCATACGCGTTAAGAAATCAGGTCAGATAAAAGTGATCTTTTTCCTCACATTGCCAAAAACTGATCGATCCCGTTGTTTCAAGTGCTTGCCCGTAGCTTATAGCTTATGCTTTAAATCCAACTACTGGAACTCAACCCAAAACCTTGAGATAAATGGTTACAGTCCTCATGGCTAAGCCACATGACCTCAAAGTGAAACTGGGATTTTTCTTTAACATAGAAGTCCAGCAAAGTTCGATTGGGGTGTGGTCACACACTACGACTGCAAGATGTGTGACCGTGGTGCACACAATGTGCACCAACCCAAATATGAGAGCTTTATACCAAGGCAGTTAAAGTCTATCTTCAGCTCGGTTTCCTCGCTTTTTTGTTACGTTGTCGCTATTGCATTTTTTGTGCCCAAAAATCCGCCTCAAGAATAGCAGTAGTAGATGTTTTTTTTGTCTTTATATTCTATTAGAGCGAGGGTTGAGATTCCCAAGTATGACTCAGGCACAGAGGGCCTCAAGTGCAACGACCCGTGAATTCCCAAGCCTGCCGTTCCGGACCGGAAAGCCCAGGAGGGCGCTGCTAAAAGTAACGGCGGAAATCAAAAGCATAACATCCCAACTTATTTATTTATTACATAATATTAAACATCACAAAGTGTCTCCTAGATATTACACAAGTGTTTTCAAAACTACAACGTTATTCTTGCTAACAAAACTAGATTCTACTGAAGGTGAAATCCAACTAAGTGAGTCTCGTACCCAGCTACACCTTAATCTTCAGCTTCTAAACCTGCGGTGGGAAGGAAAACAGGAACCGCAATTTCAAAGTCAGCATGGAAATACTGAGTAAGTGACACCCAAGCTCGTAAAATGGAAGACGAAACATAACTTTCTTTCCACAATAAATATATGGAGGAAATAAATATCAGAAAAAATGTAAACTTGCAGAGTAAATCAGGAACTCAAATATAAACTGTAAGACTGTAAGAAATGAACATGGAGCATCCAGTAAGAACAATTATAAAATTCTCATTCTTTTGATCTTGCTTTCTCAACTTTCAAACGAGGAGGATTAGTCCCAATCTCTTTCTTCTTTTATTTTGCAAATATCCAAATCTCAGAGAAACTGTATTATTAACTTTGTTGACACGGGGAAGAATCTACTAACTCTATGTGCAACAACCCCCTTATCCGGCTCGGACAAGACCGGGAGGGCGATGCTAAAAGTAACGGCGGAAATCAAAAGCATAACATCCCACTTATTTATTACATAACATTAAACATCCAAAAGTCATTAGATATTACATAAGTCTTTCCAAACTACTACATAAGGTGAGCTAGCCAACTACATCACTACTCGTGCTGAAAACCGTCTACGTGAGTCCCGTACCCTGCTATGCCATAGTCCTCAGCTCCTAAGCCTGCGGTGGGAAGGAAACAGGAACCGCAGTTTCAAAGTCAGTACAAAAGACTGAGTAAGCGACACCCAAGCATGTAAAACAGATGAAGAATGAATATCTTTTCTTTTGCAATAACTCAGAACAGGAAATGAATAACAGGAATAAGATAACTTCTCTGAAACAAAAGCTCAACTGAAACTTCTCTTCTTTACTAAACTTCTTCCTTTTATAATATCCAAAACTCAGGAAAACTGTATTATTAATCTGTGTTGATACGGGGAAGATCTACTATACTATCACTAGCAGCCATGACCTTAAGTGCCGGCACCCCCCTAAGACTCCTCGCGGCCAGAGAGGTGAGTACATGGAGCGACCCGGCAGGTTGCGACCGGGTTAAAATAAGCGGGTCGAGAGGACAAAGCCAACACGACCAATCTAGATAAAAGAAATCACAACGATCCCCGCACAACTCTTTCCACTTTAATTAATTATGCATTAATGTTATTCGTGTGACAGTAATAAACAGAGCAACTTCTGAAAATATAAGAACGTCACAATTTAACATGAAAATAAACAATAAATATTTTGAGACGAATATAAAAGCTAAAACGAGACACGAAAGGAACTAGGCTCGCAAGACTTGGCATGTTCACTTACCTTACTTTCCGTAGCAAAAGCACGTCCTAGCAGTGGCTCGGGCCTACAAAGACGTCACCTACAAATCGTGTCTTCTACGTCAACAAATATCCAAATAAAATGCTATAAGTCCTAAAGAGTATTTATATCAACTTAAATCCCACTATTTATATTTCTATCGTTTTATTACCCACTTGTAATTTCTTGGAAATAAAACAACTCATCTATTTTTAAACAACTATTATTATTATTATTATTATTATTAATTAAAAGTGATTAATTAGATTAACAAAATTATGAGCTAGAGAAATTATACTTAAGATTAATTTGAATTATAATGACAAAGTGATTCTCGACTATTATGTTTTTAAGAAAAACTATACACGATACTATAATATTTAGAAAAGTCCAATTTTACAAGTTTAATAACTAATGTTATAGACTTTGTTATTAAACAATATTTAATAAAAACTTTTACAAAAACGTGTCTATTTTAGTTTCAAACAACTTGTTTACTATTTCTTTAACCGAATAAATTTTCCGAGACAAAAGCTACTATTTTTAGATATTATCTTTAAACCCACAATTATTATTAATATTTTTATTTTTAACTAAAAGTGTGATTTAATTATATAAATTCTAATTTGTAATAAAAATCAACAAATACTCTAAATCATATTAAAAACAGTTATATTAAAAGACTCTAGTCACCCTATAGTTTCCGAAAACATCAAACAGCCCCCCTCTAACATGTTAAAACATTTCTGTAAATTACGCTTTGACCCCTTTTTCAAGAACAACTCATTTTAGCTCTTCAAAACTTAAATCTAGCTATCAACTTCTGGTTTTGATTATGTAGAATGACTAAACAGGGGGTATAGCACATACCTAGGCCAAAAATGGCCGGAAACCGTTGAGATACGCGTCGGGTCGAAGTCTCGAATCGGAGTCGTCGGACTTTGAAGCTCACTCGCCGGAATTAATGGCTTCTTGGCCGGTTCTGAGCCTTCTGCTGTCCTAATCGGGGCCTTAGGAGTCTAGTGGTGGCACTGGTGGTCGCTGGGTGTGCTTGGGCGGAGCTTCGGCCAAGTGGGTCGCCGGAATCAATGGTGACGGCGGCGGCAGTAGTGGCTCTTGCTGCTGCTGCTATCCTCCTGCGTCTTTGACCTTCCCTGGGTTCGTAACAAGGGGCAGAGAGGCTGAGGGAGTGGGACGAAGAGGAGGGAGAAAGTGGCAGTGAAGTGGGTCTTCACCGGTGGCTATCCCGACGGGAAACACGACGGGGATGATGGCTCTGCTTCTCTCTGCTAGTGACAGCTGGGGTGGTCTTCGAACAGAGAGGGAGTGAGAGTGAGAGAAACAGAGGTTGAGAGGGTTGGGGGTCTGTTGGGTGGTGCTTGCTGCCGGAAATAATGGCGGCAGTGGGGGAGGGTGGCTGTTGCCTCTCTTCCTCCGCTGCTGCTGTTGGCTCTCTGGTGGCAGATAGGTGGAGAGGGAGGGAGAGAGAGAGTTGAGTGGTGGTGGTGGTGGGTTTTTGCCGAACAAAACGACAATGGTGGTGATGATGATGTTGACGGTGATGGAGGTGGTGGTGGTAGCTGCTGGTGTTGTGTGGAGGTGGGGCTGCTGGTGAAGCTCTTATATAGAGCTGGTTACTTGGTGGCCAAGGAGTGGAGGGCGGTGGTGAATCCTCCCGAAGGTTGGGGCGGTTACGGGTTGGAGGCGGTGATGAAACTTTGCCGTGAAGAAAAAGTTGGTGAAGGAGGTGATGAAAAGGAAGTATAAGGTGTGGGTGAAGTGCTAGTGTTTTTAGTGATTGAGTGTGGCAATCACACCTAGTCTCGCGGTGGTCGGGTACGCGTTTAAAATTATAACTTTAACTAAATTTACTAAACGTTATCGTATTTATTCACGATTGTAAATCTAATAACTATTTTAAAAACATTAAAACTCAAAATCTATTAAAACATTATTTGTCAATAAAATTATTATTATGCTATTATAATGACTATTTTACCCATACTAATTAAACGGGGTATTACATCCTTCCCCCTTAAACAAAGCTTCGTCCTCGAAGCTAAAATCAGGCAACTAATCATGATACTCAATCAATCCAACAAACAACTATCTAACAGAATTACTATCGCACGGCTGACAAGTAATTTCTCGTAACAAATAATAGCAAGTAGCAAGTAGCCAATTAAAACATACGTAATGCAACACGTAACACCAAATAAGGTCGTGGTCACATTTATCCAATTAAGTGGTCTTAGTCTCATTCAGGTTCTAAGTCTCAAGGTCAAACGTATCTCAAAGGTATTCAAACATATCTCAAAGGTGCTTAAGACGTGAAAATATCAAATTAAGACGTAATGGCATTAAACAGAGGGTTGCGTCCTCTCCCCCTTAGAGAGTGACGTCCCCGGAACTCCACGTACCTCATTAAACAAGTGCGGGTACTTCTTTCTCATTTCTTCTTCAGCCTCCCAAGTTGCTTCTTCTGTTTGGTGGTTAGTCCAAAGAACTTTGACTAGTTTGACACTCTTGGTTCTCGTATCCCTTGTCTTTGTATCCAGTATCTTGACAGGTTGTTCCTCGTATGTCAGCGATGGGTCAAAATCCACTGGTTCCGGATCCAACACATGGGACGGATCTGGTACGTACTTCTTTAGCTGGGATACGTGAAAAACATTGTGTACTTTCCCCAAATTTGATGGTAGGTCCAGTCGGTAAGCAACTTCCCCTATTTTCTCAATAACGTCGTATGGGCCAATAAATTTAGGACTTAACTTTCCTTTCAGGTTGAACCTGGTTACTCCTTTAGTAGGTGAGACTCGCAGAAACGCCTTTTCTCCTACTTGGAACTCTAGAGGCCTTCTCTTCTGATCCGCTTATGACTTTTGTCTGTCTTGAGCTGCTTTCATTCTTTGCTGGATAAGTCGTACTTGATTTGTCATGTCTTCAATCATTTGTGGGCCAATGACCACCGTCTCGCTGATGTCACTCCAACACAGTGGTGATCGACACTTCCTTCCATATAGGGCTTCGTACGGTGCCATCCCGATGCTGGCATGATAGCTGTTGTTGTAAGAAAACTCTATTAACGGCAGTTTATCGACCCATGATCCTTGGAAATCCATGACACAGGCTCTTAACATATCCTCCAGTGTCTGAATAGTTCTTTCCGTCTGTCCGTCTGTGGCTGGATGGAAAGCAGTACTGAACTTTAGTTGAGTTCCTAGTGCGTCTTGGAGCGCCTTCCAGAAGTGAGAAAGGAAGTTAGGGTCTCTGTCTGAGATGATCGAACTCGGAACCCCATGATATCTCACGATGTTTCTGACGTATGCATCTTCCCTTTGCTCCATGTTCCACGTGTCCTTCAATGGAATAAATCTCGCCGTCTTTGTCAATCGGTCAACAACTACCCATATCTGGTTGAGTCCATTCTTCGACGTAGGCAAAGCTGTGACGAAATCCATTGACACAGAGTCCCATTTCCAGACTGGAACATCTAACGGTTGGAGTAGGCCTCCCATTCTTTTGTGCTCGAACTTCACTTTCTGGCATGTTAGGCATCTAGCCACGAACTCGGCTACCCCTTTCTTCATATTGGGCCACCAGAACGTCTTTTTCAGATCCTTGTAAAGCTTATCGCCTCCAGGATGGACGGAATATGGAGTGTTGTGTGCCTCCTGCATCAACTTCTTTTTAACCTCCGAACATTTCTGTGGCACGCACCATCTTCCTTTGTAGCGGATGCTCCCATCTTCGTGAATCTGGAATTCCTTGGCCTCTCCTGCTGCAATCTTCTTCTTGATCCTTTCAAGCTTCACATCCCCTGCTTGGTTGTTTCGTATTTCTTCGAAGAAGTCTGGTACCGTTGTCAGGCTTCCGAGTAGCTTCTGTGCTGTTCCTTGCTCTACCACTTCGATGTTAAGCTTCTGGAGCTCGTGACATAACCAGTTCGACAGGATTACCATAGCGTTCACCCCGTGGCTCGACTTGCGGCTTAGTGCGTCAGCGACTACATTAGCTTTCCCTTCGTGGTACTGGATGCGTAGATCGTAATCCTTGATAATTTCCAGCCATCTTCGTTGCCTATTGTTCAGTTCCTTCTGTGTGAAGATGTACTTCAGGCTACGATGATCTGTAGAGCTTGCAAACTGCCCCGTAGAGATGATGCCTCCATATCTTTAATGCGAACACTACCGCTGCTAGCTCCAGGTCATGTGTGGCATAATTCTCCTCGTGTGGTTTCAGCTGTCTAGACGCGTAAGCAATCACCCTTCGGTCTTGCATCAATACACAGCCAAGCCCTTTCTTCGACGCATCGCTATATACTTCGAACTCTCCAGAGTCATTTGGCAAAGCTAGTACTGGTGCCGTAGTCAGCTTCTCCTTCAAAGTCTGGAACGCCTCTTCACAGCTGTCATCCCAGTGATATTTTACCGCCTTCTTTGTCAATGTCGTCAACGGTCTGGCAATCTTCGAAAAATCCTTCACGAAACGCCTGTAGTAGCCAGCTAAACCAAGGAAACTTCGAATTTCGGACACGTTCTTCGGCGTAGGCCAATCTTTAACCGCTGAGATCTTCGTTGGGTCAACTGATATCCCTTCCTTGGAGATGATGTGGCCTAGAAACGGCACACGATCCAACCAAAAGTCACACTTCGAAAGCTTGGCGTACAGCTGCTCTTGCCTCAAGGTCTGCAATATTGTCCGGAGATGTTCTTCGTGATCCCCTTCGTTCTTCGAGTACACCAGGATGTCATCGATGAAAACAACCACGAATTGGTCCAAAAACGGCTTCATTACGCGATTCATTAAGTCCATGAAAACCGCGGGTGCATTAGTCAAACCGAACGGCATAACTGTGAACTCGTAGTGCCCGTATCTGGTGCTAAAGGCCGTCTTTGGAATATCTTTCTCGGCTACGCGGAGTTGATGATAACCAGACCTCATATCGATCTTGGAGAAAACACTGGCTCCTTGCAGCTGGTCGAATAAATCGTCAATCCGGGGTAGCGGATACTTATTCTTGATAGTGGCACTGTTCAGCTCCCGGTAGTCAATGCATAATCGCAAGCTTCCATCCTTCTTCCTGAAAAACAGCACTGGTGCTCCCCAGGGTGACACACTAGGTCGTATGTACCCCTTTTGTAGAAGTTCTTGTATCTGTTCCTTCAGCTCCTTCAATTCTACAGGTGCCATCCGATACGGCGCCTTGGAGATGGGTGCAGTTCCAGGTACCAGGTCTAAAGTAAATTCCACTTCTCGATGAGGTGGCATTCCGGGAATCTCATCGGGAAATACATCAGGAAATTCCCTCACGACTGGTATCTCATCCAGCACATTCTCCTTCTTGGTTACGTCTTGGACATAACACACATAGGCAGAGTTCCCCTTCTTCATTTGATTGATTATTGCCAGAGCTGACACTAGTCTAATCCGAGGCTCAGTGGGAATACCCCGGTAGGTGATCTTTTCTCCTTTAGGTCCCCTAAATCGAACCTTCTGGTCATAGCAGTTGATAACTGCCCGATACTTTCCCAACCAATCCATTTCTAGGATCACGTCTATGCCTCCTGGATTAAATCTTATTAAGTTGGCAGGTAAGACACTGTTTAGGATTTTTAGTTCCACCCCTTCGTATACAGTGTCACAAAGCGTTATTTGGCCATCAGGGGTTGCTACTGGGATGGATATACTAGATGAATTATGTAAACCCAGCTTATCAACAAATGCAGACGAAATAAAAGAAAATGATGCGCCAGAATCAAACAGTACGAAAGCAGGGTGCTCATAAACAGAAAATGTACCCGTAACAACTCCGTGTGCAGCCTCTGCTTCAGTCTTGGTCATCACAGCAATTCTTCCCACGTTTGCATTCTGAGTTCCTGCTCCTCCTGCTCCTGCTCCATTGTTGTTGTTTCCATATCCAGCATTACCGTTTCCGATCCTGGGTTGACCTCCGTTCTGGCCTGCATTTCCTGGGTTGTAGTTCTGCTGCCTGCCATATCCATTGCCCCCATTGTTCTGATTGCGATTCCCATTCTGTTGGTTTCCAAACTGCTGGTTGCGGGCAAAATTATTCCCATTCTGCTGGCGGTTCCCCTGATAGTTGTTCGGCTGTGGCCTCCCATAATTACCGCCTTGGATTATTTGTTGGTTCCCAGCTGGCTGTGAACGGCATTCATAAGACCGATGCCCCCTCTTAACACAGTTGTTACAAGTGACAACATTCCCAGTGCAATCCTCTCCTGGATGGTTCCGTGGGCACCATTTGCAGAAATATCGCCGAACTTTCTGATTCCCAGTGTTTTGCTGGTTGCCACGATTCTGCCCTTGGTTACCTCCTCCATTGTTAGGCCTGAATTTCTGAATTCCCCTGGAAAAGTTGTTGCTTCCTCCGACCTCTTCCAACTTACGCTTCTTGCGTTTCTCCTCCTGGGTGACACGAACCCGCCAGATGTCTGCAGCTCTATCGTAAGCTTCATGAAGTGTGGAGTAAGTCATGCTCAGTAGAGATTCTTGCAGCCTCTCGTGTAATCCACCGATGAATCGGGAAACCTTGGAATCTTCGTCAGGCACCATGTTCCCCACGAATCGTGTCAATTCCGTGAACTTCCGGAAATATTCTGTCATTGAGTCATTCCCCTGCTGCAGGTTCTGGAATTCCTGTTCCTTGCTCCTCTTCACATGATGAGGGTAAAAACGAGCTCTGAGCGCAGTTTGAAGTGCTTCCCAGTCGAACTTGGGATCAGCCAGGAGTGTTTCTCGTGCATTCCTCCACCAGAGGTTTGCTTCACTCTTCAAGTAAAAGACTGCGCAATTGACTTTCTTATCATCGGGGCATTCTATTGTCTCCAGAATTTTATCCATTTCCACAATCCAGTCTTCTAACTCGACAGGATCTTCTCTCCCAGTGAATTCCATTGGTTTCATCTCAGCTACTTTCTTGGCCCAGTTAGTCCCTGTCTGTCCCCCGTTGTTCATCATCTGGGTCATTTGGGTGAAAAATTGCTCCATGGAGATGTTATCAGCCATCTGTCCTGTTCAAACTTTCCTATATAGTGATAACGGAGTGGTCTATCAGTCACGCCCTACAGTATCCTTGGTTAAGGTCGCGGAAACCTCAATAATCACATCATAAGTCTACAATAAATCCAGCATAAACATAAAATAGCATGCATAACATAACAATTCTATAATAAGGCACATAATGCTCATGTCTGTAACTCATCCAATATAATTCAAATTCTGCTTTCCTCCTTTTCACTATAATGATCAAAGATAGTCAAAATAACTCATGAAACTCGCAAAACAGGATGTGGGTGGGCGGGAATACTCAAGAACAATCTCCTAAGCTACCCATATCCCGAACGGCTTTCCAATTTTTTATTATCTTGCCCTATGTCCATTTTAAGTTGCCCTACAGGTTTTTAATTCCCTTTTTATGGATTGCCTGCTCTGATACCACCTGCAACAACCCCCTTATCCGGCTCGGACAAGACCGGGAGGGCGATGCTAAAAGTAACGGCGGAAATCAAAAGCATAACATCCCACTTATTTATTACATAACATTAAACATCCAAAAGTCATTAGATATTACATAAGTCTTTCCAAACTACTACATAAGGTGAGCTAGCCAACTACATCACTACTCGTGCTGAAAACCGTCTACGTGAGTCCCGTACCCTGCTATGCCATAGTCCTCAGCTCCTAAGCCTGCGGTGGGAAGGAAACAGGAACCGCAGTTTCAAAGTCAGTACAAAAGACTGAGTAAGCGACACCCAAGCATGTAAAACAGATGAAGAATGAATATCTTTTCTTTTGCAATAACTCAGAACAGGAAATGAATTACGGGAATAAGATAACTTCTCTGAAACAAAAGCTCAACTGAAACTTCTCTTCTTTACTAAACTTCTTCCTTTTATAATATCGAAAACTCAGGAAAACTGTATTATTAATCTGTGTTGATACGGGGAAGATCTACTATACTATCACTAGCAGCCATGACCTTAAGTGCCGGCACCCCCCTAAGACTCCTCGCGGCCAGAGAGGTGAGTACATGGAGCGACCTGGCAGGTTGCGACCGGGTTAAAATAAGCGGGTCGAGAGGACAAAGCCAACACGACCAATCTAGATAAAAGAAATCACAACGATCCCCGCACAACTCTTTCCACTTTAATTAATTATGCATTAATGTTATTCGTGTGACAGTAATAAACAGAGCAACTTCTGACAATATAAGAACGTCACAATTTAACATGAAAATAAACAATAAATATTTTGAGACGAATATAAAAGCTAAAACGAGACACGAAAGGAACTAGGCTCGCAAGACTTGGCATGTTCACTTACCTTACTTTCCGTAGCAAAAGCACGTCCTAGCAGTGGCTCGGGCCTACAAAGACGTCACCTACAAATCGTGTCTTCTACGTCAACAAATATCCAAATAAAATGCTATAAGTCCTAAAGAGTATTTATATCAACTTAAATCCCACTATTTATATTTCTATCGTTTTATTACCCACTTATAATTTCTTGGAAATAAAACAACTCATCTATTTTTAAACAACTATTATTATTATTATTATTATTAATTAAAAGTGATTAATTAGATTAACAAAATTATGAGCTAGAGAAATTATACTTAAGATTAATTTGAATTATAATGACAAAGTGATTCTCGACTATTATGTTTTTAAGAAAAACTATACACGATACTATAATATTTAGAAAAGTCCAATTTTACAAGTTTAATAACTAATGTTATAGACTTTGTTATTAAACAATATTTAATAAAAACTTTTACAAAAACGTGTCTATTTTAGTTTCAAACAACTTGTTTACTATTTCTTTAACCGAATAAATTTTCCGAGACGAAAGCTACTATTTTTAGATATTATCTTTAAACCCACAATTATTATTAATATTTTTATTTTTAACTAAAAGTGTGATTTAATTATATAAATTCTAATTTGTAATAAAAATCAACAAATACTCTAAATCATATTAAAAACAGTTATATTAAAAGACTCTAGTCACCCTATAGTTTCCGAAAACATCAAACAGCCCCCCTCTAACATGTTAAAACATTTCTGTAAATTACGCTTTGACCCCTTTTTCAAGAACAACTCATTTTAGCTCTTCAAATCTTAAATCTAGCTATCAACTTCTGGTTTTGATTATGTAGAATGACTAAACAGAGGGTATAGCACATACCTAGACCAAAAATGGCCGGAAACCGTTGAGATACGCGTCGGGTCGAAGTCTCGAATCGGAGTCGTCGGACTTTGAAGCTCACTCGCCGGAATTAATGGCTTCTTGGCCGGTTCTGAGCCTTCTGCTGTCCTAATCGGGGCCTTAGGAGTCTAGTGGTGGCACTGGTGGTCGCTGGGTGTGCTTGGGCGGAGCTTCGGCCAAGTGGGTCGCCGGAATCAATGGTGACGACGGCGGCAGTAGTGGCTCTTGCTGCTGCTGCTGCTATCCTCCTGCGTCTCTGACCTTCCCTGGGTTCGTAACAAGGGGCAGAGAGGCTGAGGGAGTGGGACGAAGAGGAGGGAGAAAGTGGCAGTGAAGTGGGTCTTCACCGGTGGCTATCCCGACGGGAAACACGACGGGGATGATGGCTCTGCTTCTCTCTGCTAGTGACAGCTGGGGTGGTCTTCGAACAGAGAGGGAGTGAGAGTGAGAGAAACAGAGGTTGAGAGGGTTGGGGGTCTGTTGGGTGGTGCTTGCTGCCGGAAATAATGGCGGCAGTGGGGGAGGGTGGTTGCTGCCTCTCTTCCTCCGCTGCTGCTGTTGGCTCTCTGGTGGCAGATAGGTGGAGAGGGAGAGAGAGAGAGAGCTGGGTGGTGGTGGTTGTGGGTTTTTGCCGAACAAAACGACAATGGTGGTGATGATGATGTTGACGGTGATGGAGGTGGTGGTGGTAGCTGCTGGTGTTGTGTGGAGGTTGGGGCTGCTGGTGAAGCTCTTATATAGAGCTGGTTACTTGGTGGCCAAGGAGTGGAGGGCGGTGGTGAATCCTCCCGAAGGTTGGGGCGGTTACGGGCTGGAGGCGGTGATGAAACTTTGCCGTGAAGAAAAAGTTGGTGAAGGAGGTGATGAAAAGGAAGTATAAGGTGTGGGTGAAGTACTAGTGTTTTTAGTGATTGAGTGTGGCAATCACACCTAGTCTCGCGGTGGCCGGGTACGCGTTTAAAATTATAAATTTAACTAAATTTACTAAACGTTATCGTATTTATTCACGATTGTAAATCTAATAACTATTTTAAAAACATTAAAACTCAAAATCTATTAAAACATTATTTGTCAATAAAATTATTATTATGCTATTATAATGACTATTTTACCCCTACTAATTAAACGGGGTATTACACTATGCATCCAAGACCTTAAGTGCCGGCACCCCCCTAAGACTTCTTGGGACCAAAGAGGTGAGTACATGGAGCGACCCAGCAGGTTGCGACCGGGTTAAAATAAAACGGGTCGAGTGGACGAGGCCAACACGACCAATCTAATCACAGGCCGAGTGAACAAAGTAAACACAGCAATAATACGCTTCTCCCGTAAAACTCTTTTCACTTTATGTTAATTACGTATTATTATTATTTTTCGTGTGACAATATCAAGCAAAACAACTTCTTTCAAATGTAAGAAAATATCAAATAAAGATGTAAATAAATAACCAACACTTTTCGAGACAGCTATTAAAATCAACTTGTGACACGAAATGAGCTTGGCACGCAAGGCTTGGCATGTTCACTTACCTTACTTCCGTAGCACTAGCACGTCTAAAAGCTTCTGCAGATGCACTTAGTCGTCGTGTACAAACCTAGGCCAAGAATGGCCGGAAATCTTCAATAAATGAAGCAGGTCAGAGTCTCACGTCGGAGTTGCCCGAGTTGAAGCTCACACGCCGGCTTTAATGGCTTCTTTGGCCGGTTGTGAGCCTGTTGCTGACTTGGTCCGGGCCTTAGGAACCTAATGGAAGCACTGGAAGACACTGGGTATTGTGGCGGAGTTTGGCCAAGATGGTCGCCGGAAATAATGGAGGTCTGGCGGCGGCGGTAATGGCTTTTGCTACTGCTGCTGCTACTCTCCGGTTGCTCTGACCTCTCCTGGGTTCTTAACAGAGTAAGAGAGGCTGAGAGAGTGAGACGAAGAGGAGGGAGAAAGAGGTGGTGAAGTGGGTCTTCTCCGGTGGTTGTCCCGACGGGAGCACCACGGCGGTGGTGCTGCTTCTCTCTCTGTCCTCTCTGCTGGTGATGTAGTCTTCGAAACAGAGAGAAAGGGAGGGTGAGAGGAAGCAGAGGATGAAAGTGGTGGTGGTGGGTTGCTTTTGCCGAAGCAACAACAATGGTGGTGATGACGATGTTGACGGTGAAGAGGGAGGCGGTGGCTGCTGGTGCTCTCTGTGGAGGATGTGGCTGGTGAGGCTCTTAAATAGAGCAGGTTTCTTGGTGGCCAAGTACTAGAGGGAGGTGGTGAAGCCTCCCGAAGGTTGGGGCGGTGATGAGAGTTGGAGGGGGCTTTGTTGTTTTGCCGTGAAGGCAAAACTTGATGAAGATGAGGTTGGGTGAAATTATAGTGTGTGGGTGAAGCACCATTATTTCTAGTTATTGGGTGTGACAAACTCACCTAGTCCCGCGGTGCTCGAACACGCGTTATAACTACAATTTTAACTAAATTTACGAAACGTTAACGTATTAATTCAGGACCGTTAATCTAATATTTATTCTAAAATTTCCTACAAACAAAATTCAAAAATCTATTCAAATATTATTTTGCCATTAAAATTATTATTATGCCTTTATAATGACCGTTTTACCCCTACTAATTAAACGGGGTATTAAATGTCTTTACTTTAGGCAGGGAAGCGAACTCCGATCGGGTTACTTGGGGTACGGGACAGGCTTATCCTAACCCAGACAAGGGGGAATAGGCGTTGTTGAGAAGTCCTTTCTACTGAGAAGTCTTCTTTCTATTCGTTGCGAGATAGCTTTAGGAAAAATGGCACTCTTTCCACAATTTAGCATAAAAAATGTGCTCTTTTTAGCATAAAAAGGAGTATTTTTTAGCATCCGATTAGCATCCAAAAATGCATTCTATTTTTTATTCTTATTTGACTAGAGAGTCATCATATGGTAAGAAATCCCGTTCCATTTAAGAGGACTTATCAACTCGGGCTCTTTCCCTCTCTCTCATCCTCCCCCCCTTAGACAGAGCTTCGTCCTCGAAGCTAAATTCAAATAGCTAATCAAGGTGTTCAGACGATCTATCAAGAAATTATCATATCTGAGTCAAGATCACACAACAAGCAAGTAATTTTCACACAGCAAATAATAGCAAGTAGTCATTTTCTCTAAGACACATACATCAAATAAGGTCTTGGTCACGTCTATCTACTTAAGTGGTTATAGTCTCGTTAGGTTACTGAGTCTCAAGGCTAAGCACGTCTCAATTGTACTAAGAATGTAACACTACTTATCGAAAGGTTGTCGTCCCTAGAACTTAACTCAATCTTCGAAAAATACGAGGCCTTAGTACCTGATCAAGTAGGTTGTCAACCCGAAGTTGGCTGCTCATAGTTATGGAAATCTCCCGTGCCAACTCCGTACTCAGCTTCTGCCTCAGTCTTTGTCAGCACCGCATTTCTTCCTACATTGGCGTTCTAGGCTCCTGCTCCTCCTGCTCCATTGTTGTTGTTCATCATGTATTCGGCATTATGGTTTCCATTCCTGGGTTGAGATCCATTCTGTCCAGTATTTCCTGGGTTGTAGTTCTGCTGCCTTCCGTATCCATTGCCTCCATTGTTCTGATAGTGGCGGTTCCCATTCTGCTGGCGGTTTCCCTGGTAGTTGTTCTGTTGTGGTCCTCTAAAGTTGCCTCCTTGGATTATTGGCTGGTTCCCGACTGGTGGTCGTCGACATTCGTAAGATCGGTGTCCCATATTTCCACAATTGATGCATGTGACTACGTTTCCTTCACAATCCGCTCCGGGGTTGTTTCGTGGGCACTTCTTACAATAATGACGGCGAATTGGCTGAGTTTCAACACCCTGCTCATTGCCTCGGTTTTTCTCATAGTTACCTCATCCATTTTTAGGCTTGCCCTTTGCAAAGTTGGTGTTGCTTCCTCCTGCTTCTTCTAGCTTACGTTTCTTGCGTTTCTCTTCTTGGGTGACACGAACCCGATAGATGTTAGCAGCTCTATCGTAGGCTTCATGGAGAGTAGAATAGGTTCTGCATAACAGAGACTCATGTAGTCTTTCGTGCAGCCCAGCGATGAATTTAGAGACCTTGGAGTCCTCGTCAGGTACCATGTTGCCTACAAACCTTGTCAATTCTGTAAATTTCCGAAAATACTCCGTCACTGAGTCGTTTCCCTGCTGCAGGTTCTGGAATTCTAGTTCCTTGCTCTTTTTCACATGGTGAGGGTAGAAACGAGATCTGAGCGCAGTTTGAAGGGCTTCCCAGTTGAATTTGGGATCGGCTAGCAGAGTTTCTCGTGCATTCCTCCACCAAAGATGCGCTTCGCTTTTTAAGTAAAATACGGCACAGTTGACTTTACGGTCATCAGGACATTCTACGGTTTCAAGGATTTTATCCATTTCTATAATCCAATCCTCAAATTCCACAGGATCCTCTTTCCCTGTTGTGCACAAGAGATTCCGGCAGGGAGACCTCCGTGTACACCGTACGTAGTGGATCAAGGATCGCACAGGAAGAATAGGGGTGTGTGTAGGGAGAGAGTAAGTCAGTAGCAATGTCTGAGAGAGAGACAGAGGTTTGGCAGAGCTTCCGCGTATGGCAGTGTGTCTTTCTTTGTATGGAAAGGTTAACGATGTATATATACTGGAGAACATGACCGTTGTAGTGTGGTGAATGCGCCCATTAATGGCGGCTTAATTAGCTTAACCATAACGGCACGTTCGTCCGAGTATATAGGAACCGTTAGAGCACGTGGTGCGCGAGTACCGGAACCGTTACGAGGTTGACCGGGTTTGACCGGATTGACCGGGTTTGACCGGATTGACCGGGTCTAGGGAGCTCGTGCCATAGATCTCTCAAAACAGTTACTAAAGGTCGCGCGCGGGCTTGGCTCGCACGCGACAGGGCTTACTCTAGCCTCCAGACCACAAAGTCCCTACAAGTCCCGTGCAGCGGTATGCGAGGGCTCTGTCTCGCAGCCCCCACATGGATCAGCTCGGCTGGTGATCCTGTGTGTGTGGAGCACAATATGGTGTGCTGGATGGTTGCCACGTGGCCTAGATCTGCCATGTCATAAAGCAGTATCTACATTAGCCCCCTTTCTGCGTGTGAAGGCTCATAGCTGTATAGGCTTCCATGCGCGGAAACCAACATGCGCGTCGTCGCCACGCACCAATTCAAATACGGGTAGGTTCAGCCCCCGTGCGTGTCATTATGACCTAAAACCCCTAGAGTCGTGCCGTATGACCTTTAGGGTTTTAGGTGTGACGTCAGCCCGTCCTGTGATTGCGCGACACGACGGTGACGGTTGCGATTCGACTACTGAAGGGACGCAACCCTTCATTCTTCTGGATAAATACCTTGTATCCCATCATTGCAAAGCATCACTTCTTTCTCTTAAAGTGAATGGTACCCGGAGATCTTCGAGAGCAGATCCAGATAATCAATCACCAGTTCAGAACTGCAAATCGTATTCTCCAATTGTGTATATCCAAGCAAGCTTCAAGGAAACAAGGTTGGCCTCGTTTACTTTTGATTTAAAGTACCAGTGTTTGCCTTGAATCGCGTTGAATCTGTAAATCCATGAAATTTGCGAAGAGGCTTTTGATCTTTGAACCCGCTTCGTTTTAATCTTTCAACAATATCAACTCCCCAATTTCTGAAATCGGCACCGGAACTGTTTGCTTTGGTTTGCATAGATCTCAAATTCCAAAATTCAAACTGAAGTGTGGTGTGGTATTTCTCCCCCCTTTTTCTTGCCCTTTCGCAGGAATGGCCAAGACAAGAGTAACCAGACCCGTCAAGGAAGACGAAGAGATGCCGGAGCTTCCGCAGGCTCTGTGGCGTAAAGCCCCCTTTCTGGGTGGGAAAGACTTTTACCATGCGAGGGTGAAGGCGAAGAGGATGCCTGACCCTGTCCCAGCTGAGCAATTGCTGACGTTGACTCGCCCAGTTAACTCAGCCCTGCTCGAGTGGGTTGGTTCCGAGGATGTAGTCCGATTGGGGATCGAGAACGGGCACTTCCCGTATACTGCGATTTCTACTCAAGCGTTCGTCCAGAAATTGGACTATATGGATGAGTGGATCGACCACGTGTTGGATCATCACGCCGAGATTCTTGATAAAGCCGGCATTTTCTTTGCTATCCGTGCTATGAAGGGTGCTGCCGTGAAGTTGGATCAGTCCATGCTTCTAGATCTTCTGTCCCGTTATTCGCCCGCGACTCACACGTTTCATTTTGCTGAGTTCGAGGCTGCCCCCACGCTCGAGGACGTTCAAATGCTGTATGAGCTTTCCCCCATGGGCGAGGTGGACCCCTTGAGCCACTTGAGGACATCTGCTGAAATGGCCTTGTACGCGCAGATGGAGGAGTGCCTAGCAGAGGTAAAGAAAATCTCTACCCGGTGGACCACTACGAAGCCTCTTCCGAACTGGCAGCTAGTGGATACGTCTGCGAAGAATACCTGGAACAAGTGGTTGCAGTACTTCTTCCGAGACTATGCGAACAGCAGCATCACTAAGAAGCTTTTGAGCGAGAACCCGGAGGCCGAGAATTATGTAGAGGGCAAGGGCTATCATTTAACCCTTTGTGCCTTTCTCTGTGCTTGGCTGTCGAGGTATCTGATTGATGGTCATCCCCATGACGGGGTCTTTTACCATGTGCTGCCACTTGCTGTGAGGCTCGCTCTTGGCCAGAGAGTCGCACTCGGACCCTTGGTCCTGGGGACGCTATATTACAGGCTGGATCAGCTGGTTCTGGCGATGAGGGAATCGCGTGGCCGCCTCGATGTTCTGACCTTTGTCAATATCAGCTTTTTGACAATGTGGGTTTTCGAGCGCTGGCCGTCTTATGCTCCAACTCCCCTCCCACTTGAGAAGTGGTGTCCCCCAGGCGAGACGGAGGCGCGCAACAGCGGAAGGGCTGCGAGATGGTTTGGAGCAAGCAACACCAAGTGTACTTTGATATGCGACAAACGAAAGGAGTTTACCGCCAGGCCTTATGCCACACGCGTTGAGAATGTACGGTGGTTTCCAAAGCTATACCCTTCCAGAGGTATGGTCTTGTCAGAAGACCTTCTTTTTGAAAAGGGGCCGCATTTCCACGAACGCTATCGTGACTTCTTCTGTTGGTGTCTGCGAGGTTCTCTTCCTGCCCTTGCAGAGCATATTCGTGAGCTCGCGCCACGGTATGAAAGACTTACAGTGGATGTTGACCCTACTCGGGTCTCTCCTCAGTTTGGCTTTGATGCGGTGGCCCCATCGATCTGGCCCCAGTCTATTATCAGAGGGTGCTACAAGCGTTTGCTGACAAAGGAATGCAAGACGGTCCTTATGAGCAATCTTCCCTTTGAGCAGCCTGCGGGGACTCGCAAGGGTGGTTGTTCCCAGAACTGGATCGCATACTGGGTTGCCCAGCAAACGAGGATCGAGACGGAGGCGGCGGCGCAGCCAGGAAAGGCCCCCTTGATCAAGAGAAACTCTTTTCCGTTTCGCCCCAATTGCAGTTTGAGCGAGTCTGAGTATGGTTGCTACTCGCTGTGGGACCGCGAGAATCATTTGTGCCCCGATTTCATTCTGAAGGAGCAAGTCGACGCAATCAAGAAGGGTGACGCGCAGGTCATCAAATATAGCAAGGCGTTTGCTGAGGTAAGCAATTTCCTTATGTGCTTTGAGCCTTTTGATTTTCTCGCGCTGATGCTTTTCGTTCTGTATTGTTCAGTGTCATGTGCGGAGGTTCGCAGCTGGTGATCGCTCCAAATCGTTGGTGGACACCATTGTTGCCACCAGAAGGAGGGGGGAGTCATACCGGCTAGCATGGAGGATGGATGCCGAGGTCGAAACAAAAGTTCGCGGAGTCATGAACACTTTTGCTGACTCGCTGATAGACAACACTCCAGCTCCGTCTCCTCCTAGAGATGACCCGTCCCCTCCAGCGACTGCGGCGCCGAGAGTGAAGAGACCTAGGCAAAAGGGAATTACGATTTCTTCCCCTAGGAGTGCTCCAGCTTCTCCCCCAGTGAGGTCCCTTTCCATCAAGGACAAAGGCAAGGGTCGTATGCCCAGCAAAGTGCGAAAAGATCTCGCAGTTGAGACTTTCGTTCCATTCAACCAAGAGGAGGAAGAGAGACAGGAGCCCCAGGCAAGTGATGAAGAAGAAGCAACAGTTGTGATGTGCGAGGAAGAATCAGGAGGTACTTCCGTCGCATCTCCTTGCCCTTTATCTGGACTTCTTTGTAGTTCTTTTCTTTGAACCAAATATGTATTTGCAGATGATGATGATGAAGCCGTCGGTGGCCTTGTGGCCAAGAGGCAAAAGAGAGATGCCCATTCTGGCATTTCAGATGATCCTATAAGCGAGGATGTTCTTGCTGAATCCCGAAAGACAGCCGCGGAGGCTGCTGAAAGAAGAAGGCAGCGAGAGGAAGAGGAGCTCGAGCTTGTGAAACAGCGGAGCCTCGAGGAGCTGCATGTTGACGACTTAGTGCGTCCAGTTGGCGAGGAAGACGAGCTTCCCGAAGAAGTGGCTCCTCATGTGGAGGAGGAAGATGAGGTTCCTGGAGAGGACGCAGCAGAGCTGGAGCAAGTCCAAGCGGACTTCGCAGAGATCGCAGGTGGCGATAAAGGTGAGATCTTCAATCTCGCAGTTACTTATAGAGATGTAATTGTGGGTGCGTTAAAGCACGGTGTGTCAAAGCCTGACATTCGCCGTTGGTTGGTAAGCAAATGTGGAGAACCCTCAGGTAATTATTTTGAGTGATATGCGCATACTAGGCTGTAGCCACTTAAGGCAAAATCATGACTGGTTTACTCGCATCCCAGGTCACGCTTCTCTTAAAGATTTGCTTAGTGAGGATACACTGATAGGGCACGGTTCCACGTCCCTAGTGTACGATGAGGATACCTCAATCCCACCTTCGCGTGGAGGTGCTTATTCTCAGCTTTAGTAAAGATAGCGAAATAACTTATAACACAAGTTACCTCACTTTATCGCTTTTGGTATCGCAGGTCATGCTGAGGAACCTGAGCTGGAGCAGAGAAGTCAGCCTTCTGCATCCCATGTTCCAATTTCGAGCTCCCATACCGAGAAGCCCGCCGCAGCTGCTGGACACGCAAGTGAGCATCTCGAGGATGTCATCGAACTCTCCGATGATGTCGAAGCTGATGCTGTGCCGATGGACGAAGGTGTCCGTACTGGTGGTGAGGAAGAAAGGACGAGTGATGCTAACATTTTCGCATCTGGGAGTGTCCGCCCAGCGACTTCGGCTGTCCCTTCGCCTCCGGCGATGACTGAACCAGAAGCACCTATTCCTGCGTGGAGCATTTGGGGCTCGCAGGTTGGGAATGTAGTCGCAGCTGGTGCGGCCTACACTCTTCCTCCTGACTATGAGAGGTTGGAGCTCGCAGCTGATAGGAGAGCTATGGAGCGAGGGCAGTCTTCGAACAACCCAGTGGCCCGCATCCCTTCTCTTCATGAAATTCTGGAAGGCACTGGTAAGTAAAGATTTACCGTTCGCACGTCGCATTATTTGCTTGCGAGTTCTGACATTATAACAATTTTTGATGTCTCAGGTTTGAAGCAAACCGATGTAGACTGGGTGGTTCGAATGCGTCTCAGATACCCCCGATCGTTTGTGAGATCTCTGGAGATCGGACCTTTTGACAGGAGGCTATTCCTTACTGAAGCCATCTGGATACTGGAGCAGCTGTCTGCGGCTACACCTGCGACCATGTCGGCCCAGAGTGCTGAATTGCTGTGTGGCATGTGCCAAAATCTCCTGTTCAAAGTCCAAGGCAGGCTTGGTTTCAAATTCCTCAAGGACAGAGTTACACTGATTCGCGCAGCTGTAACTTTGAATCTCGGTCACCAGAATCTCGCAGCTGAGATGCAGAAGGTGGAGCAGCAAAAGCAAAAGGTTGATGAAGCTTTGAAGCTGTATCAGGAAATGAATGCCAAGTGCGAGCAACTGAAGCAAGAAGTGAAACAAGTGGAGAAGCTGAGCGAGCAGTTCGAGCCCCATGATTCCTTAATCAAGAATTTGTTTTGACTTTTCGAATTTTTGAAAAGAAAACAGGAAAATGGCTGAGACATTAATGTAATGTTTTGAAACATTAATGTAATATTGCTAGGGTTTCTCCCCCTTTTTTTTAACAACAAACAATGAGTTTGCCCGTTTTGCCCTTTTCGGGATTTGATTGGACATTTCTGTGCATATCCAATTATGACATCAGCAATAGATTTTCTGCTTGATTTTCGCGCTAATTTCTCGGCAGATAAGCACGCTTCCGTTGGGAAGTCCATCCGAATCATGACTATCCGTCATTTATTAGGATACGCAACTGAATCGTCGTAGCCTTTAGTAGGGTAATTGATTGTTACCGCTTTTCAAGGCGTAAGTGATTGAACTTACCCTCCTTTTGAATTTTGCTGACTCATCTTAGGCAACCGAAGAGTCTCCACAGGGTCTATATAAACCCTGTCTTTGCCATTTGGGTTCTTCATCCCAAACATGTGCTTTGCCGTGAGTCCTTACGACTGCTGGCTTCAACGCTTGTTTTTCGTTGAATCATGGCAACTAGGAGTTTTGAATCCTGAGTTTGCGCTTTGTGCTATAGAAATAGTTTCCAAGATCCACTTTATGAGGCTTATTGCTGTTTATAACCATCATAAAGAGGATGCAGATAATTCCTCATGTGTGTTCGAAGGAATTTCTTCGTGTATTATGTGTGCAGGTCATGTTTCCGGCCGCCTCGTGGCGAGGTGCAGCGCCGAAGTGACCGTGCTACCGTCTCGTAATGAACGGCGTGATTCTTCTTCAGCATCCCTGGAGGAGGGTTTCTTGCCTCTTCGTTCTTGAACTCAGGAGGCTCGCCAATGCCCTTGTCTATCAGGACAAGGAACCCAGTACCAGAGGAATGACGGCTTCCCCTGTTTTGCACGACTGCATGCGTCGGAACAGGTGGTTCCTCTGGTACATATCTTGATCAGACAGGGGTCTCGTCAGATCCTAAGATCTGTGGACGTAGATTCACCCAGATCTTGCTGCTATGGATGTAGCGAATGGCGAGTTGATCTCTTCGCAGATACATCCCACTTGCTACAGATCTTTGGCCGCAGATCTGCGTGCTGTGCTGCCGGTATCAGGACCGGTGGATTCTCTCTTTTCTTAGTCGAGAGTTCCCTTGGCGCATCTCTGGCTTACCAGCCATTTTTCGAATGTATTGTTAGCCATGTTGGCTGTGTAGTTAGATGCGAGCTTTTCGCTTGTAAGCTGCTATCTAGATAGATAAATTGTAAGTCATTTGACTCATAATGATATATAGCTTTTGTACTATTTGCTCTCTTTGCAACAAAATACAATTTCGCATGCGTTTCGGCTTGTTTTGCCTTGCATAATGCCATGTAATGATTTCACATATGCGACGTCAATGCGCAGATGTTTCGCTAGATCATTCGAGATCATAATTTCGCAGCTATGCCATCTTGACGAATGGGCTTGCAGGTGGTCGTTGTAAATCGTATGAGATCACGTTCACAACTTTGCTATCATAACAGATAGTTTTTTAACAGATCAACTAAGATCATTGAGCGGTGCGAATTGCTATCATAGAAGATAGGCTTTATTGGAGAATTGCTTGAGATAGTTTCTCGCATAAATTGCTATCGCAGCAGATAGACCTTTAGAAGGTCTAGCAAGATGGTTCTGCAGTTACGTTGCCATCGTAGCAGACGGGCTTGGGTGATCAACTAAAATCACTTTGCGTATAAATTGCTACCGTAACAGATAGGCTTGAGAAGATCATATAAGATCGCATTTGTGTAAACCGCTATCGTGAGAGATAGGATTTTGATGATCGATTGAGATTGGCTTAAAAAAATCATACAAGATCGCACTTGAGTAAACCGCTATCGTGAGAGATAGGATTTTGATAATCGATTGAGATCGTTTTTGTATTTTTGCTGCTATCGTAGGAGATAGGCTTTGGATGATCACTTAAGATCGCATTTGCATCGGCTGCCATCATAAAGGATGGGCTTTAGATGATCAATTAAGATCGCGTTTATGTTGACTGCTATCGTGAGAGATAGGCTTTGGATGATCATTTAAGATCGCATTTGCATTGGCTGCCATCGTAAGAGATGGGCTTTTAGATGATCAATTAAGATCACGTTTATGTTGACTGCTATCGTGAGAGATAGGCTTTGGATGATCATTTAAGATCGCATTTGCATTGGCTGCCATCGTAAGAGATGGGCTTTTAGATGATCAATTAAGATCACGTTTATGTTGACTGCTATCGTAAGAGATAGGCTTTGGATGATCACTTAAGATCGCATTTGCATTGGCTGCCATCGTAAGAGATGGGCTTTTAGATGATCAATTAAGATCACGTTTATGTTGACTGCTATCGTGAGAGATAGGCTTTGGATGATCATTTAAGATCGCATTTGCATTGGCTGCCATCGTAAGGGATGGGCTTTAGATGATCAATTAAGATCGCGTTTGCTATCGTAAGAGATAGGCTTTGATGATCAATTAAGATCGCGTTTGCGTTTGGCTGCTATCGCAAAAGATAGGCTTTAGATGATCGATTGAGATCGCGTTTGCTATCGTATGAGATAGGCTTTGATGATCAATTAAGATCGCGTTTGTATTTGCTGCTATCGTAAGAGATAGGCTTTGATGATCAGTTAAGATCGCGTTTGCTATCGTAAGAGATAGGCTTTGATGATCAATTAAGATCGCGTTTGCGTTTGGCTGCTATCGCAAAAGATAGGCTTTAGATGATCGATTGAGATCGCGTTTGCTATCGTATGAGATAGGCTTTGATGATCAATTAAGATCGCGTTTGTATTTGCTGCTATCGTAAGAGATAGGCTTTGATGATCAGTTAAGATCGCGTTTGTATTTGCTGCCATTGCAGCGAATACATCATTGTTAAAAGCAATAACAAATAAACTAGAGCGATATAAACGGCTAGAAATATGAACTTCTCATTTGGGAGAATTCTTTTATTATAGCATTCTCATATGGGAGAGATAGGATTACAATCCTCTCATATGGGAGAGGAGATTGCGAATATCGTAGCCACATGAGACATTAAGCAACGTTATCATAAAACGTATGAAATAAGAGGAGTCAAGGATAGTACTTCTTGATCCAGCGCATGTTGACTGAGCTTGGAGTTGAGGTTGTGTCGTGCAACCTTCGTATGCTGCAGTAGCCGCTATCGAAGACTTCTGTGACTTCGAAGGGTCCTTCCCAATTAGCTGCGAACTTTGGGTGAGTTGCTTCTCGCATGCAGTGGTCAGATGCGCGCAAGACCAGGTCGCCAACTGCGAAATCCCTTCGCTGGATTGTCTTGTTATAGGCGCGAGCGATTCTTTCCTGGTACCGCTTGTTAGTCCTTTTGGCTTGTTCTCGCTTTTCTTCCAGCAAGACCAAATCATGATCGCGTTGATTTTCATAGAGTGCATGGAAGGCCAGCCTTGCCGAATTGACTCTGACCTCCGCAGGTACTACAGCTTCGGCCCCATAACATAGTAGAAATGGCGAGGCCCCTGTAGGTGTCCTTGGAGAAGTTCTGTAGGCCCACAGAGCTATGTTAAGGGAGTCGGCCCACTTCTTGTGGTCATCTGCGACCATCTTGCTCAGAATTCTCAACAGTGTTTTGTTAGTCGCTTCGGCTTGTCCGTTTCCCTTTGGATAATAGGGGGTGGAGCATATTTGCCTGATATTGTACTCCGCGAGTTTCGTAGCTACCTGACGATTAACAAAAGGAGTACCGTTATCTGAAAGAATAGTATTTGGGATTCCGAACCTGCATACGATGTTTTCCTGGATGAAGTTAACCACAGCCAGCGCGTTTGCCGTCTTCAGTGGTATTGCTTCCACCCATTTGGTGAACAGCTCGGTTGCGGTGAGAATGAAATGGTTCCCATGTGACGTTGGTCGGATGGGGCCGATGAAGTCCAAAGCCCATGTGTGGAATGGCCATGGCGTTCCTAATGCATGTAGATCCACGGCGGGAGCGTGCACTAGGTTCCCTTTGAATTGGCATTCTTGGCAGCGTCGCACCTTGGTGCGGCAATCGACTTCCATCGTGGGCCAGAAGTATCCGATTGAGAGGAGTTGTCTGCATAATTTCGCACCTCCCTGGTGTTCCACCTGATGAGAAAAGTCCATGACTTCTTGTGCTTCCCTGCCGTCTAGGCATCGCAGCAAGTTACCTTCGTGACCTTTTCGCCAAAGCAGGTTTTCCTGAACCAGGTATCGAGAGGCTTTCCTCTTCAATTTGTCGGCTTCTTTTCTCGATTCGGGTACGGTGCCCTGGGTGAGGAATTCAAACAATGGCTTCCTCCAATCTGCGTCGTCATCGGTTAGAGCGACGAGTAGAGAATCTTTGATGAGTGCGCAACTTTCGCACTTCCCTTGTATCAGGGCTGCAGCTGTTGACATGCCTGGCCAATGAATGCCATATCTCTGAGCTTTCCTGTAGATTGACACCTCGCTTTCTCCGCAAGCGTGTTGGTGAATCTTTTCTAACAGCTGTTGTCCCTCTTGCTCGGAGACACATCGCATGAGTATTCCTCCAGGACCCTTGTAGTAAAGGGTGTTGTCGTGGATGCAGTATCCTTTCGTGAGTACCCAGCTTTCGCTGCTGGTACCTTTCGCAATAGCTTGCAAGATTGCTTTTCGCCAGTCTGCGTCATCCATGTGTTCATCGTCGCACGCATCTTCTGTTAATGCCGACGATGTTCGCACTTCAATGGAAATCCTTGCGGGGCATTTGTCTATGCTGACCTTAGATCCCAGAGTTGCTAAGGCGTCTGCATGCCTGTTGTCCGCTCGGGGTTTGTGCTCGTATTTCACGTCGCAGAATTGCTGCATCAGCTTTTGCACTAGGGTGCGGTATGGCAGGAGGTTGATCTCCTTTAAACCATATTCGCCTGAGGCCTGCTTAACAATTAGTTTGGAATCTCCCATGACTGTTAAGTTGCTCACTTCCAAAGCTTTCGCTGCACGGAGCCCCGCGATCAGAGCCTCGTATTCCGCCTCGTTGTTAGTGACTGCGAAGTTGAGTTTTGCGGACATCTGTATGACTTCCCCGTCCGGCTTTGTCAAGACTATCCCAATGCCTCCGCCTTTTCTGGTTGACGAACCGTCGAAGTGGAGGGTCCAATAGGGCACGTCGATCGCGTAGATTTCAGGGCCTTCGAGCTCTTCCTCGATCACAGGTTCGTGACTGTTGTCGGGAAACTGTGCCAACAGATCTGCTACCGCCTGCGACTTGATCGCTCTTGGTTTCACGCATGTGATATCGTATTGAGAGATGGTCATGTACCATTTCGCCAATCTCCCGCCCGGAGTAGTGTGAGTTAGCAGGTATCTTATGGGGTCGCTTTTGGTGACCACCACTACTTTGTGCGATGCAAAATAGTGTTTCAACTTCTCTATTACGAAGAATAAAGCAAGGCAATGACGTTCGATGTCTGTGTACCTTGATTCAGCAGGCTGCACAATGCGAGAGATGTAATAGATGGGCCTCTCTTGGCCTTCATACACCTGAGCCAAGAGTGCTCCTATAGATTTCCTTGTCGATGTAAGGTATAGCAGAAGCGGTGATCCCAGTTGAGGCGCGATCATTATCTTTGGGGATGTGAGTAGCTCCTTTAGCTTTTCGAATGCGGCTTCGTGATCAGGAGCCCAGTTGTACGCGGCGTCCTTCTTGAGAAGAGTGCTGAAGCAGCATGTGATTTCGGCGATTGCTGGGATGAATCTCCGCAAATATGACAATTTTCCCAAGAATGTTTTCAAGGTACTTTGGTCGTGAGGTGGCGTCATGCTGGTGATGGCTGACACTTTCGCAGGGTCAGGCTCGATCCCTTGGCGATGGACTACGCATCCCAAAAACTTTCCCGAAGTCACGCCAAACGCGCATTTCATGGGGTTCATTTTCAATTGAAAGCTCCTGCATCTGTTGAATACCTTTCGCAGGTCTGCAAGGTGATCTGCTTCATACTTGGATTTGACTACCAAGTCATCCACATAGAATTCCACTTCTTTGTGCATCATGTCGTGGAATAGAGCCATCATGGCCCGCTGATAGGTTGCGCCTGCGTTCTTAAGACCGAATGGCATTACCGTATAGTTGAATACCCCCACGGGAGTGATGAATGCAGTTTTCCTTGCATCTTCGGGATCCATCTTGATTTGATTGTACCCGCTGAAGCCGTCCATGAAACTGAACATGCGATGGCCTGCTGTTGAATCAATGAGCAAATCGATGTTAGGTAGTGGGAAATCGTCCTTAGGACAGAAGCGATTAAGATCTCGGAAGTCCACGCAGATGCGGAGCTGTCCGTTCTTCTTCACCACCGGCACGATGTTGGCCAACCATGTGGGATGGTGATTTGGCTCTATGAACTTGGCGTCTAGGAGTTTAACAATCTCCTGCTTGATCTTCACGTTGAGCTCTGGCCTGAAGCTTCTGGTGCTTTGCTTGACCGGTTTAGACCCTGGGATGATGTCTAAACGGTGCATGGTGATGCTCGTGTCCAGACCCGGCATCTCGTTGTATTCCCATGCGAACACGTCCTTGTATTCAGTTAGGAGCTGCAGCAGTCCTTGTTCCTCTTCGCTTGTGAGGTCCGCACTCAGGAAGACTGGCCTTTTCTTTTCCTCGTTCGGGCTGAGGAACACTTCCTTTAGCTCTTGCTTTTGTGGTCTTGGCCTGTCTTCCATGCATTCGGGCGCTTCTTTGAGTTTCTCCTCTGGAGTACCCTGTGTTGGCTCTTCTGTCAGCGCAACTTGCTCGATTTGATTGATTTGCCCAGGGACATCCCCATGCCCGTGTGAGGACGTCCCCGCGCACCTTCATATGCGATAGCATTTCTTCCCGTTGGCGTAGAAGCTCTCTATCTCCTTGCCCTCGGGGTCATGCTTTGCGATCCTCTTCAGAGTGTATACATTCTTGCGATGATATGCGATGCGCGGCGCCTCTTCGTGAGTAGGCGGCGTTTCCTTGGTATCTCCCCTTGTCACCATCACGCCTGCAGGTGACTGGTCCTTGATGTCCTCCCAGAGAGGTAAAGGAGTAGGGTTGAATGGTCCGGGTGTTTGCTCGTCCGCCATCTCGGTGAACCACACCGCCTCGCTGAGATGCGCTTCGTCCAAGTTGAACGGGTTAGTTGAGGCCGGTATCTCGACAATCCTGTCGTTCCAAATAGCTTTCATCACCTGGTGAGCCGTCGAAGGGATTGCGTTAAAGCGATGAATCCAGGCCCGACCTATGATCATGTGATATGTGGTGTTCGCGTCTATGACATAGAACTTCGCTGAGCACTTGATTTTGCCGATCTGAACGCCCAGGCGGATCCACCCGATCGTCATTCTAGAATCGCTTCCGAATCCCACCAGCGGGGATGGACGCTTGACTACCTTGTGCTCGGGGATCCCTGCTAGCTTCAGCGTGTGGAGTGGAACAACATTGACCGCTGCTCCTCCATCGACGAAGGCTCGCTTGAATTCGACGCCGTTGATGATGGCGGTCACGTACAGGGGCCTCTGGTGGCTCGCATCTGTCTTCTTGTCGCTGGCAGAAAAGGTCATAATCTTTTCTGTGGAACGGGACGCCCTGACGACTTTCCCGTTGGAGACCACGAGGTCCTCCTCGTAGTCCTCTGCTACCCTTAAGATTGCCTTTGTCATGTCCGCTCGACATTTTTCGGAGAAGTTCATCTCGTTGAAGAATTTGTCGAAGCCGTGCGACCCTTTCATGCGGTCGGCACGCTCATCTTCCGTGTCCATGCTGTAGTCTTCATCTTCATGGACTTCAGCAATGATGGGCAGACCATCTTCTGCGACTTCTTCCAAGTCCACTATCGAGATCATGGCGACCTCTTTGCCCTTTGAGCCCGAATCTGTATGGGCAGGCAGCGGGTTGTTGCGCACATCCTTCCGGTGGTCGCTGACGATGAGTTCGCCGTTCTTCATCTTCTGATCGAACGCGAATCTGAGCTTCTTGCACTCGGCTGTGGGGTGCATGACCTTGCCGTGGTATTCGCACCACTTAGGGTCCCTCGTCATCTCCTTGGAGGGTGCTTTCTCGAGCGGTGGTAGGACGCCGTCCTTACGCCACTGTCTGCAGAGATCGTTTGCTTCCTCCACCGAGCATGGCAGAGGTGGTGCATCGAAGTTTGCAGCCTTTGCTTGCTTCTGGGGCGAAACTGTATTGACCTCAGCTTCGCGTCCCCGCTTGTAGCCAAATCTGCCGATCTTGTAGGTGGTGCCGCTCGCAGGTCGTTCTGGAGCGCTCTTCTTTCTCTGTCTCTCGACAATGGGCTCGATGTTCATCGTGCATTCGATGAGCTTTGAAAACGTAGGTGTTTGCAAATTGATCAGCATGCTTTTGTATTCGTCTCGCATGCACTGCAGGCATATCTCTACGAGCCGGCTTTCGAGCATTGGATCCTTGCACTCCAAGGATTTCGCTCTGAATTTCTTGATGAAAGTGATTCCATCTTCCTCGCGTTTCTGATACATCCGTGAGAGATGGATCATCGTCACCTTTTCTTCCATCTGGAAGAACTTGGTATAGAACTTCTGGACCATGTCGTCCCAAGTTTTCACAGATCCGGCCTCCAATGTTCGGTACCATTTGTATGCTACATTCCCAAGAGTTTTTGGGAATTCCCGCATCAGCAGTTTGGGATCGGCTCCGTATGGACCCATGACGTCGATGAAACGCATGACATGCTCATGAGCGTTTCCATTGACGTCCTCGAACTTGTCCCATTTGGGAGCCTTGTACCCCGCCGGGTTAGGCATGAGATAGATCTCTCGTGGGATGGGTGGATCGTTGTCTAGCTTCGGGATGATGGTATCCGCGAACGACTGATGAGCTAAGATGGAGTCCACGCGCTTCTGCAAAGACGTCATGCATTCTGGAATGCTTCCCTCGGTAGTTGGCGGAGGGGTTGCTGTAGGCGGTGGCGACACATATGCTGCCGGAGGATTGGGAGTGTATTGACTACCCGCGTTTCCCCAGATTGTCGCTGGTGGAGGCAGAGTGTACTGCAGAGCTGGGTTGGACGCCAAAGCCGGGGGCTGAGAGGCGTGAGCAGCAGGGGGCAGCATTTGTGCCGTTGACCCTTGGACCGAAGGCAGCTGCGTGGCCGACGGTGGAGTTTGCAGATGAGGGTTGGGAGGCGTGGCCGACACTCCCAATCCTGGAGCGGTAGGGGTTCCTCCTCCCTGGGGGATAGCGGCGGCAGGTGGAGGATTTGGCGCAAGAGTGCCCAGGACGGCCAGGATCCGTTCTAACTGCGCGGATTGAGACTTGAGAGCTTTTGCCTGACTTTGAACAGTAGCGTCCAAAGACTCTAAAGTTGGCGCCTGGCCGGGAGTCGTCGGAGTACGGCGAGCTTCGTCTCCCGAGGGAGTTTCGGTGGAAGGAGATCGATTGCTGACATCGTCCTCCTGAGACATGGTTGCTTTTGCTGGTAAGTTCACGTCGGGTTCACCAAAATGTGCACAAGAGATTCCGGCAGGGAGACCTCCGTGTACACCGTACGTAGTGGATCAAGGATCGCACAGGAAGAATAGGGGTGTGTGTAGGGAGAGAGTAAGTCAGTAGCAATGTCTGAGAGAGAGACAGAGGTTTGGCAGAGCTTCCGCGTATGGCAGTGTGTCTTTCTTTGTATGGAAAGGTTAACGATGTATATATACTGGAGAACATGACCGTTGTAGTGTGGTGAATGCGCCCATTAATGGCGGCTTAATTAGCTTAACCATAACGGCACGTTCGTCCGAGTATATAGGAACCGTTAGAGCACGTGGTGCGCGAGTACCGGAACCGTTACGAGGTTGACCGGGTTTGACCGGATTGACCGGGTTTGACCGGATTGACCGGGTCTAGGGAGCTCGTGCCATAGATCTCTCAAAACAGTTACTAAAGGTCGCGCGCGGGCTTGGCTCGCACGCGACAGGGCTTACTCTAGTCTCCAGACCACAAAGTCCCTACAAGTCCCGTGCAGCGGTATGCGAGGGCTCTGTCTCGCAGCCCCCACATGGATCAGCTCGGCTGGTGATCCTGTGTGTGTGGAGCACAATATGGTGTGCTGGATGGTTGCCACGTGGCCTAGATCTACCATGTCATAAAGCAGTATCTACACCTGTAAATTCCATTGGCTTCATGTCTGCTACTTGCTTGGCCCAGTTAGTTCCTGTATGACTTCCGTTACTCATCATCTGAGTCATTTGCACGAAGAACTGCTCCATGGTGATGTTCCCAGCCATCTGTTCTGGTCAAACTTTCCTATAGTAATATTGTAATGGTCTATCAGTCTCACCCTACGCTACCATGGGTTATGGTCCGGAAATCTCAACAACTATCTCAAAATTTCACAATTTGTACCACCTCTAACACAGTTATCACATAGCACGCATCATATAGAAACTTCTCAATAAAACACATATAACTCATGTCAACAAACAATATAAATTTCTATGCACTACATGCAGAAATCAAACTCCATCTCCATCCTTACGAAGGTAACCACTATCCATAATCATTGAAATGAATCTCAAATCAAACCATATCACATAAAACTCAACAATCTCAAAACAGGATGAGGGTGGGCGGGATTAATCAAAACTTATCCTTAGGCTACCCATAACCCGAACGTCTTTTCCAATTTTAACTATCTTGCCCTATGTTCATTTTAGTTACCCTACAGGTTTTAGACTGGAACGAATGCTCTGATACCACCTGCAACGACCCGTGAATTCCCAAGCCTTCCGTTCCGGACCGGAAAGCCCAGGAGGGCGCTGCTAAAAGTAACGGCGGAAATCAAAAGCATAACATCCCAACTTATTTATTTATTACATAATATTAAACATCACAAAGTGTCTCTAGATATTACACAAGTGTTTTCAAAACTACAACGTTATTCATGCTAACAAAACTAGATTCTACTGAAGGTGAAATCCAACTAAGTGAGTCTCGTACCCAGCTACACCTTAGTCTTCAGCTCCTAAACCTGCGGTGGGAAGGAAAACAGGAACCACAGTTTCAAAGTCAGCATGGAAATACTGAGTAAGTGACACCCAAGCTCGTAAAACGGAAGACGAAACATAACTTTCTTTCCACAATAAATATACAGAGGAAATAAATATCAGAAAAAATTTAAACTTGCAGAGTAAATCAGGAACTCAAATATAAACTGTAAGACTGTAAGAAATGAACATGGAGCATCCAGTAAGAACAATTATAAAATTCTCATTCTTTTGATCTTGCTTTCTCAACTTTCAAACGAGGAGGATTAGTCCCAATCTCTTTCTTCTTTTCTTTTGCAAATATCCAAATCTCAGAGAAACTGTATTATTAACTTTGTTGACACGGGGAATAATCTACTAACTTTACGCATCCAAGACCTTAAGTGCCGGCACCCTCTAAGACTTATTGCGGCCAGAGAGGTGAGTACATGGAGCGACCCGGCAGGTTGCGACCGGGTTAAAATAAAAACGGGTCGAGTGGACGAGGCCAACACGACCAATCTAATCACAGGCCGAGTGAACAAAGTCAACACGGCAATAATACGCTTCTCGCGGACAACTCTTTCCACTTTATGTTAATTACGCATTATTATTATTATTTTTCGTGTGACAATATCAAGCAAAAGAACTTCTTTAAAATGTAAGAAAATATCAAATAAACATGTAAATAAATAACCAACACTTTTCGAGACAGCTATTAAAATCAACTTGTGACACGAAAGGAGCTTGACGCGCAAGGCTTGGCATGTTCACTTACCTTACTTCCGTAGCACTAGCACGTCTAAAAGCTTCTGCAGATGCACTTATTCGTCGTCTACAAACCTAGGCCAAAAATGGTCGGAAATCGTCAATAAATGAAGCAGGTCGGAGTCTCACATCGGAGTTTCCGGAGTTGAAGCTCACACGCCGGCTTTAATGGCTTCTTTGGCCGGTTCTGAGCCTGCTGCTGACTTGGTGCGGGCCTTAGGAACCTAATGGATGCACTGGAAGACATTGGGTGTTGTGGCGGAGCTTGGCCAAGATGGTCGCCGGAAATAATGGAGGTTCGGCGGCGGCGGTAATGGCTTTTGCTATTGCTGTTGCTACTCTCCGGTTGCTCTGACCTCTCCTGGGTTCTTAACAGAGTAAGAGAGGCTGAGAGAGTGAGCCGAATAGGAGGGAGAAAGAGGTGGTGAAGTGGGTCTTCTCTGGTAGTTGTCCCGACGGGAGCACCACGGCGGTGGTGTTGCTTCTCTCTCTGTCCTCTCTGCTGGTGATGTAGTCTTCGAAACAGAGAGAAAGGGAGGGTGAGAGGAAGCAGAGGATGAAAGAGGTGGTGGTGGGTTGCTTTTGCCGAAGCAACAACAATGGTGGTGATGACGATGTTGACGGTGAAGAGGGAGGCGGTGGCTGCAGGTGCTCTGTGTGAAGCCTCCCGAAGGTTGGGGCGGTGATGAGAGTTGGAGGGGGCTTTGTTTTTTTGCCGTGAAGGCAAAACTTGATGAAGATGAGGTTGGGTGAAATTATAGTGTGTGGGTGAAGCACCATTATTTCTAGTTATTGGGTGTGACAAACTCACCTAGTCCCGCGGTGCTCGAACACGCGTTATAACTACAATTTTAACTAAATTTACGAAACATTAACGTATTAATTCAGGACCGTTAATCTAATATTTATTCTAAAATTTCCTACAAACAAAATTCATAAATCTATTCAAATATTATTTTGCCATTAAAATTATTATGCCTTTATAATGACCGTTTTACCCCTACTAATTAAACGGGGTATTACATCAAGTGTCGCGAGAAGGGAATTACGACTTCCTTACTATTGAGTTAGGAAGGTCCCACAGGCTTCTGTCGGATCCTCCCTATCTCCTGATAGAGCTTGTGTAGGTAGATGTTGCCTAGGAGGGCCGATAGTAGTACACCGTGTGGAACGGAGTAAGGGCCATTCTCACCTCCTACGAGTCGTCCAGTGAAAAAGACTTTTTTAATGGAGTATTTTTTCATTTTTCCTTTTTTAAGAATATTGTATATATCAAAAGTGGCATTCATACCTATTAATTTAAATACCACCACTAATTGAGAAAGTCGCGTATTTTTTTTAACTTTGTTACCATCTATAGTAACACAAATCTTTTCTAAAAGAAACATAAAATGAATAACACAAAATGCCGTGGAACAACAATGCAGAGTTGAGGTGCGTTGACACGAATTCTTACGTGTATGCGCAAGTGAACGGTCAAAGTAATAAAGAGTGAGTATTGAAACTCAGGTTGTCGAACCCACAAGGACAGATAGTAGGTTTATTGTTAATTAGAGATTAAATTTAAAGAGTGTAATTGAAATAACAGGAAGAAAGTTGTTGATTTGAGAAGTTGTCACCCCCGATCAAGTGACTGTATTATACTAACTAGAATACTATATTTTTTGTATTTTCTGAATTAAACAATGTTTTATCAAATATGGAGAGTAACTAGGCGATCTATGGATCCCCTAGGGCAGTAGACAATTCCGGATATTGCTTTGAAACATGTAATATTGAATATGCTCTTGATCACGTTTCGGTACTCACAATCTTCTGTCGATCTCAAGTAAGCCTATGCTAGATTCAATAGTCGTCATCTGTCGATCCATAACTATATCACCTAACAAGCACTAAGTTTAATCCTACGTTTTGATCCAAACCCTAACACTTCGCCTTTCGGTCCATCATGATACGGGGTTGCTAGCAATCCTAGATTCACAAGCTAATCTATCTTCACCTGTCAGTCCATCAATCTTTCACCAAGTAATTACCCTAGTTCATGACGCTAAGGTAGCATAAAATAAAGAACAAGATTACTAGAAGAAGCAAATTCACTATTACTTTAAGCTAAGATACACGTTATGTATTGAAACATCTCATATGATCATTCATATCCTACCAAGAACGTGTCAATAGTGCAAGTTCAACAATCATTCAAACGAGATAAAATCAATCCATCACATGAATCCATAAGCACGAATCAATCAACAAATCCGGAACGGTGTCTAACAAAGCCCTAGGCTCTCCATAGAGCCTAGCAAATAAAACTACTCAAATAATCTGAAAATAAGTGCTAAAAAGTTCATAGTATTGAGAAACGATAGAAAAGATAGGAGGATAGTCAAACTCGTGACGAAAATCGCGTTCCGGCGACTCCGGCGTTGTTCTCCATGTCCCTCGTGCTCCCTAGCCTTCTTGGATCTTCCCCAGCAGCGTACCACTGTGTTTTAGGTCTAAGAATTCGTTTCATAAGGCCTGGGCACGAATTTTAATGAAACTTGGCCGAAATTGCACTTCAGCCCCTCCAGTTTGTAATTCTCGGACAGAATTGTAAGCTGATCTTGCGCGGGCTGTATCTCCCTCATACGGACTCGTCTTCGGGCCTACCATATATAGTTGGAAAGCTACGGATGTCTACTTTCCAATGACGCAGCCCTTGCTCCAAAATTATTTGTATATTTTCCTGAGCATCGAAAAGAGTGCAGGCTGGTCCTGTGTGACTTTTCCAACTTCGCTCCGTTTTTGCGTCTCCTTTTCTCCTCTTCATCTAGCTCCATTCCAAGCATATCCAAGCATCTCATAAGCTCCAATGCACCTATTTTACTTGAGATACACAACACTAAACAACCCGTACAATTATCATAGCAAATATGAGAGAAAACATGCACAAATAGGCTAGAAACACAACTTTTCACTCTTAGGCTTATAAATCGACAAATTCACATATTTGTGCAAATATAACATATAAATCATGTGAAATAAGCCTATTACAAGTAATATGGAAGTATAAAAATAACTCCTAAAAGAGAGATATCAAATACCCCCACACTTACCTTTTGCTCGTCCCAAGCAAATCACTATTTACTAGCCGACTAAGACACAAACGACACAAGACTCGACAATGCAACAATATGATGCAAATGCAAACTACGACTCGATCCTACACACACACATATATACATAAAACAAACTTTTCATATTTTTGGTTGAGATCGGGCAATCTCCATTGGCTTAAATCGATTATTATGAAGTGATGAGAATCCTAGGAACAAAGCATGAGTTGAAACTAAATTCGACAACGAGAATCTCCCCTAGTTAGTATAGAAAGCCTAACTTTACTAAGCACAAGAGTACGCTACCTCTTCGCGTGTGCCACGAAATAAGAGACTACGCTAGGCAAAGCCACATCCAAGGTCCGAGCTTCTAATCCGCTAACGGTTTTCACATGATGAGGCTTAGGGACATATAGATAACCTCGTCGAAATCAAGTCCTAAGCGTCACATTCTCACATCAAATCCCACATCTCACACACCCTCACCACGATGATAGGAACCAAAACCCCAAGCTCACCACCTCCGGCCCTCAATTCCCTCAAACCCCGGTACACTAGTGATCTCTTTGGCCATCGTCGTTTGTCGTGCATGAAACGTGAACCGTCGTCGTCAAAGTAGCTCCACCACTCGTTTCAATTCAATTCCAACTAAACTTTATTTCATCTCTCCTTTTTCTTTTTCTCTTTTTTTTTCTTTTCGTTTCTGTTTTTTTTTTTCATTATTTTTTTTTTCTTTTTTTTCAATAACTCTCTCAAACTACCAACCAAAATCCAACAATAATATCCGAGTGGTCTTCAAATAATAATCAAATATGCTAGGAGAAGAAAACACGTAAATCGATGAATGAATATCACATAAAAATATCATCTCCTCCTAACTCAATCAAAGTCCATGTCAAATCCAAGCCGCGAAATCAATGAAATACATGTGTGGGAGTGGAGTCGCACCAGCTCACACTCAATGTCCGAAGTCAAAAGTCGACACCCCCACACTCGAATGTAACCATATCCCCTCTCAAGTAGTCCCGAAGATGAATGTATCTCGTGCCTAATCCAACCGATCCTCCTACACCAAAGTAATCAAAACCGGTACCTAGCACGATCCACCAATTAAGTTCACCCAACCCAAATCCGTGCGTATTAGATTCACGCACTCACGACTCTCCACAACTGTGTCCATGATGTAATGGCATGGAACACCGCCACACCGAAGTGCGCAAGCCCACTCACTCACCCTCGCATCCCCTCGTAGATAATAAATAAAGTGCAAGCGAGATGTAGAACTCAACGAATTGTATAATCACTCCCTCATCGAACCCCCTCAACTACACAACCCCCTCGTGACGCACTAAAGTGGTGATTCTAATCAATTTGTGATGAAGGCCAAGAATCGTCACCCTAGGTCCGAAGGCTAGCAAAGAATCCAAGGTTCAAATTAGGGCGTCTAATGGTCCTACAAGGTGAGTTCTAAAAGCAGTGAGTGCTCTAATACACGTCCTCGCACAGCTGTTTCGTGTGCCACTACGAGGCGGGTTGGCGACTACCTAAGACGTACACATGGATGTTCGGCTTGTTTAGCTCACACCTAACTCAGCTCTTGTAAGAAAATAGGCACACACTTTGAGTTTGAAAATCACGTACGTGTTAGAAATAGGTAGGCACTCCCGTAAAGAAAGCCTCTCTATACCTACTAGGGGGACTCACGTTGTCACTCTCGGTCGCAAATCATGCTCTATGCCTAAAATCCTCACACTTCACGATTTATCAAACTTTAGCCTCTTTTGATTGCCCTTTTCTCAAAAATTTATCTTTTTTAATTTTTTGGATTTTTCAATTTTTTTAATTTTTTTTTATTTGATTTTTTCATATAATTCCTACACTACATGCAAGCCGACACGAACGAAACTACACAAAACAGTCGATAGGGTAGGTAGACTCAAATAAGAAAACGTGCAATATTAAATACAAACACAAACAAGTATATACACGACTATCAAGTCACAATACGACATACTATCACAATATCACGACAGGGACTACAAAATTAGACACAATACGACACGAACAACTATATGCAGACATGGCGATGCAAACACTGACTGGCTAGCAAATAGCTAAAAATCCCCCCACACTTGAGCGCTTCGTTGTCCTCAACGAATTTAGAGATCAACCAAGAAGACTCGGCATTCAAATGCGAGGGGCGGTGATTCTACTCGGAGTCAAAGTCACGGCACAAGAAGGTAGTTCAACAAATTTAGAGCTAAAACGAACTACGTGCACGTGACAAGTTGTGTGTACCGAAATTAAGCAAGTACTCAAGTATTCCCTAGGATTCTAACAGTTAATCACAGCGGCGACTACGCACCGTGACAAAGTAGTCAAAATAAAATTCTAGAGCAAGTACAATGTGCCTAAACGGTAAGTAAAGAGAGAGAAGAGAGACTCACAACCGAAACTAGGTCGGGGACGAAATCCGATAGCTGTTGACTGAGATAGCAAGAACAATCCCCAAGCAAACATTGTGTGCACAAAAGCAAGCTCCCTTGCGGTCGAGCGTGTGTAACACACCGGGGTCGATTGATCTCTTGTTGTTGCTGACGAAAAAGAAACGAAGAATGCCCGAGCTCACATTGCGTACGACAATGTCAACTCCCGTGATGGTCGAGTGCGCGGTGGCACACCGGGGTCGATGTCTTCATCCAATTTTCAACTCCATCTCATTAAAGTGTCTTCATATCAAGTTAGCAGCCCACTTTTAAATTGTGTCAAATTCTCAGTATGACACATAAGTCAATTTGTGCCCATATGAGAAGTACATGAGTTCCTGAACCGTTGACTTCTACAAAACCTTAACTGACCCCCCATAAGCAGACCCCATACTTTATCTTATCAAAATTAATACACACCAATACTCATGGTTCGTTCTGTAAATCACTGGAACCGAACTTGTAGGAGTTAGAACAGGACGATGGGGTTCTGTTTTACTTGGCACCCGGATCTGGGTTTTCGATTCTTGCGAGAGGCAGAGATGATGGTAGCACGGAGGGTGATTAATTGGGGGTGCTGGTTTTTTTTCGATTTGAATTTGCGTGTGGCTGGAGTTTGGGTTTGAGGCAGTGGCTGTAGGCGCTGGTGGTGATTGCCGCTGGTCGATTGATTGGGCCGACAGAGGTGGTCGGCAATCATGGATGCCGACAGATGGGTCTCAATCGTACAAGAGGGCGGCGTCTGGGTTCTCTCAATCCGCGAAGAAGGAGAAGGCGGCGAATAGGAATTTTTGATTTTTAGAGCTAGCAGCCGAAAAGAATGGTGGCCGGTGTTCTGGGTTTTTCCGATTCAAATGGGGGTTTGTTATGATTTCAGTAGCTGGACCATGTTGCAATCATGTCCAAATTGATGACATGAACTGAGGGATAGCAGTAACCGTAGGATTAGAATTATCGGTGTAATCTGGGCCGTTCAATTCTTGTTGCCGTTGGATTCAAATGAAGGAGTGGAACGCTGTCGTTCCACTAAATGAGACAGCCAGCTGGCGTACGTGGCAGAGGGAAGCTTCATGATTGGTCTGGGTTGTCACCGAAGGCTGACGTGGAGATGAGCTGTCCAAACCGTTACATATTTTCTTTTATTACGTTTGCACCCCTATCTGTAAGTTTAGATAATTACAATTAGTACCTATGCTATATATACATGTAATTACAGAGAGACCCAGATGTTGAATGAAATATCCTTCTCTCTCAAATTCATTTTCCTCCTTTCTCTCTTCTTCTTCTTCTTCTTCTCCGATCTTCTTCTCGTTCAAATTCTCTGCAACCTCTCAAATTCAGGTGAGATCCAAGCTCGAGGACCTCACAAGTGGTATCAGAGCCAGGTTCTGAACCGAATAAGGGGACTATGGCCGCCAGAAAGAAATCTCAGCAGCTAAATCTCGCCGATCCAGAAGCTAAGGTTTCGCTCATGGAGGAGCGATTAACAGACATCGAAGGCACTATGGACGAATTGAGAGTGCAATTCGTCAATCTCGGTGAAGGTATGAACTCCAGATTTGTAGAAATTTCTTCTGATTTGCGTAAAGGTCTAGAAACTCGAATTGAAAGGCTGGAAATGAGGTTTGAGGACCAATTTAAGAAATTATCTGCCAATTTGAGGTCACCAGGAAATTATAAACAGAAGGAGAAGTTAGAAGTAAGCTCTGAAGTGGATAATGATGGGATTGAGCCTCAGGGAGATGGAATTTTTAGGAGGCCAGATCATGTTTCATCTTCTGCAACTAGAAGTACACTAAGAGAAGATAACAATGTGTATTTGAAGAATTATGCAAGTGGAACTATTCCACTACCTAAATTGGAATGTCCAAGGTTTAATGGAGAAGATCCTGTTGGTTGGCTGCAAAAAGCTGAAAGGTATTTTTAGATTTATAACATGAATGACCACCAGAGACTCATACTAGTATCTCTGCACTTAGAAGGAGAAGCTGAGAGTTGGTTTAGGTCAGAAATGAATAATTTGGAGAATGTAACTTGGACACAATTTGCTGAGATGGTGTGCACTGAATTTGCTGAGCCAGGACATGAAAATTTGTTGGGAGAATTCAGCAAACTAGTACAAACCTCTTCTGTGCTGGAATATCAGGGAAGATTTGAATCTCTAAGGCCTAGGGTGAAGGCCATGTTTCCATGGATGGATGAGAAGTATTTCATCAAAATCTACTTAAGTGGATTAAAAATTGACATTAGGAGTGCTGTGCAGTTCCAATTTCCACAAACATTGTCTCAGGCCAAGGCCATGGCAAGGCTACAAGAGGTACACATTATTCTGTGGAGCAAACTGTCAAAGATGAGATGAAAGATTGGATGAAGGGACAATACAATAAGACAAATTGGGGAAGAAACAAGACAAGTACCAATTGGTCTTCAAAACCAGCACTGAAAATGACTGAAGGAGTTCCATCAAAGACTCCTTATAAGAGGTTAACTGCTGCAGAAATGAAAGAAAAGAGAGACAAGAAGCTGTGCTTCTATTGTGATGAGAGTTACACACCAGGCCATAAATGCAAGCAGAAACAGTTATACCTAATTATTGGCATGGATGAAGGAGAGGATTCAGAAGAAGGTTACACTCAGTCCACCATTGAAACTAGCAGCAATGTGATTGAAGAAGAAATTCACAATGAGGACACCACTCTTGGCATTTCAGTACATGCCATGTCTGGTAATACTGGGGTGGACACCATAAGGATTCTGGGTAGCATAAATGGAAAAGAGGTACATATACTTATAGACACTGGATCTACCCACAATTTTATTGATGTCAACACTGCACAAAGAGTGGGATGCACCCCCCAGAATGATAAGACAATGCAGGTAGCAGTGGCTGATGGATCTGTGATTGCTAGTACTGGAATTTGTAGCAAAATACACATACAAATGCAGAAATGTCAAATAGAAAGTGAGGTGAGAGTGCTGCCTTTGGGAGGATGTGATGTGGTGCTGGGAGCTCAATGGCTGAAACAGGTCAGTCCTATTTCCATTGACTTCAACAAGAAGGCATTTGGATTCCAATATCATGGTCAAGAAGTGGTACTCCAAGCTAACAGATTGCCAATGGAAGTTAAAGAGACCCACCTCAATGCCATTCATAGATACTGTGACAGAAATGCAGCAACCATCACAGCACAACTCTACACCATTAATGCAGCTGAAGACAACACCCCAATTCCACCTCCATTACAGCCACTACTGCAAGCCTACTCTGACATATTTGCAGAACCTAAACAGCTGCCACCTAAGAGAGCACAGGACCACCAAATACCTCTCAAAGAGGGTGCTACCCCTGTTTGTCTAAGGCCTTACAGGTATCCATACATCCAAAAGAATGAGATAGAGAAAATGGTGTTGGAAATGCTAGAAAATTGTATCATCCAGCCTAGTACCAGTCCATTTGCAGCTCCAGTACTGCTGGTCAAGAAGAAAGATGGGACATGGAGATTTTGTGTGGACTATAGGGGATTAAATGAGGTGACAATTAAGAATAAATTTCCAATTCCAGTCATAGATGAGTTGTTGGATGAGCTGAGAGGAGCTGCAGTTTTCAGTAAGTTGGATTTGAGAGCAGGTTACCATCAAGTGAGAATGGCAGAAGCTGATGTGTACAAGACAGCTTTTAGAACACATGAGGGACTTTATGAGTTTAGGGTGATGCCATTTGGATTAACAAATGCTCCTGCTACTTTTCAATGCCTAATGAATCAGGTATTCAAAGCTCATTTGAGAAAGATGGTGTTGGTGTTCTTTGATGATATATTGGTGTACAGTGGCAGTATGGAGGAGCACATAGAACATTTGTCTATTGTGTTTGAAGTGATGAGAAGTAATCAGCTGTATGCCAAAATGAGTAAGTGTTCTTTTGGTATTGACTCAGTTGAGTACCTTGGTCATATCATCAGCAAGGAGGGAGTCAAGACAGATCCAAGGAAATTACAAGCAATGCAAGACTGGCCACTTCCCAACAATTTGAAGTCATTGAGGGGGTTTCTTGGCCTCACTGGCTATTACAGGAGATTCATTAGAGGTTATGGAGTTATTGCTAGACCTTTAACACAAATGCTCAAGAAAGGAAGTTTTAGCTGGGATGATAACTCAAGACAGGCATTTCACCTCCTCAAAGAAGCTATGACTAGTTCTCCAGTGCTGGCTTTGCCTAACTTCAAAGAACCATTTGTGATTGAGACAGATGCATGCCATGAAGGTATTGGTGCGGTTCTGATGCAGAACCATCAACCATTGGCTTATTATAGTAAAGCTTTGAGTGCAAAACACTTGGGTTTATCTACTTATGAGAAGGAGTTGTTGGCAATTGTGAATGCAGTGGCTAGGTGGAGACCATATGTGGAAGGCAATAAATTCATCATTAAGACTGACCACCACAGTCTTAAGTACTTACTGGAACAGAAGTTAACTACTGTGCTGCAACAGAAATGGATCTCCAAATTGTTAGGACTACAATATGAGATACACTACAAGAAGGGACAAGACAATGTAGCAGCTGATGCTTTGTCAAGAAGGGATCAAGACCTAGTTTCTGTGGAAGGAGAGTGCAAAGCTGTATCAACTGTAACCCCCAAATGGATGAAAGAACTTATATCTAGCTATAACAATGATAGCTGGGCATTGGAATTGATCAGTTCTTTGGCTATTGACTCTGACTCTCATTCAGGTTACAAACTACAAGATGGGGTTATCAGACAAGGAAATTTGATTTATGTGGGAGAGGCTTCAGATCTAAGAGAGAAGATCATCAGGGAGCTGCATGACACTGGAGTGGGAGGACATTCAGGTATTTTAGGAACTTATAAGAGGGTGAAACAGTTGTTCTTTTGGCCAAAATTGAAGCAGCAAGTCAAGAAATGGGTGCTAGGTTGTGACACCTGTCAAAGAATGAATTCAGAACACTTGCCATACCCTGGCCTCTTGCAACCTCTTCCTATCCCTAATCAACCGTGGGAGCACATTGCTATGGACTTCATTGATGGATTGCCAAAATCAGAAGGCAAGACCACCATTTTGGTGGTGATAGACAGGTTTACCAAATATGGGCATTTCATTGCTCTCACTCACCCTTACACAGCTGAGACTGTGGCTGCTGTTTTCTTTCAAAATATCTGCAAGTTGCATGGCCTTCCATGTTCTATAGTGAGTGACAGGGACACTGTGTTCTTGAGCTCTTTCTGGCACACTCTTTTCAAAACTGCAGGGACACAGTTGAAATACACTACTGCATATCACCCTCAGACAGATGGCCAGAGTGAGAGGCTAAATCAATGCTTGGAGGTGTATTTGAGATGTTTGAGTGCAGATAGACCTTACAAATGGGTTAAGTGGTTGGGATTGGCTGAATGGTGGTATAATACCAATCATCACACTGCTTTGCAGCTGACTCCCTTTGAGGCATTATATGGATACAAACCCCAGCATTTCAATTTTCACCAGCTCAACAAAACTGGTAATGCAGAGGTGGATCTCTTTATTGCAGATAGAGCCAAACTCCTACAGCTGCTGAAGGACAATTTGTTGAAGGCTCAAGAAAGAATGGTTCATTATGCTAATAAGCATAGGACAGAGAGGGAATTTGCTGAAGGAGACTGGGTTTTTCTCAAACTCCAACCCTACAGGCAGAGCTCAGTGCAGTTGAGGTCCAACTATAAACTTTCTCCCAGATTTTATGGTCCATTTCAGGTAATCCTGAGAATCGGAAAAGTAGCTTACAAATTGCAATTGCCTTCTCATTCCAAGATCCACCCAGTTTTTCATGTGTCACAATTGAAGAAGGCTATTGGCAACTACTCTGTTACTGCACAACTGCCTGCAGTTGGTCCTGATGGCCAGTTCTTGGTTGAACCCATTGCAATTTTGGACAGAAAGTTGGCCAAAAAGGGGAATTCATCTACTGTCATGGTTTTAGTCCAATGGATGAATCTCTCCCCAGCAGAAGCAACCTGGGAGGATTACTATGACCTTAAAGCTCACTTCCCATCATTTGATTCATGAGGGCATGAATCATTTTAGAGGGGAGCATTGTTATGATTTCAGTAGCTGGACCATTTTGCAATCATGTCCAAATTGATGACATGAACTGAGGGATAGCAGTAACCGTAGGATTAGAATTATCGGTGTAATCTGGGCCGTTCAATTCTTGTTGCCGTTGGATTCAAATGAAGGAGTGGAACGCTGTCGTTCCACTAAATGAGACAGCCAGCTGGCGTACGTGGCAGAGGGAAGCTTCATGATTGGTCTGGGTTGTCACCGAAGGCTGACGTGGAGATGAGCTGTCCAAACCGTTACATATTTTCTTTTATTACGTTTGCACCCCTATCTGTAAGTTTAGATAATTACAATTAGTACCTATGCTATATATACATGTAATTACAGAGAGACCCAGATGTTGAATGAAATATCCTTCTCTCTCAAATTCATTTCCCTCCTTTCTCTCTTCTTCTTCTTCTTCTTCTTCTCCGATCTTCTTCTCGTTCAAATTCTCTGCAACCTCTCAAATTCAGGTGAGATCCAAGCTCGAGGACCTCACAGGGTTCTGGGTTGTTTCGGTCGGTCGATGGTGCTCACAGAGATGCGATGGTGATATGAGGTGGAGGTGCTCTGCAGGAGGGTTTCGACTGTGGGGTTTGTGTAGTCGGAGAATATGAGGGCGGAGAGAGCTTCGGTGATTCAATCGATAGAGAGAGAAGGCGACGTGGGTCGCCGGTTTTGTGAGGTCTCCGACCTCACAGAAGCTCCGACGACCGGTAATTGCACCGGAGATGAGAGATTGATCAGAGAATTGATCTCCGAATGAGAAGAGAAGAACTAGGGTTTGAGAGGGAAGATAATTTGGGGAAGAAATTGGAAATTTCATAAATCGTAATGAAAAATATTACAACTCAGCTATTTATACTAGGGGGTAGGCAAATGTAATTTACCTATACTAGTAACGGTCTGCCGAGTCAGCATTCTCCAACTCAAACGCACCAATCAGCGAGAGAGAAAATGCTGACTTGGGCAAGTGACCGGACAACTCAGCCTAAACGGCACCGTTCTACTTAACCCATTCAAATACAACGTTCTAATCAAATCTACGACTCAGATCATCTCTACCGCCTGATCTAACGGCTACTGCTACTGCTCATTACACGACCACAGTTTTGGTCACTTTGCACTTCAGTCCTAATTAGACAACCACCGTTTATACCTCTTTGCACTTTGGTCCTTCCTCTGCAACCCTGACAAGTGCCTCCCCCTTAAGAAAGCTTGCCCTCAAGCTTGAAAATTTGGAAATTGCTTCTTCAACTGGTAGTAATCTTCCCAGATGGCCTCATCAGGAGATAAATTCAATCACTGCACTAATACTTTCACAGTGGAGGAGTTACCTTGCTTAGCCAATTGTCTGTCCAAGATTGCCACTGGCTCCACTAAGAATTGGCCTTCTAATCCCACTTTAGGTAACTGAGGAGAAGCAGTGTAGTTGCCAATTGCCTGCTTTAGCTGGGATACATGAAACACTGGGTGAACCTTGGAATGATCAGGCAAATTTAACTTGTATGCTACCTTGCCAATTTGCTGAATAATTTGAAATGGTCCAAAGAACCTAGCAGATAGCTTGTGGTTGATCCTCAGCTGCACAGATTGCTGTCTGTAGGGCTGTAACTTCAGAAAGACCCAATCACCCACCTGAAATGTCCTCTCTGTCCTGTGCTTATTGGCATAGTGAACCATTCTCTCTTGAGCCTTAGACAAATTGTCTTTGAGAAGCTGAAGCAGTTTAGCTATGTCTTGAATGAATGCATCCACTGCTTCCACCCCAGTCTTATTTAACTGATGGAAATTGTAGTGCTGTGGTTTGAACCCATAAACATCTTCAAAAGGGGTTAATTGGAGAGCAGTATGATAATTGGTATTGTACCACCATTCAGCCATACTCAACCACTTAGCCCACCTTTTTGGCCTATCTCCAGTTAAGCATCTAAGATAGATCTCTAAACATTGGTTCAGTCTTTCACTTTGACCCTCTGTCTGGGGATGATATGCAGTTGTGTACTTGAGCTGAGTCCCCATTAACTTGAAGAGTGTATTCCAAAATTGGCTGAGAAAGATAGGATCTCTGTCACTAACAATTGAACAAGGAAGGCCATGTAATTTACTCACATTTTGGAAGAAGACTTCAGCTATTTCTTCAGCAGTGTAGGGGTGTGCAATAGCCATAAAATGCCCATACTTTGAAAATCTATCAATGACCACCATTATAGCTGATTTATTCTCATTCTTAGGCAGTCCTTCCACAAAATCCATGGCAATGTGAGTCCAAGGTTTGTCAGGAATGGGAAGAGGTTGCAGTAAACCTGGATATGGAAGGTGTTCAGACTTCATCCTCTGACAAATGTCACAGCTCTTGACCCATTTCTTGACTTGATCCTTCAATCCTGGCCAGAAGAATAACATTTTAATCCTCTTATAGGTCCCTAAAATTCCAGAATGCCCCCCTACTCCTGTGTTATGCAATTCCTGGATGATATGTTGTCTGAGTTCTGAATGATTTCCCACATAGATCAGCCCCTTATGTTTCAAAACCCCATCTTGCAGTTCAAAGAGAGGACAAGCCTGACTATCCACAGCTAACTTAGACATTTTGTCAATAGCAAAACTGTCATTTTTATAACTGTCCTTGACTTCTTGTAGCCATTTAGGAACCACTGATGATACAGCACTGCACTGGCCTTCTGTGTCCTCTCCAGCACTACTCCTTCTTGACAAAGCATCAGCTACCTTGTTCTCCTGCCCCTTCTTATATTGAATCTCATAATGCAGCCCCAATAACTTGGAAATCCATTTTTGTTGAAGTACTGTTGTGAGCTTCTGCTCCAAAAGGAATTTAAGGCAATGGTGATCAGTCTTAATGATTAATTTGCCTCCCTCTAAGTAAGATCTCCATTTAGAAATGGCATGAACCAAGGCCAACAGTTCCTTTTCATAAGTTGACAATCCCAGGTGTCTTGGAGATAGAGCTTTGCTAAAGAAAGCCAAGGGCCTATTTTGTTGCATTAGCACTGCCCCAATACCATCATGACATGCATCAGCTTCTACCACAAACATTTCTTTGAAATCAGGAAGAGCTAGTACTGGAGCTTGAATCATGGCTTTCTTGAGAGTATTGAAAGCTGATGTAGCTTCTGGACTCCATTTGAACTGTCCCTTTTTGAGCAATTGAGTGAGTGGTCTAGCCAAATTTCCATAACCCCTAACAAACCTCCTGTAATAACCAGTGAGCCCTAGAAATCCTCTGAGCTCTTTGATGGTCTTAGGCAAGGGCCATTCTTCCATAGCACTCAATTTTCTGGGGTTAGTTTGTACCCCTTCTCTACTGATGATGTGTCCTAAGTATTCTACTGCTTCTAAGCCAAAAGAACACTTACTCAGCTTTGCATATAGCTGATGTTTCCTCATAGTCTCAAACACCAACTTCAAATGCAGTAGATGCTCCTCCATGTTACCACTGTAAATTAATATGTCATCAAAAAATACTAGCACCATATTTCTCAGATAATTTCTGAAAACATCATTCATAAGACATTGAAAGGTTGCTGGAGCATTGGTAAGGCCAAATGGCATTACCCTGAACTCATATAACCCCTCATGGGTTCTAAATGCAGTTTTGTAGACATCATTCTCTGCCATTCTCACTTGGTGATACCCTGATCTGAGATCAAGCTTAGAGAAGATAGTAGCTCCCCTTAACTCATCCATAAGCTCATCAATAACTGGGATTGGAAATTTATTCTTGATTGTGATATCATTCAACCCTCTGTAATCCACACAGAATCTCCATGTCCCATCTTTCTTTTTAACTAGTAAAACTGGAGCTGAGAAAGGGCTAGTGCTTGGCTGTATAATACCATTATCTAGCATCTCTTTTACCATCTTCTCAATCTCATTCTTCTGTAAGAATGGGTATCTGTAAGGCCTCAAGCATACTGGTTGAGCTCCTTCAATTAGTGGTATCTTGTGATCTTGGCTCCTGGGAGGTGGTAGTTGATTTGGCTCAGCAAATAAGTCTTGAAATTGTTCAATGAGTGGCTTTAATACTTCAGGGGTAGTACTATTTTCCTCCACCATTCCAATAGAATAAAGCTGAGCTGCAATGCAGAACTCATTATTTTGGCAATAGGAATGTATTGTGTGAAGTTGCTCTTCCCTGGGTTTTGATTCACTTTGGTGAGCTGTAAGTAACACTTCTTGTCCCTCCCACTGAAATTCAAAAGTTCTATTGTTAAAATCCATGAAAATGGGGCTAACCTTCCTCAGCCATTGAGCTCCCAACACCACATCACAACCCCCAAGTGGCAACACTCTCAAATCAGTGATAATTGTGCATTTTTGCAACTCAATTTTTGCTTCCTTGCAAACTGCATTACTGCACAATCTACTTCCATCTGCAACTGCTACCATCATCTCCTTGGTGTGCTGGCTCCCACATTGTACTCTTCTAGCTGTGCTCTTGTCTATGAAATTGTGAGTACTGCCAGTATCAATCAAAATGTGCACTTCTTTCCCATTGATCCTTCCAATTAACCTGATAGTTTCTGCACTAGCACAACCAGACATGGCATGTAAGGACACTCCCAATGGCACTTCCTCTTCCAGTACTGTTTCTATTTCAGGTGCCACCTCTGTTTGTTCTTCAGTTTCCTGCACTGCAACTTGACTTTCCTCTTCCTCTTCTGAACCAATTACCAAGTAAAGTGTCTTCTTAGCACATTTATGCCCTGGGGTATAACTTTCATCACAGTAGAAGCACAGTTTCTTGTCTCTCTTTTCTTTCATCTCAGCAGCAGATAGTCTTTTAAACACAGAATTCCCTACTTTAGTAACTCCTTCTTCCTTTACCATGTTCATCTGTCCCACTTTACTCTTTTCTGCACCATGAGAGGAAGCATAACCAGTCTTGTTGCTACCTTTTTCTGTTAATGTGTTTCTCTAAGGACTCCACATGTCCTTCTTCTAATCTTGCAATAGCTTTAGCTTGTGACAGAGTTTTAGGGAAATGCAGTTGTACTGCTCTCTGTAATTCTTCTCTCAATCCACTTAGGAAGCTCCTCACAAAATACATTTCATCAGCCCATGGTTGTAGTGCTTTAATCCTAGGTCTGAGTGCCTCAAATCTAGTTTGATAGTCTGCCACTGTGGTATGCTGCATTAGCTTGTTAAACACCCCCAAAATGTTCTCATGACCTGGTTCAGCAAACTCAGCACATAATTTCTCACTAAAATAACTCCATGTGAGGTCTTCTAACTGATCAAATTCTGATCTGAACCAGAAATCAGCTTCTCCATCCAAATGCAGTGATGCCATAACCAGCTTTTGGCAGTCACTCATTTTGTAAATTTGAAAGTATCTATCTAATTTCTTCAGCCATCCCAGTGGATCTGTGCCTCCAAATCTAGGAAATTCAATTTTAGGCAATGGAATGCCACCACCAGAAAAATTCCTTATAATACTAGCACTTTCTGCTGTGTGTATTTCTCTAGTGACATTGCTGCTGTTCTCAGCTCTTTTTCCTAGTGAATTTGGAGTTCTACTTTCACCATTCAACACCTCTGAATAGCTTGCCAATTTTTCCTTGTCTCTTTGGTTAGCTAATGGATTATAACAGTTTGTGATCTTTTTGAATTGATCATCAAACTTCTTCTCCATAGAATTAAGGCCTTCATGCAAATCAGTTTTCAATTCCTGCCTAATATTGTGAAATTGAGTACGCATACCTTCATCAAGCTGAACAAATTGCACTCGGACTCCATTCACCATTTCCTCAAAGTCGTTGAGACGCTCTTCGAGCACTATCACCTTCGAATCAGCCTCCATGGACATGAGGTTTTGGCTGCGAGTGTTGGGCATTTTCAGGCCTCTCCGTGAAGGTAACCAGGCTCTGATACCAACTTGTGAGGTCTCCGACCTCACAGAAGCTCCGACGACCGGTAATTGCACCGGAGATGAGAGATTGATCGGAGAGTTGATCTCCGAATGAGAAGAGAAGAACTAGGGTTTGAGAGGGAAGAGAATTTGGGGAAGAAATTGGAAATTTCATAAATCGTAATGAAAAATATTACAACTCAGCTATTTATACTAGGGGGTAGGCAAATGTAATTTACCTATACTAGTAACGGTCTGCCGAGTCAGCATTCTCCAACTCAAACGCACCAATCAGCGAGAGAGAAAATGCTGACTTGGGCAAGTGACCGGACAACTCAGCCTAAACGGCACCGTTCTACTTAACCCATTCAAATACAACGTTCTAATCAAATCTACGGCTCATATCATCTCTACCGCCTGATCTAACGGCTACTGCTACTGCTCATTACACGACCACAGTTTTGGTCACTTTGCACTTCAGTCCTAATTAGACAACCACCGTTTATACCTCTTTGCACTTTGGTCCTTCCTCTGCAACCCTGACAGGTTTTCATGGCGGATGAGGACAGGTATGGGCGGCTGTGTGGATTCAATTGCGGGTTTTGGGGTTTGGGTTTCTGGGTGAAGGCAGTGAGAGAGGAGAGGGCGGAGCAGGGCAAAGATTGAGGGGTTGAATCGTGGCCGGTTTTGATGGAGGTCGACGGCGAGTTGGATCGGTGTGGCGACGAGTCTGAATCGCGGAAAAGGATTGACAGTGAGATACATTGGGTTTTCAGAGAGGAGACAGAGGAGAGGGGTTCGGCGGTCGGAATTAATGGCTGCGGTGGTCGATTCTAGTTTGGGGCGGCAGCTTCTCTGTCGATTCAGAAGATTCAGAACACAGGTCTACAGGTTGCTGCAAGGGGTTCTCACTGTTGCAACTAGATGGTGCAACATAAGGGGTGCTGAGTGACTTTTCTTGAACTTCCTGAAACTGCAAAAACTTCCCCCTTCTCTACAAATCCAACTCCCTGACACATGAATCCAAGGGGCTCGCCAAACCACGAGACGCATGCATTGCTATCATTTTTCTCTCCACTTCCTTTTCTTCCACCACTTTTTCTCTTTCAATTTCTTCCCAATTGAACAAGAACAGATCCTCACAATAAGCTCATATCGCAACAACGAGGAACACGTGTTGCACATGTGAAAGTTTTCCGAATTTTTTTTCTTCTTCTTCTTCTTCCAATTCATGAGAATCATCATCACAATCATCGCAACAATAAGCTCAAGTCTCCCATGTCGTGATAAGAAATTGATGTCATCTTCGATCGCCTTTTCAATTTGCAATATCTTCATTGACGTATCAAACGACAACTCATAAACTATGTGTGATTGAATATCTTCGCCTCCTTCGCATGAAGAACCCGAATCATCTACAAAGTCAATCTTGGCATCTTCTTCATCTTCGTCATGCTCACACATGGGATGGTCCATCAAATTTGCTTCCGGAGAATCAAACACATCAATATTGATTTTATGAAGAAGACTTTCAATCTCACCAAAAATAGCATCGTGCTTCTCCCCCATACTTGAATCAAGCCACGAATCAATGTTTGGACATGTTGGGATACACAGTGGCTCATCATCATCTTCTTTGAGCATTGGTATTGGAGTACATTCTTCATTAGAACGAAGATTGACACTCATATAAAATTCTTCAAGTCTTGCTCCAAATTCTGCCACGTCCAACACCATTGTCATTGCTCTCTGTTTCAATTCTTCGATTCCCTTATGCAGTGCTCCAAACAATTGCTGAAGCAAGTATTGGCGGCTATACATCATGCTTTTGCTGGCATAATATTCCGCAATATCTCCTTCAGGGTAGAATCCATCCTCGCGATCAATCAGTTCAGCTAAACAGACAAAACGTCCTTCGTTATTATCCCCCATGCTTAGCAAAATTCCTGCACACCAAAGATCTCAAAAAATACCGTGAGGTGATAAGAATAAATAATAACAATAAAATAAATAAAAACTCTCTAAACTAATTTCTAATTAGCAAATAAACCGATGTCCCCGGCAACGGCGCCAAAAACTTGACACGAATTCTTACGTGTATGCGCAAGTGCACGGTCAAAGTAATAAAGAGTGAGTATTGAAACTCAGGTTGTCGAACCCACAAGGACAGATAGTAGGTTTATTGTTAATTAGAGATTAAATTTAAAGAGTGTAATTGAAATAACAGGAAGAAAGTTGTTGATTTGAGAAGTTGTCACCCCCGATCAAGTGACTGTATTATACTAACTAGAATACTATATTTTTGTATTTTCTGAATTAAACAATGTTTTATCAAATATGGAGAGTAACTAGGCGATCTATGGATCACCTAGGGCAGTAGACAATTCCGGATATTGCTTTGAAACATGTAATATTGAATATGCTCTTGATCACGTTTTGGTACTCACAATCTTCTGTCGATCTCAAGTAAGCCTATGCTAGATTCAATAGTCGTCATCTGTCGATCCATAAACTATATCACCTAACAAGCACTAAGTTTAATCCTACGTTTTGATCCAAACCCTAACACTTCGCCTTTCGGTCCATCATGATACGGGGTTGCTAGCAATCCTAGATTCACAAGCTAATCAATCTTCACCTGTCAGTCCATCAATCTTTCACCAAGTAATTACCCTAGTTCATGACGCTAAGGTAGCATAAAATAAAGAACAAGATTACGAGAAGAAGCAAATTCACTATTACTTTAAGCTAAGATACACGTTATGTATTGAAACATCTCATATGATCATTCATATCCTACCAAGCACGTGTCAATAGTGCAAGTTCAACAATCATTCAAACGAGATAAAATCAATCCATCACATGAATCCATAAGCACGAATCAATCAACAAATCCGGAACGGTGTCTAACAAAGCCCTAGGCTCTCCATAGAGCCTAGCAAATAAAAATAATCAAATAATCTGAAAATAAGTGCTAAAAAGTTCATAGTATTGAGAAACGATAGAAAAGATAGGAGGATAGTCAAACTCGTGACGAAAATCGCGTTCCGGCAACTCCGGCGTTGTTCTCCATGTCCCTCGTGCTCCCTAGCCTTCTTGGATCTTCCCCAGCAGCGTACCACTCTGTTTTAGGTCTAAGAATTCGTTTCATAAGGCCTGGGCACGAATTTTAATGAAACTTGGCCGAAATTTCACTTCAGCCCCTCCAGTTTGTAATTCTCGGACAGAATTGTAAGCTGATCTTGCGCGGGCTGTATCTCCCTCATACGGACTCGTCTTCGGGCCTACCATATATCGTTGGAAAGCTACGGATGTCTACTTTCCAATGCCGCAGCCTTTGCTCCAAAAATATTTGTATATTTTCCTGAGCATCGAAAAGAGTGCAGGCTGGTCCTGTGTGACTTTTCCAACTTCGCTCCGTTTTTGCGTCTCCTTTTCTCCTCTTCATCTAGCTCCATTCCAAGCATATCCAAGCATCTCATAAGCTCCAATGCACCTATTTTACCTGAGATACACAACACTAAACAACCCGTGCAATTATCATAGCAAATATGAGAGAAAACATGCACAAATAGGCTAGAAACACAACTTTTCACTCTTAGGCTTATAAATCGTCAAATTCACATATTTGTGCAAATATAACATATAAATCATGTGAAATAAGCCTATTACAAGTAATATGGAAGTATAAAAATAACTCCTAAAAGAGAGATATCATGCGTGCAAATGCAAGATTCCGCGCTCAAACGTAGGCGCGCTTAGACGCAGCCATCTACGCTTGAACGCAACTAACTGACTACATAATCTATCATGGTGGTTCGGACAGGGGCATAAGTGTAAATTCATAAGACAATTTTGGAAACTGACGGAATATGAATAAGAGGCCCTCTAGGCAAAGAAAAGCGTCTTCGGCATTACCGCTTACCTGCATAGCATAAGCTAAAGCAAGGAGCGATCCCCGTTTTTAGCAGAAACTCGTTTGATTTTCACTTATCTATATTTTATGAAATTATGCTTTTCAACAATGTACGCTAGCTAAACACTTTACCTAGATTCTCGGTGAACCTAGGGTTTATGAATTCAGCTACTTAAGTTTCTATGATTCAGATTCATGAATAATTAAGTCTTAATAAAGCAGAAGTTTTGTTTATGATTCATGTCTTTGATTTTTCTTTTTTATGCATGGACGGAGTGATCAACCACAATTGCTACCGACTTGACCAGGTCCGCGAGAATGACCAATAAGAGTCAGGAAGAGAAGACTAAATTTAGATCCTTACCTTCATTGACTGAGAGGTGAAAAGAGTTGAGGACTAGCTGATAAAGCTTAACACCAACTTTTACATGTTTAGAGGGAGACCGAGAGGAGAGCTTTGAACCGTAGCAGATTTGGAACAAATACTGCAGATTTAGGTGGACCGAGAAGACCCGACAGTCTGTAGCATTGTGACAGGTACATGAGTTCGAGAAGAGATTGTGCCGCTGGTATGCTAGATAAACAAACATGTTGTGTGTTTCTGAATCAAAACGTTGAAAGCAGAATAGTAACATTTGGAGATCATGGAGCCTAGATCGTTAATTCATATTTACAACCTTTATGTATTCCCAGAAAATCCTAAAAAAAATATATGTCTTTGCTACTTCTTTAATTTAACGTTATTAGGTTAATTACTTTCAATCAATCCAAAATAATCCACCTTTTTTGCATCTTTGAAAATAGTTTTGATTGAACCAAGTAAATCTACAAATTGTTCTCGTGGGTTCGACAATCCAAGTCGTAACCACTCTACTCTATTACTTGGATAGTATACTTGCAATGGCACGCTAAAATACGCTATCTGAATCTCCTTGGTGGAAACATTGTACACCAACCCAAACATCGGTGCTTTCTCCCATCTTCTGAGGCAGGATAAAGTCTATCTTCAGTCCGGTTTCTTCGCCTTCTTGGCTACAGTTGCCGCTATTGCAGGTTTTGTGCCTAGGGACTCCGCCTTAGGATCGGCAACAGTAGATGTTATTTTTTTTTTATCTTTTTGTTTTCTTTTTATTTTTTTAAGAATCTTGCTACCATCTATATAACAACACAAAACTATTCTCAAGAAAGAAAACACAAATCGGATAACACATAACAATGTGGAGTACCAGTGCCAAACGGGTATTTTAAATTATTCAAGTTACATATTCAATCTTTTGTAATAAATAATTTTTTAACCAGCCAACAGTGGAATACATGGAAGATAAACTTGAAGCAGCACATCCAAATTAAACGACCGACGATCTCGACTCTGTAAGCTCTATCTGGAACCACATGATAGTAGGCGTATTCTATCTCCATCAGTCGTAATAGCTAGGTCCATTCGTTTTCTCACTAATATCCACGGAAGATGAACTTCAAGCAGCACCTGCAAACTAATCGAGCGGCAATCTCAACTCTGATCACGCTCGATTTGTAGCCACATGATAATCACTATTTCATGACCCCATTAGTTGTAATGGTTATGTCCGTCTGTTTTTTTCCACTATAAATCGGGTACCACATTGTCTCACTCAAATCACCATAAAACCCTCCTCTTGTTATCTCTTTCTGTATCATTCATTATCGCTTTCTCTCTTCACAATGTCTCATCTCGCATAATGTCTCCATTATTTCTTACAGTACAGTGTTCTCATTTTCTCCATCACCTATGTCGACCACCTCCACATCTGGAGCACATGGGCCATGCATGACAATGATATTAAAAATATGAAAACATTCACTCACCGCTCCACCATCAATTACTTGGTCATTAATGCAATCGGGTCCCTTCTCGTGCTCATTGTTTATTTCCATTAGTTGTATATTCGAATTATTCATAATTATATGTAGTTAAATCAAAAGGTGGCTATCTATCAGAGGAAGCCCCCTGCCTTGATCTGTGTGGTGTTGGGCCCCTCCAACACCCAGACGCTCCTCTCCGACAAAGCACTCTTGCTCACCACTAATTTCTGGTGTCTTTCTTCACGTTATGTGTGATGCCCCATACTTTAATAGCAATGTATTAACCTGATTATCATTGTTAAATAGCAAAGTACATTGTTAACTTCATGATTTGACATTTTCTTGAAAGTAGAAAGCTTTAAAAAAATGAAATATAAACACATACAAAAATAAATAAATATTTACTCAAAAGTTGTATTCTAAAGTCCAATTACTAGATTTTATTTGTATTAAAAATATGTAATTTTATAGAAGTCTGAAGCCATCTTATTGACTCACAAGATCTACAAGCATATTTTCTTTAGATAGATAAAAACACTAATAATGAATTTTACGAAAGATATGTAGTCAATTTATTTATTTTTATGTTTAAATGAATGGAAGAGAAGTAAATAATTGTTTATTTTAACGAAATTGCAAAGTAGTGTTTTTTTTAATCCAGTTCATAACTTTAGCCTACATACCCTTACGAATGCTATCTATGTATATATCTCATTGGAATTCAAGAATAATAAATTATATAGTAGTAGTCAATCACGAGGATAAGTTGTGGTAGCATGAGGTCGTTACACATCCACACACAACACCATATGTCACTTCCTCAAGTGATGACAAGCATTTTAATACAATGCAGTGTAACCTGTTTGATTACTTGCATCAAACTTAGTAATGATGAAAAATTATCATGTGGCAACAAAATAGTTAAAGTCTATGAGTAGCTAATCCATGCAAATGACGTTTCACAAAAGATAGAGTTAATAGTCACCATAGAAAAATTAATATTTTACTATGCCTCTAGATATGTCTAATTATGTAGACTCACCAATAGCCTCCTTTATCAAATGTATAAAGTAGAACTCTTCTAACATTTCAGAACTCATTTTTCATAAACCAAAAGCCCCAACAGTGTCATCCACCATTTCACTGCTCTTATCTAAATTAGAGAATGTATATGGTGTTTCAGTCCATTGTCATTATTATTGAAATAGTTCAGCATATAGTAAATTAACGTTACTAGAAGGTGAGTAAAATCACTCTCACTCTACGACACTTTTTTTGAATAGTATTTAATGTTATTTAAATAAAATACTTTTTAAACTGTTAAAATGCAATGTATATATTTTTATTGTCCTCTCCTCCTTGATAATCTGTTTAAGCTACTTTTTAGTTAAATGCTTTTAAAGTAATTTTAATTATTATTATTTTATCTTATTATGTTTTAAAATAACGTTCTAAGCAAAGATAATGACGAAATGCTTTGGACAACTTTTGTTGTTTTATATCCACGGGACCCTATCATCTGGGTAATAATAGGCGACGAGCCACTATGATGGCGCCAAGACATGTCAAATTACGGATATATAACTGGCCTACCAACTACTTACACGGGTAGGTAAGGGAATATATCACCTATAGATCATGAACGGTTACCCACTGCATCTCAACCATATGAAAGTGATTGAAGTGAAATGTTAACTATTTGTATTTTTTTGAAATTATATTATTGTAAATGATGATCCAAGTGAAGATTCAGTTACTTTTTACTCAACAGGAGGAGTAATTCCCTCACTGAGCTTTTTAGCTCACCCCCTTCTTTAAATATAATATTATAATGATTTCAGGGATCCAAGTTCAAGGTGACTGATAAATATCGTACACAAGGAACTGTAGAAGACCTAATTTTAGTATTAGAAGCTAGATTTGTTCTACTCTTATAGTTTTAGTTTTATTATGTATTGATAAGGTGTGTAAGGACTCTGTAAAATTATTATTTTTTAATAGAGGGGTTGTATTGAATTTGTAGTGTCCACTATTGTCTCAATTAAAAGTTTAATTATAAATAATTATTAATAGACGTTAACTAGTCGACTCAGATTTCTACCAGTTTCAAAAATTATAAAAGTTTAGATAATTTACCTATCTTTTCTAAATCAAAGATAGACCCAGAAGATTTAGCTTTCGCGCTCCTTGATTAGAAGATTTATAACTGGGTCCATTTATAAAATTTCTACCCGCTTTCACAGAAAATTACTAAAAGTCAAAAGTGTGATCACGACCACCAAAATAACTGTTTAACGTTAATTAAGATAGGTCAAATTACGGTTCATGACAAGAGGTATCAGAGCGGTGCCAGCCTGGTGTGTTAAATCCACCTTACCCGACATTTGCGCCCAGGGCTCGGTATTGGCTAACTTGATCCAAGCGAGGTATGCCGGATTCGTTTTGGGGTAGAGTGTGGTACCTACATCGCTCGTCACCTACGCGCGGGACTCTGTCTTGGCTAACTTGATCCAAGCGAGGTATGCCGGGGCGCAATGGGAGTTGTAGGCACGCTGTCTGGCTATGCAAAATTGATGAGATTGTTTGTGTCATGATAAGAATGATTTTTAAATAGAAACAAACAATAGTTAAAAGTCTAATTTCGAGGACGAATTTTTTATAAGGAGGGAAGAATGTAATAACCCACATTTTAAAGAATATTCTAAATGTACTTAAATGTTCGTTTACGCTTTTATGTCATATTACTTACATTTTACTAGTTAAGTGTATTATAGGTATAATAGCATGTTAAGATGTATATGTTTCACTTATTTGCATATTTAAGTGATAAAGGGTCGTATGATTTTCTTAGATTGTTAATATTGTTAGTTTTTATGTCATATATGTTGTTTTAAAGAAATACCGAAATCATAAAAACAATAAAGGGAGATGGATTAGAAAAATAAAACTCCAAGTTTCTTCAAGAGTAAGTTTTTTTTAGAAAGGAATATATATATTTATTGAGTGAAGTGATGAAGAATACAAGCAGTTGGTGTAGTGGTCTGGTAGTGCGTGTTAAGAGTTTGCACTTGTGTCTAGCTGGAGATCACTAGATCCATTCACATCACATGTCTGCTCCATCTTGTATGGATATTTTGTTCACTTATCCAGAGAGACTATTCAAATAATTTAAACTATTGAGCTTATCACCAATTGGTGTGCTAGCAATGTGGTGAATAGAATTGGACAGAGAGGTGAGTGGTTCGAACCTTTAGGGCAACAACTACTTACTTTTTGGATAAATTTGGCTATTTATTTTAGTTAACTACAAATGGCTCCCCCAAAGTCTACGGAAATGACACAGACCATCCCCTGGACAGCCCCCCTATAAATAGAACCCTCTTTTCTTCATTTCATTTTGCATCTTCCTCCCCCATCTCCTCTAAATAGTCATTCCGTTTAATTTTCCATATTTGAAAGTTCATTATTTTTATTAGTTTCTGAACTCACTTAAGATTCTAAAAAGAGAGAATTGTCCATTTTATTAGCAAGACTATAGTCGATTCACTTCCCAATAGTTAGAGATTTGTCAACTTTACCAGTAACACTATAGCCGGTTTATCATACAAAGCTTTGCCGATTTATTTACAAAGGAGATTTCGACTTTGAATAAAGGTAGGGGAAATATAGTTTTCACGTCTACTGTAATTACGGTCTATACATGATTATCTGCTTATATGTTGATTGTTAATTTATTGTTTTGTTATTCGTATGAAGTATAAAGCATGATAATTATGTGTTCGTGACCGATGTTACAGTTTAATTGATTATTATATTTTTACGCCTGTGGTTAGGCGGTACTTACTGGGCTTTTTGCTCACCCTAAAATATCTACAGGTATCAGAACGGGTTTGTCGGAGACTATAGACGAATTAGATTTATAGCGATTTCGAATTAATTGTAATAATTATTAAGATTGGTTTATTTGATAATTGTAAACGATATTGTTCGAATGAATAGGAAAATGACATTTTTATTCTAAATCGAAGAGAGTTGTCTATTTTCAAAGCTTCCGCTATGTTTTTTCGAAAAGCAATACGGTTCCTATTTTCGTCGCGGCCGAAAAAGCGCGCGTTTTACTCTGATAGATTTGTAATCAACTTAAAGCGAAAAAAGTCGGGTCGTGACATTATGTATTGTTGTGGTTTGAGAATATGGTCCACGAAATATCGTTGTGGAATTTGCTGCTCATACTTTTGTGTTCGTTATGCACATTTGTACTACTCTTCTCTGGACCATAATTGTGCACAAAGTGTACACCAACTCAAATATCAGAGCTTTTCGCCAATTTTTCAAGGCAGGACAAAGTGTATCTTCAGCCCGGTTTCCTCGCCGCGTTGGCCCGGACTGTGGCTATTGCAGTTTTTGTGCCCAAAACTCCCCCTCATGATTAACATTAGTAGAAGGTTGTTTTTGTATTTTCTATATATATATATATATATTTTAATTTCTTTTCGTCTTGTAAATATCAGCTGTGATATTTACACCTATTAAATAAATATCAACTCTAGTTGAGAAAAACTGTGCATTTTTTAAAAGTTGTTAGCATTCATATAACAACACAATTTTTTCCTCTAAAAACATGTAAAACGGATAACAGAAAACAGTGTGGAATAACAATGTGAAACAGTCATTTTGAATTTGTTCAAGTTACATATTCGATTTTCGCCCCAGAAAATATGTAATTAGTCAGTACTTATATCCACAAGAGATGAACTAGAAGCAACACCGACAAAATAATTATTTTTTCACCAAAGATAAAAACAATCAGAATAGCTGCAGAATAGCTGAAGCATACAAAATGTCCAACATTACACGGGGTTTAAAACTGTCTTGAATAGAGAAACAATATCATAGTTTAATGAAAGATTGAACAAGAAAAACAAGCTAAAATCTCACTTTTCTTCCTTATATGTACTTGGCCATAAGTAGAACTTAATGAGATTAATTATCCACTGGTGTCATGGGCTGCTTTGTTTTATAGCTAAATGACCCAATATTATGGCTCATGACACAATCTCGGACCACATTAATTATTATAGTCCATATTATTTTTCTAGCACTTATGTAATTCTCTAAAATTCCTCCACAAGTTGTAAGATGAAAGATCTACGCAAGTGTAAGTGGGAGATGTGTAGAATTTTTCACAGAAATATCTACATGTAAGGACTAAGGAGGTGGGAAGCTTCCAAGAGGGAGACTCAAGTATAAATATGATTGTTATCTCTTTGCATAAAAAAACGTGTATTTCCACAAGCATTTATCTACAGTAAAGTGTTATGGATATCTGCATGTGTGTGAAATGTATCGGGCGCCATATTTGCACGAATCCTGGCCACAAATGCCCATTGATTTCACTAGGAACACTTGTACATAAATCCAAAGAATTATGAATTTGCAAGAGATCAGTAGACTTCTCAAAGAAAACAAACTAAGAGAAGTCGAATGCTTCAATAATATCAAATTTAGATTTCTATATCTCACTTTAGAAATCAGTTAAGTATTTTACAACAACCTACAACAAGCTATAGCCTAGAGCAAACAATAATCTAAGGGTTGCTATAGTAATTTGTTGATAAAGCAATTTGAATGGAAGTGCCAAGAGAAATTCCAAGTAACAGAATTTTCTTGGCATCGCCTGTGATGATATTGCCAATAGTACGAAGAGCATGAGATTAGCACAGATGCGAGTGGGTCACTGAAATGTATTAGCACATGAAAAACATTCAATGATGTGAGTTGATAATACATAACAAACTAGTATGTAATCCAAATCACATAAAGGATGTGGTAGTAACACAATTCATGACGAGAAACCCATAACAAATAAGAGTGTCATGTAAGAAACATTATCTTAAGCTCTTTCTAAGTCAATTTTATAAATCATGTCTCCTTTTTTCCCTTTTATATTCATTGCACTGTTAATCACATTATCAGTTGTAGTTTTTCCACAAATGAATTTATTTTGCATATTGCTAACAAGGCTATCCATGAACGGCCTCAATCTCTCCCACAATGGTTTTGATCATAATTTTATAGGTAACATTGCATAGGCCAACATGTTTAAATTTGATTAATCATGCAAGGAAATCAACTTTAGGAATAATGACAATCAAGGGTTTATTGATATCAGAGGGCTCAATAGAACTAGATAAACAAATGCTCACAAAATTTTGTAACATCCTTGCCAGTAATATGCCAAAAGTTTTGGAAAAATAAATCCTCGAAACCATCTCAACTTGGAGCCTTAAAAGCTTCCACGGACTAAATTGTGTTCTTATTTTGAAGAAGCTTGAGAAGTCATAACAGAATTCATGGAGCTGCCAACTTTTCCTCAAACACTATCATTACAGGAGTTATCATGGTTCCAACTCGTATCAGCACAGCTGTTGAACAACTTTTCAAAATAATTGTTGAACATAGATTGTTGGGGTCTCTTTCCCACACCCCATAATTGTTTTTAAGGCAATCAAATATATTTTTTCTCCTTATAATGGTAGTAGAAAGATGGAACAATTTGGTATTTCTTTCTCCTTTGGTAATCCACATAATCTCTTCATCTCCGATGATACAATTATACAGTTTGATGGGATCAATCTCAGAGAGGAAGAGGCTATGGGAAATTTTCTTAGATTGGGATTGAATGCCTTTCAGTCTTTCAAGAAGCATTTCTAAAAATATTTCCAAATTGTTCTTTATTCCATTTGATGGAATCAAGCAACAAGCTCAAGTGTATCAAGTAGATCATGGGGAGTGGTCCAAGCATTTCTCACAATATTTTCATAATGAGGTTTAGTAGTCCATATAGCCTCAAATTTAAAGTGTTTAGTAACAAAATCAACGTGATGAGTACCTTTCGTGTTAACATGATATGTGATGATCAGAGTAAGTATTGGGAAAGACAATAACATTGTAGTTAGAGAATATACCAATCAATTCTCCACTGCTCATAGCTCTATCCAATCTCTTGAGAGTATTAGCAACTCCCTCTCTGTTGTTAGTCCAGGTAGGGCAGGTCTAGTGCTACCCAGATCCACCAGCTTACATTTGTTAATGTGGTTGAAAAAGTTGTGAACCCTCCCATCATCCCTAGTCCTGATCATGCTCCTCATTTCACTTGATTGGGCAATATCATTAAAATCCCCTGCAACCAATCATGGTTTATCCATATTGTCAGCCATGTCCTCAAGGATTTCCCAGAGCTCCTCCCTTTAGTTTCACTGGAGCTATAAATCACCGAGAGTGCCCAGTCAGTATAACTAAATTTCTTAACAATTGCATTCATACTCTAATCTTGTTGTAGATTTCAATCTCAACTCTATTTTAATCCCACAATAGCCAGATGCCCCCCGCTCTTCCATTAGCATCAATAAAATCACAGCCAGAAAAGTCCTGATTCAAGAAAAAAAATCCCATGCTAGCAATTTCAACTTTAGTTTCAAAGTGTGCAAATACCTCAGTGTCATTAGCCTGACAAAGATCTTTAAAGTTTCACCAAAAGTCATCATTTCCGGTACCCAGACAACTCCAAAGGATGATCTTTATGGAAACATAATTCGTGAGATGTTGTCATTCTTTCCAGAGAACAATCTCTGAGATCTCGTGTAAGCGTTGAGAGTTCTCACCCCATTCCCTTCTCGAGTTTACCATTACCAATGGTTTCAAGTTCATGGTTAGATCCACTGCTGCCATCTTCATCCATGTATCGTTGACAAACCATGGAACTTTCCACCAGCACTGGTTCTCTTCTGTTGTACTCCAAATTGAGTGATTGATAACTCACTATTAGATTTATGTTTCTTGCACGTTTTATATCGTTTTGTGTGATTCCTGCGTTAATATCCTGAGTTTTGCACTACGAATAGAAGAAAAATGTAGAAGTTCAGTTTTGAGCGCTTAATTGTAAATCCGGGTGTTTTCGTACTATTTTGAGCTATTTTATTGTCATATGGGATGCCGGTGTGTGCTCGTGTTGTGAGTTTCAGGTACCGGAGGCTCAGGTGAAGATTGGAGACCGAAAACGAGCTTCGGAAATGGAAGAGCATGAAGAAATGGCCAAGGAAAGAAGATGTGAAGAAGATGCAAGTCAGAAGTAATTCCTGGGAATTGGATTGTGATTCCCTCGAATTGCACTGTAACTCGCAGGAATTGGAAAGTAATTCACAGGAGTTGGAACAACAGCGCACAAGAGTTAAAGTAATTCGCGGGAATTGGAATCTAATTCCCACAAATTAGAAGCACAATTAAAAAATAAAGTTTTGGGGCTAGAATGCAATTTGGAAGAATTGATGACAGGAAATCACTTGGGGGACATCTAAAAACGACCCAGGGGATCAAATAAGGAGGAACGCACATCAAGAATAGGAGGCACGCATATTGAGGGCAAGAGGAACGACGGAGACGAAGACGAAGACGGATGAAGGAATCAACTCCACTATTGGAGATTTAGGTTTTTGATTACTTCTTCTTCTTCTCTCAATCTTGTATGGAGAAACTCTATTGTTTTGTTTGGTTGATTCTTATTAGCTAAATACTTTGCTAGACGTCTCTATGAGAGCCTAGGGTTCATGTAGACGGTTGTTTACCCGAATTTTAGACTTTGTTTCATGCTTATGGATGTGACTCATTGAATGGATTGTTATTTTCTTGATATTGTTAATGAGCTTAGGCTATTGACACGTCTAGGTCACGATTTGACTATCAATGAAACTATGGTTTACTCTTGAATCATGTTTTTGCTTAATGTGAATCTTTATCTAAGTTATTGTTCTCGTTCTACGCATAATATTTAGTATGAATAGCTACCCGGACGTACTAGCTAATTAGATGAGTGCACGACAGTGAGTTAGACTAATTGTGAAGAGAACTTGAACACAATCCCGAATCACCGAGACCGAAAAGGAGAAGTGTTAGGATTGGCCTAGTGTGGGTAGATTCGGTAGTATTATTCGGCTGCTCCGTGAAACGGTGGACCGACATGACCCGTTATCGTACCAGTAGATGACCTGCTTGAATGGACCGGTAGACAGCATGAGACCGAGAGGAGGTTGGAGTCAAAGAGACATAAAATGACATGAGACCGACAGGATATTGTCATAGTCTATTACCCGGCTTAGCTTAGAATAGAATTAACGTGTTACTTAGCTATCCGGAATTCGTCTGCAGTCCCTAGGTGATCTAGAGATTGTCCAGTTTCTCAATTGTTGCTTCTTAAATATAAAAATCCAAAAATATTAGTTTAGTTGTTATTTCAATTTTTAAATCAATCAAATCTTTCCTCCTGTACCGTACTCTAAATTAAGTAACTAATTAAATAGTCTCGAGTCTGTCCTCGTGGGATCGATAACTCGGGGTTGAAATACCACCCCTATATTACTTGACCGTGCACTTGCGCATACGCGTTAAGAAATCGCGTCAGTGATACTACCAATAGGCTCAGTCCCTTGACAATTGTATCTTTCAATTCCACTCTCATTTCTTCCCAGAGGAGATTCATTCCATACATGATTAGAGCTTCAGAATTTGAAGTGAGAGGAAGAAGAGATGAGAGAGAAATGATTTGGGACCGATTGAGGGTTTAGGGTTTCTTTGTCGATCCCCTTTCCTTTATCAATCGGGTGAGATCCGCTTTGACTAACAAGACCCAAATTACTTCCAAAATTAAAAGTGGTATGACCCGTAAGGGGTAATTCCTCTTCTGTCGTTCGCCTTTTGTCTCTCCATGCATGAGGGTTCTGGTAAATCCCATTCATTATGTTTCCTAAAACGCCCTTTCCATTCTTATTTTTTCTTCCACTTTTAGAGAATTGTGAGTTGCATGAATTATGGCACGTCGAAGGGGTGGAAGTGTCTTTTACCCATTTTCTTATTTTGACTCAGCGGCAAATCCAGAATTTGGGTGAATGGGGGGGGGGGCACATTTTTTTTTGAGGAGAGGGTATAGATTTTTAATGAATAAAGAAATATATTTGTGTAAGAAATACCACAATCTTTTGTGTATTTATGAAAAATTAGAGGGGCAATTGTCTATATTAAATAGGTGACACTTATTTTTTTGTCCAAAAAAATTCCTTGCCACAACCAGGATTTGAACTCAAGTAGAGCAGAACTTCCTAACCACTGGACCACAATACAATATGGGTTTTATCTGGTGGGGTACACGTATATATTATGAACAACACAACTAAAAAAGAGCTAATCCCCTGTTTTGACTAGGATGTTGGGTACTAAAGCTGAGCTGGGGTCGGTTCGGCCAGTGATTTATGGATTTTGATGACCGACCCGATCTACCGGGTTGAGGGAAACTCCAAACCACCCTAATTGTACTACTCCGGAACCCGTTGACTTCAGGTTAATAGGTTTCGGCCGGGTTTAGTCGGTTTTATTCAAGGAAGAAAAATTTAAGATACGAGTTTTGTGCAGGTAAAAATCACTAGAAAACATGGCTGAAGATGGATGGGTCATCGGAGGTAGAGAAGAAGATCCACTATGATTGTTGCCAAACAAGAACACATATCAAGAAAGGGATTCATTTTGTCGCCGTCAAGCACGAAAACATACTCTCTCATGGATGCCCACGGTCGCTACTCCGGCCAATTCTCCTCATACTCTTCTATCTCTCTGTTTCTCCCTTTCTCACTCTATCAAAAGATATTGCACTATATATACTTTTTAAGAAAATATTATATTGTTTCCATCTTATAACACTGCTATAATATTGTATAATGTTGTACAATCTTATAGTATAAAATCAATCTTATAGTATAAAATGTGGATACACATGTATTACATGGTAGTGGGTAAGGTTAAGCCAACTTAGAACGGAAAGTTCGACCGGTTCACGTATATTCCGGTATTCAAATCTCCAACCCGCAAATCAACCGTACTTTGTCGGGTTGGAGAGTTATTAACCCGCGGTCAATCAATTTTACCTGAACGATTTCGACTCGGCTCGGCCGGGTTGACCGGGTCTCTCGGGTTTTTGCTCAAATAGTAGTACTACTACTAGGACACCGGTTTGGTCACGTGACCACGACTTTATCAATAAATATTGTCGTGCGTGCAACGAACTCGTGCAGAAAACACTGCCATCAGAAAAACGACACCGTAGCTTCAGCTCAGATTTATTTCAAACGTGCTTGAAAATTTTCCCAACTATTTTCTCGCCGGCGAGAGAGAGAAAGAGAGAGAGAGGTCATTCTAGGGCTGCAGCTAATCAATCACCAGAGCCATGGCGATGATGATGCAAACTGGCCTAGGGTTCTCTAAGATCCTCATCTTAGCTGGAGCAGGTAACTCTCCGATTCGCTCATCATCTTAACCGTCTGGTCTCGATCTCTAATCCTAACTCTCGGAACTGGAAAACAGGTTACACCGGCACGATTCTGTTGAAGAACGGTAAATTATCTGATATCATCGGCGAACTTCAGGTAATTTTAGCTCGGAGTTTTTTTTTTTTTTTTTTTTTTTTTTTTTTTTTTTTTTTTTTTTTTTTGCCCCCATTGCTTGTTCACTGGATTTGCCTCTGTCAATTGCTGCAATTTATGAGTTTATCTATAGCTGGCTTTTTTTTTTTTTTATTATGTTGTTCTCTAAGATCCACACCTTAGGGCTTATTGATTTTGTGTTTGTATATCTTCTATTTGATGGAGCCCTGACCTCATTCGTTTATCTATATTGGCAGGCCTTGGTGAAAGGTTTGGAGAAAAATGGGGAATCGGTTGACGCTGATTCAGATGCCATTGCTTCTCAGGTAGCTTATTTACGGCTTAATCTAATTGTTTGAGAAAATATGTATTTTTTCCACAAGTTGTTTTACTTGAGTGTTATCATGCATTATATGACAATAATAGTGGCACGTATTCTTACATGCATAAATGGTCGAGAAAGCTCATCAATATGGCCAATTTTAGAAGGGAAAGCTCCCGTGAATGGTAAACAAACAGATGCATAGATGGAGCTGACATTAGTAGATGAAGTGATAGGAGTGGCTTCTGGGAGACTCCCTGTATATGTAGTTTCCCAAGGTTCCCTATGCTAGGACGGGTAGAATTGGCTGTCAGCCAAGGAGGGGTTCTAATCAGGAAAAAAGTGAGAGACAATCTTGTTACCAAACAAGAGTGAGACAATAGAATGAAGCATAGGAACATGTTTGGAGTTTGGACTCTCACGGATACAGTATGAAGGTTCACGGAAAAATTATGCAAATCAGCGATTCTAATGGTCACCTAATCACGAGGGTAGAGAGGTCCTAGTATGATTGGAAGCTCCCAATCAGTTGCCCAAGACGACTTACCTAAGACAATTAACTGATGATATGGATATAAAATAGCGGTAAATGCTCCTAATCATGTCTTGCACGAGAGTTCCTACTTGGTAAGACATTTTCGAGTTACTTTCAGGAATTTGAAATCTGTCATCCTAATTGAAAGATAATCCGTACTTGGGAACTTCTTGATTTATGGTCAGCAAGAGTTTTACTACGTGGTATGTCTTCTGAATCATCTTCATCTCCACATCTCTGAACTAATAATGAATTAGAATCAAAATTAGATTTAATCTAATTCGACATCCATAGTCAGATTATCATACACCTTTGAAGTATGTTTGAGAACAGATAATGCTTGCTTTATTGAGCGTTCAATGACAAAATCTCAAAAATTGAGGTTGTTATTCTTGATAGTCTGTCAATGGTAATCTCTTTTTGGGATCGCACATCCTTTAAATGCTATTTGTAAAAAATGGACCTTCTACATCCTCCTGTATTTTGGTCATCGCACCCACACACACTATTTGTCTCCTTCTTTCATGGTCAATTTAGCCTGATGTGGTAACTATAAACCATCTATTTTTCCCCATCCACCTGTTTGAAGGGGTCTTCCTTAAATTAACTGAATTGTGTTGCTTTAACGCGGTGATGAGTGTAGTGCTGCCATTACGTGGATTCACTGAACATGACAATGAGATTCCTCCGAACACATGGTCGGTCTACCAGGGACAATCACATATTTAGGAACTCTGACCTATGTTAAATTTTCATCTCTAACAGACAAAAAAATATATGCACCTAACTCCCTTGATCTCCCTCCTCCTTCCTCTCCTGTGAGTCTGTCGACCATTATTATCATCTATGATGTGTGCTTGAGTATCATCCACTTGGCTGCCTCAGAACCTTACAGATGTGCTGGGCTTAAATATTATGCTGATCTGTACAAAATCCTTGGTGTGGTAGTAGTAACTCTACGACTGAGAGTTGTACCAGTCATGTTAGTATATAAAACCTAATTTACCAGTGCCATAGCTACATTGCTCACACACTTTTCCAGCTACATCACAAATGAATACAACACAAATTGACTAAGAAAACTGATGTAGTTACAGAACAAACTAGGTCTCAAAATCATGAATACCGACTCAATTGACTTAGACAAGTCGGACAACGAACTAGGTTTCACTGTTTCACCTTATTAATATAGTAGCAGAAGAAAGAAAGAGTGAATGGGAGATTGATATGCGCTGAGGAGCCTCTCCACCAAAAACCACTGCAGAATTTTCCTGCCTCCTCCTCCATAAGTAAGCTCTAAACAGCTTCTTCTTCTAGGGATTCTGATATCACACTATTTTCTTATCCAATTACCGATCTAACTCTCTTCTTTCTATATTACACTTTGGTATCCTGCATCTGCCATAAATTACTTAGCAAGAACAAGATCTTGGGAGCTCCACTTTTTTCTTCAATGCTTACATTTGCACCCAAATGGGTCAAAGACACAGATTAGAATATGGTTTGAGGTTTGCACTGGTAAGAGGATGATGCTTTTAAGTTCCCTTTGAGCCAAACCAAAATGTCTCTACCTGCTCTGATAGCTATGAAATTGTTTGGTAAATATTTATGAATATATTTACCCAGTACAAGATTTAATAGAAACTTTTAAAGTTTTAAAATACTTCAATTGAACTGTTCTACTTCTGCAGCATGTTCAGTCTTCTAAATTGAGTCTGGAAGAGTTAATTTGTAACCATCTTTTTTGCTGATTTTTTTCCTCAGCGGATGATTTTGGTGATATTTGGGATTGGCAAACTTGTCATCCCACCGGATGCAGCCAATTTTAATATGGTTCTGTTTATTTGACTTAAATACTACTCTAGTATGTACCAAGAAGAACAACACAATCCTGTATAACCCTGAGCCAGGGATAACCGGATAAGATAAAAAATAGGGTATTGTTCACTAGTTGAGGTAGACACCCTGTTTATTAAAGTCATCAGAACATTTATGTTATGAGGAGGTCCTCTGTAAATTTTCTTTTCGTTTTATAGAAGATTTGATTACCCGTAAAAAAAGGAGCGAACAAAACAATGGGTTGTGTGTACTTTATATAATTGATTTGATCTCCCACTGCTTTGCTTCTTCATCTCTTACGAGGTAGCTAATATAGCAGCTTACAGTGCTTGCATAAGCGACCCTTCATCATGTTTCTCAACCTTCTCAAACAGGAAGATCCTATACTAACTGTTAAACCAATCATCAGCAGAATGTACAGTTCCACTTAATTCGATTGGGAATTTATGCGAATCTCTTCTGTGAATCATAATTTGGACATTATCAACTTCAATCTCGAGTCAGGAGGATGCGTCTTTCGATTTTGTTCTGATTCTCCCTAAATCGCATGGTTCGTAGTCAATGCAACTAGTTAGATCTAGTTGAGACTTGACTAATTTTACTATTTTTTTTAAAGTTCGTCTATGTTGGTTTCTGATATCTATCATGTTCTATGACATGACCATGGTTGTTTTTTCCTTTGAACGTTTCTTTGATCTAGAAAACCGTTTGGATAGACTGCTTTTTGACCCTTTAGGAGTGTAATATTAAAATCATTCACAGTACTCAACTGTTTGAAATACAAAGTTCAATTATCATTGATATACAACTGTATGCTGGCCCTGTTTGGATGAGCTGCATTAAGATTTTGGGAGTTTAGGTTGTTGAAATGATTGGTTGAGATTAAAATAGTACTCTCTCTCTCTCTCTCTCTCCTTACCTTAACCACTCATTACAATAACCTACAATCTCATAACTCATCCAAACAGGGCCACTGCGGACACCAGCTATACTTTCGTGGTTTTTGTTTTCAGATCTACTGTTGAATTTTTTTTGGTTAAAAGACATTTTCCACTCTTCGACTATTGAGAGAATACATTTTGCCCCCCGATTTATAGATAAATACATTTTGCACCGCGGTCAGTGGATGGAGGGTGGACAAATACCACCCTTCTATTACAATCCGTTAGTGGAGGGGTGCAAATTGACTTTTTGTAACCATTTACCCTTTATTGATTGTGGACAAACACCACCATTTTTTTTATGTTCATCATGTTCTTGGTGTTCTTGAGCACCGCCTCCACCACCAACAAATCCCCCCCATCCCCCAACACCACCGAATCCCCCCACCACCAACAACAACAATCAACAAAAATAACAAGAACCAGAACATACCCGTTTTTACACAACCACCACCACCACCACCAACAACCACTGCGTTCTTCCCCAAATTAAGAAGGCAACACATACCTAGAAACCAAATAAACATTACCACTACAAACACCCTCTCCATCATTTTTGTTCTTGTGCTCGATCATTCCTCTACACACCATCATCACTAAAAAAATTTAAAAGTCACTCTGTTAATCTAAAACCCCACACAATCTTCTTCCTTCCACTTTCTCTTCGCATTTCTCTTCAAAGTCTCAACCTTTTTCTTTTGCTTTCCCCTCCCAGCAATCAATCATAGAGATTGAAAGAAAGAGAGAGAGTTCGATGGATGCCCGTGACCACAGCCGGAGCATGAAGAGCAACAGATCAATGTCCGACGCCGATTCGCAACTAGACTCCTTCCACTCCCCTCTCCGATCCGATTCTCCCCTCCGCTCCGACGACCCAGACCCAGACCCCAACCAAGTCTCCCTCTTCCAAGGCCATAGTCTCCGTCGACAAGTTCTAACCCAAACAACTACCAGAACTCCAAGCAGAAGAAGCAGAATCAGAAGCGGGATGACGCAGGAAATGTGCCGCCGCCGCCGCCAAAGAGCCATGGCCGTTGGTGGTTTCCCCACAACCAGACCTCTCTATAATTTCTTCCTCTGAAATTATAGAGGAAGAAAGAGCAGGAGGGTTTCCCACCTAACCCATTCACCACTGTAATCGCCGTTCCCTCCGGCACCACCACGGAGCCACAATCGCAGCAACAGAAACGAGAAAAGGAGAGAGAGGGGAAGAGATAAGGTTAGGGTTTGGGAATGAGGAGGAGAAGGAAGGAAAGGGCATTTATAGTGGGGTAATTTCTCAGTTATCAGGATTTTTTTTTGTCTTTTCACCCCTCCTTTGTCCCCCGTTAGTTTTTAACTCTGATGGGTGCAAAATGTATAAAAGAGGACGGTTGACTTTAAAATGTCTTTCAAACCAATTAGATTGAATTAACCCCAGCCTTAGATGACACCCACTTATAGTTACAATTCCCAAAAGTTTGGAGATGATGGAGAGGATAATGGGTAGTGGTTTATTCAACAATTCCCATAAATCAGCCGTCTTCTTCCTCATCTCTTTCTCCTACTTTCTCTCTCTCTGTAATCCGGATGAAATGGGGAGGATAAATGGTAATGGGGGCTGGTGGGAAATTTTTAACTTTCTCTCTCTTCCACTACAGTTTGTATCTTAACACTATAGAGCCACCTGTTGAATTAGAAATTCTCTCTTGTAATCTTGATTTTTTTGCTAAATTCAACTTATATATCTTCTGAATCCAAGAATTAGGCAATAAAAACTTTTCTCAAAATTCTACTATTATTGTCAGCTATTCGTTCTTAGTGTTTTTTGGGATAGTGCCCTCGGGCACGGTCAATCCCCTAGTTTATCCATAAATCAGGGGGCAAAATATATTTTCTCCATAGTCGGAGGGTGGAAAATGTCTTTTACCCATTTTTTTAGCTAATTTACCATACGTGGTTCTGTAGACTGAAATTCTGACACATGATCCGGACCATGATTGAATACTAGCCGAAGTCATATATCGTTTGTTTTCTTTACGCTCTTTTGAGGTGTTGATATGATAGAACTAGGTCATTAATTTGAGTACTGTTTTCCGTTCATTTTTTTTTCTGTCAACTTATGTATCTGCTTTTTGGTTTGTTTTCCGTGATTGTGTTGTAGGTTCGTCGGTTGGCTATGGAGGTTCGGCAATTGGCCTCAGCAAGACAAATAACTGTTTTTAATAGCGGTTCAGGCCAGATAGGTAAATTCAGTGGGCTGAATGCTTCGTAATATCTCTTTTTTCTATCTAGAAGTCTTTGTTGCTAATGAATACTCACAGCGAATCAACAATTGCCAGTTTGATTTCCACATCATTTAGGTTTCTCTAACAACAATATTCTCCATTTGATTTTAGGTTGACACGTTTTGACTTCTGCAGATGGGTTTATGCATGTTATGTTTTTGTGTCTTTGCAGGAAACATTACATCTCTTATCATGCCAGCGGCAACCGTGGGAGCACTAGGTTACGGATATATGTGGTGGAAGGTATAATTATTCCGGTTTATCTACCTTCTACCGTAGCTAATTCATAGAAAACATATAGAAGATACTTTGTACCTTAAGAGCAGCTGTTTATCACGTGCAACTGTTTCTTTTCTCGCTAAAATTTTATCCGTCGCCGACCCTTAAATCACATCACATTGAGCCTGTCTGGGAACCGGTCGACCGGAGATATCATCAGTTGTTAGAGTAATTTCTTCTGTGGTCTTTCTCTTCATGTCAACCACATGTAGAAAAATCTGATTAGTAATTGGAGATATCTCCGGTCCCCATATAGGGCCACCGGCATCAGTTGTTTTCACCACCATGGCCGATTTGCCTTGATTTTTGTTCAGAAGATTTTTCTTAATCTCTTCATTGTGTTGCTGTTTATTCTGCAGGGATTTTCCTTTTCAGATCTGATGTATGTAACAAAGCGTAATATGGCAAATGCGGTTACAAACTTGACCAAGCATCTAGAGAGTGTCTCTGAGGCTCTTGCTGTAAGTCCCATCATATGTTATTATATTAACTTTTCCTTGCTCAAGGTCACTACAGATTATTCAGGTGGAAGTTTTATAAATTTAGAACGAGCACTGTCAGTGTTCCGGTGTAGCTAAGAATTACAAAGACACGTTTCCAACAGATGTATTACTCTGTTTGATGGATGATGTGTCATTTGAGAGAGACATGTAGAGAGTGCTCTGTTCAACTGATTTTAGAGGCGTGAATCTAGCTAGTGTAGTGGTTGGTGGTCCTGTGCTCGTGTTTGTTGGTGGAAATTTAGAAGCTATGTTACTTGAAATGCTAAGCGGATTGCAAACCGAACTAAATATCATGGGTTCAGTTGAAGAGGATTGGGCTTCTTTGTGTTGGGATGTCTTATGTAATCTCCGGGTTTAAGACCTTTCTAAGATACAACTTCTTATATTTTCCGGAGTCCAAACTGTAGAAATATCCCTGTCTAGTTTGTCTAACTTTGACTTGGCCCCACTGGAAAAGTATCAGAAGTGAACAAATTGATATTTCTCTGCTATTCACCCGCTAATTTACATGTGTAGCCACTGGAGTCAGTTTTCTAGTCTTCCTGGAGATGCTTTTGAGCACTAGATGGCCATTTAGGCTGGTGTTACCTTTCAACTAAAATCACTTGTTGCTCTTTTATTATGTAGCTGAGAAAGGCTATGAAAGTGTTCTCTTATCGAAGTTAATACCATTTTTATCGTATTGCTATTTTCGTGTGTCAAGTCAATGAGGCAGTTCATCTTCTGTATTATATTTCCTTCCATTTTTAGCGAATCGTATAATTTATGTTTCTTTTTATTGTTTCTTGTTTTGGTTCTGATCAGGCAACAAAAAGGCACTTGACGCAGCGAATTGAGAATTTAGATGGGAAGTTGGATGATCAAGTTGAATTATCAAAATCAATTAAGAATGAGGTACGTTTTGTGATAGATCTCCCTTTCACGGAATACCATTAATAGCTCTTCTCTAAGACTACAGTATACTATGTGACATTACACTCGAAAGCTTGTATATGGATTCTGTTATAAACTGGCATTTGCCAGAAGTAATCGCTTTCACAAATAGGATGTTCAAGACGCGTCCTAGTATTTCAATATATTTGGTTACCTATGTACTAAAAGTTCTTCACTTCTGGGGCAGGTTACTAATGTAAGTGAGAACCTTTCACTCATTGGATTGGATCTGGAGGCGCTACAGAGAATGGTTTCTGGCTTGGTGAGTATATTTAATAAAGAAAAGTTGGCAATTGCGGGGTTTCTGATGTTGAAGATTTAGTGAATGCTGGTTGAAGGATGTTTGGTTTAACTCCAATTTCTGTGTGCTGGATGTAATGAATCTTATCCAAGCTCGTGAAACAGTTTTGTCAATCAAAATAACCAGGACAAGATTCATTGATCATTTTAGGCTCATGTATGCTTTATCGTAAAGGTCTTATGCTAGTGAATGGGATGTTCACATCTCCTAATATTGTAACATAGTTCATCTACGGTGTCCTGCTGGCTGAAATTGATAAGGTCGAGCACATTCTGGACTGGCATAAACCTTAATAATCTTGCATATACAGTTTAGCAATGCATTATTCGTAATGACATTGAAACTTTATGAATTGTAGGCCTTTCATTTGCGGCATTTTTTTCAATCCTTGTTATTGCTACAGAACTCTTCCGCATGACATAAACCTGTGATTTCGAGAACCTTAGTATGTGGGTCTTTTATCATTCCTGTAACTTATTACTTTAACTTTTTTGCTGGCAGGATGGGAAAATCGGTACACTGGAGGCAAAACAGGTCAGTACTAAAATCACAAACTCACATGGTTGGGCATGATCATTGAATATTAAGCGATTTGCGGATGCCTTAAATTTTCCTTACCTTCAACATAGTTGGCCTTGTTAGACATAAAATTGGATCCTAGCCTGTATCTTCCGATGTAACTTTTCCAAAAAAAAACACACAAAATTTTGTCCACGTCTACATAGACTAGTAACAGTTATCGAAAAACCTTCTCATGGATCATTATCCATGCTTGTTTAGTTTCCAAAATTGATTAACGTGTTAAGGCACCTATCATAAAACTCATACGTTATCCACTTTCTGGTCGAGCAATTTGTCCTAAGGTTTTCAAGATATAGAGTCTACACAGGATCATGACATTTCCACAGGATAAAAATTGTGGAAACAATTGGAGAAAGGTTTCACCACTATTGTGGTAAATCGTAAAATTTAGATGCCATGCCCTACTCAAATTATTTCTCTTCAACTTTCTGTATATTAAACATGCAAAATTCATATCTTCGGACCTATATATTTATTTTAATTGAGATTTGATAGGCTAACAATGCAATCAGCATTCGAGTTCTAAAGACACGGAAACCTCAGTGCGGTGGATAAGCCATGGCTGCATGAGCAGAGCACGATTGACAGTCCTGATGTTCCTCAGAGCAGTTAGAGCCATAGAGTATGGTTCTCAGCTTCCATGTAAAGCTGGGATGGCTATGCGGTTGTTTGACAAACCCAGAATCTTTTAAAACAGCACAAACAAGGTCGCTTAAGCTCCCTCTGAGCCTTTCGATTTCGGAAGTAAGAAACGATCGTCGCGATGATTTCAGCACAGTGGACTGCTTAACGTTTGGAGTGGGAGTGGGGGTCGGGGTTAAAAACGATATATTTAAACGAATCAGTTCTCAGGTTTTCTCCAATATAATACCAACCGAACGAATGAGAAGCCAGAAGACCTAGAAGGCTAGAACCATATTGAAGGGCACACCCGTCAAAAGACTGGTTGACCACAATCTTGAAAGAAATTTAAAAAGTCAAGGCTTAAAAGTGGTGGGGTTGGGGGAGGGATTGTAAAGCAATGCATTTTATTTAAATCTGTTCACATGTCTCTTCAAATATAATACCAACAGAACGAATGAGGAGCCAGAAGTCCCAGAAACATATTGAAGGGTACATCCATCAAAAGATGAGTTGAAAGTTTAAAAGTGTGAACCTGAGTTACTATAAACCTTGTAATGCTTGAGGTACTATAAAATACCTTAGCTTTTTTATACTCAGACAAAAATAAAGGAAAATGGTAGACAGAATTTGTTTTGCAACCCAGACTAGTATAAACAAGTTCAGTGCTTCCCAACAAAGAACAACAAAAAAGAATTAAACAACTTCACCACAAGGGTCGATTTATCTCAGATAGAGTTCTCCAGTTAAAAAACATATTCCGCACCGGTCTCTTAATAAATAGTTCAAAATGAAATATGAACCTTAATGTTGGGGCTACATATAGACAACAATGAATGGTATAATTGGTAGAGCTTAAAGAGGTCACCAAACATATAGGATTGTACGATTGATGATCAGAATCGAGATTATGTGTTTCAGAGTTTCCCTGAGATCCAGATCAGCTATGCTCTCAAGGATAGTAGAATTGCCAGAATTAAGCTGCCCAAAAAAAAGAATTGCCAGATTTGTGATTTGGTTTAGAAGACCATGCTCCTTCCATTCTATTTGAATATCAAACTCGCTATTGAATGACATTCAAGTAATTATGAATTGTATGTTCAGGTTCATTTAGCATATTCGAAGCATATAGATTTTTGGTCAATGTCTATAAATTAGAATGAAGTGAACAAAGGTTGTAGGTGTGTGGTATTGAGGTTGAACTTCAAATGGCTACCAGCTCTCCTTGAGAAAATGCCAGATATCCCAAATTTGTTCGAATCCCACGCCTGTTAAGAGCAACCAAATCCTTCTGGTCTGAAGCTTGTCTTCATACCCCATTGACCTATTGTAGAAAAGCTTGAGAACTTGATCCGTTTGTATTAATTTGACATTCCAACTAACTTTTCTTGATAGATAAATAAGTAATATTAAAATACCAAAAAGGGGTACAGCCTTCATTATTTGTGCATCTAGGAATCCAACCCTAACCTTGGACATCAGCGTTGCAAACACTTCATTATGGTCAACAAGTGAATGATTCAAGAAACAAAAGCAAATTTTCTTTGAGGCTCCAAATTCAGCGCCACTAATTGCTACCAAATTCACAGGAGAATTTCCTTAAGTTGTAAAATGTACATTCAACATTCTCAAAGTTGCCGGGATTGTTTCTTCCAAGTCTGCGATAAATCGTGGAAATGAATTCACATATGATCTTTGGCCAATTTATATTTCAATCTCCAGTTAGCATTACAATGGTAACCAATGAGCAAGAGAATACCTAGTAAGCATAAAAAATATAAGGGTAAAAGACAATTTCCACTCCTTGAGTTTGGATTATATACAAATACCCCCCTGTTGTTTGGATAAAGACCATTACCCCCCCTGTCAGAAACCAAAAGCTCCCTGTCAGTAGATGGATGTTGGACGAATACCACCCTTCTGTTAAATCACACTTTTTTGTGACCATTCTACCCTTGGAAGGGTGAATTTACATAAATGCCCATACCACTAATTGCCCCGTGTTCTTGGTGTTCTTCACCACCACCTCCACCTCCACCTCCACCTCCACCTCCACCACCACCCCCCCAGACAAGATTGCACCTACCATGGCTGCAAAACTAATTGCCCCGCCAGGAAAGTAACAATTTCTGAGCAACTGAATCCAATTTTTCGAATTCATCTCGAAGAAATCGAAACCTTCAATGCCCAGTAAACAATCGAAGATAACTGTTCAGATTGTTCCCAACTGGAGACCAAAAATGTTGGAAACAAGATGAACCAAAAGAAACCCAGAAAAATTGAGTGTTTGAATGACCGAATTGTCACATTCAGGAACATCAATACAACCTCCATCGCAAGCATCAATACAAGCACAACCACCGCCAGATCTGGGATTCACTAAGAAAAACTACATCACCATTAACACCACTGACCTCCTAAAACCACCTGAAACTTCAACCTCCAACAACACCAACCTGCCATCCTCCTCAACCAAACACAACACCTGAAACCATCACCATCTTCTCCCCCACAACCACCGAACCTGCAACTATTAATCTACCCACATGATCAAATCAGTTGTGAATACCCTACGTCTAGGTTTCACCTATCACCACTATCAATTTTAGAGATAGAACATCAAAACCCACAATCAGTAATTGGTTCAATCAAATGAAGCTCAAATTACGAGCTCAGGAGCCAAGAACATACTCGGCGATGGAGTTGAGCGTTCGAAGCCTCGAATTGCTCAGAAGGAAGAGAGAGAGACGAAGAGCATATCCATCGTGGATTTGAGGGTTCGAAGCCCCGAATTGCTCAGAATCCAGATCGGTTGAGGGTTTGAAGCCCCAAATTCGTTCACAATCTATTTCCGAGGCTTGTGGTCGCTGTAAAAAAATGGGTTTTGTTCATCTGGGTTGTCTTTCATCGAGGCAGAGATGATGTCAGAGAAGGGGCTCTTGGTGGCGGCGAAGAGGGGTTTGTGTTGTGGGAGGTTGGGGATTTTGGGGGGAAGCAGAGTGATTTGCGAGGGTTTGGGGGAAGAGAGACGAGGGTTTTTGAGATGGGGTTTTGTAGAGAGTAGAGATTGGTGGTGGTGGTGGGGCCATTGATGAGGTTGAAGGTGAGAGAAGGGAATGAAGAAGCGGGGGAGGAAGAAAAGAAGAGTGGAGAGAGAGATTAGGGTTTAGGATAAATATATAGTGGCTAATTTCGTTACATTGCAGGGTATTTTTGTCTTTTTACCCATTCTGTTAGTGTGCCGTTACCTCCATCCACTGGCAGGGGGTGTGTTTGTATTTATCCAAACAACAGAGAGGTATTTGTATATAATCCAAACTCAAAGGGTGGAAATTGTCTTTTACCCTAAAGATAAATAGTCAATTCCAAAACGCACTAATAAGTTCAGTTTAATGGTCAAGCCCGGAAAGGGAAATCCTCATTTCCTGCTCTATATAAAAAAGTAACGACTACAGTACAGAGGTCAGCAGTTACGAATCTCAGTGGGGCATGAAACTTGACTTTCTTCGTATCATGCATCTCTATTCTCATGCATGCCACATTCGATCTGACTTGTTTAGGAACAGGACTTTGTAGTAATCGTACTTCTTGTGACAAAAATGAACTATTTGGCAAATAGTAAGAGGCTGCTGGAAAAGATGCAAGGTAATGCAAGCTCTACATAAACTACAGAGTACAGACTCCACGGAGTAACTTGTATATGGGGTTATTCTCAACCCTGAAATGAAGGTTACTTAAATCTCAGGATATGGGAATATGTAAGGGATATTTACGTAAGTTACTACCTATTTAAGGAATGTTCTCTTACATGCGCTCGATATGCAGTGCATTATGAAAGTATCTGTTCAACACCAGGAAGTTTTGATAAAAGAAGTTGGTCAGTTTGTCTTTAGGGTTCAGGACAGGGTCACTTCTCAACACTCACCCTGTCAGCCAAGTTGTCCTTAACGAGTATCATAGCTGTCAAAGTAGGATTTATATCGTGTGTCGAAAGCCTACTTTCGGTATCGTGTAACGTCTGGTATTTTTGTATCGTAAAGATACAGACACTTCATTAGAACAGCGTAAAACTATATAAGAAGTACTAAATATGAAATATTTGAGGTAGTCATGCAATATTTAGTCACGTAAGTAGTGATTTGCGAGTTTATGATCATGTAGCTAAGAAGCACGGATACCATACGGGATCGGAGATGGAATGCCGTCATTTTCTAAGAAAAATAGGATAAGACACGGCAAGGATACGTCTACGTATATGTATATATATAACACCCCAATATTGAATTATGATAAGAATATTGCTTTCATCTTGATCAATATGCATGAAAGTCATAGCCGTACTGAACTCATAACCAACTGGAGAAGGACAAGAAAAAAACGAAATTAACGTAACTTTAAAAATACCTCTGAACTGGAGAAGGAGATGGGGAGATAGGTAACCCAGTTCACAAGAGCAGAGAAAGAAGAGGGGGAGAGAGACACCCAAGTACAGAAGAAGGACAGAGAGAGAGAGAGAGAGAGAGCACCAGTACGTAGTTGCTGCTTTGTCCCTTCAGATGCAGAGAGTTTGCTGTGTCCCTTCGGTTCCAGAGGGTTTGGCAGAATTGAATAGGTTTGTGGTTATTCTTTTCATACCACATCCACTACTTATGCATAATTAGACATTAATTATTAAGTTATCTCATCTAATCCTTTAAAGTTCTACAAAGGACACCTACATGATTTTAAAAAAATACAATACAGCCCCAGAGTGTCCCATCCGTATCCAACTCTTCGTAAAAAGACGGGAGCACCCCCGACTATAGTTTTAAAAAACGGCAAAAGCGGTGCGGAGCGGCCTCTTTGCAACGGGAGGCCGCAACCGTTTTTGCCGTTATGCTTCATGTGAATTAAATTCACAACGAAAACAGCCGAATCACACCGATACGGTGAAAAACGTCCAATCCGCGCCGTTTTTGTCCGTTTAAGAAGAAAGACTCTGTGGGGAAGAAGAACAGGGTACGAATTCCACCCAAAATAGCTAACTGAATCATTTTAACTGACATTTCTGATTTCCCCGAGGGCTTTAGGATTGCATCTTGCAGCAGAAGAATCAATATTCCAACGCAAAAGCCCTAATTTTTCATTCTTGAAGAAAAGCCCTAATTCCGAACAGGAGATGAAAAGCCCTAATTTTGCAACTTCGGGAGTCTTGCTCACAGTCGCCTCCTCGTCGTCTTCGCTCGTCGGTCGTCGTTGGTCGCCTCCTCGTCATAGTCGTCGGCTCGTCGCACGAAGAAATCTGTTCTCTCTCCCTCTCTGTTCTCTCTCTCTCTCTCTACGTCCGACTCTGTTTTTGACTCTCTCTGTAGATAAATGTTGAACTTATCCAAATGGGTTGTGTTTCTTTTAGGTAAAAGACACTTGCACCCCTCAGGTTGATGCAAAGACACTTTTACCCCCTCATAGTCTAAAATAGTAGTAAATTGTCTATAAATATGTTTCATATAAGAATATTAGGTTTTAGTAGTATTTTAATTTTAACGACATTTTAAAATTCACGCATATGTTCCCGTTTTCCGTTACAGTCCCTCTGTTATGGCCCCATTCCGTTACAACTTACACGTGACCGCGACCGATACGTTGGCCGCTTCCGTTTTTCAAAACTATGCCCCCGACACATATTAAACCATGTATGATCCCTATGCGCAGGTTACGGCTCCATTTTTTAAGTATCCGTGCTTCCTAGTCACTTAGTCTACAATAAAAGACAGTTGTGAGTACCACAAGATAAGTACTTGAAATAGTAATGCCTGACAGGTTCCTAAGTAATGGTCAAATGTCTCAGTAGTGATGAAGCAAATGCCCTCCGTTCTTCACTTTTAAATTCGAGAGCCTAATAGAGATTTGATTATCTTGAATACTCCACGTGGTTTCGGTAAGGAGTGGATAAGGTTGTAAGCAGGGGTGGGCTGACTATGATTAAAGTGCAAAAGCATAGAAAATCACTAAGAGACCCGTCGAATTTGACTCAACTTGGTTTGATTCTTGTCTGAACTGTAGGATACGCGATAAGCATCTTATCGTTTGATCAGACGAATACACACAAAATACGCCTTTTCACCTGGATATGACGAACAATATTTAGCTCGATAGCCTGTATCGTATCCGGATGTGTATCGCTCATCAACGGATAATGAGGAGTAGGTTAAGTATTAGTTTAGCCATAGATACGAAGTGTTCAACTATTTATTTATGGTGTTTGTGTTTGATTGTCAAATGACAGTGTGCTTCTATTTTGTGTTTCTGTGATCGAGGTTTTTCACACATTGTAATGTTTGCATCAGGACCTGGCAAATATGGGTGTGTTGTACCTCTGCAACTTTGTCGATGGAAAAAAAGTGACGATGCCTGGAGCTCTTCAGGTTTGTATGAATACTTTTTGATCATTTATATTGTTAAACGAATTGGTAATGAAAGTCCCATGGTTAGTTTTGTGGTGGGGGGTCTCTTGATGTTACCAAGGTTGCTCAAGTACTTGTAAAGATCATATCAGACAATAAGTTCTGTGTAATTTCGGTAAAACTTTTCGTATGCCAGTATTGTTTCGGTTTGATTCTCAATTAGTATTATCTATTATACTTCCCGGAAAAGAAAATGTATTCTCTGTTTTACCCATCCCGAGTTATCTTTTCTTCACTCCGAATACGCTAGAAGATGTATCTAAAAATACAAATAAAAAAGTGTACCAGCGTATTCATTGTATGTTTGTCTTATCACCTCTAAGGGGCTAGATAAGGTGCTATTTGGCATTCACGTGTTCAAATTTTCTGCAGGAACAACTTTCGCTTACTGGGAAGTCCCGTGGTTACCTCCCTCCTCCTGAATTCGTGGTATTTCCCATTCTCTTTAATCTACTTTTATTTCCAGTTTTTTTCTTCTGTATATATATGTTTTCTGCTCCTCTCTAAAGCATTTGCGTGCAATCTCTCTCTGAAATCTAGCTAGTCCTCAACTCTAAGTGATGGTTATCGTCATTATAGCATATGGAGACATTTTTCTGAAGTCCAACTTTTCTTAATTATATTTGTGAAAGCCTATAGTTGGTGGTCTATAGTTTCTGTGGAGTTGGTCTCAGTCATTTGGATTTTTATTTTAAAGCTTATTTTTCACTAGTCATCGTTTATATGTCATGAAGAATTCTGGGAGCAGGCAATTATGGTGTCTTTCTGTAGGCTGTTATCTGCTTTGCTGGTGGTTCTGTAAAAGGAAGATTCAAGGCGCACATTCTTTTTGATACTACTATAGTTTTGAAACTTTACTTTGAAGTCTTTGTTCTCCTGGAAAACCATTTGCTATTTGATTAAGCATTTTGGTTCCACTAGCCGTTTTATGGCAGATGAAACCTCATTTGACAAATGCCCTTGTTGGTTCTACATATGCCTCTGTATAGTTGATCTGATTGACTGATGTGCAGGGTGGTCTGAAGGACTTATTTGGACCAGAAAATGGCGAGAGATTGTTAACAGATGGTACTTTGCTAGAAGGTCCTGATAAGCCCAGTGAGAGACCCAGGACCCTTATGAGGTTTGTTCTAAATCTCACGTTGTTGCATTCCTTGTCGAGAAATGTATGTTTAGAGGCATGAAGTTTGTTAATAAGCAGTAGTTTCTGTGTCGAATTGTGTTTCAAGAGTCAGCCAAACACGTTGTCCCCCCCCCCCCCCCCCCCCCCCCCCCCAACCTCTTAGTAACAATCTCTTCAGGAGTAGCTGCCATATAAAATTATAAAATTGGTCTATTAGCCATCTTAAAAGTTCCAGCTATTTTCTTCCAAGAGTCGGCACAAGGACACGCTCATTTTTCAGTACTTTTACAGGGAGTGTCTTTTTCTTATCCGTTTGTTATGCTTTGTTCACAGGGCGGCTTCAACGAAGTGCTGATCAAGTGCCCTGTAGAGACATCGTTTGTGTGTGTTAAATAAACAGCACTGTGGACGCTGCTGCCCCGTGCTTTTCAGTATTGGATTTTAGTTTTATTCTTTTGAAGCAAACCCGGGGTGTTTGGTTTGCCCCGTGATCTTTTCAGCTATATATTATCTATAGAATTCAGTGTACATGTCGAATGTATATCAAATTATCAACTACACTCTGCATTCTTATGTTCTTACTCAATTGTTCTGGGATTGAAAACCTCATCGATCCTTGCTTATTTCGCCATTTCAAACTCATGGTTCAAGAATGTTACTTTTGTCAATATTGGGTGGTTGCTGAAACAGGAATGGGGTTTATTTTTGGGTGAAAGATGCTCTTGCCCCTCTAGACATAAAGGCGCATTTACCCCTTTTTGTTTGGGAAATCACACTTTCACCTCTTTTGCATGCCAATCTTCAAAAACTCGTGCCCCTGACTGCCTAATTCCGTGCTCTTACATGACGCATTTACCATTTATTAGAGCGATGCTGCTAAATCGGTTGCCGTTTTGAACTTGAAATTGCGAGCAACTGAGCGGGTTGTGTCTCATAATCAATAGTGGGTGTTGCAAACATCAGGTGTGTTTGTTTAGAATTGTGTGCTTCCAGTTTTGGGGGATCATTTCGTTTGGATTAAGTTCATGGAGTGTTGCTTTTCACAGTGTTACAAATACGTTTTCATTCCCATGTCTATATATACGTGTGAGATAACAAGGCAACGAGTATGTTTTCAACCATAAATATCCTTTTCCGATTGGATAATTCTCAAGCGATTTTGTTTTATTTTCACCTATCTCCATCATCATCAATCGAGACTGACTTAGTTTTATTTGCCCTCATTCCCAATCATCAACCGTGTAGGAAGGCTAACTCTAGCTCTATCAGTTATAGTTGCAACTTGCAACAGTCTTTGTTTACATTACTGCAACAGCCATTCAGAAGGCATGTTCAAGTCGCCGTCCCACAGCGGCTGTTCCGCCGTCTTGCTATACCACGGCAACACTTTCTCCTCAACTGACTCCAAATCCTGTAACGCCGCCTCAGCAACACAGCTAAAGAAAATCCCCCCAAAATCATCGTTCCCACCTCGTGTCAAATCCTTCATCTCGTCCTCCACTGCGTCAGAGTTCTTCTCCACCAGCTCTCTGAAGATGGTGGATTTCAGGAGGAGGCTGACGGCGGTCGGCGAAGGCGACTTCTCCTGCGGACTAACCGGCATCCTCGTCTCCACCAATTCCTGATATTGCGGAGCTTTTACCGAGTTTTCAGCAATGTAGAGACTGGGTCCAAAAGGGAGTTCAAATTCGACCCTTGGAATGTAGTTTGATGGAGCATGATAGGGTTGTTGATCAGCCTCCGTGTTTTGATTCTGGAACTGAAGTGGTAGCGGATCAGTAGGTGGTCTAAGCCATCTGATGTACGTGCTCAGGTCGAAGTTTGTTACTGCATTGATTCCTCTGTATTCGATCGCTGCAATGTCGTACGCCCGCGCTGCTTCTTCCTGAGTGCCTGATTCAAGAGGATATTCAAATTCCGGTTAAATTGATATTAGAACTGACGTGTTTAATTACTACCGTTTTCGGTGCCTAATATTAGGTTCTACGTTGCTGGGACAGTTTGGAAATGCTGTGGCTGTGCAGAAAGCTGCTCGATAAGATGACTGATGGGAAGTCATTTCATGTTGGGTAAACTCAACTGCGAACCTTCCGCAAGAGAGTAAAATAACAAAAAAGCATGACACATTATTTTTGTAAAGATAAATATTAACTTTGCTTTATAAGGTTTAAATCGGTTGTGGAGGAATTAATCAAAAGCAGTTCCAGGAAAAGAATTTCTCCCGTGCTTTCTAAGAGCTGGTGTGAGACAGCAGAAACTGTTCCAAAAGTACAGTTTTTTTTACCGAATGCTCTAAAATGTACTTCTGTCGAAATCAGTTATGCTCAACATAAGCATTCCCAAATTAGTCCTTCATGATGTTTGATTTCGATAAGTTGTGTTAGGTTTAGTGCTTGCTGGGCTTTTAAAAAGATTTGTACAAAAACAGTGTTTTTTACTCACTGTAGGTGCCGAGGTAGAGGTACTTGTTTCCGAATACCCTCCCTATCCGAGCTTCCCATCTGCCATTATGATGATGCCTGGAATGCATCCACAAACTCCACTCAGAATCGTCTTGAACAAAATGAGTTCAGATTCAAGTTTCAGAAATCCATTTTTAGTTTTACCTTGCAACTCCTCTGTATTTCGACACACCTCTAGAGAAACCACTGCTTCGCCTATCCAAACATCAACAAAGTCAGATTTGTTTTCCTTCTCGTTCTCACAGTAAATGAAAACGTTGAAATTACCCACCTTCTCAGAGTGGCCAAATACTCTTCTTTCGTGACATTCTGCATTATCTCAATCTCTTTCTCATAATCCGATACCTTAGACAAACCGAATCACAACACTTTCAATTAGATTTCGCAATAATAATAAAAAAAAAAAAACGTTTGGCATGTATTAGTGTATTACTATAAGGTTTTGTGCATACAGAGAAATTAGTGAAGGTTGTAGGTCCCCAGTACTTGAGTGCAGCTAAATCATATGTCCTTGCTGCTGATTCCTCTTCATCATAAGCACCTGATTCAAAAAAAAAGAAAAGACCTTTAGCATCTATAATTTCACAAACTTTTCATGCAGATGCAGTACATGTTCGCTGACAGTGTGATGCATGTTGACAGATAACTCCCACATAGTAAAACTAAAATCAATACTGCCAGGGCGGAGCTAAAGTGCGGCACGATAAGGCACGTACCGCAACCTAATTAAAAAGAACACTTTTGCCCCTAAATTTCATAGAACTTTTCAATTGTACACCTGGTAAAACAGTAAAATTGCCCTACTTTTATTTGAAACATAACTACATAAGGTTGCGCCTTAGTACTTAGTAGTTTCTACCTCCGCCAGAATACTGCATGGGGGTTGTATGTCAAAAGTTCTAATTTTACCTTCCTATTTTGTACAATGATATTTAGCAGTCGATTACGTACCAAGATAAACTGCTCGATGCCAACCGCAAATCCCAAATGCCGAAGCAAGACAGAGAATAGAAGAACCATGAAAGATTAGAAACTGGAAACTAGAAGAAAACTGAATTTTTGAAGATTAGGATCAGTGTGTTTTGTGGAGGGTGTATACCTTGCTTTCCCTTCTTCCTCTGAGTTGCATTCCAGGTCCCTTTGTCCCACAGATGGGCTTCAAATCTTCCAGTCCACCTATGCCTGTGCCATCAACATTCACATCTGAGTTAAAAAAACATTTGAGTTTTATCGATCCAAAATAAATCAAAATTATGACGTACTTGCTAACTCCTCGATATTTTGAACTTCTCTTGACAGTAGTAGTAGTAGTCGCGGTGGCGGCAGTGGCAGTGGCGGCGGAGTTATCGTTGCAAGAAGTAGCGATTGTAGGTGGCTCTCTGCGGCGCCTCTTCACACACTTATTGGACACAGGAGGACCACCTTCCACGGGACACAAGTAGCGTTTCAATGTCACCAAGCTCTCTTCAGACTTAACATTAGCGATCAATTCCATTGCAATATCTGCAAGGCGGCGACAGATGAAATTGCTTGGTCTGGAGAACAGTGGGGCAAAACAATATACTTATATACGTATGACTCGGTTGTCTTTTGGTTTAGGTTGTTTTTTTTTGCCATGACAATTTCTGTTGTCCGATGACAAAATAGCTTCGATTAGTTTGAAGTGTCTGTAGCACCAGTTAAAAAGGTTGAGGATACCAGCAGTCTTACATGGATATCGGTGAAACCAAAGCCATTGCTTACGTAAAAGTTCAAACAATTAGTTTCCGTAGACATGTTTTCAACACCACTGTTTTTAGGTTATCATATCAATGGAGATTACACTAATCTTTCTTCTATTTCAAATGTCAACTTTTATTTATCAATATAAATTCTGCACTTCTACTCAAAAGAAAATGTCAACTTTTACCAAACCAAAATTGTGACATAGATTTTTATATTTAGAGCCCGTTAGGTTCCAACTTAAAATCTCAATAATCTGACTTAAAAACAACAATATGTAAAAAATTGCAGTGAATATAAGGGTCTCTTTGATTGATTGCAAGATTAACTCTTCATTTCACCATTGCGGCAGAAAATAGAAGCCGCAGTCTTCCAAACCAGACAATTCCCTTTCGTCATAGGAAAAAAGTATCATAAGGACACAAAAGAACGAGACCGAAATTGACAAACCAAATGTCAGCAAGAGACAGAATTGAGTTTGGATTATTTTGCAGGGGGAGCTCAAAAATATCATTGGGATTTGTATTGTGGGATAATGCTCACAACCTTAAACCTGTCATAAATAAAATGAAACGACAAAGATGAGCTAGTTATGATTTAGCGTTCACTTCGTGTTCTCAGTCGTTGGATTCATGTTTATTCCAAGTTTAAGGATAGCTTGTCGTGCTTAATTTGCTCAACTGTAGCTATTCTGTCGGAAGAAAAATCGAGCCCGTTCCCCAAACGGACGCCGAGCGACGGCGATACCCATGTTTTGCATCAAAAGTTATATTAAATTTCTCTAACTTTAAGGATTATAATTATTCATCCATGACAATATACCTGAGGTATGATCTCATTGTTTTGTCATATGTTCACAAACTTGTATGCCTTGCATGAACTATTAAAAAAAAAACTTTTGGAGAAAGATTTATGTAACTCTCTAATGGTTGAAAACTCTAGCCTAAGAGAATAGTGGAGTAGGTAAATTGCTGGTTGTATCTTAGCCAACTAGTAGGGGGGTCTGAGCTGCCAGCTAATCAGTCTGTCTGAGCTGTCAACTGACCAGTCTGAAAGGAGTTCGGGCCTAAACTCCCAGTTTGCTAAGAAGATGACCCAAACACCCACACCTGAGGTAGCTAGCATAGCATACACTATTTTTATAATTACCAACAAGCAGATTGAGACATATTTCGATAATTACACATATTTTCAGTAAAAAATAGAACTCTTACCACGTATTCGTACAATTCTATATGCCGACACCCATCATTCGACACGCCCTTCGATTTACTTCAACCTAATTACTCTCAGCACTTCTCCTAATTGCATTCCTATCTACCGTAATGGCAACATTAGGCTCTTTCACTACAAAGCCTCTAACGAGAGAAGTTGGCAATAAACTACCGAAAAAAGAAGAATATACAGATTGTTGGAGAATATGGAAAAACAATGTTAACAAGGTTTATTATGCGCACAAGAAAGAGGACCAGCGAAGCGGGTAATGGTGGTGACTGAAGTCCCGGGCTCGGCTTTGATCATATCATGCGCGAACGGACTGTTTTTCAGCGGTTGACCTGATTGAACGAAGAACGCTCCGTTCATCATCAGATCATTCTCCGATCTCCATTGCCACTTCTTCCACTCGCTTTCTGAAGCATAGTCCCTCTTCGTCACCTACATAATTAAACAAGAAACAATTGTAACATTCTATTGCAAATTGTGAGTTCTATGAAAATTAATTAGACGACTTTCCATGCATTACACTGTCAGCGAACACACACACTACTGTCTAACGTTCTAATTTAAGTGTGAAGATGGTGATACCTCTTTGGAGAAAGGCAGGTGAGGAGGGGCGATGAAGCGATTTCCCTGGCTAATGATAGTAGGATGACTGCTCCCTCCAATGGCATACATGAGCCAATGGGTGTAGTCATTGTTAACCACATGAACAAACCCATATCTGCACCGTGGCATCCTCTGAATCAAACCTTTTCCAAAGTGGTTGAACGCCACCGTTATCTGCATCTTCTCGTCATTGGAGTACTTGTCGCTCCCGCCAAATAACATCACCTGCATTGTTAAATCACGAATCGTCGTCACAGCACCAACAAAATTTTAATAGTTAAATCAAGAGGACTGCTACGCTTCACCCTACCCCCTTTATTTCACCCCTTACATTACGTCCAGGGATGGACCCGGAAAATTTCTGTAAGGGAGACCATGTTAAATACAAAAAGTAAAAAAAATAGTTCACAATGTTATTTTACAACTATATGGGTGGTAGCTAGTATAACATTTTATAGATATCCAAAATTTCATAGGGTCATATTTGTTATTTCCAATGTGTTGGGGGAGGGGGTGACCCCTACTCCATTAGGCACATGTGTCTGCTTGTAAGTGGCAAGATGTGACTGATTATAATAATTCCACATGAGCTGTGAAATCAAAAAGTGGAGAAAACGGGTGACACGTAGCATTTTCCTTTAGCTAAGCTGCAAAAGGTATACGCACATCGTTATGGTGGGTGAAATGGCAATTGGAGATGGTGATTCCGGTAGACCCTTGGATAGCGTCAATGAGCCCGTCCGCGCAATTATGCATCGAAACATGGTCGATCCAGACGTTGGAGGATCCGTAGATTGAAATCCCATCGCCGTCGCTCCTCGTGCGAAGACCAAGGTGGTTAACCGAGTCCCTAATCATCCCACCGGACCCCGGAACAATGTCATGAATGTGGAGACCGTGGATGATTACATTCTTCACTAACTGAATCGTGATGCCAGCACCGCCCGCGATGTGGACATTGGCCCCTCTACAGTCGATCGTCTTGTGACTCGTCATGATGAGCTCTTGGTTGAGCTTTATCACCATAGGCGCCGCAAAAGTGATCCAAAGGGGCTCCTCCTGGATCACTGCGTGCCGGAGTGTTCCTGGCTTGGGGTTGGCCATGTCGTTGTCGGACGAATCGGTCACCACGTAGATTTTCCCGGCTTGTCCGCCTCGGGTCTTGTGTCCGAACCCGAGGACACAATCAGCTAGCTTCTTCCGGTTCTTGTCCCAATCAGGTTTACACCTCCAACATCGGTCTATAGGGTTTGTAGCCTGACACGGACCGGTATACTTTCCTAGGTTCCTCCTGGTGTCGTTTTTCCCCTTCATCGTCCTACATGAGCCAGTGACAAATCAAAAAATCATATGATACTGATAACAAGCAGTGACAGAGTCAGAAAATCATATGATACTGATAACAACATAAAAACATAAATGAACGAATGCTTACTCGCTAACTTCCTTGTTGAGATGATTCGTGACGTTATGAGGGTTAGGGTTGTAGGTCTCGTTCGCTGCCTTCTCCGCGTGTTTGGCCTTCTCTTGCCAATATTCGTCGAAATGGGCAATATTAGCGCGCGTCTCGTGGATCATAAAACCGAGAAACAACAGGAAACAAAGGGCTAAACTGCGATCCATGACGGTGACTGCTCTACTACGGATCAAAACTTTCTCGTCCTACTACTCAAGCGATTCACTACCTCGCTTGACCTAATTGAGAAGAAGGAAAAAAAATAATCTTTTTTTGTTTCTTTTGTTTTTGTTCCTATGAACTGTTTGTGGTGAAGCACCAGAAAAAAAGGGCTTCAAACTATTAGAACACAGAGAGAATGATGTTGAGAACTAAATACCACACCAGAAGAAATATGAGGATGGCGGGAAGAATGGAGGACCACTTGTGTGTTTGGTGGTCAAAGTGTTTCCTAACTAATTAACCATCCTTGAAAGAGAAAATTGTTATAATTATACAAAGACCATCACTGACGTTTCCTCAGTTCTGATTTTATACGAATCAAGGGATACGTTTATTGTGTTAAGCATCTCCAATAGATCATGCGAATTAGTAGCTTATGCAAAATATAAAGTTTTTTGTGAAAAAAAGGCTTCAATAGAACATGCATAGTGAAAAGCAAAATCAAAAACATACAAAAGGTTCGTCAAACATGACAAAGACAATTGCTTGGGTAAAATTATATTACCATGTTTCCATTTTTTCTCAACCTATATTCTCTTACATTTTTTACATGCTCATAATAATTTTTCTACAATTTCTTTTTCTCTCTCATCCAGAATTTAATAGCACGTTTCGTGAATGAAGACCAAATCAAAAATATATCTTGCTTTCTCTCAAAATTTGCATAACTTTTGCAAAACAATATTGGAGTATTATAAAAAATGGAAAACAGCATTCTTATCCTTTATTTGCATTAGAATTGCAGAACACTATTGGAGATGCTATGCACCTATACTGTATCACTTACACATTGACAACCGAATCATTGTTCTGCATTCTTTATTCGTTCATCAAAATCTTCCGAGGACTTTCAGTTGCACATGTATCAAAATCTAACGAAGGACTTGAGCTAGCTGCACATATTTATCTGGTCATAAGCTATTTCATCGTCCTAGACATAAAAAATATCTCCAGTAAATTGGAAATTGCATATGAAAACATTCAACTGCTAACCCTAAATCAGAATTAATCAGAAAACATTACGAAAAACTTTTCTTAAATTTACAGGAAACGCTAAAATAAAATCCAATTGCAAATCGCAATAAAAATCTATTATAATTGATATAATATGTGTACCATGTAAAAGGGAAACGGACGGTCAGTCATGGACCATCATGTAAAACCCTAATTGCTAAAACAAACCGGTCAGTAATTGCCAGCTCCGGCTCTCGACAGCTTCAACTCCACGGTGATGTGACCGTCCGGCACGTAGCCGCCGCCTTCTGGTCTCATCAACCCATACCGGCCTCCAATCTTAGTATTGGGCAATGGTATGGGGACTCGAGCCATGCCGACCACTACAACACCGTTGGATGTTCCTGGGTCTTCTTTCGACCCTATCCGAAGCACCTCCAGGTTCAAGTAGCCAAAGATCTCGTGCTCCGTCAGCTCCATCTTGTAAATCAAACGCCAGATGGGGTCCGGGGAGCCGGTGACTACTTGCGTGAGGAATTTTTCGCCGGAATCGACCCAGCCCAGTACTTGGTACAGCCTCGGCTGCAACACGGGGCCCATGTTTCCTGCGTCGATGCCGTCGCCGCACTTGACGTCGACGAAGAGGTTAAACCTCCTGCTTCGAACCCTTTTCATGGCTACAGAGAATGAATTGAATGAATGAATGAAACGTTTGATTTGAGAGAGTAGTAGTGTTTAAATAGGAGAAGTATAGACGTCTTAAGTAGTAGTTTAGTGAAGACAGAAGATGTATCTGATTAATAGGAATCACGTATTTATCTTTAATTCTGTATTCCAATTCCGATATTAATCATGACTTTTCCTTTAAACTCAAATTAATAAAAACATTTGTCAAAAAAAAAAACATAAAAATAAATTCACTCAAAAAAATCAACCAATAAATAAATAAATAACAAGTCAGTCTTTCAAGGCGTCCGATGTCTCAATTCTCGACCGTTGGATTGAGGAACAACCAGCTACTCTCCACTGCGCCTACTGAAACCCTAGATTTTAATAAAGAAAAGATGTCGCATTGCATCCGATTATATTTAGTGTTGTAGTCTTTTAAGCCATCCGATCTCTCAATTCTCGGTCGTTGGATTGAGGACCATCCAGCTACAATCCGCCACGCCTACTGAAACCCTAGATTTTAATAAAGAAAACATGTCGCATTGCATCCGATTATATTTAGTGTTGTAGTCTTTTACGCCGTCCGATCTCTCAGTTCTCGACCGTTGGATTGAGGACCAACCAGCCACTCTCCGTCGCGCCTACTGAAACCCTAGATTTTAATAAAGAAAACATGTCGCATTGCATCCGATTATATTTAGTGTTGTAGTCTTTTAAGCCATCCGATCTCTCAATTCTCGGCCGTTGGATTGAGGACCATCCAACTACTCTCCGCCGCGCCTACTGAAACTCTAGATTTTAATAAAAGAAAACACGTTGCATTGCATCCGATTATAGTTCTCGGCTTTGGATTGAAGACCATCCACCTACTCTCCGCCGCGCCTACTGAAACCCTAGATTTTAATAAAAGAAAACACGTTGCATTGCATCCGATTATAGTTCTCGGCTTTGGATTGAAGACTATCCACCTACTCCCCGCCGCGCCTACTGAAACCCTAGATTTTAATAAAAGAAAACATGTCGCCTTGCATATGATTATATTTAGTGTTATTGTTTAATTGAAAAAATATTGATCAAAATGCGAAATGCTCGAAGCCAAATGAATCACGTACTCAAATCTTCTTATAAAAAATAACAACAGTCTCTTAAGTCGTCTGATCCCTTAATTCTCAACCGTTGGATTGAGAACCATCCACCTACTCTCTACCGGCCTACTGAAACCTTATATTTTAATAAAAGAAAGCATGTCGCATGCATCCGATTATATCTATTGTTGTTGTCTAATTGACAAAATATTAATCAAAATGCTTCAAACTCGAAGGTGAAATGAATCGCGAACTCAAATCTTCTTATAAAAAAAGAAGTCAGTCCTCCATTCTCTCAATTCTCGGCTGCTGATTGAGGACCACCCAGCTACTCTCCAACGCGCCTAATAGAACCTGATATTTTAATAAAAAGAAAACATGTCGCATTGCATCCAATTATATTTAGTGTTGTTGTCTAATTGACGAAATATTAATCAAAATGCTTAAGGCTCGAAGGTGAAATGAATCAAGGACTCAAATCTCCTAATAAAATATAATAAAATAAATAATAAGTCAGTCTCTTAAGCCGTTCGCTCTCTCAATTCCCGACGGTTAGATTGGGTGTTTGAGTGTGCCCCATGCAATATATATATCGTGACATTTATATAGGCTTTCTATTCATTCTGCTATCTATATAGAGATATGTTGACATAATGAAGTCCTTAGAATAAATATTGTATTCTTAAATATCCATAGTCTAGTATTATTGTTAATTAGAACGACTATAATGCATGGAGACTAGTATTTGGGTAGACTGATATGAGATATCAAGTCTAGCACATGGGTACACACTAGGAGTAATGGCGTACTAGATTGACCCACCATGAGAACACTATGTGGGTGTTAAGTGAGTGTCACAAGTGCTTCTCATTGTGACAATGACAATGGTGTTGTGATCCTATGACTTCAAGTCACTGCATTTACATGTTTTAATATCGTCAAACATCATGCTATAACAAGTTGATTAAGAAGTCAATAAATTGGACATGCTATGAAACATGCTGAGAGATGTGGTGATGTAGATATTTTTTCCCTCCTACATAACAGGTCCCTGGCCATTCGATAAGTGTGAATTAGGAAAATGCATGGTCGTGATCAAATGAATCACTATGAGATATTGATGTCATTTGTCTGTCTAAGTATACTCAGAGAATCAAGAAACTATAGATTAGATAAACAAGGGTGACACTCCATACCTTGTGTCTAATCTGGATATATATGGACAAAGAGATTATACAACACGATAACAATAGTAATAGATATTCGCCAGATCAATGTCATTCCTATCTTTTGGGTAGCATTGATATATTGCTAGATACCGCTCAATGCTTGGAATTGTTATCGCCACCGTAATTAGAAACCTACAGGGTCATTGGCTCTTGGCTCTGGTATATTACTAACTTCATCTCCGACAATGGCCATTGGCTTTGATAAAAGTGAGCAGGGAATCCATCTATTCCCGGAGGTTTAAGAGGGTCCATTTGCCTCAAGGAATCTTCAATTTCATCTCTCGTGTAAGCTTTGTCAAGCTCAACCGCTTGAGCATCCAAAACAAGCCGGGGCAAATTATCAATCATAGACCTCATGTTTTATTTGGACGGTGTATCTTAGGTGAAAATATTGCATACATATTTTTCTAAGGCTTAACAATACATGTATCTTCCGTAATCCATTGCCCTTGACTGTTTTTAATTCCTTTAAGATTGTTCTGGGCTTTCCTGATAGTAGCCTTAGTTTGAAAAAAATTGGTGTTTTTGTCAGCCTTCTGCAACCACTGAGAGATGTGGTTGCATTCATTTCCCGATTCTTCTCTGCTACTTCTTGAGCTACAAACTCAGTAATTGAACCATTCTCTAACTGATCTATAGACTCCCTCAGAGTCTCAGGCGAGCCCAAATGTTAATGAACATTGTTTGTTCCCACAATCGTAGCTTTTTACTCAAAAACTCCAACCGATATTTTAGTTGGATCCCCTACATATCATGCAACTGCTCCATTAAAATATCCATGAAGTTAGGGTGGTCCAACCCAGATGGACTCAAAAAGGAATTTGGATTTTCTTACTTCCAACTTAGACCAATTGATTTCGACGGGGAGTGATCCAACACTGATGTGATCAAATGATTAACTTCACTTTTTTCTGCCTGCGTTCTAGCCTTGCATTGATCCTTCTGGTGATTTAGGCAGCTACACCACTCATGAATCGAGATTCTTTCTTACTTGAAATCAAGCCCCACTTTCCCTCCGCATATAGATGTAATGGAGCTATCACGTCTAAGCAGTTTATACACATCGATCTGAACCCTAACTTTCATGTAATCCCTTTCGTCGCTTTCCTCCGCTTCTGACACCACACCGTCTTGTGCACACCGTGTTTAACACATTATTCCTAATGAATAAAATCGGCAGGTTTCTAACCTGTACCCACATATCTGTAGTTTCAAACTTTTCTTCCTCAATCGTAAGCTTAACCACTGACACATAATTAAGGGTGCTTTTTTCGCAAGTATACAATCAACTTAGTAGAGTAGGGTATTTGCGACTCAAATTATCGAACCCAAGAGAACGGTATTTGTGTTTTCTCTTATACTCAGAACTAGATTAACAAAATTATAAAATGGAGGAATAATTTAGTTTGGCTGAGTAACTACAAATCTATTTGTGGTAAGTAAAGAAACGAAACGTAAGTATTTTTGAGGTGCCCATGAGGATTACTTTCTTACTAGACATTATACATTTTCAAGCGGAGGAATTTCCCTTGTCCGAATTCGCATTTAATAAGCATGTTGTAGTGAAATATTTGTGGGTGATATTTTTGTTGGAATAAATACCCTAGAGGAAATCTAGTTTAGTATGAATTTATTTATGGCTAGAACATTCATTGTATTATTTATTGGATATTTAATATAATGAAGTCCTTGGATTTACAATTGTGTTGTTTATCTTAAATATCCCTAGTCCAGTATAATGATTAATGGGACAATCATCTATAGACTAGTATGGGGTTGGATTGATATGGAGATATCATGATCCAACACATAGGTGTGCATTAAGGGTAATGACGCACTGGATTGACCCATCTCCGAGAAGGCTATATACACGTTATGATAAGTCACAAGTGCTTCTCGTGGTGCAATGGTATTGTCATCCTTAGACTTGAAATCGCTAGATATTCTAGTTGTGGATTATTATGATTTTGGTAGCGTTAAACGCTACACTGTAACTGGGTAGTTATAAAGGCGTGTACCAGATACAATAAGAAGCAAGCTTAGAGATCGTAGTGGACGTAGATAGAATTTGTCCCTCCCACATAACGGGAGCAAATATCCTAGGCCACTCGAGGGATAGTGCTTATAGAATGTCTGGCCAGACTCAAATAAATCAATATGGGATATTAATGTTATTTGCACGAATAAGGCTATTCCCATGGATCGAGAAACTATGGATTGGATATACGAGTGTGACTTGTATGTCTCGTGTCCAATCCGGATATAGAGACAAAGGGATGAGACAATTACTTGTACAAGGTTTGTCGGATGACTATTCTATTAGTTGGCTACAATTGATGTTTTGCTAGAAACCGCTCCATATTAGCAAATTGTTGGTACCAACTAGATAGAACCTATGGGGTCACACGCTATATAGAGTTGAACTAGATTTGGGAATTAATTAATTGGATTAATTAATTAGAAGGATCACTTTGCAACACCTTGCAAACTTAGTAGGACTAATTTGCAAGGAAGGGACTAAACCGAATTCTAGTAGGACTAGAATGGGTCCTTTAGGTAGTTGGCAAGGATTTGTTGGACTATATAAAGGATGATCCTTCCTTCCTTCCCACACTTATGACCTTATTGATCATAACTTGAGTGGGAGAGAACAAAAGGAGAGAGCAAGCAAGCAAGAGAGGTTCGCTCGCCCCCCTTGTCGCCGCCCATCCCGTCGGCCCAAACCAGGAGGCCGCCACCTCCTTGTTCCTCGCGTTGTGTGATTTCTTCTTCCTCTTCCTCAACTCCGGGCTAGCACAAAGGAGTAGGAAGATCTAGAATTCAATTCTAGGCGTGGATCAACTATAGAGAACGTGACACAATTCGCGTTTGAAGTCATCAAAGGAGAAACCCTAATGTGTGTCATTGATTTCTTCTCTTGCCATCGTTATGTCTCTTGACTTGTGATCCTTGGAGGGTATTGCATGGATTATATTTATTTTTCCGTTGCGCATCCATGATCAAAACCCTACATTTTTTTGCTAGAACTAAGTTTTGAGTTTGAAGAATCAGCCAAAAGTGTTCTGTTAGAAGGGATGTGCTCAATTGTTGAGTATCTTTAAAACCTATTCCCCTGTCCTTTTTTTTGAGGGTTTTTTTTTCCTTCAATTAAATGCCTTCAAGGCACTACAAATCCAAGTTCAATACATCAAAGGACCAAGAGGGGTAACGAGTATATAAACGAATTTGTGATATTTGCAAGGACCTGGTAACAAATAAGTGTGCCACCTCATTTCTTGTACGCAACCCATTAACTACAACACTTTTTGGAAAATGGGTTAAAAGGACATATCATTCATTGAAGAGCTGAACAAGCTTTATGCAAACTGACTCTTCATTTCCCCTGATCTTCTTCTCTCTAATTCCACGCCGGTTTTGAACCGGATTCCACCATAATTAGGTTGCACCTTGCCGCTCTAGTAATTTTTAGACATGTCTTCATTTCCATCAGTTTTAAGAAAGGACAACATGTTATGTCCTCTTTGAGTTTCCCCGTTTTAACATCTCCCATGAGATCCAGTGGGAGGGTTATTTTCTTCTCTTGTGCCTCCCTACTAAGATTCACCAGAACAATCAAGTTTCCACTGATCATAATATAATAGTTAGTATTGTTTAAGTATGTGACTCAAGTACACACAATCCTCCTGGTTAAGTTGTACAAAAGATACTTTTACCCCTCAATCTTCTTGAAGAGATACTTGCCCCTTCTAATTTGGAAAAAGACACGTTTACTCCTTCAACGTGTCATATTTCAGGGCACAAACACTCCTTAGTTTACGCAGTTAGTTTTGGGGTGGGGTTCCGTCACCAAAGTAGTTTCTGCAAAAAAATAAATAAATAAATAAAAAATTGCCCTCTTAGAATATAGAATGACACATTGAGGGTGTGTAAGATTGCAAGTGTTCTGAAGTTTGACACTCAAATGGGTTTAAGTGTTCTTTCTGAAATTTAAAGGGGTCAAATTATCCCTGTGTCAAAACTGAGGGGTTCAAAGAGTGTTTTACGCAATGATTTTTCAGAAGTTATTCATCACTTGTTAAATAAAATAGCTTAGGTTTCCAACTCAATATATTTTGGCAAAATTGCACCGGAGGTACCCAAAGTTTGCCAAAACGAGCAAGTGGGTACCCAAATTTCAAAATCGAGCACCACAGGTCCCAAATTTTGCAATTTCAAGCAAGTAGGTACTGGCTCGTAACTAACGTTACACTAGTTGGACGGAATTAACACGTGGCATCCTAGTCACCTAACGGGGGTTATTTGTGCAATTTATAACACGTACTCAACAAACCTGACCCAGACTGACCGTTTAGTCATTCCCTAACCCGATGACAATTAAATAACCAGGATTAGATCCCAACTTCTGGATTTACGAGACTCTCTTAAACCCAATTAGGGTTCGAATGAGTTCGAAGTTGCCGTCGCTAACTGTGGGGTTCAAAGACGCCGTCGCCGCCTTGGAGTCAAGATTTCTGTCGCCGGTGTTTGTCTGCATCTATGGCGGTTGTTCGAGGAACAATCCAACTGATATGGCCGAATGAAGGTAACTTTGGCTTGCCTCTTGGGATTCTTTTGGTGATCTTGAAGTCAAGATTTCATAAGATATCTATTTCTTATTCTGCATCGATGTTTGGTATCTCTATGAATGCTCATGGGTCTGGGATGTTAGGGCTTTCTTTAATTGTAGTAGAACTTTAAGTTAGGGTTATATTATTGAATTGAGATGTTCTTATTGATGTTGCTGCCAAGTAGTGTTATTTTATTCAATTGAGATGGTCATACTCTTGAAATTAGGGTTATTGATTGGCGCCTTATATATTCACTACTGCATTGTTTATTACTATCACTCCCTTTTCTTCATGTACTGTTTGTGACTTGAAATATGGAAAATTTGCAACTTTACAATGATTTATATCATTCTTGGTTGGCAAATTTTGCTGTGTTGTAGTTAGAATAGGGGCATGACTAGAAAATGTACATTGACCTCCATTGTTTAATTGCTTTGTTTAATAGTCTTTTTCTTGTGGTTAGTATACTGGTAGGTATTGTTGCTTTTTGTTGCTATCATATTGCCCACTTGTGCATTTTATATAACATTTCTTGGTTATTGATGTATTTTGCAGGTCTTGGTAAGTTGGAAGACTTGTTCACAATGAAAGTACATCATCGAGGGTACGTGGTACATAGGCCCAGAGTTGTTTATGTGCAAGGAAGCGTAGACTACATTGACCTACTTGACTGCGAAAGGTTTAGTCTTGAAAACCTTAATTATGTCCTCAAACACATGGGCTACGGAGCTGGTGTTATTACAATGTACTACAAGGTCCCTGACATGGATTTGCAGCAAGGTTTGAGAATCAACTCTAGGGATAAGGAGATAATGGAGATGTTTAGCTATCTTCCCAAAGAGAGTGACAAGAGAGAGACTGAAGTCTTCTTTGATTACTTGAACTTGAGTGCACCTGGACTACAAAGACAAATAGCAGTAGCAACAAAGACAATTAATAAGAAAGCTACTTTTCCAACTGTTTGTCATAAAGACAAGGGACATAAAGACAAAAAGGTGGGTGACAAGCAACTACCTAAAGATAAAGGCAAAGGAAAAGTTGATGAGAGAAGAAGGCCTCAGATTGAAGAAAGGGTAGTTGTTGAAGGATCAAGAGGATTGGCTGATGATGAACAAGAAGATGGCCACAGTAGTGATGGTTCAAACTCAGATTTCCATGATGAGGATTATGAAATGCCTAGTGATGATGAATGGTCCTCTGACTCAATCATAGACAAAGACCAGGAAGTTGAATATATGGGAAAAAGCAACAAGAAAGCAAGTAGAAGAAGGAGGGGAGACATAGAAGTTAATCTTGAAGAGGCAGATTATGTTGAAGATGAGTTTGATGGAGAAGTTGATGGTGACATTAAGAGCAGAGATGGGCCAGAAGATAAGGGAGAAAACTGGCCTAAGTTTGATGCATCCATTGACATGGAAAATGTGCCGTTCGTAGATAAACATGTATTTTCAAATGTGAAGGAGTTTAGGGCTGTTGTAGTGGAGTATGTCATCCAGCAAAGTATACCTATAAAGTTTGTGAAGAACAAAAGACTTCAGTGCAGAATTGTGTGCAAAAAAGAATGTGGCGTTGAGTGGTTTGTGTATGCAAGGAAGTTACAGGGGGTTGACTCATTTCAAGTGTGAGGCAGAATTTGCCCTAACATAATGAAGAAGTTGGAGAAAATAAGGGAAGATTCATTCAAGTGTGAGGCAAAATGTGCAATGCCTGATACAAGTGAGGCACAATGTGACTGATTTTTTCGCCGTTGACTTGCTGAATGGTACATGCACATATAGGAAGTGGGAGCTTACAGGTATTCCATGTGCGCATGCAGTGTGTGCAATTCACTTGAACAATGAGAATCCGGAAGACTATGTGGATAAAGCTTCTTATAGGCTGGCGTATGAGGGTATGATTCATCCTATCATTGGGAGGAGGATGTGGCCCAAATCAGGCAAACTTCCCTTGGAACCACCAACCTTCCACAAGCAGTATGGGAGGAATAAGAAGAAACGAACTAGGGGCCCAAATGAAGATATTCAAAGTGATGAAGAGGCTAATCCAAGTACTAATTCTACTCCAAGTGCTAATCCTACTCCAAGGCTGAAAAGGACAATGAATTTCACAAATTACAAACAACTTGGTCATAACAAGGGGACTTGCAAGTTCCCACCACACACTTCAAGTTCATATGTGCGCATTATACATTGAAGAACAGTTTCATTTATGTTTAATAACAGAAATTAATAACTTAAGTATATTTTTGGCCACCGAATGTGGATCTTGGGGCTGATGACAATGTTATTCAATGTATGGATGTGCCACTCGTCTCACAACCTGAGGAGATAAATTTCATTAAAAAGAATCAAGTGAGAGCTAAGAAGACTACCAAGAGGAATACGACAAAGGTAAATAGCAAACTAAGTTTTAGAGTACTAATTATACTTTGTATAATGGTTGCCTTGTATAATTTACTTCTAACTGTGTGTTTTGAATAGAGTACACCTCAACAATCTCAAGAAGTAGCCACCATTACCCAGGAATAGTTAGAGAGATCCGAAGCTAATAGGCAAAGAGCATTGGAAATTATATCTGCTAAACAACTAGTAGGTGCTAGAAATATTTTTGTCAATTACTATAACTTGAAATGTGACAAACTAAATTTCGTCTGTGTATTAAATAGGCTGATGTGGGTGGAAAATTGGATGATCAAGAAATGTCAACTACAAACATTTTCAAGTATGTAGTTTACTGTTAGTTAAATTATTACAGTATTGTCATCAGTACTAGTAACTGTTAGTTTGTTTAACTTGATAAATGAGAAAATTAGTAAGTTACAGTAGTTAAAAGAGAGATATTCAGAGACATGATTTACAGTAGTTAAAATGAGAAAATTAGCTAACTGTTCCAGGTGTGTTAAAATGAGAAAATTAGACAAATTTTCAGTTGTAGTTAAATGAGAAAATTAGCTAACTGTTTCAGTTGTCTTACTTCATCTTATTGATTGTGAAATAAATTATATTGAATAAATAAGATTTCATACAAGTCTAGAGCTTATTTCACATAAATAAAGCTTGCTAAATCCGGAACATTTGAATTTTGTGAAATGAATCAGATTGAATAAATAAGATTTCACACTTTTTTTTTGAAAAAATTAGATTGACTTATGTAACTTGAACTGAGTTTGTTCTGGAGATGTGAAATGAACTGAATGTAGTTGGATTAGAGATACCTCTGAACACAGTTTAAAGAGACAAATAATCTACAAAATGCACTAAAGTTTCATTAGCATTTGACATTTCACTAAGGTTTTCTATATTTTTGTTACTGGGTTATGCTAAGTTTTGATTTTGATACTTGGATTAAACTGATTTATCAATTCTACCAAAATGCAGTCATCGATTTCACCAATTCGGCAACCTTCAGCTAGTACACTAGCAGGAGCATCTAGGGGGGTCAAACTTCTGTTTAGCTCACAACCACCGCCGAGTTCAGCGGCTGCCAAGATTGTTGAAAAGAAGTCAAGTTCAAGCCAGCCAACACCTACGTTTGGAGAAAAATATGCTCGACAAGTTGGATAAGGATTAGTTGGAAATTGGACCGAGCTTCTAGATCTAGATATTTGATCAATTATATTCTAGCAAGTTGGTTTTTGAATTGTAATTGTAACTCCGTTTTTGCAATGTTGTGACTGTTACTTTTGGTACTTGCAAAACCTGGGTTCCAAATGTCCTATATGGACTTGTTTTTGGTGAACTTTAGGATTTTGGTGGTGAAACTTTCAGCTTTTGGTGCTACAGGTAACTGTTTGTGATGGGGTGTTTTGGTGGTGAACCATTATAATGTTTTGGTACTACCAAGTGACTGGTTATAGTCACCTTAACTTTTACGGTTGTTGTATTTATATGCTGACATATATTACGTTGTTTTATTGTCGGGTCGCAGATTATATGTTGAATGTTCGTAATTGTATGTCCGTAAACCATTTACGCTCACGTAACGTGCTATAGTTCGTCCAGTGAACTGTTTACGGTCGGAACATAGTCTATATGTTGTATGTCATGTTGGAATAGACGCCCTAGAGGAAATCTAGTTTAGTATGAATTTATTTGTGGCTAGAAGATTCATTTATTATTTATTGGATATTTAATATAAGGGTAAAAGACAAAAACCACCCTCGTTAGATGGGTTATATACAAAAACAACCTCATTGTTCGGGGATATACAAAAACCACCCCTGTCAGCTAACGGTGACTAACGGCAACTAACGGAGGATTAAAAAGACATATTTACCCTCACCTTCAAGAAAAATTACTCTGCTATAAAATCATTTCCTCTCCTCACCCCCACATTTCTAACCCTAACAGCTCTCTTTTCTCTCTCTACTCCTCCTCCTCCTCTTCCGTTGCCTTCTCCATCTCCTCACCGCCACCACAAATGAAACTACCCGGCATCCTCTCACCGCAACCCCACCGACGCCGACTACTGGGAATGAATCATCGCATCCCCTCCGATCGGAGCCCTGCGACGAACCGCTCGCCGTTGGCGGAGCTCCTGAGCATGCCGCCGCCGCCTCAGCCTTTCTCGGCGCTCTATTCCTCCGAATGCTCATCGCTGTAGCCCAAGCCTCCGCCGTCCTTCAACCGCAACAACAGCTTTCAGACTATCGGGAATCGCGATAGTCGAGACGAGTATAGCGCTCCGATCGGCGTCGGCGAGGATGGATTCGTTGTCGCGGATTGGGTCAACGACATTGTCGGGAATGGGATCTCCGGCGTTCTGTACAAGTGGATCAATTACGGCAAGGGTTGGCATCCGAGGTGGTTCTTCCTTCTGTCTCCTTCAGGAGGGTGTTCTATCGTATTACAAGATGCACGGCGCTGATAAGATCTTGATCAATCAGGAAACGGAGAAGGGGTCGAAGGTCATTGGAGAAGAATCCCTCCGGCGGATCAGCCGTCGACAAAGCAACATTCGGACCGACTCACGGCGAAAGCCCTTTTGCGAAATTCATCCAAAGGTATTATTAATTGAATTCTTAATTTTACGTTTCTGCATTTGTCATTTATGGGTGATATTGATTGCAGGTTTCAACTATCAGAGAGAGTAAGCCCAGCTTGATTTGTGGTTCAGGGAAAAAGAGATTACGAGCGATGAGGAGTAGGTCGAAGGGCTGGATCTTGAATCACGACTAGGCTTAAGGGTTCGATTAGGTGTTTATTGGTTTCAATTACTTCTAATTCTTTTGGCTTCTATTGAATTTGGGCAATTGTACTTTGTTTCAAGAATTGATTTTTCAAGTTTGCAAAAAAAAAAAAAAAAAAAAGAAATGATTTTTCTTATAGAGCTCTCACATTTCTATTTTGCACGAATTTTGTCAAGGTGGTGGTGGTGTTGTTGTTGTTGTTGTTGTTGTTGTTGTTGTGGTGGTGGTGGTGTGGTGGTGGTGTTTTTGGTAATGGTGGAGATGATGTTCAAGAACACCAAGAATGGTGGTCAAGAAGACTTAGAACACCAAAAACAAAGAACACAACAAACACAAAAATACAAGAAGGGGCAAAACAGTCATAAAAAGGACAGAATGCACCTCATAACAACTTATTTTAACAGAAGGGTGCTATTTGTCCAACGTCCATCCATGACAGGGGGTTTATTGTCTCTGACAAGGGTGGTTTTTGTATATCCCCGAACAATGAGGTTGTTTTTGTATATAACCCATCTAACGAGGGTGGTTTTTGTCTTTTACCCTTAATATAATGAAGTCCTTAGATTAAAAATTGTGTTTCTTATCTTAAATATCCCTAGTCCAGTATAATGATTAATGGGACAATCATCTATAGACTAGTATGGGGTTGGATTGATATGGAGATATCATGATCCAACACAAAGGTGTGCATTAAAGGTAATGGCGCACATGATTGACCCATCTCCGAGAAGGCTACATACACGTTATGTAAAGTCACAAGTGCTTCTCGCGGTGAAACGGTATTGTCATCCTTAGACTTGAAGTCGCCAGATATTCTAGTTGTGGATTATTGTGATTTTGGTAGAGTTAAACGCTACACCGTAACTGGGTAGTTATAAAGGCGTGTACCAGATACAATAAGAAGCAAGCTTAGCGATCGTAGTGGACATAGATAGAATTTTTCCCTCCCACATAACGGGAGCAAATATCCTAGGCCACTCGAGGGATAGTGCTTATAGAATGTCTGGCCAGACTCAAATAAATCAATATGGTATATTGATGTTATTTGCACGAATAAGGCTATTCCCATGGATCAAGAAACTATGGATTGGATATACGAGTGTGACTTGTATGTCTCGTGTCCAATCCGGATATAGAGACAAAGGGATGAGACAATTACTTGTACAAGGTTTGTCGGATGACTATTTTATTAGTTGGCTAGAATGGATGTTTTGCTAGAAACCGCTCCATATTAGCAAATTGTTGCTACCAACTAGATAGAACCTATGAGGTCATGATAACTCCGTTTTCGGAGATATTTTATGCCTTTTATTTCTACGTTTTGCATGCTCAACATGGAGAATTCGTCGTCTTTTGAGTAAATTGAGCTTAAATGTGATAATGTGAGTTCATATGCTTTACTTGTTAAATCCGGGCGTTTCTTTAGTTATTTGAGCTTTTATTGTGATATGATCGCGGATTGTGTTTTCGTGTTGTGATTCGCAGGAAAACAGAGCTTGGAGGATCATGCGGGAGATGGAAACGAACTTCGAAAGCAAGGAACTCAAAGAAAAGTCAAAGGAAGAAGGAAGAAAGAATAAAGTCAAAGAAAGAAAAGAAAGAGTCAAAGAAAAGAAGCTGGAAAAGAGGGTCTTCGTACGAAGACATTTGTCTTCGTACGAAGACAATGTACTTAGCCAAAATTTGGAGTCTGCAGAATGTCTTCCTAAACAAGCTCTCAGTATCTATATAAGAAGACCTTCGTACGAAGACAATTTGTCTTCGTACGAAGACTCTTCGTGCGAAGACAAATGTCTTCGTACGAAGACTTCGCTGGATTGCAGAATTTTTGCCGGGGCTTTTTCGTAGTTTATTCAAACTTTGTAATAGGATTATGGCAACGTATTTAAACATTCTAGGTCGACTTTTCCAGTAGTTTTTGAAGTTAGAAACATCTTTTGGAGATCAAGAAGCTATTGGGAGAGCCTAGGAGCTTTGGATCATCCGTTTGGATTCTCAACTCTTCTCTTTTCTTGATTTTTATGTTTAAACTCATGAGACTTGTCGTTTTGAGTATGAATATGAGTAGCTAAACGTTATTTGCTGGGAATTCTCGTTTGGTGTAGCTAGGGTTTGATCTAAATATCATGTTTTGATGATTGTGATTCATGTTTTAGCTTAATCTCACGTGTTTATTCATTATTATGGATTATTTACGTTTGTAATCATATTATCTTTGCGAGTAGCTAACGTAGAGATAAACTTAATTAGTTTTCACGTGGTAACTCCGTAAGAATTAGTCGGTAAATTGAATAATCCACCTAGTGGAATCAATGTTTGGTAACTCGACATCGTTAACTAGGATCGTTAAAGTAGAATTATGGTTTTAATGCATGCTTAAAGCTAGAATAGACTTGGTAACTCGGTTTGTTTTAGTTTAAAGTATAGTGAACTTGCTTGGTAACTCGGTAAGTTTAATATTTCTTGATTGATAGTGAATGACACGTGGTTGTTTTACAAGTCAAAACATAAGTTTAGATCAACCTAGTGAACCTAGAGAATTCCCGGTATTCTTCCCTTATATTACAAAAACCCTAAAATTCATTCTTTATTAATCATGAACTACTTCACTCGGTTAATTGAGAATATTGCGCTTTTCTTTTTGTAGAATTAGAACAAAACAACACTTGCGACGTACCCACATAAGGTTTAGAATAATAATTAATTTAAACAAAGTCCCTTGGGTTCGATAGCCCGGATTTCCGGTTTATTACTACACACGACAGCTGTACACTTGCAGTTGGAGCGTGTCAAGTTTTTGGCACCGTTGCCGGGGACTTCGGCTAAATTAGTTATAATTCCTAGCCTTATGGATTTTAATTTATTGTTTATATCCGTTACTCACCTACGTTTTGTGTGTTCTGTGATTTCAGGTTGATTTACACGGTGCATGACCCGTTCTAGAGACGAGCCTTTGTATCCAACGTTTGAAGACCCGTAATCCTTATTAAAAGCACAGCGTAGAGACAAGAGGAATTCAAGCTCAGTCACTATGGATGATGAAACGAGAGCTGAGTTTGAAAGAATCCGCAAAAATGTGCAAGATGCGGAAGCAGCTAGAGCAGCTGCTGTAGAGGAGGCTGCGAACAGAGCCGCGGAATCTGAGCAACTTAGGGCTCAAATGGCTGAGATGCAGGCGATGATTGATCGCATGAACCCTCCGAATCCACAACAACTTCCTGGTGCGGAAGTAGTTGGCAGAAATAACGGTGGCAATGGGAAAAATGGGGGCAATAATCGGAACAACAACGGTCGGAATGTGGTAGAGCAAGTCAACAATGCTGAGGAGGATGAGTGTCCTTTGGTGGACTACTTCAGGACTACACCGGAGGGATATCAGCCCACCATTGTCAGGCCTCAGATTAATGCAGCCCATTTTGAGATTCGCCAACCGTTGATCAACATGGCTAGGGATGAGTGCTTATTCACTGGAGCCCCGAGTGATGATCCACAGTAACACTTGCTCAATTTCGAGCAGATCACTTCTACCATGTATGATCAGAGAGTTCCACTCGAGACGATAAAGCTCATGCTTTTCCCCTTCTCCCTATCGGGAAAGGCAAAGACATGGCTTATGGAACTTCCAGCAGGAAGCATAGTTACATGGGCAAATTGTAGCAGAGAGTTTCTCAGGAAGTATCTTCCACCATCGAAGGTTGCTCAACGGATGGCTGATATAACCAAATTTACACAGCAGGAGGATGATTCTCTGGGAGACACGTGGAGAAAGTTCAACCAGCTCCTGCGCAGATGCCCTACTCACGGAGAGCCATTGTATAAACTTCTCCTTTACTTTTATAATGCTTTGGACAGAGAGACTGCTAGTGAGCTGGACATGATGGCTCAAGGAAATTTTATGGGAATGGGACTACAGAGTTGTCGTGATCTGCTAGATAATGTAGCAAAACGTGAATCCACGAGGTCTGAGACTCGTAGAAACACGAAATCAGACGGGGCATTGGTTAGTAAGATTGAGTCCATGGTGGAGCAGAAATTTGAACATCAGATGGCAGTGATGACTTCGGCTTTCAGTAATTTGAATCCATCGGCACAGGTGAAGTCAGTGGGAGAGATGGTAGCAGATGCAAATCAGGGATATGGGGATGGTATTGAAGACGTGAACTACATGGGTCAACCAAGACAGCAGCAATGGCCAAACACCTATCATACCAACAACCGCAATCACCCCAACTTTAGTTATGCCAATCCAAATAGTGGACTATATGCGCCAGGTCAAAGGCCAAATGTTCCTTATCAAGCTCAGAGACAGGCTCCACAGCAACAGGCTCCTCCGCCGCCTCCATCCTCAGAAGAACATGACACAAACGCGTTGTTGAGGAAACTGTTAGCTAGCAATGATAAGATTGAGAGCAAGATTGTCGCGATAGAAGCCTCGATAAAAAGCCATGAGACACAGATTGGCCAAATAGCTAATCAGAATACTCGACTTCCACCAGATATACTACCTTCTAACACAATCACTCCAACTGAGCAATTGAAGGCTATCACTACTCGCAGTGGGATCACCACTAATGATCCTCCCTATCCTACACACGCGCGAGCTGAGGCGACTAAGGCCACAGAAAAAGCCTTGGATGAAGAGATTCCCGTGCCTACCGTGATTCCCCAATCAAAGGACAAGAGTAGGAAGTCGAAGGAGAAGCCTAAGCAAAAGGAGGAGTATAGTGTTCGTGTTCCCTACCCACAGAGATTGAAGAGCCAAGAGGATGCCAAGCATTTCAAGAAATTTGTTGATACCTTCAAAAAGTTACACATCAATATACCCTTTGCTGAAGCAATTTCACAAATGCATAAATATGCAAAATTTCTCAAGGACCTACTCTCTAATAGAAGACGCATGGATGATTTTGAGACCGTGACCCTGAATGAGGAGTGTAGCGCTGTGGTGCAAAAAGTGCTACCCAAAAAGATGAAAGATCCGGGTGGTTTCATTATTCCTGTGACATTGGGAGATGCGTTCCATGGTAGGGCGTTATGTGATCTTGGCGCAAGCATAAACTTGATGCCTACATCAGTATTTGAACAACTCGGTGTAGGAGATCCAAAACCCACTCATATGTGTTTACAGATGGCTGACCGTACTATAAAACGACCACGGGGTGTTTTGGAGGATGTGCTTGTGAGAGTCGAAGGACTCATCTTTCCCGCAGATTTTGTGATCCTAGATATGGATGCTGACGATGATGTCCCACTCATATTGGGACGGCCATTCCTTGCTACGAGAAAGACGATTATTGATGTTGCCAATGGAGAATTGACTATGCGTATTAACGATGAGAAGGTGGCGTTCAATGTCTTTGAAGCTATGAAATTCCCTGCATATGCAGTGAGTGAGCAGTGTTTTGGTGTGGAGGCATACACACCGGACGAGGAGGACGATATCTTATTGGAGCAGCTGTATGAGGAACTTGCCTTACTTGATTCGAGTGAAAAAGAACATGCTATGGAAGCCAGCTGGCGTTCACCCCTACCCCTCTATTATGAGGGAAGCAGGAAGATTCTTACTCCTTCTCTTATTACTGCTCCTGATTTAGAATTGAAACCGTTCCCTGCTCATTTAAAATATTTATCCTTGGGATCTGATGAAACTTTATTTGTTATTGTTTCTGCGTGTTTGGACAGGGAACAGGAGGAGCAGCTTCTCAAGGTATTGCAGGAGAGGAAAGCAGCTATGGGAAGGACCATAGCGGATATCAAGGGGATCAGCCCCACAGTTTGCCAGCACAAGATCCGGCTCATGGAAGACAAGAAGCCGGTAGTTCAGTTTCAGCGCCGCCTCAACCCTCACATGCAGGAGGTGGTGAAGAAAGAGGTGCTTAAATGGTTGGAAGCAGGTATCATCTATCCGATTTCCGACAGCACGTGGACTAGCCCGGTGCAGTGTGTCCCTAAGAAGGGAGGTATAAGTGTGGTGGAAGGGGAAAACGGTGATCAGATTGCCACTCGTACAGTTACTGGGTGGATAGTTTGCATGGATTACCGCAAACTCAATGATGCCACTTTGAAGGATCATTTTCCCCTCCCATTTGTGGACCAGATGCTTGATAGGCTGGCACGTCATTCGCATTACTGTTTTTTGGATGGATACTCTGGGTATAATCAGATAGCGATTGAGCCAGCTGACCAGGAGAAGACGACATTTACTTGCCCTTATGGGACGTTTGCATTCAGGCGCATGCCCTTTGGGCTATGCAATGCCCCTGCCACGTTTCAGAGGTGTATGATGTCCATCTTCTCAGACATGATGGAGCAAAATTTCGAAGTCTTCATGGATGATTTTTCTCTTTATGGTGATGGTTTCGAAGACTGCCTCCAGCAGCTAGCTCGGGTACTGGACAGATGTATCGACACCAACCTAGTGCTTAACTGGGAGAAGTGCCATTTTATGGTGACCGCGGGGATAGTGTTGGGGCACAAGATCTCCAGTAAAGGCTTAGAGGTAGATCGGGCAAAAATTGAGGTGATCGAGAAGCTTCCTTATTCTACATCTGTCAAAGGGGTACGGAGTTTCCTGGGACATGCAGGTTTCTACCGGCGCTTCATTAAAGACTTTTCGAAGATCACAAAGCCTTTATCTGGGTTGCTTGATAAAGATGCCGTCTTTGATTTCAATGAAGATTGCAAGACATCCTTTGATTTGCTCAAGAAAAAGCACATCAGTTCTCCTATTATAGCCACCCCAGACTGGACCTTATCGTTCGAGCTTATGTGTGATGCCAGCGATTATGCGGTGGGAGCAGTGCTGGGACAGCGGAAAGACAAGGTAGCTCATGTAATTTACTATGCCAGTCGTACTCTTAATACTGCACAGGTTAATTATGCCACCACGAAGAAGGAGATGTTAGCTATCTTCGCATTGGACAAGTTTCGTCCATACCTTGTGGGTTCTCAGGTGACTATCTTCACGGACCATGCAGCCCTCAAATATCTTCTTACTAAGAAGGATGCGAAGCCTAGATTGATCCGATGAGTGTTGCTAATGCAAGAGTTTGACATAGTGATCAAGGACAAAAAGGGAGTAAAGAACGTTGTTGCAGACCATTTGTCACGACTGGAGAACGAAAAACAAGATGTGCCAATTAGAGAAGATTTTCCAGATGAGCAACTTATGGTAGTGGTAGCAGCTGTGCCTTGGTTTGCGGATTTGACAAATTTCAAGGCGCTCAATATTGTCCCGAAAGACATGTCTTTCCATCAAAAAAAGAAATTTTTCGCAGATGCACGACACTATTTCTGGGATGACCCTTATTTGTTCAGGTTGGGAGCTGACAACGTGTTGAGAAGATGCGTAGCTGAGCCAGACACTTTGGATATTCTTAGACACTGCCATGAATTGAATTGCGGAGGGCATTTTTGCAAAACGCGCATTGTGGCAAAGGTATTGCAAAGTGGATTTTATTGGCCCTCTTTACATAAAGATGCTCATTTGTTTGTATTGCAGTGTGACCGATGTCAAAGAACCGACATCTCCAACCGAAACGAGATGCCTCAAAATTTCGTGTTGGAAGTAGAGCCCTTTGATGTTTGGGGCATTGATTTCATGGGACCATTCCCGTCTTCGCTTGGAAATCTTTATATACTGTTAGCTGTGGAATATGTGACCAAGTGGGTAGAGGCAATGGCTTGCCCTAAAAACGATGGAGCTATTGTAGAGAAATTCGTGCGTAAGAGCATTTTTACACGGTTTGGAACTCCCAGAGCCATTATCAGTGATGAAGGATCGCATTTCGTGAACAAAGTCTTTGCCAATGTCTTGAGCAAATATGGGGTAAAGACGCATAAGATATCACTGGCTTATCATCCACAGTCGAATGGGCAAGCAGAAGTTTCTAACCGAGAGATAAAAGGGATTATGGAGAAGACAGTCAACCCGGGACGCAAGGATTGGTCTCTGCATTTAGACGATAGCTTATGGGCGTATAGGACTGCATACAAGACCCCTTTAGGCATGTCTCCCTACCAGTTAGTATTTGGGAAGTCGTGTCATCTTCCGGTGGAACTTGAGCACAAGGCATTCTGGGCCTTGAAGAAGATCAATTTGGACGCTAAGCTCTCAGGTGATCTGCGGAAGCAAGCACTACTCGAACTTGAAGAATTCGATTTATAGCTTATGAAAGCACGAGAATCTATAAGGAGAGGAAAAAAATGTGGCACGACAGGCACATCATCCCGAGAGACTTCAAAGTAGGACAGAGGGTGCTGATCTTCAACGCCAGACTAAAGCTGTTTCCAGGGAAATTAAAATCTAGATGGAGTGGTCCCTACACAATTACCGCAGTTTATCCGTGGGGATCTCTTGAGGTGGAGGATGCAAACGGGAACATATTTTAAGTGAATGGCCAGAGAGCGAAACCATACGTGGACGGGAATTGTTGGAATAGATGCCCTAGAGGCAATCTAGTTTAGTATGAATTTGTAATTGGCTAGAAATTCATTTATTATTTATTGGATATTTAATATAATGAAGTCCTTAGATTTACAATTGTGTTGTTTATCTTAAATATCCCTAGTCAAGTATAATGATTAAATGGGACAATCATCTATAGACTAGTATGGGGTTGGATTGATATGGAGATATCACGATCCAACACATAGGTGTGCATTACGGAATGTTGCACTGGATTGACCCATTACCGAGAAGGCTACATACACGTTATGTTGAGTCACAAGTGCTTCTCGGGTACAATGGTATTGTCATCCTTAGACTTGAAGTCACTAGATATTCTAGTTGTGGATCATTGTGATCTTGGTAGCGTTAAACGCTACACCGTAACTGGGTAGTTATAAAGGCGTGTACTGGATACAATGAGAAGCAAGCTTAGAGATCGTAGTGGACGTAGAGAGGATTTGCCCCTCCCACATAACGGGAGCAAATATCCAAGGCCACTCGAGGATAGTGCTTATAGAATGTCTGGCCAGACTCAAATAAATCAATATATGGGATATTGATGTTATTTGCACGAATAAGGCTATTCCATGGATCGAGGAACTAGGGATTGGATATACGAGTGTGACTTGTATGTCTCGTGTCCAATCCGGATATGGAGGCAAAGGGATGAGACAATTACTTGTACAAGGTTGTCTAGATGACTATTCTATTAGTTGGCTAGAATGGATGTTTTGCTAGAAACCGCTCCATATTAGCAAAGAGTTGCTACCAACTAGATAGAACCTATGGGGTCACACGCTATATAGAGTTGTACTAGATTGTGGAATTAATTAATTGGATTAATTAATTAGAAGGATCACTTTGCAAACCCTTGCGAACTTAGTAGGGACTAATTTGCAAGGAAGGGACTAAATTGAATTCTAGTAGGACTAGAATAAGTCCTTTAGGTAGTTAACAAGGAGTTGTTGGACTATATAAAGGACCCTCCTCCTTCCTTCCCTATACACTTATGCTCTAGAGAGAACATAACAAGAGTAGGAGAGAACAAAGGAGAGAGAGAGCAAGCAAAGAGGGACGCCGCCCCCTATTGCCGCCGCCCCTTGTCCCCGACGCCACAAAGGGTGCCGAACCTCTTTTTGGTGTCTCGTTTTGCGTGATTTCTTCACCCTCCTTTCAATCCGGGCTAGCACCAAGGTGATTGGAGATCTAGGAACAACTCTAGGCGTGGATCAACTATAGAGAACGTGACACTATTCGCGTTTGAAGTCATCAAGGAGAACCCAAAGGTGTGTTTATGATTTCTTACCTTCACTATCGTTATGCATCTAGACTTGTGATCCTTGGAGGGTTTTGCATGGTTATTTGTTTGATTATGCTTCCGTTGCGCGATCCATGAATCAAAACCCTACAGTGGTATCAGAGCCTGGTTCATAGAGCATAAACGTAGTTTATGTGTTACATTCTTGTTGTTTTACACCTTAATTTGTTGTTTATCGCGTAAAACAAGACAAATCAAGCATTGGATGCAATTTGTCAAAGAATTAATCATAACAAGACCCAATTATTGCATTGGATGCATGAATTGGTGAGTTTGAGAAATTTTAGGATCATAGATCTAGGGTTTGGGCATCCTTGGGGAAGAAGGAGTTCTCCCACAACAAGGAAACAACCAAACTTGGGCTCCAAGCAAGGAGGTTGTTTTGGAAACAACCTCCACAAGGAGGTTCGGCCCCCTAGGGAGCCGCCCCCCCTTGCTTGCCGCCCAAGCTTGGCGCCCTAAGGGGCCGGGCGGCCCTAACCCGCGGGCCTAGCTTGCGGGTTTTGGGCCGGGCCGGCCCTAGGGCTTTATGGTTCACTTATTTGGGCCCGGGCAATTGGATTGTTGGGCCCATGGACCGTTTTAACCCTAGAAATCCTAAAATCAATTAAAATTGACCAAGCGCGTTAAAATTGGATTTTAACTGTTTATGTGCAAATCGCATGGTGATTGGATATGGCCTTAGGATGTGGTTTGATGTGGATGTTTAATTTTGTGGTTTGGTTTTACGGCCTGCGAGCCGATCAATTAATTGTAATAATTAATTAGGGTTTTATGGCCTGCGTGCCATTTTTTTTCTCAACTTGTGAGATTTATTTTATTTAGTATAGATATTAGCTAGTGCTAGATAAAGTAGATTGTTAGCCAAGATTGAAGAAAAGAAGCCCAAAGCCAAAGAAGCCACAAAAGATGGAGCATGGAGCATGGAGCATTCCACATGACTATGAAGGATGGACCAAAAGATCAAGACGCATGGAGATGTGTGTTTGTTTAGGGTTCATAGATAATTCCATTGGCTTGGAATTATCTTAGTCTAGAAAAGGCCATATCCACATCACGTTTAATTTCTGTTTTGTGGTTGTTTATTTATTGTCTTATTATTTGTGTGGTTGGTGTATGGATGATGCATGCAATTAGGATAATAAGATAATTAGACAACCCGGATCTATTATTTGGAGTTGTGCCCAAACTCAAATAGATAGATTAGTTGATATTGATCAACAAAACAATTAAAAATTGAATTGAAAAATCCCTCAAATTTTAAAATATTGTGTTCTTGCCTTCTCGTTATTTAAACACTCATTATCATCATTATTTATCAAGTTCGTGCGTGCCAAAGCATGGCGACTTGGTTCATAATGATGGAATGCGATGGCACGTAACAATGTGCAATTGTTTAGATAAGAGGTTGAACACAACTAGGCTATTAATTTGATTAAGAAACCTAGAGGCAATCAATTGGGATTATCCATGTGGATGGATAAATAAGGAGTTATTTGCCCGATTGAACCAAGAGTTGCATATGGGATGCAATTGGAATTGTTCCTACCTAAGAAGTAATCGAATTATGGGTGACTTGCCAAAGCAAGCTCATAAGGAGATGAAAAAGATGGATCTTGGCCCACTAGAAAATATAAGGATATTTTCCGCATTAATATCTTGAGGGTTATTAATCCGTAGAAAAATAGTGGGAGCTATATTTAATAAACTAGCCATTATTAAATATAGTCAAAAATTCACAAATACTAAAACTTGCGTATTTTCCTTTTGTAGAATTCCAAATGGCAAACAACTCATCGAGTTCACAACATTCCCTACGATCTGTCCTTGAGAAGGACAAGCTCTCAGGAACCAACTTTCTCGATTGGTACAGAAACTTGAGAATTGTTCTCAAGCAAGAAAAGAAGCTGTACGCAATAGAGGAGCAAGTTCCAGAAGGTCCAGACAATCAGACACCTGCTGCCTTAAAGGCGTATCAAAAGCATGTTGATGATGCTAATGATGCGGCCTGCCTAATGCTTTGCACCATGACCTCTGAGCTTCAGAAGCAACATGAGAACATGAATGCTGTCGATATGATCGAACATCTAAAGCAGCTCTTCCAAGAGCAGGCGAGGGTAGAGAGGTATGAGGTCTCAAAGGCACTGTTCAAATGTCATCTGGCAGAAGGGAATCCGGTGGGACCCCATGTACTCCGAATGATCGGGTACTTGGAGAATCTCGCCCGGCTTGGTTTCCCAGTCGGCCAAGAGTTGGCAACGGATCTCGTGTTGCAATCGTTGCCCGAGAGTTATGGACAGTTCATTATGAACTATAACATGAACGAGATCGTTAAACCACTGCCAGATTTACTCAACATGTTGAGGACGGCTGAACAGAGCATCAACAAGGGTAAGGGCAAGGCCATTATGATGGTGCATAAAGGAAAGGGTAAAAAGTTTGCCTCTTCCTCCAAGGGCAAAGGCAAGTCAGTTGCTAAGTCCAAGGAACAAGCCCTTAAGCCTGTTGGTGGGATTGCCAAGGTCGTGACTAAGGGTGAATGTCACTACTGTAGTCAACCTGGACACTGGAAGAGGAACTGCCCAAAATATTTGGAGGACAAGCGGCTTGGAATAGTGATTCCACCACCACCAGGTATTTTTGTTGTAGATGTCAATTTAACTGTCTCTACATCATGGGTATTAGATACTGGATGTGGATCTCATATTTGTCGAAATATGCAGGATCTAAAGAGAAGTAAAAGATTGGCTAAAGGGGAGGTAGATCTGCGCGTTGGGAATGGAGCAAAGGTTGCTGCGTTGGCCATAGGCGTTTGCGAGCTATCTCTGCCCTCAGGATTAGTTTTAGAATTAAATAATTGCTATTTTGTGCCTGCTATGAGCAGAAACATTATTTCTATTTCTTGTTTGGACAAGGAAGGTTTTATTATTTCAATAAAGAACAATTGTTGTTCCTTTTATTTGAATAATATTCACTATTTTAGTGCGCAATTATTTAATGGACTTTATGTCCTTGATCTAAGTAATCCTGTCTACAACATTAATACCAAACGGATTAAAATAAATGATTTAAATCCTGCTTATTTATGGCATTGTCGTTTAGGCCACATAAATGAGAAACGTGTATCTAGACTCCATAAGGATGGATTGCTAGACTCATTTGATTTTGAATCATATGAGACATGTGAAGCTTGTTTATTGGGAAAAATGACAAAGTCCCCTTTCAACAAGAAAGGTGAGAGGACTAGTGAGCAATTGGCGCTCATACATACTGATGTGTGTGGGCCATTTGCCACGCCTGCCAGGGGTGGTTATGTCTATTTCATTACTTTTACTGATGATTACAGTAGATATGGATTTGTGTACCTTATGAGGGCAAAATCCGAATCCTTTGAAGTGTTCAAAGAATTCAAGAATGAAGTAGAGAAGCAACTTGGCAAAAGTATCAAGGCTCTACGATCAGATCGTGGAGGAGAATACTTGAGCCAAGAGTTTGACGACTATCTTAGAGAGTGTGGGATCGTGTCCCAACTCACTCCACCCGGAACGCCACAATGGAATGGCGTGTCCGAGAGGAGGAATCGAACCCTATTGGATATGGTTCGGTCTATGATGTGTCAAACCGATCTTCCATTATCGTTTTGGGGCTACGCTCTATTAAGTGCAGCTTTTACCATTAACCGTGTTCCATCTAAATCAGTCATGAAGACACCATATGAGATGTGGAGTGGGAGGCGTCCCACACTGTCATTCATGAGGATTTGGGGCTGCGATGTCTATGTAAAACGTTTACAATCAGACAAGCTAGGGCCTAAATCGGATAAGTGTAAATTTGTGGGGTACCCTAAGGAAACTAAGGGATACTACTTCTACAATCCAACCGAGAACAAAGTGTTTGTTGCTCGGACCGGCGTGTTTCTAGAAAGAGAGTTTGTCTCTAAAGAAGCAAGTGGGAGGAATGTAGAACTTGAAGAAGTTCAAGAACCACAAGTTACTGAACCGATTATGGAACATGAACAGGAATCACAAGCAGTTGTGGATCCACCTGTTCAGGTAACACAAGAGCTTCGTAGATCTAGTAGAGTGCGCCAGGAACCCGAGAGGTATGGACTTCTCGTAACTGATTCCGGTGACACGATGCTCATAGATGATGAGCCTACTACCTATGAGGAGGCCATGAATGGCCCAGACTCGCAGAAGTGGCTTGAGGCCATGAGATCCGAGATGGAATCCATGTATACCAACAAAGTATGGACTTTGGTGGAACCACCTGATGGGGCGCGACCCATAGGGTGCAAGTGGGTCTTCAAGAAGAAGATCGACATGGATGGTAATGTGATTACCTATAAGGGCCGATTGGTGGCTAAAGGATTCAGACAGATTCATGGTATTGACTATGATGAAACCTTTTCACCAGTCGCAATGACCAAATCCATCCGAATCCTACTTGCAATTGCAGCATACTACGACTATGAGATTTGGCAGATGGATGTCAAAACAGCATTCCTTTATGGGAATCTCCTCGAGGACGTGTATATGATACAGCCGGAGGGTTTTGAGGATCCAAAGCAAGCCAACAAAGTCTGTAAGCTGCAACGATCCATTTATGGGTTGAAGCAAGCTTCTAGGAGTTGGAATCGACGTTTTGATGAAGTGGTCAAAGAGTTTGGCTTCATCAGAAACGAAGATGAGTCTTGTGTCTACAAGAAGGTTAGTGGGAGCTCTGTAGCTTTTCTGGTCTTGTATGTGGATGACATACTGCTCATTGGAAACGACATTCCCATGCTGCAATCTGTGAAAGATTGGCTAGGAAAGTGTTTCTCAATGAAAGACTTAGGGGAAGCAGCCTATATACTCGGTATAAAGATCTATAGAGATAGATCTAAGAGGTTGCTAGGCCTAAGTCAAAGTACATATATTGACAAGGTGTTGAAACGGTTCAACATGCAAGATTCCAAGAAAGGATTCTTGCCCATGTCACATGGAATCACTCTTTCAAAGAGTGGTTGTCCTTCCAATGAGATTGAGAAGGAACGCATGAGTAGGATTCCCTATGCCTCGGCCATAGGATCCATCATGTACGCCATGTTATGTACTAGACCAGATGTGTCATATGCCTTGAGTATGACAAGCAGATACCAATCCAATCCGGGTGAGAGTCACTGGATTGCTGTCAAGAACATCCTAAAGTACTTGAGAAGAACTAAGGATGCTTTCTTGATATTTGGCGGTGAGGAAGAGTTGCGTGTAAGGGGTTACACTGATGCGAGCTTCCAAACCGATAGAGATGACTTTAGATCACAGTCGGGATATGTGTTTTGCCTAAATGGAGCAGCGGTGAGCTGGAAGAGTTCCAAGCAAGAGACGGTAGCTGATTCTACAACAGAGGCTGAGTACATTGCTGCAAATGGCGCAGCAAAGGAGGCTGTTTGGATCAGAAAGTTTGTTTCTGAACTTGGTGTGGTCCCTAGCATTGCGGATCCAGTGGAGTTGTTCTGTGACAACACTGGGGCGATCGCGCAATCAAAGGAACCCAGGTCGCACCAGAAGTCCAAGCACGTGCTCAGGAAGTTCCATCTGATTCGAGATATTATCGATAGAGGAGACGTTCGGATATGCAAGATTCCTACAGATGATAATCTGTCAGACCCGCTTACGAAGCCTCTCACGCAGTGGAAGCATGAAGGGCACACTAGGAGTATGGGCATACGAGATGCGCCAGATTGGCTCTAGTGCAAGTGGGAGACTGTTGGAATAGATGCCCTAGAGGCAATCTAGTTTAGTATGAATTTGTAATTGGCTAGAAATTCATTTATTATTTATTGGATATTTAATATAATGAAGTCCTTAGATTTACAATTGTGTTGTTTATCTTAAATATCCCTAGTCAAGTATAATGATTAAATGGGACAATCATCTATAGACTAGTATGGGGTTGGATTGATATGGAGATATCACGATCCAACACATAGGTGTGCATTACGGAATGTTGCACTGGATTGACCCATTACCGAGAAGGCTACATACACGTTATGTTGAGTCACAAGTGCTTCTCGGGTACAATGGTATTGTCATCCTTAGACTTGAAGTCACTAGATATTCTAGTTGTGGATCATTGTGATCTTGGTAGCGTTAAACGCTACACCGTAACTGGGTAGTTATAAAGGCGTGTACTGGATACAATGAGAAGCAAGCTTAGAGATCGTAGTGGACGTAGAGAGGATTTGCCCCTCCCACATAACGGGAGCAAATATCCAAGGCCACTCGAGGATAGTGCTTATAGAATGTCTGGCCAGACTCAAATAAATCAATATATGGGATATTGATGTTATTTGCACGAATAAGGCTATTCCATGGATCGAGGAACTAGGGATTGGATATACGAGTGTGACTTGTATGTCTCGTGTCCAATCCGGATATGGAGGCAAAGGGATGAGACAATTACTTGTACAAGGTTGTCTAGATGACTATTCTATTAGTTGGCTAGAATGGATGTTTTGCTAGAAACCGCTCCATATTAGCAAAGAGTTGCTACCAACTAGATAGAACCTATGGGGTCACACGCTATATAGAGTTGTACTAGATTGTGGAATTAATTAATTGGATTAATTAATTAGAAGGATCACTTTGCAAACCCTTGCGAACTTAGTAGGGACTAATTTGCAAGGAAGGGACTAAATTGAATTCTAGTAGGACTAGAATAAGTCCTTTAGGTAGTTAACAAGGAGTTGTTGGACTATATAAAGGACCCTCCTCCTTCCTTCCCTATACACTTATGCTCTAGAGAGAACATAACAAGAGTAGGAGAGAACAAAGGAGAGAGAGAGCAAGCAAAGAGGGACGCCGCCCCCTATTGCCGCCGCCCCTTGTCCCCGACGCCACAAAGGGTGCCGAACCTCTTTTTGGTGTCTCGTTTTGCGTGATTTCTTCACCCTCCTTTCAATCCGGGCTAGCACCAAGGTGATTGGAGATCTAGGAACAACTCTAGGCGTGGATCAACTATAGAGAACGTGACACTATTCGCGTTTGAAGTCATCAAGGAGAACCCAAAGGTGTGTTTATGATTTCTTACCTTCACTATCGTTATGCATCTAGACTTGTGATCCTTGGAGGGTTTTGCATGGTTATTTGTTTGATTATGCTTCCGTTGCGCGATCCATGAATCAAAACCCTACAGGAATTTCATTGGAGTCATTGAATGGCTTCATGCAACTCCCGCAATTTGATTAATCTCAGAGGTAACTGGGTCGGGCCTTCGACCTTAAATTACCCAACCTATTTATTGTTGTAGAGTAGGTTTTAATACTGTTTTGTAATTTTTTTCGATTTGATTTATTTGAGAGGTGCGAGAGAGTGGATTTAATGTTTCTAATGAGTATGTGCAGGATTACGAGGTGAAAGGCCTATTTTGGATCCCCCTTCTTGATGCGCGCGTGCGAAACAGAGTAAAAATTGAAAAATTGCAGCCCAATACGCGTATCGGGATCCGAAGTGAAGAAATTGAAGATAGAAGCCATTCCTGCACCTATTCACCATACGCACCTGAGGAAGATCATGTTCCCGGACTCCCCTTCTTGATATGCACAAGAATTTGATTGATGAACGGAGAAAGCTAACACGCCGGCACGTATTACGAGGTGAAATTTTGAATGACAGACCGAAAACAGATATGAACAGTGCCAACGTGTGGGGGTGGTCGAGAGCTTTCTGTAGACAGGTGGATCGCGCATATCGGAGTCCGGATGAGGAAGTTACGCCAAAAAGGATGTTTTAGAGAGTAAAACGAGGCCAAAAACATCCGGAAATGCAAAACGTGCCTTGGAACGCGTGAAATTGACAAATGAAATACTCCCCGGATTTCGGGAGTGTTTTAAGGTGAAAAGGGAGTCTCGAGGTCGAGGAGATCCTTCGGAAAGCAAAGGCGCGATTAAGTACGCAAAAATTTGACGAAAAGGATGTTTTTGGCAAGCTAAATGTCTTCGTACGAAGACTTTGTACTTAGAAATTTTTTTTGAGCTCTGAAGATTGTCTTCCTATAACCACATGCAGTATCTATATAGGAAGACCTTCGTACGAAGATAAATTGTCTTCGCACGAAGACTCTTCGTACGAAGACAATTGTCTTCGTACGAAGACATCGGGCAAAAAGTTTGTTTAGCCCACGCACGGAGAACAGAGAGGAGATAGTTACCTGGGGCTTTTTAGACTTTTGCACGAGCTTTGAAGCTACATCAGCAACAATGTCGTTCCTCTTCCTCATTTTTCAGCTTCAACAGTTCTTATCTCCTCCATAGCCGCACGACACCAATTCTCCCCCTCTCTTGTTTCTTCACCAAATTCAACAAGCAAACATAGGTTTTGCTCGCAATTCAGCGGAGAACAAGGATTCAAGAGTGGCTTTGAGTGAGATTGAGAGACGAGAGAGAAATCAGAGGAGGAAGAACTAGGGTTCCGAAGCAGAAAGTGAGAAATTGGACCACTTGGAGTTTGATTTAGCTTACGGTCAAGAAGGCAACGCTAACGGGGACTTCACAAGGAGTAAGGAGCATCAAACAATTCGAAGTTTCGACAAAAATTTCTCGGCGACCTCAAAACAGCCCGGGTTGTCAAATTTCTGAAATTTTTGTGCCCGTAAGACTTGCTCCGGGCACGTAGGTACACTCTCAAACTAGTTATTTCAATATTCGAGTCTTAGGCACAAATTGAGTAAAAGCCCAATTTACTTTTTGTTGCGCTTAGTAGCGCGCTTGGGGGCGATTGCTTAGAGTCCTAGGAATTACGTGCTTACTTGCCTACGTGTTTAATTCTGTACACACTTCTTGTCACGTGCACAAAAGTTGAATTTCTCGTTGTACTTGAACTAGTATTCTAAATGGCGGGTGGAAAGAAACGGAAGACGGGAGAGGGTACCTCGCAAGAAGCATCGGGGTCGGGCGAGCCTCAATTAGAAATACCGCCCATTCCTCAATATGCAATCTTGAGTGCCCCTCCCCTGTCTAGACCGGGCATTGTAGGCTGACGAACGGCAAAGGTTAATTTGAAAGAGCGGAGTATTGGGCCCGGGTGTTATGATAGCTTCCGTTTTGTCACCTACGAGGCCCATCTAGACTCTCGAAAGGATACGTATTTGACTAAGAACGGGCAGCCCGAAAAAGAATTTCCCTTGCACGAGGACATGCCTAATCCAATCAAGGAAATTTTTGAGCGCGAGAAGCTTACCAACTGGTTTAAGCTAGTAGGGCCGTCTGGTTCTCACATTGCGAGAGAGTTTTGCCTCAACTTGAGGTATGCAAAAGATGGTGAGAGCCGAGACCCTTGTCTTGTGTGCTGTCGGAACGAGTGGATAGTCTTCACGCCAGAGGCTATCGCTTTGGCCATGGGTTTCCCCCGTTTGAAAGAGGGTTGTGGGTACGAGACTGTTCTTCGTAGTGAGAATCTGTGGTCTCGTCTAAATGCATTTTGTTTTGCGAAGGGGGTAGATCCATGGGACAGGAAAGGGGAGGTGATTCATTGGAAGGCTGAAAAGAGGTACTATAGGCCGGAGGCGAGGTGGTGCTGTGAATTGCTAGAGAACTGGGTTTTGGGAATCACACAAAACCCTAGTTATTCTTTCCGCCTATCGGTCTGGGCTCTCTGTCTTTACACCGGGGTTAGGATCGATATCCCTAAGTTTATCTGGGAGAATTGTCTAGAGAGGGTGTCGAGGACTAACAAGTTAGGTCCCGGTCATACTTGTTTGCTAACTCACCTAGCCAAAACCGCCGAAGTAGTCATTGGTAGAGACATGGACTTGAAACTGTTCACGGCTAGGAAATGGCATAGGTTTGATGAGACAGCGAGGAAGAGGGGCAAGGGTAGAAGGATGAACACCTCTAGATTTGATAACCAGGTTGCCTATGATCACTTGAGAGAGGAGATGGCCCGGGATAGAATCGAGAGAAGACGCTAGTTTGCCCACACTCGGGACAATCAGGTGAAGCTGGGTGGATTAATCCAGATGGTGGGCCAGTGGGTGATACAGTCGAGTGGTCAGGCAGCGGGGGAGTTTGTTCCACCAGTCCCGACGGCGGATCCGTGGTTCCAGGAGGAGGAATTTGAGTATCCGGTTCCGCCGAGTGAGGACGATGAAGAAGAAGTGGATGAGACAGAAGATGAGGAGGAAGAGGAGGAAGACGAGTAGTGGAGTTGGCCCTCGTGCTAGGATTGTTGAGTCCTCGTGTGAACGTTGAGGACAACGATGCATCCTAGTGTGGGGTGGTTGATACCTTTTTACTAGTCAGTCTTGAGTCGTTGCATCGCCCGTGTCAGCATTTAGTTAGAGATTTTTAGTTATGTCCTTATTTTTCTTTTTATTATTCATATTTCTGCGTGCACGTTTTGGTATTATTGAGTCATCCCACCACTATCGAGTCATTAGTCGAGTTGGCCGTGCATGTAGTATAGGTATAAAAAAAAAAGTGAAAAACCCAAAAAAAATAAAAATTTGAGAAAGGGAAATCGAAAGAAGCTGAAAATTCGGTAAAATCGAGAAGTGTGAGACTTTTAGGCATAGGGCGTGAATTGCGATCGAGAGTAACAATGTGAGTTTCCCTTAGTAAGTATAGAGAAACTTTCTTTACGGGAATGCGTGCCTATTTTACAGACGGACTTAATTTTTCAAATCTAAAGTGTGTGCCTAGTTTTCTTACAAGAGTTGAGCTAGGTGTGAGCTAAACAAGCCGAACGTTCTTGTGTACGTCTTAGGTAGTCGCCAACCCGCCTCGTAGTGGCACACAGAACAGCTGTGCGAGGTGTGTATTAGAGCACTCACTGCTTATAGAACTTACCTTGTAGGACCACTAGTAAACCCTGTTTTGAACCTTGGATTCTTTGATAACCTTTGGACTTAGGGTGACGATTCTTGGCCTTCATCATCGATTGGTTAGAATCACCGCTTTAGTGCGTCACGAGGGTGTTGTAGTTGAGGGGGTTCGATGAGGGAGTACTTCATGCTATACGTGTGTGAGTCTTACATATCGCATGCACTTCATTTGTGATCTTCGAGGGGAATGCGAGGGTGAGTGAGAGTAGGCTTGCGCACTTCGGTGTGGCGGTGTTCCATGGCATTACAACATGGACACGAGTGAGGAGAGCCGTGAGTGTGTACCATCTAATACACACAAAACTTGGGTTGGGGGAATTTAATAGGTGGATCGTGCTAGGTACCGGATCTTACTCATAATGGTGTAGGAGGTTTGGTTGGATTAGGCACGAGACATATATTCGATTGGCTACTTGAGAGGGGACAGGATTACATTCGAGTGTGGGGGTGTCGACTTTTGACTTCGGACATCGAGATTGAGCTTGCGGCGACTCCATCCCCACACGTGCTTTATCGTGTTAGCGGCTTCGTTTGTGACACCGAGGATTTCATCGAGTTAGGGGGAGAGACAGTTACTTGTGATTCATATGTGTTTATTTGGCTATTTATCTTCCCCTATTATTTTATTTTGGCTTGACACTTGGAAGACTACTCGAGACGTATATTGAGGAAAGTATGCAGGAATTTGAAAAAAAAATCAGAAAAAAAAACAAAAAGAAAAAGAAAAAAAGAAAAGAGAGAAAAGAAGGAGAGTTGAATAAAGGAAGGATGAGAAGCTTTGTGGAAGAACGAGTGAAGAAGCGACTAGTTCACGAACGGGAAGTTTTGGCTTATACATCATTCATGACAATAACCGCGGAGATCGTAATTGTACCGGGGTGTGAGGGGATCGAGGGCCGGAGATGGTGAGTTTCGGGCTTGGTTTCTATCATTGTTGTGAGGGTGTGTGAGATGCGGTAATTGTGAGAATGTGACGCCTTAGGACTCGAGTTTGATTATTATCCTATTTGTCCCTAAAGCCTCATCATTCTAAATCCGTTAGCGGATTAGGAGCTCGGACCTTGAACGTGGCTTAGCCTAGCGTAGCCTCTTATTTTGTGGCACACATGAAAAGGTATTGCGTTCTTGTACTTAGTAAAGCTAGGTTCTCTATACTAGCTAGGGGAGATTCGTGCTGTCGAATTTGATTTCAATTCATTCCTTGTGTCTAGATTTCTCATCGCTTCGTGTGAATCGGTTTAAGCTAATGGAGATTGCCCAATCTCGCAAAAGAAAAGAAAAATTTGTTATTTCAATACTTGCATTGTTAAAATGGCATTTGCATATAGGTGCATTGTGTATAATCGAGTCGTGTCGACTAGTAAAAAGGATGGTTTGTGAATTGTTCTACTCGGACTAGTATGCAATTGGTAATGGTTTTGTATGCAATGTGAGGTGAAAGTATGCAAATGGCGTAGGGAAGTTATGCAATAAGTAATTAGGTTAGTATGCAAAGTTGGATGGATTACAGGAAAGCAAGAGAAGTGTTTACTTGAGAGAAATGGAATGGACTTGGGAGATTTGCTCGGGACGAGCAAAAGGTAGTGTGGGGGTAGTTGATAACTCCGTTTTCGGAGTTACTTTATGCCTTTTATTTATACGTTTTGCGTGCTCAACATGGAGAATTCGTCGTCTTTTGAGTAAATTGAGCTTAAATGTGATAATGTGAGTTCATATGCTTTATTTGTTAAATCCGGGCGTTTCTTTAGTTATTTGAGCTTTTATTGTGATATGATCGCGGGTTGTGTTTTCGTGTTGCGATTCGCAGGAAAACAGGGCTTGGAGGATCATGCGGGAGATGGAAACGAACTTCGGAAGCAAGGAACTCAAAGGAAGGTCAAAGGAAGAAGGAAGAAAGAAGAAAGTCAAAGGAAGAAAAGAAAAAGTCAAAGAAAAGAAGCTGGAAAAGAGGGTCTTCGTACGAAGACATTTGTCTTCGTACGAAGACAATGTACTTAGCCAAAATTTGGAGTCTGCAGAATGTCTTCCTAAACAAGCTCTCAGTATCTATATGAGAAGACCTTCGTACGAAGACAATTTGTCTTCGTACGAAGACTCTTCGTGCGAAGACTTCGCTGGATTGCAGAATTTTTGCTGGGGCTTTTTCGTAGTTTATTCAAACTTTGTAATAGGATTATGGAAACGTATTTAAACATTCTAGGTCGACTTTTTCAGTAGTTTTTGGCTTTAGAAACTTATTTTGGAGATCAAGAAGCTATTGAGCGAGCTTAGGAGCTTTGGATCATCCGTTTGGATTCTCAACTCTTCTCTTTTCCTGATTTTTATGTTTAAACTCATGAGACTTGTCGTTTTGAGTATGAATATGAGTAGCTAAACGTTATTTGCTGGGAATTCTCGTTTGGTGTAGCTAGGGTTTGATCTAAATATCATGTTTTGATGATTGTGATTCATGTTTTAGCTTAATCTCACGTGTTTATTCATTATTATGGATTATTTACGTTTGTAATCATATTATCTTTGCGAGTAGCTAACGTAGAGATAAACTTAATTAGTTTTCACGTGGTAACTCCGTGAGAATTAGTCGGTAAATTGAATAATCCACCTAGTCGAATCAATGTTTGGTAACTCGACATCGTTAACTAGGATCGTTAAAGTAGAATTATGGTTTTAATGCATGCTTAAAGCTAGAATAGACTTGGTAACTTGGTTCGTTTTAGTTTAAAGTATAGTGAACTTGCTTGGTAACTCGGTAAGTTTAATATTGCTTGATTGATAGTGAATGACACGTGGTTGTTTTACAAGTCAAAACATAATTTTAGATCAACCTAGTGAACCTAGAGAATTCCCGGTATTCTTCCCTTATATTACAAAAAACCCTAAAATTCATTCTTTATTAATCGTGAACTACTTCACTCGGTTAATTGAGAATATTGCGCTTTTATTTTAGTAGAATTAGAACAAAACACAACTTGCGACGTACCCACATAAGGTTTAGAATAATAATTAATTTAAACAAAGTCCCTTGGGTTCGATAGCCCGGATTTCGGGTTTATTACTACACACGACAGCTGTACACTTGGAGTTGGAGCGTGTCAGGTCACACACTATATAGAGTTGAACTAGATTTGGGAATTAATTAGTTGGATTAATTAATTAGAAGGATCACTTTGCAACACCTTGCAAACTTAGTAGGACTAATTTGCAAGGAAGGGACAAAACCGAATTCTAGTAGGACTAGAATGGGTCATTTAGGTAGTTGGCAAGGATTTGTTGGACTATATAAAGGATGCTCCTTCCTTCCTTCCCACACTTATGACCTTATTGATCATAACTTGAGTGGGAGAGAATAAAAGGAGAAAGCAAGCAAGCAAGAGAGGCTCGCTCGCCCCCCTTGCCGTCGCCCATCCCGTCGGCCCAAACAAGGAGGCCGCCACCTCCTTGTTCCTCGCGTTGTGTGATTTCTTCTTCCTCTTCCTCAATTCCGGGCTAGCACAAAAGAGTAGGAAGATCTAGAATTCAAGTCCAGGCGTGGATCAACTATAGAGAACGTGACACAATTCGCGTTTGAAGTCATCAAAGGAGAAACCTGATGCGCAAACTAACGTGCTGTCGCAAGTGTACGAATCTTGTAATACCGGGTGCAATTAGACTCGGGTGATCGTTCCCACGAGGACTATTTCGGGTTTACTCACGTTGTCAGTTTCGGTTAACCGAGTGTAGTAACAAGGAGGAGTAGGTTGTGATTGCAGTTTACTAAACTAAAAGAAGAAATTAAAAACGTAAACGTAAATATTTTTTTTTGTGACGTTTTCTGAAATAAGTTGAATCGGTTTTACGATAATAGATGAGAACTAGGCTCCAGGATCCCCTAGGGTTTCTACAGATTTTACGTTCTTCGGTTTGATATGAAAACACTCAGCAGTCTCGTTATCTGTGCAACGTACCAGTTGTGCAGTGACCTTTCAGATTCCACACGTAATCCCGATCCTGCAGACGTTCGGATTCCTGTTAAGCTGCCTAAGTCTGCAGTCTCGTTCTAAGCCTGTTAGGGTTTCTAACATGTCCTAATGGCCCGGGTCAGATTCTCCAACAGTTGGTCTCACGTTTTTCAATGCTAGCCCTATCTCCCTTTCTCTGGTCGGTCTATCAGGGTAAGGTACTAAACCCTGTCTTTTCTTCCTAACCCTAACCTGACGTTTTCACCGACAGGCTCGGGTCTATAGCAATTCTGGTTCGTGACTCCGATCATCATATACGATAACAGTCAAAGACAGAATAACAGATAAAGCTGCTGAATTTAAGATAACAATCATGAATCCATAATCAAACGTCTATAATGAAATCTGGATACGAAACCCTAGGTTCACCGAGAACCTAGGTAAAAGGTTTGGCTACTAAGTGACATAATTAAATAACAACGTTTCTAAATAAGAGAGATAGTGAAATCAAATGCGTGCTGTAGATTCTGAATCCCTGCTTCCGTGCTCACCGAGAGTGCTCTGCGATCTCCTTCAGTAAGTTGTTGTGCTGAGAATTGTGTCGTGTCCTCTGATGAGCACTGGACGAGTCTTTATATAGTACTGGAGACGTTTCTGGAAACTGCCGAAATTACGAAACTGCCACTGGGCCGAAACCGCCTCGGGAAATGGGTCGTCTGCCACCGCCTCGGGAAACGGGCCGTCTGCCACCGCCTCGGGAAACGGGCCAACTGCGCAAGATAGCTGCTGTGAGCAAGAGATTCCGGCGGGGAGACCTCTGTGTACACCGTATGTAGTGGATCAGGGATCGCACAGGAAGAGAGGGGTTGTGTGTAGGGAGAGAGTAAGGCAGTAGCAATGTCTGAGAGAGAGACAGAGGTTTGGCAGAGCTTCCGCGTATAGCAGTGTGTTCTCCTTTGTATGGAAAGGTTGACGATCTATATATACTGGAGAACATGACCGTTGTAGTGTGGTTAATGCGCCCATTGATGGCAGCTTAATTAGCTTAACCATAACGGCACGTTCGTCCGAGTATATAGGGACCGTTACAGCACGTGGTGCGCGAATACCGGAACCGTTACGTGGTTGACCGGGTTTGACCGGATTGACCGGGTTTATGGAGCTCGTGCCATAAATCTCTCAAAACAGTTACTAAAGGTCGCGTGCGGGCTTGGCTCGCACGCGACAGGGCTTACTCTAGCCTCCAAACCACAAAGTCCCTACAAGTCCCGTGCAGTGGTATGCGAGGGCTCTGTCTCGCAGCCCCCACATGGATCAGCTCGGCTGGTGATCCAGTGTGTATGGAGCACAATATGGTGTGCTGGATAGCTGCCACGTGGCCAAGATCTGTCAGCCCAGAAAGCAGTATCTACATTAGCCCCCTTTCTGCGCGTGAAGACTCATAGCTGTATAGACTTCCATGCGCGGAAATCAACATACGCGTCGCCGCCACGCACCAATTCAAATACGGGGAGTTCAGCCCCCGTGCGTGTCATTATGACCTAAAACCCCTAGAGTCGTGCCGTCTGACCTTTAGGGTTTTAGGCGTGACGTCAGCTTGTCATGTGATTGCGCGATTCGACGGTGACGGTTGCGATTCGACTACCGAAAGGACGCAACCCTTCATTGCTTTGGATAAATACCTTGTATTCCCCATTATTGCAAAGCATCACTTCTTTCTCTTAAAGTGAATGGTACCCGGAGATCTTCGAGAGCAGATCCAGATAATCAATCACCAGTTCAGAACTGCAAATCGTATTCTTCAATTGTGCATATCCAAGCAGGCTTCAAGAAAACAAGGTTGGCCTCGTTTACTTTTGATTTAAGATACCAGTGTTTGCCTTGAACTGCGTTGAATCTGTAAACCCATGAAATTTGTGAAGAGGCGTTGATCTTTGAACCCGCTTTGTTTTAATCCTTCAACAATACGAGATCTTGCAACTCCCCAATTTCTGAAATCGATACCGGAACTGTTCGTCTTCCTTTGCATAGATCTTGAATTTCAAAATTCAAACTGAAGTGTGGTATTTCTCCCCCCTTTTTCTTGATCTTCCGCAAGAATGGCCAAGACAAGAGTAACCAGACCCGTCAAGGAAGATGAAGAGATACCCGACCTTCCGCAGGCCTTGTGGCGAAAAGCCCCCTTTTTAGGCGGCAAAGATTTCTACCATGCGAGGGTAAAGGCGAAGAGGATGCCTGATCCTGTCCCAGTTGAGCGATTGCTGACGCTGACTCGCCCAGTTAACTCAGCCTTGCTCGAGTTGGTTGGTTCCGAAGATGTGGTTTCGATTGGGAATCGAGAACGGGCACTTCCCATATACTGCGATTTCTACCCAGGCGTTCGTCCAGAAATTGGACTATATGGATGAGTGGATCGACCACGTGTTGGATCATCACGCCGCGACTTTTGATGAAGCCGGCGTATACTTTGCTATTCGTGCTATGAAGGGTGCTGCCGTGAAGCTGGATCAATCCATGCTTCTAGACCTTCTGTCTCGTTACTCGCCTGCGACTCACACGTTCCATTTTGCTGAATTCGAGGCTGCCCCCACACTCGAGGACGTTCAAATGCTGTACGAGCTTTCCCCCATGGGCGAGGTGGACCCTCTGAGTCCCTTGAGGACATCTGCGGAGATTGCCTTGTACACGCAGATGGAGGAATGCCTAGCAGAGGTGAAGAAAATCTCCACTCGGTGGACCACTACGAAGCCTCTTCCGAACTGGCAGCTGGTTGATACATTCGCGAAGAATACCTGGAACAAATGGTTGCAGTACTTCTTCCGAGACTATGCGAACAGCAGCATTACTATGAAACTTCTGAGTGAAGATCCGGAGGCCGAGAATTACGTAGAGGGCAAGGGTTATCACTTGACCCTTTGTGCTTTTCTCTGTGCCTGGCTGTCGAGGTACTTGATTGATGGTCACCCCCATGACGGAGTCTTCTACCATGTGTTGCCACTTGCTGTGAGGCTCGCTCTTGGCCAGAGAGTCGCACTCGGACCCTTGGTCTTGGGCCACTGTACTATAGGCTTGATCAGCTGGTTCTGGCTATGAGGGAGTCGCGCGGCCGCCTCGATGTACTGACTTTCGTCAATATTTCCTTTTTGACAATGTGGGTTTTCGAGCGCTGGCCGTCTTATGCTCCAACTGCTCTCCAACTTGACAAGTGGTGTCCCCCAGGCGAGACAGAAGCGCGCAACAGCGGAAGAGCTGCGAGATGGTTCGGAACAGGCAACACCAAGTGCGTTTGGAGTTTGATATGCGACAAACGGAAGGAGTTTACTGCCAGGCCCTATGCCACGCGCATTGAGAATGTGCGATGGTTTCCAAAGCTGTACCCCTCTAAAGGCATGGTCTTTTCAGAAGAGCTTCTCTTTGAAGGGGGACCTCATTTCCATGAGCGCTACCGCGAGTTCTTTTGCTGGTGTCTGCGAGGTTCCCTTCCTGCCCTTGCAGAGCATATTCATGAGCTCGCGCCGAGGTATGAAAAGCTTACCGTGGACGTTGACCCCACTCGAGTTTCTCCTCAGTTTGGTTTTGATGCGGTGGCCCCATCAATCTGGCCCCAGTCCATTGTCAGAGGATGCTACAAGCGCTTGCTAACAAAGGAGTGCAAGACGGTTTTCATGAACAATCTTCCTTTTGAGCAGCCTGCGGGAACCCGCGAGGGTGGTTGTTCCCAGAACTGGCTCGCATACTGGGTTGCCCAGCAAACGAGGATTGAGACGGAGTCGGCCGCGCAGCCAAGTAGATCTCCCTTGATCAAAAGGAACTCTTTTCCGTTTCGCCCCACTTGCAGTCTGAGCGAGTCTGAGTATGGTTGCTACTCACTGTGGGATCGTGAGAACCATTTGTGCCCTGATGTCATTCTGAAGGAGCAAGTCGCCGCAATTAAGAAGGGCGATACGCATGTCGTAAGATATAGCAAGGCATTTGCTGAGGTAAGCGATTTCTCCGCGTGCATTAAGCTTCTTGATTTCCTTATGCTGACATCTTTATTCTGTACGGTTGTAGTGTCATGTGCGGCGATTCGCATCTGGTGATCGCTCTAAGTCATTGGTTAACGCCATTGTTGCCACCAGAAGACAAAGGCAGTCGTTCCGGCTAGCGTGGAGGATGGAACCTGAGCTCGAAACAAAGATTCGCGCAGTCATGAATGCTTTTGCTGACTCGCTGATAGACAATCCTCCGGCTCCGTCTCCTTCTGGAGATGACCCGTCTCCTCCAGCGACTGCGGCGCCAAGAGTGAAGAGACCTAGGCAAAAGGGAATTACGATTTCTTCCCCTAGGAATGCCCCAGCTTCTCCTCCAGTGAGGTCCCTTTCTATCAAGGACAAAGGCAAAGGTCGCATGCCCAGCAAAGTGCGGAAAGATCTCGCAGTTGAGACTTTCGTTCCATTCAATCAAGAGGAAGAGGAAGAGAGGCAGGAGCCCCAAGCAAGTGATGAAGAAGAAGAAGTAACAGTTGTGATGCATGAGGAAGAATCAAGAGGTACCTCCGTCGCATTTCCTTTCCCGTTATCGTAACTTCTTTGCTCTTCTTTTCTTTAAACCAATCGTGTATTCGCAGATGATGATGATGAAACCATTGGTGGCCTTGTGGCCAAGAGACAAAAGAGAGATGCCCATTCTGGCATTCCAGATGATCCCATAAGCGAGGACGTTCTTGCTGAGTCCCGGAAGACAGCCGCGGAGGCTGCTGAAAGAAGGAGGCGGCGAGAGGAAGAGGAGCTCGAGCGTGTGAAACAGCGGAGCCTCGAAGAGCAGCATGTTGACGACTTAGTGCGTCCAGTTGGCGAGGAAGACGAGCTCCCCGAAGAAGTGGCTCCTCATGCGGGGGAGGAAGATGAGGTTCCCGGAGAGGATGCAGCGGCCTTGGAGCAAGTCCAAGCAGACTTCGAAGAGATCGAAGGTGGCGATAAAGGTGAGATCTTCAATCTCGCAGTAACTTATAGAGATGTTATTGTGGGTGCGTTAAAGCATGGTGTGTCAAAGGCTGACATTCGCCGTTGGTTAGTAGGCAAATGCGGAGAGCCCTCAGGTAATTATTTGAGTGATACGCACGTACTAGGCTTTATCAACTTGAGGCAGAATCATGACTGGTTTATTCGCATCCCAGGTCACGCTTCTCTTAAAGACTTGCTTAGTGAGGACACACTGATAGGGCATGGTTCCACGTCCTTAGTGTATGATGAGGATACCTCAATCCCACCTTCGCGTGGAGGTGCTTACTCTTAGCTTTAGTAAAGATAGCAAAATAACTTATAGCGCAAGTTACCTCATATCATCGCATTTAATGTCGCAGGTCATGCTGAGGAACCTGTGCCGGAGCAGGGAGGTCAGCCTTCTGCGTCTTATGTTCCGGTTCCGAGCTCCCATACTGAGAAGCCCGTCCCGGCTGCTGGACATGCAAGTGAGTCTCTCGAGAGCATCATCGAACTTTCCGATGATGCCGAAGCAGATGTTGTGCTGATGGATGAAGATGTCCGTACCAGTGCTGAGGAAGTAAGGACAAGTGCTGCTAATGTGTTCGCATCTGAGAGCGTCCTTCGCCAAGCGACTTCGGCTGTCCCTTCGCCTCCAGCGATGACTGAGTCAGAGGCACCTATTCCTGCGTGGAGCTTTTGGGGCTCGCAGGTTGGGAATGCAGTCGCAGCTGGTGCGGCCTACACTCTTCCTCCTGACTACGAGAGATTGGAGCTCGCAGCTGATAGGAGAGCTATGGAGCGAGGGCAATCTTCGAACAACCCGGCAGCCCGCATTCCTTCTCTTCATGAGATTCTGGAAGGAACTGGTAAGTAGAGCTTTACTGTTCGCACGTCGCATTATTTGCTTGCGAGTTTTGACATCATAACTTATTTTTGACGTCTCCTCAGGTTTGAAGCAAACCGATGTAGACTGGGTGGTTCGAATGCGTCTGAACTACCCGCAGTCGTTTGTGAGATCTCTGGAGATAGGGCCCTTCGACAGGAGGTTGTTTCTTACTGAAGCCATCTGGATTTTGGAGCAGCTGTCTGCGGCTACGCCTGCGACCATTTCGGTCCAGAGTGCTGAATTGCTATGTGGCATGTGCCAAAATCTCGTGACCAAAGTCCAAGGCAGAATGGGCTTCAAGTTTCTTATGAACAGAGTCACGCTGATTCGCGCAGCCGTAACTTTGAAACTCGGCCACCAGAATCTCACAGCTGAGAAGCAAAAGGTGGAGCAGCAAAAGCTAAAAGTCGATAAAGCTCTGAAGCTCTATCATGAGATGAATGCCCGGTGCGAGCTATTGAAGCAAGAAGTGGAACAATTTGAGAAGCTGAGCCATCAGTTCGAGCCCCAAGACTCCTTGATCAAGAATTTGCTTTGATTTTCGAATTTTGAAAAAAATAGCAAGAAAATAGCTGGAACATTAATGTAATGTTTGAAACATTAATGTAATGTTGCTAGGGTTTCTCCCCCCTTTTTTTAACAACAACAATGAATTTTCCCGTTTTGCCCTTTTCCGGGATTTGATAGGATATCTCTGTGCATATCCAATTATGACATCAGCAATTGATATTCTGCTTGATTTTCGCGCTAATTTCTCGGCAGATAAGCACGCTTTCGTTGGGAAGTCCATCCGAATCATGACCATCCGTCATTTATTAGGATACGCAACTGAATCGTCGTAGCCTTTAGTAGGGTAATTGATTGTTACCGCTTTTCAAGGCGTAAGTGATTGAACTTACCCTCTTTTTGAACTCTGCTGACTCATCTTTGGCACCCGAAGAGTCTGTACAGGGTCTATATAAACCCTGTCCTTGCTATTTGGGTTCTTCATCCCAAAAATGTGCTTTGCCGTGAGTCCTTATGACTGCTGGCTTCAACGCTTATTTTTCGTTGATTCATGGCAACTTCAAGTTGTGAATCCTGAGTTTGCGCTTTGTGCTGTAGAAATAGTTTCCAAGATCCACTTTATGAGGCTTATTGCTCTTTATAACCATCATAAAGAAGATGCAGATAATATCTCATGTGTGTTCGAAGAAATTTCTTCGTGTATTATGTGTGAAGGTCATGTTTCCGGCCGCCTCGTGGTGAGGTGCAGCGCCGAAGTGACCGTGCTACCGTCTCGTAATGAACGGCGGAATTCTTCTTCAGCATCCCTGGAGAAGAATCCGTCACCTTCACGTTTGTGAGCTCGGGGTGGCGAACTGTCGCGTTCATCCCCGTCTACAAGGAGCCCTTGCCCTTTGGAGCTTCTGCTTGCCCGTGGATCGCCGGAACCGGTGGTTCCTTGGGCAAATGTTATGGGGTGCAGATCTGACAAGGGCCTTGTCAGATACTGGGATCTTGAACGTATGGCTTCATGTGGCTCTTTTAGAGCAAGATCCCACCTGCTACAGATGTTCACCCGCAGATCTGCGTATTGCGTAGTTGGTGTTGAAACCGGTGGGTTCATCCTTTTCTAGTCAGAATTCCCGTAGTGTGTTTCTGCTGGCTTGTCAGCTGCCTTTCGAATGTATTGTAAGCCATGTTGGCTGCGTAGTTAGATTCGAGCTTTTCGCTTGTAAGCTGCTATCTAGACAGATAAATTGTAAGTCATTTGACTCGTAATGATAAATAGCCTTTTGTATTATCTGCTGTCTCTTTACAACAAAATACAATTTCGCATGCGTTTCGGCATATTTCGCCTTGCATAATGCTATGTAATGGTTTCGCATTTCGCAGCTGTGCCATCCTGGCAGATGGGCTTGTGGTTGGCCGTTGTGGATCATTTAAGATCATCTTCACAATGTTGCAAGTTGCTATCGTGGCAGATAGTCTTTAGTAGATCAATCAAGATCGTTAAATTGTGCGAGTTTCTATCGTTGCAGATAGGCTTTACTAGAAGATCGATCGGGATCATCTTTAGCATTCGCATGAGCTACTATCACAATAGATAGGCTTTTAGAAGATCAGATAAGACCATGCGCACATGGATTGCTATCGTAACAGATAGGCTTTAAAGATCAATTAAGATTGCATTTGTATGTGTTGCTATCGTAACAGATAGGCTTTTATGATCACTTAAGATCGCATTTTCATAGGCTGCTATCGTGAGAGATAGGCTTAGATGATCACTTAAGATCGCATTTAGACAGGCTGCTATTGTAAGAGATAGGCTTATATGATCAATTAAGATCGCATTTGCACAGGCTGCTATCGTAAGAGATAGGCTTTAAATGATCAATTAAGATCGCACTTGCACAGGCTGCTATCGTAAGAGATAGGCTTTAATGATCAATTAAGATCGCATTTGCACAGGCTGCTATCGTAAGAGATAGGCTTAGAGGATCAATTACGATCGCATAGGTTGCTATCGTAATAGATAGGCTTAGATGATCAGTTAAGATCGCATTTGCATAGGCTGCTATCGTAAGAGATAGGCTTAGATGATCACTTAAGATCGCATAGGCTGCTATCGCGAGAGATAGGCTTAGATGATCACTTAAGATCGCATTTGCATAGGCTGCTATCGTAAGAGATAGGCTTAGATGATCACTTAAGATCGCAGTTGTACAGATTGCTATTGCGGCGAATAAACCATGATTAACAGTAATAACAAACTGAATAGAGCAACATAAACAGCTAGAAATGTGAACTTCTCATTTGGGAGAATTCTTTTATTATAACGCTCTCATATGGGAGAGATGGGATTACAATCCTCTCATATGGGGGAGGAGATTGTGTAAATCGTAGCCATACAAGATATCAAGCAACGTTATAATAAAACGCATGAAATGAGAGAAGTCAGGGATAGTACTTCTTAATCCAGCGCATGTTGACTGAACTCGGAGTAGAGGTTGTGCCGTGCAACCTTCGTATGCTGCAGTAGCCACTGTCAAAGACTTCTGTGACTTCGAAGGGTCCTTCCCAGTTGGCTGCGAACTTCGGGTGAGTCGCTTCTCGCATGCAGTGATCAGATGCGCGCAAGACCAAGTCTCCGACTGCGAAATCTCTTCGCTGGACCGTCTTATTGTAGGCGCGAGCGATTCTTTCCTGGTATCGCTTATTGGTTCTCTTGGCTTGTTCTCGCTTTTCCTCCAGCAAGACTAAGTCGTGATCGCATTGATTTTCATAGAGTGCATGGAAGGCCAGCCTTGCCGAATTGACTCTAACCTCCGCAGGTACTACAGCTTCGGCTCCATAACATAGTAGAAATGGCGAGGCCCCTGTGGGTGTCCTTGGAGAAGTTCGGTAAGCCCACAGAGCTATGCTTAGAGAGTCGCCCCACTTCTTGTGGTCATCTGCGACCATCTTGCTCAAAATTCTCAACAGCGTTTTGTTTGTCGCTTCAGCTTGTTCGTTTCCCTTTGGGTAATAAGGGGTAGAACATATCTGCCTGATGTTGTACTCCGCCAATTTCGCAGCTACCTGGCGATTAACAAAAGGAGTACCGTTATCCGAAAGAATGGTGTTTGGGATTCCGAACCTGCATATGATGCTTTCTTGGATGAAATTGACCACAGCCAGCGCATTTGCCGTCTTTAGCGGTATTGCTTCCACCCACTTGGTGAACAGCTCAGTTGCGGTGAGAATGAAATGATTCCCGTGCGACGTCGGTCGGATGGGACCGATGAAGTCCAGAGCCCATGTGTGAAATGGCCATGGCGTCCCCAGTGCATGTAGATCCACAGCGGGAGCGTGCACTAGGTTCCCTTTGAATTGGCATTCCTGGCAGCGTCGTACTTTGGTGCGGCAATCGACCTCCATTGTGGGCCAGAAATACCCGATTGAGAGGAGCTGCCTGCATAATTTCGCACCTCATTGGTGTTCCACCTGATGAGAAAGGTCCATAACTTCTTGTGCTTCTCTGCCGTCTAGACATCGCAGCAAGTTGCCCTCGTGACCTCTTCGCCAAAGCAGGTTTTCCTGTACCACGTATCGAGACGCTTTCCTTTTCAATTTTTCGACTTCTTTTCTTGACTCGGGTACGGTGCCCTGGGTGAGGAAATCAAATAGTGGCTTCCTCCAGTCTGTGTCGTCATCGGTTAGGGCGATGAGTAGAGAATCTTTGATTAGTGCGCAACTTTCGCACTTCCCTTGTATCAGGGCTGCGGCTGTTGACATGTCTGGCCAATGAATACCATATCTCTGAGCCTTTCTGTAGATTGACACCTCGCTTTCCCCGCAGGCGTGTTGGTGAATCTTTTCTAACATCTGCTGTCCCTCTTGCTCGGAGACGCATCGCATGAGTATTCCCCCAGGACCCTTGTAGTAAAGGGTGTTGTCGTGGATGCAGTATCCTTTTGTGAGTGCCCAGCTTTCGCTGCTGGTGCCCTTCGCAATAGCCTGCAGGATTGGTTTCCGCCAGTCTGCGCCATCCATGTGTTCGTCGTCGCACGCATCTTCTGTCAATGCCGACGATGTTCGCACTTCGATGGAAATCCTTGCGGGGCATTTGTCTATGCTGACCTTAGACCCCAAGGTTGCCAAGGCGTTTGCGTGCCTGTTGTCTGCTCGGGGCTTGTGCTCGTACTTCACATCGCAGAATTGCTGCATCAGCTTCTGTACTAAGGTGCGGTAAGACAGGAGGTTGATCTCCTTCAAACCATATTCGCCCGAGGCTTGCTTAACAATCAGCTTGGAATCTCCCATGACTGTTAAGTTGCTCACTTCCAAAGCTTTCGCCGCACGGAGCCCCGCAATGAGAGCCTCGTATTCCGCTTCGTTGTTTGTGACTGCGAAGTTGAGCTTTGCGGACATCTGTATGACTTCCCCATCGGGCTTTGTCAAGACTATCCCAATGCCTCCGCCTTTCCGGGTTGACGAACCGTCGAAGTGGAGAGTCCAATAGGGCACGTCGATTGCGTAGATTTCAGGGCCTTCGAGCTCTTCCTCGATCACGGGCTCATGGCTGTTATCAGGGAACTGTGCCAACAGATCTGCTACCGCCTGTCACTTGATCGCTCGTGGTCGCACGCATGTGATATCGTATTGGGAAATGGTCATGTACCATTTCGCCAATCTCCCGCCCGGAGTAGTGTGAGTTAGCAAGTATCTTATGGGGTCGCTCTTGGTGACCACTACTACTTTGTGTGATGCAAAATAGTGTTTCAACTTCTCTATCACGAAGAATAAGGCGAGGCAATGACGTTCGATGTCTGTGTACCTTGATTCAGCAGGCTGTACGATGCGAGAGATGTAGTAGATGGGCCTCTCCTGGCCTTCATACTCTTGAGCCAAGAGCGCTCCTATAGACCTCCTTGTTGATGTCAGATATAGCAGAAGTGGTGATCCCAGTTGAGGCGCGATCATTATCTTTGAGGACGTGAGTAAATCCTTCAGCTTTTCGAATGCGGGTTCGTGCTCCGGAGCCCAGTTGTACGCGGCGTCCTTCTTGAGAAGAGTGCTGAAACAGCATGTGATTTCGGCAATTGCTGGGATGAATCTCCGCAGATAGGATAGCTTTCCTAAAAATGTCTTTAATGCACTCTGATTATGGGGCGGCGTCATGCCAGTGATAGCTGATACTTTCGCGGGGTCGGGCTCGATCCCTTGGCGATGAACCACACATCCCAAGAATTTCCCTGATGTCACCCCGAACGCGCATTTCATGGGATTCATCTTCAGTTGAAAGCGCCTGCATCTATTGAACACCTTTCGCAGATCTGCGAGGTGGTCTGCTTCGTGCTTGGATTTAACCACTAGGTCATCCACATAGAATTCCACCTCTTTGTGCATCATGTCGTGGAATAGAGCCATCATGGCCCGCTGATAGGTCGCGCCCGCGTTCTTAAGACCGAACGGCATCACCGTGTAGTTGAATACCCCCACAGGAGTGATGAATGCAGTTTTCTGCGCATCTTCGGGATCCATCTTGATTTGGTTGTACCCGCTGAAGCCGTCCATGAAACTGAACATGCGATGGCCCGCTGTCGAATCGATAAGCAAATCGATGTTGGGCAGTGGGAAATCGTCTTTTGGGCAGAAGCGATTGAGATCTCGGAAGTCCACGCAGATGCGGAGCTGTCCGTTCTTCTTTACTACTGGCACGATGTTGGCCAGCCATGTGGGATGATGATTTGGCTCTATGAATTTGGCATCTAGGAGTTTGACAATCTCCTGCTTGATCTTCACGTTAAGCTCTGGCCTGAAGCTTCTTGTGCTCTGCTTGACCGGTTTAGACCCTGGGATGATGTCTAAACGGTGCATGGTGATGCTTGTATCCAGACCTGGCATCTCATCATATTCCCATGCGAACACATCCTTGTATTCAGTTAGGAGCTGTAGCAGTCCTTGTTCCTCTTCGCTTGTGAGGTCCGCACTCAGGAAGACTGGCCTTTTCTTTTCCTCGTTCGGGCTGAGGAACACTTCCTTTAGCTCTTGTTTTTGCGGTCTTGGCCTGTCTTCCATGCATTCAGGCGCCTCTTTGAGTTTCTCGTCTGGAGTGCCCTGTGTTGGCTCTTTCGTCAGCGCAATTTGCTCGATTTGATTGATTTGCCCAGGGATATCCCCATGCCTGCGTGAGGACATCCCCGCGCACCTTCATATGCGGTAGCATTTCTTCCCATTTGCGTAGAAGCTCTCTATCTCCTTGCCCTCGGGGTCATGCTTTGCGATCCTCTTCAGAGTATACACGTTCTTTCGATGATATGCGATACGCGGCGCCTCTTCGCGTGTAGGCGGCTTTTCCTTGGCATCTTCCCTTGTCACCATTACCCCTGCAGGCGACTGGTCCTTGATGTCCTCCCAGAGAGGCAAAGGAGTAGGGTTGAATGGTCCGGGTGTTTGCTCATCTGCCATCTCAGTGAACCACACCGCCTCGCTGAGATGTGCTTCGTCCAAGTTGAACGGGTTTGTCGAAGCCGGTATCTCGACTATTCTGTCGTTCCAGATAGCTTTCATAACCTGGTGAGCCGTCGAAGGGACTGCGTCGAAGCGATGAATCCAGGCTCGACCTATAATCATGTGGTACGTGGTGTTCGCGTCTATGACATAGAACTTTGCTGAGCACTTGATTTTGCCAATCTGAACGCCCAGGCGGATCCACCCGATCGTCATTCTAGAGTCGCTTCCGAATCCCATGAGCGGAGATGGACGTCTGACGATCTTGTGCTCGGGAATCCCTGCTAATTTCAGTGTGTGGAGCGAAACAACGTTGACCGCTGCTCCTCCATCGACGAACGCTCGTTTGAACTCGACGCCATTGATGATGGCGGTCACGTACAGAGGTCTCTGGTGGCTCGCATCCGTCTTCTTGTCGCTGGCAGAAAAGGTCATAATCTTTTCTGTAGAGCGGGATGCCCTAATGACTTTCCCGTTGGAGACTACAAGGTCCTCCTCGTAGTCCTCTGCTATTCTCAAAATCGCTTTCGTCATATCAGTCCGGCACTTCTCGGAGAAATTCATCTCGTCGAAGAATTTGATGAAGCCGTGTGACCCTTTCATACGGTCGGCACGTTCATCCTCTGTGTCCATGCTGTAGTCCTCGTCTTCGTGGACCTCGGCGACGATGGGCAGGCCATCCTCTGCGACTTCTTCCAAGTCGACGATCGAGATCATGGCGACCTCTTTGCCCTTCGAGCCCTGCTCTGCATGCGCGGGGAGCGGGTTGTTGCGCACATCCTTCCGGTGATCGCTGACGATAAGCTCGCCATTCTTCATCTTCTGATCGAACGCGAACCTGAGTTTCTTGCACTCGGCCGTGGGATGCATGACCTTGCCGTGGTACTCGCACCACTTAGGGTCCCTCACCATCTCCTTGGAGGGTGTTTTCTCGAGCGGTGGCAAGACGCCATCCTTGCGCCACTGTCTGCAGAGGTCACTTGCTTGCTCTATCGAGCATGGCAGAGGCGGTACATCGAAGTTCGCAACCTTCGCTTGTTTCTGGGGCGAAACTGTATTGACCTCAGCTTCGCGTCCCCTCTTGTAGCTAAACCTCCCGATCTTGTAAGTAGTGCCGCTCGCAGGTCGCTCTGGAGCGCTCTTCTTTTTCTGTCTCTCGACTATAGGCTCGATATTCTTCGTGCATTCGATTAGCTTTGAAAACGTAGGTGTTTGCAAATTGATGAGCATACCTTTGTATTCATCTCGCATGCACTGCAGGCATATCTCTACCAGCCGGCTTTCGGGCATTGGATCTTTGCACTTTAAGGATTTCGCCCAAAATTTCTTGATGAAGGTGATCCCATCCTCCTCGCGCTTCTGGTACATCCGCGAGAGATGAATCATTGTCACCTTTTCTTCCATTTGGAAGAACTTGGTATAGAACTTCTGGACCATGTCGTCCCAAGTCTTCACGGATCCGGCCTCCAATGTCCGGTACCATTTGTATGCCACGTTCCCTAGAGATTTTGGGAACTCTCGCATCAGCAGCTTGGGATCGGCTCCGTACGGACCCATGACATCAATGAAACGCATGACATGCTCATGAGCGTTTCCGTTGACGTCCTCGAACTTATCCCATTTAGGAGCCTTGTACCCCGCCGGGTTAGGCATGAGATAGATCTCACGTGGAATTGGCGGATCGTTGTCTAACTTTGGGATAATGGTATCCGCGAATGACTGATGAGCCAGAATAGTGTCCACGCGCTTCTGCAAAGACGTCATGCATTCTGGAATGCTCCCCTCGGTAGCTGACGGAGGGGTTGCCGTAGGCGGTGGCGACACATACGCCGCCGGAGGGTTGGGAGCATACTGACTACCCGCATTTCCCCAGATCATCGTTGGGGGAGGCAAAGGGTACTGCAGAGTTGGGTTGGACGCCAAAGCCGAGGGCTGAGGAGCGTGAGCAGCAGGAGGCAGCATCTGTGCCGTTGATCCCTGAACCGAAGGCAGCTGCGTAGCCGACGGTGGAGTCTGCAGATGAGGGTTGGGAGGTGCGGTTGACACTCCCAATCCTGGAGCGGTAGGGGTTCCTCCTCCCTGAGAGATAGCGGCGGCTGATAAAGGGTTTGGCGCAAGGGTACCCAGAACGGCCAAGATTTGTTCTAATTGCGCAGATTGAGCCTTGAGAGCTTTCGCCTGACTTTGGACAGTGGCGTCCAAAGACTCTAATGTCGGTGTCTCGCCGGGAGTCGTTGGAGTACGGCGGGTCTCGTCTCCCGAGGGAGTTTCGGTGGAGGGCGATCGGTTGCTGACATCATCCTCCTGAGACATGGTTGCTTTTGTTGGTAAGTTCACGTCGGGTTCACCAAAATGTGAGCAAGAGATTCCGGCGGGGAGACCTCTGTGTACACCGTATGTAGTGGATCAGGGATCGCACAGGAAGAGAGGGGTTGTGTGTAGGGAGAGAGTAAGGCAGTAGCAATGTCTGAGAGAGAGACAGAGGTTTGGCAGAGCTTCCGCGTATAGCAGTGTGTTCTCCTTTGTATGGAAAGGTTGACGATCTATATATACTGGAGAACATGACCGTTGTAGTGTGGTTAATGCGCCCATTGATGGCGGCTTAATTAGCTTAACCATAACGGCACGTTCGTCCGAGTATATAGGGACCGTTACAGCAGGTGGTGCGCGAATACCGAAACCGTTACGTGGTTGACCGGGTTTGACCGGATTGACCGGGTTTATGGAGCTCGTGCCATAAATCTCTCAAAACAGTTACTAAAGGTTGCGTGCGGGCTTGGCTCGCACGCGACAGGGCTTACTCTAGCCTCCAAACCACAAAGTCCCTACAAGTCCCGTGCAGTGGTATGCGAGGGCTCTGTCTCGCAGCCCCCACATGGATCAGCTCGGCTGGTGATCCAGTGTGTATGGAGCACAATATGGTGTGCTGGATAGCTGCCACGTGGCCAAGATCTGTCAGCCCAGAAAGCAGTATCTACAGCTGCGTAGGTACCTGCGTAGGTACCTGCGTAGCTAGCTGCGTAGCTAACTGCGTAGGTAGCTGCGTAGCTAGCAGCGTAGGTAGCTGCCTCCTCGGTTTGCGCGCCAAACTCCTTGGGATGCCTCGGGATGCGTACCAGGCTCCTCGGGATGTCTCGGGATGACTGCTGATCTTCTCGGAGTGTGTTTTCGTCCGTCTCGGGATGCGTGCCAAACTCCTCGGGATGCCTCGGGATGCGTGCCAGGCTCATCGGGATGCGTGCCAATCTTCCTCGGGAAACGTGCCAATATTCTCGACTTGCATGCTCGGCTTCTCAGCCTCCTTGGATCCTTCACCCGCATGCCTGCTTCATTTCCGGCTCCTGCACAAGTCCTGTCCTTGCATCAACCACACGAAACAAAACCCGTGATCATATCTCGATATGCGTGAAATAAAGCAGTTTATGCGTCTAGGAGATAAAAACAGCAAACCGTGAATTCCCGAGTCAAACAGGGCAGAAATCGACTAAAACGCTCATTTAGGACGAAAATACCCCTCAAATTGGGTTAACCGATAACTCCTAGTGAGGAGCTATCAAATTACCCCCACACTAACCTTTGCTCGTCCCGAGCAAACATTCTGAATACTGCCCTGAAATGCATACATATCTGTCTTGCAAATACCCCCTGCAAGTTCGAATCAAGACCTTTTCCTTTCCATCAGTTTGCATACTCTTCCTACCCGTCCATATAAACCAGACGACTCGATCAGAAACTGACTCAGAAAGAATATACACAGACTCAATACACACGACTCAAAAGTACTAAACAATTTATTTTTGGTGAGATTGGGCAATCTCAAAAACATAACCGAGTGTCCTCAAAACCTCATCCTTTTTCCAGAAAATACTTCCTTGCAATCGATCGGTAAGTCTGAACAGATTTCTTTGGTGGGTTTAAGCACTGGACCTGAGTACTATTACTTTTGCTATCAACCTGAGCGAATCCCTAATTAACCGACCATCCGAGCTATTTCCGAATCAAGGTTCTAAGTCTAACAAGTGGGATATATATATATGTGTAAAGGTACGGCATGATCCTACTCGTTATGACATTCTCACAATTTCCCCAAACTCACACCCCTCATCGAGTTCTCGAAAAACTGTCTGAAACAGCTAAGTTCCTGCCATATCAATCTTCCTGTCCCCCGGTGTGTCTTCGCCGTTCTCGCGGCCACAACTGTGAAGCGGTGTAATTGTCTCGAAAATTGTGCTACTCACTCAGCTTTTTGACTCAATAACAAAAACAACATAAATAACTGAAAAACTGCAAAACTAGATCATTTTCTTCTTCTTTTTTTTCTTTTTTTTTTCTTTTCTTTTTTCTTTTCATTCATTTTTCTGTTTTTTTTTACGACTCTATATACACATAAATACACGAATAACAACAAATAAACTGACTAAAGCTGAGTGAGTAAAAATAAACTGTAGTCGTGGGGTATGAAAGATGTCCTCATATGGAATACCCCCACACTAATCCTGAAGCGCTGATCCTGTAGTCGAAATAATACTGTGCAGTCCCACCGAACCTCCTCATCACCAAAGATGTAGAAACCCGGCACAACCACCAATTAATCTCACAACCCCCCGGACCCCATTGTGTGCGGAAAGATGTCTCGCACGCGACTAACTCCTCCTGTGGTCACTATGTAATGCAGTGATCCACCTCCGCAAATTAATGCACTGTCGCCTCTCACTCACCCTGTCCTTCCCTCGAAAAACGTGTCAATGTCAGAACTGTCCAAAACCGATATCTCATGAAGCTCTCCCATCCAAAGACCCACTCTACTCACTCCCTCCGTCATAACACGTAGAATAGCCAACTATCGACTGATGAGGTCTCAAAGAAGGCTGCCTAGGCTAAAGTGGCCACGAAGAAAGAGGGTAAATGGCTTCAAACGGTTTGACTAATTGGACCTAGGGGTAAGAAACAGGACGTGAGGTCCCTTGATAGCCAGTCACTCCACCGAAAGATGCGATGACCGTGACGGCGCCCGTGGGCGGGTTGTGGACTACCTAGATGACGGCGGTGTGGCAACTAGTCGGATCCTTAGCTCAGATGATAACTACTTGCGGTTTCCAAGGGTCACTGGCTCTCACCTATCTACTATACCTCGGTGCAAGCTTTCTTTTCTGTCAAAGGATTTAACCTCGATTTCTTCCCAGTTTCTGTTCTCTTGATTGCCCGTTCTCAAATTTTCTGATTTTTTATTTTTTTGGATTTTCTTAAAATTTTCGATTTTTTTTTTTATTTACACAATGCAAGGCCAGAAATTTGTGGTGGGTAGACTCAAAAAATAAAAACGTGCCGACTCAATAAATAAACTCAAAACTGCAAATGAACATGAAAAAACGTGCAGACCTGGTTAATGCAGACACGACCACCACCCCCACACTAAAGAGGTGGCATGCCCTCATGGCACTCACTCGGACTCGTTGGAACATAGGGCGGGTCTGACCCGGACTCGGAAGTACCGGACATGCTACTGACAGAACTGCTGGTAGACCGATACCTAGGACTGCTAGGCCCAGTGGGTCTCGATCCACGGGCCCCTCGGCGCGCTGGCGCTGGCGGCGTCTGGTATGACTGAGTGTCCTGGGGTGGGCAGTATGGCCCGGAGTCGGACCAACTATCAGAATGTGCCGGGGCCGAAGTCGGGGCATCGTCATGGTGACTCGACTCCGCCTCTCCAGACCAACTGGTATCGAACTCACTGGAGTAAGTCGAGGGAAAGAATAACGGTAGCGGGACCTGTCGGCCCGCGCTCCGGGCTGCCTCTCTCTGCTCCTCGCGAATCGCGGCCAACGCAGCAGCCTGATCCTTTCCCCTCTTATCGTTGGTCCTCTGGTTGTGCTTTATCAGTCTCCACATCTTACCAAACTGCTTCTTGCACATGTCCTTAATGGACGTTCTTCCAGACTCGGCCCTCTCATCAATCTGGGTCAGTTTCTGCTCAAAGGCAGTCCACGAAGGAATGGTAGTGTCAGGAGCTCGGGTCGATAGACTACGATCAGGGGCAGCAGCCCGGGATGGTCTAGAAGGCTCGGGAGCATCGGCCCGAAATGACCTGCTACGCTCAGGGGCAGCTGCCCTCGATGGCCGGGGAGGCTCGGGAACCGCGGTCCGGGGTGGCCGAGTAAGCCGGCTAGGCTCAGGCTCGGGAACAGGGATCCTGGTCGGGCGAGTGGGCCGGCTAGGCTCAGGCTCGACGGGCCCACTAGACTGACCGTGCTCATAAGTCGACCGAGACCGATGCAGTCGGGTCGGAAACTCTCTCATGACAGGACGCTCCTGTGTGGAACGCCTCGCCGGGACAGGGGTAGGATCTGGAGCCATGTACTCCTGGGGCGGCTGGTAACTAGAGAGCGGGGTGGGGTCATGGACAGGCCCCCCCCTTGGTCGAGCAGCGCGCCTTCTGGGCGCGGGGGCGGGGGGCTGTCCAATGTCAGGGTCCGAGGAAGGGGCCTGCCCATCCTCGTCCATCGGGTCATCACCCGGCTCATCCTCATTTAAGTCCACAAACGCATCGGCCGGCTCGGGTGCCCTACGGTTTCCCATGGCCCGTCTACCTACTCGCCAAAATGGCCGGAAAGAGGCGGGGTCTAAATCTCGCTCACCCTCGATGACAATCTCATTTAGGGCAGCCAATCGGGTAATCAGGCTGCAAAACCCGAAACCTCGCCGGCTATGCGTGTTGGCTCTCTCTCTAATGTTCGCCCAAATCCGGGCCGCTATGTCGACCCGGCGTCGGGTCATGAAGCAGTACACCAGAAGTACCACTTCGTAGGGCAGCTTAGTGATATGCTGAATCCCTACTACCCGGTTCACTCCAAACTCAAACCACCACCGGGCTGGCGAACTCAAAAACGTGCCATGTAGCCTCGCGTTGGTCTCCCAGCGGGCCTCATCCGCCCCCTCACAGAGAGTCCTCAAGATCTCCTCTTGCGGAGGAGAGTCCTGAACGAGCATATCGTACGCACACTGTCCCTCGAATTCGCCAGGTATGCCATACGCCCAGCGGATTGCGAGGGGCGTCAACCAAATAAACCCCCTACGACAGTATACCCAGTTCGGGTACAACTCTGTCTCCCCGAACTCCTGATAGATCAGGTTACAGAAAAATTCCCTAGTGAGCGCGGAACTAGCCCTCTCGGGGAAGTTCTCTAAGGCACAGCCAAAGAGATCGGGCCGTCTAGCATAATTTCTCATAGCTAACGGCATCCTCTCGTCATCTACCTCAAACCTATAGTCCAGTGTCAACCCTCTGTCTAACGTCTCGAGATAGTGTAGATGGGCCTGGTAACTCACAAACCGGAAACTGTCAAAGTTGGTCTCGGTAATCTGCTCATACGGGATGTCAATGGCAAACGGCAAACGAAAATCAAACGCCACGGGTCTCTCCAGCCAGTCCATAACAACAGAAAATTCAGAAATTAATTTTTTTTTTTAAAAAAACGCAGTCAAAATGCAGGTACGCAGTCAAAACAGTCAATTACGCAAATTTATATATATATATATATATATATATATATATATATTTAAAATGCAGAAAACGCTGTCAAAATGCAGGTACGCAGGCCAAACAGCTAAATACGCAGCTTAAACAGTTAATTACGCTACCCTATGCTAATTTGCAGTTAACGGTCAATTACGTAAAAATTGTGTTAAATACGCACGTAACAGTTAAAAATGCAGAAAAGCAGCTAAAAACGCAGTATACAGTCAAAAACAGTCAAGTATGCAGCATGCTAAACCCGGGTACGGGTTGGTACCGAAAACTGAAAAAATAGCGAAAGAAGAAATTTTTGAACCTAAGCACTCGGAGCGAGTCAACGAGTGCAAACAAACTGTCGCCGGAAAAAGTCGCCGGAAAAAATTCTGACTTGGGCACCTTGTAGGCCTCGCCCTCCTCTTCGACGTTTCTCATTTGTGTTTTCTCAAATTTCGACCCGAAGCCAACGAATCTGGAGCTTTTCTTCAAATTTTTCACAAATTTTGACTTGACCCCCACACCAATTCGGACACTGTTTTGCAGCTTCAACTACACCAAAATGATCCAGTTCTCACGAGGATCCCAAAAACGTGCTCGGTTTTTGATTTGGTGAAATTTGAAATTTTGAAGGTGGAGAGAAAATGAGGAAAGAGAAAGCTTCAAAATGTTAACAATGGAGGAATGAGTACTGAACCCGTCCATATGTTTGGGGTTAATAATGGACACTTTTTGAAAATTGCAAACAACTCCCCCCAAGTTTGGTGAAATGGCATTTTGGCACCCTAAGGTTTCGGAAGCTGCACTTGCCTCCCCTTGCTGCGTGGCATTCTAGCTGGGCAGCGTAACTGGTCCGGCTGTGTGGCAGGTCCACTTCAATTTTTTTTTTCTTCTGGCCTGCGTATTTGGCCTTGTGGGCTGCATAATTGGCCTTTGGGCCAGCGTATCTGGCCTTTTGGGCCAGCGTAGTTATAATATTTTTTTTATTTTTGTTTTTTTCTGCGTAATTGGCCTGCTGGGCTGCGTAACTGGCCTTTTGTGCCCGTTTTTCTGTACTTCTTTGAATGCGTGTCGGATCTCTCGGTTTTGACCCGCACATTTTTCTGCTTGCGTTTTTCTGCTTAAAATCTCCTGCACAAACTTGTCTACCCATTAACACACACTCATCTCGCCTCTCTCTAAATTCAGAACGTAAAATAAAAACTGTAATAAATAAATAATCAACGTAATTCGATGGGTTGCCTCCCACCAAGCGCTTGTGATTTACGGTCGACGGCCCGACTCGGTTACCTCTCACGGGGCGACTTCAACTGTCTCGAGATATGGCTTGATCCGGTTCCCGTTCACCCTGAAACTGGACTCGTCTTTTGGATTCTCCAGCTCAAATGCTCCCCATGCAAATATCTTCTTGATGATGAACGGTCCCGACCATCGAGACCTCAACTTGCCCGGAAAGAACCGCATCCTCGTGTTGTAGAGAAGCACTTTGTCGCCTTCATTGAACTGCTTCGGCGTGATCCGCTGATCATGCCACTTTTTCGTCTTCTCTTTGTAGATTTTAGCGCTCTCGAATGCCGTTCTGCGGAATTCCTCTAATTCTAGCAGCGCCATTTTCCTCTTATCTCCCGCTAGATTCTGGTCCATGTTGAGCAGTTTGATGGCCCAGTATGCTTTGTGCTCCAACTCAACCGGCAAGTGGCACGCTTTTCCAAACACGAGCTGGTATGGTGACATTCCCAGCGGTATTTTGAAAGCAGTCCTGTAGGCCCAAAGCGCATCGTCCAGTCTGATGGACCAATCCTTTCGGCCGAGATTCACTGTTTTCTCGAGTATGCTCTTGATCTCTCGATTCGAAACCTCGGCTTGCCCGTTTGTCTGCGGATGGTAGGGTAGTGACACCTTGTGAATCGACACACCGTACTGTTTCAGAACTTTGGCAAAAACTCGATTAATGAAGTGTGATCCCTCGTCACTGATCATCGCCCTGGGCGTCCCGAACCGAGTAAAAATGTTGCGTTTCAGAAAACGCTCAACCGTAGCTGCATCGTTTTTCTGACACGCAATCGCCTCGATCCACTTCGTCACATAATCCACTGCCAGCAGAATGTAAAGATTTCCCATCGAAGACGGGAACGGACCCATGAAGTCAATCCCCCATATATCAAACGGCTCTACCTCCTGCCACACGGTCATCGGCATCTCGTCCCGGTGTGACGTGTTTCCTGTCCTCTGGCACCTATCACATCCCTGCACATAGTCGTGACAGTCTTTGAAGATTGTCGGCCAGAAAAAACCGGACTGCAGTATTTTATGCGTCGTGCGCGTTCCCCCAAAATGACCCCCACACTGTGATGAGTGGCAGTGTCGGATCACGTTCCAGGCCTCGTGGGTCGGGATAAACCTTCTCAGGATGTTATCGGTCCCCTGTTTGAATAAGTACGGGTCATCCCAGAAATACTGTCGACTTTCGGAAACGAACTTTTTCCGCTGAGACGGGGTGAGATCCTCGGGAAGCGTGCCAGTTACCAAGTAATTGGCTATGGCATAGTACCACGGTCTCCCGATTTTCACTGCCATGATGTGTTCGTCCGGGAAGTTTTCCTTGATCGGTACCGGGTCCACCTTCACGTTCTCGAGTCTGGATAGGTGATCCGCCACCACGTTCTCAACTCCCTTCTTGTCCCGGATTTCCACGTCGAATTCCTGCAACAGTAGTACCCACCTCAACAGTCTCGGTTTTGCGTCCTTCTTGTCCAGCAGGTATTTCAGGGCACTATGGTCGGTAAGGACGATAACTTTTGACCCGACCAAATAGGGCCTGAATTTGTTCAGGGCATACACCACGGCCAGCAGTTCCTTTTCTGTCGTGCCATAGTTGAGCTGGGCGTCATTAAGTACCCGGCTCGCATTATAAATGACGTGGCAGACTTTATCCTTTCGCTGCCCCAAAACTGCCCCGACTGCGTAGTCGCTGGCGTCACACATCAGCTCAAACGGGAGTGACCAATCCGGCGTGGTTATAACCGGGGCTGTGGTCAGCTTCTCTTTCAAATGGTCAAAAGCCTGCCGACATGCTGCATCGAAATCAAAGGGTACGTCTTTTCCGAGTAAAGTGCAGAGTGGCTTTGTGATCTTGGAAAAGTCTTTGATGAACCTTCGGTAAAATCCTGCATGTCCCAGAAAACTTTTGATCGCCCTTACGTTCGTCGGGTATTGAAGCTGCTTTATCACCTCGATCTTAGCCCGGTCCACCTCGAGTCCCTTGCTGGAAATTCTGTGACCCAGCACGATCCCCTCGGTGACCATAAAGTGACACTTTTCCCAATTGAGCACCAAATTCGCCTTCTTGCATCGGATCAGCACTTGACCCAAATGGAACAGGCAGTCTTCGAAACTGTCCCCGAATAGTGAAAAATCGTCCATGAAGACCTCCAGATTTTTCTCGATCATGTCGGAAAAAATCGCCATCATACATCTCTGGAATGTGGCAGGAGCATTACACAACCCGAACGGCATGCGCCGAAACGCGAACGTACCGTATGGGCAGGTAAACGTCGTCTTTTCCTGATCTTCCGGGGCTATGCAAATCTGGTTGTACCCAGAGTACCCGTCCAGAAAACAGTAATAGGCGTGGTGGGCGAGCCGGTCCAGCATTTGGTCCATGAATGGTAGCGGGAAGTGGTCTTTCAGTGTTGCGTCGTTTAGCCTCCGATAGTCCATGCAGATCCGCCAGCCTGTAACGGTGCGCTGCGCAATCTGCTCCTGGTCTTTATTCTGCACCACCGTAATACCCCCCTTTTTGGGCACGCACTGGACCGGGCTGATCCATGTGCTGTCCGATATGGGGTATATGATTCCCGCTTCCAGCCACTTCATAACCTCTTTTCGCACAACGTCCTTCATGTTCGGATTCAGTCTCCGCTGGGGCTGAATCACCGGTTTCTTGCCTTCTTCAATTCGGATCTTGTGCATGCAGTAGGAGGGGCTGATCCCCTTGATATCTGCAATCGTCCAGGCGATTGCTTCCTTATGCTCTCGCAATACTTCGAGCAGTTTCTGTTCCTGTTCCTGAGATAAACGTGACGAAATAATTACGGGCAGAGTACTATTTTCACCAATATACGCATACCTGAGATGGCTCGGGAGCGGTTTCAGCTCCAGTGCGGGTGGCTCCTTGAGTGACGGGACCAGAATCATCTTTTGCCCGCCGTCTTCGTCCCGGTGCAGAGTGGTCCAGTCCTCGGCTCGCATGGCTTGCTCGCACCGAGTCTTCTCCTTTTCTTCCCCGTACATGTTGTCGATCTCTTCCCACAATTGGTCCATCTCCTCGTTTTCCCAACCTTCGTCAACCACATCGATGGCAAAGATATCCTCGTGATCGTAGTAATTTGGCAGTTGCAGATTTTTTAAAACGTTGAATTTCACCTTTTCCTCGTTAATCTGCATGGTCAGCTCCCCGCTTTTGCAGTTTATCATTGCTTCGCCCGTGGCTAAGAACGGCCTGCCAAGTATGAGCGGTACTTCCCCTGCCTCCATGTCCAGGATGACGAAATCTGCCGGAAAAATCAGCTCGCCGACCTTGACCAGAATATCCTCGATAACCCCATAGGCCTGTTTTACGGACCTGTCTGCCATCTGCAGCATGATTCTGGTGGGTCGGGGTTCACCGACTTTCAAACTCTTGAAAATCGTCAACGGCATCAGACTGATGCTGGCCCCTAGGTCACACAGAGCCTTTCCTGTGTAAGCGTTACCTAGGGTGACCGGTATAACGAAACTGCCAGGATCCTTTCTCTTCCTCGGTAGCCCATTCTTCACACAATTGCTCACTTCTGCCGTCAAGTTTATGGTCTCGAAGTCGCTCATTCGCCTCCTCCCATACAAGATGTCCTTGAGGAATTTGGCGTAAGTGGGCATCTTAGCCAAAGCCTCGGCAAAAGGTATGTTAATCTGCAGCTGCTTGAACATCTCGAGAAACATGGCGTAGTCCTTGCTGTCATCCCTCTTTCGTGTTCGCAAGGGGTACGGGACTTCCTTGGAGACTGGTACAGTTTCTGCACCTGTCTCGTTCTGCACTGCATCCTGCTCAACCGAGCCCTTCGGCTGGGGGCGTTCGACTGTGCTGTTATCCTGGCCCGACAAGTTGCGTTCTATTTCTTTCGAATTTTCTGCACGTGCGTGGCTGGGATACGGTGGATCCTGCAGTGCCAATCCACTCCGAGTGGAGATAGCATTGATCTGAGCCCGTGGATTATTTACTGTATTCGAGGGTAGGTTTCCTGGCTGTCTCTCTGTTAGCTGCTGTGCTAACTGCCCTACTTGTACTTCCAAAGCGCGCAGTGACGTTTTGGTTGTCTGCATATCTGCCGTCAGGGTGTCCATGTGCTTAAACCGGGACTCCATGGTCTGGAACATGGACTTGATCTCTTTCATCTGGGCGTCGTACTGCTGCGCAGATGGGACTGGCTGAGCCTGCTGGGCCGGGGCAGCCTGCTGGGCTGGTGGCCTGTGCTGGAATCCCGGTGCATAAACTGCTGCGTTCGGGTTTCCGTACCGAAACCCGGGATGGTCCCACTACTGCTGTACGTAATTGGTGTCTTCGGTCCTTAGCTCCTCAATGGCTGTGTCCAGATCAGGTTCTTCGACTGCTGCAACAGTCTTCTTATCCGAGTAGACTTTCATGACCAAGTCGTGAACAATCTTGGCCAGGTTGTCTATCCGGTCATCCTCTGCGGGTTCAGCTCTAGCCGCCATCCTGCGATCGTCAAACAGTCGGGTGTCCTGCTTGGCCAACTGCTTCATCAGGTCAAACGCACCTTCTTTGTCCGCGTGATACAGGAAGTTTCCCCCGGCCTCTCTGTCAATCCTGTCGGCGTTCTCCCTGTCTAGGGCATGGTAGAAAACCTGCAGAATTTTTGCGTCTCCAAAGCCGTGGTTCGGGCACCGTTTGACCAATCTCATGAGCCTGTCCCATGCGTCCACCACCGTCTCCCCCATCTTCTGCCTGAATGACAGGATCTCGCTCTGTAACTGTATGACTCGGGAGGCGGGATAGAACTTTGCCAGAAAATCTGCGACACACTCCTCCCATGTGGTGATGGATCGGGGTGGTCGGGATTCGAGCCAGTCTTTGGCTACTCCGTAAAGACTATATGGAAATAAGATCAGCATGAGTGCCTCTGCTTCTACCCCCTTGTATCTGACCTTGTTGCAGAAATCTTCGAATTTCCCGATAAAATCATTCGGGTCTTCGTCGGCCCTGCCATGAAACGGGCAGAGAGTTTGTACCGTCTGGATGGTGGATGGTTTGATGTCAAAGTGCTCGGCGGTGATCTCGGGCACCACAATAGCTCGCTCGTGCCCCCCGGTGGGGACATCGAAATTTTCCACCAATGCCTTCCCAGATCGGTTATATGTTCTCTGGTTTCTTCGGGCAGCAAGTCCCGCTGTGACAAGTTCCTCAATGTACCGAGCCATCTGGGCTGGGGTACGTGTCTCTCGTTTCTGTCCACCGGCTTCGGTTTTCTCGGGCGTATCTCTCTGGTTGGTTGCCATCCTGCTTTCTCGGTTTCTGCGGTTCTATTCGGTATACAGTTTTTCCGGGTTGTCGAGTGGTGACACCAAATCGCGAGGCAATCTGGGCATCAACTAAACAGTCCTGAAAACGCAGATTCAAAAACGCAGTAAGATAAAAGGAAAAATAACAAAACTGAAAATAAACAAAGACTCAGAAAACTAATTCTGACTACTAAATAGACCCTAAAAAGTCCCCGGCAACGGCGCCAAAAACTTGATGCGCAAACTAACGTGCTGTCGCAAGTGTACGAATCTTGTAATACCGGGTGCAATTATACTCGGGTGATCGTTCCCACGAGGACTATTTCGGGTTTACTCACGTTGTCAGTTTCGGTTAACCGAGTGTAGTAACAAGGAGTAGGTTGTGATTGCAGTTTACTAAACTAAAAGCAGAAATTAAAAACGTAAACGTAACTTTTTTTTTGTGACGTTTTCTGAAATAAGTTGAATCGGTTGTTACGATAATAGATGAGAACTAGGCTCCAGGATCCCCTAGGGTTTCTACAGATTTTACGTTTTTCGGTTTGATATGAAAACACTCAGCAGTCTCGTTATCTGTGCAACGTACCAGTTGTGCAGTGACCTTTCAGATTCCACACGTAATCCCGATCCTGCAGACGTTCGGATTCCTGTTAAGCTGCCTAAGTCTGCAGTCTCGTTCTAAGCCTGTTAGGGTTTCTAACCTGTCCTAATGGCCCGGGTCAGATTCTCCAACAGTTGGTCTCACGTTTTTCAATGCTAGCCCTATCTCCCTTTCTCTGGTCGGTCTATCAGGGTAAGGTACTAAACCCTGTCTTTTCTTCCTAACCCTAACCTGACGTTTTCACCTACAGGCTCGGGTCTATAGCAATTCTGGTTCGCGACTCCGATCATGCATATACGATAACAGTCAAAGACAGAATAACAGATAAAGCTGCTGAATTTAAGATAACAATCATGAATCCATAATCAAACGTCTATAATGAAATTTGGATACGAAACCATAGGTTCACCGAGAACCTAGGTAAAAGGTTTGGCTACTAAGTGACATAATTAAATAACAACGTTTCTAAATAAGAGAGATAGTGAAATCAAACGCGTGCTGTAGATTCTGAATCCCTGCTTCCGTGCTCACCGAGAGTGCTCTGCGATCTCCTCCAGTAAGTTGTTGTGCTGAGAATTGTGTTGTGTCCTCTGATGAGCACTGGACGAGTCTTTATATAGTACTGGAGACTTTTCTGGAAACTGCCGAAATTACGAAACTGCCACTGGGCCGAAACCGCCTCGGGAAACGGGCCGTCTGCCACCGCCTCGGGAAACGGGCCAACTGCGCAAGATAGCTCGTAGGTACCTGCGTAGCTACCTGCGTAGCTAGCAGCGTAGCCAACTGCGTAGGTAGCTGCGTAGCTACCTGCGTAGCTAGCTGCGTAGCTAGCAGCGTAGGTAGCTGCCTCCTCGGTTTTGCGCGCCAAACTCCTCGGGATGCGTACCAGGCTCCTCGGGATGTCTCGGGATGACTGATGATCTTCTCGGAGTGTGTTTCGTCCGTCTCGGAATGCGTGCCAAACTCCTCGGGATGCCTCGGGATGCGTGCCAGGCTCCTCGGGATGCGTGCCAATCTTCCTCGGGAAACGTGCCAATCTTCTCGACTTGCATGCTCGGCTTCTCAGCCTCCTTCTATCCTTCACCCGCATGCCTGCTTCATTTCCGGCTCCTGCACAAGTCCTGTCCCTGCATCAACCACACGAAACAAAACCCGTGATCATATCTCGATATGCGTGAAATAAAGCAGTTTATGCGTCTAGGAGATAAAAAACAGCAAACCGTGAATTCCCGAGTCAAACGGGGCAGAAATCGACTAAAACGCTCATTTAGGACGAAAATACCCCTCAAATTGGGTTAACCGATAACTCCTAGTGAGGAGCTATCAAAACCCTAAGGTGTGTTATTGATTTCTTCTCTTACCATCGTTATGTCTCTTGACTTGTGATCCTTGGAGGGTATTGCATGGATTATATTTGTTTTTCTGTAACACCCCTCGATTCCCGAGCTTTCCGTTCCGGACCGGAGAGCCCAGGAGGGTGCTACTCAAAATGAAGCGGCGGAAATCAAGAACAATACATCCCATAATCATATATTACATACTGATAACAGGTCCGTCTCAAGAAATTCGGAGGCCTTAGGCCAATTTTGTTAATGAGGCCTTGATGAAAATTATTATATTAGTTAAAGCTTAAATTTCTTGCGTTAAAGCTTAAACTTCAAACATCACCTTCTCAATCGATGAATAACAAGTCCGCCGAGGAATAGCAAGTTCGGTTAGTCGTTCTTGTGAGAATTTATTTGATTTTGTATTATTCATTTTTTTCTTGAAGTTTTTCATAATTAAGTTCCAATTTTCTAGCTTACATAATAAAAAAAAAAAACTAAAAGCAATACGATAATGTAAAAGTATTAAAATTGTGAGAGGTTAGAAAATGAAGTACCAAATGAACCCGGAATTGAACTTGTGCAGATTATTTGAAGTACTGGACTTACAAACGAGGGAGAGGGAATGAATTCGAAGCAAATCTTGGACTGTAGATTGTTGAACTCACTAGTTTCAGTTTGAAATTATCCGAAGAAACTCAGTGATAATCAAACACATACCAGCATCAAGAACACGTACAGGTCGAAGAAGATTGTTTTTGTAGACAGTAAAGAAAGGGTAAAAAGAGAAAAAATGGAATACACAGAAATATCTACCCAAACAGTGAAAAGAAAAAAAAGCAAACGAATTAAAAACACTACGGAATTTGGATGGTCAAAAACATTACCAATTTTAGGAGAATTAATATTAGCAACGGATCCCATAATACTCTCTCATGACAGCCCACGTCCACCATTATCTCCTCTTTTATCTCCTCAACACCGCTCTTAATTATTCTTACTATCATCTTATATTAATATATAATCAATAAGAACAAACTAATCTCCTAATTACACTCTTTCAGAGGTTAAATCAACCTTTTGTATCTCCTAAATTTCTGCCCTCACATCGTTCTAAATATTACATTAATTTTACTGCCGTTTTTATACTATTAATTCTCCTAAATTAAATAGATTTACACAAACTTAGTTATAACAGCCACATAATTGAGGCCTGCCAAAATCCGAGGCCTTAGGCGAGTGCCTAAGTTGCCTAGGGTTGAGGCCGGCCCTGACTGATAATTGTCTTCAACATGATGCGTACTATTATGCAAGGTGAAATTAAACTAAGAGTTCGACATAATAAAAGTGCTACCAAATACTTGATAAGTTCGCGATTCCCTTATTCCCAGCTCCCAGCTCCTAGACATGCGGGGGAATGAAACAAAGACCGCAGTTTTTCGAAAGTCAGCAGGAAATGCTGAGTGAGATACACTTTAGCATGTAAAAACAGGAAGGTAAAGAAAGGCTGCAGGGTCACGTATTTAAAAACAGTTCAGGAGTAACGGAGAATGAGTATAACATCGTAAACTCAAAACAAGTAACAACATCGTCAAATAATGATAGTTTCCCCGTGAAACAAATTCTGTTTACCATGATACGTCATAAGCATCCATTCATATCTCTCACAAATCACATAGTCATCCACGCATGGCTTACGAATAACTTTTTCCAAACACAGTAATCGAACTATCAATTATTGCACAGTACCCGGGTAGACCAGTGACCACAATCAGACATTCTAGACCTTAAGTGTTGCAACACCCTCCTAAGAGCGTCAATCAAAGGAGTGGTATCTAGAAGCAGTACTCCCGCCTACGGCGAAGGAGTCGGGGTGCACGTAGTGCCATATCTTTAGGGACCGGGTCCCAGGGAATCATCACCCAAATAAAATCAACATAACTGGTTCCGGCACTTGCGAATTATTTTACTCCGGGGATCGAACCCGAATATCTCTTTAGGGACTAAGCCCAGGGAATCATCACCCAATAACATCACATGTTCGTACAATAATACGTTATCGTTGAATTTCGTCCAAGTGTGACAAGTATTTCAAAATCATATAATATTGTGAGAATTTAAAACAAGTAAACACATTTATAGACTAGGGGATGCAATACGACAACTATTTTCCAATTAGGCAAGTAGTCGACACGAAAGAAGCTGGCACGCAAGGCTAAGCATGTAAAACTCACCTGATGTTGACTCAACAGTTAGTACGTAGGATGGTCGACAAAGCCAATGTCCACAAATCCGTTGCCTACAATTAGTCAATCATCTAGTCATGAGGCCGGTAGTTCTAAACGAGTAAATGCACAAGTCCTATTTGAGTGCTCGGCTAGGACGAAAAGTCAAATCTAACCCTCACGATCCCGAAAGTGAACATGTTAAGATAACATACTTATTTAATTAAATATCGGTTAACCCATAAAATAATATTTCACTTACAATTTATTTAAGAAAATAAGGATTAACACTTTAAAAATATTGCTAAAGTAATCTCCGACAACTATTTATTATTTAGTATTGAGTTCTACTATTTATAAGAAATTCATGACATTCATAAAAACAATGATTTAAAAATAATATATACATATACATTTCTTTTGTTAATGAAATTGTTTCCAAAATTATTTAATTTACATCTAACAATACTCAATTTTAGCAAGCTCATTTATCGGAAAAGAGATTATAATTATTTGAAACTCTCTATTTGTTTAAATAGAAATTAAGGTGTCATTTATTATGAAAACATTATCTTTATCAATCGTATATACAAAACAATTCTTCGTTGGTTAACTTATTCTTCAAGAGAAAGAGTTATAACTCTAATTATAACTAATTTCTTATTTATAAAACTTTAACTTATTACTTTCATTATAAATATATATATATAAACAAAAGTGTAATTTTGTTAACTTATTATCTTCTTCCCAATAAAACAAGCTATAATACTTAGTTCTAACAAATTTCTAATTTATAGAGATTTAACTCTTTATTTTATTTATAAACATATTTATTTATAATACTTAATTATTTAACAACAAATAGTAATATACATTAATATAAATAAAGTGTTAATAATAAAAGAAAAAATGCAGTTTATAAAAAAGGCAAGGGGCTCCCCCCAATATTACCACCACATGATCTAGACAGTTTCAGTTCTTACACTATACCCTCCAAGTTTTCAAAAAGACACTTTAACCCCCTAACATGAACATTCAAACTAACCGATTAAAACGTGGATTCGAGGCCTTAAAACTTGATTTTGATTACTAAAAACAACTCAGTGGAAGATTTCAAGCATACCCATATCAAATTTCGCGAGAAACAGTCAAGAATTCGAACGGGTTAAGATCGCCGTTGGGTCGCCGGACGTGGAGCTTCGCCTGGGCGTTCTTCGGCCGTCTCGTCTTCGGTTGAGGCCTCCTGGAGCTTAGTCGGACTCTTCTGAGTCGATTGGTACCGGTTAGGAGGCTTGGGTTGTCACGGTTGAACTCCGGCGAGAAGCTCGCCGGAATTCATGGAGCTCCGGCAGCGTTCTCGGGCTGCTGCTGCTGTTGTTGCTGCGGTTTCGTCCTCCGGTGGTTTCGTCGAACAAATCAGAGAGGGAAGATAGGAAGATATCGGGGAAAATATGGAGAGATGGGTGGCTTTGATGGTGGCGGCCATTTTCGCCGGCGGACTTCTCGTCTGGAAAGCAGCGGCGTTGTTGCCGCTGCTGCTGCTGCTTCTCGTCGGCAAAAACAGAGGGAAGGGGGAGAGGGGCATAGAGCAGAGAGATAGAGGGATGGTGGTGAGGTGGTGATGTGTTGGCGGCGTCGGGTCTTCTCGCCGGTGGCAGCGGTGGTGGCTGGTCGTGGCTTCCAGCTGCTGCTGCTGCCTTCTTCTGGTGGTGCTCGACAGAGAGGAAGGAAGGCAGAAGAGGGGAGAGAGATAGGCAGAGGCTGTTGTTGGCAGGGAGAGAGATATAGAGGGATAGAGATGGAGAGGAAGAGAGGGTTGAGAGGAGGGAGCTGGTTGTGGTGGTGGCCGTGGTGTTGGTGTCGGGTGTGAGGAGGAAGGAGAAGAAGAGGGAATAAATAAAGATGAAGGGAGGAGAGAGGGGGAGATGACGTGAATGAGGAGGAGAGGAAGAGAGAAAAAAAAAAAAAAAAGAGAAAATGTTGGGGAATGGGGAGATGTTGGGGAATGGGGGAAATGTCTGGTGAAGTAGGGAATAATAAAAAAAATATTTTTTTATTGATAGTATTATTATTATTATATTATGTGTACAAGTATAAAATACGGTATTAAATATGTATATGTATAAGTATAGGTACGGTATACACTACGTATAGTATAAATACAAAAATATAAGTATTAAATACTACAAGTTATGTAAAAGACAAGTAATACCCCCAACAACAACTATTTAATATTATCTGAAATTACATCTACCTCCCCAACTAGTCATATAATTCGAAAATAACTAATTAAACTTTACGAAAAATACGTCAAAAATATTCAGAAAAATACGGAGTGTTACATTTTCCGTTGCGCATCCATGATCAAAACCCTACAATCTTTTGCTAGAACTAAGTTTTGAGTTTGAAGAATCAGCCAAAAGTGTTTTGCTAGAAGGGATGTGCTCAATTGTTGAATATCTTTAAAACCTATTCCCCTGTCCTTTTTTTTGAGGGATTTTTTTTCTTCAATTAAATGCTTTCAAGACACTACAAATCCAATTTCAATACATCAAAGGACCAAGAGGGGTAACGAGTATATAAACGAATTTGTGATATTTGCAAGGACCTGGTAGCAAATAAGTGTGCCACCTCATTTCTGTACGCAACCCGTTAACTACAACACTTTTTGGAAAATGGGTTAAAAGGACATATCATTCATTGAAGAGCTGAACAAGCTTTATGCAAACTGACTCTTCATTTCCCCTGATCTTCTTCTCTCTAATTCCACGCCGGTTTTGAACCGGATTCCACCATAATTCGGTTGCACCTTGCCGCTCTAGTAATTTTTAGACATGTCTTCATCTCCATCAGATTTAAGAAAGGACAACATGTTATGTCCTCTTTGAGTTTCCCCGTTTTAACATCTCCCATGAGATCCAGTGGGAAGGTTATTTTCTTCTCTTGTGCCTCCCTACTAAGATTCACCAGAACAATCAAGTTTCCACTGATCATAATATAATAGTTAGTATTGTTTAAGTATGTGACTCAAGTACACACAATCCTCATGGTTAAGTTGTAAAAAATATACTTTTACCCCTCAATCTTGTTGAAGAGATACTTGCCCCTTTTAATTTGGAAAAAGACACGTTTACTCCTTCAACGTGTCATATTTCAGGGCACCAACACTCCTTAGTTTACGCAGTTAGTTTTGGGGTGGGGTTCCGTCACCAAAGTAGTTTCTGCAAAAAAAAATTAAAAAAAAAAAAATTGCCCTCTTAGAATATAGAATGACACATTGAGGGGGTGTAAGATTGCAAGTGTTCTGAAGTTTGACACTCAAATGGGTTTAAGTGTTCTTTCTGAAATTTAAAGGGGTCAAATTATCCCTGTGTCAAAACTGAGGGGTTCAAAGAGTGTTTTACCCAATGATTTTTCAGAAGTTATTCATCACTTGTTAAATAAAATAGCTTAGGTTTCCAACTCAATATATTTTGGCAAAATTGCACCGGAGGTACCCAAAGTTTGCCAAAACGAGCAAGTGGGTACCCAAATTTCAAAATCGAGCACCACAGGTCCCAAATTTTGCATTTTCGAGCAAGTAGGTACTGGCTCGTAACTGTCGTTACACTAGTTGGACGGAATTAACACGTGGCATCCTAGTCACCTAACGGGGGTTATTTGTGCAATTTATAACACCCGTACCCAACAAACCTGACCCAAACTGACCGTTTAGTCATTCCCTAACCCGATGACAATTAAATAACCGGGATTAGATCCCAACTTCTGGATTTACGAGACTCTCTTAAACCCAATTAGGGTTCGACTGAGTTCGAAGTTGCCGTCGCTAACTGTGGGGTTCAAAGACGCCGTCGCCGCCTTGGAGTCAAGATTTATGTCGCCGGTGTTTGTCTGCATCTATGGCGGTTGTTCGAGGAACAATCCAACTGATATGGCCGAATGAAGGTAACTTTTGCTTGCCTCTTCGGATTCTTTTGGTAATCTTGAAGTCAAGATTTCAGAAGCAATCTATTTCTTATTCTGCATCAATGTTTGGTATCTCTGTGAATGCTCATGGGTCTGGGTTGTTAGGGCTTTCTTTAATTGTAGTAGAACTTTAAGTTAGGGTTATATTATTCAATTGAGATATTCTTATTGATGTTGCTGCCAAGTAGTGTTATTTTATTCAATTGAGATGGTCATACTCTTGAAATTAGGGTTATTGATTGGTGCCTTATATATTCACTACTGCATTGTTTATTACTATCACTCCCTTTTCTTCATGTACTGTTTGTGACTTGAAATATGGAAAATTTGCAACTTTAGAATGATTTATATCATTCTTGGTTGGCAAATTTTGCTGTGTTGTAGTTAGAATAGGGGCATGACTAGAAAATGTACATTGACCTCCATTGTTTAATTGCTTTGTTTAATAGTCTTTTTCTTGTGGTTAGTATACTGGTAGGTATTGTTGCTTTTTGTTGCTATCATATTGCCCACTTGTGCATTTTATATAACATTTCTTGGTTATTGATGTATTTTGCAGGTCTTGGTAAGTTGGAAGACTTGTTCACAATGAAAGTACATCATCGAGGGTACGTGGTACATAGGCCCAGGGTTGTTTATGTGCAAGGAAGCGTAGACTACATTGACCTACTTGACTGCGAAAGGTTTAGTCTTGAAAACCTTAAATATGTCCCCAAACACATGGGCTACGGAGCTGGTGTTATTACAATGTACTACAAGGTGCCTCACATGGATTTGCAGCAAGGTTTGAGAATCAACTCTAGGGATAATGAGATAATGGAGATGTTTAGCTATCTTCCCAAAGAGAGTGACAAGAGAGAGATTGAAGTCTTCTTTGATCACTTGAACTTGAGTGCACGTGGACTACAAAGACAAATAGCAGTAGCAACAAAGACAATTAATAAGAAAGCTACTTTTCCAACTGTTTGTCATAAAGAGAAGGGACATAAAGACAAAAAGGTGGGTGACAAGCAACTACCTAAAGATAAAGGCAAATGAAAATTTGATGAGAGAAGAAGGCCTCAGATTGAAGAAAGGGTAGTGTTGAAGGATCAAGAGGATTGGTTGATGATGAACAAGAAGATGGCCACAGTAGTGATGTCATGTTGGAATAGACGCCCTAGAGGAAATCTAGTTTAGTATGAATTTATTTGTGGCTAGAAGATTCATTTATTATTTATTGGATATTTATTATAATGAAGTCCTTAGATTAACAATTGTGTTGCTTATCTTAAATATCCCTAGTCCAGTATAATGATTAATGGGACAATCATCTATAGAGTAGTATGGGATTGGATTGATATGGAGATATCATGATCCAACACAAAGGTGTGCATTAAAGGTAATGGCGCATTGGATTGACCCATCTCCGAGAAGGCTACATACACGTTATGTTAAGTCACAAGTGCTTCTCGCGGTGCAACGGTATTGTCATCCTTAGACTTGAAGTCGCCAGATGTTCTAGTTGTGGATTATTGTGATTTTGGTAGCGTTAAACGCTACACCGTAACTGAGTAGTTATAAAGGCGTGTACCGGATACAATAAGAAGCAAGCTTAGAGATCGTAGTGGACATAGATATAATTTGTCCCTCCCACATAACGGGAGCAAATATCCTAGGCCACTCGAGGGATAGTGCTTATAGAATGTCTGGCCAGACTCAAATAAATCAATATGGGATATTGATGTTATTTGCACGAATAAGGCTATTCCCATGGATCGAGAAACTGTGGATTGGATATACGAGTGTGACTTGTATGTCTCGTGTCCAATCCGGGTATAGAGACAAAGGGATGAGACAATTACTTGTACAAGGTTTGTCAAGATGACTATTCTATTAGTTGGCTACAATGGATGTTTTGCTAGAAACCGCTCCATATTAGCAAATTGTTGCTACCAACTAGATAGAACCTATGGGGTCACACGCTATATAGAGTTGAACTAGATTTGGGAATTAATTAATAGGATTAATTAATTAGAAGGATCACTTTGCAATACCTTGCAAACTTAGTAGGGACTAATTTGCAAGGAAGGGACTAAATTGAATTCTAGTAGGACTAGAATAGGTCCTATAGGTAGTTGGCAAGGATTTGCTGGACTATATAAAGGATGCTACTTCCTTCCTTCCCACACTTATGACCTTATTGATCATAACTTGAGTGGGAGAGAACAAAAGGAGAGAGCAAGCAAGCAAGACAGGAGCCGCCGCCCCTCCCTCGCCGCCGCCCGTCCCCGTCGGCCACAAGGAGGCCGAACACCTCCTTGTTCGTCTCGTTTTGCGTGATTCTTCTTCCTCTTCCTCTTCCTCTTTCCGGGCTAGCACCAAGGATTGGAAGATCTATTATTCAACTCTAGGCGTGGATCAACTATAGAGAACGTGACACAATTCGCGTTTGAAGTCATCAAAGGAGAACCCTAAGGTGTGTTATTGATTTCTTCCTTTACCATCGCTATGTCTCTTGACTTGTGATCCTTGGAGGGTTTTGCATGGGTTATGATTGTTTGTGTTTCCGTTGCGCATCCATGAATCAAAACCCTACATGTCAGTCAACCGTTTATGGTCACATTACGTGCTATCGTTAGTCCGTGAACCGTTTACGGTCACATTATGTGCTATCGTTAGTCCATCTACCGTTTACGGTGTCGTTAAGTATTATCGTTAGTCCATGAAACGTTTATGGTTGTAAGAAGGAGGGACAATATGTTGTTTGTTCGTCAAACATTTACGGTGTCGTTGCGACAACAACAATTCATACAACAATAACTGTACGCCAAAGTTACCAGAATGCCAAGAACAAGCTGATTTCATTAATGGATAAAGGTTCGAAAAGTGAACAGAATGCCAAAAACACCTGTACCAAACTTACATCCCTAACACCATCACTACAATCAAACAAGCATCATACCATATCAAACATCTATCCTATCATCCTTGCACACAAGAACACCAAAGCCACCATCAACATCAGACAACATATTATAAGATGACTATCATATCCGTTAACATAATATCTTAATAGAAGTGAGTATGGACCAAATCCACATACATGCCAGACCCAATGCAACTGACTTCCATTTCCTCAACTTTGCTTCAGCTCGATTAACCCTTCCTTCAGATTGATTTACTCGTCTGAGCAGCCTCAGAATAACTTGAACAGACCTCCAACACATTTCTGGGTCGAGCCACAAGAAGAAATTACAGCATTCCAGGTCCCTTTTACAAAAAAACACACACAGTTGCAGAGATGACTAGAGAGAGACAGAGATATCGAGAGAGAGATAGAGATAGAGAGAGAGTCGAGTGAGTCTACGACAGAGACATATATATTCAGAGACAGAGAGAGAGAGATATTCAGAAAGAGAGATTTTCAGAGAACGAGGGAGAGAGAGAGAGAGATATTCAGAGACAAAGAGAGGAGAGAGACGGAGGGAGAGAATACCCCATAACGGAAACACCCAAGAAAACAACGACCTGGGTTGCCATTCGTCCACGAAGTTGCGATGTTGCAAGGTAACCTAAAATTGCAAAGATGAATCATGGCCGATTGATGCTCAGTCGTGGCAGTCAACTTTGGGGCGCAAGAACCCTAGAAAACCGATGAATAAGAAGAAGCGGGTTGGGGGTAAAAATAGTTGAGGGGTTGAATTAAATGGTATTTTATGTTTCATGTGTTAGAAATTGCACAGATAATCCCCGTTAGGTGACTAGGATGTCACGTGTTAGTTTCGTCTAACTAGTGTAACGACAGTTATGAACGGGTACCTACTTACTCGAATATGCAAAATTTGGGACATGTGGTGCTCGATTTAGAAATTTGGGTACCAACTTGCTCGTTTTGGCGAACTTTGGGTACCTCCGTTGCCATTTTGTCATATATTTCAAGAGAATTAGACAGTTTAATATACTTTTTAATTAAAATTTTCCAAGATTCTTCAGCCTGTTTGGTCGATCCAAATTAGGTCGTAAATGGGGTGCTAACTCAGTGGCAAAACGTTTGAAGCACCTGCGAGGTCTTGGGTTCTAAACCCGCCTATATGATGTAATTGTCAAAAAAGTCCAAACCAGGTCGAGTCAAGCTGAGATAATAATTTATGACACGATCGTTCAAATTTTACAAACTTTAAAATTTCACAAACAAGTGTGTAAGTTTTGTTAGGGCATGTCCAACCCTATGGGGGGAGGGGGAAGGGGAGGGAGAAAACCGTATAAAAGTACGGTCCATGTCCAAACCTATGGGGGGGGGGGAGGGGGAGGGGTGCTATGGGGAGAAATTTTGTTTTGGGTGTGGCATGGTTAGGGGGGATTTCCCCCTGGACATCCCCTCCCCCTCCCCCTACATGGAGTGATAAATTAATTCAGTATTTTAAAATATTAATTATACTTAGTAATTTTTTATGATTATATCATCTATATTTGTTACGATTTTTATTTTATTTTTATTATTGATAAAAACTAATAATTTACTCACGATTGTTGAAAAGTATATTTACGAAAAGTCATCGTTATCTTATTGAGTAAAAGACAAAAACCACCCCTTGAGTATGGTGTATATGCAAAAAAACTCCTCGTGTTCGGGAATATACAAAAACCACCCTTGAGGTGGACAAAAAAACCCCTGTCAATGGATGGACGTTAGACAAATAGCACCCTTCTGTTAAATCAAATATTTTTGGGACCATTCTACCCTTAATAGGGTGAATTTACATAAGTAACCATACTACATTGTTCTTGGTTTTCTTCACAACCATTCTCCTCCTCCACAACAACAACAACAACAACCTAGGAAATCAATTGAGCTTCAATCAACATTGCATTACAGAAAGTGACTAATTTCTTCAAAAAATGAAACTTATGAGAAAAAGAAAGTGTATTGATTTTCATGAATTACCCAGTACATACCCAACCTAGAGAATCAAATCAAGAACAAATCAAGTCAAGAACATCTCCACCTAGCCAAGAAAAAATCAATTCATCCGAATCAAATGCTTTGATTTAGGATGAATTGTGCGAAAGGGAGAAGCTGATTGAAAAAAAAAAACAATTGTTTGTTCTTCCATTACCAACAGTTGCAACATCATCAAAACTACACCACCGACATATATCAATTAAATCGAATTGAGGAACCACCTAAGCAGAGAGGTCACCATCAACCAACATAAAGTTCGCCTTCGCTTCCATCCCACTGAAAAAGAAGAAGAAGAGAATGACAAGATCTGGAATCTCCACAGGAACTGAAGGCTCGTCGCCGTCGCTGACGCCGCCCAAACAGACAACCACAACACCGCCCAAACACACTGCTGCTAGATCGATATGCTTCTGACGACCACAACACCGTCCCAAAGTCCCAGATCGAACTGATTCCAACGACCACAACACCGCCCACCGCCGTCACGGACGTCGCCAACCACCAACGCCTGCCAAAAGATGATCTGCTTCGCCTCTCGTTGTGGGTGAGGAACGAGATGGTGTGTGGTTGAGGGAGACAAGGAGGAGGCTAGATTTTCAGATCCGGTGAGATGAGAGAGAGAGAGAGAAAGAGAAAGAAAGAGAGAGAGAAAGATGGGGTGTTTGCCTGTGAGTGTGGCGGGCTGAGGCTAGGGTTTTCAGACGGAAGGATTAGGAGGAAGAGAGAGAGAGAGAGGTGGAGAAGGAATGGGGAGTAGTGGAGGATAAATGGTATTTATACCCGTAATTTTCATCAACATTTAGGGCAATTTTGTCTTGTCACCACATCTGTTAGCTCTGTTAGTTAGCAGGGGACCAAATTGTGTATCCCCGAACACGAGGGTTTTTTTGTATATACCCCATACTCAAGGGGTGATTTTTGTCTTTTACCCTATCTTATTTTGTTTAAAATTCTATAAATTTGACGCTTTTTTAATCTTGTTTCTAAATCTAATAATTATAACTGTTAACTGCATAAAATATAAGATTTATTAAATTTTGAACAAAATAAGATAACGATGACTTTTCGTAAATATACTTTCAACAATTGTGAGTAAATTATTATTTTTTATCAATAATAAAAATAAAATAAAATATATTAATCATAACAAATATATATGATATAATCATAAAAAATTGCTAAGTGTAATTAATATTGTCAAATATTGAATTAATTTATCACTCCATGTAGGGGAGGGGGAGGGGTTGTCCAGGGGGAAATCCCCCCTAGCTATGCCAGAGACAAAATTTCTCCCCATAGCACCCCTTCCCCCCATAGGGTTGGACATGGACCGTATTTTTATACGGTTTTCTCCCTCCCCCTCCCCCTCCCCCTCCCCTTCCCCCATAGGGTTGGAGATGTCCTTAGGGTGAGTTTGGGAATGCTTCTGCTGCAGCACAACTGCTTTTCCACAGCAGAAGCAGTTTTAGTGTGTTTGGTAAAAATAAAATTTCTGCTTTTCCGGACAGTTTCTACTGTGCCACAACTGTTTTCAGGAAGTAAGGGGGGAGATGCTTTTCCAGAAAGTGCTTTTGATTAATTTATCTACAACCGATTTTGATCTTACAATTTTATAAAATATCAATACTTATCTTTCCGGAAATGACACGTGTCATATATTTTCGTCATTTTACCTCTCACAGCAACTTCACAGTTGATTTTACCAAACATAAAATTATTATATTAATATTTCACAACAGCTTGTACGTAATATTTACCAAACAATATTTTATCAAGAACTCACAGCAGCTTTCTACTGTGTTTTAGCAGCTTTCTACCACCGCCACAACATTCCCAAACTAGCCCTTAGAAATACTCACCTCGAATCTGTTGGGTCGGGTGATTTTTATTGGTAAAGTCCGCCCGACGCAGTCCCGTGGTTATTTGGATCCAAGAGAAACCCGGAGGGCGTGGAGTTTTGATCGGACGGCTGATAAACAACTAGGGCTTCTCGGCAGTGACCTGCAATTTTTAATCCGAGAACGTGTACCTCCTCCTCCAATATTATGCTGATTCTGTTGCTCTGCTGTAGCTAAAATCAACGACCAAGCCTCACCACACCTCTGACTCCAGACCTCTCTCTCTCTATCTCTCTCGTTTCGTTGCCGTCGAGATGGGCAAAGGTCCAGGTCTCTACTCCGACATCGGCAAAAGAGCCAGAGGTATGCAATTCATTTGGTTTCGAATCGGAAAACTCCTCATCGTCGTTTGATTTGTACCATCGTTGAAACAGAAATGCGTATAGATTGAATATAGTTAGGTTTTGTGATTAATGATCTGTTGTTGTTTCAGATCTCCTCTACCGTGACTACCAGAGCGACCACAAGTTCACCGTCACGACTTACACTTCCAACGGCGTCGTAAGTCTCTCTCTCCTTCTGCTTAGATACGATTCGCGTGTTGTGTTCTCTGATCAGAAGGTTTTGAATCCAACTTGTGGTTATTTTATGATTTGTTAGCTGTTGAATGGGTAGAAAGCCAAATGTGTGTGGAAAAGTGGAATAGGATTAATGTCTATTGACCATTTTAAAGGATTTTGGGATGCAATTTTGGTTAACTTGTATTTGAATGATGTTGACTTTTGATTTCTCCATGAGATGATTTGTGATGGAGTCCTTTTGGATGGATTTTATATATATGAAAATTTAGGGCTTACTGTGCACTGTATCTCCAACATAGATGATAGATAAATTAGAGTATGTTGCCAATTCATATCCAATGCCTCCTGTTTGCGTGTACAGTAAAAGTCTAACTGGATCCTAAGTTCCTGGTCCCAGCTACAACAGTGGCCAATTAAACAGGTTTATTGCTGATGAATTATTGGTTACTCATAGGTCGGCCAGATATAGATTTTGCTGGTTGGTGGTAAAACATTTTCCTGTAAAATGTTTTCCTTTGTTTTGGTATTTTGGTGCTGTTTGGTTGGAAGTAAAATGTTTTCCTGTAAAACGTTTTCCCTCAAATGATGTAAAATGATTTACACATTTCAAATCCGTAAGCCATTTTCTGGAGAGTGAAGGACCACAACAACAACTCATACTAACACCTCCACCACCACTAACACCTACCTCCACCACGACCCATCACCGCCACCCATCACTACCATTTCCGTCACGGCCCACTGTTTTGACAAGAGTCAACCAAACACGAGAAAATAATTGCAGGGAAAGCTTTTTCACACAAAACACAGCTTTTCCCTTGTAAAACATTTTACTGCGAACCAAAGAGAGCCTTAGTGTGAAGTCTGTAAATATGCTACAGCTACCCATCTTAGCAAAGTGATTCTCTGTACAATCTTGAACCAGAAAACACATTTTATGTAATGTGTTTCAACTTCGCCTTTACTATGTCTATCGCAATGCGGCAAACTGGAAAACATTTGAAGTGATGGTGCGTATGACATTTAGAATGTGTAAATTATATCACTATCTAAAATTTACCTTTCGACAATTACATCAACTATAGCACTTGGTCAATTAGCTATATATCCTAAATTAGCATGCTAAAGTATCTGAACATTCCTTATAATCATAAAAGTGCCTGTGCTTCTTTAACTTCAAATATCTAAACCACCAAGTACCCTTTTTACTATGCAAAAACAGTCCTGTTCCATCACCACAACTAAAGGAAGAGAAAAATCGTTGAAATACGGAAATGGAAGTTTGCACAATCTGTGAACATATCTTTGTCACTGTAGAGATGTTTGTCCACTGAAGATGACCACTTGAATAAATGAGTAGGATTGAATTTTTTTATTAATATTTATCAATGTTGTTCCCATGCAAGAAAAGGCATGAAAATCTGATGAAATCTAGCATTGATAAAGCTACATTTGATGCCCACCTTCTCTATGACAATTGTTTGATAAATCTAGAATGAGCCATAAACAGGAGCAAGCTTTGTGAAAGGGTGACTGAATCCTACTTGCATGGCATTAGGCATTAATTATGACTTGTAATTGGAGTAATTTATGCTAATTTAATTAACTACTACTCTCTTTTTAAACAAATTTTAGCAATATAATAAACAGGTTTGATGCAAGATGTGAATTCTCAAATCGGCAGATGTTTGTTTGGAAATTATGGCAGACAGGAGTTTGATTATGGTGATCTTGTTAAATTTGATCAATAAATGTCTTCCCTTGGATTTTATTCATACTGAACTGGTGTTTCTGGAAGGTGAGTGGGTCTAGAATCTAGGTGAAGCTTGGGTTACCCTGGTGGTTAGGTAGAAGTAGCTTGAAGTTCTGTAACATGACTTGTATTATAAGATCCTATTTCAGGTAATCCTTAAACCCACTTGATTTCCTGGGATCATGCACCCCTCACATATCCAAGCAATGATACTACCTTTCAGATTTGCTAGAAGATGGATTAGTATTGATAAGAAGAGAACTCCTGAAGACTCTTTAAGAAACACATGCCCTTTACATGACAATTGGGCTCTATACTACACACCCCAAGAAATAAAATGGTAATTTCGGAAGCTGTAACTGGACGGGCTGAATGTAATAGTTTTTCAGCCCCTAACATTCGGTGTAGTCCTCAAGTGTTGAAAAAAATAGTAAGGAAAAGAACTCTACGAAATTTATCTACTAGCAGGTTGGCAATTTCCCTGCTTTGAGGTACATATCAACAAAAGAAATTTGCTGCAACATGAGTTCAGTTTTTAAACACCGTCTCCTTGGTAAAACAACCTGAACCATCTTGAGCTGCCCTTCTCTCATGTGGACTCTCAAACTTTCTTTTTCTGCCATTACCTCAAAGAACAGAACCTTCACTAGGAGGGAAACATTCAAGAGTTTTAGATTGTACTTGCCATTTCCATTTCGATCTGACTTGATGCGTTGTGGCTTCAATCCTCTAAATGTTTGCAAACATTTATGTGGGATGTTCAGATGGTCAACTATTTCCATTATTTGTTTTGTATTACTGTAATTTGTTTTGAAAGTAATTGGAGGAATTGCTGAACAAAGAATTTATTTTCACATGTACAGATACTTCTATGGTGAATTTGCACTGACTGTCTTTGCATATAAACAAGAATAACTAAAGATTTCTTCACGTGTCTTGCTTTAATTACCAGATGTGCGGTTAACGTGTATTGCGAGTATCTGCCCCTCTTAAATGTTGCTTTCATTGTTCTCATATATTTTTCATTTGTTCCATATTTAGGCAATTACTTCATCAGGTACTAGAAAAGGCGACTTACTGCTGGCTGATGTTACTACCCAGCTCAAGAACAAGAACATTACCACTGACATAAAAGTGGATACAAATTCCAATGTAAGGAATCATAATTTACTAAGATGTTTCAGCTACTTATCGTTCAAGTCGACACTTCCATTTTCTCGAACAGATTGATAATGTTATTGTGGAACTTAGTGATCCATTTTGCTTTGCGTTACATTTTTTATTTAGAACTTTATATTTTGTAAATGTATTGAGGCAATCTCGTACTCATTTTCTGTTCCCATGTCATTCCTGTGATGATACTGCTTTTAGAGTCGCAACGTTGTTTATGAGATTTTGCGTTTGCAACTTCTGAAAAGTTCATTAACTTATAAGTGGCCCTTTATCTGCTTGACATGTAGCAATTTCGGATTAGATGTTCATTACCAAAGTCATTCCATACATGAGGCAGTATCTGTTACATGACAATCTTGTATGACACGAGACTATCTATTACAATATTATGCAGTGTATAAAATTTTGGCCTTTGCAATTTTGACAAGTTTGTTTATTTGAATGTAAATGTATGTGCTTAACTGGAAGCAAACTTTACTTGTTCTTTAAGGCAGTCATGCTCACTATGAGACTGCATGTGTAAGAATCTGACCTCTGTTCATGATATTTTGGCTTTCATTTCATGAGAGCATTTGCAGCTAGTTGTATATTTCGATACATAAGACAATTTGAATTGATATCGCTTTTTTGTCTGTCTGCGGAATTCTGGTGTGATTATGGTTCTGACTATAATATGGCAGCTAATTGATAGACTCTAGTACTCTTGGCTGATTATTCAACTGATTGTTAACCAGTGGTTACCTTGCAATGTGTCATGCAAGTGGTCATGTGAAATGGATTAACCAGTGGGTGAGATGGTCAAGTTCAATAGAGCTTTTGGCTGAAAACTTTTTTCCTAAGTTAAGTTGTGTACTTTTTTTCAATAAAGGATTTAATGAAGCCAACCGGTAATTTCTTGCAGTAAATTTGATGTGGCACTTTCTTTCCTTGTTTCTTTTCTGTCTTCCGCTACTTTTATTTTGAAATGTTTTTTGATGATACGTTGCCTTGACACGACAACATTAACTGACAACTTGAAGTGTATGCACAGCTTTTGACCACCATTACTATTGATGAACCTGCTCCTGGTCTGAAGACAATCTTTAGCTTTGTTGTTCCAGATCAGAAATCTGGCAAGGTAATCCGACTACCGATGGTGTTTCTTGAACTGGCTTATTTCACTAGTGTATGCCTAATGTCGTTCCTTGCAGTTTCGACTTCACTATTATAAGTTTGTTGGTTCTAATTTCGAAAATTGTGATAACAGGTAGAACTCCAGTACCTGCACGAGTATGCTGGAATCAGCACCAGTCTTGGGCTAACTGCTAGTCCTATCATCAACTTCTCTGGAGTTGCCGGGAATGATGTTCTTTCTCTTGGGACTGATCTTTCTTTTGACACTGCATCTGGAAAGATTACCAAACTGAATGCTGGGTTGAGTTTCTCCAAGGCCGATCTCATCGCTTCCTTGGCACTGTGAGTAACTTCTTCCGCCAAATCTGGTGGCTAACTTTGTGGAATTTATCTTTTTCACACAACAATTATTAATCCTGCGTTGTCCTGCATCATTAAACATTTTTTTCAACTTTTCTTTTTGATTGATTGGTTTATGATATCTAGTTGGGTTTGGATGGTTTTACCTAGGGGTGGTAGGAAAACCGAATAAACCTGTCAAACCGACAGAACCAAACCAGATTTCGTGGTTTTGGACGGATTTTATGGATATTCGGTTTATGAACGGTTCGAGTTTCCACAAGCCGGTCTAATCGGTTTGGTCTCGGTTTATGAACCAATCACACAGAAATGAACCGAACGATACATACCTAATATATTTTTATTATATGACTTATTCCTTATTGCCCATTCCCAGTTTATGAGAACTGTCATCTTACCACCCCCTGTTTCAGACCCGCTTAATACACTCTGTCCCTCTCCAATTCGAAATAATATGTCAATCTACATTTGGTAAAAGTTTCCGTTAGTGTGTGTTTGGATGAAGGATTAAAACTTGGAATTTCATCAAAACTAAGAATTTAAAACTCCATCATTCAAAATGACTTGTTTGGAAAAGTTGTGCTTTGCATTTTGAAACCGCGTCATTAAACCATGTAATTTTGAACCACCAAATTGTAATTTAAAATTGTTCCTAAATAGGTGTCATTTCAAATTCCATGCTTGAAACTTCATCAAAGTTGAAAATAATTTATCTCCAGCACAACCACTTGAACAAACACCAACACAATCACTCCGACCGCCACCACCAGTTCGATTGAAACCACCACCAGTTTGTCCGCCACCACCATCACCAGTTCGACCACCACCAATCCGACCACAACCACCACTTCGACAGAACAGCCATAACCACCACTTCTTTTACAACCAGCAGTATCACGCAACCACAGCCGTCATCCCCACTAGCGTTGTTGCCGTTGCCACAACGTTAGCCACCTCATCCAAACACACCATTAACGATTTCTGTTAGTTTCCAATTATGTCCCTTTATTTAAGGGGTCAATGGTCCGATTCATACAATAAGAACATCAAGAACACTGCCGGTAAACTCCACCTGATGAACTCCAGATTACGGCGAGAGCTCGCTGCACCCTCTCTCTGCCGCCACCTCCACGGCTCCACCCAAAAACCAGACACAATCATCAGCCCCCTACTCCACCACCGCCACCAACACCTCCTCCTCCATTGTCCACCATTAATTTTGGCCAAACAACCCGAACTAGAGATTGATCCCAGAAACACACTGTCGCATATATTGATACCCCCAATTAATTCCCCAATTGAAACCCCCAATCAATTAGGCCCTAAAACAAACTGATTGATGGTTCAATTAAAAAACCCATGAAATTCCCAAATCACTGAACTCAAAAACAGAGTACGCAAGTTCAAATGATAGAATCAACCCATCGAAGAACAACCCAGAGAACATGAATCGCTGTTCTTGTAATTAAACCAGAGACATCCATCAGTTACAGAAATTTCCGAATAATCGAACTCTAGTATGGAGTACTCGAGTCTTCATCAACACTTCACATAACAACCCACAAATCGGTGTAATCGAAACAGGAAATGAAAGGATTCAAAACCCAGATTCATCAATTAAAGAAATTTTCAAATCATCGAACTCACGCACGGAGTTCGGGAGTTTGAGTCGACGCTTATCAGAACAAACGATGAAAATTGATTGCCACAAGTGAATTTGAAACAGCTAATTTTCAGAGATAGAGAGAGAGAGGGGCACTGCCTGTGTTCTCTCCTCATCGTCTGACACTGCCTGTGTTCTCTCCTCATCGTCTTCACCCTTCTATTTTTTTTTTTTGTTCTTTTTATTGCACTCTTTTTAATTTATTTTCTATACCGACACATTATCTGGATGATTTTTTTTTTACAAAAAGTTACATACTGTTAAAAACCGGGGAGGGTATTAAGGCAGTTCTGAAACAGGGGGCGTAAGATGGCAGTTAAGCCAAAACTGGGGTGGGCAATAAGGTACAAAAAGCTAAATATATATTGTACAAAGTAAATGTACATAATATGATCTTATTAATCATAGTCTTCTAACTCTTATCATATTTCTATCTAAAACAATACTCGCTGTTTATTTAATTTATTTCTTCTACCATATAGTATAAAGTTGTAGAGTATTTATCTTGAAAGCCAACCAATGGGAGACTGTGAACTAACTGCTGATCATTGTCTTTGTTGATGAATACAGGAATGACAAAGGCGACATTCTCACTGCTTCCTACTATCATACAGTGAGCCCTTTGACCAGTACTGCTGTTGGCGCGGAGATGACTCACAGCTTGTCAAGTAACGAGAACTCGCTCACCATAGGAACGCAGCACGCTTTGGACCCACTAACATTGGTGAAAACTAAAGTGAACAACAGTGGCAAAGCAAGTGCTCTCATCCAGCACCAATGGCGTCCGAAGTCATTCTTCACTATCTCTGGGGAAGTGGACACTCGTGCAATCGAAAAGAGTGCCAAGGTTGGGCTGGCCTTGGCTCTAAAGCCATGATGATTTTCTTGGAATGTTTTTTTGGGGCGAAACGTGTATGGAACACCCGGCGATTGTCTTTGTATGGTGCAGAGAAATAAGGATTGTAGAAAAACTTTGGCACTCCTCTTTATCATTTCCAGCAGGCTGCTTTGTGGCAGCATTTTATTTTGGTGGCTGTGGATTGTGTAAATAAGCTAGCTAGTAGCACGAGTTAACATCATCGTGCGACTATTCTTTTTTTGTGGAGCTTTTTATGCATGCGGGTGTGGCAAATTTGCTATCTTGCCGTTCCTTATAGCAGATGTTCCCTGTTGTGCAAGTTCATATGCTGATACAATGGTCGGATTTCTCCATATAACGGTTGGTACGTAGGTAGGAGGGCTCTGATCGCTTGAATGAATGTTCCTCCCATTTATCCTAAACTAAAAGAACCAGTCGTTGCTTTCTGGTATTTCAATGAATGAAACATATGACATGTGAATTTCACTAATTTTGTCTGTCAGTCATTCTGTATCCAGCAGAGATGAAATGTGTTGAATATTGATCACTCGAACTTCTAAGAGGGAATGGTAAAGAAAAAGGGGAACAAGTCCTGTCTACCCTTGTTCCACACCCCAAAGGGAATTGAAAGTTAGGGTCGAAGATGACATTGTAGTCACAATGACCCCTATTGACAACTTGGTATTATTATTATCAAGTGAAAGGCAGGGCCAACTATGCAATACAAATATATAATGAAATCTAAGGGCATGCATACAGAGAGAAACATTAACATTACAAATTGACGTGGATAGATAAGTATCGGCGTCGATTTTTAATTTGTTCTTCCTATTCCTCCTATGGGTGCTCCTGATTTTGGTGAGTTGTTTTGAGCTTCTCTTCTTCTTGCAACCACACGCTTGGTTCTAGACTACTAGTACTGGCCCAAATTGGACCTACTAGTGTGTTGTCAAAATTATTCATTACGGTAATTAACTTTATTTTATTCGTGAGAACTTTAAAAGATTACTTAATCTTTGCATCATTTTGCTAATTAAATGCTACGTCCAACAGCATTCAAATAATTTTTTGAATAATCTGAAATAATAGATGGAGTATAACAGAGAACACTTAAATTTTTATACAATTTTTGTTGTCTACAGAAACAAATTATAGTGTTATACTGCTAATGGTATTTGGTGGCCCAATTACATCTATGGAGGTGTTCTTAAAATTAGTGGTAAGAATCTTTCGGGGCATAGTTCAAATGCTCATGGTATTTTGTGACATTTGTCTGAAGGTCTTGAATTCAAATATGTAAAAATAAGAACTGTTTTGCTGTTACGGGCTGTTATGTGGCATTTATCTTGAGATTTTGAATTCAAATATGTTTTTTTTTAGAATAATTTAAATATGTTTATCGATAGAAAAGATTAGTCTTTCTAACTATGGATTTGGGACTATTAAGAATGACCACCAATTGAAAGTTTAGTGAGCCATGCCAAAATTGGAGTGATAGCTATCTGTGAACCACTCACAATCAGACGTTCTCGCAGGATATTTTCCCATTGCAACCCAACTTGGTCTCCATCTCCTCCTCCTTCATCATCATCATCATCATCTAGTACCTTTCATTCACAACTTCAATCATCAAAAACTCTTCCAATCATCAAACCACACCCTTCACGGAACTCTCATCAACAACTATTCGATTCCACCCCGCAACTTCTCCCTAAATCTCCATGTTGTCCCCATCACTCGTTTGAAACCCCCTTCACTTGCAAAGCTCTGCTTCACACATGGGATTGGGTCCAATCCACAGTCAAGACCTCTCACTACTATGGAATCACACCTGGGTCCGATTCAACAATCGTTTAATCTCCGATACTCTTTCTGGGTTCGCGAAGCCCTCGACGAACTGAGCTCAAACTTCACCATCACCGACCCTTCAATCTCTAACAACCCAATCGTGTTCGCCTCTCGTGGGTTCCTCAAGCTCTGCGGGTACTCAATTGAGGAGGTGATTGGGAAGAACGGGAGGGTGTTTCAAGGACCCAGAACGGAGAGGAGGTCGGTGATGGAGATAAGGGAAGCGATTAGGGAAGAGAGGGGTGTGCAGGTGAGTATATTGAATTATCGGAAAGATGGGACGCCGTATTGGGTGTTGTTTCATTTGTGTCCTGTTTATGGGAAGGAGGATGGGAGGGTGATTCATTTTGTGGGTGTTCAAGTGCCGATTTTGAGGCGGAGGAGTGGTGGTGGGTGTGGCGGAGGGTACCGGGAGAGTTATGGTGGGTCTTGTAGGAGGGAGGTCTGCTCGGAGTCTTCGATGGGGTTGGGTGGGGTTTTGGATTTGGATGGTGGAGTGAGCTCTAATGATACTGGTTTGTTCTCTCTCTCTATTTGTGCTTGTTTTGAATTTGTGCTTGCTTGAACTTATTTGATTGAACATGATTTCATATGTAGATGCTCATTTTTTTTGATGACGTGGCAACCTGCACTCACTACCCTTAGGTGCGCACTAGGTAAAACCCGCTCTAGTGCAATAGCATGCAAACCACACTAGAGAGACAAACCAGCCTGAGAAGGCCAATAGGTTGCCCTTAGGTTGCCCCAAGGTTTGAATTCAAAATCTCGAGGCAAATGCCCAAAGTCTTAAGAATGCTCACCCGACCAACACAGCTGCACCCCGAGGGGTTGTAGATGCTCGTCTTGAATAGACTGGTGGAGTGTTATTTGATTCTAAAGGCTCATCTCTCATCTCTCTGAAGTTGCTTTGAGTTGCTTTGAGTCTGGTGGTTGCTCCTAAGGGTAGTTTTGGTTTTTTAGGATTAACAGTATTAGTCAGGATTGGGCTAAATATAGCCCACATATTAGTTAATACTGTGTTTGGTTGTTCTGGACTAATTTTAGCACCGGTATTAAATAGTGAAAAGATGGTGTTTAGTAACCCCAAATTAGTACCCTCTCACATGAGGGTATTAGCTGGATTGGACTATTTGTGTGTCTTAATGTTGAATTAATACTGCACGAAACCAAACACGTTATTAATTATAGTTCAGCTAATCCGATCCAATCCTATCCGAAAATGTAATCCAGTCTAGTCCAATCCGACTAGTCCGGAAAACCAAAAACGTGCGATGAGTTCTTATTCTACCATTTCATGCTGGTTGGGGAGACAAAGGAGAAGAAAAATATTTTGTTCTGTTCTCTCTCATTTGCTTCCTAACAAGTGGATGTTTGAGCAAAATTGATGCATTTTCATTCTAAAGTTTCTTTCAAGGTTGCATCATATAGTTCTATCATTTTGTGTGTAGGTTCCTTATACAAGCACAGTTCTATCGTTTTTCTTGTAAAACTAGTACAGTTACGAACTTGTTGTTGCGTGGGGTTTTGCTTGTGGTATCTTTTAATTTCCTCCATTTGGATACTTTACCTGTTCCTTCACTTTGCTTGACCATGACCAATTATCTCATTTCGTGCAGAGTTGGAAGTTCGTGAACCTTGTGAGGCAAGTGATGTTGAAAAGCAGAAGGCTGCAGCTGCTGCTAACAGCATCTTGTCTCTTCTAACGCATTATAGTGAGTTAACGGGCAGACTAGTTTGCGGGAAGAGATGCTGCGCAGCTGGAAGAAGCCTTCTTAGTTCGTCATTACTTATATCTCTTGGTAGAATCAAACAAAGCTTTGTATTGTGAGTTATTTTATATCTCTGATATAACTATACAACTGTTGTCAATTTATACGCCCAGTGTTTTAATGGCATATTCATCTTCATTTTGCAGAACGGATCCTCACTTACCTGACATGCCTATTGTATATGCAAGCGAGCAATTTTTGCATTTGACAGGTGCTTGATTTGTTTATGGATTTTGTACCTCTGCACTTCATCTCCATGACACACTTTGTTGATCGCAGTAACCCAGTGTTAATACTATGCAATGAGTGGCCGATTTACTTACCCTAATTGATTTTTTTTTTTTTTTTTTTTTTTTTTTTTTTTTTCTATAGGGTATGCTAGACATGAAGTTTTGGGTCGCAATTGTAGATTCTTAGGTGGGGCAGATACAGATCTCTCGACCAAATTGCAGGTGGCTATTTTCTATACAACTCTCCGTTCTCTCTTTTCATTATTCTTCGAAAAGTTATTCACTATTCAACCCAGCACGGCAATTTTATGCATAGAATGAGAAAGAAGAAGTTGGTAACGCCTTAATGTTGAAATTTTGTTGATTTGTATGCAGATAAAGAAGAGCATTCAAACGGAGCAAGCATGTACTGTACACATCTTAAACTACAGGTTGCTACCTACTTATTTTTCTACATGTACCTTGAGATTCTGTTTATATTTTTTGGATCTAAAGCTGCTTTCCTTATTTTTGGATGTCTGTTCTCAGGAAGGATAGAAGCTCATTTTGGAACTTACTCCATATTTCTCCAGTAAGGAATGCGTCGGGCAAGGTACTGTTGTCTGTCTATATTTAAGCATCCAATCATCCATTACTCGATACGGCTTGTTCTGCTTCTACATCTTTTACTTAAAATGGAAGTCAGTTGTTGTAATTCCGCTATTCCCTCGTGCCAGTGTTTAGTGTTTGGTTTTCTGGACTAGCTGGATTCGACTGGACTGGATTAAATAGCAGGATTGGATTGGACTAGCTGGATTATAACAAATACTGTGTTTGGTTTTATGTGGTATTAATTCAGTGTTACAGTACCAAAAGTCCAATCCAGCTAATCCCCTCATGTAAGAGGGAATTATTTAGGTTATTAAACACCATCATTTCACTATTTAGTATTTGGATGTACTTTAGAGAATTTTATTAGAATGGACATTTGGAGGGCATTTAATGAGAGACGACAATCGCCCCTTTGTGTTTGTTAGACTTTCACACGGGATGTTTTATGATCTTTTGCTAACTTCAAATGGTTATAATATAATAAACCTAAAGTAGATATAATGTATGTGTTATAATCTGGGCGTATTCGAGCAAGAACAAATAAAACGTCGAAATCAAGAACAAGAAACGCAGAGATTTAATGTGGTTCACTAGTTGTGAAACTAGCTACATCCATGGCGTGAAAACCCGATACTTTATTGAGAGAGAACCCGATTACAATGCACACCGTGGCTACAACGACCATGGCGGCCACCCCGATACACTACACACAAGTCTAGCCACGACCTAGGACACTTACAGGACTTGACTTGTGCCCAAAGCTACGTAAGAAAGTTTCCAAAACGGAATAGGAAACAATTCTAGCCGCCCCAAATCTTGCTAGCTGATTGAGTTTTTCCAACAAATCTCAACCTTAACTCAAATCGACTTAGCAACCTGAATCCTCGTCGAGTCTTGGTTGCTTCGATTCAAGACAAAGCCCCACCTTGCGTCAAATCCCTTCAACCACTCGAAAAACCGGAACCTGTTACTTCTCTCCTCAAACCTGAAATGGATGCGTCTCCCGGAACTAGACACGAGTACGCCTCAGCAGAGCCAGATGTTCCACAGCTATATTCAGAACCAGATTCGCCAAAACGTTGCTCCAACTACCATGCATCCCTGCAACGAATGCGCCAGATGTGGATGTAGCTTTAGATACAGAAACACATGCTCCACCCAGAACCACACTCGGATGTATTCATTGAGGCAGGACCAAATACATTCCCCATGCGCCCACAGGCGCTAGACAGATGTACCACGACAAGTGCCAGATGTTACTCTGATGCACCAGTAACGAGTGCCCAAACGATTGTCAAGCCCAGATGACGCCCCAATTGCCTCCGATGCACCAGATGCTCGCCAGAAACAGAGCGAGCTCAGTTGCATGTCATGAGACACGCACCAAGACCGGGTGCACGCCATAACCAAACCTCGTGCAGAATGTGCTCCAGTACCAGGATGCTCTAGGATCATTTGCGCGTGCCAGAAATCTCACGTGCCAGATGCTCCATGTCTCCAACTCCAACGAGTTCCTGCAATGCATGAGCCAGAACCAGATTAAATTCACACGCCAGATGCTCCACGCTGGAAGCCGGATTGCGCCTGACCACCAATTGCCATAACGCCGAATGCTTGTGAACCGCCAGATTCGTGCCGGAACCGAATGCGTGTTGGATTTTCCATATCCCTTGCATGCCTAATTAGATGCGCGCCAGATTGCTCCAAAAGGAGCCAGGATAGCCCCCTCCACGGGGTTTCACATGGTGGGTGTACATGCGCCCCCTGTTTCAAAGGCCAACGAACAGAAACCGCTTCTCCTCACGAACAGATCGATCTTGATCGCCAAACCAGACATCGTTCTTGGCGGAATCTCGAAATCCAACCTCCGGATTGCCTGCTCCACCTGAATCACAAAACCCTAACTTTGAGTTTCACCAAAACATGAAACCCTAGCGTTTGGCTCCACCTAAATCTTGAAACCCTGACTCTACTACCACTTTGTTATAACCTGGGGGGTATTCGAGCAAGAACGAATCAAACATGGAAATAAAAAACGACAAACGCTCAGATTTAACGTGGTTCACTAGTTGTGAAACTAGCTACATCCACGACCTGAAAACCCGATACTTTATTGAGAGAGAACCCGATTACGATGCACACCGTGGCCACAATGATCACGGCGGCCACCCCGATACACCACACACAAGTCTAACCACGACCTAGGACACTTAATAAGACCGTTACTTGTGCCCAAAGCAACCTAAGAAAGTTTCCAAAACGGAGTATGAAACAATTCCAGCCGCCCCAAATCTTGTTAGTTGATTGGTTTGTTCCAACAGTATGTGATTAATTGACGGCTCAATATATGAAAACCTTTTGAAGGAAAAGTTCTCAAATGCGACGGGTTTTCCCAGACACAACTCGTCAAACTCGAACCCACGTAAGCTACCCATCTTTCTATTCTCATTCTATACTCAATTTATGCTTTTCTGTGATATTAAAGCTACAAATATTGAAATAAGTTAGAACCAATGTTTCATCATTTCCTGAGTATAAAAAATTCATATATATATATATATATATATAGAGATAGAGAGAACAATTATAATAATAGTGTTAATAATAATAATGATGATGATGATGATGATGATGATGATGATGTTGACGTATCCCTGCCGTTTCGTATCTCCATTTTTTAGAAAATAACTATATCCCGTGTCTGTTCCCAAATCGTATCCGAAACCCGTATCCGTATCCTTGTTTCTAAGCTGAAGACCCATGCACATAAGAAGGCCATCTCTGTACGAAAGAAGCTTTGGACTCAAATTTTGAATCTAAAACTGCATCTCTTTTCCGGTGATAAAAAGCGCATTTGACATTTTTTTGTTTGGCTGGTTTTGGTATCCTAAGGCGATAAAAGACCAGTGTTCCGTTGTGCTTGCTCAGTTGCAAGTTATACATGCGCTTCCTTGCTGCACACACCTGATCTGTATGGCTCTTAAGGTGTTTGTACTGGTTTCATTGGAGGGTATTCCTGACTACGTAGTACGTACTATATGAATTCGCTATGCATAATCCATGTTAGTTGACGTTGAAATCTAGTAAACAGACCTTTTGTGACAGAACCTAATGTGTAAGGATGAGGTGAAGTTTGTAGGTTCAATCTGCTGCCTGCTGGCTTTCATGTTGTTAAGACAACCCTAGTGGATGTTGTAAACAGCTTCTTAACTAACATTGGCGTATCTGGATTGTATTTGTAGTGTGGTAAGTACAGAAGTAATAACGGCTTTAATTTTGGTGAGAGGGGCGGAGTAGAAACTTTAGGAACATTTCTTTTACTGTCTTTTTGGTGTTGCCGATTAATAATGTCTTCAATATTTCTACCAGGGAAGACACATCAGGTTGTCTGTCTGCAAACCTATATGCACAGGCAGGGGCAGATGCAGGCAGGAATTTACCGTAGGGGTAAATGTTATAATAATTTGTTTCTTTGGGGATTATAATTACAAGTTTAATAATGAAGACACAAAAATGTAACATGTACATATATGTGAAGTCTTTTAATAGACATAAAAGTTCTCAGGTATTGTAAAATAGTGGCTTTTATTGAAGGAAATGCAAGTTATTGGTGGCGGTTATATGTGACTGTGTGGGGATTAAGCTGCATAAATCGTAAACAAAACCGGGTAAATACGAAAACAAAAATTTGAGTGAAGTTGTAGGCGGTAACCCACCCCCCCCCCCCCCCCCCCCCCCCCAAAAAAAAAAAAAAAATAGTCTTCGCTTGGACCAACCTGTGTTCAGGTGTGCTTGTCGGCAGTCATACACAAACCTACACAGCCAGACTTGAAGGGTTGTACTGACAGTGATGTCACATTACTACATACATATGAATCTCAGTCTTTCACTCTCTGCTCTTGTGGTTTTGTCAGTCTCATCACTCATGTATGCTTCCTGTATAGAGTGAAAATAATTCTGTGAATTTGGACCCTTATGCTTAACCTTTACCAGCACATCCTAATGTTGAGGTAACTGATCGCAGACTCTACAAATTTTGGGGACCAACTACTGGCTTGAAATGCTTAAGCCGAGGGTTTTTAGTGAAGAACTGACGGTTTACGTCGTATCAAATACCATTGTTGTAATATTGCCTCCCATACTGCCTAATGTTACGGACATGCACATGAGATCTTATAACATCACCTGAAGATTTTGGCTTCATCTTTGCTGGAAGACATTTTTAGGCTTTACCTTTTCCAGTTTTCATAACTAGACGAGCCAGGTGTTAGTTTTCTTATTGTGTCAGCTGTTGTTATCAAACGGTACTTCTATGTTTGGTTTGCTTAGTTAATGTTAATTCTGGCCCTGGCGTTCACCTGTTTTGCTATCAGACAGAAGTAGGAAAGCTTTACCTTGACTAGTTTACTTAGAAAGCCTTCTTGTGGTTGTGAGGACGATAATCTTTCTGGTGAATCCTGTCGCCACTGCATTATTCCGGGTTATGCAATCTTTCAAGTCTCATTCCTCGAACTATTACCAATCTGTTTAACCTCCTATTTTAGAACCACTATGTTAGTACTGAAGTTATAGACCACCTTATTTATATTTACAGTTGAGGAACATTAGCATACCTATTTACTTTTTAAGCTGGGCATTGAACAAGTCAAGACCATGTACATGTAAATTTTGCTTTAACCTTTGAACCCAGACAAAACATAGTACTTTTAAGAAGCACTTGCAGTTTTGGGTCGGGGGAAAATTCCTTAATTCCACTTCCCTATCAGTGTACCGCAACTGCAATACCGAGAAAGTATCCCTGTTTCCTCCATTGGCCTAAGTCCAATACGTAGCCTCGTAAATGTGAGTGTATCCTCTACATATGTTTTCCAGTTCTCCTACAGTCGATTCCCATTTAAACTGGAAATAGTTTAGGTACATGATATACTTGCAACTCTCCTGCCCAAAATAATAGACTATGATCATTCAATTCCGGTTATCACTAGAGGAAGTTAGTTCATATACGATAACGCAGAAGTTCTGCATCTTTGGAAGACGAAATATAGCACTCATTTCACTTGCATTAGTCTATGTTGCACAAGTTCTTCTAAAAGGTCACGCACCCGCACCGGGTGCTTCCGGGTGCTTCGTGGGTGCTTCGTGGATGCTTTGCGGGTGCTTCGTGGATATTGTAGGGTAATTTTGAAAGTTTAAGTTTGAGACTTGAGAGGTGCTCTAAATTACAACTACAGCTAAACTAAAAAGACGTGCATCTGTGTGAACACATCTAACCATTAAATTTCTCGTATATTCAAAGCTAAGAACAACGACAACAATAAGAAGAGATTATATTGTTGATCTAGTAACTATGTTTCCTTGAATCAATGTATGAATTTCCACGTGATTATAATTCGGATTACTAATATTGTTTTTTTATGTTAGTATAAGGTATCGCAAATAATATAAAATAACAAGATATAAAAAAGTCCGCCACCGCACCCCCGCAGCACCTGCACCCTTGAATTTTGGAAAATTGTCGCACCCGCACCAAGTTCCCGCACCTGCACTTGTGCAGCGTAGGCATTAGTATTCAGATTTGCTAATATGTTGAAAAGTCAACAAAAGGATTCTTAAATGCTGCAAAGTATGTCAGCGTCTTTGTATGGTTGGATGAACAGCTTCATTTCATATTATTTAGAGTTAAGAATACTTTCTGATGAAGAATGCAAACCACCTCTGCAAGTCTATGAAATGATGTGGAAGGAAGCAGTCTAGTGGTGACGAATTGGATGTGGTATGTCTGCAAATGAGAAGGGGCTAATTCTTTTATTTGATTAAAATTTATCTACAAGCTTGCTGTTTTCATATTTTAGGGTATTGAGCTATAGAGTCACCCACAGGCCACAGCTAGTTGTGTCATGCTGTGATTAGTATAATATAGAGGTTGGTATTTGGACGATTTTAGAGGATTCAAAGATTTAACTAGATTTGTCCCGAGGTCTGCGTTGACACAACGGCCTGCAAACTTTAAATTAGAGATGAATATATTCCTGAATAATCAAGCATTTTAAGCACCCTCTAGAATATGTGATGCAATCTTAACCTTAGGTGTGATCCATAACATCGGCTATGGAGATCTAAGCCAAACCCCAGCTACTGCTCACAGCACCCTGACAGGTTCTAAAATGTAAATTTCGTTCACGCTCTGTTGCATGTTATTGTTACTTTTCTATATCAGTGGCATTAGGGAATAGCGGTCTCGGATAAACGGAAATAATAATCAATAGCATATTCAATTTGAGCATTTGCTCAGTGTGGTAGGCTTGACCACAATTGAAAAGATCCACCCTTTCCCATCCTGCCTTACTATCCCTGCAAATCTCCATGTTCAGCAAGTTTCATCCTCTTGATTTCCGCCCACTTTTACCGCCCCAGTACCTCTCGGAAGAAGCCCTACTTTCCTGTATTATTTCTCGAACCACTTCCCCCCTCCACCACCAAAGCTAACGCTAAGAGCCTAGGGCCTCGAATTTGATCAACCTTAAGGACTTGATGGCCACTTAAGTGGCTCATAAAGGGCCAGGATGGAGCAAAACCCCTTATCCCAATGCCTGGTTGTTTTCCTTCTATCTACAGGATTGGTAGTCAGGCATACAAAGGATTAATTAGTCTGATCCGGGCTTTTATTTCATGTCCGTGTCTTCTATGTATTTGTACAGAAGTACTGGCAATTCACCTGTGGCTCGAGTCTTTATTTAAAAAAGGACAGGAAGTATATTTTAATTAAAATATATCGATCTATATACTTATATTCAGGATGTAGCAGGGATGTGTGCAGTAATATAATATGAGAGCTGGGATCCTTTGTTATGGAGAATTGAAGCACACAATGGCCAGATTAGTGATGACCAAAGATTTGTGTAGATATAATCAACCGAATGTCCTTATCCATTTGGTATGCTCATCTGTCATAACCTAGCCTGCAACCCAATGTTTTAGTCATCCAAAAATAGGTACTTATGGTAGCATGGAAAACTCATATTTGGGCAAATGGGAACAAACAAGGGTCATTACCCAGAAAGAAAATTCAGGCAACCACACCTACCCGACACTAGACATTTGCGTACTGAAACTGGTCAGATATGAAAGATTCTATCTGTAAGCTACCACAACAGTTTGCACGCGTGCACGCCCAGTGTGAAAATATAACTAATGTATATTCGGCCTTTTTTATTTTAAAAAAGATGTGTAGGGAAATTCTCAAAGCTTACATTACCAATCTCCTATCAGCACAGTGAAGTGTATATAATTCGGTTGTGATTTCGTGACCAAAGCTTTATTTGCCTAAAGCGTCAGAATTTATTATTTATCTTTGAACACCTCCTCTGCCACCGCCAACCAACTGACCTCAGGGTACCCGCCAAAGCTTAATCACATCCTCTTCTATATACAGCTTAAGACCCAGCCTCCTTTTCGTCCCATGACATTGTGCATATTCAGTTATTCACCCCGATGTCATCCATGGCCTATTCATGGACACAGTAATGGATATGTTGATCAGGTTGATTTACAGATGAAGTGGTGGGTAGTAGAATAATGATGGTTGGTGGTGTAATTAAGGGAAGTGTGGTTGTTGGTGGAAGTAGTTGATGGTGAAATTCAGGGATGGTGACATCTAGTGTTCTTGCAATAGTGAAAGTTGTATGTTCTCATTTTTTAGGATATCGGTCCTAGTAAATCTTGCTTCTGTACCTAAACGCCACTCATGGGGGGCATGTGGATATTCTGAATCGTTGATCGTCTTCTTTAAAATCATTAATAAGGCAAACTGCCATTTTGGGGGACCTTTGGATGCAATTCAAATTTGAAAGATTCGGGGAGTACATAGATGGTTTTATCATCAATCTAAGTATGCTCTTAACTATAGATCTCCAGTAAATGGGTGCTAACTCAGTGGTAGAGCGTTTGAAGCCCCAACATGAGGTCCCGGGTTTGAACCAGGCTATATGATATAATTCTAAAAAAAAACTATAGATCTCTATCTTTTTGGCGTTTTTGTATAATCAATAGACGACTCATGTTTATGATTTTCAAAATGGCTTGCAGGTTGGGTATTATGTTGGAGTTCAGGTAGACGAAAGTTGTATGATTGAAGATAGGCGCCGTCTGAGCCCTGAGATGAGGCAGCATAGTACCGTTGGTGCAGTGAAAGTTGCAGTGCGAAGTTCATCAATGCTTGCCAGTTCTTCCAAGTCATAGCCGACTAATACTTCACTCGCATCTTTTTGATGGGTTTTCTCGTTATTTTTCCTTTTTTCTTACTATTTATCAGCTCTTGTTTGTATCATCAACTAGGAATAGGCTGGACTCGGGAGTTCTGAACTGTGATAAACAGACAGATCATTTGTATTCATAGGTGATTGCTTCTGTAAATAAAATAAACTACTAAAAACAGTTTTGGCTCTTGTTATCTACTTCTCCAGTTTCATGAGGAAGTTCCCATTTGACTTTTTTCACTACTCATTGGGTCAATCTTTTGTTGTAGAGTAAATTGCATTGTTTTGCTATCCAAATCACCCCACATCACTGTCAAAATGGAAACTTCCTGGCGAAACAGGGAAGTAGTAATTATTGCTTGCCCAAGAGCAATGACTGCTGGATAATGTAATAAATCCACTGTCTGTGTGACTGTATGAATTAGAACATGGGGTAAATGAGATCAATACAAATTTAAAGTTTCAACAAAAAGCAAGCAACATCATATTATGCTTACAACACGATTTGTGATAAAATGACAATTATACCCCATCACAGACGGACTAAGGATCTGCAATAGCACCCAGTTGTATCTCACATCAAACCACCTCCCACCACAATCAACATCACCTAAACGAGCAACTTTTTGGTGCTCCAAAAGAACATCACGTGATGCTCCACAACCAATGAATGTCCAAGTGTTACACTTTAATTGGCTGTAGTGGTGCTTTAAGAAGCTGGCATCCCAAATAAATCGGTCATTCCCCGTATAGAGTATCTAATTGAAACCCGACTGAACATTGTAATTGTTCTCTGCGGCGATAGCTTCATCTACGATGCTGTCAGATCCTTTCTTCTCTTCAATCTGCCTCATGTTCTACTCCCTCCCTGTCTCATAGATTGTGTTAGTGGCAGGCGATTGCTATTTTGATGATATAGTATGCATCAGTGGAACGGTAGACATTTATGATGATTAGATGGGGTGGTGTCTGGTGGATACATCCATGGCGTTGTGGTTTAGTTAGGCATTCATTTTGGTTTTTGATGGGGGTTCAAATAGTTGGATTGGTTTAATTGGTGGATGTTATTGTGGTGATATGGTCTTGAATCTTAATTGTGATGGGGAAGCGGTTGTGTTTGTGGCGGAGTAGTCACTCTCGACGAAGCCGATAGTTCGAGAGAGAGAAAAGAGTAGTCAATTTATTTTTTGTACCAAAGGTTACACAATTATCAATGTGACAAAAAGAGTGTGCGGTCTCTTTTTGAAAAACGTGTTTGTGACTAGAACTGGCCATCGGCTCAGTGGCCCGCTGATGTAGGAGCTAAGTCACCTCAGATGCGACTATTCTGGCGATACAGTATCATGACGTGGAAGACAAGCGCAAAGGATGAGCAAAACGGTCATTTTTGATCACGCCACACTGTTCGGGGCGTAACTTGAGCTGCGGGAATCGGAATGACTATTACTGCATATTTCCGAAAAGCTCTCGACGAGATCCCTTCACGAATGATTTCAACCCCAAAAACCGACGTTTGACCAGTCAACGGAAGCTCTGAAGACTGATTTTGCTATCTTTGGCAGTTTCCTTCTTTTTCGTATTTTGACTTCTTTATTTATCCCGATTCGGGTCAAACTGTTATTTGAGCATTACTTTTAATAAGGCCATTAGTTTTGGGCCAGTTTTGTAATTTTGCCATTTTTGGCAAAGTTATGTTTTCAGCTATAATACCCGGCTTGTGGGTAATTGAAAGACAGTTTTTGAGTAACAGATATTTTCTTCGAACCCTAGAGAGCCTCTCTACTGACTTATGTCCTTTCGTTCTTTGCTCTGCTGCGTTTGATCCATCGCCTCGATTCAATTCGGCGTCACCCGCCCAACCCAGCCTAGTGTGGGTGGATTTTGGTTAGGAAAATTTTAGTCCAGTGCGGACTTGGGCAAACAAAACGAGGCCGAACCAGAATGGACTGGCTTGGGTTCGACCTCCTAAGCCGACCCAGCCCAACCCAGCCCCGTGATGTAATGAATAATTAAACATTTAATAATTATACATACATGTTATACATGTTTTGAATATGTCATAGTTTTTTTTTTTTTTTTTTTTTTGATCAAACAGAAATATATTAAAAGGAAACCCAGAAAACTTACAAACTCAACCTATGCCTCTAGCACAGTCTTTTTCTACAAGCTCTCTCAAATTACAGGGGACATTACTGATAAAATTGGAGGGGAAAGCAGAGGTTTGAGCTAGTTTAACAAAGGCATCAGCTAATACATTTTTACTTCTACTCACCCACACCAATTGGCATCCCATCTCTTTTTTTTTTTTTTTGAGAATTCAAAATTTCCATTAAAATCAGTCGAAAATATCAGAAGGCATTACATCTTTATCAACGTATTTTAATACCCAAGAGGGTAACTCATCGTGCCACGCGCCTTCACCTCCTTGAGCCGCGTGCCGAGCCAACTGGTCGGCCACGCGGTTGTGTTGTCTTCCCAAGAACCTTATCTCGAGACTTCTATACTGCTCCATCAATAGCATCAGTTCATCAAGCAGTTCTTTCATTTCTCCCATTTCTTCTCTCCGTCTTCCCTCTCTAGCATTCTCTAGATCTGCCAAGACTCCGCTTGAATCGCCGGCGAGGATTATGTTCCTCTCTTTCCACCGTAGCCCCTCTCTGAGGGCGAGGTGGCATGCAGCCATTTCCGATTGTCTAGAGCTCTCTCTCCGCTGCAAGTTTTTCGATCCTGCCATCTTGCATTCCCCGTTGATGGACCGGAGGATGAAGCCCGCCGTCGCCACACCGGTTAATGGGCTCCAATTTCCGTCAAATTGAAGTAGGAGGTACTCGTCTCCGACGTTGATGCTTCTGGGCTTCCGAATGTCCAAGCTAAGTAGATCTCCCCTTCTAAATCTTTGTTCTTGAATTTTCTGTTTGATCAGTGTTGAAATTGAGATGGGGTTTGTACTGATGCTCTTGAACCTCTGTCGATTCCGTTCTTGCCATAAAGCCCAGAGACACACACAATACTCTGTTAGATCTGCTTCTTTAAGTCGTTGGATATCTGTTTGGACTATTTCTGATGCACTCGTCTCGGTTTCTGGCAGGGAGTTTGGGTTGTCGATTGAATCCCACGCTGCTGTTGCCAACGGGCATGTGAAGAAGACATGTTCCGCCGTCTCCTTTTGATCTTTGCAGAACTTGCATCGTGACTCTACCTCGATTCCTCTCCTCTCCAATTTGTCTGCAGTGGGGATTATGTTCTTCGCTACTCTCCAGACCAGATGAGTGATTTTTTTCTCAATTTTCAGTTTCCAGAGCTTTGTAAATAAATTGTTTGACCTTGTTGAGCTTTCTCCAGAATTTTGCTGATGTGATTTCTCTCTCATTCCAAACAGGTATGGAGCAAAACCCATACCTGCAGAAGTGAGAGCTTTGATATCTTCTATGATATTCTTTGTCTCCCAATCTGCAGAAGTGAGCCCCAAACTGGCTTCCACCACACCTTTGTTGTCACTTTCCACTAACAAGTTATGGAATTGAAGATCATTCAACTCTTGAAGACTTCTTCTAATAGCCAAGGCTTCACTTTGGGCTGGACTTCTAGCAGAATGGTTGTGCCAAGCTCCTCCCAAGAACCAACCCTTATCATTTCTCATAACCCAACCACCATAAGAAGTAAGGCTGCTGCTCATCCAAGTAGCATCAATATTAACTTTGAGTACCCCCACTGGAGGTGGTTGCCATCCAAGATCACTGTCCCTCCTAGCACCTTCAGCTTTCTTCTTAAACTTGTTCAAAGCCTGGTTATAATCACCCATAGCTTTCTGAAAACTCTGCACCACACTTGTGGGATTAGGGGCCACTCCTTCAAAACTGCATTTATTTCTCTGCAGCCATATGGACCAGAAAGCCATCAACAGGTTGTATTCAGAGACCCCTCTTCACACTTAGCTTTGAACCAGCTTTTGAAACAGCCCACCTTCTGAACTTCTGAGATCTGGAGAACATTTGTGCCAAACCAGAAAGGCTCCACCCATTTACAATGGAAAAACAGGTGTTCCACTGACTCCTCACCTCCACCACATATCTGGCACTCTGGGGTTATGGCACACCCTCTTCTAAACAGGTTAAGCTTTGTTGACAGAGCATTATGACACAATTTCCAGCAGAAAAGTTTCACCTTAGGAGGGGCTTGGACCTTCCAGAGTTTGTTCCACACATTGTCATTCCAAGAGAAGGACGTAGATGCCTTTTCTGTCCTCTTCTTGGAAGCAGCAGTGGAAGTGCTAAAAAGGGTTTTTGCTACAAAATAACCACTTTTAACCAAATACTTGCCTGATTTGCTGCCTTTCCACACCAACTTGTCCCTTTGAGGAGTTTGAGCTATAGGGACCTTCACAATTAGATCAGCCACTTGTGTTGGGAAAGCATTGCCAATAAAGTTCATTTTCCAGCATTTGAGATCATGGTTAACTATTTCACTAACTTTCCCAACTAGAGTTTGGTTCAGCTCTCTATCAAGAGTGTGTTTGATTAGACCAGGGATCCATCTATCAGCCCCAATTCTAATGTTTCTCCCATCACCAACCACCCAGCCACTCCCTTCCTCTATTATAGTCCTTCCTGCCACAACACTTCTCCAAGTCCAAGAGGGCCTACTCCCTAGCTTGGCAGCCATGAAAGACTCATGTGGGAAATAAATGCTCTTCAGCACTTGGTTGCAAAAAGTGTCCTCCTCAGTAGCTAGGCTCCATCCCCTCTTAGCTAGGAGAGCCAAATTGAATTTGTGGAAGTCCCTAAACCCAATACCACCTTGAGATTTATTTTTAGAAACTTGTTCCCAGTTTAACCAGTGGATCTTCCTTTGACCTTTCTTGCCTCCCCACCAGAAGCTCCTAACCAGTTGAGAAAGCTTTTTGCATAGAGATATAGGCATCTCAAAGCACATCATAGCATAGCTTGGAATGGCTTGTATTACAGATTTTATCACCACTTCCCTACCTGCTTGTGACAGCATCTCCATTTTCCAACCTTGAAGAAACTTTTCAACACTATCAATAATGAATTGGAAAGTGCCCTTCTTGGACTTACCCCAAAACATAGGGATGCCTAAATACTTTCCTTCCTCTTGCATTGAGGGGATACCCAGGCATTCATTCAGCTCCACCTGAAGCTCCTCACTTACATTTGGAGAGTACACAACCCCAGATTTGTCAAGATTCACTTTCAAACCTGAAGCTTCTTCAAAAACTTTTAAAATTGTGAGGAAACTGTTAACTCCTTCCGGGGTGGCTTTAAGGAAAATTAAAGAATCATCCGCGAATTGGAGGTGAGTAACAGTAGGGCAGCCTTGCTTAATTTTAATACCTTCTATTTTCCCAGTGGCTTCAGCTTCTTGAATCAATCTGGATAAATAATCAACTGCCATAACAAAGAGATAGGGGGAGATGGGATCCCCCTGTCTCAGGCCTCTTTTTGGGGTAATCTTCTCTTGAGGCATGCCATTCAACAGCACTTGATAAGACACTGTAGAGAAGCATTGTTTCATCCAGCTCACCCACATATCACTAAAACCCAAACACTTCATCACCTTGCATAAGAACTCCCAGCTTAACTTGTCATAGGCCTTGGCAATATCCAATTTAAGAGCTAGATATCCGTCCTTCCCATCTCTCTTTCCTTTAATAAAGTGAAACACTTCATGTGCAACAAATATATTGTCTTGAATAGTCCTCCCTGGCACAAATGCCGACTGGAAAGGGGTAATGATTTTACTGAGAGTGGACTTCAATCTATTTGCAAATAGTTTGGAGAGAATCTTATACTTATAGTTGCATAAAGCAATAGGCCTATAGTCCTTAGCAGTTTCAGGACACTGTTTCTTAGGTATGAGAGCTATATGAGTAACATTCCACTCTTTGAGAAGGAAACCTTTTGTGCAGAAGTGTTTGATGGCTCTACATACCTGATCACCCACTGTAGGCCAATAGTTTTGATAAAACATACCAGAGAATCCATCTGGTCCTGGAGCCTTTCCTGCTCCTAGTTGAAAACTTGCTGCTCTTATCTCCTCATCTGTAGGAATAACAGTGAGATAGATGTTTGTCTCAGGGGAGATGAGCTTTGGGATTGTTGTTTCAATTTCAGTTGGCCACCTGGCTGCTTCAAAGCTGTAGAGATTCTGGAAATAGTTAGAAAAAGTTCTACTCACCCCTTCTGCATTGTCTTCCCAAGCCCCCTGATTATTCATAATCTTTAGGATTTGGTTTCTGGCTCTTCTCTTTATTGTGGAGACATGGAAAAATTTTGAGTTTTGGTCACCTTCCTTCAAATATTGAATTCTTGACCTTTGATGCCAGTAGCTCTCTTCCCTTTTCCACACTTCTTCTAGATCTTTAGTTGTTTCTTCCATGTGCTTTAGTGTCTCTGCATTCCACACTCCCTTTTGATGGTTTTCCAACTTTATCTTCAACTGCTCAGCCTTTTTCCTGTTGTTTCCCAAAGTTGTAGAGTTCCAAAGAGAGAGCTTGTGTCTGCAGCTTTTGAGTTTACATGAAAGCTCAAACATGGGGGACCCTTTAAGCTCATTTCCCCAACTCTCATTTATTATTTCTTCACATTTCTTGTACTCAAGCCAAAGAGATTCAAATCTGAACCTTTTCTTTTTCTTTTTCCCCTGTTGCTGAAGTGAAAGCACCACTGGACAGTGGTCAGATCCTATAAACAGCTCATGTTTAACCCATGCCTCCGGGTAGTTAAGTAACCACTGGGTATTGCACAGCACCCTATCAATCCTCTCTTTTATGAGACCTTTAGCTCTCCTGTTTGACCAAGTGTGTGAGGTAGTCTGATTGGACAAATCTATCAACTTGCAATCTGATATCCACTTGTGAAATTTTCTCCATCTGTTTGTATTGGAGCTTGAGCCTCCAGCTTTGTCTTCTGCACTTGAGATTTCATTGAAATCCCCTATTATACACCAGGGTTCTATCATCTTCTCAGCCATAGACAACAGCTCCTTCCACAGTTTTCTTCTTTCCTTCTCTCTTGGGTGACCATAGATGAATGTCCACCATTCTTTTGTGCCATTTTCTCTTGTAATCCTCCCATGTATCATCCTTTCATTTGCAAACCCTAATTCAAACTGAACACTGTCTAACCACCACAAAGCCAGACCACCACTTAACCCTATAGGGTCAATGTAAAAGGCTTTGTCAAATTGGAGTCTCCTCCTTATTCTGTCCACCTTCTGTTTTTTGTTTTTTGTTTCAATTAGAAAAACCATATCTGGGAGATGGGAATTGCAGATCCCTCGGAGGTTCTGGACTGTCAGGAGTCTCCCAATCCCCTGGCAGTTCCAGCTCAGCACTACCATTTTTGTGGTGGCTGATTAGGGTCAGCCACAGACACCCTCTTACCATTCGCGATAGCTTCTCTTTCTTGCATCTTCAGGTTAAATTCAGTCATGTATTCATCATACGATTTTAGGAGATGTTGCTTACCAGTATAACTGGTCCCACTTTCCCCCTTTGCCCTCCTCTGTTGTTTATCTTCCTCCTCTTGGATTAGTGAATCGTACTTTTTCATGAAATCTTTGTAGTACTGAAATCTTTGGGGAGGAACCTCATTCATAATCTCCAATTTGTCCGCATAATCCCCTTGCTGCTCGATTAGTCCCACTTCCGCAGTCCCATCTTCTGATCCTTCATATATTCGAAAGCTTGCTTGATTCTTGTTCTTGCCATGAACTTCTCTAAGCTGTTGCACTTGTTTGGCATAGACCCCATCCGCTAGCAATTTTGGAATGTTACGATTTGCTTCCTCTTGCTTCGTCTTGTCCGATTGCAGCGCTCTCGCTTTTCTTAACCTAGTCTCCCAGTCTTTGTCTCTGGTTTTCCTCTTGAGGCTTACAAATCTATCAAAAACCTTTGCCAACCCTATATCGAAAAACGGGTTACCGGGTATATGATCTTCTCCTTCCGGGTTTGTGTAGAGTCCTTTATTGTTTTTTGGGTCATCCCCAGATCCAGCCCACTGCCTCCCAAGCCGTTTCCATTTCCGAGTTGGGTTTCTGGGAGCCCAGACATCTAGTCCATTGGAGTCTTCCTTAAGGTGGGTTGGGCTTTCAGGCTCTTCAACAAAGTAGTCTTGTGTTGTGTCTGCTCGCCCAACAGGCCCAACACTAATTTCCTTAGGCCCATTAAGGGCAGTTGTCTCCACCTCACTACTTGGAACCCTATCGCCACACTCCTCCTTTCTAGCAGGACTCTCTGTAACATCTGTTACTATGTACCCCCCACCGCCGGTCCTTGGGAGGGTTAAATTCTCAAATTTGTCGTTTTGTCCCGAGGGCTCTCCTTCCTCGTCATTGCTCTGATCCTCCCCTTCACGTCTCATTACTCCAGCTGTACCTTTCGTACGCGTACCTGTCCTTCGTTGATCGATTATCCAATCAGGAATGAGGAATCCCGCTTTACCGTTAGTGTCCTTCGTAATTGTACGATTTCCACCTCCACCGTCCTTAGGACCTTTCGCCGCACCCTCCTCTTCCTCCACCTGTCCTCCTTGGGGGATGTGTCCAAATTGTTCTTCATTCACGCGCTTTGCTTGGGAGTCCATCCCCTCACGCGCCACCACCTTCTCCGGCACCGACTTCATTAGAGTCTGCTCCGCATGTTCCATCCATGACTCTGTTGATGCAATATAGTGATCAACTCTCAGTCTTGGGATCTCCTTCTCCCCTGGATCTTGTCCCTCAAAGTTGCACTGAGTGTTGATATGACCAATACGGTCACACTTGTAACAGTAGTCGGCTAATTTTTCATACTTGAAGGCAATCCAAGTCTTTTTGTTTTCCGGCAACCTGAGAAAGAAACCTCTCGGAAGGGGTTCTTCAATATTTAACAGAACTCTCATTCTTAAGCAATGTTTCTGATACAATTCGTCTCTCTTGTCAACCGTAATCAGGTCTCCAATGGCACCCCCAATCCTCTCCGCATTTCCAATCGACATTTTTTCCTTTGGTAACCCTCTTGCCTGCACCCAGAAAGGGCACTTATTGAAACTGACCGCCTCTAATGGGCAGCCAACCTTCCATTCCTGAAGCATTAGTAGCTTGTTGTTTAGGGTCCAGGGATTGCCTTCTAAGACCTTCTTGTGGTCTTCTTGATCCGAAAAATGAAAGACATAACAATTGGATCTAAACGGCTCAACAGTAACACGCCCCTTCAGTTTCCAGATTGTAGTAACAATTTTTTGTAGCAATTGCTTTTTGAGGCCTTTCTCGATGAAAATCTTCCCCAGAAGGGATGAGCTATGGAGTTGTTTGATTACTTCTGGGTCGTCCTCCAGATCTAGGGAGATAAATTTGGACATTTTCTGTTTTTTGTAAAAAACGGAAGAGAGGAAAAATAAACAAAACGAGAAGAAAGAAGTGTGCTTGAGAGATACACCAGAGAGTTGATAATCGAGAAGATTGGTAAGCAAAATCGATTTTCTAACTACCCACAACGCCGGTATTTCACCGGAGAAAGGAGGACCAGCCCCAGTACATAGCTCACCATCTAGAGAGAAAACTCATCTAGAGAGAGAATTTTGAAACCCATGAATATGTCATAGTTTAGCGAGTATGGGTCTAAATGCAGATTGTGATATGTATTGGGCTATTATATACCCAAGTAGTAATTGATATTTGGGCTATGGATAAAGCCTCACTCTAGTATGAAATAAAGTTTTTTTGCAAAAAAATAATAATAATTTTAATTTGCAAATGTGTAATTGTGTAGTTTTTACTAACACATAGGAAGTTGTCATAAAATAATATGTAATAACACGTCAATCTCATATACATACAAATTACAATTATGCAAACCTAATTCATCTTCTATAGGGTACGATTCTCAGAATCAAAGTACAAATGAACGATGGTCTGACCTTCCTCGTCGCAGTTATCAGGTGAGACCCTCGACATCTCTTCTTCCTCGTAGCATTTTCAATCGCCGCAGTCACCAATTAAGCCCTAATTACTTGAAGTTTATGCTCACCGCAGACTATCTCAAAAACATGAAAACATTATTTCACCAGAGCACCAATTGACCAACTAAACGTGAAATAGAAAAGTTGTTCAAAAGTGATTAAATGCGTTATATATATGCATAATTAATTTCAATCATTTTTTATTTAACGAAATACTAAATAACTTTTTAATATTTTTATTTTAAATAAATATTAAAATTATTTGGCCCACGCATTGAGTTTGGGTTTAGATTTTTCAAATAAGTCGGGCTTCGGTTCGAGTTTTGGCCGGGACGACGGGTTTGGCTGAGCCAGAGTTCACATTTCCAAAACAGTGCGACAGTCCAGCCCGTCATATGTATAGGCTTTGTAATTTTTTATTTTCTTTTGTTTCATAAAATTAATTCTCACTGAAGGTATCCTAACAAATATCCAGAGATGTCTCAGTGTGTGTGGTTTTTTTTTTTTTTTTTTTTTTTTTTTTTTTTTTTTTTTTTTTTTTTTTTAACAGAGTTGTCTCAGTGTTAGTTGTATTTGAATCATCACAACGAGGCTTAAGAACATCTCCAACAAAAAAGTAGTCATTGGACTAAATTTGTACATGTCATAATTTTTAAACCAATGCGAGTTGTTGATGTTGCTCTAAAAGATGCATAAATATATGTGTACACACAAATTTTGCGCTCAAGCGAGTAAAGACAGAAATTTGACGACGAATGTCGTTTGATTATTTGAAAGATACAAATATCTGGAACATAATTCCTTAGTCGAAACTTTACTCTTCTGATTCTTCTAGAGAATTTGAGTTTGATGGAATGATTTGGACGGTTGGATCTTCCACATGTTCTTGATGGGCTTTGACCGACAAGAGGGCTTATGGTTCTTTTTCTTGACTTTGACTTGTTCTTCACGAGATCACCGTACTTCAGTGTCCTTCGAAGTCTTGATTTGTTTGGGATGGATGGCTTCACCTTCGGGATATTACTATCTTTGGAGATTCAGCTATGTATTGACTTGCTCGTCAGGGCTACGCCGTCATCGAAGATCCTACTTCGTCAAGATTTGCCTTCTTCAAGGATTATGTTACTCTGAGGATTCTCCTGTCAGAGCTTTGTTGGCTTCTCTTTTCTCGGCTTTGGGCTTATGAGAAATTTTGTGAGAAGTGGCAAGGAAAGTTGTGTTTTCTTTCGAGGATGAAGAGTTTGTGAAAAAGCTCTATAAAGCTTGTGAAAAACTTTGTTTCAACTTATGAGCTGCCTCCTCTATTTATAGGAGGCATGGAAAGGCCTTGACGCAGTTTTGAAATTTCTGGAGATACCCCGTATAATTTTGTAAAGTATGGGGGAGCTTGATGTACTTATAAAAAAATTCTATTTTGGTTGTTTTTCCTAATATTTTTACGATTATATTTGTGGTAATTACGCTTCAGACGCACTTCTAATCGTAACCTCCGTTTAGTGGAAGTTGATGTTTGCGACTGAGCAGATCAATCTTGAGCTGTAATTTGACACGGGCTGTCATGCGATTCGCCATTCAGCAGTGTCTGATACTGAATCTTTCCTTGTGTTTTTCCATTTTGTCTTTTAATTTGGTTGTGTTTTAGCACGTAAGTAATTTTGGGTAGACAAATTTTAGATGTCTACAATGTGCGACAAGTATTATTTTATTATTTTAAAGTTTTTATTATTAAAAAAACATGTTACTATACATACGTAATAATGAATTAGTTTTCGCAAAAAAATAATGACTTAATTAATATCTGAAGCGAGTGAATTTATTTTATTTGGAGAAGTCCTCCAATAATAACATAATTAATTTAATTCATTAATAACAACTAATTTAATAAATAAATGGATAATAACTAATTGTCCTCGATGCCTGACATTGCGCGCAACGTTGGATCGGTTGATCCGTATCAATATATGTCCTGAAACTTAAGACACCCATTATATCTTTCATATTTTCCTTATAGAAAAGAGGAGAAAGGGAAAAAGAAAGAAAATTGAATTTTTTCCTAAAAGAAAGGAAAATTCTAAAATTGAACAACTAGCATTAAAATAAATCTCCCCTAATTAGTAACGGTATTGATGTAGGAAATCACCATTCTTGAAATATTTATGTCTGCTTCAGTAAGCTATTAGGATTTTTAACAATTCTCCATGCCAGCTTGAAATATTTATGTCTGCTTTGGTAGGCTATTAAGATTTTTAACAATTCTCCATGCCTGCTTGACGAGAAGAGAAATATTAAAACTTTGGAAATCCTTAAACCCAAGTCCCTCAATTTCTTTATCTAGTTTCAACCGATCCCAACTTCTTTATCTAATTTAAACCCGAGTCCAGAAACTTTTTTGTTTCTGCAAATATGTCTTTTAACTTAGACACTCTTTATATCTTTTTTTTACACCCATTATATATCTTTTACATTTTCCTTATAGAAAAGAGGAGAAGGAAAAAAAAAATCGAATTTTGTCCTGCAAGAAAGGAAATTTTTGAAATTGAACAGCTAGCATTAAAATTTAAAATCCCCCGTAATTAGAAACGGTATTATGATCCAAAGAAAAAAACATTCTTGGTCACCACCAATAAATTAATTTTCCATGATTTCTATAAATGCACCCATAAAGAACATTCCCCTTTATCAAAATACCCCAAACCCATCTCCATGCAGATGATATCTTTTCAATTTCAAACCAATTCAAGAAACAGAGTATTTACATGAAACAGAGCACCAGTTCTAGTCCTCACACAATGTCTCCTTTCAAGAACCTCCTCCTCACCCTCATCTCCCTCCTCTCCCTCCTCACCCCCACCACCCCATGGCAGTTCCCCGGCGGCGAATGGGTGCTCCTCCACCGCAGCATCGGCATCTCCGCCATGCACATGCAGCTCCTCCCCAACAACAAAGTAATCATCTTCGACCGCACCGATTTCGGCACCTCCAACCTCTCCCTCCCCGCCGGCGAATGCCGCTACAACGACCCAGTCATCGGCGTCGACTGCTCTGCCCACTCCGCCCTATACGACGTCGTCTCCAACACCTTCCGTCCCTTAATGGTCCAGACCAACGTCTGGTGCTCCTCCGGTAGCCTCAACCCTGAAGGCACCCTTATCCAAACCGGCGGATTCAACTCCGGTGACCGGAAAATCAGAACCTTCACACCCTGCGAAGAAACCCAAGATTGCGATTGGGTTGAGTTGACTCAGAATTTGACCGTACGGAGATGGTACGCCTCAAACCACATCCTCCCCGACGGGAGAATCATCGTCGTCGGCGGTAGAAGAGAGTTCAGCTACGAATTCTTCCCCAAGAGCTTCAATTCCGAGATCCACCCACTTCAATTCTTGTTCGAGACACGCGATAGCTACGACGAGAACAATCTTTACCCTTTCTTGAACCTCTTACCCGACGGAAACCTCTTTATATTCGCTAACCGGAGATCAATCTCATACGATTACGTCAACCACCGCGTAATCCGTAAATTCCCGATTATTCCGGGCGAAAAGAGGAATTTTCCGTCTACTGGGTCGTCCGTACTGTTGCCGCTCCGTGGGCGGTTTCCGGCGGCGGAGGTGATGGTCTGCGGCGGCGCGCCGGCGGACTCGTTCTACAAGGCGAATAACCAGAGCGTCTACGTGGCGGCTTCGAGGACTTGCGGTCGGTTGAAATTATCCGACCCGAAAGGTAAATGGGTCATGGAGAACATGCCCATGAGTCGGGTCATGTCGGATATGATACTCCTCCCATCCGGCGACGTTTTGTTAATCAACGGCGCGTCGAATGGAACCGCCGGGTGGGAGGATGCGGTCGGGCCGGTGCTCCACCCGGTTCTTTACTCGCCCCGGAAACCCGACCCGGGTCAGAGGTTTACTGTGCTGAGGGGCTCTCATATACCGAGGATGTACCACTCGTCGGCGATTTTATTGCCAGATGGGAGAATCCTAGTGGGTGGGAGTAATCCGCATGTTTATTATAATTTTACAGCGAAGAATTACCCGACTGATCTGAGCTTGGAGGCGTTTCTGCCGCCGTACTTGTCGCCGAGATATACTTATCACCGGCCGACGATAGTTTCGGTGGAGGCGAGGGGGAATACTGTGTGGTACGGCGAGGCTTTCTCTATCGTGTTCTCGATGGCTAGCTACCGTCCAGATCAGGAGATCTCTGTGGCTCTGGTTGCGCCGACATTCAGCACGCACTCGTACGGGATGAATCAACGGCTGGTGTATCTCGATATCATTGGCGGGGTCCAGCAGCTATCGGTGTTTGGTTACAAGGTTAGCGTGGTTTCGCCGCTGACGGCGAATATTGCGCCGCCGGGGTATTATATGATGTTTGTGGTGCAGGACGGGATACCCAGTGTTAGTATTTGGATTAAGGTGCAGGATTATTGAAATGTAATCTGTTATTTTTTTTTCAGAGATATTGAGGCGAATTTATAGGAATTGAATTCTTTTTTTTAGAGAGAGTTTGGGGGATTTTGAATTCTGAAGAGTTTGTTGGGATTTCCCTCAACATGTGAACTAAGCAATTAGTTTGAATTTTGAATGATTAACAGCCCAATCTATTAATTGTGTTATTTATTGCCCGGAATCGTTTGTTTTGATTTTTCGGTTATGAAATCCTGTTGTTCGAACAACCTATTGGAATGATTGTTTACTGGTACTGAGAAGTGAAGATGTTTGTTACCAGTAGGACTTAGGATTCACTATGTCTGTTATACTATTAACACATAAGGAATATTTTAGTGCACTTGTATAAAACACTGATTTGTTGTCATGTAGTACAATTTACATTAATAATGTTTTTCTTTTTTGAGGAAAAAAATCATGTTTTTCTTTTCTGAGAAAGAAAATCTTTGTATTAAAGATGGACAGTCAAACCCAAGAGATGATCCCGACATACATAGTTGCCCATTCGCCCATATGAGAATATGAGAATAATAAGACTGTCTTCTTCGTTCATCCCATTTTTTTCGAAGCTATGAGCGACCTTATTTGATACGGGTCAATCGTAACGTCATCATTTATAGTATTTATTTATTTATTTAATTGTTAGTTAGTTGGTATTATTCATTAGTTATTTTATTTATTTAATTAGTTTAATTATTATTTATTAAATTAGTCGAAACAGGTTTTCTTGTCGGTTCTTTCCCGGACCCGTTAGGTCGAACTGTTTAGATGATGGTTACTTATCTTTTCTATTTAAACAGTTGTAATAATTCGTCTTATTAGTAAATCAAGAAGAAAATTAAAAATGTTTCGTGTTTTAGTGTGTGTTTTGTGTTCGTGTGGAGACCCAGAGGTTCTCGAATTCCTCCAAATTTTGGTAAAGCCTAACAATTGATGCTTTCACAGCGTTTCGCCATCCTCAAACGGCGAAATCATGATGAACATAACCGCTTACCCTGCTTATTCGTTGTTCAACGAGGAACAATGGAGGAGGGAGTTCGCTGAACTCGTGCAAAACCGTTTGAAAACTTCTGAAACCACACCTGCAACAGCAACATGATGAGCCACAAGATTCGTCGCTACCATTTGTAGATAGTGCATTCCAGACAGATTGATCACCGTCCACATGACAGCTATCTAGGAGGTTCGATGGTACTCTATTTCTACCCTATCATTATCTTTATATTCGCACTTATCCATATGGGGGCTGTGAGATAGGGTCGCCCTCGATACTAACTGCGCGGGAATTGTACGGTTCAAGTGGCTTCGAGGTTAGAGTAATGCACGTCGCGGGCGAACACCAACATTCGCGCGCGACCCTTGTTAATTGTCTGAGAAATCTGATGAGCACGTGTCCTATATATGCGGTTAACCGTTGGGACGTGTCCTACACACACGGACGATCGTGTAACGTTCCCTATATATGCGGGTAACGAGCGGCGTACGAGGCGGTTATTTAGCCATCAGTTACGGCCACATTAACCCCTCGTAACGGCAATCTTATGCCCTATATATAGGAACGTTGGCCTTCCTTGGCAACTCTCAGATCTTTTGCTAATCATATTGTCTCTCTCTCAAACAATTAGCAAGAGCTTACTCTTCCCCTACCCTTACTCTCAATCTCTCTGTGCTTTATTCTTGTTCTTATTCTTCTCTGCTATAGGTGTACATCTGGATCTTCCCTACAGGATCCTCTTGCACACATTGGTGAACCCGACGTGAACCCACCTTCAAAGCTCTCAAATCAACCGTTTTGCCACCATGACTCAAGCTGTTATCAACAAGCCGACCAAGGATGTGCGCAGCAATCCATTTCCATCCCATTCACAACAGGAGTCTAAGAGAAAAGAGGTAGCAATGATCTCGATCGTGGACCACAAAGAAGTTGCAGATGAAGAACTGCCGATTGTTGCGGAGATCCGCGAAGAGGAGGATTACGGCGTGGACACAGAAGACACTCGATCTGAACGAATGAAGGGCTCGTACAAATTTGAAAGGTTCTTTGATGACATGAACTTCTCGGATGCGTTCCGCTCAGAGATGATAAAGGCGATCTCGAGGGTCGCAAAAGACTTTGGAGAAGAGCTGGTAGTCTCGAACGGAGAGGTTATCAAAGCTGCACGCTTGAATGGCTTGGTAATTTCCTTTGCAGAATCAGACAAAAAGACAGATGCGAGCCACCAGAGACCGATGCACGTGACACAGTAGTCAATGGTGTCGAGTTCAAAAGAGCCTTCGTTGATGGAGGAGCAGCAGTGAACGTGATACCACTCAACACTCTTGAGTTGGCTAGTATCTCAGAAAGCAAGATTGTCAAACAGCCATCACCTTTGATGGGCTTCGGGAGTGACTCGAGGATGGCTATTGGATGGATTCGTCTAGGGATCCAGATTGGCAAAATCAAGTGCTCTGCGAAGTTTCATGTGATCAATTCAAACACCACCTACCACATGATAATTGGATGTGCATGGATTCACCGTTTTGATGATGTACCATCCACGGTGCACCAGGTGATGAAGGAAATTCGGAAAGATAGGGTGGTGGACATACCAGCTTCGATAAATCCGTTCAAATCTGAACGAAGCACATCTGACAGAAGCAATTTGGTTTACTGAGATGGCGGATGAGGAGACGCCAGGGCCTTTCAAACCAACTCCCTTGCCCAAGTGGGAAGACATTAAAGACCAGTCGCCGGCGGGGGTAATGGTGATGAGAGAAGCCCATAAGGAGAAGCAGCCTTTGAAATATGAAGTGCCGAGGGTGGCATACCAAAAGAAGAACGTTTACACGCTCAAAAGAATTGTCAAGCACGACGATAATGGAAAGGAGGTAGACAACTTCTATGAAATGGTCTCGGTTCTTCTAAGTTAAAATGTTGTTACTCTCCCGTAGACAAGGTAGAATAACCAAGCAAAGGAACACGGATACGCATCACACGACAATGACAGATCCTTTCTATATAGTAAGTAAACATGCTCATAGGATAACAAACATATAAATAAGCGAGTCGTTTTAGCATTGATTACGTATCAATAAGCAGTTAACAGTCAATAAACAAGTAAGGTACAAATCGAGTTTAATTATACGTAAGTACCCAAACTCCCCGACGACTTGTTTACTTCATTATTATCAAATTGGATTATTCTAATCAATTTTAGATTTCGAAAACATTTTCAGTTTCTTAACTATCTACTTAAGGAAATTGAAAAGTCTCATTAACCGGAGAATCGATGCTCTGATACCAGCTGAAACACCCCGGAATCTCGGTTCAGGCTTAAAAAGACAATCGATAACCAAAAGTAGAAATAGGTTTACGAATATTACAATTTAGCTAATAAATAAAACAATTTTGAGGATATAACTTTACAATTGTAATGTGATTAAAATAAGATATGTGATCTACTAAGTGATCTAACTTAAGCTAAACGTCTTCGTTTCGATTCGTGTTCCCATTCTCCCACCTTGATTCATGACATGCGGTTTTAAAATGGCAAAAGCCGACGCGGTTTTGAAGAAAAATAATCAGTAAAAACTGAGTAAATACACACTACGACATGTAAAGCAACGACTGACACGAAAGCATGAGTTGAAACAAATCAGAAGATTTAAAACAATAAAACTAACAGGTTGGAGAATTCGGAACAACTGAAAGTAACCGAGTAAAAAAACCTCTCAATTTAAGAACATTGAGAAACCACGAGTATTCAGTAATATAACCAGAGTAAGCAAGACCATTTAAGTTGATAACGATATTAGTTCATGAGTAGCCAAAGATTTTCAAATCTTTTCAATCGATTAGGGCATATCCAGAGCCACAAACAACATAAATAAAGTAGTCAAACTTTCTTTCAAGCCCAATTTAACCGTTAAGTTTAGCTGAGGCATGTCCAGAGCCATCAGCAGGATCGATGTAAACAGAGGGATCACGAAATAATCACAACGGGTTCCTTCTAGGGTCTATCAAACCCTATTTCACTCGAGCGTTAAGGGAGCCCATTCGTCAACCCAGCTCACAACATTAGCTAAAGGGCCTTAAGTGTCGACACCCCTATACCGTAGTGACCCTTACAAGTATAAGTAGCACTCTATAGCTCTAACAAACCCTTGGCCGCAATACCTTGGTACATTTTGGCTCATCAGGGTCGGATTTATGAGCAATTAATTTCTATCCAATAATAAGAAGCACTGCTTCAATGGTCTTAGTCATAAGAAAATGGAGGATCGCTTGGCGCCTCCCATTAGTAAAACAACTATGTACATCATCCTAAATCTATTAGAGGTATCTTATTACCTTTAATTCTCATAACCAAAGTTGGTATAGAATCCTCACAAGTCATTTCCACGAGTTCTCAGTATAAACAATCGGAATTTTTAAGTATAAATCATGCTTTTCATACTCTTCCAAATAAGAAAATATTCATTTAAAACGTCACACACATTGGCACAATGTGATAATTAAAGTTCGCACACATGTATTTTATTTCTTCTCTTTACCATAGACAAAATCAGATTATCAACTTATCACAAGTAAAGTTCCAAGACTTAAAAAGATGATTCAATTTATATCCAAACAATTTCGAGTTTTAAATCATGCTTTGCATACTTTTTCAATTAGCAAAATATTCATTCGAGATATCACACAAACACTCACATTTGATAAGTAAAAGTCGCACATATGTACTTACCACTGAGATGAAGCACAACCAAAAGTAAGAAATTAATTCTAGCACTCCAACGACAACCGCTCTCTCCTACGAGGTCGATGTCTACAATCACACGTATAACGTATTCGTTACAACTAATTTAGGAGATGCTTGTAAAAAAAAAGATCATCTCCATAATTTAGATGAGTTGACCAAAGATAGTGGAGGGGGACTTGAAGAGAAGTCATAAGTCTCCCAACAAGCTAGTTGGGGATATAAATATAAAATTAATAAATGAGAGGTTTCTTTGTGAAAACTAAAAGTTGAGCGGTGAAAATATAATTTCCAATTAATAGGTAACACTAGAAAAGATAACTTTCATAAATTGTAAAATTTCCAAATTATTTCAAATAAAACACTTCATATAAATCACTTTTAGAAAACTACAAGTACCTCCCAAGTATACAAAATAAGTTTCATATAACATTTTTCAGGTTTTAAAAACTACAAAATAACCCCAAAATAAAAGTATATATCATCATGGATGCATATTGACACACTCATACGTTAAAATTAAGAAATGTCATTAATAAGTTTGAAATTAAATTTCTTAGAATTCTCAAATATTTTTTCAAAATGACCAAATAACCCCTAACATAGATACGGGGTATTACAAGAGAGGTCGAGAGAGAGTCAGAGAGCAGAGGGTGGGTGAGAGGGAGATAGGTGAGTCGCGGTGATGGAGGTGGTGCCGTCGGCGTTGGTGGTCGCGGCTACAACCGTTGTTGTTGCTGCTTTCTAATCCGCTCGGGTCAGAGAGCGAATAGAGGGGGAGGTTGAGATGTGGTGGCTGTGATGGTGGAGATGGTGTCGGTGGTGGTGGTGGTGGAGAAGAAGAAGAAGAAGAAGAAGAAGAAGAAGAAGAAGAAGAAGAAGAAGAGGGAGAGAAGGTCGGGGAGAGAGAGAGAGAGTGAGAAGATTTTTTGGAACCAAAATTTTGTTGCAGGTGTGTCGGGAAAACGTGGGAAAAGTTTTCATTTTTTTTAAATGTTGATTAAATACGACTACCACCCCCAAACACTAATTTAACTAGCTTTAGCCCATAATCACCACCCCATAATTAAGGAAAGTGTTAGAGTTTACCCTCTAATACAGAATGTTAATGCACTGCCGCAAATTCAAAACTCTTCTATGTAAAGGTGCGACTAGGCGACCAACATGCTACCCCAAAAGTTCTCATTGGTTTTCAAATTGGGGAAAAAGTGAGCCTCCCTTTTGGTGTCACGGTAGACATCTTAGAGGATTACGATCTAGAATTTGTTGGTAGTGGTCTTGTTTATACTCGTGATTATCTCATTAACCTGTTGTTCAACAGAATAGTCCCAATGGTGAAAAGCTCCTCTTTTTTGAGTTGCATAAATGTCTTTATATTTATGATTTTACCAATGAGCTATGACATGTTTCTACATGATGATGATTTTGAAGAAGGATCGAGGGACTTGTATAATTCTTCGAGATTTCATAACGATAACGGGTCAAAGCGCTTGAGGAGACTATTCAACGAAAGCATGACCCACCCTTCTATGATATTCTTTGATGGCGTGTTTATGTGATTTCATGACCAGGGGAGGTTCTATGTATCATGTTAGACCTTGATGTAGATCAATTGGTACGCCTGAGGTATAAGAAGCTGACCATATTGAGAGGAGGGCTGGTGACCTATTTAGGTTTGCCTAATGATGGCCACCAAGCTTATATTTTTTGAGTATTCGATCCCAACATCTACTAACTGTCTATAGGGTCCGAGGTACAATGGTTGAAAAAAACATTGCATGTTGATAATAACCGCTACGTGATATAGGTATGTAAATTTATATTTGACACTTGGAAGTTACGGTTCCCGACTGCCATAAACAGCGTTGTGGCATTAGCTAATGATCATAAACAATAGTGTTGGAGGATCTGTACATTGTTCAGCCCTACATCAGTTTCCTGCTTCAGGAGGTGACATTTTGATTGCTGGCTACGCCAACTCCAAGGCTATTAGGTCTTTGCTGGGGCACGAGATTTCAATGACATTCATGATATAAAACTGGTTGCCGGCTCTTATTATATGTTCTATTCCAGTTATATTTTGGAATCTTGTTGGGATTAGTTGTTTGTTGAATTGTAGAGGGTATCAATCAGTATATATACTATTTTACAAGAAGTTTAAAGAGTTTTTCTTAGAGATTGACATGTGGCACTATATATTAATTAATTTCATATCACAACTTTTAAAGTAAACAATTGTCATTGAATTATACTTTTCAAAAAATAAAGGGTAAAATTCACTTATACCCCCTCAGTTTTGGTCGATCTTCATTTACACCCCTCATAGTTTAGAAAATTTCACTTACACCCCTTATGACTACCAAACATATTGTCATTTACACCCCCGCTATGCATTCACTATGCTAATTCTTATTGTAACATCTCAAAATCAGTTTTTCAGACAAATTTACCTTTGCAGAGGCTGCAAATGGCAATCCAGCGCAATGTATATTCTTAACACATGCAAAATATTTGTATTATATCACATATTTCATATGAATATCTACATATGGTGCAGCTACTACAAGCAAAATTATGATTAACTCGAGGTGGAGTTCACAAAATTAAGGGCATATTGACCTTTATAGCATTTGCAAGGGTAAATCTCTCCAAAAAACTGAATTTGGAAAGTTACGCTACCAACTACCAGTCCGTTTCTTCTCTTTAGCCCACTTTGAGTGGGCACGGTAATTAAGGAGATTGTGCCATTTACTATTTTGCCCCTGACATTGTTTTATATTCCTTTCATATACAGTCCTTCACCACTGCCAGTCAACCACCGCAACCACCACCAGTCAACCACCACCATAACCAGACCTTCACCACCACCAACATAAACTAACAGATCCAATGAATAAACTTACAAATCGTTGCTAAAACTACATATATCAATGAATAAACTTACAAATCGCATAAAAAAAACAGAGGAAGAAGAAGAGGAAGAAGAACAGATCAACTCGACGGAGAGCACAGACCACCGGCGCCTTGCCATGCCTCCTCGCCAGAGAAGACCCAGCTACCGCCTGGATCAACGGAGAAGGAGGAGATGACGGGACCTCCGCCGCCCTCATCGACCGCCACGTCGCCGCCGTCGAGATGCCGTCGAGACCGTCGTCGAGATCTTCCATCTCCGCGAAGAGGAGATGGATCGTTTACCCACAAAAAAAGAAGATGTGGATCTGAAGAAGAAGGGAGAGAAAGATGCGTCGCCACCACCATCAATCTCCACCAGCAGCATCGCCGTCGCCACCACCGTCGAGATCCGCCATCTATTTCCTCTTCTCCTCCCTCCTTCTTCCTCTCTCTCTCTCTCTCTCTCTCTTTCTCTCTCTAGCCATAACAAACACACTTCGTTCTATCTACCATCTGCCTCTTTTCTCTCTCCCTATCCTCTTTGAAATGTGCGGTGGGGAGAAGAAAAAGGGGTAGACTTTTTTTTAGAGAAAAAAATTAGTTGAGTAGGGTATTATTGCAAGGGCAAAGTGGTCATTGTCCACTATTAAACAAGCCAAAAGAGGAAAGTGGTATCAAGAAAGGAAACGTCCCAAAATAGAAAGTGGGCTAACGAGAAGAAACGGAGTGGTAATAGAGTAAATACACGTAGGGGTGTAAGTGTTCGGCAGTCATAAGGGTAAGTGGAATTTTCCAAAATAGAAGGGGTGTAAGTGAAGATCAATCAAAACTGGGAGGGTGTGAGTGAACCCAAATATAAACCATTATAACTGGATTATACTTTCTAAAATCTCAATAGGTTTGCATCCGATGCAAACGCAATATTCACAAAAGGAAATTATAGAATGAATAAAGTGAAAACTTCAAACCAAAAGTGACAAACTTTGTTTGATTTTTTTTTGACGATTACCATTTAAGTATTTTCAAAATTAAAGAATGTAACATTGAAAAATCTAAAATGACATTAGTTTTAGAAAAAACTTTTTCTAGAACTTAATCATCAGTCAATACTATACACTATTCTACAAGAGAGTTTTTAAGGCTTCACAACTATGAGCGTTCCTGAGCTATCATGTGACATTAGTTATTTTATTTGGTTTTACCATTTTCAGTAACATTTATAATAATGCTCTCATAAAAAGTAATATATTGTTGTCACAAAATAAAATGATTCAAGTTCATGGAATCACTACCATTTAAAAATATTCAATTACAATTGTAATAAGGGTAAAAGACAAAAACCATCCTCTATTTATGGGTTAAATACATTTTACTCCCTGATTTATGGGGAAAATACATTTTGCACCCCTGTCAGAGTTAAAGGCTAACTGTAGACTAACGGATGTACGAAAAGACAAAAATACCCCTGAAATGTTGAGAAATTACCCCACTATATATACCCTTTCCTTCCTTCTCCCCCATTTCCAAACCCTAACCTTCTCTTCCTCTCTCTCTCTCTTCCGCCTCCCTTCTTCTCCCGATCTCTCACTCACCTCCATCCCCCTGTCTCTCTCTCTCCCCGTCGGACCACCAACACCACCACCACCAACAATCGCCCCCTCCATCCCTCTGTGTCTCTCTCTCTCTCTCTCTGTCACTCCCTCCGCCCCCAATTTCAATAGCCCTTGCCGTCGATCCATTCGCCGGAACTCCAACGTCGCCCCCCAATCACCCGCTTTCTGAGAGGTCCTTGACCTCTCAGCTGTCTTCGCCGGCGATTAATTGGCCGGAGAAAGGAAGAATTTCGGAGAATTACCTCCGATTTGAGAGAAGAACCAGAGAAGAGAGAAATGAGAGAGCAAAAGGGGAAGTAATTGATAATTTTTCATAAAAGAATAATATTTTCATTACAACCCCGGCTTATATAGCAGAGGGGTGCATTTGTAATATACTAAACTAGCTATCTGGGCTCTAGTGTAATAAACGGAAATGCCTAACGGCCATGCCAGCCTGTCCTCTCGGCTATGCCAGCCTGTCCTCCACCAGCTGGGCGGACCAATCAGGACATGCCACTGAGCTGAGGTGGCATGTCCGTGGCATCTCACCCCTAAACGACACCGTCACACTAATCCTTTTTGAATATAACGTTCAGATTGAACGTGCGGCCCAGATCTATTCCCTCGTCTAATCGGACGGCTACTGCTGTACCGAATTAGACGACCACAGTTTTGGACTGATTACAATTCAGTCCTAATTATACAACCACCGTTTTGACTAGCTTTCACTTTAGTCCCTGACAAGTACCTTCCCCTCAAAATGCAGCTTGTCCCCAAGCTGCCTCAAGCCTGAAAATGAGGAAACTGCCTCTTCAACTTGTAATAGTCTTCCCAGGTTGCCTCAGCAGGGGATAGATTCAACCATTGCACTAGTACCTTGACTGTAGAAGAAGATCCTTGTTTCACCAATTGCCTATCCAATATGGCTGTGGGCTCAACCAAGAACTGTCCTTCTGGTCCTACCATTGGTAAATCAGGAGAAGCTGTGTATTTGCCATTAGCTAGTTTCAGCTGTGAAACATGGAAGACTGGATGGATCTTGGAATGATCAGGAAGCTGAAGCTTATAAGCCACCTTCCCTACTTTGTGCAGAATTTGGAAAGGACCATAAAATCTAGCAGAGAGTTTATAATTTGACCTTACTTGGACTGAACTCTGCCTATAAGGCTGCAACTTCAGAAAAACCCAGTCCCCTACTTGAAAAACTCTTTCTGTCCTGTGCTTATTGGCATAGTGAACCATCCTCTCTTGAGCTCTGCACAAATTGTCCTTGAGTAGTTGCAGCAGTTTAGTTCTGTCTTGCACAAAAGTGTCCACAGCTTCTACTCCTGTCTTATTTAACTGGTGAAAGTTGTAATGCAGAGGTTTGAAACCATACAAAGCTTCAAAGGGTGTCAGCTGTAATGCAGTATGGTAATTGGTGTTGTACCACCATTCTGCCAAACTTAACCACTTGTACCATTTGTGAGGTCTATCTCCAGTAAGACACCTCAAATAGGTTTCTAAACATTGATTCAATCTCTCACTTTGCCCATCTGTTTGAGGATGGTAGGCTGTTGAGTACTTTAGCTGAGTTCCCATCAATTTAAACAAGGTGTTCCAAAATTGACTGAGGAAAATGGGGTCTCTGTCACTTACTATGGAGTTGGGAAGACCATGCAGCTTGCATATTTGTTGGAAGAAGATGTCAGCCACATCTTCAGCTTTGTATGGATGATGGAGAGCCAGAAAATGACCATATTTAGTGAATCTATCAATCACCACCAAAATAGTTGTCTTGCCTTCTGATTTAGGGAGGCCTTCTACAAAATCCATTGCAATGTGAGTCCATGGCTTATCTGGAATAGGTAATGGTTGCAGTAACCCTGGGTATGGCAGGTGTTCAGCTTTCATCCTTTGGCAAATGTCACACTCCTTGACCCAGGCTTTAACTTGTGTCTTCAATCCAGGCCAATCAAATAACATTTTCACTCTCTTATAAGTGCCTAATATGCCTGAATGTCCACCTATCCCAGTATTGTGCAGCTCCTTGATTATGCTACTTCTGAGATCAGTTTGAGCCCCAACATAGATCAATCCCTTGTATTTCAACATCCCATCATGCAGCTTGTAGTTTGGAATTGCATTCACATCAATGGCCAGAGCAGCCATCAATTCCTGGACCACTTTATCTCCCACATAGCTTGCTTTGACCTCTTTGATCCATTTAGGTGTAATAGCTGTAATAGCTGTGCATTGACTCATTTCTGTAGCACCTTCTAAGGACTGTCTCCTTGACAAAGCATCAGCTACCTTATTCTCTTGTCCTTTCTTGTACTGGATCTCATAATGTAAGCCCAACAGTTTGCTAATCCACTTCTGCTGAAGAACAGAAGTCAATTTCTGCTCTAGGAGAAACTTCAAACTATGATGATCAGTTCTTATGATAAACTTATTTCCCTCCAAATAAGACCTCCATTTAGTGATAGCATGCACCAAAGCCAAGAGCTCTTTCTCATAGGTGGAGAGTCCCAAATGCCTAGGGGCTAGAGCCTTGCTAAAATAAGCTAGTGGTCTGTTTTGCTGCATCAAAACAGCTCCAATACCATCATGGCATGCATCAGATTCTACCACAAACATCTCATTGAAATCAGGCAGAGCTAATACTGGAGCTTGCATCATTGCTTGTTTTAGAGAATTGAAAGCTGAAGTGGCTTCTTGTGTCCATAGAAAACTCCCTTTCTTAAGCAACTGTGTGAGAGGTCTAGCTAAAGTACCATAACCCCTCACAAATCTTCTGTAGTAGCCAGTAAGGCCTAGAAAACCTCTGAGCTCTTTAAGAGTCTTGGGAATGGGCCATTCCTCCATGGCAATAAGCTTCTTTGGATCAGTTTGCACCCCCTCTTTGCTTATTATGTGACCTAGGTACTCCACAGCAGCCAATCCAAATGAACACTTACTGATTTTGGCAAATAGTTGGTGTTGCCTCATTAACTCAAACACCTTCTGTAAATGTTGCTTATGTTCCCCCATATTGCTGCTGTAAATCAAAATGTCATCAAAAAAAACTAGTACCATCTTTCTGAGGTATGCCCTGAAGATATCATTCATAAGGCACTGAAATGTGGCTGGGGCATTAGTAAGCCCAAATGGCATGACCCTGAACTCATACAACCCCTCATGAGTTCTAAATGCTGTCTTATAGACATCAGTCTCAGCCATCCTCACTTGATGATATCCAGACCTGAGATCTAGTTTGGTAAAGATGGTAGCTCCCTTAAGCTCATCCATTAACTCATCAATCACAGGTATAGGAAACTTATTTTTGATGGTGATGTCATTGAGGCCCCTGTAATCTACACAAAATCTCCATGTGCCATCTTTTTTCTTAACTAATAGTACTGGTGCTGAGAAGGGGCTTGTGCTGGGCTGGATGATGCCATTATCTAACATCTCTTTCACCAGCCTTTCTATCTCATTTTTTTGTAAAAATGGGTATCTGTAAGGCCTCAAACACACTGGTTTTGAGCCTTCCATGAGTGGAATTCTGTGATCCTGGCTTCTAGGTGGAGGTAGCTGTTTTGGCTCAGCAAATAGATCCCCATATTGGTCAATGAGTGGCTGTAGTTCAGTAGGAATCTCTGCTGAATGTGTGACTACCCCAATTGAGTATAATTGAGCTGCAAGGCAATGCTCATTTTGATGATAATATTCTTGGATAACTTGTAGTTGAACTTCTTGTGGTGTGTCTTCACTGTGGTGAGCTGTGAGAACTACTTCTTTGCCTTCCCAAATGAATCCAAAAGTTCTTTTATTGAAATCCATGGATATAGGACTAACCTTCCTCAACCATTGAGCTCCTAGCACTACATCACATCCACCCAGGGGAAGAACTCTGAGGTCAGTCATCACCACACATTTCTGGAGCTCAATTTTGACATCTCTACACACTGCAGTGCTGTTCAGCTTGCTTCCATCAGCCACTGCCACCTGCATTTCTCTAGTGTTCTGACTGGCACAATGAACTCTCTTGGCAGTACTCTGGTCTATAAAGTTGTGTGTACTTCCTGTGTCTATTAAGATATGCACTTCTTTCCCATTGATCTTCCCAATAAGCCTGATAGTCTCCATGCTAGTGCAGCCAGACATGGCATGTAGAGATATGCTTAATGGTAATTCTTCTTCTGAATTGACCACTTCTGTTACTGTGTCTCCTGTTTTCTCCTCAGTGGCTGTTTCTATTGTGGCATCTTCCTCTTCCTCTTCATTGCCAATTAACAAGTACAATGTCTTCTTGGCACATTTGTGACCTGGAGTATAGCTTTCATCACAATAAAAGCACAACTTCTTGTCCCTCTTTTCCTTCATTTCAGCTGCAGAAAGTCTCTTAAACACAGGGGTGCTGATTTTGTGGCTATCTTCTTTTGGTGCAGCAACTTGACTGGTTTTGCTTCTATCCCATTGCCCTTGGTGGAGAGAACTAGTTTTGTGTGTATTCTTCCTAGAAATGTGCTTCTCCAGTGATTCTACATGTCCTTCTTCCAGCCTTGCAATTGCTTTTGCTTGTGATAAAGTTTTTGGAAAATGCAGCTGCACAGCTTTCTGCAAATCTTCTCTCAATCCACTTAGAAAGCTCCTCACAAAATACATTTCATCTGCCCAAGGTTGGAGAGCTTTGATTCTAGGTCTAAGAGCCTCAAACCTAGATTGATACTCCACCACTGTGGTTTGCTGCAATAATTTGTTAAACACTCCCAATATGTTCTCATGTCCTGGTTCAGCAAATTCTCCACACAACTTCTCACCAAAAGCACTCCAAGTGATGTCTTCTAACTGATCAAACTCTGATCTGAACCAGGAATCAGCTTCTCCATCTAAATGTAGTGATGCCATCACCAATTTCTGACAATCACTCATCTTATAGATCATGAAATATCTATCTAATTTTTGCAACCAGCCAAGTGGATCCACTCCACTAAACCTAGGGAATTCTATCTTAGGCATAGGAATTCCTCCACCAGAAAAGTTCTTCACATAATTAGTTGGCTCATCTATGTTCACTTCTCTAGTGACATTACTACTTCCTTCAGGCCTTTTTCCCATAGACATAGGTGTTCTACTATCACCATTAACAACTTCTGAGTAGCTAGCCATCTTCTCTTTATCTCGTTGATTGGCTAGCAAGTTGTAGCAATTAGTGATTTTCTTAAATTGATCATCAAATTTCTTCTCAATAGTGTTCAAACCCTCAGTTAGGTCACTTTTCAATTCCTGGCGAATATTATGAAATTGATCATGCATACCTTCATCAAACTTGACAAATTGGACTCGCACGTCATTCAACATCTCCTCGTAGTCGTTGAGACGTTCTTCAAGCACCGAGACCTTCGAATCAGCCTCCATTGAAATTAGGTTTTGACCTCTAGTGTTCGGCATTTTCAGAGCTCCGAGAGGGATAAACCAGGCTCTGATACCAACTTGAGAGGTCCTTGACCTCTCAGCTGTCTTCGCCGGCGATTAATTGGCCGGAGAAAGGAAGAATTTCGGAGAATTACCTCCGATTTGAGAGAAGAACCAGAGAAGAGAGAAATGAGAGAGCAAAAGGGGAAGTAATTGATAATTTTTCATAAAAGAATAATATTTTCATTACAACCCCGGCTTATATAGCAGAGGGGTGCATTTGTAATATACTAAACTAGCTATCTGGGCTCTAGTGTAATAAACGGAAATGCCTAACGGCCATGCCAGCCTGTCCTCTCGGCTATGCCAGCCTGTCCTCCACCAGCTGGGCGGACCAATCAGGACATGCCACTGAGCTGAGGTGGCATGTCCGTGGCATCTCACCCCTAAACGACACCGTCACACTAATCCTTTTTGAATATAACGTTCAGATTGAACGTGCGGCCCAGATCTATTCCCTCGTCTAATCGGACGGCTACTGCTGTACCGAATTAGACGACCACAGTTTTGGACTGATTACAATTCAGTCCTAATTATACAACCACCGTTTTGACTAGCTTTCACTTTAGTCCCTGACACTTTCAATTCCTCGCCGTCGAGATTCCAACGACGAGGAAGACGACGACGACGATAAGCGCAAGGAGAAAAAGGCCAAGCTTCTGGTCCGACGGTGTCCACCTCTTCCTGCTTTCTCTCGGTTCGACGATCGGGAGCGGGTCCCTCTGTCCTCATCGGGGTCGGATCTGGTGTCGCCGCCGTCCTCTCTTCTTCATCTGTTCTCGATCGCTTGGCCACAACCGTGCTTGGGAAAGAGTACTGTATCGAGAGGCCGGAGGAAGGGGTGGAGTGGTTCTGCAAGCTGCAAGAGTACTCGATCGATGTTGAATGGTGATTTTGGAACTGGATGTGGAAAGAAGAGCATGAAGAAGAAAAAGAGAGGTCACTAATGGTGGAAAATCAAATCAAACTGGGTTCTGCTGGTGTGTTGGTGCTTTCTCGAGTAATCTAGATATCTCTGCGTCAATCTCTGCTAGGAGTCGTCTAATCTGGTGGTAATTTCATAGTTTCTTCGGTTTGGTAAGTAGTAGCTCGTATAGGGTTTCTGTTTTTTGGTAGCAGCAGTAGTGGTAGTGGTAGTGGTAGTAGTGGTGGTGGTGGTTGATCCATCTCTGCTGCTATTATTGTTCTCTTCATTTTTCTAATCAAAAGTTAGCTTAATTTCTCCCTGTGAAGTATCACAGATCATAATCAATGGCTAATTTGAAAAAAAGAAACAGTTTCTGTTCATTAGTTGATGAAGATAATTGGTGCCTCTTGTGGTTTTGCTCCATTAATGCTTGCTCACATGCTATGTTTCTTGTGAGGGTTGATTTTGTTGTGGCAGTGGACTGTATTGTAAAGAGTTTTCATGGTGAATGTTGTTGCTGAAGGCAGAGTATATATAGTACCTTGATTTTGTGGTGTAAATGGACTTGCATATGGGGGAATTGGGTTTGTAGGTCTGATGGGGTTAGGGACCTGGAGATGGCATTTGTTTGTTGTTGTTGTTGTTGTTGTTGTTGTTGTTGTTGTTGTTGTTGTTGTTGTTGTTGTTGTGTGTTGTTATTGTTGTTGTTGTTGTTGGTGGTGGTGGTGGTGGAGATTCGGTGTTGGTGTTGGTGGTGGGGAATCGGTGGTGGTGGTGGTGGTGGTAGGGATTAGGTGGGAGTGGAGGTGGTGCTCAAGAACACCAAGAACCTCAAGAACATCAAGAACATAATGAACACTCTAAGAAACAAAAAAAGGGTGGTATTTGTCCACAATCAATAAGGGTAAAATGGTGAGAAATAGTCTGTTTGCACCCCTCCACTAACAGATTGTAACAGAAGGGTGGTATCTGTCCACCCTCCATCCGTTAACAAGGGTGAAAAATGTATTTTCCCCATAAATCAGGGGGCAAAATGTATTTAACCCATAAATGGAGGGTGGAAAATTTCTTTTACCCTTGTAATAATTCTCCTATTGTCAGAATACAAATAAAGCGGTGTATTAATGTCAAAATTCAAAATAAGTGAAAATAGAGATGATATAAAGTACTCTACAAAACAAAGAAATTTGATCACTTAAAGAAATATTAGAATTGCTATCCTACAAGGTAATTATATAATTTCAATTATAAATTTATTATAAAAAAACTAAAATCATGATAAATCTTAAAAGTACATCTAAAATATTTTTTGAGAAACAACTATAATATATTAAAACAAAAAATAGTTATGTCTAATTTGTGGTATTGATTTACATTCATAAATAATATTTCAAAGGTTATACTACAGAATGTGACAACGTAACAAATAGTCATTGTAAACAAATGCTACTTTTCGTTCCATTATGATATTTTACAGGAAATGAAGTACATTACAAAATTGACCAATTCGATTCTTAAACGTCAAAATTGAGAAAATTACAATCGATCAACCCATTCATTTTTTGCACACAGTAATTCAGAAGCCTACTTATTTTTGAGAGTTTATGACTGTTTTTTTTTTTTTTTTTTTTGATGACGTGAGAACCCGCAGCCACTATCCTTCGGGTGCGCCTGCAAATCACACCAGAGAGGCAAACGAGCCTGAACAACCGGTATCTTAAAGCCATGTAATGTGGTTTGAAGCTTGCGGCGGAGATGTGTATCTGGTCAGTTGGTCTCCAAAGTGATTTAATGGTCGTTGTTCAAGCTTTGGAAAAGAAACCCAGAAGTGAAAACAACAGTGGTCGAGAGAAAAACCATAACATCATCTCGGAGAGTGAATCTTCGCTGGGAAGATGTACTGAACTATCTAAACTTTTCAGAACCTAGAGTTAAGATTCATTCGGCATGGAGGAAATAAATGTGCACGCCTGTTTGTAGATGTGATGCTACAATTAAGTGAACCGGTTTTTTTGTTCAAAAAAAGAAAGTGTACCGGTTTTCTATTATCGAAAGCCCATTGGGCCAATATTGTATTGGATCGTGACAATTTGGGCCAAGAAGCCCTTAATATACGGTCCATTATTTATCACAATTGACAACTACAAATAACATATACCGGAGGAAAAATGACACTAGACCCATATGCAGTGTGATACTAAACCTCCAACACTTTCACTTTTATAAAAATATCCCTTATACTTTTCAATTTGAGAAAAAAATAAGGGAGATGATTATTATTATTATTATTATTTTTTGAAATGGAGGAAGCCTTCATTCAAGAAAAGGCTATACAGCCAAATACAATGGCAAACATTGCCAGACATTCCCAACAGAGCAAAGCTAGAGCTATTCTAGCAGCAGAATGAGCTAAAGCATTTTCGATTCTAAGAATAAAAGAAAAGGAACAAAAATCAAACTTGGAGGCTAACAACTTACAGTCTTCAACAACAGGAGCAATAGCAGTTGAACCACAGTAGAGTTTGTTGTTGATTGCATCAATGGTAATCTTCGAGTCCGAGCAGACTTGAATTCTCTTAAAACCTTTGGAGGATGCTAAAAGAAGAGCAGATATGATGTCAATTGCCTCTAGAAGAAAAGGGTTAGAAAGCATCTGATATTGCTTTGTCCATTGATCACAAAACTGATTATGATCATCAAAGCATACAATTCCCACGTCACCCTTATTTCTTGCCTTGTCAACTGCAGCATTTGAGAAAAATCTCATCTCCACACATCAATCATGATTTTTTTGGGGCCTTTCTAAAAGGGGGCTTCTTCTCAAAACAGTGTTCTTGTCATGAAATTCCCAAAATTTTGCATTTGCAGCAGCCACAATTTGATTTGGACTCCATTTATTTTTTTTGAAAAGCCAATCATTTCTAGCTTTCCATAATTCCCAACATAGTTGAGCAGCTAGACCCAAAACTTTCAATTTCTCCTCATGGTTGGACTCCATTTATTGTTCTTTCCCCTTGTCCATCTTCCTTCGCCTGAATTTGTTGGAGCAAAATCTGTGCGTCGCCTTTCATCGTGATACTCTTTATGCCTATCTCAATAGCCATTTCAAGGCCTAAATGAGTGCTTGTGCCTCAATCTCCTTCGCCCCATTTCCCCAAATTGCTCTGTGTGCCTTTGCTGAGATTATCACCCCGTGATGATTCATGATGACCGTTCTTAGTCCACCTTTCCGGTGACAGTACGATCAAATGTCGTTGAAGCAGAGCTTAGCCGATTCCTCGTAGAGTGTCGCCAGGTGACAACATTATTTCTTTAATTTAACAAAACTCTGATAACAATTGGAGTCTGTTGGTCTTAAAAATGAAAAATTGCACGAGTTTCTTTTATGAAATTGAAAGCGGCGAAAGTTTACTGTCTCAAAGTTTCAAACTCCATACATATTTAGTGTCATTTTGTCCTCCAAAGTTCCTACCACTTCCTATTTCTTTGCTTTCTTTCTAGTTAAACTTATACCACTATTCATCGGGTCGCTTTGATCCGATGATTTGGTTAATAATGCGATGCAATTTTTTGATATTTTTTCATGGTGTTGTAAGATAAAGTTTACTCTACAAATGAAAAATTACTAAAAATTATATCTTTTTGCTATCTAAATCAACCGGGTCAAACCGATATGCTTACGGATGAAAATGCCAAAACTGAAAGAAAGAGAAAGAAACAACCCAAGTACTACCTCTGTTTCGCCTGTTTCAGCCTACTTCGCTTTTTGTCACTATTCACTGGGTTACTTTCATCCGGTGATTTGATTAGCAAAACGATACAAGAATTTGATAATCTTTGCATTATGTTATAGAGGAAAGTTTATTCTAAAATACCATGAAAAAATTGTTAAAAATTACATCGTTTTGGTACCCAAATTACCTATTTAAAGTGACCCAGTTACGGGTTAAAAAGTAAAATGCAGACGAAACTGACGAAAGGGAGGTAATACGTTGCTAGACATTGGTACAAACTAGTGTAGACTATGATTGGTCAGATCTAGGCTGCTGTCTAGGGACTCAAAAGTCACTTGAGCCCCCAATTCACAATCTCCAGTTCTCCATCACTCTCTCTGCTCTCAACTAACAAGATGAGCCGCAAGCGAGACAAACCCTACAATTCCCGCCACGTCCCCTACTCCTTCCCCAAACGCCGTCGTCCTCTGCCACCCCACCCGACGGACGCCGCCGACGACAACCGCCCGGACCACCCATCCGCCGCCAAATCCCCATCCACGGTGGTCGTCCTCGGCCTCCCATCAGACTGCTCCTTGCTAGACATCAAGTCCCGGTTCGAGATCTACGGCCCAATATCCCGCACCACGATGCTCGACGGCGGCGTCGCCCGCCTCACCTTCCGCTCCAAGGACTCCGCCGACTCCGCCATCGCCGCCTCCCAAGACCCCTCCTTCGGCATCACCATCGATTCCCAACGAGTAATTTCTCTTACTTGGTCTGTTTCTTCTTAGTTTGACTTTTTTATCCGTAGTCGTGTCACTTTGACCCGGTGATTTAGATTACAAACTGATAAAAATGTTTTGACAACTTTTTCATGGTATTGTAGAGTATAGAGTAAAGTTACAATACCTTGAAAAAATTATCAAATTTTTGCATTGTATTTTTAATCGAATCACCGCTAGCCTCATGAATAGTGATAAAAGTGGGACAAAGATGAAATAGAAGAAACAGAGGAAGTACAAATCAGCTCACAATTAGTGGGTAGATCTCGATTTTGAAACTAGGGTTTGGGGTTTTTATTGCTCACAATTAGGAGAAATTTTTTAGCTCTCCAAAAGAGCACCACGTGGTGCTCTACAAACTAATAAATGTCTGTCAATCAGTTTGCTTAATTGTTGCACTCCGATTGGTTGTATAGCACCACGTAGTGCTCTTTTGGAGCACTAAAAAAAATCTCAACAATTAGTGGGTAGATCTCGATTTTGAAACTAGGGTTTGGGGTTTTTCTTGCTCACAATTAGTGGGTAGATGTCGATTTTGAATATAGGGTTTGGGTTTATTTTTTGTTGCAGGTGCAGGTGATGTGGGCGAGTGACACTGTACCACACTGGAGGGAAGGGGTGATGAGGAATGATAACGCGAGCTCTTCTTCTTCTTCGAAGCTAGTGAGACCAGAGGTGCCTTTGAGCAGACATGGAAGAGGTAATAAGCTTGGCTCAGCTATTGTGAACCCCAGGAGTAGTAGTAGTAGTAGTAGTAATGGTTTAGTCTCGGATTTGCCTTTCAAGGGTAGAGAGATTGTTGCTTATGATGATATTCTCTAGGGTTTCACATCTTTGTAGGAGTTGTGATGAATTTGTATCAATAGGTTTGTGTTCCTGATCTGTTCTGCTCTATTGCAGCACTCTGGTTGGGATTCATGGTAATAGAATGTTAGTTATGGATATTTGATTTCATGGTTATATATTGATCAACAATGTTTAGTCTTTCATGAAATGGATTTTTTCGTACATTCTCAGTAGCTTATTTATCATTCTCAGCTCAATCACATCTAAACATTCTTTTACGGTGCCAATATTATGATTTATGACACGACCAGTCAGTGAGAATGCAGACTCTAGCAAACTTTTGAATGGTATGATTAGAGGACTCATTGTTTTTACAAGAGTTGTGGATATCATTGAACGGTTTGACTGTTACTTAATGGTCCTCTTGGTTTTATCCAACGAAGGTTGACTCTTGTGAAAAGGCCCGAGTTGAATTAGGTGTGTGTTATTTTACTGACACTTTTGCAGTGAACTCTGTATCTAATCAAGATAGAATGATGCATGAGGCAGATCAATGACTTAACGTGGAGTTGAGTTCATCTGACTCCAAGATTGCAGCAAGCGGTGATCCTAAATTAAGTTCTGAGAAAAGGTAAGTTCTGATATCATATTTGCCCTTGAATTCAATTGCAAGTAATCGCTTGAGGAAGCTTTGCGGTAAACCTACCCTTATCAAGAGTTACCATGTTTAAGATATTTCTAAATAGACTAAACTTCAAAATGCATACCTGTATCTTGAGTTCTGAGTTTTGACCGTAATCCGTTTTGTCTGCACTTGGTTTAAATTGATGAAATTGTATACATGTGCTATTACTCTATATTCATAAATTCAACAACCAATTAAATTACATAAAAAAAAACCAATTAAATTCCTTAGAGCTATCTTCTTTATGCCCAACCTAGTATCACCAGTTTCACCCCCGTAAACCCTCCAACACCACCTAACAACCGCCATCATCACATGGTTACCAATCTTCTCGAAAAACTTCAACCCTTTACCTAAGTTACCCGGACTCTCCAATCTCGGCACCGTTCCCGTGAAGGACATGATCCTTCCGGATAAGGGTGTTGGATATGTGGCGGAGATGTTCTCCATCTATCTGACTTCTGTCACTCTAGGGTTTTAAAACATGGTCATACAGCAAGTTGGTGCTTCAGTTTCTTGCAAACACTCGAGTCTTCTTCCGAGTCAAAATAATCATTCAGGTTTAGGCTTAGTTATGAACCATTCAAATCATTGTAGTACTAACCCCCCAAATGAACCACAGAACCGCCAACGCCACCTGGATTACCCCCCCCCCCCCCCCCCCCCCCCCCCCCCCCCTATCATGCCATCTGACACCATCGGTCTTCACTCAATGATTCGAGAACCACTGTTGGAACCGAGATATAATTCATCTTCAAGGTATCCAATGAGATACGAATTCAAGGAGACCTCTAAGTAAGGTTGCTAATGCGTCTTTTATTACATTTGATCTGTACCGATTTTAGCAATAACTTGTAAAATTGCTGAAATGATTCTGCAACGGGCCAATTGAACCTTGAGGAGGCAGAGAGGAAGGCTTTGGAATGTTGGTATTGCCTGCTTTTTTCAACTTTCTTCATTTTCCAATTAAAAGGAAGTTCTTTAATTGGATTGGTGTTAAAATTTATTTGATTGGTGATTTCTTCTTTCATGATTATGGAAAGACGGGTTAAATAACGGATTTGGTGGATGTAAACATACCTGTATATAGTGTTTAGCAAATGTATGCTGTTTGATTAATTTTAAACCATAGGTATGCGAAATGGTTTACGATCAAACCACAGGTAACATTTGATATTTAGCCTTTCTAAATAATGTTGGATGGGTGACTATTTCAGTTTTACATCAACATAATGATGTTGCAAGGAGAGAGCTATGCTGAAATACTAGTCTTTTTCTCTCTTTGGCTGGTAAGAAATCAGTTTTCAGTATTGGTTTTTATCCACGTTAAACTGCAGACTTCACAGGCGAGCATGTACCATCTACGTGTGTATGTGTGTCTGGACTGTTGTGCTTATTTAGACAATCATTAGTAGCAGATACTCAACAATGAAAGCATGCGGGTGATTTAGGTCGGACTTCTGGTAGTAGATCAGTACTTGTGATGGAGGAAGCATGTGTTGCCTTGTTCTCTTTCTCTTTAAACTGAAGGGTCATTAACCCAAATGAAATCAAGCATATCTAGTGCTAATGACGGAAGTAGAGCCAAGAGTGCCTCTTCAGGCTCTTGCTACACAATCTACTTACAACGCAACTGCATTTCCGTCAGCGTCCTGATTGATCTACCTTTGTAAGTAAAACTTGTTTGATACTTTAATGTGATGTGATAGTTCTGAGGATGAGTCTCACTGCAGCCAGTAGATTAACCCAGCCAATTGCTTACTCCCTCAGTCAGAAGTACTCTGTATTATCTTTTTTCCAGAACCATATATCTTGATACCATACATGTCTAGTCCCTAACTGTTGCAATACCTGGTTTTCCATCTTAGTGCAAGGGTCAAAACTCAAAAGTCCATACTCAGGACTATTTGCTCGGAGTCTCTTTCTGGAGCAGTGTCCTTGACCACTTCCCTACTTGGAAATGCACGTAACTTGGTTTACTGGATAGGTAAGGCGGCCACTTTCTGGAACGATTATCTGAATCTCAGCATATATGAATAGAGGCCAGCACTGTTGTTGTCTTAGCGGCCGCGAGACCATCTGAGATTGCTGATGTTATTTCTAAAGTTAGGGAGTCTGTCAAATATACTTTGGCTGGTTGAGTTTTGATTCAAGTTTGGCCTTTTGTACTAAGAAAGTTATTGCAACCCCATAGCATATCCGTGTGGGAATTACTTCCACCAGCATGTGGATTAATGCTTCTGTTATTATCTTTGGTGGAGTACTTCATACATTCAAGCACAATGACCCTCTGAAATGAGTATCAGTTATTTTTGTTGACTTCTGAAACTTACCATGTGTAACTGTAACCCGTCAGCTAAGTGACTTCCCTTTCTCAGGATTGTAATTTGTAAAGGTCTTTTGTTGTACAAAATCAAACAACCGAAATCATGTTGCTGTCATTGTCCCAGTTACATCTAGTATTCATAGAAATATTTGGAAGTAGTCAATGGATAGAAAAGAGCTGGTGGGATGTTGCAAGTAGTCAATGGATGGAAAAGTGCTGGTTAGTTGCTTGATTACTATGAAGCCATGAATTTGTTACTAATTGCATGGACTCATAGAAATGTTTGGAAGTAGTCGCCCAGAGTATAAATAAGAATTGCATATAGATTTCAGGGAAGAGGCGTAGAGTATGAATCAGAATATAAATATAGATTTCATGAAAGAGGTGTAGAGTATGAATCAGAATTGCATATCGAATTCAGGAACAGGGTCTAAGAACGTATGTATATGAGGGTTTGCAAGTGGACACCATTTACAATTGAACAACGGAAAGAGACTTTTAGTTTGAACTAACACAAGCACAACATGAATTAATAGCATGACATGAACCGGCTCTTACTTACTTGCGGCGCCTCTCTCTTATTTTCACCAACCATTCTCATTTACTATAATCAAACATGCAAAATGAAATAATAATGGGCAAGGCTTCTATCCGGTTGTCAGCTATACGGTTTCTGTACAGTTCTAAACCAACACATAAGATTCTGCCACGTGTCCAGAAGTAAGGAGCATATGATAGGCGCGTCTCATAAACACTTCATCTCAGGCGAGCATCATATCGCCCCTTTGTCTCTGTTACGTTATTTTGTTTCTCTCCTCCCTTCCGACTTTGCAACTTTTTATTAAACACTTCAGTTTTTTTTCACTGGAATTGATCAACCAAGAACTAATAAAACGAAAATCAACAAATCCGTGTACAACTGGATTATGAAACCAATGGTAGAATCGATTCAACATAAGCTTTGTTTTGCTGCTGTCTCTCGGTGTCGAAGAATCAAGGAACCGTCCCAACTCATAGAACTCAGACATGCTATCTTCAATCCAATTTCAGATATGGGTTTTAGGTTTTAACTTGAACAGAGAAGTGTAGGTTCTGACAGGAAGCAACCCGCAACGCTAATGACCGGAGAACTCTACAGTTACCACAAGAAGGAAGGAAGATGAGAGAAGCTATCCATCAAATCTGATGCGCATGAAGACGGAGACCAGGCAGTGGAGAAAGACGAGAAGAGGATGGGGAAAGCGAAAGAAGGATAAATGGTGAGGATTAAGTGTCTATGAGACGCGCCTATCATTTGTTTCTTACTCCTCGACACGTGGCAGAATCTGGTACGTTGGTTTAGAACTGTACAACAACCGTATAGATGACAACCGGATAGAAGCCTTGCCCAATAATAATATGCCAAACCTAATGTGCTATTCAGGACAATTTAAAACTATCTTATTTTCATTAATCGCTCTCATTTATAGTTCAACATGCAAAATGAAACAATAATATGCCAAACCCAATGCGCTCGCTATCCAGGATAATTTCAAGCTAGCGGATTACACAAGCCCGAGGGCACTAACGGGTTAAAGAAAAATGAGCACCGTTAAGAACACACTTTTTACAAAAAAAGTTCTGATTGATTATATTATTTGTGTGGAAGAATTGTTTTGTGTTTGGTGAGATTGTGTCACATTTCAAGAATAGCTTACCCCATAGCCTTTGTTTACACATTCTGGGCTTGTTTGAATAGGAGAGTTGGAGGGGCTGGGTTTCAAAATCAGTGTTGTGTTTGGATGAAAGGGTTGGTGTCGGTACATGTTCGGCGGCCGGCATATTAAAACCGGTCACCGGTTATTTTTTTTCACTGATTTGTAACTTGCCGTCCACCGGTGATAACCGGTGCCCAGCTTTTTGATTGCAGAAGAAGAAAACAAATGCAAAACAAATCTCCTCTCCTCTCTGTATTATTTCAAGTGTGAGAAGAAGAAAGTAAAAGCAAATTGAGTGGAAAAAATGGTCACTGGATGCAAAAGCCGTCCACTGGATGCAAAAGTCATCCACTGGTTTTGAAACCGGTCTTCGTTTCTCTAGTGGTTTAGGAGTCTCCACGTCACCGCAGTTCTCTCCAAGCCAGGCATGGCTTTTTGTTTACCATCCACGACCCACCATTTTTCCGGGTACGGGTTGTAGAAAGCCGGTCACGGACCGTCCAGGAGGTTGAGTTATGGTTGAGGTTAACAAAACCCTTCTATCCCAACTAGCCCTCTATGCAATACATTCTTAAAAAAGAAATATAAGAAAACATATGATCTACCCAATACATGTGTTAAGCTCAACGAATGTTACCACATAGACATCTTTTTTTGGTCCAAATACCACATCCATCTGCAAACATTTTTTTTAATCTTACTCTAGAGTGTCTTTTTCATTTTTTTGTTTGCTTTCCATAGAACTGCATTGAGAAAAAATCCTGATCTCTGCTTTAAATCCGTTGCTTCATCCAGGGGTTAAAAAAATCTTCCATTGGAGAAGTCGGGAATTCAGTCAAAGACAGGCGCGACAAAATTACAACAGAAAAACTCATTCGAACAATGTCCCGTCTTTCGCTAAAATATCATGGGAAATTGACTCTCTACTGCATTCCAAAACCGCCAAGAAGAGAGAAGTGAACGAGTCACGAGACAATCGTTATGTAAAACAATTAACTGAGATTGTATGCTTATTTACGTGGTGTCGTTATATTTGAATATTTTAGTGACTTTAGATGATATCAGTCCGTCCCAGACTTCCAGTTTTTTCTTCCCATTTGACTTTTTTTTGACTCGTATCTGGGTCATTTTGACTGCATGATTTGGATAGCAAAATAATACGATTTTTTTATAATTTTTTCACCATATTATAGAGCATCTCTTACTCTACAACACCATGAAAAGATTATCAAAAAATTACATCAATTTGCTATTCAAATCACCGCGTCAAAGTGACCCAGTAAATAGTGACAAAAATTAAATTGAGAACAAAGAGCCGGGACAGAGTGGTATATTACAAGAGTACTTAGATTCAGGGGCGGATCCAGGATTTCATGGCAGTGGGGGCTAAATTAGGGGAAAATAATAGCATAGGGGTAAATTTTAATTTTTGTTATATTGAGTGGGGGCTAAACTGGAAAGATTTCAAAAAAGAAGGGCAAAATTTCAATTTTTGAAAATTGAGTGGGGGCTATAGCCCCCACTAGTCTCTATGTAGGTCCGCCCCTCCTTAGAGTCAGTTTAAATATTATGGCGGTGCTAGAAGCTATTGTGAGATTTATTATGAGAAAAATGATGTTTCTCTTAAATAAAACTTTATTTTTTTAGGGAAACATAACATTTTATTTGGTAAATGTTGCGTAAATACTATCAATTTCGTAAAGATAGATACTAAAAGTTTAAAACATTAATGACACGTTTAGTTTTTCGAACTATCCGGATTGGACTGGACTAGACAAATTTTTTCGAATATGATTAGTTTTTTTAGAGAATAATTTTTCTTTTTTAGAGAATATCGCATATGATTAGTTGAGCTATAGTTAACAATGTGTTTGGTTTCGTGCAGTATTAGTTTAGTATTATGATAAAAATTATATAATCCAGTTAATACGCTCGTGTAACAGTGAACTAATTTAGGAGTGTTAAACACAATCTTTTCACTATTTAGCACCGTATTAAAATTAGTTCAGACCAAGTAAACAGAATATTAAGTAATACCTGAATTATATTTAGTCAAATCCTAGCTAATACCGGTAATCCTAGAAAACCAAACGTATCCTAAAGTTAAAATCGATTGTAACAAAATTAATAAAAAAACATGTTTTGAAAAAGCATACCATATTTCCCATTCTTTCTGAGAACTACAGTGACACGACAAAAAATATTTAGAAAATAAATTTTTATTTTACAAAATGCACCAAAAATTACTAGCTTCGTTTCGCCAACTCTGAAGTTTGACTTTTTTCCATTTCGTAACTGCATCACACTTTGACCCGGTGATTTTGATACTAAAACGATGCGATTTTTTGATATTCTTTTCATGGTGATGTAAAGTTAAATTTACCTTATAACACCTTGAAACGATTACATAATTCGTGTATCGTTTTGCTAATCAAATCATCGGATCAAAGTGACTCGATGAATACTTATAAAAGTCAAAATTAGGAGGAAGCTGCCGAAATACAACTATACTAGTACTGGGAGTGGAAACATCCCATCTCGAGGGTCGCTATGCTTTACCTTTTTTTTCTTCACCCTTCAAGTTCACCTCATACGTGTCAAGATATGATTGTTAGTACTATTTACTTTAAGATATTTCTATAATTACATCACCAATCAAAAACATCCACATAAGAGGTGAACTTGAAAGGTGAAGAACCTGGTCCTTTATACCCCGATGTTTTCTTAAGAATAATACCTCGGATGTCATAAGAAGGATAACAAGGGGATTAGTCGAAATTCGGGATACTGTAATCCCAACTTCGAAACCGCCCCAATGAGTCAACGAAAGTTGACCAATGTCTTCGACCAATATACCCTAAAAAAAAAAATGTCTTCGACCAATATACCCTAAAAAAAAAAGTCTTCGACCAATACTATATGTTTATGGACCCATTGTCCTAGCCCCACTCGCCGCATCTTTTCCCATTGCCACTCCACTCCCTCATTCGCCTTCCAGAAACCCTTCCTCTCCCCTCCCTTCGTTGCAACCCACCCCACCGCCGTCGCCGGCGGCGCAACCACCACTCAACAATGACGGAATCATCGCCGTCAGACGTCTCCGACGGCCCAGTCCTCAGCCTAATCAACAAGCGCATCCGCGCCTTGCGCAAAAAATACAACCGCATCCTCCAAACCGAACAATCCCTCGCCCTAGGCAAACCCATCAACAAAGAGCAGCAACAATCTCTCCAATCCAAGCCCTCCGTCGCCGCCTCCATCGACGAGCTCGAGAAGCTCCGCCAGCCCCTCGCCAACGCCCTCGCCGAAGAAATCTCCCTCGCCGCCGCTCCATCTCACAATGCGGAGCCAATCGAGAGTCTCCTGAACCTCCTCTACTTCGCAACCATGTTCGATGTGAAGAACCAGACCGATTTCACGAAAATGATGCTGACCAGAGCGCATGAGCGAGGGTGTTGCTTGAGCTACGATTACGTCACCGACGACGAAGACGGTGGTGATGATCTTCTCGTGGAGAGGGACTTGGATTTGATTGCGAAGTTGGGTGCGCTTTTCACGGCGAGGCCTGCGGAGTCGGTTCTGTCTCACAAGGACGCGCTGGAGAGGTGTTTGGAGCATGTGAGGCTGTGGCTGAGTGGTTCTGATCAGCCAATTGACTCGGATCAGAATGTTACTTGTATGTGTTAGTCTCATGCCTTTTGAATTTTGTGGTACTTCGTGTATGTGTTGGTTTTATTATGATTTATTGTTGATGGTAATTAGATGCTGGGTTGAGAGCCAAGCTGATGAAGATCATGGCTTCTGACTTCTTCACCATTACCCCAAAAGTTACTGTGGAAATGGCCGTGGCTGCTGTTGGGAACTATGCGTCTTTTCCTGATCTCGTGCCTAGTTCAATGGAGCCAGTCGGTATGGTGGTGGGTGATGGACATTCCGGCGAGCTATCTGAGGAAAAGGTAAAGGTACTGAAGTTTTATTATCACCCTGACTTGGCATTAGCTCTTTAATTGATTTTGTTAAGGGTCAAAATACTTTGCTCGTCTGGCATGAAGTTTACATGTTAGTGCCTATGTTACCAGAAACGCTGAAAGCATCGACCCCAAGGTTTCATAGAGTGAATACATCATAATTGACGTGTTTGTATTAATAGATTTCAGTGGTACTTAATTGCAGGAAGTTGTGTTATCATGATAATTGGATTTGAGAATGGAAGTATGAAACTACGTAAACTAATTTTGTTGGAACTTTTAAGTAATTGTAGGGAAAATTGTTCCCAAATTGTGTTCCTCGTTCCTACTAATTGCACTTCGTCCCGGACAACGTTCAGGAGAGGCCTACCCCTAGCGTACCCCATACTGGCACCTACCGTGTTTCGCGTTCCCGTTCCCGTCCCACATACCGTAGCGTACCATGTTTCTGGTAACATAGGTTAGAGCATCTCCAATGGGTTAGTTTAAATAACTTTTTTTATCAAAAAATAAAGAAGTTTAAGAAATATTAAACTCCAATGGGATAGTTATCCAGTATTTTAAAAAAGTATATAGTTATCCACATCGCTATTAATAGCGAGGGAGATAACTATTTCAAGATGTGTTTTTCCTAGATTTTAGGCGGTTCCTATTACCCCTAGTTTTTAGGCATAAAATCTTGAAACTAATTCAATGTATTACGCACAAAAACATGGCAGTTAATTTTTATCCAAAAAGCAGTTGCAATTTTAACCGTTAAAAAATAAATTTAGCTAATTTTTACATGATAGCATTGGAGTACAACATAAAATATCTCAAGAGCTAAAATAAAAAATTCTAGTTTTAGTTAAATTATAAATGAAATATAGCTATTACCATTGGAGATGCTCTTAGTGCTGCACTTCATTTCATCTATATTACTATGTAGTGCTTCCGGATTTCTTTTTTATGAATATTTAGGATTTTGGCATCGAGTCACTGTCTTGCTGTTTTGCTATAGAATTGAGGTCCATTGTAGTTTTGAGATGGATCATTGGCCTCCTCATGGGAGGTGCATTACTTGGTGCTGGATTCATTACTATTGAACACACTCTACACATGGGTTCCCGCTTTGTGCATTGTGATCAATATGACATTACTATTGAACACACTCTACACATAGTTGATCGAATTGTGATTTCAGGTTTAGATTAAAAAGAATTTTCCACCCGTATATGTGAACAGGGCAGATACGCACTCAAAATCTCAGATATTTCTGATAGTTCTCCTTTCTTGATTATTTGTAGCAAGGCTGTTTACTAGAGAGATGTAACTGATTAGAAATATGTCACCTGAAATGGATTGCAATCAGGATTTAAGTGACTGCAAATTTAGTAAAAGAAAGTGTAGCGCTGTGTTGGAGCCTTAGTGGACAGATTGACTTGGTGGGTGTTGCAAGAAGTGTTGAGCCTGCTTGTTTTCCGGAGGGAACATATGCATTCTAAATTGTTGGGACTTGGGAGTTTGCATTTGCTTAATTGGGAAAAGGTTGAATAGTTTTCTTAATCATAATGTGACAGAGGCACTTGGTTAGTTTGTCCATTGTTATGAATAGTGTCAGATCGTTGCGGGTCTGATTGGAGCAACTGGTTGACAGCTCGCAGGAGGAATTAGTGGAGGTAGGCGTGCCTTAATTCAGAATGATTTCATGGGTTCCCTTTTTAGCAGAGACTTAGGGCCACCGAAGTAGATGGTTGCTGGTCTTACTGGATATTCACATCTTAAGGAGAAAAGTATTTAATCTTGTTTATCTGAAGGAGAAAAAGAACTGTGATTGCAACAATGGTGCAAACATGCAAGAGAGTAGTTTGTCATCCTGAACCTTGATTCTTATTTTCTCTAGTGGATTCCGGAGTTGGAAGTCTTTATATAGCTAGAGATATCGGAAGGGGTTTTATTTGAAAGAAGTTAGATTCTTCATTTGAAGTTTCCAACTGGATTTGCAATTCTTACAAGCTTAGTGAAACTAACATCTTTAAAATGTAAGTTTCCGAGTGAAAGAAGCAGAATAGTTCAGTTGGAATGAATGTGTACTCAAACAGGGCTTCATCTAGGGATGTGGTATACCTAACGTTATTAAAAGCATGGTTAAACATATGATGCCAATGAATTACATATTGGGCATTGAAGAAGTGATGCCTTACAACGATATGCATGCAAAATAATTGTAGCAGCCACTGCTTTAATCATCATGAGAAACTTTTTAGTTCTTCAGAAAAGCACCACGTGATGCTCTATTACCCATGGGCCACTTACACAAACTATGAATGGAGCCTGCAACTTTTTGAGTGATTGGCACACTCTCATTGGTAGTAGAGCACCACAAGATGCTTCATTCGAATATGCAATTTTAAATTTACATGTTTTCTTTAACGCAGAGGGCTCTTGTAATGAAAAAGCGGATCTATGAACTATTGCAGTGAGCACAGAATGAAAGGATGGTTATTTATGTAATATGATAGCACGTTGCAATATAATTTGCCTTATGTCGTTTTATCTTTCCCTAGTTTCTCTTTATCTTGTACGTACACCAGATAGAGTGATCCACAGAGATCTTCTGTTAGTTTCCTAGTTTGTGCCCAACTTGGTTCTCTGTGAGGGTAACCATTGACAAAAAAGATCCAACTTTAATAGGAAGTAGAGCTCTAAAAACGATTACATTAAACCAATATTTATATTGAAATATCATGTGAGGTATAACCGATTTCCCCTGCTGACCTTTCAACGTCCTTTACATGGACCAGAGGGATTTGTGTTTCAGGAAACGTAGTCAACATTTTACATATAAACAGCCTGAATTGTGAATCTGTCTACATAGCAAATGTTCAGTACTGGTTTCTGTAGGGTTAATATATTGTCATTTTCAGTTATTTTCTCTCCCCTTTCCCATATATGTCTTTCTTAAACACGACTCTCTCTCTCTCTCCCTCCCTCTCTCTCTCTCCTTTTTATTTAAGAAAATTTTCCATTGCTGATGAGACAAGGGAAAAACATTGAGCTCTATGCAAGGTGGTGTTATAAAAAATTTCTTTAGGTTCTCCATGAACATACAAGAGTGTGCAAGACATGGGGACCTGAAGAATTTCAATTTATCCATCCACCGGCATTCTGGCTGTTTATCATTCTTACAAGGGTAAATGACAGAAACCAGCCCTGAGGTATGGCCAGGCCAAATACCAAGTTACTACCCTGTGGTTTGTATAATACCCAAACCACCCCCGTGTCTGTGTGTAATGGTAGGTAACGACTTTAGTAAATGACAGTTATACCCTTGCCGTTAACTTTGGGAAAAAAATCTTACGCTCTCCCCTCTTCCTTCTCTCATCTCTCTCCTGCTTCCTCTTCTCTTAGCTGCTTCACCACAACCACCAACACAGCTGCCCACAACCTACCCCAACACCGCCACTCTCTCTGTATATCACCTATCTTCTCCCTGCCCCCTCAGCCGAATACCACCGTCAAAACCAAATCCCACGTTGCCAAATCAACACCAACACTTGGTCCGGCTCCGACAGTAGTGTTGAATCGATTTTTTCCTTGTTACGGTTACTCGTAATCACCCACCACAAACCTATGTTTTTCCTTGCTCCAGCTCCGACGGTGGCGATGAAGACGTTTGGCTGACCTCAAAATCTCGTTTTATCATCCCAAAGAATCGAAATCAAAAGTTAGGTCGAAGAATCCCAAATTGCGCTGATGGTTGCTCTCAGTAGATTATGGCTGCTCGATCTGGATGCTCGTTGGGGGATAGTTGTTTGTGGAGGTTGATCTGGCACTGTTTGTGACAGGCTTGGTGGAAGGATGGATGTAGGCTTATCTCAGAATCGCCGTTTGGTGTGGTTCTGTGGTCAGGTGGTTTGGCTGAGTGAGATCTCATCATCTCAATCTCCCAAATCCCATGCCAGTTGCCACCGTCTGTCACAACAACTACCACCAATCGTATCTCTCTATCTATTCTGAGATCTAGTTGAGATGCTTTAATAACCGCTATTTTGGTTCCAGTTTAGGGCCTGAGTGGGTTTTGACCGGGTTGTCTTGGATAGTGTTCAATTGTGTTGACTCCGGTTGAAGGTAATGAATTATGTTGCTTGGCTTGGTAGTCAGCCCCCAAATTCATCCAATTCGATCCCTACCAACTCAAGACTCACCTTGTATGAAATGTGAGAGATGTTTATTTTGGGGAGGAATAAGAGCTTGTTTTGGGGCTCTTCGGTCTGACAAAAAATTCTCATCCTTCATACATTTTACTCGAAGGTCTTGAGTGGGCTGGTTCGTTTAAAGAGTTGGTGATAATCCATTCGTTTTTTTTGGTTAATAATTTAGGGGTAATAATGTCATTCAAGCATTGTTGAGGGAAAAAATGTCTAGAAAATATTGTTTGGTATGGATCACATGTGTTGATTGGATGGGATTGGATGCAAGGGTTCTATGTGTCACAAATATGGGCTAACGGAGGGGTGGTTTGTGGTATTATCCAAACCACAGGGTCTAAGAAGCACATGTACGGATACGGGTATTGGATACGATACGGAAACGGACACGGGATTCGTCATTTCATAGAAGTTCCCAAAGTGTCCTCCAAGTGTCTTGTCTAATAAAATTCCTTAAAATGCCGTCTCCATTAACTTAAAAAACCTCATCTGGGAAAGAGTAACAGTTCGAACAAGTTTCCGCGAGCAGATATTGATTTCACCCAATTTCTTGATTTAATGACGTAATATCTACTCTGGAGCCTTTCCGTAATGGAGAAAGATAACCAGGATTCAGGAAGACACGTTCTTGACTTGAAAAACATGTTCTCCAAACCTATGTTACCAGAAACGTAAAAGTAGCCGTGTTTCTCGTTCCGAGTCGTACGTACTGAAACGCGGTACATTTTCGACCCGAAACGCTGAAAGCATCGACCCGAACGTTTTGTAGAGTGAGTACATAATTGACGTGTTTATATTACTAGTTTTCAGTGCCACTTATTTGCACAAAGTTATGTTATCATAATAACTGGATTTGAGAATGTAAGTATGAAACTACTTAAATTGATAATGTTGGACTTTTTAGGTAACCGTGGGGAAAATTGTTCCTAAATAGTGTTCCTTGCTCCTAGTAATTGTATTTCGTCGCGGACATCGTTCCGGAGAAGCCTACCCCTAGCGTACCCCGTACCGGAACCTATCGCGTTTCCCGTTCCCGTTCCCGTCCCACGTACCGCAGTGTACCACGTTTCTGGTAGCATAGCTCCAAACTAGATAGTTGGAAAGTGTTGGAGAAAAAAACATAAATTATTTAATGCATCAATGTGCCTGGGACACGCATGCTATAGTCTGTGTGGGGGCTGCCCGAGGGGAAATAAGAGAGGTTCCTATAGTGTTAGGTCTGTATGATGATTGACGGACAACTAAGTCTTTACCTCTTCGCACTGGCAATGTTGATTTTAGCAGATAACTTTTTGGGAGGCTATCCTAATATTTAATTATTTATGCTCTATTGCTGCTGATATGTATTGTTAATGGAACAATGGATGCTTTAAGTGTATGATAAACAAGGTTAGGTTTTAGTGGGATTGGAATAAATATAACAAAGACTAAATACACAATTGTGAGTTTAGCGACAGAAATTAGTGAATCAAAATAGTGACGATCCGACAACAAACAGACCACCGTGCCAACACGAGATTCTTTTAGGTATCTTGGGTCATCGTGCATTGAGGTTTGTGTCACCCATGGATAAGAGAAGGTTGGGTGAAGTAGGTTAGTTCACCTACTTCAGGATCCTGGTAAAGCTAATATGAGAAAGCTCTACAAGGTAGCTGTAAGATCCTCGATGACGTATGATACAGAATGTTAGCCTTTACGGAGCAAAGATAGATTACAGAACAAGTTCATTGAACAGAACCTTGAAGTTGCTTTTAACATAAAATAAGATGGCATATGATTGCATGAGGTGGTCTTGTTTTGTCCTACGTTGGCCCTTGAGTGTGACAGAAGTGCTTGAAATTCATTGAGAATGTGAGATCGTAAGAAATGTAGTGAATAAAGATCAATGAGATGTTGGATAAAAACCAATCAACTAAGGTTTAGCATCATAAAAAAGAGAATGAAGGAATTGATCCATGTAGTTGACTAATTCATGTTTGGAAGTGTTTGTTGAGTTGGAAAGGTTTGGGATCGATATGCAGTCTAGATGTAGCAGATGTTTATTTCAATTAGTTGGAATATATTCTGTACTTTTTTTTACCAAATATATTCTGTACTTACGTGGGAGTGTTTGCATATGGTGAAGTTTATATACATTTTTCTTTTGGTATTATTTATATTTCAGCCTGCATATTTGGATTCCACCTTCTGCGTGGTTATCCTTATCTCTGGAATTTGTACAGCCTACCAATCTCACTTTGTCCTCGGACTTTTTTACATCTTTTGCATCTATGAAAAACCCATCTATGCCCTTGAATTTTACCTCCCATTTTCCTTTTCTTTGCTTATTCTCTGAAGCCCTGTTCTTTGGTTCTTACTGCTCCTAGTTTAATACTTCTTTTATGCTCCATTGAGGTCCATATATAGAGCATCATTGGGCTTAGTCAGATATTTGCATCTATGAAAACCCATCTATGCCCTTGAATTTAACCTCCCATTTTCCTTATCTTTGCTTATTCTCTGAAGCCCTGTTCTTTGGTGCTTACTGCTCCTAGTTTAATACTTCTTTGTGCTCCATTGAGGTCCATCTATAGAGCATCACTGGGCTTAGTCAGATATTTGCATATGACCCAATTTTATTAGAATAGTTCATTGTATGACCTCACTGATTGAGTCTGCTTGTTCTTGAATGACATAACCGGATCAAAGGTCACTCTAGGTTGATATAATGTAGTTTGTGTAGTGGCCTAGTTCGGTTGTTGGCTGCCTAATTAGGTTCAGATGATGGTAGGCATTTTTTATCGGATGGTCTTCAACCTTTCTTCTTAAAGTCATAGCCAATTTTGATGAATTCTTTATTGGTTGTTGCTCTCTTTCTCTGTAGTTTTACCAAGATAGTCGTCGGGTTTTTATTTCAAAATGAGTTAGAAGTTAATCCAGAAATTTATTGTGCAGTTGGTCTAATATTTTTCACAAATGTCATCTCGTTTGACTAAGATATGCCCTGGGTGCCAGTTTTATGCATCCATTTTGTAAAGTGAGACTGGTCCGAATACATCAGATTTTGATTCAACATTTAGGCATTAATGGACATAGATATCCTATGTTTTAACTATTACGTTGACAAGCTATTCCATGAATTTATTGTGATCTGAATTCTCCAGGACAAAAATACACCAGATTCTCAAGTAACTGAAAATCAGGAGGTACATAATCAGTCTAATGCTCTAGACGAACCTAGTGTGTGTATATGTATTAAGCTTGGGAGTAATTCTTCATAACATATCTTATTATCCGTTGGTGAATGTGACAAGTTTTGATCATCTACTTTTCAGGAGGAACTCAAGTTTGGAGATCTTAATCAAGAAGAAGCTCAAATTAAATCAGACAAGGTGGAGATAGTAGAAGAAGGGAAGAATCTGAGGAACTCTGAATCAAAGGAGCAGAATCGTGCTCCACGGAGGAACTACCAGAACCAAAGAGGTGGCCGTGGTGGTGGATACTTTAATGGCCGTGGAAGTCGAGGCGGCAGAAGAGGTGGCAGGCCTTACCAGAATAGTCAGAACCAATACTACTATGTTCAGGTTGGAGACCATAACCCAAGAAGCAATCATGACAGTAGGGGTAGAGGTAGGGGTGGTACAGGTGGTGGTCGTAACATCCAGAACAATCACAGTGTAGGTTTTCAATCTGGGTAATACATCAATTCATTCGTGAACTCATTGTTATTAAGTGCTAACTGGCTGTCTATAACTTTGTGAAGAGATTCTTATAGCGCTTTTAGATGGAATTGTGTGGGCTGAATGAATGCCCCAACTGGGATGTCTTTCCCTTCTTTTGTATGGTCAACATGGGAACGGCTTCTCTTCGAAAATGATAGTTATAGATTCTGGTTTCTGCTGGCCTTGGTTTTGACATCTTATTAGTTAGTATGAAATATTTCGTTAGTTTTAGCAATTTATATGAGGCATAGTTAGTTAGATGTATCGTGGTTATATGGTTGTGGATTGACGTATGCTGGTTTCTCATGCTAATACATGTCGAATAATTGAGCTTTATTTGTTTATGATTTGAATAGCTTCAAGAAGTTTCGTATCTTATTTGTGTGTCCCGACAGATGAGTGGAATACACTTGTACTTCCTTTGTTTGGAAAGGAATCGATGCTTTGATATGTGTCTAGTTCCGAAAGAAGTGACACTTGATACGTTTCTAGTTTATAGTATTGTACACAAAATTCTCCACTATTGGCATTTATGGTGTAGTTTATGGTTTTGGAAAAGCACATCTACCTATGAAGAGAACAATTTATATACGGGATGTACCTGTGATGGATACTCTCAACTTGGCTTAAGAAGATTTTGCCTTGAAGAAGAAAAAGAAAGATGGGAGCACAGAATTCATCATCCAAGAAGACATCTCGAGTCCTCAAATTTCATTCATACCAGGAATGGAAAACCCATCTTGAATCCACTAAAGGAAACCCCAATCTGGTAATATCTCTGTCTGGGTTATAGTTATTTTAAGTATAACACCGAGTCTAGCTACTATCTATTTTCTTAAATCTGGGTGATTGATTGAATTGAAGGCGGTGATTGAGATTGGAACAGCATGGTGCAGCCAGTGTAAACGGCTAGAACCAGTCTTCAAGAGGTTCGCTCTCAAGTATACGGACGTCGACTTCATCAAAATCGACGCAGATGAACTTGGGGTACTGTCGACATGATATTTTTTCTTCTTTAGTTATTTTCTGAATATTTTTGTTGACAAAATGTCACATTATTGGGGTGGTAAAATACAGGACCTGGCTCGGGAATACAGGGTGGACAGGTATCCGACGTTCATAATGCTGAGGAATGGGAAAGAAGTGGACAGAATTGAGGGTGCTGATGAGTACGGACTCCAGAAGAAGATCAGGAAGTACTGCGGTTAACTGAAAGAGTTACATGCATAATTATGGTTGTGATTTCCAGAACTTGTCATAAAAGCCCATCTCTGTTATATACTTTCTATCAGAGACCTTGGGTCCTTAGCAGCTTGTAGATACAAGGTAGGTTTCAGTTTGTTCTAACTGAAGCCAAACAACCAATACTCTTCTGTCTGTGTGATGTAAAATGCTACTAGTGAATCTACTGGTTGTGATTATTATTATTTTTCCTTTTTCTTTCAAATAAAAAGATTAGTATGCAATTAGATAACAAACCGGGGAGAATACACAAAGATGAACCACAGTGACGCTAAGAGCGACCAAGGAACTAAACAACTTGCGACTAGAGCTTCACTTCGGTTCGGTTTAACCGACGGTTTCGGTTAAAACCGAACCGTTGTAACCGAATAACAGAAATCGTGGAACCGAATCGGCTTGGTACGACCGAACCCGAAGCCGAACCCAGAATAGCTCTGTCTAGGTTCGGTCGGGCGTTTTCGTTAACCGGAACCGGGTTTGAACCGAACCGGAACCGGGCCCGTCGGTTCGAACCGAATATTTGAAAAAGTGAACGTTGTGTATTGTCACTTCAGCCTTTAAGCGGTCAGTGACCGTTTGGCCTCCCGTTGGGAGGGTCTTTTCTGACATTTTTGTTTCCACTAATTATACTCACCCCTCCCTTACTCTACTATACATACCCAACACATTACCCTCATTTTTCCACACTCAAACTCATTCAACACTCTCCAATTTTCTCACATTTCCTCTCCCAAAATCATACAACACTCTTTCATTTTCTCATACTTCCTCTCCCAAATAATTCATTCACTATCAAAGTCTCTCAATCTTCCAACGTTGTGAATTGCAGATTTCTCTCATTCAACATCAATTGTGAAGCACCGATCAAGCAAAACATCCAACTCCTTCATCCTACACATTCCTTCAAGAATTATTCTTGGAGTTTGTAAATTTTATTTTTAGTTGTGCATTTTAATTGTTATTTGTTACTTGTTTGCTAAATTTTATTTTTATTTTTTTATCCAATCTTTAAGAAAAGATGTATTCCTCTCGTAATATTGAAATTGATATTAGTGACGTCGAACACATAATTGGTGTAGGTGCCGGTAATGATTTTGGTGTGGAAGAAAATGATTCGACACTAGGTACGAATAAAAGAACTCGTAAAGGTACAAAAAAGCCCGGTTTGAGATTTTATGGAAAAAATAGAGGATGGCTTAGATGACGATGGTAATCCCTAATATAAAGCCGCTTGCAATCTTTGTCAAAGAATATTTGTATATCATAAAACCTGTGGATTATGATCAATGAAAAAACATGTATAAAATGTACACAAACTTTTGTTAGATACACCCACCGTAGTGACCCGCTTGTCCAAACCCAACTAGGATATGACGCACAAGGTAACTTAGTTCCTTTTATGTATGATGGTCAGGGTACAGAAAGCATTAACTCATTATATCACCGCTACCGAAAAACCTATTAGTATGGCCGGCGATCCCGAGTTCACAAAATTTGTTACTACCGCGTTATGTCCGGGTTATAAGAAAATTGGTTGAAATACTAGTAGGAATGATATAATTGATTTATATAGTGTGAGGAAAGCAAAAATTATACAAATTTTTTTAAATTCTAATTTTACAATTGCTTGCACATCCGATATGTGGACCGGTAGAGATGATAGATAATATATTTGTGTCACCGCACACTACGTTGACCCAAATTAGAATTTACAAAAACGTGTTATTGCTTTTCAACAAGTCCCATATCCTTACAACGGTTTAAACATGGGCGATACTATAGTCGAGGTTTTTAACGAGTGGGGTATTAATGAACGAATTACCGCAATTACTTTTGACAATGCATCGGCATGTGATAGTGCGATAGACCATATACAAACGTTGATCTCAACACCCTTTGGCGAGCCTATTGGACACGTGCGTTGTGTATGTCACATTATTAACTTAATTGTACAAGATGGGTTGAAAACACCATTTCATCATGTTCATCCTATTCGTGAAGCTATTCTCTTTATTACGTCTTAAACCCGTCGAACCAAACGATTTATGGATACATATTTTCAAAATGGTAAGAAAAGAAAGAAATTTAGTATTGGTTGTAAAACAAGATGAAATTCAACGTACTTGATGTTACTTAGTGTTGGATACGAGTCACTTACCTCAAGTTTTTTAAGAGAATATGAAATTTCAATTTCCGTGTCGTCTTTGATTTGAAAGTCGTGGAAGCATAAACAAATTTTCTTGAACCATTTTATACCGCCACCAATCTTCTTTCGGGTATTTATTACCCAACTACGAACCAAGTTATTCCACAACTATGTTTTATAAGTAACCGTTTTAAACAAACTAGGGATAATATTATCTTAGGGGAGGTAATTGCGCATGTGGAAGCAAAATTTCTCAAATATTTTGAAAACATTCCTATGGAATTTTGTTTGGGTAGTATTTTTGACCCAAGGGCTAAGGATGAAATCCTAGAGTATATGATACAAATGATTTCGGAAAACATGAGTACCGATACTCACCGTCAAGTGATTACACCATCTTATGAAGAAGTTAAATCAACTCTTAATATTATGTATGAAAAATATGTTGTTAAGTATGGTAGGGGTAAGCAAGTTCATCATGCATCATATTCGAGTGATCCGACGGGTAAGGATAAGGCAAAAGTTGGTTTCTTTTATAAGAGTAGACAAACCACCCCCACCGGGGGGAATTGCGTCTCAGAATTACTATTGTACCTTAACACTAATTATTTCTTACAACATTCCGCGTACGAACTAGAATCACTAGATGTACTCGATTGGTGGAAACAACATGAATCCACATATCCAATTATTTATAATATGGCACGTGATATACTAACCCCTCCCGTTTCTACAGTGCCTTCAGAATCAACCTTTAGTGCAGGTAAACGAGTGTTGTCGGAGAAACGGACGTGTCTAACCCCGGAGATGTTGGAGGTTCTCATATGCTCAAAGGATTGGTGCGATGCCGACAAACAAATACAAGACATACACCCTTTGGACGTGACCGTGACGGAATTATTCAGAAACTTAGGATTAGGCGAGGCCGAACCGGCAAATCAAGACGCCTAGGCGACGAGATGGCAAATGAAGAATATTATTGTTGTTCATTTCAATAAGTTCATAATAGACAATGTAAGTTATCAAAATGCAAATGATAGATAGTTGAGTGGGTGCCAACCTAGTTGGGATGTACTTACACTATAGTGATGCACATTTTCTAACATTTTATATTTTAATTAATAACACAAATTTGTTTCCCTTTTTTGATTATTTGTCAAAGTTTATGTTCTTAGAAGTATTAAATAACACTAACAAACCAAAAGATATTAAAAAACATGGAAAACGAAAAAAAAGCTCGTTACCGGTTCTGAACCAGAACCGAACCGACCAACTTAACCGGTTTCGGTCTACGGTTCCGGTCCGGTTCGGGATATCCTCAAATCACCGGTTCGGTTAACCGGAACCGACAACAAGCCCTCTACCGGTTGACTGAACCGTTAACCGACCGGTTTTTGGCTTAACCGGTCCGGTTCCGGTTCGGTTCAACCGAAGATGAAGCTCTACTAGCGACCATAGCAAGCGCTAGCAATCAAATAAGTCATGAACCATCCAAGAAACTAGCCCAGAGAAGAGATGGCAAGGGTTGCTTTGTTAAGAACTCTCTTTTATTTTCCCCATTGTTGGATCAAGCACTGTTCTGTCTAGTGAAGCAATATAAGGTTGCTTTTTCGTCAATGTGTTCAAAGAACATTACAAAGATAGGCCGGCTATGATGGACTTGTGATGATTCAGATTCTCATTGATGAAAAATGGCTAAAAAACAAGGTCAGGTGTCCGAAACTCCAAATCAGCCGTTCAACAATGGTGTTAGGTTAGTGTGATTATTAGATAATAGAAGTATCTATGTTATAAATAGATTAACCTGTATAGTCTGCAAATAGGAGCATTTCTAAAACTTTTTCGTTGAGTTCAATACATGATTATTTACTTCCGTTCCCGATTACAACATGGTATTAGAGCTGAAACGATCTTAGGGATTCAGTCTCGAGTCTCAGACCGTTTTTTATTTCATTTTTCTACGTTCTTTCTTGTCCAAGAGATTCCGCTACCAAGGTGCTGCTGTAGCGGAGTTTTAAATTGTGAAAGCTATAGAGTACTACCTATGGTCACTACTGTATAGGGGTGTGCACTTAGAGTCTTTAGCTATGTTGTTTGAGCGGGGTTGCGATGGACTCTTATATGCCTTAGCTAAACTAGTGACTAAAATGCGGGATCGTGGGGTTTTTCTTTTAAATTTAATTTTGATTACTTGTTTGTAAGCCAAAACTCGTTTTACATGCTGTGGTATGATTCTTGTTCAGTGTCTACATGCATCTGCGTAATCGTTTGGCTGTCAAAGACCTTTGGGCATTTGACAAAAAAAGACCTTTGGGCACAAGAAGGTTACACTGTGGTGTAACCCCAACGTGACAATATCTTCGCATGGATCAACACTCTCCTCGATTATGGCTGCTGTTCAGTCGACACCCAACTATAGCCCGCAGAGATTTTGCATACACATAAAGGCAGAGCCGCCTCTAGCATTATGATGACCAAAAGTGAGTAATAAATTTGAGGGCCTCAAATATTTCCTAGACATATTCAGTATTGTAAAGACCTTTTGTGGGAATATGGTGTGCAATGTGCGTGCAATGTACGTGCTACATTCGTGTCGGCTCGTACGCCTCATGTTTTTATTTAATGTGTACAATTTCTATTAGTTCTCATTTCATGAAATCTCAAATTTTATTCTTAATCATCAAAGTGAATGAAAAATTCTCGAAAGATATGTGATGTATGTTTAAAGCATCCCATAAATTATATATAAAATGCGAAAATTATTTCAAAAATTGTATAAAATGCAAAACTATCCATATTATTTTTACATTTTGAGTCCCTCTATTTTTTGTGCCCCTAAGCGGCTGCCTTAACTGCTTAAATATTGAAAAAACCATGCATAAAGGCGAGCGTCTACCTGGAGAATATTATGGTTCCATTGTACAAAATCAACCTAGCGTTTGCTGGTGATGGCATGGAGTCGACGATCATAGTGGCCAACCGCAACTGCGATGGTCACTTTGCAAGCCACGTGGTCCTATGCTACGTAAGTTTTCTTCTACAAAATTACTTTCTTTACCTACCTTCTGGAAGTAGATTTTATGTATACCAATGCTAAAAGTTTCTTGGAATAACTGGGATTAATGGAAACTGTTTCGTAGCAATCAATCCGGAAGTCGTGAATAAGGAGGATCCGGTGTCTCTACCAGCAGTGGCAGTAGAAAATTGGTCTGATAGATCAATTTATACCGATGTCGTCTCGAGGGTTGGCATGGAGTGGTGAACGCTTTCATGGCCCTCCAGTTCTACCGTGAGTGCTGCATCCACGGTTCTGGCTCTCTTATCTTAGGTGCGCCGAGGGCCTACTTCCAGAGATGTTCCATTACGGTCGACAGTTCTATGAGGGAATCAATCAACGTAGTGGCATCAGAAGTGACTGAGAGTCCACCAGCAGGTGGCGAGTTCACATTCCATCAGTGCGGGATTTCTGAAGAAGGGGGACCCACAAATGTCCCACCGCTCCAGGGTGCACCTGGACCACCCCGTGCCATCGTTGTGTACTTGGCGTGCAACATTTCTATCCAGGCTGGCTGGTCGCATGACAACTTTGCTCAAGGAACCTTATTTTACGGCGGCAACGCTGGGATATGTGCGAGCTACAGTTTACAGCAGCCAGATGTGCACAGGCTGGAGAAGGCTTAGGCAACACCGTTTTCGCTCCAAAGGTTCTTCGCGGAGCTTTGGTTTCCATCGTGGGATGTTCCCCTTATAAGAAAATTATTTTAACTAGTTATTTGGGCTACCAATAATTATAATTTAGTATTTATAACACGAGTCGAAAGTGGTTAAAGCATTTCACCAGTACGAGCCCAATACATTTGTGATCATGTGTTTTGGACCATGGTGCATCGTAGTGTTATTATTTAGTGTGGTGTGGAAGTGTGAACTGATTGGTCATTGGGCTCTTTGATAGGAGGGCCTAGTGACTGCTTATGTTATTAGGTCCCGTCCCCTCTCCGCTCCCAAAAACCTTAGCTGGCTCTTAAAATATGACCAGCTTGGCGATTGTTAGTCCTATCGAAAAAACAACAAGAGAGGGAGTTGGAGGGGAAGATCCGTCGCTCAAGCACTTCAAATTCATGAAGTTTCGACGACTACGAAAGATGACTGGATCAAACAGTATATTTTTAATGTTATCGTTTATTTATTTACTGTGTTTTAATTCTTCTTATGAGATCCGTGAATTTACATTTAGTATCAGAGCCACCCATACGTTAGAATTAAAACCTAAAAGTCGAAAGTTATTTTTTTCTTCGATCAACAATGACGACCTCTTCCAACATTTTATAAAGGAAAAGTGCACACTGGATCATCTGTCGCCAGTTATGTGAAAGTGCAATACAGTTTTTCTGCACATGTACTCGTCATAGTTTTTTATTGTTGCTTTGATCTGTTACTGTGACGTTCAGAAACAAACATACTTGAATGTTAGATCTAACTTCCACTTTGTCATTCCCTTTGCAATTCTATAATCCGTGCACATGATAGAATGACATACTGGCACTATCCATTTAATTCATTCATGACTCTCCAGTAATAAAAAAAAAAGTGCAAAAACCACCTTACACTGTTTGAATACTGTAGGGGGTGAGAAAAATTCGCCCGAACTGCACCGCGTCAAACATGTTCGAAATTTAGGCATACATTCATATTGCTTTTGGTTACGACTACAGTTAACCCGAGCTTATTGCCAAAACCACCGCTTCAAACTGGTCTGCACTCCCCCCTCTAAGTGTACTTTACCAAATTGGTCAAAAATCCCATTTAGCTCCGCTATTGAATGTTCTCGTGGAGGGTGTTGGAACAATATTCTTCCCAGTTTTACAGGATCACGTGGCATTGGAAACATGCAACAACTACTTTTTCATCTACCAACCTCGTCACTGCCTGCCAATGGCATGGAGTGCATTTTGATTTTGGCTGGGACAAGTTATCGAATTTTGAGTTTTTCTTGAGCTTATTTTGTAGATTTGGGGCTCAGTGTAAGCATCCCAATTACACATGTCTTTGACTGGGAATGTTAACAAACTCGTCCAAAATGATGCCTGAAGTCTGATACAGAAAAGTATCGATAATTTTAAGAATTGATAGACGAGGTGAAGAAATAGAGAGAAATAGAGGCAAATGGGAAGAGATAGATAAAAGAGTAGGGAGAATAGGTTTCAAAGAAATACTTTTTCATTGACTAATAATGAAATATTACATCGCTTAAATAGGTAAAATAACAAACCCTAGACTAACCCTAGACTCCTATGGGCCAAGCCCAGATCAACTAAATACTAAACAATAATAATTAAATAACAAATAAATAAATCACTAGTAATTAACTAAATAACTAAATAATATGATACGCTATCCCGTATCACTCTCTCACCCTTATAAACCACCTTGCCCTCAAGGTGGGTGTTGAAAAAAATCTTCGATACTCTTCCCTGGGTCGAAGTGGCATCGAACAAGCTTGAGAACATTAGTTTGGAGGCCCAATTTTTGAAAAACGGATGCCAGAGTTGTGTTTGGGAGGTCGAAAAACCCTATAAAGGAGTCTAGGTCTTAAAATTTTGGAGCCGTGGCTTAAAAGTGAGCCAACAAGAAGGTCATGACTCACGAGCCGTTTGAGAGCACACGATTCAACCCAAGCCGGAAGGAAGCCGACCGTGGAGCCGAGCCAGTTAGCAGCGCGTGGCTCAAGCCGAGCTAAAAGAGAAGACGCAGCTAGATCGAGCCGATTTGGAGCCGAAGTCATCTTCTCAGCTAAATTGAGCCGAATTGCAGGAGGTCCTGGTCTCGACATCTTCGGTGGCGGAATGTAGGTTTCCTCTTTTCTTGGTGTTTGAGGAGCATGTTCGGCAGCCATTAGGGGACGTAGGTCGACTTGGGTTCGATGGGGGTCGCTAGTGCCTGTGATTTCTCCGGACGGAGACTGGCGGAGGGGGTAGACAAGTTCAGGCGAGTTTGGATCTCAATGAAAGCACCAATGATACATAAAGTATCGAGATTGGAAGAATTAGACAGATTTAGAGAAGAAGAATTCAAGAATTTAGGAGGAAGTGATTGAGTAACGAAGAGAATTGAGACAACAATAAAGAAATTGATATTGGAGTAAGGAGAGACTAGGGTTAAGAAAACTGATATTTCATTGACTGATTAATAATCAAACATTACAATGCTTAAATAGAAGAATAAAGCTAACCCTAACCTAACGGGCCAAGCCCGAATTAACTAAATAAATAAATAAATAAAATAATTAATCAAATAAAAACTACTTAACTGATAAATAACTAAATAATAATTATACGCAACCCGTATCACTTTCCCACCCTTAAAAACCACCTTGCCCTCAAGGTGGGTGTTGAAAAATTTGTCAATACGCTTTCCCGGATCAAATTGGCGTCAAGGGTCATGAAAACATTAATTTGGAGGCCCAATCTTGAAAAACGGGTGCCAGAATTGGATTCGGGAGGGCGAAGAACCCTAGAAAAGAGTCCAGGTCTTAAAAATTTGGAGCCGCGACTCACAAGTGAGCCAATAAGAAGTTCACGACTCACTTGGAACCGTCTGAGAGCCCACGGCTCAACCCAAGCCAGAAGGAAGCCGACCGTGGAGCCGAGCCGGTTACCAGCACGTTGCTCAAGACGAGCTAAAAGAGAAGACGCAACTAGATCGAGCCGATTTGGAGCCGAAGTCATCTTCTCAGCTAAATCGAGCCGAATTGCAGGAGGTACTGGTCTCGACTTCTCCGGCGGCGGAATGTAGGTATCCTCTTTTCCTGGTGTTTGAGGAGGATGCTCGGCGACCATTAGGGGACGTAGTTCGGCGTGGGTTCGATGGGGGTTGACAGGGCCTGTGATTTCGCCGGACAGAGACTGGCGGAGGGGGCCCACGGGTTCAGGTGAGTTTGGATCTGGCAGCTGCGACGGGCGGTTGAGGCCAGAGATTGACGGATGGGGATTTCTGTTAGGGGCTTCGCCGGTCCGGCGATCTGGAGGTGGTGTTTCGGTTGGGGCGGCATGCGAGGTGATCTGGTTCGGGGTTGTAGGATGTTGGGTCGCCGACATCAATGGCTTCCGTAGTTGCGGAGCAGACATTGGCGGCCCTTGTGGCTGGGGTTGCTCCTGCTGTTGGGTAGTGTTGGCGTATGATGGCGGCTACTGCTGTTCTTGCGATGACAGTGGCGTTTGATTCGCCCAAATCAATGGCGGCTCTACTGGGTTTGTGCCCGCGGCGGCGGCGATGGTGGAATCGACAGAGGACGCAGAGGTGTGGCTTGCTGCTTGGTGTTGGTTCGTCGGAACTTAGAGCAGATTGTGGCGGTGGCGATGGTTGTTCTTGTGATGGCGGCTGCTCTTCGTCTTCACCTAGTGTCTTTTTGATGCGACGCATCGTGTTCAGGCAGTCGTTCAGGGCACCCACGAGATCCGCCATGGTGGGTTCGGAAGTACGGTCCATTGTGATGAAAGTTGAGAAACGAACGACGCAGAGAAGATCTGACCACCGTTAACAATGAAAGCACCAATTGATACGGAAAAGTATCGATAAAATGAAGAATTGACAGACGAGGTGAAGAAATAGAGAGAAATAGACGCAAAGGGGGAAGAGAGAGATAAAAGAGTAGGGAGACTAGCTTTCAAAGAAATACTTTTTCATTGACTAATAATGAAATATTACATCGCTTAAATAGATAAACTACCAAACCCTAAACTAACCCTAGACTCCTACAGGCCAAGCCCGAACCAACTAAATACTAAACAATAATAATTAAATAACAAATAAATCACTAACTAATAATGAACTGAATAGCTAAATAATATGATACGCTATCCCGTATCAAAGTCTTTCTGTTCTTGTAATTATTAGGCCTCTGTCTAGAGACATGTGTTTATTGGACCGTCTTATCTGCTCCGTGAGGAGGGACTCTTGGTTCGGTAGAGTATGCTTGATACTGGTCGTACCGTCTTTCATTTTGATGGTTCGGCAAGGGCAACGGGCTGGAGGAGGAATTAGCCGAGATCATTGTTGAATCTAGCCTCAACCAAGGGGGCTTGCTAGCCCACGAGGGAAGCCCAACTGATCCAATGCCGCCCCAAGCCTTGGGACTTTTTGGAATCTTTCCACCTCTTTAGGCGTGGAAGGAATTGCTTAGTGCACAAGCACGTCTCGTGTTATTGGTTGGAAAGAATATTATTGACTCTATATTTGTTTTCTTATATTCTAACTCTATAAACAGTGTCATTCATAGAAGAGAGATTTGAATTGTGTGTAATCACTAAAAGAGTGAAGAAAAAGAGAGCAGAGAGAATTCATGTGTCACATTGATGCCAGATTCATGACTAACTTAAGTTATACGGAGGACTCTGTCCAATTGTATTGCCTAAAGTAACAAATTGTGAAAGTTGCTGAAATGAAGATAGAAGACACAGTAAGGGAGAAGATTCCAAACTAACCCGATTCACCAAAACGGGATTGGTGTTTTGTACCAAAAGACATAGCGTCCAAATTCATTCCATAAGTAGTAAATGAAATAGAAAAATCGCCATTTGAGGGCCTAAACCACGTTGAGAAGCCAAATATGGTGTGTTACCCACCTTATTTGTCCAGTGATTCTTCTCAAGATAGGTACATGCCCAACGCCTATCACAAGCATTCACTGAAGACCGTGGCCAGGAAAGTAAAATCTGTCCCTCGTTGCAGTTTGGTCCTCTTACAGTGCTGATATACCACCTACTCTATGGATAGATTTCACTAATGGTTTTTATATTATTCGACAACTTTTAAGAACAAAAGTTCTTTCCTAAACAATAAATTGTAATTTGAAAAACAAAAGAAAAGCAAAGAAGATAAAACACAAACCTATGTCCTTGCCCATTCCTCAAACACATATTGGAAATGGGGACCTGTGTTGCACCAAGCAGGGGCCATGGCCCCCCTACACTTTGAGAAATAATGAAACTTACCCGAGTGCTTTTAGATATTAACAAAACTGAATGCTAGTGGCCACCCTGTAATTTCTAAAATTACATTATGAACTCAATTTATACCTCTTGTATTTAACATGCCCCCATTGAAAATATTTTCTGGGTCCGTCGCTGGAAAAAGGAGATAAGATATGGTTGATTCCTTTCTGATCAGCTTATCTATGCAGTTTCTGCATCAGGTGAATAATAAACAATTACTAACAATTAAATGCAAAGGTCTGACAAGCCAAAATAGTTTGATCTCACACACGTATAAAAAAAAACACGTGTTTTATGCAACCTCGAAAGTAAATTTTAACGCGATTGGTAAGGGAAATAAACTCTTGAATATATTTTATTTGGAAAAGACAGAATATTACTGAAAAGTACTGGGCCAAAAAGTAAGAATAACTATATTTTTTGCTATCCAGCTGAAGTGGTTTCCATTTCTTCTTTCTATTTGTGGACAGCTCTAAATATTCTGGAATTTATTTACACACCCATACTCGTTTCCACATTTAGCCCTCATTCTGTTTTGTTAATCATATTTTCTATAAACCTGATCATAATCCGTGCTGTTGTCACTATGTTTAGGAGTCGTGAAATGATTGATATAGGCTCAACTAGGGATGCAAGTTCAAACCGGAAAAATCGCAATCCGAGCCGAACCGGGCGGTTTGGTTCGGTTCGGTTTGGAAGCAATTACGGTTCGGTCCAGGTTTGCAAAAATCACAAACCGTATAATACGGTTCGGTTTAGGTTTGAGATACCACAAAACCGTAAAAACCGAACCGGACTGTTTAAGTAGCATATTAGGTTATACAACTACCAAACTTGAGAACTTCTACAAATTTATCATATACAGTATGTACCTCAAAACCGAACCGAACCCATTAAATGGTTCTAGAAATGATGTAATATTTTATACTTTATTTTTTAATTGCTTGATATAGAAATTTTAGCAATCATTTGATTGTTGAATGAACTATTAAAAAAATTTAAATGAAATATTATATTTCCAGAAACCGCGGTTTAAAACCGAACCAAACCGGTCATTCACGGTTCGGTTCGGTCCGGTTTTGAGCCATAAACGGTCCGGATTAGGTTTGGGTTTTGCCCAAACCGTTACATGCGGTTCGGTTCGGATGGGTGCCAAAACCGGACCGAACCGAACCGTTTTCATACCTAGGCTCAACAACCATGGAGAATCCAAAATGCTAAGAGATGTAGTCTGTCTCGTTCAATGGCCAATGATAAAACACAAACACTATATGAATAGTAGAACACATAAGCTTACTCAGTATATAGATAAGTCGAAAGAGAGACATGAACGAACCCTTAATGGATTCAAGAAATCAAATCAAACAGATAAATAAAGAAACCCAGAAAGGGTTGGTGAAGAACACTGATTTCATTAGAGAGGAGATATGCCAAGACGGCGCGGAGAATTTTCACAGAGAATGCATCAGTCATTGCCCTAATCAAACCAACCGTTTCCTTATATGTGGAAACAACACAAGAGTCACCTAGAGAATCCAACGGGCAGAATTTGCACCGTTGGATGAAGAAGACAAATCAATCATCTCAGAGATGGCACATAAGTTTGTATTGTATTACAAAATAGTCTTACTGATTTGTAAAGCAGCAACATAACTTCTGGAAATAACAGAGAGACCCCAGAAGACTCAGCAATCTTCATTAAGCACTTGTTCTCCAAGAATCTTTGCAGAAAAGCCCTTCTTCAAAGTGAGACTTCAGCTAATACCCTCCCTCAAACTCAAGGAGGAGCAGACACCTTGAGTTTGTTCTTCAATGTGTGGAATTGTTGAATAGGAAGACCTTTGGTAAATATATCTCCTAGCTGACCTGCAGAATCACACCAAGTCACCAGTAATTGTTTTCTCAAAACTTTTTCCCTAACAAAATGATAGTCTAATTCTATGTGTTTTGTTCTAGCATGCATAATAGGATTCATAGTCATTAAAATTGCAGATTTATTGTCACAATGCAGAACAGGAGGATCAGCTAGAAATAAATGTAACTCTTGAAAAAGATATTGAAACCAACAGATTTCAGCAGTGGTAGTTGCAAGAGCCCTATACTCAGCTTCAGTAGAGGATCTTGCAACTGTTGGCTGTTTTTTTGCAGCCCGGTGAATAGGTTAGTGCCTAAAAATAAGACAAATCCTGTTGTGCTTCTTCTGTCAGTTGGGTTACCAGCCCAATCTGAGTCAGTGAAAGCACTAAGATCTATTGCACTGGGTTGATAGAGAATACCACGAGTGCTAGTTCCTTTGAGATATCTAAGAATGCTTTTAGCACCAATCATATGAACATTTGAGGGATTATGCATAAACTGACAGAGATGATTGACAGCAAAGCAAATATCAGGTCTAGTGAATGTTAAGTATTGCAAGGCACCCAAAAGTTGTCTGTAAGGAGTTGAATCAGGTAAGGGAATCCCATCAAGAGCATGAAAGTTGGATCCTGATGCAGTAGGAGTAGGACAAGGAGTGCAGTTATGCATATTGAATCTATGTAGAAGATCATTTATGTATTTGTGCTGATGAACAAAGATGCCATGTTTTGTTCTATGTATTTCCAAACCCAGAAAGTAGGTCAATTGACCAAGAGAATTCATATTGAATTCTGAGTTTAATTTGTCAATCAAGTGATGCATATAGGTATGATCATTTCCAGTGAGTATAATGTCATCAACATAAAGCAAAAGAATAACAATTTTGTTATATCTAATAAACATGGATGAGTCAGCAATAGAAGCAACAAAACCAAGAGATAAAATGAATCTAGTGAATCTGTCAAACCAAGCTCTAGGAGCTTGTTTGAGACCATAAATAGCTTTGTTCAATTTGCAAACATGATTAGGAAACAAAGGATCTTTGAACCCATGGGGTTGTTGCATATAGACAGTTTCCTTTAAGTGACCATGAAGAAAAGCACTTTTAACATCAAGTTGAAGAAGAGGCCATTCTTTAGAAGCAGCTATGGCTAAAATAGTTCTAACAGTAGCATGTTTCACCACAGGACTAAAGGTTTCATCATAGTCCAGACCATGTGTTTGATTGAAACCTTTAGCAACTAATCTGGCTTTGTATCTAGATATAGTGCCATCAGGATTATATTTTGTCCTGGACACCCAGTTAGTCCCAACAACATTTGAGTTGAGGGGAGGAGTAACAAGTGTCCAGGTGTTTTGTTGTTTGAGGCTAGAAAATTCCTCAGTCATTGCTTGCAGTCACTGAGAATGTTTTCTAGCCTCATTGAAGCAAGTAGGATCAGTTAAGAATGGAGAGATATCAGTATTACCAGAATTGGTGCTGAATCCAACAACTTTCTTTTTAAAGATGACAGACTTGCTTCTGGTCTGCATGGGGTGGCCTACAGTAGGAAGATTCTCTGCTTCAGAACCAGGTGCCATGCCAGAGCTTGAGGAAGGGACTCTATTAGGGACATCAGAGTCAGGCAATGGCTCATCATTGAAGATAGCTGGCTGCACTGCTGGGGATGAAGTGGAAACTGCCTGATACTGAGGCACCTCAAAGACCTGTGTAGTTCTGTTCTCATCAGTATGATCAAGTGTAGTATCATCATGAGTGGCAATGGTAGGATCAGGTGTAGTAATGTTCTGGTTATAACCTGAAGAGTCACAAAAAAAGGAGTCAGAAATAGATGAAGAAGAGTTAGAAATATAAGGATCAGTACAAGTAATATTTGTGGTTGCAGGATTTGAAGAATTAAACACAGAAGTTGGCAAAGTAATTGGTACATCACCAATTTTAAAAGTTGACTTGTCTGAAGTAGGAGCAGATTCAGTTACAGGTTTTTGATAAGGAAAAGTAGATTCATCAAAGATAACATCTCTGCTAATAAAGAATTTTTGTTTGATTTTATCAAAGCAAACATACCCTTTGTAATTTTGAGCATACCCTAAGAAGACACATTGTGCAGTTTTAGGATCAAGTTTTGAAGTGTTATAATGTCTTAGATAGGGGTAGCAAGCACATCCAAAAACTTTAAGTCTAGAATAGTCAGGAAGAGTGTTGTAGAGTAATTCCCATTGTGATTTGTTGTTTGTGTTTTTGCTAGGCATACAATTAATTAAGTAGACAGCAGAAGCAAAGGCATGGTACCAAAAATATTTAGGTAAATGAGCTTGAATCATCAATGTAACTGCAGTTTCCACAATGTGTCTATATTTTCTTTCAGCAACACCATTTTGTTGAGGAGTACGAGGACAAGACTTTTGATGGACAATGCCACTATTTTGCAAAAGTTTTTGAAAAGTAAAGGACATATACTCACCACCTCCATCTGATCTTAAAACTTTAATAGAAGCATTGAGTTGATTTTCAATTTCAGTTTTAAACTTATGAAAGACATTTAAAACTTCTGATTTGTGATAGAGAGGAAATAACCAGGTAAACTTAGAGAACTCAATAAAAATGACATAAAACTTATATCCATGATAAGACTTGGTACTTGAGGGACGCCAAACATCACTGTGAATTAACTTCAGAGGTTCAACAGAAACAGAATTAGAAGATTTATAAGGTAACTTAGTCATTTTGCCTTGCAAGCAGTGTTCACAAACAGTACTAGACAGATCAGATAATTTAAAGTCTTTGCACATATTTGAAGCATAAATAAATATAAGTTTAAGTGTATCCTCAGAAGGATGGCCTAATCTGGCATGCCAGAGAGGAGATTTCACACTTTTTCCTAAATATCCACACTTGGAAGAAGCTTGATTATCATTCTTGAAAGAAAAGGGTTGAGAGTAGATAGGGTAAAGGCCATTTTCACCGTGTCCTTGATACACAGTTTTGCCCAGAAGTTTGTCCTGGATATAAAAGGTATCTGCATCAAAATAGAAACTACAATTATGTTATTTACATAATTGATAAACTGATAGTAAATTAGTAGCTAATTGAGGAACATGAAGAGTATTTTCAAGAGAAAATGAATGTGTAGGAGTGTGAATAGAGGCAGTACCAGAGTGAGTTATTGGAATGGAGTTACCATTTCCAACAGAGGCTTGATAAACACCATGATAAGGGGAGCTTAGAGATAGATTACCAAACTTTCTTAAAATGGAAAGGTAAGCTTTGAAGTTTACTTCTGGTTTTTCCATCATCCAATCCACATCGAATGAAACCTGGCGAAAAAGAAAAAGAAAAGGGGGTACGGAAGGTTTTATTACCCTCTCCTTTCAGTCGAGCTGGTCTACGACCACCCTCTCGATCGATAGATGAGAAGCGCACAAAGAATGGAGTATATAATGGAAGGATTTGAAATGGCCTCGTCTTCTTTGTCCCCTCCCGTTCCACTCGTCTCCGGCCCGGTGAGTGTATTCATTGGCTACCCTATTTGCCCTATTATAAAGCTCCCTCGCAATTCAAATAATTCACAAAAGCCCTTCTTTTGCTTGAAATACCCCACTAGTCCTTGCTCCGGTATTGGTTGGTGCCGATGAGGGAGGATACGCGGACTTTGTCTTCCTTTCGTTATCTTCCGCTCGGGGGATTCAGCAGTCATGTGATTGTTGGCACCAGTGTTAGTCAACCAATAATCAGGGTCAATAGATGGAGTAGGACCAGTAATAGAGGGAGTAGAGACAATGTTCATAGCAGTAAGAGATGTAGGAGGTTTCTTGCTTTGAAAGGCATGATCCATTCTGTGCCAGCAATCAATTGCAGAATGGAAATCAAGGACACATATTTGACAATTAAGAGGATTTCCGTTTATATCTCTGCTTCTAGATGGTCCTCTACCCCCTTGACCACCTCTGCCACCCCTTTGAGAGTCATTCACTCTTCCTCTATTGTTGTAACTTCCTCTTCCAGAATAATTAGAGTTATAACCTTGATTGTAGGAATAGTTAGGGTTTTGACCTTGATAACCAGACCCTTGACCATAGTTAGAATTAGTGTTTTGACCAGACCTTTGATTGTAATTAGGGTTTTGACCTTGATATCCAGATCCCTGTCCTTTAGAAATTAGATCCATTCCCAGAAGAACCATTACTAGCACCACGGCCACGGCCAAACCCAGACCCAATAGACATATCAGCAGCAGACCCAACAAGATCAGATGACACAGCAGATGCAGATTGAGATTCTATCATATTTTCTTCAGCTTTTAATAACACATGCAGTCCTTCAAAAGAGATTTGTCTGGGGTAAGAGACAAATTGACTCTTATCCCAGATCTAAACAAATTATATTCAGGTGGTAAACCATGTAAGGCATAAAAAATCATATCCTGATCTTCAACATGAACCATAGCAGATGAGAGTTTGTCCCTTAGGGTTTTCAATCGTTGCATGTAGAGATCAATAGAATCCGATTTCTTAAGAATAGTTTGAATTTTAGATCGAATTTGCATGATATTGGAGCGAGTAACAGAGGCATACCTGTTCTCGAGAGAAACCCAAACACCGCGAGAAGTTTGCTTACCCACTACCTGAACGAGAGCTTCTTGTGTGAGAGTTGCAGCAAGAAGAGTGAGAACCGTCTGATCTTGGGTGACCCAAGCGTCATATGCCGGATTCCGAATCGTCGTGACTACACCATCACCGTCGATTGTGTATTCTGAGGGACAATGTTTAGATTCATCGACATAACCAAACAGAGATTGGGTTTTGAGGACGGATGAGATCTGATAACGCCATATCACATAGTTGTTTCCATCCAACTTGAATGGAACCAGATTATGAATATAGGAGAGGAGAAAATGGATTTGATGGCTCTGATACCATGAACGAATCCTTAATGGATTCAATAAATCAAATCAAACAGATAAACAAAGAAACCCAGAAAGGGTTGGTGAAGAACACTGATTTCATTAGAGAGGAAATATGCCAAGACGGCGCAGAGAATTTTTACAGAGAATGTATCAGTCATTGCCCTAATTAACCCAACCGTTTCCTTATATGTGGAAACAACACAAGAGTCATCTAGTGAATCCAACGGGCAGAATTTGCACCGTTGGAAGAAGAAGACAAATCAATCATCTCAGAGATGGCACATAAATTTGTATTGTATTACAAAATAGTCTTACTGATTTGTAAAGCAGCAACATAACTTCTGTAAATAATAGAGAGACCCTAGAAGACTCAGCAATCTTCATTAAGCACTTGTTCTCCAAGAATCTTTGCAGAAAAGCCCTTCTTCAAAGTGAGACTTCAGCTAATAAGACACACACCATATGGCATGTGCCTCGCCTTAGTTTTTGAAAAGCAACACTAACACGCATATTCTTACAAAAAAAATCAATGGTGCTCATCGTAAACTGGGAAAATGATACACCTTTATTTAGAACGCAGTACTTGGTAACTCCTGGCTTCGCCTATAGGTCGAACAAAAAGTGCATTATGGCCTAAATCAAAAGACGATTCTTTTTCCAGAAATAGCAGAAGTAGGTAAAGTAGTTGATACTATCGCGTTCGAGTGGGATGTGTATATTTCTCAGAAATAGTGATCAGACTAATGGGCCACCTGGTTGAAGGCAAACTTACTTTGAATCCAATGCCCACCAAGAACAGATCATGAAGAATTTCGCAAGGTTACATTCTAATTGGAGACTTGGCAATGAACTCAAAATCTGTCTTCTTTTCACAAATGGAAGTATTCGACAATCCAAAATGAAACCAAAGATTCTTAGCACATAGCATGTGGTAACCTATTCTAACGCGTCAAATATACATCATTACCTGATCTTATGTTGGAATATTGTTCAAGTGAATTTCAGCCGTTCAGAAAACAGAATAACAATGATTCCTTCAGCCTGCTTGATATTTGGAAAACAGCTCATTGTTTCAAGAGTTTCGCTATCATCATCAGCCCTATAAATGAGGCCTCGTCCCCAGTGTATTTCAATCATCAAATTCAGCAAACACCAGAGAGCAATTACCAATCACCGAGTTCAAAGATCACCTCAAGAAATTTCGAAAACCAACCAGGAAAACTAGAGCCATGCAGCATTCTTTCTCTTTGATGCACCAATATTCTTTTGCATCGCCGTTGATGAAGACTTCGTCGATGAAGCCTTCACGGATTGTTTCTTTCCATTCAACTGCCAGATGGAAGGCTCATTTCGAAGCCTCCAAAGCAACATCAAAACTTGTTAGTAGTCTTAACAACAACTATGTACTCTAGCTAATAAGCTCAAATCTAGCCAGTATGTAGATATTGGTTTCTCATTGTTTGTTACCTTCGTTTGTGAAGATGGTAGTCGAGTTCACAGCTCCATGGTGCGTGCCTTGTCGATCTATGGAACCATTTGTTGAAGATTTGGCAGCCTCATACATGGATGTGGAGTTCATCAAGATAGACGCAGATGAGCTTATGGTATGTATAAATTTGATCCTTAAACCATGACTTTAAATAGAATTTAAGGAAAAAGCTTCCCCAAAATGATACTAATACGATTATGAATCTGGAAACTGCAGGGAGTGGCCAGTGAGTTTCAGGTGCAGACGATGCCCACGTTTGTGCTGATAAAGAACGGTTTAGTAGTTGATAAAGTTACTGGGGTTAAGAAAGAAGAGCTCCAGAGCAAGATTCAACAGCAAAATTCTTATTCTTCTTCCTCCTGTTATTAGTTAGTCACAAGTCTGAGGCTCCTCTAGATTAATTCTTCCTTCATTGATTTGGTTGGCGTACATGATTGGAAGCCTACGCGCACAGCTGAAAAAGAATACAATGGCGAAAATCATCATGCTCATCATCATCTTCACCGTCTTGATTGTTTCTTTCATTTGGATTGATATTGTAATTCTTTATTTATAGAGTAATAAAATAACGACAACTTCATTTTTATTCATTGTGCACTTTACTTTTCTGGAGTGAACAAGTTCTTCATTTGTGTTCGCTATAACTTTCACAAATTAGAATTAATGAATCGGAGCAATCTTACTAGCACTACAAGAAGAAAAAGATTTAAGTTACACTTTTGATTGCATCTGAAACAAAAAGTGATGATCGTGTGGTATACACACTACCGATAAAAAATGATTGAAACGGCGGAGGAAAACGCCTTAAAATGCATGGCAACCGCCGTTAATAAGGGATATAGAGGTTCACATGGCGGTGAAATCTTCGCTGTTAAACTAACCCCTTTTGAAATATTACAGGCGATTGGTTAGAACAGTTTCTATTCTACTCATGTTCAGATGCCTAGGATGATGAGTGAGTTAATAGAGAAATTAGGGTTTGTATATTGAAGAACCAAAAGGCATAAGAACAAAGACAATGGATCACAAAAAATAAGGAGTCAATTCGTTGAATGAAGAAAACCCTAGAGCTGAGACTAAATACATCAAGAGAAAGTAAATAGGACTGCTCATGAACGGTCGTATAAGAGCATCTCCAATAGGTTATTTATATGACGGTTATCTTCAAAATATAAATAAGATGGGAAAAACATTGTCTCCAATAGGCTCTCTATTACGCTCTTTATTTTAGCGGATAGTTATCCCGCTCACTACTTTTGACGAGCCAGATACATAACTTCATATTTTGTTTACCCATGTTCTTAGCGGTTATGTCCTGAATTCCTTAAAATTCCCATACAAGAAATATTGAGAATGTGCCACGTGTTATTTAGCTAATCATTTAACTAACACTATTGAAGCGCTAACTAAATTTTTACAATATCTAAAATAGAAATGTTAAATTTTCATCAAATTATAAATAACTTTTAACTAGTACTATTGGAGATGCTAATAAGGCTGGAAAACAGCTAGACAATTAGGAGAAATACTACAATACATATGGAGCACAATAATTATGTTTAAGCATAGGGCTTCAGTCATAATGGGCCAGAAGAGCATGGTCTTGTATTATAGATTTTGGGCTTGGGCTAGTATCCGATCCAGTAGTCTTCATAAGTTTAACAGCCTCCCGTAAACTCATGGTGGTTTGGACCGAACCATGAGTTTAGTTGTAAATCCAGAAAATTGAGTTGGAAATAAGGCTTTTGTGAACACATCTGCTATCTGATCTGCAACAGAAATAAAATCAACCATAAGTTCTTTATTTAGCACCTTTTCACGCACGTAATGGTAATAAACTTCAATGTGTTTGGTGCGCTCATGAAAAAGTGGATTAGAAGATAAAGAAAAATCAGAAATATTATCAGTCCAGATTACGGGAAAGTGAGGAATTTGTAACCGAAGATCACGAAACAAAGTTTTGAACCATGAAACATCTGCAACAGCAGTGGCAAGAGCGCGATACTCTGCCTCAGTAGAAGAGCGAGCAACTGTATCTTGTTTCTAGGAGGCCAAATGTGTAGGATTTGGACCCAAGAACACAACAAGACCTGTGGTACTACGGCGACTGGTAAGATCCCTAGCCCAGTCAGCATCTGTAAAGACATGTAAAGGAAAATGTCCTTTTTGATATAAAACGCCATTGTGTTTGGTTCCTTGGAGATACCTAAGAATACGTTTAGCACCACTCAAATGATTTTCAGTAGGAGAATGCATAAACTGACACAAGTGATTCACAGAGGTGCCTGTTTAAGGCCATAAATACTCTTTTTAAGTAAGCATACATGATTTGGCAAGGAGGGATAAACAAATCCCCGAGGTTGCTGCATAGAGACAGTTTCATGTAAGATACCATGAAGAAATTCATTCTTCACATCAAGTTGTTGCTGAGGCCAAGAAAAAGTAGCTGCTAAGGCAAGAATGCATCGAAAAGTGGCATGCTTAGCCACATGGCTAAATGTTTCTGTGTAATCCAAACCTGGGGTTTGGTGAAAGCCCTTGACAAGTAATCGTGCTTTATATCTAGACACAGTACCATTGGGGTTGTATTTTGTCCGGTACACCCATTTGTTGCCAATGACATTGGCATTTGGGGGACAAGGTACAAGAACCCAAGTGTTTTGTTTCTGGAGACTATGAAATTCATCAGCCATAGCAGAAACCCATTGTGAATGCTTAGAAGCTTCACTAAAAGAAGATGGATCATGCCAAGTAGTAGCGGTAGTAGAGAGAAACCCAGAATGAGAACTGGGCAAAGAAGAATAAACAGAACCTGTAAAGGGTAGTTGCTTCTTAGTGATCCTTGATTTGCTTCTAGTTCTCATAGGATGAGAGTTAGAGGGGTGAGTGTTGGGCATCATTGGACTAGTGGATACCAAGCCAAAACCTGAGGGACCCAGATCATACGAGAGTATAGTATCAGTAGGTGTAGTATCAGAAACTGGAGTCACCCCAGGTGGCCGCATTTCACCATTAATGTCCTCAGTAGTGTGGTCAGTGTCTGAGGAAGACAATGATAAGGGAACCGAGGGGAGGTACGTAGTGGGGGGAGGGACATAAGTGCCTGATATAGAATAATCAAACTTGTCAGTACTGGGAATATCATGAGTAGGAGAATTGCTAAGTTTGGGAAAAGGAAGAGAATATTCATCAAATATCACATCCCTTTTAATGAATAATTTATTGCAACTATTGTCAAATCACAAATAACCTTTAAACCCATCCGCATAGGTTAAAAATGTACATTTCTTAGTTCTAGGATCAAGTTTAGATTTGACATAAGGTGTGAGACATAGATAGCAAGAGCAGCCAAATACTCTAAGTTTAGTACAGTCAGGTTTCTTGTGAAATAACAGTTCAAAAGGTGATTTATTTGAAGTGTTAATGCTAAGCATTATGTTGATCAAATAGGTAGCAACAGACACAGCATGATACCACAAATATTTAGGCAAAGAAACATTGTGCAATAAGGTTATAGCAGTTTCAACAATATGACAGTGTTTTCTTTCAGAAACACAATTTTGTTGAGGTGTATGAGGACAAGACATTTGATGCAGTATACCGTTATTTTGAAAGAAAGTTTAAATACAAAGGAGGTGTAGTCTCCCCCACCATCAGATCTAAACACTGAAATAGAACAGTTAAGCAATTTTTCAACAAAACTTTTGAATTTAGGGAATGTGGTCTGAACTTCTGATTTGTTATGCAAAGGAAAAAGCCAAGTAAATTTAGAGAAACCATCAATAAAAAGAACATAATATCTAAACCCATGATAAGACTTAGTTGAAGCAGGACCCCATACATCAGAATGGACAAGCTGCAAGGGTCTGTCAATAACATAAGTAGATTGTTCATAAGGTAACCTTGATATTTTACCAGCCAAAAAAGACTCACAAATAATAGACATAGAAGAGACAGAACAATTGACACATTTTGACAGAATGGCATTTGAAGGATGTCCCATACGAGCATGACAAATTGGATACTTGACTTGAGTACCCAAGAAGGCTTGAGGTGAAGACAGAGAAGAGACAGACTGGGACTGTTTGGGGGTATAAACCATTTTTACTCAAAACCTTGTGTAAAGTTTTGCCTGTTGCCATATCCTGAATGCAGAAGATTTGAGCATAAAATATAAATCTAACATGATGTTCAGTACATAACTTATGAACAGACAACAGATTGGTAGACAAATCAGGTACATGTAAAGTATTGGACAATTTAAAATTAGAATTCGAAGTTGAGAGATGAGCAGTACCAGAATTGTGAATTGAAAGAGAATATCCATTACCAATTGTGACTTGATCTGAACCTTGATATGGATCAGAAATAGAGAGATTCTTGAAATCACGCGTCATGTGAGAAGAAGCGCCAGTATCAGTGAGCCAGTACGCTGGTGAGGGCGTCTCAGGATGAGAAGAAGCAGTAAGAGCAGAGAGTTGCTCAGGTAGAGTGCGTCCTTGGTAGGAAATGTCCATACGGTGCCAACAATCAAGAGCTGAATGATAATCAACTCCACAGATCTGAGAATTGATTGGGGTTTTGCCATTTTTGTTGTACCGAGATCCATAATTTGACAGATTGATGTTTTTATTGCCTGAATAGTTAGAGTTGTAGTGATTACGGCCGCCACCCATGTTAGGGTTTTGGCCATAACCACCACGAGACCCATATCTTCCCCTGTTTTGGTCAAAACAACCACCTCTTGAACCAGAACAACCATTAGGGTTTGAATAACCACCACGAGAACAGAAAGAACCATTTCGACCAGCCCCGCGACCACGACTGTTTGAAAAATTTGTGTTGTGAAAGTAAAAAGCAGTAAGCAACCCAGAATAAAAGGGATTAGCAGTATGTTGAGACTCAAGCATTTTTTCTTCAGCTTTGAGAAGAACATGCAAATCAGTGAAGCTCAAAGGAGCAGTGTGTGGACGCAAAGAGGTGTGAAAAATATTGTATTCAACAAGAAGACCATTTAGAGCATATAATAACACATCTTCATCATCAATTCGAACAAAAGATGCTAAAAGTTTATCACGAAGAGATTTAAACTTTTGCATGTATAGATCTATAGAATCAGATCGCTTTTTGAGATTTTGAAGGTCAGATTTAAGTTGTAAAATATGAGATCGAGAAAGTGAAGCATATCGTGACTCAAGGGTTAACCAGACAGAAAGATAATTAGTCTCACCAATGACCAAAGAAAGAGCCTCGGATGATAAAGTAGCATTAAGAAGTGTAAGGATGGCTTGATCTTGGATATCCGTGAAGTTGGGGTTGACCTTCGCTGAGACGGAACCATCATCATCAGAGAGTAACTGTGGCGGCGCCGAAGAAGAGCCATCCAAATACCCAAAAAGAGACTGTTTTTTGAGGATTGAAGTTAACTGGTGACGCCATAGAACGTAGTTAGTGCCGTCAAGTTTGTGTGGCATGAGGTGAATATTTGATAGTAAGGTGAGAGGATTTGAGCCGGAGGCCATGATTGATGTCGAGAGCATAACAGAGAAGGCTCTGATACCATAATAGAGAAATTAGGGTTTGTATATTGAAGAATGAAAAGGCATAAGAACAAAGACAATGGATCACTGAAAATAAGGAGTCAATTCCTTGAATGAAGAAAACCCTAAAGGGGAGACTAAATACATCAAGAGAAAGGAAATAGGACGGTTCGTGAACGGTCGTATCTAACGGCTGGAAAACAGCTAGACAATTAGGATAAATACTACAATACATATGGAGCACAATAACTAGGTTTAAGCATTGGGCTTCAATCACAATGGGCCAGAAGAGCTTGGTCTTGTATTATAGATTTTGGGCTTGGGCTAGTATTCGATCCGTTTGTCTTCATAAGTTTAACATGAGTCTAATAGGACATACTATGACCATTGTTTTGCTTCCCGAATGACAAACTGCAGTTATGCCTAAGTCATTTTCAGTATGGATAACTCAACATAAGGAGCCCTAGAAAACAAACTCACACGAGCGAAGGGAGAATTTGAACTAGAATATGGAATGGAAGGAAAAAATAGCGGGAATTTAATCAGGTTGAAGGCACTATAGTATACCCGCACCTCACCTCACCTGGTATGCTACTGCTGGGTCTTGGGGCCATGGCTTGTCCTAGTAAATTCCGACAAAGCGGACATTGAAATTCCAAGCCATGACACTATATTTATTATCCTCCTCCAACACGACAATCTTGATTCTATGAGACCACACCACAAGTCAGAAATTGAGATGGTAATATATACAAATATGAAAAACCAATACCGAGTTGGTGAAATTAGGCGTTGGAATAAGTGACTTGAATGAATAAATCACCAAAAACAACTAATGGATCCGCTTACCCTTTCTTACGAATGAATAAGATTCTTTTGCGTGTTCGTACGAATGCATTCCTACGAATGCCTTGGGTGTTCGTACGAATGACTCCTGGAGGAGGCAACTAGTTGTTTCCTTGTAGGGTAAGTTCAGTTCGGGAATAATATGGGCAGTATAAATAGGTCCATTGGGGTCTAGAACTGATATGAAAATATTGTAATTCGTTCCCCTTGATAAATAAATGTTCTTCTTCGCCCGTGGACGTATTTATCAAATTTTGCTAGCAAACCACGTAAAATCTCTTGTTCGTTGTTTCATTTATTGTTTCGTGAGGTGGTTTGTCATAAAGAATAACTAAAGAATAACCGAAGGTTGGTAACTGGTATCAGATCCGGGTTATTGAAATCCACCAGGAAGATGTCCGAATTGATGCTGAAGATCGACATGTTTACAGGAGGGAACGATTTTAGTCTATGGAGGATCAAGATGTGCGCCTTATTGAAGTGGCAAGGCATTTGGACACCATTGGCCGCAGACAAATACGAGATGGATGTTGCATCAAAGGAGTATAGGCGATAGGGGAGTAGGCACACTCGACGATCATGTTGTGCTTATCAGATATCGTTTTCAAAGAGGTCGCAAATCAGACAACAACAACATCTTTATGGATTAATTTGGAGAGCCTCTACATTGCGAAGTTACTCACCAGCAAGTTGATGCTAAACCAACAGTTGTTCAGTTTGCGGATGATAGAAGGTATGGCTCTCAAGATTATCTCGATCAACTAAACAAAATTCTTTTAGATTTTGCGTAATATTGATGAGAAGATGAATGATGAGGATACAACCTTATCTTGTTTGTTTCTTTACCTCCACACGAAAACTTCGTGCAGTCCTTTATTGTGAATAAAGACAACATATCCGTAGAAGAGGTGAGATCAGCTCTCCGGCTAGAGAACTACACCATAAAGGCGCGGGAAAAGTACAAAAGACCATGCTTCCGAATTGATGGAAGCACAATGCAAGAAGGATAAGAAGAGTAAGAGAAATTCTCAACCGTGGCAGAACGTAGGAATACTTCAAGGAGGGTTATTTTTTGCTAGCTGATGACCTCACACATTAATCCAATGTGTGGTTTCTTGACTATGGGGCTTCATATCATATTTTCCTTAACATGGAGTTGTTCTCTACATATAGCCCTGTAGATGGAGGGAGTGTCTATGTAGAAAACGGGGCCGTCTGTAAGGTGATCGAAAGCGTTTCAATTAGATTCTAGAAGAACATGAACTTTGAGGGATATCATGCATGTACCACTTCTTATAAATATATAGATTTCCCTGAGTCTACTCGACAGTAAGGGTTTTAGTTTCAAGGGAGAGGGTGGAGATCTCGCGTCTGCAAGGGTTCAAAGGTGATTCTCAAGGGAGTCAAGGATGAGACTTTGTACATGTTACAAGGTTAAACGATCACATGTCCTTTAGGAGTTGCGTTAGCTGAGATTCAGGATTCAAATCTAACCAAGCGGTGGCATATGAGACTCGAGAGTGAACATGGCATGCATGCACTTTTCAAGAAGGGCTTCTCCTTGGGAATACGCCCAAGAGCCTAGGGTTTTGTGAGCATTACGTGTATGTGAAGCTATAGCGTAGCAAGTTCCCAAAGACAATTCACCGAAGGAAAGGCACTTTGGATTATATTCTCTCGGATTGCTGGGGTCCCTCTCGAGTTGAGGGGTTGGGAGGTCACAGATAATTTTTGAGTATCATTAATGATTATTCAAGGATGAGTTGGATTTTCATAATGAAGCATAAGAGTAAAGCCTTCGATAAATTCAAGGAGTGGAAGACACTAGTAGAGACTAAGGTGGGGAGTCCTTATGGAAAATCAAGATGCGTGCTTTGTTGAAGCATTAAGGTCTTGGTTGAAGAAGGGCACATATACATCCACCGACACGTATGAGCCGAGGGTCCTCGCAGATGAGGTAATCACTTAAGTCGTAGATCAGGAGACGGCGACAACTTTAGGGTTGAATTTGGAAAGCCTGTATATGACAAAGTCGCTAATCAACAAGTTGATGTTGAAGCAACGATTGTTCAGTATGCACCTGTCTGAAGGTATGCATATTACAGATCACTTAGACCAGTTAAATACTATTTTTCTTAAGCTGCACAATAGTGATGAATTGGTGAGTGATTAGGATACTGCCTTATTTCTGTTGGTATCTGTTCCTACGTCATATGAGAGTTTCATATAGTCTTTTCTAGTTTGAAAGAGACTATAACTCTTGAAGAGGTATCAGCTCTTCACACCAGGGAGATGCATCATAAGGATGCATTCACATATAGTGAAGATCATGATTCACGATTGATAACCAACAGAAGCAACGGTAAGGAGGGAAAGATACTTTCGGGATCTAAGTTACCGAAATACGTCTATGTCTACTGTAAGGAGAAAGGGCACTGGAAGATAGAGTGTCCTAATAAGAAACCTGGATCTGCAGCCTTAGTTGAAGGTGGAGGGATTTCGGAGGATGGTTTAGTGATCAAATACCTTCGATGCCATCTGATCCCTTAGGGGCTGTCTAGGCCCTTTTTCGAGGGCAGTCTGGTTCTGGCGTGCATATGTTCTGGGGCATTGCGCGCACCTGGTTCTGATGCATTGTGGTGCATCTGGCATCACCCCTGGTTTAGCACATAGGCACATGTGGCTCTGGTATGACATATGGTCCGGGCAGTTGTCATGATGCATCCGGTTATGGAAATATTATACTGCATCTGAGAGTAAATTCATTTATGTTTTGGGGAGTGCATTCATTTCTATTTATGAGAGGTGCACCCGTTTCTGATTCTGGGAGGCGCATCCGTTTCAGGTTCTGGGAGAAGCATCGATTTCTGGTTATGCTGGGAGGATTTAAGTTAAGGTGGAGATCTGTTGGAATGCGTTGAATCAACTAGTAAAGTTAGCAAGAAAACAGGTCAGCAAGATTTGTGAAAGAACCCGTTAAGATTTTGGAGAGACAAGTAGTAGAGAACGGAGAGGAAGAAGACAATGCATCGGCATAAAACCTAATACAGAGAATCTTAGAGTATTTATACTCTCCACTAACCATGGCCACTTACCTTAACTATGGTAAGTGACCGTTATAGGAGATAACACAAAGCACCACAAGTCTATGAAAATTACAGACTGACCCCTCTGATGATACAAACACTTTATTTTCCTCTAATATGCCCTCTCAAACTAAAGACATATCATGTCTTAAGTTTGTTGTGAACAAGACCTTTGACATGTATGGGATTGAAGGATCCAAAAGTCAGAAAGGGAGATTGAGAAGTTCTATCAGAAAGGTAGTTGTTGCAGCTGGGAGCAACATCATCATTGTTGTCAAAGAAACCAAAATTGAGAGAGTGGTGTTGCATTTCTGGGGCTGAAGAAAAACATTAGTAGTGCTGGCACCTTTCTGATGTGGAGTCTGGCTTCCCTTCAGCTTCTGGATGTGAAAGGATTGCTGAGGTGAGAAATTATTCTTGTGCAACTTTGTAGTGTAGGTGATCTTTGGGGTGTGTCCTCCTTGAAGTTGTGGCCAATTCTGTAAGGTGTGATTTTTTGGTACTTTTTTTGAAATCAGAGTGGCCTGCAGCAGCAAAAGAGCATTCCTCACGGTGAGTGGCTTCACCATGAGCATGTCTCTCAAATGTGCAAAGTGATCACCTAGCATCCCTTTTGTGAAGATATCTGCACCGATCTGCACTAGACACAAAATGCACAGTAAGAGGTTGGAGATAGACCTTTTCTCTGATAAAATGATAATCAAGTTAAATGAGCTTGGTTTTAGAATGAAGAACAGGGTTAGTAGACATGGAAATTACAGATTTACCATCACATTTAATAGATGGAGCATGAGGGATAGGAGCTTTGAAAAAACACATAATCATTTTGATCCAATACAATTCTGCACCAGTAGTGGCTAAGCTTCTATACTCAGCTTCAGCTGAAGATCTAGAAACAATAGGTTGCTTCTTAGCACCCCAGTGGACTGGGTTTTGGCCAAGAAAAATGACAAAGCCAGTAGTACTCCTTCTATCTGCAGGGTTACCTACCCAGTCAGCATCACTATAGGCATGAACTGGGAGGTAGCCAGGTTCATAGAAGAGACCATAGTGTTTAGTACCTTGTAAGTATCTAAGAATTCTTTTTGCACCCATCCAATGCAGATCAATAGGGTTATGCATGAACTGATATAAGTGATTAACAACAAAGCTAATATCTGGTCTAGTGAAAGTAAGATGTTGAAGAGATCCAAGTAATTGTATAAACAAGATAGGGTATGGAAACAGCTCACCAGAAGCAACATGATATTTGGTGCCTGCAGGAAAAGGAGTAGGACTTGGTTTGCAATCCTGCATATTTAACTTGTGCAAAAGATCTGCAACATATTTAGATTGATGTATATCAATTCCACTGTTTGATCTATGAATTTGCAAACCAAGGAAATAAGTGAGTTCTCCCAGATTTTTCATGTCAAAAAATGACTGTAGCTGAGTAATGAGAGTTGCAATATAGTCAGGGTCACTTCCGGTGAAAATAATATCATCAACATAGAGTAACATAATGATAATCTTCCCATTGTGTTGTTTAAGAAAAAGTGATGTATCAGCTGCAAAATTTGTACAACCCAGAGAGTAAATATGGGTAGTGAAACTTTCAAACCGTGTTCTGGGGGCTTGTTTAAGCCCATATATGGACTTGTGGAATTTGCGTACATTATGTGGAAATTTTGGATTCAAAAGGCCTTGTGGTTGATTCATGTAAACAGTTTCTTTTAAAACTCCATGCAAAAAGGCATTGTTAACATCAAGTTGTTGGAGTTTCCATCCAAAATTAGCAGCAAGGGCAAGTATAATTCTAAATGTGGCATGTTTAACAACTTAAAAGTTTCTTCAAAATCTAAGCCAGTTGTTTGATGAAAGCCTCTTGCAACTAATCTTGCCTTATATCTAGAAACAGTACCATCTGGATTAAATTTTATTTTGTAAACCATTTTTTTTCTAGTTGGAATAGATGCCCTAGAGGCAATCGTAGATTGAGTATGAACATTGTTTTGGCTAGAATATTCATTTATTATATATTGTGATATTTAATATAATGAAGTCCTTAGATAAAATGTGTTGTTTATCTTAAATATCCCTAGTCCACTATATTGATTAATAGGACGATCAAATATAGACTAGTATGTGGGTAGATTGATATGGAGATATCAAGTCTAACACATGGGTATGCATTAGGAGTAATGGCATACTGGATTGACCACAACGAAAAGGATACATTAGATTATGTCAAGTCACAATCGCTTTTCGTAGTGCTACTATATTTGCAATCCTTAGACTTGAAGTCACTAGATACTCTAGTTGTGGAATATTGCGCTTTGATGTTATCAAACATTACACTGTAACTGGGTAATCATAAACATGGATATCGGGCGTGATAGGAAGCAAGCTTAGAGATCGTAGTGATGTAGATAGGATTTTTCCCTCCCACATAATGGGGGTAAATATCCACGGCCACTCGAGGGATGAGGCTTATTGAATGTCTGGCCAGACTCAGGTAAATCAATATAGAGATATTGATGTTATCTGCAAGCATAAGCATATTCCCAGGATCGAGGAACTATGGATTGGATATACGAGTGTGACGTTGTATGTCTCGTGTCCAATCCGGATATGGAGACAAAGGGATAGTGCAATGTGACATATTGGGCACAAGAGGTTTGTCGGGATCACTGACTATTTCTATTGGTTGGGTGGCATGGATGTGTTGCTAGACACTGCTCCATGTTAGTAAGAGTTACTACCAACTATATAGAAACCTATGGGGTCACACGTCAAATAGAGTAGAGCTAGATTTGGGATTAATTAATCAATATTAATTAATAGAAGGATCATGTGCAACACCTTGCAAACTTAGTAGGACGAATTTGCAAGGAAGGGAATAGTTCTAGTTCATCTATAATTAGGAAACTCTTTTATGGAAACAACATGGAGTTGTTGGAGTATATAAGGAGGCCTAAGCTTCCTTCCCACACTAATGTTATTAGACATAACAAAGTGAGTGGGAGAGAAAGCAAAAGAGAGCAAGACAAGAGCTAGGGCCGAAACCCTAGCCCCGTCCGCCCATCCCGTCCGCGCCAAGAAGAGGGGCCGATCCCCTCTTGGTCCTTTGTTGCCTTGTTGCTTTGATCTTTTTCCCTCTTCCTCCGGGTTCAAGCTAGCACTTGTTTGAAGGAAGAATCTAGATCTCACCTCTAGACGTGGATCAACCGTAGAGACGAGGACATCATTCTTCGTGTGATCTCACAAATCAAAAGGTACACAATACTATGTCTCTTATCATGTTATGATGTCTCCTCCTGACGATCCGTGGTGGGCATTGAAGTAGAATTAAATTTTGTTATTCCGCTGCGTTACCCACTTCAAAACCCAACAGTGGTATCAGAGCCACATGTCGTAGAGCATAACATGATGTATATGTTATGATTTCAGTTTACACACCGTTTTATTGTTTATTACGCGAAAACTGAAATTAATTGGCATAGTAGATGCAAAATTGAATATTGATTCAATAAAACAAGATCCAATTTAACATTGGATGTTAGAATTGGTGAGTTTAATCACATAAGATGTGTATAATTGGGTTCTTGAAAAATTAGGTTCATGGGCACATGATTGAAAAGGGGTTTTCAATTATGGAAATAAATTTATGGAAATAAATCCATAAGGAAACAACCTTGCTTGGGAAACAAGGAAGAGGGAAGGAAGACTAGGTCTGAAACCCTAGCTTCCCGCCCCCTCCCTTGCGCGCCAAGCAAAGGCCGCGGGCCAATGGGGCGGCCGGCCTAGGGCCGGGCCTTGTGGCAGCGGCGGTCCTAGGGGTTCGGGCCCCTTGTTGGCTTGAACCCCTTGGACCGTTGTAACCCTAATTACCCAATTTCATTAAAATTAAACAAGCACGTTAAAATTGGTTTTAACTGCATTATGTTCTTTATTGCATGGTGGATGGATATGGCCTAGGATTGTGGATGTTTATTATTGCTTTGTGGTTTGGTTTACGGCCTGCGAGCTGATCAAATTAATGTAATAATTAATTAGGTTTTATGGCCTGCGAGTCGTCTTTTTCTCCTCGATATGTGAGGTTGTTGTTATTTATTTATTCTAGATGTTAGGCTAGAATTAGATATATTTAGATGATAGCCAAGAACATGGAGAAGAAGACCGGAGAACCAAATGAGCCAAAAAATAGAAGACATCCCTAGGCGCGCAGCTATGGTGGAGCACACGGAGATGAGCCTGACACTTTAGGGCAATTAGATATTATAATTGGCTTAATAATATCATTATTCTAGGGGCCATATCCATGACACGTTTCTTTTATGTTTGTGGATGTTTATTATTTATGCCTTGTTATTTAATTTTGTGTGTATGACGATACTAGCGAAAACAATAACAATATAATAATAAACAAGGTTGGTCTTTTATTGTGAATTGCCCAATCGAAATGGGTAGAGCATGTTGATGAGATCAACCAAACAAATTAAAAGAAAAATCACTCAATTAAATATTGCGTTTTGCCTTCTCTTGCCAAAACACCCTTCATGATCATGGTTTATTAAATTCGGGCTTGCCAAAGCAAGACGATTTTAATCTACCATGGTGTGTTGCGGACGACACAAGCTAGTAATGTGTGTATGTTGAAGCAAGATGTTGGACGCAACTAGGCAAGACAATTCGGGGTTATCCATGGATAAAGAATAAACGAGTTATTCACCTAATGGACCAAGAGTTGCATATGATGCAATTGGAATTGTTCCTACCTAAATAACCTATTCTTGGGTGACTTGCCAAAGCAAGCTCAAGAAGAAGTGAAAAAGGGATCTTGGACCTACTAGATAATATAATGATATTTTCCGCATTAATGGTGAGGGCTATTAATCCGAGAAAAATAGTGGGAGCTATATTTAATAATCTAGCCATTATTGAATATAGTTAAACTGTTCAAAATACTAAAATTGCACATTTCTTGTTTTGTAGAATTCCAAATGGCAAACAACAACGCATCGACTTCATCCCTACGATCTGTCCTTGAGAAGGATAAACTGTCTGGAACAAATTTCCTTGACTGGTACAGAAACTTAAGGATGTCCTTAAGCAAGAAAAGAAGTTGTACGTCTTGGACACTCAAATTCCAGCACCACCACAAGACGATTCTCTTGTAGCGGAAGTAAGGGCACGTCAGAAACATATTGATGATTCTAATGACGTGACATGCCTCATGCTTTGTACCATAACTCCTGAGCTTCAGAAGCAACATGAGAATATGGAAGCCTATGATATGATCATACACTTGAAACAATTGTTTCAGGAACAGGCTAGGCATGAGCGCTATGAGGTGTCTAAAGCATTATTCAAAAGTAGTCTTGCAGAGGGGAATCCAGTAGGGCCTCATGTACTCCGACTGATCGGGTACATAGAGAACCTTGAAAGACTGGGGTTCCCATTGGGCCAAGATTTGGCTACTGATCTTGTCTTGCAATCGTTGCCTGACAGTTAGAATCAGTTCATCATGAACTATAATATGAACGAGATCAGTAAGACTCTGCCTGACTTATTGAACATGCTAAAGACAGCGGAACAGAGCGTCAACAAAGGCAAGGGCAAACCCATAATGATGGTGCATAAGAAGAAGGGCAAGTCAGTTGCCTCTACTTCAAAAGGAAAGCGCAAGAAAGTTGCGAAATCCAAGGAAGCCCTAAATCCTAGTGGAGGCGTGGCTAAGGGTGAGTGTCACTACTGCAGCCAGCCGGGTCACTGGAGGAGGAATTGTCCTAAATATCTGGAGGATAAGAAGCTTGGAATAGTGATTCCACCACCACCACGTATTTATGTTATAGACATTAATCTTTCTATTTCTTCATCTTGGGTATTGGATACCGGATGTGGTTCTCACATTTGTCGTAATGTGCAGGATTTGAAAAGAAGTAGAAGATTGAGTAAATGGGAGATAGACCTGCGCGTCGGGAATGGAGAAAAAGTTGCATTAGCTGTAGGCGTTTATGAGCTATCTTTGCCTTCTGGACTTATTTTAGAATTATACAATTGCTTTTATGTGCCTGCTATGAGCAGAACATTATTTTCGTTTCTTGTTTGGACGAGAAGGGTTTTTCTATTTCAATAAAGGACAATTGTTGCTCCATTTATTTTGATAGTATGCACTATTGTAGTGCGCATTTGTCTAATGGATTGTATATCCTTGATCTAAATAGTCCAATCTATAACATAGTATGACCTCTCTTTTGCTGGAAGAGAGGTCATCTTAAAAGCTATAGCATATGATCTTGTGTTGAATTTCTAGTGGCTACTTGCAAGAAAATATCATTTGATTAGATGCTTCTGGTGGGGAGGTAGCATAGATGAATCTTATATGAACAGCGTTAGTTGGGACAAAGTTACTCAAAAGATAAACAAAAGAGGAATTGGATTCAGAAATGTAAGAGCTTTCAACCTAACTCTCTTGGCAAAGTAGAGCTGGAGGTTAACTGTCCAACCAAATTCTCTCATGGCTATGATTTTGAAAGCAAAACAGTACAGTAATGGGAGCTTTATGGAGGCAAAGTTGGGTTGTAACCCAGCCTGGGTTTGGAAAAGTTTGTTAGCAGGCAGAAAACTCTTTGAAAAAGAAGCTTTGTGGGTAATTGGTAAAGGCAATGAAGTGAAGATTCTAAATCAAACTTGGATTCCTACAATTTCAGGGCAAAAGATCAAAGAGAATGTAAATTTCAAAGAAAAGAGGCTGGTGGAAGAATTGATAGATTCTGGAAACAAGAAATGGAAGGTCTCTCTTGTTAAAAGTAAGTTTGAGGAGGAGATTCTGAAGATCCCTCTTCCATGGAAGGACAAGAAAGATGGGGTAGTATGGCTTCTCTGTGAAATCAGCTATGGAAGTAGCTAATGAGTTTCTCAAAGAGGCAAAGACAGCCAAAGATAAATGTAAGTCTTACCCTTCTTCTTCTTTAGTCTTAACTAAAGATTATTGGAATGCCATTGGATACATGACTTGCCTTCAAAGTTGCAATTATTGTGGTGGAGAATCAGTAATGAAGCACTAGCAGTTAAATATAATCTCTACAAAAGAAATTGTGGTATTTCTAATCTGTGGTATTTTTGATGAAGAGCCAGAAACCATGGAGCATTGTTTTTTTCAATGTAAATGGACTATCCCTATTTGGTTTGGCTTAGGGACTAAGTTACCTGGAACGCGGATCGTTCCGATTCGTGGAACGGGATCGGGATCGCGGAACGCCATACCCTATGGAATTCGGTACGTCAGGGGTAGGCTTCTTTGGATACCTTTATATATGTTTTACCATTTATCGCAAATCATAAAGTGTAAAAATGCTCAATATATGAAATATTTAAAAGTCAATACTCTAAAAATGGATGTAACTTAGCAAAATTCCCCCTTTTACATAGATGCTTTAGGTGAAAATAGTTAAAAAGTAGGGATCGCCAAAATAAGCGATCTGGATCGCTGGTGTTCCAAGTTTCGGAACGCGTGATCCAATTCGCAATTTGCGGGGTACGAGTGAATTGTGGTAACACTGCTTAGGGATTCTTCATCCAGATCAGTGTAGAAATATGGAAAATATTAAAGGCTGGTTGCAAGAAATTGTGTTGAAGATGAAGGAGGAAAAATTTCCCAAGATAAGATTAAGTCTGGTTATATCCTCTCTGTGGAACATTTGGAATAGTAGGAATGGCTACTATTTTAACCAGAAGAAAATCAACCCAGTTTTGGTGATGAGGAAAAGTAAAGATCAGCTTTATGAATTTTTAAACAGTGAAAAGAAGAGGCCCAAAGACAATTCTGCAAATCATCCTTCCACAAAAAGAGTGAAGAATATCAATTGGAATCCTCCTCCAAGAAACTGGCTTAAGTGCAATTCAGATGCAAGTTGGAACAAGCAAAATTATCAGGCAATTCTGGGCAGGGTGCTTAGAGATGAAAGAGGGAATCTTATTAAATTTGGGTGGGCTTTTGAAACTGCTTCTTCTGCAAGAATGGCAGAATGTCTGGCTTTGAGACTAGCAGTTTGGAAGACAAGAGATTTCAACTATGGGAAGATAATTTTTGAATGTGACAACCTTCAGGTTGTGGAGTGTACAAAAAGGAAAACCAGGATTTGGGAGATTGCAAATGTGGTGAATGATATTCAAGTGCATCTTCAGCAGGTGCAAGCAAAGGTGGACTGGGTTTCTAGAACAGGCAATGAAGTAGCTGATTTGTTAGTTAAGTTACTAGGACAGTTTAGTAACAACTTTTATTTCGTGAATGATGAGATCCAAAAGATGATTGTAAAGGATTGTCCTGGTTAGTGTTTGGTTTAATGAAATTTGGTTGAAAAAAAAAAGCGATTGTTAATGAACCATGTTAAATTTGTATCTGTGTTTGTTCTTGATTCATGTTCATTGTTCTTATTTCTCGACCCTGTCGTAACAGTTTTAATAAGAAAGTTTAACATGTAGTGTAGCGTCACATACGTTCAATTTCCCTTGTTTTAAGTCCAAAAGTTGCAAAAGCGCCTGCCGGATATAGAGTTTTAATTTACAAAGCAGATTCTTACAGAATATCGTAAAAGTAAATTTTCCAGAACATTTTTCAGCATTGTGCATGTATTTATCGGAGTAGGTACATATCATCAAAGAGTAAATTAACCTTTCTTTAAAAGTAATAAACATAAAATTTTACAAACCAAGTCAAACCTTGACATAAAAGATTTGGAAACACAATTAAGCAGAAACTTCAACAAAAAGCAGGAATAATTTTTGTTTCTTTGCTTTGCCGCTTAAAAGCGGATTCTTATAAATGCTGCTTCCCACTAATCAGGTTATGCATGAACGCCTTCAAATCTTCCTTTATGCCTTCTTTTCATACATGCGGTCCTCATTTTCATTGCCCAAGTTAGCAAATGAATAATATGTTTTGTGAAGTGTCAAAACGATAATCTTAACCCAAAATAATCCCACATTCTGACACGCAACATTAATGCACGCTTTTGTCTCGGAATAAACCTACACGTAGAGTAATGCGTAGAATGTCCTAAACGATTCGTGAAGGGTAAATCACTAAAGGGGTATGTAACTATTTATGCCGGAACCTCCTGAAGTCAACTTCAACAGTAAAATAAACAAATGAACTTGCAGGTACTGAGATTCTGTAAACTCACTTGCTATTAGCATCATCAGCACTATAAATAGACTTCACATCTATCATTGTTAAACCATCAAATTCACCCAACACAAAGCATACATAAAGATCGTTACGTTTCAAATTCGTCAAAGCGTCAAAGCAAGTATAAAGAATTAGAACAATGCAACATTCCTTCTCCTTGATGCCTCAGTATTCATTCCGGTCACCTTTCATGATGAAGACCTCACAGGTGAAGCCATCTCGAATTATATCAATTCATTCCTCTGCCAAATGGAGAGCTCATTTTGAAGCCTCTAAAGCAACCCCAAAACTTGTAAGTCCTCCAAAAATTACCCTCCCTAATAACTAATCTAGTATCCTGAACAATTCACTAACGCATTGTTTCTGTTCTTGAAGATGGTAATTGAGTTTACGGCTTCATGGTGTGTGCCTTGTCGCGCCATGGAACCCTTCATTGAGGAATTAGCTGCTAAGTGTACTGATGTTGAGTTTATCAAGATAGATGTTGATGAGCTTATGGTATGCAGTCCATGACAGATTTATTAAATTATATTCTCTATTACTATTTTCTAAAATATGATGAATGTTGAACTTGCAGGGTGTGGCAAGTCAGTATAGGGTGCAGACAATGCCGACATTTGTGTTAATGAAGAAAGGTTTTGTCGTTGATAAAGTTACCGGTGTTAAGAAGGAAGAGCTCCAGAAGAAGATTGACAAGCATAGAGCTGCTTATGTTAAGACTCAATAATAAGACAATGATTTGAGTTTGATGTCACTAGTTCAAGCATGTTGCTGTTACGTGTATTGTTACAATAATCACCACCAACATGGTAGTATATCATGTTTGGATGGGTTTGTGTTGTAAGTTTCCTGTTCTAAACTAATATGATTGTGTGTTTTCTCCGTAATTTGACGAGAGCGAAAGAACTTATTCTTCACAAGTACTCCAGTTGGACATTTGAGCTAGTTTGTTCAAAATTTGGCCTTTTAACTAGCCCATCATACCCTAAAACTTCCAAGTAGCATACAATGCCACTGCTTCAGCTCACACATTAATCACTGTTTATCATCTTTGTAAAGAAAGATTCTCAAAAGTCAAATGATAAAGCTTGCTTCTGCAACATCAATATTGTTTTTTTTTTTTAGAATAACATCAACATTGCTAGCTCCTCTTCGTTTGCGAGTGCAGAAAATATGGAATTGGAGCTATGACTAGTTCTTAAAACAAGTGGATTTCTGGGTATGAAAAATTAGGTGAGGACACCAAGTCGGTGCTTTTGGTATAAATAACAAAGCTGATATTGACATTAAACGTATGTGTAGGAACTCTGCAAGTGCGTGACACCAGAAATTACAATATAAATTTGGGAGCATGCAACCATTGGATCGTAGGATTGGGAAATGCAATGGTATTAAGACATGGAACGCTTTCAGAATCCGAAGTAACTGTTTTTAGTTTCGAGAATAGCATACAATATTAGATTCTGATGCCATATGTCAAAATAGGAAAGAGGGAAGAAGAGTACTCTTTTGTATTACCCCCTCACACAGAAGAATATAACATCATAAAGAAGAATTGAAAGTTTCTGGGGAAGACTACTTTGTTATACATGTATTGTGTTAGTTTTTGAACAATTTTCACCATCGGAATACGTCTAGTGTAGATAGGAGAAAGAAATTTATATACAATAATCGACGTGTTTCCAACTTTATTTGAACAAAATGATTGTGCCAATTGTTGTTTCTCGCATTTTAATTGCTTGAAAATTGATTAATCCGGTAGTAAGATTATGTGCCAATAAAAAGTTCTCATTTGTAGTGTAGATCATTTCAATCGAAGTATGAGAAATATCTTTCTATATCTTTTCTAATACATTTGTTTCGCATTGTGCAAGCCTTTTTGAGACTAGGCAATTAAGAACATAAACAGAACCGTCAAGGAATCATGAATCTGTATTACTTTAGTTTTATTTCTGAATAATTCTAAACTGATTGAATTTTAGATGTACTTTCTATTTTTAGTGATTTTGATTATGTGTTAATGTTTTAAAAAAAATCAGTATTTCCATAGTAGGGATTGATTTTATTACATTTAGAAATTATGTCTATGTTTATGTCTAAAACTCTATCCATATAGCATAACTTTATATTCTTTGCGGCTAGGAAGTCAAAATTTTCTCCGTGCTTATTTATCAGCTAATGGATGAGCCGCTGTATATTTCTCTATTCATGTCAACCACCCTTGGTTTACGCGCTCAAATTAGTAAACATATAATCTATTTTAGAAGCATCTACATGTCAACTCCAACTTGTCCCCATGGTAGCATTCATATTTTCTTTTCTTGAAAGACCACATACTGTTTTTCTACAAGTCAACTCCAACTGGCCCTCATATAATAATCTACATGTTAACTCCACGTATCAGCTAAGAGTAAGTATTTACAACAGCGCGGAGCCATGATCTTGGTAAAGTGTGTGTGTGTGTGGGGGGGGGGGGGGGGGGGGGGGGGGACATATTTAGAAAATAAAATTGACATACAAACATCAAAAATATATTATATGGAACTGTAGTTTTTTTTATTACAAAAAAAACTTGTATTTTCGTACAAGCAAAGTTCACTCCATCGAATTCTAAAGAGGCTACTATTGTAATAAACTTTTATTTACTTCATTGATTGGAATCGTTGAATGATTAACTTCATTATCAAGTTGTAACAGAACAGAGCTCTGCTATCAGTTTGTTATAACCTGAAGGTATTCGAGCAAGAACGACGAAAGCGAAACAAGAACGAGATAGATATTTAACGTGGTTCACTAACGAATTCGTAACGAACCCGCTAGCTAATCCACGACCAGAACCAAATATTTTATTGAGAAGAGAATCCGATTACAATGCACGCAACGGCCACGGCGGCGACCCGAAAAACCCACCCGGCACACACACACAAAATACTCTCAAACTCACGAGCTAAGAGCCTATGGTATGTGTGTGTTGCTACTGATAATCAATACCAAAGTAATGATCCTATATATACATACTCTATGGCGGTGGAATTAACCAATCAATTAGGAAACAAGTTTTGTCAAGTAATGATCCTATATATACGTACTCTATGGCAGTGGAATTTATCAATCAATTAGGAAACAAGTTTTGTCTCCAAGCAAAGTAATTCAGCCGACCCACTGTGACTAACATGAAAATAATTCCATGCTACTCCCACACCCCAACGTAACCTTGACAAGTTTGATTCAAGTCAAACTTCCTAACAACCCCATTGATTGTTACTTTGATAACAAATTCGTATATTTTTCACAAATGTCAACCGTTTATCAACACGATTAATTTCACAACCAATCATTAATTTCTTTAGAAGAAGGAACAAGGGCGAAGAGGAATACTGGAGATTTATCAAAACAAGATTTGCACTATAAATCAAGTATCAACATATGTTCATTAACAAAACTAATCAAAATGCATGCCTTTGTTATCAAAACCATATGCTCAATAACAAAACCAGATAAGTAATCAAGTTCTTAAAGTTTCACAATGACTATTGGAGACTAAGGTGGATTGGACGAAGAGGGGACAGGGTTTACCTCTACCCGAAAATAATCGCCGGAGAGAATCGTTCGCGCCTTCGCGGGAGATGGACGAATGGAGCAGGGAGGCCGGACCGCCAGAGGGACTGCGGCAATCTGGCGAGCTGACGACGGTGTCGGGTGGGGACTGGGGCGGACAACGACCCTGCGCTGTTCTTCCGTTCTTCGACCTTCGTCACAAGCATATGTTTTCTTTCTTTTTTTTTTTAGCAGAAAATGATAATTTAATGAATAAAATATTATGGAATCGTAATAAATAGTAAGTTCTTTTGTGTTTGCAAAAAAAAGAAAAGTTCTTTTGTGCATTTCTATAAAACTAGGTTCACTCCGCGCGCGTTGCGCGCGGCGTGCCATTGCACCGGGCGTTGCCGTTCGGTTTGGAAGTTGACAATTGTCTCACCGTACGTGTAATTGGAATTCATGTGTCGCATAAAGAGTATAGTACAAATTGTTTTTAATTTTTTCTAAGAAGAGGACATCATAGTACAAATTGTTTTTTAATTTTTTCTAAGAAGAGGACATCAAAATCTATGGTTTGATGCAACAAATTGATATTACGTGTAGTAATCACACTGGAGGAAATTGATATTGACATTTACTAATGTCAGTGAACGTGTATTTGATCGCACATATTTTCCTTCAAAGAAAAACTAATTATATTTACAAATGTGTGTTTGTGATACAATAGCTTCGTACTTTATTTTCTTGGTTTTAAAATAGATATCATGGAAAATACTTCCTTAAAATTGATTCTGATAATTATACTCTGCTGCTCTTACAGAGGTCTTAATTGCCCCGCTACCACCAGTAAAACACAATTATAACCTGAAACCCTAATCTATTGTCAACGCCTAGTTTCCTCTCCAATAAGTCACCCTCTGATTCCTTTTGATTTACGTTTCATCATTAAGATCTATCGTTTCGTGTGTGTTGAAGATTTCGCCGGTAGATTTAGTGGGGTTTGCAATATCTTCTCATTGATTCAAAGTGTGCATTTAATACAGACGTGTCTCTTAGAAGATGCACGGTAATAAGTTCTTTGAATGGACGTGAACAGTTGCAACGGTCTTTTCACATTCATATTCATAAATTGTATATAAGCACAACCAATTTGCTGTGGTAATAACATAGAGTACATCAATGGATTCTGGTAAAGAAAGTAGTGATAGTAAGGTGAGGAAGGTTGCCAAGAAGAGCATGAAGAAGAAGACGAAGAAAAGTCAGAAATATGATAGTGAGTTGGAGTTATCAGAGGGTATATCTTCGTGGGAGAGTTGGCATGATAATTCGTATGTGGTTGGGAAGGGGTCGGAGTCAACTATATATTCAGATGCATCGGACAAAGATGAATTCTGGCGGGTTGACACAGCTTCCTCTTTTCCAAATAATTGGACCTGTACTTACCATCCCGGTACAAAGAAGAAGAAGAAAGTTAAAGGCAAAGGCAGTGAAGGTTCGCGGAGGAAGAAAGCGAATTGTCCACCGGATGGTACAGAAGAGCAGGGTGGGAAGAGGAAGAAGAGAGATGATAGCGTTGTGGATTCGTCCCAGAAGAAACCGAAGGTGTAGAAGGTCTTGCATCTTCCGGTATTCTGTTCCAGTCAACTGTAGTTTGATGTTAGGTTTTATGATGAGTATCATGAAGTTGGGGAATGTTTAGTTTGGATTAGTTATGCAAACCTATGTAATCGTGGAGTATATTTTGTCTATGAATGCAGTTTTTAATTTCAGTTAATTTAATGTTTGTTTACATTGGTTTGTTGTCCAATCTGAAACACGCATCATTCAGAAGTTTGTATATAACATCAACGAATTTATTGTATCGGATTAATTATAGCATATTAGATGAATCACAAATCAGAATATGGAATCATAGCAATTTTAAGCATTTCTAATGATGGATTGAGCGGAACGTTGTAAATTAGAAAGCAGTTTTACTGTGGCTACAATGGCGTGATTATGTAATTGTGTTATCCGGTCTGGACCAATACGTACATTTGATGCAAGAAATAGGCTATTTTCAATAGATTTAGTGATCGTAAATTTGATGTGTTAATTATTAATATGTTCGGAGGCAAGCGTAGATATACAGTACGATGTATTCGCAAGATTATATTTACAGCTTTGCTGACCCTTTTTGTTTCTTTTTCTTTTTTTTTTTTTTTTTAAAACATCCCCTTTGTCAATAAGTTATCCATTTAACCATGTTTAACGAAGCTCACCGGTTCAGTGCAAGAGAACTCGAAAATGCGACTGGATAGCAATCTTCTCAAATGGATAAATGAAATGAAATAACAGCTCTTAAGTGAGTGAATTATAAACTCTTCACATAGCTATTATTTATTTGAACATCAAAATCAGAAAATAACATGCATCGAGGGACGTAATTGCTGTAGTCTGTGTCGTGAGAGGAGGTGTAATGCTAACAAATTTCTAACTTGTCCTCGGCAATTAGATCTTGAACAATATTTGGAGCATCAAATAATATTTTGTAACGATCATTTTGTCATGACTGAAGATTGTCGGGAGATCAGACTGCATTAATCTGTGTGGTTTTGTTCTTTTCCCTCTCCCTTGTTTTTAAGATCCCCTTCATTGATAAGTCACATGTTTTACGATGTTAAATGGAGTTCACTGGTATTCATTGTACGTCATCAGTTCATACCACTGGTGCTACAATGTATATTAGTTGATGTTTTATACGTCAGACATATGACGGATAATGCAAGCAATGCACTGTGAATTAGTAGAACAGGAATCAGGTCATTAGATTCATATCAATGTTATAATATAAATAAATGAAGTGAACTAACAATGGCAAGTGAAATATAAACTCTTGACATAGCTGTTAGTTATTTGAAGATGAGAATTACAGAATACGACGAACAGAGCGACGTAATTGTTGTAAAGATGAGATTGCATTAGTCTGTGTCAGTTGAGGAGGTGTAACGCTTACAACTTTCTAATTTGTCCTCAACAATTAGATCTTGAATAATATCTGGAGCATCATATAATATTTTGAAACGATCACTTTGTTGAGATCCCATAGAGGCAAGCTGCTGTGCGACACTGTTGTCCAGTTTTTCGATAGGGATCAAGGCTATTTTCATGCGTCTGAGCAATGCATATCCATCACGGATCTCGCGCCTCATCGATAGTGGAGCAGTAGTCTGCAGATGAAAGATTTTGCTGGCCTCATAGTTGGAAGTCTCAATCTTGATTTCTTTCCAGTCATTTTCATAAGCTGAATGAATACCTTGATAAATTGCCCACAGCTCACTTTCCAATTGAGAGACCCCATCAATTCTTCCTATGAAACCAAGCTGCCAGTTTTCATTGTCATCGCGGCAGACACCACCGATTCCACCGGTATTGGTTACCGGTGAGATAAAACCATGCACACTTATCCTTATCACTCCTTCAAGGTAGAGAAATGAGTATTAAGATATATATCAGGTTTATATTTCAATTAATGTAGCAGGAAATATGATATGTCGTTGGCTAACTAATATCATACAATATTGTGGCCGCATTACATTTAGAAAGTACCGTAGATAGCAAAACATGGTAGGAAACTTACTGCGAGGAGTCAAAATGGGAGGCGGAGGTGTTTCTTGAAATCGAGTTGCTGCAGTAACAAACTGCGAGAGTGATGGACTTGAAGCTGAGGAGCTTGCAATAGTTTCATTACTGGTTACTTCTTCCTCAGAGACTGCTCTTCTGTGTCTTGACATTGTAACTGTTTATTCTATGAATAGATAGTTTATGTTCCTTGTTATGTTGAATAATGGATCTATAGGTTTCTTATAGAAGAGTTGAGGTGAAATGCATGGCAGATAATGCCAGATAAAACAGGACAATTGGTCCGTGACTTTGTCAGGCAATTTGTTTCTTTTAATTTGAATGTTTATACATTCACCACTCACTCACTGTCATTGGATTCATATGTGGTATGAATGTGTGTATGAACAACAACAGTTCCGTAAACTACGCTGTCATTGTTCACATGTATGACAGAGGGTTTTTATTATAAGTGGTATGAATATGTGTATATAGGATGCTGACTCTCTGTGTAAACGCTATCTAATATGTGCAAACTGACGCCATATCCAAAACACTGAAGTTACTGAAGTTTTTCATTAACAGGTGTCCTATATTACAGGTGCAGATTATATTCGGTTATGGACGAAAGAAATTGTGTAAATATTAAATTCACTGAGGACGTTGTAACATTATAACGGCAGATATGATTTCTTCATATCGTTTTATTATTACTTGCGGTAAAAGCAGAAAGCGGTACAATTTATAACATAACAGAACAAAGAGGAAACATCATTCTCAACAGTGCAATGCACTGTAGCAGCAATGTGGCAAACATTCGCTGGTCTTTCTCTTCAGATACTGAGCTGCATTATCTTCGACTGTGCGTGGAATATCAATTTGTTTACCATGCATACTGAACTTCTTTCACAACCCATTTAGTTACCCTGTGGTTGTTTGGCGGCGTGCATTTGAACACACGAACATACACATTTTCATTTGCATTTTCCATGTTCAAGCCAACCAGTAGAGCTTCTTGTTCCTGAGAAAATAATGCCGTTATTTGTGTATTACATAACTATGAGCAGCTGTATATTTCATATGAGTAATTACCGCGCTGTGGTTGTAGTTGTTCGGAGCAAATTAGGTAATACCTGTGGTGTCATTGTTGCCAGATTTTCAGCTGTGTTTCGGAGAAGGGTCTCCGCAGCCTGGCCGAAAATCATCACATCCATTATTCCAGTGTCATCTCGCAGTTCCACTATAAGGCGGCATCTGTGAAAATGGTATGTAATCATATTATACACGAATGTACCTGTGATGTGTCAACTGGTAGTGTTCAATTGTAGCCAACGGATTTTGTTAATTTTAATGCATTCATCAGGTGTGAAATAATTAACCTTGGGCTTGTGTCGCATTGTATGTCATTACATACGGGACAGTATGGACGTCGACGTTCACGATTGCAACGGTTACATGCATTGAACCAAGTGGTTTGACTTGTCGGAAAGATACGTGTTGATACCCTAAGCCAGGCTACTTCATACATAGGCTTCTCAGCGTTGGATGAAGCCGGAGAAACAGAAATCAGAACGATGCATTATGAAATAAAGAAGTTTGAATGAAGTTAAATTATGATTAAGAAGAGAGATTGAAAAGCAAAGGGCAGGTATATGCAAGAAGAAGAATTCCGTTAAAGATTGTACGTAGAAAATACTTATTGTAAATTCAGAAGATGAAAGTATATGCAGATCAAAAATATTATCACATAGATGGATATCCTGGAATTTCACCGATTCTGTGATAACAATAATTTGAGGTTTTCTAACTTTACCAGTGACGCACAAATATCTGCAATCTTGGACGGCATCATCTTCAGTATACAACGGATTTGTTAGTTGTATATTGATTCAGCTTCTGAATCTCAATTGTATTGCTTGCAATTTGATACTGATTGTAGACATGGGAAGCAGTTCTTATATAGTGAGGTCTTGCATACCTGTGGTCACATATTCTGCAATATATAATTAATGTAATTTCTAAATTCGATGTAACCATTGCAAGTTGAATTTTCATCCTGTTATTTCCTATGTGTTGATCATGTCTTGAATTGACAATTCACATTTGTAGTTAATTTATTGTGCAATTTGCAGAGATGGTCACATGATCGCAATTATTTCTGCACTATCTGATCAGCAAGTGCATTCCAAGAGGGTTCATATATCAATGAGCTATTTGGAAGCTTGTTACCTATTTGCATCTGAAATTGAAAAGAGATGCTCTGTAGAGACCTCTGCCAACCGTTCAATATCTGTGACTTTGTGTGTGCAGATTCAGTATGTGGGCAGGTGTAGTTCATGTTCGTGATAAATGCATTATTTGAAGTTTGCATGTGTGGAATCTCGAGGCATTGAATTGTAAAACAGCATGTGAGTGTTATAGTCTGATAGTATTCAATCCAATTCGACAATTGAAATACTGTTGTTACCTGTGTGCAAGATTTGCCTTTATTATTACTGTAGCTGGAATTGTTAAGGTAGGTTGTGACTGAACATGCCAAGTTCAGCTGAAATAAAAGGGAACAGAGATTCTTACTTTGATATGTCACAATATATATGAAACATAATCTAACTTAATGCATTAGATATTAAGCAAACCATAGACAGAGCTTTGAGTTACATGCTACATGATGCATGTCATCAAAGTAATAGTTACATTGCAACATTAGGTTATTATGTTTTTGCAAAGATAATAACATAGAACAATACTGGAACAGGTTGACAGAATGACAATATTTAAAGAAATGTCTGGATATTCTTAGTACAGAGTACTTTCATACGTTCAGGCTACGCTGGAAACACTTTCACCCGAAATTTTGGCATGCTCGGATCAACTAATTCCACGGCACATGCATCTCCAGTACGTACATTAGCGCTTCTGGCAAATTGATACCAAGACACTCGTCTCTTGTCGCTGTTCTCTCCACCCGGGTATTTACAACGGCAAGTCCAAGTTGTATTACTGGAAGTCCCTGTAATGTACACAACTGTTGTCCGCTCTTTCAAGTATGCCCTGCTGAACTGAATTGGTATATTCTGTAATGCAAACATGAGATTGTCAGTCGCTATCGTTGCAAGTGAATACAATGCCGTTGTAAATGAACTTTAACATTGAAAGTTTACCAGTCCGCCAGAAGATTCCAAATGGGACTTCTGTATTTCAACAGCGAAACATGGCTTGTTGCAGTGAGCCTTGTAGGAATCAGCCTTATTCAATGCACGAGTAGCTGCACACTTTATTGCATTCAGGATAGAAGCTCCAGCACTGTAATCTAGCTCTGATGTAGTGAGACCATAGATTGTCACTTTGAATTTCGAATGTCCCTCGTACTTGAAAGTCAGCATGTGCCCATATGAGAGCGAATAATGAGCTGCAAATTCCTTCCACCCGGTTGTCAAATATATGTCGTTACCTATACTTTTCATTTTTATCTCCCACACTCGGCCATCTGGGACTACAAGCTCTGCATTAATTCCAAGATTGGATCGATGATGTTGGACAAAGTCATCTGGCAGTCGCTGCAGTGAATAGATGCTTGAAATCTTTAATAAATCCACCTCTTATTACAATTAATATTTATGTTATTCAATCCAATTTCTTTCTAAAAAGCACACATATACATGTGTATATATACACACATATATATGTGACATAAGGCCTACCAAGTTGTTGTTGTCTTCATCTCGATCCGTGATAACTCGGAAGAATTTCATTTCCAGATAGCTGCAAGAGGAATATAGTGATCTGTATTACTGAATGTGGCATAGAGGAGACGATCTAAAACATATGCATGTTAATGAGTTCTCTTCGTTTATGCTACATCAGCAATTGGTTGGGCAGAAGCTGCGATATGGGGGTTGAAATACATGTACGATTATTTACTGAAACTATGAATGATTAATGTCCGTGTGAGTTAATTTGCACGAGATATTTTCTCAGCCGCATCGTAATGAATTTACAGACTGATGCTATTTCTTTATAAGTCTTCGTACGTAAAATAATGATATTCAGTCGAAACTATCTGGTAGAAATTAATTGTACCTAACATGATTCAATATGCACCGTTTTTGGTTTAAGGAGTTAGACCAATAAGTTTTGTATTTAGTGACCTGGTACGTTCCAAAAATTGAGATATCTGGACTACTGTAATTTTGTAATAAATAATCAGTATTTGAGTAGTGGGGGGCCTATATATATTGGTATAATCACGTTTCATATGACTCAGTGGCCTATATATATTGGTATAATATTCATAATTGGGTAAAGTATGGTTGCTATTTTACGCATAAGCTTAATTGTATATATCTGCAAAGGCTGTCTTTCGAAGCTGCACGTTCCATATGACTACAATTTAATCTATTAGTGAGATTAACAACAGTAGATCCATGAATCTTGTACTTACAATTATTGGTATAATCACATTCCACATAATTACAATTTAATCTATTAGTCAGATTAACAACATTAAATTCATGAATTTTGTACTTACAATTTCACAACATTTTTTTTCCTGATCATTTTTTTTTTAAATTTCTTTTTTTTTTCTCATTATCCAGCCAAATATACCAATGTGTGTCTTCAATTGAAACAAAAGATGAACTTCTTATCAACAAATATATCTATTTCCATTGTGTACCAATCAGACAGATTTCGTCGCTATGTGGAGTGTACTATTTATAGATCAAGACACTGGTAGCAGATCTGGAATAGAAATCACTAATATAACATATGAAAACAGTAGCACCCGATAAATGCCAATCATTTGTTCACAAAAGGGACTGAATATGAGTAATGTAGATTTCTTCCTGTGAGCGATTATACAGATAAAGAAGATGCTATTTGGAATCAGGTACCTGTAGAGTGATGATATTAGAACCTGTGACTCGCTGAGATCTGATGAATCGAGTTGGAGAATTCCTGACCTAAACAATCACGAATAGGAATACTCTGAATAAGTAGATCGCTGTGACAAATACGTTATGACATCTAGTACCTGTTCGAAATTATCATTGCGGGATAAGTTGTAATACCTGTTAGAGAAAAGTTAGAAATCAGGGAAGATTTGGCTGGGAGGATGAAGTTGAAAGGTCTTCTTACCAGCACAACGAAGTTGGGTAGTTGTTAATTTAGGATGTGGATATTGTTTTTTTAAATCATAAAGTTATCTCTGCTTTTGAGGTATCAGTGATAAATTTTTATATTGTTATTTTTCATTGTATTTCACAAATTGGGTGTTCGTAAACACTATATTGATTGTCATGTGTAATAATCTTGATCAAGGTTTTTGCTTACTGACGTTATTTTTTAATGTTCTGAAGTAATGAATTTTATCTAGTAAATTGTAATAGTAATGTATAAATATAATATGTGCCCAGTTATGACTTTGACAGTGCAGATAAATTAAAAGATCATATTTGGGTGTAATATACGTATATGCGACGCCAAGTTCATTATATGAGGAATGAAACACATATTAGCCAATTATAACAGACGCAGAACTTTATGTCGAACAATGTAAGGGGAATACTGTATCTCTATTTGAGCTTTTATCACTGATATTTTAATCTAATGTGTGTAATTGGGAATGGCATGGTGATGCAATAATATGATGCAGAAGTTCACACCTCAACCAGTTTAAATGGAAGTTGTTAGAAAGAAAAGAAGATGCACATCAAAACGCAAAAAGAAGAAGAAGAAAGAAGGGAGAAAAAAAAAAATAAAATAAAGAAGAGTGGAAAAAAGAGAGGGGAAAAAAAGAAAGAAAAAAGGAAAGAGATGTTACAAGTTGTTGACATCCCAAAATTATGAGGCATAAGTTACTACGAAACGGTTGCAACTTCAAATTGCAAGAGTACCGTAAAGACAACATTTAAACTCAAACATCCAGAATATCCTAACAGATTCATTTTATACTGATCCTCTCCTGCGGTTGTTGGAGACCGTTTTCGCTTGGATCCCGATGATGACGTGCTGGATGTTACCGACCACCTACTGGCAATGCTCATTCGCTGCAGTTTTTGGAGAAATTGCGTCTCGATCTCGAGCTGCTGTTGCTTGAGAAAGGTTACTTTTCCCAGTATTTGTATTTGTCGCTCCACTCGTTGAATTTGCTTTTCAGTATCTGTGATCATTTCATCAACATTTTTACCACTGTTGAATATTTTGCGACAGATAGCTGCTCCCTCGGCCCTTCCTCTTGGAATACTGCGTGTTTCCTCGGTCACGTTTTGCTCAGTTGCAGTGTTACGGCAGCTTTCCATTGAAATATATCTGTCGTAATTTTGATAATTACAAACTGAAATAAGGTATATATTTTGTAATGGTCAGTTGTTGCAGTATATAACTTACTAACGTGGATTATGAGCACAACACACGTCGTTGACCTGGCAATACAGAAGTGGATACTACCCTTGCATCCAGATTATACTTCTCTTATTTATCTGCACATTGTAAAGTAAGTTTGTTAGATTTGTGTATGTGGAAACAATATCTTCAATTTATGCTAGTATATAATGGTTACCTTGAAGTGTTGCTCGGCAAATAGTTGAAATTGTGGAATACTAATTTATATCTGTTCTTTCAACTTGGTCTCCAAGAAATTTCAGAATTCTGTTGACAAGTGTCGTCAACCAAATCTTTTACTTTTTAGGAATACGAATTACAGTATTGGTGTAATGGGTGAGCTGATGCATTGGTTCCTACAAAGTCATGATTGTCAAGCAGATTTTAGCAGCCACATGTGTGGCATGCATGCAACCTGTGCTGTTGCCTCATGTAATGGCTTACTCACATTGCTTTGAATTTTCTATCACAATGTGCTGCATTCATTTCAATAGCAGTAGGGAAGTCTATTCTTTCCAACTGTTTCCTACTTTCTGGCTAGAAGCCATAAATTACCACATATTCTAATTAATATAGGAAATATTAGTCATAGTATTATTGTAATTTCGTGGAATGTAGCTATAAATTTGATACGTTGCATTTCTGATGATTTGTGGGCGTATTCATTCGAAGGTGTAGTAGAAATAACAATATAAATTGATTTTTGTGCATATGTGTTAATATATGTAATTAAATGTATATTATATTATACACAGCAACAACTGATTTGTCTGGGATAGTACTTCAGTTTATATACAGCTCCATTCCCAGATGAACTCATTGTGTAAATAAGTAGATCCGTGTAAATATTGGACGGAGTATTGTAAAAGACCTTTTTTTTTTTGGATTTTTTAATTTTTTTTTTTCTTTTTTTTTTTTGTTTCTTTTTCGGTGAGTGAACACTACCTAACCAAATTCCAATGTCAACGTGGATTGGTAAGAGTATCTGAATTCGCCGAAATTAACAACATCACATTACACAAATTATTCATGATGCTAGTGTTACAAAATGAACCAGGTACAAATGCTAGGACTGGTGACTACGCTCTACGGTATGTCTTCCCTTTTTTTTCTTGCTCGACAATATCCTGAACACGTTCAGGTAGACCCATTGTTTCAAATGCATAACATCCATCGTGATGTTTGAAAGCTACACAGAGTGCATCTGCCGCAGAGTTACCTTCACGATGGATGAATGTTATCAAACATGATTTGAATTTTTTTTGTAGTTCTTTAATTTCTTCGATTTCGGCACAAACGTCTTCTGGGAAAACATGAGAACACACACCAGTTATGTGGTCAATAATGTTTTTAGCATCGCCCTCTGCCCATATATCAAGCCAGTTCCGATCTAATGCATACTTCAAACCTTTGCACAGTGCAGATGCCTCTGCAAAGTCAGAGTTCTTCTCATGCTCAATTTCAGCGAAGGCATACACACAATCTCCTGTACAATTCCGATATAGACCAGCACGAACTATGGTTGGCCAGGTTGGACGTTTGTAGTCGCAGTAGAATCCCCCATCGAAATTTAGTTTGATGATATGTTTTGCAGGAGGTGACCAGTGGATTCTAAGAGATGATGTAGATGGGGAGCGGATCTTCTTGCTAGTTGAAGAAGAGGATCCAGTTTCATTGCCTTTACCTGGGTTCGTAAAAGTATGATGACCTGGCGTACAAGTCAAATATGTATTCGGTTGTCTCGGAGGAGGCAAGTTTTCAAGGAAGAATATACATTCATCATCAGCATTGTCTGAAGCATAGGGTGATTGCAGATCACTTTGGTATACCAAAGGTTGCTCGGTGATTTGCGGAAGGAAATCCGATGTGTGGGTAGGGAAATGTAAAGGTATTAAGACCTGATGGTCTGGTACTGGAATTGGTGAACCATAATTCTGTGGTGAGGCTGAGTATGAATGTGATTGTGGGTGAATATTTGACGAAAGAGGGGAGTAGTGATACTGGGGAGATGCAATGGAGTTGTAATAATTATATTGTGGAGGGGAATTTGGTAGGGGAATACCTGTATTGTATGAGCCATGCAGGAAATCTGTACAAGTAGGCGGCGATGCATAGAAGACTGGTGACCCTGGACTTCGCATTGGGGGACTGTTCCAGTCACAATTTTGCGGACTGTGAGATAGTGCTACACCGACACCGTAAGCTGCATGCATAAATTCGTTGCCACTGGGAGGCGATGCGCGGAAAATTGGTGATGTCGGGCTGTGAATAACGTGAAATTGGTGACTTCCGGCATCATACATTGTGTTTCCAGTCATTGGATGATAGTGTGAGCCCATGTTAGGCTGCACTGTGTTGTTGGGTGAGAAGATGTGAACATAGCTTCCAGTTGGGATGCTTATTTCAGTGGTGGGAAGGTCTGTTAGCAAGGTGGTTAAATTCCAGCAAGAATGCTCTTCATCAGAATTGTAGCCTGACATGGTGAATAGATTGAGAAATAGTTCATGAAATGCTTACAGTCAATCTTGTAACATTATATATGATACCTAGAAAGTGCAGGTATTTGAAGTCATCTCGAAGCATGTGTATTAAATGTAGACAGGAATATTTTGTTTTGGTTATGAAATCTAATAACTGATGGAACTCTTTGTTTTTGTTTTTTCCCTTTTCTTTTTTCATCTTTCTCTCTTCCTCACCAAAATTTCCAAGGATCGTTTATTGTTTTTATTCTGGGTACAAGTTATTATATTATACATATGTATTAGTATTATATCCCTGCAACTGTAACTTGTTGTAATATGGAATAACAGTTTAATTGACTGCAATTGTGAACATGGAGAACTTAATATAGATTAATATTAAACGGAAGGCAGAGAACGAATCTGTTCGAAGATGCAATAGTTTTTGGGAAAGAAGGAGGGGGTGGGGGGGCCAAAAGGCAGGGAGATAACAATGGAACATTACCATGATGTTATCTCCTTGCATTTTTTCCAGGTGAACAAAAGTTGTAGTGCTAGTGGATCACAGCAGAGGTTCTATTGTAGTAATGCTTCTATGTACACATGTGGTTGCATACTTGATCTGCAGTTGGGCGCATACACTGGCATTGTGTGCGACTATGCTGTCTCCACTTGGCGAACATTCCATTTGTTGACCCTTCTGCGGTTCATGCTTGTGGATCCAGCAAGTCGAAAATAGAACATGTTCTTAACACTTGACTCATTAGCTTTAAGTAATAGTTCCTTGTGTTCCTGAAATGAATCAATGTCTTGTAGTTAGCACTCTGTTCACAAAGCACACTAACATATGAACCATAACATTAATAAACTATGGAATGAAGCCGTAAGTGTAGCGTGCATACATCTCCTGTCATTGCTGACAATATAACATCACTTTTCTTCAGGACAGCCTCGACACCATGTCCGAAAACGACAACATTCAGCTCTCCAGTGTCATCTCCAATTTGGACTTCTAGACGACCCCTACAAAGCAAAAATGAATGTATTCAAAACCTTTTTTCCATCTCTTTTTTTTTTTTAAAAAAAAAAAAAATTCCTCTTTTTGTTTTCTGCCCATTCTTCTGTTTCATAGTTGCTCTTCTATATTTGGTCACTGCAGATTGAATATACAGCTTAAGTTAGATAGAAGAGAGTTATATCAAATTACCATGGTACAGAAGTGCAATCAGAATTGTGGCAACCAGAACAGTTGAATTTTTCTCCAGTTACATAGCTTGTTGCACGAGTACACATATTGCAAGAATGATACCACGGTCTCTGTGTTTCAGGTAAGGCAAGAACTGAAACTTTCACCCACACATCAGTGTCTACAGACTGCAGGAGATATATAGAGAACTGTCAACCGGACATAACAATAAATTCCCAACAATACGATATAACTATGGTGTAGAAAATACCGGTTTTTCTGGGAGGTCTGCAATCTTTGACAACTTGAATTCAGTCTTCTTTGTCTTAGGATTCTTCTGTGCCAACAATAATTCAGGATTCCTGAGTTTATCAATCTTCTGATAATTTGCATCACGCCTATGCGAGAGAAACAGATATGAGATTAAATGTGGGAAATATATCATGTTGTCGTAATTGGAAACTGTATAAATAGTTGTATTCATATACCAGTCAATCAACTCGTCAACTCTTGGATCCTCGATATTGTGCAGGAACATAGTGGACATTGTTGTCCTCAGAGAAAAATCTACAAACACATGTATAGCAATTACATGAATATAATGTTGTGCAAGCCATGTTTTCATATAATGCAGTCATATTTCCATTCCGTCCATAATCTTGTAATTCCATACTCATTAATACTGATGTTAAGGAAAAGTTACCCAGATATGTTGTTGAACACACATTCGTTGCAATTACAACTGGATGAGCACTGGCCAGTATATTTAGTTTATCTCCTTCTGCTGTGGTTGCATCATCCCATAAGGATAAACAAACTGGGACACCGCTGAAATGATATATGTAAATATAGCCTTCAATAATTGCACGCACCAAGAAGCAGCAGTTGAACACTACGTAAAACTAAACAATGCTCAGAGGCAGGGTACTTACGAGTCATCCAGAACAATGACATCCCTCACTCGAGCACGACCTGCTGAATCTTTTCGGGGTACTGTCTTCGTGGACATAACAGCAATGATGATGACAGCAACATCTATGATCATAGTGAAATAGAAACAATACAAATAGAAGTGTGTATTTATTATGGGGAAACATTTAACACTTTATATTACTATGAAATATCTATGTAGAAATTATACAAAGCAGTGCATATGACCTACCAAATTTCTCACAGGAATTCACAAGAGTGCGAGCTTCTTCCAGACTTTTGAGATTATAGTTGCTGCCACAGCCTTCGTCCACCTTATCTTCAACTGCGGTTACCTCCATTTCTTTGTTAAGGACAAGGGAGAAATCATGATCTATGTAACGGTACTTGGGGTTGACAGGTCGCACAACACCATTGCTAAACCAGTACGAATGATAGACCTGTAACTTGTTGTCAAAGTTGGGTATATCTGCATCAAATGATGTTGCTTGGATTTGTTTGCCCTGCAACTTGGGAAAAAATATATTGAACATGGAGACCGAAAGATTGAGAATAACAATTGTGACCACAACAGCAAAAGCACATTACATTTGCAAAATAAAAGAAACAAACAGTCACATTATTTAACCAATATGTTTGCATAAATGTAACTACAACCTCACTGTCACAGAGCACAAAACGCTGGTACTTTGTGTTGGAAGCCTTTCCTGTCAATATTCGTGATTTCTCGGCCACACGCAGTCGGAGTTTCCATTCTTTGCATTCGTCCGTCAATCCAGACAACTTTAAAGTTTTACCTTCCATGATTTCAATGAATTCCTACAAAAGGCATTTCAATAGTGTTAGTATATAAGATATCAAGATTTTCAACTAATGATCAAGTCTGTTTCAGGTGACATTATATTATATTACTGCACACCACATGAGTGGCATCTCCGCATGATGAAACCGGCAAGCACTAACCATGAATGGAATCTAAAATGTGCTGTGTACGCGTGTTGCTCTATGCAACAGATCTTTATACACAACATTTCGAGTTGTGCAATTAAATTGAATGCCGTCAATTGGTTCGATTAACACTTTAACTGCAGACCCTAACTTGGCTCTGGATAATGCCACATACAGTTGACCATGCGAGAATACAGGTTGCGGCAGGTAAACACCAACACGTTTCAGAGTTTGGCCCTGCGACTTGTTGATGGTCATAGCGAAGGATAGTCGAACTGGAAATTGTTTACGCTCGAATTCTATGGGGTAGTGATCTGTTTGGGACGGTCTGAGCGGGATCCGAGGAATGAACACGGATTTCCCCTTATTTGGACCGACTGCAATCTCAGCATATATTACATTAGGCAACAACTCCTTGCAAATAAGTTTGACACCATTTGACAATCCAGACGACGGGTCAAGGTTGCGTAGCAACATTAGTGGACAACCTGGCTTCAATTCTAAGTGGTGAGGTGGGATCCCATTGGGAGTTAGTGTATGCAGGAATTCTGCTGGATGAGTCGATTGATTCTCTGGCAGAGACCGATCGAAGCTATTATATGTATGAGACTGCCCTGGAAATCTACCCAGCAAAATTTCATTGATTCGGTCTACGTAGTCATTCCGAGGAGTCAGAATTGCTCTTTCAGTAAGGTACCGCGGGGCCAAACAGTCAGATTGGAAATTGCAGTATACAGCTTTAATAAACAAATCTATTGACATGCTTTCATCAATAAATGGCACAATCATCGATTTCGGCAAATCTATTGTCGCTTCATCAACATCTTGCACACTACCATTTCCAATCGACAAGAGAAATTGGCAGAAGGTAGGATCGTCAACAGCACGCATATTTTCCGTAAGATAAAGCAAATGCATACTGGCCCATAGAGGTGAGTCAACAATGCTGTTGGAGATACATTCCTCCTTAGTAGCACGCACCGTCACAGGCAGCACCTGCCTGAAATCACCTCCAAAGACCACGACCTTACCTCCAAATAGCGATTCATTCGAACATATATCGCGAAGCATACATTCAAAAGCCTCTATATTCTGCTTCTTTGCCATCGTCACCTCATCCCATATGATAACTTTGGCCTCACGAATAAGGTGAGCAAGAGCTGTCTGTTTTCCAATGTTGCACGTATTCTTATCCGTGGTATCCAAGGGGAGCTTGAAGCGAGAGTGCGCAGTTCTTCCACCAGGCAAGTTTGAGGCTGCAATACCAGTGCTAGCAGTCGCCAGAGCAATCCCTCCACCACTGCGGACATATGCCAGAAGAGCTCTATACAGGAAAGTTTTCCCCGTGCCACCTGGTCCGTCGACGAAGAAACATCCACCTTTCAGTTCGTCGATATGATTTGTGATTATTTTGTAAGCTGCTGATTGCGCGTTATTTAGCTGGTCGATGGCAGCCACGTCTTCGGCTGGAATCGGCACTGCCAATTCCTCCTCAATTTCCCGATTCACGGAACTCATTTCCTCACTCTGACTAACTGGTAACGAAGTAATGAAATCAATCAATTGTCTCCCCATTGCCTCTAGAAATATATTCACTCCTTTAACAGTTCTGAATAGAATTTGAGCTTCATTCAATCTCCCCTCTTTCCGAAAATCTTCAGACAGATTGATATACATCCGATCCCACAAAGACCGTGGATTGCCTGGTTGGCAGTACACAAGGATAGTGGCAAATAAACGCCGCAATGTCTGCGGCATTTGAAAAGTCGCAGCTTCTTCTAAACAATCTTCAAGTGCTGTGTCTTTTTCCAACAGACCGAGTTTCTCACATGCTTCACGGTATGATTCACATATGTGATTCCTCACTGTCCGCAGCTGCTCATATGATTCAGCACCTCGGACATGAGTCAGCAATAATCGGAGGAAGAAGCGGTCTCCCTCCGAAGGATTAGCAGCAACAATACGTCCAATACTGTAGCCCTTCTTCCGAGGTTCCCAGCATAAATTTGTCTTATTCCACACGTAATGTTGTGGAAATTCACTATACAACCAACGCTTTGCACTTTCGTCACACTTATTTGTTTCGAAATATTCCGTCAACATTGTTTTTGCGTACTTCTTATCCGCAGCAATGTATGGAAGCTTCGTATATTTGTCGAAGGAAATAGATTGCATGCCGGGAAGGTGAAGTGGAAGTGCAATTACAGAAGGATACATCTCGTTGAGCGGGAAACTGTAAAGACGCCATGCAGCCTCCGGAGGTGAAATCCACCTGGCAGACTGAAAGGCTGCAATTTCATCAATACCACTTGTTTGATTTGACACAAGCTGGAATGCAATTTTATCGTGCCCTTTGTAAATATACTTGTACAGATATTTAACTGCTTTGATTGTTGAGCAAATCTCGACATTTATGTGGCAGTCATATTTCGCCAGCAAATATGGATTGTAAGGCACGACCCATCTATTATCAAGAGTAGCTCCTCTAACCTCAACAGTGCGACCGTTGCGCTGTCGGCGATAAATAGCAAACGAATTATCACCAGTTCTTGTGGCATTGCAAAAATCCCGGGGATATCTGTTCTTGCATCCAGTCCGAGGCCGCATACATACATTGTTCTTGTTGTGTTCGCCACAAGGACCGTGCATCATATGCCTGACAACGGCATTGTAGAGATGAGGATTGACCTCAGGATCAGGAATTTCAGCTGAGATATACCTGTCATACTCATCCGGTTGCATCAATTTCGCAAACTTTTTCAAAATCAGCAGGAAGTGCACATGTGGAAGACCACGTTTCTGATACTCAATGACATACGTATAAGCTGCAATCGGGCCAAGAATTTCTCGTTCAACTAAATCACGTTTCTGCTCAACTACCTTCGCACGGAAAATGCGAGCTACTAAATCTGGTCGATTCGATGCTTCCTCATGAGGCAGGAGCTCATCTTGGATTTCAGACCATCTAGGATTGCAAGTCATCGTCACAAAGTAATCAGGCTTCCCGAACTGACGCACAAGGGCCATTGCATCTTGATAACGACGCTTCATATCTCGTGGTCCCCCAACAAATGAAGGCGGTAGAACAACATGACGACCAATGTTCTCAGGATTCGTTTCTCCTGCTGCCAGACTATCAATTATACCTCGATAAAGTTTTGCGCGAATATCATCCTGGTTGAAGCGCACATAGTCAAGTCGACTTGTTTCCAATTTGATGTACATGTCAACAATATATTGTTGAAGCAAACGACCGAAGAATAAAATCGAGGAATGCCGCATGCTTCGAATTTGCAAACGATAGCAGTAGTACTGCCGACAGGTCACAGTTGGAATCTCTGACTCTGCATCCTCTTTACCTGCATCGACCAAAATAACAGTTACAACATCATGTAAATATGTCTGCATAGAAGAGAAGATTCTGTTATTCAAGAACATTGGGCATGTGCAAACCTGAACGTCGCTTCTTCTTCCTCGGCCCTTTTGTGGCATTATTCTTTGCAGGTTTCTTCTCGATACCAGTATGCCAACCAGGTTGACCATAAGGGAACATAATCGGGTACTGTAGTGGGTCATAGCACCCCAAGTGGTACTTGATTGGTTCTGGCCCACCCTTCTTTCGCTGCACCAAGATATCACGCGAATACTTGCCTGCACGATATTCATCATCTATCCAAATGCCGGCAACCTGATCTGAAGTAGGCATGTTATGGGTTCTCTGATCCAATCCGGGATCACACCGAATACGTATATCACAGTCCATGAGATCAGGGGTTTCAGACATTGATTGGAATTTTTCATTATAGGGATTTGATTTCAGGATCTCAGTCAGGTAAGCATTAATAGACGGATCGACATTGCTGAACGTCAGAGATCGACAATGTAACTGATAAGCAGGATCGTAAAAATATAATTGCAGATATCGAGGTGTCTCCTCACCGGGGTCGAGGTTATTGATGTAATGATATATTTGACCCTGAACCCTGAATGTATAAATTCCTTTGCTGTTCTTGAGGATTTCACGATCATTCTTCACGCCCATAGATGTGAAAGAAAATAAACTGTTGTATGCACGAATCGAAGTTCTGAATTCCTGACTTGTTGCATTATCTGACAGTAGCAATGCAGCTAGTGTATCAGGAATTTCATGTGCAGCAAGAACAACTCGGCCCGAACTGCAGCAAAATCCATCTGGTTCATACGCAAAAAGTTTGGCCTGGCAATGAGGACATATCCTTGGCTGGGGTAGCCGGTTCGGTTCAGTGGGAGGAGAGGGGGGATCACGTTGCCACTTCTTTCTACGCTTCTTCTCTGCAAGACAGACACATTGAAAATAATAATCAATACCGTGAACAGACAAGAGGGGGAATATCATGACATCAGCAGTAGTATAATACTCACTCGATGGTTTAGCGCCAGTGGAAGTACCGGGAGGATGCTTGCTGGACTCACCTGACAATGAGCATGATGCACCACCTTCACCAATAGTCTCCGATGATGCAGGAATGTCAGATGATGACTGAGTTGCAGCATATCGAAATAACGGAGGTGCAAATGAATCGTGCACTGTGCGAGAACACGGAGTAGTAGTGACGGTAGAAGGAGCAAATGCCAGTCCATGATTCTGCTGACCGTTGTACACATCCAGAGCAGTGACACAGAAACCATGACGGACAACAATCCGGGAAGATCTGGAATGTGGCGTTAGCTGTGCAGTTGATGTGGACGGAGGCACTGAGGTGCCGACTACATTTGTTGAGGCTGCAGGGCAATGTTTTGCCGGGAGACATTCAATACCACGTTTACGTAATTTCTGAGATGAAACTTTCCCCGTTCCACTGTGCTTTCGTTGCGAATCACATTTAGCCCGAGCCAGAACAGTTTGCTCCTCTCCTCTGCATTCTTGACTATTGTCTGGACTCACACTGCTTCTGTTTTCGCATACTGGAGAAGCACTTGAGTCAACTTTTGACGGTCTACCTCTCTTCCGACAGTTTCCTGAAGTTGCCACGCTTCTCGCTGCCTTGTTTGCATTACCAACATTACAGTCTACGTCTTCTCCATCACGAACAACAGCTCTGGGCGGCTGTTCTTGTTTATTATGTACTTCTTTACCACCACTTCCAGGCAACAAAGTTGGCCGATGAGTTACTGCTTCCGAATAAGTAAATTGTGAACCACAGGAATGCACAATGTCAACCGATGATTCTCCACGAACGATGTCCGCAACCTCCTCTGTCACAATCACAGGAGCAGCCTCATGAGCAGCGGACGAATCTTCCCTCTCACAGCTATAGCAACCTTTTGTTGATATGGTGAATGAATTTACTTGATCACGGAAAAAATGATTAGCGACAACCTTCGAGCTGTTTGGAACTGTTGAGTCTTTATTTCCCTGCAATTTTTTCTGAACACTACTGGGGTCATTGTGTGAAGTTGCACTCGATCCATTCTTCCGAGGTCTTCCTCTTCTGCCACATTCACGACGAACCCCAGGTGAAATATGTACAGCAGTTATCCCTGTTACATCATTTCCAGTGATCGGACAATCACCGACGCCAATCTTACTCGCTGGTCCAGTTGCAGCACAATGGCGAACATCATTGCCTGCAACTTCACCAGAACACCTGCGGTCAGCAGTTGGAGTTACAGAAGAAGAATCAATTCGTCCTCGCAATGCCTGATTCGTTGCATCAGAACACATAGATTGCATGACATCGCAACAGTCAGCATCAACACATGAATTTCCGCTGATAACTTTGGCGACCTGCAGTTTTTCAGAGGGGGGAGGTGCTTCAGGAGTAGCTGATGTGCTATCTCCGGCACAGGCCGTGTCAGACGGTACAGTTACAGCATTGGATTCTATGTGTTCACGGAAAAATTGATTCCGCACTACCGCATTAACATCACACATTGAGGCACCGTTCTGTCGATCAAGCCTATGTCCAGGACGGACAGTTAGCCTCTCTGAAATTGCACCAGCTTCATTTTTCCGAGGTCTTCCTCTTCTACCGCGTCCACGCCCAGTCCTGCATGATAGTTCTTGAGCAGATATCCCACATTCAACATTTTCAACCTGGGAACCATCCCTACCAGCAACGACAGTCATTGCAACACTACATGATTCGGACGGTGTAACTTGCCTGATATGGCAACCCACAACATCAGCCAATGAACTTTGAGACCTAACATCAGAAACCTCCCGTATTTCAATCACGGGAGACACGGGAATGGACTGCTGTGTTACATTTGAGAGAGACGATGTAACAGTATTGGATGAACCACCCCCAGTGGAGGGATTGTGCACCAGCTTGGACACACGAGCTATTTCTATTTGATCACGGAAAAAATGGTTGCAGGCACTCGCGACATTATCAAATACTTTTGAATTGTTGTCTCGCTCCGTCCTTCCTCCAACTCCATCATTGACCTTCTGCGAAGTCAAATTAGCTTCGTCTTTCCGGGGTCTTCCTCTTCTACCACGTCCACGACGACCCCCCCCCCCCCCTGAAATCTCTGAACCAGATGCTGCATTGACAGCATTTGCAATTTCAAAACAATCTACCGCATTAATTCCAGTAACTACACCTCTACATGATTCAGTAGCAGCACAGTGACTAACATCATTGGCTGGGACGTCACCTCCTTCTCCGAAAACCTGAATCATTGCATCGGAACACATAGATTGCATAACAGCGGAACAATTAACATCAGCACATGAATTTCCGCTAATAACATCACTAACCTGCTGTTTTACAGAAGGGGGAGTTGCTGTAGGAGTGACTGAAGAACTACCCCCAGCAGAGGCTATGGCAACCGGTGCAGCAACAGCAGGGCCCTCTACGTGTTCACGGAAAAATTGATTCCGCACAGTCGCAGTAAGATCAGATATTGTTGCACCACCAGCATTTTTGCGAGGACGCCCTCTTCTACCACGGCCACGACCACTACAGTCCACAGTTCGTCCACCGCCTACATTATCGGCATCAGGCAATGCGAATGATGCATCAGTAGTGCCAGCATATACAGGATGGATAGCAGTCAATGGTGATACATCATCTCCACCAGGAACTAAATTCCTACTCACTCCAGAATCCTGCAATGATTCTGATTCAGCAGGTACGACAACTGCCTTTTTTCGAGGCCGCCCTCTTCCGCCGCGGCCACCAGCACCAGAGCTTGCAATCCTACCACTGCTTACTTGATCAACTGGAGACAATCTGCAAGACTGACCATTTGTAGTATCACATGCAGTACTGATAAGAGCTGGCGGCTGTGATGTCAGCACGCCGGGACATTCAATCTCTCCATCACCCAGGGAATTACCGCGCACTCCAGAAGCTTGCAATGCTTCCGATTCAGTGACCAGTGGAGTCTTGTGTGTATTAGTAGCAGACATACCTATATTGTAAATCATTACTCAGGACAGACCACAACAAATCTACAATCGAAGAATTTTTGTGATGCACCGAATGGTGGACTTTTTCCCATATTTTGGGACTTTTGTTCTAAACTTCCATCTACCTCATTCTGCAACGGTCTGCTGCCGTTAGTGAATACACGCTTAACTCAATTCAAACTACCTCAAAATTTACTTATTCACTGACAAATTTTAAGTGACGCACATGTTCTAACATAACATATTCATCACCAGTAATGACATTTATCTTTTTAACATACATCCCGTATTATATCATATTAAGCATCATATTGTACAAATCACACAAACAAATATGCACTCGTAGACTTTTAACCATCTAATAGAATTACGACCACATAACAACATATAAAGTTCACACATCACTAATAAAGCAAGCTATGGCCAGCATTTTGAACGACAGTACCCGCATCATTTCAGAAATTGCAGAAAAGAACCTGTGATATGCAAACAACAATGCCAATAGAGCAACCACTCAGCCCAATAGCTCCTTCCACGTTGCTGAAAGACCAGATAAACCCAGAAAACAAATTGAAAAGGAAAATTTTATTAAAAAAGAAAAAAAAGAGGAAAATTTAGATCATCCCTGGATTTCAATCATGCCATGGAACAAACCATTCATTCGAACATCTTACCAGGAAAACAGTTGACAATGTGGTCCAATGAACTCGTCACAACCAGCAACACATCTGTAAACCCACAAACCAGCTGGAACAGATAACGTAATGCAGTTAAACATGGGATATTCAAAGACACTGAATCAAACAAACAACTGTCTAACCAAATTTTGTTCCCGGCACGAAATTCATCAAAGAATAGATACAAAAGTTGATGACAAACAGGGCAATTTTGTTATGATATACGATCTACAAGCTGCTGAATAGCAGGACACAATACAGTCCGGTAATTACCAAATCATTGGTATTTAATAACACCCAACTCCCACATCCAACGCCATATTACACCAAACCATAAACATTTAATACGGGACCTACAAACTGCAATGGATCTATACATGCAACTGTAGTGGGACACCTATGTACATAGAATAAACCAAATCATCAGCATTTAATAACACCAGACCACCATACCAAACCCAATCTGACCACAAACTACACACATTTTATTCCACAACCAGAAACTGAACCCAGGCTGAACATGCAAGTCTTCCACTCAACCTCCGAACGGAAAATAAATTAAACAGTGAGTAAAATGCTGCGAAAATATAAGTGAACAATTTAATAAGACAAAGAAGAACTATCCAGAAACAGAGACAAACCATTGCACACACCTCTTACATCAAAATTCATACATGCAACCCCAACAGTGAACCTTTGAAGCACAAAAATGAAGAAGAAGAGAAAGCATAGTATTTAAAAGGAGAAAAAAAAAAGAACAGGGGATAAATTCATACCAAAACAGGGAGAGAGCTTTGCACATACCAGGAAAGAGATCGAAGAGAGTAGACAGTGGGAGAACAGAGACATCCTCTCATTAAACCCACGAGAATGTTGCGACACGTGTAAGCTGTGTAACAACAGCTCACGTCAGAATAGTGGCTGGAACAGTAAATGTACTTGGGCTCCAAGCAACAGAAGGCGGTGTTAATCCCACCAATGAGCACAGACACAGAGTGAGGGCAAGGTTCTGAGGGAGAGGACGATCAAATTACCTCAAGCACTGACTATAATCGCCGTGGTAGAAAGGTTGAATGAGCAAGGGCAAAATCGACTGATAACAAATAATAACTTTCTGCATCAATTTGATGACATCTCCATGAATCTAACAAAAGCTATTTTTTTTTCCTATCAATTTCACATGTGCATCCAAGTAAGCAGACAATATTACGGCCAACAAATATGAAACCCACACCAAAACATATGGAAATACCATGGTTAAAATGGTCAATATGGAAGGAAGCATGGTCAAGATGAAATAACCCTTTAACCAAAATAGAGTATATTGAATAATTTAAAACTGCGCCTAAAATCACTTACTACTAAAGTACCTACCTAAAATTGTTAATTGCAAAAGTACCTCTGCTAAATGTAGACAGCTCAATCTTGGACTTGTGATCATTCTCTGACTCCACAGTGCGTACGTCGCCGAGCGATGCAACCCTAAACATCTAACCGACACAACCCTAAACGTCGCAATTTCTTCTGATCCTCTAATGAAGAATAAGCATCTCTCTCATGTAGAGGAAAACAGGCCTAAGATGAAATAACCCCCTAACGAAATACTTTATCATCGGAAATACAGCGAGTAGCAAGGGCGTACATAGAAATTAAGAGAAATTGGCATGTAATGAACAATTTAAAGGTGTGCCTGAAATAACTTATTACAAAAGAACCTAACAAAAGCTATTTTTTCCTATCAACTTCACATCTGCATCCAACTAAGTAGACAATATTACGGCCACCAAATATGAAACCCACACCGAAAAATTTGCAAAAACCATGGTTGAAATAACCATCTAACGAAATAGTTTATCATCTGAAATACAGCGAGTAGCAAGGGCATAGATAGAAATTAAGAGAAGTTGGCATGTAATGAACAATTTAAAGGTGTGCCTGAAATAACTTATCACAAAAGAACCTAAGAAAAGCTATTTTTACAAAATATTATTTGATGCTCCAAATATTGTTCAAGATGTAATTGCCAAGGACAAGTTAGAAATTTGTAAGCGTTAAACCTCCTCTCACGACACAGACTAATGCAATCTCATCTGTACAGCAATTACGTCCCTCCATGCATGTTATTTTGTGATTTTGATGTTCAAATAAATAATAGCTATGTGAAGAGTTTATAATTCACTCACTTAAGAGCTGTTATTTCATTTCATTTATCATGAAGGGTAAAGACGGAAGACAACAGAAGCTAATGAAGCAGAAACACAAGGGCAGAACCGGAAGTTAATAGATTCTATTTTTTTTCATCGAATTTACATGTGTATCCAAAGCACACCACGAAATTACAGCCACAGACTCTATTCAGGATACCTAATAAGGAGACCACCGCAGGGACAGAACTGGAAGTTAACTGAATCTATTTTTTCCAACAAATTTACATCTAAATCCAACCACTACACCAAAATTACAACCACTAAATCTATGGAAAAGAACCAGTAAATGACAAATAGCAGGGGCAGAACCGGAAGTTATCAAAAGTAATTTTTTCATCGAATTTACGTATCGATCCGAAGCACACCACGAAATTACAGCTACCAACTCTATTCAGGATAGGTAATAAAGAGACAACAGCAGGGACAGAACTGGAAGTTAACTGAATCTATTTTTTCAACAAATTTACATCTATATCCAACGACTGCACCAAAATTACAACCACTAAATCCATTGAAAGCAACCAGTAAATGACAAATAGCAGGGGCAGAACCGGAAGTTATCAAACGTTATTTTGTTCATCGAATTTACGCATCGGTCCAGACCAGAAAAAACAATTACATAATGATGCCATTATAGCCTCAGTAAAATACCGGCCCGCATGAGGACAACACAGACATTTCAATCTGAAATAAATTGCAAGGACTGCCGAAGAAGGACGTGGCAAAATACCGTTGGAGGTAAATGGCGGCAAACCCACATGCAACCCAATCAATGGTCCACAGTGTGCAAAACGCCTAGCTGGCAAAGTGGCCATATCTCCTTTTATTATAGGTAGTATGATTAGAGGGGCTTCCGTGTATAATTGCAAAAAGAAAAAGTTGCAAGAGGGGCTTCCGTTATACTACCTCCGTTTCTTCTCTTTCCCCTTAGGTTGACTTTTTTACCCGTATCTGGGACACTTTGACTCGGTGATTTGGATAGTAAAACGATACAATTTTTTGGCGATTTTTTCATAGTATTGTAGATTAAAGTTTACTCTACAAGATCATCTAAAGATTGACAAATTCGTGTATCGTTTCGCTAATCCAATCACCGAGTCAAAGTGATCCAGTGAATAGTGTCAAAAAGCAAAGTAAGGTGAAAGAGAAGAAACAGATGTAGTATTAAATAGAGGGACAATTTTCTTTTCCAAAAAAAAAAAAAAAAGATTCCAAAATACAGGTATGCAGAGACTCTCGAACTCAGTTTTTTGGACTTCAATCGGGACACTTTAACCGCTCGACCAATTGACCAAATGTCTCTTGGGGGCATATGTATATATTAGATTGGGCACACTTAAAAAAAATAGACAAATAGGGATGCTCTAGTGGCTCTAAGAAAGTTTAGAGAGGAGGGGGGCACGTGTCCCATGGCCGTTCTAGGCTCCGCCCCTTATAAAAAATACTATGTCATCTTTTAATTCAAGAAAGATCGTCGGCCCTAATGACTTTCATCCCCTTTCATTCAAAGGAATTGGGACACTGTCATAGATCATGTCTGGAGCCTTATTGTTCATGCATTCTCAACCTGTAGTATCCTCTGACGGCCTGACCTTAACTATACTCTCATTTGCCTCATCCCTAAGAGATCAAAACTTGAAGTCTTTTGTACCCCAAAAAAAAAAAAAAACTTGGAAGTCTTTATCGAATAAACACTTTGAATACCTACTTGGTCGAAAGAAGCTATTTATATTCTGTATATTTTGAAACAAAACAAATAATATCAAACGACAAGAAGTAAGAATTTAGCTTGACCATTCAAAATTAACTACCGCCAAAATCTCTGAATACAAAACAAGAACATTAACTACAAATCCTATACACATTAGGAAAATCAAACCCTAAACATTAGTGGCAACTCTTGATGCCCTTGAATCTGGTCCAGGCTTCGTGTTCGAATCAGTAGGTAACTCGAAGCGACAGATCGGACAATAGTGGCTCTTCTCCAACCAAGTACCGATACAATCCGGATGAAACACGTGCGAACATGGCATGCACGTGACCTCCGTACCTGTTGGAAGATCCTCTAAACACACGGTGCACGTAATTTCACTCACTTTATTACAATCTTCTTCTTCGTCGTTCAGATCACTACATGTCAGTCTCTTCCTCTTCAAACCCCTCACCGACGATTCACTCGCCGGCACCATCCCGCAGTTGTTGTTGCTGTCCTCCATTGACCTCATCAAAGCCCTCCGCATCATCAAATCTCTCTGGTCATAGACATGAATGCGTACCAATCGGATGTTGACACGTAGAGGTATCACCTTGCGTCCCACGTTTGATTTCCATCCCAGAACTTTCCTTCCCCAACATAGGATTTCAAAGAATACGTGGTTGTGTAATTCATCATCTATTCGTAAACTTGAAAGCTTTTCCTTAACAATATCAAGACTCGCCCTGTCAGATATGAGCGTGCCAGCGTCGAGACACCGGTGCGTCTCTTGTGTCCGTCGCACTTCTCTGATCATTCTTAGCCCTCGGGGATTGCTATGGTTGTGGCTTGGCCGGGACATGTAACGCTCTATGGTTTTGCAAAAGAAGGTTACGTGTACATGTACAGGGGATGATTGCGTAACGCGGCAGTGGTGGTCGATTGGTTTTTCGTCGGGGATGACACTGAAACGAATTGAAGCAGTGTAGCGATTGGAGTCCATTGTGAATATTTTGTTGAGCGTAACCAAACTGGTTTAGAAGGAGAATAATATTATGGAGAGATACAAAAGAAAAGAGAGATTGTGTATGTATTTATAGAAGTAAATATTTCCAAATCCAATTGTGATTCAAAACCGTCTCACTCACCAGTCCTTAATAAAAATATAAAATTCATATTTTCTTTTCTCTGAACATAAATCAGTAAATATAACCTAAGGAATGGGAGAGTTGGCAAAAGCTTGGGGCTTAGGGTGTGCTTGTTAGATTGTGAGAGGCTGAAAATGTCCCTGCCAGGGATCTCATTGTATTGATCAATATACATCGTATTTACAATCGGAAATTACATTTTAGTCCTACCAATTACAATACTATGACTAATACTCCCCCTCAGTCGGAGCGGGAGGAGAACGAACGCTCAGGCTGGACCTGAAACGCTCAAATAAATGTCGAGGCAAACCCTTTCTGAAGATGTCTGCATACTGATAATCAGCAGGAATATGTAGAACACGGAGGTGCCCGAGGCGCACCTTCTCACGAACAAAATGCAAGTCAATTTTCACATGCTTTGTGCGCTGGTGTTGTACTGGATTACCAGAGAGGTAAACCGCACTGATGTTATCACAATAAACCACAGAAGCACGAGGGGGTGAAACCTGAAGCTCAAGGAGAAGATTGCGAATCCAACATAACTCAGAGACAGCGTTTGCCACACCACGGTATTCGTCTTCAGCAATAGATCGAGAGACTGTGGCCTGGCGCTTGGATGACTAGCTGAGTAAGTTGTCACCAAGGAAAACGCAGTAACCAGAAGTGGACCGCCGAGTGTCCGGGCAATCAGCCCAATCAGCATTAGTATATGCAGTGAGACCATCAGGAGCAGTAGCATATATGCGAAAACCGTAATCAAGTGTACCGCTAACATACCGTAGGATTCGCTTCAAGGCATGAAAATGTGGTTCCCGTGGATCATGCATGAAGAGACAAATATGCTGGACTGCATAGGATAGCTTAGGGCGAGTGAAGGTAAGGTACTGGAGAGCACCTGCTAAGCTCATGTAAAGAGTAGGATCAGAAACAGGAGGGCCAGATTCCCCAGTAAGTTTAGTACCTGTCTCAACAGGTGTAGCAACAGGCTTATACGCGTTCATGGAGGCACGACGAAGAATGTCACGAGCATACTGGCGTTGAGACAGAAACAGACCATAGGAATCCTGAGTAACAACAATACTCAAGAAATGATGCAAGGGGCCAAGATCTGACATGGCGAACTCACTGGACATCTGTGCGAAAATCTGCTGCAAAAGAGCTGAAGAGGAGCCGCTGATGATATTATCGTCCACATAAAGAAGGAGATATACAGTGTCTGAGCCGTGCTGGTAGACAAAAAGTGACTCGTCACAGTAGCAACCAGAAAAGCCAACTCTGTCCGTGAGGAATGTAGCAAACCGCTGAAACCAAGCCCGGGGGCCCTGCTTATGTCCATAGAGAGACTTCCGAAGACGACAGACATAATTAGGACGGTGGGGATCACGATACCCAAGGCTGATGCATATAGACGGTCTCCTCCAACTCACCATGAAGAAAAGCGTTCTTAACATCAAGCTGTCGAATGGGCCAAGAGCTAGAGACAGCTAGTGTAAGAACTGTGCGAATGGTGGAAGGTTTAACCACTGAGCTAAAAGTCTCCTCACAATCCACACTAACCATTTGAGATTTTCCATTGGCAACTAGGGCCTTATGAAGAGTACCGTCATCCCGATACTTATGTCGAAAAAGCCACATAGCCCGAAGTATGTTTCCCTTTGCAGGGCGAGGCACCAGTCCCAAGTGTGGTTCTTAACCATAGCGCCAAACTCATCATCCATAGCAGCCTTCCAGTGTGGGTCCAATACAGCAGACACATGGGATTTAGGTAAGGGTGAGATGGAGGGAGATGTTTGGGCATGGAGAGTAAGACGCTGAATGGGCTTGGTGATGCCGTGTTTAGATCGGGGGGTCATTTGTGGGGAGTGCGGAGGGGAAGGGGGAGGGGGAGGGGGAGGTGGTGGTTTAGGTACCGCAAGAGGTGGAGCCAAAGGGCTAGAGGGACCCATAGGAGAGAGGGCCGAAGGGCCAGGGGCGCCCATGGGTGATCTTAACGGTACGTGTGTGGGAGGAGAAGATGGAGTATGACACATTCGGATAAGAGCTGCGGGAGGAAGGCTCTCGTCAGGGTCAGGAGACCTATGAACATGAGGGGAGGTTGAGCTGGGGGTAGCGAAGGGAAAGACAGGCTCGTCGAAAGTTACATGACGAGAGATGTGTACTTGACCGGTGGAGAGGTCAAGGAAGCGATAACCTCTAAAATTCGGAGGGTATCCAAGAAAGACACAACGAGCGGAGAGAGGAGCAAGTTTATGGGGAGTTGTGGCAGAAAGGTTTGGGTAGCACAAACACCCAAACGTGCGAAGATGATCATAGGTGGGTTGACGATGATAGATAACGACAGTCGGAATTTTGTTCTCAAGTGCAGTGGTTGGAAGAATGTTGTGCAAGTAGACTGCTGTAGAAAGAGACTCAACTCAGAAAGATGGGGGTAGGGAGGCCTGAGCAATAAGGGTACGAGATATGTCGTTGACAAGACGAATCATGAGTTCGGCCATACCATTTTGTGGGGAGTTTTGGGCGCACGCAAAACGAAAAACAATACCATTTTGTGCAGCATATTCATGGAAAGAGCCATTATAAAATTCACCCCCTAGATCACATTAGAAGGTCTTGATTTGTGTATGAAACTGAGTGTGAACAAAATTACCGAATTGCTTGAATTTGGCAAGAGCCTCAGATTTTAGTTTCAAAGGGTAAATCCATAGGAAGTGTGAGAAATCATCAAGCAATAAGAGGTAGTATTTGTACTTTGATTTACTAAGTACGGGAGAAGTCCACAAATCACTATGAATAATGTCAAATTGGGCAGCAGTACAAGATAAAGAAGGGGAAAAGAGTAGCCGGACATGTTTACCGGTCTGACAAGCATGACATAGAGTGGTGTTATGAGCTTTAGTAGAGGATATATGGCTATGAGTCCGAAGATGGTCTACGACTTGGCTTCCAGGGTGGCCAAGACGATTTTTCCGCACAGGTGCTGGGAGAAGAGTAAGTGATAGCGGTTGAGAAGTGGGTTGAGTGGAGGGAAACGGGTAAAGATCTCCAGTACTATTTCTCCTCAACAATATTTTTCCTGTACGAAGGTCTTTGACAGAGAAACCACTGGGTTCAAACTCAACAGACACATTATTGTCAACAGTGAACTGACGCACATAAACAAGGTTTTTAATGATGTGTGGCGTGAAAAGGACGTTGTTGAGGTGAAGAGGTCGAGTTTGAGTATTTAGTGTCTGCTGTCCAGAACCACGGACCGGAATACTCAATCCATTTCCAACAAACATATCAGAAATGGAACTGTTGGATGAGACAGAAGAAAGCATACCAGCATTGGATGTAAGATGTGAAGAGGCCCCCAAATCCATATACCAAGTGCTGTCCTGTGTTGCTGTGAGAGCATGTTGGTGTTGGTCGAGGGCAGGAGGCGGTGGAGTGTGTAGCTGTGAAGGACACCAAACCCATCTGCCCCCCTGATTCGGTAAAGTCCATGCATTAGTGGGGGCCATGTAGTGGTAGAAAGTGCTCTTCAGGGAGAATTTCGCGAAACGGGGCCCTAAAATCACCAAGAACCAATCCAAGAACTCCAGATATGAAGAAATGGAGCGCAAAAATGGCTTCGGAACGCCGAGAAACCTCGAGAACAAGTCTGGGCCGGTTCAAAACCAGAGGGAAAAAGAGCCGAATCAAGCTGTGAAGAGGAGGGAAGACTTCAAGCCGATTACAAGCTAATGAGACGATGAGGAAGCCGGCTGCGGTTTTGGCTCACACGAAAGCCGGACTGATAACTCGGCTCGCTTTGAGCCACAAGGAAGCCGGTCTAAAAACACGGCTTGTTTCGAGCCACAAGGAAGCTAGTCTGATAACTCGGCTCGCTTCAAGCCACAAGGAAGCCGAACAGGTGACTAAGTGGATCCGCGTATGGAGACGGAGCCGAGAGAAGCCGCACGCGCGCTGAGGACGGCTGGGGCGTGCTGGAGCGTGGAGGCGAGCGGGCGGCGAAGCACCAGGATCGGACGGAGCGTGAGGGCGCGTCCCACCTCCGATCGCCGTGAAATTTGGACTGAGTTCTCGGAAACACAATCCGAGTCGAATGGTTGGGGTGGTGAGATTAAATGAAGACCAGAGATGAGGTGAACGAAGAACAGTCTGTGGGTTTCGATTTGGATCAAAACGAAGAGCGTCGCAGGTGAAATCAACTAGCAACTTCAGTGGGCGGCTAGTGAGGGACGGTGCCGATCGGAAGTGATGGTCGTCGGATCAACTGTAGTGGCGTGAGGCCGGATAGAAGAAGAAGAGGGAGCTCGAACCCTAGCTCTGATACCATGTTAGATTGTGAGAGGGTGAAAATATCCCTGTCAGGGATCTCATTGTATTGATCAATATATAGCGTATTTACAATCGGAAATTACATTCTAGTCCTACCAATTACAATACTATGACTAATAGTGCTCCCCTTAGGTCTCAGGTTCGAACCGCACGAACGATAATCCCCTTAGAGTCACTGGGTATTTACATGGCTTCCTCCCATGGATTAGTTGAAGAGCGCGCAAGCAAGCCGGACACCACGGTCATAAAAAAAAACGTAAATATCATTAATGGGCTTGTGGCAGTATAATGGGCTAGTAGACTGGGTCGGCTTAAGCATTAACTAGGCGTTCCCCGCGCTACTGCGGGGGACGATATGAACTTGCTAATAAACTTGTATGTTATACATTTATCTCCAATAATATTTGGCTCATTTATATCTCAATGAAATTCGTGGAAACTAATAGATCAAGGGATGAATATAAACCCAGAAAGTACTTCATTACATTGTTGCTACGCCTGCACCTTCTCAGCTTGAACTTAGTCGTTAGAGCATCTCCCACAGTGCACCAAATCCTATATTTGATAGTAAAATTTTATGTTTTCGGCCTCCCACAACAAATCATCAAATCACCAAATCACCAAAAAAATGGTGATTTTTTTGTAGGCCTCCCACAGTCGTTGACCAAAAAAACACCAAATCACTAAATCCTATATTTGGTGTAGCTTTTGTGAAATGGTGAAGTGCATCTCCCACAGTACCCTCAAATCCTATCCTATATCACCAAATCCTATTTTTACCATCAAATTTGATGGCAAAAATAGGATTTGATGTAATCTACACCAAATTTTTAATTAGTGTTTAGGGCATGTTTTCACATTACTTTCATGGTAATAATATGCTCTAATGTAATAGTGTAGCATTTCGTCTTTACAGTATATACGTCATTCGTTTTTCTTATCCCACTTTGTATAATATGCTTTTGAGCCATAGCGTGTTACATAATATTTTCAGCATCATGCTACGAGATGATAAAATGAAATAACTAATGTAGTTGCAACAGGTTTGGCCGAACATAATACACTGATGTTCAACTTCAAGAACTTCAGTAACTTTCTTGTACATATGGGATAATCATGGTCAAATAGATTAGAATGGTTAATTTTAAATTTTTTGAAGTGTTATTTAATCATTTTACAATTTCGTGTAATATTGTTTTGATAATAAAATATTTTTTTATTTTGATAGTAATGAAATTCATGATTTGGTGATAAATTTGATGATTTGTTGTGGGAGGCCAAAAATACCATTCTCTAAATTTGATGAAATGGTGAAATAACTATTTGATGTAAAATTTGGTGAAAACTGTGGGAGACCAAAAACTCTATTTTTCCACCAAAAATGGTGAAATGGTGTTTTTGAGGGTTAACTGTGGGAGGCCAAACCATTTTTCTCCACCAAATATAGGATTTGGTGTAAAATTTGATGTCAACTGTGGGAGATGCTCTTACAGTTTCTCTTTCATACTATTCATAAAATAAACTATGGATACATACAAAAACATGTAAAACATAAACTGAATAGTACAATATGCATATATTTCCATTAGTTATTCGTAAGAGATAAACCTAGTGAAAATAACTTTTTTCACGAATCGACTTTACTGAGTGAAAGTCAAATTTCAAAGAATTTCGCTGACTTGTGACGAGATTAATTGAGGGGTGTAATTTTTTTTTAATATTCTATTTTTGAGAAGAACAAAAACAAATTATAATCTTTCACAATCACCTATAAAAGTTACTTTTTAGTAAATGATTCATCATATTTTTTTTATAAGATTAGATCATATAGTTAATGTATTTTGGATTCTCTTACAATAATTATTCTCGTTGCTGAACCAAGTTTATTATTTCTCTGAAAGTATTTTATTATTACTAGATATCTCGAAGGCTTATGATAAAATTGAATGGGTCTATTTATATAAAGTTCTATCCATTTGGGTTTTCCATTGAAAATTAATGATAAAATTATGTCTTGTTGTGTTGGTCTCTTTTTTATTAGTTAATGGGCAACAATCGACACTTTCTTTCCTAGTCGGGGCATTCGACAAGATAACCCTATCAGTTCTTATCTTTTCGATCTCTGTACTAAGGGTCTTTATGTTTAATTAACCAAACGGTTAATCAAAATCTTATTGAACGTATTAGGGCAGGACATGTTCTCCCTATTTGTCCCAACTGTTATTTGCGGAGGATTGTATGATTTTCTCTAAAGCCACTGTGGATCATACCGTTACCCTTAATTCTATTCTCTTCCAATACTGCATGTGTTTTGTTCAATCCACTAATAAGAATAAATCCATGATTGGCTTTGGGCCTAGGGTCCTTATTAATATTCAAAATCAGATTTCTTCAACTATGACAAATTCCTTTCGCTGATAATATAATAAATACTCGGGTCTCCCACTCTCCCTAAGTTTGTCGAGTGAAATAAAAAAGTTACTTTTTAGTCTATTAGAACATAATTTGGAACACATTACAGGGTTGGTAGGAGAAAATGTTATCTACCTACCGTTACTTCAGGTCATTTTTAAATCCATTCCGACCTATATTATGTCAATTTATCTTCTTCCCGTAACTTTTTGCTCCAAAATTTAACAAATTATCGCTATATTTTGGTGGAGGAACGACTTAAAAAAAAGGAAAATCCATTCGAATAATTGGGATTTTTATGTACCCCAAAAAACATTGGTGGTGCGGGCTTTAGACGTTTATATACTTTTAGTTTTGCCCTTACAGGTAACAAATGTGGCGTTTACTATATAATCCAGATTTTGTTTAACAAAACTAAAACTTATATTATTACCAGAATATACAAGATGACGTTACGAACCCAAAGTCCAGAACTATACAGGGACTTTTGATCGGCAAATGAAAAACATGTAAATACATGAGAAGAAACTAAGAAAAACAAGTAACCAAACAAGCCTAAGACTTGTTTGACAAAACTGAGCACCAAACAACTCCAAAGATAATCTTGTGGAGATGTTCCTCTGGTGGGGGTTTCGGCTTGACTTGGATTCCGATCACAGCTCTCTTTTCTTTTTGGATTTTCAGATCTGATTTTCAGATATGTTTTTCGGCAGTTTTGCCGTCTGTTTCCCCCAGGTTTTGGTGCTCCAAGATCTTCTCAAGAAGGAATCGGCATACTATCCCCCGGCGACACGGCTCCGCTTCCAACTCCGGTGGTCGAGGTGGTTCCGACCGCCTGTTCATCGGTTTCTTCGGAGGTTTTGTCCCCCAGCTTCTGGGCTTCATCGTCTTCATACCGCTATTGTCTTCGTCGAGGGTATCTACGACGTTCCCCAAGGTTCCTCACCGCTGCCAGGCGGGCTCTTCACTGTGGAAGTATTATATTATAATTATTCTATTTATGCCTATCCTCTTCCCTCCTACTCTCATATCAGGAAAGATTTTGTCAGTGCCAGAGATATTAAACTCCAAGCGGTAAGACATGGTATTCAGAATAAGAAGAAATAAGGATGCTGGAATAAGAATTCATTTATAAGTTATTTACAAATGAGTCCATATGGCTAGTAGAACGGTGTCGTTCTTATAAGACACCTAACTATTCAGAAAATATTTTTTTTTTTAAGCATCGGATCCTCCTTGTACACGTGTCATCGGCCTATTGGCTATGCTGGATCTGAACGTTGTATTTGAGAAGATATTTTTCTCTCTTTCTGTTAATGATAAGTTTTCATCTTCTTCGTTCTCATTAACATCTATCTCTCTCTCTCTGATTCTTTTTGTTTCTTCAAGATGTTGATAATTTCTTAACAAAACCCATAAATTCATTATGGTATCAGAGCCAGGTTCGGCTTGTTGATGCGTTTTTGCTAAAAACGCCGTCCACTTTTTCAATCCTCTTTTTATGGGTCTTTTCAATTTCTATCTTCAACCTTTTCTAGGTTTTCAAAATTTAAGCTCATCTATGGCTTTAGATGGAACAAATCGAGGAATTTTCCCTCCTGGTTTCGATATCGCTTCACCCTATTTCTTATCTCCATATGATAATCCAGGTTTTGTCCTGGTTATCTCACAGGAGAGAATTTTTATTCATGGAAGAGGGCTATTGTAATACCTTGCTTTTATTAGAAGGGTAATTTCTGACTTTTCGTATAGTTTAGTTGTTAATTATAGGACGAGAGGGGAGGAAGTTGTTGTTTCAAGAAGTATATGTTGTTTAAGTTGGGGGTAAAGATTGTAATTTATAAAAACTCTATATCCTATTAAGTAAATTAGTAAAAGACAATTAAATAAACAAAAGATAAAATAAAATGAAATAAAAAAAATAGAGAGAGAGTTTCCTCCCTTTCTCACGCCATCATCTGATGGTTTGTACCAAAAAACAAGGAGATTAAATAATTAAATATTGCTCTCTCTCCTCTCCTCCTTCTTCTTAAACTCCTTCTTCCCCCATCAGCAGACACACCACCACGGCCACCACCATCTTCACCACCCTCTCTTCCCTCTACTCTCTTCCCCTCCATCTCTCCCCTGTCTCCTCTCTATTTTTCCGGCGACGAGACCCAGCAACAGCAGCGGCAGCGGCACAAGGCCGCTGCCTTCTCCGGCGACCCGCCATCACACCCGCCACCACCATCTCCCTCTCCATCCCTCAGCTCACTCCCTCTGTTTCTCTCTGTTTCCCCTCTCCCTTCTCTCTGTTCAGCGCGGCAAAGAAACCCAGCAGCAGCAGCGGCATCCATGGCCGCTGCCGCCGTCGAAGAAGACGCACCACCGAGCCACCACCTCTCCTCCTCTCTGCAACAGCTCTCTCTCACTCTCTCAGCTCTCTCTCTCTCTCCGCCACCCAAAACAGCCTCAGAACTAGAGGTAGCAGCAGCAATGGCCTACGACCACGCCACCATCGCCGCCGGAGAAGGGCCGACGGGAACACCAACCCCCACCACCAACGCTCTATTTCTCCCTCTCCCTCTCACTCTCTGAGCTCGCCAATCTCGTCCCCTCTCTCGGACGACCAGGAGGGGAACAGAAGCAGAGGAGGCCGCAGCTGCCTCCGCCGCCGGCGCCACCTCCATTAACGCCGCCCCGAAGCTTTGCCCGAGCTATCCAGCACGACCCGTCCCCTCCCGTTGATTCCAAACGACTCCTGGAGATCCAAGGAGATCATTAGCAGCCTCAATCGGAGTCCAGAACAGCGGTATCATCGCCGACGTAGAGCACTGCGACCACCATCGACGACGGACTTGAACCGCCTCGTTTCTCGGCCGTTTTCAGAAATTTTTGGCTTGGGTACACTCTAAATCCTCCAATTTTACGTTTTAGTCAATCAAAATACAATCTTGCTAGCTAAAATCGAATCTAGGATGGGAAATCATACTTGTTTACGTTTTCAGAAAAAGTGTCTTTTTATGAAACTTGGGGGTAAAAAGTGTCTTTTACCTTAACTGACTAAAGGTTATGAGAGGGGGGTTGTTGTGTACTTTGTGGAATCTAAGGGTGTTTATGGTGACATACGAAACTGTTATTCTAGCAGGAGGGGATTTTGATGTCTTTTGAGAAAATGATATTTTCATACTTATATAAGTATATACACACACACAAATATAAATTTATATATGAAATTAAAGGTAGGGAGTTTGGAATTAAATTAATTACGGTTTTTTTTATAATTAATATTTAAGTATGCAAAAATAACTTGATTTTACAAGATATAGTTGTTACAAAGTAAAATAGAGTTGTTTGATGTACTATGCCTATTTAGTCAATAATCAATATCGTTTTACTTAATTAGTTAATCTCAAAATATTGTAAATTTAACATTTTAAATAAATTAGTTGTCTAAATATATCACTTTTAGAATAAACTAAGATACGAAGTAATTTGAGAAATATCCATGAATAGATTCTTTACTTAATGATTTATCTTTCTCTAAGTTAAAATAATAATAATAATAATAATTATTTCTCAAACTTATAAATAGATGTTAAATGATAATTTATTTCCTAATAGATATTTTTATGGTATTATCCCCTAAACAAGTTAGCATATAGTCTTCTTATTTCACTAATAAGAACATATCTCCAATAATTATTTTTTTTTAAAAACTAAACAATTTATTTTCTATGAAGAATTTACTCTAGAAAAGATAAAATAATTTTTGTATATATAAAAGGATATATATATATAATAATAAAAGGTGTTGTTTTATAATGAAGTTTACGCTAGAATTTATAATTGAGAAACTCTAAGTCTAAACTTATTCTCTCGCTATTTGAAATATACGAGTATTATTTACAGATTTGAGAATTTATATTAAATAAGTATATTTTGAGGACGTAATTACGAAAGTAGCACACGCTTGACGAATATAATGAAAAAGATATATTTAGAGTTTGTATTAAATTAAAGAAGACTCCCTTACGACGACACTAGAGTTCTTAGCATATCACATCGCCCACTTGCATTATACGTGATAGTTGGAATTGGAATTGAAGTTGATTAGAAATTATAAATTTGTAGGTGACGAGTTTGTAGACGAGGGCTACGTCTACCCTTATCAGCTTGCGTGCTATTTGCTGTGTTATTGAGGTAAGTAGACATGCCAAGCCTAGCGTGCCCTACCTTCTTTCGTGTCGAAATATGATTTTATATCTGTCTCAAAATGTGTTTTATGACTTACATGCTTTACATGAGATTGATTACGTTTTGAGATAAATGTTTTGAGAATGTCACACGAAAAATAATAATTCGTTAATAACGTAAAGTGGAAAGAGTTGTGCGGGGATTATTATTATTATTATTGTCGATGTTGACTTCGGTCACTCGGCCTGTGATAGATTGTCGTGTTGACTTCGTGTCACTCGACCGTTTTTATTTTAAACCCGGTCGCGACCTGCCGGGTGTCTCCATGTACTTACCTCTCTGGCCGCGAGAAGTCTTAGGGGGGTGCCGGCACTTATGGTCATGGTAGCTAGTGAAAGGAAGGATAGAAGCTCCCCGTATCAACAAGTTAATAATATGAAGTTCTTTGAGGAAGATTTTTATGAAAGGAAAGAAGATATAGATTGGGAATAATATTCCCCGTTTGAGATATAAGAGAAGGATTGAGATGCCAAGTAAAACAGAAAGAGAATTTCATATGTGTTTCAGTGTTCATACTTTATTCTTCAAGGATCTACTCAGTATTGTTCATTCTCATTTATGATTGTTTTTAAAGATATGCCTCATAATCTGTTTACAAGCTTGGGTGTTTACTTACTCAATATTTCATTGCTGAATTTAGAAAAACTGCGGTCTTTGTTTCTTTCCCCCGCAGGTCTTAAGAGCTGGATTATGGGGTAGCGGGAATCGACGCTCAGCTAGTATTTGTTAGTATTGGAATAAGATGACTCTTAGTATCACTTCACCACGTGTAAAGTATATTATGTCGAGTTAATTAAAAGTTTGTAATATGTAAGTATCAGATGTGTTGTTCTTGATTTCCGCCGCTTCATTTGAGTAGCACCCTCCTAGGCTCTCCGGTCCGGAACGGAAAGCTCGGGAACGTGGGGTGTTACAGGTGGTATCAGAGCAGGCAATCCAAAAAGGGAATTAAACCTGTAGGGCAACTTAAAATGAGCATAGGACAAAATTATTAAAATTGGAAAAGCCGATTTAAGTTATGGGTAGCTTAAGTGTTAGTATACCAGGTCCCACCCACCCTCATCCTTTGATACTATTATTTGGTTTGATTTGAGTAATTTGTTCGTGGTAGATTGATTTACCAATGTTATTCCTGTAATGGACAATGAGAAGAATGGATTACAGTAATTAGATTTTGCATTATGAATTATGTGTTATCCTATATGAGGAGAAGAGTTATATGAGTATCCGCTACAAGTGTTATTCCAATGATTGGAAATAAAGGTTATGAGATATGAGAACTAGATTATGAATTGCAGTTGATATACATATTAATTTGAGAAGATGAGTTTCATGCTTATCGATGAGAATTTTATATGCTGCATGATTTGATCTATGTGAGATATGTTACTTTGTATGTGATACTTAACATGATAATTGTGCATTAGACCATAGGTAATGGCCTAGAAATGTGATTAATAGACCACACAGTACTAACTATACCAGGAAGATTTGACATGGATATAAGGCTTTGAACAACAACCACATGGGGTAAATCCTTATTCAATAATAATGTTGATAGGATATGTGACTCTTATAAGAACTCTAAGGGAAGTATCGGATTTCAACCGTAGGAAACAATGGGCTTTAAAGACGTAACGGGAATGCTAAGATGTTTAACGTGTGAACCCTAGTTTCAATAACTAGACTTTTGAAGAATTTGACGACGTATTCAAGGTACTAACTAAGATGGTAATTTGGAGTTACGGGATAAGAAAGTTACTTATTATGATTAAATTGAGTTATCTTAGAAACAGTCGAGGGAGTTCCCACCCACCCACGCCTAAGAAATTTAATTGTGAACTCAACTTGACGAGCTGTGAACGCGTTTTAACTATAATCTGAAAGTCTTAGTTATTAGATGGTTCGGATGGTTGGTTCGACTATACTTGTCCATGAATTGTACCAGGGAGACAAAACTAGACTAATTCGTCATAAATGATTTGGGGGTTCTGAGGATACCTAGCTATGTTAGGCGATACTTGGAGTCTAGTTACCTTAATATTGCTTGAGGATTTGGATGTCCATTCAGTTATGTCTTGCTTTTGGAGCTATGAAACTCACTTTGAAAGAATAAAATTTAAAATGTGAAATAAATATTGTAGGTTCACTGATGATAGTCTACAAGACTTGGATGTTGCCTATGACAGACCTAGATAGATTTATTCTAAAGTTTCATATTTGGTGTTATATTAGAGTTTCGGTTTGAAGATTTTTGTCAAGGTTTAACTCATATTTTAGAAGCCCACATTTGGAATATGTTATAGTGATGACTCGGGAGCTATTTTCTACTAAGATAAATTTTTAAAGCTTTTTATATTGCTTAACTATTTCAGAAATACTTGGAGTAGCGTTACGATGTTTAGCTTGCAATTAGGACGTGTGGATTATTTTAAGAGTTATATGCTACGTGTATGCGACTTTCAGGTTCTAACGTTTTGTTAAAGGGGAATATTGTACGTTCTTCAATCTTGCGCTGTTTAGCTTATGAGGTGTGGTATTCACTTTATGGGGATGATAGTATGAGTTTCTAGGAAGGAAAATGTCAATAAAAGTTAGGGTTTTGTCTAGGAATTTGGGGGCATATTATAGCTTTACGTTTGGGAATTTGTTTGGGTATAGGCATGATGTCAGTCAGTGTTTCAAGTTATTTGATTAAATTCCTGTGAATCCACGACTAAACGTCAAGTGATAAATTTGAAGAGTCATTTATTAAAAACATCATTTGAGATTTGGTTAAAACACTAGGTGGAAGCGTATGAGTTATGATCACGTGGATGGAATAGAAAGACTTTAATTTCAGCTATGAGAAATAATTGTTCATCGAATCGAAACCTGATTTTGTTAGCCCTAAATCGAATCGGGCTGTTGGAGTTATACTTGTTCATGTCGGGGGTAGTTCTTGTATTTTTAGAAAAGTTAAGGGTGACTTGTGTAGCATAATAAAACTGTTTTGTTGTTGGGAGGGAGATTATGTTATTTATGAGAACTTGGGGGATATGGTTGTTGTTTGTATAAAAGATGTTTTTGTTATTAAAATTATATGTGTATTATGAAATATTGTTATTTTCTTGAAAAATAAGCAAGAAAAATTATATAGTTGATTTAATCGTATAACTTTAGTGTGATTAAATAAATATAAATTAGTATTTTGAGTAAATATGTTATTTGCTTAATAGTGATAAAATAAAATAAGTTAGAAAGTTAAATAGGAAAAATAACTTTTAAGTAAACTCCTCTATTTATAAATAGTTAAAGCTTGACTATTATTTATAGATATTATAAATTATTTCTCCAAAATAATGTTATAAATTATGCGTGACTAAACACTTGTTTTATTTGAATAAAACATACCATGATAAATTTTGCTCCAAATATGGTCTTAATACATAGTTATAAACTCCAAGAGTAGACAATTAGTAACAAATTTGCACAAATGACAGCCCTAAAGTTAAAAATCTCTATTAGCTCGAATGTTTGGCTTTTAATAAGATGTTTACATATGAGTTGACAATATGTGATATGAGATGTATGAACTGTATATGATTATGTGCTAGTGTGAACATTTGATGAAAGGCAAAGATATGATGAGAAGTATGTGGACATATTATTGAGATCATGATATTGTGATAGCCAGGCAGGCTTGCTCAGAGAAATTGATTTAAGAATTTGACATAACAACATAGTAGAATCACAGATTTGATTGCCCGATTTGGGTCAAAGTTATTTTTCAAGGAAGGGGAAAGATGTATAGTAGAAAACTCGCGTGAAAATCCCTGTTTAGCAGCGAATATGTTCCACGTGCCACATTACATGCTTATATGCACATTCTATGTTATGTGTTATATTGTATGCTATATATTAGGAGATCAAGTAAGTTATCGCGTAGAAAGCAAGACTAATAGATCACACGTTTACAACTCCATGAAGAGTCATGAATCAGACATCCATATCAGTGATAGAAATCATAAGAGAAAATTAAAGCTTCTAGTAATACAGATGAAATAAGAAGATAACCCAAATTTGAACCTACTTACCATAAGGTGACTTGTAGAGGGAACTAGAATTACGATCTAAAGGAAGTGATCAATTTGACAACATCGACACGACGAGCAGACCTATGTGATACAACAAACAGAAGAATCTAAAGTAAGCGATCTAGACAGTTTAATACCCGCTAACCTAGGCAAGATCGATCTATGTATCAGGAAAACAAATGGCGGGATGAGAGGGGGTTCTAACTAGGAATTCTGGAGAAAATTTAAAGAAACGTTAGAAGCTAGACCAAATGTCACATGATTAACCCTCTAAGTTTTAGATATTGACATAATCAAGGATTCTCAGTGGTGTGTAGGCTGGTAAACCCATACGAGTTCTTTGGTCGTTATGTAACTCGACGTTATGCTTGGATAACCTAAGTTTCCTTCCTTATATATATATTTTTCATAAATTCTTTATTTTAAGTCTTGTCACTGAATAATTACTTTGGGGGCCAATGGATGCTCATTCTCCAATCAGCTATTCTCGGAGTTTATACCATGTTATCGGGATTATTCTAAGCATTATTTGAAGCAACGAATATAAATATTCTTTAGCATCCCTTGTAAGATGTGCTATCTGGAAGAGCTAGTGGAGGCAATGTCTTACGTTGTATTCGGGCAGATTAAAGTTTGACGAAATGATAAGGGTATGACGACCTTGATTTTATTAAGGAGAGGTTGCCAACCATCATTAAGAAGTAGAATAGGCAAGCGACTTCTAAGAGTCATTTAAAGCCGTAGGATCTTGGAGGATACCTTAATTTCCGGCTCAACCCATTCTGGAAGATAGACATAATTTCAGATAAGGATTCACTCTAGAACAAAGAAGGGATAGCAGTATGACCATCCGTCACGACAACTTATACTGAGTTCCGGGGACGGCACTCCTCTAAGGGGGAGAGGAATGTAACCCTTTAAATATCGTGACCTTAATTCTCGTACGGCTCCTGCGCCACATGCATCAAATTAAGTATTAGTAAATTTATCATATCATGTGTGTTGGTTGTTCCTACATGACATATTATGTGTGATGGTTGTGCGATATATAGAAAATCATATAGTAGCCTTTCGTTGATTAGTTGGTTTAAGCTTCGAGGACGAAGCTCTGTTTAAGGAGGGAAGGATGTAATACCTCGCTTTTATTAGAAGGGTAATTTCTGACTTTTCGTATAGTTTAGTTGTTAATTATAGGACGAGAGGGGAGGAAGTTGTTGTTTCAAGAAGTATATGTTGTTTAAGTTGGGGGTAAAGATTGTAATTTATAAAAACTCTATATCCTATTGAGTAAATTAGTAAAAGACAATTAAATAAACAAAAGATAAAATAAAATGAAATAAAAAAAATAGAGAGAGTTTCCTCCCTTTCTCACGCCATCATCTGATGGTTTGTACCAAAAAACAAGGAGATGAAATAATTAAATATTGCTCTCTCTCCTCTCCTGCTTCTTCTTAAACTCCTTCTTCCCCCATCAGCAGACACACCACCACGGCCACCACCATCTTCACCACCCTCTCTTCCCTCTACTCTCTTCCCCTCCATCTCTCCCCTGTATCCTCTCTATTTTTCCGGCGACGAGACCCAGTAACAGCAGCAGCAGCGGCAGCGGCACAAGGCCGCTGCCTTCTCCGGCGACCCGCCATCACACCCGCCACCACCATCTCCCTCTCCATCCCTCAGCTCACTCCGTCTATTTCTCTTTGTTTCCCCTCTCCCTTCTCTCTGTTCAGCGCGGCAAAGAAACCCAGCAGCAGCAGCGGCATCCATGGCCGCTGCCGCCGTCGAAGACGACGCACCACCGAGCCACCACCTCTCCTCCTCTCTGCAACAGCTCTCTCTCACTCTCTCAGCTCTCTCTCTCTCCGCCACCCAAAACAGCCTCAGAACTAGAGGTAGCAGCAGCAGTGGCCTACGACCACGCCGCCATCGCCGCCGGAGAAGGGCCGACGGGAACACCAACCCCCACCACCAACGCTCTGTTTCTCCCTCTCCCTCTCACTCTCTGAGCTCGCCAATCTCGTCCCCTCTCTCGGACGACCAGGAGGGGAACAGAAGCAGAGGAGGCCGCAGCTGCCTCCGCCGCCGGCGCCACCTCAATTAACGCCGCCCCGAAGCTTTGCCCGAGCTATCCAGCGCGACCCGTCCCCTCCCGTTGATTCCAAACGAATCCTGGAGATCCAAGGAGATCATTAGCAGCCTCAATCGGAGTCCAGAACAGCGGTATCATCGCCGACGTAGAGCACTGCGACCACCATCGACGACGGACTTGAACCGCCTCGTTTCTCGGCCGTTTTCAGAAATTTTTGGCTTGGGTACACTCTAAATCCTCCAATTTTACGTTTTAGTCAATCAAAATACAATCTTGCTAGCTAAAATCGAATCTAGGATGGGAAATCATACTTGTTTACGTTTTCAGAAAAAGTATCTTTTTATGAAACTTGGGGGTAAAAAGTGTCTTTTACCTTAACTGACTAAAGGTTATGAGAGGGGGGTTGTTGTGTACTTTCTGGAATCTAAGGGTGTTTATGGTGACATACGAAACTGTTATTCTAGCAGGAGGGGATTTTGATGTCTTTTGAGAAAATGATATTTTCATACTTATATAAGTATATACACACACACAAATATAAATTTATATATGAAATTAAAGGTAGGGAGTTTGGAATTAAATTAATTACGGTTTTTTTTATAATTAATATTTAAGTATGCAAAAATAACTTGATTTTACAAGATATAGTTGTTACAAAGTAAAATAGAGTTGTTTGATGTACTATGCCTATTTAGTCAATAATCAATATCGTTTTACTTAATTAGTTAATCTCAAAATATTGTAAATTTAACATTTTAAATAAATTAGTTGTCTAAATATATCACTTTTAGAATAAACTAAGATACGAAGTAATTTGAGAAATATCCATGAATAGATTCTTTACTTAATGATTTATCTTTCTCTAAGTTAAAATAATAATAATAACAATTATTTCTCAAACTTATAAATAGATGTTAAATGATAATTAATTTCCTAATAGATATTTTTATGGTATTATCCCCTAAACAAGTTAGCATATAGTCTTCTTATTTCACTAATAAGAACATATCTCCAATAATTATTATTTTTTAAAAACTAAACACTTTATTTTCTATGAAGAATTTACTCTAGAAAAGATAAAATAATTTTTGTATATATAAAATGATATATATATAATAATAAAAGGTGTTGTTTTATAATGAAGTTTACGCTAGAATTTATAATTGAGAAACTCTAAGTCTAAACTTATTCTCTCGCTATTTGAAATATACGAGTATTATTTACAGATTTGAGAATTTATATTAAATAAGTATATTTTGAGGATGTAATTACGAAAGTAGCACACGCTTGATGAATATAATGAAAAAGATATATTTAGAGTTTGTATTAAATTAAAGAAGACTCCCTTACGACGACACTAGAGTTCTTAGCATATCACATCGCCCACTTGCATTATACGTGATAGTTGGAATTGGAATTGAAGTTGATTAGAAATTATAAATTTGTAGGTGACGAGTTTGTAGACGAGGGCTACGTCTACCCTTATCAGCTTGCGTGCTATTTGCTGTGTTATTGAGGTAAGTAGACATGCCAAGCCTAGCGTGCCCTAGCTTCTTTCGTGTCGAAATATGATTTTATATCTGTCTCAAAATGTGTTTTATGACTTACATGCTTTACATGAGATTGATTACGTTTTGAGATAAATGTTTTGAGAATGTCACACGAAAAATAATAATTCGTTAATAACGTAAAGTGGAAAGAGTTGTGCGGGGATTATTATTATTATTATTGTCGATGTTGACTTCGGTCACTCGGCCTGTGATAGATTGTCGTGTTGACTTCGTGTCACTCGACCGTTTTTATTTTAAACCCGGTCGCGACCTGCCGGGTGTCTCCATGTACTTACCTCTCTGGCCGCGAGAAGCCTTAGGGGGGTGCCGGCACTTATGGTCATGGTAGCTAGTGAAAGGAAGGATAGAAGCTCCCCGTATCAACAAGTTAATAATATGAAGTTCTTTGAGGAAGATTTTTATGAAAGGAAAGAAGATATAGATTGGGAATAATATTCCCCGTTTGAGATATAAGAGAAGGATTGAGATGCCAAGTAAAACAGAAAGAGAATTTCATATGTGTTTCAGTGTTCATACTTTATTCTTCAAGGATCTACTCAGTATTGTTCATTCTCATTTATGATTGTTTTTAAAGATATGCCTCGTAATCTGTTTACAAGCTTGGGTGTTTACTTACTCAGTATTTCATTGCTGAATTTAGAAAAACTGCGGTCTTTGTTTCTTTCCCCCGCAGGTCTTAAGAGCTGGATTATGGGGTAGCGGGACTCGACGCTCAGCTAGTATTTGTTAGTATTGGAATAAGCTGACTCTTAGTATCACTTCACCACGTGTAAAGTATATTATGTCGTGTTAATTAAAAGTTTGTAATATGTAAGTATCAGATGTGTTGTTCTTGATTTCCGCCGCTTCATTTGAGTAGCACCCTCCTAGGCTCTCCGGTCCGGAACGGAAAGCTCGGGAACGTGGGGTGTTACAGCTATGATATTGGCTCTTGAAGCCATAAACAAGACGGATTTCGTTGATGGAACTCTTCTTCCTCCAGCTCCAGGTTATGACATGGCTGCTCTATGGAGGCGCTGTGATAGTATGGTCGAATCATGGCTTCTCAACGCTGTAAGTAAAGAAATCGCTTGCAGTATTGTTTCTCATTCCTCTGCTAGAGCTGTGTGGGTTGATCTTGCTGAACGCTTCTCTCAAGGGAACAAACCGCGTATATTTTAGTTGACTGAAATAATAAATACCCTCAAACAAGGTGATGCTAGTGTCTCCGTTTATTACACCAGATTAAAAACTTTTTTGGTATGAGTTAAATAACTATGATGCTATTCCTATATGTGATTGTGGTGTGCTAAGAGGATGGACATGTGGTATTTTGGTGAAACTTCATGCTAAACATGAGGAGACATGTGTTATGCAATTTCTCATGGGTATAAATCATGAATTTAGACAAGTTAGAGAGATTCTGTTCCAAGATCCCTTACCATCTCTCAACACTATTTTCTCTAAAATAGGGCAACATGAAAGGCAATTACAAATCAGTTCTCAAACTGGAATTCTTACTACATAGAACATGGCTATGATGGGTTCTAATACCCACTCCTCATTTGGGAATTATACTGTCATGGAACTAATTCTGGTGCACCATCTGTTGCTGCTATTACTCATGCCAATTTTGGAGGTGCAAACTCTAATTCTCCAAACAAGTTTGGGAAAGGAAAGATAACTTTCAATTACTGTGGCACTACTGGTCATACCAAAGAGAAGTGCTGGAAACTTCATGGCTATCCTGCACACATAAAGGCCAAGATGAACAAATTTCAAGCACACAAAGCAATGGTGATGCCTTCTCCAAATACAACAAGCCTAGAAAAGAGTCCTTCTCATCCTTTCAGTTTGTCTTCTTCACAATTAATCATATAATGTCTATACTCTCAAATGCCAAACTTTTAAATGTAAGTGAATTCAATTCAATTTCTCATTATGACAGTGCATCAAATGCATCACATGTCTCATATGAAAGTCCACTTCAGCAACCTTCCAGAAGTCCATCTCCCAACAATCTTCATTTTATGGCTGCGATTATCAATTCTTACTCTCTGCACATTATGTATGATGAAGATAAGATGCCTCACAACTCATGGATAATTGACTTTGGGGCCACATATCATATGTGCTCCACATTGTCCTCTTTTGTGAATTATTATCCAGTTTCTGACACTGTGGTGCACTTGCCAAATGGCAAGAAAGTTCAAGTTACTCACAAGGGAGATGTTCAAGCTACTAGTAAATTGCTACTCAAGAATGTCTTATGCATACCTGAGTTTCATTTCAATTTTATATCTATCTCACAACTCACATCTCAGACTAATTGTGTCTTTACTTGTGAGGGATCTCATTGCAGACTTATTTACAGTAATACTAACACTGTCTTGGTTGATGGAAACAAAGTTTTGGGGTTATATATCCTAAACATGGAAAGCAGTAGCCACTCCAGTTCGGCTAACAATGTCATTACCTCACAACCTATGTCATTTTCTGCATTATGGCATATGAGGTTTAGAAACTTATTTCCCAAGAAGCAGAACCTTATGAAGCCTATTCTACAATGTGCTAGTATGCCATTAGATATTTGCTACACCATATGTCTTCTTGCAAAACAGAAAAAGAAGACATTTCTCAAGCTTGGTCATATCTCTACTTTACCATTTTGTTGGTACACTGTGACACTTGGGGACCTTCTAGAAAACAAACTTTTGATGGCTATTCTTATTTTCTTACTATTATTGATGATGCCTCAAGAATGAAATGGGTTTACCTCATGAAGCATAAGTCTGAAGCATCTCAGATATTACAAGACTTCTACTGTTAGGTACTTGCCCAGTTTCAGGAAGGCATACAAAAGCTGAGAACGAACAATGCACCAGAACTTGACATACACCATTTCTTCAAAGCCAAAGTCATAACCCATGAGCTAAGCTGTGTTGCTACCCCTGAGCAAAACAGTGTGGTGGAGAGGAAGCACCAACACCTCCTAAATGTGGCCAGAGCACTGAAGTTTCAATCAAACATACCAATCAAGTAGTGGGGCAACGTGTCCTCACATCTACATATATTATTAACATATTGCCATCTCCCAAGCTCAAGATAAGTCTCTATATGAAATTCTCTACCAAAATACACCAAAATATATCTTCATGAAGGTATTTGGGTGTATGTGCTACACATCCACTCTTGAGCATGGCAGATCCAAGTTTGATCACAAAGCTTCACAGGAATTGTTTGTTGGCTATGTCTTTTGAGTCAAAGGTTACAAGGTAATGGATCTCAAAAGTTTCAAACTACAGGTTTCTATAAATGTCACCTTCTTTGAGCACATTTTTCCTTACAAAGACAAATTTCCTAGCTCATTTCTTATGACAGTGTCTTACCTAATCCTATCTCTGATGATACCCCACTTGATCAATCACCATCACTTCCTACTACTGCTTCTCCTCCAGCACCATCTTATATAAATATTCTCATTTCTCCACCACCACTCAGAATATCTCACATAACCTCCAATATCCCATCTCATTAACAAGATATTGTCCTTAACAACAACCTTTCTCTCACAGCCAATACATACACTTACCATATAGCTTCTTTTCTAACTGTGCCACACTCTGCATACCTCACTCACCTATCACTCCCATCTGAACCTACCACCTTTCACGAGGTAGTACAACACTCTCACTGGATTTCAGCTATACAAAGAGAAATACAAGCTCTAGAGAACAATGCCACTTGGGAGGTTTTAGTGCTGCCACTTGGACACAAGCTTGTTGGATGCAAATGGGTTTATAAGACAAAATACAAGGCTGATAGCTCTTTGGAAAGACACAAAGCAATATTAGTGGCTAAGGTATACACCCAAACTGAAGGAATTGATTACTTTGAGACTTTTTCACCAGTAGCCAAACTTCCTACTCTCAAATGCATCCTAGCCATAACAGTTGCTCACAATTGTCACATTATGTAGCTAGATGTTGACAATGCATTTCTTCATGATACCTTGTCAAAAGATGTCTATATGGAGCTCCCTCCAGTCTACAAGTCTCATAGCACTGATGTACAATCGGTATGCAAGCTCAAGAAGGCACTGTATGGTCTGAAGCAGCCATCTAGGCAATGGTTTCTGAATTTCTCCTAAACTCTGTTAAACATGGATTTCAATGTAATGATGATTATACCCTGTTTATCAAAAGAAATGAAGATCATATCATCGATCTACTAGTGTATGTGGATGACATATTACTAGTAGGTGACAATGTGAAGGAATTGCAGCCATTCAAAAAGATGCTTAATGAACAATTTTAGCTTAAAGATCTGTGAAACGTCTCCTACTTCTTAGGATTTGAGTTCATAAGAAGGGATTAAGGTATTTTTATGTGCCAATTTTTTTTTGCTCTCAGCACTCTATGTGATGCTAGCTATTTGAACTGCAAGCCATCGAAGTTTCCTATGAAAGCCTCAGTTCATTACAATGTTAATGATGGGAATCCTATAGAAGAGTATGAAGCCTCACTGTACAGAATTTTTTTTGGTAAGCTACTTTACTTGTCCAATTCCAGGCCAGATTTATGTTACGCTGTGAACAAGATGAGTCAATTTCTTTCACAACCCAGTGATGAACACTTGAAAGCAGCTCATCACATCTTAAGGTATGTCAAAAGCTCACCAGGAAAAGGAATTTGATTCTCTAAAAACACAACAACTCATATCGTGTCCTACTCAGACTCTGATTGGGGTGGATGTGTAGACACAAGAAGGTCCACCTCTAGATTTCTAGTGTACTTTGGCCTCTCTTTGGTTTGTTGGAAATCCAGGAAACAACATGTAGTCTCAAGAAGCTCTGGTGAGCCAGAATACAGAAGTCTAGCTTTGATAGCTTGTGAAATCAAGTGGATCTTTTCATTGCTACAAGGGAACTCTGTGGGAGTTCAAAATATCCCGGTCATCATGAGCCAGCAATTCACATTGCTAATAATCATATATTCCATGAAAGGACTAAATATATTGAGATGGATTGCCATCTTGTGAGTGATCTAGTTCAAGGAGGTATAACTCAGCTATAACATGTGCCTGCAGATGAACGACTTGTTGACATTGTCACAAAAGCCACTAGTTGCACCTGCTTTTGGATCTTTAACAGGCACGCTGGGGGTGGTTGAATACCACCCTCCAACTTGAGAGGCACTATTTGGAATAAGAAGAAATAAGGATGCTGGAATAATAATTAATTTACAATAAATTATTTCCAAATGAGTCCCTATGGCTAGTAAAACGGTGTCATTCTTACAAGACACCTCACTATTCAGAAAGATTTTTTTTTATTAAGCATCATATCCTCCTTCTACACGTGTCCTCAGCTTATTGGCTATGCTGCATGTGAAAGTTGTATTTGAGGAGAGATTTCTCTCTCTTTCTGTTAATGAGAATTTTTCATCTTCTTCGTTCTCATTCATCTCCCTCTGATTCTTTCTGTTCTTCATGATGTTGATAATTTCTTAACAAAACCCAAAAATTCAATACATGGTATAGGTAATGGAACCAATACTCTTATTTATCATAGTCGTTGGATCCCAATCAATTTTGTAGAAAACCATTAAGTTATCAATCCCTACCTTCTAAATCACAAATTTCTAACCTTATCCTTCGAAATTTTAGTTGAAAAAAATTGATTTTATATTATTTTTCTGAAGAAGAATCTGATGCTATTTTATAAATTCCCTTAAGCAATCCTCAAAACAGTGGATACCTTGTTTGGAATCAAACTGAATCTGGAACTGATTCTGGCAAATCAACTTATCATGTTTCTATTTCCATAACTTTTCCAACCCAGGGCATTTCACACAGCAGTAGCACAAGTTCTTGTAGAGATAAGTTCTGGGGGAAAACTTCGGCATACCACATTAAAGGCAAAACAATTTTGGCTAAATTGCACCGGAGGTACCCAGAGTTTGCCAAAACAAGCAAATAGGTACCCAAATTTCAAAACCGAGCACCACAGGTCTCAAATTTTGGATTTTCGAGCAAGTAGGTACCATTTCGTTAACTTTCCGTTAACAATGGACGGAAAATTATAAAAAGACTTTTGTACCCGTTATTTTCACCTCCAACTTTTTTTCTAAAAACATTACAAGTTTTACTAAAAATCTAAAAAAGTTAAAAAAAAAAAAATTTTAATTTAATAATTTGATATATGTAAGATAATGCAATACATTTTATCAAAATTACATAACTTTACATCATTTCAAGATATGAAATATGTTTTTATTTCCTCAAAAAAAAAAAAAGAAATATGTTTTTATTAACACATATCCGTTAATATTAAAGTCTTCAATTTTTTTAATGGTGTTTACAAAAAAAAAAATCTAAAATTTCATAATTTCACATGTATTTTTTTAAGAAACAATAACATAAAGTGTCTTGGTACATTTTATACAATAGTTTCTTTTACATTTGCATGAAAAATACAAATCATTATAATAAAAAAACTACTCAAGAATGTCTAGTATCAACTCTTGTGTAAGTTGTTAAAATGCACAAAGATACTTGTATGTTATTGTCTTATTAAAAAATACATGTGAAATTATGAAGTTTTGACATTTTTTTAAACTTCGTTAAAAAAAGTTAAAGACTTTAAAATTGACGGATATGTGTTAATAAAAAACATTTTTCATATCTTGAAATGATGTAAAAATATGCAATCTTGATAAAATATATTGCATTATCTTACCTATATCAAATTATTAAATTATTTTTTTTTAACTTTTTAGATTTTTAGTAAAACTTGTATTTTTTTTTTTAAAAAAATGGAGGTGAAAATAAGGGGTACAAAAGTCTTTTTATAATTTTCCGTCCAATGTTAACGGAAAGTTAACGGAAGGGTACCTACTTGCTCGAAAATCCAAAGTTCGAGACCTGTGGTGCTCGATTTTGAAATTTGGGTACATACTTGCTCGTTTTGGCAAACTTTGGGTACCTCCGGTGCAGTTTAGCCAACAACTTTTTTTCGGAAACTTGCACAAACTGCATTCCAACAATTTCTAGGTTGAACCAGAAAAAAGTTTACTTACCTTCGTTTTGTTGCTTCTGTAATTCTTTGGATGAAACCCCAATTCATATGTCCTTTGAATACCACTCGACCTATCGGATTCTTCATGACCCTATTCTAGATTTGAAAATTGACACCAAAATTTGTCCTTTTAAATAAAAAAATATGCGTCCATTTCCCTAATCAGTCTAAAGAAGACAAAGTTTACTTATTCGTGTTTTCTGGCTAATATGGTGTTCGGGAAATAGACAAATCTTTGATTTGGATGGAAAAAGCAGAGAGACAAATCTTTGATTTGGATGGACAAATCTTTGACCACGAACAGGGTAGGAATGGATGTTAATACATCAGAGTTCAAAGTATTGGAGGAGAAGGCACACACAATGATTATACTATGCTTATCGGATGACGTGATCATCGAGGTCGCATATTAGAAGCAGGCATAAGGGATTTGGCTCAAGTTAGTGGTTCTCTACATGACGAAGAGTCTCACTAGCACGTTAATGCTAAAGCATAGACTCTTCACTTTGCGGATGCTCGAAGGTACATCTCTCAAGGACCATCTTGATCAATTGAATATAATTCTTTTAGATTTGCGTAATATCGGCGAGAAGGTGGGGGATGAGGATGTCGCACTCTTGTTATGGATCTAGTAACCTCCATCATATGAGAAATTTTTTCAGTCATTCATTGTGAACAAGGATGGCTTATCTCTAGAGGAGGTCAGATCGGCGTTCCATGCTAGAGAATTGCGCCATAAGGGTGAAGGCATAGGTACTAAGGACCATGCTTCCGGTTTGATGGAGACAAGAGGAAGCAAGAACGGTAAGAAGAATAAGAAGAAGCAGTTCTCAGGTTCTAAGTTACCCAAGGATGTATCTGCCTACTGCAAGGAAAAGAGGCACTGGAAGAGGGATTGCCCTAATGAGGACAGCATGGACAGATTGGCTCTTCAGCCATGGTAGAGAAGGTAATTTCTCTGAAGATGATTACGTTCTATTGGTTTCACGCATACACCCGATTACGTTCTTGACTCAGGGGCTTCTTATCACATTTGTTGTAACATGGATCTATTTTCAAGCTATAACCAAGCCATTGGAGGATCCGTTCACATGGAAAACGGAGCTGTTTTCAAGTTCATAGGAAAAGGTTCAGTTAGGTTCAAGACTGTGGATGGGAAGACATGCAGTTTGAAGGATGTTAGACACGTACTGCTTGTCACAAGGAATATGATCTTTTTAGTCTAAAGTGAAGTTGGAGGATTATGCGTCTACAAGGACTCAGATGTGCTACTCAAGGGGGTCAAGGATGGGACTTTGTATGTTCTACAAGGTTCAACTATCACATGGTCTGTCGGAGTTTCCTCATCCGAGGTCAAGGAAGCTAATCTAACTAATCTGTGGCACATGAGACTCGGCCATATGAGTGAACGTGGAATACATGAACTTCACAAGAAGGGGTATCTCACCGGGCATACGCCCAAGAGCCTAGGGTTTTGTGAGCATTGCGCGTATGGGAAGCTACAACATACCAAGTTCCCTAAGGCGGTTCATGGAACGAAAGGTACACTTGATTATATCTAGTCAGATTGTTGGGGTCCACATCGAGTTGAGACGATTGGTGGATACATGTATTTTCTGAGCATCATAGACGATTTCTCTAGGATGATTTGGGTATTCGTGATGAAGCACAAGTGTGAAGCATTCACAAGATTCAAGGAGTGGAAGACGATAGTAACAATCAGGTGGGAAAGAAGGTAAAGAGGGTGAGAACTGCCAACGGCTTAGAGCTTTGTTCATCAGATTTTGATCGATTCTGGAAGGATCAAGGAATAGCACGCCATCGCACCGTTCGGCACACGCGCCGCAGAACTGTGTAGGCGAGAGAACGAATCAGACACTTTTGGCGAAAGCAATGTGCATGCTTTCGAATGCAGGTCTTTCTAGAGGTTTTTGGGGAGAAGCAGTTTCCATGGCATGCTATCTCGTGAATCGGAGCCCCCACACAGGTATAGGATGCAAGATTCCTATGGAAGTCGAGTCCGGTAGAGCAGTGGATTACTCAGATTTGAGAGTCTTTGGTTGTATTGCCCATTATCACGTTGATGATGGAAAACCTAAAACCAAGAGTTAAGAAGGGATTATTCATGGGTTTCGCAACATGTGTGAAGAGATACAAGATATGGACAGACAACAAAATTATACTTAGCAGAAGTGTAGTCTTCAATGAGAGTCATATGTTAAATAACTCTGTGGAGGTGGAGCTTCGAGATACAATGAAGAAGGTTGAGGGAGAGTCGGATCCTATTGATCCTAAGGATTCCGAAATCTCTACACCGTTTCAAGAAGCCAAATAGGAAGAAGCAGAAGAGTCTGATAGTGAGGATGCGTCTACAGTAGAGGAACCAGATCATCAAATTATTGCTGAAGGAAGAACATGAAAAGTCATGAAGCCTCCGGAAATATACAGGGTACAGGTAGCGGAAGAGGTAGAGAATGAACCATCCTCCTAGAAGCCCGCTATATCTAGTTCTGAGACAGAACAATAGATTACCGCGATGGGAGAAGAGATGGAGTCTCTTAGCAGAACTCGACTTGGGAGCTTGTTAAATTGCATGTAGGAAGGAAGATGGTCAATTGCAAGTGGGTTTTCATAAGAAAGGAAGGAACCGCATCCGGAGAGGGCGTCAAATATAAGGCAAGGCTAGTTGAAAGAGGGTTTAGTCAGAAAGAGGGAGTTGACTACCATGAGATATTCTAACTGGTGGTCAGACATACTTCTATTCAGGTGTTACTAGCTATAGTGGCACACCACAACCTAGAGCTTGAGCAATTGGATGTCAAGACAGCTTTCCTACATGAAGAGTTGGAAGAGGAAATATACATGAGCCAACCACAAGGGTTCCAAGTTCCTAGAAAAGAAGAACACGTGTGCAAGATGAAAGGATCTCTCTATGGACTTAAAACAGTCGCTGAGGCAATGGTCCAGAGGTTTGACAACTTCATGTTGAAGATTGGTTACCACAAGTGCGAGTATGATTGCTGCGTGTATCACAAGGAGTTGCGAAGTGGATCACATATTTACCTAGATCTGTATGTGGATGATATTCTGATCACAACCCGGAATATCAAGGAAATCAGAGAACTAAAGAGGTCCCTTGCCGCGAAATTCGAGATGAAGGATATATGAGCTACTCGGAAGATATTGGGAGTTTAGATCTATAGAGACATGAAGAAGAAGAATAAGCTTTTCTTGTCACAGCGGGGATACATCAAGAAGATCTTGGCAATATTCAGGATTTTATCAGCAAAATCTATAGATACTCCTATGGCAACTAACATCAAACTGGGAATGTACACCGTTCAGACTGAAGAGGAGAAGGAGTACATGTCCAATGTTCCATATGCTAGCGCAGTTGGAAGCCTCATGTATGCTATGGTCTGTACTCGACCGAACGTCGCATTCTATGTTGGCGTGGTTAGTCGTTTTATGGCTCATCCGGGTAGGGACCATTGGCAGGCAGTGAAGCGCATTTTCACGTATCTTAAAGGTACGTCAGACATTGGCCTATGTTATGGGTCAAGTGAGAACATCTTGGTAGCTGGTTTCTCGGATTCAAACTATGCAGGGGATGTTGATAGTAGAAGATCAATGACGGGCTATGTATTAGCTCTGGGCGGTTCTGTTGTGAGTTGGAAGGCGACGCTACAGCCTACGGTGACTTTGTCCACCAAGGAGGCAGAGTATATGGCTGAGTATATGGCTCTAGCAGAAGTAGCAAAGGAGGCAATTTAGCTTAAGGGAATGGTCAATTATCTATGGCTACATCAAGATCAGGAAATAGTCTACTGTGATAGCTTGAGTACATTTTGCTTGACTAAGGACCAGGTTCGTCATGAAAGGACCAACCATATTGACGTCATGTATCGCTTTCTGAGAACTGAAAGCAGGATCAAGGTGATGAAGGTGGGGACTGCTCACAACCCCGCAAATATGTTCACCAAGCCGGTTCCATGGATAAAGTTTCAAGATTGTCTAGACTTGCTCAACATTCTGAGCAAGTGAGCCCTTAGGGGCATGTGGGACCCGACGAGGTCCTGTGAGTCTCCATGATGGGAGACATCGGGAGGGAAGAAGGCAAGTGTTGGAATAGGTGCCCTGGAGGCAATCTATATTTGGTACGAATGATGTAATGGCTAGAATATTCATTTATTATTTATTGTGATATTTAATATAATGAAGTCGTTAGATATAATGTGTTGTTTATCTTAAATGTCCCTAGTCCATTATATTGATTAATAGGACCATTAAATATAGACTAGTATGTGTGTAGATTGATATGGAGATATCAATTCTAACACATGTGTATGCATTAGGAGTAATGGCATACTGGATAGACCCACTACGAGAATGATACATTAGATTATGTCAATGTCACAATCGCTTCTCGTAGTGCTAATAATATTGTAATCCTTAGACTTGAAGTCACTAGATACTCTAGTTGTGAAATATTATGCTTTGATGTTATCCAACGTTGTGCCTTAACCGGGCAACTATAAAGATAGCTATCAGGTATGATAGGAAGCAAGCTTAGAAATCGTAATGATGTACAGAGGATTTGTCCCTCCCACATAATGGGAGCAAATATCCATGGCCACTCGAGGGATTAGGCTTATTGAATGTCTGGCCAGAATAAGATAAATCAATATGGAGATATTGATGTTATCTGCTTGCATAAGCATATTCCCAGGATCGAGAAACTACGGATTGAATATACGAGTGTGACTATTATGTCTCTTGTCCTATCCGGATATGGAGACAAAGGGATGATACAATATGAGATATTGGGCACAAAGGTTTGTCGGGATCACTGACTATTTCTATTAGTTGGGTTGCATGGATGTGTTGCTAGACACCGCTCCATGTTAGTAATTAGTTACTACCAACTATGTAGAAACCTATGGGGTCACGCGTCAAAAGAGTTGAACTAGATTTGGGATTAATTAATATGATTAATTAAATAGAAAGATCACTTTACAACACCTTGCAAACTTAGTAGGACTAATTTTCAAGGAAGGGACTAATCCAAGTTCATGTAGAACTAGGATGGGCCTTTATGTAAACTAACAAGTGTTTTTGGTCTATATAAAGGAGGCTCTAGCTTCCTTCCCACTTAATGTTCATTCTCATAACATAAGTGAGTGGGAGAGAAAGCAATAGAGTAAGAGACAAGCCAAAGGAGGCCGAAGCCCCCTTTAGCCGCCCCCTACCCGTCGGCCATCAAGAGAGGAGGCCGATCCTCTCTTGTCTTCGTTGCGTGATTCTTTCTTCCCTCTTCCTACAGTCCAAGCGAGCACTAAGAGAAAGAAGAATCAAGATCTCACCTCTAGACGTGGATCAACCGTAGAGACGAGGACAATGTTCTTCCTGTGATCTCCCAAATTATAAAGGTACACATCTTCTATGTCCCTTATCATGTTATGATGTTTCTTCCCGTGATCCTTGGTGGGCTTTGAGTAGGGACAAATTTTTGTTATTCTGCTGCGTTACCTACGTCAAAACCCAACAGTGGTATCAGAGCCACAGGTCGTAGTGCATAACATGATTTTATGTGTTACGATTTCAGTTCTACACCGTTTTATTCATATGACGCGAAACTGAAATTAATTGGCATAGTAGATGCAATAAACAATACCTAATTTAACATTGGATGTGTAAATTAGTGAGTTTGATCACATTGGATGTGTAGAATTTTGGATCAAGAACTAGGGTTTAGGCACATGCTTGGAAAAGGGGTTTTTCAAGTATGGAAACAATTAAACTTGGGCATCAAGGCAAATGGTGTTTTGGAAACAACCCAACAAGGAAGGAATTGGTTTTGGAAACAATTCCACGGGAAGGAGAGGCCCCACAAGGGAACCGCCCCTCCCTTGCTTGCCGCCCAAGACACACGGCCAAAGGGGCCAGCGCGGGCCTAGTGCGGCGGATCCTTCGTTGATTTTGGCCATTCTCTTGGTAAATCGCTTGGACCGTTTTGACCCTAGTATGTCCAAAACAACTAAAAAATGAACAAGCGCGTTAAAATTGGTTTTAACTGTTATTATGTGCTTTGTTGCATGGTGGATGGATATGGCCTAGGTTGTGGATGTTTTATGTTTTGTGGTTTGGTTTACGGCCTGCGAGCTGATCAAATTAATGTAATAATTAATTAGGTTTTACGGTCTGCGAGTCGTTTTTCTCCTCGACATGTGAGGCTTTTATTTATTTATTTATTTATTTATTTATTTATTTATTTATTTATTTATTTATTTATTTATTTATTTATTTATTTATTTACTTATTCTAGATTTTAGGCTAGAATTAGAAATATTTAGATGATAGCCAAGAGCATGGAGAAGAAGACCGGAGAACCAAGAAGCCAAAAGACGATGAAGACTCTCCATCCTAGGCGTGCGACTATGGTGGAGCACATGAAGATGAGCTTGTCACTTTTGGGCATATTGATATTATCATTTGCTTGATAATATCTTAGTCTAGGGGCCATATGCATGCCACGTTATTTTTTTTTGTGGATGTTTATTATTTATGTCTTGTTATTTATTTTGATGTATGGAAGATACATGCAAAACGCTAACAAGATAATAATAAACAAAGTTGATCTTTTATTGTGGATTGCTCAATCCAAATAAGTAGATCATGTTGATGAGATCAACCAAACAATTAATGAGAATTAAATCCCTCAAATAGAATATTGCATATTGCCTTCTCTTGCCTTAACACCCTTCATGATCAAGATCTATTAAATTCGGGCTTGCCAAAGCAAGGCGATTTAATTCATCTTGATGTGTTGCGGCTACACAAGCAGATAATGTGTGATTGTTAAAGCAAGAGGTTGGACGCAACTAGGTGAAATCAATTGGATTGATGAGCCTAGAGGCATGAAAATTATGAGTTATCTAAAGAATAAAGAATAATGGGTTATTCACCTAATTGGACCAAGAGTTGCATGTAATGCAATTGGAATGGTTCATACCTAAATAACCAATTCTTGGATGACTTGCCAAAGCAAGCTCAAGAAGAAGTGAAATATGGATCTTGGACTCACTAGAAAATATATAAGATATTTTCCGCATTAACGGAGAGGGATATTAATCCGAGAAAAATAGTGGGAGCTATATTTGATAAACTAGCCGTTGTTGAATATAGTTAAAACATTCAAAATACTAAACTTGCATATTTCTCGTTTTGTAAAATTCCAAATGGCAAACAATCACGCATCGACTTCATCCCTGCGATCTGTCCTTGAGAAGGACAAACTGTTTCGAACAAACTCCCTTGATTGGTACAGAAACTTAAGAATTATTCTTAAGCAAGAAAAGAAGTTGTATGCCTTGAACAATCGTATTCCATACCTACCCGCTGATGAGTCTGTTCTAGCGGACGTAATGACGTGACTTGCCTCATGCTGTGCACCATGACTCCTGAGCTTCAGAAGCAACACGGGAATATGGAAGCCTATGATATGATCATACACTTGAAAAAACTGTTTCAGGAACAGGCAAGGCATGAACGGTATGAGGTTTCTAAAGCACTATTTAAGAGCAGTCTTGCAAAAGGGAATCCAGCCGGGCCTCACGTACTCCAAATGATCGCGTATATAGAGAATTTCGCAAGACTGGGATTACCACTGGGCCAATATTTGGCAACTGATATAGTCTTGCAATCGTTGCCTGACAGTTATAACTAGTTCATCATGAGCTATAACATGAACGAGATCAGTAAGCCTCTGCCAGACTTGCTAAACATGCTAAAGACAGCCGAACAGAGCGTCAAAAAAGGCAAAGACAAAGCCATATTGATGGTGAATAAGAAGAAGGGCAAGGGAGTTTCCTCTACTTCTAAAGTAAAGCGCAAGAAAGTTGCAAAATCCAAGGGAGCTCTTAAGCCTAGTGGGGGCATGGCTAAAGGTGATTGTTACTACTGTAGCCAGCTGGGTCACTGGAGGAGAAATTGTCCCAAGTATCTGGAGGATAAAAGGCTTGGAATAGTGATTCCAACCACCAGGTATTTTTGTTATAGACGTCAATCTATCTATTTCTTCATCTTGGGTATTGAATACTAGATGTGGATCTCACATTTTTCGAAATGTGCATGATTTGAAAGAAGTAGAACTTTGGCTAAAGGAGAGATAGATCTGTGCGTTGGGAATGGAGCAAATGTTGCTGCATTAGCTATAGGCGTTTATGAACTATCTTTGCCTTTTGGACTTATTTTAGAATTAGACAATTTCTATTATGTGTCTGCTGTGAGCAGAAACATTAATTCCGTTTCTTTTTGGACGAGAAGGGTTTTTCTATTTCAATAAAGGACAAGTTTTGCTCCATTTATTTTGATATATGCACTATTGTAGTGCGCATTTGTCTAATGGGTTATATACCATTGATCTAAATAATTCCATTTATAACATAAATACTAAAAGGATTAAAATTAATAATTTAAATCCTACATATCTATGGCATTGTCGTTTAGGCCATATAAATGAGAAACACATATCTAGACTCCATAAGGATGGACTTCTAGACTCATTTGATTTAGAATCATATCGGACATATGAATCTTGTTTAATGGGAAAAATGACAAAATCCCATTTCAATAAGAAAGGGGAGAGGACTAATGAGTTATTGGCACTCATACATACCGATGTGTGTGGGCCGTTTCCCACGCCTGCCAGATGTGGTTACACCTACTTCATTATATTCACTGATGATTTTAGTAGATATGGATTTGTTTAACTTATGAAGGCTAAATCCGAATCTTTTGAATTATTCAAGGAATTTAAGAATTAAGTAGAGAAGCAACTTGGTAAAAGTATTAAAGCTTTGCGATCGGATCGTGGAGGAGAATACTTGAGCGAAGAATTTGACGAATATCTTAGAGAGTGTGGGATAGTATCCCAACTCACTCCACCCGGAACACCACAATGGTATGGTGTATCCGAGAGGAGGAATCGCACACTATTGGATATGGTGCGATATATGATGTGTCAAACCAATCTTCCGATATCATTTTTGGGACATGCTCTATTGACTGCAGCTTTTACCATTAACCGTGTTCCAACCAAATCAGTCATGAAGACACCATATGAGATATGGACTGGGAAGCGTCCCATAGTGTCGTTTATGAAAATTTGGGGCTGTGGCATCTATATAAAACGTTTACAATCAGAAAAGCTCGGGCCCAAAGCGGATAAGTGTAAGTTTGTGGGATATCCTAAGGAAATGAAATGATATTATTTCTACAATCCAACCGAGAACAACGTGTTTGTAGCTCGGACTGGCGTGTTTCTAGAAAGAGAGCTAGTCTCTAAAGAATCAAGTGGGAGGACCGTAGAGCTCGAAGAAATTCGAGAACCACAAAACACTGAACCGATAATGGAACATGAACAGGAACCGCAAGTAGTTGCGGAAGAACCTATTCAGGTGACACAGGAACTCCGTTGGTCAGGAAGGGTACGTCATGAGCCAGAGAGGTACGGACTTCTTGTGACTGAGCCCGATGACATACCGCTCATGGATGATGAGCCTACAACCTACGGAGAGGCCGTGAAAATCCCATACTCTAAGAAGTATCTAGAAGCCATGAGATCCGAAATGGATTCCATGTACACCAACAAAGTATGGACTTTGGTGGAACCACCTAAAGGGGCTCGGCCCATAGGGTGCAAGTGGGTATTCAAGAAGAAGACCGACATGGATGGCAAGGTAGTTTCCTATAAGGGGCGATTGGTATCCAAAGGGAATAGACAGATTCATGGTATTGACTATGATGAGACCTTTTCACCAGTCCCCATGACTAAATCCATTCGAATCCTACTTGCCATTGTAGCATATTACGACTATGAGATTTGGCAAATGGATGTCAAAACAGCATTCCTTTATGGGAATCTTCTCGAGGATGTGTACATGACACAACCTGAGGGTTTTGAGGATCCATAGAATGCCAATAAAGTCTGTAAGCTATAAAGATCCATTTATGGATTAAAGCAAGCTTATAGGAGTTGGAATCGCCGTTTTGATGACGCGGTCAAAGAGTTTTGATTCATCAAGAACGAAGATGAGCCTTGTGTTTACAAGAAGGTTAGTGGGAGCTCTGTAGTGTTTCTGGTCTGGTATGTGGATGACATACTACTTATTGGAAACGACATTCTTACTTTGCAATCTGTTAAAGATTGGCTAGGAAAGTGTTTTGCAATGAAGGACTTGGGAGATGCAGCCTATATACTTGGTATAAAGATCTATAGGGATAGATCTAGAAGGCTGCTAGGACTAAGTCAGAGTACATATATTGACAAGGTGTTGAAGAGGTTCAACATGCAGGATTCCAAGAAGGGATTCTCGCCCAGTCGCATGGAGTCACTCTTTCTAAGAATAACTATCCTTCCAGTACGATTGAGAAGGACCGCATGAGTAGGATACCCTATACTTCGGCCATAGGATCTATCATGTACGCCATGTTGTATACTAGACCAGAAGTATCATACGCGTTGAGTATGGTAAGAAGATATCAATCCAATCCGGGTGAGTGTCACTGGATTGCTGTCAAGAACATCGTAAAGTACTTGAGAAGAACTAAGGATGCATTCTTGATATTTGGAGGAAAGGAAGAGTTGAGTTTAATTGGTTACACTGATGCAAGCTTCCAAACCCACAAGGATGATTACAAATCGCAGTCTGGATATGTGTTTTGCCTGGATCGAGGAGCTGTGAGCTGGAAAAGTTACAAGAAAGGGACAGTTGCTGATTCTACAACTGAAGCTGAGTACATTGCTGCTGCGGAAGCAGTAAAGGAGGCATTTTGGATAAAGAATTTTATCACTGAGCATGGTGTGGTCCCTAGCATCGTGGATCCCATGGAGTTGTATTGTGACAACTCTGGGGCAATCGCACAAGCCAAGGAACCAAAATCACACCAGAAATCAAAGCATGTACTTAAGAGATTCCATCTTATTCGTGATATGATCAATCGAGGAGATGTGAAGATGTGCAAGATTCCAACGGATGACAATCTTTCAGATCCACTCACAAAGCCACTCGTGCAGCGTAAGCATGATGTGCACACTAGATCTATAGGCATACGAGAATGCAATAGATTGGCTCTGGTGCAACTGGGAGACTGTTGGAATATGTGCCCTAGAGGAAATCTATATTTAGTATGAATGATGTAATGGCTAGAATATTCATTTATTATTTATTGTGATATTTAATATAATGAAGTCCTTAGATACAATGTGTTTTTTATTAAATGTCCCAACTCCATTACATTGATTAACAGGACGATCAAACATAGACTAGTATGTGTGTAGATTGATATGGAGATATCAAGTCTAACACATGGGTATGCATTAGGAGTAGTGGCATACTGGATAGACCCACAACGAGAAGGATACATTAGATTATGTCAAGGTCACAATTGTATCTCGTAGTGCTAATAATATTGTAATCCTTAGACTTCAAATCACTAGATACTCTAGTTGTGAAATATTATGCTTTGATGTTATCCAACTGTGTGCCTTAACCGGGCAACTATAAAGATAGCTATCGGGTATGATACGAAGCAAGCTTAGAGATCGTACTGATGTAGAGATAATTTGTCCCTCCAACATAATGAGAGAAAATATCCATGGCCACTCGAGGGATGAGGCTTATTAAATGTCTAGCCAGACTCAGATAAATCAATATGGAGATATTGATGTTATCTGCTTGCATAAGCATATTCCCAGGATCAAGAAACTATGGATTGGATATACGAGTGTGACTATTATGTCTCATGTCAAATCCGGATATGGAGACAAAGGGATGATACAATATGAGATATTGGGCACAAAGGTTTGTCGAGATCACTGCCTATTTCCATTAGTTGGGTTGCATGGATGTGTTTCTAGACACCGCTCCATGTTAGTAATGAGTTACTACCAATTAAGTAGAAACCTATGGAGTCACACGTCAAAATAGTTGAACTAGATTTGGGATTAATTAATATGATTAATTAAATAGAAGGCTCACTTTGCAACACCTTGCAAACTAGTAGGACTAATTTGCAAGGAAGGGACTAATCCAAGGTCATGTAGAACTAGGAGGGGCCTATATGTAAACTAAAAAGTGTTGTTGGTCTATATAAAGGAGGCTCTAGCTTCCTTCCCACTTAATGTTCATTCTCATAACATAAGTGAGTGGGAGAGAAAGCAAGAGATCAAGAGACAAGCCAAAGGAGGCCGAAGCCCCCTTTAGCCGCCCCCTACACTTATTAGCAAATAGCAAATAAACCTAGAAATAAAAACTAAAGAACATAGAATTTCTCCCCCTTTTTGACCTTCATCAAAAAGATAGAAGATGTTGGATCAAGTGTCTGGAAAATTTTGAAAACTTTAAAGAAAAACTTTGAAGAAGAGAGATTGGGGAAGAAAGAGTAGGCAAGATTAAGGGTTTGGATCTTCATCTTCATCCTGATCTCCTTCATCCTTCTCATTGTCTTCTTCATCAGTCTTGTCCTGCTCTTCCTGTTCCTCTGCATTCCCACCAGCAACATTTGTTTCTTCAGTCTTGTCCTTTCCAGCAGCCTTTGGTGATTTCTTTTTCTTCTTCAAGGTAATCAGCAGTTCATCTGAGCCAGGGCTATTGGCTTCATATTCTTCATGTGATGCCTGTTCTGCTACCTGCTTTCCCTTATCTGAAACTGGAGTAACTTCTTCCTGGTCTGAATGCTCACTAGGAAAATCCTTGTCAGTGTCTCCTTTCTTTGTACCTTCAGCATCCTCAGGGACATCAAGCAAAGTCATGATTTTGAAGATGCTTTCCACCATGTACTTGGCTTGACCCATATCACTTTCCAGTCCAAAAATAGTTGCTTTGACATCCTCCATGTCCAACTCCAAACCATCAAGTCTCTGATTGTCTGTTGGTCGAGAAGTCTGACTTGAAGTGGGAGTCATGGTCTTGGGCTTAGGAAACTTCTTTTCACCTAGTTCTGCTTCAGTCAAGTCTGAGTAAAGTTTCCAAACTTTCTCTTTGGTCTTCACCACTCTAATGTTCTCAAAGGCTTTCTCATTAAGTAATCTAAATCCAGATGTGACTGATTCCTCTCCATTAGTTGGAATCTCAAAGTGTTCAAAGAACAAAGTGAGTAAGTTTGCATAGGGCAGAGGGTGAATCCTTTTACTGGTAAGGCTAAAGAGCATGTGTTCAATCACTAGTTTTGGAAGATCAATCTCATAGCCATGCATAACCAGATACATGATGTGCAGCATTCTCTCAGTCACCAATTCTCTAGAGTGCTCTCTGGGAAAGATACACCTAACTAGGATGGTATGAAGGACTTTGGCTTCAACATTCAACACAGAATGTTTTAACAGTTTGGCTGAGGTTGAGATGTTTGGAAGAAAGAACTCATCTTTGGCTAGCTTCAGGGTTTCTGAATTTGGTGGTTGGTTGCTAGTATCATACCTCTTTGGACACCCTAGCACATTGGCAAACTCAGAGTGATCCTATTCAATTACTATCCCAACAACTTTAGATTTGATCACCAAATGTGCAGATCTCTTAACTTGGGTCAAGTTCAGGTAGAAGAGTCTGGTGAGTCTAGGGTAGGCTAGACTCACCACAAATAACTCTTCTTCAACGTAGAGATGCACTTAAGTTTCATGTGTTCCACCACATGCTTATTGACCATACTACAAAAACCAATAGATCTTAAAGCAAAACCATCTAACCACTGACCTTTAGAGATGTTTGAGACAAACCAAGTCTCATCTGGGGCTGAGTTCTTTGTTGAAGCTTGTGAATAGATCTGCAGTGCCTTTTCCAATTGACCTTCTGGTTGAGCTTCTGTCACCTTTCCTTTCCCTTTTTCTGCCTGAGTTGCTTTCTTCTTCAGCTTCTTTGAACTGGTAGGCTCTGTTTCTGGTTGCTTTTCTGTAACAGCTTTCTGCTTCTTTTTCTTTTCTGAAGAGGAGGTTGTAACCTTCTTGACCTTTTTCTTTGATGGAGGAAGATCTTGAACTGCCTCTGCACTAGGAGTTCTGGAGCTAGAGTCCCCACTGACGTCTTGAACCTCATCCACAACTGTTTTTCTTTTCTTCTCTGAGACAGGTTTCAAACCTCCAGTCATCTTGATTCTGTCTGAGGCTCTCCTTGTGCTCATTAGGGTTTGGGAGAATAATAGAGAGAGGTGGAGTGATACAAAATGAAGGAGAAGAGAAGAAGATAAATACTGGAAAAGTTTGAGTTTCAAAAGGAAACTAGTATCTCTCTGATCTCAAAAGATTTGCAATGATCAGAGGGATTTCAAAACTTTTATGCCGTTGGAAAATAAAATATACTAATACTATTTTTGGCTAAAACAAAATTTTGAAAAGGGTAGGGGCTATGTTAGTAAAATATCTACAGAGATATTACCCAACACAGAATGATCCAAGATTATTTGACTTTCAGTGTAGCAGATTAATTTTCAAGGCTTTGAAACGGTTTTCAAGGTCTTGAAAAACTGTAACACTGCAACAAATAGAAGCCAAGGCTTTGAACTTATTTTCAAGGCTTTGAAACTTAGTTCAAGCCTTTGAAAACATATAAAGCTTACCTTTCTTACCTGATGCTCCCCCTAAACCAGTGCATCTTTATTTAGCATTCTCAATTCCAATCTTAGAGCTGAGAACCTTTCATCTGCTAATGGTTTAGTGAAGATATCTGCAATTTGCATGTTAGTAGCAACAATTTCAAGAACAATATTACCTTTCTCAACATGATCTCTGATGAAATGGTGTCTGACATCAATGTGCTTGGTTCTTGAGTGTTGCACTGGATTCTTTAAAATTGAAATTGCACTAGTTTTATCACACTTAATAGGTATGCTCCTGAAATCAAATCAAAGGTCTCTTAGCTGTTGGGCAATCCATAACACTTGTGAACATCATGCTTCTGTAGCTATATATTCAACTTCAGCTGTTGATAGAGAAACTGAATTTTGTTTCTTGGAATGCCAACTGATCAAGGAAGATCCAATGAATTGGCAAGTTCCTGAAGTACTTTTCCTATCAAACTTGTAACCTGCAAATTCAGCATCTAAAAAACCATGTAAAGATAAGATAGAATGTCTTGGATACCAAAGCCCTAAGTCTTTGGTACCATTGAGATATCTGAATATTCTCTTCACAACAGTCAAGTGTGATTCTTTTGGATCAGCTTGAAATCTAGCACACATACACACACTAAACATAATATCTGGTCTGCTTGCTGTCAGATAGAGTAATGATCCAATCATGCCTCTATACTCTTTTAAATTGACACTCTTACCAGATTCATCCCTGTATAAGGATAGTGTTGAACTCATAGGGGTATTGGCTTCCTTACATTGAGCCATGCTGTATTTGTTTAGTCTTGTGTACTTGCTTTGATGCAGAAAGATGCCCTTCTTCAATTGATGTATTTGGAGTCCTAGGAAGAAGTTCAACTCTCCCATCATGCTCGTCTCAAATTCCCTGCTCATAAGACTTGAGAATTCTCTGCACAATTGATCATTAGTAGCTCCAAACAATATATCATCAACATATATATGAACTACAAGTAAATCTTTATCATGAGTCTTTATGGAAAGAGTCTTGTCTACTAGACCTCTTTTGAAATCATTTTCAAGTAAAAAATTTGACAGTCTTTCATACCAAGCTCTTGGAGCTTGTTTCAAACCATAAAGAGCTTTGTCAAGTTTGTAAACATGATCTGGAAACTTGTCATTTTCAAAAACAGGTGGTTGTGCAACATAAACTTCTTCTTGTAAATAGCCATTCAAGAAAGCACACTTCACATCCATTTGAAACAGTTTCATGTTCTTGTAAGATGCAAATGCAAGAAAAATTCTAATTGCTTCTAACCTGGCAACTGGAGAAAAAGTTTCCTCATAGTCAATACCTTCCTCTTGATTATAACCTTGAGCAACTAACCTTGCTTTGTTTCTGATCACATTGCCACTTTCATCCAACTTATTTCTGAATACCCATATGGTACCAATAACAGACTGGTTTGTAGGTGGAGGAACCAGGTTCCAAACCTTATTCCTTTCAAACTCATTGAGTTCACTTTGCATAACAATGATCCAGTCTGGTTCTTGTAAAGGTTCTTTCATAGTTTTTGGTTCTACGAGAGAAATAAAAACATTAAAAGCAAATATGTTCTTCAACTGTGATCTAGTTTTTGTACCAGTGGTTGGATCTGATATGATATTATCAGCTGGATGGGATGAGAGATATTTGAATCTCTTTCTTGGAGACCATGGTTCAGGCTCTCCATAGATCTTCTCTGGTCTTGAAGTAGTAGCTTTGTCACTTGAATCCTTCAGATCATCTTTTTCAAGGCTTTGAGGTTTACTTTCAAGGCCTTGAGCACCATTTTCAAGGTCTTGAAAATGTCTTCTATTTTCTTCTGAACCTTTCTTGAATCCTAATTGATTCTCAGTCTCTTCCTCTGATTCATGCTTGTTCAAATTCAAGTCTGCAAAACTTTCACTCAAAGAACCATCATAGCTTTCATAAAAAATAACATGAATTCTCTCTTCAACCAATTTGGTTCTTTGATTGTAGACTCTATAAGCTTTTCTATTCAGAGAGTAACCAAGAAATATACCTTCATCACTTCTTGCATCAAACTTACCAAGATTGTCTTTTCCATTGTTGTGGATAAAACAATTACATCCAAAGGGTCTGAAGTATGAAATTTTTGGCTTCCTTACTTCGAATAGTTCATAGGGGGTCTTCTTCAGAATGGGTCTGATCAAGCATATGTTCAAAATATAGTTTGCTGTATTCACAGCTTCTACCAAATAATGTTTTGGCAGCTTGTTCTCAAGAAGCATTGTTCTTGACATATCTTCAAGAGTCCTATTCTTTCTTTCAACAACACCATTCTGTTGAGGAGTTCTTGGAGAAGAAAATTTGTGAGTAATACCATGCTTATCACAGAATAAATCAAATTCTAACTGATCAAATTCTCTACCATCATCACTTCTGATTGAAGCTACAGGTAGGTTTTTCAAGTTTTGAAGTTCTCTGCAAAGCTTTGAAAATTCAGAGAGTGCTTCAGATTTTTCTTTGAGAAACATAACCCATGTATATCTAGAAAAATCATCTACAACAACTAGCATATACCTTTTACCTTTTGGAGTAGGAGTCCTCATAGGACCACAGAGATCCATATGAAGCAATTCAATAGGTCTAGTTGTACTTACAAACTTCTTTGGTTTGAAGGAACTTTGGTCTGCTTGCCTTGTGCACAGGCTTTGCACATTTCATCTTCTTTGAACTTGATGGATGTTAATCCTCTTAACAAGTCTTTGGAAATCAACTTGTTCAAAGTATGCAAAATGATATGACCAAGTTTCCTGTGCCAAAGCTTTGAATCCTCTTTCAAGGTCTTGAGACAATTCAAACTTTCACCTGAAACTTTGTTAGTCTGAAAAGTATAAACATTGTTTGATCTAGAGGCTGTGAGAATGCAATCTCCTGATTTCTCATTTTGCACCACACACTTCTCTTTATCAAAGATAACTTCGTTGTAATTATCACAAAGCTGAGATACACTAAGAAAATTAAATTTCAAACCTTCAACTAGATACATATCAGAAATAGAGTTTTCAAAATTTGTACCAACTTTTCCAATACCAAGAATATTGCATTTGCCTTTGTAACCAAGTGTTATTAAACCTTCTGATTGCTCCTTTAATTCCGAGAATATAGATCTCTTTCCACTCATATGTCTTGAGCAACCACTGTCCATAAACCACTTTTGTTCTTTTATATTGGTGACAACCTGCAAACACCAATCACTGCCTTACCCAGCTGTTAGACCAAGTGTGGAATTTGGATTCATATTTAGGATCAACCATGTTAGGTGGCCTAACCCCTTTAGGAACCCAAATCTTCTTAACTTGTCCTTTGAGTTGAAAAGGAAAAGTGTTCCTCAATATGTGAGGGTCTCTTCTTCTAAAAGGATAAGTCATCTTAACATGACCAGTTTTGCAGCAATGACATGTAGGAGAAGTTTTGTTTCCAGCTTTCACAAATCTGGTATTGTTCCTTCTTTGAAAGTTTGGATTGAATCCAATACCAGCTTTGTGAACAGACTATGAACTTCCTCCAAGAATCAAGTTCAACTTGTGTTCTGATCTAGCAAGCTTGACTTTGACCAATTCAGATTCTTGAAGTTTCTTAGTAAGTGTTGTATTTTGTTTCTCTAATTCATCAACCTGATGTCTTAGATTAACAAGGTTGTCACTCATTGAGGAGTTCTCAGTGACTACTTCCTTAACTTGTGTTTTCTAGGCTTTGAAACTGGTTTTCAAGGCCTAGAAGTCACTATATGTTTTCTTCTGAGAGATTTCAAGATTCTGATTTAGGCAAACAAGTTGTAAGTTTTCTTTTACTTGCTCATGAACTTTTTCTTTCAAAAGTCTGATCTCTTTTAGATAATCTTCCTCATTCAAAAGCATTGTTCTGAGATACTCTGAAAGAGCTTCTTTTGGTTTCAAAATTTGAAAATTTACCATTACCTCAATGTTCTTTTCAGAACTTTCATCATGCTTGGCCATAAAGCATAGGTTGGCATGTTCTTCCTCAGATTCAAATTTACTAGAGCTATCTGAATCACTCCATGAATCTATCATGGCTTTCTTTCTTCTGTCATGATCTTTCTTTTGAATCTCTTGTTTTTCTTGTGTGGAAAATCTCTTATCAAGTGTCCTGCATCACCACATTCAAAGCAGTTCATAACATTTGATTTGTTTTTTGAAGAGGACTTACCTTTGTAGTCCTTGCTGCTGGATGATCTAGGCCTTTCTCTGTTGAAATCTTTGTTTCCAAAGTTTTTCTTCATTTTGAGAATCCTTGTCAAGGCTTTGTAAATTAAGGCAATTGGATCTTCATCATCACCATCCTCAGTTTCAAGGCTTTGTGTTCTCTCATTCTCTTTGGTTTTGAGAGCTAAGTTCTTGACACCATCTGGGAGTTCTCCATCTACTTCATTCATAGATATCTCATGTGTCAGGATCTTCCCTTGTAGGTCATCAAGTTGTAAAGTTGAGAGATTCTGAGCTTCTTCAATAGTTGTGGTCTGTGGTTCCCATTTTGCCTTTGGAAGACTTCTGAGAACCTTCCTCACCTTTTCTTCATTGGAAAAATGTTTTCCCAATGAATCAAGGTTGTTAACAATATTAGTGAACCTCTTGAACATGTCTTTGATGGACTCATCTGTATTCATCTTAAACAGCTCATATTGCCTGAAATAAATGTTGATCTTGGTTTGCTTGACTTGAATGGTTCCCTCAAAGGTAACCACAAGCTTATCCCATATTTGTTTTGCAGTTGTGCATCTAGAGATCCTGTTGCATTCATCTGTACTCAAAGCACAATATAAAATGTTAATAGCTTTGTAGTTCTTAGAAAATTGCTCTAATTCAGAAGAGGAGAGTGAGTCTTCTGTTTTGGGAGTTCTGATTCCATCTTTCTCTGTGTAGAAAGTATGAGGTACATTTTGGAAAATGGTCCAAAGCTCTAGATCTTGATCAATAATGAACATTTTCGTGAGAGCTTTCCAGTGAGCAAAATTTTCTCCACAAAATAGAGGAGGTCTGTTAGAAGCTCTTCCCTGTGAGAAACCACCATCACATGCAATACTCATGATCACCCGATGGTTAAATCTTATACTGTGATACAACATCTGATACCAATTAAAAGTGTGATTATGCAGATGTTAATGCAGCTAAGATACTCTAGAAGGGGGGGGGGGTTGAATAGAGTATGCCAACTTTTTGCAAAACTTGCTAGGAAGACAAAATCTTGTGAAAACAATGAAGTTCAAGGCCTTGAAAACTAGTTCAAGCCCTTGGAGAAGATGCAGACAGTATAAAGCATGTATGCCTTTTTCAAGGCCTTGAAAACAAGTTCAAACCCTTGAAAAATAGACAAATTTGTGTGCTGCAAAAACTATAAAAAGAATGAACTGTAAATGCAGAAGAAAAGTGATTTATAGAGTTCAGTCCACTTGGACCTACGTCTCTACCTCAGGGATTAGATCCATGCAGGATTTTCAACTCAATTCTTATTAATCAAAAGCTAAGCCCTAGAACTCAAGCCCAGAGAGTTCACTTACTCTGTTACAGCTTGTGGTTTTCCCTAACCTGTCTAGTACCTCCTCTAGCTAACTGATTAACTAAGAATTCTATATTGTTCACTTTGAACAAGCCCTGAGAATAGATGTAGAGATAATACAGAAATGATCTACCAATACAGCTCAATACAGAAGTACACTTAGAGTAGAAAACTGCAGTGAAAATGCAGTGAACTTCTGTGGAAAGGATTGAGAGTTTGATGTTCCTCTTTTGTGCTTTTTCAATACAGAAAATTGTCTCTTGTTTTCGCCCGTTGAGTCTCGTATATTTTCGCTTCAAGGTGATCTCTATTTAAACTGTTTGAAGCTCTGCGAATCTTCCCAGATTTTCAGCAACAACTTCCTATTTTGTAGGAAACAGCTTTGACTCTCTTTAACAGCTTTCTCCAACGGATAGTTGATCAAAATCTTCAGAGATATTGTTGTGATCTTGTCCATAAGCAATCTGAGAAGCTGTCATAAGTCTCTGATTGATCACAGGACCAAAATATTCATCTATTTCCAAATCTGCACAACTTCAGTTTAAGAAACAATCCTGCAAATACTGGAAACAAAATTTCCTGCATTATCATGGTCAAACAGATGATATCGTATGCTCAAATCATGTTGGAACAATTTGTCTTTCATCATCTAATAATAGTGAATCAACCATATGAAAGAAAGAGAGGGAATCAACTCAGAGAGTTTGCAGAAAACTCCCCCTGAGAGTGTGCATACAGGTTAAGCAGTTTCAAGGCTTTGAATCCAGTTTCAAGGCCTTGAAAATAGCTCTGAGACTGATTCAAGGCTTTGAAAGCTAATTCAAGGCCTTGAAATAGCTGAGCTATTCCAACTCTTGCACAACCTGATCTTTCAGAATTGTTTCCTTTCTCGTTCAGGGCAGTTTTGGGGGATATAAAAGGATCCTTTGGGGCCCTATGAACGTATGTAAACATATATAAACGTTCCTCTTCATTATGTAAAGGTCTTTCTTACCCGTGGACGTAGTTAGCATATTTGAATGCTAGCAAACCACATAAATCTTGTGTTTTGCATCTTTCTTTGACTATTCGTGAGGTGAGTGATCGAGTGAATTGCATAACACATTCCCCACCCCTACACGGCCAAATCAATAATATCGGAGGCTTATGCACTCCATTTCGCTTCTTAGAAGGCGTTTGGATGGGTTTTCGAAGCTTAATCATCGAATCCGACAGATTAGGCCTGGTTCAAAAATTGCAGAGATGGAGAATTGGAAAGTCTGGTGTGTGAATGTAAGAACAGTATTGAGAAGCTGATTTTTTTAAGTTTATACATTGTCAAAAGTCAATAATAACCTCGCTCATAGTCTTGCCCAAATGGGCTTAACAACTGGCTCTTGTTTGTATTGGGCTGTAGTTTGCCCTGCCTCTTTGTACCAGCTTTGGGCTGCTGATGAAGCTCACTAGTTAAATAAAAGTTGGTCTTTCTTTGCAATAAATAAAATAAAAAATAGTGAAAACTCCAAAAAATTCCATATGTACCCGAACCATCTTGCAATTAACAATTGCAACTAGTCCACGACAGCCAATACATTAAAAGTTGCCAAAAGAACATCACTATTATGAACAACTGCACGCTTTCTTACGTGTTACCGCAAGTGCACGGTTCAAGTAATATAGGGTAGTATTTAAACCCCGAGTTATCGATCCCACAATGACAAACTTGATATTATTTAATTAGTTATTCGATCAGAGTACGGTACAAGGAAGAAAAGATCGTGATTTAAGCATTTTCCACCCTCAAACAGGTGACTGAAATAGAATAAACAACTAAACTAATATTTTTGGGTTTTCTATATTATTAAACAAATATGGGGAAACTAGGCAATCTCTAGATCACCTAGGGCTGTAGTCGATTTCCGGATTAGCTATGCAACATGTTAATCCTATTCTAGTTAATTCGGGTAATGGTACTGACAATCTCCTATCGGTCTCATGTCGTTCTACGTCATGGTTTACTTGGTGTCCTGTCGGTCCACCTACATCTACCAGTCCGTTCTAGTAGGCTAACGACAGTGCACAAAATGATGTCCTCTCAGACCACCACCACAAGAACACCTCACTATCTCCTACCGAATCTACCCACTAAGGCTAATCCTACACACTTATCTTCTCAGTCTCAGTGGTTAAGGATTGTTGTTCATATATCATCACAACTAGGTCTAAGTCGCTTCCACGCACTCGCTAGCTAATTCCATTCTTGCCAAGAAATTAAGCATAGCATATGAACAATAACTAAAACAAATATTAACATTAAGCAACATTACAATCCAGGAAGAACTCCTAATTCCGATGAATATCAATTCCTAACATATCGTGTCAATAGACTAGGCTCATTAATAAGTTCATGAAATCAAACTTCATCCAATAGATCAAAATCCAAAAGCATGAGACAAGTCTAAAATCCGGAAAATATAACGTCTACATAAACCCTAGGCTCTCTAGAGAAGCCTAGCAAAACGTCTAGCTACTACTTGAAATCATAGCAACACAACAAAGTTTCTCCATAGAAGTGATTAAAAGAGGGAAGAAGAGATCAAACGTTGAATCAAAGGTTTCGCGTCGTCCCCTTCGTCCTCCTCCTTGCCTCGTGATGCGTGAATGGTGTAGAATGATAGTTTTGAGCCTCCTAGGTCGTCCCTATGTCAATTCCCGTCATAAGACTTCAAAAATTGCGTTTTCACCCCAAAAATCGGACTTGGGTGTCAGGCATTTCGGCCTCCATTTCGGCCCGAAATGCTGCCCGAAATGCCTGCTGCTGAATTTGGTCTCTGACTTCTCCAGGCCATATCTTCTTTGTCCGATCTGCGATTAAGCTCCGTGACCTATAGTTGGAAAGCTCTTTGAGTCTACTTTCATTTGGCAATGGTCTCACTCCCAAATTAATTGCATAATTCCAGATATGATCTAATTAGTGCAGACTGGTCATCCTAGCTCTTCCAACTTTGCTTCTCTTCATTCCACTTGTGCTTTCGCTCTTTCCGAAGTTCGTTCCATGCCTCCTATCAATCGATTAGCATCCGTTCCTGCCAAGACAACGTGAACAAACATACCAAGCCATAATATTTGACAAAAAACATCTAAATATGCATAGAAACGCGCAGACTAACAATAAAGCGCATATGAAGCATCAAGTGATAAAACGCATTATATTCTCAACAATTAAGCTCAAATATCTAATGATAATGTGGAAAATGATGGTAATATATAGATCCTAAAGTTCTCTATCAACAACATATGCATTGTTTGAACTCATATGGACTAAGCTAATTCGAGATCAGCCAAACAAGAGAGAAGTGTCGTTGCATGATTTTCATTGAGGCATGTTTATCCAGATACGATGAGATCATTCAAATAGTCTTTCACGGGCACTCCCTTTAGGGTAAACGCTCCCAGGATGCCACATGGCATTCAGGTAAAAATAATGAGTCTTGAGCTTATAAGAAACTTCACAGGGACGTGTTACACCCATTTTGAGACGTTTCGATTAGGATAATATACGAGTATCGATATTTTCGCTTGGATCACTAGGTTGTCACCGCTACAAAATTACGTTTATGAAACACCGAAGATGATTCTTTTACCAAACAAGCATTAATCTTTACTGATCTCTCTAGCAAAACCTATGTCTTTGACAACGCAAATTAATTATGATGTCTTATGACATGCATTACGTTTTTCTAATCTACTCACGTTATTTGTCAATTATTTTGATTTCACTAACCTAGGTGCGACCAAGTGTTCAATTCACTTTTCTAGGCAATTTTTTGAATTCTCTAACAAATATTACCTATGATATTCCTATTTCAACCTCTCACAATGAAAATATATGATACGGACATGAATCAAACAAATAGTTCATCATCAATTTAAGTTACAAAAACATGAATCAGAATTCATAACTCGCCAAAACGGATTCAAATCCTCGCTACCATGGAGAAATACCAAATAATAAGTACTTAGCTAAACATTCTCATGATTACAACAACAAGAATTTGTGTGATCTTGAGCAAAAACAAAGACAAACAAGGGAAGAAGAGATCAAACGAATGATTTTGAGCTCCAAGCGTTCTCCAATGGCTTGGAAGCCTTCCTCCCCCTTTCTCCATCAACCTACTCTGCCTTCTAGGTCCGAAAAAAAGTCGTCAATAAGTCTGGTTACGATTTTCTAAGAAATTTGGCCGAATTTGCAAGTCAGTCCCTCCAGTTTGCAATTCTCGGACAGAATTGTAAGCTGATCTTGCGCGGGCCTTTTCTCCCTCATCAGGAGGCCTATCTTATATCATTAGAAATCCATGGATTTTTACTTTCTAATTGTGTAGGCCTTGATCTAAAATTCATTTTGAAGCTTCAGCAGCATCCCAAAGAATGAAGTCTAGTACATAGCAGCCTTTACAACTCTTCTTCATTGATCCATCTTCTTTGACGGACAATATCTTTCTCGTCCGTCCTTCGATTGAGCTCCCTGACCTATCGTTGGAAAGAATTTTGAGACTACTTTCAATTACATTGGCCTCAATACAGCGATCCTTGTATAACTCAAGATATCATTCAAATAGTGAAGATTGATTTATTTTCCTCCTCTAACTTTGCTATTCCCGAGCTTTTCTCACCTTCCAAAGTTCGTTTTCACTCTCGATCACTTCTCCGAGCCTCCTATACCTAATTTACACAAAAATAACCATATTTTAGATATAAGAAGTTCAAACTAATCATGAAAACGCCCGGATTCTACAAGAATGCACATATAGCTTCTATTCACGAATATTTCACTTATCTGGCCAAATACTTATCAAAATGCATCAGAAATAACGCAAAATAGTAAATAATCAATATAGATTATAAGTCCATATGTGAAGAAGAAGAAGAAGAAGAAGAGAGATGTGTGTTCCTCAAATCATAGCGGTCACGACCTCCAATGCTTTGTTCTCCTCCTCTAAGCCATTGTAGTTAGTTAATTTCTAAGAAGAATAAGTTCTTGAAGAAAGAGGATATCAAATAGAGATTATAGAGAGGGATTTCTGCTATTACCTTAGCCCTTAGGGCCTGTTTGATAATGTTTCTGCTGCCATCACAACTTTTTCCGACATCAGAAACATTTTTTTTTTGCGTTTGGTAAAAATAATTTTTCGACTTTTCGAAGAGATTATGCCATTTCACAGAAGGGGATGCGACACATGGTTGTTTATGGGGGTTCAAACAGTCAGGGTTCTGGCACAATGATGGCAGCCAAGGGAAGATACGGTGACATTTTTTCAAACGGTAGAGAAAAAATACATGAGTGCCCGCAGGCAAAGGCGTATAGATATGGCTTTGGTCGCGGGGTCTTCGGAGGATGACTTCGTTCTCTAGGCCCCGTTGGGGGGGGGGGCGTGGAATTCGTGCTATTAACAAGGAGGCGGATTTGGCATGGGGAGTCTCTGACGAGGGACACCTAACATAAGAGGCATGCAAGAGGTGCATATGAGGCGGGGGAGGGGCCTATATTGCAGGAATTTAGTGGGAATTGGAGAAATTTTGCAAAACATTGCAGAAATTCAGTGGGATTTGGGGCAATGTATTGGGGGTTTTGTTGTAGGATCTCAGTGGGAGTTTGAACCAAAAATAAGGTATTCGATTGCAGGAACTCGGCCAGGGTTGGAGCACCGATAGGGTTTCAATTTCAGGAACTCGACAGGAGTTGGAGCATCGCTGGGTGAACATGGTGAAGGAACTTGGCAAAGTTGACTTGAGGAGATTGAGAGATCGGCTAATTCAAGCGCAAGTGGAAGAGAGAATTCAAAGCAAGGTGGAGATTTGTTGGAATGTGTCTTCAATGGACTGCGGAAGCTTGGCGAGGAATTAGAAGACGAAGCATCAAGAAAAGAATGCATCAGAGGAAGACAAACTAACTGCCCTTTTACACGAAAAGAAGGGGGCTTTCAGGCGAATTATTAGTGCAAATGGCCATGCGATTTGTGTGAATGGTATTGGGCAGGGTAGGTTGAATTTTTTCAAAATCCGTTTTAGGCAATTTTTTGATGTTTCTTTCGGTACAAGTTGGTATACTAGTATCAATACATATCTAAGGTCGTGGCTATTTTGTGTGGGCTGTATTCGGGAATTTTCTCTCAATAAAGAGTGGTTTTGGGGGTCGTGGATGCAGATAGCATCGTGCCAGTAAACCACGTTACATCGGGTGTTCTTGTTCTGCATGTTTGCATCGTCTTAGCTCTTGATACCCAGGTTATAAAAAACTGGTATCGGAGCAGGGTCATCGGTGTTCCAAGATCAAAAGGTGGAGCTGAAGAGTTAGGATTTCACAATTCGGCATAGCTAGGGTTTTACGATCTAGGTGGAGCACGCGGTTAAGGGGATTTCGGAGCTAAGAAGAATATGTTTGGAGGGATGATCAATATCGATAGGTTTACTAGGAGGAACAACTTTAGCTTGGGGCAGATTAAGATGTGTACGTTGTTGAAGCACGTCGATCTTTGGATGCTCTTGGTGACAGACAATAAGGAAGCAGATACAACTACCACCATGAGTATGTGGCTCGAAAAGAGGGTATGCGGCACATGGGTGGGTATGGGGGTACAGACAGTTAGGGTTTGGCGCGATGACAGTGTCCAAGGGAAGCTAAAGAGACGTTTGTTCAAATTGCAGAGAAAAGAGACATCAGTTCCCAAAGGCAATGTTGTGTGCAGATCTGGATGTAGTCGCGTGGTCTTCGGAGGATGATTTTGTTCTCTAAGCCCCGTTGAAGAGGAGACGGATTTTCCATAGGTAGTCTCTGACGAGGGACACGCTACGTAGGAGGCGTACAAGGGGCCGCATATGAGGAACGCAAAGGGTGCGATATTGCAGGAATTCAGTGGAAAAAGGATATATTTTCGCAAAATTTTGCAAGAATTCGGTGGGAATTGGAGCAACGTATCGGGGTACTTTACTGTAGGATCCTAGTGGAAGTCAGAACAAGAATCAGGGGATTCAATCGCAGGAACTCAGCGGGAGTTGGAGCATCTATGGGGTTGCGGTTGTTGGAACTCGACGGGAGTTGGAGCATCGCTGGGGACACTTGTTGCAAGAACTTGGCGAAGTTGGAGCAACATTAGGAATTGGAGAGAATCGGCTAATTTAAGTTCAAGTGGAAGAGAGGATTCAAGGCAACGGGGAGATTTGTTGAAATGTGCACTGAATGGAATGCGGAAGCTTTGCGATGAATTAGAAGACATAGCATCAAATCTAGAATGCATCGGAGAAAGGCAAACTCACTTCCATTTCGCAGGAAAGTAAGAGGTCTTTCGCACGGATGACTCGTGCAAATGGTACTGGGCAGGGTCAGTTGAATTGTTTCCTAATCCGTTTTAGGCAATATTTTGATGTTGCTTTGGGAAAAAGTCGGTATTCTAGTATATATCCATGTGTAGGATCGTGGCTATTGTGTGTGGGTTGTATTCGTGTGTCTTCTCTCAATAAACAGGGGCTTTGGGGTCATAGCAACGTACTAGTGAATCACGTTACATCGGATGTTCTTGCTCGTCGTGTTTACATCGTCTTACCTCGCGATACCCAAAATACAACATTTTGGTTTGCGGGTTGATTTGGATTGGGTGATTTCAGATGTAGAGAATGAGAATGGAGATTGATCAACGAAGGAAGCACAATCCGAGGAGGATTATCTCCGTTCTTGAGGGAAAATAATGAGATTCTGAGTCAAATAAGAAGAGATTCTGAAAACCGTGCAACTTAATTGGGCTCTCGAAGAACGAGTCAAGTCATTGTACATGGTTGTGAACCAAATCTTTGAGAAATCTCTCCCTAACAAACGATGCCAACACCCTCCAAAACAACATGGAGAATCTTCTTGAATAACACCAGGATAGTGGGGCATCAATGGTGGAAATTGGGGATTTTGATTGCTTGGTCTTGAAGAATCACGACCCGGAGGCTTCCCTACAATTTCACAGCGAAACCACTCTCTATGGATTGGGTCTTCTTCTTCTAACATTCATTTTGAGAATACTTTCTTTCTTTTGCAGATCAGGGATTTCATTTTCAGATATGTTATTTTGTTTTTGGAATATATTATTAAGGCAAAACACCTAACCAACACGGGCTGCAAATAAGTAATTTCATTCTAGCCTAGACCCCTACAATGTTAAATCATTTAAAATATAACCACTAACAATGCAATTAATGCATATAACTAATTGCATTGCAGCCCCTACACTGTTTCAAACTTTTACATCATTACACATCGAACGACTAATACTACTTCACTATAATTGTTGAATCTCTTAGAAACTTATAAGAACATCAGAATGCAGAAGAGAAAGAAGATGAACAAGAAAATGAGAGGGAAAGATTGTTACTCATTATCTGATGAAATGCACTACTTTCCTATTTATAGTCAGTTAGGCATTTCATTATAATACAATATGCCTCCACACTAGTTACAAGAATTACAATAAAACCCCTGCTCTTATATTTGCTAAAACTACACAGAGAACCCTCTATAGTCACATCCCCCTCAGGCTAAAATAGGAGAAACATAACAAATGTTTAGCTTGATGCACAACACATGATGCTGAGAAGAGGACAATGCTTTAGTAAAAACATCACCAAGTTGCTGAAGTGTGAACTTCGGCCACAGTAAGATGTTTAAACAACACCAGCTCTCTAACAAGGTGAAAATCAATTTCAACGTGCTTAGTACGCGCAAGAAAGACTGTATTTTCTGCAAGAGCCATGGCTGAAATGTTAACACACCATAAATTTGGGGGAGGAAGCAAAAAACCAAGAGCATGTAAGATATATTGCAACCATCTAACCTCAGCTGCATTGACAACTAAAGATCTATGTTCAGCTTCAGTACTGGACCCGAAAACTATATGTTTCTTCTTAGAACACGAAGAAATAAGATTTGGGCCAAGAAAAATACATAAACCAGTAGTGGATCTTCTGTCTTGAAGAAATCCTGTCTAGCTAGCATCACAATAAGCATGAAGCTGGAGTGGAAGAGAAGCAGAAGAAGTGAAACTGTAAGCCCAAGTGAAGAGTTCCTTTGACATATATTAGGGTTCTCTTGAGAGCTTGAAGATGAGCAACAGTAGGAGCATGCATATGTTGACAGAGTGCTTTCAAAGAGAACTGAATATATGTTCTTGTGATGGTCAAATATTGAAGAGCTCCCACAAGACTTCTGTATCTGGTAACTTGATCAGACTAAAGAGGAGTCGAATCCAAAAATAAGATGTAGATCTGACCACAACTGGTGTAGGCATAGGTTTGCATTCAATGAGATCTGCCTTTTTGAGAAGATATGTAGCATACTTTGATTGATGAATCAAAGTGACATCATCACATTTTGCAACTTCCAAACCCAAAAATAAGACATTTCACCCAACTCTTTCAAATGAAGCTGAGTGTGCATAGCAGCAATGAGACTTTGAAAATCAGAAATAGCACTTCGAGTCACCAAAATATCATCAACATAGACTAAGACCAAAGTAACAAAGGTACCAGTTCTTCTGATGAAAAGAGAAGTGTCTGCAGCACAAATATGAAAATTTTGACACTTCAAGAAAGTGGCTAGTTTATCATACCAGGCTCTAGGATCATGCATGAGGCCATATAAATACTTGTGAGGTCTGCAAACATGATGTGGGAAGGCAGAATTGACAAACCCCTGAGGATGAACCATATAAACCTCCTCTTCAAAAGTTCCATGTAAAAAGGCATTGGAGACATTGTTGACTCAAAGACTTCTAAGTGTTTTTTGAGAAGTAATTGTTTTGAGTGATCAAAGACAAAGACAAAGTATTTCTAAGGCTCTAAGGCCTTGAGATACTGATCAGAGCTTCAAAGCTTTGAGAGTAGCTTTACTATACTGTACGATCTACTAATATTGTGTTGCAGGTTGTATATCTGATGTTTAAGATCAGATATGTTCTGCAAATATCTATGTTATATATTCTTTATACATCTAACACAATTGCAGATATCGTGATCAGAGAGAATCAATGATTTATGGTCTTAATGTTGAAATACTGTGAAGCATATGCAGAGCTTCAAGGCCTTGAGATGTGCCTTAAGCTGCTGACAGTTTTACAGAATTAATTTGATTCTTTCTTACAGGTTTTGATCTTTATTATCATGGTTGTTTAATGACTTCTATAAGTCTTAAACTAGTTTATCATGAGCTATATGTTTCAGAATTTAATCAGATTATTGTTTTATTTACTTGATCTAGTTTTTATTCAGAAACTGGAAATCCAAACAAACTTAGTACTGTTATATTTCTGGATTTTGTTGTTGCTATGTTTTAATGTTGTTGCAGGTTTGTTAAACGTGCAAATGTAAGCTCCAAAAACTCCAACGGATATATACTCAGAGCTGTTTTAAATTGCAGTTAGAAAGGATGAGGATTAGCAGGAACTGAGATCCTAAAATCTCTCATTCAGTTGCAGAGAGTGGATAAAAGACTGGTTTGAATTTTGAAAGAAAAGAGAATCTTATAGAGAACTGAGAGAGGTGTGAAAATTCGTGGAAGACCAGACATTCAAACACACACACATTTAGGCTTCAATTACAGCTTTCAGAAGATCAATCATTCCAGTTTCCTGAAGAACACATCCAGGCCTTCACAAGCTTATTCTTCTATTGTGTTCTTCTTCTTTTGTTTTGTAATTTGCTTATCTTTTGTACATCTAAAACCTCACAAAACCTAGTGGTTGGTTGTTTAAGTAAACAACAAGAGGTTCTTGTTAGCTCAACAGTTATTAGCTGGTACTAGATAGGTTTGGAACCACAAACTGTATAGGTGTAAGGGAATTCACTTAGGCTTGGAGATCTATGGCTGTTTCTGTGTGAGTAATAAGAAGTGTTTGCTCAATCCTGGTGGGATTAGATCCCTCAGGAAGAGATTAGGTCCATTGGGACTGAACTCTGTAAATTGCCTTATGTTCTTTACTTTACAGTTTTGTTATTTTCTGCTGCAAGCAACTCAAATCAAACTAGGGTTTATAAACTGTTTAGAACTGGTGGTAGTTCAAGGCCTTGAAGCTTTCTGTTTTCCTTAGAAAGTTTCTGACTAGTTTTCTAAAATCTCAAGGCCTTGAGATTTAAGTTTCTCACATGTTCACTTAGTTAAAATTTGTTCTCAGGAAAAAGTTTCCATACTCTATTCAACCCCCCCCCCTTCTAGAGTATTTTGGTCCTGTATTTAGTCTACATTACAAACTTTCAATTGGTATCAGAGCTTGGGTCACTAATATAGATCTAACAATATTGTGACTATGAGTAATGTAGGAGATGGTGGATTCTCACAGGGAAGGGAAATAAACAGACCTCCATTGTTTTGTGGTGATAACTTCATGCACTGGAAGGCATTGATGAAGATGTTCATCATAGATCAAGACATGGAACTGTGGTCAATAGTTCAGAATGGTCCTCATGAGTATTACACTACCATAGATGGAGTTAGATGCATCAAGTCTGAGGAAAATCTATCAGTTACTGAACTGGAAAAGGTATCAAAAAATTACAAGGCTATGAATCTGTTATACTGTGCTCTTAATGCAGATGAGTTCAACAGAATGTTAAATTGTAAAAGTTCCAAAGAAGTATGGTACAATCTGGTTGTAACATATGAAGGAACAAGTCAGGTTAAACAGACCAAGATTAACATACTTCTGAGGCAATATGAGCTGTTCAAGATGAACTCAGATGAGACCATCAAGGAGATGTTCAAAAGATTCACTGATGTGGTGAATAATCTGGAGTCATTGGGAAAGAAGTTTTCAAATGAGGAAAAGGTCAGGAAAATTCAGAGAAGCTTGCCAAAAGCCAAGTGGGAGCCAAAGACAACAGCTATTGAGGAAGCTCAGAATTTAAGTCTTCTTCAGCTAGATGATCTACAAGGAAAGGTGCTCACTCATGAAATGTCTATGAAAGATGTAGAAGGTGATCTGAGTGAAAACATCAAGAACTTAGCACTCAAGGCTAAAGACAATGAAAAATCTCAAAGCCTTGAGACTGAAGATGAGCATGATGATGAAGAGGCTTTAGCATTGATCTCCAAGGCCTTGGCCAGGATTCTCAAAAAGAAAAGAAATTCTGGTAACGGGGACTACAAAAGAGAGATATCAAGACCTTCAAGCAGCAAGGACTACAAAGGTAAGTCTTCATCACTGTCACATAAAACTAAAGTGATGAATTGTTTTGAATGTGGTGATGCAGATAATTTAGTAAGGGATTGTCCACAAAAGAAGAAGAACAGGAACTTTCAAAAGAAAGACAGTGACAACAGAAGGAAGAAAGCCATGATGGCTTCTTGGAGTGATTTTGATTCATCAAGTGACTCAGACACAGAAGAAGACCAAGCAAATTTGTGCTTCATGTCTAAACATGATGAAGAAAAGTCTTCAGACAGACATATTGAGGAAATGGTAAAAAATCTTCTTGCTAGTCCTTCTGATGTACTTCCTGAAATTCTCAAGAGTATGTTTCTAAATTAGGAAAGTTATAGAAATGAGATTTCTTCTTTAAAGATTAAGATTCATGATCAGGTAAAATAAAACCTAGACCTAGTTTTTGCCAACAAAAATGTTGAAGTTTCTAAGACAAAAATTGAAAAGGACTTCAAGGCCTTGGACAGCAGGTTCAAAGCCTTGAAGGCACAGATAGAAGAGATTGTTGATCAAAACACTCTCTTAACTGAAAGATATGCTGATCTAAAGACTCATTCAGAGGATTTAGAACAATAAATCTGTTCTGTGACTGAGAAACTTCAAGAGTCTAAAAAGGTCCTACCCAGATTTACAGGCTCAGAACATAATCTGAATCTCATTCTTGGAGGAAGTCTGAAATCAATGCATAAAAGTGCGATTGGCTATAATCCAAATTTTCCAAAGAAAAGCCAGACTACTTTTGTCAAATCTGGTAGCAGGCATTCTCCAAAATGTCATTACTGTGGAAAAATTAGTCATATCAGATTAACTTTTCCCTTCATGAGATCAGAACCTCACATTATGAGGAATACTTATCCTTATCAGCTTAAGGGTCGGGTTAGGCAAATTTGGGTTCCAAAAGGAATTAGACCACCAAACATGGCTGATTCTGAGTATAAATCAAAGTTCTGCACTTGGTCTAATAGCCTGTTAAGGCAATGATTTAATTTTGCAGGATGTCACCAAGGCCTTGAAAGATCAGAAATGGATATTAGACAGTGACTGTTCCAGACATATGAGTGGAAAGAAATCTCTCTTTACTGAGCTTACAGAAAAATCTGGAGGAACAATTACACCTGGTGACAAAGCAAAATGCTGTATTATTGGTATAGGTAGTATTGGTAATGGTTCTACCAACTCTATCTCAGATGTTTATCTTGTGGATGGACTTAAATATAATCTGCTTAGTATCTCTCAGTTATGTGATAAAGGTTATAAAACTATATTTGACAAGAAGAAATGTGTGGGGCAAGATGATAAATATGGAGATTGCATACTCACTGCTCCTAGATCATATAATCTATATGCTATGAGTACTAAGAGTGTTGCAGGTGACAAGTTAAAATGCCTCAAGGCCTTGAAGGAAGATTAAAAGCCTTGACATGGAAAGCTTGGGCATATTAGCATACATACCTTGAATAAACTCATCTCAAAGGATTTGGTAAGAGGATTACCATCACAAAAAAATTCAGATGATGAGGTCTGCAAGGCATGTGTACAAGGTAAACAAACGAGAAGCTCATTCAAGCCAAAAAAACTTTGTAAGTACTTCAAGACCCTTAGAACTGTTGCATATGGACTTGTGTGGTCTTATGAGAGTTCAGACCCTAAAAGGTAAGAGCTATATGCTTGTTATAGTAAATGATTATTCTAGATTTACATGGGTAATGTTTATTAGAGACAAAACTGAAGCTTTATCTGAATTTTCTAGACTGTGCAAAGAGCTTCAAACTATGAAAAATTTGCCTGTTGCATCTATTAGAAGTGATCATGGTAGGGAATTTGATCAACTTGACTTTGATTTATTTTGTGCAAAGCATGGCATATCACACAACTTTTCTACACCTAGAACTCCACATCAAATTGGAGTAATTGAAAGGAAAAATATGATACTTGAGGATATGTCTAGAACCATGCTACTTGAAAGTAATTTGCCGAAGTTCTTGTGGGCAGAAGCTGTTAACACTGCCAATTATGTGTTGAATAGATGTTTGATGAGGCCTATTTTGAAAAAGACTCCTTATGAACTGTTTAAAGGTAGGAAGCCTAGTGTCTCTTATATTAAACCTTTTGGTTGTATCTGTTTTGTGCATAATAATGGTAGAGACAATCTTGGTAAATTTGATGCCAGAAGTGATGAAGGTGTATTTCTTGGATATTCTCAAACTAGCAAAGCTTATAGGATTTACAATAGAAAAACCAAGATTGTGGAAGAGAGTATTCATGTGTTTTTTGATGAAAGTACTAAGGATTCTCTGAGTGAAAGTTTTGCATATCTAAATTTGAACAAGCATGAGTCTGATGATGATGCTATGAAAGAGGACAAAGGAAAAACTAAAGTGCAGAATCAATCAGTAGAATCTCAAGGCCTTGAACCCCCTGCAGAGCCAAAATCTCAAAGCCTTGAGACTGAAACTGAAACTTTCTTTGATGCTCCCTCTACTATTTCAAGAACTCAAAGCCTTGAAGAAACATATTCCTGGATACCAAGGAAGAAGTTTAAGTATCTTGCAGATCATTCAGCTGACAATATCATGTCTGATCCAACAACTGGAACTCAGACAAGAGGACAGTTGAAGAACTTGTGTGCTTTTAGTGCTTTTGTATCATTGATTGAGCCTAAGAATACTAAGGAAGCACTGGAAGATGCAGGCTGGATCATTGCAATGCAAAGTGAGCCGAATGAATTTGAAAGAAACAAGGTATGGAATCTGGTTCCCAGACCAAAAGAGAAATCAGTTATAGGAACCAGATGGATGTTCAGAAATAAGCTTGATGAGAATGTAAAAGTGGTAAGGAACAAAGCCAGACTTGTGGCACAAGGATACAATCAGGAAGAAGGTATAGACTATGAGGATACATCTGCTCCTGTTGCCAGGTTAGAAGCTATTATAATACTTCTTGAATTTGCATCTCACAATCACATAAAGCTTTATCAAATCGATGTCAAATGTGCTTTTTCTGAATGGTTATTTACAAGAAGATGTTTTTATAGCACAACCTCCTGGTTTTGAAGATGAAAACTTCCCTTATCATGTTTACAAAGTAGAAAAAACTCTTTATGGTTTAAAACAAGCTCCAAAGGCTTGGTTTGATAGACTTTCAAAATTTTTACTTGACAATAATTTCAAGAGAGGTCTAGTAGATAAAACTCTTTTTATTAAACATCATGAAACTGATTTGTTAGTAGTTCAGATCTATTTGGATGATATTTTGTTTGGTGCTATTAATGATGCTCTTTCAAAAGAGTTCTCTAGTCTGATGTGAAGGGAGTTTGAGATGAGCTTAATGGGAGAACTGGATTTCTTTTTTGGACTTAATATTATACAAATGAAGAAAGGGACATTTTTACATCAAGGAAAGTATACCAAGGACTTGTTGAACAAGTAAAATATGACACAGTCCAAGGTACTTAAAACTCCTATGAGTTCACCACTCTCATTAGACAAGGATTCAAATTGTAAGAGTGTAAATCAGAAGGAATATAGAGGTATGATTGGATCACTTTTGTATTTAACTGCTAGTAGACCTGATATTATGTTTAGTGTTTGCATGTGTGCAAGATTTCAGGAAGATCCTAAGAAAAGTCATTTAACTGCTGTCAAAAGAATTTTTAGATATTCCAATGGAACCAAAGACTTGGGGCTTTGGTATCCAAGGAGATCTAATTTTATGTTGAGTGGATATTCAGATGCAGATTTTGCAGGATATAAATTAGATAGGAAGAGTACCTCTCTGGATGTTGCCAATTTCTTGGATCTTCACTGATCAGTTGGCATTCTAACAAGCAAAATTCTGTAGCTTTATCAACTGCAGAAGCTGAATACATTGCAGCTGGAGCTTGCTGTACTCAAGTGTTGTGGATTGCTCAGCAACTTAGAGATCTTGGCTATTATTTCAGAAATGTGTCTATTCATTGTGACAACACAAGTGCTATTTCAATCTCTAAGAATCCAGTACAGCACTTTAGAATCAAGCACATAGATGTGAGACATCATTTTCTTATAGATCATGCAGAACAAGGTGATGTTGTTCTATCTTTTATTTCCACTTCTATGCAGATTGCTGATATTTTCACTAAACCTCTGCCAGATGATAGGTTTTTAGCCCTAAGGCTTGAACTGGGTATGTTAAACAATGATGCATTGGTTTAGGAGGAGTATTAGTACTTACTTGTGCTTATGTGTTGAAATCTCAAAGCCTTGAGATTATACTTTCCAAAGCCTTGAAAGAATAGTTCAAAGCTTTGAAATTTCTACGACTGCAGAAAATCTCAAGGCCTTGAGATTGTTCTCCAAGGTCTTGAAACATCTGTAATTTTTTTAAAAAAATTGATCATCAAATATTATATGTTATCTCTTTAGATAATTGTATAATATTTGAATTACTAAGAGAATTTTCTAAAATATCCAAAAATATTTTTAAAGATTCGTTTTGCAGGTTGATTTCAGTAGAGTCCTATTATAACTCATTCTTTCAACCTACTTAAGCTAAAATTAAATGCTTATTCTTCTTCATTCTCTCTCAATTCTCTATGTCTTTCTGCTCTCTCTCTATTTCTCTCAATATCATTCTTCTCTCAAAACCCTAAACCCACAATGGAGTGCAAATTAGCCAGGATTCAACAACAGGGAAAGTCTTCTGGCAGATCTAAGAAGAGGGCAAACAAGAAGGAGAAGATGGTGATTTCTGATTCGGATACAGAAAACACTCAGAGTTTGCATGAGGACACTCCTCCAGCAAAGAAGATCAGAACAGAAAAGGGAGATGAAGGTTCAAGTATTGATCCACAGAATGAGACAGAGGCTCAGGGTGATGATCAACCTAGGTTAGATAAGAAGAAAGGGGGAGAGAAGAAAAAGGCTGGTGAAGAAGAAAAGGAGAAATCTTCTAAGGAAAGCAAGAAGAAGTCCACTGAAGGAGAACAAGAGAAGGAGAAACCTGCTGAGAAGAAATCAAGGGTTAAGCATGTTGCTGCTGCAACCAAAAAGGGTTATCAAGGTAAAAATGTACTTCCTTCAGATTGGTTTGTTAGTTCTGAAGTTAGGAAAGTTTGGATGCAAGGGTATGCTTCTTCTAAGGTTGCTTTTTGTAGTATGATTTCTGAATAGTTATTAGATAAAGTGGATATTGACTGTATGAGAAAGTTAAGGGATTCTGCAGCTTGGAAGGTTTTAAATCCTAGTTCTAAAGCTTATCCTAGGTTAACTAGGTTGTTTTGTCTGAATTTGGTTCAAGAAGGAGATGATAAATTGGTGTTAACCTCTAAGGTGGATGGAATAAACTTAAGGATAGATAATAGGACTTTTGCCAAAGTCTTGGGCATTCCTAAGAAGTATAATGTTGGTGATCATCTTGATAGGAAGGAGTGTCTATAAAAATCCAAAGCAACGTTCTTCATTGATGGTGTTCCCTCTGGTCCAAAATAGTTGACACATTATGTGCTCAACTGTGAAGCTAAGATTTTGTTTACAATTATGATGAGAAGTGTTGTTCCTAGAGAAAACTCAAGAGAGTTGGTTACTGATAAAGTTCTTATCCTGATGTATCTGATATGTCAAATTTGAGATTGACTTGCCAACAGTGATTATGGAGCATATGGTCTACTGTGCTACTAGAAATAAAAACCATCCTCTTCCCTATGCCAACCTATTACCTCTTTTCTTTGAGCATTTTTAGGTACCTATGAAAGGAAAGAAGAAGATAACCGGTGGTTTTGGATTAATTGATGAGACTGCTTTACAAAGGATTGGAGTGGTTCAGACAGGAAAAGGTCATTGGAAGTTCTATTCAGAGTTATCCAAAGCTGAGCTTGAAGAGAAATATTTTGTTAAACCTAAGGGGGCTAAAATAGCAAAGGGACAAGCAAATGAGGATCACTCTCTATTGGTTGAGAAGTTTGAAGAACAGCAGGTTGAGATTGAAGATCTTAGACAATGGCTGTTTGTTCTATCTTCTGAGTTTAATCAGTTCAAGGGTTTGATGAATGTGATGAATGGAAAACTGGATGTTGTCATCAAAGGTTTGAACTTGGAAAAGATTCCTTCGGCTACTAGTCATGACACCAGTGTTGACTCGGATGAAAGGCTACGTGATTTCTTGAAGAAGAAGAAGAAGCCTATTCCAGTGGTGCTCACTTCAAATGATCTATATGAGCAAACTGATGAAGAATAAGCTGGTGAAGACAAAGGTGTTGATGCTGCTATAGAGGGTGATTCAGTACAGATTAAGAACAAGAAAGTGGATGAGATCATTGAGGAAGTTTTTGCTGAGGTAGATGATGAACAAGAAGAGAATCAGTCTCCTGAAGATGCTGAAAGTGATGAAGAGGTTGGAGAAGGCTCAGAGAAAGGCCGAGCCTCAAAGAAGAAGTGAAGATCCGATAAAGACCAAATCCTTGATCCTTTCTTTCTGTCTTTTTCTTTTCTTCCTTTCTATTCTCAAGGCCTTGACATTCAGTAGGAACTTATTTTTGTTAAGTTTTTTTAAAGACTCTGAGTAATGATCCAACATTTCTTCACCTTTATTTGATCAAAGTCAAAAAGGGGGAGAAATTATGTGTTACTCTTCAGTATTTATCTTCAGTGTTTAGATAAGTTTAGCTAATAATATTTTGAGTTTTTGGGTTAATCAGTTGTGTTCTGTGATTATTGATGATCTATGATTACTGGTTATTTCTGTTAATGTGGTTTGACTGGTATTACTGTTTATTGTTTCTGCAAATGATGATATCTAATTCTTACAAGAAGTTGCAGGGATATTTACCCAAGATTATGGGTTTTGTCTTTCATCAAGGGGGAGGTTGTTGACTCAAAGAATTCTAAGTGTGTTTTGAGAAGTAATTGTTTTGTGTGATGAAAGACAAAGACAAAGTATTTCTAAGGCTCTAAGGCCTTGAGATACTGATCAAAGCTTCAAAGCTTTGAGAGTAGCTTTACTATACTGTATGATATAATAATCTTGTGTTGCAGGTTGTATATCTGATGTTTAAGATCAGATATGTTCTGAAAATATCTATGTTATACATTCTTTATACATCTAACACAATTGCAGATATCCTGATCAGAGAGAACCAATGATTTCTAGTCTTAATGTTGAAATACTGTGAAGCATATTCAGAGCTTCAAGGCCTTGAGATGTGCCTTAAGCTGCTCACAGTTTTACAGAATTAATTTGATTCTTTCTTGCAGGTTTTGATCTTTATTATCATGGTTGTTTAATGACTTCTATAAGTCTTAAACTAGTTTCATGAGTTATATGTTTCAGAAGTTAATCAGATTATTGTTTTATTTACTTGATCCAGTTTTTATTCAGAAACTGGAAATCCAAACTGACTTAGTACTGTTATATTTCTGGATTTTGTTGTTGCTATGTTTTAATGTTGCTGCATGTTTGTTAAACGTGAAAATGAAATCTCAACAAACTCCAACGGATATCTACTCAGAGCTGTTTTAAATTGTAGTTAGAAAGGATGAGGATTAGCAGGAACTGAGATCCTAAAATCTCTCATTCAGTTGCAGAGAGTGGATAAAAGACTGGTTTGAATTTTGTAAGAAAAAAAAAGGTTACAGAGAACTAAGAGAGGTGTGAAAATTCTTGGAAGACGAGACATTCAAACACACACACATTCAGGCTTCAATTACAGCTTTCAGAAGATCAATCATTCCAGTTTCCTGAAGAACACATCCAGGCCTTCACAAGCTTTTTCTTATATTGTGTTCTTCTTCTCCTGTTTTGTAATTTGCTTATCTTTTGTATATCTAAAACCTCACAAAACCTAGTGGTTGGTTGTTCAAGTGAACAACAAGAGGTTCTTGTTAGCTCAACAGTTAGTAGCTGGTACTAGATAGGTTTGGAACCACAAGTTGTATAGGTGTAAGGGAATTCACTTAAGCTTGGAGATCTAGGGCTATTTCTGTGTGAGTAATAAGAAGTGTTTGCCCAATCCTGGTGGGATTAGATCCCTCAGGCAGAGATTAGGTCCATTGGGACTGAACTCTATAAATTGCCTTGTGTTATTTACTTTACAGTTTTGTTATTTTCTGCTGCAAGCAAATCTAATCAAACTAGGGTTTATAAACTGTTTAGAACTGGTGGTAGTTCAAGGCCTTGAAACTTTATGTTTTCCTTGAGATTTGAGTTTCTCACATGTTCACTTAGTTAAAATTTGTTCTCAGCAAAAAGTTTTCATACTCTATTCAACCCCCCACCGTTCTAGAGTATTTTGGTCCTGTATTTAGTCTACATTACAAACTTTCAGACATCTTGTTGTTGGATTCACCAAGTAAATTTAAAAGCCATAGTGAGAACTAGTTTAATAGTTTGCTGTTATGACTACTGGACTGAAAGTCTCTGAGTTATCAACACCATATTCTTGTAAGAAGCTTTGTCAACTAGCCTTGCCTTGTATCTGACTACAGAACCATCAGTGTTCTTCTTGAACATGTGTGGAAGTAAAAAATTTATGAGTGGACATATCTAAGCATCTATAACCTTTTTTACATGATAATAACCAAGAAACACACATTTTGCAGCTTTTGGTTGTAGTTTGTTGGATTTATAAGGCTTGATCCAAGGATAACACAAACACCCAAAAGGCTTAAGAGAGAAATAATCAAGTGTGGTGTGAAACAGACATGCAAAAGGAGATTGAAAACCTAATTTTTGTTTAGTTAATATGTTGATAAGATAATTGGCTGGGACCAATTCTTCAAGCAAAAATTGAGAAGGAAGATGAGAATTAAGTAAAAGAGCTAAGCCAATATCGACAAGATGTATGTGCTTCCTTTCAACTCTCCCATTTTGTTGGGGGAGTGTAAGGACAGACGGTTTGATGCAAAGTGTCTTGAATTTGAAGGTAAAGACCAAAAGCATGATTAATAAACTCTCCACCAATATCAGCTCTAAAGATTTTCACCACAGCTTTAAACTGATTTGAGAAAAAATTGGTAAAATGAATGTATGAAGGATAAGCATTAGACTTACACTGTAGTAGATATAGCCAAGTAATCTTTGTACAATCATCAATAAAGATGAGATAGTATTGATAACCTCTAAATCAGTATTGAGGTGTAGGACCCCGCACATCAGAGTACACAAGTTCAAAGGGAATACATGCATGAAAATAGGAGGAAGAAAAAGGTAACTTGTGTGCTTTAGCTAGACTGCAATGTTGACAAAAATGAAGTGACATAAGAAATAGAAAACTGCAGTTGGGTAGCTAGTTTTTTATACACCTTCTTGGATGGATGTCTCAGTTTGAGATGCCACAATGAAGGTGCTAGAACACAAATTGTAGGGTTTTGATCATGGATACGCAGCGGAAGAAAGAAATGATCCGTTCAAGACCCTCCAAGGATCACAGGAAGAGAATCATAACAATGGTAAAGGAAGAAACAAGCAACACACCTTAGAGATCTCCTGTGATGACTTGTAACGTGAATTGTGTCACGTCTCTACGGTTGATCCACGTCTAGGGTTGATGTCTAAATCTTCCTACTCCTTTGTGCTAGCTTGGACCGGAGGAAGAGGAAGAAGAAATCACGCAATGAGGATCAAAGAGAGTGCTCCGGCCTCTCTTTGTGGCCAACGGGGACGGGCGGACGCAATGGGGCTTCGACCTTTTTGTGGTCTTTCTCTCTCACTCTCTTGTTTCCTTGCCACTCAACTTGTGTTATGAGCATTAGTACTGGAAGGAAGCTCATAGCTTCCTTTATATAGACCAACAACTCCTTGTCAACTACCTAAAGACCCTTCCTAATCCTACATGAATTCGGATTAGTCCCTTCCTTGCATATTAGTCCTACTAACTTTGCAAGGTGTTGAAAAATGATCCAATTAATTAATCATATTAATTAATTCTAAAATCTAGTTCAACCCTATTGGGTGTGTGACCCCATAGGTTCTATCTAGTTGGTGGCAACAATTTGCTAATATGGAGCGATCTCTAGCAAGACATCCATTCTAGCCAACTAATAGAATAGTCATTCGACAAACCTTGTGCAAGTAATTGTCTCATCCCTTTTTCTCCATATCCGGATTGGAAACGAGAAATACAAGTCACACTCGTATATCTGGACCTGCAGGAACTTGCTCCTGTATAGCCTACAGTTCTTCTTTTGCTTGAGAACGATTCTCAAGTTTCTGTACCAGTCAAGGAAACTGGTTCCAGAAATCTTGTCCTTCTCAAGGACAGAGCGTAGGGAATTTTATGAACTCGATGAGTTGTTTGCCATTTGGAATTCTCAAAAGGAAAATACGCAAGTTTTGGTATTTGTGAACTTTTAACTATATTTAATAATGGCTAGATTATTAAACATAGCTGCCACTATTTTCTACGGATTAATAACCCTCAAGATATTAATGCGGAAAATATCAATATATTTTCTAGTGGGCCAAGATCCATGTTTCATCTCCTCTTGAGCTTGCTTTGGCAAGTCACCAGAAAATTGACTACTTAAGGTAGGAACAATTCCAATTGCATGTCATGCCACTCTTGGTTTAATTGGGCTCCTTATTTATCCTTTCGTATGGATAATCCCAACTGATTGTCTCTAGGTTTTAATCATATTAATTACCTACTTTTATCCAACCTCTTATTTAAACAATTGCACATTACTTGCTTGTGTCATCGCATCACATCATTATGAACCAAGTCGCCTTGCTTTGGCACGCACGAGCTTGATAAATCATGATGATGATGAGTGTTTAAATAACGAGAAGGCAAAACACAATATTTGATTTTTGAGGGATTTTAAAATTCAATTTTAATTGCTTTGTTGATCCACATCAACTGATCTATCTATCTTGAGTTTGTGCACAACTCTAAATAATAGATCCGGGTTGTTAATTATCTTATTATCCTAATTGCATGCATCATCCATACACCAATCGCAAAATAATAAGACAGAAAAATAAATAACCACAAAATAAATAAAACCGTGATGTGGATATGACTTTTCTAGACTAAGATATTCCCAATCCAATGGGAACATCTATGAACCCTAAATAGCAAACACATCTCCATGCGCCTCCATCTTTTGGTCCATCCTTCATAGTCTTTTGGAATGCTCCATGTTCCATCTTTGTGGCTTCCTCTGTCTTTGGACTTCTTCTCTCCAATCTTGGCTAACAATCTATTCTATCTAGTACTAGCTAAAAACTATACTAATTAAAATAAATCTCACAAGTTGAGGAGAAAAATTCGGCTCGCATGCCATAAACCCTAATTAATTATTACATCTAATTGATCGGCTCGCAGGCCGTAAACCAAACCACAAAATAAAAAAATCACATCAAACCACATCCTAAGGCCATATCCAATCACCATGCGATTTGCACATAAACTGTTAAAATCCAATTTTAACGCGCTTGGTCAATTTTAATTGATTTTAGGATTACTATGGTCAAAACGGTCCAAGGGGCATAACAATACATGGCCGAGCCACTTTGGAGCCGCCCCGGGCCGAGTCTAGGCCTGCCTCATATTGAGATATTTTCTCTGATGGCATTCGATCACAGAATCCATTGACAGCCGCATAAATTACAATAATTTTTTTTTTCAATTGGAAGTGGTGCATATTGTGCTAGTCCTATTCTTTCTAGTTTTATGGATGCTCTCTTCCCGGCCCAACCCGTGGGGTTGGCCGAACGCCTAGGCCTTCGTCCTAGGTGGCTTGGGCGGCAAGGAGGGTGGGGGCGGTTCTCTTGGGGGCCGAACCTTTTAGTTGTTTCGAAAAATAACTCCTCCCTTGTTCCCCAAGTCCAAAACGTTTCTAAATTAGAATTAGTTTCCAATTTGTGCCCAAAACCCTAGATCTAAGATCCTAAAATTTCTCAAAGTCACTAATCCATGCATCCAATTCATGAACTAGGTCTTGTTTAGTTGAATCACATTCAACATGCATCTTTATGCTTAATTCGTCCGTTTTAACGCAATAATATAACAATTATGGGTGTAAAGGACATAAAACGTAACACATATGTTCTACGACCTGTGGCTCTGATACCACTGTAGGGTTTTGATCATGGATACGCAGCGGAAGAAAGAAATTATACATTCAAGACCCTCCATGGATCACATGAAGAGAATCATAACGATGGTAATGGAAGAAACAAGCAACACACCTTATAGATATCATGTGATGACTTGTAACGTGAATTGTGTCACGCCTCTACGGTTGATCCATGCCTAGGGTTGATGTATAGATCTTCCTACTCCTTTGTGCTAGCTTGTACCGGAGGAAGAGGAAGAAGAAATCACACAACGAGGATCAAAGAGAGGGCTTCGGCCTCTCTTTGTGGCCGACGGGGACGAGCGGACTCAAGGCGGCTTGGGCCTCCTTGTGGTCTTGCTCTCTCTCTCTCTCTCTCTCTCTCTCTCTCTCTCTCTCTCTCTCGATTCCATCCCACTAAACTTATGTTATGAGCATTAGTGTGGGAATAAAACTAAGATCTTCCTTTATATAGTCCAACAACTCCTTGTCAACTACCTAAAGACCCTTCCTAATCCTACATGAATTCGGATTAGTCTCTTCCTTGCATATTAGTCCTACCAAGTTTGCAAGGTGTTGAAAAATGATCCTTCTAAGTAATTAATAATATTAATTAATTCTCAAATCTAGTTCAACCCTATTGGGCGTGTGACCCCATAGGTTCTATCTAATTTGTAGCAACAATTTGCTAATATGGAGCGGTCTCTAGCAAGACATCCATTCTAGCCAACTAATTGAATAGTCATCCGACAAACCTTGTGCAAGTAATTGTCTCATCCCTTTGTCTCCATATCCGGATTAGAAACGAGACATACAAGTCACACTCGTATATCCAATCCATAGTTTCTCGATCCTGGGAATAGACTTATTCGTGCAAATAACATCAATATCCCATATAGATTTATTTGAGTCTGGCCAGATATTCCATAAGCACTATCCCTCGAGTGGCCTAGGATATTTTTTCCCGCTATGTGGGAGGGACAAATTCTATCTACGTCTACTACGAACTCTAAGCTTGCTTCTTATTGTATCTGGTACGCGCCTTTATAGGTACCCAGACACGGTGTAGCGTTTGACGCTACCAAGATCACAATAATCCATAACTAGACAATCTAGTGACTTCAAGTCTAAGGATGAAAATACCGTTGTCACCACGAAAAGCGCTTGTGACCTTTACATAACTTGTATGTAGCCTTCTCGGAGATGGGTCAATCCCGTATGCCATTACCCCAATGCTTACCCATGTGTTGGATCATGATATCTCCATATCAATCCAACCCCATACTAGTCTATAGATGATTGTCCCATTTAATAATTATAATGGACTAGGGATATTTAAGATAAACAACACAATTGTAAATCTAAGGAATTCATTATATTAAATATCCAATAAATAATACAATGAATATTCTAGCCAAAATAAGTTCATACTAAACCAGATTGCCTCTAGGGCATATATTCCAACAGAAGTAAGAATGGTGTGATGAGCTGAAGAATACAGAGTAGGTGCTGGAGGAAACTCATAGAGGCCATCCTTACAGTGGTCCTTGAGCAAAGTTTGATGAGTCACATTGTCCAGAGCCAACATGAGTAATTCAAACTTGTGAACCATTTCCAACAGAGAGTGTGCTACTCCATTGTAGGAGTTAAGATGCTGCAACTGAGAAGAGTCATGAGGGGCATGACTCTTAGCTCCACTGTCTAGGAGCTGGGTAGTGTAGTTGGGGTGGGCAGCAATGGAGCATTGGAAGAGACAACATGAGAAGGTAGATTGAATCCAGTAGCAACATCATAAGAAGAGTAGCCAGAGCCTGAGTTGATGAGCCAATAACCACATGAATTGTATCTTGAATTATAACCTGAACTGTATGAGCCAGAACCATTTTTAAGTGTGAGAAGAGTTCACACGAGCGGAACCAGAATAAAGCACATTTGCTTGAGGTCTTGACCCAAAGTAAGAATTCTTAGAAGAAGCATACTGTTGCACATTCAACCTTTGCCAACAATTAAGAACAATATGTCGGCCTTTTCAACAAATTTGACAAGTGACCCCTTCATAAGAAGACTTATATGGTGGTCTTCAACCAGAACCAAATGACAGATGAGGAGCAAAACTATTAGGAGAGCCATTCAGTAAGGAGTGAGATCCAAATCTACCAGCATAGCCCCCTCTGGGGCCACCTCTACCTCTGTAAGAACCTCCTCTAAAAGAGCTATGGCCTCTTTGGGCATAATAAGACACTGTAGGCAACTCAAGAGAAGAATTAGAACCAGAACCAAAAGTTAATGCAGGTGGCAGTGTGATGTGAGTTTGATTCATGAGCAGATGCAATTATTAGTGATGAGCAAAGTAGACAATTCATCAACAGAAATTAGCTGTGTATTAATAATCTATAGGCATTGCTTTTCGAATATACAGAATTATATCTTCCTCTTTAATTTCTTCATTCACTTGTGCCAAATTATCAACAATCAACTTAACTTGGTTCAAGGCACCATAGACATTGATTTCTTCTCAAGCATATACAAATTCATCTTTGATTGGTGAATATGAGAACGAGACATAGATGCAAAACGCTGAGCAAGGCTAGTCCAGTCAGATACATGAGGAAGATTCATAACAAGACGCAACACAGAAGATGAAACGGAGGCTATAAGACAAGTTTTGATATGTTGATCAATTGCTAACCAAGATCGATAAGCATGAATTGGAATTGAAGAACCTGAATATGAACTCCGGTGGAACAACGACAACCCCGGTAACATGATCCAAAAGCTGATTTGCCGCAAGAACAGTGCGAAGCTGAACATTCCAGACATTGTTATTAGAGCCATCAAGACGAATTGGCAACAGAAAAGACAAATTCGTCAACAGAAACTTCAATTCCACGGTTAAAGTATCAGATGCGATGATAGCAAGTACAAATCGAGGCAAGAACCACCAGAAATCGCCAAAAGGGGATCGACGATGAAGCGGTAGACCCTAAAAACCAGACCAAGCGAAATTTGACAAGAAACTGCAAGCAGAGAACGCAAAGGGAGACGATCGGAAGATGAAGTCACCGGCGATTAGCCATACCAGGCTCTGATACCATGTTGAATCTCTTAGAAACTCACAAGAACATCAGAATGCAGAAGAAGAGAAAGAAGATGAACAAGAAATGAGAGGGAAAGATTGTTATTCATTATGTGATGAAATGCACTAACTGTCCTATTTATTGTCAGTTAGGCATTTCATTATAATACAATATGCCTCCACACTAGTTACAAGAATTACAATAAAACCCCTTCTCTTGTATTTGCTAAAACTACACAAAGAACCCTCTATAGTCTTAACAATAATCTCAAAGAAGTTCCGACAACCAAACACAAGAAAAGGAGCTTCCTTCACACAAGCTATCTAGCAGCATTTATGGCCCAAGGCCAAGGTCTGGCTATGTATGGATGGTCCCTTACACCTATGTATGATGTAAAGTCAGGACACCATGCAATATGATTCGGTAAACATGAAAATTTCTCTCTGTAGAATACTTATCAACATTGATATTAACGAGACAACTAAGGCTCTGTTGGTTCGTAGTAAAATGTTTGATAAGGAAAATTATTTTACGCATAAAATGTTTTGTGTGAAAATCTTTCCCTGCAATTATTTTCTCGTATTTGAATGACTCTTGTCAAAACAGTGGGCCGTGACGGAAAAGGCAGTGGTGGGTGGCGGTGATGGTTCGTGGTGGAGGTAGGTGGTAGTGGTGGTGGAGGTGTTAGTATGAGTTGTTGTGCTCCTTCACTCTCCGGAAAATGGCTTACGGATTTGAAGTGTGTAAATCATTTTACATCATTTGAGGGAAAACATTTTACAGGAAAATATTTTACCGCCAACCAAAGGGATCCTAAGTGACAAACACAACTATCGCCGATGTGGGAGCTTCCTGCAACGTCATTTAATGGGAAAATCTAACATAATTCTAATGACTAGCGTCAAATACATTCAATTTCCTTCATTTTAGGTCTGAAAGTTGCAAAAAAGTTTGCCAAAGGAAGAGTTCTAATTTGCAAAGCATATTCTTACATATTAGATATCAGAATATAGTAAAAGTACATTTTCCAGAACATTTTTCAGGATTGTGCATGTATTTATCAGAGTAGGTTCATACGATCAAAGAGTAAATTAACCTTTCTCTAAAAGCAATTAACATAAACTTTTACAAACCAAGTCAAACATCGAAATAAAAAATAGGAAACACAATTTAAGCAGAAACTTCAACAAGAAGCAGGAATAATTTTTGTTTCTTTGCTTTGCCGCTGAAAAGCGGATTCTTATAAATGCTGCTTCCCACTAATCAGGTTATGCATGAACGCCTTCAAATCTTCCTTTATGCCGTCTTTTAATACATGCCGTCCTCATTTTTATTGCTCAAGTTAGCACATGAATAATATGTTTTTCTGAAGTGTCAAAACGATAAACTTAACCCAAAATAATCCCACATTCTGACACGCAACATTAATGCATGCTTTGTCTCTGAAGAAACCTACACGTAGAGTAATGCATAGAATGTCCTAAACGATCCATGAAGGGTAAATCACTAAAGGGGTACTGTATTTACGTTTATGCTGGAATCTCCTGAAGTCAACTGCAACTGTAAAATAAACCAATGGACTTGCAGGTACTGAGATTCTGTAAACTAGGGGTGCAACTTGGACGGGCTGAACCCGACCAACCCGAACCCAGCCCGGACGAAAGTCGGGCTTGGGCACATGATTTAAGTGATTTGGACGGGCTCGGGCAAAAAATCTCAACCCGAATTGCAATTAGGGTCGGGCTTCGGTACGAATATTAAACGATAGGCTAACCCGAATTACCCGATTTGTATACTCGTTACCTATAAATGTTATATATGAAGAGTATTATATAGCATATTTTATCAAAAATCTATTATTATTCTATTAATTATTACTGATATTTTTTAATTATTTTATGTTCTAAATTATTAGATTTTTTTTCACAAAATATTTAATATTCACTTGTATAAATGAATAATTTTTTTAATTCACTCTAATAGTATATAGTCGTTTGCAAAAAAAATAGTATATAGTCATTATTTTTTAGCCTAAAAAAAAAATGAAGTGTCTAATGGGCTAGCCCAAATTGGTTTATGTTTATGTTCATTTAATGTTTAATATTCATTTAATGTTTATGTTCCGATAGTATATAGTCATTTTTTCACAAAAAATTGAAGTGTCTCATTAACTTAACTTTAAGGGGACAATTTATATTGAGTTAAATGTGATAATTATGTTAATATATTCAGTTTAATATTTAGTTTAATGGGCTAGCCCGAATTCAACCCGAACCCGAATTGGTTTGATTGAATTTGGGCTCGGACGGGCTGGCGATGCTCCTAACTCGGGCTGGGCTGGGCTTGTGCAACCCCGACAGAACTTGGGCTTGGGCTTGGACAAGGGTGTCAACCCGGCCCGCCCGCTCGAGCTGCAGTCCTACTGTAAACTCACTTGCTATTAGCATCATCAACACTATAAAAAGACCTTACATCATCTACCATTTTGAAACCATCAAAGTCAGCCAACACAAAGCATACATAAAGATGGCTACGTTTCAAATTCTTCAAAGCAATTACAAAGAATTAGAACAATGCAGCATTCCTTCTCTTTGATGCCTCACTATTCATTCTGGTAACCTTACATGAAGACCTCTCAGGTGAAGCCATCTCGAATTGTGTCAATTCATTCCTCTGCCAAATGGAGAGCTCATTTTGAAGCATCAAAAGCAACCCCTAAACTTGTAAGTCCTTTAATAATTACCCTCCCCAATAACTGATCTAGTATCCTTAACAATTTTCTAACACATTATTCCGTTCTTGAAGATGGTAATTGAGTTCACGGCTTCATGGTGTGTGCCTTGTCGCGCTATGGAACCGTTCATTGAGGAATCAGCTGCTAAGTGTACAGATGTTGAGTTCATCAAGATAGATGTTGATGAGCTTATGGTATGCAGTCCATGACAGATTTATTAAGTTATATTCTCTATTAATATTTTCTAAAATATGATGAATGTTGAACTTGCAGGGTGTGGCAAGTCAGTTTAGGGTGCAGACAATGCCGACATTTGTGTTAATGAAGAAAGGTTTTTCCGTTGATAAAGTTACCGGTGTTAAGAAGGAAGAGCTCTAGAAGAAGATTGACAAGCATAGAGCTGTTTATGTTAAGACTCAATGATAAGACAATGATTTGAGTTTGATATCACTAGTTCAAGCATGTTGTTGTTAAGTGTCTTGTTACAATAATCACCACCAAAATGGTAGTATATCATGTTTGGATGGGTTTGTGTTGTAAGTTTTCTGTTCTAAACTAATATGATTGTGTGTTTTCTCCGTAATTTGTCGAGAGCGAAAGAACTTATTCTTCACAAGTACTCCTGTTGGACATTTGTGTTAGTTTGTTCAAAATATGGCCTTTTAACTAGCCCATCATACCCTAAAACTTCAAGTAGCATACAATGCCACTGCTTCAACTCACACATTAATCACTGTTTATCATCTTTGTAAAGAAAGATTCTCAAAAGTCAAATGATAAAGCTTGCTTCTGCAACATCAATATTGTTTTTGTTGAGAATAACATCAACATTGCTAGCTCATCTTCATTTGCGAGTGCAGAAAATATGGAATTGCAGCTATGACTAGTTCTTAAAACAAGTAGATTTATGGGTATGAAAAATTAGGTGAGGACACCAAGTCGGTGCTTTTGGTATAAATAACAAAGCTGATATTGACATTAAACGTATGTGTAGGAACTCTGCAAGTGTGTGACACCAGAAATTACAATATAAATTTGGGAGCATGCAACCATTGGATCATAGGATTGGAAAAGGCAATGGTATTAAGACATGGAATGCTTTCAGAATCCGAAGTAACTGTTTTTAGTTTGGAGAATAGCATACAATATTAGATTCTGATGCCATATGTCAAAATAGAAAAGAGGGAAGAGTACTCTTGTGTATTACCCCTCACACAGAAGAATATTACATCATACAGAAGAATTGCAAGTTTCTGGAGAAGACTACTTTGTTATATATGTATTGTGTTAGTTTTTGAACAATTTTCACCATCGTAATATGTCTAGTGTAGATAGGAGAAAGAAATTTATATACAATAACAAGTCGACGTGTTTCCAACTTTATTTGAACAAAACGATTGTGCCAATTGTTGTTTATCGCATTTTAATTGTTTGAAAAATTAATGAATCCCGTAGTAAGATTATGTTCCAATAAAAAGTTCTCATTTGTAGTGTAGATCCTTTCAATCAAAGTATGAGAAATATCTTTCTGTATCTGTTCCAATACATTTGTATAGCATTGTGCACTTATTTTTGAGACTAGGCAACTAAGAGCATAAACAGAACCGTCCAGGAACCATGAACCTGTTATTACTTTAGTTTTATTCTTTGCGGCTAGAAAGTCAAAATTTTCTCTGCGCTTATTAATCAACTAATGTTCGAGCCGCTGTAAATCTCTCTTTTCATGTCAACAACCCTTACTTTACTCGCTCCAAGTTAACAAACATATAATCTATTTTAGAAGCATCTACATGTCAACTCCAACTCTGTCCTCATATATTAACTTACTAATAGCATTCATATTTTCTTTTCTTGAAAGACCACATAGTGTTTTTCTACATGTCAACTCCAACTGCCCTCATATCATAATCTACCTCCGTTTCGTCTGTTTCGTCTGCGTTTGACTTTTTAACCCGTAACTGAGTCACTTTGACTTGGTGATTTGGGTACCAAAACGATGTAATTTTTTAACAAATGTTTCATGGTATTTTAGAATAAACTTTCCTCTATAACACCATGCAAAGCTTACCAAATTCTTTTATCGTTTTGCTAATGAAATCACCGGATGAAAGTAACCCAGTGAATAGTGACAAAAAGTGAAGTAGGCTGAAACAGGTGAAACAGATGTAGTATAAGCTAAGAGTAAGTATCAAAAACAGTGTAAAGGGGGGGGGGGGGGGGGGGGCACATATTTAAAAAATAAAATTGACGTACAATCGTCAAAAATATATTGTATGGAACCGTAGTTTTTTTATTACAGAAAAGCTTGTATTTTCGTACAAGCAAAGCTCACTCAAATGAATTCAAAAGATGCTACTACTACGGCAAATAAACTTTTATTGGCTTCATTTATTGGAATCGTTGAATGATAACTTTATCGACTCCATTTATTGTTACTTTGATATCAAATTTGTATATTTTCACAAATGTCAGTTTATCAGCACAATTAATTTCACAACCAATCATTAATTTTATCATCACAATTAATTTCACAACCAATCATTAATTTTTTTTAGAAGAAGTAACAAGGGCGAAGAAGAGTACTGGAGATGTATCAAAACCAGATTTGTACTATAAATCAAGTATCAACATACGTTCATTATCAAAACCAGAGAAGTAATCAAAATGCATGCCCTTGTTATCAAAACCTTATGTTCAATAACAAAACCAGAGAAGTAATCAAGTTCTTAAAGTACATAAGTAATCACAATTCACAATTACTATGGGAGGTTAAGGAGGATATGACGAAGAGGGGATGGGAGGAAAGAACTGGGGTTTACCTCTACATGACAATAAAAGCTGGAGAGAATCGTTCGCGCCTTTGCGGGAGATGGACGAATGGAGCAGGGAGGCCGGACCGCCGGAGGGACGGCGGCGATCTGGCGAGCCGACGACGGTGTCGGGTGGGGACTTGGGCGGACAGCGACCCTGCGATGTTTTCTTCCGCTCTTCTAAATTCGTCCGTCGTTCACACAAGAGGTTTTTTTTTTTTTCTTTTTTTTTTTTTTTTGTGAGTAGAAAGTGATAATTTACTGAATAAAATATTATGAACTTTAATTAATATTAGGTTCTTTTGTGCATTTTTGTAAAACTAGATGGGCTTCCGTGTATATTAAACTGAGGGACCATTTTTTTGTCCAAAAAAAATGTTTAAAAAATACTGTAGTGCGGGGCACATTTGAAAATTTTTTAGAAAATAGGGATACATTTTTATTTGCTCTAAGAGCAACCACATCAACATGGTATGTGGTGCTCTACACCATTAACTCACATCTATGTCCACTAGGGTTAACCACTACTCCTATACGTTATAGAAAAAAATAAATTTCTAGTTAACTATTTTTTCTCTCTCACTCACCCCACTTTAATTGAATACCTACTTGGTCGAAAGAAGTAATTTATATTTTGTATACTTGAAACAAAACAATTAATATCAAACAACAAGAAGTAGCATGACCATTCAAAATTAACTACCACCAAAATCTCTGAATACAAAACAAGAACATTTTTTTACAAAACAGGAACATTAACTACAAATCCTATACACATTAGGAAAATCAAACCCTAAACATTAGAGGTAACTCTTGATGCCCTTGCTTCTGGTCCACGCTTCGTGTTTCAATCAGTAGGTAACTCGAAGCGACAGATCGGACAATAGTGGCTCTTCTCCAACCAAGTACCGATACAATCCGGATGAAACACATGCGAACATGGCAAGCACGTGACCTCCGTACCTTTTGGAAGATCCTCTAAACACACAGTGCACGTAATTTTACTATTACAAGCTTCTTCTTCGTCGTCCAGATCATTACATGTCAGTCTCTTCCTCTTCAAACCCCTCACGGATGATTCACTGGCCGGCACCATCCTGCAGTTGTTGTAGCTGTCCTCCATTGACCTCATCAAAGCCCTCCGCATCATCAAATCTCTCTGGTCATAGACATGAATGCGTACCAATCGGATGTTGACTCGTAGAGGTATCACCTTGCGTCCCACGTTTAATTCCCATTCCAAAACTTTCCTTCCCCAACATAGGACTTCATAGCATATTTGGTCTTGGTGTTCAGAATCTACTCCTAAACTTGAAAGCTTTTCTTTAACAATATTATTAGTCGCCCGGTGAGATTTGAGTGTGTGAGCGTCGAGGCACCGGAGTTTCTCTTGTGTCCGCCGCACTTCTCTGATTAACCTGAGCCCTTGGGGGTCGCTGTGGGGCCGGGACATGTAACGCTCTATGGTTTTGCAAAAGAAGGTTACGTGTACATGTACAGGGGATGATTGCGTAACGCTGCGGTGGTAGTGGATTGGTTTTTCGTCGGGGATGACTACAAAGCGGCCTATTGAAGTAGTGGAGCGATTGGAGTTCATTGTGATTGTTTTGTTGAGCGTAACCAAACTGGTTTTGAAGGAGAATAATATTATGGAGATGCAAAAGAAAAGAGAGATTGTGTATGTATTTATAGAAGTAAATTTTTCCAAATCCGATTGTGATTTAAAGTTGTCGATCCGACTCATGAGTCCTTTTCTAGTAGAATACATATTTTCTTTTCTTTTGAGTAGAAGTCGGTAAATATAATTAATGGGCTTGTGGCCTTGCAGTATCATGGGCGGTACAGATTCAGCCCTATCTGGGCATTGATGAAATCATGGGTGAGTTGGGCATTTCTCTTTTTGTATAGGCTTTTGGTACCACTGCGGCCCATCTCTTTTGCACCATTAAGACTTTTACCACTATTCACTGGGTCACTTTGACCCGATGATTTGGATAGTAAAATTATGCATTTTTTAGATATTTTTTTCGTAGTGTTGTAGAGAAACTCTTATTCTACAAGACCAAAAAACATATCTAAAAATTGCATTGTTTTGCGATCCAAATCACCGGGTCAAAGTGACCAAGTTACGGTTGAAAAAGTCAAATGGTGCGTTCGAGGTGGGACGGAGTGGTATGAATTTAGGATATTTTAGTCCTTGGCTTTTTAGCTTGTACATCTTCTGTTCTGTCTGACTCTTCACAGATTTGATTTTTCCTAGTATTCACTGGGTCACTTTGATTCAGTGATTTGATTAGTAACTAAGCGATACCCTGCACAAAAGCACGGGACTTTGATCCAAATCTCGATTAAAAATTAGACGTCATAACAACCTAATAACTAACCTTCAATTAAAACATATAGTGGATAAAACGAAATATATTTCCAATCAAATGAAAAATTAAAGAGCTTTAAGTTTTTATGTATGGTGGTACATCACCATTATAATATAATGAAGCTAACACTCATGCTGGAATGAGAAATTGGTCCATATATTTTACTTTTTTCTTCTTTTATTTGAATTAAAAAAATTATAATTCTTCTGAAAAAGTGCAGACATCTTACCACTTAAACTCCATTTTTAGTGGATCTTGTATTAATCTCATTTGAAACCATAATAAAACTTTCTACGCATTCAAATTTGTATAGAATGCTTCTAACGCAAATGGCTTGTTTTAATTGAGGATTTGTTCATCACTTTTTCTAAATATAATTGAACAGTTTCGCCCTTTGCTTGGAAACTGGAATAATGAGATTGATAAACAAAGTGGTTCAAGATGATTTTAGTGATATTATAGTATAATAAGCAGAATGTTATGAAATATTGGGCTAGTTTATTGGTGAATATCCATCACATGTTGTAAGCCCATTGTATATTGTTATTAGTCCATTAGTCCACCCTAATGCCTATATAAGAAGGCGTATGGTTGGAGAATAATACACATCTCAATGCTATTCTCCATACATCTTGTCTCTCTCTTGTATTATCTAGTTCTTGTCTCTCTCTCTCGAACCTCGTATTACAACACATTATCAGCACGATAATGCTCTGTCATACAAGAGATTGATCAATGGACTAGCACACTAGAGATCGATAAATGGCGAAAGGTATCAGCTTTGTTAGATTTCTTTTTAGAGCTTGTTTGGTATCCGTTTAAAAACAAGAAAAACAGTGGAAAAAAACGTACCGAAAAAACACGTTTAAAAACATAATCAAAAAACTGTTTGGTATCCGTTTATAAACAATGTTTAAAATCAAAAACATGTTTGGCAACATTACTGAATTTCAATGTTAATTTGCTTAAATATCATTTTTACGTACAAGACCGACATATATTTGATATTTGTTGCATCAAATTATAGTTGAAATGTCTTTCAACACCAATAGTATAAAAAAACACAAAAAAACACCACATTTGCTTTTTTTAAACAGCTGTTTTTCAGCATGTTTTTGTTTTTAAACAGACAAAAAAACAGGTGTACCAAATGGGTTTAAAAAAACAACCATATTTTTAATCAAATTTGATTAAAAACAGGGATGCCAAACATGCACTTAATCTGAAAAGAGCAATCAAACTAAAAAATAATAATTTTTGATGTTGGTTGTTCTGATATTCGAGCCCGATGTAATAATTCAAGTTGTCATATACATGCTTCAACAGATTTATAGTATTTGATTATTAGTTTTCTCCAGCCATGTTCAATACAAAAGCAGAATGTGTTTTGTTCTTTACGGTTCAGAATTAACCTAGATTCACATGGTCACCTGTTGGTTTCTTACTCTTAGACATAGGTTTGTTTATATACTTGCTTGTACAACAAATATTTCACCCAACTATGAATTGCCTAATTGATATAGGTAAGTAATTTCCTCAATTTTTTTTATATATATAAGAAACCTGTTCTTTGAACAAAAGTCAATGTTTTGAATTGATTCAGACCAGGGACCATTGCTTGAAACCAGATCTTTTTGGTTACATCCTATTTTTTTTATTATTATACATGACTTGATTAATATAATTTTCATGATCTTGTTTGAACAAAAAGAAAAAGAGTGATGGATCTAAAGTTTGTCTTGAACCTTGACTTCAACCCATAACCCACTCCTCAGTTAGTGGATTTGTAGTTAGCCTTGTTAATGTGGGTGGGAATTACATCATTAGTTCCGTAATAATTTGTATGAATCTCTATTTTATATGGTTTCATTATATATTATTAATTACTAAATTTTTCTATATTATTCTGTCATGAAATTAGACCAGAACTTTCAGAAGAGGTCTTTACTCAAGATCACTGTTAATTGATCTAAGTTATTTATATGTTGCTTCCTAAATAATCTTTTCACACCCGAAGTTGTGAAGTACATGATTATTTGATCGTAGCTTAAAGTTACAATGCTATCTTTTTATGACATGAAGTCATAACATACGACTAAGTCTCTCGAAGAGATGTTGGTTATGTTATTATTTGAACCTCCTGGAGAGGCAATCATTCATGATTAATGATTTGGTTCGAGCTATACGCTCCCAAAAGTTATGTTTCTCATACAGGAAGTTATGGAATTCGTGACATTTTGATCGTAACCTGAAGTTACGGAAATTTTAATGACCTGAAGTCATAAACAGTTATTAATTGATCTCTAGAAGAGATGTCTAAAACACATAAAACACTTGTTATTACCCAACCTCCTGAAGAGGTAGCTTTATGTGTTCTTTAAGTTATGTTACTTTTATGCAATTTGATTTTTTGCATTTTTTTACTTATTATGGATCAAAAACGAAACTCCAGAAGAGGTTTCGTAGTGGCTATTGACACATATGTCTAGCCATGTAATTTGTTCTTGGAGTAACGAATTACATTACATCAATCATAACCTGTAGTTATGAATTTCATAACATGAAGTTATGAAATATTACAAATAGTGATCTCCTGTAGAGATTGCTAAAATTCAAATAATGATCCACCCTCCTGAAGAGGTCGTATTATGTTCCTTTTGTTTTACTTTACGTAATTTTTTTTTGCTACACTTTTGATCTTTATTGATTATTGATTAAAGTAAAATCTCAGTCCATTGTTTATATTGGACAAACGGGCATAAAGTTTGTATCGTACTTGGAGTTACGAATTACATGATGTATTGATCATAACCTGCAGTTATGACAACTCTCCTGAAGAGATATCTACAAATTTAATTATTGGTTAACCCCCTGAAGAGCATCCAGAAGATGTTCTTAGTCCATGATTATTTACTGGACATACGCTATTTACATGCGTGTAAAATCATTTTCATACCAGAAGTTATGAAAATATGAACATACTTATAACATTATGTCAAAAGATCTCCTTGAAGAGAGAATCTACACTAATCGAACCAGAAGTTTCAATTGCCCATTTTTTTTCTGCTAATTTAATTTTTTTTGTAGTTTTATTCTTGTTCTCCTATTATTATTGTTATATTAATGAAGAAAATAAAGATCTCCTGAAGATACTTGTATACTATACGATGACAATTAAAAGCAATTGCTATTGCTAGCGCGTGTAACAGAAATATTTCACACCAGAAGTTGTGAAAGTTAGTTAAAATTGTCAATAACTTGAAGTTATGACATTGCTCATGACCAACTAATTCGACCACATTCCCTTCAGTGAATGGTAAGTGCATTCCCAGAAGAGAATCACTTGTTATATCCAGTCGAATTCCACATGACTATAGAGGCGGTCATGGTTATGAATGTGAATATCTCTAAAATAGATTAAAGTCGGGAAGAAGATTTTTATTTTGTAGAAAGAACCTCCGGAAGATGTTCTTAGTCCACATTAATATTTGTTGGACATATTTAATGATTCATATCATGCAGTCATGAGGTATTTTATTACCCGAAGTGATAAAATTTTAATAGAGTTGAAATGATATTTTCTTAGATCCATTGAACCTGAAGCTCAATTCAGAAAAAAAAAAAAAAAAAAAAGCACTGCTAGAAAAGGCTAGAATCCTGACTGTGTACTAGAAGTACAACTCATTCTGTTGCCATAAGCCATTCATATGAAAGGCTCGAGCGATTATGAATGGATGAATATGAGCTTGTTGTTTTGATCATCACAAAGATGAGTCATCCTCTTTGAAGATTATTTTTAATTATGGCCTCTCCATGATATGAGTACCCTATCATTGAATGATAGACTCTAAAAGCAATTGAGATTGGTATATATATGCGATATTTCATGCCAGAAGTTGTGAAATACATGTTATGCCAAAGAGTTATATATCGTATTATCAAATGGTAACTCATGCAGAGTAATGCGAAAGATTTAATGATCAACATTAGGATAAGTTGGTCCCATGTTGAGAAGGGGATTGTAGAGCATTCCCATAAGCAAATGTCTGCTCTACAACATTTGTTTTGAAGAAAATAGCGACGCATTCTCTTAAGTGAATCAATATATGTTGTCACAATAATCGGTGCAGTCATGGACTTAGTTGCAATTATATGCACGTCCATTGTTATATATTGAAGTACATCTTTATGACTTCTCCGTAAGAGAAAGACTACATAAACAGGGGGAGAAAAGATACGCACCAGCAGTTGCAAAATGAGCATCTATGAACTTTGTTGTGTTCTGTAGCATTATTTATTGGGTTATTTGAGAAACTTCTAGTTTAGCAGCTTTAGAGCTATGACTCCATGATTTAAATTTTTGATTATTTAGAGAAAAAAGGCATTCTCTACGAAGATATCATTTTGAGGGAACAAATAAGGCTTGATCGGTTACATCGCCAAAACAACGCCTAGTTGATGCGTTTTGTTTTGTATCAATTCGGAAGAAAATATTCGAAATACAATCAAGCCCCTGAAGTGGTTTTGATGTTATATTGCTATTATGATGAATATTCGTTAATGACGTATAGTCTCTCAAAATTCCCAACCAAAATTAAACCGCATTCCCAGAAGTGAATGTCATTATGTGGTCCAATTAGTCTGCAAGATAGTGGACTATGTTATGGTTATGAATAGAAATAGTCATTGAAAATCTCTTAAAGAGATTGAGCTATATATATAAACCTGGGAAGTGGTTTGGATGTTATCAACCATACATTTAGAAATATCTAAATGTTTTATGAATCCTCCCAAAGAGATTTTTAAGAAGCATCTATGCTTGATGGAGGATATAATGATCTAATTTTGAGAGATTTTATTCATTGATACTAATCCCAGAAGGATTATTTTTATTGGATTATTTCTACCTGTTGCGTTCCCCGGAGAGAACGGCCAAATGGGCTCATTAGACTTCCTTGAATGAAGTTAGAATCATAACATATTTCTCAATGAATAATAACTCGTCTCATGGTAGTAGTGACTAGAGTTTATGAGAATATGAAAATTGGAACCATGGCATATCATATCTCATAGAGAGATAAATTACATCACATGGCCTTAATGTCTGCTTGGATTTTTTTTTTATGCCAGAAGCATAAGTTGTGAAGTATGACGGTCATGAGTTTCACGTCACGAGGGGGAGATATACCATATTGCATGACGTGAACTTTATTTATATCATATCGGTGTAAAGTTTGAAGATCTATTATAGACCGAAGTCTATTTGACTAATGAGTATTTGGTTGATAGCATGCTAGTAGCATGTAAGGATTGCTTGTTTAAATATTACAATCCTCCAGAAGAGGATGTCAAAAGTATTCAAATCTTGTGCAGTTTAAGTCCCAATTGAGAACACAAGATATGACTAATTCTCATGATTATGAGAAAAGATATGATATCATCAATATTAGATCAAAGTCAACGTGGAGAGAAAATTGCCCTTGAAGAGGCATGAAACTCTTGAAGAAGCTTAGGTACCTAATTTGAGATTAATCTCACAATCTTATAGTTGATGATACTTTAATTGGAAAAGCGCTTGAAATCATATATAATTTCCATTTGCCACCTGAAATGGATGAAGTTGACTAAAAATATTTGGCCATGACAAAAGTCAACGAATACATGGGCAAGAGGATACAAACGTTGCAAATTTAATAATGCATGGAGTATAAGTATAAGTACCGAGAGTACTTGTGATGCTTGAAGCATCAATGTCCATATTGAATTAGTGTGTGTACATATACACGAGCTCTAAAGTTAATGCATAGAGCATATTTGGGAAGTACTTTGAAGTACTTTAGATTCTCATAGCATCCATGTTCGTATAGAACAATATATTCAAATGTCCGCACCCTAATAGTTGAATGCGTGAGACTATTGAAAGAGAAATATGTTGTAGTGCAAGTGATGCCTCAATATTACTCATGGTTATAATAATATATATAACCCACAAATCCTCTCTTTGTTAAGAGTGATTGTGATATTTTGTTTAGTTTAGAAGACTACGAATAGAAAAGTAACTAGTTACAGTACGATCGTATAAATCACTTTATGTGCAAATCATGGAGGTTCATACCCATGAAAGATATCTAGTTGCCTGAAGTAACCGAAAGTGTACACTCGCGAGTAGTCTAGGTGTATTTTCATTTTGTCACATATCACCTGACATTACATACAATCACATGACATGATGACTATTGATAAATAGTTTTGTTTACTATCTCTACACGGTCATGTAGTATTGCATCATATATTTGCATGTGTTTGTATTTCTATATTTTGTTTTCGCCGTGAATTTATATTACAGGACCTAAGCTCGAATAACTTGTGATGGTATACTTCAAAGAAAGCATTGAAGAAAGTGGAATGGACATAAACTAATTGATGCTATGAAGAGGGGACTATGAGGCGCTGTACTCTTTTCCTTCGCTGAGGTTTTTATCCCAAAGGGTTTTTCCTAACAAGGTTTTTAATTAGGCACGCAGCCAAATGTGAGTTCTTAAAGAATGCCATCCACAATGCAAGTCCACAAAGAATTCAGAAGATTCGCTATGACAAGGAGAATGTTTATTTAGATCTGCACTCTTTTTCCCTAGCCAAGGTTTTTTTCCCACTAGGTTTTACTTGGTAAGGTTTTAACGAGGATGACAATACAAGTCTTCAAGCACCGATGTACTCTTTTTCCTTCGTTAGATTTTGTCCCGCTGAGTTTTTCTTGACAAGGTTTTAACGATGCATCCTTATGGTGAATATTCAAGGGGGAGTGTTATGAAATATTGGGCTAGTTTATTGGTGAATATCCACCACATGTTATAAGCCCATTTTATATTGTTATTAGCTCATTAGTCCACCCTAATGCCTATATAAGAAGGCTTAGGGTTGGAGAATAATACACATCTCAATGCTATTCTCCCTACATCTTGTCCCTCTCTTGTATTATCTAGTTCTTGTCTCTCTCTCTCTCTCGAACCTCGTATTACAACACAGAATGCCTACTAAAGATTTTGTACCTATATTATTTATATTTATTGAATTTATTATAATATTATCATTTATTGTTTACATCATAATTAAGTAAATTGATTACTTAAATTCATTACTTATATAGTAAGATCGAGCAATCTAAGAGAATTGTCTATACATAAATTTAAGAAGGATGAAAATTGAGAAAATTAGCATGGAATAATTCCTGATATATCTTTTTCTAAAAACCTATAATGTCATTTACATTCATCTTGATGCACAAACGCATACCACATACGTCATTAAGAATATAATTTCTTACCAATTCATTTTCATGAATATTTGAATTAAATATGAGGTCATAATGTGTTTTAAAGTTTAAAACTTATACAACGTACATTTAAAGATTCATTGGAGAATATTTTTTAAAATAATAATAAGAAAAGTAAAACTGATGTTCATGTACCTATATAATTTTTACATTAACTATGCTATTTTCATATACATTTTGTACTAATATTTAAAAACATATTTATATTCGGGTTCATAAAAATAACTTTATATTATTACATAGAATCACAATATAATTTTTATATTCAGGACATATCTGTTATGATAAAAGATCCTAAATGTGGTTTCTACTTTTAAAAAATTTTTGAATTAATTATGCTATCGTCATATATATTTACACTAATATGTAAAAATATTTATAATCATGTCATAAAATCAAGCATGGACATTCAATACTAATTTATTATTTGTAATATTAAAATTAGCATTAATTGCTCATGAGTTACAAACTAAAATAGTAACCGTAAAATCATATTTTTTTTTGAAGAAAACCTTAAAATCATAATGACAAAGCAATAGAAGAATACTTGTCGATTTCTCATTGGGTGATTATAAAAAAAGCCACGTGGGATTACGAATGTCATACTCATAATGCTTAAATAAAGACAACTGGCGACATGTGGTTTCACCCCGGGACTTTTCTGCTTTTATATTACATATATAAAAGAAACGATCCAAGCATTTGATAATCATTCCATAATTTTGTAAATATTCAATTACAAATATTGGCTGCCACCATTCACTAGGTCACTTTGATTCAGTAAATTTAATCTTAAAATTATTTAGTGTGGTATAGATGTGTGAGTATGTTTCACTCTGATCATTCAAAAGAGGACTCGATGACCGTTTATGTTATTAGGCCCTGTCTTCCTTCGCTTCCAAAAATTCTAGCTAGCTCTCATAAATAAGATCAGAGGGATTGTTAGCCCTCTCGACAAACAACAATAGGCATAGTAGAAGAGGAAGATCCGGCGTACCAGCTCTTCATATTCGTGGAGATTCGATGATTGTGAACAATGGCTGAATCAAACAGAATTTTACAATTATTTTATTATCGATTTAGTGTTCTAATTTCTTGTATGAAAGATCATGTAGATCTTACTGTTATGCTCTACTTCGCAAATATGTGTACTACCTTAATAGGGAACTTTTTCGGACGAGGATCTGAAGTCCACTATTGACTAAATTGGCCCATTAGGATTCGACATGATAAGGTGGCCGACCCTCTTGGGTTAGTCAGTTAACATCATCATATTCTTAGGTGATTGATGATACTAATTAGGATTCTATTCCTAATTAGTTGGCTCGAGATATGTTAGAATATCTAGCTTAATACCAAGCATGGAGATCTCATCAAGATAAGGTCAAGTTTTGTTTAAGATAGCTAGGATAATTTGCTTGAGATCTTGGGAGCATTCTTGAAGCTAGGGTTCGTAAAAGATTTGTACATTTTCTCGTTTCATCATTCTTTTCTGTATGCATACCCATGTGTTAGACTTGATATCCCCATATCAATCTACCCACATACTAGTCTATAGTTGATCGTCCTATTAATCAATATAATGGACTAGGGATATTTAAGATAAACAACACATTGTATCTAAGGACTTCATTATATTAAATATCACAATAAATAATAAATGAATGCTCTAGCCAAAACACCGTTCATACTAAATATAGATTGCCTCTAGGGAACCTATTCCAACAGTCTCCCACTTGAACTAGAGCCAATCTGGCGCATCTCGTATGCCTATATATCTAGTGTTCCCTTCATGCTTTCGCTGCGCAAGTGGCTTTGTGAGAGGATCTGAAAGATTGTCATCCGTTGGAATCTTGCACATCTTCACATCTCCTCTATCGATCATATCTCAAATAAGATGGAATATCCTAAGTACATGCTTCGATTTCTGGTGTGATTTTGGTTCTTTGTCTTGTGCGATCGCTCCAGAGTTGTCACAGTACAACTCCATGGGATTCACGATGTTAGGGACCACACCGAGCTCAGTGATAAACTTATTTATCCAAACTGCCTTTTTAGTTTCTTCCGCAGCAGCAATGTACTCAGCTTCAGTTGTCGAATCAGCAACTGTCCCTTGCTTGGAACTTTTGCAGCTCACAGGTCCTCCATTCAGGCATAACACGTACCCCGACTGCGATCTGTAGTCATATTTTTCGGTTTGGAAGCTTGCATCAGTGTAACCAATTACTCTGAGCTCTTCCTTACCTCCAAATATCAAGAACGCGTCCTTAGTTCTTCTCAAGTACTTTAGGATGTTCTTGACAGCAATCCAGTGACTCTCACCCGGATTGGACTGATATCTACTTACCATACTCAATGCATATGATATGTCTGGTCTAGTAAACAACATGGCGTACATGATGGATCATATGGCCGAAGCATAGGAAATCCTACTCATGCGGTCCTTCTCAATCTCATTGGAAGGACAGTCAGTCTTAGAGAGAGTGACTCCATGCGACATGGGTAAGAATCCCTTCTTGGAATCTTGCATGCGGTCTTATAGATCTTAATACCAAGTATATAAGCTGCATCTCCTAATTCCTTCATTGTGAAACACTTTCCTAGCCAATCTTTAACAGATTGCGAAGTTGGAATGTCGTTTCCTCATCCACATACAAGACCAGAAACACAACAGAGCTCCCACTAACCTTCTTGTAAACACAGGGCTCATCTTCATTCTTGATGAAGTCAAACTCTTTGACCGCGTCATCAAAACCAATATCTAAATACTCTAGAAGGGGGGGGGGGGGTTGAATAGAGTATGCTAACTTTTGCTAAAACACAGCCTTTTGAAACTTACGTAAAGCAAATTGTTGTTATCTCAAAGCTTTGAAAAAGATTTGAGAAGCATAAAGATATAACATCAAAATAAGAAGGCTTAAAAGCTTTGAGATTTGGAAATCTCCAAAGCTTTGAAACTTCCAATATAAAATGAAAGTAAAGACAACAAAAGTAAATAGCAGAGACGCAGAGATTTTACAGAGTTCAGTCACAATTGGACCTAGTCTCTTCCTGAGGGATCTAATCCATCGATAATTCAAACGCAACTTCTTATTAATCACCCAGATTTATCCCTAGATCTCAAGCCTAAGTGAGCTACCTTACACTTATACAACTTTTGGTTCCCAACCTATCTAGTTACAGGCTACAACCAGTTGAAACAATAAGAACCTCTTGTTGTTCACTTGAACAACCAAACTACTAAGTTTAGTGAGGTTTCAGAAATGAAGAATGAATGATACAATTAAGTACAAGAAGAAGAAATCAGATTAGATAAGCTATTTAAGCCGAGAAGAATTCTTCTGAAATGAGTGATCTTCAGTCTGCTGGAGAGTTGATTGTCTTGAATGATTTGAAGAGCTATGTAAATTGATCTTTCCAGTTTGTTGCTCTCTTCACAACCACAATCTCTGTCTCACTTTTCTGACTCTCCTCTATTCAAATTTAAAATGCTTATCACTTGAGCAACAGTCTGCAACCAACTGAGAAAAACCAGGAACAAAATTCCTATATTATCTTCTTTTTGATAAGCTCCAATCTACAACTATATTTGAATGGATTGCTGATATGTTTATGGACGTTGGAGCGTCCAACAAACCTGCATATACTCAGCAAACAAGATCAAACAAATAACAAGACAATCTAGCAACAAGATCTGTTTAAGCAACAACAAACAGTTCTTAAGAAAACTGGGCTAGATTTGTCTGCTGACAGTTCTGAGTTAACAAATATATTCAATCTCATGAATATATCAAGTAACTAATATAGAACACACAATAATAGACAATAATCAGCTTATATCAAGTTCTAATTCTCACAGAATTCACCTGCACTCACAAAGATAATCAAGTGAACTTAGGAGTAAAGAACAATCAGAATATCTCAAAGCTTTGAAGCTTTTCCTGCAAATTCACCAGAGTGAATCTTGGATTTTCAATCCAACTCAGTCCTGCAAAAATTATAGCTTAGAACACAGGTTACTAGTGCATTCATATAATTAAACCATATCACAACCAAAAGTTGCACAAAAACAGATAGATAAATAAACATATAAGCACTGCTACGGTAACTTAAAGCTTTGAAGCTTTGTTACTTAGAAATATCTTCTGCTTATGTTACTGGATTTCATGATATTTAGTAGCTTCTTCTGTTTGTGTTTCTGGCTTTCATCATCAAGGAGACAAAGCTCTCTTCCTGTTCATTCACAAGATAATGTCTAGGAGCTTCAGACTTATCAGTCTCCCCCTTGATGAAAGACAAAACACATTATTTGAACAACTGATTTCCTGCAACTCACAACCCAATGTAATTTCACAGAATAGTTCAATTACTCAAAAACAAAGATAACAAATACCACATAATTATCGAAAACACGGAATAGCATAGATAGCATCCTAACAAATCCAGAAATTATTACACAAACAGATAGATACTAAACATCTAAAACATAAAAACTACCACAAAACACATAATCTTCTCCCCCTTTTTGACCTTCATCAAAAGAGTTGAAGAAATGTAGGATCTGTTCAGAGTATTTTATTTAATAAAATAGAAAAAAAAGAGATTCAGGACTAAGAAGAAATAGAATAGAGAGAATGGGTTTCAGGGCTTTGAAGATTTAGAAGACTTTGCTTTTACTTTGCCTTTGCCCTGAGTCTCTTCCTCTGAAGCTTCTTCATCTTCAGCCTATTCTACTTGTTCTTCAGTTTTCTTTCCGTGAGCTTCTTCATCCTGCATCTTCTCAAGAACCTCATCAACCAACTTGCTTAGATCAGCAGCCTCCTTTTCAGCTTTTTCTGCAGTAGTTTCCTCATCATCTGCCTCCTCTTCAGACTGTTCAAAGAGATCTTTTGATGTCAGAGCAACAGGAATACATTTATTCTTATTCTGTTTCTTGAGAGCTTCTCCCAGAATTTCTTATGAATCAATGCTGGTATCTCTGCTTTATGAAGATGGCACTTTCTCCATATCCAAACCTTTGATGATGTAGTCAAGTTTGTTGAGTACCAAACCTTTGAACTTAGTGAGGTCATTGGACAAGTCAAATAATCCATGTCTTAAGTCCTTCACTCCATGTTCCAGAACCTCAACCCTATCTAAAACTTGTGAAAAGTCCAGATTACTAGATACTTTGGGAGGTTGAAGCAGCTCTAGGTTTGATGAATTCATTCTCCTTTAGTTCCTTAACATTCAACTCTGAATAGAACTTCCACTTTCCTTTTGTAGTGTAAACAATCCCAATCCTTTGCAGTGATGCCTCATCAACTACTCGAAAACCAGTAGTAATCTTCTCCTCATCCTCCAAAGAAATCCCAAAATGCTGGAAAAATAATGGTAAGACATTGGCAAAGGGTAGAGAGTGGTTCCTAGTCCTAGTCCCACAATAGACCATATGTTCTTTAACTAATACACTTTTATCACATTTTTTCACTAGTACCTCTAAAAATATACATTAGGTTTCTCTTTTTACCCCGGCTGTTTCAGTTTTCTGGCTCCACCACTGTTCACCAAGGCAGATATCGGGCAAATATGGCTAGAGCTGCACTCGATTCGGTTAAACCGTCGGTTCTCGATTAAAACCGAACCGATTGAACCAACAAAACTAAACCAATAATCGATAACCGAACTGAATTACGAGAACCGTAGCTAGACTCAGACCTGTATATCTTCGGTCTCGGTTCGGTTCTGGCTATTTGGTAACCGGACCGGGACCGAGTTCAAACCGAACCGGACCCAGAATCGGAACTGGCGGTTCTAACCGAACGTTTGAAAGTTGAGTGACCGTTTAGGTCTAGTCCCATCAAGGTCAGTGACCTTTTTTCATTCGTTGAGGTGTATGAAAAAAACTGTCACTGACCTTGATGGAGTGTTTTTTTACTGCATTTTTTTTTTGTTTTTTCATTATTTACACTCGCCTCTCCCCTCCTTTACACTTCCACAAATACCCAACTCATTAACTTCATTTTTCCTCACTCAAACTCATCCAACACTCTCCAATTTTCTCATACTTCCTCACTCAAATAATTTAATTACTCTCAAATTCTCCCAATCTTCCAACGTTGTCAATGGCGAATTTTTCTAATTCCTTAAATTGCGAAACAAAAATCAAGCAATACATCCAACTCCTCCATCCTACATTCCTACTCATTCCTCCTCCAAGAATTTCTCTTGGAGTTTGTAAGTTTTAATTTGGGTAAAAAGAGAACCTAATGTATATTTTTAGGTGGCTGCCCCTAGGTGGCCACGCGGCCTTTCTTGGCGCGCACGGAAGAGGAGGGGCGGCGGCTAGGGTTTCCGCCCTAGCTTCCTTCCCCTTCCTTCCTTGTTGCCCAAGTTTGGTTGTTTCCATATAGCCGTTTCCATAATTGAAAAAACCCTTTTTCCCATTTATGTGCCCAAGAACCCTAATTTTTCAAGAACCCAATTCTTCACATCCTATGTGATCAAACTCGCCAATTTACACATGAAATGTTAAATTAGATCTTGTTTTTTCTTGAATCAAATTCAATTTGCATCTAATATGCCAATAAATTTCAGTTTTGCGTAATATGAATAAAAGTGTGTATAAACTGAAATCGTAACACATAAAATCATGTTATGCGTTACGACCTGTGGCTCTGATACCACTGTTGGGTTTTGACGTATTTACGCAGCGGAACAACAAAATTATCCTACTCAAATCCCACCAAGGATCACAGGACAAGCATCATAACATGATAAGAGCATAGAAGATGTGTACCTTAGTTTGGGAGATCACACGAAGAATAGTGTCTTTGTCTCTATGAAAATCCATACCTTGAATTCTTAATTGGATACCTTCTCGCAGTGTAGTTCTAGCAACGGAATAACGAGGAAGAGGATCACGCAAAACAAGGCACCAAGACGTGCCTTGCGGCCGACGGCGTGACAGGGGCGGACGGGCAAGGGGCGGACGACATTCTTGCTTTGTCTCTCTCTCTCTCTCTCTCTCTCTCTTGGTTTGTTATGTTCTCTTAATAATGAATCACTTAGAGAAATAACAAGCTAGAGTTCCTTTATATAGTCATAACTCTTTATTAACTACATAAAGGCCCCAATACTAATCATGTCCTTACATGGATTAGTCCACTTACAAATTAGTCCTACTAAGTTTGCTTGTGGTTGCGTTATGATCCTTTTACTTATTAACCTATATCCAATTTAATCCATCCGGTGTGTGACCCCATAGGTATCTACTTAGTTGGTAGTAACTTATTACTAACATGGAGCGGTGTCTAGCAACACATCCATGCAACCCAACTAATAGAAATAAGTCAGTGATCTCGACAAAACTTGTGCCCAATTTTACATATTGTGTTATCCGTTTTCTCCATATCCGAATTGGACACGAGACATAACAATCACACTCGTATATCCAATCCATAGTTTCTCGATCCTGGGAATATGCTTATGCAAGCAGATAACATCAATATCTCCATATTGATTTATCTGAGTCTGACCAGACATTCAATAAGCACCATCCCTCGAGTGGCCCATGGATATTTTCTCCCATTACGTGGGAGGGACAAATCCTCTCTACGTTTCTACGATCTCTAAGCTTGCTTCCTATCATGCCCAATGACTATCTTTATAGTTACCCAATTAAGGCGCAACGTTGGATAATATCAAATCATGATATTCTACAACTAGAGTATCTAGCGACTTTAAGTCTAAAGATTACAATATTATTAGCACTACGAGAAGCGATTGTGACTTTGACATAATCTAATGTATCATTCTCATCGTGGGTCAATCCAGTATGCCATTACTCCTAATCCATGCACATGTGTTAGACTTGATATCTCCATATCAATAAACCCACATACTAGTCTATAAGTTGATCGTCCTATTAATCAATATAATGGACTAAGGATATTTAAGATAAACAACACATCGTATCTAAGGACTTCATTATATTAAATATCACAATAAATAATAAATGAATGCTCTAGCCAAAACAGCGTTCATACTAAATATTGATTGCCTCTAGGGCACCTGTTCCAACAGTATTTTGGTAATTTTGACCAGTTTCGGGTTAAAACGCAGCCCGAGCAAACATGGTTTAAAGACAGGGCAATGGAGATATGAAGCTATTGTCTGCCTGGCTAACTGCCAGCTACGCAGTAAAACACAGGAGAGCGCAGTAAAACGAAGGAGGACGCATGCCAAGAGAAAGAAAACTGGAAAAACCCAAGACCGACGTCCCTGTCTGTGTGCCTAATTTCCAACTACGCAGCACCACGCAGACAACACCTATTTCTGAGGCCGTTTTGGCCAGTGGCAGTTTTGTAATTTCAAAAAGTTTTCCGAAAGCTTCTCATCACTATATAAATGGACATATAGAACTCGTTTTAGGGACACAATACACCCAAGTAAAATTCAGAGCATCCTCGGAGAGCACGGAAGCGCGAATCAGAAACCAAGACGCTCGTTTGATTTCACTCTCTCTTTATTTTGGAACATTGTCTTTTAATTATGTCATTCATTAGCTAAACTCTTTACCTAAGTTCTCGTTAAACATAGGGTTTCGTACTCAGTATTTGCTTCTTTTTTTACTATGGATTCATGATCTTAGGATCTTAATATCAGCAAATTTTATTAGTTATTCTATCTTTCATTTTACTCTTTATGCATGATCGGAGTCGCGAACAAGAATTGCTATAGACTCGACCCTGTAGGTGAAAATGGCTGGTTAGGTTTAGGAAGAGAAGATAGAATTAAGCACCTTAACCCGATGGACCAAACAGAGAAGAGGAGATAGGCCTAGCCTAAAAACGTTTGACCAACTGTTAGGGGTTTTGACCGGGGCCTTTAGAACAGGTTAGAAACCCTAGCAGACATAGAAAGAGACTGCAGATTTAGGTAGCTTAATAGGATCCAAAAATTTGCAGGATTAAGACAACGTGCAAGAACTGAATAGTGACTGCACTGCTGGTACGTGGCACAAAATCTCAACTTATTCCTCATATTTTACACTCTGTCTTTTGAAAACGACTACCTAATAAAACCAGAAATAGTCCTCATGGGAACGATAATCCGAGGTGAAATACACCTTGTGCTACTTGATTCAAACACTTGCGACCAGGACACTAATTTGCGCATCAAGTTTTTGACGCCGTTTCGGGGGAATTTTTACGGTTTATTGAGTAGTCAGAATTTCAGAATTTTTCTCTTGTTTTTATTTTTTTAGTTGATCTCACTGCTCTTGAGAACTTTGTTTTTCAGGAATTTCTAGTGAATGCCCACATTTCCCCGCGAATTGGTTCAGCCACTCGAAAATCCAGAATAACTTTATACAGAGCGAAACAACGGAATAAGAGAAAGCAATATAGCCGACAACGCAGGTGACCAGACAGCAGTCGTACCAGAACACACTCCAGCTCAGATGGCTTGGTACATCGAGGAGCTGCTCGCAGCAGGTTTTGCTGCCCAGAAAAACCAGGGGACGTAGAACAGATCTGGAAAAGCTTTGGTGTAGAACTTTGAATTACCTACAAGTGGACATGAGCCAGCAAACGTAGTGCCGAAAATCACTGTTGGGCACTTCAAATTAAAACCCTTCACCGTACAGACTGTTCAAGCTCACTGCCCGTTCCATGGCAGAGCCGATGAAGACCCGGACAAATTTATCGGGAAATTCGATGACTACTAAAACAAGGTCCGGTATAAAGGAGTCGACCTGGAGGCACTCAATGATTCTGTTCCCATACTGCCTGTACGGATCGAAGAGGGATTGGCTCGAATCCCGAGCTCCCAAATCCATCACTACATGGTAGGGATGTGTTGCACATTTTCTGGTGAAATTCTACCCCGCCTCTCAAGTTATCAAACTGCAGAGCGATATTCTGTCATTCAAATAGAATATGAGGGAGACAGTGGAAGATGCATAGGACAGACTGACGAGATTGGTGAAAAATTTTCCTAATAATTTTTTTTGGGCCCCTAAGATTTTGCAGGTATTCTACTATGCACTAGACTGGGAGAATGCTGACAGGATTGACAGAGAAGTCGGAGGCAACTTGTTGTAGCATGTGGACAAGGATCTTATGATCTGATGAAGTAGTTAGCCAGACAGGACACCCATATGTTGGAAAACCATAAGCTCACAGCCCTTGCCGAGCCACTAGCTGATGAACGGATTGAGAATCTGACCAAGGTTGTTCAAGATGTGGTTAAGAAGGTATACATGGAAAAGAAGACTATCGCAGCAGTAGAAGAGCCAGGCTTTGAAGAAGAAGAGGATGCCAATTATGTGCAGCAACATTGGGATCCAAGCCATTACTGACCAAGAACGCGAGACCATCCTGAGTTCCAGCACAAGCCACAGACACAGCATGCTGCACATGTTTAGCAGCCCAACAATGAGATGGAAGAAATTAAAGCCTTGCTACAGAACATGACCACCAGTCTTAATGAAAAATTAACACAGATGGATAACAGGTTAACACATATAGAGATAAAGATCGACAAAACCGTCAACACCCTGACAACCTATCTTCACATGACCAAAACAGCATTACGGACACTGGAGGTACAGGTTGGGCAGCAGGCCCAGCAGCAAACTGAAAGAGCGCCAGGAAACTTACCCTCGACCAAAACTAACAATCCACGTGATCAGATTTATGCCATCACCACTCGAGTGGATTAGCACTATAGGATCCGTCGTAACCTAGTCATTCATGTGCAGAAAAGTCAAAGAATATCGAGCACGAAGTTTTTGTCAAGGATGACAACTCAGCCGTCAGCCCCCAGTCGAAGGGCTCGGTTGAACAGGATGAAGTGTAGAATGATAAGGAAGCTGAAACGGTACCTGTCTCCAAAGAGGTGTCATACCATTTGAAGACACAAAAGAGGGATGATAGCAAGGGCTACGCCTGATTTCTTGAGATACTCAAACAGCTGCAGATCAACATACCTTTTGTTGAGGCTTTGGAAAAGATGCCCACTTATGCCAAATACCTCAAGGAAATTATGTATGGAAGGAGGCGTATGAGCGATTTCGAGACTATAAATCTGACGGCAGAAGTGAGCAACTGTGTGAAGAATGGGCTACCAAGGATGATGAAGGACCCTTGTAGTTTTATCATCCCTGTGACCCTAGGTAATTCTTACACAAGAAAGGCTCTGTGTGACCTAAGGGCCATCATCAATCTGATGCCATTGTCGATTTTCAAAATTTTGAAAGTCGGTGAACTCAGGCCCACCAGAATCATGCTTCATATGGCGGACAGGTCCGTAAAACAAGCATATGGAGTCATTGAAGATCTTCTAGTGAAATTTGCAGGAAATGGAGGCACGAGATGTACCACTCATTCTGGGCCGACCGTTTCAGTCCACTGGAGAGGCCATGATAAACTGCAAAAGCGGAGAACTGACCACGCAGATTAATGGGGACAAGGTGAAATTCAACGTCTTCAAATCTCTCCAACTTCTAGATTATTTCGAGCATTACGACTGCTATAAAAATAAGTAGTAAATTAAGGGATAGAAAACGAGGAATCGGACGAGTTATGGGTAGAGATTGATAGAGTGGACAGGGAGAACGAGGAGAGGTTCCAGGAGGAGCAGGACATGCAAGCTGAAAAACGGACTACTTTACATATGGATGAAGAAGGTGGGAAGAAATTAGCCGTGGTCCCGTCACTCAGAGAGTCACCAACCCTGGAGCTGAAATCGCCCCTGAGCCATCAAATTTTTGAGCAAGAGATAAGAATTTTTTTCCAACGCAGCTTCAAGCAGGGCAGAAAGTACTTCTCTACGAATCTCGGAAGAAGTTTTTTCTGGAAAAAAATGAGATCCATAGGTTCATAACCATTCATCATCAAAGAGATATTGTCATGGGATGCAGTGGAATTGGAGAATCCGCAAGACAATACAACTTTCACGGTGAGCAGAAACGGTCGGGCCGTCGGAACGTCGACCTTAATCAAACATTAGGTAACTGGGTCGGGCCGTCGATCTTAAATTACAAGAGTTTGTTGGAAGGAAACCCATCTTAGAAGTAGGTTAATTTAGTTATTTTTTTTTTAATTTAAGAGAGGTGAGATGAGTGTGGTCTAATATTTGAATGTGCAGGCAACAACAGAGAAAATTTCAGAAAAAACTAGTCGAGAGCCACGCAGCCATAGAAGAATGTGCAAAAATGTTTTGACCAAATGATGATGTTGTCTACGTGGCAGACTGGTAGTCACGCGGCAGCCACGCACACAGAAGGTAATTTTTTTTGCAGAAACGCAGTCTGGGAGTGCAGAAACGCAACCAGGAAGTGCAGAAACACAGCCAGGGAGCTAAAAATGCATCCTGAGAGATCTGTCACGCATCTAAAACCCTAGCCACGCAGGCTGAGAGATCAGAAACGCAAGCTGAACCCCAGCCACGCAGGCAGAGGAGCAGCCACGCAGGCTGGGCTCCTAGCCACGCAACCAGTGGGGTAAAAATAATAATAAAAAAAATGGCGACCAGAAAATACGAACTGCACCTGTAAGACTTGCTCCGGGTGCCGACGTCCACATTTACTTCCTTCGCTTTATTTTGCGTTTTAGGCACGAACCCATGCTCAGGTCGATTTTTTTTTCGCGTTTTTCTCGGTTTCCGTGCCCACTGTGGTAGAACCCTGGTAGTTTTAGGAGGTTATTTGCTTAAAACGCATGCATCACGGGTACATAGTTTAGCTTAATTTCTGCACTTTTTTCTGCTATATTTTTCTGCCACATGGTGACCCGACCAGTACCAGCAGCAGTGCTGCCAACACTTTGCCTGGAACCACATATTCGATTTCAGACCCAACTTTTGTGCCAGATCAGTTTTTGCCATGAGGGCATGCCACCTCTTAGTGTGGGGGTGAGATTTGTGTTTGCATTTACCAGGACTGCACATTTTTTAGCTTTATTTGTAGTTTTATTTTTGAGTATGCACGTTTTCTTTAGTTTGAGTCAACCCACCACTCTTTCTGACCTTGCATTGTAGATAGTTATAAAAAAATACAAAATTTCCGAAAAAAGAAATTTGAAAAATCAGAAAATTTTGAGATAGGGTAATTGAGAAAACAAAGAACTGGGGAGAGACCAATGATAGTCTTCTGGCAGGAAAGAAAAACCGCACCGAGGTGTAGTGGATTGGGCTTCCGTACGGTTTGGTTACAGCCAGTGCGCTTCAGAATCATCGAGAAGTTATCTCATGAGCTAGAAATCCGACTAGTTGCCACACCACCATCAGTTAGGTAGTCGACAACCTGCCCGACGGGCACCATCACAGTCATCGCATTTTTCGGTGGAGTAATTGGCTCATAACGGGCCCACTGCCCTGTTTCTTAACCCTAGGTTCAACTAGTAAGCCCGTTTGGAGCTGTTTACCCCTTTTATTCATAGCCACTGTAGCCTAGGAAGTCTTCTTTGTGACTTTCATCACTCGTTAATTGGCTGTTTCTACGCATTATGACAGAGGAGGTGAGTCAGGGAGGGTTTTGACAGGGTAGAGCTTCATTACACATCATTATTGGACAGTTTGGTATTTGCACGTCTTTTGAGGGTTGGACAGGGTGAGTTAGAGGCGACTTCATTGATTGGCGTAGGTGATTCACTGCACTACATGGTGATCACATGTGAAGAAATCGCGTGCGAGGCATCTTTGCGCACAAAACTGGGTAAGGGGGTTGTGGGGTTAATTGGTGGTCGTGTTGATTCTTACATCTTTGGTGATGAGAAGGTTCGGTAGGACTGCACGTTTTATCTTCCGACTACAAGTCGACGCTTCATGACTAGTGCGGGGGTACCGCAAACGAGGACATTTTTCGTACCCTACGACATTGGATTATTTCTGCGCCACTCAGCTTATATCAGTTTATGTTTAGTTTTGTTATTTGTATTTTTGTTATTTATAAAAAATAAAAAATGAAAATTGGAAAATAAAAAAAAGAAGCACTATTTTGTTACATTTTTTCTGTTATTTAGTTATTTAGTTTAATTCAAAGCTGAGTTGGTGGCACTGCTTTCTGGATTCGACATTACTTCACATTCGTGGCCGCGAGAACGGCGAAGACACACTGGAAGCTGGGGAAATTGAGTGAGCAGAAACTTAGGTGTTTCGGTCGGTTTTTCGGGAACTCGGTGAGGGTTGTGAGTTAGGGAACAGTGAGAATGTCATAACAAGTAGGATTGTGCCCTGTTACATATATATCCTGCCTGTTAGACTTAGGATCCCGGATTTGGAAATAGCTTGGATGATCGGTTAGCTAGGGATTTTCTCAGGTTGAGTACGAAAGTAACAATATGAGGTGCCAGCGCTTATTTTCCACTCTTAAATCTGGCCATACTCAACGATCGCTTGCGGATTAGTACTACCTGGAAAGAGGCTGAAGTCTTGATGACACATCAGTTTGCGTTTTTGAGGTTGCCCAATCTTGCAGAAAAGAATTTTTTTTCGTTTAACGTTTTGATCCTGTCTTTTTGAGTCGTTGTATATTCTCTTTGAGTCAGTCGTATAGTCGAGTCATATGGTACTTAAGTCTGTGTCGGCAGGTTGGTATGGGATGGTAGTAGTATGCACAGAAACGGTATGCAAGACAGGACAGTATGCAAGAGGCTTGCTCGGGACGAGAAAATGTTAGGTTAGGGGTAATTTGATAACTCCCCACTAGGAGTTATCGGTGAGCCTAGTTTGAGGGGTATTTGTGTCATAATCGAGCGTTTTAACCGGATTTCAGCCCTGTTTAGCCTCAGAATCCTCGACTGAGTGTGTTGAGCTTCCTTATGCATTACTGCTTTATTTCACACATTTTGCGATATGATCACGGGTTTTCTTCATGTTGTCTACGCAGGGACATGACTTGTGCAGGAGCCGGGAAAGAAAACTGAAAATAGGGCTGTAAACGAGCCGAACCGAACCGAATATCGCGTGTTTGAGTTTGGCTCTTTTAACTTGGCTACTAAACGAGTCGAACATGAACTCGAGTCGAACAATAAAAACTTTGTTTGAGCTCGGCTCGTTTAGGGATTGAGTTGTTCGCTGTTCGGCTCGTGGCTCGTTTAGCTAGCTCGTTGACGGGCTCGATTTCGGCTCGACAAACTTGTATTATATTGGATATATATGATAATATATAATTGCTGAATTAAAATATCATGGTGGTATTACTTAAGATAAAATGATTAAATTAAGGAAACAAATAACATAAAATGTGTTACTACAGATATATGCTTTATTTGTGCTAAAGAAAAAGATCAAATCATCTGGTTTTATTCTTATATAGTAAATATTTATGGTACTATAAATTAAAGAATAACCTTTTGAAATCCTAATTAAGAAGTCAAACTTCTATTAAAATAGAAACTCTACACTAATTAGGACTGAATTTAAGAAATTACTCATAAAGAAGAGAAAATAATGAAATGGTTTCTAACTATATATATACATATATACTATTATAACTTGTTCGCGAACACTAACAAACGAGCTCCTTGTTCGGCTCGTTTAGCAAACGAACACATTTTCATGTTTGAGTTTGTTTGATTAATTAGTCGAACCAAACACGAACGAACTTTTACCGAACCGAACACGAGTTGTTCACGAACGGCTTGGTTCGTTTACAGCCCTAGCTGAAAACGCCAGAACCGATGATGATAGGGATACACTTGGTTGAAAATATCTTGAGTTCTACATGGAGTTTTGAAGTGAAACCAGCGAAGAAGAAAGTGGACGTCAAGGCTTTCCAAAAATAGGTCATAATGCTGAAACAAAGTCAGGCCGAAAAATCGACCCACGCCCAAGCATGGTCCTCGACAGGCCACGCCCAAGTGTGGGTCTCGGGTCCCGATGTCCGGAGTCGTGATCTGTTATTTCATGTTCAGGTCGACTCCCGGGACAGTTTTGACCCAGGGGTATTTTGGTAATTTTGACAAAGGGCCCGAATTTTCGGAGTCGAGTTTGGATTTTGTCGCCCGAATTAAGTCAGCTGTTTTCCTATGACCAGATTCAGGAATGGGCGGAATTTGGAGCGGTTTTGACCCAGGGGTATTTTGGAAATTTAGACAAGTTTCAGGTCAAAACGCAACCCGAGCAGACATGAATCACAAACAGGCCAATGGAGACAGGAAGCTGTTGTATGTGTGGCTAACTCCCAGCTACGCAGTAAAACGCATGAGAACGCAGTAAAACGCAGGAAAACGCAAGTTGAAGCAAGAAAACTAGAAAAACTGAAGACCGAAGACCCTGTCTTCGTGGCTAATTGCCAACCACGCATCACCACACAGACATAACCTATTTCTGAGGCGGTTTTGGCAAGTGGCTGTTTTGTAATTTCAGATAGTTTTTCGGAATCTTCTCATCACTATATAAAGGGACGTCCAGAGCTCATTTTAGGGACACAATACACCCAAAGAGATGTCAGAGCATCCTCAATAGCACGGAAGCGCGAATCCAGAAACAAAGACACACGTTTGATTTCACTCCCTCTTTAATTCAGAACATTCTCATTTAATTATGTCATTCAGTAGCTTAACTCTTTACCTAGGTTCTCGGTGAACGTAGGGTTTCGTGCTCAGTAATTACTTCTGTTTTGACTATGGATCCATGATCTTAGAATCTTAATATCAGTAGTTTTTATTTGTTATTCTGTCTTTCATTTTACTGTTTATGCATGATCGGAGTCGCGAACCAGAATTGCTACAGACTCGACCCGGTAGGTAAAAACGGTAGGTTAGGGTTAGGAAGAGAAGACAAAATTTAGCACCTTACCCCGATGGACCAAACAGAGAAGGAGAGATAGGCCTAGCATGAAAACGTTTGACCAACTATTAGCGGTTTTGACCGGGGCCTTTATGACAGGTTAGAAACCCTAACAAACTTATAACGAGAATGCAGATTTAGGTAGCTTAACAGAATCCGAAAATCTGCAGGATTGTGACAACGTGCAGGAACTGAATAGTGACAGCACTGCTGATACATAGCACAAATAAGTAACCTTTGTGTGTTTTCAAAGTCAACAGAACGGTAAGCTGAAGAAACCTTAGGGGATCCCGCGACCTAGTGCCTTAAACCCTAGTTTTACAACACTCAATCTTATTCAGAAAAATTCTCATAAAAAGATTCACTTTTCAGTATTTACTTTCAGCACTTACTTAGTAACCAAATCTCAACTTATTCCTCCTATTTTACACAATGTCTTTTGAAACAGACTATGTAATAAAAACAGAAATAGTCCTCGTGGGAACGATAAACCGAGTTGAAATACACCTGGTTTTACTTGATTCGTACACTTGCGACCAGCACGCTAATTTGCGCATCATGGCTTAGGTTGACCGGCCCAAGGCCTTGTGGGGCTCCGTCAGGGGTTAGGCCATAGTGATGGTGGGGCCTCTTGGACCGTTTTGACCCTAGTATGTCCAAAATCAACTAAAATTGACCAAGCGCGTTAAAACTTGATTTTAAATGTTTATGTGATATTCACATGGTGATTGGAATGGCCTTAGATGTGGATGTGGTGAATTTAAATTTTTGTGGTTTGTTTTTACGGCATGCGAGCCGGTAAAATTAATGTAATAGATAATTAGGTTTTACGGCCTGCGAGTGGTCTTCTTCTCAACTTGTGAGATCTTCCTATTTAGTATATATTCTAGATAGTATTAGATATTATATATTATAGTCAAGACATGATGAAGAAGAAGAAGCTTAAAGAATTAAAGGACCACAAGATGGACCATTCCACAAGGCTAAGGAGCGTGGAGCATTTCACAAGCTATGAAGCATGGACCAAAGATGGAGGCACATGGAGATGAGCTTGCTATTTTAGGGATCATAGATACTTGGGAATATCTTAGTCTAGGAGGCCATATACATATCACGGGTTTTTTTTGTGGTTTTTTATTTATTGTCTTATTATTTATTGTTGGCGTATGGTCGATGCATACAAAACTGATAATAAGATAATTAACAACCCTGATCTTTTATTTTGGTATTTCCCAACACAAATAAGTAGATCAATTGATATGGATCAACAAAACAATTAAAACTGAAAGCAAAAATCCCCCAAACTTAAATATTGCATTTTGCCTTCTCGTTACTTAAACGCTCATCATGATCATGCTTTACCAAGATCGTGTGTGCCAAAACAGGGCGACTTGGTTCATCGTGATATGATGCGATGGTACAAGCAAGTAATGTGCAACTCTTTGAGTAAGAGGCTGGACGCAACTGGGTGATTTTAATAAGATTAAAAGCCTAGAGGCAACCAATTGGGATTATATATGGGATGGATAAATAAGGAGCTATTTACCCAATTGAACCAATAGTTTCATAAGAATGCAATTGGAATTGTTCCTACCTAAATAACTAATTTTTGGGTGACTTGCCAAAGCAAGCTAAAAATGAAGTGAAATGTGGATCTTGGCCCCACTAGAAAATATAATGATTTTCCGCATTAATATTGAAGGTTATTAATCCGAGAAAAATAGTGGAGCTATGTTTAATAATTTATTCATTATTAAATGTAGTTATTTGTTCACAAAGTACTAAAACTTGTATATTTCTTATTTTGTAGAATTCCAATGGCAAACAATTCATCGAATTCATCACATTCCCTACGAGCCGTCCTTGAGAAGGACAAGCTTTATGGAACAAACTTTCTAGACTGGTACAGAAACTTGAGAATCATTCTTAAGCAAGAAAAGAAACTATACACTCTAGAGGAGGAAGTTCCTGCGGGTGTAGAAAATAATACCCCCGCAGCCCTAAAGGCGCATCAGAAGTTTGTTGATAATGCTAATGATGCGGCATGTCTTATCCTTTGCACCATGAACTCTGAGCTTCAGAAGCAACATCAGAACATGGCTGTGTTTGATATGATCATTCACTTAAAACAGCTCTTCCAAGAGCAGGCAAGGGTTGAGCGGTATGAAGTTTCCAAAGCATTGTTCAAATGTCATCTGTCAGAGGGAAACCTTGTGGTGCCTCACGTGCTCCGTATGATCGGATACTTGGAGAGCCTCACACGCCCAGGGTTTCCCGTGGTCCAAGAGTTGGCAAGTGATCTCATCTTGCAATCGTTGCATGATAGTTATGGGCAGTTCATCATGAACTATAACATGAATGAGATTGTCAAGCCTCTGCCCGATCTACTTAATATGTTGAGGACAGCTGAAAAAAACATCAATAAGGGAAATGGCAAGACCATAATGATGGTGAGCAAAGGAAAGAGAAAGAGTTTTTCTTCTACCTCCAAAGGGAAAGGCAAGTCAATTGCCAAACCTAAGGAAGCTTCCCTTAAACATGTTGGTGGCATTGCCAAGGGCGTGACTAAGGGTGATTGTCACTACTGCAGTCAGCCTGGACACTGGAAGAGGAACTGCCCAAAGAATCCAGAGGATAAGAGGCTTGGACTAGTGATTCCACCATCACCAGGTATATTTGTTATAGATGTCAATTTAACTATGTATTCATCTTGTGTATTGGACACTGAATGTGGATCTCACATTTGCTAAAATTTGCAGGATGTAAAGAGAAGTAGAAGATTGGCTAAAGGAGAGATAGATCTGCACGTTGGGAATGGAGCAAAGTTTGTTGCATTGGTCGTGGGCGTGTATGAGCTGTCTTTGCCTTCATGATTAGTTTAGAATTAAATAATTGCTATTTTGTACCTTCTATGAGCAGAAACATTATTTCTATTTCTTGTTTGGACAAGGAAGGTTTTAATATTTCAATGAAGAACAATTTTTTCCATTTATTTTGATAGTATTCACGATTGTAGTGTGCAATTATTTAACGGATTATATATCCTTGATCTAAGCAATCATGTCCATAACATAAATACCAAGAGAATTAAAATGAATGATTTAAATCCTGCTTATCTATGACACTGTCGTCTAGGCCATATAAGCGAGAAACGTGTATCTAGACTCCGTAAGGATGGATTTCTAGACTCATTTAATTTTGAATCGTATGAGACATGTGAAGCTTGTTTATTAGGAAAGGTGAGAGGACTAGTGAGCGATTGGCGCTCGTGCATACTAATGTATGTGGCCCATTTTCCGCGCCTGCCTGGGGTGGTTATGTCTATTTCATTACATTTACTGATGATTTCAGTAGATATGGATTTGTATACCTTATGAAGGCCAAATCTGAATCCCTTAAAAAGTTCAAAGAATTCAAGAATGAAGTAGAGAAGCAACTTGTCAAAAGTATCAAAGCTCTACGATCAGATCGTGGAGGAGAATACTTAAGCCAAGAGTTTGACGACTATCTTAGAGAGTGTGGGATCTTGTCCCAACTCACTACACCAGGAACGCCACAGTGGAATGGCTTGTAAGAGAGGAGGAATCGAACACTGTTAGACATGGTTTGATCTATGATGTGTAAAACTGATCTTCCATTATCATTTTATGGCTACGCTCTACTGTGTGCAGCTTTCAGCATTAACCGTGTTCCATCTAAATCGGTCAGGAAGACTCGATATGAGCTGTGGAGTGGGAGGCGTCCAGCAGTATCCTTCATGAGGATTTGGGGCTGCGATATCTGTGCAAAACGGTTACAATCAGACAAGCTCGGGTCCAAGTCGGATAAGTGTAAGTTTGTGCCATACTCAAAGGAAACTAAGGGATATTATTTCTACAATCCAACCGAGAACAAAGTGTTTGTTTCCCGGTCCGACGTATTTCTTGAAAGAGAGTTTGTCTCTAAAGAAGAAAGTGGGAGGACTGTAGAACTAGAAGAAATTAAAGAACCACAAACCACTGATCCTACTATGGGACATAAACAGGAACCACAAGATGCTGTGGATGAACCTATTCAAGTAACACAAGAGCTTCGTAGGTCGAGTAGAGTGCACCAAGAGCCAGAGAGGTATGGGCTTATCATGACTGATCCTGGTGACGCATTTATCGTAGATGATGATAACTACGGAGAGGCCATGAAAGGACCAGACTCTCAGAAGTGGCTTAAAGCCATGGAATCAGAGATGGAATCCATGTATACCAACAAAGTATGGACTTTGGTGGAACACCTAAGGGGCGCGACCCTTAGGGTGCAAATGGGTCTTCAAGAAGAAGACCTACATGGATGGTAATGAGATTACCTATAAGAGCCGATTGGTGGCAAAAGGATTCAGACAGATTCATGGTATAGACAATGATGAAACCTTTTCACCAGTCGCGATGACCAAATCCATTCGAATCCTACTTGCTATTGCAACTTTTTACGACTATGAGATTTGGAAGATGGAATTCAAAAACAGCATTCCTGTATGGAATCCTTCTACAACTGAGGCTGAGTACATTTTTGCAAGTGGCGAAACAAAGGAAGTTTTTTGTATTAGGAAGTTCATTACTGAGCTTGGTATGGTTCCTAGCATTGTGGATCCAATAGAGTTGTATTGTGACAAAGCTTGAGCGATCGCACAATCAAAGGAACCCAGTTCACAACATAAATCCAAACATATGCTCAGGAAGTTCCAACTTATTCGAGATATCATCGATAGAGGATATGTGAAGATAAGCAAGATTCCTAGATGAGAATCTGTCATATCCTCTCACGAAGCCGCTCGTTCAGCGCAAGCATGAAGGGAACACTAGATCAATTGGCATATGATATGCAACAAATTGGCTCTATTTCAAGTGGGAGACTGTTGGAATAGATCCCTAGAGGCAATCTTATTTAGTATAAGCATTACTTTTGGCTAGAAAATTCAGTGTATCATTTATAGAGATATTTAATATAATGAAGTCCTTAGATTGCAAATGTGTTGTTTTATCTTAAATATCCCTATTCAATTATACTTATTAATAGGACGATTACCTATAGACTAGAATGGGGTTGGATTGATATGGAGATATCACTATCCAACACATGGTATGCATTTTAATAGCATACTGGATTGACCCACAAAGAGGAGGCTACATACATGTTATGTAAATTCACAAGTGCTTCTCGTAGTGACAACGATATTGTCATCCTTAAACTTGAAGTCACTAGATCCTCTAGTTGTGGAATATTGTGTTTTGATATCATCAAAAGCTACACCGTAATTGGTAGTAATAAAGGCGCTTATCGGACACAATAGGAAGAAAGCTTAGAGATGATAGTGATGTAGATAGAATTCGTCCCTCCCACATAAAGGGAGCAAATATCCATGGCCACTCGAAGGATGGTGCATATAGAATGTCTGGCCAGACTCTGATAAATCAATATGGGATATTAGTGTTATCTGCATGGATAAGACTATTCCCAGGATCGAGCTTGTATGTATCGTGTCCAGTCCGGATATAGAGAAAAAGGGATGAGACAATACTTGAACAAGGTTTGTCGGATTACTGACTATTTCTATTAGTTGGGTGGCATGGATGTGCTGCTAGACACCGCTTCATGTTAATAATCGGTGCTATCAACTAAGTAGAAACCTATGGGGTCACACTCCCTATGGATTAAATCGGACTTGGGAATTAATTAATATGATTAATTAAATAGAAGGATCAATACGCAACTACTTCAAAACTTAGTAAGACTAATTTGCAAGTTGGACTAATCCGCGTATGGACAGAATTAGGAGAGGGGCTAATATGTAGTTAACAAGGAGTTGTTAGACTATATAAAGGACACTCCTAGTTTATTTTCTCACTAATGCTCATAACACACATTGAGTGAGAAAGAATAAAGCAAGGAGAGAGACAAGACAAGGAGGGCCGAAACACCCCCCTCCTCGTCCTCACCTCTGCCCTTCGGCCTCAAGAGAGGCGTGTCGCCCCTATTTTGCTCGGGTTTGCGTGATTCTTCTTCTTCCTCATTCATCCCTAGCAATCACAAAGGTGTGGAGGATTCGGATACAATCCAAGGAGTGGACTATCCGTAGAGACGTGAACAATATTTTGCGTTTGAAGTCATCCAAGGAAACCAACAAGGTATTTGATACTAAATCCTTTACTATCGTTATGATGTCTAGTCCTCTGATCCTTGGAGGGTCTTGTGCGGATCTTTGTTTGTTTTATTCCGCTGCGTAATCCGTTACAAATACCTACAAGTACCACTAGGGGTTGTAGATTCCACCTGGAGGTATCCTTCAGGTGGATCATTTAAACCAATCCACCCTGCCAAAGAAAGAGCAACAAAAAGACATAGCAATTGTAAAAACATCAGAAGCTTTGTAGGAAGAATCAAGATTAAACTCTATAATCATTGAAACCAATCACGTTTATTTCCCCCTCTTTTGATGTTTCTCATATGTCTCTATTGATTAATGCTTGTAAGTTCTATGCAGGATCAAGACTTGAAATAACATGTCTGTTTCAAGGCCTTGATACAGCTTTCAAAGCTTTGAAACTGACTGAGCCTTATATGTATGAAATTAGGAGGAGTTTTTGTACTTGATTCAACTCCTAAACCCCTGTGCATGATTAGATGTTATTTGATGATGAAAGACAAAGTGTTTTTACACAATTTTCAGGATCTAACATTATCTGTTTGATTCAATATTGCAGGGAATTCTATTTCCTATTTTGTAGGAACCTGTTTCCTAACTTGTGTTTTACAGATATGATAAATGCTTGATGATTGATTCTGAAATCAATCTGCTGTGTTTAAAAGTTTATCTATATACTTCCAACAAGATCAAATCAGTATCTCAAGAGATTTTGATCAACTAGCCGTTGCGAGAAGCTGTTAGAAGAGTCAAGATTTGAAGCATATTTTCAGTGAAGTTTGTTGAGAAGATTCTGGAGATCCTCCATTCAATCTAAGTGCTTTAAAAAGAGAACTGCTGAAGAAATTCTATACATAACTACAGAGAGAAATTCACAGAGACACAAACACAAACAAGGATTGACAAACATCAAGGAAGCAGATTCATCTCTCAATCCAAAGCATCAGAAGAACACTACATACTCACTGCAGTTTCATTTTCTGTGTTATTCTTGTTCTGAACTTCATTTATATATCATTTAGATAATACTCCTAGTTCTCATTTTCAAGGATTGTTCAAGGTGAACAATAGAGAATTATTAGCTAATCATATAGCTAGAGCAGTTACTAGATAGGTTAGTGAGAACCACATGGTGTAACAGAGTAAGGCATCTCTCTGTGCTTGAGATCTAGACGTTAGCTGTTGATTAATAAGAATTGTGTTGAAAATCCTACAGGGAGAAGATACCTGAGGTAGAGACGTAGGTCCAAGTGGACTGAACTCTATATATCTTGTGTCCCTTTCATTTAATTTTCAGTTACAAACTTAGAACTCTTGCAGCACTCAAAACAGTTTAATTTCAAGGGTTAAACTCATTTCAAGGCCTTGAAATAGACTTATTCTTCTAATTACTCTAATTGTTTTATTCCAAGTTCTTGAAACTCATTGCATAGCCTAGAATCTCTTTACAAATCTTTTGAAACCACTATTCTTGCAAAGTTTGGCAGAAGTCTGCGTACTCTATTCAACCCCCCCCCCCTTCTAGAGTACTGATCATGTATTTCTACCTACTGTACACCCTTCAATTGGTATCAGAGCTTGTACCACTGCATAGATTTAACCATTTTGTGTTTATGAATACTCTAGGTGATGGTGGTTTCTCTCAAGGAAGAGTTGCTAACAGACCTCCTCTCTTCTGTGGAGACAATTTTGTCCACTAGAAAGCCCCGATGAAAATATTCATTATTGATCAAGATATGGAACTCTGGACTATCATCCACAATGGACCTCATACTTTCTATACAGAGAAGGATGGGATTAAAACTCCCAAATCTGAAGACTCTCTTTCTTCATTTGAGTTAGAGAAATTTTCAAGGAATTATAAAGCTACGAATCTCTTATATTGTGCTTTGAGTGCATATGAATTTAACAGGATCTCAAGTTGCAAGACTGCCAAGGAGATATGGGATAAGCTTGTGGTAACCTTTCAAGGAACCAGCCAAGTCAAGCAAACCAAGATCAACATATATCTCATGCAATATGAGTTATTCAAGATGAATGGAGATGAGTCAATCAGAGACATGTTCAAAAGATTCACTGACATTGTCAATAACCTTGATTCCTTGGGAAATAATATTTCCAATGAAGAAAAGGCGAGGAAGATTCTAAGAAGTCTTCCAAAGGAAAAATGGGAACCAAAGACTACTGCTATAGAGGAAGCTCAAGATCTCTCATCACTCCAACTTGATGACCTACAAGGGAAGCTCCTTACACATGAGATATCCATGAATGAAGTTGATGGAGAACTACCATAAGGTGTCAAGAACTTGTCTCTCAAGGCTAAGGAGAATGAGACATTTCAAAGACTTGAAATTGAGAATGATGATGAAGATCCAATTGCTTTGATTTCCAAATCCTTGACCAGAATTCTTAAAATGAAGAAAAGCTTTGGAAACAAGGACTTCAACAGAGATAGACATAGATCCTCCAGTAGCAAAGACTACAAAGGTAAATCTTCTTCACATGGTAATAAGCCTAAGGTCATGAATTTCTTTAAGTGTGGTGATCCAGGACACTTGATCTGAGACTTTCCACACAAGAAAAGCAAGAACTTTCAGAAGAAGGATCATAATAGAAGAAGGTAAGCTATGATAGATTCATGGACTGATTCAGACACATCAAGTGACTCTGAATATGAAGAAGAACATGCCAGCCTATGCTTTATGGCCAAGCATGATGAAAGTTCTGAAAAGAACATTGAGGTAATGGTAAACTGCTTAATTTCAAAACCAACAGAAGCCCTCTCCGATTATATTAGAACAATGATTTTAAATGAAGAGGACTATCTGAAAGAAATTAGAGTGTTGAAAGAAAAAGTACATGAGCAAGCAAAAGAAAATTTTCATCTTCCTGAATCAGAATCTTGAAATCTCTCAGAAGAAAACTGACAGTGATTTCAAGGCCTTGAAAAAACAAGTAAAGGAAGTAGTCACTGAGAACTGTCTCGCAAGTGACATCATTGTTAATCTAAGACATCAAGTTGATGAATTGGATGAACAAAACACTACTCTGACTGAGAAAATTTAATAATCTGAGTTGGTCAAAGAAAAGCTTGCAGGCTCAGAACACAACATGAACTTGATTCTTGGAGGTAGCTTAAAGTCTGTTCACAAAAGTGGTATTGGATATAATCCAAATTTTCCAAAGAAGAACAATACCATATTTGTGAAAGCTGGAAGCAAAACATCTCCCAAGTGCCATTACTGTAATAAGATTGGTCATGTTAAGATGACTTGTCCTTTTAGAAGAAGAGACCCTCACATAATGAGGAACACTTTTCCCTTCCAGCTCAAAGGACAAGTTAGACAAATTTGGGTTCGTAAAGGGGTTAGACCACCTCACATGGTTGACCCTGAATATGAATCTAAATTCATCACTTGGTCTAACAGCTGGGTAAGGCAGTGAATGGTGTTTGCAGGGTGTCACCAAGATCAAAGAGAAAAAATGGTTTATGGATAGTGGTTGCTCAAGACACATGAGTGGAAAGAGATCTATATTCTCAGAACTACAAGAGAAATTAGAAGGATCAATTAAACATGGTGAAAAAGACAAATACAACATTCTTGGTATTGGTAAAGTTGGTAGAAATTCTAAAAACTCTATTTCTGATGTATATCTAGTTGATGGTTGAAATTTAATCTTCTTAGTGTATCTCAACTTTGTGACAATTACAAAAAGGTTATCTTTGATAAAGAAAAATGTGTGGAGCAGAATGAGAAATCTGGAAATTGCATCCGCACAGCCTCTAGATCAAACAGTGTTTATACTTTTCAAACTAACAAAGTTACAGGTGAAAACTTGAAGTGTCTCAAGGCCTTGAAAGAAGAGTCAAAGCTTTGTCACCGAAATTTGGGACATATTAGCTTGCATACCTTGAACAATTTTGGCCCCAAGAACTTAGTAAGAGGTTTACCCTCTATCAAGCTCAAAGATGCAGAAGTATGCAAGACATGTGCACAAGGCAAGCAAACTAGAAGTTCATTCAAGCCAAAGAACTTTGTAAGTACTACTAGACCCATTGAACTATTTCATATGGATCTATGTGGTCCTATGAGAACTCCAACTCCAAAGGGTAAGAAGTACATGCTTGTCATTGTAGATGATTTCTCTAGATATACTTGGGTTATGTTTCTTAAAGAAAAATATGAAGCTCTCACTAAATTTTCAAAATCTTGTAGAGAACTTCAAACATTGAAAAACCTACCTATTGCTTCCATAATAAGTGATCATGGTAGAGATTTTGATCAACTTGAGTTTGATTTATTCTGTTCTAAGCATGGCATCTCTCACAAATTTTCTGCTCCTAGAACTCCTTAACATAAAGAAGTAGTTGAAAGAAAAAACAGGATTCTTGAAGATATGTCAAGAACAATGCTTCTGGAAAACAAGTTACCAAAGTATTATTGGGAAGAAGCTGTGAATACAGCAAACTATATTCTTAACAGGTGCTTGATCAAACCTATTCTGAAGAAGACCCCCTATGATTTTTTCAAAGGAAGAAAGCCAAACATTTCTTACTTCAAACCATTTGGGTGTACTTGTTTTGTCCACAATAATGGTAAGGAAAATCTTGGTAAGCTTGATGCAAGAAGTGATGAAGGTATTTTTCTTGGATATTCACTGACAAGCAAAGCCTATAGTGTGTATAATAAGAGAACCAAGCTTGTTGAAGAAAGCATTCATGTTATTTTTTATGAAAGCTATGATGGTTCTTTGAGTGATGGTTTTGCAGATCTCAATCTGAACAAGCATGATTCAAAGAGGAATCCTCAAAAGGATCCAAGGAAATGTCACATGAACAAGACATGCATTTTCAAGGCCTTGAATCCATAGTTCAAACCCTTTAAATAGAATCTCCAAAGAAGACAACAGAGCAAGCTACTACTTCAAGTTCTCAGAGACTTGAGAAGCAAACTGGGGAGCCTGAACCATGGAAACCAAGAAAGAGATTCAAATATCTCTCATCTCATCCTGCTGATAACATCATTACTGATCCAACCACTGGTACACAAACCAGATCACAGTTGAAAAATATTTTTGCTTTTAATGCTTTTATTTCTCTTGTAGAACCCAAAACTTTGATGGAAGCATTACAAGAATCATACTGGATTATAGCAATGAAAAGTGAACTCAATGAGTTTGAAAGGAAATGTCTGGAATGTAGTTCCTCCACCAAGAAATTAGCCTGTCATTGGCACCAGATGGGTATTCATAAACAAGTTAGATGAGAATGGAAAGGTAATCAGGAACAAATCTAGATTGGTATCTCAAGACTACAATCAAGAATAAGGTATTGACTATGAAGAAAATTTTGCTCCTGTTGCCAGGTTAGAAGCAATCAGAATTCTACTTGCATTTGCATCTCACAAAAACATGAAACTATTTCAAATGGATGTGAAGTGTGCTTTTCTAAATTGCTATCTGCAAGAAGAAGTTTATGTTGCTCAACCTCCAGGTTTTGAAAATGACAATTTTTCAGATCATGTTTACAAAGTTGACAAAGCACTTTATGGTTTGAAACAAGCTCCAAGAGCTTGGTATGAAAGATTGTTAAAGTTTCTACTTGAAAACGATTTCAAAAGAGGATTAGTAGACAAGACGCTTTTCATAAAGGCTAATGAGAAAGATATGCTTGTAGTTCAAATATATGTTGATGATATTCTGTTTGGAGCTACTAATGATATTTTGTGCAAGGAATTCTCAAGTCTCATGAGCAGGGAATTTGAAATCAGCTTGATCGGAGAATTGAACTTCTTCCTTGGACTTCAAATTCATCAGACGAAGAAGGGCATATTTCTACATCAAAGCAAGTATACTAAGGACCTGCTAAGCAAGTATAATATGTCTCAGTCCAAAGAGATTGAGACCCACATATGTTCTATTATGTCTTTAGACAAGGATGAATCTGGTAAGAGTATGAATGTGAAAGAGTATAGAGGTATGATTGAATCATTACTCTACCTCACAGCTAGTAGACCAGATATCATGTTCAATGAGTGCATGTGGGCTAGATTTCAAGCTGATCCTAAAGAATCACACTTGACTGCAGTTAAGAAATTTTTTAGATATCTCAATGGTACCAAAGACTTACGGCTTTGGTATGCTAAACATTCTAACTTCTCTTTGTGTGGCTATTCAGATGCTGATTTTGCAGGATATAAAGTTGATAGAAAGAGTACATCAGGATGATATCAATTTCTTGGATCATCTTTAATCAGCTGGCATTCAAAGAAGCAAAACTCAGTTGCACTATCAACAGCTGAAGCTGAATACATAGTAGCTGGAGCTTGCGGTTCACAATTGTTATGGATAGCACAACAAATGAGATATCTTGGGTTTGATTTCAAAGATATACCTATCAAGTGTGACAACACAAGTGCAATATCAAATACAAAGAATCCAGTTCAGCATTCAAGAACAAAGCATATTAATGTTAGACATCACTTCATCAGAGATCATGCAAAGAAATGTCATATTGTTCTTGAATTTGTTTCTACTAACTTGCAATTTGCAGACATCTTCACTAAACCATTGCCAGATGAAAGATTCTCAACATTAAGATTGGAATTAGTCATGATAAATAAGGAAGCTTTGGTTCAGGGAGAGAATCAGGTAAGTGATATGTGTTTCAAAGGTTTGAGCTGATTTTCAAAGCCTTGAAAATATTCAAAGCCTTGAATATATGTGCATTACATGATACAGCTTTTCAAGGCCTTGAAACCCTTTCCAAAGCCTTGAAAATAAGACTGTATGTTAATTAGTTAATAATTCTGGATCTTTCAGTGTTGGGTGTTATCTTTGTAGATAATTGCACAATGCTGCCCCTCAATTTTGGAAAACCTCTTTTCATCCAAAATAGTATTATATCTTTCATTTCCAACGGCTAACTCAAATTTGAATCTTTTTAATTTATCAGATCTTCAAAGATCAGAGAAAATATTTAGTTTCCTTTTCAAACTGAAACTCTCTTCTATTTATCTACTTCTTTCGTTCTCTCTTTCGTATCTATCCTACCTATCTCTTCTTCTCCAAACCCTAATGAGCATCAGAAAATCCTCATACAGAATCAAGATGGCTGGTGGTTCAAAGGCTACAACAGAGAAGAAAAAAAAATCAATGTGGAAGAGGTTGAGACCATTAGTGAGGATTCCAGTTCAAAAACCCCCTACTGCAGAAGACATAGCTCCTCCTCCTCCCAGAAGAAGGCCAAGAAAAATGAGACCCCAGTGTCCAGCGAGAAGAAGAAGAAGAAGGCAGTGGAGTCTGCACCAGAAAAACATAAAGGGTATTGAGATTGGTAGCCCCAAGAAGACAAAGATGAAAGCTGAAATAAGTTATCAGGGAAAAGGAAAAGAGAAGATCTACATTCAAGACTCGGATTCAGATGAAACCTCAAATTCCCATGAGGTCAATTCAATTTCAAAAAGGGATGGCAAGAAATATATTCAAGAAGCTGAGTCAAAATCCAGCTTGGAATCTGAAAGAAAAAATCAGAAGGAAAGTTCCTCTTTGACAAAGAAAAGAACCTTTGTAAAGAACAAACTGAAACATGGAAGGAAAGATTTGGAGGGGTTAACCTTCTTGTTCAACATTGGGATCAAGACGATAAGTACAATCATTGATGATGTGGCTCAAGAAGAAGAAGAACATGATGATGAGGAAGGTAGTCAGGAAGAAGATACAGAGCAACAAGGAGATGAAGAACCTAAACCTTAACTCTTTCCTATTCTTTCTTCTCCTTTTCAAGGCCTTACACTCCTTTCCAAAGCCTTGAAAATTTTATCTTTTAAAACTTTACTTTTAAAATCTTTCCAAAGACTGATCCAACATATTCTCATTCTTCTTTTATGAAAGTCAAAAAGGGGGAGAAATTAGGTGTTTATTTGCTATTTTGCTATTTAGGTGACCTGGTTTTGGTCAATTAGGATTATCTGAAAACTTTGTTGTTACTTGCTTTTTCAGTGTAATAAGTTGGATCTTTTGGAATTTATGTGTTGATATTATATGATTTATTCTACTATGTGCTAATGAGTATTTGCTGCAGAATCACAGTATCAAACAGACTGGATGATTATGGTTTTGTCTTTCATCAAGGGGGAGATTGTAAGTTCTATGTGGATCTAGACTTGAAATAACTTGTTTGTTTTAAGGCCTTGAAACAGCTTTCAAAGCTCTGAAACTGACTGAGCCTTATATGCATGAACTTAGGGGGAGTTTCTGTACTTCATTCAACCCTAAAACCCTGTGCATGATTAGATGTTATTTGATGATGAAAGACAAAGTGTTTTTACACAGTTTGCAGTGTCTAACATTATCTGTTTGATTCAGTATTGCAGGGAATTCTGTTTTCTATCTTGTAGGAACATGTTTCCTAACTTAAATTTCACAGATATGGTAACTGCTTGATGATTGATTCTGAAATCAATATGCCGTGTTTAAAGGTTTCTCTATATACTTCCAACAAGATCAAATCAGTATCTCAAGAGATATTGATCAACTAGCCGTTGGGAGAAGCTGTTAGAAGAGTCAAGATTTGAAGCATATTTTCAAGGGTTTGTTGAGAAGATTCTGGTGATCCTCCATTCAAACTGAGTGCTTTAAAAAGAGAACTGCTGAAGAAATTCGATACATAACTACAGAGAGAAATTCACAGAGACACAAACACAATCAAGGATTGACAAACATCAAGGAAGCAGATTCATCTCTCAATGAAAGCATCAGAAGAACACTGCATACTCACTGCAGTTTCATTTTACGTGTTCTTCTTGTTCTGACTTCATTTTATATCTTTTAGATAACACTCCTAGTTCTCATTCTCAAAGAGTTTTCAAGGTAAACAATAGAGAATTATTAGCTAATCAGATAGCTAGAGCAGGTACTATAAAGGTTAGTGAGACCCACAAGCTGTAACAAAGTAACGCATCTCTATGTGCTTGAGATCTAGGGCTTAGCTGTTGATTAATAATAATTGTGTTGAAAATCCTACAGAAGATCCATGAGGTAGAGATGTAGGTCCAAGTGGACTGAACTCTATATAACTTGTGTCTCTTGCATTTACTTTTGCAGTTACAAACTTAGAACTCTTGCAACATTTAAAACAGTTTAATTTCAAGGATTAAACTCATTTCAAGGCCTTGAAATAGACTTATTCTTCTGTTTACTCTAACTGTTTTATTCCAAGGGCTTGAAGCTCATTTCAAGGTCTTGAATCTCCTTACAAATCTATTGAAACCACTACTCTTGCAAAGTTTGGCAAAAGTTTGCATACTCTATTCACCCCCCCCCCCCTCTAGAGTATCGATCTTGTATTTCTACCTACTGTACACCCCTTCAATTCTCACTAAACATTTTGTTATATTCCTACCATTAAAATTTAATAAGTGAGCTGTTGAACTACTTTTGGCATTATGGTATTGGACCTATCATCAGAAGCTCATGTCATTATGAAAATTCTGAACCTCTAAACTTCATTTTCTGTAAAAATTTTCAGCCTAATGTCTTCAAATTTTGTGTTTCAATCTTACATGACTTGCCAACTGGATGGAATAAAAATTCTGATAATATCAGATAAATGTGTTGTTTTTATGAAAGGTACTCATACGCAACTTGTAGTTACAAAGGCTAATGTTAAACAATGAGTTTTTAACTTAATCAACTGATTTAAACTTTTTGGTCTTAAATAAACCGTTTCAACAAAAATTGTGTTTCACAAATACATAGTAATTGTAAAAATGATCAGAAACTCACCACAATAATCGATGGGTTCGTCGACTTCGCCGGTACAGACCTCCATATTCCGAACACCCCTTTCCAGACTCCCCTGTAGGAAAATCAAAACCGGACGTTGCACAACACGTAACCATACTAATCGATTGATGGGTTAGAATAGAGGCCAAAGAGGGCTAAATCATCATAATTGAATACCAAATAACATATATGAGAACATAGGTTGTATTATTTGAACTTGGATTTGGATGATCAGAGACCCGACGACCCCCATGGATGAGCGCCTGCTCAGTTCGCCGAATTTATCCAGAATCTTTTTGTTCTCTATAGCCCCTCTCCTTTCATTTTCCTACGTTGCAAGTTCATGTCCATTGCAGGCGCCGTAGAGGGCCGATAGGAGAGCTGAGAGAGAGCTGCGAGCTGAGGGATGAGAGAGCTGGGAAGAATCCTAATTCTATTGGCAGTGATGTGGATATGTTTTGCTGAATGTGTTGTTAACGTTCATCAAATTTCAACCCCCACCCCCAAAATGAAACCAAACAATTTGTTTGCATCAAAAAGTTGCCTCAAAATTTTAGTTTTCTCCTAAAATCCACAAAGAATACTCTATTTTTTTTTTTCTTTTAGTTGTTGTGTTAGCGTTTTTGTCCTTGATACCAACGAACGACGATGTTTTCAGTGGTACATAAATTTATTATTTTCAATTAATGGTCAGTTCTCGAATGAAATAATCAAATATGATCACTAGATTCTTAAAGAACGACGAGCATAAGGACAAAACTGAAAACTGGTTTTTGTTACTGCTTTCAACAACAATTATCAGTTCTGTCCTTCTGAAAATGGTCGTAACAAGTCCGTTTTGTTGTAGTGGCCTTCCACGAACACTGTGTATGCTCTTTGAAAATGATAATGAAGAAGGAGAAGAAGATAGCCTACTTATAAACTTGGCTGAAATGCTGAGTTGATGCAATTTTGTTTAGGGTTTATACACTTGTCTAGGTGATGTGGAAAAAGAATGTAGTGTAAACATAGGTTGTTTCACATTTTGGGGAGGTCTGTGTAGTTTCCCTAAGTTTAGGGCTATATTTAGAATTATGATTTCTTTTGCACTTTCAGAGAATTTCACTTCTGCCCCAACCATTCTAAGATATTCCTCTGAGACACATCTACTTCTAGTAACTACATTTTGGCCAAATTCCAGCCTGAAACTGAACTCTTGAAAAATTACATATTTGATTCCAAAACTTTTAATATTTCTCTTATGCCCCACCGCTCCTAGAATATTACACCATCACTTATTTTTCAACCTAAAACCATTTCAAATTTCTTGAAAGTTTTATTTACACTTCTGACCCTAAAATTTTGATTTAATGCACTTTGACTAGAATTTTAATGGGTTACATCGAGTCTATCCAACAAGTCACAATGTCGGAATTTTAAATTCTGCATATGATGACATTTCATGTTTTCATGACACATCCAAACACACCTTTACAGTTTTAAAAATCCGTGATATGACTTTTTAGATTATGTTACAGATATTTGTGCCACCGACATGACTCATGAAAAGAGTACAAAAAATTGCAACAAAGCATTTGTCAAATACGCACACGTCTATTTCACATTTCTTAGCCAAAACACTTCGGAAAGGCAACCACATATATCAGATTTTAAACGAGCGATATATATCTTTACATTCTTCGAATGTGTTGTTAATGTATTTCGTCAAGCAGATAAGAATAAAGCTACTTTTCTTCTATAATCAGAGAACATCTTTATATATACAAAATAGAATAGAATATGGCTAGAGAATGCTGAACCTAGAAGGTGGAATAGCTTTAAATTTCAGTTTTCTGCTTTTTAGAGCTGATGTGTAGAATATTAGAAAATGCCGTTTCAATTGGCTCTCAACATTTGTTGCACCTTATTTACATATATGTTGCTTTCAGATTTCATTTTAGAAAAAAAAAAACTACTTCATAATATCTGAGCATGAAATGCTAGGGAGAAACTAACAAAGTATCGAATGTCAAGGATAATGTCTGTTTATACATGTACAATTTTCGATATTCTTAGTGGACCTTGATGGTTGAGAGTGCTATGTTTGAAATTGAAAGGCAGGGTTCAAGTTGGTGCACTCGTCAAAATTTAATTAGCACATATTCTGAAATGATATACTTGAGTTAAACAACTTAAATATGTTCGAATCTTCTATAATGAACTCCTGCGAATCAAAGAAAAAGAGCTCAGAGTCATCGACTAACCCGGCCCACTCCAAACAATTAAAATTTTCATCACTAACATCGTAGACCCCTATAAATGAGACCTGATTCTTATCATTTTTCAACCATCCAAGCTAGTACCAAACACATAACACACAAGAAGTTCAAACATCAGTTCAAATTCTTCAAAAGAAAGAAGAATATCATAGCCATGCAGCATTCGTTCTCAGGGATGAACCAATATTCGCATGGATCACCTTTGATGAAGTCCTCATCAGTGAAGCCTTCTCGGGTTATTTCCATCCATTCAACTGCAAGATGGAAGGCTCATTTTGAAGCTTCAAAAGAAACTACAAAACTTGTAAGTTCAAAAGAACAGGATAAAATAAACAAGAAAGGCTTTGTAGTTTAATTCATTTGGTCTTATATATGACATGTTCCTTTTCTGTGAAGATGGTAATCGAGTTCACAGCTTCATGGTGTGGACCTTGCCGTGTTATGGAGCCATTCATTGAAGATTTAGCTTCCAAACATACAAATGTTGAATTTATCAAGATGGACGCTGATGAGCTGATGGTACGTGACTTTTATTGTGCTGGACAATAATATTGACTTCATCTTTTCAATCAAGCAAGTGTTGTTCCTTGAAAAGATGTTTAGTAGGAATATATGATTCCAATGTTCTATTAAGTCAATATTTAGATTTACAGGATATGTTCTTTGATCATTCGAAAAAGAAACTAATAAGTGAATTTTGTTGGTCTAATAGTACAATAATAATTTGGAAAACTGCAGGGTGTGGCATGTCAGTTCAAGGTGCAGACAATGCCCACAGTTGTGCTAATGAAGAATGGTATGATGGTTGACAAAGTTACTGGGGTCAAAAAGGAAGAGCTCCAGAGAAAAATTGAAAACCACAGCTGTGCTTACCGTTATAATTACAACCTGCACTAATTTTGTGGGCATGGTCCAAGCATGCAGGATTACAAGAAGCTGAAGAAAGAATAAGACCGCCGCTAACAGTAATCATCATGTTTCAAATCGAAACTAGATGAAATATCTTGATTCATGTTTCAGCTCTAATGATGTTTCACCCGAGGCGGGAGTGTAGAGATTTGTCCCACATCGGGATTTTCTGAGATTGTGTATGTTATTATAATATTCCGGGCTACTATCATCATCCTCAATTGGTTTTGAAGTGGAAACCTGTGGATTCCTACCATCATCAAATGGTTTTGTTTTGAGTTTGTGTATGTCAAGATTGTTGCGAGTACGATTCTCTCTTGGAAAGAAATTTAATGATTGTGTTCCTTCTTGTAGTTTACTTTTTCTTGCTGGTTTTTGTTTTCTTTTATGGATACCTAGTTGTTGTACAGTGAGTTTTTTATTTTAGAATTACATCAAATCCTAGCCGGGTTTTAACCCGGAACATCATGCAGGGCTTCAAATGCTCTACCACTGAGCTAGCACCCATTTGCATGTACAGTTAGAATTAAGAGAGGGTGAAAACTCGTGGTTCTGAAATTTGAAAATAATGATTTGGAGGAGCTGCTTTGTGCAGTAATGCTTTGTTGAGATGCTTTTGTTACATTTTTTTTTTCTACCATTAGTTGTGTGACCTTTACCTGACATCAAAGCGATCTTCATTTCTGCAATGCCAACACAATCAAGAAAATGTAAAGTGAAGAAGTCAAACCATTCACAATCACCAACGCCAAAGGCACATTCGTTTAGTTACCTTCACTGCTTTAAATGAACACTGAAAATACAGAACATGACACCCCCCCCCCCCCCCCCCCCCCCACCCCCCACCTAATGTTCTTCTATAAATGTTTATTTGTTGTTTATGTACTGTTGGAACAGAGATAAGAAGAACCCTCTTTTATTTTTTCTAATCAAGGAACATATCAACAGAATACAACTACAAAATGCTGGACCAAGAAAGTGGAATCTCTTTAGTTTTAGTTGTTTGCAGCTTCTTTATGTCATGTTTATGAACTGTTTTTTTATTCTTCATTTAGTGCCTTATACAAGAATACTTGGTCTGTTTCTTCTCTTTCTTCCGGTTTTGACTTTTTCGTCCGTAGTCATGTCACTTTGACCCGGTGATTTGGATAACAAAACAGTGCGATTTTTCGATAACTTTTTATAGTATTATAGAGTAAAGTTTATTGTACATCACTATAAAAATTTACCAAAAAATTATATCATTTTGCTAATCAAAACATCGGGTCAAAGCGACCTGATGAATAGTGACAAAAATCAAAACTGGAAGAAAGAGAAGAAACAGAGGAAGTACTTGTTTTTGTACTTCAAAATTAGCCGACCGGGGCATCAAAATTCAAAACTGTGATATTATTATTTCAAATATTAATTTACAAAATAGGAGAAAATCAAATATTATTTGATCATTGTCTAATTGGCTGCTGGAACTGAATTTTACTGGTTAGATACTTAGATTTGCGCTCACTCCAACGTTTAAGCATTTCATTTGAATGTTATTCAGTGATGGTGCAATCGCATTGTCTGACAATGACTGAAGTTACAAACTCCAGGAGGAATATTCTACCCAATACTCTAATTCGGAAAATGGAAATCTTCACTCTGATACGAACTCTAAAAGGCTTCAACATAATTTGGAACCTTGGCGTGAGTGCTTCAATTTCTTTGAAAACAAAAGGCAGGCTGCGAGTTGGTCGTCACATCCAACTTTTAATTGTCACATTGAAGGCGATATCAATTCTAGAAGACTCTTTTGTGCTACAAGAATCTACCAGAAATATACCAGCAAGCTTCCATGGCTCAAAAACAAAGAGATAAGCATTTCATTTACCTTAAAGTTCCTTTGATGAGCCAAACTCCCTATGTAAAATGATCGTAATAATAAATTCTGCAGCCACCACTAACCCTATAAATTAGACCTATTTCTCGCCATTTTACAGTCATCTAAAGCCTAACGAAGTACACCAAGTTCAAAGATCACTTCAAATTCTTCGCAGGGGAGAAAATCGAAAGTCAGCACCATGCAGTATTCTTTCTCTACTATACACCCATATTCATTTAAATCGCCTTATCTGAAAGCCTTATCCGTGAAGTCTAACCGAGTTATTTCATTCCATTCAACTGCCACATGGAGAGCTCATTTTGAAGCCTCCAAGGCAACTGTGAAACTTGTAAGTCATCAGAAACAACGTGTAGCTCATTCTTATGCTCAAATGAGGGTATTGCTTCATAAAAGGACTCACGATTTTTTCCTTGTTCTGTGAAGATGGTAATTGAGTTCACGGCTTCATGGTGCGTGCCTTGTCGTACTATGGACCCTTTCTTTGAAGCACTATCTTCCAAACTTGTGAATGTCGAGTTTGTCAAGATAGATGCAGACGAGCTTATGGTATGTGTGTAAATTTCCTTAAAATTTATGTGGGGGAAATATTGCTATCGGTATGTGATTGAGAAGTTCAGGGATACTAATCTAATGAAGAATCTGATAATTGCAGGGTGTGGCTAATGCATTTGCTGTGCAGACAATGCCGACTTTTGTTCTGATGAAGAGTGGTTTAGTTGTCGATAAAGTTACTGGTGTCAAGAAGGAAGAGCTTCAGCGTAAAATTGAGAAACACAGTTCTGCTTACCGTCACTACTACTAACATCGTTTGCAAAAAATTGGATGTCATTCAAGCATGGAAACAGCTAAGGAAGAGAAAGACGGTCTATAACTACAGTAATCAGCAATATAAAGTGCTAGAACAAGAGAGACAATGTATATTCGAGAAATCGGCATATCCCGCATGAGTATACTGGTTACGTAGGAGAATTGATACGTTTAACGTATCGAAAAAATAAGAAATACTTATAAAAGTAAAGGGAGAGAGTAGGGAGAGATATTTAGGGTTGAGAGAATTGTTATTTCACTGATTGCCTAATATTGAAATATTACACTGCTTAAATAGATCAACTGGTAAACCTAATCTAACGGGCCTACCCTACGAGCTAACTAAATGTATAATGAATAATAATCATAATTAAATAAACAGTAAACTAATAAATAACTAAATAAATAGGTAATATTGATATGTGACCCGTATTAAGAATGGTATCACCTTATAAAAATGCTGATCACTTGGGGCATATTGGCCGAACATGCTCCGTCAGCAGTAAAGTTATTTATATCGTTGTGGAACGAGGTTGTGACGAGAGTGTGAAACAAGAATGATAAAAGATAAAGATTGAACACAGATTTAACTTGGTTCACTAACGATCGCGTTTGCTACGCCCACGGCAGAGAAACCAGATGTGTTGTTACTAAGAGAGAAACCTGATTACACCACCTAATACACAAGGTAAATGATAACAAAATAAATAGGCCAAAGGAAACCTTAAAACATGCACTCAAAACAAGGAAACCCCGAACCAACTCGTACGAGTTGATCTCCTACTCGTACGAGTTACTGACCAGCTCACACGAGTACAAATCAGATCGCACGTGTTAGAATAGTGCCTTGAAGAGGAAAGTCGAACAATGGAGCAACAAGTGTCAAAGGAAACCAAGGATCAGACTTTGTTCCCGTGAGAACAGAATTCTGTTCGTGTGAACATGTTCCCGTGAGAACAAATTATGTTCGTGCGAACATGCTCCTGCGAACAGAGCGAATGTTCATGCGAACAACATCCTGAGGCGGCAATAAGGATGGAAATGTTCCTTATGGCCTAGGGTCAGTTTTGGGGACTATAAAAGAGTCGTTTGCGGTCCTAGAATCTTGTGTAAACATCTTTGGACGTTCTCCTCATTTGAATAAAGGTCTTTGTTGCCCGTGGACGTAGTTAGCTCGATTTGAGCTAGCGAACCACATTAAATTGTGTGTTTGCATCTTTTCTTGACTATTCGTGAGGTGAGAGCGATCGTGAATTGCATAACAACACGATTTGCTGGTCCAACTCGCACGAGATGTTGCTCCAGATCGTGCGAGTTGCTGCAGAGGATCTCCTTTCAAGGCATCCCAACAAACGACAAGATAATATCAGTGAGAAACAAACATAACTTGAAGTCACTCGTCTTGCAAGTGAGCCAGACAAGTGAGAATGCTCCTCCCTATCTTGGCTCACTCTTCTAGATAAGTTCCACGTCGGGCTCTGCAATTCAAAATACTAGAGGTTTAATTAATGGTACTCGGGCAAAAAATTACGCAGATGGTGCTGCGTTCAGGTATTTAACCGCTTAGATGAACCTCGGGACTATTTTCGGTATTCAGGTGGACTCCCAAAGTGTATTCAAATACTTTTCATGGATCTTGGCGCACAAATTACAGGGATTGACTATATGAGACCTTTAATTGTGATTGATATGGTGCACATAAAGAAAGAACCAGTTTAGTTGGTCATGTGCACAATGGTTGATATTGAGAAGGGTCAATTACTTATTACCCACTTCCAGTTTGGGGTAATGATCCATCTACCAGCCCCAGTTTCAAAACTATTTTATTACAACTTCAAGTTAGTAACTGTTAACAATCAACAATTGGGTTGTTTTCCATCCAATATTTTCCATCTAGTTAACAGCCATTGAAGGGTAATTTTTTCCTATACAAAAAATATAAAAACAAATGAAGTAGTAACTTGCACCGCCAAATAACCACCATCACTGCTAGGCCTGTCAATGGGCCGGTTCTCACCCAGAACCGACCCGACCCAACTAAGAAAAAACCAGAACCAGTCTACCCAGAATTATAAGAAAAACCAGTTAACCCAGACCCACCAGAACCAGATTTCAACGGTCCGGTTCTGGGTTTGAACCATATGCCCGGCGGGTAGAACCAAACCCATAAGTAACTTTGCGTTATCTCCGCTTAAATTTCTAATCTGCACGTCTCTCTCTGCTCCAAGACGAAGACCCTCTGCGAACTCCTACTCTAACGCCGCTGATGACTAACTCGCCGGAACCCACCATTAACACCACCTCGTCGCCGCCGTCCTTTTTCTCCACAGCACCCTTCAAGCCAAACACCGCCTACGATTCTTCGGTGGCTCTCACCGCCCTTGTCCTCCTCACTACCTTGTTCTTTCATGGGCCACCTCCACCGCTTCGCCGACGACACGAAAGACCTCTCCCGCCGTCGTCGCCTCCGTAGTCTCCGCAATCAACCGCCGAATTCGTCATCGTGCCTCTACCCCTGGAACTGCAACGCCAACAAAGGGTTCGATCCAATCCACCATCGAATCGCTTCCCCAGGTTACTTACGGTGGGGACGGAAAAGGCACCCGAACGAATGGGCAATCTGCTTGAGCGAGTACGAATTTATCAGTCGCGGGTCCATATGTGGCCTACTAAGTCCATGGTTCAGACCCACAGGATCTGGGTCTGTGATGGTTCTGGAACCGTGGGTCTGGCCATTTGACGGTCCGGTTCTGGGTAATCAGCTCGGTTCTGGGTCGGGTCCGACGCGGGTCTACCCGAACCCGATCCATTGACAGCCCTAATCACTGCCATAGCACTACCACGGCCGCCAACAAGCCCAGAAACCAATGATCCATTCCTAGATTTGGGGCTCAATATGAAAGTCAAATTGCATGGCTGAGGTTGTTGTTTGAAAAACTTCATAAGGTTTTTCAATTGAGAGAGAGAGAGAGAGATTAGGACGAGAACCATGAGTTCCCACTTTCAGATTGTGGGTTCGAATAAGGATTTTTTTCTGAATCTTGCAATTTCTAAGGTACAAGATAAAACTATGATGAGGATCAAACTCAACAACTAGAGAAAAGAGAGCTTACTGAATTTCTCCCTCTTGTATTCTTCAGGCAAATCTTCATCTAGAAATGGATCTTCATCATCAAATTCACTTCCCCTCCCGAGCATTCCAGATTTTTTTTGTTTTCTTCTAGTTTTGTGATCTCTGATCGTCGAAATCGCCACCCCTCCCAACCATTCCTAATTTTTCCTTCCTCTTCTCCTGGTTTCGGGATCTCTGATCAATTACCTCCGGTGGCCGGTCCATCATTCTCAACTTCAATCTCGTCGTCAACACATTCGATTTCCGCCGATACGAAGAGCTCGCGCTACTAGCCGCCATTTCCCATTCGGAACCGGTGTTCCCGCCGACGAGATTGAACCATCGCTTAATCGCTATCTCCTGGTTGAATTGGAGCACAAGAGTTTGTCAACAGAGGAGCACATCTTTTTCCTCGATGAATCCACGACAGGCGACCAAGAACGGAGAGAGGTAGAAAGGGAGGTAACATACCTCATTTTTTCTTCTTCTTCTCTTCTTCTTCTTCTTCTACGATCTGTTTCTTCTTCTTTTTTTCTTTTTTATTTTTTCATCAATTTACATTAAATAAAAATAGAGTTAGTAGGTGAAATAGTAATTGACACAAATATCCTTTTGTTCGTTACCTTTTTTGGATGGAAAACAACTCAGTAGTTGATTGTTAACAATTACAAACTTAATGTGGTAATAAGATGATTTTGAAACTGGATGTGGTAAATGGATTACTACCCCTAACTGGAAGTGGGTAGTAAGTAATTGACCCTATTGAGGGTGAGTTTGGGAATGCTTCTGCTGCCAGCATAACTGTTTTCCGACAGCAGAAGCAGTTTTAGTGTTTTTGGTAAAAATATAATTTATGCTTTTCCGGACAGTTTCTGCTGTCTCACAACAGTTTTCAGGAAGCAAGGGGGGAGATGCTTTTCCAAAAAGTGATTTTGATTAATTTATCTACAACCGGTTTTAACCTTATAATATTTTTAAAAAAGAATGGTTATCTTTTCGAAAATGACACGCGTCATGTATTTTTGTCATTTTACCCTCTCACAGCAACTTCACAGTTGATTTAGTTGGGTTTGGACGTAGGTTACACAGCGGAATAACAAAAATTTAATTCCTACTCAAAGCCCACCAAGGATCACAGGAAGAGACATTCATAACACGATGAAGGACATAGAAGATGTGTACCTTTTGGTTCGGTAGATCACACGAAGAATATGGTCCTCGTCTCTACAGTTGATCCACGTCTAGAGGTGAGATCTAGATTCTTCCTTCTCCTAGTGCTAGCTTGTACCGGAGGAAGAGGGAAGAACGAATCAAGCAACGGAGGACGAAGGAGGGTTTCGTCCCTCCTCTTGTGGTCGACGGGTAGGGCGGACGGGCTAGGGGCTTCGGCCTCTAGTCTTGCCTTGCTCTCTCTTTTCCTTTCTATCCCACTCACTTATGTTATGAGCATTAGTTGTGGGAAGGAAGCTAGATCATCCTTTATATAGTCCAACAACTCCTTGTTAAATACATAAAGGACCTTCCTAGTTCTACATGAACTTGGATTAGTCCCTTCCTTGCATATTAGTCCTACTAAGTTTAAAGGTGTTGCAAAGTGATCCTTCTCATTAATTAATCATATTAATTAATCCCAAATCTAGTTCAACTCTATATGACGTGTGACCCCATAGGTTTCTACTTAGTTGGTAGTAACTAATTACAGACATGGAGCGGTGTCTAGCAACACATCCATGCACCCACCTAATAGAAATAAGTCAGTGATCCCGACAAACCTTTGTGCCCAATATATCATATTGCACTATCCCTTTGTATCCATATCCGGATTGGACACGAGACATTTATAGTCACACTCGTATATCCAATCCATAGTTCCTTGATCCCGGGAATATGATTATGCAAGCAGATAACATCAATATCTCCATATTGATTTATCTGAGTCTGGCCAGACATTTAATAAGAACCATTCCTCGAGTGGCCATGGATATTTAATCCCATTATGTGGAAGGGACAAATCCTCTCTACATCACTACGATCTCTAATCTTGCTTCCTATCATGCCTGATAACTACCTTTATAGTTACCCAGTTACGGTGTAACGTTTGTTAACATCAAAGCATGATATTCCACAACTAGAGTATCTAGTGACTTCAAGTCTAAGGATTGCAATTATATTAGCATTACGAGAAGCGATTGTGACTTTAACATAATCCAATGTATCCTTCTCGTCGTGGGTCAATCCAGTATGCCATTACTCCTAATGCATACCCATGTTAGATTTGATATCTCCATATCAATCTACACACATACTAGTGTATATTTGATCGTCCTATTAATCAATATAATGGACTAGGGATATTTAAGATAAAAAACACATTGTATCTAAGGTCTTGATTATATTAAATATCACAATAAATAATAAATGAATATTCTAGCCAAAATACATTGTTCATGCTAAATATATATTGCCTCTAGGGAACCTATTCCAACTGTCTCCCACTTGCACTAGAGCCAATTTGGAGCATCTCGTATGCCTATAGATCTCGTGTGGCCTTCATGCTTTCACTGCGCAAGTGGTCTTGTGAGCGGATCTGAAAGATTGCCATCTTTTGGAATCTTGCACATCTTCACATCTACTCGATCGATCATATCACGAATAAGATGGAATCTCCTAAGTACGTGCTTAGATTTCTGGTGTGATCTTGGTTCCTTGGCTTGTGCGATCGCCCCAGAGTTGTCACAGTACAACTCTATGGGATCCACGATGCTAGGGACCACACCGAGCTCACTGATAAAATTCTTTATTTATACTGCCTCTTTTGCTGCTTCCGCAGCAGCAATGTACTCAGCTTCTATTGTAGAATCAGCAATTGTCCCTTGCTTGGAACTCTTCCAGCTCACAGCTCCTCCATTCAGGCAAAAGACATATCCAGACTGCGATCTGTAGTCATCTTTGTCGGTTTGAAAACTCGCATCAGTGTAACTAATTACACTTAGCTCTTCCTTACCTCCATATATCAAGAACGCATCCTTAGTTCTTCTCAAGTAATTTAGGATGTTCTTCACAGCAATCCAGTGACTCTCACCGGGATTGGACTGATATCTGCTCACCATACTCAACGCGTATGATACGCCTGGTCTAGTACACAACATGGCGTACATGATGGATCATATGTCCGAAGCATAGGGTATCCTACTCATGCAGTCCTTCTCAATCTCATTGGAGGGATAGTCATTCTTAGAAAGAGTGACTCCATGCGACATGGGCGAGAATCCATTCTTGGAATCTTGCATGTTGAACATCTTCAACACCTTGTCTATATATGTGCTTTGACTTAGGCCGAAAAGCTTAATAGATCTATCCCTATAGATCTTTATACCAGGTATATAAGCAGCATCTCCTAAGTCCTTCATTGCGAAACACTTTCCTAGCCAATATTTAACAGATTGCAAAGTAGGAATATCGTTTCCAATGATTAGTATGTCATCCACATACAAGACCAAAAATACCACAGAGCTCCCACTAACCTTCTTGTAAACACAGGGCTCATCTTCGTTCTTGATGAAGCTAAAATCTTTGACCGCGTCATCAAAACGTCGATTCCAGCTCCTAGAAGCTTGCTTTAATCCATAAATGGATCTTTGCAGCTTACAGACTTTATTGGCATTCTCTGGATCCTCAAAACCCTCTGGTTGTGTTATGTACACATCCTCGAGGAGGTTCCCATAAAGGAACGCTGTTTTGACATCCATTTACCAAATCTCATAGTCGTAGTATGCTGCAATAGCAAGTAGGATTCGAATGGATTTAGTCATGGCGACTGGTGAAAAGGTCTCATTATAGTCGACAATACCATGAATTTGTCTATACCCTTTAGCAACCAATCGTCCCTTATAGGCAAAAACCTTGCCATCCATGTCGGTCTTCTTCTTGAAGACCCATTTGCACCCTATGGGCCGAGCCCCTTCGGGTGGTTCCACCAAAGTCCATACTTTGTTGGTGTACATGGAATCTATTTCGGATCTCATGGCTTCTAGCCACTTCTTGGAGTCTGGGCCTTTCATGGCCTCCCTGTAGGATGCAATCTCATCATCCATGAGTGGCACGTCATCGGTCTCAGTCACAAGAAGTCCATACCTCTCTGGCTCATGACGCACCCTTCCTGATCTACGGAGTTCCTGTGTTACCTGAACATGTTCCTCCACAACAACTTACGGTTCCTGCTCATGTTCCATCATCGGTTCAGTGATTTGTGATTCTTGAATTTCTTCAAGTTCTATAGTCCTTCCACCTGCTTCTTTAGAGAAAAACTATCTTTCTAGAAACACGTCGGTCCGAGTTACAAACACTCTTTTCTCGGTGGGATTATAAAAATAATATCCTTTCGTTTCCTTAGGATATCCCACAAATTTACACTTATCCGCCTTAGGCCCAAGTTTGCCTGTTTGTAAATGATTTACATAGACATCACAGCCCCAAATATTCATAAACGACACTATGGGATGCTTCCCAGTCCATATCTCATATGGTGTCTTCATGACTGATTTGGATGGAACACGGTTAATGGTAAAAGCTGCCGTCATTAGAGCATGTCCCAAAAATGATATCGGAAGATCTGTTTGACACAATAGATGGCACCATATCCAATAGTGTGCGATTTCTCTTCTCCGACACGCCATTCCATTGTGGCAATCCGGGTGGAGTGAGGTGGGATATTATCCCACACTCTCTAAGATACTCATCAAACTCTTGGCTTAAGTATTCTGCTCCACGATCCGATCATAGAGCCTTAATACTTTTACCAAGTTGCATCTCTATTTCATTCTTGAATTCTTTGAACAATTCAAATGATTCGAATTTGGCCTTCATAAGGTATACAAATCCATATCTACTGAAATCATCAGTAAACGTAATGAAGTAGGTGTAAGCATCTCTGGAACATACATCGGTATGTATGAGTTCCAATAACTCACCAGTCCTCTCACCTTTCTTATTGAAAGGGGAATTTTTCATTTTTCCTAATAAACAAGATTCGCATGTCTCATATGATTCCAAATCAAATGAGTCTAGAAGTCCATCCTTATGGAGTTTAGATATGCGTTTCTCATTTATATGGCCTAAACGACAATGCCACAGATATGTAGGATTTAAATCGTTAGTTTTAATCCTTTCAGTATTTATGTTATAGATTGGACTATTTAGATCAAGGATATACAATCCATTAGACAAATGCGCACTACAATAGTGCATACTATCAAAATAAATGGAGCAGCACTTGTTCTTTATTGAAATAGAAAAAACCCTTCTCGTCCAAACAAGAAATGGAAATAATATTTCTGCTCATAGCAGACAGATAAAAGCAATTGTCTAATTCTAAAATAAGTCCAGAAGGCAAAGATAGCTCATAGACGCCTACAGCTAATGCAGCAACTCTTTCTCCATTCCCGACGCGCAGATCTATCTCCCCTAGCCAATCTTCTACTTCTTTTCAAATCCTGCACATTTCGACAAATGTGAGAACCACATCTAGTATCCAATACCCAAGATGAAGAAATAGAAAGATTGACGTCTATAACATAAATACCTGGTGGTGGTAGAATCACTATTCCAAGTTTGTTATCCTCCAGATATTTAGGGAAATTCCTCCTCCAGTGACCAGGCTGGCTGCAGTAGTGCCATTCACCTTTAGCCACGCCACCACTAGGCTTTAGGGTTTTCTTGGATTTTGCAACTTTCTTGCGCTTTCCTTTGGAATTAGAGGCAACTCCTTTGCCCTTACTCTTATGCACCGTCATTATGGCTTTGCCCTTGCCTTTAGTGATGCTCTGTTCAGCTGTCTTCAACATGTTCAACAAGTCTAGCAGAGTCTTACTGATCTCGTTCATGTTATAGTTCATGATGAACTGATTATAACTGTCAGGCAATGATTGCAAGACAAGATCAGTGGCCAAATCTTGGCTAAGCGCGAATCCCATTCTCTCAAGGTTCTCAATGTACCCGATCATTCGGAGCACATGAGGCCCTACTGGATTCCCTTCTGCAAGACTACTTTTGAACAATGCTTTGGACACCTCATAGCGCTCATGCCTTGCCTGTTCCTGAAACAATTGTTTCAAGTGTATGATCATATCATAGGCCTCCATGTTCTCGTGCTGCTTCTGAAGCTCAGCAGCCATGGTGCAGAGCATGAGGCAAGTCACGTCGTTAGAATCATCAATATGTTTCTGACGTGCCCTTACATCTGCTAGAACAGACTCATCCTGTGGTGGGGCTAGAATTGGAGTGTCCAAGACGTACATCTTCTTTTCTTGCTCAAGGACAATCCTTAAGTTTCTGTACCAGTCAAGGAAATTTGTTCCAGACAGTTTATCCTTCTCAAGGATAGATCGTAGGGATGAAGTCAATGTGTTGTTGTTTGCCATTTGGAATTCTACAAAACGAGAAATGTGCAATTTTAGTATTTTGAAAAATATAACTATATTCAACAATGGCTAGATCATTAAATATAGCTCCCACTATTTTTCTCGGATTAATAGCCCTCGCCATTATGGCGGCAAATATCATGTTAATTTTCTAGTGGGTCGAAGATCCCTTTTTCACTTCTTCTTGAGTTTGCTTTGGCAAGTCACCCAGGAATTGGTTATTTAGCTAGGAACCATTCCAATTGCATCCCATGCAACTCTTGATCCAATTAGGTGAATAACTCTTTATTTTTTATCCTTTAGATAACGCCTAATTGCCATGCCTCTAGGTTCATCAATCCAATTGAAGCTTACCCAGTTGTGTCCAACCTCTTGCTTCAACATAAACACATTACTAGCTTGTGTCGTCCGCAACACATCATGGTGAATTAAAATCTCCTCGCTTTGGCGAGCCCGACTTTATTAGACCCTGATCATGAAGGGTGCTTAGGCAAGAGAAGGCAAAACGCAATATTCCATTTGAGGGATTTAATAGTCGTTATTAGTTTGGTTGATCCCATCAACATGATCTACTTATTTGGATTGGGCAATCCACAATAAAAGACCATCCTTGTTTATTATTATCTTGTTTATGTTTTGCTAGTATCGCCATACACACAAAAATAAATAACAAGACTTAAATAATAAGCATCCACAAAAAGAAAAATAACGTGGCATGGATATGGCCCCTAGACTAAGATATCATCAAGCCAATGATAATATCTATTTTCCCTAAAGTGACAAGCTCATCTCCATGTGCACCACCATAGACGCGCGCCTAGGGTGAGGAGTCTTCATCGTCTTTTGGCTTCTTGGTTCTCCGGTCTTCTTCTCCATGCTCTTGGCTATCATCAAAATATTTCTAATTCTAGCCTAACATCTAGAATGAATAAATAAATAAAACCTCACATGTTGAGGAGAAAAAACGACTCGCAGGACGTAAAACCTAATTAATTATTACATTAATTTGATCAGCTCGCAGGCCGTAAACCATACCACAAAAACATAAAACATCCACAACTTAGGCCATATTCATCCACCATGCAACAAAGCACATAATACAGTTAAAACCAATTTTTAACGCGCTTGTTCAATTTTAGTTGTTTTGGACATACTAGGGTCAAAACGGTCCAAGATGTTCACCAAGGGTATGGCCAAACCAACCAAGGAACCGCCACACTAGCCCTGGGCCGGCCGGCCCCTAGCCCACACGGTTAGGCCGTGTGCTAGGGTGCGTCAGCCCCCTAGGGCCGTGTGTATTGGACGGCAAGCAAGGGAGGGGCGGTTCCCTTATGGGGCTGCTCCTTCCCATTGAATTTTTTCCAAAATAATTCCTTCCTTTATTGGGTTGTTTCCAAAACACCCTTTTTTCCTTGATGCCCAAGTTTAATTGTTTCCATACTCGAAAAAACTCTTTTCCAAGCATGTTTCCAAACCCTAGTTCTTGATCCAAAATTTCTCACATCCTATGTGATTAAACTCACTAATTACACATCCAATGTTAAATTAGATCTTGTTTATTGCATCTAATATGCCAATTAATTTCAGTTTAGCGTAATATGAATAAAATGGCGTAAAATTGAAATCGTAACACATAATATCATGTTATGCACTACGACATGTGGCTCTGATACCACTGTTGGGTTTTGACGTAGGTTACGTAGCGGAATAACAAAAATTTAATTCATTTTGTGAGTCCACCAAGTATCACAGGAAGAGACATTCATGACACGATGAAGGACATAGAAGATGTGTACATTTTGGTTCGGGAGATCACACGAAGAATATGATCCTCGTCTCTACGGTTGATCCACGTCTAGAGGTGAGATCTAGATTCTTCCTTCTCCTAGTTCTAGCTTGGAACGGACGAAGAGGGAAGAACGAATCAAGCAACGGAGGACAAAGGAGGGTTTCGGCCCTCCTCTTGTGGCCAACGGGTAGGGCGGACAGGCTAGGGGCTTCGACCTCTAGTCTTGTCTTGCTCTCTCTTTTGCTTTCTCTCCCACTCACTTATGTTATGAGCATTAGTTATGGGAAGGAAGATAGAGAATCTTTTATATAGTCCAACAACTCCTTGTTAACTACATAAAGGCCCTTCCTAATTCTACATGAACTTGGATTAGTCGCTTCCTTGCATATTAGTCCTACTAAGTTTGCAAGGTGTTGCAAGTGATCCTTCTTATTAATTAATCATATTAATTAATCCCAAATCTAGTTCAACTCTATTTGACGTGTGAACCAATAGGTTTCTACTTAGTTGGTAGTAACTAATTACTGACATGGAGCGGTGTCTAGCAACACATCCATGCACCCACCTAATAGAAATAAGTCAGTGATCCCAACAAACCTTTGTGCCCAATATATTATATTGCACTATCCCTTTGTCTCCATATCCGGATTGGACACGAGACATTTATAGTCACACTCGTATATCCAATCCATAGTTCCTTGATCCTGGGAATATGCATATGCAAGCAGATAACATCAATATCTCCACATTGGTTTATCAGAGTCTGGCCAAACATTTTATAAGCACCATTCCTCGAGTGGCCATGGATATTTACTCCCATTATGTGGGAGGGAAAAATCCTCTCTACATCGCTACGATCTCTAAGCTTGCTTCCTATCATGCCCGATAACTACATTTATAGTTTCCTAGTTACGGTGTAACGTTTGATAACATCAAAGCATGATATTCCACAACTAGAGTATCTTGTGACTTCAAGTCTAAGGATTGCAATTATATTAGCACTACGATAAGCGATTGTGACTTTAACATAATCCAATGTATCATTCTCGTCTTGGGTCAATCCAGTATGCATTATGAGTCCAGTATGCCATTACTCCTAATGCATACCCATGTGTTAGACTTGATATCTCCATATCAATCTACACACATACTAGTCTATATTTGATCGTCCTATTAATCAGTATTATTGACTAGGGATATTTAAGATAAACAACACATTGTATCTAAGGACTTCATTCTATCAAATATCACAATAAATAATAAATGAGTATTCTAGCAAAAATACATTGTTCATACTAAATATAGATTGCCTCTAGGGCACCTATTCCAACATATTTTACCAAACACAAATTACTATATAATATTTCACAACAACATTTAAGTAATATTTACCAAACTTTATCAGGAATTCACAACAGCTTTTCCGCAGTATTTTCACACAACAGCTTTCTATCACCGCCACAGCATTCCCAAACTAGCCCTGAGACACACAGCTATCCCTTGCATGAGGACTGGTGGAATGTGTTGGAATAGATTCCCTAGAGGCAATCTTGTTTAGTATGAACATTTTTTTGCTAGAATAATCATTGTATTATTTATAGAGATATTTAATTCTTCCTCCGTTTCTTCTCTTTCTCTACGCTTTGACTTTTTGACTCGTATCTGGGTCACTTTGACCGGTGATTTGGATCGCAAAACGATATAATTTCTTGATAATTTTTTTACCATGTTATAGAACAACTTTTATTCTACGACACCATGAAAAAATTGTCAAAATATTAGATCGTTTTGCTATCAAAATCACCGGGTCAAAGTGACCCATAGAATAGTGACAAAAAGTCAAAACACAGAGAAAGAGAAGAAACGGAGAAAGTATAATGAAGTCCTTATATTAAAAATGTGTTGCTTATCTTAAATATTCCTAGTTGATTATATTGATTAACAGGACAGTCGACTATAGACTAGTATGTGGGTAGATTGATATGGAAATATCAAGTCTAGCACATAGTTATGCATTAGGGGTAATGGCATACTGGATTGACCCACAACGAGAAAGCTACATACAAGTTATGTAAAGTCGCAAGCGCTTCTCTTAGTGGAAATGATATTGTGGTTCTTAGACTTGCAGTCACTAGATATTCTAGTTGTGAAATATCGTGCTTCGATATTATCAAACGTAGCGTCTTAACCGGGTAACTATAAAGGTAGTTATCGGGCATGATAGGAATCAAGCTTAGATATGGTAGTGATGTAGAGAGAATTTTTCCCTCTCACATAACAGGAGCAAATATCCGCGGCCACTCGAGGGGTAGTGCTTATAGAATGTCTGGTCAGACTCAGATAAATCAATATGGGATATTGATGTTATCTGCATGGATAAGACTATTCCCAGGATCGAGAGACTATGGATTGGATATACAAGTGTGACTTATATGTCTCGTTTCCAATCTGGATATGGTGACAAAAGGATAATACAATACGGTAACATTGGTCAAAAGGTTTGTCGGATTACTGACTATTTCTATTAGTTAGGTTGCATAGATGTCTTGCTAGGGCGGCTCTATTTTAGTAATTGTTACTACCAACTAAGTAGAAACATATGGGGTCACACTCCCTATGGATTAAATCGGACTTGGGAATTAATTAGTTAGACTAATTAAATAGAAAGGATCAATGCGCAACCACATGCAAACTTAGTAGGACTAATTTGCAAGATGGACTAATCCATGTAAGGACATGATTAATAGAGGGGCTAATATGTAGTTAACAAGGAGTTATTAGACTATCTAAAGGGACTCCTAGCTTATTTTCTCAAAAGTGTCATAATTGGTATCACACAAGAGAGAGAGAACAAAGCAAGGAGAGAACCAAGACAAGGGCCGAACCCCGTCTACCCCCTCCTCACCGTCGGCCACAGAGGTGTGTCTCTCTTTGGTCTCGTTTTGCGTGATCTTCTTCTTCCTCCTTTTTCCCTAGCTAGCACAAAGGTGTTGAAGGATCCGGAGACAATCCTATGAGTGGACTTCATAGAGACGTGGACATCATTTCACGTGAAGTCATAAAGGAGACAAACTAAGGTACACATGAGTTTCTTCCTTTACCATCGTTATGATTTTTAGTCCTGTGATCCTTGGAGGGTATTAAAAGGAATCAATTATTGTTTATTCCGCTGCGTAATCCGTATCAAAACCCTACTGAATGCGAGAACAATGAGGTGTGGAACTGGTTATTATCAAAACTACTCGCCATTAAGCAAGATCAATGTGGCCTAAATTTTATTTCAGACCGGCACTAGGCAATAAATAATGCAGTTAAAAACGTGTAATCTCTTTCCAACCATGTCCACTGCTATCAACACAACAAAATGAACGCGCTAGCGCATTACAAAACAATGAAGTGGGAGAAATGTTATTGGCAAGACACACATACATTCGACAAGGGGACCTGTGAGACATATTTTTTAGACATGGGGATTGAGTGCTCACACTTTAATAGCGTTAACAAGATGACAGTTGAAAGTTACCTCCACAATGCAGGATTGGAGAAGTGGGTTATGTCATAATGTAAAATAGCAACACAATGGTTGAATGGTTCCTCCAAAGACATGGAGAATGTGAGAAAATGGAAGGGTGGTTTTGACAATGAAATTGGAGACACAAATGTTGGGAAAATGGACAAACTGTATAAGGTTTCAGGTATGTCCCATTACAAGCATAGTCCAAGGTAATGGCCTGAAAAATCACTTGGTGAACTTCGCGCCTATAAATGTTATGGAACACTTCTCGTGCGGGGAATACCAACAGATTTTGCTCCCTTGTAACACCCCCCCCCCCAAATGACCAAGCCGGAAGTCCGGGGGGTGTCACTCCGTACCGGAGACAAATCCCGGATATAAGGAGATTTAAACAGTGGATCTCAAGCAAACTAAATTAAAAGTTAAACATTAAAACTTTATTACAAATGAGTTCTAATTTTTAAAAATGAAGTGACTAAATGTCTAGGTAATGATTTGTGTCCCCCGCTAAGCCAAATTCTCATCATCTAGACCTGTGGTGCAGAAAAACAAAATGGAAACACCACAGTACAAAATCAGCAATAAATACTGGCAAGCAAACACCCAAGCATGTAAAATGATTATGAGGCAATTTATAAAAAAAACAGTAACCAACTTTTCATGGCGTATTTTTTCTTTAAACACAGTGGAAATAAAGTTTGACCCTTGTAAGAAAACATGAGAGTTTCCAATTCCATTGTATTTTATCAAAACCAGTTTATTATTCCAGCTGGGAATCCAAACCACATATTATTTATTTTTCATTCACATTATCAAATCCAAAACCACATTGTTCATTTGTTATGACGGGGAGAGAACCAACCATCTCGCAAGCATCCAGGACCTTAAGTGTCGACACCCCCTAAAGACTCTTGCGGCTAGATGGGTGAGTACAAGGAGCTATCCGGGGCATTGCAACCGGATTAAATAAAAATAATTGGATGCGTGAACGAAGTCAACACGCCCAAGCTAAAAGTAACCAAGTAATAACCCCGCACAACTCTTCCACTTTACGTTATCATCCATTATTATATTTTTATGATATTTTCAAGGAAAGCATTCAACAAGTAAAATCATATATTTAAATGGCACATAAAACATAAATTTATTTTTGAGACAAGTAGGAAGAAATCATTTGACACGAAGAGAGTTAGGAACACTAGGCCTGGCATGTTTACTCACCTCAAATGCAAGCAACTACAGCAACTCAGTCGTAGTACTCAACGTACCCTTCGTCCGAGAACTTGCCGCCTACAAGTTAACAATATTCTAATTAATTACAATATTCTAGTAATGTAAGTGCTAATATATGACATGTGACGCTCAACGATTTAGGTTCTTATACCAACCCAACAATCCCAAGTAAACCCGAAACACAAGTGACTAGGACGATCGGTTCTAGGTCAACAACACCATTCTACTAGCCGGTTCAAGTTTAGCATCCACCAAGCTATTTAATTTAAACAAAGAGATTACCAAATAACTTGAACTTATATTATACTTTGTCACAAATCAAAAATTCACTCAAACATATGTACTTAGTGTCAACGTCACAAAAGGATTGTTAAAACTCCCATAATCCAACTAATTTCAACGTGTAGACACTTTAATTTAAACCCATCAGCATTAGTGACAATTTCTGCAACTTTTGGCGACTAAAAACAGCCCTATAACGACGAATTCCAACCCTTTAGCGACCGGAAAGATTGTTCAACAACTCTAGATCATCAAAATAAGTGTCTAACGGTCTCGGTTTCAATTCCAATTTCATTACCCGACGATTACAACTCGCCTTACCAACCCAACACATCAAACAAGTGATAGTTTCTAGTTAATCCTATTGTTTCGGATTGATTTTACCCCCTACATAAACTAGGGTTTATGGGTAATCATGAAGAAAATGAATAAAGTGATTCAAGATGCTCTACGCGGTGAATACGGGGATCAAAGCAAGTTAAACGAATCTGAAATTAACGAACAACTTGCTACTTACGTGAGACGTGAGGAATTTGAGAGATTGAGTGGCGGAGATGAAGGCGGCGCACAAAGGAGATGATGACGAATCTGCTAGAGCCATTAAATGTCAGAAAAGTTCAAACTAGAACGGATGAAACAGAGAGAATCGGACAGAGGGAAAAGAATAAGAAAAAGAGAAACTGAAAATAGATAAGATAAGAAGAAAATAACGAAGAACAGGGCACTGGACGTGGAAGAAGGGAAGGAGAAGAAAAAGAAGAGATAGAGAGAGAGAGACGAACCTGAACAGAGAGAGAGAGGCGGCGACGGCGCTTGAATGTCGCTGCTGCTACTGCTGTTCCGTCGGACAAAGGAGAGGCAGAACGAGCGTGAGAGAGAGAGAGAGAAAGGGGCTGGGTTTTTTTTTCTTGATTAACTGATCGAGAGAGGGACAGAGAGAAATCGTGAGAGACAGAGAGAGATTGAGAGGATCGGATGATGATGATGATGAATTTGAAAAAGAAATCGATGTGGATGGAAGAAGATCGGATTGCATCCGGTTGATGAGGAGAAATCACGTCAGTTGTGATTTTGGGTGTAAAAAATGATATCAATCTGATAGAAAAGACACTTTCACACCACTAGTTTAGGCAAAAAGACAACCACCACCCCATAGTTTAATTAAAAGGCACTAAAAAGTTTAGGTAAAAGTCACAAAGACCCCCAAATGCTAGTAAACACTTATAATTAACTCCCAAAATTGAAATTTAACCCCCAACACATATAATAATATTACAAAATACCCATAGTCACAAAACGGGGTATTTCATCCCTTGTGTAGATGCGTGTTCTTGTTGTATTAAAACTCGGGAAGCTTGGCAATTACAATGGGAAACAAGACATGGAGGTCATGTACAACCATACTAGAATTTACTACTCCCTTGAATATTTCCAAAATGCCTACAATTGAACAATTCACGCTGTTTCCCACCACAAAGAGTGGGACAAGACCGCTTTACCTACAGAGATAAGATCATTCCACCTATTGCCCCCGAAGAAAATGGTGACAGCAGGGAGTTAGCATAGTTTTAAATTTCGTTCCGTTCTGGAGTGTTTTGACTTATTTGTACCGTTTCGGTCTTACAAAGAAACATAATTGTTACTGGTACATACCGGGTTGAAATTTGGTGTGTAGCGGTATGTTTCGGCCGCTTTCGGATGTTTCAAGATGTTTGGGACGATTTAAAAAAATTCGAGTGGATTTCTGTAGGGGTGAGTGTAATTTAAACAAGATTTGGGCCTTCATATAAAGTAAAAAAAAAAAATCCATACAATTATGTTGATATTGAACATATATAGTTCTCTATGTATTTTTTAATTCGTTCACTCACATTGTGTACTATATCATTAGCTTTTTTGATTATAGTGCTTTTAGACATTAGAATTTTGAACTCTGAGTTTCGTATTATTTAGTTATTCAAGAATTGAGAACTTAAACACTCGCAGTTTATTTTGAGTTTGATTTTTTTTTACATATGTGAACGTGTTTTTGTGTTAGTGTATTACATATAAATGCATTATTGTATTTCTAGTTTATTGTGTCATATGAGAGACTATGAACAATTTTATTATGGACTATGGACAATATATACATATACATGTTTTATGATTTTTTTGCAAATAAGAATAAAATTTGTAGCATTCTGAAAAATATAACACTTTAGAAAAATTGTATAAATTTAGAAAATTAGTCCGAAACGAATCACCGGAAAATATCAGTGCCAAAATGTTCCACTTACGTAACAAAAACGAAACGACGTCCGGTACGGTATTTCAAACTATGAACAGGAGGCCAGATTCAAGCCCTTCATCGAAACCCTATTTTCAAAGCGAGGACATACAAATGTGACATGTGCAGTCGAAAAGGCCACAAATAAAAATTGCACTTAAGAACCCTAAGATGTTATATCAAAATTGAAGTGAAAGATATCAATTTCAGCTTGGACTAAACTGCAACTCATGCCAAACTGATGACATGAACTGAGAGTGTTCAGTGACCGTTGGATCAGAAGGGGAAGAGTAGCAGCTGCCGTTGGATTTGCTTGAACGTTAGTTTTTGAATTTTCCGTCCCTTAAGTGGAACGGTGTCGTCTCAATAAGGCAACAACCATCAGACTGCGTGGCACAGTCTGATTGGCTCTTGCTTGCCAAGTAATTGGTGACTAGGCTAGGTTGTTATTAGTTTTAGTTATTTGCATTTACCTCCCCCCTTCTATGTGGGTATATATATAGAGCAGAGCTCTCTTCATTGTATTGCAAGCTTTGTAATCGGAAATTATTAATGAAAATGGAGATTTCTCAGGTTCTAATATGGTATCAGAGCTCGGTTCAGCTCGCTGGTACGACCTAGGGTTTCGGATCTGAAGCAACAAGGGAGGGTGCTGTGATTTGAAGATCACAGAGATAGGGCTAGATCTGTTTGTGCTGCAATTTGAGGTTGTAGCCGATCTGGTGTTTTGGAGATGGCGACCGATGGAGAGTTCGGTGCTAATGGCTCGCAACGAGGAGCTGGGAGAGGTATGAATCTGAGCACAGAAAGCTCTTCTCCATTTTTTATAAGTAATTCTGAAAATCCTGGTAGTGTGTTGGTTTCCCAAGTCTTAACTGGAGAAAATTTCAATACATGGCATCGATCTATGCTTGTAGCTCTAGAAGCTAAGAAAAAACTAGGTTTTGTTAATCGAAGCATTGAGATGCCAGATCCAGGGAATTAGCTCTATCCACTTTGGAAGAGATGTGATGGTATGGTGATTTCATGGCTGCTTAGTGCTGTTTCTAGGGGCATTTCTGGAAGTGTTGTGTATAGAACAACAACAAGGGAGATATGGGTGGATTTGTTTGAGAGATTCTCACAGAAAAATATACCTAAGATTTTCCAATTGAAAAAGGAAATTAGCTCCTTGAAGCAAGGAGATATGACTGTTACAGTCTATTCACAAAATTAAAAACTCTATGGGATGAGTTAAGTAACTACAAGACAGTTCTCTTTTGTGAATGTGGTAGAGTGCAGAGTTCAGTTGAGGAGGATTATGTGATGCAGTTTTAAATGGGGTTAAATGATTCTTATACTTCTGTAAGAGATCAATTATTGTTGACAGATCATTTGCCAAGTATGAACAAAGTTTTTTCTAAGGTTGTTCAGCAAGAGATGCAATCACAAATTAGTATACCTCAGGTTTTGAATCCAATGGCAATGTATTCAAGTAATCAACAGAACGTGGCTATGTATTCAAATTCTATGCCACCTAGAAGTCCTAAGGAGTATGATGGAGCTGGATACAACTCCACTCAAGGTTCTAACTCAAGTGTTCATGGCAATTACAATGCTAAACCTACTTGCTATCATTGTGGAGGTACTGGTCACATTAAATCAAAATGTTGGAAGTTACATGGTTATCCTACTAACTATAAGCCAAAAGGGAAAGCTGAAGCTCACAATGTGATTGGATCCAAAAGTGTCAATGCAGATGTGCAGTCCTCCACTCTTACACAAAGTCAATGTCAACAGATGATGAGCTACATCAATAATCAAATGCAGAATCTAAATGCTAGTCATAATGGGAATACAAGCTCAGGGAGTTCTCATGGTATGGATAGTCCTCTTCAACAATCTTCTCCAAGCAATGCAAGTGAGAACAGCTACAGTCATCATTTTCTGGGAGGGGTAAGCTCGTATTCTTTTCAATATAATTTTTCACCAAGTATCATGTTGCCAGATTCATGGATTATTGACAGTGGTGCTACTGATCATATGTGCTACAATGAGTTTTTTATGCATAACATGATCCCTGTGAAAGATACATGTGTTTATTTGCCTAATGGAGATAAAGTGATGGTGTCATCTATTGGCAAAGTGAAATTGAATGATGATCTGGTTTTGGAAAGTGTACTGTATGTACCTGACTTCAAGTTCAATTTGGTGCCCATGTCTCAATTAACAAATACACATAAATGTGTTTTTGTGTGTGCTAAAGATACTTGTATTATTGAAGAAATTGAGACTAGACAAGTGTTGGGAGTTGGCATCAAGGTTGGGGGTCTCTATCTCATCCAAAATGGAGGAAGAAATGATGAAAGAAATGCAGCTTTGAGTTTGAATGCTTTATATGAGAAAGTGAGTTCTGAGATATGGCATAAGAGATTAGGACATCTCTCAGATATGAAGTTGAAAAGGATGATGAGGTCTTTAGACTGCAGAAATAAGGTAAATAACACTCATTGTGATATTTGTCCTTTAGCAAAACAAAAGAAGTTTCCTTATAAGATAAGAAGGAACAGGTCAAATGTGTTATTTGAGCTCATACACTGTGATATTTGGGGTCCTTATAGGACACCTACACACTCTGGGCACAGATACTTCTTGACACTTGTTGAAGACAAGAGTAGAATGACATGGGTGCATCTTTTGGTTCATAAATCTTAAGTCATTGTAATTATCCCTCAGTTCTGTAAGATGATTGAGACACAATATCATACATCAATAAAGAAGTTCAGAAGTGACAATGCGAAAGAGCTAGGATTAATTCCTTTCTTTGCTGAGAAGGGAATAGTACATCAGTTGAGCTGTGTTGAAACTCCTGAACAAAATTTTGTAGTAGAAAGGAAGCATCAACATTTATTAAATGTGGCTAGAAGTTTAAGATTCCAATCTAATCTCCATGTCAGGTTTTGCGGTGATTGTGTTCTAACTGCAGCATATCTCGTCAATAGAGTGCCTACACCTATTTTGGATAATAAATCTCCATATGAAGTTATGCACAAAACTTTGCCTGATTATGAGTTTCTCAAGGTGTTTGCCTGCTTGTGTTATGCATCTACTTTGAAGCAAGGAAGACACAAATTTGACCCCAGGGCAGACACATGTGTGTTTATTGGCTATGTCTTTGGAGTCAAAGGTTACAAGTTGTACAATATGAAGACAGGCACATTTCAAATTACAAGAAATGTAGTTTTTCATGAAGAAGTCTTTCCTTTTCAGAAAGTTGTTGATTTGAGGGGAGCGGTGTTTAATGATTTTACCTTACCTGCAGCAGTAATGGAGAAAGAAGATCATGACATTCAGCAGAATGATGAAGTCATTGAAGAGGTCTTAGTAGAAAATGACAACAATGAAACAACAACAGTTGATGTCTCAGCTCCAAGAAGATCAGGGAGACAGTCTAGAACTCCAGCTTATCTGAGTGAATATGTCTTGTCAGCTCAGAGATCAAGCTCAATGAAGAAAGATACACACATTCCTAAGCCTATTTTTGAATCAGCTAAATTCTCTGAGGTATATGGTCACTATGTAGCTCAAGTTTCAGTAATGAAAGAACCAGAGAGTTATGCAGAAGCAATTAAAGACTCAAAGTGGATAGTTGCCATGAATACAGAGATCAAGGCTATAGAGCAAAATCAAACCTGGATTTTGACAAAATTACCACCTGGACATGATACTGTGGGCTGCAAATGGGTATATAAGATTAAGCTGAGAACTGATGGGTCTATAGAGAGGTACAAGGCCAGGCTTGTGGCAAAGGGGTATACTCAAACTGAAGGAATAGATTACATAGAAACTTTCTCACCTGTGGCAAAACTACCTACTTTAAGATTTTTTTAGCTATAGCAGCTTTAAAAGGATGGCACATTGTGCAACTTGATGTTAATAATGCATTTCTGCATGGAGAATTGAAGGAGGAGGTCTATATGGATCTATCAGAGGGATATGACCCGGGGGTGGATAAAAGAAGACTGGTTTGCAAATTGGAGAAATCTCTATATGGTCTTAAACAAGCTTCAAGGATGTGGTATAGTAATTTTTATAACACTCTTATTGAAATTGGTTTTACTCAGTGCAGAACAGACTACACTTTGTTCACCAAGAAAGTAGAAGGACATTTTATTGTCTTGCTTGTGTATGTGGATGACATTGTGATAGCTGGGGACAATGCTCATGTCATTACAGCTCTTAAATGCTCTTTGAATCATAAATTTCAGCTCAAGGATCTGGGAAACTTGAGATATTTTCTAGGTTTTGAGGTGGAAAGAAATGACAATGGAATTCTCCTATATCAAAGGAAGTTTGCAGAAGATATACTGCAAGAATTTCATTACCTTGATTGTAAAGCTGCTTCTATTCCAATGGAGCCAACTAACAAGTTGCAGAGGGAATCTGGAGATGTTCTGAAACCAGCAGATGTCATTGTTTATAGAAAGATCATTGGCAAACTGTTGTATCTATGTCATACAAGACCAGATATGTGTTTTGCAGTACACAAGTTGAGTCAATATGTTTCACAACCTACAAGTGCTCATATGAAGGCAGCTCATCATGTATTGAGGTATCTGAAGTCAAATACTGGTCAAGGTCTATTCTACTCAGCTACAAGCAACTTGACAATTCATGCCCACACAGATGCTGACTGGGCAGGGTGTTTGGATACTAGAAGGAGTACAAGTGGTTATTTGGTTTACATTGGTGAATCTATGATTTCATGGAGGTCAAAGAAGCAAAGCATTGTTGCTAAGAGTTCTGCAGAATCTGAATACAGAAGTCTCTCAGCAACAGCATGTGAGGTACAGTGGTTTCTGTATTTGCTTAAGGATCTGCAGTGTGAATTGCTCACCATTCCCACCATCTACTGTGATAGTGCATCAGCAATTCAGATAGCTGAAAATCCTATCTTTCATGATAGGACAAAGCACATTGAAGTTGACAGTCATGTTGTGAGGGATATGGTGCAAAAGAAAATCATAAGTCTCAAATTTGTGCCTACTTCTCATCAGTTAGCAGATCTCTTGACAAAGCCTTTACCATCTCCTATCTTTCACTTCCTAGTGTCCAAGTTGGGAGTGTTGTCCCTGCACTCCTCAACTTGTGGGAGGGTATCAAAATTGAAGTGAAAGATATCAATTTCAGCTTGCACTAAACTGGAACTCATGCCAAACTGATGACATGAACTGAGAGTGTTCAGTGACCGTTGGATCAGAAGGGGAAGAGTAGCAGCTGCCATTGGATTTGCTTGAACGTTAGTTTTTGAATTTTCTGTCCCTTAAGTGGAACGGTGTCGTCTCAATAAGGCAACAACCATCAGACTGCGTGGCACAGTCTGATTGGCTCTTGCTTGCCAAGTAATTGCTGACTAGGCTAGGTTGTTATTAGTTTTAGTTATTTGCATTTACCTCCCCCCTTCTATGTGGGTATATATAGAGCAGAGCTCTCTTCATTGTATTGCAAGCTTTGTAATCGGAAATTATTAATGAAAATGGAGATTTCTCAGGTTCTAATATGTTATTTTAGTTGTTTATATCGATAGAAATTGTTGGAGCTCTTTCCTTTGTTATCGATAGAAGTTGTTGTAGCTCTGTTGTTTGTTATCGATCTTCAATAGCAAAACAAAAGTTTCATTCCATAACAAATACATATTACACAGTTCTAATATGATGTCTTGCCCTTCATCATACCCTTTGCCGCCGCCTAGATCTGCGATGCAGGGATGTTCGGCCACCGCTCTAGTTCACGGTGGCTCTGGTTCGTGTGGTTTGGCCGGCCATTTGGTGTTCTTCTAGCCATGAAAGAAGAGAAGATTGGAGAAGATGTGATGAAGAGATCCCCCCCCCCTCTCTCTCTAATATTATCAGTAGAAAATGGGGAGAATGGATAGTTGGTTGGGTGAGGTATGGTTACAAAAATACAATAAAAACTTACAAAAATGAGGGAAGTGAGAAGAAAGAGGCGAATCAGCCCAATATTCGGAGTAAGAAGAAAGATGCGAAGGGAGGAAGTACATGTTGTGAGTTTTATAACTTGGCGAAATACACTTTCACCTCGTAGGTATGACACAGGGACACTTTCACACCTTCCAGTTTAGGAAAAATTAAAGAACACTTTCACCGCTTCGCTGTGCAATATTTCTAGACACCTACACATCTTGATTAGGACATGTCCACCCGTTGAGGCACCAGCGCAGAAGGCAAGAGGATCTGGGTTTCTGGGGCAAGACACTGTTCACTGTTTTTTTAGGCCTGTTTCCACCCGTCTGGGGCGGACAAGAGGCAAGACACTGTTTACTATTAAAAAAAAATTGTGTTTTAGTAATAATTTTACTTATGCAATAAAAATACTATGTTTCAATTATTATAAGCAGTGTAAAAAAATATTTAAAATTACTCTTGCAAATGAGTTCAACGGTCACATTTTTAAAAAGTGCCAACGGTCACATTTTTGCAAATGTTTTTTTGTTGAGAAAACACATTTTGCAAATGTGCTCTCTCTGTTTGCAATGCAACATTTCCCCAAATATTTTTCTTTCCCGTCTTTTTTTACAGTTTTTGTAATGTTTAGTTGATACAGTTTTGTTCAAGTTTAAAAACTTATTTTTTCTTCAATTTCTTGGAAACAGTTTTCAAACTGTTATTTCCCCCAGATTTTTGCAAACTATTTTAAAACTGTAATTTTCCAGTTTCGTGATTTTTTCTGAAACTGCTTTCTTTTTTTTATTGTTTTTTGCCAGTTTCTGAAACCAGTTTTTTCTTTTTTATTTTTGAAATGCATTCAACATTTTCATTCATCATAAACAATCACAACTACAATGGATGAAACGATGAAATACAAGTTAATATTACATATTTCGTAATCCTGCCTACACAATTTGTCAATTTCTAAGAAGAACAAATTTGTAACTATCGCTTCAAACGGTTCTCGAATTTTTGTACGCTCCAACAACACCACCGATTGGCTCAAGTGCTTTTTCTCCTTCATCATACGGAGCAACGAGAGGGGTGAAGAAAATAATCCGTCTATCACGATAGCAGAATTCGGACTCCATAAGAAATCCATAGCGTAACTGCAAGACCATGCGACACATGACGCCACACTTATGCGGTAGATTAGTACCTTATTGTAGATAAAAATTGAACTTAGGCGGTAGTTGGTCGCTCTATGGCGGAAGAGAACCGCTCCTAGGCGGTAGTTGGCCGCTCCTTGACGCAAGAGAACCGCTTCTAGGCGGTAGTTGGTCGCCCCTTGGCGGAAGAGAATCGCTCCCACACGGTAGTTGGCCGCTTTAATGCGGTAGTTGGCCGCCCTTTGGCGGAAGATAACCGGTCTTAAACGGTAGAAACTGAAATACATAAATAAAATAACAAATTTTGATAACAAGAAGAAGATCACGGGCCTCGGCGGCGGCGAGCCCCTATGATTGATGGCAAACAAAAGAGCAAGTATGGATATCACAAGCGAGAGAGGAAAAGTTTTGTGTTCTTGAGAGAAAAAAGTTAGAGAGAGAAATTTTTTATTGATAATTGAAAAAAGTTTACATTAGTTTCTTGTGAAAAAAGTTTTTTCAAACTGTTTGAAACAGTTTTCTTTTTTTAGTTTTTGCAAAGAACAAATTTAACTGTTTTTTAGAGTTTTTCAAAACAATTTCTGAAACAGTTTTTTTTTTTCAATTTTTTACAAAACAGTTTTTCAATGGAAAACTAGTATTTGAAAGTGAAACTAATATTTGAAGGTGAAAAGTGAATGGATTGTCTTGGTGGTGTTGGGGCTAGAAGGCAAGATAAGAGACTAGAATTGTCTAACTCATTGTCTTGGGGCAACTCTAGCCTTTGCAAGAAAGTGTTGGTGGACAGGTGAATAGTGAAAAACTGGAGGTTGGGAGGGCTAAAGTGAGGTGATGCCTTGACTTGAATGGCTTGGTGGACCGTGAACATGCCCTAAGGTGGGAAATTTGTCCTAAACACTACCATTTGTGGCGACCTCTCACTGAAAAAACAGCATCACAAACAAATAGTGTACTTGTCTTAAAATTCCTTTGTGGCAGGCCCATAACGTGTGTTGGTTTTGACACCACAGAGGCACCACATTACTAATGTGTTATTAAAACTAGCAATTTTCTGATAAACGAAGTATTGTCTAAAGTCAGGTGGAGCGGACCTAGAATCATCAGACAAGTAAAGTTTGACAAAATTTTACTACTACTTACATGTCAATGCGTTGTTATTGGTGCACAATAATCTAGTACTTCTTTTTTGAGAGAACAATAATCTAGTACTCAGTACACTAAAACCCTTATGATATGGTATTACGTTGCACAAGAATCAAAACAAACAAAGCCGTAGACTAATTGGGGAAGGTAGTACTTAACTTTAGTGTAGATGCCATTTAATTACTACTAGATTAATTTGATTGTAGATCTCGAAATTTATTGCGTTTGATAAGAGTAGTACTTAGTAGTAGTAGGAAGATTGATTATGGCAAGTTGGCTCTGACGACTGCCATGACGCATAACGATGTGCTCGACACGGCCATGCATATCTCTCTTTGACTCGTGTACTACTACCTCCGTTTCTTCTCTATCACACCGGTTTGATTTTTGTCACTATTCACTGGGTCACTTTGACCCGGTAATTTGAGTAGCAAAACGATGATGTTTTACGATTATTTTTTATGGCGTTGTAGAGTAAAAGTGATGAAGTTTTACGATTATTTTTTATGGCGTTGTAAAGTAAAAGTTGCTCTATAACACGGTGAAAAAATTATCGAAAAATCGCAACGTTTTGCTATCCAATTCACTCGGTCAAAGTGACCAAAATACGAATCAAAAAATCAAACCGGTGTGATAGAGTAGAAACAGAGGTAGTACTAATTAAATTATTATTGATCTTCCCACCTTACTAAAGCTTGTTCAGTCAAAGTCTTTAATTCCATTTCATTGTAGTTAGAACCGATCGTTCGGACCCCAATATGACGTAACTCATTCACCGGTATTTGCCTCGGTTGAAACTGTGGATCAGTTTGATCTTCACAATCTTTTACAGTAAATCACCTTGGAACTTCGTATATTGAAACATTACATAACATATGGGGAGTGTGTTTGCATTGAAGAGATAATATCGAGATTTACAGTATACAGGAGGAGTTCGGAGGGAGAAGACGAAGAGGTCAAAGAGAGAAGAGTGTCGTGTCAGAAGATCGGGATCGAGCAACAAGAAATTGTTCCAAAGGCTATCGCAGAGTCGTCGCAGAGCCTTGTTCAGATCTAGGAGAAGTTTTATCGATTGCTTTGAGGGGAGGAGTGCGCCATTGATGAGAGGAGCGCCTGACTATGCACGACTGTGAGAGGTTTCTGAGAGAGAAGCACGGATAGAGGAGTCTAATGAGTGTCTTGTGAGTCCAATGTGTATCTCTCGTAATTCAATATAATTAATTCAGAGCACATGTAAGTGGATACCCTACTTCGATTCAGAAGAGAATAGAAGACCGACCTCTCCTTAATTAGCAACCAAATCCAGTCCCGTAGATCGCAAATTTCGGCCTCCAATCTTGGCCTAGTTGATTCTGGTACAAACTAGACTCACTAGAGAAGACACCACCATTAAAGAGTTGAATGCCAAGAACTCACAAAATGAGCCACAAACCCACCAACTTATGGGGTGGGATATGCTGTGGCTGGTGTTAACCGGTGGCGGCGAGTTTCGATCTTGAAAATAAACATCATGTTATTATTTGGGCAGAGCTTATAGAACGATGAAATCGACTAAACAAGACCACACGAACACACACGATATAACGTGGTTCAGTAGCGATGAGGTAGCTACCTCCACAACCCGGAAACTCCAATTTTATTGAGAGAAATCCACGAATACAACTCACACCATGTGGAGCACGACCTATAGCCTTTATATAGGCATACTATACTGTTTGTGCCTAAAGAAATACCAAAACCGAGCTAAACGAACAAGGAAACAACTAATGGCCGCCTCCAGGATTCTCTTCTCACGAAGACCTTTGGACGAAGGTCCCGTACTCTTCGCACGAAGAGTCTGCTACTGCAAGTTACTTATTTCGTCTCGTGCTCCTCCGTTTGGTCCGTTTCTCACCCGCTTCTTCGCCAACTCCTCGCTAAGCCCAAGTACATTCAAGGCACCTTGATTCCCAACACATCCATTTAATGAATCAAATCCACAAGCATGAGGCATAATCTAAAATCCGTAATTAATTGTCTCCATAAACCCTAGGCTATCGCTAGAGCGTAGCAACTTGTTTAGCTACTCATAGAACAAACAAACGACATGAGGTTTCTAATAAAATTGATAACAAGAGAGATGGACAAAACCAAACGGACAATCCGGCTCGAATCTGTAGCTTCCCAATCGTCACCTCCGTGTTCCTCTTCTCCTTTACTCTTCCGTGTAATAATTATTCCATGATAGGGTTTTAAAATAAACAAAAATATGCATTAAAATCTCAGAAGTGCGCGTCCCCTTGGACCATATCGTGCGATCTGCCTCCTGCAGTTTATACGATATAATGGTTTTTGTCTTTGCGTTTTCTCCATCTGATCGTGCGATATGGGGAGCATTGGTCGTGGATCAGTTCAAATCATGTGATATGCTTGCATGATCACCTAAAACAGTGAGTTTCCAACCTTTTCTTGTACGAATTTTGGCTAAGTATTTTTCTCTCTTCAAAGCATAGACATCCTTGGGTAACTTAGAAACAGAAAACTGTTTTTTCCTGTTCTTCTAACCATTTTTGCTTCTCCTTGTCTCCATCAACCCAGAAGCATGGTTCTATTTAATCATGCATGCGCCCTTGTGGCGCAATTCATTAGAATGGAGAGCAGATCTCACCTCTTCTATAGTCAAACTGTCCTTAGTCGCAATAAAGGACTGCACAAAGTTCTCATTTGGTGGGGGTAACAATACCAACAAAAGAAGTGCGGCATCCTCATCATCCACATTCTCGTCAATATTACGTAAATCTAGAAGAATCGTATTTAATTGATCAAGGTAATCTTTGAGAGTCGTATTCATAGAGTTAACAACCACTGCTTGAGGATCAGATTCCAGGTGAGTCGCTTCTTCATGTAGAGCTCTCCAAATTGGCCCATAAAGAAGTTGTCGTTGTCTGATCTGCGACCTCTGTGATAACGGCATTTGATAAGCACATCATAATGTTTAAATATGCCTTCTCTTCCATCATCCTATACTCAACGTTCATGACTCCCTTTTCCGCGGTCAAAGAACACCATATGTCTTGCGATTTCAAGAAGGCACACATATTGATATACCACGGACTGATGTCGTTCCCTCATGTAAATCTATTGATCTTCAACATCGATCCGGACATCGTTCTTGGTGGATCTTGAACCGTAGTCGTGTGCTCCACCTAGATCGCGAAACCCTACATTTGATTTCACCAAGCTGTGAAATCATGTCTCTTTAGCTCACCTTGATCTTGAAACACCGACAACCAGGCTCTGATACCAATTTGTTATGACAAATCCACCTCACGAAACGATGAATGAATAAAGAAGAACACGGTATTTTAATTGATTTGCTAGCGAAAGATTAGCTGACTACGTTCACGGCAGAAAAACACAATTTATTTCACAAAATGAACAATTACAATGAATTTTGCATATGAATTATGAAACCACAAAGGTTCCTTATACAGTGCTAGGAAATCTTCAAGAGGCACATGGACGACAAACAAAACAAGTCCAAGCCACCACCTCAAATTGTAAAATAATTACTTCAACTAAAAACATTCAACAACATGTATCTTGAAATTTGACATGTTAATCGGAGAAATTGTATTTTTCTAAACTAGAAGGGATGAAACTATCTTTGCAAGAAACTTGAGGGGTTGAGAGTGTCTTTTACCCTATAAAATGAAAAGAGGTTGTTGAATCTGGTGGTTCAGAAGACCCCCGTGCCTAGTTTCTCTTCCCATGACAACTTGCATGACGCACCGCATACATTAGAGTTCAGACCTTTCTCTAGATTGTGCTTTTGAGATTTGTTTCTGGGTCAAAGTCAAACGTACACACACCCACCTCTTTTCACATCTAACCATCCCATTCCCACTATAAATACAAAATGTTTATTACACAGTTTCTCATTCCCAAACCAAAAACACTTAAACAACCACCACAACAACAACATCAACACATTGCATAGCCATGGCATCATCAAGTGACATCAAGCTTATTGGAGCATGGCCTAGCCCATTTGTGAACCGGGTTCAGATCGCCCTCAACTTGAAGTCACTCAAGTTCGAGTTTCTCCAGGAGGAATTCGGCAAGAAGAGTGAGCTCCTCCTCAAGTCGAACCCGGTTCACAAGAAGATCCCGGTTCTCATCCACGGTGACAAGCCCATCTCCGAGTCTCTCATCATCGTCCAGTACATCGACGAAGTGTGGGCCTCCTCAGGGCCCGGGATCCTCCCCTCTGATGCCTACGATCGCGCCACTGCTCGCTTCTGGGCTGCCTATGTTGATGATAAGGTACATTTATTTTGGTATTTTCTACACTACATGTTCATCATATACAATGTTCTTGTTAATTGTTTGGTTAAAATACACTTCACCCCCTTAGCCTTGCCGCACAGACAGTTCCGCTTAGGGGCGGAGCTATAAAATACTAAGTACTGAGGCACAATTGTATATATCAAAAAAAGACAGGGCACTTTCACTTTACCTGGGGCACGATTGAAAAATTCTATAAAATACAGGGGCAAAAATGTTATTTTTGGAAATTAGGGTGCGGCACCTGCTTACCGCCCCTGGTTCCGCTCCTTTCAGTTTGGGAAAAGACACCTTCACCCCTCTAATGTGCTAAACTTGAGCACATTTACACCACAACATCTTATTCTCTCATTCCACAAGGACAACTTTGTCTCAACAAACCACTGTCAAACCTCAGGCACTTATCTTTTGGGAACAGTCTCACAATTAGAAAATGTAAGTCTTGAAATTTAGCACACCTGAAATATGAACATGGCCGTTCCCGAACTAGAAGTGGTGAAAGTGCCTTTACATCAAACTTAAGGGGGTGAAAGTGTATTTTACCCTAATAGTTCCATGAAATCTGTCGGTCAATAAGTAGAAACGGTTTTAGATAAAGACATGGCCACCTAACACTTTGTGGCTGCTGAGGCGTAGGCGAGAATTCAAGCCGGGGCCCTAGCCGGTCAGAACGATGCTTTAACGTGTAGTATTGGGTAAAAGACACTTTCGTCTCTTCAGGTTTGACATAAAGACACTTTCACTCCATATTGTTAGCGAATTGACACTTTCTTCTTTTCAAAGTATCAAATTTCAGGACAGTTGCACATTCTAATGGTGTCATTCCATGCTTTAAGTAGAAAATTTGTCCCCAAAACTATTGTTACTGATTGTGCCATCTACAGAGCGTGTAGATGGTCTGAAATTTGGCACAATGAAAGTGTTTTTGTGTCAGCATTTATTATCTCTAGCCAAATAAAAATGTCGATCTCATCCCATCCATGGAAAATCAACTTTCTAAAATCTAGTTTTGTTTTCAATACATCCATTCTTCGGCTAAATGTCAATCCCTTTTTCTATTTATTTGTGCAGAGCCGCTGGCTTGTGTGTGGCTCAACTAAATAAGAGCTGACAGAAGTTAAATAAGTGGGCTCATAGGTTTTTAGGACTCGTGAATCATGAGCTCCGAATCCTTAAGGTCTAACCCCTACCTCCCGGCGAAAAGGCCTACCCCTATTCCCTATAGTGTGAATTTTCTGTCTCCCGTTAAACACTCGGATGCATAGGTGGTGGATCACAATGATCACACTTATTCTATTGGAGAGATTAAATGTCACACTAAAAATGGACGCAAGTATCCTGCCTAATTTAAAGATTTATAGTTAAAAAATGTCAAATGTAACCTAATTTCCACCATATAAACAAATGTTAATTTGGTCTATTTTGAATTAACCTCATTCATTTAAATCATGTATTGGCTGTACAGCTCTTTCCAGCACTGAGGGATCTGCGAACTGCCGAGGGAGAGGCAAAAGCAGAGGTGGCGCAGCGCCTGGTTGAAAGCCTGGCATTGCTGGAGGAAGCTTTCACCAAAAGCAGTGAAGGGAAGGCTTACTTTGGTGGCGACAATATCGGGTACGTAGACATTGCATTTGGGAGCATATTGGGATGGCTCAAAGCAGCTGAGAAAATGACTGGTGAGGCGTTGCTTGATGAGAAAAAGACCCCAAAACTCGTGGGTTGGTCCGAGACGTTCCTAGCCCATGAAGCCGTTAAAGACGTGGTGCCCGAGGCGGGGAAGCTGGTTGAGATTGCCAAGATGTTTCAAGCCATGGCCAAAGCTAAAGCTCAGTAGGTTTGGTAATATTTGCTCAAGTTTGGGGGGTAATTGTGGAGCTGAGATAGTGTTGTTTATCCATTGTAATCTTTGCTCGATTTAACCGAATGAATAAGACATGTTTTTCATTTTCTATTAACCGTGGCATGTTTGATATTAATCTGAATCCATCAAATCAACAAAAAACATGTTAGTTGATTGCTATGAATGGTCTGAGTTTTATTATTACTAGTCGTTGGCTCGCGCTGTTCACATGTTCTCATGAACTTACTATTTCTAACTCAAGCCCCCATGAAAATAATACATATCAGTTTCGTTTTCAGTTGTGAATTCACACAACTATATTAGTTGAATTTGTTAGTGCATGAGAAATTTGACATAACTCTTCGTTTAATATTAGAGCTGATGGATCTGGCATGATCGGCTCTCAAGATAAATATTTGGGATTTTCTATTGTTGGTCTTTGACTTGAGAGAGAGCAAAAATCATCTAGCACTTAACTCACAAAGTTACAAGAAATAGAATCATATTGAGCAAATAATAACATATCATCAGTAAAAAGCAAGTGGGTGAGCTCAGGACCTTTGGAAGTGATTGTAATACCTTTCCATATCCCTTATTAGCCACTTGGTTAATCATGCTAGTAAGTCTTCCAAAACACAAAAAAAAGGTATAGGGGGAGAGGAGGTCTTCTTGTTTCAAACCCCTCCCAGCCTTGAACTTGGGGAGGGGTACCCTATTCCACAAAACAGAGTAGTTCACAAAGTAATGAATTTCATGACAAGCTCAATTAACTTTTGATCAATATTAAACAACACAAGAGTATCATGTATGAACTTTCAAGACATCCTATCATAGGTATTTTCAAGGTTTATATTGATGGTTATGCCACCTTTTTACCCTTTCTTTTTCTTGAGACTGTGTATAATTTTTTGCACACTAATGATGTTATCGATAGTGTTCTCCCAGGAATAAAGCTACTCTGAGTAGGGGAGATGAAACCATTCTTCAGTTGTCTAAATCTGTCAACAAGGATGTTAGTGACAATCTTGAAGGACACATTACTTAACCCTATAGGTCTGAATTAGGTGATGGGATAAGTGTAATGAAAGTGTCACTCATCCCTTCAGGGATTTGCTTGGTATGGAAGATACGTTTAGTGTTTTGGATCACTTTGTCCCAATGGTATTTCAACACTCATGGTAGAAGGCAGCATTGAAGCCATCAGTACATGGACTTTATTCCTATTAATACTTTTAATAGCCCTGAGAATAGTCTCATCATTAACCACCTCAGTGAGTTTTTGGTTCAGATGTTCTCTAATCTTTCTGACACTACTAGAGTACTGAATCTCAACATCATCCCTATTCTCGTCATTTTCTGTATAAATCCGGGTAGTAGTTAACAATGTAGGATTTGAGATCAGATGGGTTAGTAATCCAATTTTTATTACTATCTTTAAGCATGTTAATTCTATGTATACTTCTTCTAACAACAGTAGACATGTGGAAGAACCAAGTATGAATTTCCCCTTTGCCAGCCATTTAGCCCTAGACTTCTGTGCCAGAGATCACGCATGTACTTCTTTGCTTCATAATAAGTTGATGGAAGAGACTCGCCCTCTGGAAGAGCATCTTTAATTAGTTTAAGATGTTCTTCGAAGGATTTGTTGCTGTTATTATACTTTATCTTAAGATGGAGTAACTTCACAAGGAAAGACAACTTTGAATATTTTTCACATCCAGGATATAACTCGTTCTCTGCATCTCGTAGCAACCTGGAGAATGTTTCTCTTTCTTTCGGTTCCCCAGAATTGAGAGAACCAGATTCTTTCTCATTGCCATTCCTATTTTCAAATGTTCCTCTAAAAACATCATCTATCATTTCAGCCATGTCACTGTGAGGGTGTTCAATATCATCACCTTCACCATTGTTTAAATTGCTATCAAGGTCAATGTCTGATTGAAATGGCTCTCCGTGATGTACCCACCGGGTGTAGTCTTCTAAGATTCCATGTAAGAATAAATGTCTCCTAACCTCGGGTAGCTTTCTAAAGTACATGTTACTACAGTCATTACAAGGACACCGAATTCGACCTTGCTCATCAGCGTGACTGGTGGCCACATTGATGAACTCCTGAACGCCGTGGGAGTACTCATCACAAAATTTGTCCTCAATTTTCATCCAACTTCTATCCATAATTAGTTTCCTACATGTTGATTCAGATATATAGATCAGATCTTTAAGGAAAAGATTGCAGATTATTAGTGTTTTTCAAAGAAATATCCTTCTATGACAGTACAAAACCAACACAGAAGACAATTTTAAGTTTTTAACACCAAAAAAAAAGTGGTTCATGTGAGTCAGGGATTTCGAATTTGAGGTCTGTATCGCATCTTTCTGATTACAGATATACTGAACATACGAAACACATACTACGGAAAACCAAATTATTTACTGGCGTAACTTGGCCGTATGACTAACATGTGATTCACATTCTCATGCTCTAATTTTCTCTCAAATCCACAAAAACAAGAAAAATCTTGGGCAGATCTCACATGGTTCCACATATTATAAAGGAGTATAATAACCCAATAAACTAAAACCAATATTTGGAAACTGCTAAGAAATTTGGTAATATATAGAAGTCAAAATCCTTAATGACCTCAAAGTTCCTCAGTACCCAGTGTTTTACTCTCAGACTATGATATAAGGTAATGAAAAAATACAGTAGTAACCTATATCTGGATGAAAATATGGATATTAGAAAACAAAATTTATATAATTACACATATTAGAATCGTAAAAGAACAATTGAACAACTTTGATGAGAAGAAGAACACATTACCGTAAGGAAGAGTCGAATCCGCTGCAACCCTTTGCGAAAAATGCTTCGGTGCTGAAAATATAAATAGAAAAGTACAAAATTCATATAATTACAAAAATCATAACCGTAAAGAACAACTGAACAACTGCGATGAGAAGAACTCATACCCGTAAGGAAGAGTCGAATACTCTGCAACCTTCTGTGAAAAATGATTCGGTGACACCAGTTTGTATAGGAGAGGAGTTTGTGGATAAGTCTCATCTTCATCGTGAATTCCGAATTGGATGGAGATGGAAGAGATCGAGGAGTAGTGGGAGACCTCGTGTTTTGGCGGGACAACAATTCCCCTTCCCTCCCTTCCGCCCTCCCTCATCTTTCACAAGCTCGCCTCTTTTCATCTAGGGCACATAAAACATTAGGAAAATAAATGAGTAAAGTTGTGAATGAGTTTCTCAAAAAATGACTAAGTCCAGGTGAGCTTAGGCCCACTCTTACCATGCCAAGGAGCTTACACTCATGGATGTTCTGTTGAAGGTAATCATTCTTTTGCAGTTGCTAATAGGTTTAAAATTCTTCCTCTTAGAAATACCTGTGAAATCATTGAAATTCCCTGCCAAGAGTCAGGGTTTAACAATGGAGACATCCACATTCCCAATATCATTCTACACAGTGTCTTTGTTTGCTTCCACACGACTACCATACATACATGATCCAACCCTTATGGTAAATCTTGCTAATTCTAGCATGGTGGGAGTTCGTCCCTAATTGTAGCGTTTGGAACAAGCTTTCTAACTTCGAATATGAAAGGACGGAATCAAAGATTTATAAGGGTCTAGATATTTTGCACATTGTAACGGTACTTTTATAAACTGGAAGAGGCGAAAGTGTCTTTTGTGTCATTCCTGAGGGGTGAAAGTGACTTTCCCCAGCTATATTAAAAAAAGAAAAATGTCATTATACAGAAATTGCGTGATGCATCACGTGACCAGACCCGTGCCTAGTTTCTCTTGCGATGACAGGTTCCATGACGATTAGAGACCTCTCTCTGGATTGTTCTTCAAGATTTGTTTATGGGTCAAAGTCAAGCGTACACACCCACCTCTTTCCACATCTGGCCATCTCCATTGGCCATATAAATAACAAGTGTTTGCTTCATAGTTTTCTCATTCCAAACCCAAAACATCTCAAGAACTACCAACGAGTTCACAACAACAACAACATACACATCGCTTAGCCATGGCATCTTCAAGTGACATTAAGCTTATTGGAGCATGGCCTAGCCCATTCGTCAACCGGGTTCAGATCGCCCTCAACTTGAAGTCACTCAATTTCGAGTTCCTCCAGGAGGAATTCGGCAAGAAGAGTGACTTACTTCTCAAGTCAAACCCGGTTTACAAGAAGATTCCGGTTCTCATCCACGGCGACAAGCCCATTTCCGAGTCTCTCATCATCGTCCAGTACATTGACGAAGTGTGGGGCTCCTCCGGCCCCAGAATCCTCCCCTCCAATGCCTACGATCGCGCCACTGCTCGCTTCTGGGCTGCTTATGTTGATGATAAGGTACATTAATTTTTTTTGGTATTTTTTACACTCCATGTTCATCATATGTGAGAAATGTTTTAGTGCTCAAAAGAGTATCACGCGGTGTTGTATTTTCAATCACAATTCACCATTATACAAACAATCAGTGAATGACACATACTCATTGATGTAGAGCACAACGTTGTGTTGTTTTAAAGCACCAAAAAAATCCTCTCATCATATACTACCTTGTTCTTGTTAATTGTTTAGCTAAAAGACACTTCACCCCCCTCAGATTTGATACAAAAAAAGTTCCGCCCCTTTGAGTTTGTGAAAAGACACCTTCACCCCTTTAATGTGTTAAACTTGAGCACCTTTGCACCACAACCTCATATTCTGTCATTCCACAAGGACAATTTTGTCTCGACAAACTACTGTCAGACACTTATCTTTTGGGAACAGTCTCACAATTAGAAAATATAGGTGATGAACGTGCCCATTCCCTAACTAGAAGTGGTGAAAGTGCCTTTACATCAAACTTAAGGGGGTGAAAGTGTATTTTACCCTAATAGTTCCATGAAATCTGTCGGTCAATAAGTAGAAACGGTTTTAGATAAAGACATGGCCACCTAACACTTTGTGGCTGCTGAGGCGTAGGCGAGAATTCAAGCCGGGGCCCTAGCCGGTCAGAACGATGCTTTAACGTGTAGTATTGGGTAAAAGACACTCACCCCTTCAATTTTGACGTAAAGACACTTTGACCCCATCTACTTCGGGAATTAAGACCTGTCTTCTTTTCAAATTATCAAATTTCAGGACACTTGTACATTTTGACCGTCTTATTCCATATTTTAAGCCAGCAAGTTTGTCCCCGAAACTACTGTTACTGATTGTGCTAGCTGCAGGGCATGTAGATGGCCTGAAAGTTGGCACAATGAAAGTGTTTGTGTCAGCATTTGATATCTCTAGCCAAATAAAATGTCAATCTCATTCATGGAAAAATCAACTTTCTAAAACTGGTTTTGTTTTCTATACAACCATTCTTTGGCTAAATGTTAAATTGGTCTATTTTGAACTAACCTCATTCATTTAAATTTTGTGTTGGCAATTTACAGCTCTTTCCGACACTGAGGGATCTGCGAACTGCCGAGGGAGAGGGAAAAGCAGAGGTGGCGCAGCGCCTAGCCGAAAGCCTGGCATTGCTGGAGGAAGCTTTCGCCAAAAGCAGTGAAGGGAAGGCTTTCTTTGGCGGCGACAATATTGGGTACGTTGACATTGCTTTTGGAAGCATATTGGGATGGCTCAAAGCAGCTGAGAAAATGACTGGTGAGGCGTTGCTTGACGAGAAAAAGACCCCAAAACTCGTGGGTTGGTCCGAGACGTTCCTAGCCCATGAAGCCATTAAAGACGTGGTGCCCGAGGCGGAGAAGCTGGTTGAGATTGCCAAGATGTTTCAAGCCATGGCCAAAGCTAAAGCTCAATAGGTTTGGTAATATTTGCTCAAGAAGTTTGGGGGGTCGAGATAGCGTTGTTTGTCCATTGTAATCTTTGCTCGATTTAACCGAATGAATAAGATATGTTTTTCATTTTCTATTAACCCTGGCGTGTTTGATATTAATCTGAATCGATCAAATCAACAAAAAGATGTTAGTTGATTTCTATGAATTGTTTTTATTATTACTAGTCGTTAGCTCGCGATGTGCACAAGTCCTCATGCACTTACTATTTCTAACTCAAGCCCCCATGTAAAAAATACATATCAGTTTCTAACTCAAGCCCCCATGGAAAAAATACATATCAGTTTCGTTTTCAGATGTGAATTCACACAACTATATTAGTTGTTGTTAGTGCATGAGAAATTTGACATAACTCTTCAATTAATATTAGAGCTGATGGATCTGGCCTGATTGGCTCTCATATTAGGGGAGATAAATATTTGGGATTTTTTGTTGTTGGTCTTTGACTTGAGAGAGAGAAAAAATCATCAAGCACTTAACTCACAAAGTTACCAGAAATAGAATCATATTGAGCAAATAATAACATATCATCAGTAAAAAGCAAGTGGGTGAGCTCAGGACCTTTGGAAGTGATTCTAATACATTTCCATATGCCTTGATTAGCCACTTGGTTGATCATGCTAGTGAGTCTTTCAAAACACAAAAAAAAAAAAAAAAATGTATAGGAGGAGAGGGGTTCTCCTTGTCTCAAACCCCTCCCATCCTTGAACTTGGGGAGTTGTACCCTATTCCACAAAGCAGAGTAGTTCACAAAGTAATGAATTTCATGACAAGCTCAATTAAGTTCTGATCAATATTAACAGCACAAGAGTATCATGTATGAACTTTCAAGACATCCTATCATAGGTATTTTAAAGGTCTATATTGATGATTATGCCACCCTTTTACCCTTTCTTCTTCTTGAGACTGTGTATAATTGTTTGCACACTGATGATGTTATCGATAGTGTTCTCCCAGGAATAAATCTACTCTGAGTGGGGGAGATGAAACCATTCATCAGTGGTCTAAGTCTTTCAACAAGGATGTTAGTGACAATCTTGTAGGACACATTACTAAACCCTACAGGTCTGAATTAGGTGATGGTCTCATGGTATCAACTTTAGGGATAAGTGTAATGAAAGTGTCATTCATCCCCTTCAAGGATTTGCTTGGTATGGAAGATATGTTGAGTGTTTTGGATCACTTTGTCCCAATGGTATTCCAACACTCATGGTAGAAGGCAACATTGAAGCCATCAGTATCAGGGACTTTATTTCTATTAATACTTTTAATAGCCCTAAGAATAGTCTCATCATTAACTACCTCAGTGAGTTTTTGGTTCAGATGTTCTCTAACTTTTCTGACACTACTAGAGTACTGAATCTCAACATCATCCATATTCTCGTCATTTTCTGTATAAATCCAGGTAGTAGTTAACAATGTAAGATTTGGGATCAGATTGGTTAGTAATCCAATTATTATTACTATCTTTAAGCATATTAATTTAATGTATACTTCTTCTTACAATAGTAGACATGTGGAAGAACCAAGTGTTCCTTTCCCCATTTAGCCCTAGACTTCTATGCTAGAAATGCTCCTACGGGTCCAGGGGCTTGTGTACTCAGACACAAGATCTCTGTTAAGTCTAAACAAGTTATGGTTATAGTACCTAGGAGAGCTTTCTTTGCACCATTAATTCTAGCAAGCTTAATGTGAATGTTCCCAAAAATATTAAAGTTCTAGTCTTTAAGATGGGTTTTAATCGCCTCTAGAGCTTCCCCCAACGTAACATTATTATTTCAATGCTTAGAAATAACTCTATCAAAATCAGAGTGGGAGAGTCACAGTTCTCAAACCTAAAGGGTTTAACGAAGTTAGAAGAAATACTAGTGGTATCCAAAAGCATTGGGGAGTGATCTGAGTACATCCTGGGCGGACAAGTGACCATGCTAGAGGAAAAATTGAGCTTCCACTCCTTGTTACATAAGGATCTGTCTAGCATTTCTTGGGTGTTGGTAATTCCTTCTCTATTGTCTGTCCAGTGAGCTTTGGCTTACTCTTACCATGCCAAGGAACTTACACTCATGGATGTTTTGTTGAAGCTAATCATTCTTTTGCAATTGCTGATAGGTTTAAAATTGCTCCTCTGAGAGGTACCTGTGAAATCGTTAAGATCCCCTGCCATGAGTCAAGGTTCAACAATGGAGACATCCGCATTACTATTATCTTTCCACATAGTGTTGTTTGCTTCCACATGACTACCATACATAACAGACATGATCCAACCCTTATGGTTAATCTTGCTAATTCTAGCATGATGGGAGTTCGTCCCTAATTGTAGCTTTTGGAACAAGTTTTCTAACTTCGAATATGGAATGACGGAATCAAGATTTATAAGGGTCTAGATATTTTGCACATTGTAATGGTACTTTTATAAATTGGAAGAGGCGAAAGTGTCTTTTGTGTCATACATGAGGGGCGAAAGTGACTTTTCCCAGCTATATTTAAAAAGAAGGGTAAAAGAAAAAACTACCCTCCATTTATGGAGAAAATACATTTTCCCCCTAATTTATGGGGAAAGTACCATTTGCACCCCTGTCAGTGGATGGAGGGTGGACAAATACCACCCTTCTGTTACAATCCGTTAGTGGAGGGGTGCAAACTGACTTTTTGTGACCATTTACCCTTATTGATTGTGGAAAAATACCACCATAGTGTTCATCATGTTTTTGATGTTCTTGGTGCTCTTGATTTGTGTTCTTGTTCACCACCACCACCACCACCAACACCACCACAACCACAACCACCACTGAATCCCCACCACGAACAACAACAACAACAACAACAACAACAACAACAACAACAACAACAATACCACCATTATCATGGCCACTGAGACGGCGTCCAATCGGCGGCGGAATTGACACGGTGAACTCAATCGACTTGATAGATCCGATCCGGTCGACTCTGGAGGATGAGAAGGTGGCTCCGTCGCCGTCGATGGTTCTAGAGGAGGCGAAGAACGACCTTGCCAGTCCAGAAACTCGGTTCAAAAAAAATCTGTCATCAAGATTACAGAGATCAAACTTAGTACACCCAAGCACCAAAATGAGCGGTTTAGATCTCATCTATGTTCAATCTTCATCTTCCTCAAAGAATTGGCACCCCTGTCAGAGTTAAAAACTAACAGTTGACTAACGGATGGGTGAAAAGACAAAAATACCATTGAAATATTGAGAAATTAACCCACTATAAATACCCTTTCCTTCTTTCTCCTCCCCCAATTCCAAACCCTAACCTTATCTCTTCCTCCTCTCTTCTCTCGCCGCGCAACCCATCTCCACAACCAGAAGACCATAAACCAGTAAAAAAACTTAGAACTTTGAACAAAATCCAATTTTTCCACGCTGACCGGCCAGCGCGACCGCCGCCAGGGGCGTTGCCCCTTGGACCCCACCGGGGGCGCTGCCCCCGGACCCCCGTCGGGGGCTATGCCCCCGAACCCCCGCAGTCGTCCGCGAGTTCCTTGTCCAAGACATTAACATAGTTGTGTGCACGCGTGTACTCCACACCTCCTAACGTGTACAACGTAATGCCAATGTCTACTTGGTCGTAAGTAAATCCGATTACACAAATGGCCGATGACACAAAAATCACCAACAATCCTCCCCCATTTTAGTGTAATCCTTGATTCACTTATCCTTTCAAAAACGAAGCAAACTTATGCATAAATGAAAATGTCTCGAAGATTGAATTTTCATCTTAGTAAATTACATCTTCAAATATTCGAGTATAGGGGTGTCCTACGGATTGAACCCTTTCTACTCATGATGAATACATGAAAGTAAAATACACATAAGTTCAACATATTCCATGTTCTAACTTGACACTTATTATTATTATTTTTTTACTAGCCTAGTGTCACTATCCTTCAATGAGCATATAGAACCCAAGTCCAAACTTCTTGAAGCGGCTAAACTCCATACTCATATAGGTGGTTCTTTTCTTCTTGTACCTGCCATACAATTTTTCAAAAGAACCATTAAGAAGTGTAAACTTCAACCTCCTTAACTTGCAGGGCTGAACACATACCTTGGGATGATCTTTGTGTTCCAATTTCTTCATGTAAGAGTTCCACATTGAATTCAGCTTCTAACGTTGTATTAGAAGGGAATTGGGCATCTTATCATAAGAGATCTTTTAGATGGACTTTAATCCCATCCCCACGGCCGACTTGTGCACTAAGTCCCTTGCTAACCCTTTGGTTAGATGATCCGCAAGATTTTGTTGTGTACGAACAAACTCAACCGATATCACACCATTCATGATTAAGTCCCGAATGATGCTATATCTGACACCCAAGTGTCTAGACTTGCCATTATACACCTGACTATATGCCTTAGCCAGAGTAGCAGCACTATCACACCTGATAGATATTGGTGAAATCGGTTTGGCCCACAATGGAATCTCATACACTAAATTCCTTAGCCATTCAGCCTCATTACCGGCTGCAGCTAATGCCACAAATTCAGATTCCATTGTCGATTTAGTAATGCAAGTTTTCTTCTTTGAAGCCCATGAGATTTCCCCTCCTCCAAGTAGAAAAACCCATCCACTAGTTGAGGAATGATCTTCCATATTGTTTATCCAACTTGCATCAGAATATCCTTCTAGAACCGAAGGACTTCCACTGTATGTCAAACCATAATTCATGGTTTTCCTTAAATACTTGAATACTCTCTTCATTGCTTGCCAATGATGTGTGCTTGGATTGCTAGTATACCTACTTAGCTTTCCAACAGCAAATGCTATATCTGGTCGTGTACTAATCATGGCATACATTAGACAACCAATAGCCCTAGAGTATTCCAGTCGAGATACAGTCTTGCCTTGGTTAGGCAACAATTTCACATTTGGTTCCATCGGAGTACTAACCGGAGAACAATTTTCACAGTTAAATTTCTTTAACACCTTCTCAATGTAATGAGATTGAGAAATAGAAATGGCCTTGTTCTCACGTTTAATCCTAATACCTAGGATTACTTCAGCCTCCCCCAAATCCTTCATTGAAAATTTAGATGACAAGAATTCCTTCGCTTGATCCACTTGATCTTGGCTGGTACCAAAGATCAACATGTCATCTACATATAAACAAATTATGACTCCTTTACCAGAATCATCAAATTTGCTATAAACACACTTGTCTGCTTGGTTCAAATGATAACCACTAGACAACACAATATCATCAAATTTTTGATGCCATTGTTTAGGAGCTTGCTTTAAACCGTAAAGTGATTTAACAAGCTTACACACCTTATGCTCATTTCCTGGCATAACAAATCCCTCGGGTTGTTTCATATATCTCCTCATCCAAATCACCATTCAAGAATGCGGTTTTCACATCCATTTGGTGAATAACAAGATTATGTATAGCTGCAAGAGCTATTAATAATCTAATCGTGGATATCCTAGCAACAGGAGCATATGTATCAAAGTAGTCGATACTCTCTTTTTGTTTAAAACCACGTACAACCAGTCGGGCCTTAAACTTTTCTACGGTACCATCTACTTTCATCTTCTTTTTGAAGATCCACTTGGCATCAAGTGGTTTCAACCCAGGAGGCAAATCAGATAATTCCCAAGTCCCATTTTGCATGATCGAATCCATCTCATCATCTATTGCTTCTTTCCAGAATGCAACATCACGAGATGCCATAGCCTCACTATAGGTTCTAGGATCCTCCTCTATGCTAAAACAATAAGCATACTGAGTATGAATCTCATCCCCAGATCCCGCAACTAAATATAGTTGAAAATCAGAACAATAGTCCTTGGATACTCTACCTCTTTTACTCTTTCTTACTTCAGTTAAAGTGATGGCGTCACTTGTTCCTTCATTTTGAGCATTGCTCAAATTCGGAACCAAGTCCTTTGGTCTAGGTATGGAAGAAAACATTTCTTCATCAAAGATAGCATCTCTTGACTCTATTACAGTATTAATGGATACTGAGTCACTAGGTTCAATCACATAGAACCTATAAGCCTTGGAATGCATGGCATATCCAATGAAGATGCAATCTATAACTCTTTCACCAAGATTCTTTCTCTTGAGACCATTGAGCCTAACAATGGCTCTACAACCCCAAACTCTCAAATAGTGCAAGTTTGGAGGTTTACCATACCAAAGTTCATATGGGGTAATTTTGTTCCTTTTGTTAGGAACCCTATTAAGCAAATAGCAAGTTGTTAACATAGCTTCTCCCCAAAATCCATCACTCAAACCCGAGTAGGAAAGCATGGAATTAACCATCTCTTTTAGAGTTCGATTCTTCCTCTCAGATACACCATTTTTTTGAGGTGTATAAGGAGCAGTGGTTTGGTGAATAATACCAACCTCTTGGAAATACTTAGGATCATAATATTCGCCTCCTCTATCCGTGCGTAAAATCTTTATTAAACCATTCTTTTGCAACTCAACTTCAGTTTTGTATGTCTTGAATTTATCTAAAGCTTCATCTTTAGAGTGTGACAAGTACACATAGGAAAACCGAGTAGGATCGTCTATAAAAGTAATTACATACTTTTTGTTTCCTATAGACGGTGTTGCATGAAAGTCACATAGATCACTATGAATTAGTTCAAGCACCTTAGAGCCCCTTTTAACATCCTTAAAAGGTTGTCTAGTTATCTTGGTCAGCATACAAGTTTTACATCTTTCGGTATTAATATCAAATGAAGGAATTAGACTCAATTTGGACATATCTTGTAACCTTTTAAAGTGTACATGTCCTAAACGTGCATGCCAAAGTGTTGATTTATCAATACTAGTACTAGCAACGCAAATTGAATTGTTACCAAAAGGAGCAACGATATTTAAACGAATCATATCATTACATAAATAACCAAAGCCAACAAAAGAACCATGTTTTGACAATACAAACTTATCCGACTCAATAACCTGCTTGTATCCAAGCTTATTTAATACAATTCCAGACAAGAGATTCTTTCGAATCCCGGTTACAAACAATACATCATACAAACTTAAACATTTTCCAGAAGTAAATACTAGGTTAACACTTCCAATTCCATGGATTGGCTCGGTTGCAACATTCCCCATTCTTATTGTGGATCCATCTTCAATGGTTTGCATGGTTGTAAACCATCTTTGATCCTTGCATACATGTCTTGGAGCACCCGAATCAACCCACCATGATATGTCATCATCCTGCACATAAAATGCATCAGAATTTAGGGATACATAATTCTGAATTGAATTTTCAGGTTGTTCAATGAACATACCTTGTTGCTGATCTTGGACTTTCGGCTCCTTTCCCTTGCCACTTGTGTCTTCACCTTTCTTACTTTTGCCCACACGACAATCCTTCTTGAAGTGCCCTGGTTTCCCACACTTTCAACATGCAAACTTTGGCTTCTTGTTAGGATTGTTGTCTTGCTGTTTAAATTTCCTTTTTTCCAGATTTGTTCTTTCCCTTTGAAGAATCCCCTTCCTCCATCATATTCACAGAACCTGGATCAGCAGTAATTTTGTCCTTGGGTTTGTCACTTTCTTGATCCCTCAAGGACTGTTCAATCTGAAAGTGACTGCCCAATTGCACCAAGGAAAGTTCTTCCTTTTTAAACTTCAACTTATGCCTAACATCCTTCCGTGACGGAGGCAGTTTATCAATCACACTAGAAACGGAAATTGATTCATCCATTTTCATGTTGTGTTGATTAAACTGCCCTAGGATACGAAGAAATTCATGGTATTGCTCCATCACAGGCCTTGAATCAACCATTCTGTAATTGTTCCAATTACTGACCAGAAATTTTCTGCTTGAAGCATCTTCAGCCATGTATTTTGATTCAAGAGAATCCCACAGTTCTTTTGAACTCTCAACATTCTGATAAACATCAAACAAGGAATCAGACATACCGTTAAGAATGTGTCCGCGGCAGATGTAGTCATCATTCTCCCACTTTGATCTCCTCCTTGTCTGTTCCAGGGTTTCGTTCTCCACAGCCTCAGGCATCGGGGTGGTAAGAACATACACAACCTTCAGCGTCGTCAACAGGAAGTGCATCTTCTTCTGCCACCTTCGGAAATCCTGCCCCTCGAACTTTTCCAATTTCATGAACTTGCTCGTCATGTCCTGAACAGTGTTGTCGTTCGTCATGATGCAGACACTTTAATCTCTGTAGGAAATCTGGGTGGTGTTTAAAACGGGAACAATTGAACTTGGATGATCTCTGAGTCGTGATATCACTCTCAGATTAAAGTATTTCGGCGTTGTGCACGAAATCTCCAATCGGATAAAACAGAGACTTCAAGAACGAATATGATTTCCTATATGTTTCTGAATTCGACCAAACTGACAAATAGGGAGGGAGAGGGCGGTTAATTTGGCGGTTACAACCGCCAGATTTCAGTCCGTTTTTTAACAGAAAATTAAATCGGATACGTTTTTTGTGAAGCACTGAAACGTCTAAATCGGAGACGTTAATCTGGCGGTTACAACCGCCGCTAGGGGAGTTGCCCCCCGAACCCCCGCAGTCGTCCGCGAGTTGCTTGTCGAAGACATTAACATAGTTGTGTGCACGCGTGTACTCCACACCTCCTAACGTGTACAACGTAATGCCAATGTCTACTTGGTCGTAAGTAAATCCGATTACACAAATGGCCGATGACACTAAAATCACCAACACTCTCCACATCTGGCCATCTCCATTGCCCATATTTCAAGTGTTTGGTTCATAGTTTCTCATTCCAAACCCAAAACATCTCAAGAACTACCAAAAGAGTCCACAAAAACAACAACATACACATCGCATAGCCATGGCATCAAGTGACATCAAGCTTATAGGAGCATGGCCAAGCCCATTCGTGAACCGGGTTCAGATCGGCCTCAACTTGAAGTCACTCAATTTCGAGTTCCTCCAGGAGGAATTCGGCAAGAAGAGTGACTTTTTTCTCAAGTCAAACTCGGTTTACAAGAAGATTCCAGTTCTCATCCACGGCGACAAGCCCATTTCCGAGTCTCTCATCATCGTCCAGTACATTGACGAAGTGTGGGGCTCCTCCGGCCCCGGAATCCTCCCCTCCAATGCCTACGATCGGTCCACTGCTCGCTTCTGGGCTGCTTATGTTGATGATAAGGTACATTAATTTATTTTGGTATTTTTTACACTCCATGTTCATCATATGAGACATGTTTTTTTTTTTTTTGAGGAATATGAGACATGTTTTAGTGCTCAAAAGAGTATCACGTGGTGCTGTATTTCCAATCACAATTTACCATTATACAAATAGTCAGTGATTGACACATACTCATTGATGTAGAGCACAACGTTGTGCTGTTTTAAAGCACCAAAAAAATCCTCTCATCATATACTACCTTGGTCTTGTTAAGCATCTCCAACCCATGGTTTTTACCCCTCCCCTCACCTCCCCCCCCCTCCCCCCACGGGCCCACCATTTTCCCCCTCTCCCTCCCCCTCCCCTTCCGCCAAACTACTAATCGTCTCCAACCCATTTCTTCCCCCCCACCTAAAAAATTAATTTGTAATATATATTTAATGATTTAAAAATGAATTATTAGTACCAAAAAAAGTAAATGAAAATTTGTTTACCAATGTGTGTATATATACACACACACACAGACATACACATAAGAAAGAAGTTAATAATAATAACAATGATAATAATACTAATAATAATTAAAATAATATTAACAAGCAAAACTTTTATTCGAAAAAATAACGATTACAAGTACGAAAAAGTCGTTAAAATTAAATAGTAATACAAAAATGCAACGAGTTGAGCGATAAAACACACAAATTGAAATAAACCAACCTAACAACGATTACATAAAATAGTTATTTCGTTAGTTGAAAGGATTAAATTTCAAAAAAATAAGATAGCGATGACTTTTCGTAAATATACTTTCCAACAATCGCGAATACAATGTTAATTTTAAAAAAAAATAAAAAATAAAATTTATTAATCATAATAATAAAATACATATAATCACAAAATATTAGTATGTCTTACTAAAATTATCAAATATTCAATTAATTAATTATTCCATGTAGGGGGAGGGGGAGGGGGAGGGGATGTCCATGGGGAAATTCCCCCTAACCATCCCTCACCCAAGGCAAAATTTATCCCCATAGCACCCCCTCCCCCTCCCCCCCCCATGGGGTTGGACATGAACCGTATTTTTATACGATTTTCCCCTTCCCCCCTCCCCCTCCCCTTGGAGATGCCTAACACTTTGTGGCTGCGATCTACTTTCGGGAATTAAGACTTTCTTATTTTCAAATAATCAAATTTAAGGACACTTATACATTTTGACTGTATTATTCCATATTTTAAGCGAGCAAATTTGTCCCCAAAACTACTTTTACTAATTGTGGTAGTTGCAGGGCATGTAGATGGCCTGAAATTTGGCACAATGAAAGTGTTTGTGTCAGCATTTGATATCTCTAGCCAAATAAAAATGTCAATCTCATTCATGGAAAAATCAACTTTCTAAAAGTAGTTTTGTTTTCTATACAACTATTCTTTGGCTAAATTTAATTTAATCTATTTTGAACTAACCTCATTCATTTAAATTTTTTGTTGGCAATGTACAGCTCTTTCCGGCACTGAGGGATCTGCGAACTGCCGAGGGAGAGACAAAAGCAGAGGTGGCGCAGCGCCTAGCCAAAAGCCTAGCATTGCTGGAGGAAGCTTTCGCCAAAAGCAGTGAAGGGAAGGCTGTCTTTGGCGGCGACAATATTGGGTACGTTGACATTGCTTTTGGGAGCATATTGGGATGTCTCAAAGCAGCTGAGAAAATGACTGGTGAGGCGTTGCTTGATGGGAAAAAGACCCCGAAACTTGTGGGTTGGTCCGAGACGTTCCTAGCCCATGAAGCCGTTAAAGATGTTGTGCCCCAGGCGGAGAAACTGGTTGAGATTGCCAAGATGCTTCAAGCCATAGCCAAAGCTAAAGCTCAATAGGTTTTTGTACTATTTGCTCAATAAGTTTGGGCGCAATTGTGAGCGAGATAGTGTTTCTTACCTGTTGTGATCTTTGCTCGATTTAACCGAATGAATAAGATATGTTTTCATTTTCTATTTACAAATTGTTGATTTCAATGCATGTGTTTAATGTGTGGATTGTAAAAAGGGTAAAAGACATTTTCCACCTTCCGACTATGGACAAAAGATATTTTGCCAATTGATTTATGGAAAAATATATTTTGCACCCCTCTCAGAGTTAAAAACTAACACCAGACTAACGAAGGGACGAAAATACATAATTACCCTCAAGATTTAAGAAAATTACACCGCTATATATTGCCCCTTCACAATTATCTTATCCCCTTCCATGATTTTTCTCCTTCACGATAATTATTTTCTTAATTATCTTCTTCTCAAACCCTAGCTGTTAATTTCTCTCTCTTCCTCTCATCACAGCCGCCTCTCTCTCTGCATCATCATTGCCTTCTTCCTTCAACACGGGGACGGCTACCATGCGGCCAATCCTGTCCCATCAAACTTTTCCCATGTGAATAGTCACAACTTTCTCACTCTCCAAATGTTTCACGCAACTGTGTAACAACTTTTACCCTATTTGCAAAAATCCACCCCAATGTCGACCTTATTATTCCCAAATATATATGCTAACGAACGTGTGAAACGGCGTCTGATCTATTTGGTATTTGCAGAAACGATCCTCGCTTGACCTCCCTTCTCCCTCCCCATCGAAGTTTACAGTACACAAATCGACGATCCCTGTATGTAAGACGAAACCCTAGTGCCTCGTCTGCAATCTTCCACTCATCCTGAATCGAAACCCTCCTTGGTTGAACACGTCTTCGGTCCGTGCTCAATCAGAAAAAGATAGAGACCTCGTGGATCAGATTGATGGAGTAATTCGCAGAGATTCACCGAGGGTTTCTAGAGATTGCTTTGTGATTGAGAAGAAACGGACTTCAGGTTATGCCGTTGTGGAGTTGCGGCCGAATTGAAGCCTTGTTGGAACTCCGATAACCCGGGTAGACGATTCTACGAATTCGCTAACTGGGCTCCGGTAAGTAGCTTTGTGTGTTTATGTTTTTGATGTTCTTGTTTACATTACCCAGATTGTTTGTGTTCTGACAAACATGGCTTTATGTTTTTGATGTTATTGATTACATTACCCAGATTGTTTTTGTTCTGATAAACATGGGTTTATGTTTTTGATGTTCTTGATAACATTGCCCAGATTGTCTGTGTTCTGACAAACATGGGTTTATCTTTTGTGATGTTATTGATCACATTACCTAGATTGTTTGTGTTCTGGCAAACATTGATTAATTTATTTTGTTGTAGTGTGATGTTATTGATCACATTACCTACATTACCTGGACTTTTGCGGAGGATAAACAAGACTGAGAAGTTTGCGATAACCCATTTGATTATGAGTTGGATTTTGTTTGGTGTGCTTGTGATGATGATGGTTGTAGTTGTATTTGAGCGAATCTCCATTCCATTGACTGTTGCTGGCCTTGGCCTTGGCGGTTAGTGGATGCAGTTAAGAACAAATGCTCCGATAGTTCATTCAGGTTGCTTAGTATTTGTAGTTAACAATGCATGATGGTGGTATCCTCCCCTATCCAAAAATCCTTATCTTGCATATGTTTTTTGTATGTCATCAATCTTGGATATGAATTTTAAGAATGTGTGTGATGTTGCAATTTTGTCACATGAACAACGTATTATCTGTATTTTTTTTAATCCTTGGTGATTATAATTGTGCATTCTTGTAGCAGTTGCTCATATTGAATTTGTAGTATTGACCGTTGATAATATGATATTGATTCTTCCATATGAGTTGATAGTATTGTTTCTTTTTAAATGATGTGATGTTGCATCTTCGACCGAAGTGTACGTGAATCCAAAACTAAGGGACTACCGTGGTTGACATGTTTTGCGTGTTTAGTGACGTCCTCGTTAATATGCTGTAATATCTGATATGTGTATTCCGTAGCATTGGTCGAGTTATTGAAAGAAGTATTCTAAAAACATATTTGCAATGGTGTTAATATGTATGGTCATATTGCTCTTTTCACTTATGTAGTCGATGCGTGTTGTGGGATACTGCAAAGTTTGATGAGTAATTGGACGTGCTGATCGAGATCTGCTATGGCGGGGAATTTTACGATGTTTGAAGAGTTCATTGCTACATGAACTGAAGAGATGATGATCCGAGAAGCTGATGAAAAAAGTTAAAAGGAGATATTATTTGTTAGATTTTAGATTTTAGTTTCTTAATTGGCATTAGGGAAAGCTTAGTATAATGTATATGTTTGTAGAATAGTCAGGATAGGTTTTGTGTAGAAACATGTTATGTATTAGAAAGATATGTTTGAATCAAATTAACAAATTATTTTTTCTATATTGGGATGTCCAGCAGGTGTGGCAATGTAGTTGAAGTTATTTGTGATTGATTTTTCTACTGCACTTTACATTGTTTGCCGTAAATCTGTTGGCTCACCTTAGTAAATGCTTCAATATATCTATTGTATTGCTATATTTCCATATGAGAAATAAAGCACAGAACAAATGGGTAGGTAAGCTTTGAGGTCTGTAAACAAATGGGAAGCGCAACTTAATCTCATGGTGTAGGTACTTTAAAACACGCCCTCATTTGCGCCCGTGGTGACAATTGTCATACAAGTAAACTGTCAAGCACAATAAGACACCTTAAGTCTATTACAAACTATAATAGCCTTCCTAAAAACTATTAGAGCATGTAGTATGTTGTCTAAAGAGATACAGAGAAACTGAATGGACTCTGCATTGAGCCACAACTTCATTCACAAAATGCACCACAACTCCGTCAATACAAATTTTGATTGCTTGGCAATGCAATACAGTGAATGTGAGACCATTACCATCAATTTATGTTTACGAAGTGTAGCAATAAAGGTGTTGGCCATTCCCATTACACACACATTACGAAATGCTTAGCATTTAAACCGAGAACTCTGTGGGTATTTAAAAAAATTATAATAATTTATTTTTTATTTTGTGTGCATGAATAAGTTGTTCTGGTCAAATGTAATATAATTAATGAGTAATTTGAAAAAATTTCCTTTTATACCATGACCCAATATGAGTGAGATTTTTAAGTGAGTACTTTTTTTAGCCCGTACATATATTGTAACTATTCCGGAATCGTTGTTCTATATTTCTCAACGATTCGTCATCACGTAAAAGTGAATTTTGTTTCATTCATAATTCTTTAGGTGACTTATTGTATTAGTTCTCAATAAAAGACGTCTCCTGCATATGATAAAAATTCGGAGGGATCTTCGCTAATGAACTCAATAGAAATACTACTTGATGTAATTGATCTGCTAATTGTTACTCGCAACTCAGTTGGACCATCAGTCTCAAATAATGAACTTAACCGAACCACTAGTATTTATAAGTAAATTATCAACTAAGACTCACAATTGAATGACACAACTGATCTTCAAAAATGAACTTAATTGCTATACTAACTCAGTAGATCAGACTACTAATTGTGAGTAACCACAGGATCGCACCATCAATCTTCACTAATGAACTCAATCGGACTGCCAACTGATCAAATCGAGACAATCAATTATTACTAACAACTCAATTAGACACTTCATATTCACTAATGAAATCAATTGAAATCCTTCGTGATCAAATTATAATATCAATTGTGAATCAAATGTCACTAAGACCATAAGCATTTATTTCAATTAATAACGTTACTAAGTGACATGCTCAATATTAAATATGAATAACTAAACATATCATAACATATGAATTAACATAATAGTAATTTAAATAATTACAACTAAAATGTCTACATGTGGATATTAATTTATTTCACTTGATCATTTGACTACATGTGGATATTAATCTACATGCCGAAATATTACATACGTTAGGAATTTTAGTAGCTAAACTCTTACATAGGTTCTCGGTAAATGTAGCGTTTCGTACTCATAGATTAGTTATACGTTTTGGTTATGAATTAATTATTACATTATCTTAATATCAACAGCTTTATTCGTTATTCAGTATCTACGAAAGCACGACATTTTATGAGTATGATGTGGTTGAACAAATGGACAAGAAGGACAAGAAGGACATCAAAGAAGGAGGAAACTTCATGAGTATGAAGAGGATGAACAAATGGACAAAAAGAACAAATGGACAAGAAAGACATCAAAGAAATGGAGAAAGGAAAAGGACTTACTCGGTCGCTGCGAAAAGAAGGAGGAAACTTTAGAAAAAGATGAAAATGATGAAGAGGATGGAGAATAAGTACATAGCGTGGATGAGTATGATTCATACGACGATATAAGTTAATATGACATTCAAATTAATAGGCATACGCAAGTGATATAGACAAACCTAGATCCGAACACCGCATATTGTGTTATTTCTTTATGTCCATATCGGAGTTGGACATGCAACTTCCAACTTCACAGGCTGTCATTTCGAAGCCAATGTTTCTCGATCCTAGTAATATTGTTGTTGGAATAGGTGTCCTTGAGGCAATCTAATCTTTATTATGAACTGTTTTATTGGCAAGAATATTCATTTCTAATTTATTGTGATATTTAATATAATGAAGTCCTTAGATACAATGTGTTGTTTATCTTAAATATCCCTAGTCAATTATATTGATTAATAGGACGAGAAAATATATACTAGTAAGCGGGTAGATTGTTATGGAGATAATTAGTATGATAAATTAGTAAGAAGGATCCTTTGCAACACCTTCCAAACGTAGTAGCCCAAATATGCAAAGAAGGGACTAATTCAAGTTCATGTTGAACTATGCAGGACCTTTATGTAGTTAACATGGAGTTGTTGGACTATATAAAGGATTCTCTAGCTTTCTCCCCACTAATGTTATTAGACATAACACAAGAGAGTGGGAGAGAAAGCAAGAAAGAGTGCATCCTTATAGTTTGGCGAGAATTCAATAAGCACTATCCTCTCTTCCGTTTGGGATCCTTGTAGTTGTCCAGATGAGGCGCAACGTTGCAAAATTGCAAAATAGCAAAACTCCACGGATATAAACCACACATTGTTTGGCCGTTACCAAAAGCAACTATTCCCCGCCCGACAACATTGCAAAATTCGGCTGACCCGCAGGTAGGTGACATACGATAGATTTGATGAGACTCACTAAGGAATGCCATGTTTGTACATGCATTCATATTCGAACCTCGTTACCGCTGTCATTTATTGGAAATCATTTATTGTTACCGCAATTTCAGATCATCACCTTATGCATAAACAAATAATTAATGGATTTCCAATAAATGTCATTGGTAACGACATTTATTGTTTGACAAGTCTTTTACCAAGCAATAATTTTTGCAAAACGTTAAAATAAACAAAGATAAATATTATCAAATGCATTACAAAGCCGAATGTGACATTCTTGTCGATGCAGAAAACGCGATGAATGCATAAGTTGAGGAGAATAAACTAAAAATGTTTTTCGGTCCTATAAATATAACTTAGACGGTATTATCATAAAAATAAAAAATATCTCCTGATGCATGATAGATAGTTTGTGTTCACAATTCTTGTCCAGTGAGAAAATGAAATGAATGCCATAATTTGTTTACGAACTACAAACCCATGATCAATGGAAGATAGTTCGGGTTCACAATTCTATACCATATGCGATCAAGTAGGGGGAACAAGTGTTGAATTCGGACCGGTTTGATGCGGTCCGGTGTCGGCCGGTAAGCGTGTGTCTTGCTCACCCCTACTTTGAAGTTGTTATTATTATTTTATTTTTATTTTATGTTTACCCCATTCCTGAATATAATTTTTGAATAGCACATGTAAATAATTTTGAAAGTAATACCTTTATTTTCTAAAACTATCTAATTTGGGGGTAGTGCACTAGCGTACGGGTATTACTGTAACAATTGAAAAAAAAAGTGAATATAATAACAACGATAATGATGCGGCATTGGTTGTGGAAAAATTTAAAAAGGTACGAAAGCTACAAAGCTAGTACAAAGCTGCGGAAGCTACACCTACAAACTATCCATCACTTTTATGTTTTCAGAACTATGTGGACGGATACACCTACGATAGCTACAAAGCAAAGTACTCACAACAATTTACAATGCGTTGTCCTATCGGCTAAGATTTTGTCCTATCTTCTGCGGCAAACATGATTTGGTCATATCCTCCTACAGGTTCGGTGTACATACATGTGTCATTCACTTATTTATTATTACAAGATATTTTCTGGTGCAACTTCCTCCTGGGGACATGATCTTAGTTGAGTACTTAAAAGTAGAAAATTGGAAATACATGCTTACAGATAAATGAGACATGAACAACAAATTATATAAAAATATGATGAACAGTGTTTTGGTCACACATAGCTATATTTGAAATTGGTAATGTGTAATTAAATATAAGTACGTTAAACAAATTTACATGCATAGTTTAGCAAGGCCAAACAGTTATCTATTGCTGAAGAAAAGTTTAAGTGCTTGTTTGGTATCCCAGTTTTAAATCAGCTTTAAGTAAAGACGTGGCATTCATGTTTTTCTGCCATTTTAAAAAACTTGCTGTGAAACATCAGTTTATATAAACAACAACTGTGTTAATTTTATTTTTAGTATTTATTTAATCGTATTGTTGGATAAAAACATTTCAAATAAAGCTACATATACAATATTCCAAACACATGTTGGTATTGTACGTTAAAATAACTCAAGATGGCACTGTTTTCATTGTTTTTAAAGGGTATCTGAACAAGCTCTCTAACCATATAACACAAATGTACTGATGAAAATAAATTGAATACCAGCTGGTTTCATTGTACCGTGTGCCCGAAAACAGAGACACGCTTAAAGAATAGGTGGAGTTGGCGAACACAGACGTCCCACCACGTCAATTAATGGTGGTAGTTGGCTGTTAACATTCCTGTTTAAAGTAGTCATGTGGTGGTTGGGGGGGGGGGGGGGGGGAGGGCAGCACCTAGTAGTAGTTAATACACTCAACTTAGGTCAACTAAGCATAGTATATAAATATAGATCACTCAATATGTATCCACTACCTTTCCCATTTTTAGTAATTTCCAGTGTCCCCTAAAATAATTTGCCCCGACTTTCACGAATGTGGTAATCTCGCAAATGGATCACACCGATCACCATCTGCAGGATATTGAACAATTCGTACACAGAAATGGGCGTATGGAGTTTCGTATGTCATGCGCCCGCTACCGGGCCCATCTTGTCACAACTTCTTACCCAACCAAAGATTTTGTATGTCATGTTCCATCATCTCCAATCGTCCCCGGATTTACCTATCATTGGCAAAGGGGATCGATTAATACATTGCCGCAACTAACAGAACATGCCCCTTGTATTGAGCGGGTACAGACCCGCATGTTATTTTGGAACTGCATGGGAATTTGCCATTGTTGGAACGATGAAGTGATTTCTGACATTATCAACATACACAACCCCGGAATTTTAATAATTCTCGGTGGTCCTACCAAGAATGCCAGCACTGCCACCGTGTGGAATACCAATGGGCGCAATGGCTTAGCAACATCCAACTTCAATGGGCAAGGGTCAAATGTGACCGTCAAGTGGAATGACATTTTGGTGGACGTTGTGGTGAACGAGGAGATCGTTTTTGACGAATCATTATTTCCCCGAGTTCTCACAGTACACGTTGAACGTCACTTTTATGGGGATGCTATTCAACATGGGCTCAATAACGGAGCGTACCTTGGCGAATTCAGTCCGTAAGCTTATATATGTCGTATTTTACAATTGTAATAGCTTATATATGTTTACCGCATCTGTGTTCTTTGAAATGTTAATATAGACACTTATGTTTTCGTTGGTTTCATTTTGTTATCTAACATTCGGGGCCAGTGAAATATGTGTATCATCGCTTCTGTAATAATAGAAATGTTGCTTTTGACATTTAAGTTGTAGTTGTTTAGAGTGTAATGTTGTTAATGACGTACATTATTCTCTAAACCATTGCTGCTTAGTATTACTAAAAATTCGGACAAGGTTGTTAGTGTCACCGAATATACGATTGACATCGCAGAAAATAGTACTAGATAATTTTATGGCACAGAAACTATGAAACAAGGTGCGCTTGACTTAATTGAAACGACAACAAGTGGAAAAAAAAACTGAAAACACATGGAACCCCACAAGTTATGGAAAACATAATACAACACGTAGACATTGAAAATCAAATTACTGAAACCCTCACAACACGTTGCAACAGCCCGCAAACGGTGTAACGCTGCAGGGTTGGTCTCGGTCACGGTAAAGGGTATGACGCACCCAGTTGTTATTGGTTAGAGAGAAGACGCTTTGCAGCTCAAGTGTTTCCGGTTGATGTATGAGCCCACCGTAAGGAGATACCATTGTAAGTTCCATTAAGCTCTTAAGTTAACAGGGTACATGAATCAACTTCAGGTAAGATAAGTTACATAGCTTTGTCTAAGGTTAGACCTTGCATTGTCAAACTCCGCCTTGGCGACATCCAGTTCAGCTTCCTTCTGCTGTTGAGTCTTCACCGCCGCATCCGCCTCAACAGACGCAACTTCAAAACTCACCTCATATTCCCACTTATCTTTGCTGATCAGATCAAACCGCGTCCTGATCACCGTGTTCTCAGCTTTGCAACAGTCCATGTCTTCCTCGGTAAGTCACTACAACAAATATGACCTTTGATGACAGTTTTTTTGTCGACAGGCGGTTTTATGTAGCTAGTTGCGCGATTAATCGACAATATTTGTGTTTGTCGATGCATATGATATTTTTTGTCGACCTTTTAGTTTTTATTTTATTCTACCCAATAAGTTGGTCAATATATTGTGAGTATTTATTTAATTTTGACATCTACTTATATAGTGACATATCTTATTGTCAACTCCTTCTAAAAAAATTGGAGGGTAAATAATTGGTGTTTCCCGCACTCCCAAATTGTAAGGAGGGAATAGAAAATTAATTCCCACCAACACACGTTTTACGAGGTTATTCAGCAGACTCTCTCACACTCTCTCACATTCTCTCACGACTCTCCCAATTCCCTCTCAGAAGTATCTATCACCCTCAACCGATCGAATCGATCCATCCACTCTCTCAATCGATCGAATCCTTCAACAATCTTCGCCGGATATGCTGCGAAGGCCTCTTTCATCTTCGCCGGAGATGCTGTGAACGCCTCTTCAATCGATTTCAGGTATGGGACTCTTTCATCTTCTTCTTCTTTGATCTCTCTGGAATAACCTATTTCATCTTCTTCTTGTTCTTCCGTTTGATGTTCTTGTTCCATCTCTCTGTAATGGCATCTTTCAATTTCTTGTCTTCTTCCATCTCTCTGATGATTTGCATGTTCTATTCTGTCTTCTTCCGGTTGATGTGTCTGAACATGTATGTTGCCAGGAAGATGTAAAAGTGAGAAACATGTCTACTGGTGACAAACAGAATTTGTCACTTATGTACATAAACTACCAAATTTACTTGTCGGTAGTTTTACTAGAGACAGAAAAGGTTCGTTGTTAGATTTAAACTGTCGACAAAAACTGATGTCGCTTTTTTTTTTTTTTTTCTGCCGACGTAATTGAGGTTTGTCGGCTTTAATACTAACGACCGAGTTGGAGTGACCATTTTCCGTCAAAAAATAATTTGTCGATAGAATTTCTACCGGCATATTTGGCCTTTCTAGCGACAATATTTGCTGTCAACGGAGACAGAATTTGTTGTAGTGAGTTGCTGGCTCATGCCGAGGAAGACCTGGACTGTTGCAAGGCTGAGAACGCGGTGATCAGGACGCGGTTTGATCTGATCAGCAAAGATAAGTGGGAATCTGAGGTGAGTTTTGAACTTGCGTGTGTTGAGGCGGATGCGGCGGTGAAGATTCAACAGCAGAAGGAAGCGGAACTGGATGTCGCCAAGACGGAGTTTGACAATGCAAGGTCTAACCTTAGACAAAGCCATGTAACTTATCTTACCTGATGTCGATTCATGTACTGGATGTCGCCAAGGCAGAGTTTGACAATGCAAGGTCTAACCTTAGACAAAGCCATGTAACTTATCTTACCTGATGCGGCGGTGATCAGGACGCGGTTTGATCTGATCAGCAAAGATAAGTGGGAATCTGAGGTGAGTTTTGAAGTTGCGTCTGTTGAGGTGGATGCGGCGGTGAAGATTCAACAGCAGAAGGAAGCGGAACTAGATGTCGCCAAGGCGGAGTTTGACAATGCAAGGTCTAACCTTAGACAAAGCCATGTAACTTATCTTACCTGATGTTGATTCATGTACCCTGTCAATGGTCCAGTTGATCCATACGATCTTCGGCTGCACATCATTGTCCGGAATCTCCAAGTCAATGTTGGTGGCAATCAAAGTGTGCCTGTCGTAATCGAATTCCGGTTCCCCCATCTTAAACATGTACAACCTGCAAATGTCAAAGCATGTTAATTAATATAGATCACTAACTGCAAGCAATGAACCTGAACATCAAATTTATTAAAACATGTTATGAAGGGAAAAACAATTGCATTACCTTTGTATTTCTGCTATTGAGAGGAATAGACTATGGGTTGTTGTAAATGGGTTGAACAAGAAGGCGTCCATATATAGGCCGTGTGGGTACAGTAAGTAGGGCCAATTGTGAAAGATGTGGATTTAAAAATATGTGGACCATATTAAAGATGAAATTAAAAAACAGAAGGTGAGTTTGGAATTTTTTTTTTTAAAAAAAATGCCATTGGGATCATGGTAGCAACCTCCAAGTGGTAAAATACTGTGAGGGCCGTGAATGAGTAGAGTGTAGGCCTACGACTTTAGGTAGTTGCGACATTTATTACTCAGTTCATTACATTATTGCAGAATTATTTTTGTCGTTATGAATAATAGATTTATAAATCATTACTTTTTAATTAAAATAACTAAATTATTATTTTTAAATAAACTGAAATTTCATGAATATAAATACATTTATTAAATATATATGATTGGTAAAAGCACAATTTTTTGACAATTGTTTTCTATTATTATGCATAATAAATAATAATAGAAGTTTGAAGTTATCCTATTAACTTATAAATAATAATTAACATTAACATTTTACGCGACTAATGCAGTATGCGACACATTCCTTAATGTCTTACTAGTTTGTCTGAGGAGATGACGCAGGAGCCCGTGACCGATATTGAAATAAAATATCTAAATATACTTTGAAATTTAGGAACGAAAGTACTTGAAAGTACTTGAAGTGGGAAACATGGTAATATCTAATAACTTGAAGTTAGAAAATTATTCGCATTTTATAGACTATACGTCACTTTCACATAACCTCCTGTCATGTTTACTTGCTATTGTATGCAGTGGTAGTTGCAAGGTGTAGTCGTTGTGTTTATGAAACTTATATTATTTTAGTGAGTTTTATGTTATTTAGTATCGTGGTAGATGAAATCGTCATTGTAAAACTATATCGGTACCTTTCCGTCCGATCCGTGATAATGTATATTACAATGTTTATTACAATGTTTGCATACCGTATCGGTACCTAATCGACCGTTCTTTAGGTAGTGGTTAAACGGGGTACAATTTAATGAACCTGTTTCGCATGCATTCCAAGTTTGTAGGATGTACGTATATCAATTTGTGTTATTGGTATTATCCCTAATTTACAAACGGTGTTCTATCTATTTCACAAATGTCATTTTCGACAATTGTAAGAATTCAATGAGTTTTATTAACGGTATTTTGTCTTTTCCAGAAAACGGTATTCAACGTGTTTCACAAATATGCAAGAGTTTTATTGTAAACCTACTTGAATCACCACATAGTTAGGATTTATTTCATCCAAGTTTTCCAATCCCACAAAATATATTCATTACAACAGATACAAATAAGTGTAATATTATTTGATGCCTGTCTCGTGGATGTCGAGTTCTTTATTACTATTTACTAAAACAAGTTACCTAAAGAATATGGCCGTCCAGTTTTCTCCTAGTTTCAAGACTCCAATATGCCCTCTAAAAATTCCATCTCAGATAAATAATATCGAAATAATAGAATTTGGACGTCCAATTTCGATTGTGTGGGAATCATACAACAACGATTCGAGGAGTGGTGGAAAAATATATAGGGACCAGATAAATAATATCAGTCATTTTAGTTCAAAATACACCACATAGTGTATTCATATTACCATGCATAAATTATCCAGATGTTTGTAAGCCTCTGCATGAGGTCATGAAGTTCCGGTGACGACAAAATAATTTATCAAGAAAATAAAATATTGCGAAATACTGCTAAACCCGAATTTGGTCCAAAGTAACTTATTCACCTATCCGATAGGACGGAGAGAGTAGTCGCTAATTAAATTTCATTTCACGTTGAGAATTTAATTTTTATACTAAAAAAATTGGTCTGTGTGTAATGTTTTTAAATAACCGGAAGGTTAGTGGTTAAAAGTAACTTATTCAGATACACAAGGTTGACCCGTGAGACTTGTTGTATCAGGGGTGCAAAAGAACATAAGAAACATTATTTGTTCAAATCTACCATACAGAATCGGTTACATTAAAAGAGCATCCGTGGTTATTGTAAATAAGAGTGGTATAAACAGTTGACCAAGTGAATATGGTGAGAATAAATGATAAGGACAATGGGATGTCCTTCCATATTTTTATTTTGTACACAAGACTCGATATGGTGGACAAATCAAAACGGTTGTGAGTGAAATAAATGAATGGAAGATAATAAGGGTGAGAGTGTGGTGGGGGCCCACCAACTGTGCACAAATGATGTCGAAGGTGATGTTGATGTTGAATTTGCTAGTGTTGAGTGTATTTAACAATCAACTGCTGCCCCCCAACAACCTTGACTACTCCTAACGAGGCTTGCAACACCCAACTACCCACATTAAAGAACGTGGTGGGACATGTCTCAGGGGCCACCGAATCCCACGCTACAAGCTTGAGTCCGAATTTTGTTTGCTGCAGAAGATAAGTCCACTGCAAGATATATGACAAAATCTTGTTTGCTGCAGAAGAGAAGACCTTCCAGAGTGTCACTAAAAAAAGAGCTTCCACATAGGACGAAACACAATTAATTGTTATGCTAATTTGCGTTGTAGCTTAGTGCATGTTTGGAATCTTCGTTTTTAATCAAGTTTTATTAAATACAGGGTGTTTTTTTTAAACACATTTGGCATGCCTGTTTTTTTGTCTGTTTAAAAACAAAAACATGCTTAAAAACAGCTGGTTAAAAAAACAACAAATGTGGTGTTTTTTGTAGTTTTTTCATATTATTGGTGTTTAAAGGGATTTCAACTATGATTAGATGCAAAAAATATCAGTTATATGTCAGTATTATACGTAAAAATGATATTCAAGCAAATTAACATTGAAATTTAGTAAAGTTGCTAAATGTGTTTCTGATTTTGAACACTGTTTTTAAACGGATACCAAACAATTTTTTTGATCCTGTTTTTAAAAAAGTTTTTTCAGCACGTTTTTTCCCCACTGTTTTTAAACGGATACCAAACAAGCTCTTAATGTGGGCTTATCTGTCCACGATCAACATCTGAAAAGTGAAGTATTGTGCGCTTCAAAAGTACTGCTGGCAGCGGCAAATACTGCTAAAAACATTGTTATTACGACCGCATAATTAATATTATTACATTTTCCATTTTGTTTCAAATTTTTCTTAGTAACAAGACTATTTCATTGGCCAAGTGCGCAGTCAATCCCTAAATTTAGTTTTTTTCCAAAGGATTTACAGACGTTGTTCAAATACTTTATTTTTTCACCCTAACCGGCCGCTCATAAATTTGTTCATTAGCAGGTGAATCGCAAAACACAGCTTCACACCAGTTATAAATCTGGCAATAATACTTGGGAAGACATACACACAAGGCTAAGCATGTAATCCTACAGGTATATCTCGAGATAGATCACAAAACCACACATTGACACGAAAGGAGTTGGGATCACCAGGCTAAGCCTGTGGACTCACAAGTATCTCGAGACAAGTAACACAAATAACATCATTGGACATGTACGAAGCTAGGTTCGCTACACTGAGCATGTGAACTCACCTGAAGACGACTGGTAGGCTAGTACGTACGATGGTCGACTAAGCCTATGTCCACAAATCCGTCAACTACACTTTATGGATGTCTACTTACAACTGCGTTATTTTCGAAAATGCAAATGCATCAGCCCTTTACCAGTGTTCGACTAGGTCCATTGTTGGAATAGATGCCCTAGAGGCAATCTAATTTTAGTATGAATTGGCTAGAATAATTATTGTATTATTGATGGAGATATTTAATATAATGATGTCCTTAGATTTACAAATCGTGTTGTTTATCTTAAATATCCCTAGTCAAATATAATGATTAACAGGACGATCATATATAGACTACTAAGGGGTTGGATTGATATGGAGATATCACGATCCAACACATGGGTATGTATTAGGAGTAATGACATACTGGATTAACCCAAATCCGAGAAGGCTACATACAAGTTATGTAAAGTCACAAGCGCTTATTTGGATATGATAAGTATAGGGCCCTTTATGGCTTCGTTGCGTGATTAGTATAGGGCCACAGAAGGAGGCATAACTCCTCCTTGTGGCTTCGTTGCGTGATTCCGTTGTGTCCTTCCTCCGTTCTAGCTAGCACAACACGGTTGGTTGGTCCAATTCTCTATCCTAGGCATGGATCAACTATAGAGAACGTGACATTATTCGCGTTTGAAGTCATCAAAGGAGAACCCAAAGGTAAACACATTTCGAACGGAATAATTATCTTCTTTCGCTGCGATTCCATGTTCAAAACTCTACATCCAGCACTAATTACAACTCTTACGATCCCCTGCACAACTAGTCTTTATGTCATACACTAAGATATACATGTATATAAATAAATATTCTTGAAGTCAAAACAACTCCCTTTACGAGTCCTTATTTAATAAGCGATAAATATTTAAAATTATTTAATATCACAAGTACAACCAAAAACAAGAAAAGGATAATTATTCTTACTAAATAGTTATTTTAGTCTCAAATAAACATTTATATTTATTGATAATATACTAGTGTATAATTATTGAAACTCAACTCTTATGTAAATTAAAATAAAGTGTCAAATAATTAAAGCAAATATTGTTTACTAAATAAATACATAAAATATTTTGTTAGCTTATTTTTCAAGAAAAAAATTTTATTAAAACCATCTTCTAAAACATTAATTTTTAATTATTTGTTCCACATACTTTTGTAAACAATTATTATAAGCACATTTCATTTAAAAGGGTCATGTCTTTATATATACCAATGCTTTACCCATCAACTTTATAAGAAATATACTTTATTCTCATAAATTAATACAAGCATATATAATTATCACAAAGTATTTATTATAATTATTAAGTTGAAACATAAGTTAAACAATAATTAGCGTAATAGTTAATCCCTAGTATATTTATAAGTAATATACTTTATTATCACAAATTAATAAAGTTCGTACATCCCGACACGAACACGACCCCAAGTTATAGGTCTGTAACAGGTCGGGTTTGTGTGGCCTCAAAAACCCCTTTGCCAACCCGTGTAACCCCCGCTTTTGTCCTAATGCTTATATTTTGAATCTTTATATTAGTGTTCACATGTTTTTATTTCTGTACTAAAAGTATATGTACATGTAACTTTGTATATTTTGTACAAGCAGACATCTAGTTATTACCTTCATTTTCCAGCATTAGGGCTGGGTATTGCGTTGGAGAATATATTCGTTTATTGTTTGGTTGCCTTCAACGAAGCCTAACTAAGGGTATCTTGTAGTGTATTTGTTTTAATGACCTCGTAGCATGTTGAAAGTGGACTTTATGATGATCAAGAAAGTATAGTTCATATATGTAGTAATTTTTGTGACTATAAGAAATGAACAAGTTACACGATGGGTAACCGGTTAATAAACCCGCTTCATATATGGGTCGGGTTCGGTTAATTCCTATATGGGTCTCTACACAACTCTGACCCGAAACGAACACGACTTGTGACACGCATTCCCGCCCTTATCATTAAGTTCATTGCAACTCGTAGTTGAACACATGTGAGAACAATGCACAAGGTACGACAGTCATACTAATGTGTTTCATTTCAAAAAAAAAAAAAATCGAAAAATCACAACAATTAATGTTTGATCTATACAATAAACTATAAAGCTATTTTCGAACTAAATAAATTGGACTTACATCATGAGGCAACCAATATGGGCCTCAAACAAACCCACTACTGAGTTATTTGTTTCAAATAAGGGCCCAATAGCTATTCAAGCCCACTGGTACTCATGCGTGACCTAAGAAATGTATTATCTCAGTAAAGAGGTGGGGGAGAGGGGGACGGCGGTGGCGTACCCTGGGAGATCTGTGATTCATCCATCGGGAGATCTGTAACTACTCCGAGGTAACGAGGGCTTCAATATGCAAGGAGCTCCATCCGCCGATGCTGGGAAGCCTCGACAAGGTCGGCGACAAGAACATACCCCCGACGAGGTCATTGGAGGCCAGTTCACTTCTAATGAAGGTATATTTTTCTGATTTAATTACATAAATTGTCGGAAGTTCAAATGGAAGTAGCAACAATATCATCTGCCATTTGCAAGTTACTGTTCTGTGAGTAAACACCGACTACATGCGTACTAACTAGCAATCTGTTTGTATATAATTTCGTCACTCGTCACTGTCGTCAAAGGAGAGGGTACTCGGATTGGCCCTTACTTACATTTTTTTTTACAATACTTGACCATTTACATAGTGGCTAACAAGTTGAATATCAATTGTGAAATTACAGAATTGAAAAAATAATTCCAACCTGTAAATGTAATTGTACGTCGTAGAACTAGGAAAATCACAGTAATGTCGATTAATTGGTGGGATATGCTGATATGAATATCCATTGAGTGATTGGATTGGATGTACATAACACATAAAGGGATTTTTAACCACCAATTACTGTGCAGGAAAACAATCCGATTCTCTGATGTTGTCAGTAGCGTACGGGGATGAAATCAAATATGCGGCAAGTGGTAGCCGGAAAAGGCTAATTATTGCACCCTATGCCACAACAGACACGTTCTATACCAGTTCGTCAATTGACGTGCCCTCAAAGGACCGGCATGTACCAAATGATGTGGGATTACACAAGGTGCGCTGTTCGACCGGGCATGTAAAGAAGAGGAAAGCTTTGTCAAAGAAAGGCGGAGTAGAATGTCATTTCAATCAGTTGTGGGATTACAGGGCCACGGTACTGGAGTTTATACGCAAATTTTAGTATTTGTGAATTTTTGACTATATTCAATAACGGCTTGTTTATCAAATATAGCTCCCACTATTTTTCTACGGATTAATAACCCTCAAGATATTAATGCGGAAAATATCCTTATATTTTCTAGTGGACCAAGATCCATGTTTCATCTCCTTATGAGCTTGCTTCGGCAAGTCACCCATAATTTGACTACGTTAGGTAGGATTAATTCCAATTGCATCTCTATGCAACTCTTGGTTCAATTGGGAAAATAACTCCTTATTTATCCATCCGTATGGATAATCCCAATTGATTGCCTCTAGGTTTCAATCATAAGCCTAGTTGTGTTCAACCTCTTATTTAAACAATTGCACATTACTTGCTTGTGGCATCGCATTCCATCATTATGAACCAAGTCGCCATGCTTTGGCACGCACGAACTTGATAAATCATGATGATAATGAGTGTTTAAATAACGAGAATGCAAGAACACAATATTTGAATTTTGAGGGGTTTTAAATTCATTTTTAATTGTTTTGTTGATCAATATCAAATAATCTATCTATTTGAGTTTGGGCACAACTCCAAATAATAGATCCGGGTCGTCTAATTATCTTATTATCCTAATTGCATGCATCATCCATACACCAACCACAATATAATAAGACAATAAAATAAACAACCACAATACAGAATAAAACGTTGTGAATATGGCCTTTCTAGACTAAGATAATTCCAAGCCAATGGAATTATCCATGAACCCTAAAAGCAAACACATCTCCATGCGTCTTCATCTTTTTGTCCATCCTTCATAGTCTTGTGGAATGCTCCATGCTCCATCTTTTGTGGCTCCCTTTGGCTTTGGGCTTCTTTACTTCAATCTTGGCTAACAATCTACTCTATCTAGCACTAGCTAACAACTATACTAAATAAAATAAATCTCACAAGTTGAGAAAAAAAATGGCTCGCAGGCCATAAAACCCTAATTAATTATTACAATTAATTGATCAGCTCGCAGGCCGTAAACCAAACCACAAAATTAAACATTCACATCAAACCACATCCTAAGGCAATATCCAATCACCATGCGATTTGCACATAAATAGTTAAAATCCAATTTTAACGCGCTTGGTCATTTTAATTGATTTTAGGATTTTCTAGGGTTAAAACGGTCCATAGGGCCCAATAATCAAATTGCCCGGACCCAAAAAGAAGACTGCAAAGGCCTTGGGCCGGCCAGCCCCTAGCCCACGCGGCTAGGCCGCGGGCTAGGGCTGCCCCGGCCCCTAGGTCGTCCCTTGCTTGGGCGGCAATCAAGGAGGGGCGGTCCCCTAGGGGGCCGAACCTCCTGTGATGACTTCTACCGTGAATTGTGTCACGTTCTCTATAGTTGATCCACGCCTAGAGTTTAATTCTAGATCTTACGACTCCTTGTGCTAGCCCGGAATGGAGGAAGAGGAAGAAGAAATCACACAACGCGAGGAAACAAGGAGGTTCGGCTACCTTGTTTGGGCCGACGGGATGGGGCAGCGGCAAGGGGGGCGTGCGCCTCTCTTGCTTGCTTGCTCTCTCTCCTTTTGTTCTATCCCACTCAAGTTATGATCAAAAGGGTCATAAGTGTGGGAAGGAAGGAAGGAGCCTCCTTTATATAGTCCAACAAATCCTTGTCAACTACCTAAAGGACCCATTCTAGTCCTACTAGAATTCGGTTTAGTCCCTTCCTTGCAAATTAGTCCTACTAAGTTTGCAAGGTTTTGCAAAGTGATCCTTCTAATTAATTAATCCCACTAATTAATTCCCAAATTTAGTTCAACTCTATATAGCGTGTGACCCCATAGGTTCTATCTAGTTGGTAGCAACAATTTGCTAATATGGAGCGGTTTCTAGCAAAACATCCATTCTAGCCAACTAATAGAATAGTCATCCGACAAACCTTGTACAAGTAATTGTCTCATCCCTTTGTCTCTATATCCGGATTGGACACGAGACATACAAGTCACACTCGTATATGCAATCCATATTTTGTCGATCCATGGGAATAGCCTTATTCGTGCAAATAACATCAATATCCCATATTGATTTATTTGAGTCTGGCCAGACATTCTATAAGTACTATCCCTTGAGTGGCCTAGGATATTTGCTCCCGTTATGTGGGAGGGACAAATTCTATCTACGTCCACTACGATCTCTAAGCTTGCTTCTTATTGTATCCGGTACGCGCCTTTATAACTACCCAGTTACGGTGTAGCGTTTAACGCTACCAAAATCACAATAATCCACAACTAGAATATCTAGCGACTTCAAGTCTAAGGATGACAATACCATTGCACCACGAGAATCACTTGTGACTTAACATAACATGTATGTAGCCTTCTCGGAGATGGGTCAATCCGGTGCGCCATTACTCTTAATTATGCACACCCATGTGTTGGATCATGATATCTCCATACCAATCCAACCCCATACTAGTCTATAGATGATTGTCCCATTAATCATTATACTGGACTAGGGATATTTAAGATAAACAACACAATTGTAAATATAAGGACTTCATTATATTAAATATCCAATAAATAATACAATGAATTTTCTAGCCATAGTAAATTCATACTAAACTAGATTGCCTCTAGGGAATCTATTCCAATAGCTCACACCTCACATGTGACAATCCCTGATCTAGCATTCAAGCAACTCGCTCCCCCAAGTCCCTTTAGCATGAAGCACATATGCAAAGGACCATGTATCACAACGCTTCGCATATGTGTAGTCAGAGAGGCTGCTACGGTGCTTTACGGAGCACAAAGTGAATACATGTGTCTCTCCTCATACGCACCAAGTGGCCTGCTGATGGTGCAACAAATAAATGTATCTACATTTGCCCCTTTTTTGCGTTTGTACATCGAAATGCGATCTTCGAATGCAAAACCCCTAACCCCAAGGATTCGTTCGATCTGCGAGATCTGAGGCGGGATCTTCACTGCTGCCAGTCATTCAAAATGTGGTCTAGGGATGAGCCCTAGCTTATACCATCATTAGCTCCAAGTCTAAGCACGCTTACTAGTGTGTCTGAAAAGCATGAAGTGACATGGTTGGCTCTCAATCATCTTACATGGCCGGTTATCGAGGTGTTTTCCGGAGCGTTGTGACTCATCGATTGACAGGAGCGCCATCATTGATTGATAGACTACTGAAGAGTCAGTTTTGCTTCACTCTATCATTTGCATTTATCGTTGAAATTTGTGAGTTCTCTCTCTTTTCCCTCCCTAAAAAATTCTAAAGCAACAGATTAATCATTCATTGAAGCTCTCTGTGGTTGTGATTCACATATTCATGGTAGAACCTTCTCATCACGAACCTCGACTTGTAAGTTAAAACAATTGCTGGCCTTTAGATTGCATAACTATGAGATTGATAACTTCCTTTATGAGACTTTTCCTCATAACCCATGATTATTTCAATCAGGTGCTCAAGGGGCAGTTATTGCGGAACTCCCAAGTGAGTTGTGGAGAAAAGCCCCCTTTTTTAAATGGTTGTGACTTTTCCCATGCTATGATCAAATGTCAACAACTTCACAATCCAGCAAGCAGCAATCTGTTTGCGTGACATCTGAAACTCCCAAACGGGACGATTGGGATATTGTTCCTATGGACCAGATCCATAGAGCTGCTATTGAAGCAGGATACTACCCTTCTGCGAAATCGACTTCTAACATGTTGGGGGCGAATTGGAGCACATGGAAGATTGGACTAAGTATGTTTTAACAGACTCCGAGGAAGTCCTCACAAAAGCAAGGGTTTATCATGCCATCCGTGCGAAAAAATGGGTATAATGTCAGGTTGGACCATGATATGTTGGCAACCTTGATGTCCACATATTCTAGGAAGACGCATTCCTTCCATTTACCCTCCTTCGAGGCTACTCTTACTTTGGAAGATGCCCATGTGTTGCTGAATCTTCTTTCAGTGGGTGATACAGATCCCTTGGGAAAACTGAGTGTTATGATCTGGGCAGAGCTTAGAAAACGGTGAAATCAATGAAACAAGAACACAAGAGCGCACACGATATAACGTGGTTCACTAGCGATGAGCTAGCTACATCCACGACCCGAAAAATCCCAATTTTATTGAGAGAAATCTACGAATACGACCCACACAATGTAAAGCACGACATATAGCCTTTATATGGGTCTACTATGTAGCTAATGCCCAAAGATATACCAAAAACCGAGCTAACGAACAAGGAAACAAAATCCGGCCGCCTACATGGATGTCTTTGCACGAAGACAATTTGTCTTCGCACGAAGACATTCACACGAAAGCTCTTCGCACTAAGAATGTGCTCTTCGCACGAAGACCCTGATGGCAGCAGCTTGCTTTCCTCTTCTCGTGCTCCTCCGTTTGGTCCGGTTCTTCTCCCGCTTTGTCGCCAACTCCTCGCCAAGCCCAAGTACATTCAAGGCACATTTGCATTCCCAACATTGAGCACTCCTAAAGCGCTTAAATTGTACAAAGACATGGCAGTTTGTTTTGTGCAAATGAAGAAGGCGAGCACTAGGGGGTATTCATGGGCTATGGACATGTGTGAAGGAATACAAGATTTGGACGAACAACAAAATTATACTTATCAGAAATGTAGTCTTCGACGAGAGCTCGATTCTAAAATAAAAATATGTTGAGATAGATAAAATTTCATATCAAATTTTCTATTAAATTTAGTAGTATATTAGATTAGGGAAATGATGAAATTAACTAAATTATTTCATAAAATGAAATTTCTTTCCAAGAAAAAACTCTCGCGCGCTTTTTCCGAGTTAGTTGAATATGGTGGTTCACAAGACTCCGTGCCTAGTTTCTCTTGCGATGACAACTTCCATGACGCCAACGTATATATTACTCTGGATTGTGCTTCAAGATTTGTTACTGGGTCAAAGTCAAACACCTCACCCCACATCTAACCATCCCATTCCCATATAAATACCAGAGTGTTGGCTTCATAGTTTCTCATTTCAAACCCCAACTCAACATCTCAAGAACTACACACCACAGGTCCACAACAACATCAAATCGCATAGCCATGGCATCATCAAGTGAGATCAAGCTTATTGGATCATGGCCTAGCTCATTCGTGAACCGGGTTCAGATTGCCCTCAACTTGAAGTCACTCAATTTCGAGTTCCTCCAGGAGGAATTCGGCAAGAAGAGTGAGCTTCTCCTCAAGTCGAACCCCGTTCACAAGAAGATCCCCGTTCTCATCCACGGAGACAAGCCCATTCCCGAGTCTCTCATCATCGTCCAGTACATTGACGAAGTGTGGGGCTCCTCCGGCCCCGGAATCCTCCCCTCAGATGCCTACGATCGTGCCACTGCTCGCTTCTGGGCTGCCTATGTTGATGATAAGGTACCTTTATTTTGTTTTGGTAAAAGGTAGTACATTAATTTTCTACGCTACATGTCCATCGTATGATATGCTTGTTACAATTTGGGGTAAAAGACATTTTCACTCCCTTTAGTTGGATTAAAGGACACTTTCACCCTTACATGTTAGGAAAATGAAATTTATAACCCTTTAGCCTGCCAAATTTCAGGAAACTTGTAGTCCTTAAGTGTGATATTGTTAGTGTGGAGTTGGGGCATATCCCTACGAATTTTTTTTGAGACAATTTTGTTTTTGTATTATGCAGAATGTAAGAGTTACTCAAAACGTTGAGTAGTGGTGTAAAGTGCGGAGTAAGTGCACTCATAGGACTCGTGAGATTTGAAACCCAATACGTTCTTAACCTTAGCAGATCGAAATTTATCCTCATGTTGAGACACTTTTACCCCAACGCTGGCTAAAAGGCAAACCCCTACCACCACTAGTATGTAATTTTTACCTCCCTGTAGGCTCGGATGTATAGGTGGCGTTCCACAATGACAACACTTGTTCTATTGAAAAGATTGTGGTAGAGCGTTGGAGGCCCCTGCATGAGGTCATGGGTTCAAACCCGGTTGACGACAAAAAAAAAAAAAAAAAAAAAAAAAGATTGTCACACCAATATTGGACATAACAATCTGTGTGAGTTACGTATCTCTGGTTAAAACATGTCAAGCGTAACCCAATTTTGTAACCTTAATTTGGTTTATTTAGGTTCAATAGACTCGCCCCTTCATAACCTCCTGAACCCTACTGCTATCACACTACTTGTACAAAACAGGTCAAATTACCCCTTAGTGGTCAACCTTTACTATAAAAACAGAATTAAAAGTTAAATCCTGCTTTCTCTTTCTATTTCTGGTTTTCATTCTTTTTAATGACATTCCTCGTACCATTTGATATGAACTAACCTCATTCATTTGATATTGTATTGGTAATGTACAGCTCCTTCCAGCACTGAAGGATCTGCAAACCGCTGAGGGAGAGGCAAAAGCAGAGGTTGCACAGCGCCTGGCAGAAAGCCTGGCATTGCTGGAGGAAGCTTTCATCAAAAGCAGTGAAGGGAAGGCTTACTTTGGCGGTGACAATATTGGGTACGTTGACATTGCATTTGGGAGCATATTGGGATGGCTCAAAGCAGCTGAGAAAATGACTGGTGATGCGTTGCTTGATGAGAAAAAGACCCCGAAACTTGTGGGTTGGTCCGAGACGTTCCTAGCCCATGAAGCCGTTAAAGATGTGGTGCCCGAGGCGGAGAAGCTGGTTGAGATTGCCAAGATGTTTCAAGCCATGGCCAAAGCTAAAGCTCAATAGTTTTGATAATGTATACATGTTCAAGATGAAGTTTGGTAATTGTGAGTGATAGTGTTGGTTACCAGTTGAGAAATATTGTTGATCATCATACTAATAAAGATTCAGTACCTGAAGAAGTTGCGAAGAAGAAAATGCTGGCATGTGGGGAAAAGAGCTGGCTGGCATAGGGGATTAGGAGAGAGAAAGAGAGTGGAAAAAAGAGAAGCAAAATGGTATTTGCACCAGCCGGGAATCGAACCCGGGTCTGTACCGTGGCAGGGTACTATTCTACCACTAGACCACTGGTGCTTGATGTTCAAAAAATTTGTTTACCTGAAAATGGTGGGTGCGGAAAACTATCTAAATAGTCGTAAAAGCATGGGTGTGTTTGGTATGACTTTTTGGACTTTAAGTCGACTTTTAAGTTTTGGTGAAAAAATATCGTGACAAAGAAGTTGATGAAAAAGATGTATGTGTTTGGTGAAACAGTTATGCTGCTAACAAGTTATTGATGCAACACTTTTGTTAGTGAAAAAATTATCATTTTATATTTTGTATTTTTACTAATAAAATTAAGATATGTCAAAATTAGTTGTCGTAGTATGTTAATACAAAAAAAATAGAGGTAAATTAGTCATTTTTGTTGTTTAAGAAGAAAAAAGTCCAGAAAATGTTCATGAAATTAAACTTTTTTGAGAATTCAGTTTTACACTACAAAGCCAAAATCTAAAAGCTGGCACAAAAAAATCATACAAAACATTTCGGAAAAGTTCGAAACAGAATAAAAGTTCAAAGTCGATTAAAAACTGGAAATAAGTCATACCAAACTCACCCCATGTCACAGTATGCAACTACGTATGTATGAAGACGGGGTAAGGCACTAATTTCCCACTTTCCGGTGTGTTTCTTATTGTTAGGATGTGTAAATATTGGAGATGGCGTCCATGCGTTAGAGGGTAAGAGCGCATGGTTGAACAAGATGATATTACACAGACCTATGCCTCCTCTCGATTTCATTTTCCACAGCATATAATCAGAGACAAGTTTGAAATCAGCCAAGACCTAGCTACACATTTGGCTGAAAAGTGAAAACCAATGAGTACTTCGCGCAATTAATGACTTGACTATACAAAGTTCCAAAGTCCAGGGTGTCGTGGTAAATTTCATAGAGAGCTCATTTCTCAAGAAGTAAAAAGAAGGGGTTCATTATTTGTGAGGCATGTCGTGGTAAATTTCATAGAGAGCTCATTTCTCAAGAAGTAAAAAGAAGGGGTTCATTATTTGTGAGGCATGAAAGTCTGGGGTTACTCGTTTTATTAGTAACGCCTCCTGTGAATAAGGCTGGCCATCGGCCCAGTGACCCCACCAACCCAACCCATGACAGTAAAGGGTTTGAGTTCGCCCAATTATAGGCCGTCATGGACTTGGGCTCAATATTTGAGGCTCAAATAAACATATGGGTTGGGTTTGTGTTTTATACTTTTGGCCCAACCCGGTCCGGTCCAGCCCAAATCATTTCCTTATACTATTTATATTAACATAAACAAATATACATACATACTCCTTCCGTTCTCTCAAGATCTCATAAAAAAATTGAGAAGTTGCTTTATTAAGAAAACAGAAGAACGTCTGAAGTGCGCCTAATAAGTGACAAAAGCTGATAGTGGAATCTTAGGTGGCAGAAAGTTTATTTGGTGGGGTTTTTTTTTTAATTAAGGGTATGATAGTATTTTTGTTGTAGAATGATTCATTTTATAGAAATTTTGAAGAATCAGAGAGAACGCACATAAAGGAAAATTTTAAAGAATCTGAGAGAACGGAGGGAGTATGTAACCAAACATGTACTATAGAGATGTGTTTAACACGTCATGTTAATTAGTTGATATAGAAGAAGAAGAAGAAGAAAAAATATTGTTAAACTCATGATTAATTTCAATGTGTTTGTATTTAAAGTAATAGTACTAATTAGCTTTTTTAATTTTTAATAATATTATTTGAAATAATGATATAATTCGGGCCCGTGGGTTAGATTTGGGTTTAGAGATTTTTCAAATGAATCGGGCTTGAGTTCGAGTGTCGGCTGTCGATGGCTTGAGTTGGGATTTTAGTTCACATTTTTAAATCTCTGGCCCGGTTTGGCCTCACTCAACCGACCCATGGCCAGCCCTAGCTGTGAGTTGTTCCCCAAACAAGGAGAGGGGTACCAGCTGATTGAATACCCAACTTGGAGGGTGCATGTGTAATTTGGAGTTGTGCGCATCTTTTGGGCAGTGTACTTTAGTTTCCAAAATCAACAATTTCAATCTTGCTTTAATTATATCAGAAATCAAAGGAACATTTTTTTCCATATTTGCTTCTTGGAATTACAAATTAACCATGGGAATAGAGATCAGTCCTAGGAATGCACAAATACAAGTCAGGAATCCACACTGTGCTTTCTTTAATATGCTCCTTTTTTCCCCTTTGGTCTGATCATCTCCAGTGTCTTCATGTGGAAGATCTAGCTATTGAAACCAAACAACAATCTGGGAACATGCAAGTTGTCAGGAGACACCATTAGCACTTTCAGGTCCCTTTTTCATACTTGAGATTTAGCCTTAAATATCAGTTTCAGGAATAAAAGCTAGTCTCAAGGTACACATGCATGTTTCAAAAATTTAGGGAAAATGAGACAACTGAGAAAGCGCCAATATATCGGTTTGTATTCGCAACAGACTGGCAAGGAAACATTGAAATTATAAGATAATGTTTGTTATCTATGCCATGTTTCATTTCATTTGCTTGACCCAGTAAGATAGAAACAGTGACGGTATAAAAGAAAACAAAGACTCGGAGACAAAGAGGCAGGTTACCTGATATCTATGGTGGATAAAGCTATTTTGTGAGCCTACATGAACAAAGATGAACTAACTGGTCGAATTATGAGGTCGTGTTACAGGGTTAGTATTAGTTAGTGACCAAAATTTCAATAACTTAAAGCGAATATGACAATATATTCGGTTAACATAAGTCAACCAAATAAGCCTTTTGAGTCCCAAAGAAAGGGAGGGTATCCGAGAATTGGATATTGTACTGACGGGGTGTATTATGTAATTTAATTAAAAGAAAAGTCTAAGTGAACAAAAAATTATACAAAAAGTTGAACATAAAATATGTGTATGGCAACATGTCATTAATAAAAATTCGAAGCGAAGATTGTGAAGGAAATAGACAGAACAAATATGGATGATATTTAGGCATCTACTGGCGTGGCATATGCCACGCCACTTTTTGTTCAATTTTCTGTTTGAGTTTCTATCCCCCTAGCACTTTCTTTTTCCAACTCGGGGATCAAGAAAAAAGGAAAATGACACACTCAACATATTCAATCTTGATTTGGATCAGGAATTCCATAGATTTCTCCAGCTGTACTTTAACCAGGTCCAACATGTGTTTTTGTTTATGATAATAAGATTATTATTTTTTGAGAATTATGATAATAAGATTCTTATTTAGACTAATTAATGAAGATGAAGCTAAAATATATGGCAATAATAGGGACTAACAGAGTAAACCAAACCAAGAAGATGAAGAGAGAGAAGATGGTGATGAATCAACTATTGGATTCACACAGAGGCTCTCATCAGCTGATAAGGCCACACACACTGGTAACAAACTGGACTGGTCTCCACCAACAAACGTACACCATCCAGCTTGGTGCAAACGATAACAAAAAAAAGAGGAAATAGACAGTCTAGATTGCATCTGAAGTCTCGAGCTCGAAGATTTAAGATTTCTTGACTTGTGATCAAAAATTTGTACAAATAATGGTATGAAGACCTTGCCGTAATCTCAACTACGTGTAGGCTACTTTAACTTGGCTATCGGACCACCAAACAGGTACTGGTTTGAAGTTCGAAACATCACAATGTCATACCAACTGAACATAGTACAGACGGTACGTCGGTCGCGTACTAATTTAAGAGTAAACATTTACATCATCAAACTTTGGCCCCCAAGAAGATAAACGAGTAACTGGAAACCTATGTTACATCATATAGATGGTAGTAGTTATGACTGCTTTCGACATTGCAGCCTCTTAGGTCTAATGTCTTTGTCATGTTTCTGAACGTTTTCACAAAAAGACACCAAAGTTCAGTTTAATCACTCTAACAACTCTGCTATGACAAAGTGATTCTCTGTCATTCTTTAATATACTAACAACTTTCATGACCTTTAACCCTATCGATAAAGACATCATGATTCAGGCACGTACAGTTATGCTTTCTAGATTATTCACTAGAGAAAATATAAGCTTTTGTAGATTCTCGCACTGCATTACTATAAAGAAAAGAAGCGGAAGAGGAGAAACATGCAAGTCAGTAGCAGAGCCATGAATTAAGAACAGTTAGGGAAAAATTCATTATAAATTCAATAACAGGAAAGTTAATGCAAGAGTCAAGTATTAGCCAATGCCTTCGTGTAGTTAATTAAATTATGCTACTACTAAAATATTCAAAATTAGAAGTATGGGTGAACTTTTTGAAAATTCACCACACCTTGCCCAAGAATGGCTTCGCCCCTGATACAGATGCCCACTGGGTAGAATGTCACCACTGACATTCAGTTTATGAATCGTTAAATGAATAATGTAAAGCACCAGTAGATATCGATACCGACATAGAGCACAAAGAGCACTTAAAAAAGTGTGCAAAAGGAAAGATAAACCTAAAAGAAATTAAAAGCTTCAACTACTTTGACCCAACACTGAGCTTTTCCATGATTAAAGTTGATGACCAAATAAGTCACACTAACTGTGTTTCATTTTAGGCATACCTCTGAAGTAGTCCATTATACACACAGTGTAGGTCATCATAGAACATGATAAGCCAGCTGCTATGGGTTGTTGTTATGGTGCTTTCTCTTGGGACAGTATCAAGTACCAAGCCTTGCAACCCCAATGACCTAGTTGGGCTGACCAGTTTCAAGGCCGGAATCCGGCACGACAGCTCCGGCCGGATCGGGTCGTGGATGGGACGGAGCTGCTGCGACTGGACCGGTATTACGTGCGACGAAACAAACGGGAGAGTGACACAAATCCAGCTCCCTGGATTCATAACACAAGATGATGCTCCACTGCAGACCACAATGCAAGGTTGGCTTTCCCCTTCAATAACACATCTTAGTTTTCTTCAAGTTCTAGATCTTAGCGGGCTCACGGGTCTATCGGGAGAAATCCCGACGTCTATCGGGTCCCGCTTGCCGAAGCTTAGAAAGATTTCCCTATTCGGAAACAATCTCAGCGGTCCATTACCTGAAAGCATTGGTAAGTTATTTCAACTTGAAGAAGTTTATTTGCATGAGAACAGGTTTTTAGGGATTCTTCCTTTAAACCTTGGTAGGCTCACAAGGCTCAAGAGACTCGATCTGCATTCGAATTATTTCTCCGGTTCATTGCCTGATTCCATCGCGAACTTGACAAATCTCATCAGTTTGAATCTTGAAGGGAATTTAATCAGTGGTTGCATACCAGAGAAGATTGGAAATTTGCAGGCGTTGAAAGAGCTTGATCTTTCAAACAACACCTTAACCGGGAAAATCCCGCCGTCACTAACTAACTTAACTGTCATATCGTCGTTGTTTTTACACGACAACAATCTACAAGGAGCCATACCGTTTCCTATATCTTATGGCCAAATGCATTCCCTTAAATTTCTCAGGCTGGAGAATAACCGCCTCAGCGGAAAATTTCCTCCCTCTTTTGGATACCTGACCTCTCTGAAAAGGCTGTCTCTAGCTAATAACATTCTTCAAGGGCCTATTCCTTGGAGTTTGGGAAATCTAACGTTGTTGTCAGAGTTATATTTGAGTGGGAACCGGTTAAGCGGCACCTTACCAAGATCAATAGGTCACCTTTCGCAGCTTCTAGCTTTTACCCTCTCGCATAACATGATTAGGTCTCCACTGCCTCGCGAGCTTTCCTCTCTTGGTAATCTCCAAGTGCTTGATCTTTCGTTCAACCGTTTAAACCTCTCGTCCGCGCACAAGTGGGTGGTGGCGTTGCCATCACTGGACCAAATCCACTTGGCTGGATGCGGTATCCACGGCGAGATCCAAGAGTATCTCCGGCGAAGTCACTATTCGGAGCTCGACTTGTCGGCTAACCATTTGACCGGAAAAATACCACAATGGCTCGGAAGCCTCTCGGACCTCTACTTGCTCAATCTCTCCAAGAATTCGCTTGTTTCGGAGATCCCAAGTTCGATCAAAAGCTTGGAAAGCTTGGGTATCCTAGACCTCCACTCCAATAACCTAACAGGTTCTATAAACACTGTTTTTGAGATATCAGGTAGCTTCGGAGGTGGATCTTTGACCTATATTGATCTTTCGGATAACAATTTCTCAGATGGTATTCAGCAGATTGGGGAAGGAGAGCAGAATGGGATCCGGTATCTGAATTTATCGCGTAACTGTCTCAAAAGCGGGGTGCCAAGTTCGATAGGGAAGTTGGCTAAGATGGAGAGCCTTGATTTGAGCTACAATGAGATAGGTCATGGGTTTCCGGATTCTTTTGAGAATCTGACATCCTTAAAGATTCTGAAGCTGCAGAGGAATCAGTTGGCGGGAGAAATCCTGGATGGGTTTTTGAAGATGAAACAACTTAGGGAGTTAGATTTGTCCTATAATCTATTGGTTGGAGAAATTCCTCAGGGGAAGCCTATGAGTGATTTCCCTAACAGCTCTTACGTTGGAAACAGAGGATTATGTGGAAGACCGCTTTCGCCTTGTAAGACTTCAACTAAAAATACCTAAATTGACTCAACCATTGTGAAGTATATTGTGGGTATACTTGTAGACTATGATTCGGAAAGAAACTCGTAATTGGGGTGAGTTATGATGATGTTCTAATATTGGAGGAAAGGAAAAAGAAGATTCAGGAAAGGGGAAAATATATGTGAAAATGTTCAATTGTTAAGCGAAAGCCTGAGGTGCAGATGTTTACATTTATGTTTTGGAGATTCAAAGTATTGCCTGCTTTTATCTCAAGATCAATGTTCATAGTCTTAGATCACTTATTAGATGAAGTAGAACTTTTGAAATATATACCCCAATCTGTATTTGTTTGCTGACAGTACGATACATGCACTATGAGAGTTGATAGATATCCCACACACAAGTATTAATTTTTACTGACATCGCGTCCAAAAGGAGAAGACATCCGATGTCAGTGAAATCAATTCATGTCAATCCTCATAATGCTTATATCGTACTGTTAATGAACATATACTGCTTCGAGGTTATATCATATATGTCGAAAGTTCTATTAGATAAGATAAATTGTCAATTTTTGTTTCTGCAGTCTGCCTAATTTTCCGTAAATAAATATTGTTTCTATATGTTCTGGTTTTCATGCTTGTATATAGGATCCAACAAATAAGAAACTTATGAACATAGATAAACACAATGTCATCAACCAGGAAAATCATCTTAAATCTTACTGCCTTGAACTCACCTCAATATTTGGCGTACGTGAATGATGTTGACAGCACAGCTTACTCAAAACCTGTAACAAGAAAATATTTATTATGCTCCTCATTTCGTACACTTCGCCTCGAGAACAAATTTTTGATGCGAAAGTAAATGGAAGGGTATTTTCTGGGATAGAACAACTGGAAGAGTAAGTGAGGACACTTGAACTTCCAGGACCTGTCAAATTGAGAATGGTTTTTTTCCCCTTATATAACCCTTCAAGATGGTGTTGAGTCAGTGGGTAAAATCACATTATCAACCGGAAATACAAGCAGCAGTGAAAGCCTTACTTCTCAGGCAAAACCATACGACAAGCAATGGCGGACACGGGATCTAGTAGAGCAGGAGCCAACTTAATAATAGAAGTACTTATTCTTAATTAAGCAATATACAAAGGTCGTATTAGTTATACATTAATGATTTTTAGGTAGTGAATATGACAATAATTGTCAATGCAGATTTGTAATGAGAACATGTAACAATTTTACATGAATCCCACAAGACAATACGAGAATATACTTGAATTTTGAAATAATCAATCTTCCTATCTAAAGTTGCAAGATCCAAATGAATAAGTTTCATTATTTAGAGGGGGCCGGCACGTAATAAATTTATAAGAATTTTTCAGTTTTATTGGGGTCTAAATGCAATTGCACAACTCTGAAGGGGCCGTAGCCCCCTCCGGCCCCTTCCTGTGTCCTCCATTGACGACAAGTCCAGTACCAGAGAGCATTCAGGTAAGTTGTAAAAAATGGAAAGCCCTTGTCCTGGTCTCTATATTACAGCTTTAAAAAATCTTTAAAAGAAAACTTCCAATTCAGATATCTGGTACAGTACCCAAAAGAAACAAAAGCTTGCCACTTCTAGCAGAGCTTCATCTTTCTAGCCATTGATTAACAATGTAAATAATACAACATCTGTCCGCTAGTCACCTCTATCAAAAGAATAAGTTGCAGAGTGTAACTTGAATCCTTCCAGTTTCGCAAATCTTGTCACTTTGGCAACAAGTTAACAGGAAAATAAAAACTGGCAAGTTGCTATAGAGAAATTCAGCTTAACCTATTATTCACATAACATCGTCGTATATTCTTTTTCGGATTAACTTCTGGCTTCATGGAGTTAGATCTCTATATCAGCAAATGCAACTTCGACTTACCATTATGCCACTGTATAATACAGTTAGTGCCACAGGTGAGCAGATAGCTCTTTGGTTGCAACTTGCAAAATTGCTAATCCAGAATTCCAAACAAACGATCTATTTTATGAAACACTGTGACATGCTCAAAGTTCAAGACTATCGAAGGCTGGAAATGCCTTTCACAGTGTTCCATATCACTAAAATTATTATATTTTAATTTAAAAATCCAAGAAAGTGTATAAAGCAGTTATATTTTTCAAAAATGTAGTTAACCAAATTTTTTAAAAGTGGTAGGTTGCAAAATTTCATTGTCAACCGAGGAAAACAAAATAGAAACACTGGTGATCCTATGATAAACTGAAGTAAAAGGGAAAAGTCGAAGAACAAAGGTACTTACAGATAAGTGATTTGGAACAAGACACTAGAGCGCCATTTTACGAAGAAAAAGACTTAAGTTCCCTATACCTTCTGAAGGACCAATTTTTAGAACTGTTTCTCCAAGGAACACTTTCACCTTTGTAAATGGTTATGCCAGAATTAGACGTGCTTCCGGCTGTGGAAGAAATCGCTGATAAGATAGAACGACAGAAATGAGCTCTTTGTAAAAAAAAAGCGATCATACACTTTGTACGTATCGAAAAACGCATACACTTTGAAAGGTCCCAAATCGAAAAACATTACTTACTGAATTGGGGGAAGTTATCACTGTTAATGAATAGTTAGATCATTTTAGAAATTACAAAATCCATTGGATGAACAAGCTCTGGCATGACCTATCATTTCCACTATTAAAGAAAATAATGTGACCTGCCACCAAATACATCCATAAAAGCTACACTTCTCGTCAGGGAGACCTATCTGTACCGACTTCGTTCCAATAAGAATTAATTAGATGCCTGGATTGTGGCAGACCTAATAAAAAGAAAAACCTTCACATAACAACTGCAAATGGTAAGGCAAAAGAAATTGCTTACCCTTCACCAAATACTTTGCCGGTCATCTGACAGCAAATTGCTCGTATGTCTCTACTTGTGCCATCCCCAACGTCAATTACCTGCAGCTGTAATCGATACAAATAAGGAATCAAGTGTGTCATCACGTCACAGCCTGTAAAATCAGTTCCATTTCCATTTTCTACCTGCCTAATAGAAAGATAATTTTGCCTGTAATAACTGTTAATGGTAAGGAATGGCGCACAAGCATTAAAGCAAAAAAAATTAACCCACCAACAGACACTATTATAAAAGATACACTTACAACTCCGATCTAACATGAACCAATTTGATTTCAGTCATAAGAAGATGGAATGGTGCAGGGTTTTATGGTTTGTTATCATGCTTACCACCGTGAGTGCTGAAGCTGGTGAAAGGAGATCAACAGAGGCTTGTCATCCGAATGATCTGAAGGGTCTGGCTGATTTGAAGGCCGGAATAAAGTCTGATACGGCCAGACAGACAGAGTCGTGGACTGGGGAAAGCTGCTGCGAGTGGGCGGGTATATCCTGCGATTATACAACTGGAAGAGTTACGGGACTAAAACTTGAGTCCCGAATTGAAGGATGGCTCTCTCCTTCCATAACCCTTCTCAGCTCTCTTGAAGTTATTAATCTTGCTGGACTTGGCAATTTGAGCGGAGAAATCCCACCGTCAATTGGATATGACCTGCCAAATCTGCGATTACTCATGCTCTTCGGCAACAATTTGACAGGTTTATTACCAGAAAGCATCGGTAGCTTGTCCAAACTTTACAGTTTGGATCTGAATGTCAACAGATTCTACGGAATTCTCCCGTCAAGCCTCGGTAACCTTAAGAATCTGGAACATCTCGGCTTAAATCGGAATCAGTTTTCTGGAGAAATTCCTGAGGAAACCGGTAACTTGCAAGCTTTGGATGTACTTGATATTTCCTTCAATTTGTTAACAGGTAAAATCCCACTATCCTTGAGTAACTTAACAGCCGTTCGACGTATCTTCTTAAATAACAATCACCTTGAGGGAGATATCCCCCCTTTCCCAGCAAAGTTTGGTCAAATGGCCTCCCTAGCTGAACTCGACCTGGGAAATAACCACCTCACCGGAAGATTGCCTTCAACATTCAAGGACTTGCAAAGCTTGAATACGCTAGACCTCCATTCCAATAACTTAACAGGGCCGGTAAACGATGTTTTCAAGATGGCAAAAAGCTTTCCGGATTTAGAGTACATAGATCTGTCTCAAAACAACTTCTCAGGTTCTATTGAACAGATTGCGGAAGGACCTTACAACACCCAACTTCTCGACATATCGCATAACCATCTCAGCGGGAGTTTGCCAAGCTCAGTAGCGAATATGAGATTCATGCAAACCATGGATTTGAGTTACAACGAATTGGACTCTGATTTGCCAGTTTCTCTGGGAACTCTAACCTACTTACAGACGCTCAAGTTGCAGAGGAATAGATTCACAGGAAAGATACCAGATGGGTTCTTGAATTTGACAAAGCTAATAGACTTGGATTTGTCACACAATCTTCTGGTGGGAGAGATTCCTCAGGGGAAACCTTTAACTGATTTTCCCAGCAGATCTTATGCTGGAAATAAATTATGTGGGAAACCCCTTCCTCCATGCAAGGTTTGAATACAAAATTCAGGCCCCCAATGTAAAAAATGTCACTGCTTTGAGTTATCAATAAACAGATATTGCAGATGTAATATCTCTAGCTAGTCATATTCATGTATCTAAGTTTTCAAAATCTTGTGTATGTGAATCTTGTGTTGTAGCTAAAATTCACAAGATACCATTTACCATCTTCTTCTTGTACTAATGCATCTTTTCAATTAATACATCCTGATATTTGGGGTCCCTCACCAGTTCATTCCTTTCAAAATTATCAGTATTATGTCACTTTCATTGATGATTTTTCAAAGTTTTCTCGGTTATATCCTCCCAAACTGAAATCTGATGCCTATGCGGCTTATGTTAGTTTCACTGCCGTGGTGCAAACTCAATTTAGCATTGCAGTTAAAGTGTATAGATCAGATAACGGGCTGGAGTTTCGTAGCCACAATTTGGTCTCTATTTGCAGCAACAAGGAACTATTCATCAAAAGCCTTGCCCTCATACTCCAGAAAAGAATGGGAGAGTTGAGAGAAGGGATAGACATTCGGTAGAAAGTGCATTAGCCCTCTTGAATCATAGCTTACTATCTACTAGTTTTTGGCTAGAAGCTACAGTTCATGCCAACTTTCTCATAAACATGTTGCCAAAAGCTCTTCTGCAATACAAGTCTATTTAATCAAGTCCTGGTTATGGAATTTCGAAACCTTTTGCCTGCCTATGTTATCCTTAGCTTAGGCCTTAAAATAAGCACAAGTTGAATCAAAGATCCCTTCCTTGTGTCTTTCTTGGTTTCTATCCTAACACTAAAGGCTTGAAGTGTTTTGAACCCACATCTCAGGAACATAGTAAAACACGGGACGGAAATAAATCGTGGTACGGTACGTACGTGTATTATATGGTTTTATATTAAAAATACGTTAGTAAAAATTCGGCTTAAAAATACGGAATTTGATTAATTCGAATATTCTATACGTACGTGTATAATTCGTATACTATTTATTTATTTGGAATTAAAAATACGGGTGCATATCTTAGTATTTTAGCATATATAATGACTTATTTGTGTCCCACATTGCCATATTTTCATATATTTTATCAAATATTTAAAAATAATTTGTAAAGCATGTACTCATGTGTTTATCATTTTTTATAAATACACTATTTACTCATGACAAACACATTACTTAGGTAAAATAATATCAAAATAGTTTTGATCAAAACTTTTATAAAAAAGCTACTGCGTATTCTCTAATCTTAAGTCTTAATTATTTTGAAAATTAGTAGTATAACACATAAGACTCATTATGCATACGCTTGCATATAAAGAGCTATTTCAAAATACTTGTACAGTTTTATAATAAATACTTGTAAATATTTATACCAATAAATATTTCTAATAGAAAATATTATTTTACACTATTATTCTTTCAAAAGAAATATTTATAATAAGGAAATAGTAAGAAAATATTTAATAATAACTAATTACTTTTAGTGATAATATTTTGGATGACAATTTATTCGCTGCAATTTTGTATGGAAGAAGTTTTATTCGGAAGTATTATACGTTAAAACGTTAAATACGAGTATTAAACTTTTTTGGTCAAAAGTTCGAGTATTTTTCATTATGTCCAACAATAGTACGAAATACGGAAGTATTTTTCATTTATACGTACGGACGGGTATTAAACGGAAAAATTTGGAGTAATTACTAACTAGGCTCAGGAAGTCTATGTCAGTAGACATGTTAATTTTTTCGAATTTTCGTTTCTCTACAAAGTTAAGAACACATCAGATGCCACATGTGGCGATCCCTTGCCACTTAAGATTCTTTTTTGCACCCATTCAGTGCATCTCCTTCATCTAATGCTCCTTCATTTACACCAAGTTCAAATTCTAGCATTCCCTCTTTTTTTTTTGTGTCTTCCTCTTTACCTATTTCACACCAATCTTCACCACCACTACCACCACCTTCACCTCTCACATCATCCTCTGACTCTTCCTCCTCGTCTTCCATCTCTTCACCTTCTCATCATCACATGGTGACAAGATCAAAGACTGGCAATTTGAAACCTAAACCCAAGTTTGCAACTCATCTAGCTCAGCATCTTTCTGAACCTGACTCAGTGAGACAAAGCTCTTGTTATTCCTTAGTGAAAACAAGCAATGTTAGAAGAATACAGTGCTATTCTTCATCAAGGCACCTGGTCTATTGTGCCATTGCCTTCTGACAGAAAATCAGTTAGCTGCAAATGGGTGTATAGAGTCAAGCAACAAGTAGAACGGCAGAAATTAGCTCTATGTAAATTTAATATATATATCATAATTCATACACTTTGAACACATCGAACTACACATACACTTTGAAAGGTCCCAAATCGAAATACATTACTTAGGAATGCAATTTTTAAACGACACAAGAGAAGTGATAGGAGAATAGTTAGATCATTTCAGAAATAACAGAATCCATTGGATGAACTAAGCACTGGCATGACCTGTCATTTCCACTATTTAAGAAAATAATTTGACCCGCCACCAAATACTTCTATAAAAGCTATTTTTTTTCTTCAGGGAGACCAATTTGCAGCGACTTTCTTCTCATAAGAATTTAAATAGATGCCTGGATTGTGGCAGTCCATAGAAAAAGAATAACTTCATATAACAACTTCAAATGGTAAGGCGAAAGAAATTGCTTACCCACCACCAAATACTGTGCCAATAATTGGACAGAAAATTGTTCATATGTCTCTACTTGCGCCATCCCAAGTGTCAATTAGTTGCAGCTGTAAGTGATACAAATAAAGAATCAAGTGTTTCATCACGTCACATCCTGTAAACTTAATTCAATTTCCTTTTCTTTTTTTACCTTCCTGCCTAGTAGAAAGCTAACTTTGTCCGTAATAACTGTTAATGGTAAGGAATAGCGCAAAAGCATTAAAGCAACAAAATTGATCAACCAACACCCTTATAAAAGATACACACTTAGAACTAAGATGTAACATGAACCAATTTGATTTCAGTCATAAGAAAATGGAATGGTGCAGGGTGTTATGGTTTGTTATCATACTTACCACTGTGAGTGCTGAAGCTGGTGAGAGGAGATCAACAGAGGCTTGTCACCCAAATGATCTGAAGGGCCTGGCTGATTTCAAGGCCGGAATAAAGTCTGATACGGCCAGACAGATAGACACGTGGACTGGGGAAAACTGCTGTGAGTGGGCAGGCGTTTCCTGCAATTATACAACTAGAAGAGTGACGGCACTACAACTTCATTCCAAAATTGAAGGTTGGCTCTCTCCTTCCATAACCCTTCTCAGCTCTCTTGAGATTATTGATCTTGCTGGACTGAGTGGAGAAATCCCGCCGTCAATTGGATATGACCTGCCAAATCTACGGTTTATCTGGCTCTCCCACAACAATTTGACAGGTTTATTACCAGAAAGCATTGGTAGCTTATTCAAACTAAAAAGTTTGGAACTGGATCTTAACAGATTCTACGGAACTCTCCCGTCAAGCCTCGGTAACCTTAAAAATCTGGAGCAACTCGGCTTACGTTGGAATCAGTTTTCTGGTGAAATTCCTAAGAAAATCGGTAACTTGCAAGCTTTGGAGAGACTTGATATTTCCTTCAATTTGTTAACAGGTAAAATCCCACTATCCTTGAGTAACTTAACAGCCGTTTCGCGTATCTTCTTAAATGACAATCACCTTGAGGGAGATATTCCCCCTTTCCCAGCAAAGTTTGGTCAGATGGCCTCCCTAGCTGAACTCAACCTGGAAAATAACCACTTCACCGGAAGATTTCCTTCAACATTCAAGGACTTGCAAAGCTTGAATACGCTAGACCTCCATTCAAATAACTTAACAGGGCCAGTAAACGATGTTTTCAAGATGGCAAAAAGCTTTCCGGATTTGGAGTACATAGATCTGTCTCAAAACAATTTCTCAGTTCTATTGAACAGATCGCGGAAGGACCTCATAATGCCACCAGACTTCTCAATATATCGCATAACCATCTCAGCGGGAGTTTGCCAAGCTCCGTAGGGAATATGCGATTCATGCAAACCTTAGATTTAAGTTACAACGAACTGGACTCTAATTTGCCAGTTTCTCTGGGAACTCTAACCTTCTTGCAGACGCTCAATTTGCACAGGAATAGATTCACAGGAAAGATACCCGATGGGTTCTTAAATTTGACAAAGCTGGTAGACTTGGACTTGTCACACAATCTTCTGGTGGGAGAAATTCCTCCAGGGAAACCTTTAACTGATTTCCCCAGCAGTGCTTACGCTGGAAATAAATTATGCGGGCGACCCCTTCCTCCATGCAAGGCTTGAATAGAGAATAGTTTTACTGTCTACAAAATTCATGCGCACAATGTAAGAAATGTTATTGCTTTGAGTAATCAATAAACAGATACTGTAGATATCAACAACTGATTTAACCTATGTATGTAGATGTTTCTTCGTGTAATTAACTGTAAGCTGATCAACAAAGAAGAAAACAGATTAAATCGGTTCAGAATAAGAAATGTATACATCTTAAGGGATTCAGAGAAAAGTAAACCTTGGTGTTATAACAAGTACATTGTCCAATAATCATCTGGTAGGAGAAAGCCCACTGGGAAAGCATAGAGGTTATTTCCCGGAAACAGAGGTCCATGTGGAAAATCCCTCTCTCCTAGCAAGGCTTGAGCTCTAATTATTTTAGCTTCTTAGATTCATGAGCACATTGTAAAAGATCATATGGTTAATTTCCTTGAGAAATCAGTGCAGACATTGAACCTACTAAGAAATGTTTCCTATAAGACTTAAAAACGATTGATGGTCATGTTATCTGTGATCGTTCCCTAGTGCTATTGGCAATATTTTTTCTGATCAAAAAAAGTCACAGATCGAGTGGGAGTCTGTAACAATTATCTGCGGGGGAATAACCCTTCCCCAGAAAGGTAGGGTCAGGTGGCCATCTCGCTGGCGTATTTCCATCCTGATCATTAGGAAAGCTAACCTCTCTCGAAAGAGTCTTTCGATCGAACAACAAGCTCCAAGGGCCTACTCCTTCCACGGTCTATAATTTTCCGTCTTTTTGGGTCATCGGTCTGAGAAGCAAAGTTAACAGGTCGAAAACCAGAAGCAATTAGACCAGCTCCCCGAGCTTTATTCTCTGAAACTTTTTCATAACAATCTCAAAGAGCGTTTTCCTAGTTCCATTGGGAAATCAAAACCCATGTTTACTATAGAGTTGGGTGACAATAAAATAGTTGTAATTATCCAGATTCTTTCGCAAATCTAACCAACTTACAGATCTTCAAGTTACAGAGAAACGGATTCGCAGAAAGATACCAATGTGTTTCTGAAGTTGACAAAAATGAATCAGCTGGACTAATTGATTAGTCTTTTAATGGAGACGATGAGGATTCCCTTACGAATGCTAAGTGATTTTCCTCACAGCTCTTACACTGGAAAAGAGCGTAATGCAGGAAACCCCTCTCTCCTTGGATGGTTTGTGAACAGTATATTCGGAAACAAACTCTTGATTCGATGTTCTATTATTGGAGGAAAAGAAGATTCGGGACACGGAAAAATCTGTGTCAAAATGCTCAATGTTAGGCGAAAAACTAAGGTGAAGAGGTTCAGTGGATACATTTATATTTGGAGATTCAAAGTATTGCAGCCAATCAAGTGTTTCCATTCTAAGACCAAACACGTTGAGATGAAATATTATTTCATTCCGTTACTTGATGATGGTCAGCTACAGCTTGAGAAGGTTTGTGGAAGCCACTGTTGAGAAGTCCCACATCGGACATTTAAGAAGAACAAAATGAATTAATAAGTGTTCTGGGCTACTCCCCTCATTGCCAATTGGTTTTGAGGTGGAACCCCATGGATTCTTAACATGGTATCAGAGCCACGGCTCACACACGTGAATGGTCTAACAACCCACGTGCTCACCGCCACCCGCAGACAAAAAAAAAAAGATCCACGTGTAGGCCAAAAGAATGCCACACGTGAGGGGGCGTGTTGAGAAGTCCCACATCGGACATTTAAGAAGAACAAAATGAATTAATAAGTGTTCTGGGCTACTCCCCTCATTGCCAATTGGTTTTGAGGTGGAACCCCATGGATTCTTAACAGCCACATCCCGGCAGACATGTTGACGGAGGGTGTTATTCTTAATAAACTGATGATGGTCAGCTACAGCTTCAGGGGTCTTCTTTTTTGAAGAAGATGATTTGAGTTGCAGGGATGAACCAGTCTCCAAGTGGAGAATTGTTGGGGTTGGAGCCTGATTTGCGGCGACCCGTATTTATAACCTGACCCGGTACATTTTTTGCTACGACCCAAAAAAGGGAGAAATGATTCGTGGAGCGAAGGCTTGGGCGTCACGAACATGTCTTGCGGGGTTTGGGGGCAGTGCCCCCGGAAAAAAAATTCTAACATGGTTTGACCTTGAATCCGGCCTGGTCATCTATTTATAGAGTTCTTAGGGTTCGTCTAGCAAGAATGTGCTCAGCACTTTCGCTTGTAATTCTCTCTAAGACGTTTTTGTCTATTTTAGTGAAATTTCTGCAACTTCGTGGATGAATGCTGTTTTGCCGAACCACGTAAATTTGTGTTTGGTTTCTTTCTGCTCTGCATATATCGTTTTCATAACATGGCAAACCTAACCTACTTCAGGAGCCTCAAGTTACATAACAGTTTGGTTCACTGGAAGTACCCTATACCAAATGGGTTTCTGAGTTAGACAAACTGGAACACTTAAAATCATCAGACAACTTTCTAGTGGGAAAAATTCCTTATGAGAAGCCTCTGAGTGATTTCCCTAGGAGCTCTTAGACTGGTAACAGAGGTTTATGTGGGAAACCGTTATCTAGTTGCAAGGCTTGAACTCCCCCAGTAATTTAGTTTACTAAATGAATCATGAGCAAAAAATGTAACATTTCTGAGAAATCAATAATATTACACGTGTACTGAATAAGGACTGTTTCCCCTTAAGATTTAAGTTGAATGATGGATGCGTGGTTTATCATTTCCTGGTGCTATTATGGTATCTTTAATCTGGTACACAACATTAAAAAATAACCAGATGAAGTGGGTGCCAAGAACAAGAACATAATTCGAAAATGCTTAACAAATACGAACTTTTAGTCAATTCTAACTAGCAGAATTATTTTCTGGTATAATGAAGATATTATTTTACTATCACTGTGTTTCACACAAACAATCCAACAAAAAAATCCACGGGCAGAGGGGAAGAAGAAGACACGTTTAAATGAGTACGCCGTTTGTATTGGATGATAATGAAATTCAGAAACAATATGTAATAATGCAAACTCATGTCAAAATAAGCATGAATTGCCACCAGAAGATCAATCATAGTCCCAATGAATTTTGTATCTACGGATTCAACAGATTTCCTAAACTAGGGTTTCGAAAACGGACAATCGAAACCCTGATATACTAATTGACCTGAATTTATATGCAAAATGACAAATGTAAACACAAACATATGTATGTATGTGTGTGTATGTGTCTCTCTCTGTGTGTGTATATATGTGTTCAAACATATTATCACCCTCGACAACTATTTCCTTTTGGCGCTTAAAATGGCGAGTTATAAAGGACACTCCTACGGTTCAACTGTATTACGAGCATCAAACCTCCACAACCTCAGAAGTTTATCCAGTGTTCTGGTTTCAGATTCCTGGAAATGAAAAACACAAATACTAAATTATGGACCTCTGATAGCCATGTGTTCTCGTCAACTATTTTCAGGGAACTGGAGAAACGAGATCTTCTGTTTTCTAAAATGTATTTTGACCAATGTACCGATAACTAGAAGGCCACAATTTTCAGAAATCTCATTGTCGCCCAGAAAAAAGAAAATAGACACTAGATATGGCAATGAAGGATAGTATGGGAAAAAAATGTCTAAATCGTGATCCTGGAAACAAAAAGTGAGAACAAAAAAAACGAGTACCGTGAGAGAGAAAAAAATTAAAGAAAATAAATATAAAATAAAAACTGGCTTAAGGTCCAGACTCTTTCTTGAGCACCAATTTCTGGTTTCATCATAACCGAAGTTCAACACTTCTCAATATAGCTTGTGCGTGTTTTTGGTGATAGAAATAATAGCTCATGTTATTTTAGGGAAAAACAACTTTGTACAAGTAGCTAAAAGATCGAGGATAATAAGTTCTTACTCAGTTGCTGAAACATCTAGGATGTTATGGCTATGGCATTTGATAATGCGTTTTGTATATTTCGATGCAATACACATGACTTCTTCTTTTTTTGTGGTAACCTACCGGGTGGTAGGGCGGCATAACCTACCGGGTGGTAGGGCGGCATAACCTACCGGGTGGTAGGGCGGCATAACCCCGTGTTTTATTAAATAAGTGAAAACCGGGCTCCCAACGTGTAATCAACAAGGTGGCGGGGTACAATACACATGACTGATTGTGATTTCTGATCAAAGCAAGAAATGTGATCGGTTTGCTAGTTCATTTACAACTTAGAACTCTATGGTAAGATCTAAGCTCTGTCATGACCTGTGGTTTACACTGCGGTTCCCTACAATAGAGCTGTCACGTGCAGCTTCCGAATTACTCCATTGTGCTGGTCCATCCCCAGTGGGAGTACATGTTCTTCTCAGTGTTCAACTTTCAGTAATTCAGTAGTGAAAATAAACTGCAAGAGAGTTGATAACTTTAAGTCATATGCTCTGTTTATTCAGAACAAGGCAATACACATGAAAGCTTTCAGACAGTAATCTGTTGGCTGTAAATGCTGCTTTGACATTGCAGCTTTGTAGGGGACATGTGTCTTGGTTTTTTGAACAACACTGCATATGGAAGGTTAATTCAAGATAGAACTCTATAGGAGGAACCTTATCTGTTATCAATGACTAAGGGCATAATTCCTTATTTCATTTGAATTAATTAGGTCAAAAGTAGCTAACCGTTTTCTCATAGTTAACCATTCTCTTAATAAGCTCCCATTCCATACATCAAAAGAAGCTTTCCCTTTATGAGTAATGGGAAAGAATCTACCGAAAACAGCTGTGATAAAGGCGTGGAAATTTTCATTGAACCAAAACAAATCTCTATCAAAATAAACGCTACACGAACACATCAACTTCAAGCTGCAACCAGTTAATTCTACAGTATTAATCAGATCATTGTCACGCATATAACAGAAAATTGGAATGCACAAGGTGCTGTGGTTTCTTGTCATACTTACGCTTGGCGTTGAAGCTGGACATCCAAGATCCAACCTCGCCAGCCACCCGAATAACTTGAAGTGCTTGGCTGATCCGATGACTCTGGTCACTGGACAGAGAAACGTGGACTGGGGCAAACTGCTGCAAATGGAAGGGGTATTTCCTGCAATAATGAAACAGGCAAGGTGGGGCACTTCGACTTACTGGACCCGTAACACTGAATAATCCATATAAAGATGAATTATTCCCCTGAAGGAAAGTCATAGATACGTCATTTTTAGATTTGTTAAATGGTGAGGTGATTAGTTATCGGGAAAGGTTAGAGAACGGGTCAATTATTACATAGTTAATACGATGACATCATACCATAATCATGCTATAATCTGAACAAGATCAAATGCAGCCAATTCGGATTGAAAGATATTCACCAGATATCAAGAATGCAAATCACATGTGATGGCACTATGCAACCTAGATTGCTTTGTCATGCCTTGATCATCACAGGTGTTGATAAGCAACCCTTCAGTGATCATCTGTAGAACATTCTTTACCTTACTGACCATAATGAGGAAAACATGGAAGTGTACGACGAAACTGATGAAAGTATAGGACCTTGAAATGCATTGGAACCAGTACTGGATGTGTTTGCTTATATTTTTCTGCAGCAAAATTTATACTTTTAGGAATAACTTGTCCCTAGAGCCGAAAAGAATCGTATCAAAAAGTGCACTGCAATAAGGGGTGAAGCAGATGTGAATTTAGCTGCACCTTTCTAACCATGTAGCAAAACATTGGAAAAATAGGTCCATACTATAAGCGATCAATTCTCTCTTAGCTCATAATTGCATAATACCATTTCGTGTATACTTGTTTTGGCAATGCTTGAAGAGTTAAGGTCATACGGGTAACAAGGAAATATAATAACAATGTAATCTGCCAGGAAAAATTCAAGTGCAGCCTCAAACTCACCAGTAAATGGTAGGAAAGTAACTGAGAAGACACTGAACTTCAGTAACTTGTAACAACAAAGATAGATCATGTTGTAACAGAACTCCTGTTTCAGAGCTCTGATACCAGTTTGTTATGATCTGGACCTAGCTTAGAACGATGATAATAATGATGAGACAAGAACACAAGTATTAACGTGGTTCACTAGTTACGAGCTAGCTACCTCCACGACCTGAAAACCCAATTTCATTAGAGAGAAACGATATGAATACAACCCACACTATGGCCAAAGGCCATAGTGACAACCCACGCTATGGCGAAAGGCCATAGTGACCAACCACATCAGTAAAGCCACGACCCTAGGTCCTTATATAGGCCTAGGTGTAACACCCCGTATTTTTTCCGAATATTTTTGACAGTTATATGACTAGTAGGGGAGGTAGATGTAATTTTGATAATATTATATAGTTGTGGTTGGGGGTATATTTTGTCTTTTACGAAACTCTTAGTATTTAATACTTGTATTTTAGTATTTATACTTTACGTAGTGTATACCGTATTTTATGCTCTCTACATATACGTATTTATACCGTATACATACCACACATTTTATACTATATTTTATATTATAACACTTTATAATAATAATAATAATAATAATAATAATAATAATAATAATAATAATAATAATAATAATAATGTTAGTTGTTGCTGCTTCTGCTTCGTCTCAGGCGACGAAAGAGACGAGAACAGAGATTGAGAGAGATTGAGGCAGAAAGAGAGAGTGGTAGCCGGCAGTGACGCCGCTGCCTTCCTCGACGCACAACACCACCACGCCACCATCTCTCTGCCCCCTCTTTCTCCCTCTCGACCTTTCTCTCTGCCCCCTCTTTCTCCCTCTCGGAGCAACCGCAGAAGCAGCAAAAGCAGCAGCAGCAGCGGCAACAATGGTCGCCGCTGCCACCGGCGAAGTCCCCGACGGGAGACAACCACCCCTCTCCACCTTTCTGTTTCTCTCTCCCTCGATCCCCTCATCGTTTCGAGCTCAAGAACAGAAGGAGAAGACAATAAAGGCAGCCACAGCAGCGGCAGAAGCTACCCGTCACCGCCACCTCCATTTTTTCCGGCGACCCGAAGAGAGAGTTTCAAGCCCGCTCAAAACAGAGGCACCCAGCCTCTTCCACCCATCCCCCTGGCCTCCTAGAGGTCCGATCAGGTCTGTAGAGGTCCGAGACAGAGCCAAGAACCACCGGAGAACAACCCCGTCGGCCACCATCACCGGCGACACTTTCGGCACTTCGACCCGTCCCATTTCTTAACCGTTTCTCGCGATTTTTGGACTGGGTATGCTAGAAATCTCCTTCTAAGTTGTTTACAGCAATCAAAATCGAGTTTTAAGGTCTCAAATCCATGTTTTGATCATTAATTTTGGGTGTTCTTGATTTGGGGGTTAAAGTGTCATTTTCAGAAAGTTTTCAGGGGGGTTATAATGTCGTTTCAGAAACTTAGGGGGAGGCAGTTGACATTTCAGAAACTTTTTGCAGTTTTTAATTTCAGATTTATTTATGAAATTAGTTTTGCTTTAATTTAATTAGATTATTATTTATAAATTATTTTGGGGGTAAATATTATTGAAGAAAATATGTTTTTGGGTTTATAAATAATTTAAAATTAATATTGCCTTGAGAAAAATAAAAGGAGCTAGAAATAAATATAGGTTATATATTTGTTGAGATTGTATTAAGTTAGAAGCTCCGATTTGTAGGTGACGATTCCGTAGACGAGAACGAATTATAGGGCGTGCTTGGATTTTGGTAACTTAATATGCCTAGCCTCGTGTGCCTTTCTTTCATTTCGCGTATCGCGTGAGTTATTTGTGAAATTGCTACCGTACTTGATTTATTTGACTTGTTTATTTGTTTTGAAAAACTCCTCTTTGAAGTCTCGTTAAAATTGGTATTCAAATCTAAATAACAATCCGAAAGTGAAACATCTAAATGATATTGTGAAATACTTGTAAAAGTGATACCCCAAGACGGACCACGTCATTGGGTTGGAAGTACGAAATTCGAAATCGTTGCCTCGGTTACCAAGAGTAGCACACCGCTCACTTTTGGTCGAATCTGAATATCTCTCTCAATCGTACATCGATTATTTCTTTATTTTTGCCACACCGGCTTTTTGTTCGGAGCTCCTTACACGATTCTACACCTTGAATGAAAATTGGTAATTATGTAAAGTGGAAAGCCGTTGTGCGTGGGTTTGTGCCATATCCCTGATACGATACATTTCTGACATATTGTGTTGGTTACTGTTATCAGATTATGAGATTATGAGGCTCTGACCTCCTTTTGAGTATGATATGGTTATGAGGCGCTGTGATGCGAACATCCTGTGATTGAGTTATGGTTGTGGTAGTGCTTTTGCACATATGAGAAAGAGGTTGTGGATTGGATATGGTCACGCCCCGTATCAACTAATTAAAATGGATTTCAGGACTCGATTCATATTGGTATGAGATATCTTGAGATTTAAAGTAATATTGTAAATTGCTATTAACAGTGAGTTCCCGAGATGGACCACATCTTCGGGTTGGAACACGAAATTTGAGATCGTTACGGAGTTGACACACCGAATCAGCTGTGAACGCTTTTCCGCGAGTATTTGACATTTATTTATCAGCGAATATGTTATTCCTGTCATATGTCTCATCATCTGTTTACATGCTATGGGTGTTAGCTTACTCAGCCGTTTGCTGACTATTTTCTGTAAAAACTGCGTCGGCTTTTGCTATTTTAAAACCGCAGGTTGGCTAACGAGGTGGGGGAACGTTCACGACACTTTGGACAGGAAAGCTTGCTAGTTGGAAGATCACATAGTATATTATCTCACCTAAAAGTGTATTCCTTGATTTTCAAAAGATTATCACTGTTTGTATTTATGGAAACTGTAAAAGTTATAATTTGAAGTTTTGAAATGTTATCGATGGTTGTACTAGCTGTGAACCGACAATCCTTATCCGTTCCCAATGAGGCTCATCACCTCGGGCGGAGACATCTCTTCCGAACGTGGGGCCCGGCCGGCCCTGCGGCTCGGTGGGGTGTTGCACTAGGATACCGACTTGGTGCCCAAGAAACAAAGAAGTTACCAAAACGAACAAGGAAACAATATTTAGCCGCCCTATCGAACTATTCGGACCCGTCATTATCGAACTGTTCCCAGACCCGTCGAACTGTTCCAGACCCGTCGAACTGCTGCTTCTTCTTTGTCTTCTTGCCTTCGTCTTGATCCGTTTCTTCGCCTTGTTTCTTGGCCCCTCTTCGTTGCCATCTCCTCGCCAAGCCCAAGTACATTCAAGGCAATTTGGATTCCCAACAAATCTCCACCTTGCCTTGAATCCTCTCGTCCGCTTGCGCTTGAATTGTCGGTTCTCTCCAATAACCCCAAATTCACAACGTTGTTCCACCTTCGCCGAGATCCTACAACGTGTGCCCCCAGCGATGCTCCAACCCCCGTCTAGTTCCTGCAATCGAACCCTATCGATGCTCCAACTACGGCCGAGTTCCTGCAATCGAATCCCCTTTCTTGTTGTTCCAACTCCCACCGAGTTCTTACAACAAGTTTGTTTGTTGTTCCGACTCCCACCGAGTCCCTACAACAAACCCCCCAGCACGTTGCTCTAATTCCCGCTGAATTCCTGCAACGTTTTGCGAGATTGCTCCAATTCCCTCCGAATTCCTGCAAAATCGCCCCCTTACGCGGCTCATATGCGACCCCTTTGCACGTCTAACACGTGTCGTGTCCCTCGTCGGAGAATCCCCCGTGCCAAATCCGCCTCCTCGTCAAGAGCACGGATTCACCCTTGCCCCCAACGGGGCCTAGAGAACTAGACCATCCTCTGAAGTACTCTCCACCTGCAGCCAAACCTGCAGATCCTGAGTTCATCATTCGTCCACCGGTGTCTCTTTTCTCTACCGTTTGAACAGACATCACCGTAGCTTCCCTTGGCCGCCGTCATCGCGTTGGAACTCTGACTGTCTGAACCCCCATAGGCAGCCCTCTGTCGCCTCCCCTCTTGCTGAGACTCAAACTCAGCGGTGGTTGTATCAACCCCCTCCTCTTCAACCAATGGCAACCACAGGCATTGCTGCTTCAACAAAGCATGTACCTTGATCTGCCACAAGCTGAAGTTGTTTCTCCCCGTGAACTTGTCGATCTTGGTCATCCCTCCGGTCATCTTCTCTACAGCTCCTTTTCTAGATCCGTAACCCCCAAACGCGTGCTCCACCTTGATCGCGAAACCTTAACTATGAATCTCACGAATTGTGAAACCCTAGCCCTATAGCTCCACCTTGATCTTGGAACACCGCAACCCAATCTCTGTGCTCCCCCTGAATCGCTGAACCTGGCTCTGATACCAGTTTGTTGTAACAGAACTCCTGTTTCAGAGCTCTGATACCAGTTTGTTATGATCTGGACCTAGCTTAGAACGATGATAATAATGATGAGACAAGAACACAAGTATTAACGTGGTTCACTAGTTACGAGCTAGCTACCTCCACGACCTGAAAACTCAATTTCATTAGAGAGAAACGATATGAATACAACCCACACTATGGCCAAAGGCCATAGTGACAACCCACGCTATGGCGAAAGGCCATAGTGACCAACCACATCAGTAAAGCCACGACCCTAGGTCCTTATATAGGCCTAGGATACCGACTTGGTGCCCAAGAAACAAAGAAGTTACCAAAACGAACAAGGAAACAATATTTAGCCGCCCTATCGAACTATTCGGACCCGTCATTATCGAACTGTTCCCAGACCCGTCGAACTGCTGCTTCTTCTTTGTCTTCTTGCCTTCGTCTTGATCCGTTTCTTCGCCTTGTTTCTTGGCCCCTCTTCGTTGCCATCTCCTCGCCAAGCTCAAGTACATTCAAGGCACCTTGGATTCCCAACAGATCACTCCTCACCCGAGAAATCATTTATCATTTATTTAATTGAATTTAGAGAGAAGGAAGAAAAAAATATAGAATAGAAAAAGGAGAACAAATGTACTTTAAGATACAGCAATTTTGAGCAAGATAGTTTCATGTTTTGGAAGAAGTAACATTGTAAGATATCTATATAGCTTCAAGGCTATTAGTTCTTATTCAGTAAAAGATACAGCAACAAAGTTCTAACTATTGCATTTTACACTCCAACTACTTAGATCAAAGGTTATTACGTGACGAACAATGCAATGCACATGAAGGTCAGGGATCGATATACATTACTTGTGGATTCTGCTCTCAACACTGCACCTTCCTAGCTCACATGGAATGTATTCTATGACATTGATAAGAATGCAATGCACGTGACAGTTCGTTAAGATCAAGTACAAAGTCAAACTCTATTGGAGCAACTACACTCTAGCATGACCTATTTACAGTAACACTGCAACTCTAATGTGCCTCTTATTCAGGATTTCATCCCCAAAAGGCCCAAAGTCAATTATTAGCAGCTGTAAGTAAAGCAGAGAAGAATCAAGCATTTATTTGTACAGCCTACACGATTCGTGAATTTTTCCCTCTTTTTTCCTGCTCATAAATAATAATAAAACCTAATTTCAAGAGATTGTCTTCCTGATAAGATTCAACAAACCTAAAAAGTGATCTACCTAATGAAAAAAGAAAGTGAAAATCTTTCCATAGTAACTGGAAATGGTAAGGAGAGGCACAAATGCATTAAACCAAATACGCCCACCACAAAACCCGCTTATAAAAGCTACACTTTAAAATCAGCTCTGACATGAACCCATTTGATTCAGTCATATCAATAAGAAAAAAAAATGGAATGGTGCAGGGTGCTATGGTTTCTTGTCATACTTACTCATATGCCTGCTGAAGCTTGTCACCCGAATGACCTGAAGGGCCTTGCTGACTTCAAGGCCGGAATAAGGTCCGACACTGCCAGACGGGTAGACACCTGGACAGGGAAAAACTGCTGCCAATGGGCAGGTATTTCCTGTGATAATTCCACTGGAAGAGTGAGGGCGCTTGAGCTTCCAGGGCCCACTATCCTGAATGACATGTATTTTCGTTCTAGTATTGAAGGATGGCTCTCTCCTTCCATAACCCTTCTCAACTCTCTTGAAAGAATTAATCTTGTTGAACTTTTCAATCTCAGTGGAGTAATCCCACCATCAATAGGATATGACCTGCCAAACCTACGAAGTCTCCGGCTCTCCAGCAACAACTTGACAGGTCCAGTACCAGAAAGCATTAGTAACTTGTCGAAACTGGAAGAACTTGACCTAGAAGACAATAGGTTCTCCGGGAATCTTCCTGCAAGCCTTGGTAATCTTAAAAGCCTCAAAACACTGTATTTGCGATCGAATCAGCTTTCAGGTAAAATACCTGAAGGGATCGGTAATTTGCAAGCTTTGAAAGTTCTTGTTCTTTCGAGCAATTATTTAACAGGTAAAATTCCGCCATCCATGAGTAACTTAACTTCTATTTTGTATATCTACTTAGACAATAACCGCCTTGAGGGAGAAATTCCATTTCCAACATTTTTTGGTCAAATGACCAACCTAAGTGTCCTCAAACTGGAAAATAATCGTCTTACTGGAAAGTTACCTTCCTCTATTGGATACCTAACCTCCCTTGAAAGTCTCTTTCTAGCTAATAATAAGCTTGAAGGGTTAATTCCTTCCAGTTTGTATAACTTGTCGGCTCTGTGGGTGCTGGACCTCGGTGACAACCTGTTAACAGGTCAATTACCAGGATCAATAGGCGAGCTCTCTCAGCTTAAATATCTAAACCTTTCCCATAACATGATTCAATCACCATTACCTCGTGAGATTTCAGCTCTACAAAGACTCCAAGTGCTCGATCTTTCTTTCAACAGCTTGAACCTTTCCTCCATCCCTCAATGGCTTGCAGAAATGCCAATGGTTAACAAATTGCACTTGGCTGGATGTGGGATCCAAGGGGAAGTTCCAAAATATTTGTTGCAATCAGCTCAATACTTGGAGCTGGACTTGTCTTCTAACAGTTTGACCGGAGAAATACCTGGTTGGATAGGGAGCATGGAAGATCTCTACTGGCTAAATCTCTCCGGAAATTCATTTGTTTCAGAAATCCCTAAGACATTCAAAATCCTGCAAAGCTTGAATACGCTAGACCTTCATTCCAATAACTTAACAGGGTCGATAAATCTTGTTTTCGAGATAGTGATTGGTTATGGTGTAGGAGGTATGTCTTACATTGATCTATCTGACAATAGTTTCTCAGATGGTATTGAACAGATCGGAAGAACGTCTCAAATACGGGCCAAACATCTCAACTTATCACATAACAATCTCAGGGGGAGGTTGCCTAGTTCCATAGGAAATATGCAGTTCATGCAAAGCATGGACCTGAGTTACAATGAGATGGACTCTGATTTGCCAGATTCTCTGAGATTTCTAAGCAACTTAGAGATCCTTAAGTTGCAGAGAAATAGATTCACAGGAAAGATACCAAATGTGTTCCTGAATTTGACAAACCTGAGAGAGTTAGATTTGGCCGATAATCTTCTGGTGGGAGAAATTCCTCCTGGGAAGCCTCTGAGTGATTTCCCAAGCAGCTCCTACACAGGAAACAGAGGTTTATGCGGGAAACCCCTACCTCCATGCAAGGTTTGAAATTTGAATACAGAGTATCATAGTTCTCTAAACAATTCATGAGCACAATGTAAGAAATGTCGGTGCTTTCAGTAACCAATAAGAACGGTTATTTAAATATTGTAAAACTTTTATCCTAAGAGATGAAATGAATTATGAATGGTTATGTTTCTTTAATTGAATATTGATGAACCCATGTATCAAACAAAGGCAGCATTTGTCCGCATGCATTCAGTAGTAAACTGATCAACAAAAACCAAATGCAGATGAAATCGGTGCCAAGAATAAGAAAAGCATACTTCTAAAGAGGATTTACGCAGAGTCAACCTCAGTGGTCTACGTTTTAAAAGGGGGCCCTCGCTGGTTTTAACTCTCGAGGTTCACCACTATAAACTATCACTTCCTCTTTAGTACACAATGCCTGATTGCCTAAAATGGTCATCTCTACATGCTTGTTTTTGCAATGCTTGAATAGCCATTAAAATGTTACTGCCTTTGACAATTACAAAGGACCAGTCATGTTTAAGATTTAATCTCAGCCTCAGACACACCCATATATGTAGGAAGATGCGTCTAGAAAGGCGTTGAACAACAGAAGAGAGCTCGGTCCAAACCTGAAAAAGAAATAATTTATTATTTCCTCCATCAATTTCACCGAGAAAGAAGACACAGACAAACAGGACTCACAGGAGAACTTGAAATCATATTTACAGCCATCAATATCCTCGTATTGATACATTTTATGTTGAAACCCAAGTTACATTTGCTTTATCTCATTAAGTACATCATATTTCCTAGACTGACTGACTGAAGATCGTCAACCATCTGACTAGTTTGGTTGGCAGTTGATCCCCAATTATGTTGTTCTCTGGTGCTAAATTTACATAAATATAGAGTCAGACGCTGAGAAAAAAGATTGTTCTTGATCACCTGTAAGTGTAGAGAAAGATACCGAAATACAGGACTGTAGTCCCCAAAATACCAAAATCCGGACGTTTACAGAAAAAATACCAAAGTAGGGAGATTTAACCTAATGTTCAATATGAGATTTCCTTGCACGAAACCTCATTTATGACATGAGGTTTTAAAGATGTAGGGCGGCCCAAGCTCGTATAGAAACCTCATGTCAGAGTTGAAGCATGCCCGGGCTGCCCAACATGCTCAAAACCTCATGTTCAAGATTGAGGCTTTATGCCGAAAACCCTCATGTTGAACACAAGGTTTCAAAATCGCCGTATTTTGGTATTATGGCTGTACACGTCCAGATTTTGGTATTTGGGGGACCAAAGTCCCGTATTTCGGTATCTTTGTAAGTGTATGACACACTCATTGTGACAGTGAGCAGGCAGCTTCATAATTACAACCGACTAGGGTACATATAGTTCTGAATGTCTCCTTCGGATAGCAAATCTTTTCATGTCAACTTAAAAAGCATGAGATCAAAGATAATTTGTAATCCCATGGCTTCAACAATCCAACATTATAATCCATGTGAAACACACTACAGCAGATCATCACAGACACTGGCCATCGTTTTACCTTTCCACTTTTGTTTACATTCAAATAAGGACGCAAACTTCATCCACCAGCGCTGATTGTCAAGAATTGATCACTAGCAAAAGAAGAACTAACTTCACATTACTTGCTACTTTGTATAGGTGGCCATAGTGCGCAAGCATCTTTCATAGAATGGACTGATCAGTTGAGAACTGTTACCATGAACAGGTTCTTAAGGTCTTAGTAATTTAACTTACCTTATCTGTGGCATTAAGCCTGATAACCACACTGATTTGCAGTTTCAAGACTTAGCCGGAAAGCATCACTAGGCCTAAAATTGATAAAGTAGTATTTATGATGCCACCTTCTTCACTAATGTAGGTGTATCCACCACAAAATAATTAACACCTCCATGGCGAACACATTCTTGGATATGCGACACAAAGAGAAGGGCAACACGTAAAATTGCTATTTCAAATTTTCCAAACGATGATATCTGCATGTTTAAACGGTATCAGTGACCGTAATTGTCTTTCATGAATTGGGGTCACTCTTACCTACTTACAGTAAGCTCCACAACTTCAGAGCATGGAAGTTTACGTCCTCCATTACTTCATTTTAAGCTTCCTGGAAATGAAACATACAAATAGTAAAAGTCGGGATCTCTGAAGGCTGTGTTTTTGTTAACTATTTCCAGGAAAGTGCAGAACACATTTCTCCAAATTACGCAGCTGTATTTAACAAAACCTGTAAAATCTGGAAGACTGCAGGTTTTCCAAAATCCCAGTCAACAGAAGCGAAATACAAACTGGAAATGAAGCGAAGTGTCTAAACTGGTGATCACAGAAATCTGAGGTAAGAGAAAAAACCAGAGAACTGAGGTACTTTATGTACCAAAAAATTGAGAAAGACAACGGACCAACAGAGCACCGGAACCTAAACATGTACACTTTCTTGATCTTATTCAGTAACAGAGGCTATAAGGAAGTTCTTCTGGCTATCGCATTTGATAATACAGCTTTAGAGATCACATATTTTGTATGTTCGAATAATGCATCACACTATACACACGAAAGGTCCCACGTCTATAAATCTTGTGAATGCTAGTTTCAAGTTTCGACACTGCAGCTTCTTAGCACGCATGGATCCCGTTTCCTGAAGGACACAAGAAATGTGATAGGTAATCAGTTACATGTGGAAATGTGATAGGTCATCAGTTACTTGTGAATACTAGAATGACTTGTAATTCCGTCCCAAAAGCCAATTACTTGCAGCTGCAAGTAAAGCAAATAAAGCATTGAGTATTGGATTTCTACTACTTATCAGCCTGTAAAATCAGTACAGTTTCCATAAATTGCCTGATCTTAATAACATAGGACTTATTTTCTAGTCATTGTCTCCTAAGTCCTAATAAGCAGTAATTTACTGCCTAATAAGGGGGCTGCCTATTAAAAGGAAAAATCTTCACATAACAACTGCAAATAGTAAGGAGCGGCTCAAAAGAATTTAGCTGTACTGTAACTGTTGACCCACCACAAAAATGTGTAGTTGAAACTCTTTCAGGTAAAAGATTCTTCGGGTCTTAATAATTTAACTTGTCCCATTTGTGATACACCTGAAAACGGCACTGATTGGCAGTTTTACGTATTGGCGCAAAGGCATCAGGCCCAAAATCAACGGATTAGTATCTAGGGTGCCAACTTCTTGCACTAATATAGCTGTATCAACCAATATGGTCACTCAAACTCACTCAGGCATGTCTAAAATTTAAACAGTATCGGTGACCGCAAACGTCTTTAACAAATTTGAGTCACTCCTACACTCATGCACATAGGGCTAAAGCTCCACAACTTGGGACACTGTAAGTTCAAATTACCCCCTTTATTATTTTGTTTTCACCTTCCTCGAAATGAAACATACAATTGGTAGAAGTCAGGATCTCCGAAAGTCGTGTTTTTGTTAACAGTGAAGTCCAGACTACAGTTCCTCTAATTTCCAAAAATATAAACTCTAGAAGGCCACAAAGTTTCCAAAACTCTAACAATCAACAGAAAAACAAACTGAAAATTGAAGACGGACAAAGATACTATCAGAGCAAGGTGTCCAAACTGGTTATCCAGGAAACTGAAGTAAGAGTAAGAACAGCAAATTACGGAACAAAAAATGTTGAGCAAGACACCAAAGCACCGTGACAGAAAGAATAAATAAATAAACTTTTAAACACACACACACACACACACACACACACGCTTAAGGTCTGTGAACAATTGATACTACAACTACCTAGATCATACGTTTTGTATGTTCCGAAAGATGCAATACACATGAACTGTCCCCAGGTCAGTATACACCATTTTACCATTAGTTTCGACTCTGCAGCTTCTAAACACGCATGATTCGGTTTTCTTAAGGACACAAGAAATGTGATTAGGTTAGATAGATCACTTAAAAATTATGACTCTACCAGAGGAACTAAGCTCTGGCATGACCTGTCATTTATAATATTGCTACTATAATTAAACTGGTAAGTGACAGCTTCTCAAATTGTCATATGTCAATTACTAGCATCTGTAAGTTAACCAAATAGGGAATCGGGCATTTAATCAACTTATTAGAGATAAGTTTTAACAGCCTGTAAAATGAATACAGTTTCCCTTTTTACCTGCTCATAATTACATGGGACCTATTTTCTACTGATCTTTTTTGTGCTAAAAATTATTAGGTGCCTAGAAAGTGACCTGCCTTATAAAAATAAAACTGTACATAATAACTGCTAATGGTAAGGAATGGACAAAAAGCATTAAAAGCCAAATAATTGAAGTGACCCACCAACAGATTCTTTTATAAAAGCTACACTTACAAACCAGCTGCAACATGAACCAGTTGTCCAGTTTGATTTCATTCATATTGATCATAAGAAAATGGAAGGGTGCAGGGTGTTATGGTTTCTTATCATACTGGCCATTGTGAGTGCTGAAACCGGTGACCGGAGATCAACAAAGGCTTGCCACCCGAATGACCTGAAGGGCCTGTCGGATCTCAGAGTGGGAATACGGTCCGACACCGCCAGACGGGTAGACACATGGACCGGAAAGGATTGCTGCAAGTGGGCGGGTATTTCATGCGATAATAAAACTGGAAGGGTGACAAGGCTTGAGCTTCCAGGCCCCATGACCCTATATGATGGGCCTTTTACGTCTAGCATTGAAGGATGGCTCTCTCCTTCCATAACCCTTCTCAACTCTCTTGAAATAATCAATTTTGCTGGCCTTGTCAATCTGAGTGGTGAAATCCCGCCAACAATTGGGTATGACCTGCCAAATCTTCAAAGTCTCTGGCTCTCGAGCAACAATTTGACAGGTAGAGTACCAGAAAGCATTGGTAACTTGTCAAAACTGGAAGAGTTACATCTTGATGAGAACAGGTTCTCCGGGTCTCTCCCATCAAGCCTCGGTAATCTTATAAACCTTAAAGCACTAGATGTGCACTCCAATCAGCTTTCTGGTAAGATACCTGAAGGAATCGGTAACTTGAAAGCGCTGACAGAACTTGATTTTTCGAGCAATTCATTAACAGGTAAAATCCCGCCATCCATGTCCAACTTGACTTCCATTTCGATTATCTCCTTAGATAATAATCATCTTGAGGGAGATATCCCATTTCCAACAAGTTTTGGTCAGATGTCCAACCTAAATTACCTCAAACTGGAAAATAACCATCTTACAGGAAATGTCCCTGCCTCTTTTGGATACCTAACATCCCTTCAACGGCTCTTCCTAGCTAATAACAAGCTTGAAGGGCCAATCCCATCCAGTTTGTGTAACCTATCAGCCTTGTGGGTGCTGGACCTGAGCGGCAACCAGTTAACAGGTAGAATACCAAGATCAATAGGCAAGCTCTCTAAGCTTCAATACCTAAATCTCTCTTGTAACAGGATTCGATCACCATTGCCGAGTGAGATTTCAGCTCTCCAAAGCCTTGAAAACCTCGATCTTTCTTTCAATAGCCTAAACCTTTCCTCCATCCCTCAATGGCTTGCCGAAATGACATCCATCTCCGGATGGATGTGGGATCCAGGGCATAATCCCAGAATACTTGCGATCAACTAGGTATATGGAGCTGGATTTGTCATCTAACCGCCTAACCGGAGCCCTACCTGACTGGTTAGGGAGCCTGAAAGATCTCTACTTGCTGAATCTCTCCAGAAATTCGTTTGTTTCAGAGATCCCTAGTACATTCAAAAACTTGGGAAGCTTGGTTTGGCTAGACCTCCATTCCAATTATTTCAAAGGACCAATAAATCTTATTTTCGAGATAACTAAAGGTTATGAAGGTTTGGAGGACGTAAATCTATCTGACAACTATTTCTCAGGTGGTATTGAACAGATTGGGGACGGAGGTCTAGACCGGATCGAAAATCTCAACTTATCGCGTAACTGTCTCACAGGGAGGCTGCCAAGCTCTGTAGGCAATATAAGGCTCATTCGAAGTTTGGACTTGAGTTACAGTGATATAGACTCTGATTTGCCGGATTCTTTGGGAAGTCTGACCTACTTAGAGAGCCTCAAGTTACAAGAAAATAAAATCACGGGAAAGATACCAAACGGGCTTTTGAATTTGACAAACCTGAGTGAACTAGATTTGTCTGATAATCTTCTTGTGGGAAAAATTCCATCTGGGAAGCCTCTAAGTTATTTTCCAAGCAGCTCTTACACTGGAAACGAAGGTTTATGCGGGAAACCCCTACCTCCATGCAAGGGTTGAATGCAGACTATCTTTGTTGTCTGAATAATTCATGAGCAGAATGTAAGAAATGTAATTGCTTTGAGTAATCAGTAACAACATATTTAGTAGATTTTATGTACTGTTTCCTCTAGAACTTGAGATGAATGATTGTGCTACTGTAATTGGAGATTAATTAAACTATGTAACTTTGTAAGCGCACACTTCCTGATGCAATAACTAGTAGACTGATGAACAAAATCAAATGCAGATGAAATTCGTGCCAAGAACACAAAAATATACTTCATAAAGGTTTCACAAAAGAAGTCAATTTTGTTGTCATAACAAGGTCCAGCATCGTTTTAACCATACAAGGAAAAGTTTTGCCTAGCAAGTCCCCAGTTTCAGATACGTAATGAAAGGCAGAGAAACAAAGAGATGTCCCAATAGAAACCCATTCTCTGTGCCTCATCAACCACCTAACTGGTAAAATGACTCAGGTCACCAAACAAACTTTTGTGAATTCTGGGTTTATCTATAGCTAAGAGCATGACTCAATCACCATAGGCTTGTGAGCTTTCATCTCATCAATCTCTTAAATCCAAATGGCTATAAGAAATACCATCATTCAGATATTTTGGCAGTCTAAACTCTAAAGGTGGAGTTCATTGTAACTTGATAGTTATTACGCAACGTGTCATGTAGAGCAACCAAGATGACTCGGAATATAAAGCATTACTATTCAACTTCTCTATGTTTTGATTCAACTCCAATAAACAGTTCTCAAACATCCAGAATAATGAACATGTTAATGATACTAAAAAGTAATGTGCAATGAGGTACCATAAGTCAATAATCTTAACAAATCGCACACCACCACAAAATACACTTTATATGCATAATACGCCTAGTGCCAATGGTGGTCCTGTATCTTCGTTTATATTAGATTGAATGCATGCTCATCCAAATGAATCCATTAATTTTCTCTTAGGAAGTGTAGGGTTTAGAACCACATTCTGAAATTTAACTTCATTGGTAGACCCAACATACTCTCATCATATTGACCTAAGAAGAAGACAAATAATTAACCCAACGGATGCCTTCCACTTTTTACTTACCTATTTTTAATTGTCTTCTTTTTCATTTCTTTGGATGTATAGCAGTTCAGACTATCTCCAGTTAACCACACGCACGCGCGCGCGCACACAAGAGAAAACTTAAGACATCTAGTACTTTTCAGTTTTCACTAAAGAAACGTCCCCGTAAAGTGGAAATTTTAAGTTATAAGGCACGCCAATAACATGGGAAGGTACTGTCATACACAAGATCGTAGATTTAAATGCTCTTATTCTATGAAATTTTCCTTTGCATGTCAATCACAAAGCAGTAAAAATTGTCGCACAGACAGATTATTATGCATAATGATGAAGCAACTTGGATTACGAACGAGTCAGATCAGAAACAACGGGATTAACTGCATAAGAATACAGCAGCAAGTAGTGAGTCAGTGGAGGAGAAAGAGAGGTACTAATAAGACAGAAAGTCAAACAGCAACCAACTCAGAGAAGCAAGAGAAAAGGTTGAAAAATGTAAAGAAGAGCAGACGGGTACCCATGTTGCTTCTTTTCTCCTCTAAGCATGCTCTCTTCTCTCTTTCAGCTTCATAAATAGAATTCAGGACGCAACTTTTGTTGACTGTGCCAAATACCTGGAGATGGACAATGGAAGCAGGCAAATATTTCAGAGAATGACACCTTCCAAGAGATGAGACCCTCACAAAGCATAGTGATCCAATTGAAGATGGCAGCTCTTTCACTGAAGTACCTTTGAGCCACAATTTTGCTATAGATCTGAGATTACCAGCAGAATCGGGAGATGCAGTATGTGATATGCATCACATCAAACTCGGTTACTCTAGATTTACCCAACAAGTCGATGGACCCAATAAACTATCTTCCTTGGAACCTAGTCGTTGCTTTAGCAATCGGCAGGTGTTTAAACTAAGATGCTCAAGTTCAATAAGCCGAAATATAGATTCAGGCAACTTCTCCAGTGTCATCAAGGAGAAGCTATCTTGGAGAGCTCAGAGTACGCAGGTATTGAGGAAGCTCTTTCAGTTTTGAACAACCCGGGAGGATAAGTGTCTTTAGATGTCTAAGCCCAGAGACATCTCTTGGAAAGTCAACCACATTGGAACATCCCTTCAGGTTCAAATGCCATAGTGCAGTCCCATTAGTTAAACTGTTGCAGTGCTCAAGAACCAGCTTTTGCAAGGAGGGATGGCTGGATAGATTGGGAATCGCAGTTATGTGGTAGCAACCACAAGCATTGGGAATCGTCAAACTCTCGGCCACCTGTCAAACAAAAAGAAGGTGTAGGCCAACTGGAAAAATTACAACTGCAACAAAAACAAATCAAGATGGAAACAGAAGTAATTCAGACACTGACAGCATGATTAAGAAAAAGTGCGAGGGAAAAAAATTAAAATCACAGGAAAACCTCCGCACAGCACCAAGTTACCATGTCATATTTCTCAAGTAGGAATAATATTGTCCAATGGAAGGAATGGGTGGGTTTCAGTATCCAGTTGACAACTATAAAAAAAAAACTGAATCATGAAAATTGAATGTGCTTTTGTTTTTATTACTCACTGTGAATGGATCGTTTCAAAATCCTAACCATTGTGGAGGATATTCGTATATATGTGGGAGGTCTGCCTGCATATCCTACGCCTGCTAGCTATATTTGGACGGTTGAAGTTCCACCAAGGGTTTGCTCTTTGTTTATGCAGCTTGGAATAAAATCCTAACCATTGACAAATTGAATGATTGTGGAGAAATTTAGTGAACTGTTTCCGCATGAGTAAGGCTACTCTATAAACAGTGTCCCAGTTTTTTTAAACTTAACATAATCTGCATTTGAACTTTCAGCCTGACATGCAGATCACTCAACCTTTCACGTGATGGGTTTATGTTTTATGAGTAAAGAAATAAGACTTTGCTTAGACAAAGAAGAAAATACATTTAATAGACTGCTTAAAAGTGAGGTATGGGAGAGAACATCTTCATACACCACATAACTAGAATATGAGTGTGGCAAAGTCAACAAAATAATAAGTTAACAAAAGAGAAAAAATAGAGTCCAAGCTCCGGTTCTTCATAAGGACATGCCCTATAGCCAGTTATACACTAAAATAATCCACGACTATTAATAAAAAATTATGAATCGCCATTAAAGTGTAGCGTAGTGAATTAGGGGTCACCTGCTCCAAATACCTGTGTGATTTGAATTTTTTCTTCTTGAACTCCTTAGGATACCCACCCAAATATCAATCCTTCAAATTTCTACTTATCAAAATAATATATTTTTATTTGACTTGTTTTGGATTTTCTAAGAACCACAGTGTCCTGCCAGCTTGCATGCACCTGAACTAGATCTACAAGGCACTAAAGTTAAAATTTGATTTGTAAGAAGCGTGACAGTGAGCTTAAAATCTGCAAGGTAAGAGCATCAATGATATCCATAAATGCCGATGCTACATTTATCGTGGAATTGGCGAAAATTCTTTCATTACCGACTCGAATGCGTGAATGAAAGAAGCTCGTCATAGATGTTTAATACTGCAATTTCACTTTTAACACCCACAATCAATTACATGTTTTATACATCTCATGCAATCTATTCAGTGGCAACTTCGAGTCGTCTAGTATTTAATCTAAAGCAAATTTTGCTTCCACGGTTCTACATCATAACTTGCATCTCATGTTGGTTTCGTTTCTTCTTCTTCTATATTTTTAGATATTACTCAGAGGGGGAGAGGTGATTTGGATGAGACTTCATCTAATGAAGATGAACCCAAAAAAAAATCTAAATCTTCGCAGCTTTAAATCTAATGGCCTAAAATATTCAGATAGATCCGAAACTGGATAAGAGGATCTGAGGCAGATTCATTATCTGCGGTTTAGAGCAAAAAGTAGGGTTCCTAAATTGACAATAAAGAACCAAAATTTATTTTGGGGTTCTCCATCACTATCGAAACACAGCAAGGAAGAAGGAATAATAAGAGAGAAATACCTATTCTTCGTGTTTCGCCGTTTTCGGAGCTCCCGTCAAGCCGTCAATTGCAGCTGTTCACCATATCGTCGTTGTCGTGTATTCTGCCGATGCAGTTCACCATACCTATTCTTTCAAAACGATTTCTGTTTTCCCGCGAAAAGGGTCGGAAAATTTGTGATCGATGGATTGTTTTGTCTTTCAACGACGAAGCTTGTAGCATAGCTGCAACACGTAGTTTGTTTATTTCTCTTTGTAAAGAAAGCTTGACTTTTCGGTCCAAACAAAAAAGAAGAAAGATTGACTTTTTATTTAGTGGGCTAAATCCAAAGCCCATAGTGTGGTACAAGTGATCTGGGCAAACATTGGCCCAATAATTTCACACATCAACATTTTAAGTCTAGTTGGGCCGTATCTTTCTCCTTAGGGTAAAAGACAAAAACCACCCCTCGAGTATGGGGTATATACAAAAAAAAACCCTCGTGTTCGGGGATATACAAAATGCACCCTTGCAGTTGAACGGCAGCTAACGGAGATGGACGGAAATCGTTAAAGTACTATTTTACCCTCAAATTAAAAACAAATACCCTACTATATAAACTTTTTCTTCTCCTTCATTCTGCACTTCTCTTCTCCACTTCCTCCGTCTCTCTCGATTATCTCTCTCTCTCTCACTCTCCTAACCCTAGCCGGCGTTGGTGGCTTGGAGGCGATTGGAGTTCGTCGATTGGAGCAATCGGACCGGAGATGCTGAGAACGTGAACCCATTAGGGTTGGTTGCGGCGGCTGGTCTGGTGGTGTGGGGACGAATTCACCGGCGATTGGAGGTCGGGCGAGGCCGGAGATGGTCGTGCGGTGGTCGTCGACTGGGTCAGGGGGTCCAGGTGGCTGCGGATCTGGAGGTTGTGGCCCGTATTCGCCGGCGATTGGGAGGTTCTCGCCAGCGGTGGTCGGGTTCTGCAACGATAGGAGGTCGCCGGTCGACTGGACGAGGTCGTCGGGCTTCTGGGTTTTTCCGAACAGTGACTTGGACGACGGTAAATGAGGCGATGGCAGAGGATTGACGTACTGAGGCCGGTGGAGATTTCCGGCACTCTGTTCGGGGTCGCCGGAAGCTTCTGCTTCTCCGGCCGCTTTCGGGGCCGTCGGGTGTGGTGGCAGCTGGGCGGCGGAAAGAGCGGCTGAGGTTTGGGCGATGACGACCTTTGTTGCTGCGGGTACTTGATCTTGCTGCGGTGTTGGCGGCGTCGCAAGGACCTGCTCTGGTTCGGGCACCGGCGTTGGTGGCTTGGAGGCGATTGGAGTTCGTCGATTGGAGCAATCGGACCGTCCCTTGACGGCGTTGGGTCCAGGGGCTTTGGCGGCGGCGATTGCAATGGTGTTTGCTGGGTCTGTGTCTTCCAGGACAACTAACCCAGCAAACACCGCTGCAATCGCCGCCGCCAAAGCCCCTGGACCCAACGCCGTCAAGAACAAGAACAGAAGTCGACACCAACACCACCACCAACACCAACACCACCAGAGAAAACCGTTCGGAAAAGCGGAGATTCACAAGGTAGGAATCAGTTGTTGGAGCCTCTCTGGTTGTAGACAGACACTACCCCAAGGTAGGAATCAGTTGTTGTTATTGTTGTTGTTATTGTTGTTATGGTGGTGCTGATGAGAATCGAGTGATGAGAATCAGTTGTTATTGTTGTTATGGTGGTGGTGATTCGACGGTGGTGGTGGTTATTTGTTGTTGTTATTGTTGTTGTGGTGTTGGTGTTGGTGGTGTTCAAGAACACCAAGAATGGTGGTCAAGAACACTTAGAACACCAAAAACAAGAAAACAACAAAAACAAAAATACTAGTAGGGACAAAATAGTCATAAAAAAGGGTTAATTGTGGCTAAGGAGGATGAACGGCAGTGTATGTGAATTCATATTGCTTTGGTTAATATATTGGAGGTTACATGTTTGTTGTTGTTGTTGTGGTGGTGGTGGTTGGGAAGGTGGTGGTGGTGGTGGTGGTTGGGAAGGTGGTGGCGTTGTTGGCGGCAGTGAAAATCAATGGTGGTATGGCGGGGATGTGGTGGTGGAGGTGGAGGTGGTCACGAACACCAACAACACCAAGAACATCAACAAAACAAACACAAAGAGGGGCAAAATAGTCATAAAAAAGACAAATTGCACCCCCCTACTGACCGACATTAACAGAAGGGTGGTCTTTGACTAACTGCCGTCCTCTCCGAGGGTGGATTTTGTATATCCCCGAACACGAGGGGTTTTTTTGTATATACCCCATACTCAAGGGGTGGTTTTTGTCTTTTACCCTTCTCCTTATATATATATTGTATACTAATCAGCTTGGGGATTTACTGTTCATTGAGGGTAATAATGGCCAGGTTCACAGCCATGTGATTAATTTAGATCTGAAGGTTCAAATTTGAGGAGCTATAAAAAGGCAGGCCATTGAAAGCCGTTCCATATTATGCCATTTGTTTGATTTGAAGTGAAAGAATTCTCGTGTCATCACTCTCAATTTTTTATATTATTTTCAATTTAAAAGAGTGCCAAAGACACAGATGATTCATCCAGTCTATATCTATATAATAAAACAAGAAGGGTCTTTTGTTGCCACCATTTACACCGTTGGATCATTTCTAAATCAATGGTTCATATTTGAGTTGGTGGGCCATTTAGTCAATCAACTCTTGGGTTTCTAAATCTGCATTACGGTGACAAATCATTGGCTATCAGTTCAATCAAACACATCAACACATTATGTCATACATACTGTATCTCATTTAATTTATATTTCCTTCTTTTTAGAAGTAGTGACATTACTTTTGTATTAGCATGTTGTATAGATAGGGGAGTCAATATCTATACAAATTTTTTTAGATAAGTTTAGTGTTCGGGTATATTGGTGTGCATCTCGACTAAATTCACTAGGCCCGAATGATTGTTAGTTCGCGTGTGATTTAAACTTGAAACCTTGATGGGTTATATCCGTATTGAAGTAGTTCGCGTGTGATCTTTCATCTCATCCACTAAACCCGAATGTGATTTTAACTAGGCCCAAATTCACTAGGCCCGAATGATTGTTAGTTCGCGCGTGATTTAAACTCTGGAGTGTTAAATCTCACCCACTAAACCAACTACTTAGGGTTATATGAATTTTGGTCATATTGAAGTAGTGCCATTGGCACGGGTAATACTATGTATATACTAAATTATGACGGTCTTTTACTGTTCACATTGGGTTGGTTAGTCATATTAATAGCCATCATATTAAATATGATTCAAGACTGAAAAATGAAGGTAGTAAGTAATGTCAGGGTATCAGTACAAGGGAGAGTCCCAATGGAACAGGATTTTCGCTAATTAAAGAGAAAACAGAACAAAAAAGATAAAAATGGAGAAGTTCCAAAGCAATTCTCCCGAAAACAAACGCCAACTTTACCCCCCCCCCCCCCCTTTTTTGGTCTAGTTTGCTATACAATGGGCTACCATATTCGTATTTCTATAGCAAAAACTTAAACTAATCCTATAATTAATAGAGTTAAATTTATTCAAACTCGATGCTCTATTACTCCACCTTGAATCAGCTTTACTTGTATCTTCCACACCTGCAGTCACGTTCAAGCAATCTGACTCAATTTGTGCTACATGTATTTTTTTTTAATAGATACTACCATTTATATAGCTATAAGCTTTGCTTATTCTATAGAATATGTTATGATCCAACCAGTTTCAACATGTAGAATCATGCCTGAATAAGTTTTTAATGCCACTGCCATACCTGCTCTGCCTTTGTCATGGTCCACATTTGCATCACTATTTAGTTTAAGAACACCATTCTCTGTGCTCTTCAAGTGGTTTGAGAATTTGCTACATATGTCTCGTTTCTTATCACTACCTATTCTTCCTGATTGTACCTCTCAATGTGAAAGAGGACAACTTGGAAAAACTTCTAAGCCTTCTCTTGATGCCACTTAGAATCACATTATCCTCTACAAACAGAGTTTATGAGCATCTACACATTTTCAATAATACATCTAGCAACCAGAAGAATCTGAGCCTTGAAATGGTCCAATTGTTTTGGTTTTGCAATAGGTACTCGTACCAATGATTCATAGAGTCACACTGAACTAAGTATGTTCTAATTCCATCACATTTGAACCACATAGCTCTAGCTAAATGGCAGTACATAAGTAAATGAACAAATGTTTTATGTTCTTGATAGCACAATGGACACAAATACAGCAGTGACATTGCCTCTTTGATATATGAAGAATATTCATAAAATCTCTCCAAAGAACCGTTTCCAGTTTATTTGGTTTTCCGAATTCTTGCCAATATACCCATTGTGGTTTTGTCTTCGAATGTGTCTCATCAACAACTTGTATGCCATTTTTGTTGTGACTTCACCTTTCTTATCTAGCTGCCAATACCGATTGTCATCTGTGTCATTCACTGGAATGTGTAGCTTTAGAATTTTCTATTTTTCAAGTTCTTCAAACCACTATTCTAACATCTCAAGATTCCACATTCTTGTATTGTAAGAAACAAGTTCACTAACTTTCTTATGAGCATAATTGAGGTCATCTGGAGGCTTTGGTTTTGAGTTTTATAAATTAGGGACCACGGGGTCTTGCCAAATATCAGTTTGTCACAATTTAATATAATTTTACAAGCACCCTCCACAATTAAGTTTCTACACTTTACGGCCCTCTTAAAGAAATAAGGGTCAGAGAGTCTTGGGTAAACATTTTGGAACTCCAGCACACTAAAATGTTTGTCTAGGAGTTGTTTGGCCATACACTGTCTTTAGAAGTCAACAATTGCCAGACCAATTGAGCAACAATATCCATATTATATTTTTCTCCTTGCTTGAAACATATACCACCCTTCTTAACTATCAGAAAAATAGCCTTAAACAGAGTTTTTAAAAAACCCCCGCAATTTTTTTAATCAGTTAAGGGCGGTTTCTAGAAAAGTAGCATGAATAAGTGTCAAAGGAGAGAGAATCCATTTTGTTGCATAAACTATGGGGCCATTAGGAAACATGCATTAGATAAGATGGCACACCACTTACAATGGCCTGAATAGGTGTCATTCTGCTAGCATAAGATATAGTGTAATACCCCGGTATTTTTATGGGGCATTTTTGGGAGTTGGGCTAATTTTTGGGGTCATTATGTGAACTTATAAAAGTATTTCTCTTCCTTTTATCTAGTAGTTTACTATTATTATTATTATTATTATTAATATTATTACTACTACTATTATTATTATCATTATTATTACTATTATATTATTATTATTATTATTACTATTACTATTATTATTATTATTATTATTGTTATTGTTATCAACATTTTTTTTATCAAAAAGTATTTTTAATAAGATGACAACTTGTATAGTTAATGTGTGTAAACTAGTGGGTGAAGTGTAGCGGGTCGTGTGACGTTTTAAACGTGTCTAAAGTGTAGTTTTAATTAATAACGCGTAGCGAATCACCGCGCCTAGTGGTGCACCCGCCACACCATAATGTCTCTCCCATCATCCTCCCCAAATCACATTTTTGAGTTTCACAGTGGTTCTCCGCCAAATCACCGCCACCATCAATGGCAAGGTCAGAAATTGACCTCAAACATTTCCAATTCTCGCCCCGATCTCGCCATGAATTGAAACCCAATCCCCATCATCAATTTCTCCAATTGACCTTCCAAAATCAACCACAAACCCAGTTCTCTCACACTCTCTCTGCCTCTCTCTCTCTCTCGCACCCACCAGCTCTCACTCCCCTCTGTCTCCCCCTCTCGCACTCTCCGCCCCTCTCTCTCGCTCTCTCTCTGTCCTGTGTCGACCGCCGAGGCAGACCCGACGCCGACGGCACCAGGCCCGAACCCAGGACCGCCGGCGAACCCAGGCCGCCCCGACGCCGCCCCTCAGCGTCGCCGTCCTCTGCACCTTCGTCCGTCCTTCCCGCTGCTCCGGCGAAACCAGCGGCGGCAGAAGCCACCACCGTGCGTCGCCGCCTCCATCGCCGTTCGTCCACCCCGATCGGTAACTCACGAAACCACCTTTTGTTTCCATTCTCAATCGCAATAGTTCTTGCTAGGATATGGTGTTCATTTGGATTTTTGTTTTCTTTGGATTTGTGAGAAATGAGTACAGTAAGAATTTGTGGTTTGAGTTTATGAGGGATTGAACTTGAAGAAGAAGAAGTCCACTGTGGGTGTGTTAATGTGTACCCAAGTTTCACAAGCTACAACTTATACCCCAATAATTGTGTAAATATTATTAGTTACCCAACAGTTTAGTAAAAGACAATTTTGTTCTAGTATATTTACCAAGTAATATCTTGGCTTATGTAATTATGTTCTTTTGTGGCAAGTTTATAATCCCAGAAATAGTATTTGTCGTTCTTGATAAATAAAATTTACTGCCTCGCAACTTAATATTAGAGGTTATAAGTGTGCTTGTATAAATAGTTTTTGTATATTTTCATAATAATATAAACTAGTAATTTTCTGATGTTTACACACACCATTAAACATAACTCTAGAAATCCTTTTTCTGAAAATAAACCTATAATCTTATTACGTTGATTTGGGATTTTGCAAGTATAATATCTACCTTTTCCTAACCAACTATTTAGCCTTGTTTTGTAAATATCGGAAAATAAACTCTTGTCACATAATAACGTTGTTCTTAGTATTATAATTATTATGTTATTTATAGTAGACATCAAGCTTATTTTAAGTAGCTACCTTTATTTATAAATATTAGCCGCTAAATGTTATAATATATCAAATAAAGTTTTCTTTACCTCAACTATTATTTTATATTTTAACACCACTATCTTCTTAATAGATATGTACAATAATCGTGCAACTAGTAGCTAGTGAAATATAACTTGTTTGGGGGGATTATGTGGGGAATTTCACTTGCATTTCATATAGGACATTTAATTGCGAAATTGTTGTATGGATGAATATGTGTTAATATAGGATTATGTGATATTGTAGATTCCGAGTTCGTAGGAGGAGAGTTCGTCGAGGACCCCTACTACTAAATTTCCGTGCTGCCTGTGTTGAAATCTCTCTCTCTCCACTTTCCAAGTAAGTACATATGTACAATGTCTTCAACTATCTAAATGTGCTTTGGTGTGAGTTATAATGGATTTTGACATATCGTGCGTTACTCTTCAAAAGTTTACTTCAAAGTTTATATTTCTGTCAAGACAATTTTTGGAAAGATTATTTATCCTGGAAATAAACTGAAAACTTGGATTTAATGAACGATAATGGATATGGGGCGATGTACAGAGGATGTGCGTGAAGGCCAATACGGCCAAGGACGCTTATAGGCGATCCTTCATTGGGTTTCATACCCTACCCTATATGGGTTTTATAAGGCGTGGAAACTATAGAGTACTACCTATGCTGACGTAGGTCACTGCGGTATAGGGGTGTCGACACTTAAGGTCCTATAGTATGGTTCGAGCGGGGTATGCGTAGGGCTACCTTCTAACGCTCTTGGTGAATTGGGACGGGCGATGTCCCAAGAGGTACCTTTTTATATTGCATCGTGACCTCTCTGTGGACATACGTTACCCGCTGGGTTTTCATGCCTCAGCCAAACTAATTAAATGAACGTGGTACTCTTTTATATCCGGTTTTCCAAAGTTCTCTCAATCATGCTTTTATACTCGCGTTATTTTAAAGGTTTCTATATTCATGTTTGTTCTAGCCAAAAGCTCTTGTTTTACTCATTGTAGTATGTGCTTACTTAGTTTTTACTAATTAAACGTTTTCTGCGGTCGGCTTTCGCTATTTCAAAACCCGCAGGTCAAGAATAAGCTAGCTGGGGGAAAACGCGTGCACGAGCTGGAGCTTTAGTTCTTTTAGCAAACAATAAAGTTTAGTTTTAGTTCTTTGTTTAAGACGACGTTTGTTTTCTGTTTAATAATGTAAGGAGGGTTTCTCCTTTACTTTTATTTCAATAAAGCACTTCTGGATTTCGTTAAGTTGTACTAGCGAGGAACCGTAGGTTCCCGGGTTGTTTCAGTTGGTATCAGAGCCGACGGTTCCAACGCTAGTGCGACTTCTCGATTTCCATTAATAAAGATAAACGATAATCGAAGGCTTTTCAAAATTAAAATGGACATAGGGTAACTAAAACTGAAAATAAAAACTGGACAAGCCGGGGATGTGGGATTGCGTAGCCGTGTTTCCTTCCTAAATTCATAAGTGTATTGTGTGGTTAATTTTAATCTTTATTATTTGTGAAGAGAATTTGCTATGTGACTGTAACTTGTTAATTGTTAGTTTATTCATGTTACATGCATCCTTTATTTCCCTTAAATTATTTCGTCAAGTAATGAGCGTATACGTGGCTTAGAACAATTCTGAGACTTTTCTTTCTTCTTTCAGATGGCTGCCCTACCTGCTGCTAGACCACCTATCCCAGCCCCTGCTGACCTCACACCTGCTCACGCGCCGATCCATGTCACATTCCTTGAGGGACAAGAGACGGCAGAAGAGTACTGCAGATACGTTCGAAGCCTATGCATTGCTTGGAGCCAAAGTCCACATGGCAACGAGACCCACGCTCACCCGTTGAAGATAAGCTACTACATCCTCAACGGCCTCCCAGATGAGCCTCTATGGAATAACCTCAAAGGAAACTATGATGATTTGTTCGTCACGAACATATGGGGCCAAAATGTACCTAATATCACCAAGTACAAACACCGCGATTATGATTACTACTATTTGAACTCTCTCACGCTTTGGTTCAAGATGGATGAGTTGCTAGACCCAGCAATACAACAAGTAGCAGCACAGGATGCTGAGCACCAAGAAGAAGAGGAAGAAGAGGTCGAAGAAGAAATGGAGGAGGATCAAGGAAACATGGAATTGGATGAGAACCAAGAAAATGAGCAAGACCAAGGTGCGAACCAAGACGAGGAGGCACAGGAGGAGTTTATAGATTGGAATGATGACGTGGACGAGATTGAAGAAATTGAGCATGAAGAGATCGACGAAGCGGAAGTGATTGCGATTGATCCTACCGATATCGAGCTCATGTTCCTAACTGACGATGAAGAGTATAACCACACCCATCCCACCCTTAGGATTTCCATTTATTGCTTTTCTTTTATCACGAGAGTGAACGTTTACCTTGTTTTAGGAGTTGCTATTTCCTCTTGGATTGAGTTGTTTCTTTTATCATTTAAGTGTTTATGTGGATTATTTGATGGGTGGATTAATAAATGCTGAATTATTTGAAATTTATGTATTGCATGTGTGACCTACAAGTAGGATTATTTTCAATCCATATTAAGTATAGTTATATTTAAAAGGTACGATGCAATATTATACCAGGAGACGTGCAAGAGAAGTAGGAACCATGAACCAGGGAACCCAAGGAAACCAGCAAAATCCGGTCCCTCAGCAGTATGACCCTATTCGGTTCCAGAATCTGGAACAGGCGACCCTAGCCTTAACCCAACTCTTGCACAATCAACAGGCTGGGGGAAATGACATAATGAGTAAGATTGCTGAGCTCCGACCCGACTTCTTTTATGGGACGGAAGACCCGACTATCTTAGAGGATTGGATCCGCGACTTTCACAAGGCACTGACTTCGGTGCGTTGCCCAGAGGATCGACGCATAGAAGTGGCGATCTACTACTTCAAGAAAGAAGCTGATAAATGGTGGAGCTCCGTATCAGCTGAATTGCTCGCCCAAGAAGGCTTTGGATGGGAACAGCTAAAGGAAGCTATGCGCGAACGGTTTTACCCCGACCATGTGAAGTCGGCGAAATTTGATGAATTCTTGCACCTGAAGCAAGATGGAGCTACCTTAACTGACTACTATGACAAATTCATGGAACTCATGAGGTTCGGGCGGGAGATCGCACCCACATAAATAAGAAGGATCCGCAAATTTGTCGAAGGACTGGACTTTGAAGTCCGAAAGGCAATGGGGCCTACTCGTTTTAACTCATTGTTCGAAGCTTATGGAGCGGCTCAAGATATGCAGCGCATGCTGGATAGTAATGCCGAAGCCAACAGAAAAAGGAAGACCGAGGCACCAGCTGCAACCGGGTTTCAAAATCGTGGCAACAACGCCGGAGACAAAAGGTTTCGCCCTAATCCAAACCCCACCTATCAGCCTGGGAATAATGGAGGCCAAAGCATGGTTCGATCCTACCATTGCAAGAAATGTGGAAACAACCACCCAGGGGTGGACTGCCGAGGTGAGAAGGTGACTTGCCTTAACTGTGGAAAGAAAGGTCACCGGAAGTACGAGTGCTTGGTGAAACCGCAAATGTACAACAATTCCAACAACAATGGGAACTTCAATGGTAACAACTATGGAGGGAACAATGTGAACCGCCAAGGAGGAAATGGTGGGTACAACCGTGGAAGTAACAGCTATGGTGGAAATAAAAGCGGTTACAACCAGGGAGCCAATAACAATCGTGGTAACAACTACGGAGGGAACCAGCGCAACTACCAACAAGGAGGAGGCTATGGGAACAACAACAATGCTGGCAATAGGAACAATAATGGAGGTGGCTATAACCGGGGTAACAACTGGCAAGGAGGAAATGGTTACAACAACCGACCCCAGGGAAACAACAATGCTACCTCAGCAACCACTGTAGCAGGCGCACCTGCACCCGCAGCCACAGCACGTAGCGCAGCTGGAACTATTAATGTGATGAACCAGACTCAGGCCGCACAGGCCAACGTGGTGACTGGTACATTCCTAATCCATTCTACCCCTGCTTTTGTGTTATTTGATTCTGGAGCCACATTTTCTTTCATATCATCTACTTTTGCTAAGAAGTTAGACTTACCAAATCCTACCCCAATATCTATCTCAATCTCTACCCCTACTGGAGAAGTCACACCCTGCAATACCATGTACCCCGGAGTCAACCTAGAAATCTTAGGAGTCAAGCTACCTTCTGATCTAATTCTTTTCGACCTCGGAAACCTAGATGTCATCTTAGGTATGGATTGGCTCAGCAAATACAAAGCAACCATAGAGTGTGCCACCCAAAAGGTTAGGTTTCGTGGGCCGAAAGGTGAACGTCTATCATATAGAGGTATAACCACTGGACCCAAAATCCAAATTGTGTCAGCCTTAACCATCCTCTCCGATGTGAAGAAAGGGCATAGGGCATACCTCTGTACGATCCATGATCAGGAGAAAGAAGGGGAGAAATTAGAGGACATCCCAGTTGTGAATGAATTTCCCGATGTCTTTCCCGAAGAGCTTCCAGGAATGCCACCTAAGAGAGCTGTGGACTTTGCAATAGACTTAGTACCAGGAACCGGACCAATCTCGAAGGCACCATATAGGATGGCACCAGCCGAGTTAAAAGAGCTTCAGGAACAACTGAAGGAGTTATTGGACAAGGGTTTCATAAGACCTAGTGTCTCACCATGGGGAGCACCGGTTTTGTTTGTGAAGAAGAAGGATGGTAGCCTAAGACTTTGCATTGACTACCGGGAGTTGAATGGAGTAACCGTTAAGAATAAGTACCCAATTCCCAGGATCGACGACTTGTTCGACCAACTACAAGGAGCCGATACCTTTTCGAAGATCGATTTAAGGTCTGGATATCATCAGCTTAGGATAGCTGAACAGGATATTCCTAAAACGGCATTTCGAACTCGCTATGGCCACTACGAGTTTACGGTAATGCCATTTGGACTCACTAATGCTCCAGCAGCATTCATGGAGTTAATGAACCGCGTTCTTCAAAAGTACCTTGATAAGTTTGTTGTCGTCTTCATCGACGACATTCTAATCTACTCAAAGGGGAAGGAAGAACATGAACAGCATTTGAGGGAGGTGTTAGAAACACTAAGGGAAGAGAAGTTGTATGGAAAATTGTCCAAGTGCGAGTTTTGGTTGGATAGAGTGCCTTTTCTAGGGCACATTATATCAAAGGAAGGTGTGTCAGTGGACCCAGGGAAGATATCTGCAGTAAGAGAATGGCCCACACCAAAGAGCGTAACGGAGATAAGAAGCTTCCTAGGATTGGCGGGTTACTATCGACGATTCGTGAAGGATTTCTCCAAGATCGCGAAACCCATGACAACGTTAATGAAGAAGACAAGCAAGTACGTATGGGACAAGCATTGTGAGGAAGCATTCCAAACCCTAAAGGATAGGTTGACGTCGGCACCTGTGTTGACGTTACCTACTGAAGGTGGAGACTTTGAGGTTTATAGTGATGCTTCAAAGCACGGGTTAGGATGTGTTTTAATGCAAGACGGCAAAGTGATTGCTTATGCCTCTAGGCAACTAAAGTCTTATGAGGAGAACTACCCTACTCACGACTTAGAGTTGGCAGCCATCGTGTTTGCGCTAAAGATATGGAGGCATTACCTTTACAGTACGACGTGTAAGATCTTTACCGATCACAAGAGCCTAAAGTACATATTCACTCAAAAGGAGCTGAATATGCGACAAAGGTGGTGGCTTGAATTGGTGAAAGACTATGATATCAAGATCCAATACCATGAAGGGAAAGCCAACGTAGTAGCGGATGCATTGAGCCGAAAGACGGAGCATACGGTAAATGCAATGTGGGTTTTACCACCTAAGCTTTGCGAAGAGTTTCGAAGACTGGAGATTGAAGTCTGCACGAGGGGAACAACGAACAACATGTTGTGTAATATGACGATAGTACCGGACATCTTCGGAGAAATAAAAGAAGCACAGAAAGAAGACGCTTTCCTACAAAAGATTAAGGAGAAGATCAACAAAGGCGAAGCACTCGATTTCAAAGTGGAAGAAGATGGAAGCGTGAAGTTCAAGGGAAGATGGTGTGTACCAATGAAATGTGCGGAAGTAAAAGAAAAGCTTATGAAGGAAGCCCATAACACGCCTTATTCGGTACATCCATGAGGAGACAAGTTGTACAAGGATTTGAAGAAAAATTTCTGGTGGAAAGGTATGAAGAAAGAAGTAGCTGATTTCGTATCTAGATGTTTGACGTGCCAGAAGGTCAAGTTCGAGCACAAAAGACCAGGTGGAATGTTGCAACCATTGGAGATACCGGTTTGGAAATGGGACTCCATCTCAATGGACTTTGTCACGGCTTTACCTGTTTCGACGAATGGGTTGAACCAGATTTAGGTGGTAGTCGATCGATTGACCAAGACGGCAAGATTCATTCCCATGAAGGACACGTGGGACATGGAAAAGAGGGCGGACGCTTACATCAAGAATGTGGTAAGATTACATGGAGTCCCTAGCTCCATTGTTTCGGATAGAGATCCAAACTTCTTATCTCATTTCTGGAGGGAGCTACAAAGGGCCATGGGCACTGAGCTAAGGTTCAGCACAGCATTTCACCCAGCTACGGATGGCCAGACTGAGAGAACGATTCAAACACTGGAGGACATGCTAAGGGCTTGCATTCTAGACTTTGGAGGTTCATGGGTGGACAAGTTACCACTTATCGAGTTCTCGTATAACAACAGCTACCATGCTAGCATAGGGATGGCACCCTACGAAGCACTGTATGGGAGGAAGTGCAGGACACCGCTGTGTTGGAGTGACATCAGCGAGACGATCATTCTTGGACCACAAATGATCGAGGACTCGACAAACCAGATTCGAATGATCCAGCAAAGGATGAAGGCAGCCCAAGATCGACAAAAGTCTTACGCGGATTTGAAGAGAAGGCCATTGGAATTCAAGGTTGGCGACAAAGTGTTCCTAAGGGTTTCACCGACAAAGGGAGTTATGCGTTTCAATCAGAAAGGAAAGCTAAGTCCCAAGTTAATTGGACCCTACGAAGTACTGGATCGTATAGGAGAGGTTGCCTATCGCCTGAATCTTCCTAACAGCCTAGGTAGAGTCCACAACGTTTTCCATGTATCCCAACTCAAAGCCTATATACCCGATCCGAGTCATATCATTGACCCCGAGCCTGTCGAGCTTGATCCCTCTCTTACCTATGAACAACAACCGATCAAAATCCTTGATACAAAAACCAGAAACACCCGTACCAAGTCCACCACGCTGGTCAAGGTTCTATGGTCGAACCACCAAACGGAAGAAGAAACTTGGGAAGCCGAGGAGGACATGAGGAAACGTTACCCACACCTTTTCGACCAGGTACGAGTCGAGTGACGGGGACGTCACTCCTTTTAAGGGAGATGTGATTTAACAACCATGCATTTTAATTACCGTCTTGTCTTGTTATTACGTGCACATTAGAACTGCATACCGCATACTTGCATTGGGAGATTCGATTTACTTTAAGCTTCGGGGACGAAGCTTTGTTTTAAGGGAGATGTGATGTAATACCCCGGTATTTTTATGGGGCATTTTTGGGAGTTGGGCTAATTTTTGGGGTCATTATGTGAACTTATAAAAGTATTTCTCTTCCTTTTATCTAGTAGTTTACTATTATTATTATTATTATTATTATTAATATTATTACTACTACTATTATTATTATCATTATTATTACTATTATATTATTATTATTATTACTATTACTATTATTATTATTATTATTATTGTTATTGTTATCAACATTTTTTTTTATCAAAAAGTATTTTTAATAAGATGACAACTTGTATAGTTAATGTGTGTAAACTAGTGGGTGAAGTGTAGCGGGTCGTGTGACGTTTTAAACGTGTCTAAAGTGTAGTTTTAATTAATAACGCGTAGCGAATCACCGCGCCTAGTGGTGCACCCGCCACACCATAATGTCTCTCCCATCATCCTCCCCAAATCACATTTTTGAGTTTCACAGTAGTTCTCCGCCAAATCACCGCCACCATCAATGGCAAGGTCAGAAATTGACCTCAAACATTTCCAATTCTCGCCCCAATCTCGCCATGAATTGAAACCCAATCCCCATCATCAATTTCTCCAATTGACCTTCCAAAATCAACCACAAATCTTCTCCATCTGATTTGGGTTTACACCCAAACACACCAAAAACCCAGTTCTCTCACACTCTCTCTGCCTCTCTCTCTCTCTCGCACCCACCAGCTCTCACTGCCCTCTGTCTCCCCCTCTCGCACTCTCCGCCCCTCTCTCTCTCTCTCTCTGTCCTGTGTCGACCGCCGAGGCAGACCCGACGCCGACGGCACCAGGCCCGAACCCAGGACCGCCGCCGAACCCAGGCCGCCCCGACGCCGCCCCTCAGTGTCGCCGTCCTCTGCACCTTCGTCCGTCCTTCCCGCTGCTCCGGCGAAACCAGCGGCGGCAGAAGCCACCACCGTGCGTCGCCGCCTCCATCGCCGTTCGTCCACCCCGATCGGTAACTCACGAAACCACCTTTTGTTTCCATTCTCAATCGCAATAGTTCTTGCTAGGATATGGTGTTCATTTGGATTTTTGTTTTCTTTGGATTTGTGAGAAATGAGTACAGTAAGAATTGGTGGTTTGAGTTTATGAGGGATTGAACTTGAAGAAGAAGAAGTCCACTGTGGGTGTGTTAATGTGTACCCAAGTTTCACAAGCTACAACTTATACCCCAATAATTGTGTAAATATTATTAGTTACCCAACAGTTTAGTAAAAGACAATTTTGTTCTAGTATATTTACCAAGTAATATCTTGGCTTATGTAATTATGTTCTTTTGTGGCAAGTTTATAATCCCAGAAATAGTATTTGTCGTTCTTGATAAATAAAATTTACTGCCTCGCAACTTAATATTAGAGGTTATAAGTGTGCTTGTATAAATAGTTTTTGTATATTTTCATAATAATATAAACTAGTAATTTTCTGATGTTTACACACACCATTAAACATAACTCTAGAAATCTTTTTTCTGAAAATAAACCTATAATCTTATTACGTTTATTTGGGATTTTGCAAGTATAATATCTACCTTTTCCTAACCAACTATTTAGCCTTGTTTTGTAAATATCGGAAAATAAACTCTTGTCACATAATAACGTTGTTCTTAGTATTATAATTATTATGTTATTTATAGTAGACATCAAGCTTATTTTAAGTAGCTACCTTTATTTATAAATATTAGCCGCTAAATGTTATAATATATCAAATAAAGTTTTCTTTACCTCAACTATTATTTTATATTTTAACACCACTATCTTCTTAATAGATATGTACAATAATCGTGCAACTAGTAGCTAGTGAAATATAACTTGTTTGGGGGATTATGTGGGGAATTTCACTTGCATTTCATATAGGACATTTAATTGCGAAATTGTTGTATGGATGAATATGTGTTAATATAGGATTATGTGATATTGTAGATTCCGAGTTCGTAGGAGGAGAGTTCGTCGAGGACCCCTACTACTAAATTTCCGTGCTGCCTGTGTTGAAATCTCTCTCTCTCCACTTTCCAAGTAAGTACATATGTACAATGTCTTCAACTATCTAAATGTGCTTTGGTGTGAGTTATAATGGATTTTGACATATCGTGCGTTACTCTTCAAAAGTTTACTTCAAAGTTTATATTTCTGTCAAGACAATTTTTGGAAAGATTATTTATCCTGGAAATAAACTGAAAACTTGGATTTAATGAACGATAATGGATATGGGGCGATGTACAGAGGATGTGCGTGAAGGCCAATACGGCCAAGGACGCTTATAGGCGATCCTTCATTGGGTTTCATACCCTACCCTATATGGGTTTTATAAGGCGTGGAAACTATAGAGTACTACCTATGCTGACGTAGGTCACTGCGGTATAGGGGTGTCGACACTTAAGGTCCTATAGTATGGTTCGAGCGGGGTATGCGTAGGGCTACCTTCTAACGCTCTTGGTGAATTGGGACGGGCGATGTCCCAAGAGGTACCTTTTTATATTGCATCGTGACCTCTCTGTGGACATACGTTACCCGCTGGGTTTTCATGCCTCAGCCAAACTAAATAAATGAACGTGGTACTCTTTTATATCCGGTTTTCCAAAGTTCTCTCAATCATGCTTTTATACTCGCGTTATTTTAAATGTTTCTATATTCATGTTTGTTCTAGCCAAAAGCTCTTGTTTTACTCATTGTAGTATGTGCTTACTTAGTTTTTACTAATTAAACGTTTTCTGCGGTCGGCTTTCGCTATTTCAAAACCCGCAGGTCAAGAATAAGCTAGCTGGGGGAAAACGCGTGCACGAGCTGGAGCTTTAGTTCTTTTAGCAAACAATAAAGTTTAGTTTTAGTTCTTTGTTTAAGACGACGTTTGTTTTCTGTTTAATAATGTAAGGAGGGTTTCTCCTTTACTTTTATTTCAATAAAGCACTTCTGGATTTCGTTAAGTTGTACTAGCGAGGAACCGTAGGTTCCCGGGTTGTTTCATATAGCCTTGCCCTTCCACCCATTGATCTTCTTGGACATCTTTTCCAAAGTGTTTTTAAAAGCTGTCATATTTGACTTGTCTTAGAACGTAGGAAGTCCAAGGTGAACACTTCTTCTATCCCCTTTCTTCAGCTCCAACACTCCTCTAATCTTCGTCTTTACATCTTCTTTTAGGTTCTAACTGAAGAAAATATTTTATTTTTGTTTGTTGATCCTTTTCCATGAGACTTCTGCATGTAATTGCAATCATAACCTCACATATTTAGTACTGATTTTATCTTGTCATGATTATCAAGTCATCTGCATACACTAGATGGTAAATTAGTGAGAAATTTCTTGAAAGCATGACATCATTAATCCAATTACGTCATTTGGTATGGTTGAGGATTCTAGAAAGAAATTCATAACCAATAATAAATAGGTAGGGGGTAGTGGTACCCCCTGCCTAAGAACTCTTTGAGATGAGACGAAACCCACGAGTCCATTAATGATAGCTGAGAACGTGACTGACCTAAGACATTCCATATTGACTAGTTCTTGTATGAAAATTAAATCATTTTAACAGGGTCACAATGAATTTCCACTCCATTTTGTCATAGGTCTTCACCATATCAACTTTGATAGCCATAAGACCCCCCATGCACTTCTTTTTATTCTTGGTGTGAAGTACTTCATTTAAAAGTACCATGTTGTCTTAAATATGTCTATGAGGTGCAGATGCTGCTTGCATAGGGAAGAAAATTTTCTCAAGAACTGGCTTGATCATGTTAAAGATGATTTTAGCAATGACCTTAAAGACTACATTTCAAAGACTAATGGGTCTATAATGACTAACTTTATGGGCACTGTTAGTTTTTGGTATAAGAATGATAAGAGTGCAGCTCACAGAGGGGGCACTTTTCTAGTTTTGAAGAAGTTTTTCATCAAACCACATAAATATAGACATGCAATGTGTCAAAAATGTTTATAGAGTAAAACTTACATACCATCAGGACTGTGAGATCTATGGTTGCTCATTTGAAAGATGACCTCTTTGATTTCTTTGTCATAAGGCAACTTGCATAAATCTGGCCATTCTTCTTCATTTATTTATTGGGGGATTGTCTCAGTGAGCCACCATGAGATTTCAACTTCACTTGAAGATATTCTGAAAGTATTCAACAAACAGGGCTCCAATAACTTCGCCGTTTTAGGTCCAAGTCTCCTCTTCTGTCTTGATCCATCTTATTTTATTTTATTTTCTTCTAATAGATGCTACAGTATGAATGTAACGCCCCCAAATGGCCAAACCGTAAAGGTCGAGAGAGTGTCACTCCGTACCCGAGATTAAACCCGGATACAAGGAGATTTTATAACAGAAAATCCAAACCAAATCCTTAAAATAAATAATTAAAACTTTGAAACTTGTCTCGCCACAAACATTGGCATTATTCCAATCTAGAGATTCTCTAAGTCTAACTGAAGTTCTAAAGTAAATAAATGTGATCTGCTAAACTTTTCCTATGTATGTCGAGTCGCGCTCCCGTTACTCCAAGCTTCCACCTAAATTTGTGGTGCATAAATAAAAAGAAACACCACAGTTTTCAAATTCAGCGGAAAATACTTAGTAAGCAACACTCTAGCATGTAAAACGATTATGAAGCATTTATAAAAATGAGGCATAAGTTTGAAGAGTAAAGAATTCGAGAAAGAGTATAAGTATGAAATAAAAATTCACCAATCTTTTCCTTTTATCACTTCACTTGTGGAAACATTCGCAAACTCTTCTCCATTTGTCCAATCGGGACATTAAAATTTTAACAATAAAGGTCCCGGTATATGGAAGTCATATTTTATCATGTTGACACGGGGAATAACCAACCATCAAACACTATCAAGACCATAAGTGTCGACACCCCCCTAAGACTTCTTGCGGCCAGAGAGGTAAGTACATGGATCAAACTCGGGACTGTTGCGGCCGAGCAAAATAAATAAAGTTTGTCGAGAGACCGTAGTCCACATCGACAATTCCCAAAATAAATGTTCATCGGTACAACTATTCCACTTTATGTCATTACGTCATATTATCATCTCATGTGGTAGGTGACATCGTCACTTTGTAAAACCAACAATGCTCAAATAAACATTTAAATCAGATATTTTATTTTGAGACAATTAATCACGAAAGCAGTTTGACACGAAAGAAGGTATGGGCACTAGGCCTGGCATGATTACTAACCTCAACAAATATCATTCACAGCAAATCAATCGTAGTATTCGACGTATCCTTCGTCGGAGAACTCGGTGCGTACAATTTATATTTCCTAATTAATACCATGCTAGCGCAAACATAAACAAAGTCCTACTTGTACACGCAAGTGTAACCCCCTTGTTATTTCCCCAAACTTTAACGATAATATTTCTATTTAAAAAAACATGAGTTATACGGACTATCGTCTATTATTGTAAAGAATAGCTATAGTTATATAAATATAACTTATAAGATTAACTAAACTATTGCTTTTATTATTTAGGGTAGAGAAGAATATTATTTTCCCCAAAAACAATTATAATTCTAATAGTACTTTCTCCCAATCCAAACAAGCCTTAGTAGAGAATAAATTATAAACTAACTAACTTTATTTAGAAGAAATAACAATTCTATTTGAAGAAAATAACTTATTCAAATTTGATATAAGCTTATAAAAATAAATAATAAATATATTTCTATCACCCTTATCCTACATCTTTATTTTTGAGTAAAGATGAGTACAAAAAGATTACTTTAAACTTGTATAAAAAAAAATTGCCTCTTGTGAATTGCCTCTTGTGAGATTCAAGCTTGGAACCTACACCCCACATACCCACAAAGCCCTAAGTGTTAACATTTGACCACTGGGCCAAGCCCACATTGAGGTCTTCTTCCCAACTAATAACAGTTAACCTATCTTTTAATAATACTAATAATAAAAATAATAAAAAAAAGAAAAGAGAAGAAGAACATACGGGTTTCAAACCCGAAGAGAGAGAGAGGACGACGGGATGGAGGCGAACGCCGGCGGGGACGACGCCGGTGACGGACGACGGCGGCGGCTGGGCGGCGACGGCGGCGGGAAGCGGCAGTGGCGGCGGTTGGGTCTTCTAGGCAACCGACGGAAGAGAGAGAGAGAGATAATGAGAGGGAGAGATTGAGAGCAAGAGAGATTGAAGTGGTGTTGGTGTGAGAATTATTCTGAGATTGTAGGGGTTTATGTAGGCGGAGAGATGAGCAATTCAACCGGTTGAAGAAAACCCACTTTGAAAACTTCGATTCCGAATTGGGACAAAAAATTGGCGAAATTGGTTTACTTTTCGCCAAAGTATCGAGCTTTGATGAGATCAAATAGAATTGGGATTGAATTGGGACAAAAATCAAGAGTTTTGGTGAAGATTAGAGGCGGTGGTGGTGTTGGATTCGGACATGGAGAAGGAGAAACAAATCCTCCATCGTTGGGTGAAGAAGATGACCAAATTATAGGGTAATGACACTTTCACCCCCTTAGGTTTAGGCTTAGTATTACTACCACCCCCTTAGTTTAAATAAAAGACACTATATAAGTTATAAGAAAATACATAAAAGCACATAGGTAGTTTATAACATTAAAATTAACTTTTAAATAATAACAACTAATACCCAAACTTATACAAATGTCATACTAACACCCAATATTATTAATATAAAATACCCGTTTTAACATATTAACACCTAATATTATCTGAAAGTAGCCGTTTCTCAATAACGAGGTATTTCATCCCCCCCCCCCCTAAAGAAAACTTTGTCCTCGAAGTTTAAATCAAATTCTCAACAACCACTAATGTAAAAGTCTCCATTCTAAGGTATAACCACTAAATGCAAAACTAATGTCAGGCACGATGAGAAATATTCTATAAGAAGTACTAAATTATGTATTTAAAAACTAAATGATTACATCCTTCCTCCCTTAGAGGAGTGACGTCCTCGGAAATCAAAATATCTCGTCAAAAGGTGAGGATGCTTCTTCCTCATACCATCAATTGCTTCGTCTTAGTAACAATACTTCAATGAAAAGGGAAATTCCAATATTCTTTGATAGACTATTCCAACTAGAATTTCAAAAATTCAACTTTTCCTAAAAACTTGAAGGTAGGTTCTAAAATAATTTCTAATATTCGAAGAAAACAAAAGACACAAGTCTTAAAAATGCTTTCCAGGCGAGGGTGGGCGGGAAACTACTATCTTCCATGCTAATTCTTCAATCTATCACTTCTCTTGGGTTTTGCTCATCAGCGCAATTCGCGCAACATTCCCATTCTGTGTTGCGGTTGCTGTTGTAGCAGTTCCATTGTTGTTGTTGGCATTAGCTGGAGCGTTGTTGGTTCCCCCCCCCCTTCCTTGGTTGTTCCTCTGCTGTCCTCCATAGTTGTTGCTCCCATCGTACTGATTGTTGCGGTTGCCATAGTTCCTGTTTCCGCTCTGATTGTTGCCATTGAACTGTCGTTTTCCCTGGTAATTTTCTCCTTGGTTAGCTTGTTGTTTTCCGTTTGACGGTGAACGACACTCATAAGCGCGATGACCCCTCTTGACACAATTATTGCAAGTGACTAAGTTTCCTGCACAATCCACTCCGGGATGGTCCTGATGGCACTGCTTGCAATAATAACGGCGAGGAGGTTCACCTCCATTGTTCTGCTTGTTGACACGGTATTAAACCTTGTTACTTCTTCCATTGTTCGACTTGAATTTCTTGTCATGTCCACCATTGTTGTTTCGACCCTGGTTGCTACCATTACCTCCGGCATTCTCAATCTTGCGCTTTCCATGATTATCGTCTTGCATCTCTTGGATACGCCAAACAGATGCAGCTCTATCATACACCTCTTGGAGAGTATCATAGGTTTCGCACATTAAGTATTTCTGCAGACAGAGTTGCAGACCTGACATAAACTTCCTAACCGTTGTTGCCTCATCAGGCATAAGGGTTCCTGTGAATCGGGCTAATTCCATGAAATTTTTGAAGTACTTCGTCACAGAATCACTTCCTTGCTTCAAGTTCACGAATTCTATGTACTTATGATCCTGAATATGAGATGGATAGAAGCGAGTGCGAAGAGCAGTCTGAAGAGCTTCCCAATTGAAGTTGGGTTGAGCCAAGAAAGCTTGACGTGAGTTCCTCCACCATATGTTTGCCTCGTTCTTCAGGTAGACGCTGCGCAAACTACCTTGCGGTTGTCAGGGCATTCAACCAATTCAAGGATTTTGTCCATCTCATCGATCCAATCTTCAAGTTCCACTGGATCCTCATTGCCTGTGAAACATCCAGGCTTCATGTCAGACACCTTCTTTGCCCAGTTGGCTGCATTATTATCTCCATTGTTCATATTCTGAGCCATCTGAGTAAATTGGGAAAAGAATTGCTCCATGTTGTTGTTGTTTTGATTTTGGGCGGCCATTTGCTCTTGACGGACTCTCCTGGTATAGTATTGTAGTGGTCTATCAGCCATAATCCTACACTATAACCTATTGTATCATTCATACAATACCCTAAAGTATAAGTGAATACAATACATGTCATATAATGAGCAACTAATCAAGTAATATAACACATTGATCATCAAACAATTACTTTCACATGCATTTGCACACAGGCCGATCATGTTGGAATAGATGCCCTAGAGGCAATCATAGATTTATTATGAACAATGTTTTGACTAGAATATTCATTTATTATTTATGGCGATATTTAATATAATGAAGTCCTTAGATAAATTGTGTTATTTATCTTAAATGTCCCTAGTCCATTATATTGATTAATAGGACAATCAAATATAGACTAGTATATGGGTAGATTGATATGGAGATATCAAGTCTAACATATGGGTGTGCATTAGGAGTAATGGCATACTGGATTGACCCACGACGAAAAGGATACATTAGATTATGTGAAGTCACAATCGCTTTTCGTAGTGCTAATATTATTGCAATCCTTGGACTTGAAGTCACTAGATACTCTAGTTGTGAAATATTGCGCTTTGATGTTATCAAACGTTACACCGTAACTGGGTAATCATAAAGGTGGCTATCGGGCGTGATAGGAAGCAAGCTTAGAGATCGTAGTGATGTAGATAGGATTTGTCCCTCCCACATAATGGGGGTAAGTATCCACGGCCACTCGAGGGATGAGGCTTATTGAATGTCTGGCCAGACTCAGATAAATTAATATAGATATATTAATGTTATCTGCAAGCATAAGCATATTCCCAGGATCGAGGAACTATGGATTGGATATACGAGGGTGACTATTTATGTCTCGTGTCCAATCCGGATATGGAGACAAAGGGATAATGCAATATGACATATTGGGCACAAAGGTTTGTCGGGATCACTGACTATTTCTATTGGTTGGGCTGCATGGATGTGTTGCTAGACACCGCTCCATGTTAGTAATAGTTACTACCAACTATATAGAAACCTATGGGGTCACACGTCAAATAGAGTAGAGCTAGATTTGGGATTAATTAATATGGATTAATTAATAGAAGGATAATTGTGCAACACCTTGCAAACTTAGTAGGACTAATTTGCAAGGAAGGGAATAGTTCTAGTCCTACTAGAACAAGAAAACTCTTTTATGGAAACAACAAGGAGTTGTTGGAGTATATAAAGGAGGCTCTAGCTTCCTTCCCACTACATGAGTTATTATTAGACATAACACATAAAGAGTGGGAGAGAGCAAAAAAAGAGAGAGCAAGACAAAAGAGCTAGGGCCGAAACCCTAGCCCTCCCGTCCGCCCCTCTACCCGACGGCAAAGAGAGGGCCGCCCCCTCCTTTGTGCCTTGGTGATTTGTTGCTTTGATCTTCATCCCTCTTCCTCCAAGGTTCAAGCTAGCACTTGATTTAAGGAAGAATCTAGATCTCACCTCTAGACGTGGATCAACCGTAGAGACGAGGACATCATTCTTCGTGTGATCTCACAAGTCAAAAGGTACACATCTTCTATGACCTTAATCATGTTATGATGTCTCTTCCTGTGATCCTTGGTGGGCTTTGAGTAGGATTATTTTTGTTATTCCGCTGCGTTACCTACGTCAAAACCCAACAGATCACACAAGGCTTTCGAAAACAATCCCCAACTTGTGATTACCTAGCCCATACTCTCATGAAAGGCTCAAACCGATATTCGTTAGAAAATTTGGTAGGCCAAAGTTCTTAGCTAGGAGAGGGTGGATGGGAATACTTGAAACAACCCGAAATTTAATTGCGTATTTAAGAATAAATATGCATGTTTTATGGTAATATAGAGTGTAAACTGACATCTTGACCTTAATATTTGGTGGTATTATTTTTATAATGCTAAGTTCTAATAAAAATAACATGGTGCTATATGTCTACCACAATAATATTTGATGACGTGTACACTATTATAGTATCACATATTTTACGTGGCGACTTTTATCGTGCTATACCTATTATTACGGTATAATCATCACACCCGAATATTTACAACATGTCGGTAAGATTATTTTCTGCAAAGTTCAACTGCATCAAAGAAATTTTGCCAAACATTTAATTCCCTATAAAATGGATCTTGCCTAGGTGAAAAACACATTCACATTCTGACAACTTTTACCCTTTATTTCCTATTTCTTTTCATCATTTCCTACCTATAAATATGACCCAAACTCTATTGCTACTTCACGGCAAAAACCAACAACGCCATAACAAGAGCTTCAGAAACTCCATAGCCACCACCACCATCATCACCACCAACTCTTCCATCTCCAACACCAACACCACCTCCACCAACACAACCCCTTCACCTCGCCGGAAAATTCCATAGCCACCAAGCTTTGGTGATTTCCCGAGAGCACTACACAACTGTCTTGTTCACCAACACCGCCAACGACCACCGTTTAAGTCACTGTTACTACCAATCACTCCGTGACACTCCATAGACTCATTTACAACTATCCGCAGAGACTCACAAGGTCCCAAAAGCTCATTCCATTTCACCGCCTACTTTAGCGAAAAATCGGTACAACTTCCTTACCTTACTTCGCATTCAACATATTCTTGCATATTCTTGCTCACACATGTCCCTAGAGTCGTCCATGTTAATTTGGTCGAAAACGGAACGTTAGAAATCGTCATAGCTAATTATTTCATATTTTGGGGTAGTAGTTGTCTTTAACAATTACTTTCAGTCAATTTTTTTTAGGAATTAAACGCTCTAAAAAGAGCAGTGTTTGAAATGACCGTCCATATATTTTTACATAAAAATGATAATTAGTGTCCCGAGAACCACCCACGTTATTTTCGTCGAAATCGGAAAAGTTAAAAAAAATAATATTTTGTAATGGGGTTAAAGTGTCTTTTAAGAAACTAGCAACAACTTGTTTTTGAGAATTTGATTACTTTAAGGGTAAATGTGCTATTTCCTACCCTACCCATACTTTACTATAAATACAAATGACTACCCTTGTTTTATTTTAGTATTTTATTAGTAAACTAATGTTAATTAAAATTAGGACTAGTGGTTAGCATATAAATAATTAGAGTTATTAAACTAAGATTAAGACGTGTAGATTAGTATTAGTTTAGTAATTAAATAAATAAATAAATATTAACTATTTTGGACCAATAAAAATGTCCTAAGATTTTAATTAGAGGAACACCGTTAAGACTTAAGTAGGTCACGTGCCTAATCATTAACTAAGATCAACACGCATATCATACATATTATATTAGCACTTGCATATTAAGCGATTAAGTGTTAATTAGGGTTTATCCTTATTTGTAGACACCGAGTTTACCGACGAAGGCTACGTCGAGTACATTTGAACCACAAACGGACGTGTAGGTGAGTTCGTAGGCTCAACCCTTACTCTCAAAACGCGTGTTTAACTATAATGCCTCTACTTGCTTTGACTTGGATAGTAAATGTTTTTTAAATCATGTTTACTTAATACTTGTGTTTACTAAATATTTCATTTCGTTAATTGATCTACATTCTTTAACACGTTCAAATTAAATATTTCGGGAATTTTACATGGTTGACCAAGCAAAGCTTGGGACTTAATATGGCAGACCAAGCAAGGCTTGGGACATGAGTCGAAGGTGACTCTATGAGTACCCCTGGGGCACATTAGCACAGGGTAAGGCTCTAGTACTACTCTCTTGGGACAAAAGCTTCCCTCGTAGGGGGTGTCGACACTTAAGGTCTAGTTGCCGAGGTGGAATTGGTTCGGACACGCGAATTACTTCGTCTTCCACACTGGATACGATATTGGTTATGGATCATCCTGATTAAATAATTAAACTGCTTTTTCGGAATAAATAAATTTGGAATAACTTGTTGTGCCTCATTCTTGTTTACGCGTTGTGATACGTTCTCGCTCAGTTTTCACTGACTTTTCAATTGTGGTGTCCTTGTTTTGTAAAACCACCACAGGAGAGGCCTACGCTGGGGATGGGAACGTCGAGTACTAGTGCAAGCATCACCTAGCCTAAATAAAGTAGTAATCTCACTATTTTCCGCTGTTTGTAAGATATTGGTTTGTAATAACTCTGAACAAGGTTGTGAACGCTTTTATGTATTGAAGTATGTTTTTCTGAATCCGAAGCAAAGATCCTTTTCCTGATCATGGTGGGTAACTCTCCATGAGAAGGGCACGCCCAGACTTTCAGTAATGAAAATTTGGGGGTGTTACAGTTGGTATCAGAGCATCTTTGGATTCAACGTTTAATACACCCTAATTAAAGTGGAAATCGATTTCCGAAAAAAACAAATAAATAAATAAAACGCAAGATCTTTTTCACAAAAATGGATTAGGGAAAGATAAAATATGAACTTAAGGAATGAGAACGGGGGGAAAAGGGTACCAACGATAATGTGAGAAGCATGCTCTATTTACGTGGTATAACAGGACACTAAACGTGTAATTCCTTTCTAGATGGAAATCTGGAAGAGTCGCGAGCTAGACAGTGACCACCCGGTCAACACCACCTTGGGTGATGGGGAGGATTTTACCGACTACCTCGAGCGTATGATTGACCGATGTTCCGATTGGGTGGACATGCATGAGGGCTACACCGAGAGCAGATTTTTGAACCCGAAGGTCATTACGTACTGCATGCTAGCGGCCTTACCCAATCGACAACCCTGGATCCTACTCAAGGAGCGATACCAAGATGCCATCACAGGCAATTTCTTCCCGAACCCCTATGTGAACCCCCTCATACCCTGTCCACGAACACTTCCAGACCTAATGCTAGGAGTCAAGGAGCACTGGGAGAGACGAAGTTTTTCTGGTAATGTCTATAGGAGGCGTAGAAAGTGCAAACCGAGACCGAGATGCAGAATAACAACTGCGAGGAAGAGTGTGTTAGCCCGCCCAGGTTTGCCTAAATGAATGGTTGGGTCTAGCTAAGCGTGTTATTATGATGCCTAAGTATTATGTGTGCGAATAATTATGTGGTGTGCCTTAATGATCTTGTTGTGTGTACTTGTACTACGTAGTCATGTTGATCTTGTAATAAAAGACTTCTTGTTAGAAATATTGGTAACTCATTGCAAAAAAAAATGTGACTTTTATTCAAAAAGAAAAAATAGGAAATAACTACATCACTGGTACTTCATCCTTTCGTACATCGCTGTCTCCTGTTTTTCCCAACGAAATGCTACCAACATGAGAATGAAGCCGAACAACCAAATCAGAAGGAAAGGGAGCAATGGCTGATTGATGAAGGGGAAGCCGAGTCGCACGAAGAGGACCACCACATACAACGTAAGGATTAGTGTCATAATAGCCATAGTACCCTCCGAAGACATTTCTATATATGTTTGAGTTGTGGGAGTCGTATGGTACGAAGCTTCTATTTATAGAAACCCCAAGGACATCAATTTACGTTTCTAACCTCCCTACTAGCCGTTATACGCATAGGTTGAAGGGTATAATTGACTTTTAGCCTTTTATAGCCGTTGGAGGGACTGCTGACCGTTGGAGGAAAAAAAATGTTCCTTTTCTATAATTATAACCGTTGGGGGGCAATTAGGTCATTTAATAATAATAATAATATTCTGCTAAACATGCTTAGGACTAATAATTCATTACTTCCTTAACAACAGAGAAAATACAATGCCGAGACCATTACACTTAGAGACACATAGTACAACACTGAATATGACCATGGACTATCTAGGAACGAGCATTCTGTGACCCTTCATTACGTGTCTGTCTTCTAGGATCAGCTAGATCCCGAATAGCATGACGAGCGTGCCGAAAAAGCCATTCAATAACTTGGGTGTCATTGTAGAGCCTAAGAAACCGCCCCAATTGACCCAGGCGAACGTGAACCTCTTCTGAGAGCATGACCGAACATGCACGAGCAGCGAAACGTGGCCGACCCACTGGTCGAGATGGCAAAATTGAGGATGACCTCGGCACCGAAGGTGCCGAAGGTGGAGTTGGATATGGCATTGGGATGCTGCATAGCCAAGGGAGGGGACCTGACGAATCTCTATGGAAAGAAAAAATACCAAAGATAGCCTCTGTCTCCGAAATAACGCACACCGACTCAGGCTCTGGTATAGGCACCGAGGGATTCGGAAGAGCTAAGGACCACGAGGACGGAGAAGGAGGGGGAGTCCTTGTGGGAGACTCAGACATGGCGATGCCTAAAGGACCATACCAACTTAGAAAATGAGTTCAAGGAGGGGTGTGGTACGTTCTATCTGAGGTGAAGGTCTAATATAGGCAATAAGAAGAACTGTTAGGGGAACCATACCCGCAAACTAAGAAGAGTGCATCGTAAACTTGTCTCCTTATTCCATGCCACTGAGACTTTTGACTACGAAGGTTTGACCATCGACCTAGTTGGCAACACATCAGGGAACACAGCATAGATATTGTAACCCCTAATTTATAATGCTTAGATACGTGTTACCATTAGCCTTTCCCTGAGTGAACTAATCTAACTGCGCTATTGTAATAGGAACTCGAAAATGTCGGCAGCAAGGAGGAGCGCCCAAATGGAGGAACTACTCATACACTATTGTGATCTCGTTGCGCGGAGAGAAGAGAAGGAACAAAGAGAAGAGAGGGAAAGAGAAGAGAGAGAACAAAGGGAACATGTCGGGACAAACTGGGCTAAGAGAGTTGCCGAGAGAAACCCAACCTACTACCTGGGGCAGGAGGACCCAGTAACCCTCGAGAACTGGATCCGAAAAATGGAGAAAATCCTGATCTCTGTCGGTTGCCCACCCGACCAAAAGGTGGATATAGTGGCACTCTACCTCGACGAAGAGGCAGATACCTGGTGGACCCTCAATAAGGACAGGTTGATGGCCCATGGTAACCTTGACTGGGAAAAATTTGTGGAAGCACTGAGGGAACGCTTCTATCCCTTCCATGTTAGGGACCTGAAGTATGAAGAGTTTTTGACCCTGAAGCAAGGCAACATGACGGTGTCGGAATACTACAGTAAGTTCACAGAATTGTCGCGCTTTGCCGGGGCACTGGTGGAAACCGAAGAATTGAAGGTCAGACGCTTCGTCAAAGGACTTCGCTACGGCATCCAGAGGGACGTGATTCCTGCTAGGAGTGCTAACCTAAGGGAGGCGTACGAAGTAGCAGCTCTCATTGGGGAAGTCGAGGGAGTGCAAGGGAATCGGGCCAACAAGAGGAAGGAGGAAGAAGTAAACAACTCCAAGGAACACAACCATGCTAACAAGAGGTCCAAACCCAACACATCCGAGGGATACCGTGGAATGAACCGCACTAACTTCGAGAACTACAACACTGACGCCAACGGACGACCCCGTCACTACCATTGCAAGCAATGTGGTAGAGACCACCCTGGAGTTGACTGCGAAGGAAAGACCGTGGAATGTTTCTACTGTAAGAAGCGTGGCCACCGAGTGTTTGAGTGTAACGCTAAGAAAGCTGATCTCCAGAATGGTAGGGCAGGAGGGAGCGGATACCCGAGACAGAACCAGGGAAACCCTCGCCCGAACTACCAGCATGGAAACAAGTACCCACCTAACAATAACCAATTCGGAGGAAATGGTCGTGGAAACATCAACAATCAGGCAGGGAAAACCCAAGGGAACAACTACAACGCACCTGCAGGAAGCAACAACCGGAATGCACAACCAGCTGGGAACGGGAGCAATAACAACAAGGGGAACGGAAACCCGAGGAGCGCGGGGCAAATCTATGCCATGAACCAGACGGAAGCAGACGCTGCGACGAACGTGGTTACTGGTACATTCTTAGTTCACAACACTCCTGCTTACGTACTCTTTGATAGTGGAGCATCCTATTCTTTCATATCGTCATCTCTTGCTAGAAAACTAGGACTTCAATCCTCTCCTATGAACCCTGTGTCTATATCTACACCTGCAAAACGGGTAGTAAATTGTGATTCCATCATAAGGGGAGTAGTCATAACCATCCAGAAAAGTGAGATACCCACTGACTTAATCCTCTTCGACCTACAAAACCTTGACGTTATCCTAGGAATGGACTGGCTAGGAAAACACCATGCTCATATAGATTGTCGTAACCAAAAGGTAAGCCTTAGAGGACCAGATGGGAATAGAATCTCTCACATAGGAATCACCGAGAAACCCAATGTCAAGATTGTGTCTGCACTTTCTGTAGTTAAAGCCATAAGTAAGGGTCACCAAGCCTATCTATGTTCTGTACGAGACGATAGTGTGGGAACGATGAAACTTGAGGACATCCCAGTTGTTCATGAGTTTCCCGATGTATTTCCCGACGAGATTCCAGGAATGCCACCTCAAAGAGCCGTCGAGTTTACCATCGACCTTGTACCAGGGACAGGACCGATCTGCAAAGCACCTTATAGGATGGCGCCAGTAGAGCTAGAAGAGTTGAAGGAACAACTAAGGGAGCTTTTGGATAAGGGGTATATCAACCCGAGTGTTTCACCATGGGGGGCACCAGTCTTGTTTGTCAAGAAGAAGGATGGTAGTTTAAGACTGTGCATTGATTACAGGGAGCTTAACAATGTGACCGTCAAAAACCGATACCCACTTCCAAGGATAGATGACCTCTTTGACCAGCTACAGGGAGCCGATACCTTTTCCAAGATCGACTTAAGGTCAGGTTATCACCAGTTAAGGGTAGCCGAGAAGGACATCCCTAAGACTGCCTTTAGAACCAGATATGGGCATTACGAGTTCACTGTTATGCCTTTTGGTCTAACCAATGCTCCTGCTGTATTCATGGATGTGATGAACCGGGTCATGAAACCTTACTTGGACCGCTTTGTGGTAGTGTTCATTGATGACATTTTGGTGTACTCTAAGGGGAAAGAAGAACACAAGGAACACCTTAGAGCAGTTTTGCAAACCCTGAGGCAAGAACAATTGTATGCTAAGTTCTCCAAGTGCGAATTTTGGCTGGATAGGGTACCTTTCTTGGGACACATAATATCTAAGGAGGGTATTTCTGTAGACCCAGGAAAGATAACCGCTGTTAGGGATTGGCAACGACCCAAGAGTGCAACAGACATCCGTAGTTTCTTGGGACTAGCAGGTTATTACCGGAGATTCGTGAAGGATTTTTCCAAAATAGCCAGACCACTGACCAATCTGATGAAGAAAACCACCAAATACCATTGGGATGAGAAATGTGAGGAAGCCTTCCAAACCCTAAAAGAAAGGCTAACCACAGCACCTATTCTGACCCTACCATCAGAGTCGAGGGAGTTTGAGGTCTATAGTGATGCTTCGAAACACGGGTTAGGATGTGTTCTAATGCAAGAAGGGAAGGTGATTGCATATGCTTCACGACAGCTAAAATCTTATGAGGAGAATTACCCAACTCATGACCTAGAGCTAGCCGCGATTGTCCACGCATTGAAAATTTGGAGACACTACCTTTATGGTGCAACCTGTAAGATTTTCACCGACCACAAAAGCCTTAAGTATTTGTTTACCCAAAAGGACTTGAACATGAGGCAAAGGAGATGGTTGGATTTGATCAAGGACTATGAACTGCAAATCCAATACCATGAAGGAAAGGCAAATGTAGTTGCAGACGCCTTAAGCAGAAAGACGAGCCATACCATCAATGCGTTAAGAATCTTACCGAGGGAGTTGCGAAATGACATTCAGAAACTAGGAATTGAAATCAATAAGAACGGAGCAAGGGAAGAAGTGTTGTGCAATTTAGTAGCCACCCTAGACATCTTTGAAGAAATTAGAAAAGGACAACCAGGAGATGTAAAGCTAGAAAGGATCAGGAAGAAGATCGAGGATGGATCGACCAAGGACTTCCGAGTACACGACGATGGGAGCATAAGGTACAAAGAGAGATGGTGTGTACCCCAGAAGTGTACGGAGGTTAAGGAACGACTAATGAAGGAAGCCCACAACACGCCATACTCAGTCCATCCAGGAGGTGATAAATTGTACAAGGACCTGAAGAAGCAGTTCTGGTGGCCAAGGATGAAGAACGAAGTTGCAGAGTTTGTAGCTCGATGCCTCACTTGCCAAAAGGTGAAGTTCGAACACAAGAGGAAAGGAGGTTTGGTGCAACCTTTAGAAGTACCCATGTGGAAATGGGATTCCATCTCGATGGACTTTGTGACTGCTTTGCCAGTGACGAAGAATGGCTCCAACCAGATTTGGGTTGTGGTGGACAGATTGACAAAGACGGCAAGGTTCATCCCAATGAAGGACACTTGGGATATGGAACAGCGAGCGGACGCATACATTAAAAATATCGTTCGATACCATGGAGTGCCAAAGGACTTCGTGTCAGACCGAGACCCAAACTTTCTGTCACATTTCTGGCAAGCATTACAGAAAGCCTTAGGAACTCAGCTAAAGTTCAGTACCGCTTTCCACCCAGCTACTGATGGACAGACAGAACGAACCATACAGACCCTGGAGGATATGCTACGAGCATGTGTCATGGATTTCCAAGGTTCTTGGGTAGACCGGTTGCCACTAATAGAGTTCTCGTACAACAACAGTTACCACGCAAGTATAGGGATGGCACCCTATGAGGCACTGTACGGGCGAAAATGTAGGACACCCTTGTGTTGGAACGACATCAGCGAGACGCTAGTATTAGGGCCACAAATGATTGAGGAGATGATGAGTCAGGTCAGAATCATCCAACAGCGGATGAAAGCAGCTCAGGATCGACAGAAGTCTTATGCTGACCAGAAACGAAGACCCGTGGAGTTTCAGGTTGGAGAAAAGGTCTTCCTGAAGGTATCACCGACCAAAGGAGTCTCTCGTTTCAATCAGAAAGGAAAACTCAGTCCCAAGTTCATCGGTCCCTACGACGTACTGGACAGGATAGGAGAAGTAGCCTACCGCCTAGATCTTCCTTCCAATTTAGGTCGAGTCCATAATGTCTTCCATGTGTCTCAACTTAAGAAATACATTCCAGACCCATCACATATCCTAGATCCTGAACCCTTGGAATTAGACCCTATTCCTACATCCGAAGAACATCCTGTTAAAATCCTAGACTCAAAAACTAGAAAGACTCGTACCACGTCAACCACGTTAGTCAAAGTGTTATGGAACAGTCATCTGACTGAAAATGTCACCTGGGAAGCTGAAGCCGACATGAAACAACGATATCCACACTTATTTGACCAGGTACTAACTCGAGTGACGAGGACGTCACTCCTTTAAGGGGGAGGAGATCGTCGCACTTTTATTGTCACACGTTCATACTACATTACATACATTGCATTCTTATCATTACATTTACCTCTATGAGATATTATCTTTGCGCTTCGAGGACGAAGCTTGATCTTAAGGAGGGAAGGATGAAACAACCCGAAATTTAATTGCGTATTTTAAGAATAAATATGCATGTTTTATGGTAATATAGAGTGTAAACTGACATCTTGACCTTAATATTTGGTGGTATTATTTCTATAATGCTAAGTTCTAATAAAAATAACATGGTGCTATATGTCTACCACAATAATATTTGATGACGTGTACACTATTATAGTATCACATATTTTACGTGGCGACTTTTATCGTGCTATGCCTATTATTACAGTACAATCATCACACCCGATTATTTACAACATGTCGGTAAGATTATTTTCTGCAAAGTTCAACTGCATCAAAGAAATTTTGCCAAACATTTAATTCCCTATAAAATGGATCTTGCCTAGGTGAAAAACACATTCACATTCTGACAACTTTTACCCTTTATTTCCTATTTCTTTTCATCATTTCCTACCTATAAATATGACCCAAACTCTATTGCTACTTCACGGCAAAAACCAACAACGCCATAACAAGAGCTTCAGAAACTCCATAGCCACCACCACCATCATCACCACCAACTCTTCCATCTCCAACACCAACACCACCTCCACCAACACAACCCCTTCACCTCGCCGGAAAACTCCATAGCCACCAAGCTTTGGTGACTTCCCGAGAGCACTACACAACTGTCTTGTTCACCAACACCGCCAACGACCACCGTTTAAGTCACGGTTACTACCAATCACTCCGTGACACTCCATAGACTCATTTACAACTATCCGCAGAGACTCACAAGGTCCCAAAAGCTCATTCCATTTCACCGCCTACTTTAGCGAAAAATCGGTACAACTTCCTTACCTTAATTTGCATTCAACATATTCTTGCATATTCTTGCTCACACATGTCCCTAGAGTCGTCCATGGTAATTTGGTCGAAAACGGAACGTTAGAAATCGTCATAGCTAATTATTTCATATTTTGGGGTAGTAGTTGTCTTTAACAATTACTTCCAGTCAATTTTTTTTAGGAATTAAACGCTCTAAAAAGAGCAGTGTTTGAAACTACCGTTCATATATTTTTACATAAAAATGATAATTAGTGTCCCGAGAACCACCCACGTTATTTTCGTCGAAATCGGAAAAGTTAAAAAAAAAAATAATATTTTGTAATGGGGTTAAAGTGTCTTTTAAGAAACTAGCAACAACTTGTTTTTGAGAATTTGATTACTTTAAGGGTAAATGTGCTATTTCCTACCCTACCCATACTTTACTATAAATACAAATGACTACCCTTGTTTTATTTTAGTATTTTATTAGTAAATTAATGTTAATTAAAATTAGGACTAGTGGTGAGCATATAAATAATTAGAGTTATTAAAGTAAGATTAAGACGTGTAGATTAGTATTAGTTTAGTAATTAAATAAATAAATAAATATTAACTATTTTGGACCAATAAAAATGTCCTACGATTTTAATTAGAGGAACACCGTTAAGACTTAAGTAGGTCACGTGCCTAATCATTAACTAGGATCAACACGCATATCATACATATTATATTAGCACTTGCATATTAAGCGATTAAGTGTTAATTAGGGTTTATCCTTATTTGTAGACACCGAGTTTACCGACGAAGGCTACGTCGAGTACATTTGAACCACAAACGGACGTGTAGGTGAGTTCGTAGGCTCAACCCTTACTCTCAAAACGCGTGTTTAACTATAATGCCTCTACTTGCTTTGACTTGGATAGTAAATGTTTTTTAAATCATGTTTACTTAATACTTGTGTTTACTAAATATTTCATTTCGTTAATTGATCTACATTCTTTAACACGTTCAAATTAAATATTTCGGGAATTTTACATGGTTGACCAAGCAAAGCTTGGGACTTAATATGGCAGACCAAGCAAGGCTTGGGACATGAGTCGAAGGTGACTCTATGAGTACCCCTGGGGCACATTAGCACAGGGTAAGGCTCTAGTACTACTCTCTTGGGACAAAAGCTTCCCTCGTAGGGGGTGTCGACACTTAAGGTCTAGTTGCCGAGGTGGAATTGGTTCGGACACGCGAATTACTTCGTCTTCCACACTGGATACGATATTGGTTATGGATCATCCTGATTAAATAATTAAACTGCTTTTTCGGAATAAATAAATTTGGAATAACTTGTTGTGCCTCATTCTTGTTTACGCGTTGTGATACGTTCTCGCTCAGTTTTCACTGACTTTTCAATTGTGGTGTCCTTGTTTTGTAAAACCACCACAGGAGAGGCCTACGCTGGGGATGGGAACGTCGAGTACTAGCGTAAGCATCACCTAGCCTAAATAAAGTAGTAATCTCACTATTTTCCGCTGTTTGTAAGATATTTTTTTGTAATAACTCTGAACAAGGTTGTGAACGCTTTTATGTATTGAAGTATGTTTTTCTGAATCCGAAGCAAAGATCCTTTTCCTGATCATGGTGGGTAACTCTCCATGAGAAGGGCACGCCCAGACTTTCAGTAATGAAAATTTGGGGGTGTTACAATACTTGCTTACTAAGCCTATTTTCTAAAAATTTAAACACATAACAACCCTATCCAAAACTACCCAAATTCCCAACGGCTTGTCAAATTTTAAATTCTTTCCCTATGTCCATTTTAAATTTCCCTATAGGTTTTAGATTTCCCTTTTTGGATAACCTGGCTCTGATATCCCATCCCACATCGAGATATTGTGGATTGATATTGTGGATTGGATATATATATGGTGGTGGGGGGGGGGAGTGTAGTATCACGTCCCACATCGGATATTTGTGAGATAGATTTCTGGTATATAGTATACCTTTTGGATTACTACTAGCACCTTCGAGGCTTAAGCATTTTTATCCGGTGGTACGGATAAAGAAGTTGCTTGGACAGTAATCCACGGGTCTTACAATAAAAATACCTACTGTTTGTATCTCCTTATGCTAACCATCACGCATTTCTGTTATCACAAATTTTCTTTACGAGAAAAGGCTCCTTTAGTTGATTCGTATGGCCTCTTTCCACAATAGTATTCATATATTCTTTCCAATGGACTTATTGGCCTAGTTTGTCAAAGATAGATTATTGGATAGATTATTCGATGTGTGGTTGAGATGATGAGAGATAGACAAATACACATCATCTTAACAACTCATTCAATAATCTATCCAATAATCTATCTTTGCCAAATATGCCATTGTAGTTGGACAGCCACTTCTTTCATCGGAGTGTCTACCCAGTCAAAGTGTTCCTTGTTCCATCTCCTTAAAGTCTCATTTGTTTCCTTCAGTTGTTTATACCATCTTATAGATGAGTAAAAGTATTACACATCCAGTTTTTTTTTCCACCACATATGTGCTAGCTCTGTCTCTTAACCACGTGGCCTCAAATCTAAAAGGCATTTTCACTCCCTTCTTTTTATCCAATTCAAGAATTACTGGGATGTTATCAGAATGACTTGTTGTTTTGTGGTAGATGGTGGCATTTAGAAAACTAACCATCCATTCTCTATTTGTGCAACATTTGTCAATTTGTTCTCTAATTAGCGTTGCATGAATTCCATCCATTGGACCAAGTGTACTCAGTGACCACAAGACCCAAATCAATCAGCCCAACCTTGTTTATAAAATGCAACTTCCCTCTAATTGAAATGATGCAAAGTTCAACAAAGTTGGCAAAAATTCTCAGGAAGGAGTTTTCGGTCTTGACTGTATTATCTGGTTTCTCAAGCGACACCTGGAGGTTTGCTTGGGGATGCATTGTCATCGGTAATGGAAGGAGATGGCAAATGGCAGAACCAGCATTGGGGGGTCATAAAGTGAATACCAACGCATCTTGGATCGACTACACGGGTGGGGTTTGTGATCCGAGGCTTTACCGGTGAGTTTAGGACAGGGAGACAATTCCGGATCGCAAGGTTGCGATCTCCCCTCTTAGCAAAACTAGTTGCGATTGAGACAGGATTACTGTTCGCAAAGGAATTTCACTAGTTTTTACTTTGAAACGCGCAGTTGGGCTAATGATGTAATTGTTACTGATCAGGTGGGTCCGACTACCCCTAAATGAAATCAATATTTTTCTAAAAAAAAGTGACGAATATAGTGATTACTCCAATTAAAAGTGACGAATATAGTGATTACTCCAATTAAAATAAATAAATAAATAAATAAATAAATAAAGAACACTAACAAAAGTTGCTCAAAAAATTACTTAATATATTTTGATTGAAGTGCATATAATAAACACCACAATTCGTGTATAACATTTACAACATGATTTTCTTCCTCAGATGGGGAGGTGGTTACATATAATAATATAATAAAAAAAATAGTTAAAATACACTTTCACCCCCTTATGTTTCATGTATAGCTATTATTTTTTAGGAAATGACACTTTCACCCTTTCGTGTTCCACCCCTTTCGTGTTCCAAACTATATGATACTTACATCTCTTGAATGTGCCTTATCATACTCTATGAGAGTTAACTCCCCCTGAAACTACTACAATGACAACAACCGTTCCCGACCAACAATATCATAATTAAGGAGTGTAAATATCCTGAAATTTGACAGACAAAAGGGGTGAAAGTGTCATTTCCCAAACTGAAAGGTGTGAAAAGGTCTTTGCATCAAACTTGAGGTGGCAAAAGTATCTTTTACTCTTACAAAATTACACGAAACTCTTAATCCCATAACTCAAGGTGGCAGGTGCTGGAATAGATGCCCTAGAGGCAATCTAGTTTAGTATGAATTTATTTGTGGCTAGAAAATTCATTTTATTATTTATTGGATATTTAATATAATGAAGTCCTTAGATTTACAATCATGTTATTTATCTTAAATATCCCTAGTCCAGTATAATGATTAATGGGACAATCATCCATAGACTAGTATGGGGTTGGATTGATATGGGGATATCATGATCCAACACATAGGTGAGCATTAAGGGTAATGGCGCACGGGATTGACCCATCTCCTAGAAGGCTACATACAAGTTATGATAAGTCACAAGTGCTTCTCGTGGTGCAATGGTATTGTCATCCTTAGACTTGAAGTCGCTAGATATTCTAGTTGTGGATTATTGTGATTTTGGTAGCGTTAAACGCTACACCGTAACTGGGTAGTTATAAAGGCGTGTATCGGATACAATAAGAAGCAAGCTTAGAGATCTTAGTGGACGTAGATAGAATTTGTTCCTCCCACATAACGGGAGCAAATATCCTAGGCCACTCGAGGGATAGTGCTTATAGAATGTCTGGCCAGACTCAAATAAATCAATATGAGATATTGATGTTATTTTCACGAATAAGGCTATTCCCATGGATCGAGAAACTATGGATTGGATATACGAGTGTAACTTGTATGTCTCGTGTCCAATCCGGATATAGGGACAAAGGGATGAGACAATTACTTGTACAAGGTTTGTCGAGATGACTATTCTATTAGTTGGCTAGAATGGATGTTTTGCTAGAAACCGCTCCATATTAGCAAATTGTTGCTACCAACTAGATAGAACCTATGGGGTCACACGCTATATAGAGTTGAACTAGATTTGAGAATTAATTAATAGGATTAATTAATTAGAATGATCACTTTGCAACACCTTACAAACTGAGTAGGACTAATTTGCAAGGAAGGGACTAAACCGAATTCTAGTAGGACTAGAATAGGTCCTTTAGGTAGTTGGAAAGGATTTGTTGGACTATATAAAGGACACTCCTTCCTTCCTTCCCACACTTATGACCTTATTGATCATAACTTGAGTGGGAGAGAACAAAAAGGAGAGAGCAAGCAATCAAGGAAGGCTCACCCACCCCCCTTGCCGCCGCCCGTCCCCGTCGGCCCACAAGGAGGCCGAGACCTCCTTGTTGTCTCGTTTTGCGTGATTCTTCTTCCTCTTCCTCATTCTGGGCTAGCACAAGGGATTAGGAAGATCTAGAATTCAACTCTAGGTGTGGATCAACTATAGAGAACGTGACACTATTCGCGTTTGAAGTCATCAAAGGAGAAACCCTAAGGTGTGTTATTGATTTCTTCCCTTACCATCGTTATGTCTCTTGACTTGTGATCCTTGGAGGGTATTGAATGGATTATATTTTTTTTCCGTTGCGCATCCATGATCAAAACCCTACAGTGGTATCAGCGCCACAGGTCGTAGAGCATAAACGTGGTTTATGTGTTACGTTTTGATAGTTTTACACTTAAAATTTATTTTTTATCACGTAAAACAAGACAAATCAAGCATATGATGCAATTTGTCAATAATCTATCATAACAAGACATAGTTTTTGCATTCGATGCATGAATAAGTGAGTTTGAGAAATTTTAGGATCTTATATCTAGGGTTTGGGCATCCTATGGAAAGAAGGAGTTCTTCCCATACAAGGAAACAACCAAACTTGGGCACCGAGCAAGGGAGTTGTTTTGGAAACAACTCCCAAAGGAGGTTCAGCCCCCCTAGGGACCACCCCTCCTTGCTTGCCGCCCAAGCAAGGCTCGGCCTAGGGGTCGGGGCCGCGTAGGCTAGGGGTCGGCCGGCCCAAGGCCTTTGCGGTTCTCTTTGGGCCCGGACAATTCGATTGTTGGGCCCCATGGACCGTTTTAACCCTAGAATATCCTAAAATCAATTAAAATTGACCAAGCGCGTTAAAATTGGATTTTAACTGTTTATGTGCAAATCGCATGGTGATTGGATATGGCCTTAGGATGTGGTTTGATGTGGATGCTTAATTTTTGTGGTTTGGTTTACGGCCTGCGAGCTGATCAATTAATTGTAATAATTAATTAGGGTTTTATGGCCTGCGAGCAATTTTTTTCTCAACTTGTGAGATTTATTTTATTTAGTATAGTTGTTAGCGAGTGCTCGATAGAGTAGATTGTTAGCCGATATTGAAAAAAAGAAGCCCAAAGCCAAAAGGAGACACAAAAGATGGAGCATGGAGCATTCCAAAAAACTATGAAGGATGGACCAAAAGATGAAGACGCATGGAGATGTATTTACTTTTAGGGTTCATAGATAATTCCATTGGCTTGGGATTATCTTAGTCTAGAAAATGCCATATTCATATCACGTTTTATTTTTGTTTTGTGGTTATTTATTTTATTGTCTTATTATTTTGTGGTTGGTGTATGGATGATGCATGCAATTAGGATAATAAGATAATTAGACAACCCGGATCTATTATTTGGAGTTGTGCCCAAACTCAAATAGATAGATTAGTTGATATTGATTAACAAAACAATTAAAAATTGAATTTAAAATCTCTCAAAATTCAAATATTTTGTTCTTGCCTTCTCGTTATTTAAACACTTATTATCATCATGATTTATCAAGTTCGTGCGTGCCAAAGCATGGCGACTTGGTTCATAATGATGGAATGCGATGGCACAAGCTAGTATAAGGAGTTATTTGCCCAATTGAACCAAGAGTTGCGTAAGGGATGCAATTGGAAATTGTTCCTACATAAAGTAGTCAAATTATGGGTGACTTGCCAAAGCAAGCTCATAAGGAGATGAAACATGGATCTTGGACCACTAGAAAATATAAGGATATTTTCCGCATTAATATCTTGAGGGTTATTAATCCGTAGAAAAATAGTGGGAGCTATATTTGATAAACTAGCCATTATTGAATATAGTAAAAAAAAAAAATTACAAATACTAAAACTTGCGTATTTTCCTTTCGTAGAATTCCAAATGGCAGACAACTCATCGAGTTCACAACATTCCCTACGATCTGTCCTTGAGAAGGACAAGCTCTTTGGAACCAACTTCCTTGATTGGTACAGAAACTTGAGAATCGTTCTCAAGCAAGAGAAGAAACTGTACGCAAAAGAGAAGCAAGTTCCAGCAGGTCCAGAGAACCAAACGCCTGCAGCCCTAAAGGCATATCAAAAGCGTGTCGATGACGCTCATGATGCGTCCTGTCTTATGCTATGCACCATGACTTCTGAGCTTCAGAAGCAACACGAAAACATGAACATTGTCGATATGATCGAGCATCTGAAGCAGCTCTTTCAAGAGCAGGCAAGGGTTGAGAGGTATGAGGTCTCTAAGGCATTGTTCAAGTGTCATCTGGCAGAAGGGAACCCGGTGGGACCCCATGTACTCCGTATGATCGGGACTTGGAGAATCTCGCCCAACTAGGATTCCCGGTCGGCCAAGAGTTGGCAACCGATCTCGTGTTGCAATCGTTGCCCGAGAGTTATAGACAGTTCATCATGAACTATAACATGAACGAGATCGTGAAACCACTGCCAGATTTGATCAATATGTTGAGGATAGCTGAACAAAGCATCAACAAGGGTAAGGGCAAGGCCATTATGATGGTGCAGAAAGGAAAGGGCAAAAGGTTTGCCTCATTCTCCAAGGGCAAAGGCAAGTCAGTTGCCAAGTCCAAGGAACCTGCCCTTAAGCCTGTTGGTGGCATTGCCAAAGGTGTGACTAAAGGTGAGTGTCACTACTGCAGTCAGCCTGCACACTAGAGGAGGAACTGCCCAAAATATCTGGAGAACAAGAGGCTTGGAATAGTGATTCCACCACCACCAGGTATTTTTGTTGTAGATGTCAATTTAACTGTCTCTAAATCATGGGTATTAGATACTGGATGTGGATCTCACATTTGTCGAAATGTGCAGGATCTAAAGAGAAGTAGAAGATTGTCTAAAGGGGAGATAGATCTGCGCGTTGGGAATGGAGCAAAAGTTGTTGCGTTGGCCGTAGGCGTGTGCGAGCTATCTCTGCCGTGAGGATTAGTTTTAGAATTAAATAATGGCTATTCTGTGCCTGCTATGAGCAGAAACATTATTTCTATTTCTTGTTTGGACAAGGAAGGTTTTATTATTTCAATAAAGAACAATTGTTGTTCCTTTTATTTGAATAATATTCACTATTTTAGTGCGCAATTATTTAACGGATTGTATGTCCTTGATCTAAGCAATCATGTCTACAACATTAATACCAAGAGGATTAAAATAAATTATTTAAATCCTGCTTACTTATGGCACTGTCGTTTAGGCCACATAAATGAGAAACGTGTATCTAGACTCCATAAGGATGGATTACTAGACTCATTTGATTTTGAATCATACGAGACATGTGAGGCTTGTTTATTGGGAAAAATGACAAAGTCCCATTTCAAAAAGAAAGGTGAAAGGACTAGTGAGCAATTGGCGCTATACATACTGATGTGTGTGGGCCATTTGCCACGCCTGCCAGGGGTGGTTACGCCTACTTCATTACATTTACTGATGATTACAGTAGATATGGATTTGTGTACCTCAGAGGGCCAAATCCGAGCTCTTTGAAGTGTTCAAAGAATTCAAGAATGATGTAGAGAAGCAACTTGGCAAAAGTATCAAGGCTCTACGATCGGATCGTGGAGGAGAATACTTAAGCCAAGAGTTTGACGACTATCTTAGAGAGTGTGGGATTGTGTCCCAACTCACTCCACCCGGAGCGCCACAATGGAATGGCGTGTCTGAGAGGAGGAATCGAACCCTATTGGATATGGTTCGATCTATGATGTGTCAAACCGATCTTCCATTCTCATTTTGGGGCCACGCTCTATTAAGTGCAGCTTTCACCATTAACCGTGTTCCATCTAAATCAGTCATGAAGACACCACATGAGATGTGGAGTGGGAGGCGTCCCACGCTGTCGTTCATGAGGATTTTGGGCTGCGATGTCTATGTAAAATGTTTACAATCAAACAAGTTAGGGCCAAAATCAGATAAGTGTAAATTTTTGGGGTACTCTAATGAAACTAAGGGTTATTACTTCTACAATCCGACCGAGAACAAAGTGTTTGTTGCTCGGACCGGCGTGTTTATAGAAAGAGAGTTTGTCTCTAAAGAGGCAAGTGGGAGGACTGTAAAACTTGAAGAAGTTCAAGAACCACAAATTACTGAACCGATTATGGAACATGAACGGGAACCACAAGCAGTTGTGGAGCAGCCTGTTCAAGTAACACAAGAGCTTCGTAGATCTAGTAGAGTGCGCCAGGAACCCGAGAGGTATGGACTTCTCGTGACCGATTCCGATGACACGATGCTCATAGATGATGAGCCTACTACCTATGAAGAGGCCATGAAAGGCCCAGAATCTCATAAGTGGCTAGAAGCCATGAGATCCGAGATGGAATCCATGTATACCAACAAAGTATGGACTTTGGTGGAACCACCCGAAGGGGCGCGGCCCATAGGGTGCAAGTGGATCTTCAAGAAGAAGATTGACATGGATGGTAATGTGATTACCTATAAGGGCCGATTGGTGGCTAAATGATTCAGACAGATTCATGGTATTGACTATGATGAAACCTTTTCACCAGTCGCTATGACCAAATCCATCTGAATCCTACTTGCGATTGCAGCATACCATGACTATGAGATTTGACAGATGGATGTCAAAACAACATTCATTTATGGGAATCTCCTCGAGGACGTGTATATGATACAGCCGGAAGGTTTTGAGGATCCAAAGCAAGCCAACAAAGTCTGTAAGCTGCAACGATCCATTTATGAATTGAAGCAAGCTTCTAGGAGTTGGAATCGACGTTTTGATGAAGTAGTCAAAGAGTTTGGCTTCATCAGAAACAAAGATGAGTCTTGTGTCTACAAGAAGGTTAGTGGGAGCTCTGTAGCTTTTCTGGTCTTGTATGTAGATGACATACTACTCATGGAAACAACGTTCCCATGCTGCAATTTGTTAAAGATTGGTTAGGGAAGTGTTTCTCAATGAAGGACTTAGGGGAAGCAACCTATATACTGGGTATAAAGATCTATAGATATAGATCTAAGAGACTGCTAGGCCTAAGTCAAAGTACATATATTGACGAGGTGTTGAAACGGTTCAACATGCAAGATTCCAAGAAAGGATTCTTGCCCATGTCACATGGAATCACTCTTTCGAAGAGTGGTTGTCCTTCCAATGAGATTGAGAAGGAACGCATGAGTAGAATTCCCTATGCCTCGGCCATAGGATCTATCATGTACGCCATGTTATGTACTAGACCATATATGCTTTGAGTATGACAAGCAGATACCAATCCAATCCGGGTGAGAGTCACTGGATTGCAGTCAAGAACATTCTATAGTACTTGAGAAGAACTAAGGATGCTTTCTTGATATTTGGCGGTGAGGAAGAGTTGCGTGTAAGGGGTTACACTGATGCAAGCTTCCAAACTGACAGAGATGCCTTTAGATCACAGTCGGGATATGTGTTTTGCCTGAATGGAGCAGCGGTGAGCTGGAAGAGTTCCAAGCAAGAGACGGTAGCTGATTCTACAACAGAGGCTGAGTACATTGCTGCAAATGGCGCAGCAAAGGAAGCTGTTTGGATCAGAAAGTTTGTTTAACTTGGTGTGGTTCCTGGTATTGCGGATCCACTTGAGTTGTACTGTGACAACACTGGGGCGATCGCGCAATCAAAGAAGCCCAGATCACGCCAGAAATCCAAGCACGTGCTCAGGAAGTTCCATCTGATTTGAGATATTATCGATAGAGGAGACGTCCGGATATGCAAGATTCCTACAGATGAGAATCTGTCAGATCCACTTACAAAGCCGCTTACGCAGTGGAAGCATGAAGGGCACACTAGGAGTATGGGCATACGAGATGCGCCAGATTGGCTCTAGTGCAAGTGGGAGACTGTTGGAATAGATGCCCTAGAGGCAATCTAGTTTAGTATGAATTTATCTGTGGCTAGAAAATTTATTTTATTATTTATTAGATATTTAATATAATGAAGTCCTTAGATTTACAATCATGTTGTTTATCTTAAATATCCCTAGTCCAGTATAATGATTAATGGTACAATCATCTATAGACTAGTATGGGGTTGGATTGATATGAGATATCATGAGCCAGAACATAGGTGTGCAGTAAGGGTAATGGTGCACTGGATTGACCCATCTCCGATAAGGCTACATACACGTTATGATAAGTCACAAGTGCTTCTCGTGGTGCAATGGTATTGTCATCCTTAGACTTGAAGTCGCTAGATATTCTAGTTGTGGATTATTGTGATTTTGGTAGCGTTAAACGCTACACCGTAACTGGGTAGTTATAAAGGCGTGTACCATACAATAAGAAGCAAGCTTAGAGATCGTAGTGGACGTAGATAGAATTTTTCCCTCCCACATAACGGGAGCAAATATCCTAGGCCACTCGAGGGATAGTGCTTATAGAATGTCTGGCCATACTCAAATAAATCAATATGGGATATTGATATTATTTGCACGAATAAGGCTATTCCCATGGATCGAGAAACAATGGATTGGATATACGAGTGTGACTTGTATGTCTCGTGTCCAATCCGGATATAGGGACAAAGGGATGAGACAATTACTTGTACAAGGTTTGTCAAGATGACTATTCTATTAGTTGGCTAGAATGGATGTTTTGCTAGAAACCGCTCCATATTAGCAAATTGTTGCTACCAACTAGATAGAACCTATGGGGTCACACGCTATATAGAGTTGAACTAGATTTGGGAATTAATTAATAGGATTAATTAATTAGAATGATCACTTTGCAACACCTTGGAAACTTAGTAGGACTAATTTGCAAGGAAGGGACTAAACCGAATTCTAGTAGGACTAGAATAGGTCCTTTAGGTATTTGGCAAGGATTTGTTGGACTATATAAAGGACACTCCTTCCTTACTTCCCACACTTATGACCTTATTGATCATAACTTGAGTGGGAGAGAATAAAAATGAGAGAGCAAGCAATCAAGGAAGGCTCACCCGCCCCCCTTGCCGCCGCCCGTCCCCGTCGGCCCACAAGGAGGCCGAGACCTCCTTGTTGTATCGTTTTGCGTGATTCTTCTTACTCTTCCTCATTATGGGCTAGCACAAAGGATTAGGAAGATCTAGAATTCAACTCTAGGCGTAGATCAACTATAGAGAACGTGACACTATTCGCGTTTGAAGTCATCAAAGGAGAAACCCTAAGGTGTGTTATTGATTTCTTCCCTTACCATCGTTATGTCTCTTGACTTGTGATCCTTGGAGGGTATTGCATGGATTATATTTGTTTTTCCGTTGCGCATCCATGATCAAAACCCTACAGCAGGCTGGGTCGACCCGCGTGTCAAAATGGCCCTGGTTTGTGCCAAGAGGAGTCAACCCGGCCCACACACGCCCCCCTCCACCTCTGACCCATAACCGACCCGCTCAAAAAAAAAATTCCAGCCCGTGCACGAGCGGTCCATGTTTCTCTCGAAGGTGACAGGACCCATACCTAGCTCGCACAAGGCTTGGTTCGCGTGGGTTTAGCACGGCACGTGCTGGCACGAGTCGGCCCACGTGCTGACCTTTATTTTTTGTTTCCAACGGCTCTCCAAAGCATACTTGTCACTTTTGCTCCCTTTTTGAAATAAAAAAATTGCTAGTTAAGGGGGGTGGGCGGTAAAGGGTCCACACGAGTTTAAAAAAAAATAGTTTTTTTACCCCATCCCAACTCCCAAAAAATTGCTAGTTTTTGGGGTAAAATGGGGGAAAAAAAATTACTCATCCATATATCATCCTATAAATACCACTAGTATGAATTTTTTCATACTCATTTCCACAAAAACTCCAACTCAACTACTACTAATCTTTCTCAAATTGTTCGATATTTTGTTACTTGGTGATTTTTTGAAGAAAATTAATCATCGGCTCTTCCTCGTCTCCTCAAGCTTCTTCCACTTCTACAAGCTATTCCGATCATACATCTTCAAAAAGTTTTTAAGTTTTAATTATTAGCAATTTTTTTGTTGTAGTTTTAATAATTGTCTACTTAGTTTAATTGTAAAAATGTCTACTAGTCGTATTTTCGAGGAGCAATGGATGATCCTTTAGATGGTTTAGCATATGCACAAAATACCACTTTTCATCATCCAATCGATAGCCCACATGATTTTATAGATGTTGATTTAGATGAAAGTATGCCAACGGCTAGAACAAATGAAAGTAGTAGACCTAAAAAGATAGAGGTACGAAAACTAAGGGTAAGTTTACTTCTTATATATGACATCACATGACTTTAAAAAATGTTATGATTGAAGGGGTACTTACAAATAGAATATGTTGTAAACGTGTGACCTTAAATATTATAAAGATAAAACGGCAACGGTATCCCTTTCTTCAGCTCCAACACTTCTCTAATATTTCTCTTTACATCCCCTTTTAGGTTCTTAGTGAAGAAAATAGTCTATTTTTATTTGTCGATCCATTTTGCCAAGACTTTTTCATATTTAGCCTCACATATTTAGCCTCTTCTTCACTTTACTTTGTCATGGTTATCAAGTCATTTGCATACATTAGATTAATCAAATCACTGTCTTTGGCATAGTTGATGATACTTGAAAGAAATTCATGATAAATAATAAGCTGGTACGGGGGATAGTGCCCCCCCCCCCCCCCCCCCCGCCTAAGAACTCTTTGAGCTGAGAAGAAACCCACTAGTCCACCATTAATGATAACTGAGAATTTGACTGACCTAAGACATTTCATAATTCATTGACTAGTTCTTGTATGAAAATTAAACTATTTTAACATGGCCTAAATGAAGTTTCACTCCATTTTGCCACATGCCTTATCCATATCAATTTTGATAGCCGTAAGACGCCACATGCCCTTATTTTTGTTAATGCTGTGAAGTACGTCATTTAAAAGTACCACGATGTCTTTAATATGTCTATGAGGTGCAAATGTTGCTTGCATATGGAATAAAATTTTCTCCATAACTGGCTTGATCATGTTAAAGATGATCTTAGCAATGAACTTATATATCACATTGCAAAGACCGATGGGTCATTAATGGCTAATTTTACTGGGGCACTGTTAGTTTTTGGTATAAAATGATAAGAGTGCAGTTCCCAAAAGGGATATTTTTCTAGTTTTGACTAAGTCTATCACCACACCACATAAATCTAGACCCACAATGTGTCAAAATTATTTATAGAATAAAATTTACATACCATCAGGACTAGGATATTTATGGTTGCTCATTTGGAAGAAGACTTATTTAATTTCTTTTTCCTCAGACAACTTGCATAAATCCGACCATTCTTTTTCATTTATTTGTTGAGGGATTATCTAAGTGAGCCACCGTTGAATTTCAGCTTCGCTTGAAGAATTTCTAAAGTATTCAACATATCGGGCTCCAAAATCTTCCACATATTGGGGCCAAGTCTCCTCTTTTTCCTTAATCAATTTTATTTTATTTCTCTCTTATCTAATGTCTGCTACAACATGAAAATACCCATTGTTTGTATCTCCTTCTGCTAACCATCTTGGATTTCTGTTTTCACAAATTTCCTTTATGGACTTCTTGTAGTTGAGCAGTTACTTCTTTCTTATGAGTGTCTATCCAGCCAAAGTGTTCCTTGTCCCATATCCTTAAAGTCGACTTTGTTTCCTTAAATTGTTTATGCCAATTTTCTCCTAGGTGAGTAAACGTATTCCACAACCAGTCTTTTTTTGCCACCTTTGTGCTAGCTATGTCCCTTAACAACATGGCCCCAAATCTAAAAAGCATTTTCACTTCTTTTTTTTCTTATCCAGTTCAAGAATGACTAAGAAGTGATCAGAATGACTTGCTGTTTTGTCTTGGATGGTGGCATTTAGGAAACTAACTCTCCATTTTATATTTGCACAATATTTTTTCAATCATTTCTCTAATCATCTTGCATGAATGACATCCATTGGACCAATTGTACTTAATGCCCACAAAACCCAAATCAAACAACCCAACTTTGTTATAAAATGTAGATGCCCTCTGTTTGAAACGATGTAAAGTTCAAAGACGTTATAAAACCAATTTCTTTTTGGTCTTGACTATATTCTCTGGTTTCGGGAAGTGACACATGGAAGTTTGCTTGGGGATGCCTTGTCATCGGTAACGGAAGGAAATAGCAGGTGACAAAACCCATTTTTTTTCCGGGGGGGGGGGGGTCATAGAGTGAATACCAACGCATCTTGGACTGGCTACGCGGGTGGGGGTTGTGATCCGAGAGTCTACCGGTGAGTTTACGACAAGGAGACATCACCGGATTGAAAGGCTACAATCTCCCCTCTTAGCAGAACTAGTTGTGATCGAGGTGATATTACTGCTCGCAAAGGAATTTCCCTTGTCTTCCATTTAAGTTCAAATCGGCAGTTATGTGGCAAGTTGTTTGCTGAGAGATGAAGCTCACAGAAAGTTGAAGTCATGTGAAGCCTTGGCTGAAATGAAGTATTTAGTTCAAGCTTGTCAATATATTGTTTCTAGCTTTGATTCGCTTATTTTTATTTTGCGGGACGTAATGCCAATAAGGTAGTTCATAGCTGTGCAAAAAAACGTCTTAAGTATGAAAATATGTCTTTTTTATTCTCAAGTTCCCAATTGAACTTAAGCTATATTTGAAGATGATATTCCGGGAGTGACTTCGCATGATTAATAGAACTCAATTTTCCCTAAAAAAATATTGAATAGTACTGTAACATATTTTATGAATATCATTATTTATTTAGTACTTAAGTAATATCCTTATATGACATTTAAGTAGCGGACAAATTATTTGGACAGATAATACACCGTGGCTTAACAAGATATATTCCAAAACTACATGATGATATCTCATTAGCCATACTATTCTGATGACATGTTATCCATTGAACTGGAATTAGCGTTATCTACGGGGATATCATCGAACACCCCACGAGCAACCTTTCCCTTTATGAAGCTTGGATTTCATGCCGATTGAAAATCGAGTCCAAAACCTTCTAACAAATTCAAACTGAAAATTGTTGCTTTGCACAAGTATGTTAATGTTCTTAGCACCTCTTCTTTCATTAAGCATCATAATAGACGAAGATTGGAAAGACGAAGCCCCTCACAGACCTTTGAGATGAGTCTCAAATTACTCCTATTCCACATGCATTTTTTTATCTTAAAGAAACTGATGCATCAATGTTCATCTTCAGGTACCTCTGCGGTGGCCGTTTCCATCTACGAAGTTGAGATCTTAAACCTCTTACAAAAGAACTTTGAACAAGGTAAGCTGATTCACAAACCTCACATTTACGGACAGTAATCTTATTATAATATCATATTATTTTTAAGTTTGTGAGTTAGAAACTTGTTTGTTTCCGGTGATCAAAATATCTAAAGAAGGTTACAAAAGGTCCTTCTCGACATCACTTTTATCAAGATTCATTACAATCTACTTCAAACAGAGATCCACAAAAAGCTGATTGAGCTTCATGCTAAAAGTTGACAAGTGAGACTACCAATTTTCTTATACCAAAGTACTGAAGGAAGAGTTGGAAATTATTTATAGGTTCTTGTAACAAAAAACAGACAAATAAGTTTTTCGAACCCCCTTCCCTGTAACAATTTTGGTTGGAATACACATGTCTCATCTCCAAATAAAATAATATATTTTATTGGGAATTCAGAACAACAAAACTTTTCTTCCACAAAGAAGCTTCGTTGCTTGTAATGTTATAAGATAAATTGAATTACGTGCTGAGTTAATAACATATGAAGCAACAAAGTGCCCAATTTTAACCGTGAAATTCTCATCCTAGAAAGTTCCCAGAAGGAGTACATGTTAGATGGATTCGGAGGATAGTTTTAGCCTCATCTTCGGAAAAGTGTGCAATAGTCAAATTCTTATTTAAGTGTCTTGATGTTTAAATCAACTCACCTAGGTATTAACAAGAATAATTGGACAAATGAATAGTTTACCTCCAAACATTGAGATCCATCTGCTTGATAAATCATTGTATATCTCTTATCTCCAATGTTATGTCTAGCTACTGTGAAGATTACATCCGTTACCGTAGCAAAAAACTTCTAAAAAAGTAAAAACAATATAAAATTAACTTCAACGGATACATTTTAGAATTCATGTCAACAATGACTAGTAACAACACCTTTATAACTCTGATCAACAAGGACACGGCTTTCTTCTTTTTATTTTGAGGGAACAAGGACGGGACTTTCAAGGGGTAAATATCATGATCTTACTCCATTTCAAAAAAAAAAAAAAAACACTAAAAAAATTGCTCAAAAAAGTACATATTATATTTTGATGGAGTACATAATAATAATTAAATAAAAGTTAAAAAAAAGTTAAAAGACACTTTGACCCCCTCAAGTTTGATGTATAGTAACTTTGATCTAGTATTTTTTGGGAAATGACAGTTTCACCACATTTTGCTTTCCCAACTCCAGGATACTTACATCCCATATCATACTCTAAGAAGATAATACGCCCCAAAACTACTTCACTGACGAACAACCGTCAAAGACCAACGATATCACAAGTAAGGAGTGTAAATATAATGAGATTTTATAGACAACAGGGGTGAAAGTGTCAGTTCCCAAAACTGAAAGGTGTGAAAGTGTCTTTGCATCAAACTCGAGAGGGCGAAATTGTCTTTTACTCTTAAAAAAATACACGAAACTCTTAATGGCAGAACTCAAACCGGTGAACCCGATGTTGTAAAATGGGTGCGAAATAGGAAAACTGCTGGCATGCCACGTGTCCCCAACCCCTTGACTCGGCGGAGCCACCGGAGTGAGAAATTTCGTTTCCTCCACTTTATTGACCCACATAAAAATTTGAAAAAAAGAATTTCCGTAGGAGAGAGAGAGAGTTTAATTTCATTTGGATTTCATTTGAGTTTCATCTCACGCAGCTCTTCCCCATTCCACCTTCGTCCTCCTTCTTTTCCGTCAATAATACAAAACTCACCCCCTGCAATTTCCGTGTGCGCAAGAGAGAGAGAGATAAAGAAAGAGGTAGAGATAGAGATTCGTGTGAATGGCGACAAATCTCTCCAAGAGGTGAAGGATATAGCGAGAAAAAAAAAATGCTAATCCCCCAGTGACGTCAACAACACCTTCCTCTTGATCTAGAGACGAAACCCTAGCTTTCTCGATTCGATCGATTCAGAGTCCTGGTTTCGATTCTGGTCCGATCTTGGTTCCACCGGTTTACAGATCGGTGAGCAGACAATGCCTTCGCATGCGGATCTGGATCGGCAGATCGAGCACTTGATGGAGTGCAAGCCTCTGACGGAAGGTGAGGTGAAGACGCTCTGCGATCAAGCGAGGGCTATTCTCGTTGAGGAATGGAATGTTCAGCCGGTCAAATGTCCGGTGACCGTGTGCGGTGATATTCACGGCCAGTTCTACGATCTGATCGAGCTTTTCAGGATAGGTGGGAATGCTCCAGACACCAATTATCTTTTCATGGGCGATTATGTTGGTGAGTTCCACAAATCATAATAATAAGCCCCAATTTATTTCATATTTTTTGTATGCGATTCTTGATGTTTGGTGATCTGTAAATGGTTGAATACCGTCTAATCATCAGCCAAATTTATGTTATATTTGATTTGCTATTAGATTTGCCGACTTCATTCTTATGCTGTGTACAGAAGAGAATGTGAGATGATATGTAATGGTGGGATATATTTGTGTAGTTTCTTTTAATGTGTGTATATTCCTGCTAACAATTTAAGATTGTGAAATACTTCTTGCTGCGAATTTGCTCTTTTGGTCTTGTAGTGAATGTGGCTTTCTCAAGGTTCGTGCTAGATTGGGAATTCCGTCTCCTAATTGGTTGTATTTTGGATTGTATTCTTCTGAAGTGGTGTTTACAAGGAATTAGATATTTGCTAACGGGATACAGAAAGTACTCTATTGATCATCATAAGTGTTCTCCTGTCGGCTGCACGTGGTGCGTTCTGATAAATGGTTTGTCGAAGGTGTCACATGAAGTTGGTGGCTAGTGCGCTCTATCATACTTCTCCTGGTAGGGAGGGTGAATGCAGGGGCAGCGTTATGATCCGATGATTCTTTCCGAAGTTCGCGGGGTCCTGATTTGATGCTATACCCCTGATTTGATGCTACCTTCTATTCTTCATCTGCATTGAGTTTTGTGGATTATTGATGGCAGTTGAGAGCTGTGTTTTAGCAATCATTAGGTTTTAGGATGAACAGTCCTATTGTATCAAGGAGCTTATATAGGCTTTCTTGGAAATAAGCGAATTATTCTAGCACAAGACGGTCTAACTATGTTATATTTGTTAATCTCACCCAATGTAACTACTCGGTGAAGTAAATAGGAGTAGAGTCTGAATTCTTAGTATAGAGGAAGAAACTCTTTTTCATTACCACTACAGATCTTGGAGTTAGATAATGTGATACAAGACATTAATTATTGAGTACGGCATGTAATCTGATTGCTGTGCTGTTGCCCCCTTCATACTAGAATAGCATTTTTTTTAGCTGAGGATACATTTCTCGATGATGGATCCTCGTACATAAAGAAAGCACACAGTCATCCAAAAACAAGTTTTACCATAGACATTGAACTCATCAAAGGAAGTTAAAGGATGTCAAAATATGTTACCTCTACATGTTTACATTAAAAAACGTGGTACAAGTATTAGAACCTTTTCTTTTCCGCAGAAAACGAGTTAATTCTTGTCTCATTAATGATAAACCATGGAGTGAAAGAAGAGTCGTCAAACATTATTCATTTATTGGTCTTGTCGTGCAAACTTCCTGAGAATTCTGGCATCCAAACAACATCTAATCAATGGATAGATTACTTAGTTTATCATGCATGGTAAATTTGTAACCCTGTTTAGCGTACGTTTGGTCAAATTTATCTATAGTTGTTGCTAACCTTACCTTTTTCAGATCATGCAGAAAGTAAATGGGGATGGACTAAATTCTATAGTTTATTCTTTAACAAACTCAATTGTTGGTGCCATTGTGATATTAAAAGTGTAAGCTGTTTGATAGATTGCCTCAGATATTTAACGAGAATGGGGTAAAAACAAACTCTAGCAGTTTGCACAAAATTGGCTATGAGGGCTTGAAAATTTGGAGGAAAAAAGTTCACTGGCTTGCTTTACATTTTAATATAGTTATTAGTGAAGAGAGGATGCAGTATAAGTGCTCATGGACTCCGAGGAGGCAAATAGATTATGATGGAAGTACAAGGATTGAATTACTCTGAGTTCGTTTAGGATCAGCAACCTCAATGAGACAAAGCCATGACCAAGTGCAGTTGTGTTGAAGTACTTCTATTAATCTTCGGAAGAACTCAAAGTCATTCTTGAACCCAAAGTTTACTCAATTATTTCCCTCATTAGGTCAAATTCTTGTACGGGGGTCCAATAACGAATAAGCCCTCTGTTGCGTTTTACGTCTCTTACTTTCCCCTTTGGCAAACCAAATGACTTCCATTTCAACGAGTAAACGACACATTTGATAACTCCTTATGAACATTATCCCAATTCCAATGCATAAAATTGCGCTGAAATTATCTTGCCAACACATCTATAAAAAAGATTAGCAGCTTTCTTGTGTCATTTACAAGTCAACCACTTCCCAACTATCCATGGGAAGTCAATAGTCTCACAAAAGAGGGCATAGAGAGTAATATGTTAGAGCCTCTTCTAATTTTTTTTGTCTCATTTACGCGGTTTAATATAACCTATAAGGCATCAATCATTAGTTCGTATGCTCCAATCCTCACAACATCAAATGCCATCCAGATTTGTCCTTGAAAATGTGCATTTTGCGTGAACAGGAATATGTAGTGAAAATTATTTACTAAAGATGATATCTGTTTGTATCTCATGATATCCGGTAATTATCTAGCATCCCATACACGTTCTAGCTAGTGTCGGTCGCAGTGTATTGTTCTTTTCAACTAGTTGGTCCTCGGGAACTTGGTATCTTTTGAGGTGTGTGACACTTGCCATAACTTGAATTAGATATTTGTACGGACTGTTAAGGAATGTCTTCTTTTTGCAATTATGTGCATTTACATATCTTTGATGTTTTTTGTCTTGAGGAATCATTAGCGTTTTCTAATAAATTTCCAATGATGCAGATCGGGGTTACTATTCGGTGGAGACTGTTACACTTTTGGTGGCTCTGAAAGTTCGTTACAGAGATAGAATCACAATTCTCAGAGGAAATCACGAGAGCCGACAAATCACTCAAGTGTAAGGCCCCGTAACATTAATTTCACTTATTCAGATAACTTGTAATACTATAGTGTGTACTACTCCAAGTGAAATATGGACAATCTGGGAAATTAGTAATGGCAACCGCAGTTCAATGCATTTGGTGATGAAAACGACCATAATAAAAATGTTTATTCATTTCACGAGGCTGTTTGGCTATGTAGCACCGAAAAGAGGACGGGACAAAATGGGGATGCCCGGGCAGCAATTTTCAGGAATTGGGTGGACGAAACGCCAGGGGAATATCAGTTATACTATATATATGTGTGTGTATAGTATAAATTTATACATAAAATTTAATTTATTGTAAATGATACCTAAATACATATAAATTAAATTAGACAAAATGAAAAAAATATTAAGATCAATACAAAAAGAAGAGAGAATAGCAAGAAGATTTCAGTACATAGGCAATAAGAACTCATACATAATAAACATGTGGACGTACTTTAGAAATTGGTGGCCGTCTAAAGGATTTGAGGTTTCCTCGAAGTTTTGAAAAGAATGTCTGTAAACCGTTTTCTCTCCTTGATGTATATGCGTCTAGGTTTTAGATTGAGGCCAGGGTTGGCAGTAGGAAAGTAACGCCTCTTCTTAAACTTATTAAAAGGCTCCAGGGTTTTATTTTTTAACCAAGGGACATTCCCCAAACTCGTCAAAAAAGGGGAACACGTCCCCGGGAAGTTTCTCATAAGTTCTGGTCTTATTTTTTCTTATGGGATGCCTTGTGGCATCCCCAAAGCTTTCCCGTGAGTTCCGGCGGGGTTTCAGAGTTCAGGATGGGGACGTCACCCTACATGTAGTTCCCGTGCATCACTGCTTGTTGTTTACCTTTTTTTTTTTTTTTTTTTTTTTTTTTTTTTTATATAAAATATTAATCTGCTAGGATTACGGAAAACAGCAGTTGAAGGCTTGGTGACGTGTCAGATCCGGATTAGTTTATTATAGAATGGCTGACTAGTTTCTATTTCAATGGGTTTAGTCTTCACACAATGTGTTAAGTACAAGATTAAAATTGATATTTCTTCAATCAAAGTGACTCCCAAGAGAAATGAAGGCGGATGATCAATGGGGGAAATAATATGGGTGGACTATTGCCCAAAATGCCAATGCCATTTGCTACCAAGTACCAACTCTTTTGAAAAGAATTTGGAAATACATTCCTTCAACATGCTAAAGTAATCCAGATCAGTATTCTTTCAGTTAGCTGGTCCCTCTAATTTAATTATGGAATCGGCTCTTTGAATCGAGTAAAGATCTATTGTGATTTTTTTCCTTTTTATCAATTTGCAGCCTGTGCGTCGTGTTTTTTGGGAGAGGGGGGGGGGGAGTGATGTATGAAAAGCACCTAAAATGTAAGGACATAAAGATTTAACAATCAAGAACAGGTAGTTCAGTGCTTTGCCTTGCCTGAAATTAATGGTTGATTCTGAAAGATCGTACAATGTTTGGAATGTACTTTGTCTTTGACTTGCCATATCACCGGATTACCGGTTTTGACACAACCCCGGTGCTGGTGGGAGTGCGAGATCTGGGTTGTTTGTGGTTGTTCCTTTGCCAGATGCGGCTAAGTCACCGACCAATTAATAAGAAAGCCATATGGGCTGGAAACCACGGCATCTCTGCCGCGTCGGCCTCCACTGTTAATCTTGGGCGGTGAACTGTTCTCCCACCACGAGTTGGATGCTCCGGGGGACGATATGCTCTTGCCATCTCGTGTCGGTCGTGCTTCTTTTTTGCTTTTGTATCCACTAGCGTCACCGTCTTTGTTTTATTCTTTAAAGGAAGACCTTTTCTCGGGCTTAGTGATTTTGGGCCGGTTTCATTTGAAACTATACTTTTCTTTTGGGCTGCATTTTAGACAGCACATTTATTTGAAAGTACAACTAATGGCCCATATTCGAAATCTTCTCTGGGATTTGTTATAAAGCCCTGTTTACAACATTTTCAGCCTAAGGAAACTAATAAGCACTGTGACAAAGGTAGAAGGCATACACATATCTAGCTACTATATAAAAAGCATTATAACCAATTAAGAAAGTATCACCCTTTCTACCTAAACTGCCTTTTCTATATAACTAAATTGACCAGCATACCACTACATCCTCCGTTTCTCCTCATCCTTCCCACTTTCCATTTTGGGCTGTTTCTCCTGATTCTTCCACTTGCCATATTTAGTATCTTTCACCACCTTTTACCACTTAAATTACCAATTAAACCTACACACCAATCTTAATTACCCATCCAATACCAACCCCCAACAACCCCACCCAAAATCAAACACTTGAGTGGAGGGGCAAATTGGACTTTCCGCGCTATCTTAAAAAATGTGCAATACTCAAGTAGGAAGAAGCAGAGGTAGTACTACACTAATAATTGCTTTCATATCCTACTAAACCAGTCTCTAATTTCTTAGGTCTTACTCCCATCCAAATATGACAAATGAATCAAGCACTTCTTACTCGTTAAAATTCTCTATAATTATATAAATATTGTGTACATGTATTTTCATCTAATAGGAATTTAACAGTTTGAGATTATGTGTGTATTGATTGATTCCATTTATTGAGTCTTCTGAGGTTCGTATGAAAACATTTTCAAGCAAATGAAATTATTAACTTGCAATGTTGTTATCATTAATAGAATGTAAAAAGTGAGTAACAATGTTATACATTTTTGTTACTGCAATTGATGACAACAGTTAGATTGCTCCCAGAGACACTCAGTCCGTGTGTCGATGGGGAAAAGTTATATTTGTCACACATAGCAAGGGCAAAACCGGTGATTCTTACTGCAACTGATGATAAACACTTGGCTCAATCACATTGTTGATTGTTTTTAGTAGCTGTGATCTTGTCTAGAGAAAGATACATTGCATGATACTCTTTCTCCCTATTACTGCTGTAGATAAATGTCCACAAAAGAAACCATCCGTTTCAGCTCAAGTAACCTTTTTGTGCCTAGCTCCTGAATCCTGAATGAGCAAGTATGTTAAGGAAGGGATGTTTATGTTTCTGCTTCTGGGGCTTAAATTCTCTACAACGTTGCTGAGTAGTATCTGCTTGTGTTGTCATGCCTACTTACTGACTGATGTGCTATTGATGGTTGCACTTAGAACTTTCGGATGATATCTGACGATATCCTGCGATGCGTCTCATTCGATTTGCAGATCATATTTTAGTTTTTAAACTTAAGAGATGTTAAATGTGTAACTAGATTAAATTAAGTATAAAGCATAGGAAAGAAGATTTTATGGTACTGACAAGGTCATCATATTATATGTATATAGAGTCGGTGAGACATAAATGTGAGAAATGGAGAATGACGTTGCTCCTGAAGTTGGGATGAGTTTGAGCAATTTGTCTTGTGCTCTTTTGGTCCTGGTATGGCTAGAACTGATCAAATCCTGGTGTAATGCATAGTAAATAACCTTTCATAAGGCATGAGGATCGCTTGAGGTTGTTTGATCATGTCAGGACAAATTTGGTGTTGAGGGTGGTAAAAGAATTTGAGACGGCGTGTGGGGATATAAAAGACTACTTTTTTCAACTTAAGAAAAACATGATATTGGTTCTCCATAAGCAATTTGGAGAGTGCTTGCTGGGTTGAGGTTGACTGAGCTTCCATCTTTTATAGTGTTCCTTGGCTATTTACTCATTGGAAAAGGTGCAGTTCTGATGAGAGAGACACTGTTTACACTCCGAGATCCAACTAGTGTGATAGTACTTAATGTCTTGTTATAGTATACTATTATCTACCTCAACATTTTCCCAACTTTTGCATGAAGAAAAAAGTTAAATGTTACTTTGCCAATGGTGTGTACATATCTTATTGATTCTCACTTTTTTTTTGACATCATTAGGTATGGTTTTTATGATGAATGTTTGAGGAAGTATGGAAATGCCAACGTCTGGAAGTTCTTCACCGACCTTTTTGATTATCTACCGCTTACAGCACTGATTGAGTCTCAGGTTTGGGATTGACATTCACACATATCTTATCTTAATTGCTGCTTGTCATTTCTGAGATTGAAGCTTATTTTTTCTGGTAGATCTTCTGTTTGCATGGTGGACTTTCGCCTTCACTGGATACATTAGACAACATACGAGCTTTGGACCGCATACAGGAGGTACGTGGTCTATACTAGTATCAAGTTTATATTAGTTGAAGATATTGTATAGTCTGTCTGCTTGGCATTTCATTCAATGCGGTCCAAAGCTGAGACTCAATCAGTGACTGTAAATTTAACTGAATTGTGCAATGTGACATGTGCCGACAAACAGCAGTGAGAACTTGCCACCCATAAGCCAGTGTAACCTCGATCTTTTGTATGACCTGTTTATCCCCTACCTTCTCTCTTCCCGTCTTTATCTGATCACCCCAGCCAGCAAGGAAAGACCATGTCACAAGGCCCACGACCAATTCAGTGCTCCATTTGCTTCCTCCAAATGGGTGGAAGATGATATGATTCACCCAGTCCATTTAACTTCAGTTGGATTTGTTGATCTAATCAGCACTCGACAGGCAACTTGAGGTTCGAATGGTCGCCATCTTAATCTGCAAATATAGTAAACCTCTCTTGACAAATCCTTTCCTAGTCAATGCCCAGATGATGGATGTTATCTCTCTCTCTCTCTCTTTTTTTTTTTTTTTTTTTTTTTTTTTTTTTTTTTTGTTGTTGTTGCTATGCCTGGAGCTACCTATTAAGTTTGGACTTTGGAGTCTGTACCTGTCTTTGAAGCTGTTCCAGTTATCATATCGTTTTAGGAGTTCTTCTCAGGCATTTCCCTGCAATTCTTCTAACGTTTCACCTCTCCCTGGGATTTGGCAGGTTCCCCATGAAGGGCCAATGTGTGATCTGTTGTGGTCTGACCCAGACGACCGATGTGGATGGGGAATATCACCTCGTGGAGCTGGTTATACTTTTGGGCAGGATATAGCGGCTCAGTTCAACCACACCAATGGGCTCTCTCTGATTTCAAGAGCCCACCAGCTTGTCATGGAAGGTTATAATTGGTGTCAGGTATGTGTGCTGTTTGTAATTATTACCAGACTGACTGTTTATGGAAAATCGGTTTGCTTATTTTCATTGGTTTATTATTCTTTTTTTCCTACAGGAAAAGAATGTTGTAACTGTATTTAGTGCTCCTAACTACTGTTACCGTTGTGGTAATATGGCTGCAATCCTAGAAATTGGGGAGAACATGGAGCAGAATTTCCTCCAGTTTGACCCCGCACCTCGACAAATTGAGCCGGACACTACTCGCAAGACTCCCGACTACTTTTTGTGATAGCGACGCCGCCTCAGTTGGCTCTTTGTGTCCCTTGCAAGTCATCATCGTCGTGTATCATTGTGGAGTTTCTGCATCATTGGGAGAGGAGAATTTTGTTGGTGAGGGGGAGGGAGATGTCACCGGTGTTTGGAGTGTGCCCTGCTGCTTAATATGGAGAACAAACGGTACCTTATTAATGTGTCTTTGTATATTTTAATCGACAGGAGGATGGATTGCGGCATGTGACTGGTTTTTATGTGTTCAGCATTTTCATAGTAGTTTCATTAGTAGATTTCACAATTGGCATCATTGTCCGTTGTAATGTTGACTGGTCTCGGAGGTGAGAATGTGAGTAACTTTAATAATTATAGGGATTTAATGAGTTTTCGCCACATTTTGTTGCCCTTTGAATGGATCAGATGTGACCACCCAAAAGTAGGGGTTTAGTTCTAACTCGGCGAACCATGCCAGAGACTGGAGTCCAGAACTATTTAGTAGTCAATTCAGAAATTTTGTTTGCACGACCTCCTCGGTGTCCAATCTTTCTTTTATGTAACCCTTGAACTTGCCTGTGTTGGATGATAATATTGCAGTCCTTCGTAGTTCATAGTAGACAGTGGCCATGAAAGGAGGTCGAGCGGAGGAACCGAAGCTCAAGCGGAGCCTCTCATGAAAGGAGGAGTTTTAGGTGAGTTTAAAGGTGATCTAGCAATAGACAGTGGCCATGAAACACTTTCACGTGCAGTCTTCTGTGATTGGAAGTAAATGGATGATCTATGGACTATGGCCCATGCTAGATGCTACACTGATGGTAGGTACGGAGTAAGAGGTTTGTGTGTTGGCAGTTATTTGTAGGATCATCACAAGAAGAAGGATGGCAGAGCCATGCTCCTCCTTGTTCCGTCTGTCTGTCGTAAGCTCGCCGAGAGAATAGCTGAAGAAACTACTCGTTGAGTTGTTAAACATGTCACATGCTGACATGCAGCAATGTTACCAACGAGACACCATAAAAGACTTCCGCCAAAAAGTAGTGAGATTGAGAGTAAAATGCATTGATGCAATGCAACTGATTCAGACAAGGTGAAATGACACATTTTCTGATTAGATTATAATCTGACTTTTGAAATGTGTCTGTGAGGATGAAATGTACTACTACTCCTGTTTCTTCTCTTTCACCTTATTTCACTTTTGACACTATTCACTAGGAAACAGAGATGGCAAAACAATGTAATTTGACTTTGTCCAGTCATTTAAACATGTACTTAAATGGGCGTGCAAGGGTGGGCAAGTGGCTCCGTTTAACCCGGATTTTCATTTTTATGTGCTTCAAATTTAGTATTTGACTTTATCAACTATTGTTTCTCTTCAGAATTGGTGGGTTGTACCGCTCTGTTTACGTTTACTAGATGTTTTCTGGTCTTGTATTGTCCCCCCCCCCCCTGCTGACACTAACACATTGTCTCGACTCCCAATCTCTACCTCCAATCACTGCACTTCCTCATAATCCTTATCGCGGGATCACAACAGAACCCATATCCAGCAATAACCACATCAGACACATCAGACATGTTAATTTCAATCATCTCTCCATCGTCGATCATGACCGCATCGACAGTTTCTGCCATTGGCTGGGGCGCTCGAGGCGGTAGCTTTTGAAACGGTTGAGGTATTTTCTTCACGAGGTGAGGACTCTGTGGGATCATTGAAGACTGGATAGTGACGGCTGGGAGGGAGGGAGGGATTTTGGGGGATTGGTGGGTCGGGAAGTGGACGGTGATTGGGACTGGTGCTACGTCGGAATCGATCCACGTTTCAGTGGTTTTGGGCTGGGGTTGAGAGGTGGTGGTATTGTGGCGATGGAGTGGTGGTACGGTGGCAGCTCTTTTTTAGTTACAATGGTGGCTGTATGGTGGCAGCTATTTTTTAGTTACTATGGTGGTGGTATGGTGGCAGCTCTTTAAGTTGCAATGGTGGTGTTATGGTGGCAGTGATGATAGTGGAGTGGTGGTATGGTGGCTTTTGTGTGTTTGTGTGTGTAGGCGGTGGAATGGTGGTGGTGATTGTGGAGTGGCGGTGGTAGCTATGTTAGTGATGGGGTTAATGTAGTTTTTGGCTGAAACGGGACGCGTTCGAGTTCGTATTGAAATGGGTTGGCGGTTGACTCGACACCGCTTATATTTATAAGCGGCCCAACACCAACCCACCCGTTCAACAGCTCAGCTTGAAACCAAAGAGATGGAGAGGTAGCAGATGGTTGAAAACAGCTTGGCTATTAAACTAGTGGGCTGAAGCACTAAAGTCAGGCAACTTTCTCTGAAGTTGTTCTCTCCCAGGTGCAGTAACATGGATCTTCACATATGCATCTCTCAGTTTCAGATTACTGCCATCATTACAGACCCCAAATTGCAGGAAAAAAACATTACTGAGAAAAGAAACCCAACTCAAGCAGTCATGGTGCATAAAAAGATCTGCATCTATTAATTGCCAAACAACAGAACCATGTTTCACAACATACAACAGACACTTAATTAGCCGAATTCAGAAGACTAACAACAATCATACAAATTTGCAGAAGATTAATGGCTGGCTACAGTACATAAATGAAGAAATATGCCTCTTAATGAGTGTAAAGTAGGAATGGTTATTGATCGAATTTCACCTGGGTCATATGATCAGTCTTGTTTCCCGACGTTGAGTGGGAATTCGTCGTACTGGTCAGAAAGGCCGTGATCTTCGCACAAAGTCTTCAACGATTGATAAACACTGTACATAGAGGGCCTGTCCTTAGGCCTCGAGGCGACACAAGTACACGCAACTTTAAGGAACTGCATTATCTCATCGTCTTGACCTCTCCCACTTATGGACCTATCAATCGCGTCCTTGCTTCGTCCATATGCACAAAGCTGACTAACCCAATCCACTAAGTTCCCTTTGAATCCTTCATCCACATCCCTCAGTTCAAGAGGCTTCTGCCCAGTAACCAACTCCAGAAGCACCACCCCAAAACTATAAACATCCCCTTTCATGGACGCGATCATCGTGGTGGAATATTCAGGCGCCACATATCCCAATTCCCCCAAATCCCCATTCGCGAAAGAACTGTCTTTGGAGTCGCCTAAACCAACGAGCTTAGCTAAACCGAAATCCGAAACACGCGCGTCGAAATCGTCATCGACGAGTACAATTTTCGAGCTCATGTTTTGATGAATGTAAGGAGGTTCGCATCCGTGGTGAAGCCAAGCGAGTGCTCTAGCCGCGCCAACTCCAACCCTAACCCTAGTCGCCCAATCCAATGTACCATTCCATGAATTGTCATGTAAGAGTGAACACAATGTGCCATTAGGCATGTGTTTATACACCAAAAGCTTCTCATCTTCCACTTGACAAAAACCCAACAACGGGACCAAATTAGGATGCCTGAGCTGACCTAACCGGTTCATCTCCGACCTGAATTGCTTCTCGTTCATCTTTGACGGACTGAGTCGCTTAACCGCCAACGCCGACCCGTCCGGTAAAACCGCCTTATACGAAACCCCGGTCCTCGTCGTGACAATAATATATTGCGGATCAAAATTATTAGTCGCCGCAATCAAATCATTCAATTTCACTTTCACAATAGGTTTCTGAAACAATGTGACCTGCACAAGCCTATGAAACCTCAATCTCTCCACCCAATTGCTCCGATCTTTATTACTACCACCACCGCCGTACATTCTCTTTTTCCGGTGAGCTCTAACAAAGAACCACCACCAGAGAGCAAAACCCAGAAGCAGAGACCCAGCAGCACCTAAAGCACCAGCCGCTATAATAATAGTCAAATTCTTATTATTCAGTCTACTACAAGTATTCCCCAGAGGAAACCCACATAGATTACTGTTTCCGGCGAACCCCTCCGCCGGAAATTTGGACAGATCAGGTGGGATTTCGCCGGAGAGGCGGTTTCCGGCGAGTGAGAGCTTTTTCAGGCGGTCAAGCCGGCTGAGCTCAAAAGGGATGGCGCCGGAGAGGCTGTTTTCGTGGAGAATAAGGTTGTTTAGGAACTTGCAGTTGGCTAATTCGGTGGGGATCTGGCCGGAGAGATGATTGTTGGACAGATCTAGGGTTACGAGATAGGGGAGCCAAGTGCAGATTTGGGTTGGGATTGGGCCGGAGAGGGCGTTACCTGAGAGGTCGAGGGTTTGGAGGCTCTGGCAGTAGTGGAGAGACTCCGGGAGGTGACCGGCGAGGCCGGTGATGGGGAGCTGGAGGCTGATGAGGCGATTCTCTCGCTCGTTCCAGCAGGAGACGCCGACGAGCTTGCAAAGGAAGGCGACGGAGTTGTTGGAGAAGGACCAGGTGGAGAGCTTGTGGAGTGGGTCGGAGACGGAGGATTTGAAGCCTTCCAGGCACTTGACATCGTCTTCAATGGCGAATGTGCATGACGGAATGGAGAAGATGAGGAGGAGGAGGGAGAGAGTGGAAAGTAAGATGTGGGTTTTCATGGCGGTGGGTTAGGGTTTGGAAATGCAGGTGGTGGTGGTGGGTTAGAGAGAGAAGAGAGTTGTTTTTGGAGTGGGCGCCATTGACTGCGTTTTGGAAGAAGGTGAAGAAGAAGATGCAGAGATGTGCATCATGTGAGTCACTGCTTTGATTTTCAGTGGAAATGCAAATACACCCCTGTACTTGTGATGTAATTACATGTAGCTCCCTAACTGATGGGACTTGGCCACTTGGGTCCCTAATTTCAAAATATAATTACATGTAACTCCCTAAGGTCCTGTTTGCCTGTTTGGTACCAGCTAAAAATAATCTGAAGAAAAAATCAAACTTAATTTAAGAATCACAATCTGTTTGGTAAAAGCTAAAATTTTAGAACACTAACTTGATCCATTTGACAAAATTTAAAAAGAGCTCTAAATTCAATCGATTGAATACACCTATACATTGTGACAAGAAGCGGCAAATTATGACGACGATGGAAACTGCTGTGAACTCTCCCCCTCTCTTCAAACCTCCCCCCCAGCCTCCGCCTCACTTTCCGGTGGGGGGGGGGGGGGGGCTCCGGTGATCTCCGCCGCAACCAGTCAAATTTCAAAAGACGTTTTGTTTCAAATTCTACTCTCTCTGACGAGGATGAATCGCTCACTGGAAATCGAAACTTCCGTGATACGTTGGTTAGGTCTCCGAAAGGGATCTACATGGCAGATGGTGATCCAGTGGACGACTCCATGGGAGACCTGGAGATCCACTCCGAAATCACAGAAGAATGTCAGATCCATATACGCATCGGAGGGGCGTCCCTTCGTCGGCTTCACAGACCATGGAGCCGAGCTCTGATCGTGAAGGTTTTGGGAAGAGATCTGAACTACTGGATTCTGAGGGATCGATTGGAGGACCAATGGGATCTGAGGAAGGGTTTTGAGCTCACCGATCTGGCCAACGGCTTCTATTGTGTGCGGTTCTTCACCAAAGAGGACTATGAGCATGTGCTCCTCCATGGTCCATGGATGATTCAAGGTAGTTACCTTACAGTACAGACTTGACTCCTCACTTTGATCCATCGGGACCGGCGGTGAGATCTACTCCGGTTTGGATCCGTCTCCGTGGTATCTCGGTCGAGTATTTCGATGAGGACACTCTTACGGGCATCGGCGATCGTTTTGGCAAGGCTTTGAAGGTGGATTCGACGACTCTTGCCGCTGCGAGAGGGCAATTTGCTAGGGTTTGTGTAGAGTTGGATATGGCTAAAAGTCTTATTCCGGTGGTATGGATTAATGGCCAGAAGGTGTTGGTGGAGTATGAGGGAATCCATCAGATTTGCTTTGAATGTGGTACCTACGGCCACCGGAAGGATGCTTGCCCTAAGGTGGCCCAGGCGGCGAGTTCATCTGTTTCACCGGAGAAGGGGGTGGTGGCGGAGGATTCCCCAATCGAGGAGGCTGTGCAACCAGTTGAGGCTAGCAAACCAGAACCTCGTTATGGGCCTTGGATGATCGCTTCTCGTCGGAAGAAGAAGCCTGATCCTCGTCGCCGGAATGGTGTTGCTACCATAGATTCCGGCCAACAGGAGACGACGGTTACGGATCCGATCGGTCAACAAAAGGGCGGATCCGGTGCATCGGGCCAGGCGGGTCGGGAGACGGAGTCGGGTTTCAGAGAAAAGGGGCTGGAAACCCTAATTCTCGTCCTCCCTTACAGAACCTTGATTTCAATCAATTCCCGACCATCTTTAATTTTCAAGCGACTAACGCTTCTCCCAGTTCCGATTCAGGGGATTATGGTGGCCTTCAACAGAATTCCTCTGTCATTCGAGGAGGTATCCGTGCTAATCGGTCTCGAATGGCTCCCTCCAACTCTCGTGGTAGGGGATCCATGGCTGGACGTGATTCAGTTCCAGGTGCACCAGGGTATGGTTTCAGAGGTGGAACCGACTCAAATAATGGAGTTGGAGTTGAGAATTCCACTGCGAATGAGGGTCCTCATCCAGGAGGTACTAGAGTGGGAAAGGGGAAGGGGACTAATGTCTCAGGGTCTACTGAGTCGATTGATCGACTCCACAACTCAAACTAGATCGATGAAGATTGCTTCATGGAATTGCAGGGGTATTGAGAATGCTGATACGGTAAGGGCACTCCTTGACTTATCTTATTCTTCTGAAGCTGATATGTTGGTTCTGGTTGAACCAAGGGTGGCTAGTACTCACTTGAGTAGTATTTGTAGACGTTCTAGATTGGACAGGTCTTTTTGTGTTGAGGCTCAGGGATTCAGTGGTGGTATCTGGATCCTTTGGGATAGTTCTTTTGTTGATGTTGACATCCTTGATTCCACTAATCAAGTTGTTTCTAGGATTGTCAAGAGGAAAGATCAACCTGAATGGTTCTATGCTAGTCCCATTCCACTTGCTAGGGAGGATTTGTGGGCTTATTAGCTAATCTTGCTCAGGTTCACTCTCTTCCTTGGTTGTTATCTGGTGATTTTAACCAAGCTGGAGATTCCTCTGAGAAGAAAGGGGGTAAGCCAGTGAATAAAAGGCATTGTAACCAAATGTGGGATTGTTTCAATGTGTGTCAGCTCCAAGATTTGGGGTTCTCTGGGCCTAACTTCACCTGGACAAACTCTCACCATGGTGGTGGCATTATCAGGCAGAGGTTAGATAGGGCCATGTGTAATGCTAGCTGGAGGATTCTTTTCCCTGAGGCTTCAGTTACGCATCTAACTAGGGCTTGTTCTGATCATCACCCCCTCTTAATTAATACTGAGGGAATCCCTAAACCTGTTCCTAATCTTAATCACTTCAGATTGGAATCTAGTTGGTTCTGGGAAGAAAGCTTCAGCAATCTGGTGGTGCAACATTGGTCTCAGGGTGGGCCAATTGCTGACATTGGGGATAAGTTTGCTTCAGAGGTTAAACTGTGGAATACACATGTGTTTGGAAATATTTTTTCTAGGAAAAGGAGATTGAAGGCCAGGCTTGATGGAATCCAAAGAGCTCTGTCTGTGTGTTTCTCAGCAATTTGGAGCTAACTTTGTTAGATCAACTCAACATTGTTCTTCAACAGGAAGAGATGTTTTGGTTCCATAAAGCCAAACTTAATAAATTACTTTTAGGTGACAAGAACTCTAGGTTCTTTCACTTATCTACCATTGCTAGAATAAGGAGAAGTAAGGTTGAATCTATTAAGATTAGGAATGGTGAGTGGTGTGATGACATTCCCACTCTTAAAGCTGAAGTTACAGCTCATTTCAGAGACTTATATACTGATAATGAGCCTGCTATTAACAATGTTATTATTTGGAGAGGTGCTATTCTTTCTGAGGAGGATAAGATCTTCCTTAACTCTCCTATCACTACTCAAGAAGTGAAGAAGGTGGTGTTTTCTATGGGAGCTTTCAAAAGCCCTGGTCCAGATGGGATCTATCCTGGGTTCTATCAACATTTTTGGCCTTCTGTGGGGAATGTGTTGGTTAATATGGTTAGGGAGGCTTTCCATTATGGGAAGCTGCCTGAGAATGTCAACAAAACTTTGTTGATCTTGATTCCCAAAGTGGATCATCCTACAACCTTCTCTCAGCTGAGACCCATCAGTCTGTGTAATGTCTCCCTTAAAGTCATTACCAAACTGATTACTCATAGGTTGAGAGATCTGCTTCAAAAGATTGTTCACCCTTTTCAATTCAGCTTCCTGCCTGGGAGGCTTGCTAGTGAGAATATTCTCATTGCTCAAGAAGCTTTTCATTGCCTAAACCATAAGAAGGGTAAGAAGGGGGGCTTAGACATTAAAATTGATTTGGCTAAGGCCTATGACAAGGTTAAGTGGTCTTGTTTGAGCTCCATCTTATCTGAGATTGGCTTGCCTCTAAATCTGCACAAGTTGGTCATGGATTCTGTTACTTCTTCTTCATTTAGAGTTCTATGGAATGGTGAGCAACAAGAGGAATTTTTTCCTCAAAGAGGTCTTAGACAAGGAGATCCAATATCTCCCTATCTCTTCCTTCTAGTTATGGAGTTACTGGCTCAGAGAATACACATGGCTGTGGAGGCAGGCAAATGGAAAGGTATTAAGTTGTCTAGGACTGGTATTCCTCTCACTCATTTATTTTTTGAGGATGATTTATTGCTTTTTGGAGTGGCTACTAAGAAACAAGTAAGGGTTATGAAGCAGGTGCTTTTGGATTTCTGTGATGAAGCTGGTCAATCCATTAGCTTTGAGAAGTCAAAGCTGTTTGTTGCTCCTTGTATTTCCAAAGTGTTGGCTAGAGAGCTTAGTTCTGTTTTGAACATTCAACTCACTGATGATCTTGGTGCCCACCTTGGGATGCCTCTTATACACAAAAAATTTAGGGCTGCAAAGTTTAGGTTTCTGGTTGATAAAATTATTGCTAGGCTTTCTTCTTGGAAAGCTTCTCAGTTGTCTTTAGCTGGGAGGGTCACTCTTATTCACTCTGTGCTTCAAGCCCTTCCAGCTTATGCTATGCAAACTGTGCTTCTTCCTACTTTCATTATGAATGAAATTGATATGATTTTCAGAAGATTTCTTTGGGGTGGTTCCTTGTCTCAGGCTAAACTCTCCTTGTTGAGTTGGAATGCTGTTACTCTCCCTAAAGAAAATGGGGGTCTTGGTTTGAAAAGGATTAAAGATTTTAATTCTGCTTTTCTAGCAAAAGCTGGGTGGAAACTTCTGTCAAATAATTCTTCTTATTGGGCCAAGGAGCTCCTCAGTAAGTATGGGGTGCCCACTTTTGGCTTGAGTAAGAAGCAGATTAAACCTTACTTTTCCAGAGTTTTGGGAAACATGTGTTTAAAAGTCTATCAGCTGTTTCTTCTGGTATTGGATGGAATGTGGGTGCTGGTCACTCCACTTTATTCTGGGTTGATCAATGGCTTGGTAAGTTCAGACTGATGGATGTGGTGCTTGTCTCTTTAACTGATGATGATTTTCTTTCTACTGTAAGTGATTTCTGGGATAATGAGTCTGGTTGGAACTTATCTCTGCTTTCTTCTATGCTGCCTCCTGCTATTTTAGATCTACTATCTGCTGTGAGTTTGAAGGAGGATGGTATTGCTGCAGATAACATGGTCTAGCTACATAATCAAGGTAAATTTTATGTGGCTTCTGCCTATATAGAAAGTACTAGCTCTGTTCTTAAACCTCCTGTTGAGAAAGGGTGGAAACAAATCTGGAAGTTGAAAGGCTTCCAGAGGTGGAAAACCTTCATGTGGCTTGTTAGACATGATAGGTTGCTTACCCAGAATTTGAAATATGTGAGAGGCATTTGCAGAAATCCTCTTTGCCTTCTTTGTGGAACCGATATTGAATCCACTCTTCATGCCCTGAGAGACTGTCCAGCTGCCTCTAGGGTTTGGAGACAAGTGGTGCATGTTGATCACTGGACACATTTTTGCAGCTTGGATTTAGTTGAATGGGTGGATTTAAATTTAACTCAGAATTGGAGTGCTTTTGCTGATTTGGATTGGCAAACCTTATTTTTGGTGACTTCCTCTCAAATCTGGTTATGGCATAATTTGGAGCTTCATCAGGAAGATGTGGTAAAACCCTCCAATGTTGCTAATTTTCTGTATTTCCAAGCTCTAAGAGTTAAGAAGGGTTTAACTCTTTCCTCAAATGTTGTGTCTTTTTCCCCAAAATGTGTTAAATGGGTTTGCCCCCCTTCTGGTAAGGTCAAACTTAATGTTGACTTTGCTCTTAGTGATGTTGGGGTAGCTGCTGTTGGTATTGTCTGCAGAGATTTAGAAGGTGGCTGGTTGTGGAGTTTGCAGAGAAAGGTGACTTCTACTTCAGTGCTTCATGGAGAACTTTGGGCAATTTATGAAGGTGTGTTGGCTCTGAAGGATTTGAGTCATGATCATGCTCTGGTTGAGTCAGATTCTATGGATGCTGTGTCTCTTTTGCTGCAAAAGAATCTTGCTTCTCCCTTTTTGCCTCTGCTCAATGCTATTTGGGTGCTGCTGGATCAGACTGCTAGTTCTATCTGCCATATTCCTAGAGAAAGCAATGGTGTGGCTGATCTTCTTGCCAAACATGGCCTTCAGTTGGATGATCAGAAGCTCATTTTCTTGCCCAGATTTATGCAAATCTATGTTTAGACTTGATATGTCAGGTTTAGGTAGCATTGTTTCTTTGTTTTAGTGTTTTGTTCACTCCATTGTACCAAAAAAATACACCTATACATTACTGAACTGTGATTATGCTGATGTAAATAAAATATTAAAATTATTTTTTCTAGAGATTTTCAGCTGCATAATCCCCAAATTTAGAGATTCTACAATTGCACAGAGACTATTACCTGTGACAAACATAAACTTGCACAAGCTTGAGGTTTACTTTGTTTAGTGCTAGTGCATTTCTATTAGTACTATAGGGGAAATGAGATGCGTTATGACATGTTCTTTTTCATTATTTTGCATTTTTTTAATTAATTTAAGCTCATTTACCTTTGAGTAATTTCGAAACCATAATTTTTTTTTAAAAAAAATTCAAAACCATAATATTGTGACTAAGTTAAAGTAATTCCAACAGAAGCAGCAAACTCCTTTTTGGACCAAAATATACTCCACATAATGGAAAACATAGCTCTAGCAGATGGAGCATTTGTTGGAGCAAAACCAAAGACAGTGAATTGAAGGATCAAACCTGGGATACACTGTTCCGATGAGCAAAAAATTAAAAACATATTTTTAATAAAAAAAATTAATTCCTCCCTCAACTATCAAAATATTCAACGGGTATATTTACAAAAGTTTAATCATATATGTAAAATCTGATTTTCTACTATGAAAAGTATCAACTTTCTCATCAACTAAAATTTCTTTTTGGAATAAATCAATTTTTTTTTATGATTATAATATTATATTACTATTAATTACATACGGTTTGTTTGAATAAACATTACTTAGTTACTTTAAACTACTTAATATATAAATGCAATTAATTAATAATAAAAAAGTTATAAAATACAATAATTTGGTCCAAGGATTAACTGTAACACCCCTAATTCCTGAGAGAATTCTAAGTACAATATCAAGACTTTGGAGGCGATTTTGTAAATATATTTTTTTTACGGCTTTAAAGATGGAACTTCGGAGTGTTTACAATATTTGAGAGTCGTTCGAATGATTTTGAAGCACTAGAGATGTTCGGGGTGGTTGTGCAATTATCTGAAATTAAGTAGAAGCTCTAATTCTAGTTGTACCCAAAAGTTTGAAAAACTACACTTTCACCCCCCCCCCCCCATGCATGCTTGCCACTTGTTCAAGCCATTTTGACACCTCCTCCTTAGGTGGTAACATCTCCAACCTCCCTCCTCACCAGCCCAATCTGGAAAAAAAAATCTCTCTCTCTCTCTCTCATCCATCCTCTTCTTCTTCCTCTCTCTTCACCATGCAACCACCAAGAACACCACAACCTCCACCAAGGAACTACCACCAAAAACCACCAAATCCCGACCTGCTACCACCTGGAGTAGCCCTCACCACAAGGATCAAAACGCCCCAAACAGTTCGGGATTTCATCAAGAATGGAGTGAGAAATTCGGGTTTGAAGGTAAGAACCCTAGTTCGGTTTTTCGTTGATTTCTCCCTCCTCGTTGCAACCCATCACAATTAACACATATATTCTTGTTCCTTGTGTCGAGGTGAACCTGGGAAGCACAAGTATGCCCTGCAAATCGACGGATTTTGCTCCAGCCACCGTGCCGCCGCCGCCAAACCTCCATGGCCGACCAAAAATGGTAACTCCTTCATTTCTCCACCAAATTCGATGTTCCTTACATCAATGTGATCCCCATGACCTTAGGAATGCATTAGAAGCATCAAAACCTGCCCAGATTTTGGTTAGGTTCGAGTTTTGTTTCATTTTTCACTCTTGGTTCGTTTTTCCGTCATGCATAAACAGCCCCTGTTCAAATGATCATATCTCTCTCGTTTTTAATCCGTTTTGAGCGATTCTAGACTTTCTGGAAACCTCAGGCAATTGGCTACAACTTTCGTGTTTTAAGTTTTGTCCAATTCGGTCTCTAAACCACCTGAAAATCGAGTTGAAGTTGCTGCGTTTTCTGTTGTTGAATCTGTCCAAGTGCAGAATTTTTTCTAAGTGTTGAAATCCTAGTTTTTCATCAACTTTGGACTCTTGTATCTTTCTCGTCTTTAATCCGTTTTTGATGATTCTTACCTTTCTGGAAAGCCTGGACATAGCTCTATAACTCTCATTCAGATTTGTTTGTTTGATTTCAAGTCTAAACTGTCTAAATTTGGCCTTGAATATGGCTGGTTTGATGTGTTTTTGAACCATTAAAAGCTGAAAATTTTCTAAGTATAGAATCCTATGGTGAAACACCCATTTTCTAACCCTTGTATCTTCTTCAGAACTTAATGAAATGTAGATCTGTTTTCTCCTGTGTAAAGCTGGTGTATAATACTTCATTTCATCGTCTCTGGGTCATGTTCAAATTTATAACGGATTTCTCACAAAACGAGCATAAAGTTGCTAGTTTGAACTCGCGAAGCACTATCGAAATTTTCTAAGTATTGAATCGTGATTTTTGTCCAACTTTGACTAGCGATATCTCTTTGTATACTTAGAGTTTCTAGGAGTTAAAATATGTTCCGGAATCCTTGAACTATCGTCTTCAAAACCCTATTCTCAGATTTTCAAGTATCCCCCTCAATTGATTACAAATCAGCCCTAAAGTTGACTAGTTGAGTCGATTTTCTTCTATATTTGACTTTTGAATTCGACACTCTAAATGACGTTTCTAGCCTTAGTGTTCTTCACGAAACTTGCTCGTATTCATATTCTGAGTCTAAATATCATGTTTGACCAAGTTTGACTTTTCGCAAACCCTAGTTTGACTGAACTGTATAGGAGGGGCAAAATAGTCATTTCACTTAAACTTTGAATCGAGTTTGTTTAGAAACTTGGAGTTTGTAAGCATGTATTGTATGCGTATTTGGAGTACTCGTATGTAATCCTCTGCTAATGTTGACCAAGTCAAATGTTGGGGTCTTTTTGCAGTTTTACTAAACTTCGGGGGCCTTTGTGCAATTAATTAAAACTTTGCATTTGAACAAAGTTAATGTTTTGAGACCAACAACCTGACTTAGAAGGATACTTGGGGCCTTAAGAACGAATTATTTAAATCGGGAGTTATCAAATCAATGGTGGGGGGTCTTTTTGCAATTTTACCAAACTTTAGGGGCCTAAGTGCAAATTATTGAAAGTTGTAGATTTCGTTGTTAAGTTCATATGGAAAAGTTTGGAGTTAATTCTCGCATGTATTCGGGCCAATATGAGTATAATTTGGGATCTAGGAAGTTTCAGACACTGTACTAAACGGTTTTGGAGTATCAGGGGCATTTTGGTCAAGTTAGTTTGCATGACCCGCATTCCAATGCATTATTGCATACAACCTCATATAGAGGGTAAATGCTAATAGACTGTATACTTGACTTGTTTATATCCAGCCGTTGTTGAGGACCGTTCCGCAATAGACGAACGTGTTCGTATCGCTGCATTCACTGTTAGACCGGATTCACATGAGATGAGCGTTATATGAGTGCTAGCTTTGCTTTGCGCCTTTCATGGCTCAGAGGTAAGTACATATGTACGACCTTTTTATATCAAAATCTTCTTATATGCTTGATGTTTCAAATGAATGTTCGCTATATGAAATAGTATGAGAATGCATGTTTTCCACTCGAAGTTGTTAAACTATTTTATTCATATCCCTTGAGAACTCTGGAAAATTACTTCCGAACTGTTGATATCTGATTCTGTTTACGTGAAAGAGAAGAAATAAAATACCTCTAATAGACTTAGGACGATGTACAGAGTACTGTTATTAATGGGAGGCGTCAAGCGATCCTCCATTTTCTTATGGCTAAGACCATTGAAGCAATGCTTCTTATTATTGGATAGAACGTCAATGTTCAAAAATCCGCCCCCGATGAGCCAAAATGTATCAAGATATTGAGGCCAAGGGGTTTATAGAGCTATAGAGTGCTACTTATACTTGTAAGGGTCACTACGGTATAGGGGTGTCGACACTTAAGGCCTTTTAGCTAATGTTATGAGCGGGGTTGACGAATGGGCTCCCTTAACGCTCGGGTGAAATAGGGTTTGATAGACCCTAGAAGGAACCCTTAGTAGTTATTTCGTGATCCCTCTGTCTACATCGATCCTGCTGGTGGCTCTTGACACGCCTCAGCTAAATTAAACTGTTGATTGAAGTCGAAATTCAAAATTGGCTACCTATTAATGTTGTTTGTGGCTCTTGATATGCCCTTATTGATTTGAAATGAATTGTAAATCTTGGCTACTCATGAAGTACTATCGTTATCAGTTCAAATGAACTTGTTTACTCTGGATATTTTACCAACTACTCGTGGTTTCTCAATGTTATTAAATTGAGAGGTTTTGTTACTCGTTTACTTCCAGTTGTTCCAAATTCTCCAACATGATAGCTTTACTATTTAAATATTCTAATTTGTTTCAACTCATGCTTCCGTGCCACTCGATGCTTTACATGTCGTAGTATGTATTTACTCAGTTTTTACTGATTATTTCTTCAAAATTGCGTCGGCATTTGCCATTTTAAAACCGCAGGTCGTCAATCAAAGAGGGGGATGGGAACGCTGGAACGAGACGAAGAAGTTTAGCTTAAGTCAGATCACTTAGTAGATCACACACGATTTGTTTCAGATTGTATTTTTTTTTTATCGAAATTTTGTTATGTACTTTAACCGAAATGTAAACTTAATAGCTAATAATCTACTTTTGGTTATCGATTGTCGCGTTAACCCTGAACCGAGATCCCGGGTCGTTTCATTAACTTTGCTCATCACTGTTGGAGCTCAAGCAACAAAGTGGAAGAACAAATTTCGCTCCAGTACCAAATTTGGTCTAAGGACAATTTTTTTTCCTCCATCTCTTAAAGATGCTCCTACTCCTCGAAAAGTAAATATATGACTGAGTTACACTTCAGTTTTACATGTTAGATACCACCCCATCATTGGCACTTTCCAATTTGCGAGCAAATATATACTTCTTGCAAGTACCATCATTCACCATTGCAAGTAGTCAAGTTGTACCATTTGCTCGGTGAATCTAGGCTAGTATATGGATTGCTACCCTTCAAATTCTGCAGTTAGTTTTTCTTGTAATAAGATTAAAAATAAAAATTGTTTTTTTTTAGGGGAAAAACATAATTGATACTGATAGAAAAAGGTACAATTGCATACAATCTGACAAACTACAAAGAAGGAAATCAGCCGATTCCAGATCTAGAAACCTGTCTAGAAATTCGTAACGCTTGCTTAGCCAAACGGCCAGGGTCCAAAACGTCATTCCAAGAGACTTTTTTAATAATTAGCACGGCAAATCTGGTGGTGTTCTGAAAGATATCTCGAAAAAGGTTTATGTTAGTGTAGCTCGGATTACGCTGCTTAAGAGTCAGCGCAAGGGAGGCGCAATCCGTAGCCACTACCATGTTGAGGTGACCGTGAGAGAGCAACCACATAAGCGCTTGAAGAAGAGCTGTGGCTTCTGCCTCGAAAGTTGAATTTCTCAAAAAAAGGAAAACTATCTGCAAAGGCTCGGTCCCCATGGGCATCGTAAAAGACCAAGGCTCATGTTGCCATACATGTCCCTTTTTCCCAAGCTGCGTCAATCAAACAGAATCTTGGTAACTGCATAGGCGTGAAGGTGCCTAAGGAGGGATTGACGAATTGGACTGGGGGCAATGGAGATTTCACTGCGGCATTTGGGGCGGGTAACGTAATGCTGATGGTGGCGGTGGCACGACGAAGGACTTGTAATGAATCAACGGGTCTTTGAATGCAGTTATTCATAGCCGCTGAATTCCTGTTAAGCTAAATGTGCCAAAGAGTTTGAACAAAATAAACCTTGTCCTCCTCGTTCTGAAGCGTTGTGAGTGAAGATGAGATTGTATCGGCGACTGAGGAGTGAGCGTGGTTGAGAAGTCCTGACCCAGTCTTTATAGTAGGTACTATAAAGAAAACTCGTGGTTCATGAACCATAACCATTGTGCGATCAAATAACCAACCAAAAGCAATAGTATTATTTTATTTTATTTTATTTGACACATTAGTTGAAAGTAATATCCTCTCTCGTATATTTTGAATAATAGTTATTGCACAAACAAATCAATGAATTCTCTTAAAGTCAGAGTCTCCAATCAAAATCTATACCAGTTTATCTTGGTCAAATCTATACCAATTTATCTTACAAGAGACTAGCACATAACCCGTCCCGTTGGGACTATTACATCTTGCCGGGACGAAGCGTTAAAAAAATGGTGAAATGTTATTGAGTAATAAAAAGTGATAAATCTTAAAAAAATAATCAAATAAAGAAATTTTTAAGTGATGGTTTAACATACAATTTGTTGGACAAAAAAAAACATGACAATTTTGCAAAAGCCAATGATGGAAGTTGTCGGAATGGTTGGAAACTCCGAAATTCTCCGCTTCTCTCTAGTGAGAGAAAGTTCGAGAGAGTTAGTACTCCTTCGAGAGTTTTCTGAGTCTTGCCTCTCTGCAAGCTTCTTCCCCCTTCCTCTTCCCTTCTCTGTGATTGTTTCTTCTCCAGATTCACATCCCCTGAGTCGCTGTTAGGGCTTCTGTTGGGCTCGTCGTCGCCGTCCCTCTTCACGGCGGCGAGCCCTCCCATTTTCTTATTGCAGTTCCATTTTTTTGCCTTTTTTTTTGCATATCTGGGCTTATAGGTCAAGGATGGCATCCCTGCCTCTCTCGGGTAGCATTGGCGCAGTCTTTTGGCGCGATGGTGAGGTCGGGGCTCAAGGGTTTGGACGATTTTTCTCCAGCGACGACCATAACCCCTGCTTCTTCTTTGCCTGCTAATCCTTGGGGTCTGACGACGACTGTCCGGGCTCGGATCCATTGATGTATTTTGGTGTCCTGTGTTGTTTTTCTAATTTTCGATTGCTGTCGAGTCTCTTTTGCCCAACCATCATATCTGTTAGTGAAGAGGCTTTATTATCTTGCAAAGAATGATGGTGCAGGTTCAATTATGTTTGATGTTGGTCGATTTTAAGGATGTTCGTGGCTGTTTCATGTCTTTGAAGGCCATTTCTGACTTTTCCGGTGGCTGTTTCGTACGTGGTCTGAGCATCCCGCTTTTCCGGTGGTCTACCGTTCTTCCTTGGGAACTATCAAAGTCAGCATGTGGAACTGCAAGAATCTTTCTATTGTCTATTGAAAATGACCACTTTTGTTTATTTTCAATGTTGTTATTTTATGCTCTTTGCGTGTCTTTTTGGCTGTGATAGCCTCCCCTTTTAATGAAAGTTATAATTTTTGGTTTAAAAAAAATATATGATGGAAGTTGTCAAGTCCATTGTGATTCCCTGACATTGTGACTGAGGGTGGCCCACCAAAGTGGGGAAGGTTTTTGTTATGCTAGTTTGGAACGTCCATTTGCAAAGGATCTAACGGTGAAAATAGGGGACACGTAAGTTTGGGCGAACAGTAAAAGAGGGTCCTTCATGAGTATATACCAGTAGATGACATGAAAGGCAACAAAGAAACCTGGTTATGGTTGAAAAACTTGTCAAATCAGAATCTACACCAATTTATCTTTTATTCAAGGATATCCATAAAAGAGGTATCCACCTTCTTTTATATGGAGGAATATTGTTTCAATAAAATCTGTAACATTTTGCTCAGAAAAACTGTTATTATCATATTAAATAAAAAAAATACTAACTTTACAAAGAAAAATATTTATGTGGTTTCTCAAAAGAAAAAAGAAAAATATTTCTGTTAAATGGTGTTATTTTTCTTATTGATCTCATAAACTCTATTTTCAGCATTGTAATTAAATCTATCTATGTACATACACACACGCACATTAAAATTATTCTTTCATGTAGTTCTATTGTGTTTATTCGTGTTCTTTTCGCTCAACATTTATCCATATTTCGAGACTAAATTGTGTAACTTGTTTGGACTAGATATACACTTTCGTTACTACATCGACTAATATGTTTCTACTTGTTCCCTCTAAAGAATATTGAAGATGATGATGACGTTCTGGTGGTGGATGCCATTTCTGTCTATTTTCACTCAGTTCTATGTGCTAGGCGGAGTTTTCTTAAGCTAATAGTAGCCCACATAATGCTTTCGTTCTCATACTTATAGACCTGTTCGGGGTTTTACTTTTATCTATATTTACTGGTGGGGCAAGATTGGTGCCTCCATTCTCCATCGCTGCCTCTCTGACATTTTAACAAAAACAGTCTGCACCCGTCTGACTAATGTCATGTTATGGGGTCATGCAATTATTTGTACGAAAATGCGAATTTTTTGGCCAGGGATATATGGATTCTTTTCTTCTTCTATCACCCTTTTTGACTTGTATGTTTCTTTAAATACAAAAAAAACACACTTCATGTCTATATAATAATTTTAAGAAGCCCACACATAAAAGCATAAGTTTGTGTTGTAACTTGCAACATTCAATTCAATCCTTTGGACTACCAACTTACAACACCTCCACCTCCACCTCCCACCTCCACACCGCATAACAAATTAATCCTTGCAACATTCAATTCAATCCTATGGTCTACCATGTTTCGTTTTTATGTGCTATTAAGTCATCATCACTTATAACTGAAACAAGTGAGTTCAACAAGTCACTTTGTGAAAGATCCATGGAGTTAATGTTAAGCATTATGAAGCTCTCTTCAGCTTGTCTAGCAAGTAAAAGCTTGGGAGTTAAGGTTAAGCATCCGTTGGGCAACGAAAGCCGCTCGAAGGGATTTTCATCTTATGGGGGCTTCTTACGAGCAAGAAATCCCAAGTGCCAATGCGGATTATGTTTCATACGCCTACGGTCCCAATCCTAATAAAAATCTAGGTATTAGTTCGTACAAGACCTCGGAAAAAAAATGACAGAGATGAGATATTTTCAAATTACGTGAAAAAAATTCACATAAACTTAAAATTTTCAGTTACTAACACAATAATGAATTATATTGAAAAAAACAGAGCTATGATTTATGAAAGCTTATACTTCTTCTTCATGTGAAGGAAAATTTGGATTATGGTTTACGCATAAGGATATGTTTATGCGGTTCGATACCCTTGTTAGAGCATCTCCAATGGAGTGCTAAAAGTTGTTCTAATTCTATAATTATAGCATTGGAGTGCTGCAATGGGGGTGTTAAAAGTTGTGGCAATTTTAAAAAATATAGCATTGTGCTATACTTGGTTTCAAATTTGAGACCAAGTATAGGATTGTGCTAAAGATAGAACCGGTATTCTATCCATTGATCTCTTGATTTTTATTTACATATTTGCCATTTTGACCACATTGAACTATCATATTAACTTTATGTCGCGATAGTTATTAACGTAGGTATAAAATCTGATCACATTGTAAAAGATGTTTGGTTATTATGGTAGTTTATGGAGTATATAATAAAAAGAGGGCCGCTATGCTTCACCCTTTTTTCTTCACCCTCTAAGTTCACCTCCTACATGTCAAGATATGATTGTTGTAACTTTTTATTTTAAGACATTTCTATAATTACATCACCAATCAAATACATCCACATAAGGGGTGAACTTGAAGGGTGAAGAAAAAGGGGTGACGTTTAGCATTTCCCAATAAAAAATTAGTTTTTATTCATATTAACTTTATGTCGCGATAATTATTAACGTATGCATAAAATTTGATAACATTGAAAAAGATGTTTGGTTATTATGGTAGTTGATTGAGTATATAATTGGTAGTTTAGAACAAAAAAAAATAGTTTTTAATTTGAAATAGCATTTGAAATAGAATTGCATGTCACATATACATTGGAGCATGAAATGCTATAAATGCCCAAATTCACTATTCATGCCATAAATTTAGCACTAGAAATGAGATCTCAATTGGAGATGCTCTTAAATCGAAAGGATGGTCACTTTGATATAATTATTTGTATGGTACCATGTAGTTTATCTCATAAATGTGTCATCTATTTTGCTAACTTATTAGACTAATGATTTATCTTTAACACTACTTACCTTATCGAATGGTTAAATATCACGCAGGTCTTCACATTCTTAAGTTTTTTTTTAGAATTACATTAAAGTCCTACGTTCAGCCGGGTTGGAACTCGGAACATCATGCATGCGCTTTAAATGCTCTACCACTGAGCTAGCATCCATTTGCGCATTCATAAGTTGTTCAATAAAATGGAATTTTATACATCTAAATATTATCACACGATGCCTATTCTATTTCTAAAAAAATCATGTTCGACTACTATATTGTCATGCATAATTGGTAAATGGTTGAGCTTCTTAAGACGAGATTCTAATATCAAATGAACACGTGGATATAAAAAGATGCTTTATTGAGAGAGACGCGTATGCTGATTATTAATTTCTGGTTGTCGCCTCGCCGAATCAACGTGGTGCAACTTAACCGAAGATATCTAAATATAGATTGTTATATATAATTAGATTGTGGAATGAATATAAATGACTCAGCACAATGTAAAACCTCATCAAAGTCCTATGATCAATTTGTATCAAAATGGTTTTGGTTTGGAAGAACCAAAACTCTCAGGTACAAATCACACCAAGATTTTACAAATTCTCCAGAAAATTTCTCTCGTGACATTCTCGAAAACATCATATCAATTCAAACAATCTTTTCTTTTGTATTTCATTCAAAACCTTTGTACATAAACCAAAAACCCCAAAAACCCGAAACACAAGGATTTATAAACAATTTGCTATTGAAAATCCTCTTGAACCTCATGAATCATGATCCGTCAACCTTCTCCACCTCCATGTAACCATCTTCTCAGAAAAATTGACAGTGTCTTCAATTCTGTTTCATCCGAGCTACGCACCATGACAATGGCTATGCTCTTTATTTTCCTTGTCGTGTTCATTGCATTCTGCATTCGTCTCCTCATTGATGGTTGCAAGTTAATTGAGGAGAATCTCAAGCAGTTCCTCTTGAGGTTTCATTTCTTCAGAAAAGCAATCAAGGCCATGGAAGAGAAAAAATTCGCGGAATTATACAAAAACTTGCTATTCCCAGTCAAATATGAAACGGACCCAAAAGGCGAGGGTTGTACCGTGTGCACCATTTGCATCAAAGATTTTAGAGACGGAGATTTATGCCAGGTTCTTCCGCCGTGCAAACACATTTTCCATTCCGATTGCATCAAGCCTTGGTTGATCAAGAACCAGATGTGCCCGATTTGTCGTACTTGTGTTTTCTGACAAAGTTGAACATACGCAGTGTGTTTGTTTGTCGTTAAAATGTATATTTTTATCGAACAAACATATTCATAAGAGAACGTTTTCTTTCTCTGGTATGTATTGAATTCGTACTGAGAATAGATTGAGAATGTCTCGAAATTTCAAGAACCGCTGTCCTTCATTGTTAACAGAAGTGCTAATTTTGTGCCTTTTTGTGTGGTTCGCTACAATTTTTAGACCCTTTGCCATATATCACATTGTGGGCTTACTTCGGACCAATATTAAAAGGCCCCTATAGTGGAACTATCCACACTAGAATTGGGCTTGGCCACCTATGGACATGTAGAAACCCAAAATAAAAACATGTTAAAATAAAAACATGTTCTATTTGAAATGTCGGCACGAACTCGTACTATTGTACTACCTCCGTTTCTTCTCTATCACACCGGTTTGACTTTTGTCACTATTCAGTGGATCGCTTTGACCCGATGATTTGGGTGGCAAAACGATTGAATTTTTTGATAACTTTTTCATGGTATTGTAGAGTAAAAGTTGCTCTATAACACGGTGAAAAAATCGTCAAAAAATCATATTGTTTTGTTAACCAAATAATCCGGTCAAAGTGACCCAAATACGAGTCAAAAAATCAAACTGGTGCTATAGAGAAAAAAACGGAGGTAGTATAACTGATAGCTGATGCAATATTCCTAAATATGAGGTGAGAGTGAGACACTAAGATTGTTGTGCGGCAACAAAATCTAATGTGCAGTTTACATCAGTTATGAACATAACTAGTTGTTTAGTCCAGTGGTTAGGATTTGAGAGAGTTTATTAAGGTTTTAAATTCGTAATTTCTCCCCAACAGAAGGCTATGGTAGGAACTAGAAGATGTATGTCTATTGCACATGCAATCGTTACATGTTCACGTGGTGACTACTGCAGAAGGAAGTCACTCCTAAAATAATTACGGTAAATTCATAAATTGACAGCTAACTAAGACAATAACAATTATGAGTAAACATGGACTTTTATGAACTATTAACTATGAGCAATCGGATAAATACGGGCCATCTGAAAGAGGTAAGAAGAGATAAGAGATTATAGGTGCACGTTTGACTTCTCCAAATTTTAATCTGGTTAAAAATTATTATTTCGTGTATATTTCATTTGTCGTGTCATACATTAATATGTATGCAATTGATTAATCTCTAGAAGTGAGAATGTTGTTGAAAATATCAAAAGAAAAACTTTGTTATTGCATTTTAACACTGGTATGTTGAAAATCCATTTAGGAGAGTGCATTTGATGACTTTTTTAATGGGTAAAAGAAACTTCATCCCCTCAAGTTTGATGCAAATACACTTTCACCTTTTCTTGTTTGGGAAATGATATTTTCACTCCTTTTGTGTTCTAAAATTCATGACACTTACACTCTTTGATGGTGTCATATCATACTCTAAGATAGCGAATTTGTCCGTTGAATTACTATAATGACAGACAATAGCCCATTGACTAAGGATGTCACAATTGGAAAGTGTAAATATTTAAAGTTTGATATAAAATAGGTGAGTGTCATTTCCCAAACTAATATTGATAAAAGTATCTTTTCATCAAACTTGAGGTGGTGAAAGTGTTTTTCACCCATTTTTAATAGAAGAAAGTTGTAATTTATGATTTATGCTCATGTTAAAGTGGTACGACAAATGGGCGTTTGCCCAGTGGTGGAGCATTTGAAACCTCTGAGGTCCGGAGTTTGAATCCGGCTATATTATGTAATAAAAAATAAAAAATAAAATAATAAAAACTGACACACAAGTTCGCCCAGAAAGTTTTAGAAGGGGGTCAAGTGGAATTTTAGGTTGGGTTTGGTCTCCATTGGGCCAAAAGTGTAACATGTTTCCAGACCAATCGGGTTAATAATATTGCAGTAACAATAACAATAATTACTCATTCCAAACAAATTTGAAGTTTCAGCTCATAGTATATAAAATTTAGTTTAAAGTTCTGAATTATAGTTTAAAATTTGGAATTATACCAAACAAGACCTCAGTCACTAGTTTATAGAGGCAATGGGTTCGCCCAATCTATTGAAGAAAATAATTTTACTAGATAGACTAAGATAAGTACATATTTAACTTTTTTTCTACTGAACACTTTCATCTATAAGTCACTTGAGAACCATTTCAGAAAACTACATAGGTTGAAGAAAAAAGGTAAAAAAGCTCCGAAAATTCCAGTAACTCTAAGGCGATCTTGGGACGGTACTGAGGCGGCGATCATTGTGATTTCGGATGATTACTGAGCTCCGACACTTTTATGGCCTTACCGACGACGAGCAGAGTTCCGATACTCACTGTTGAGGAGAAGTTGATTTTTTTTTTTTTAACTTTGAACGATGTTTGGAGGCCGCACAAGACCTCAGTCCATGTTTTAGGCAGTTTATTCTTCTTCACTCACGAGTGAATACTTAGGGGATGAAATCCTTGTTCAATAAGATGTGGGTTGAAAGGGACGGGGTAAGCATTCACGAGACTATTGCTAACCGCTTCATCTTCAAATTCTTATCCAAGGCTTCATTGGACAAAGTTCTAGAAGAAGGCCCTGGGATATGTGATGGAAATATATTGGCGCTCAAACTCTGGGTTGCAGGAGCTAAACCAATCTTGTTGTGTTCACGAAGATTGATGTTTGGGTATAGATTAAAAATCTGTCTGGTTCTTATGTAACATCGACGACTGCAAAAAACTACTTTTGGTATGGGGGAAGTTCTCAGTGTGGATGAGCGAATCTTCACAAGCTCGGGTGGCGATTATATGCGAGTCATGGTGAGGTTAGATCTTACCAAACCTTTATGAAGGGGCGGGAACCCAAGTCCTCGAGAACAATGAAATACCCCGTTATTTAGAAACGAATATTTTAATATATTATTGGGTGTTAATATGTTATTATTATAAGATATGGGTACTAGTTTTAATAATTTAAAAGTTTATTTTTATTATTATGACAGACTTGGGGCTTTAATGTCTTTTTCCTATTTTTAAAAGTGTATTTTATTTGAACTTGGGGTACTAGATATCTTTTTACCTAAACTAGTGGGGTTAAAGTGTCTTTTCTAGAACTAGTCATCTTCTTCCCCTCCGTGAACGAGCAGGAGAAGCTCCCGCTTCCTCCTCCAACTCCAACACCACCACCGCCCAAATTGACCGCCAAACTTCCCGATTTCTGTGCCAATACACTCCTAATTCGACAAGGATCGATAATTTCTCAACAATGAAACCAATTCCGCCCAAAACATGACCCGATTCGAAATCGATTCAAACCCGGAAACTCCTACATTTCGCCGGATTTCTCTGCACTCTCCACCTATAAATACCCTCTGAGGTTTCCCGCCACCTCACACCACCAATACCATCTCTCTCTCTCGCTCTCCCTCCCGAGTCTCTCTCTCTCCCGTTCGGCCAGAACCCGCAGACAGGCGCCGACCGAAGCCGAAGCCAGCCCCGGTGAACCCCGTCGCCGTCGTCGCCATCCTCCCATTGCCACCGTCGTGCGCCGGTATTGTCTTCGCCACCGCCTTCCGTCCCTTCTTCGCGGCATCACCATCGCTGTCTGCTCTCTCTCGGGTAACACAACCCGATTAGGTTTTCATCATTTTTTTTTTGTCTTTACTCTTCAGTCAACGCATGCAGTTCACGCACACCCCCACACTTGCTGATTTCCGAATCCTCAATAGTAACAATCACAAGTGTTTCATTAGCTTCATCATCAGCACCTCACAAGCTCTCAATGTATGTGTCATCCCAATCATGCCAAGGCTGTAAGATAATTTGAGATTTCCTTGCAGCGAGCAATGCCTCCTCTATTGTTGGACACACAACTCCACCCCAGTCTGAATCAGAGTCTGAGTCCTCATAAGTGGCAAAGTCCACAACTTGTTCAGGGACCTTGCACTCTTCGCTCGGCTCAGGTACCTCTTCTTCTACGACTGCAGCTTGCGATTTGGATTTCCGTTCTTTCTCCATCCTAGCCATCAGTGTCCTTTGCATCTCTAGGACAGCTGGTAGCCAATGAGGTTCATCCAAACCATCTTGTGATGGTGTCCATAGAGATTCAATTAAGGGCTCAATGGCATGTGGCAGAGGCTCCTCTTGTGGCTCATCTGTAACAAGGGACATCCTTGTGATGCGCGCTTGGATCTCCCCCATAATATTGTTCAAGTCTTCCATGCTTGCTGATGAGTCCTCTTGATGCTGATGAAGCTGTGGTGGATCGAATATGCATGCGTCTTCATACTTGTGATCCTTCTTGCATTTGTAGCACCAAATCATTGAGCAATGTCATCATTGTGCCAAACTCTGCATTTAGCACAGTAGTAGGGGTAATCAGAGATCCCCACATAATCATCGTCGCTCCACATGCTCATTACGTCTCCTGCTTCCTGTGTTCCTGCAAAAACAAACTCACAAGAAACCCGTGAAGCACAGAGATAGAAGCAAAATAAAACAAACTAAAAGAAAAGTACTCTAAACTAACTCCTAACTAAATAATCCACCGTTTTCCCCGGCAACGGCGCCAAGACACGCTTTCTTACGTGTTACCGCAAGTGCACGGTTCAAGTAATATAGGGTAGTATTTCAACCCCGAGTTATCGATCCCACGAAGACAAGCTTGAGATTATTTACTTAGTTATTAACTTAGAGTACTGTAACAGGAGGAAGAATTGTGATTCACTAAGGCGTCGCCCACAAACAAGTGACTAAAATTAAATAACAATTAAACTAATCTTTTTGTAATTTTTATTTTATTACACAAATATGGAGAAACTAGGCAATCTCTAGATCACCTAGGGCTGCAGACGATTTCCGGAATAGCAATGTAACACGTTAATCCTATTCTACTTGGTGTCCTGTCGGTCCACCTACATCTACCGGTCCGTTCTAGTGGGCTAACGACAGTGCACAGAATGATGTCCTCTCAGACCACCACCTCACGAACACCTCACTATCTCCTACCGAATCTACCCACTAAGGCTAATCCTACACACTTATGTTCTCAGTCTCCGTGATTAAGGATTGTTGTTCATATCTCATCACAACTAGGTCTAAGTCGCTTTCACGCACTCACTAGCTAATTAACAAGTCCGGTTAATTACTCCATTCTTGCCAAGGATTAAGAACAGCATATGAACAATTAGCTAAAACAAATATTAACTTTAAGCAAGATTACAATCTATGAATAAACCCTAAGTTCATGAATATCAATTCCTAACACAGTCGTGTCAATAGACTACACTCATTAACAACTTCATGAAATCAAACGTCATCCAATAGATCAAAATCCAAAAGCATGAGACAAGTCTAAAATCCGGAAAACATATTGTCTACATAAACCCTAGGCTTTCTAGAGAAGCCTAGCAAAACGTCTAGCTACTACTTGAAATACTAGCAAAGCAATGGAGTTTCTCCATACAAGTGATTGAAAGAGGGAAGAAGAGATCAAACGCTAGAAATCGTGAAGATTGGAGCGATCCGGGCTCTTCCCCTTGCTTGAGGTTGCTCCCAATGGAGTCTCCTTGCTCTCCTCCTTCTTCTTGGCTCTCAATAGGCGTGAATGATGATTCTTTCCGTCCCTAGGTCGTCCTTACTTCATAACCCGCAGAAGTCTTCAGTAATTGCACAATAGCCCCCTGAAATATGCTTCTGACTTCAATAGGCCATATCTTTTCCGTCCGAACTCGGATTTAGCTCCGTGACCTATCGATGGAAAGCTCTCTGGGTCTACTTTCATATGGCACTGGTCTCACACCAAAATGAGGTGTAGAACTCCGGATAAGATCAAAATAGTGCAGAATGGTCATCCAAGCTCCTCCAATTCGGCTTCTCTTGACTCCACTTGAGCTCCCGTTGTTTCCGAAGTTCGTTCCATGCCTCCTATCAACCGATTAGCATCCGTCACTGCCAAAACAACATGAACAAACATACCAAGCGATTATATTTGACAAATAACAATAAAATATGCATGGAAAACGCCCAGACTAACAATATAGCACATGGTAGCAACAAGTGATAAAACTACCTATAATCTCTAACATTGGGATCAAAACACTCTCCAAATACATATTATCATGTGGTAAATGCTAAATAATTATATCCCCTAAAAGGTGCTATCAAACTTCCCACACTTACTCTCTTGCTCGTCCTGAGCAACAATGAAGCACAAATCCCCCACACTTGAGACATTGCATACATATCACAACCAAACTAATGCATACCCCATCGCTTTGTATACTTAACTTTCCGCTAGCCAACACGACTCACGACTCAATACACAAAGACACGACTATGCAACTACATGATATAAGAAATGCAACTCAAGTATGTACAATGCAAGGAATTAAAGAACATATTTTTTTCTTTTTAGTAGAGATTGGGCAATCTCGAAGAACAAACAGACATGTCATAAGGCTCTCACATCCCCTAGAAGATTATATAACTTTGGTGATCGGTAGAACTTGCGGCCAGTTTCGTCAGACAGAACGGGCACGAACACAAAATAAGTTGCTTCCGCACACTCATCAAACATATCCCAAGAACTTACCGTCCGAGCTATTTATCCATGGGTTGAAATGTTGACGGCTTAGGACGGGTAGGATAGGATATTTAGAAGCCCTGTCCTAGACTTCATGATATAACTCACAAAAACCCATTATCACACTCCCTCACCAAAATCCAAGGAACCCCAACGAACTAACTACTCAGGCCCTCATTCCCTCAATCCTGGTGCAACGCCGTTCTCGCGGCAACAAATGTGAAGAAGTGATCAAAACTTATAGCTCATCTCCTCGGTCTTCATGAAGTTTAATTTCTGGCTCCATATTCCATTTCAATTTCAACTTTCTGTTTTTTTTCTTCTTCTTTTTTTTTTCTTTAAATTCCAATTTCATTCTCAATATGAACATGGAGCCACCAATGATGATACAATATCCAATAAGATCAAATCAATATAGATAACGTGGGGGTAGAATGTGTCAAATCATCTAATATAGTCAAACATGTGTCGACGCCTCCACACTCGATGTAAAGCATATCCAAAACCCGATAGTCAATGTGTACACGTGCTAATTCCAACCAATCCTCCTCATCACCTAAGATGTAGAAAATATGAATAAAGTGCAAGCACGTCCTCCTATAAGATCAACCAACCCACCCCATATCGTGCGGTAAGAATGTCACGCACTACGGCTCTCCACCTATGATCGTGGTGTAAGGACACGACTCACCGCCACACAAAAGTGTGCTGCCGTCTCTAACTCACCCTCACATCCCCTCAAAAGATGACATGTAAGACAATCCACTCAAAATGTATCAAATCAGCTCACCCTCATCGAACCTCCCTAACTCAACTCCCTCTATCATGACGCATAGGAAGGGAACATTCTAACTAGTGATAGAAGTCACAAGGAACAGCTTCCTAGGCTAGAGGCTGTGAATAAAAGGGGTAAATGGATCAAATTGGGGTAACAACTGGACCTAGGAGATGGAGACGGGACGTGAGGTCCACATAAAAATCACTCGCACAGCTGTTTCGTTGCCACTACGAGGAGGGTTGACGACTACCTAAGTGACGGTGGTGTAGCGCTAGTAGGATAACTAGTTTGAGAGACAGCTACTCACAATTATCTATTGCATTGGCCCTATAAGTCTTCCTACTCCAGATTCTTGAGTGTCTACCTCACCTCATATTTCATACTACCTAGGGAATACTATCTTTGAGCCCTCTCCACGCTTACTCTCTTCAATTGCCATTTCTAAAAAAAAATCAATTTTTAGGATTTTACTTGATTTTGTTTTTAGACCCTATATGTAACTGGACAACTAGACTAACCAACAAAGTATGGTAGGTGGACTCAATAAATAAAAGTGCAACAATAATATACAACGCATAAAATAAACGTGCACATGCAAAACTAACCGACTCGACATCTACATGCAAACGCGACTTTCTAAACTACATGTAACAAGGATATGCAATGGCTAACTAGCGGATAGCTAAAAACTCCCCCACACTTAAGCGCCTCGTTGTCCTCAACGAAATATGAGGTGAAATAGAGAGGACTCGTGCAATGTCCCGGGATCTCGGTTCAGGGTTAAAGAGACAATCGACAACCAAAAGTAGAAATATACTATTAAGATTACATTTCGCTTAATGTACATAACAAAATTTCAATAATAAGTACAATCTAAAACAAATCGTGTGTGATCTACTAAGTGATCTGACTTAAGCTATACTTTTTCGTCTCGTTCCAGCGTTCCCATCCCCCACTTTGATTGACGACCTGCGGTTTTAAAATGGCAAAAGCCGACGCAGTTTTGAAGAAAATGATCAGTAAAAACTGAGTAAGTACACACTACGACATGTAAAGCAACGAGTGGCACGGAAGCATGAGTTGAAAAAAATCAGAAGATTTCAATAGTAAAACTATCATATTGGAGAATTTGGAACAACTGGAAGTAAACGAGTAACAAAACCTCTCAATTTAATAATATTGAGAAACCACGAGTAGTTGGTAAAATATCCAGAGTAAACAAGTTCATTTGAACTAATAACGATAGTACATCATGAGTAGCCAAGATTTACAATTCATTTCAAATCAATTAGGGCATATCAAGAGCCACAAACAACATTAATAAGTAGCCAATTTTGAATTTCGACTTCAATCAACATTTTAATTTAGCTGAGGCGTGTCAAGAGCCACCAGCAGGATCGATGTAAACAGAGGGATCACGAAATAATCACTAAGGGTTCCTTCTAGGGTCTATCAAACCCTATTTCACCCGAGCGTTAAGGGAGCCCATTCGTCAACCCCGCTCACAACATTAGCTAAAAGGCCTTAAGTGTCGACACCCCTATACCGTAGTGACCCTTACAAGTATAAGTAGCACTCTATAGCTCTATAAACCCATTGGCCTCAATATCTTGATACATTTTGGCTCATCGGGGGCGGATTTTTGAACATTGACGTTCTATCCAATAATAAGAAGCATTGCTTCAATGGTCTTAGCCATAAGAAAATGGAGGATCGCTTGACGCCTCCCATTAATAACAGTACTCTGTACATCGTCCTAAGTCTATTAGAGGTATTTTATGTCTTCTCTTTCACATAAACAGAATTAGAATATCAACATTTCACAAGTAATTTTCGAGATTTCTCAAAGGAGATGAATAAAATAGTTTAACAACATTCGAGTGGAAAACATGCATTCTCATACTTTTTCATATAACAAGCATTCATTTGAAACATCAAACACATACGCACATTTTGATGTGAAAAGGTCGTACATATGTACTTACAAATGAGATGAAGCACAATCAAAAGCAAGAAACTAAGTCTAGCACTCCGGCGACAACCGCTCTCTCCTACGGGGTCGATGTCCCAAGATTCAAGAAGATGATGAGGAAAAGAATGAATTTGGCCTTCAATCCCTTATAATAATTGTGTAAGAACACCCCTCCATGATGATACTAAGGTTGGACTCAAGATTTTCACAATTTAGAGCCAAGAAATTTGAGTTTTGATGAAGTTTTGTGGAGGTCAACCTCCAAAAACGGGTTTGAGGTTTGGAGAGAAGGAAGAAGAAGCTTGCATGAGTGTTCTTGAGGGAAATGATGGAAAGAAATGAAATGATGGAGAAGGGGTAGGATGGACTTGATGGAGATGGTAGTGTTGGTGGTTCATTGAGTGTAATGAGGATGTAGTGGTGTTATTTTAATAGGAGTAGAAATGAAAATGAATTATTTTATTGGTGTTGACCAAAGTGATGGAGGGGGTAGTTGGTTGTAATTAGAACAAAATTAGAGGAGTTGTGGATGGGGCTAAAGAATTGATAGCCGAAAATTAAGGGGTAAAAAAATGCAATTAAAAAGTCTCCCAACACCATAGTTGGGGTAGGAATTGGATTACCAAGAGAATGAGGGTTGACATGCAAATACAAGAAATTTAAGAAAACTACAAAATTCCATGTGCAAGAGGGGCATGAATGAGAAGTGCCAAAAATTGAGGGGTGAAAAGATAATTTTCAATTAATAGCTCACACATATAAGTTAATTTTCATAAATAATAAATTTTCCAGAGAATTTCAAATACACCACTTTGTATATATATGTTAAAATCAAATTTTAGAAAACTACAAGTATATCTCAAGTATACAAATAAGTTTCGTATAGTATCATCCAAGTTTCAAAAACTACAAAATATCCCCAAATTAAAAATTAATATCATCATAGATGTCAATTAACACCATTATACTTTAAAATTAAGAAAAGTCAAGAAAAAGTTTGAAATATAAATTTCTCAAAATCTTCAAATATTTTTCCCAAAATGACCAAATAACCCCCAACTTAAATACGGGGTATTACATTATATCCCCCTTAAAATGAAGCTTCGTCCCCGAAGCTTGAGAAAAACTTTTTTGTAAAACTACGACATGCTTCACGAGAATGCAACTAATGCACATGAGAGTTTTATGCAAGGCTAATGCATATGAAACACTTTAATTAACGGAAATAACGCTCTCGGTCGGTTACGTCTCATCTCACGCGTACAATAGTAGGGATTCAAATACAATTAGCTCAAGTAAAAGGTCGACACCAAATTTTGAAAGGTCTAGACCAACTTACAAGGTATCACGTTTACAAGGTAATTCGAAAAGTTTTTTCGCATTTAAACAAGTCGCGAAAGTTATAGATACAAAATACTTTGATCGCAACTAACATGTCATATTGCTTGACTCATCCGTATGAAAAATATTGTCTTACTTGTATAGGATTAGATAAACCAATCACCTCAAATGTTCCACGCATACGAGGGGGAAAAGAACACTATGTGTCGTCACACAACGTGTTTCTCCATCACAACTCGCATGTGTTTCAAATGTTCCAACTTAGTCTACACAGCGGGTACAACTCATGGTACCGTCGTACTAAGAGTCACGCCAGCGGACTGCTAAACAAAGTGGTCCACATCACTTGGCATTTGGTATCTCGACACCCAACATTTTTTTTTCCAAAACTATTTTTTTAAAAAAACAACATTACTTTTTTTTTTGGGTCAAAATTTTCTAATTTTGGAAACGACCAAGTCGAATTAACTCAAAATGAAACAAAATAAGGTATTATCTTAAAAGTCGCACTCAAAGGTATTAAACTAATGGTCTCATGTTCTTCTAAGTCAAAGCGTCGTTACTCTCTCGTCGACAAAATAACATAACCAATAAAGCGAACGCGGATACGGATCACACGACAATGATAAATCATTTCTATAGAGTAAGCAAATATGCTCAATGGATAGCAAACATATAAATAAACAAGTAGATTTCGCATGGAGCACATACCAATTAGCAAGTAACAGCTAATCAACAAGTACGGTACAAATCGAGTTTCTTAATACGTAAGTACCCAAACTCCCCGACGGCTTGTTTACTTCTTATTGCCAAATTGGGTTATCCTAATCAATTTTAAATTTTGAAAACGTTTTATCTTTCTTATTCTCTACTAATGGAAATCGAAAAAGTCACTTTAACCGGAGAACCGATGCTCTGATACCATCTGCAATGTCCCGGGATCTCGGTTCAGGGTTAAAGAGACAATCGACAACCAAAAGTATAAATATACTATTAAGATTACATTTCGCTTAGTGTACATAACAAAATTTCAATAATAAGTACAATCTAAAACAAATCGTGTGTGATCTACTAAGTGATCTGACTTAAGCTATACTTTTTCGTCTCGTTCCAGCGTTCCCATCCCCCACTTTGATTGACGACCTGCGGTTTTAAAATGGCAAAAGCCGACGCAGTTTTGAAGAAAATGATCAGTAAAAACTGAGTAAGTACACACTACGACATGTAAAGCAACGAGTGGCACGGAAGCATGAGTTGAAAAAAATCAGAAGATTTCAATAGTAAAACTATCATACTGGAGAATTTGGAACAACTGGAAGTAAACGAGTAACAAAACCTCTCAATTTAATAATATTGAGAAACCACGAGTAGTTGGTAAAATATCCAGAGTAAACAAGTTCATTTGAACTAATAACGATAGTACTTCATGAGTAGCCAAGATTTACAATTCATTTCAAATCAATTAGGGCATATCAAGAGCCACAAACAACATTAATAAGTAGCCAATTTTGAATTTCGACTTCAATCAACATTTTAATTTAGCTGAGGCGTGTCAAGAGCCACCAGCAGGATCAATGTAAACAGAGGGATCACGAAATAATCACTAAGGGTTCCTTCTAGGGTCTATCAAACCCTATTTCACCCGAGCGTTAAGGGGCCCATTCGTCAACCCCGCTCACAACATTAGCTAAAAGGCCTTAAGTGTCGACACCCCTATACCGTAGTGACCCTTACAAGTATAAGTAGCACTCTATAGCTCTATAAACCCCTTGGCCTCAATATCTTGATACATTTTGGCTCATCGGGGGCGGATTTTTGAACATTGACGTTCTATCCAATAATAAGAAGCATTGCTTCAATGGTCTTAGCCATAAGAAAATGGAGGATCGCTTGACGCCTCCCATTAATAACAGTACTCTCTACATCGTCCTAAGTCTATTAGAGGTATTTTATGTCTTCTCTTTCACATAAACAGAATTAGAATATCAACATTTCACAAGTAATTTCCGAGATTTCTCAAAGGAGATGAATAAAATAGTTTAACAACATTCGAGTGGAAAACATGCATTCTCATACTTTTTCATATAACAAGCATTCATTTGAAACATCAAACACATACGCACATTTTGATGTGAAAAGGTCGTACATATGTACTTACAAATGAGATGAAGCACAATCAAAAGCAAGAAACTAAGTCTAGCACTCCGGCGACAACCGCTCTCTCCTACGGGGTCGATGTCCCAAGATTCAAGAAGATGATGAGGAAAAGAATGAATTTGGCCTTCAATCCCTTAGAATAATTGTGTAAGAACACCCCTCCATGATGATACTAAGGTTGGACTCAAGATTTTCACAATTTAGAGCCAAGAAATTTGAGTTTTGATGAAGTTTTGTGGAGGTCAACCTCCAAAAACGGGTTTGAGGTTTGGAGAGAAGGAAGAAGAAGCTTGCATGAGTGTTCTTGAGGGAAATGATGGAAAGAAATGAAATGATGGAGAAGGGGTAGGATGGACTTGATGGAGATGGTAGTGTTGGTGGTTCATTGAGTGTAATGAGGATGTAGTGGTGTTATTTTAATAGGAGTAGAAATGAAAATGAATTATTTTATTGGTGTTGACCAAGGTGATGGAGGGGGTAGTTGGTTGTAATTAGAACAAAATTAGAGGAGTTGTGGATGGGGCTAAAGAATTGATAGCCAAAAATTAAGGGGTAAAAAAATGCAATTAAAAAGTCTCCCAACACCATAGTTGGGGTAGGAATTGGATTACCAAGAGAATGAGGGTTGACATGCAAATACAAGAAATTTAAGAAAACTACAAAATTCCATGTGCAAGAGGGGCATAAATGAGAAGTGCCAAAAATTGAGGGGTGAAAAGATAATTTTCAATTAATAGCTCACACATATAAGTTAATTTTCATAAATAATAAATTTTCCAGAGAATTTCAAATACACCACTTTGTATATAAATGTTAAAATCAAATTTTAGAAAACTACAAGTATATCTCAAGTATACAAATAAGTTTCGTATAGTATCATCCAAGTTTCAAAAACTACAAAATATCCCCAAATTAAAAATTAATATCATCATAGATGTCAATTAACACCATTATACTTTAAAATTAAGAAAAGTCAAGAAAAAGTTTGAAATATAAATTTCTCAAAATCTTCAAATATTTTTCCCAAAATGACCAAATAACCCCCAACTTAAATACGGGGTATTACAACTCGGCTGCTCAAGCGTAGGGCTTGTGGGTCTAGTCGGAGTGAGTCCACGTGAGGTCTAGTCGGAGTGAGCTAAACAAGTATCCAATAATCCAAGTATGAGCAAGTAAAACTTTTCAAGAAAGTAAGCCCTAAGAGTGTCTAAGTAAGAGTTAAAGCCAAGAGAGAGAAAATTGTACCAAATTTTTCGGAAGCACGAGTTAGTGAAGGCATGAGTACCTCCTTAAGCTCCTCGGTGTCCCCGTCTTAAGTTCCTCTTTGAGCTTTGGCCGAATCCCCCTCCAAAGCAACGAATTGGAAGATTTAAGTTCTTGGAGCTATTACTCCTTGAATTACCCCACACTCAATCCGCTCACTATCTCAAAAACTCAAGAGTTAATCCACTCACTATCTCAAAAACTTCGCGATTTGGATGCGTTTTGGGTTTGGGGTGTGTTGGTGTTCTTGAGGGTTTGGAGAGGAAGAAGATGAAGAAAAGGAGTGTTTTATCCAAATTGGGGTGTTAGGGGACTTGTTGGTTTGTTCTTGGCATTAAAAATCCTTCAAAATGTCGAAATAACCCCCCAAAAGCATCAAAAATACCCCCAAAAAGTGAGCTGTCCGGGCCATTTCGGCCCGAAATGGAGGCCGAAATCTCCATTTCCGCCCGAAATAGAGGCCGAAATCACTGTAGCTTTTTAAAGCAGAATGCCCTTTTCATTTCAGGCCAAAATAGGGGTATTTCGGCCCCCATTTCGGCCCGAAATGGTGCCCGAAATGCCTGGAACTCTCCAACTTGTTTTTGCTCTATCTTCTTCATCCGACATCCGTTTTGCGCGATTCTTGAACTGTTGGACTCCACACTCGACGAGGAATCTATTTTATACTAGGAAATTCCCAAACCAAGAAATTTTCCATTTCTTCTCAAATTATCTCTCTTGTGCAAAGAATCTCGCCTCCAAAGCTCTTGAACTTTATTTTCACTCCGGATTCCGATGCGTGCAACCCCGATACTCCAACTCGCTATCATGCTCCTCATGAATAATTGACTACTAATCAACCTTGAATAGCTTCTTTATCAAGCTCAATGCTACCGGTTAGCTAGTTGTTCCTCGTTTTGCGTGCGAAATTGTGCACATGCATCAAGAAGGGGAATCCGGAGAGTTCTCCGGTACCTGTGTCCTGCACACTCATAGAAAATATTAAAATAACTCTCTCTCGCCCCTCAAAATCAAATATGGAGAACTAAAAAACAAAAATTAAACTTGCATCCCAAGAAGCGCTTATAATTTAAGGTCGACGGCCCGACCCGGTTACCTCAACCGTCTAGGATAGTGAAGGATGCTTAAATCTCCACTTCTTCTTCTTACACCATCTTCTCTCAATGACTCTCTTCTCACGAAGTGCACCCCTGTGCAAAGAAGATGGTGAGCAATTATAGAAGCCGACTCTTTTCATCTTGCACTTGATCCTCTTGATCAACTTCCACAAAGTTCCACTGGGCTCAAATGAGTCTCTGACCATGAAATCATCCTAGTAGTAATCCTTCGGTGCTAAATGATCTTCAGTCAACGCATGCAGTTCACGCAAACCCCCTCACTTGCTGATTTCCAAATCCTCAATAGTAACAATCACAAGTGTTTCATTAGCTTCATCATCAGCACCTCACAAGCTCTCAATGTATGTGTCATCCCAATCCTTCCAAGGCTGTAAGATAATTTGAGATTTCCTTGCAGCGAGCATTGCCTCCTCTATTGTTGGACACACAACTCCACCCCAGTCTGGATCAGAGTCTGAGTCCTCATAAGTGGTAAAGTCCACAACTTGTTCAGGGACCTTGCACTCTTCGCTCGGCTCAGGTACCTCTTCTTCCACAACTGCAGCTTGCGATTTGGATTCTCGTTCTTTCTCCATCCTAGCCATCAGTGTCATTTGCATCTCTAGGACAGCTGGTAGCCAATGAGGTTCATCCAACCCATCTTGTGATGGTGTCCATAGAGACTCAATTAAGGGCTCAATGGCATGTGGCAGAGGCTCCTCTTGTGGCTCATCTGTAATAAGGGACATCCTTGTGATGCGCGTTTGGATCTCCCCCATAATATTGTGCAAGTATTCCATGCTTGCTGATGAGTCCTCTTGATGCTGATGAAGTTGTGGTGGATCGAATATGCATGCGTCTTCATACTTGTGATCCTTCTTGCATTTGTAGCACCAAATCATTGAGCATGTGTCATCATTATGCCAAACTCTGCATTTAGCACAGTAGTTGGGGTAATCAGAGATCCCCACATAATCATCGTCGCTCCACATGCTCATTACGTCTCCTGCTTCCTGTGTTCCTGCAAAAAAAACTCACAAGAAACCCGTGAAGCACAGAGATAGAAGCAAAATAAAACAAACTAAAAGAAAAGTACTCTAAACTAACTCCTAACTAAATAATCCACCGCTGTCCCCGGCAACGGCGCCAAGACACGCTTTCTTACGTGTTACCGCAAGTGCACAGTTCAAGTAATATAGGGTAGTATTTCAACCCCGAGTTATCGATCCCACGAGGACAAGGTTGAGATTATTTACTTAGTTATTAACTTAGAGTACTGTAACAGGAGGAAGAATTGTGATAAACTAAGGCGTCACCCACAAACAAGTGACTGAAATTAAATAACAACTAAACTAATCTTTTTGTATTTTTTTATTTTATAACACAAATATGGAGAAACTAGGCAATCTCTAGATCACCTAGGGCTGCAGACGATTCCCGGAATAGCAATGTAACACGTTAATCCTATTCTAGTTAAGCCGGGTAATAGTACTGACAGTCTCCTCTCGGTCTCATGTCGTTCTACGTCACGGTTTACTTGGTGTCCTGTCGGTCCACCTACATCTACCAGTCCGTTCTATTAGGCTAACGACAGTGCACAGAATGATGTCCTCTCAGACCACCACCACACGAACACATCACTATCTCCTACCGAATCTACCCACTAAGGCTAATCCTACACACTTCTGTTCTCAGTCTCCGTGATTAAGGATTGTTGTTCATATCTCATCACAACTAGGTCTAAGTCACTCTCATGCACTCGCTAGCTAATTAACAAGTCCGGTTAATTACTCCATTCTTGCTAAAGATTAAGAACAGCATATGAACAATTAGCTAAAACAAATATTAACTTTAAGCAAGATTACGATCTATGAATAAACCCTAAGTTCATGAATATCAATTCCTAACATAGTCGTGTCAATAGACTACACTCATTAACAACTTCATGAAATCAAACTTCATCCAATAGATCAAAATCCAAAAGCATGAGACAAGTCTAAAATCCGGAAAACATATTGTCTACATAAACCCTAGGCTTTCTAGAGAAGCCTAGCAAAACGTCTAGCTACTACTTGAAATACTAGCAAAGCAATGGATTTTCTCCATACAAGTGATTGAAAGAGGGAAGAAGAGATCAAACGCTAGAAATCGTGAAGATTTGAGCGATCCGGGCTCTTCCCCTTGCTTGAGGTTGCTCCCAATGGAGTCTCCTTGCTCTCCTCCTTCTTCTTGGCTCTCAATAGGCGTGAATGATGATTCTTTCCGTCCCTAGGTCGTCCTTACTTCATAACCCGCAGAAGTCTTCAGTAATTGCACAATAGCCCCCTGAAATATGCTTCTGACTTCAATAGGCCATATCTTTTTCGTCCGAACTCGGATTTAGATCAAAATAGTGCAGACTGGTCATCCAAGCTCCTCCAATTCGGCTTCTCTTGACTCCACTTGAGCTCCCGTTGTTTCCGAAGTTCGTTCCATGCCTCCTATCAACCGATTAGCATCCGCCCTGCCAAAACAACATGAACAAACATACCAAGCGATTATATTTGACAAATAACAATAAAATATGCATGGAAAACGCCCGGACTAACAATATAGCACATGGTAGCAACAAGTGATAAAACAACCTATAATCTCTAACATTGGGATCAAAACACTCTCCAAATACATATTATCATGTGGTAAATGCTAAATAATTATATCCCCTAAAAGGTGCTATCAGTAATGGTTGGGCATGGAGACAGACACGTCCGATGATTTAAATGGCGATGTGGCTATGGCAAGCCCGATAGTATTTTTCAATTGATCCAATGGAGGCGACTGTGGTGCAGTCCCGCGAATCATTATAAATGCGGTCAGCTGGAATATACGGGGGTTTTGAAACCTCCTTAATGTTCTAGAGCTCCGCAACCTCGTTTCAAGAAAGTCCCCCAATCTCGTCTATTTAATGAAGACATGCCTTACTCTGGTAGAATTTGAGAGAGTGAAATATCGTTTAAGTTTAAACTACGTCCTTTGTGCCTCTTGTGAAGGGTGAAGTGGTGGTCTAGCTCTTCTTTGGCATGTAGTACGGAGGTCACACTCATTAATCGTTTGAATTTCTCTATTAATTGCTTGATCTTTGATCCTAGTTTGCAGATTCAATGGCAGTTCACCAGATTTTATGGGGATTCTGACGGCAAAAAAAGGAGGAAGTCTTGGAAATTGTTGAGTGGGATTCGAAACCCTAACGGGATTCCTTGGTGTGTCATAGGTGATTTCAAAGCCCATGTATCAGCGGATGGAAGCAAGGGGGTAGACCATCAGATAGGAAACTTATGGTGGAGTTTAGGGCCACTCTTTCTTCAAACAAGCTGTTTGATCTTGCCTATGGTGGTTATAAGTATACTTGGATTAGCAAACCACAAAATGGCAGGCGTATCCGTGAACGCCTTGAGAGAGTGGTGGCTAACACTGTTTGGCTTGATCTCTTTTGAGGCTATGTGTCTTAGTCACGAGGAGGCCAAGTCGTTTATTCACAAAAATTGGGTTGATTTCCATGATATAGAGCTTAATCAGGAACTTGAAGCTACGGGTAAGCGTCTAAAGCAGTCGGAGGTTTTTGGTAGCGTGAAGAGGAAGATAGCCTACATCCGCGTAAGAATTCAGGAATTACAAGGTAACGATAACATTGATGATTTTTTTGGCAATATTTTTCAGCTAAAAGTATAGATAACACTCTTCTTGAAACTATGTGGCTTCAAAGATCTAGAGTCCTTTGGATGAAAGAAGGCGACCTCAATACTAGCTTCTTTCACCGAAAATCCTCACTTCAGAAAGCTCATAATCACATCGCTGGTCTTGAAGATTCGGGTTGTATTTGGCGTACTTTGCAGGAAGATATTGTGGCTATTCTTAATTCTCAAAGCTTGCAAAGTTTGGTCTATCTTCACCAAATAAATATGTATGCTAGGTAGTAAACCGGTATGGACCGAACAAATTCTCCTGAATGATGTAATGGGATCCTTAATTACGTTGCTTTGCATATATAGAAGTTGATCTCTTTCTCAAAAGAATAAGTCATTTGAGAACTGCACAACATTTCTCACATGATAGCCTACTTTCATTATCTTTTTTGTCAAATCAGTTTAATGCGTTTTTAATTCCATGTCCAAGTTCATAAATGCATGCCAGTCCAGTCCATATTCTAAAGTATCAATTGCAAATTTGTTATGATTGTATCAATTGATTTTTTTTTATAATGGTATAGCACATTTGGGTAAGTGCTAATTATCTCTTTCTGGAGAACTTTAACTATCTATAATCACGTAGTTAGTAGTATATTATCTAATTGAATCGCATACATGTAATATATAATATATATAAATCACTCACATAAATAAACAAATGATATGTATTCCTTTCGTCCATTTTATGTGTCACATTTGATATGTGTACGTATATTTGGGAAGCATTTTGAGTTGTAAAATAGTACGAAAATTTAGTAACGTTTTCATGTAGCAAATTATAGTCAGCTTACATGCAAATTTCCATTTATTATCAAAATTTTACTGCAATTTTTATCTAACTGGATAAATTACAGTTAAGTCACGTGTGATTTGGGCTCGATTTTTCTAACTAACTCGTGGTTAGAAAAATTACAATTAAGTTACATGTGATCTTTCTATACTTCAGAAAACTACCCCACCCCACCTCAACCGTTTAAAATTGAAACTCAACTTAGACCCAAATTAAATAATGACTAATATTTTTTTTCTAATGTTCTTTCTTCTTCTTTCGGATCTTCTTCTTCTTGTTGCGAATCCTCTTCTTCTTCTCTTACTTAACCCATCAACCAAACATGAGTTAACCCATCAAAATTGCATAATTATTTAGCGGCACACTCAAAATATCAATGAAGACAACTACTGACCGATCAGGAAAACTTGAATTTAACCCCACAATTAGAAGTTTAATAAGATTTGACAATAAATAATCAAAATCAACATATTCGAAATTAAAAATTGCAAATCACCCGGTTGACAAAATTGTAAAATGTAGAAACCAACTGACGGAACCCAAAAGGAACATATGATACTAATAAACGAGGAGAATGATCCAAAAAGTTAATGGACTTTTTCTTACGGTGGTGGTGGAAACGATGGAGCTTGGGGAGGGAAAGACGTTGAGAGAGAGATCAACTATGGCTTAATGTTATTATTCCAAACTCTTAGATCACTTTTCCAATGAGATTACATAATTCACAACTCTGATTACCAAATTCTTGCCGGTGGTTACCCAATTTGGTTATCACATGCAAGTTAGTAAAAGAGACAACTAAGGCGACGTCATTCCGATAAGCTTTTAGTTGCACGAAACCATTTAACAAATACGTTAGAGGCTGAGTTAGATAAGTGCATCGAGGATAGTTTTATTTTAAAGCAGTGTACTTAATTCTTTAGAATATCTCTCACCGGTTGTATATATTTGTTCATTCTCATATACAAAAATCTGATTATAATTTTATTAGAATCTTTTCTCTCACAGTAATTTCTCTTTTGGCTCGTTGATAAGTTATTGCTATATATTAGTAGTTCTCATGCATATTTGGGTTTCCACTACCAGATTCCGATCCTACTGAGCTCAACTTGGTAGTTTATATTCAATAAAATCTATGCTTTTTTAGTCTTTCTTGTTGCAGAGTTCAAATTTCTTGATAGTGGTATCAGAGCCTCGATCAAAGCCCAATGGAAGGATGGTGCGAGTAGATGAATTAGCTGCCAAGCTATATAAGACTGATTCAGTTGTGTGTGGGTTTGGTTGAATTTAAGAAGAGGTGAATGAACTTATCACTGATATATTGACATTATCAGAAGTTAAGTTGGAATTTTTTGTATATTTTTGCTCAATCTAGCGTGAGTAAGGGTAAAGAGAAGATCACGAACAATGTATCGGTGATTGGAGCTGACAACATTTCACAGACGGAACCCCCTCCTTACAACCACCCCCGCATTTATATCATCATCCCATAAACCCAACAAACCCTAATTCTTATCCCAAAACACAGAGTCTTCATCATGTAACCCCCACTCAACTCACACACCCAACCCCAGCAGCTCCTATGTGGCTATTCCTCCATATTAGAATCTAAACCCCGTGTACACGCCTCAATTGCATCATCCAAATTGAAAAATTACTTCCCTACGAAGACAACAACAATCGCTTCCACCACATATTATGAATTACCTTAACACGCAACAACCATCTCCTATTTATGTTTCATTGCACCACCACCCTCACAGCTCAGCCTATCAGTACAATACTACAATCCTCATCCAAGACGGAAACCCCGTGAGACATGTATTGACGGATGGTTTTCGAGTGTCTAGATAGAAATTTCAAAATTGAATGGTGAAGATGTTCATGGTTGGCTATAGCAGTGTAAAGTTTTTTTTTTAATCGGAAATGTCCCACAGAATAACAAGTTTTTGTTTGTTTTTGTGTATTTTTAAGGGCTTCCCTAAATTGTGGTTTAAGTCATTTATTCAATCTAATTGGTGTATCCCTTGGCAATTTTTGCATATGAATTGATTGTGAGGTTTAATGATTATGGGGTATCAATATTATTGGCTCTTTTAACAAAATCAAACTGAGTGGGATAGTGGCGGTGTATATGTTAAAGTCCGCAGAATTAATTTCCTTTGTAACGAACAAGGGATGACATATGTTGAGTGGAAAATAGTTTATTAACAACTTTATTAGTGGTCTCAAGGAGGAAATCCATGTGGATGTGCTAATACAAGTCCCTAATTATATCACTGACGCTATCAAGTTGTCAAAGATGTATGACTTGAATCTTGATTTAGCTGCAAAGAGACGAAAGCCCCAGAAGTGGAGCAATAATACCCCTACCCCAAACAGTCTCTCAATACACCAATTTCATTTCCATTAAGGAATCGTATCCAAAACAAAATGGTTTCCAAATAAAATACACCATAATGGTGAAAGTTGAAAAAGATAAGAACTTATGTTATTACTGTGATGAGGTCTATACCACATGGCACCAATCTAAGAAGAAACAAATGTTTATTATTGCAGGGAATAAACTTGAGATTGAGAATGAAGTAGAGCTTCTAGAGCACCAACAAGAGGAGCGGAGAATGACTAAAACCAAGTATGCACATAACACTAAATGCATTATCTGACAGCCCCACACATGAAACAATAATGGTTCAAGGTCAGGTTAACAAGAATCAGCTCACTATACTCATAGAACGTGGTAGCACACATAATTTCATGGATATTAAACAACTAAGAATCTTGGCTGTATTTTACAATACATTAAACCAATTTTGTGCTCATGGGAGCACATTGTTGAGTGTCAACAAATGTGCATCATTCAGCTAGAAAACTGATGGGCATCATTCACAACTGAGATGAGGAATCTGCTCGTTTGGGGTTGTGATACAGTACTTGGTACTCAATGATTGAAGAAAACCATTCTTTCTAACATGGGTTTAGAAAAATCTAGATGAAATTTTAGTATCAAGGCAATGATGTGGTATGTCAAGGAATCACACGCAAAGACCATACCCTATCCTTGAGAAGCATTAGTGTTCAAAGCTTTATCAAATACATATCCGCCCATTCCAATGCTTTTGAGGTTATTTGTGATCTCTCCAGCTAGCAGAAGAGCATCCCCCACACACACTCAGTTATGCAAACCTTACTGCAGCAATATAATAATGTATTTGTAAAGTCTAAACACCTACCTCCCAGAAAAGGAAATAATCATGCTATATCACTACAAACAAGTGCAGAGCCAGTGAGCGTCAAACCCTATAGGTATCCATATTTCTATAAGGTTTAGATTCAAAAGATGGTGACATGATTATTAAAAATGGAGTCATAAGACACATTGCTAGTCCATTTCCTCACTAGTGTTGCTAGTTATAAAGAAGGATTGAGGACATGAACTTTGTGTGGGTTACAATGTGCTGGACTTGAAGACAATTAAAGGGTAAATACATGATAGTTAGAAATGGAGTCATAAGGCCTATTTGTATTTTTCAGCGTTAAACAAAGTTTTAGGGTAATTGACACAAATCCTACCTACAAAATGTGTTTTGGGACACATAACTCTTTACATTTTTAGACTCCCACTACACCCCCCCCCCCCCCCCCCCCCGGTAATATTCATAAGTGGGACACTTAACCCCATATCGATAACATGGATTAAATTTCTAACAGAAATTTATCACGTGCTAGCTCTACAGACGAAGAAAAAGTTGTTGGATTGGAATGCTTTTTGTATTGGATTATTTGGATTTGACATTTATGAGAATGGGATTGGGTAATATTTTTGCATTATATTATTATGCATAGTTGTCTATTATTCAACATAGTATAAGATCTACTGTGTAGAGTCTACCTTACACACATAAGATCATCTATTCGGTTCTTGTGGAATGAAAAATATGAGCTCACAATCTAGATGGAATTAGACAAACCATTTGTACGATTGTAGCACATTGTTTTAGTAGGTGTGTCTTAGCTCTAAGAAATTGTATTGTTCATACTATAGTTTCAACTCAATGTGCTAGTATACGTTCTGTATATTGAACATAATCATGTTGAGATCATTGTATTTGTACTGACATAACAAGACAAGCTGCGTCTCATGGTTATTATGATTACTTATGTTCTTAATCCTCCGATAGTCAATGTGCACATGTATTTAGTAGTTACTGCTTTGGCAAGTCAAGTGAGTGAGATTTCTATGGAGTCAATAACCTCAATGAGTTGGATGATACTATTGAGTCCATAGTGTAAATAGATGTATCGAAAGAAGCCACGTCCCGGTTATGGGATTGATGACATCCACTTAATGAAACTTATAAGTTTTGATTGTATCAAATTCTGCATGTAGATTACTTGGTAATCTCGACATGTCAAATAAGTTAAGTGGTGAGGATCAAGGAATTAGGAAGATGTAAATTAAATGAATTAGTCTAGAATTAATTAAATCGACAGATATCTGTAATCTTAACATGGGGAGATAATAAGTATTTAATAACAATAGCTCAAATATTATTTTTTAGAATACGAACAAGATTGAAATAATAAATATTTAGTGGTTCTAACTGTTATTAGTTTTATTTGGGATAGGTTTGGATGAAACTATAAGTCCTAATAAAGTTGGGAGTCTGATTCATATTTTCTCCTCCAGGTCCCCCACGTAGCCTATAAGTGGCCTTAGTCTTCAGAATTTCGAATACTTCAGATACACACTGAAATCTATGGTTTTGAGAGTGAGAGTAATACATCTTGAAGCCAAGAAGTATTCTGGAAGTAGCAAGCCTACACTTACAACTAGGAGGAACTTCAGGAATACGAGAGAAGATCCGGAGTGATTCAGACATACATCAGCTAGCTTGGACGCATGTTTAAACCCGAATTTTGCCTAGTAGGGATTATAATGTTCATGTTGATAATGAATGTTAATTCGTATAGCAAATATGCAGTCGATCTGGTCTTGGGATTAGCCTCCCTTCAAAAGTAACTTCAAGGACCATCATGTGATTAGGACGCGGTCAATCTCCGTTAAAAATGTAACCCCCATTGTCAAATTGAGGTTTTGTGTACCACGGACGTATGTTGCAGGAGTTATAGAAATTGAAAGTGCAGGGGATTTTGTCTCTCAAAATGCATTTTGCAGGTACGTGTAGTGTCTATTACTAAGTTTTTAAATGTCATAAAAACAAACTATATTCAATGATTTACCTTTTTATTTTTAAATCTTATCCATTTTCATTTATCATCTCGCGCAATAAGTTTATAATGGGTGTAAAATCATAATAAGATAGAAGCATAGCTTGATGTTAAAAATGCTGTTAATATATATTGACGATCAATCTTTATCAGACGATTCATTCGATGCTCTCGACCTTCACTGCCTACTGACAACAAACTCACATTTCTGCTTCCAACAGTATTAGCAACGAGGGAGATGAATGTTAGTATTGCTCATTCTCTGTTTGCAAATATTGTGAATCATGAAGGTTAATAAGGAATCTAATAGACCCAGTGAAATGTAACATTGCACATATGAGGCACAACATCGTTCTTAGGCAAAATAAAGTTGCCCGTGAGGGAAGTGAATACCCACGTAGGTAAAAAAAACACAACACTTAGGAGCTAGAAACCATACTGAAGTATACTACACAAAGATTAAGTTGAAACTAACTTACTAGATGTGTCCAAGAGCCAATGCAAACATGATTTCAAATCAAAAGGAACATACAGAATCAAGGAAATAACGAACTCGTCGCCGGCGGCGACAAAGTCATGAAGATAGATTCTGAAATCTGAAAGAGTAACCACTCATTTTTTAAAAACTTTGTAGAGACGAGAGATTGATAAACACGCTCTTCATAGTAATATAAAATATGTTATACAAAGTCACAATAATAATAGGAAGTTGGCGAAAACTTTGAATTACAAACAAATCTTAGAATCTCTTATCACAAATAAATTTTGTATCAGGCCACGATTACCCTATCCTTGAGAAACATTAGCGTTCAAAGCTTTGTCAAATACATCTCCGCTCATTTCAATGCTTTCGGAGTTATTTGTGATCTCTCCAGCTAGCAGAAGAGCACCCCCACGCACACTCAGGTATCCAACCTTACTGCAGCAATATAATGATGTATTTGCAAAGCCTAAACACCTACCTCCCAGGAAAGGACATAATCATGCTATATCACTACAAACAAGTGCAAAGCCAGTGAGCGTCAAACCCTATAGGTATCCGTATTTCTAGAACATTGAGATTCAAAAGATGGTGACATGGTTGTTAAAAATTGAGTCATAAGGCACATTGCTAGTCCATTTCCTCACCAGTGTTGCTAGTTATAAAGAAGGATCGAGGACTGTAATTTTGTGTGGGTTACAAAGTGCTGGATATGAAGACAATTAAAAATAAATACATGATTGCTAAAAATGGAGTCATAAGGCACATTAGTATTTTCCAGCGTTAAACAAAGTTTTAGGGTAATTGACACTAAACCTACCTACAAAATGTGTTTTTGGACAGAAAACTCTCTACATTTTTAATCTCCCACTACACCCCCCCTAATATTCATACGTGGGACGCTTAACCCCATATCGATAACAAGGATTAAATTTTTAACAAAAATTCGTCACGTGCTGGCTCTACAGACGAAGGAAAAGTTGTTGGGATGCTTTTTGTATTGGATTATTTGAACCTGACATTTATGAGAATGAGTTTGGGTAATATTTTTTCATTATATTATTATGCATAGTTGTCTATTATTCAACATAGTATAAGATCTGGTGTGTAGAGTCTATCTTACACACAAAAGAACATATATTCGGTTCTTATGATATGAAAATTATGATCTCACAATCTAGATGGAATTAGACAAACCATGGTACGATTGTAGCATATTATTTTAGTATGTGTGTTTTAGCTACAAGAAATGGTATAGCTCATACTATAGTTTCAACTCAACGTGCTAGTGTAATTTGTGTATATTGAACATAACGAGGTTGAGATCATTGTCTTTGTACAGACATAACAAGACACGCTGTGTCTCATGGTTATTATGATTACTTATGCTCTTAATCCTTAGATCGTCAACGTGCACATGTATTTTGTGGTTACTGCTTTGACAAGTCAAGTGAGTGAGATTTCTATGGAGTCAATAACCTCAATGAATTGGGTGATGCTATTGATTCCATAGTATAAATTGATGTATCGAAAGAATCCACGTCCCGATTATGGGATTGATGACATCCCCTAAACGAAACTTAAAAGTTTTGATTATATCAAATCATGCAGGTAGATTACTTGGTAATCTGGACATGTCAAATAAGTTAAGTGGTGAGGATCAAAGAATTAGGAAGATGTCTGTAATCTTAACATGGGGAGATAATAAGTATTTAATAACAATAGCTGGAAATATTACTTTTGAGAATACGGATAATAGTGCAATAATAATTATTTAGTGGTGCTATCTTTATTAATTTTGTTTTGGCTAGGTTTGGGTGAAACTAGAAGTCCTAATAAAGTTGGGAGCTTGATTCATATTTTCTCTTCAGATACCTCCCGTAGCCTATATAAGTTGCCTTAGTCTACAGAATATTGTATGCTTCAGATACACACTGAAATCTAGGGTTTTGAGAGTGAGAGCAATACGTCTGGAGGCCAAGAAGTATTCTGGAAGTAGCAAGCCCACACTTGAAACCAGAAGGAACTTCAGATATACGAGAGAAGATCCAAAGTATTCAGACCAACATCAGCTAGCTTGGACGCATATATAAACACGAATTTCGCCCAGTAGGGATTACAATTTTCAAGTTGACAATGAATTTTAATCCGCATAGCAAACATGCAGTTGACCTGATCTTGGGATTAGCCACCCTTCAAAGTAACTTCAAGGACCATCACGTGATTAGGACGTGGTCAATCTCCGTTAAAATTTAACTCCCATTGTCAAATTGAGATTATGTGTCCCACAGATATATGTGGAGGAGTTATAGAAATTGAAAGTGTTGGGGATTTTGTATCTCAAAATGCATTTTGCAGGTACATGTAGTGTTTATTACCCAAGTTTTTAAATATCTTAAAAACACATTTTACTCAATGGTGTACCTTTTTTATTTTTAAATCTTATCCATATTCATTTATCATCTCGAGCAATAAATTTATAATGGGTGTAAAATCATAAAAAGATAGAAGCATAACATAATAAATATATATCTTGATGTTAATACATGCTATTAATATATGGACGATCAATCTTTATCAAACGATTCATTCGATGTTCTCGTCCTTCACCGCCTACTGACAACAAACTCATCTTTTTGCCTTCAACAGTGGAGCAACGAGGGAGATGAATGTTAGTATTGCTCACTCTCAGTTTGCAAATATTGTGAACCACGAAAGGGTTATAAGGAATCTACTAGACCAAGTGAAATGTAACATTGCACATATGAGGCAGGACTTCGTGCTTAGGCAAAATAAAGTTGTACGTGGGGGAAGTGAATACCCATGCAGGTAAAAAAACACAACACTCAGGCGCTAAAAATCAAACTGAAGTATATTACACAATAATTAAGTTGAAACCAACTTACCAGAGTTTGTAGATGTATCCAAGCGCCAATACAAACATGATTTCAAATCAAAAGGAACATACATAATCAAGGAAATAAAGAACTCGTCGCCGGCAGCGACGAAGTTTTGAAGATGAATAATAAAATCTGAAAGAGTAACCACTCATTATTTAAAAACTTTATAGAGACGAGTGATTGATAACGCGATCTTCATAGTAATATGTTACACAAAGTCACAAGAATAGTAGGATGTCGTCGAAAATTTAGAATTACAAACAAATCTTAGAATTTCTTATCACAAATAAATTTTGTATCAGGCCACAGTTACATAGTACACTTTACTAACAAAGCCTCACCCAAATGATGATGAGTAAAGGTGAATCTATCTATTTATACAAAACAAACATTAAGAGCCTTTCTTTCCATCTTTCTATTGTAGGAAAAAAATAAATAGAAGAGGTTAGTGGGGGACCAAACGGGTATTAACTACGGCAACAAAGGTTAAATCCGATTTTTAACTGACCTGACACAATCAGATTACTTGAAACCCAAAAAAGGAAGAAACTAGATCCGGTGAAACTGAAGCGCATGCCCTAATCTAAAAACCCATAAAGTACCCTTTTGGACAATCTTATCCCCCAACTTTGTACATGCATTCACAACACTCCCCCAATCACACCAAGCCCTAATCAACCCACAACTAGGACTCTCGCAACCTCTCATCACCGGTCAACTCTCCCTCATAGCAACCGGTTAACCGGCTTGAACTGAACAAATATTTATTTATTTATTTATTTATTTATTTATTTATTTTAATTTTATTTCTCTCTCCACAAACCTTATTCCTCTTCTTCTTCTCTTGTGTAATTTCTTTCTTTCTCTGCGTTCTTTCTTTCTTTCTAGTGTTGTTTATATATCAACACAACACATTCCAAAATCTCTCTCGTCTCTCTCTCTCTCTCTCTCTCTCTCTCTCTGTGAGGTAGTGTTCAGTTATCGTCTTCGTCTCTCTCTCTGGTTTCGTAATCGGAGAGACTGATGCAGGAACAGAGCAGGAGCTAATTCAATTTTTGATTTTCAAGAGGAAAAAATAAAGCTTTTTTTTGTTTTTTTTTTCTGGTGTTGTTGTATACATCGTGAGGATTACAAGCTTTTGTCGCCGCCGACGTGAAGATCTCCGGCGACTTGCGGCTAATTTATGCTCCCGGCGACGAGGAGTTGTAATCCGTGTAAATGTTCCTTCCTTTATCTTCAAGTAACTGTGGAAATTTGGTGGTGATCTGGTTCTGAGTTTTGAATTTTATAGTTATCGGCTTGGATGATTTGCAGATCTGGCTTGTATTTGTTGCTGCTTTGGCTGGATTGTTGCTTGATCGGAGCAAAGCATGGGTTTTTGAAGGCTTAGGAAGATGAAGAGAGGGAGAGATGATGTGTACATGAGTTCTCAACTCAAACGCCCCCTTGTCTCCTCTCGCGCCGAGTGGTTAGTCTCATCTCTCTATCCTCCTCCATTTAGGTCTTTTCATTTGAGATTGTAATCTGTGAATTTGATGTTTAATTTCTGTTTGGCGACAAAAAAGATTAATCTTTTTCTAATTAATTAAGGTCTTAATCGTGATTTGTTTCTAATCTCGCTAGGGTTTTTTTCTCTGAAAAGTTGGAGTAGACCTGCGCTTGGTTAAATTGGTTGGATTGTGATTTGGTTACTGAGAAATTGACTAAAAGTTGTTTCTAGCTTTACGTGTCGGTCTAACCATGTAGATGTAAACAAAATCGGGGTTTTCCTTATCCTGTTTACTGAGCCTCTTAATGAATGAATTTCGGTTATTGAACTCTGTTAAACCCTATCTACTACTACTATCGGATTCAGTCACCACTTGATTGAATGATTTTTTTTTCTGCCCTGGGTTAAATTGGTTGGATTTTGATTTGGTTACTGAGAAATTGACTAAAGTTACGTGTCGGTTTAACCATAGATGTAAACAAAATCGGGGTTTTCCTTATCCTGTTTACTGAACCTCTTAATGAATGAATTTCGGTTATTGAACTCTGTTAAACCCTATCTACTATCGGATTCAGTCACCACTTGATTGAATGATTTTGTTTGTGGTGAAGCTCTACGCAACCTCAGATGATGAGTGGAGGGAGCACGCAGAAACTCACCACGAATGATGCCCTGGCGTACCTCAAGGCGGTGAAGGATATGTTTCAAGATAGAAAGGATAAATATGATGAGTTCCTTGATGTCATGAAAGATTTCAAGGCTCAAAGGTTTCCATCTAGTGCTCTGCCTTATCATGCTTTGCTTGCGTAGTTTCAATTGAGTTTATCTTCACTGATTCCTTATTATGTGTTCATTCTTGTTTGTAGAGTCGACACAGCTGGGGTCATAACAAGAGTGAAGGAGTTATTTAAAGGTCACCGGGACCTAATTTTGGGTTTCAATACTTTTTTGCCAAAGGGCTATGAAATCACCCTTCCTCCGGATGATGAACCACCTTCGGTTAAGAAGCCTGTTGAATTTGAAGAAGCAATCAGCTTTGTGAATAAAATCAAGGTAAAAACTAAAACAAACATGCTCCAAATAAGATGCAAGTTGACCAACCAATGAAAGAAATTCTGAAGTTAATCTACTTTTGCATCAATTGGTTTGGTTGTGCCTCACTCGCAGACGAGGTTTCAAGGTGATGACGTGTATAAAGCTTTCCTAGACATTTTGAACATGTACCGCAAGGAGAATAAATCCATCAAAGAGGTCTACCGTGAGGTGTGTTCCTTGTCATCAGTTCTCAGTTGCCATTTTTATGTCACCATGGAGGTTCACATTCTTTTGGCTTTCAGATTAATGTTATTAAGAATCGCCAATCTGCAGGTTGCTGCTCTTTTCCAGGATCATCCTGACCTACTGGTGGAGTTCACTCATTTTCTGCCAGATAATTCAGCAGCAGCATCTATTGCTCCTATCTTTGGGAGGTCGCCTTTGCCTCCTCCAAGACATATGGTATTCTCTCTCTCTCTCTCTCTCTCTCCAATTAGTAATTAACATCTGATCATGAACATTCTTTCAGAAGCCTTTGGTTTCACATGCTGATCGTGACCTCAGTGTTGACCGGCCTGATCTGGATAATGATAAGACACTTCTGAGACCTGATAAAGAGCAGCGGAGGCGTGGTGATAAAGATAAGGAGAGAAGAGAAGAAAAAGAGTTCAGGGAAAGGGAACGCGATGATAGGGACTTTGAACATGATGGAATGGACCATTACCCTCGAAAAAGGAGACCTGGTGGTGGAGTTGAGGAATCTGCTGCTGACCAAATGCACCAGAGTGGGGAAAGTACAGAAAATTTTGGTCTGCGGCATCAAGCCTCTTATGATGACAAAGCTGCAATAAAAAGTGAGTAATTGCCTAGCTCGTGGTAGTTTTATGACCTTTTCCCCTACATAAAAAATAAGTTGTGCAATATTCACAGGAAATGATAATGGTGATGTTAATCCTTCCCTGGAGACATCAGACTATCATGGTGGCTCAATTTTTTATGCATTTCTCTAAAATACATACCGTTGGAGTATGGCCCTATATGATTTTGGCAGAGTAACAACAGAATATTTTACTCGTAAATCACTTGCTGCTGCATTTTTTTTTTCACTTCACTGACCTGCTATTGTACCTATTCATCAGAGAGAAATTTGGTTCTAGTGTATGCATATGATACTTAATGCTTCATCGTGGTTTCTTGTTCACAGATATACCTCCTTACCCTGTAACTTTTATATTTACATCTATATAGATTATATAATACATTCTTGATCAACTTTTCTTCCGTTAATTTTTATGTTTAGTTGCACCCGTAATGACATGCCATCATTTCAGGTATGTACAGCCAAGAGTTTGCCTTCTGTGAGAGAGTAAAGGAAAGAGTTCGCAGCTCTGGAGTTTATCAGGAATTTCTGAAGTGCCTTCATATATATAGCAAGGAAATTATCACGAGATCAGAATTACGAAATCTAGTATGTTATTTTGTTTTCCCATTATGCAACTTGTGTTTTTTCCTCTATCACAGTTTGGTCTTCATATTTGACTTTATGTAGCAGTTTAGAAGTACTGATGTTCAAGCTAAAAAACATTTACTTCAAATTTTCATGTCAGTATATATATTAATGAGTGATTCCTGTAGCTTGAACTGTAAAAATGTCAGCTGTATGTGTGAGAAATGGAGTTTCGGTATGGAAATGAGGTTTTATGGCGCACAAATAACACCATGAGGCAGTTATTCTCCCAAATCTCTACAACAACGGATTAATTTGCCATGTGCTCAAAGGATCCCCGAGTGAACTTAAATGCTAAAACCAATAATAGTGCAGATAAAGCCCTTCATTATGCTTTCATGCAAATTGTATCAACAATTCATTCCTTTTGCATCCAAGGAGTATGGACTGACTTTCGATTTTACCCTAGTCTTGTACCTCTTCACCAGCAGACTGACCCCATGCATAAGTTATGTAACCTTATATGTAACTGATATTCACACACCTTCATAATGCGCCCCTTGTACTCAGCACACTTCAATGCAGACTGAGTTATAGAATCTCATAGACAACATCCATTCATCCCTGGCTAGCTGTTATCACCAACTCGCATCTGGATCCTCCTGCTGGAACCTTGGTTTGATCCTCACCTCCTTCAACCTCACAGAACAAAATGTTTAGCCAAACACGACATATATTATTAAATGCTATTATTAAGTTTGCAAGAAAATGATCTGCTGTTTTCTACGACTCTTCAATCTGATCGTACAATCACTGAAATGCAACTTAGATGTAACTTGCAAATACCTTCATATGTATTATGTAGTATACATAATGCAATGTTTGTGTTTCAGCGCATTGGTAGGTACTTTTTAAATCAAGTTGTATTATCGTATGACGGGGATTGACTTGTATTAATATGCCAAAATCCACTTGTTTTTGCTTGTAACTCATTCTTAGTTGAAATGCGGAAGCCGTTGTTAATCCAGTTGAGGTTGTGAAGACCAAGATACCAGGATTTTTGACCTAATTTGACTTACTTCTGATGAATAACAAATTGTGAGTGATAACTGTGACTTTTTGTAGCTTGAAAAAGAATAGGTCACCCAAATCTGTTGGTACCTGATACAGTTAAAGTAAAAAAATGAATCAGATTTGAAGCACGAAAGTGATTTACTGTTTGTGACTTCTGATAGCTTGAAGAATAATAGGTCACCCAAATTTATTGGTGATTGATACTTTTAAAGTAAAATGAATCGGAATTGAGCCACAATAACGATTAACTAAAAGAACTGTAAAGTACGGATGGTCAAACGAAGGCACACTGGCCCTAGTCAATGATAAATCTAAACTAAACAGATGAACCAGTTTTGAACTAAAAAAGTGTCTTGAACTTCATTGAGTACCTTTTGAGAAATCAGAAGGAACAAAAAAGAAAGAATCATAATGATAGTTTGTTCAAATTTCTTTGTAGGTTTTACAATGAGATATAATGAGCAGCATGATTTTTCAGTGCTGAAAAGAAAAAGAGTAGGATAATATGCTCTGAACTTAACACGAGATCATGGGTTGTTGTATGTTGCAAAACATAATGGTCAAATTAGTTATTTATCTGCAAGTATGCAAATGAGTATTGTAAGTAAAGGGGTAATTTACATTAACCATAAAACTGACACTTCAAAAATTGGTGACACTAAACTTGGATGTTCAACAATTGTATATGTGCGTGTTGAAATGATAGTTATGCATTTATACCTGCAAAGGATTTGGAGAAATGGGGAAGCAAGAGTAGAGAAGCCATATTGCTTAGCGCACTCATCATCATCCACCTGATAGAGAAGGGCTGCAGTCACTGTCACGCTTCATTAAACTGAATTGGTGGCTGCAATCAACATTTTTTTGTCACGTTGAAACTAGTTAAAGAACCTTTCCTATTGCAATTTTGCTGTAAGAGAAATCATACAATTAACTATGTATTCTTCTATCAAAAACTACTGTCTGAAATTATAAATGTGAGAAAATAGATAAAAGATAATAAAGAAAAATAATAGAGACTATTTTTATTATATATTGTGAGATAATGGGACATATAATGAGAAATGGTGCTGTCAAATAAAGAGATGAAATCATTGGATGGGGGTGCATCCACAAATTGAGCGTTGGGAGTGGTTAAGAGTTGTGAGTTTTGTTATGAACATGATCCCAGGGCTGTTGATGAAAAGATCGAAGCTTAAAATGAAAATTGAACTACCAATGTATCTCTTATTCCTTTTAGTATAAGGTTGGATAACTTGTTATTTATGTTTGATTGCAATATGGATTATCTATTTGAGTTCATAATAATAATGGAATCTTTGCCTAACCTTTCAAAAACGGTAATGGTATCTTTTGCCTATGTCAGGTCAGCGAAGTACTTGGGAGATATCCAGACTTGATTGAGGGCTTCAATGATTTTTTGGCACGCTGTGAAAAGATGGGTAATGGTTATTCACTACCGTTATTTTTTATATTTTGCTGTGTATTACATATCTTCATCTGTGGGGACTGTTTCTAATAAGATGTTTCCTGCAGATGGTTTTCTTGCTGTTGCTGGTGTTATGAGTAAAAGTAAGTTGATCTTGTAATTTACACTATTCCATCAGAGTAATGCTTTTTATGACTGATCTGCATGATCCTCATATACTCTTCATGACTATAATCTTACCTGGTATTCTGAATTTGAACTCTTTAAGTTGCCAGATGTCAAGTCAAGTTCTTTTGCAATTTTAAAGGCTTTCATATCAATAAATAAACTATATTGTTTGAGACAAATGGCACTTAACCTACTTGCACTATGGTACTTGTAACACTAAATTTCTCTCATTTTCAATTTACCCTAAAACCACCCCTACACTATTCCTATTAGGGACAAAGAACTCAATCACCTAACACTGCCTAAATTATTGGACGGAATAAGGTGCAGAAAACTCATTTCCCACTCACCCTCTCGGCCAAGGACTTTATTTCTTGAAACCTTTGATGATCCAGTAATTTATAGGTGACGTGACATTCTTCGTCAGGGTTTTCTTCTGAAATTGTAAAGTTGAAGTCATATGGTTGTATATAGCTCAGTCTCATCGCTTCACATGCATTTTCATAACAGGCAAAAACACATCAAGATAAACTAAAATGCTGATGGTTGATTCTCTTAAATTTTGAACTTCAGGTTCCAAGATTTAATCAATCAGAATACCTACCTCGATTTCAAACTGTTGCTGTTCCGTTCAATTTTATTTTCTTTGTTTGCTCTCTTTTGGGTCCCTTGAAAACAAACTAACCGTAGACCATAAATTAAGCATTCTAGTAGACAGAGCAAGATTGTACCGATAGAGAGAACAGAACCAGAATCATATATGATCATAAATTAAAGTTTCTGAAAATTGACCAGTTTAAGAGTTAGATGTCGAATTCTATGTAAATCATTCTAAATTCAATTCAAATTTTATATTGACAGAGAGAACCAGAATCAATCAATCATCCTTTTAACAAGCTAAAAGAAACCCAATTTAGCTCTTGAATCTACGGAGAGAGACGAACCAGTTTGCGAGTTTTGAATCTGCAGAGAAACCCATTGAAGCTTTCACTGTCGAGTGAAACCAGATCTCAACAACAGGAGTCCAGGATCTAAATCGAGTGAAACCAGATCTCGGCCAAACAGCACCAGACAAGAGACAACAACTTAATCACCGTTGACCACCAAAACGACCCAGACTCTCCACTCGAACAAAGGCCCTAAAATGTTGCTCCTCTCTGTCTTCGCCTCTGTCCATCACTGAAACCCAGCAGCCATGAATCAGCCCTCAGATCGACAGAGAGAGAGAGAGCGAGATTGGCTTTCGGTCTGCGATTGAGGTGCGAGAGAGGGAGTGAGGGAGAACAGGGAGAGATTAGGACAGAGAGAGAGAGAGAGGGAGGGAGTATGTTGTGTTACAGCCCCGGGTGGAAAGGGGAAAAGAAGGGTGGTGAATGACCCCATTAAATGATGTGTTTTCGTTGATTTAATTCACGGAGTTAGCCAATTGGGGTTAATTGTTCCCAATTTGGGGGTTTTCAGGGTACATTGACAGGGTAGGAAGGTTAGTGTAACACGCGGTATAATGTAGATAGATTGAATGCCAGATGTCCCGTTGTTTATGGAAATGTCTAATTAGTGATATGATTTATTGTAGAGTCCTTGTGGATTGATGGAAAGAGGGAAGAGAAAGATAAAGAGAGAGCTTCTGAAAATCGAGATCGGGATCGGATCGGAGGTTCTAGTACTAGAGACGCAGCTGGCCATAGATCGTCTCTATCTTCAAGCAAGGACAAGTACATGGCTAAACCAATTCAAGAACTTGATCTCTCCAACTGTGATCAATGCACTCCAAGTTACCGACTTCTACCAAAGAATGTAAGCATCCTTTCATTAGATCTTTGAAGGTTGAGTGTATTCCTGTTATTGAGTTTTTTTAAAATATACTAAATTGTTGTTTTCTTTAATGAAGTACCAAATTCCTTCGACAAGTCACAGAACAAAGATTGGAGCTGCAGTATTGAACGATTATTGGGTATCTGTTACTTCTGGTAGTGAGGATTATTCTTTTAAGCACATGCGTAAGAACCAGTACGAAGAAAGTTTGTTTCGGTGTGAAGATGACAGGTTTGGAATGAAATTCAAATGATAAATTCCTAGCTTTGTTATCTGTCTCGTGTTATATTTCAGATTTAGGTTTATTTCCTTGACTGCCAATCTGCTGACCTAATTTTGCTATGCTTATGGTTTTGGTTTGAATTGAGTTCATACTAATTTGTACTTCCTCCGTATCCTTTCTTGCTCTACGTTTTCCTTTTTGGGACGCATTTTCTGTTTCTCTACATTTCCCTTTTAGTGACCTTTTTGCGGTTAGATGACACATTTGCCCCTAAAAATATACCCCCCAACATTAATTGGGTGAACTCCACCACACAAGTATGTGTGTGAGCGAGGGACAGAAAGGTAAAAGGCACAGTTTTCTTAATCCATGCGCCTATTCTCTCTGATGAGAAAGAAGCGATGCGGAGGAAGTAGCAACTCGCAAGTCCACGGGTTTATTACTTCTGCCTTTTTTCTTTTTTGAACCATTCAAGTGATTTTTAAATATAGCTGTCAGATCTGCGATTAGACTCAGTTTGGTTCACTCTTGAAGCCATTGGGGACTCCAAGTATCTCTTTACCTCAAAATATGTCAACATTACATTCTCGTTTCCAGATCCGAATTCTGATTCAGATAATCCATAATTGGTTTAATTAATTGATCTTGCTAATAGAACCCATCCAGACGCCACTTATGTCCCTCTTTTCTTTCTCCCCTCACCTTTCCTTGCTCCGAGAAGAAGTTGTGATCACGTAGATGTTACCAGACAGATTTTATTGTATTGATTTGGTTATTAAGAAAATAGAAAATGCAAATTTGAGGAAAAATAATATGGTTCTCCGAAGATGGAAACACTTTGAAGGGTAAATGTGATGGTATAATTTTCTCTTTATAAAATGTAGCTATGTATCCCTTTCACATACTGAAGCGGATGGTATATGTTATGTAATCTATTTTTGAAGTTGCAATTGGACCATTATGATTAGCAATGCAATTGGGATGTAGTAAATTGGAGTATCTATTTACTTACAGTATCTGGATTTGACGATGGTGATTTCAATGTATTTCCTAATTTGTTTTGGGGAATTTGATCTGATGATGCTATATCTGTTTATCACTGCAGGTTTGAACTGGATATGTTATTAGAGTCAGTTAATGTCACAACTAAGCGCGTAGAAGAGCTATTGGACAAGATCAATGATAATACAATCAAAACAGACAGCTCTATTCGTATTGAGGACCACTTCACAGGTAACAGAGCTCTTATGATTGACTAATGAGTTTGAACGAGTGTTTTAGCTGTCATTTTCACTGCTTCTCTTTTCTGTGCTAGCTCTAAATCTCAGGTGTATTGAACGCTTATATGGTGACCATGGACTCGATGTGATGGATGTACTGAAGAAGAATGGGCCTCTTGCGCTGCCGGTTATATTAACTCGCTTGAAACAAAAACAGGAGGAATGGGCAAGGTGTCGTGCCGATTTTAACAAAGTTTGGGCAGAAATCTATGCGAAGAACTATCATAAATCTCTAGATCACCGTAGCTTTTACTTCAAGCAACAAGATACAAAGAGTTTGAGCACGAAAGGTAACTTGAAGTAATGTTGATATTCTTATTATTTCTTTTTGCACTAATGGGGACACATTTTCTTACCATATGCATATGAAAACTTTTCCACAATCAGCTTCATTTCACAGTGGTGGAATACGATCGTCATTCTGTTTTACCTGAAAATCTTTTGGTGGAGACTTGAGGACTCAGTTCCTACAAAATAAAATAGTGGATTCTGCTGGGTATGTTAATTGGAATGGATTATGGGGTGTTGCTGCAACACATTTGGTATAAAAAACGATACGAAAGGATAAGCTTGTAACTGAAACTATTTTCTTTTGTAAGATTTGATTTATAATATTGCTAATGGCCTTTATGTAGATTTTAGTGCAAGTTTATAGCCTCAAGTCTCTGATCCTGTGGACAAAACTTAATGGTGTAAAGAGATTGAACATACACTTGTATTCTGGTGTCTAGTGAGGCAGCAGTAATTCTCGTATAGGAAGTTCATTTGGGTGAGATTGGAGTTTACTGGCATAGGCACTATCTAGTAGCATTTTTTGCATATGGTTTTCAATTCATGTAACACTTAAGTACCCTTTAGAAATCTCAGATGATTGCATTAAGACTTTAATATGTTATTACTATTGGTGATGTGTCTGCATACTTGAAGAGGACTAATAGTGCCAACTTAATTCATATACAAGGAAGAGATACCTATCATTTTTCAGATTCGCATCTTACGCTTGAGATTCGCAACTATTGTGAGAATGCTTCCTTTTTCAGTACGAAAATGCTTCTTTTGCTCTTATGAAAAATGTATTTTAGGAACTCCGTTGAGTTTGCATCTGCTGTGCTTTCTTTCATATGTAATGCAATAGGACTTCGTTTCTCATTCCATCTATGATCCTATTAGAATAGCGTCATCCAATTGTATTTTCCTGGACTTGATAACTAGCTTAAGTTACCGAAAGACCACAAATGTCCAGTGGATACATCAAAGTAAGACCATTGAAATGTCTCAATGAACTTGTTTATTATCCATTTTCATGCTAATGTAAAATGTTGACTAGTTCAAAAGAAGTGTTTTACACAATGAACTTATAGATTACCATGTGGATTAGTCTGAGATTATGGATCTCATTTCGTTTTTCTTTTAATTATCATTTTACAGCGTTATTGGCGGAGATTAAAGAAATGAGTGAAAAGAAGCGAAAAGAGGATGATGTTCTGCTTGCCATTGCTGCTGGAGGCAGACGACCTATTATTCCTCATCTAGAATTTGAATATCCTGATTCAGATATCCATGAAGACCTGTACCAGCTCATCAAATATTCTTGCGGCGAAGTTTGTACAACTGAACAGTTGGATAAAGTTATGAAGATTTGGACAACCTTCCTAGAACCTATTCTTGGCATTCCAGGTAGGCCTCTGGTAGCAGAGGATACTGAAGATGTGATGACTATTAAGGATTCACGAAATTGTGCTGCAAATGTTGGAGAAAGTGGCGGCAGTCCAGTGGGTGGTAGAACTGTCGTTACTACCAAGGAATCAAATCCTTCGAAAAATGGAGAGGAACAATCGAGTTCCTCTGGGTTTTTTAATAATGACAACGGAGTTAAAGATAATGGTAGGCATGATATAAATCATACTCCAAACAAGCGAGATGCTCTGGGGAACACTCCTCCATTTGAAAATGGTCCAAGTGTTTCTACGAAGGCTAATGAAACAACACCTGGAATAGGTCGGCAAATTACATCGAAAGAACAGTTGGCTAGCCCGAGTAAACTCTTGCCTGTTGAAACAGATGAGTCTCAGGGGAAAACAAACACCGTAAACCCAACAGGTTTGCATAATGTTTTTGATGTTCCAAAAGTGTTATTCTCTCAATTTGCTTCAATATGGCCACTTATTCTTTCAATATATTTGTCTCTTTTATTCGATGATACTAAGATGCAATTTTATTGCAAGGGGTCTCAGCCACTCCTACCAGACGCATTATTGCTGCTGTTGATGCTACGCTTGAAGTGAGGCATGGTAATGAAGTTTTGCCTTCATCAGAGGTAATGTTGAAGCTTCTACGAATGCCTTAAAGAAACTTGTATATTTGAATTTTGAAGTATCGATTATTGTATGTTATTCTTTTCTATCTCTTATCATTTTATGCTTACATGAGACTAACTTTAAATATAACTTGAATCAGTGGAGCCAGAGGAAAAATTACTTAAAGAAAGCATTTTTTGTTTTGAATCACGGAATATATAGCTCGAGTCTGTCATTGTGTTTTTTACTAAAAAATGCGAGAAGACGTTCATCATTGGTTTGCAATCTACTATTTAAATCGGTCTTACGTCAAAAGTGCTATACAGTGAGATTATATTGGACTGTAACATCTGTTGTATGTTGCTCTGACATCTCTTTTCACTCACTTGGGAAATTGAGCGTGCAAGACTAATGTAGTTCAGGAGTGCGAACCTGCACAATCTGATGCTACAACGGTGCAAAGTACACCTTTGAGGGAACTCTAAAGCAAGAACAGTTTATGGAGCTGAAGCTTAGAACAAACTGAAGTGGGAAACAAAGAAACTCATGGTTTCTAGGGTTAAAACCCAATAGAACTCTAAGTTCTTTACCTTACAAGGTTTTGATACAAAATTCAACTATCTAAAACATAATACAATAGTCCTATTTATAGGGAAACTACTGGTTGTTGCCCTAACTAAACAAAAGACACATATAAGCTTACCTCTAGGCTAAGTAACTTCAGGCCTAAGTAAGAGTAACAAAAAAGCTGCACAACTTTTAAAGCTACTGTAAAAGCTGAGATAGCATTTGATAAGGTGCAGGTTAAGACTGCAACCAAGGTCTACTGAGATTCAGTTTGATTCTTTGTCAAACTGATCAAAATATGAGTACCAATAGCCCACAAAATTGCAAGGTTTGGATATCCAGTGGTTTATATGTTGGGTAGAATCTAGCTAGGACGTGTAACTTCATATTCAGCAATTATAAGCTGGAAATATTATTCATTAATCATTCGATGGAGAAGCTAAACATCTGTTTCTACTTAATTTTCCATATCCTTGTCCACCTTCTGGGGCTTTGTACATTTAGTTCATGGCTTTTGAACTTTGTTGGGCTTAGGCTTCTAGTTTTGGTTGATTATATCATCAATGCCTTTGATTTTTCGCAATGGTCCATTATTCATTTTCACGAAAGTATTTAGCATTCTCCTTAATACTACAGGGTGGTGATTGTGCAAGACCGATGCCATCAAATGGTCCAAATGCAGAAGTCGGCAAAGCCATAAAGAATCATGAAGAATCTAGTGGGCAGTTTAAAATTGAAAGAGAGGAAGGCGAGTTATCTCCAAATGGAGATTTTGAGGAGGGTGTTGCGTATGGAGATGAGTGTGATCTGGAAGCTACACGTAAGGCAAAGGATGGTGCAGCAAGTGGGAAATACCAAACTGGAAATGGAGAAGCAAGCTGTAGAGAGGCAGAAAATGATGCTGATGATGAAGGTGAGGAGAGTCCTCAAAGATCATCGGAGGACAGTGAGAATGTGGATGTTTCAGCTAGTGAATCTGCTGATGGAGAAGATTGCTCACGTGAGGAACATGAAGACGGAGACCGCGATGAGAATGGTAATAAGGCTGAAAGTGAAGGTGAAGCGGAAGGGATGGCTGATGCTCATGATGCTGAAGGAGATGGAACGTCGTTACCATTCTCTGAGCGCTTTCTCCAAACTGTGAAGCCTCTAGCCAAATATGTTCCCCAGACCTTACTTGATAACAAGAAGGATTCTCGCATTTTTTATGGAAACGATTCCTTCTATGTCCTTTTGAGGCTTCATCAGGTAAGCCTTAGTTATCCAAAAGATTGTTTCCATGTCGTTGGTTAGAGGTTCTGCATTATTTTGTATTGTTACTTACTTTTCCCCATCCTCCTGAACTTTCCAGACGTTGTATGAAAGAATACAGTCGGCAAAGATTAATTCTTCGTCTTCTGAAAAGAAATGGAGGGGTTCAAATGATGCAGGCACTACTGATCTCTATGCAAGGTGGGTTGGCTTTCACAAATTTCGCCTATAGTAACCCTTTCTCTTATAATTCTTACTTAGTAAGTTGAGACACCTTTTCTCTATTTCAGATTTATGAGCGCACTTTACAATTTACTTGATGGTTCCGCGGATAACACAAAATTTGAGGACGACTGTCGATCTTCCATTGGAACCCAATCATACCTTCTCTTCACATTAGACAAGCTAATATATAAACTTGTTAAACAGGTAACTTAAGTTGAACCTAAATTTATATCCTTTGCCTTTTGGTGTGCCCAGAATGTGATCTGACACTATCATTTATTTTGTGGACTCTTTTGTAGCTTCAAACTATTGCGGCTGATGAGATGGACACCAAACTTCTCCAACTCTATGCATATGAAAAATCAAGAAAACCTGGGAGATGTATTGATGTAGTTTATCATGAAAACGCCCGTGTTCTTCTGCACGATGAGAACATTTACCGCATTGAAAGTGTAGGTCTTCATACTTGCGTATTCTTTTTGTGGACATCACAGTAGTCTTATCTGTGGATTTTCCTCCTGATATACAACTGTAATTGAACCTCTTGCAGTGTTCATTACCAACTCGGCTGTCCATACAGCTTATGGACTATGGCCATGACAAGCCTGAAGTAACTTCAGTGTCCATGGATCCAAATTTTGCAGCGTATCTGTATAGTGAATTCCTTTCACTTGTTCCTGATGAGAAAGTGAAGCCTGGAATATTTTTGAGAAGGTATGCCTGTAGAAGCAAAGGAGAATCATGTGTTTTTACTAGTACCAGACTACCAGTAGTGATTCCTGATTGTTTATGCAGGAATAGATGTGGATGTAAATCGAGTGGCGACACATCTTCGACGTCCAAAGCCATGGAAGGACTTAGAATAGTTAACGGTCTTGAATGCAAGATAGCTTGCAATTCATCCAAGGTCTGATTTTCCAAGTTTTAGCCTCTGTTACTTTGTAGTTGTGAATGTCTTCGAAGTTATATGAAAGTATAGTCCAGATATATGTAACTTAAACCAATTGTGGTATTTGATACTGGTAGGTGTCGTACGTTTTGGACACTGAAGATTTCTTGTACCGGACAAGAAAAAGGGATACTTCACAGCGCAGCATGCCATCCCATGACCAAGCGAAGCCTTCAAATGGTCTCAGGAAAAGAGTGGAACGGTTCCATAAATACCTTTCTGGTTCGTATCTTCCATTTCATTAAATTGTTTATTTTGTATTACCATATTTCAAATGGTGCTTAAGTTATCTACAATATATTTTCTTCATCCAGAAACCTAGTTACCCCTCACGCGTTATTCTTTGACACAAGGATACAGGGTAAAAGACTTTCACCCTTCAAGTTTGATCGGGTTGTGGTTTGTGTCGAACTGTGTCGGGTCAGAAACGGGTCGACCCAAAGCTGACCCATTTATTTTTGAGTCGCTTTTGGGTCACCCCACTTCTGATCTGTTGCGGGTTCGTGTCGGCCTGAACCCGCTAACTTCGAGGCCGCTTTCTTTGTGTCGTCGTGTCGACCCGGATATTGTTAGCATTATGACTCTGTTTTTTTTTTGATAAAATGGCTAAAAGGGTGAAAAGGAGGGTTATTGTTGTGCTAGGAGGGTTGAAACGAGTCGTTTTCGGGTTGTGCGGGTTGATGCTAACCCGGCCTGTTTATTCCAGTGTCACTTTTGAGTCGACCCATTTTTGACCCATTGTGGGTTTTTGTAGACGCAAATCCATTAATTTTGTGTCAGGTTCTTGTCGTCGGGTCGGATGTTGCCTACCCTGAAGGGGTGCAAGAGTCTTTTCCTAAACAGGAAGGGTTGAAAGTGTCTTTTTTGTCAATCCCGAGAAAGTGTCTATTCCCCAAGGACACATTCCATTTAATTGAATTCCAGGCTCAGTATACTTTCCATATTTGGTAAAGTTCTCGATTTTATATATATATATATATATATATATATATATATATATATATATATATTGTTGTTGTTGTTGTTGTTGTTGTTGTTGCCATAATCCTTCTTATTTCTTGTGTAGGAGCTTTGGGCTTAGAAGCACAGGAGCAAAATGAGACACCGGCCCCACAACTCCAAGAGATGTGGAGGAAGTCGCCATTAAGCAGCTTTGGATTTCAGCCTCCGATCCAATAAAACTCGCAAGGAAATCCCAATTCGTCTTGAATTGACCTCCTATTTGGTAAAGAATGCGAGGAAGTGCCAGTATGCAACCAGCTCGAAGAAGTGGGGGTTGTTCCATTTGGCTCGGGAAGTTGCCCTATAGTTGAAAAGTCCGGGTTGAGTCTGTTCCTGTAAATAGAGGTAACTTTTGTGTAAAAATGGACACCATCTGATCCATTTCTTTTTGTCCTCCATTAACCTTGCTCCCCCCTTCTTTCATTTCTTATCTTTATTCTCCCAATCCATGCTGACTCTCCGGTGCAGGCGTGATTTGGGCTTATTATGTCTTTTAGCTGTAGTCCAGCTCAAGGATACTGTAAGAAAAAAATGTTTACTCTTTTACCATTTTCAATTGAAATAGAATCTGTTACTGTATTTTTTTTGTTCATCGTTGACCTTTATTTGTTGGATGGGTTCTGTGGCAAACTTTTCGACATAAGTAGTAAGTTATATGGTTTGACATCATATCTTTTTCTACCAGATTGCAGTTGGATTAGCAGCCTAGAGGTTTTGTGGTCATGGAATTAGCAATTAGGTTAGATCCTGAAACCTAGTTTTAATTAATGTGAGGATTATATCTGATTAGTTAGTAAAACTAAATGAACCAGTAAGTGAGGAGGATTCAATTATGCATATTTTCAAAGGTTTGCCTAAGGACTATGACGTCTTCAAGAGTAGCATTTGTATGAGATCTCAACACCATTAATTATTTCTCGGTTGTCTACATTGCTGCTATCTGAGTCCTTGCATCTCCCGATATATGCCAAACTGTCACTAAAACTGGATACACATAAGCGAGTGAAAACTACTCTCATGACACAGAAGTACAATAACGGTCGGTCAGTCAACAAGAATGGATATAACAGTGGTCCTGATCCAAGTTCTGGTTCTAATCGAGCAAGTTTCTTCTCTGGTTCTCATTCTTCAGCTGGTCCACCACTGTTGCCTACACCATAGTATCTCTTGTCTACACCATAGTATTTTTTGAATTCACACGTTAACAACTACCAAGGTCACCATTCATCAGTTGAAGTTGCAATTATATAACGTCACTCATGGACCCCCACGATCATCCCGTATGTAGATGATAAATGTGAGGATTAAATCTGATTAGTTAGTAAAACTAAATAAACCAGTAAGTGAGGAGGATTCAATTCTGCATATTTTCAAAGGTTTGCCTAAGGACTATGACGTCTTCAAGAGTAGCATTTGTATGAGATCTCAACACCATTAATTATTTCTCGGTTGTCTACATTGCTGCTATCTGAGTCCATGCATCTCCGTATATATGCCAAACTAAATTAGTGAAATGGTTATCAAAATGGTATACCCTCGCCCCACCATTTTCTCCCCTTAGACACTGTCTCTAGCTCTTCTCACTTATTTTCTCTCTGCATATTAAGAACATGAAGAAGAACCAGACTTCACAATCTTCTTTTCGTATCATCTGTCTGTAGTTTATGTTTATCCTATTTAACTACAATTCCTCTGATGCACTTAGGTACTCGAATATTAGCTGCATCACTTCTTTGTGTATAAATTTACAGGAATAAGGTCCTAGCATCCAGGGGTACGAGAACATACATGTTTATTTTACCATCTCCAGTTCCCCACTAGATTCCCTTGTAAAGTCTATATATGCCTTAAGTTACACTCCACCACGCAAGAGAAGGAAAGTGACCAAATCTTCTAATAGAAAATCCACTATGGAATTGTGTTTAGCTTTTATAACACGAGCCCGATGGGGTTTGGGTTGGTAATAAGACATGAAACTTGTTTAGCGGGGAGAGCCCTCTTGAAACTATGAAAGTCGCAGAACCTCAGTCCTCCTTTCTTCTTGTCATTTTCACTTTAAACCGCGCAATCCAATAAAGCCAATTTTTCTTTTATGTGTACTTCCCCACAAAAACTCTCGGATAATCCTTTCAATACTTTCACATATGCTAATAGGAGGGAGTCAAAAAACACGACATAACATAGTTGAAGATAGCTTCTGCCACAGCTTCAATCATATTTTTGTTGCCCTCCTATTGACAGCATTTTGTCTTTCCAACCCTTCTATTTGTTGCTAACAAGCTCAACAATGGCATTGAACACAATTGTTATTTCTCGTCATTGTTGTTGGCAAGCCAAGGTAGCGGTCATGATATTCCGCTTTTCCGACAACACAAACATGGTAGATTTAATTTCTCATCTTCGTTGGCACATTGGACGAGAAAAATACTGTCGGTTTCTCTAAAAAAATCTCCAATGCATTTTCATAATATGTAACAACATGAAAATGTTATTAGCATTCACACATGTAAAAAACAAACTATCATGAACAAGAATAGTGGTGATACTAATTATCCACCTTGCGAAGCTGTTATCCCTTCTCACACCTTGGAACGAAAGCTTGTGGTAATGGCTCGTGAGAGATTTCACTACAAATTAGAAATACATGCGAAGATAAAGAGTACCCTTGTCAGAGCCCTCTGATTAGGACTGTCGAATCCACATCCACCATATTTCTTGAGAAAACATAAGAAATTGTAGCCATGTACCTCACGATCAAAATTGTTTATTTTGGTCCGAATCCCATGGAGAACAACGTTTCTCCAAGGAAAATTCACTACATCCTATCATATGTTTTGCTCATATCGACTATAAGTGTCATGTTCCTTGTTTTGTGATAGTGGATGTTGTTATCCATAATTAGTATCCCATGGAAAATGCACTTTGTCTGTTACCACATGCCCCAATGCAATATTCAATCTATTTACTGTTTTCTTTGCAACCATCTTGCAAATAATTGTGCGAAGACTGACGATCTAAAATTTGTTGTCTTTCTAGGTTGTTTTTTTGACACTCTCTAAGTGTACCTCCTCGCAAATTCACAAGATCGTAAGAAATAATGGAAAACATTTTACCATATTGTCACACCTATGTGATGGTAGGTATCTATTTGTAACTAAAAATAAATTTAAGAAACAAAAGACTTTGAAAGTTTGAATTGTAAGTAATCTACTAACTAATGAAAATTTAAGAATTGAGCTAAGTAAACTAATATTTTTAATTTATGATATTGTGATTTTGTCAATTGAAAATGGCACTAGGTTGGCTATGTGATCCCTTAGGGTATAGTGGAAATCCATAATTTGTCTAGAAACACACAATTTATACTCTCTTTAGGCCACATACATGTACTCGTGATCTCTTGTCGGTCTCATAAACTGTATATGCAGAGGATAATGTGATTCTAAGTGGCAAGACTCATAAGTTTTGCCAAGAGGTCCTCTTCTACGTTGAGAGGTACAGTCACGAAGAAGAGGTAGTGATAAGAAAAGAGACGTTCGTAGCAAATTCTCAAACCACTTGGAGATCCCATAGAATAATGTTCTTAAACTAAATTGTGGTGCAAGTGTGGATCATGACAAAGGCAAAGCAGGTGTGGCACTGGCAGTGACACTAAGAAATTATTCAGGCATGGTTCTACATATTGAAATTGGTTGGATCATAGCGGATTCTATAGAATTGGCATAGCTTATAGCTAGAGATGGTAGTATCTATTGTGAAAAAACAAAATCATACATGTCGCACAAATTGAGTCAGATTGAATGAAGGTGACTGTAGCTGTGAAAGATACAAGTAAAGCTGATTGAAGGTGGAGTAATAGAGCATCGACTTTTAATAAATGTCTCTCTATTAATTATGTGATTAGTTTGAGTTTTTGCTATACAAATACGAATATGCTAGCCCCTTGTGGAGTAACATGGTTTAGAAAGGGGGGGGGGGGGGGGGTAAAGATTGTGTTTTATTTTGGCTCAATCAGACTCCACTTGTAGGGAGTCCCAATTGGAGAATTGCTTTGGAACTTCTCCGTATTTGTCTTTTTTCTTTCTTTTCTTTAACTAGCGAAAATCCTGTTCCTTTGGGACGCTCCCTTGCACTGATACCATGAAATTACTTACCCCTCACCTTCATTTTTCAACCTTAGATCATCTCTAATCCAATGGCTATATATGACTAACCAACCCAGTGTAAATAGTAAGGACCGTCTTAATATAGTATGACCTCGTTCGGGTAGTGGATAAGTTATGTAGGGATAATGCTAATTCTGAGATAATAAGCAAGATAGTTGTGTTGTCTGATAAGTCCTGATAAGATATGCTGGTTGTATGTATTTGAGTACTGTCGGATAAGATGCATGATATGATGAAGGGTTAATGTGAAAATGACCACATTGCTATCGTGATTGGATTCTTATATGTTCGTATTACAATTTGCCATGAAAACACACAAATTAACTAAACATACTTTGACAAATTTAATTAACAAACTAAATTGTTAAATAATTTGGTTAATTATTTAACCAAATTATTGGAAGATTGTGCTGGGTGTGGGTTTCAAGCTTTTGCCGAGAAGATGGTGAATTGGGTATTGACACGCTCCAACCACAAGTGTATGGCTGTCGTATGTAGTAATATTCGGTAATCCGGCTTGTCGAACCCAAGGGACTTCCATGTAAACTAGTTATTGGTTCTTAACCTTATGTGGGCAAATCGTGTTGTTTGTTTTCTAATTCTACTAAAATAAAGAAACAACTCAATCAATCGAATGAATAACTTCACGATTAATGGAGAATGAATATGAGAGTTACTCAATAAAGTGACAAGTACCGGGAATTCTCTCGTGGATCATTATGGATAATATGAACTACGCTTTGATTTATGAAACACTAACACGTCTATCTCTTGTTAATCAAGCAAAATACAACTCGCCGAGTTACCAAACAAGTCGACTATACTTAGAGCCAATTCAAACCGAGTTACCAAGGTTAATTTGATTATAAGCATGCATTACGATTCATTATTCTACTTTAAAGATCCTAGTTAACATTACCGATTTACCAAGTAATGATACAACTAGGTGAGAAGTTAAATTTACCGACTACAATTCACGGAGTTACCACGTTAATCGTAATTGAGATCAATCTTACGGTAGCTAAGCGCAAGAAAGATAGAGATTCAAGCATAAACTAATCATAACAAGAGAGAATCGCATTAATTAAGCCAGAACATGAAGCATAATCTCAAAACGAGTTGTTCATATCAAACCCTAGCTAACTAACGAGAATTCCCAGCTATAAGAAGTTTAGCTACTAGTTGACATGATCAAAATACAAGGTTTGTTAAACATCAAACAAGAACTAAAGAGGAGAAGAAGAGAGAAATCAAACGAGGGTTTCCAACGCTCCCAAGCACATTTCACAGCTCCAACGATGGTAGAATGAACTATATGCATGGACTTCTAGGTCTAAAACAAGTCCCCTAAGCTTACATCTTTCAATTACAAAACAACCCCAAAAAATGGAGTTTCCCGTTCTGTTGGCACGAACAGAATAGTGTTCGCACAAACACTCTGTTCCCACGAGCAACTTTTGTTCCTACTTTTCAGCAGTTAGTTTCCTCCACTTTTTTGGCCTCCAAAGTTCCTCTAAGTGTTTATGTTCGCACCAACACCCCTGGCAATGCACTTCTTTGGCTCTTTCTTGCTTCTTCATTCTTTGTCTTCATTCCCGAGCATCTCTTGAGCAATTCCAACTTTCCGAAGTTCACTTCCCATTCGAAATCATCGCTCCGAGCTCCCGGATCAACATTGACGATCAAATACTGTAAAACATCCAAAACCTCATTTTCTTCTCAATTAAGCCCGAATCTCATCACTTTGCACCGAAAAACACACAAATAGCAATGTTTATCATACGAGATGTCTCCAACTAACAAGTTATCAAATACCCCCACACTTTCCATTTGCGTATCCCAAGAAAAGTCTCATCTACTGCATTTAACTGTTGTAGATACTGCTTTTCAGACGGATCACCGCCATGTGGCAGCCATCCAGCACACCTATCTGTGCTCCATCCATACCGGATCACCACCCGTGCTGATCCCCGTGGGGGCTTACGAGACAAGGCCCCCGCGCACCATAACACGGGACTTGTAGGGACTTAGTGGTTTGGAGGCTAGGGTAAGGTCCGTCGCGCGCATGCGACATCCAAGCTTGCGCGCGACCTCTGGTAACTGACTGAGAGATTATAGGCTTACGTGTCCCATTGTAGGGTTTTGATTCATGGATGCGCAATGGAAACAATAATTAACCATGCAAAACCCTCCAAGGATCACAAGTCAAGAGACATAACGATGGTAAAGGAAGAAATCAATTAACACACCTTAGGGTTCTCCTTTGATGACTCCAAACGCGAATTGTGTCACGTTCTCTATAGTTGATCCACGCCTAGAGTTGATTTCTAGATCTTCCAATCCTTGGTGCTAGCCCGGAAAGAGGAAGAGGAAGAAGAATCACGCAAAACGAGACCGAAACAAGGAGGTTTCGGCCTCCTTGTGGGGCTGACGGGAAGGGGGCGGCGAGCTCCTTGGCTTGCTTGCTCTCTCTCCTTTTTTTCTCTCCAACTCAAGTTATGATCAATTGAATCATAAGTGTGGGAATGAAGGAATGAGTGTCCTTTATATAGTCCAAAAAATCCTTGCCAACTACCTAAAAGACTTATTCTAGTCCTACTAGAATTCAATTTAGTCCCTTCCTTGCAAATAAGTCCCTACTAACTTTGCAAGGTATTGCAAAGTGATCATTCTAATTAATTAATCCAATTAATTAATTCCCAAATCTTGTTCAACTCTATATAGCGTGTGACCCCATATGTTCTATCTAGTTGGTAGCAACAATTTGCTAATATGGAGCGGTTTCTAGCAAAACATCCATTCCAGCCAACTAATAGAATTGTCATCTTGGCAACCTTTGTACAAGTAATTGTCTCATCCCTTTGTCTCTATCTCCGGATTTGACACGATACATACAAGTCACACTCGTATATCCAATCCACAGTTTCTCGATCCATGGGAATAGCCTTATTCGTGCAAATAACATCAATATCCCATATTGATTTATTTGAGTCTGGCCAGACATTCTATAAGCACTATCCCTCGAGTGGCCTAGGATATTTGCTCCCGTTATGTGGGAGGGAAAAATTCTATCTACGTCCACTACGATCTCTAAGCTTGCTTCTTATTGTATTCGGTACACGCCTTTATAACTACCCAGTTACGGTGTAGCGTTTAACGCTACCAAAATCACAATAATCCACAACTAGAATATCTAGTGACTTCAAGTCTAACGATGACAATACCATTGCACCGCGAGAAGCGCTTGTGACTCAACATAACGTGTATGTAGCCTTCTCGTAGATGGATCAATCCAGTGCGCCATTACCCTTAATGCACACCTATGTGTTGGATCATGATATCTCCAAATCAATCCAACCCCATACTAGTCTATAGATGATTGTCCCATTAATCATTATACTGGACTAGGGATATTTAAGATAAACAACACAATTGTAAATCTAAGGGCTTCATTATATTAAATATCCAATAAATAATAAATGAATTTCCTAGCCATACAAAAATTCATACTAAACTAGATTGCCTCTAGGGCATCTATTCCAACACCCATCAATGCGGCTGATCTCATAACGATCTCCAATGCTTGCGGGTAGATACGTAACGGTTCCTATATACACGGTCGAATGTACCGTTGGGGGTCTATCTTTAAGCCGCCATTTATGGTGCATTAACCCCTCAACGGTCACTTCCCCACTATATATAGGATCGTTAGCTCTCTGTTGCAACACAAGACATATTGGTCCAGTACCATAGCTTACTGTCTCTCTCTCACAAGCAGTTACTAGTGCTTACTCTCTCCCTACACACACCTTACAACTCTTTGTGTCCTTATTCTCTACTTGAGGTGTACACTTGGATATCTCTTGAGGATTTCTTTGTACACAACTGTATATTAGCCGACAAGACACAAACGACTCTAACATGACTCAAGACACTACTAATGCAGCAAGATGATGCAAATGCAAATCTAGACTCGATCTTAAAACAAATATCAAAAATTACAATATTTTTATGAGATTAGACAATTTCAATAACATAGACCAGTGCTCATGGATGATGAAGAAGTTAGGCAAGAGGTGTGAAGCGCAACGAAACTCGACAACAAGTAGTTCCCCATAGTTAGTATAGAAAGCTTAACTTTAATATAAAGAACAAGCTACCTCTTCATGTGTGTTGATAAAAATGAGAGGCTAACCAAGGCTAAGCCACATTCATAGTCCGAGCTCCTATTTCGCTAATAGCCAAATATGATGAGGCCTAAGGACGAAAAGGATATAACTTGTATGAAGTAAAAAATCATAAAGCGTCACATAAGCTCACCAAGCCCCATATCTCACACACCCTCACCATGATGATAGGAATCCACAACCCAAATCTCACCGACTCCGACCCTCAATCCCCTCAAACCCCGATACCATGTCAATCCCGTGGCCATCGCAGAGAATGATGTGTAAAACTCAATCAATCTTCAATCTGGAACTAGGAACTTTCACCACTCGTTTTCCAATAAGCAAAACCATATTTCTTTATTCCTCTCCTTTTTTTCTCTCTCTGTTTTTTTCTCTATCAATATCAACAACAAAAATATCCGAGTAGTCCTCCAAGAATTAAGCAACGCAAATATGTTAAGGGAAGGAAATAGACGATCGGATAAATGTATATCACAAGTAAAAATCGTCTTCCCCTAACTCAATGAAGTACACAGTGCTACCAAAAAAAGCCGCCAAATAATTAAAGCGCGTGTGTAGGGATGGAGTCGTCAGAAGCTCAATCTCGATGTCTGTAGTCAAAAGTCGACATCCCCACACTAGAATGTAGTCATGTCCCCCTCTCAAGTAGTGAAATAAGATATGTCACGTGCCTAATCCAACCGAACCTCTACACCGAGATGATAGAAATCAAGTACCTAGCACATCCCACCAATTAAGTACGACCAACCTGCAACAACCCCCTAATCTCATCCGGCTGGACAAGACCGGGAGAATGATGCTAAAAGTGACGGCGGAACTCAAAAGCAATACAATCCAGAACTCGTATTATTAACATTAAACAACTATATTAAGATTTGAGTCTCATATAAGAATCTGATTACTATTACACTGTGATTAACTAACAACTTCGAGACACTACGTGTGAAGTCACTCTAAGTGAGTCTCGCGCCCATCCAAACCATAGTCTCCAGCTTCTAGTCCTGCGGTGGGAAGGAAAACAGGAATCGCAGTTTTCAAAGTCAACAATAAATACTGAGTGAGCAACCCAAGCATGTCAAACACAGAAGAGATGATAATTTAAGTAAAACAGTAAATAATAACATTTACACAGCGGAAGTAAAATACAACTGAGTAATAAGATAATCTCAAGTTTTTAACACAATTCCAGAAATTCTAGGAATCAGCATTTAATCCATATCCAACATTCTCATATGAAAAATTCCAATTCAATTCGATAATCCACGTCTGTAATTCCCATTTAGTCATAAAGATCCAGTTTCTCATTGATAAAATTCCAAACCAAAAATTCCATTTTTAATCCTGAGTTGAACAGGGAAAATCCAATCGTATCACAAATATATCCCATCACAAGCTACCGGGACCTTAGGTGTCGGCACCCCCCTAAGACTTCTTGCGGCCAGAGAGGTGAGTACATGGAGCGAACCCGGGGAAATGGCAACCGGGCTAAATAATAATAGGTCGAGTGGACGTAGCCAACAACGACCAAACCAAATCAATAATAATTCAAATGGCGTTCCCCGCACAACTCTTTTCACTTTAAGTTATTACGGATTAATAATTATCGAGTGAGATTTTCCAAAGAATAAGTAAACCAATCCGACACGTGTCAAGTAAACAATACAATTTTGAGACGTAACATAAAATCCAAGTTTGACACGAAGGAAGCTAAGCACACGAGACTTGGCATGTATACTCACATTAATTCACAGAAATTAGCACGTAAAAGCTCCTACGGGCGTTCGTCATCCTCGTCTATGAACCTGTTGTCAACGATTACCAATTTCTAATTACAAAAATATTATTTCTGAATAAAGAAAGCACTTATACTATTTGGACGCTCGACTACGTCGCTTAACTATGTCAAACTCTCACGATACCTCAATAAACCCAATAGGACCCATCTTAAACTCTTATACTCAAGTACAAGGAAATAGCTTGATATAAAATAGTATACTTATAAGTATTTATCAAAATAAGCAAGTGACATCACAAATTGTAAGAAAATAGCAGTTTATATATTTATGAAGAGTTGTCCAGCTAAAGAACATATAATATATAATTCGAAAAACATGTTTTTGAAAAGATTAATAAGTAACCGTTTGATACTCAATACTCCTGAACTTATTATTCGCGTTAGCTTTTTCTCAGGAAAAAAATATATATATAGTAACATATCCTTAATACAATGTTTTTTTTATTTTACTTACTCGAAATATAACGCGAGTAATGATATTTATAATTTTTAAACAACTAGACAAATACAAATATATGTAGTTTATTAACTATAATCTGACCTCCCTAGGGTTTGGTAGAACTACAATAACCACCCCACCAATAAATAACAGTTTCCAGAAGCCACCAACTCCCCCCTAGATGAAAATACAAATCGCACCCCAAGGCAATACTTCACGTACCAGTCCTCAAATTTTTCAACCCGAATTTGATTTGTGCCCTCAATATAACGTTTTGACTATCTATAATGAATAATCGGAGGGTTAAGAGCTTACCTGTCGCGAAAATCGCGAAAAACGGTCAAGAAATGCATCGGGTAGAACTCCCGTTTGATGGGTCTCGGCGGTGATGGCCGACGGCTGTGATCCGGCGACGTCTGGGCACTTCTGAGACCAAATGGATGCTGGTCGGACCCTTTGGGGTCGAGTGAGGTGGAGGGAATCAGCCGGGTGGCTCCGGGTTTGCTGGGCCAAAACTTCGCCGGTTTTAATGGTGGTCGCTGGAGTTTGGCAGCTGACCTTTGCTACAGTTGTTGCTGCTGCTGATTTGTCATGGTATTGTCCCTCCGATGGCTCATGAGACCTCCATAGCACCGGAAAAAGGAAAGACAAGGGAGAGATGGGAGGCAGAGGCTCTCGGGTGAGCTTGTCGTAGATGGCTTCGCCGGTGATGGTGGCTGCTGCCACCACTCCATAGGCTTATTCTGCTACTGTTGTACCCAGAGAACAGAGAGAAATGGAGAGAGAGAGTGATGTAGCAGATAGGTAGAGAAAAGATGGTGGTGATGGAGGTGAAAATGGTGGTGGCTGTGTTGGTGCCTCTCGATGGTGGCAGCGGTGGTGGTGATTGGTCACCCGCTGCTGCTGCTGTGCTCAGGGAACTGAGAAAATGAGAGGGAGAGGGAGAGGGAGAAAAGAGAGGGAGGTAGCAGAGAGTGCAAGTGGTGGAGATGGTAGTGGGTTTACTTGCCAAGGCGAGTTGGTGGTGATGAAAATGATGATGTTGGTCATGGTGGTAATGGAGGCAGTGGTGGTTGTGGGTGGCTGCTGGGTGAGCCAGGAGGGAGGAGCTGGCTTAAATAGAAGAGGAGGAGGCGGTGAAGATGGGGCGGTGAAGTTGGAGGCGGTGGTGTTTGCTTTGGCGTGAAGAAAAAGAAGGTAGATGAGTGTGGTACGGCACACTATAGGATAGAATAATTAGGTGTGGCAAGCCTAGCAAATCTCGCGGGTTGCTCACGCGGTTACTACTAAAATTAGAGAAAACACTCGCGAATATAAATTTTAACCTAACATTTTTTTCCAAAATCTTACCCCAAAATTCTTAATTAATAAAATACGATAATTTTAGCCAATTTATTTATTCGCGACTAAATTTTTATTTTTACCTCCAAAACTACTATTTTACCCTTCGGAATTAGATGGGGTATTACACAACCCATTTCGTGCGGATTAGATGTCACACACTCAGACTCTCCACTACTGTGTCCGCGATGTAATGACATGGAACACCCCCACACCGTAGTGTGCAAGCCAACTCACTCACCCTCGCATCCCCTCAAAGATATATAATGAAGCACATGTGAACAATAGGACTCGCATAAATGTGAACTGAAGCACTCTCTCATTGAACCCCCTCAACTATTGCTCCCTCGTGACGCTCTAGAAAGGTAATTCTAAACGTTATGTGATGAAGTCCAAGAATCGTCTCCCTAAGTCGAAGAGGCTAACAATAAAACCAAGGATGAATTAGGGTTTACTAGTGGTCCTACAAGGTAAGATCTAAAAGCAGTGAGTGCTCTAATACACATCCTCGCACAGCTGTTCTCTGTGCCACTATGAGGCGGGCTGGCGACTACCTAAGAAGGACAACATGAACGTTCGGCTTGTTTAGAAAACACCAAGCTCAACTTTTGTAGAGAAAAACAACACACACTTTACATTTAAAAATCAAGTGTATTAAAACAGGCAGGCATTCCCGTAAATAAAGTCTCTCTATACATACTAGGGGGAACTAAAAATGTCATTCTCGGTCAAAATTCATACCCTATGCCTAAAGTTTTCACATCTCATTAAATCAACCAAGCCTATGCTTCTCTCAATTGCCTTTTCTCAAAATTTCAATTTTTATTTTTATTTATTTTTCATAATATCCTAACTCTATATGCAAGGCTTAGACTCGGAAAAAAAATTGACACTACACAACTAACTCTTTGGTGGGTAGACTCAATTGTGTAAAAGTGCAAACATAATATAAATCTACTCTACACAATACGACAATATAAATACAAACTCAACACAAACACAACACTGACCCACAATACGATCTAACATCCTACATGTAACTGGTTATGCAAACATTTTGGCTAATAGACAGTTAAACCACCCCCACACTGAATGCTTCGTTGTCCTCAATGAATTTAGAGATCATGCAAGAGAACTCAACAATCAATGTGAAAGGCCAGTAGATGAGATGGAGCATGACATATATTAAATAAAAGAAACACTAAAATTCAGCAAAAGAAAAAGATACTCACAACCACCTCAATGGTGGGGACGAAATCGCGCCAAGCAGTCCCCAAGCACAGTAGTGGCGCCACCATGCTCCCAACGGTCAGTGTGTTCTCGCACACCGGGGTAGACTGCCCTCCTCTGCTAAAATATGTGTCTTGGAAAATCTCCAACTCGCATACACAAGTCCCCATAAAGGTCGGGTGTATCGTGGCACACCGGGGTAGACTCTCCCATATCCTGCTCAAATATGTCACTAGGAAACATCATTAGTCCCTCTCTCTCTCATATCTCCAAATAACATCATAAAACAACTGAATTTAAAAACATAACTAAATTAAAGCAAATAAGTCGGTTGGGTTGCCTCCCAACAAGCGCCTTGTAATTTAAGGTCGATGACCCGACCCAGTTACCTCAAAAAGATGTTAAGGAGGATTAGCACGACGTGCCTCCTCTTTCAATTACTTTACCTTGATCTTTTGTACCACATCATGTGCACTCACCATATTTGGCTTCTTCTCTGATTCGGGTGGATCAGGCTGCAAAACTGTAGGCAAACCAAGAGAAGGATCCACACGATCTTCTCTAAACTTGATCATGGACAACTTATTCTTCCCTTTGCCCGAAACAAATGCTTTGAACACCAGTGATGAATCTAGAGCTTTAATAGTCAACTCCTCAGTCTCTAGACCCACATTTGCGCGCATTGTCTTCAAAAGCGGTCTTCCAAAGATGAGTGGAACATTGCGATCCTCCTTGATGTCCACGATCACAAAATCATCTGGAAAGACAAATGCATCCACTTTTATGAGCAAGTTATCGATCACCTCATTTGCTGTCACAATTGAATTGTTTGCCAGTTGCAGACCCATCTTCACTGGGGTTGGCCCACCAATACCTAATCTCTGAAATAGAGACAATGGCATGAGATTGATACTCGTGCCCAGATCGTAGAGTCCTTGTGTGTGATACCCACCCCCAAGAGTGCAGCCTAAGATGAAACTGCATGGATCTCTCATCTTGGGAATGGCCCTCTGTATAACAGTACTACACGTCTCTGTCAGCTTTTGTAATACCCCGATATTTTTCGGGGGTATTTTTGGGAGTTTTACGAATTTTCGGGGCCATTGGTGGATATTATAAAAGTAGTTTTATTTATTATATAGTTTTGTTTTCATAGTATCATTATTATTATTATTATTATTATTATTATTATTATTATTATTATTATCAATACTATTATTAGTATTATAATTATTTTTAACAAAAGAAAAAGATTATTTTGTTTCTTTAACTAAATAGTCTTTCTATTACAAATTATCATTATCATTGTTAATGTTATTATTACTATCACTATTTTTATTACTCTTATCAAAAGTTTATTTTAAAAGATGACTTTTGTTTTTAGTTAATTGTGTGTATAGAATGGGTAAAGTGTTACGTGTCGTTTAACGTTTATAACGTATCCAAAAGTGTGACTTTTATTATTAGTATGTAGTGAACCACCGCGTAAAGTGGTACACCCGTCGCACCATAAACTTTCACCATCATATTCCCCATCCTTCCATTTTGAAGCCGGCGTTTCTTCCCCGAATTCCGGCGAAATCCCCACCACCGCAAGACTCAATTTTTGACCTCCTCTTCACCAAATTTTCGTCCCGATTCGTTTTAATCAAGTCAAAGATCAATCTTCCACCAATTGCTCCATTTGGACATTTCAATTCAAACCCAAAACATCCTCCACTGATTGAGTTTTTCTGATTTGGGTTTTCACCCAAGAACACACCCAGACCCTCCCTCTCTGCTCTCTCTCTCTCTCGCACACTCTCTCTCTCGTCTCTCTCACACTCCCTCTCTCTCGCTCTCTGTTTTGGCCGAGGGAACCCAGCAGCCGCCAAACCCAAGGCCGGCGAACCGAGCGCCGACCCAGGACCGGCGCTGCCCAGCCGGCGAACCCAGCGCCGACGCCGTCCGCCCCCTCCGCTTCCCTTGCCGTCGTCCTCCCTCGCCGGCAAGCCAGAGGACCGCAGCCCAGCCGCAGCAGCGGCGGAAATTGCTCCCCGTCGACTCCACCGTCGTCGCCCCCTTTTCGCCGCCATCTTCCTCCTGTTCATTCTTCTTCGATTGGTAACCACAATATCTTCGCTTCGATCCCAATTTCATCCTGATGCTTCAAGTTAATTCTTAATCTTCATATAGAATCAATTGTTATTGGGTTGTTTGTGTATGGGTGTGAGTAATGAAAATTTACAGTAAGTTGGAGAAGATGAGGGATTGAAAGTTGTACAAATCTTGGGGGCTGTTTTTGTCCGATCTGAAACTAGAGGGGGAATGTTTGTACATCATTTAATATGTGGGCATGTTCTTGTATTTACACAATTTGTTTCATTACAATACTAGTGTTAGCATATTAACAAGGTATAGTTTTAGTTGTTTAAACATATAATAAACAAGTTTTCTTTATACATATGTTATTAAATATAAGTAACCACTTTTCTTGAAAATAAATTTATATTCTTCTAAAAAGTTGAATTAGGACTTTTTTTTTTTTGAATAAAATTTATATTATATCATACTACCTATAATAAAAGGAGATATGGCCACTTTGCCAGCTAGGCGTTTTGCACACTGTGGACCATTGATTGGGTTGCATGTGGGTTTGCCGCCATTTACCTCCAACGGTATTTTGCCACGTCCTACTTCGGCAGTCCTTGCAATTTATTTCAGATTGAAATGTCTGTGTTGTCCTCATGCGGGCCGGTATTTTACTGAGGCTATAATGGCATCATTATGTAATTGTTTTTTCTGGTCTGGACCGATGCGTAAATTCGATGAAAAAAATAACGTTTGATAACTTCCGGTTCTGCCCCTGCTATTTGTCATTTACTGGTTGCTTTCAATGGATTTAGTGGTTGTAATTTTGGTCCAGTCGTTGGATATAGATGTAAATTTGTTGAAAAAATAGATTCAGTTAACTTCCAGTTCTGTCCCTGCTGTTGTCTCTTTATTACCTATCCTGAATAGAGTTGGTAGCTGTAATTTCGTGGTTTGCTTCGGATCGATACGTAAATTCGATGAAAAAAAATACTTTTGATAACTTCCGGTTCTGCCCCTGCTATTTGTCATTTACTGGTTCTTTTCCATAGATTTAGTGGTTGTAATTTTGGTGTAGTGGTTGGATTTTGATGTAAATTTGTTGGAAAAAATAGATTCAGTTAACTTCCAGTTCTGTCCCTGCGGTGGTCTCCTTATTAGGTATCCTGAATAGAGTCTGTGGCTGTAATTTCGTGGTGTGCTTTGGATACACATTTAAATTCGATGAAAAAAATAGAATCTATTAACTTCCGGTTCTGCCCTTGTGTTTCTGCTTCATTAGCTTCTGTTGTCTTCCGTCTTTACCCTTCATGATAAATGAAATGAAATAACAGCTCTTAGGTGAGTGAATTATAAACTCTTCACATAGCTATTATTTATTTGAACATCAAAATCACAAAATAACATGCATGGAGGGACGTAATTACTGTACAGATGAGATTGCATTAGTCTGTGTCGTGAGAGGAGGTTTCATGCTTAGAAATTTCTAACTTGTCCTCGGCAATTACATCTTGAACAATGTTTGGAGCATCAAATAATATTTTGTAAAAATAGCTTATGTTAGGTTCTTTTGTGATAAGTTATTTCAGGCACACCTTTAAATTGTTCATTACATGCCAACTTATCTTAATTTCTATCTAAGCCTTTGGTACTCGCTGTATTTCAGATGATAAAGTATTTCGTTAGATGGTTATTTCAACCATGGTTTTTGCAAATTTTTCGGTGTGGGTTTCATATTTGGTGGCCGTAATATTGTCTACTTAGTTGGCTGCAGATGTGAAATTGATAGGAAAAAAATAGCTTTTGCTGGGTTCTTTTGTAATAAGTTATTTCAGGCACACCTTTAAATTGTTCATTACATGCCAATTTCTCTTAATTTCTATCTACGCCCTTGCTACTCGCTGTATTTCTGATGATAAAGTATTTCGTTAGGGGGTTATTTCATCTTAGGCCTGTTTTCCTCTACATGAGAGAGATGCTTATTCTGCATTACAGGATCTCAAGAAATATGCGACGTTTAGGGTTGTGTCGGTTAGATGTTTAGGGTTGCATCGCTCGGCGACGTACGCACTGTGGAGTCAGAGAATGATCACAAGTCCAAGATTGAGCTGTCTACATTTAGCAGAGGTACTTTTGCAATTAACAATTTTAGGTAGGTACTTTAGTAGTAAGTGATTTTAGGCGCAGTTTTAAATTATTCAATATACTCTATTTTGGTTAAAGGGTTATTTCATCTTGACCCAGCTTCCTTCCATATTGACCATTTTAACCATGGTATTTCCATATGTTTTGGTTGGATGCACATGTGAAATTGATAGGAAAATAAAAAAAGAGCTTTTGTTAGATTCATGGAGATGTCATCAAATTGATGCAGAAAGTTATTATTTGTTATCAGTCGATTTTGCCCTTGCTCATTCAACCTTTCTACCACGGCGATTATAGTCAGTGCTTGAGGTAATTTGATCGTCTTCTCCCTCAGAACCTTGCCCTCACTCTGTATCTGTGCTCATTGGTGGGATTAACACCGCCTTCTGTTGCTTGGAGCCCAAGTACGTTTACTGTTCCAGCCACTATTCTGACGTGAGCTGCTGTTACACAGCTTACACGTGTCGCAACATTCTCGTGGGTTTAATGAGAGGATGTCTCTATTCTCCCACTGTCTACTCTCTTCGATCTCTTTCCTGGTATGTGCAAAGCTTTCTCCCTGTTTTGGTATGAATTTATCCCCTGTTCTTTTTTTTTTTTTTTTTTTTTTCCTCTTTTTAAATACTATGCTTTCTCTTCTTCTTCATTTTTGTGCTTCAAAGGTTCACTGTTGGGGTTGCATGTATGAATTTTGATGTAAGAGGTGTGTGCAATGGTTTGTCTCTGTTTCTGGATAGTTCTTCTTTGTCTTATTAAATTGTTCACTTATATTTTCGCAGCATTTTACTCACTGTTTAATTTATTTTTCGTTCGGAGGTTGAGTGGAAGACTTGCATGTTCAGCCTGGTTTCAGTTTCTGGTTGTGGAATAAAATGTGTGTAGTTTGTGGTCAGATTGGGTTTGGTATGGTGGTCTGGTGTTATTAAATGCTGATGATTTGGTTTATTCTATGTACATAGGTGTCCCACTACAGTTGCATGTATAGATCCACTGCAGTTTGCAGGTCCCCTATTAAATGTTTTTGGTTTGGTGTAATATGGCGTTGGATGTGGGAGTTGGGTGTTATTAAATACCAATGATTTGGTAATTACCGGACTGTATTGTGTCCTGCTACTCAGCAGCTTGTAGATCGTATATCATAACAAAATTGCCCTGTTTGTCATCAACTTTTGTATCTATTCTTTGATGAATTTCGTGCCGGGAACAAAATTTGGTTAGACAGTTGTTTGTTTGATCCAGTGTCTTTGAATATCCCATGTTTAACTGCATTACGTTATCTGTTCCAGCTGATTTGTGGGTTTACAGATGTGTTGCTGGTTGTGACGAGTTCATTCGACCACATTGTCAACTGTTTTCCTGGTAAGATGTTCGAATGAATGGTTTGTTCCATGGCATGATTGAAATCCAGGGATGATCTAAATTTTCCTCTCTTTTTTTTTTATAATAAAATTTTCCTTTTCAATTTGTTTTCTGGGTTTATCTGGTTTTTCAGCAACGTGGAAGGAGCTATTGGGCTGAGTGGTTGCTCTATTGGCATTGTTGTTTGCATATCACAGGTTCTTTTCTGCAATTTCTGAAATGATGCGGGTACTGTCGTTGAAAATGCTGGCCATAGCTTGTTTTATTAGTGATGTGTGAACTTTATATGTTGTTATGTGGTCGTAATTCTATTGGATGGTTAAAAGTCTCCGAGTGCATATTTGTTTCTGTGATTTGTACAATATGATGCTTAATATGATATAATACGGGATGTATGTTTAAAAGATAAATGTCAAAACTGGTGATGAATATGTTATGTTAGAACATGTGCGTCACTTAAATTTTTTCAGTGAATAAGTAAATTTTGAGGTAGTTTGAATTGAGTTAAGCGTGTATTCACTAATGGCAGCACACCGTTGCAGAATGAGGTAGATGGAAGTTTAGAACAAAAGTCCCAAAATATGGGAAAAAGTCCACCATTCGGTGCATCACAAAAATTCTTCGATTGTAGATTTGTTGTGGTCTGTCCTGAGTAATGATTTACAATATAGGTATGTCTGCTACTAATACACACAAGACTCCACCGGTCACTGAATCGGAAGCATTGCAAGCTTCTGGAGTGCGCGGTAATTCCCTGGTTGATGGAGAGATTGAATGTCCCGGTGTGCTGACATCACAGCCGCCAGCTCTTATCAGTACTGCATGTGATACTACAAATGGTCAGTCTTGCAGACTGTCTCCAGTTGATCAAGTAAGCAGTGGTAGGATTGCAAGCTCTGGTGCTGGTGGCCGCGGCGGAAGAGGGCGGCCTCGAAAAAGGGCAGTTCTCGTACCTGCTGACTCAGAATCATTGCAGGATTCTGGAGTGAGTAGGAATTTAGTTCCTGGTGGAGATGATGTATCACCATTAACTGCTATCCATCCTGTATATGCTGGCACTACTGATGCATCATTCGCATTGCCTGATGCCGATAATGTAGGCGGTGGACGAACGGTGGACTGTAGCGGTCGTGGCCGTGGTAGAAGAGGGCGTCCTCGCAAAAATGCTGGTGGTGCAACAATATCTGATCTTACTGCGACTGTGCGGAATAACTTTTCCCGTGAACATGTACAGGGCCCTGCTGTTGCTGCACCGGTTGCCATAGCCTCTGCTGGGGGTAGTTCTTCACTCACTCCTACAGCAACTCTCCCTTCTGTAAAACAGCAGGTTAGTGATGTTATTAGCGGAAATTCATGTGCTGCTGTTAATTGTTCCGCTGTTATGCAATCTATGTGTTCCGATGCAATGATTCAGGTTCTCGGAGAAGGAGGTGACGTCCCAGCCAATGATGTTAGTCACTGTGCTGCTACTGAATCATGTAGAGGTGTAGTTACTGGAATTAATGCGGTAGATTGTTTTGAAATTGCAAATGCTGTCAATGCAGCATCTGCTTCAGAGATTTCAGGGGGGGGGGTCGCCGTGGACGTGGTAGAAGAGGAAGACCCCGGAAAGACGAAGCTGATCTGACTTCGCAGAAGGTCAATGATGGAGTTGGAGGGAGGACGGAGCGAGACAACAATTCAAAAGTATTTGATAATGTCGCGAGTGCCTGCAACCATTTTTTCCGTGATCAAGTAGAAATAGCTCGTGTGTCCAAGCTGGTGCACAATCCCTCTACTGGGGGTGGTTCATCCGATACTGTTACATCGTCCCTCTCAAATGTAACACAGCAGTCCATTCCCGTGTCTCCCGTGATTGAAATACGGGAGGTTTCTGATGTTAGGTCTCAAAGTTCATTGGCTGATGTTGTGGGTTGCCATACCAGGCAAGTTACACCGTCCGAATCATGTAGTGTTGCAATGACTGTCGTTGCTGGTAGGGATGGTTCCCAGGTTAGAAATGTTGAATGTGGGATATCTGCTCAAGAACTATCATGCAGGACTGGGCGTGGACGCGGTAGAAGAGGAAGACCTCGGAAAAATGAAGCTGGTGCAATTTCAGAGAGGCTAACTGTTCGTCCTGGACATAGGCTTCAGCGACAGAACAGTGCCTCAGTGTGTGATGTTAATGCGGTAGTGCGGAATCAATTTTTCCGTGAACACATAGAATCCACTGCTGTAACTGTACCGTCTGACACGGCCTGTGCCGGAGATAGCACATCAGCTACTCCTAAATCACCTCCCCTCTCTGAAAAACTGCAGGTCGCCAAAGTTATCAGCGGAAATTCATGTGTTGATGCTGACTGTTGCGATGTCATGAAATCTATGCGTTCTGATGCAACGAATCAGGTATTGCGAGGACGAATTGATTCTTCTTCTGCAACTCCAACTGCTGACCGTAGGTGTTCTGGTGAAGTTGCAGGCAATGATGTTCGCCATTGTGCTGCAACTGAACCAGCGAGTAAGATTGGCGTCGGTGATTGTCCGATCACTGGAAATGATGTAACAGGGATAACTGCTGTACATATTTCACCTGGGGTTCGTCGTGAATGTGGCAGAAGAGGAAGACCTCGGAAGACTGGATCGAGTGCAACTTCACACAATGACCCCAGTAGTGTTCAAAAAAAATTGCAGGGAAATAAAGACTCAACAGTTCCAAACAGCTCGAAGGTTGTCGCTAATCATTTTTTCCGTGATCAAGTAAATTCATTCTCCATATCAACAAAAGGTTGCTATAGCTTTGAGGGGGAAGATTCGTCCGCTGCTCATGAGGCTGCTCCTGTGATTGTGACAGAAGAGGTTGCAGACATCGTTCGTGGAGAATCATCGGTTGACATTGTGCATTCCTGTGGTTCACAATTTACTTATTCGGAAGCAGTAACTCACCGGCCAACTTTGTTGCCTGGAAGTGGTGGTAAAGAAGTACATAATAAACAAGAACAGCCGCCCAGAGCTGTTGTTCGTGATGGAGAAGACGTAGACTGTAATGTTGCTATTGCAAACAAGGCAGTGAGAAGCGTGGCAACTTCAGGAAACCGTCGGAAGAGAGGCAGACCGTCAAAAGTTGACTCAAGTGCTTCTCCAGTATGCGAAAACAGAAGCAGTGTGAGTCCAGACAATAGTCAAGAATGCAGAGGAGAGGAGCAAAATGTTCTGGCTCGGGCTAAATGTGATTCGCAACGAAAGCACAGTGGAACGGGGAAAGTTTCATCTCAGAAATTACGTAAACGTGGTATTGAATGTCTCCCGGCAAAACATTGCCCTGCAGCCTCAACAAATGTAGTCGGCACCTCAGTGCCTCCGTCCACATCAACTGCACAGCTAACGCCACATTCCAGATCTTCCCGGATTGTTGTCCGTCATGGTTTCTGTGTCACTGCTCTGGATGTGTACAATGGTCAGCAGAATCATGGACTGGCATTTGCTCCTTCTACCGTCACTACTGCTCCGTGTTCTCGCACAGCGCACGATTCATTTGCACCTCCATTATTTCGATATGCTGCAACTCAGTCATCATCTGGCATTCCTGCATCATCGGAGACTATTGGTGAAGGTGGTGCATCATGCTCATTGTCAGGTGAGTCCAGCAAGCATCCTCCCGGTACTTCCACTGGCGCTAAACCATCGAGTGAGTATTATACTACTGCTGATGTCATGATATTCCCCCTCTTGTCTGTTCACGGTATTGATTATTATTTTCAATGTGTCTGTCTTGCAGAGAAGAAGCGTAGAAAGAAGTGGCAACGTGATCCCCCCTCTCCTCCCACCGAACCGAACCGGCTACCCCAGCCAAGGATATGTCCTCATTGCCAGGCCAAACTTTTTGCGTATGAACCAGATGGATTTTGCTGCAGTTCGGGCCGAGTTGTTCTTGCTGCACATGAAATTCCTGATACACTGGCTGCATTGCTACTGTCAGATAATGCAACAAGTCAGGAATTCAGAACTTCTATTCGTGCATACAACAGTTTATTTTCTTTCACATCTATGGGCGTGAAGAATGATCGTGAAATCCTCAAGAACAGCAAAGGAATTTATACATTCAGGGTTCAGGGCCAAATATATCATTACATCAATAACCTCGACCCCGGTGAGGAGACACCTCGATATCTGCAATTATATTTTTACGATCCTGCTTATCAGTTACATTGTCGATCTCATACGTTCAGCAATGTCGATCCGTCTATTATTGCTTACCTGACTGACATCCTGAAATCAAATCCCTATAATGAAAAATTCCAATCAATGTCTGAAACCCCTGATCTCATGGACTGTGATATACGTATTCGGTGTGATCCCGGATTGGATCAGAGAACCCATAACATGCCTACTTCAGATCAGGTTGCCGGCATTTGGATAGATGATGAATATCGTGCAGGCAAGTATTCGCGTGATATCTTGGTGCAGCGAAAGAAGGGTGGGCCAGAACCAATTAAGTACCACTTGGGGTGCTATGACCCACTACAGTACCCGATTATGTTCCCTTATGGTCAACCTGGTTGGCATACTGGTATCGAGAAGAAACCTGCAAAGAATAATGCCGCAAAAGGGCCGAAGAAGAAGAGGAGACGTTCAGGTATGCACATGCCCACTGTTCTTGAATAACAGAATCTTCTCTTCTATGCAGACATATTTACATGATGTTGTAACTGTTATTTTGGTCGATGCAGGTAAAGAGGATGCAGAGTCAGAGATTCCAACTGTGACCTGTCGGCAGTACTACTGCTATCGTTTGCAAATTCGAAGCATGCGGCATTCCTCGATTTTATTCTTCGGTCGTTTGCTTCAACAATATATTGTTGACATGTACATCAAATTGGAAACAAGTCGACTCGACTATGTGCGCTTCAACCAGGATGATATTCGCGCAGAACTTTATCGAGGTATAATTGATAGTCTGGCAGCAGGAGAAACGAATCCTGAGAACATTGGTCGTCATGTTGTTCTACCGCCTTCTTTTGTTGGGGGACCACGAGATATGAAGCGTCGTTATCAAGATGCAATGGCCCTTGTGCGTCAGTTCGGGAAGCCTGATTACTTTGTTACGATGACTTGCAATCCTAGATGGTCTGAAATCCAAGATGAGCTCCTGCCTCATGAGGAAGCATCGAATCGACCAGATTTAGTAGCTCGCATCTTCCGTGCGAAGGTAGTTGAGCTGAAACGTGATTTAGTTGAACGAGAAATTCTTGGCCCGATTGCAGCTTATACGTATGTCATTGAGTATCAGAAACGTGGTCTTCCACATGTGCATTTCCTGCTGATTTTGAAAAAGTTTGCGAAATTGATGCAACCAGATGAGTATGACAGGTATATCTCAGCTGAAATTCCTGATCCTGAGGTCAATCCTCATCTCTACAATGCCGTTGTCAGGCATATGATGCACGGTCCTTGTGGCGAACACAACAAGAACAATGTATGTATGCGGCCTCGGACTGGATGCAAGAACAGATATCCCCGGGATTTTTGCAATGCCACAAGAACTGGTGATAATTCGTTTGCTATTTATCGCCGACAGCGCAACGGTCGCACTGTTGAGGTTAGAGGAGCTACTCTTGATAATAGATGGGTCGTGCCTTACAATCCATATTTGCTGGCGAAATATGACTGCCACATAAATGTCGAGATTTGCTCAACAATCAAAGCAGTTAAATATCTGTACAAGTATATTTACAAAGGGCACGACAAAATTGCATTCCAGCTTGTGTCAAACCAAACCAGTGGTATTGATGAAATTGCAGCCTTTCAATCTGCCAGGTGGATTTCACCTCCGGAGGCTGCATGGCGTCTTTACAGTTTCCCGCTCAACGAGATGTATCCTTCTGTAATTGCACTTCCACTTCACCTTCCCGGCATGCAATCTATTTCCTTTGACAAATATACGAAGCTTCCATACATTTCCACGGATAAGAAGTACGCAAAAACAATGTTGACGGAATATTTCGAAACAAATAGGCGTGACGAAAGTGCAAAGCGTTGGTTGTATAGTGAATTCCCACAACATTACGTGTGGAATAAGACAAATTTATGCTGGGAACCTCGGAAAAAGGGCTACAGTATTGGACGTATTGTTGCTGCCAATCCTTCGGAGGGAGACCGCTTCTTCCTCCGATTATTGCTGACTCATGTCCGAGGTGCTGAATCATATGAGCAGCTGCGGACAGTGAGGAATCACAAATGTGAATCATACCGTGAAGCATGTGAGAAACTCGGTCTGTTGGAAAAAGACACAGCACTTGAAGATTGTTTAGAAGAAGCTGCGACTTTTCAAATGCCGCAGACATTGCGGCGTTTATTTGCCACTATCCTTGTGTACGGCCAACCAGGCAATCCACGGTCTTTGTGGGATCGGATGTATATCAATCTGTCTGAAGATTTTCGGAAAGAGGGGAGATTGAATGAAGCTCAAATTCTATTCAGAACTGTTAAAGGAGTGAATATATTTCTGGAGGCAATGGGGAGACAATTGATTGATTTCATTACTTCGTTACCAGTTAGTCAGAGTGAGGAAATGAGTTCCGTGAATCGGGAAATTGAAGAGGAATTGGCAGTGCCGATTCCAGCCGAAGACGTGGCTGCCATCGACCAGCTAAATAACGCGCAATCAGCAGCTTACAAAATAATCACAAATCATATCGACGAACTGAAAGGTGGATGTTTCTTCGTTGACGGACCAGGTGGCACGGGGAAAACTTTCCTGTATAGAGCTCTTCTGGCATATGTCCGCAGTGGTGGAGGGATTGCTCTGGCGACTGCTAGCACTGGTATTGCAGCCTCAAACTTGCCTGGTGGAAGAACTGCACACTCTCGCTTCAAGCTCCCCTTGGATACCACGGATAAGAATACGTGCAACATTGGAAAACAGACAGCTCTTGCTCACCTTATTCGTGAGGCCAAAGTTATTATATGGGATGAGGTGACGATGGCGAAGAAGCAGAATATAGAGGCTTTTGAATGTATGCTTCGCGATATATGTTCGAATGAATCGCTATTTGGAGGTAAGGTCGTGGTCTTTGGAGGTGATTTCAGGCAGGTGCTGCCTGTGACGGTGCGTGCTACTAAGGAGGAATGTATCTCCAACAGCATTGTTGACTCACCTCTATGGACCAGTATGCATTTGCTTTATCTTACGGAAAATATGCGTGCTTTTGACGATCCTACTTTCTGCCAATTTCTCTTGTCCATTGGAAATGGTAGTGTGCAAGATGTTGATGAAGCGACAATAGATTTGCCGAAATCGATGATTGTGCCATTTATTGGTGAAAGCATGTCAATAGATTTGTTTATTAAAGCTGTATACTGCAATTTCCAATCTGACTGTTTGGACCCGCGGTACCTTACTGAAAGAGCAATTCTGACTCCTCGGAATGACTGCGTAGACCGAATCAATGAAATTTTGCTGAGTAGATTTCCAGGGCAGTCTCATACATATAATAGCTTCGATCGGTCTCTACCAGAGAATCAATCGACTCATCCGGCAGAATTCCTGCATACACTAACTCCCAATGGAATCCCACCTCACCACTTAGAATTGAAGCCAGGTTGTCCACTAATGCTGCTACGCAACCTTGACCCGTCGTCTGGATTGTCGAATGGTGTCAAACTTATTTGCAAGGAGTTGTTACCTAATGTAATATATGCTGAGATTGCAGTCGGTCCAAATAAGGGGAAATCCGTGTTCATTCCTCGGATCCCGCTCAGACCGTCCCAAACAGATCACTACCCCATAGAATTCGAGCGTAAACAATTTCCAGTACGACTATCCTTCGCAATGACCATAAACAAGTCGCACGGCCAAACTCTGAAACGTGTTGGTGTTTACCTACCGCAACCTGTGTTCTCGCATGGTCAACTGTATGTGGCATTATCCAGAGCCAAGTTAGGGTCTGCAGTTAAAGTGTTAATCGAACCAATTGACGGCATTCAATTTAATTGCACAACTCGAAATGTTGTGTACAAAGATCTGTTGCATAGAGCAACACGCGTACACAGCACATTTTAGATTCCATTCATGGTTAGTGCTTGCCGGTTTCATCATGCAGAGATGCCACTCATGTGATCTGCAGTAATATAATATAATGTCACCTGAAACAGACTTGATCATTAGTTGAAAATCTTGATATCTTATATACTAACACTATTGAAATGCCTTTTGTAGGAATTCATTGAAATCATGGAAGGTAAAACTTTAAAGTTGTCTGGATTGACGGACGAATGCAAAGAATGGAAACTCCGACTGCGTGTGGCCGAGAAATCACGAATATTGACCGGAAAGGCTTCCAACACAAAGTACCAGCGTTTTGTGCTCTGTGACAGTGAGGTTGTAATTACATTTATGCAAAGATATTGGTAAAATAATGTGACTGTTTGTTTCTTTTATTTTGCAAATGTAATGTGCTTTTGCTGCTGGGGTCACAAATGTTATTCCCAATCTTTGGGTCTCCATGTTCAATATATTTTTTTGCAAGTTGCAGGGCAAACAAATCCAAGCAACATCATTTGATGCAGATATACCCAACTTTGACAACAAGTTACAGGTCTATCATTCGTACTGGTTTAGCAATGGTGTTGTGCGACCTGTCAACCCCAAGTACCGTTACATAGATCATGATTTCTCCCTTGTCCTTAATAAAGAAATGGAGGTAACTGCAGTTGAAGATAAAGTGGACGAAGGCTGTGGCAGCAACTATAATCTCAAAAGTCTGGAAGAAGCTCGAACTCTTGTGAATTCCCGTGAGAAATTTGGTAGGTCATATGCACTGCTTTGTATAATTTCTACATAGATATTTCATATTAATATAAAGTGTTAAATGTTTCCCCATAATAAATACACACTTTTATTTGTATTGTTTCTATTTCACAATGATCATAGATGTTGCTGTCATCATCATTGCTGTTATGTCCACGAAGACAGTACCCCGAAAAGATTCAGCAGGTCGTGCTCGAGTGAGGGATGTCATTGTTCTGGATGACTCGTAAGTACCCTGCCTATGAGCATTGTTTAGTTTTACGTAGTGTTCAACTGCTGCTTCTTGGTGCGTGCAATTATTGAAAGCTATATTTACATATATCATTTCAGCGATGTCCCAGTTTGTTTATCCTTATGGGACGATGCAACCACAACAGAAGGAGATAAACTAAATATACTGGCCAGTGCTCATCCAGTTGTAATTGCAACGAATGTGTGTTCAACAACATATCTGGGTAACTTTTCCTTAACATCAGTATTAATGAGTATGGAATTACAAGATTATGGACGGAATGGAAATATGACTGCATTATATGAAAACATAGCTTGCACAACATTATATTCATGTAATTGCTATACATGTGTTTGTAGATTTTTCTCTGAGGACAACAATGTCCACTATGTTCCTGCACAATATCGAGGATCCAAGAGTTGACGAGTTGATTGACTGGTATATGAATACAACTATTTATACAGTTTCCAATTACGACAACATGATATATTTCCCACATTTAATCTCATATCTGTTTCTCTCGCATAGGCGTGATGCAAATTATCAGAAGATTGATAAACTCAGGAATCCTGAATTATTGTTGGCACAGAGGAATCCAAAGACAAAGAAGACTGAATTCAAGTTGTCAAAGATTGCAGACCTCCCAGAAAAACCGGTATTTTCTACACCATAGTTATATCGTATTGTTGGGAATTTATCGTTATGTCCGGTTGACAGTTCTCTATATATCTCCTGCAGTCTGCAGACACTGATGTGTGGGTGAAAGTTTCAGTTCTTGCCTTACCTGAAACACAGAGACCGTGGTATCATTCTTGCAATATGTGTACTCGTGCAACAAGCTATGTAACTGGAGAAAAATTCAACTGTTCTGGTTGCCACAATTCTGATTGCACTTCTGTACCATGGTAATTTCATATAACTCTCTTCTATCTAACTTAAGCTGTATATTCAATCTGCAGTGACCAAATATAGAAGAGCAACTATGAAACAGAAGAATGGGGAAAAAACAAAAAGAGTTTTTTTTTTTTTTTTTAAAAAAAAAGAGAGATGGAAAAAAGGTTTTGAATACATTCATTTTTGCTTTCTAGGGGTCGTCTAGAAGTCCAAATTGGAGATGACACTGGAGAGCTGAATGTTGTCGTTTTCGGACATGGTGTCGAAGCTGTCCTGAAGAAAAGTGCTGTTATATTGTCAGCAATGACAGGAGATGTATGCACGCTACACTTACGGCTTCATTCCATAGTTTATTAATGTTATGGTTCATATGTTAGTGAGCTTTGTGAACAGAGTGCTAACTACAAGACATTGATTCATTTCAGGAACACAAGGAACTATTACTTAAAGCTAATGAGTCAAGTGTTAAGAACATGTTCTATTTTCGACTTGCTGGATCCACAAGCATGAACCGCCGAAGGGTCAACAAATGGAATGTTCGCCAAGTGGAGACGGCATAGTCGCACACAATGCCAGTGTATGCGCCCAACTGCAGATCAAGTATGCAACCACATGTGTACATAGAAGCATTACTACAATAGAACCTCTGCTGTGATCCACTAGCACTACAACTTTTGTTCGCCTGGAAAAAATGCAAGGAGATAACGTCATGGTAATGTTCCATTGTTATCTCCCTGCCTTTTGGCCCCCCAACCCCCTCCTTCTTTCCCAAAAACTATTGCATCTTTGAACAGATTCGTTCTCTGCCTTCCGTTTAATATTAATCTATATTAAGTTCTCCGTGTTCACAATTGCAGTCAATTAAACTGCTATTCCATATTACAACAAGTTACAGTTGCAGGGATATAATACTAATACGTATGTATAATATAATAACTTGTACCCAGAATAAAAACAATAAACGATCCTTGGAAATTTTGGTGAGGAAAAGAAAAAGATGAAAAAAGAAAAGGGCAAAAACAAAAACAAAGAGTTCCATCAGTTATTAGATTTCATAACCAAAACAAAATATTCCTGTCTACATTAAATACACATGCTTCGAGATGACTTCAAATACCTGCACTTTCTATGTCTCCTATATAATGTTACAAGATTGACTGTAAGCATTTCACGAACTATTTCTCAATCTATTCACCATGTCAGGCTACAATTCTGATGAAGAGCATTCTTGCTGGAATTTAACCACCTTGCTAACAGACCTTCCCACCACTGAAATAAGCATCCCAACTGGGAGCTATGTTCACATCTTCTCACCCAACAACACAGTGCAGCCTAATATGGGCTCACACTATCATCCAATGACTGGAAACACAATGTATGATGCCGGAAATCACCAATTTCATGTTATTCACAGCCCGACATCGCCAATTTTCCGCGCCTCGCCTCCCAGTGGGAACGAATTTATGCATGCAGCTTACGGTGTCGGTGTAGCACTATCTCAGAGTCCGCAAAATTGTCACTGGAACAGTCCCCCAATGCGAAGTCCAGGGTCACCAGTCTTCTATGCATCGCCGCCTACTTGTACAGATTTCCTGCATGGCACATACAATACAGGTATTCCCCTACCAAATTCCCCTCCACAATATAGTTATTACAACTCCATTGCATCTCCCCAGTATCACTACTCCCCTCTTTCGTCAAATATTCACCCACAATCACATTCATACTCAGCCTCACCGCAGAATTATGGTTCACCAATTCCAGTACCAGACCATCAGGTCTTAATACCTTTACATTTCCCTACCCACACATCGGATTTCCTTCCGCAAATTACCGAGCAACCTTTGGTATACCAAAGTGATCTGCAATCACCCTATGCTTCAGACAATGCTGATGATGAATGTATATTCTTCCTTGAAAACTTGCCTCCTCCGAGACAACCGAATACATATTTGACTTGTCCGCCAGGTCATCATACTTTTACGAACCCAGGTAAAGGCAATGAAACTGGATCCTCTTCTTCATCTAGCAAGAAGATCCGCTCCCCATCTACATCATCTCTTAGAATCCACTGGTCACCTCCTGCAAAACATATCATCAAACTAAATTTCGATGGGGGATTCTACTGCGACTACAAACGTCCAACCTGGCCAACCATAGTTCGTGCTGGTCTATATCGGAATTGTACAGGAGATTGTGTGTACGCCTTCGCTGAAATTGAGCATGAGAAGAACTCTGACTTTGCAGAGGCATCTGCACTGTGCAAAGGTTTGAAGTATGCATTAGATCGCAACTGGCTTGATATATGGGCAGAGGGCGATGCTAAAAACATTATTGACCACATAACTGGTGTGTGTTCTCATGTTTTCCCAGAAGACGTTTGTGCCGAAATCGACCAAATTAAAGAATTACAAAAAAAATTCAAATCATGTTTGATAACATTCATCCATCGTGAAGGTAACTCTGCAGCAGATGCACTCTGTGTAGCTTTCAAACATCACGATGGATGTTATGCATTTGAAACAATGGGTCTACCTGAACGTGTTCAGGATATTGTCGAGCAAGAAAAAAAAGGGAAGACATACCGTAGAGCGTAGTAACCAGTCCTAGCATTTGTACCTGGTTCATTTTGTAACACTAGCATCATGAATAATTTGTGTAATGTGATGTTGTTAATTTCGGCAAATTCAGATACTCTTACCAATCCACGTTGACATTGGAATTTGGTTAGGTAGTGTTCACTCACCAAAAAAGAAACAAAAAAAAAAGAACAAAAAAAATTAAAAAATCCAAAAAAAAAAAAGGTCTTTTACAATACTTCGTCTAATATTTACACGGATCTACTTATTTACACAATGAGTTCATCTGGGAATGGAGCTGTATATAAACTGAAGTACTATCCCAGACAAATCAGTTGTTGCTGTGTATAATATAATATACATTTAATTACATATATTAACACATATGCACAAAAATCAATCTACATTGTTATTTCTACTACACCTTCGAATGAATACGCCCACAACTCATCAGAAATGCAACGTATCAAATTTATAGCTAAATTCCACAAAATTACAATAATACTATGACTAATATTTCCTATATTAATTAGAATATGTGGTAATTTATGGCTTCTAGCCAGAAAGTAGGAAACAGTTGGAAAGAATAGACTTCCCTACTGCTATTGAAATGAATGCAGCACATTGTGATAGAAAATTCAAAGCAATGTGATTAAGTCATTACATGAGGCAACAGCACAGGTTGCATGCATGCCACACATGTGGCTGCTAAAATCTGCTTGACAATCATGACTTTGTAGGAAACAATGCATCAGCTCACCCATTACACCAATACTGTAATTCGTATTCCTAAAAAGTAAAAGATTTGGTTGACGACACTTGTCAACAGAATTCTGAAATTTCTTGGAGACCAAGTTGAAAGAACAGATATAAATTAGTATTCCACAATCTCAACTATTTGCCAAGCAACACTTCAAGGTAACCATTATATACTAGCATAAATTGAAGATATTGTTTCCACATACACAAATCTAACAAACTTACTTTATAATGTGCAGATAAATAAGAGAAGTATAATCTGGATGCAAGGGTAGTATCCACTTCTGTATTGCCAGGTCAACGACGTCTGTTGTGCTCATAATCCACGTTAGTAAGTTATATACTGCAACAACTGACCATTACAAAATATATACCTTATTTCAGTTTGTAATTATCAAAATTACGACAGATATATTTCAATGGAAAGCTGCCGTAACACTGCAACTGAGCAAAACGTGACCGAGGAAACACGCAGTATTCCAAGAGGAAGGGCCGAGGGAGCAGCTATCTGTCGCAAAATATTCAACAGTGGTAAAAATGTTGATGAAATGATCACAGATACTGAAAAGGAAATTCAACGAGTGGAACGACAAATACAAATATTGGGAAAAGTAACCTTTCTCAAGCAACAGCAGCTCGAGATCCAGACGCAATTCCTCCAAAAACTGCAGCGAATGAGCATTGCCAGTAGGCGGACGGTAACATCCAGCACGTCATCATCGGGATCCAAGCGAAAACGGTCTCCAACAACCGCAGGAGAGGATCAGTAGAAAATGAATCTGTTAGGATATTCTGGATGTTTGAGTTTAAATGTTGTCTTTACGGTACTCTTGCAATTTGAAGTTGCAGCCGTTTCGTAATAACTTATGCCTCATAATTTTGGGATGTCAACAACTTGTAACATCTCTTTCCTTTTTTCTTTCTTTTTTTCCCCTCTCTTTTTTCCACTCTTCTTTATTTTTTTATTTTTTTTTCTCCCTTCTTTCTTCTTTTTCTTTTTGCGTTTTGATGTGCATCTTCTTTTCTTTCTAACAACTTCCAGTTAAACTGGTTGAGGTGTGAACTTGTGCATCATATTATTGCATTACCATGCCATTCCCAATTACACACATTAGATTAAAATATCAGTGATAAAAGCTCAAATAGAGATACAGTATTCCCCTTACATTGTTCGACATAAAGTTCTGCATCTGTTATAATTGGCTAATATGTGTTTCATTCCTCGTATAATGAACTTGGCGTCGCATATACATATATTACACCCAAATATGATCTTTTAATTTGTCTGCACTGTCAAAGTCATAACTGGGCACATATTATATTTATATATTACTATTACAATTTACTATATAAAATTCATTACTTCAGAACATTAAAAAATAACGTCAGTAAGCAAAAACCTTGATCAAGATTATTACACATGACAATCAGTATAGTGTTTACGAACACCCAATTTGTGAAATACAATGAAAAATAACAATATAAAAATTTATCACTGATACCTCAAAAGCAGAGATAATTTTATTATTTAAAAAAACAATATCCACATCCTAAATTAACAACTGCCCAACTTCGTTGTGCTGGTAAGAAGACCTTTCAACTTCATCCTCCCAGCCAAATCTTCCCTCATTTCTAACTTTTCTCTGACAGGTATTACAACTTATCCCGCAATGATAATTTCGAACAGGTTCTAGATGTCATAACGTATTTGTCACAGCGATTTACTTATTCACAGTATTCCTATTCGTGATTGTTTAGGTCAGGAATTCTCCAACTCGATTCATCAGATCTCAGCGAGTCACAGGTTCTAATATCATCACTCTACAGGTACCTGATTCCAAATAGCATCTTCTTTATCTGTATAATCGCTCACAGGAAGAAATCTACATTACTCATATTCAGTCCCTTTTGTGAACAAATGATTGGCATTTATCGGGTGCTACTGTTTTCATATGCTATATTAGTGATTTCTATTCCAGATCTGCTACCAGTGTCTTGATTTATAAATAGTACACTCCACATAGCGACGAAATCTGTCTGATTGGTACACAGTGGAAATAGATATATTTGTTGATAAGAAGTTCATCTTTTGTTTCAATTGAAGACACACATTGGTATATTTGGCTGGATAATGAGAAAAAAAAAAAAAAAAAATTTAAGAAAAAAAATGATCAGGAAAAAAAATGTTGTGAAATTGTAAATACAAAATTCATGAATTTAATGTTGTTAATCTGACTAATAGATTAAATTGTAATTATGTGAAATGTGATTATACCAATAATTGTAAGTACAAGATTCATGGATCTACTGTTGTTAATCTCAGTAATAGATTAAATTGTAGTCATATGGAACGTGCAGCTTCGAAAGACAGCCTTTGCAGATATATACAATTAAGCTTATGCGTAAAATAGCAACCATGCTTTAACCAATTATGAATATTATACCAATATATATAGGCGACTGAGTCATATGAAACGTGATTATACCAATATATATAGGCCTCCCACTACTCAAATACTGATTATTTATTAGAAAATTACAGTAGTCCATATATCTCAATTTTTGGAACGTACCAGGTCACTAAATACAAAACTTATTGGTCTAACTCCTTAAACCAAAAACGGTGCATATTGAATCATTTTTGGTACAATTAATTTCTACCAGATAGTTTCGACTGAATATCATTATTTTACGTACGAAGACTTATAAAGAAATAGCATCAGTCTGTGAATTCGTTACGATGCGGCTGAGAAAATATCTCGTGTAAATTAACTCACACGGACATTAATCATTCATAGTTTCAGTAAATAATCATACGTGTATTTCAACCCCCATATCGCAGCTTCTGCCCAACCAATTGCTGATGTAGCATAGACGAACAGAACTCATTAACATGCATATATTTTAGAATGTCTCCTCTATGCCACATTCAGTAATACAGATCACTATATTGCTCTTGCAGCTATCTCGAAATGAAATTCTTCCGAGTTATCACGGATCGAGATGAAGACAACAACAACTTGGTAGGCCTTATGTCACATATATATGTGTGTATATATACACATGTATATGTGTGCTTTTTAGAAAGAAATTGGATTGAATAACATAAATATTAATTGTAATAGGAGATGGATTTATTAAATTTTTCAAGCATCTATTCACTGCAGCGACTGCCAGATGACTTTGTGCAACATCATCGATCCAATCTTGGAATTAATGCAGAGCTTGTAGTCCCAGATGGTCGAGTGTGGGAGATAAAAATGAAAAGTATAGGTAACGACATATATTTGACAACCGGGTGGAAGGAATTTGCAGCTCATTATTCGCTCTCATATGGGCACATGCTGACCTTCAAGTACGAGGGACATTCAAAATTCAAAGTGACAATCTATGGTCTCACTACATCAGAGCTAGATTACAGTGCTGGAGCTTCTATCCTGAATGCAAGAAAGTGTGCAGCTACTCGTGCATTGAATAAGGCTGATTCCTACAAGGCTCACTGCAACAAGCCATGTTTCGCTGTTGAAATACAGAAGTCCCATTTGGAATCTTCTGGCGGACTGGTAAACTTTCAATGTTAAATTTCATTTACAACGGCATTGTATTCAATTGCAACGATAGCGACTGACAATCTCATGTTTGCATTACAGAATATACCAATTCGGTTCAGCAGGGCATACTTGAAAGAGCGGACAACAGTTGTGTACATTACAGAGACTTCCGGTAATACAACTTGGACTTGCCGTTGTAAATACCCAGGTGGAGAGAACAGCGACAAGAGACGAGTGTCTTGGTATCAATTTGCCAGGAGCGCTAATGTACGTACTGGAGATGCATGTGCCGTGGAATTAGTTGATCCGAGCATGCCAAAATTTCGGGTGAAAGTGTTTCCAGCGTAGCCTGAACGTATGAAAGTACTCTGTACTAAGAATATCCAGACATTTCTTTAAATATTGTCATTCTGTCAACCTGTTCCAGTATTGTTCTATCTTATTATCTTTGCAAAAACATAATAACCTTTGCAATGTAACTATTACTTTGATGACATGCATCATGTAGCATGTAACTCAAAGCTCTGTGTATGCTTTGCTTAATATCTAATGCTTTAGGTTAGATTATGTTTCATATATATTGTGACATATCAAAGTAAGAATCTCTGTTCCCTTTTATTTCAGCGGACATTGGCATGTTCAGTCACAACCTACCTTAACAATTCCAGCTACAGTAATAATAAAGGGAAATCTTGCACACAGGTAACAACAGTATTTCAATTGTCGAATTGGATTGAATACTATCAGACTATAACACTCACATGCTGTTGTACAATTCAATGCCTCGAGATTCCACACATGCAAACTTCAAATAATGCATTTGTTGAAATATCTACCACATCACGAACAGGAACTACACCTGCCCACATACTGAATCTGCACACACAAAGTCACAGATATTGAACGGTTGGCAGAGGTCTCTACAGAGCATCTCTTTTCAATTTCAGATGCAAATAGGTAACAAGCTTCCAAATAGCTCATTGATATATGAACCCTCTTGGAATGCACTTGCTGATCAGATAGTGCAGAAGTAATTGTGATCATGTGACCATCTCTGCAAATTGCACAATAAATTAACTACAAATGTGAGTTGTCAATTCAAGACATGATCAACACATAGAAAATAACAGGATGAAAATTCAACTTGCAATGGTTACATCGAATTTAGAAATTACATTAATTATATATTGCAGAATATGTGATCACAGGTATGCAATACCTAACTATATAAGAACTGCTTCCCATGTCTACAATCAGTATCAAGTTGCAAGCAATACAATTGAGATTCAGAAGTTGAATCAATATACAACTAACAAATCCGTTGTATACTGAAGATGATGCCATCCAAGATTGCAGATATTCGTGCGTCACTGGTAAAGTTAGAAAACCTCAAATTATTGTTATCACAGAATCGGTTAAATTCCAGGATATCCATCTATGTGATAATATTTTTGATCTGCATATACTTTCATTTTCTGAATTTACAACAAGTATTTTCTACGTACAATCTTTAATGGAATTGTTCTTCTTGCATATACCTGCCCTTTGGTTTTCAATCTCTCTTCTTAATCATAATTTAACTTCATTCAAACTTCTTTATTTCATAATGCATTGTTCTGATTTCTGTTTCTCCGGCTTCATCCAACGCTGAGAAGCCTATGTATGAAGAAGCCTGGCTTAGGGTATCAACACGTATCTTTCCGACAAGTCAAACCACTTGGTTCAATGCATGTAACCGTTGCAATCGTGAACGTCGACGTCCATACTGTCCCGTATGTAATGACATACAATGCGACACAAGCCCCAGGTTAATTATTTCACACCTGATGAATGCATTAAAATTAACAAAATCCGTTGGCTACAATTCAAAACTACCAGTTGACACATCACAGGTACATTTGTGTATAATATGATTACATACCATTTTCACAGATGCCGCCTTATAGTGGAACTGCGAGATGACACTGGAATAATGGATGTGATGATTTTCGGACAGGCTGCGGAGACCCTTCTCCGAAACACAGCTGAAAATCTGGCAACAATGACACCACAGGTATTACCTAATTTGCTCCGAACAACTACAACCACAGCGCGGTATTCGCTCATATGAAATATACAGCTGCTCATAGTTATGTAATACACAAATAACGGCATTATTTTCTCAGGAACAAGAAGCTCTACTGGTTGGCTTGAACATGGAAAATGCAAATGAAAATGTGTATGTTCGTGTGTTCAAATGCACGCCGCCAAACAACCACAGGGTAACTAAATGGGTTGTGAAAGAAGTTCAGTATGCATGGTAAACAAATTGATATTCCATGCACAGTCGAAGATAATGCTGCTCAGTATCTGAAGAATAAGACCACCGAATGTTTGCCACATTGCTGCTACAGTGCATTGCACTGTTAACAATGATGTTTCGTCTTTGTTCTGTTATGTAATAAATTGTACCGCTTTCTGCTTTTACCGCAAGTAATAATAAAACGATATGAAGAAATCATATCTGCCGTTATAATGTTACAACGTCCTCAGTGAATTTAATATTTACACAATTTCTTTCGTCCATAACCGAATATAATCTGCACCTGTAATATAGGACACCTGTTAATGAAAAACTTCAGTAACTTCAAAGTTTTGGATATGGCGTCAGTTTGCACATATTAGATAGCGTTTACACAGAGAGTCAGCATTCTATATACACATATTCATACCACTTATAATAAAAACCCTCTGTCATACATGTGAACAATTACAGCGTAGTTTACGGAACTGTTGTTTTTCATACACACATTCATACCACATATGAATCCAATGACAGTGACTGAGTGGTGAATGGATAAACAGTCAAATTAAAAGAAACAAATTGCCTGACAAAGTCACGGACCAATTGTCCTGTTTTATCTGGCATTACCTGCCATGCATTTCACCTCAACTCTTCTATAAGAAACCTATAGATCCATTATTCAACATAACAAGGAACATAAACTATCTATTCATAGAATAAACAGTTAGAATGTCAAGACACAGAAGAGGAGTCTCTGAGGAAGAAGTAACCAGTAATGAAACTATTGCAAGCTCCTCAGCTTCAAGTCCATCACTCTCGCAGTTTGTTACTGCAGCAACTCGATTTCAAGAAACACCTCCGCCTCCGATTTTGACTCCTCGCAGTAAGTTTCCTACCATGTTTTGCTATCTACGGTACTTTCAAAATGTAATGCGGCCACAATATTGTATGATATTAGTTAGCCAACGACATATCATATTTCCTGCTACATTAATTGAAATATAAACCTGATATATATCTTAATACTCATTTCTCTACCTTGAAGGAGTGATAAGGATAAGTGTGCATGGTTTTATCTCACCGGTAACCAATACCGGTGGAATCGGTGGTGTCTGCCGCGATGACAATGAAAACTGGCAGCTTGGTTTCATAGGAAGAATTGATGGGGTCTCTCAATTGGAAAGTGAGCTGTGGGCAATTTATCAAGGTATTCATTCAGCTTATGAAAATGACTGGAAAGAAATCAAGATTGAGACTTCCAACTATGAGGCCAGCAAAATCTTTCATCTGCAGACTGCTGCTCCACTATCGATGAGGCACGAGATCCGTGATGGATATGCATTGCTTAGACGCATGAAAATAGCCTTGATCCCTATCGAAAAACTGGACAACAGTGTCGCACATCAGCTTGCCTCTATGGGATCTCAACAAAGTGATCGTTTCAAAATATTATATGATGCTCCAGATATTATTCAAGATCTAATTGTTGAGGACAAATTAGAAAGTTGTAAGCGTTACACCTCCTCAACTGACACAGACTAATGCAATCTCATCTTTGCAACAATTACGTCGCTCTGTCCGTCGTATTCTGTAATTCTCATCTTCAAATAATTAACAGCTATGTCAAGAGTTTATATTTCACTTCCCATTGTTAGTTCACTTCATTTATTTATATTATAACATTGATATGAATCTAATGACCTGATTCCTGGTCAATTCAAGCCCAAAAACCCATATGTCAACTAATATACGTCGCGTGATCGAACGGCGCATTATTAGGTCACGATGAAATTGTTCTACTAATTCACAGTGCATTGCTTGCATTATCCGTCATATGTCTGATGTATAAAACATCAACTAATATAAATTGTAGCACCAGTGGTATGAACTGATGACGTACAATGAATACCAGTGAACTCCATTTAACATCGTAAAACATGTGACTTATCAATGAAGGGGATGTTAAAAACAAGGGAGAGGGAAAAGAACAAAACCACACAGATTAATGCAGTCTGATCTCCCGACAATCTTCAGTCATGACAAAGTGATCATTACAAAATATTATTTCATGCTCCAAATATTGTTCAAGATCTAATTGCCGAGGACAAGTTAGAAATTTGTAACCATTAAACCTCCTCTCACGAAACAGACTACAGCAATTACGTCCCTTGCTGCATGTTATTTTCTGATTTTGATGTTCAAATAAATAATAGCTATGTGAAGAGTTTATAATTCACTCACTTAGGTGCTGTTATTTCATTTCATTTATCCATTTGAGAAGATTGCTACCCAGTCGTATTTTCGAGTTCTCTTGCACTGAACCGGTGAGCTTCGTTGAACATGGTTAAATGGATAACTTATTGACAAAGGGGATGTTTAAAAAAAAAAAAGGAAAAACAAACAAAAAGGGTCAGCAAAGCTGTAAATATAATCTTGCGAATACATCGTACTGTATATCTACGCTTGCCTCCGAACATATTAATAATTAACACATCAAATTTACGATCACTAAATCTATTGAAAATAGCCTATTTCTTGCATCAAATGTACGTATTGGTCCAGACCGGATAACACAATTACATAATCACGCCATTGTAGCCACAGTAAAACTGCTTTCTAATTTACAACGTTCCGCTCAATCCATCATTAGAAATGCTTAAAATTGCTATGATTCCATATTCTGATTTGTGATTCATCTAATATGCTATAATTAATCCGATACAATAAATTCGTTGATGTTATATACAAACTTCTAAATGATGCATGTTTCAGATTGGGCCACAAACCAATGTAAACAAACATTAAATTAACTGAAATTAAAAACTGCATTCATAGACAAAATATACTCCACGATTACATAGGTTTGCATAAGTAATCCAAACTAAACATTCCCCAACTTCATGATACTCATCATAAAACCTAACATCAAACTACAATTGACTGGAACAGAATACCGGAAGACGCAAGACCTTCTACACCTTCGGTTTCTTCTGGGACGAATCAACAGCGCTATCATCTCTCTTCTTCCTCTTCCCACCCTGCTCTTCTGTACCATCCGGTGGACACTTCGCTTTCTTCCTCCGCGAACCTTCACCGCCTTTGCCTTTCACTTTCTTCTTCTTCTTTGTGCCGGGATGGTAAGTACAGGTCCAATTATTTGGAAAAGAGGAAGCTGTGTCAACCCGCCAGAATTCATCTTTGTCCGATGCATCTGAATAGATAGTCGACTCCGACCCCTTCCCAACCACATACGAATTATCATGCCAACTCTCCCACGAAGATATACCCTCTGATAACTCCAACTCACTATCATATTTCTTACTTTTCTTCGTCTTCTTCTTCATGCTCTTCTTGGCAACCTTCCTCACCTTACTATCACTACTTTCTTTACCAGAATCCATTGCTGTACTCTATGTTATTACCACAACAAATTGGTTGTGCTTATATACAATTTATGAATATGAATGTGAAAAGACCGTTGCAACTGTTCACGTCCATTCAAAGAACTTATTACCGTGCATCTTCTAAGAGACACGTCTGTATTAAATGCACACTTTGAATCAATGAGAAGATATTGCAAACCCCACTAAATCTACCGGCGAAATCTTCAACACACACGAAACGATAGATCTTAATGATGAAACGTAAATCAAAAGGAATCAGAGGGTGACTTATTGGAGAGGAAACTAGGCGTTGACAATAGATTAGGGTTTCAGGTTATAATTGTGTTTTCCTGGTGGTAGCGGGGCAATTAAGACCTCTGTAAGAGCAGTAGAGTCTAATTATGAGAATCAATTTTAAGGAAGTATTTTCCATGATATCTATTTTAAAACCAAGAAAATAAAGTATGAAGTTATTGTATCACAAACACACATTTGTAAATATAATTAGTTTTTCTTTGAAGCAAAATATGTGCGATCAAATACACGTTCACTGACATTAGTAAATGTCAATATCAATTTCCTCGAGTGTGATTACTACACGGAATATCAATTTGTTGCATCAAACCATAGATTTTGATGTCCTCTTCTTAGAAAAAATTAAAAAACAATTTGTACTATGATGTCCTCTTCTTAGGAAAAATTAAAAACAATTTGTACTACACTCTTTATGTGACACATGAATTCCAATTACACGTACGGTGAGACAATTGTCAACTTCCAAACCGAACGGCAACGCCCGGTGCAATGGCACGCCGCGCGCAACGCGCGCGGAGTGAACCTAGTTTTCTTAAACAATTAAATAGTGTTCTATTATTACAAGCGTTTAGCAATTATATTATGTTTTTATTAACAACTATTTAGTCATGTTCGATATATATCATAAATTGAATTCTTTTCACTAAAATATAACTTTTATGATAAAGATACTCGACTTTTAACTTTATTACTATAGCTATCTTTTATTTATAAATATTAGCCACTATAAATATCATAGTAATATTAAATAAAGCTTCTTCACCACATTTATCATGTTTATTTATACACCAATATTTTCTTAATAAGTATCTTTTCTAAACGTGCAACTCGTAGCTAGTAAAATATAATTGTTTGGGGGTTGCACTTGCATTCATATAGGACATTTAATTGTAATTGTTGCGTGAACGAAAATGTGTTAATATAGGATTATGTGATATTGTAGATTCAGAATTCGTAGGAGACGAATTCGTTGAGGAACCCTACTACTAGCTGCGTGCTTGCTTGTGTGTGAAGCTCTATCTGTTTTCAGGTAAGTTTATGCGCACAATACTTTAACTATCAAAATATGTCTTGGCGTGTGTTACTTGTGTTCCGAACAACTACTTTTAAGTCTCAAATTTTGACAATCTCTCTTGCAAATATTCTTTTTGAAAGATATGTGGTTACTTCTGAATTTCGAACCGATGATTATAAAATGATCTTGTGGAATATAAATGAACCATAAATGATATGGGGCGATGTACAGAGGATGTGTGTGAAGGCTATGGCCGGAGGCGCACGTGAGACAACCTCCTAGGGTTTCATACCCTACCCTATACGGGTTTATAAAATTGTGAAAGCTATAGAGTACTACCTATGCACGTGTGGGTCACTACTTTATAGGGGTGTCGACACTTAAGGTCCTTTAGCTATGTGATGGGCGGGGTAGTGTCGGGCTACCTACAAACGCCCTGGGTGAATTGGGATGGACTGTGATATCCCAAGAGGTACCTGTGTGATGATATTATTGCATCGTGACCTCTCTGTGGGCAATCGTTACCCGCTGGGCTCTAATACGCCTCAGCTCAACTAATAAGTTAAAATGTGGAATCTCTTCAGTTACATTCTTTTCATTCTTTCAGCCAAAACTCTGTTTTACATATTGTGGTATATTCTTACTCAGTTTTCACTGACAAATGTTTTTCTGCGTCGGCTTTTGCCATTTGAAAACCCGCAGGTTATGAATAAAGGTGGGGGAACGTGCACACGTAGCTGAAGGCGAATAAGAAGCTAGGAATCACCTAGTTAAATTCTTAACATTTAGTTGAATTTTGAGATTTCAAACTTTGTCATCGTTGTTTCCTGTTAAAACTTTGTAAGGAGGGTTTCTCCTTTACTTTTATTTCAATAAAGCACTCTTGGATATCGTTAAGTTGTACTAGCAAGGAACCGTAGGTTCCGGGTTGTTTCAGCTTTACCGTGGCATAAGGGTCTATTCTCTTCTTGCCCCATAAAATCTCTTTCAAAAATTTCTTGTACTTCGGCATCTGAGCAAGCGCTTCCACAAGAGGAATGTTTATATGCAATTGTTTGAATATATCCATAACTCTCCCAAAGTGTTCCTCATCATTCCTCTTTATTACCGCCTGATATGGTATCCGTGGCTCATAAGTAGCCGGATTTGGAGTGTGCTTGGGCTCTTCTTTCTTCTCAACCGTGTCCTTTGATTGAGGAATTACGGTCTTGGGCAACTCTTCACCCAATTTCTTCTCTGTAGCCTTTGTAGCTTCATCCCTCGCATGGCTAGGATATGGAGGATCCTGAGTAGTAATGCCACTGCGAGTAGTAATTGCCTTGAGCTGCTCAGTAGGAAGAATGGTATTAGAAGAAGCATACTTGGCGGAAATTTAGCATTCTGATTGGCAATTTGCCCAATCTCCGTCTCGTGACTCTTCATTGTAGCTTCCATGGAGACAATTCGACTCTCCATTCTATCTTGATTGGCTAGCAGCTTTCTCAATATAACTTTTGTCTCTTGGTCCTCTTGCTGCGGAGCTTGCTGCTGTGCCTGGTATGACGGATTTGGCTGATGACGCGGTGCATATAACCCACTGTTTAGATTGCTATAGCTGAAGTTTGGGTGATTGCGGTTGTTAGGATGATAAGTTTTCGGCCACTGCTGCTGTCGTGGTGGACCCATGTAATTCACGTCTTCAATCCCATATCCTTGATTCTCATCCGCGATCATCTCTCCCACAGACTTCACTGGTGCTGATGGATTCATGCTATTAAAAGTTGAGGTCAGGACTGCCATTTGCTGTTCAAATTTCTGCTCCACCATTGACTCAATTTTGTTAACCAGTTCCCCATCAGATTTTGAGTTCCTACGAGTCTCAGACTTCGTAGACTCATGCTTCGCCAAACTGTTAAGCAAATCTTGGCATCTCTGAACTCCTAGGCCCATAAAATTTCCCCGAGCCTTCATATCCAGTTCATTTGCAGTCTCCCTATCTAGGGCATTATGAAAGTAGTGCAATAGTTTGTACCATGGCTCTCCATGAGTAGGGCATCTTCGAGGAAGCTGATTGAACTTTCTCCATGTGTCTCCCAAGGAATCATCCTCCTACTTTGTAAATTTAGTGATGTCCGCAATTTTTTGCGCAACCTTGGACGGTGGAAGATATTTCCTGAGAAACTCTTGGCAACACTCTGTCCATGTAGAGATGCACCCTGCTGGAAGCTCCATAAGCCATGCCTTTGCTTTCCCCGATAAAGAAAATGGGAAGAGCATTAGCTTTACAGTGTCATCTGGCACCCTCTGATCATGGATGGTAGAAGTAATCTGGTTGAAGTTGAGCAGATGGGCGTTTAGATTATCCCCCGAAACTCCACTGAACAAGCACTCATCACAGACCATATTGATCAGCGGTTGGCGCAATTCAAAATGAGCTGCGTTGATTTGTGGTCTGATGATCGTGGGCAGGTATCCATCCGGTGTGGTCTTGAAGTAGTCCACCAAAGGACGCTCATCAACTTCAGCATTGTTGACTTGTTCTGCGACATTCTGACCATTATTATTCCGGTTATTGCCACCATTGTTACCTCCATCCGCTCCTCCATTGTTTCTCTCTTGTACCCCCACACCATGAAGTAGTTGTGGATTTGGAGGGTTCAAGCGTGCCATTGCAGCTTGCATCTCGGTCAACTGAGCTCTGAGCTCCTCAAATTCCTTGCTCCATTAACTGCATCTTCCACATATGCAATTCTAGCTGCTTCCGCTTCTTGCACACCTTTGCGGATCCTCTCAAACTCAGCTCTAGTCTGATCGTCCATTTGAACTGAGTCTGCTCTCCTCGAGTCTCTATGCCTGTGCGCAATAAGGATTCTGGGTCCTCAAGTACTGGGTACAAAGTTTCGTCTCTAGAACGGGTCACACACCGTGACAATTAACTTGAAATCACAGATAGCACAAAGAAAGCAAATGAGTAATAGATATAAACATAAAATAAAATTCCCTAAGGCTAGGAATTATAACTAATTTAGCCGAAGTCCCCGGCAACGGCGCAAAAAACTTGACACTTGTGCACAAGAGATTCCGGCAGGGAGACCTCCGTGTACACCGTACGTAGTGGATCAGGGATCGCACAGGAAGAGTAGGGGTGTGTGTAGGGAGAGAGTAAGTCAGTAGCAATGTCCGAGAGAGAGACAGAGGTTTGGCAGAGCTTCCGCGTATGGCAATGTTGTTCTCCTCTTGTATGGAAAGAGTAACGATATATATATACTGGAGAACGTGACCGTTGTAGTGTGGTTAATGCGCCCATTAATGGCGGCTTAATTAGCTTAACCATAACGGCACGTTCGTCCGAGTATATAGGAACCGTTAGAGCACGTGGTGCGCGAGTACCGGAACCGTTACGAGGTTGACCGGGTTTGACCGGATTGACCGGGTCTAGGGAGCTCGTGCCATAGATCTCTCAAAACAGTTACTAAAGGTCGCGCGCGGGCTTGGCTCGCACGCGACAGGGCTTACTCTAGCCTCCAAACCACTAAGTCCCTACAAGTCCCGTGCAGTGGTATGCGAGGGCTCTGTCTCGCAGCCCCCACATGGATCAGCTCGGCTGGTGATCCTGTGTGTGTGGAGCACAATATGGTGTGCTGGATGGTTGCCACGTGGCTGAGATCTGTCATGTCAGAAAGCAGTATCTACATTAGCCCCCTTTCTGCGCGTGAAGGCTCATAGCTGTATAGGCTTCCATGCGCGGAAACCAACATGCGCGTCGTCGCCACGCACCAATTCAAATACGGGTAAGTTCAGCCCCCGTGCGTGTCATTATGACCTAAAACCCCTAGAGTCGTGCCGTCTGACCTTTAGGGTTTTAGGCGTGACGTCAGCACGTCCTGTGATTGCGCGATTCGACGGTGACGGTTGCGATTCGACTACTGAAGGGACGCAATCCCTCATTCTTTTGGATAAATACCTTGTATCCCATTATTGCAAAGCATCACTTCTTTCTCTCAAAGTGAATGGTACCCGGAGATCTTCGAGAGCAGATCCAGATAATCAATCACCAGTTCAAGACTGCAAACCGTATTCTCCAACTGTGTATATCCAAGCAAGCTTCAAGGAAACAAGGTTGGCCTCGTTTCACTTTTGATTTAAAATACCAGCGTTTGCCTTGAACTGCGTTGAATCTGTAAATCCATGAAATTTGTGAAGAGGCTTTGATCTTTGAACCCGCTTCGTCTTTAATCTTTCAACAATATTGGGTCTTGCAACCCCCAGTTTCTGAAATCGGTACCGGAACTGTTTGCTTTCCTTTGCGTAGATCTTGAATTCCAAAATTCAAACTGAAGTGTGGTATTTCTCCCCCTTTTTTTTTGCCCTTTCGCAGGAATGGCCAAGACAAGAGTAACCAGACCCGTCAAGGAAGATGAAGAGATACCGGAGCTTCCGCAGGCTCTGTGGCGAAAAGCCCCCTTTCTGGGTGGGAAGGATTTTTATCACGCGAGGGTGAAGGCGAAGAGGATGCCTGATCCTGTTCCAGTTGAGCGGTTGTTGACACTGACTCGCCCAGTTAACTCAGCCTTGCTCGAGTTGGTTGGTTCCGAGGATGTGTTTCGATTGGGAATCGAGAATGGGCACTTCCCATATGCTGCGATTTCTACTCAAGCGTTTGTCCAGAAATTGGACTATATGGACGAGTGGATCGACCACGTGTTGGATAATTACGCCGAAACTCTCGATGAAGCCGGCATTTTCTTCGCTGTCCGTGCTATGAAGGGTGCTGCCGTGAAGTTGGATCAGTCCATGCTTCTAGACCTTCTGTCCCGTTACTCGCCTGCGACTCACACGTTTCATTTTGCTGAGTTCGAGGCTGCCCCCACGCTTGAGGACGTTCAAATGCTGTATGAGCTTTCCCCCATGGGCGAAGTGGACCCTTTGAGTCACTTGAGGACGTCTGCGGAAATGGCCTTGTACGCGCAGATGGAGGAATGCCTAGCAGAGGTAAAGAAAATCTCCACTCGGTGGACCACTACAAAGCCTCTTCCGAACTGGCAACTGGTTGATACGTCTGCGAAGAATACCTGGAACAAGTGGATGCAGTACTTCTTCCGAGACTATGCGAGCAGCAGCATTACTAAGAAGCTTTTGAGCGAAAACCCGAAGGCCGAGAATTTCGTAGAGGGCAAGGGTTATCATCTGACCCTTTGTGCCTTTCTCTGTGCTTGGCTGTCGAGGTATCTGATTGATGGTCACCCCATGACGGGGTCTTCTACCATGTGCTGCCGCTTGCCGTGAGGCTCGCTCTTGGCCAGAGAGTCGCACTCGGACCCTTGGTCTTGGGTACGTTATATTATAGGCTGGATCAGCTGGTTCTGGCGATGAGGGAATCGCGTGGCCGCCTCGATGTTCTGACCTTTGTCAATATCAGCTTTTTGACAATGTGGGTTTTCGAGCGTTGGCCATCTTATGCTCCAACTCCCCTCCCACTCGAGAAGTGGTGTCCCCCAGGCGAGACAGAAGCGCGCAACAGCGGAAGAGCTGCGAGATGGTTTGGAGCAAGCAACACCAAGTGTACTTGGAGTTTGATATGCGACAAGCGAAAGGAGTTTACTGCCAGGCCCTATGCCACACGTGTTGAGAATGTGCGGTGGTTTCCAAAGCTATACCCTTCCAAAGGTATGGTCTTGTCAGAAGACCTTCTCTTTGAAAAGGGGCCGCATTTCCACGAACGTTATCGTGAGTTCTTTTGTTGGTGTCTGCGAGGTTCCCTTCCTGCCCTTGCAGAGCACATTCGTGAGCTCGTGCCAAGGTATGAAAGGCTTACAGTGGATGTTGACCCCACTCGGGTCTCTCCTCAGTTTGGTTTCGATGCGGTGGCCCCATCGATCTGGCCCCAGTCTATCATCAGAGGGTGTTACAAGCGTTTGCTGACAAAGGAGTGCAAGACGGTCCTTATGAGCAATCTTCCCTTCGAGCAGCCTGCGGGAACTCGCAAGGGTGGTTGTTCCCAGAACTGGATCGCATACTGGGTTGCCCAGCAAACGAGGATTGAGACAGAGGCAGCAGCGCAGCCAGGAAGGGCCCCCTTGATCAAGAGAAACTCTTTTCCGTTTCGCCCCAATTGCAGTTTGAGCGAGTCTGAGTATGGTTACTACTCGCTGTGGGACCGCGAGAACCATTTGTGCCCCGATTTCATTCTGAAAGAGCAAGTCGATGCCATCAAGAAAGGTGACACGCAGGTTATCAAGTATAGCAAGGCGTTTGCTGAGGTAAGCAATTTCCTTGTGTGCTTTAAGCTTTTTGATTTCCTTGCACTGATGCTTTTCGTTCTGTATTGTTCAGTGTCATGTGCGGAGGTTCGCAGCTGGTGATCGCTCCAAATCGCTGGTGGACACCATTGTCGCCACCAGAAGGAAGGGGGAGTCGTACCGGCTAGCATGGAGGATGGATGCCGAGGTCGAGACAAGGGTTCGCGCAGTCATGAATACTTTTGCTGACTCGCTGATAGACAACCCTCCGGCTCCGTCTCCTCCTAAAGATGACCCGTCCCCTCCAGCGACTGCGGCGCCGAGAGTGAAAAGACCTAGGCAAAAGGGAATTACGATTTCTTCCCCTAGGAGCGCTCCAGCTTCTCCCCCAGTGAGGTCCCTTTCCGTCAAGGACAAAGGCAAGGGTCGTATGCCCAGCAAAGTGCGAAGAGATCTCGCAGTTGAGACTTTCGTTCCATTCAACCGAGAGGAGGAGGAAGAGAGGCAGGAGCCCCAAGCTAGTGATGAAGAAGAAGAAAGAACAGTTGTAATGCGCGAGGAAGAGTCAGGAGGTACTTCCGTCGCATATCCTTGTCCTTTATCATGATTTCTATGCAGTTCTTTTCTTTGAACCAATTACGTATTCGCAGATGATGATGATGAAGCCGTTGGTGGCCTTGTGGCCAAGAGGCAAAAGAGAGATGCCCATTCTGGCATTTCGGATGATCCTATAAGCGAGGATGTTCTTGCTGAGTCTCGGAGGACAGCCGCGGAGGCTGCTGAGAGAAGAAGGCAGCGAGAGGAAGAGGAGCTCGAGCGTGTGAAACAGCGGAGCCTCGAAGAGCAGCACGTCGAGGACTTAGTGCGTCCAGAAGGCGAGGAAGACGAGCTTCCCGAAGAAGTGGCTCCTCATGTGGAGGAGGAAGATGAGGTTCCCGGAGGGGACGCAGCAGAGCTAGAGCAAGTCCAAGCGGACTTCGCAGAGATCGCAGGTGGCGATAAAGGTGAGATCTTCAATCTCGCAGTTACTTATAGAGATGTAATTGTGGGTGCGTTAAAGCACGGTGTGTCAAAGCCTGACATTCGCCGTTGGTTGGTAAGCAAATGCGGAGAACCCTCAGGTAATTATTTGAGTGACATGCACATACTAGGCTGTAGCCACTTGAGGCAAAATCATGACTGGTTTACTCGCATCCCAGGTCACGCTTCTCTTAAAGATTTGCTTAGTGAGGATACACTGATAGGGCACGGTTCCACGTCCCTAGTGTACGATGAGGATACCTCAATCCCACCTTCGCGTGGAGGTGCTTATTCTTAGCTTCAGTAAAGATAGCGAAATAACTTATAACACAAGTTACCTCTCATTATCGCATTTGATATCGCAGGTCATGCTGAGGAACCTGAGCTGGAGCAGAGAAGTCAGCCTTCTGCATCCCCTGTTCCAATTCCGAGTTCTCATACCGAGAAGCCCGTCGCAGCTGTTGGGCACATAAGCGAGCCTCCCGAAGAGGTCATCGAACTTTCCGATGATGTTGAAGCCGATGCTGTGCCGATGGACGAAGGTGTCCGTACCGGTGGTGAGGAAGAAGGGACAAGTGATGCTAATGTTTTCGCACCTGAGAGTGTCCTTCGCCCAACGACTTCGGCTATCCCTATGCCTCCGGCGATGGCTGAGCCAGAAGCGCCTATTCCTGCGTGGAGCATCTGGGGCTCGCAGGTTGGGAATGTAGTCGCAGCTGGTGCAGCCTACACTCTTCCTCCTGACTATGAGAGGTTGGAGCTCGCAGCCGATAGGAGAGCAATGGAGCGAGGGCAGTCTTCGAACAACCCGGTGGCTCGCATCCCCTCTCTTCATGAAATTCTGGAAGGCACTGGTAAGTAGAGATTTACCGTCCGCACGTCGCGTTATTTGCTTGCGAGTTTTGACATCGTAATTTGTTTTTGATGTCTCAGGTTTGAAGCAAACCGATGTAGACTGGGTGGTTCGAATGCGCCTCAAATACCCCCGATCGTTTGTGAGGTGTCTGGAGATCGGACCTTTTGACAGGAGGCTGTTCCTTACTGAAGCCATCTGGATACTGGAGCAGCTGTGTGCGGCTACACCTGCGACCATTTCGGCCCAGAGTGCTGAATTGCTGTGTGGCATGTGCCAAAATCTCTTGTTCAAAGTCCAAGGCAGACTTGGTTTCAAATTCCTCAAGGACAGAGTTACACTGATTCGCGCAGCTGTAACTTTGAATCTCGGACACCAGAATCTCGCAGCTGAGGTGCAAAAGGTGGAGCAGCAAAAGCAAAAGGTTGATGAAGCTTTGAAGCTGTATCACGAAATGAATGCCAAGTGCGAGCTACTGAAGCAAGAAGTGCAACAAGTGGAGAAGCTGATCGAGCAGTTCGAGCCCCAAGATTCCTTAATCAAGAATTTGTTTTGACTTTTCGAATTTTGAAAAGAAAACTGGAAAATGGCTGAGGCATTAATGTAATGTTTTGAAACATTAATGTAATGTTGCTAGGGTTTCTCCCCCCTCTTTTTTAACAACAAACAACGGTTTTGCCCGTTTTGCCCCTTTCGGGATTTGATTGGACATTTATGTGCATATCCAATTATGACATCAGCAATTGATTCTTTGCTTGATTTTCGCGCTAATTTCTCGGCAGATAAGCACGCTTCCGTTGGGAAGTCCATCCGAATCATGACTATCCGTCATTTATTAGGATACGCAACTGAATCGTCGTAGCCTTTAGTAGGGTAATTGATTGTTACCGCTTTTCAAGGCGTAAGTGATTGAACTTACCCTCTTTTTGAATTTGCTGACTCATCTTAAGCAACCGAAGAGTCTCCAGAGGGTCTATATAAACCCCGTCTTTGCAATTTGGGTTCTTCATCCCAAACATGTGCTTTGCCGTGAGTCCTTACGACTGCTGGCTTCAACGCTTGTTTTTCGTTGATTCATGGCAACTTCAAGTTTTGAATCCTGAGTTTGCGCTTTGTGCTATAGAAATAGTTTCCAAGATCCACTTTATGAGGCTTATTGCTGTTTATAACCATCATAAAGAGGATGCAGATAATATCTCATGTGTATTCGAAGAAATTTCTTCGTGTATTATGTGTGCAGGTCATGTTTCCGGCCGCCTCGTGGCGAGGTGCAGCGCCGAAGTGACCGTGCTACCATCTCGTAATGAACGGCATGATTCTCCTCCAGCATCCCTGGAGGAGAACTCATTGCCCCCACGTTCGTGAGCCCAGGGTGGCGAACCACTGTGTTCATCCCCGTCTACAAGGAGCCCTTGCCCTTTGGAGCTTCTGCTTGCAGTTTGATCGTTGGAACCGGTGGTTCCTTGGGCAAATGTTATGGGGAGCATATCTGACAACGGTCTTGTCGGATAGCGGAATGTCGGGCGTATGGCTTCATGTGGCTCTTTTTAGAGCGAGATCCCCCTTGCTACAGATGTTCACCCACAGATCTGGGCATTGTGTAGCCGGCGTTTGAAGCCAGGGCGGTTCATTCTTTGCAGTCCGGGTTTCCGTACCGTGTCTCTGCTGGCTTATCAGCCATTTTTCGAATGTATTGTAAGCCATGTTGGCTGTGTAGTTAGATTCGAACTTTTTCGCTTGTAAGCTGCCATCTAGATAGATAAATTGTAAGTCATTTGACTCATAATGATAAATAGCTTTTGTATTATCTGTTCTTTGCAACAAAATACAATTTCGCATGCGTTTCGGCTTGTTTTGCCTTGCATAATGCCATGTAGTGATTTCACATGCGCGATGTCAATTCGCAGATGTTTCGCTAGATCATTCGAGATCGTAATTTCGCAGCTGTGCCATCTTGACGGATGGGCTTGTAGTTGGTCGTTGTAAATCGTATGAGATCACGTTCACAACTTTGCTATCGTTTCAGATAATTTTCCACAGATCAGTTAAGATCATTGCGCGGTGCGAATTGCTATCATAGAAGATAGGCTTTATTAGAGAACTGTTTGAGATCGTTTCTCGCATAAACTGCTATCACAGCAGATAGATCTTTAGAAGATCTAATAAGATGATTCTGTGCTTACGTTGCCATCATAACAGACGGGCTTGGGCGTTTAACCAAAATTACTTTGCGCATAAACTGCTATCGTAACAGATAGTCTTGAGAAGATCATTATAAGATCGCATTTGTATAACTCGCTATCTTGAGAGATAGGCTTTAGATGATCGACTGAGATCGTTTTTGTATTTCGCTGCTATCGTAAAAGATAGGCTTTGGACGATCATTTAAGATCGTATTCGTGTGGACTGCTATCGCGAGAGATAGGCTTTAGATGATCACTGAAGATCGCATTTGCGTTTGGCTGCTATCGTAAAAGATAGGCTTTAGATGATCGATTAAGATCGCATTTGTATTGGCTGCCATCGTAGGAGATGGGCTTTAGATGATCACTTAAGATCGCATTTGCGTTTAGCTGCTATCGTAAGAGATAAGCTTTAGATGATCGATTAAGATCGCATTTGTATTGGCTGCCATCGTAGGAGATGGGCTCTGATGATCAATTAAGATCGCGGTTGTGTTTGCTGCTATCGTAAGAGATAGGCTTTGATGATCAACTAAGATCGCGTTTGCTTTTGCTGCTATCGTAAGAGATAGGCTTTGATGATCAATTAAGATCGCGTTTGCATTTGCTGCTATCGTAAGAGATAGGCTTTGATGATCAGTTAAGATCGCGTTTGCATTTGCTGCTATCGTAAGAGATAGGCTTTGATGATCAATTAAGATCGCGGTTGTGTTTGCTGCTATCGTAAGAGATAGGCTTTGATGATCAGTTAAGATCGCGTTTGCATTTGCTGCTATCGTAAGAGATAGGCTTTGATGATCAGTTAAGATCGCGTTTGCATTTGCTGCTATCGTAAGAGATAGGCTTTGATGATCAGTTAAGATCACAGTTGTATAAATTGCTATTGCAGCGAATAAATCATTGTTAACAGTAATAACAAATTAAATAGAGCAATATAAACGGCTAGAAATATGAACTTCTCATTTGGGAGAATTCTTTTATTATAACGCTCTCATATGGGAGAGATAGGATTACAATCCTCTCATATGGGAGAGGAGATTGCGTCAATCATAGCCACATGAGACATTAAGCAACGTTATCATAAAACGTATGAAATAAGAGAAGTCAAGGATAGTACTTCTTGATCCAGCGCATGTTGACTGAGCTTGGAGTTGAGGTTGTGCCGTGCAACCTTCGTATGCTGCAATAGCCACTATCGAAGACTTCTGTGACTTCGAAGGGTCCTTCCCAATTAGCTGCGAACTTTGGGTGAGTTGCTTCTCGCATGCAGTGGTCAGATGCGCGCAAGACCAGATCGCCAACTGCGAAATCCCGTCGCTGGACTGTCTTGTTGTAGGCGCGAGCGATTCTTTCTTGGTACCGCTTGTTAGTCCTTTTGGCTTGTTCTCGCTTTTCTTCCAGCAAGACTAAATCATGATCGCGTTGGTTTTCATAGAGTGCGTGGAAGGCCAGCCTTGCCGAATTGACTCTGACCTCCGCAGGTACTACAGCTTCGGCCCCATAACATAGTAGAAATGGCGAGGCCCCTGTGGGTGTCCTTGGAGAAGTCCTGTAGGCCCACAGAGCTATGTTAAGAGAGTCGGCCCACTTCTTGTGATCATCTGCGACCATCTTGCTCAGAATTCTCAACAGCGTTTTGTTAGTCGCTTCAGCTTGTCCGTTTCCCTTTGGATAATAGGGGGTAGAGCATATCTGCCTGATATTGTACTCCGCGAGTTTCGCAGCTACCTGGCGATTAACAAAAGGAGTACCGTTATCTGAAAGAATGGTGTTTGGGATTCCGAACCTGCATACGATGTTTTCCTGGATGAAGTTAACCACAGCCAGCGCGTTTGCCGTCTTCAGTGGTATTGCTTCCACCCATTTGGTGAACAGCTCAGTTGCGGTGAGAATGAAATGGTTCCCATGTGACGTTGGTCGGATGGGGCCAATGAAGTCCAAAGCCCACGTGTGAAATGGCCATGGCGTTCCTAATGCATGTAGGTCCACGGCGGGAGCGTGCACTAGGTTCCCTTTGAATTGACATTCTTGGCAGCGTCGCACCTTGGTGCGGCAATCGACTTCCATCGTGGGCCAGAAGTATCCGATCGAGAGGAGCTGTCTGCATAATTTCGCACCTCCCTGGTGTTCCACCTGATGAGAGAGATCCATGACTTCTTGTGCTTCCTTGCCGTCTAGGCATCGCAGCAAGTTGCCCTCGTGACCTCTTCGCCAAAGCAGGTTTTCCTGAACCACATATCGCGACGCTTTCCTCTTCAATTTGTCGGCTTCTTTTCTCGATTCGGGTACGGTGCCCTGGGTGAGGAATTCGAACAATGGCTTCCTCCAGTCTGTGTCGTCATCGGTTAGAGCGACAAGTAGAGAATCTTTGATCAGTGCGCAACTTTCGCACTTCCCTTGTATTAGGGCTGCGGCTGTAGACATGTCTGGCCAATGAATGCCATATCTCTGGGCTTTCCTGTAGATTGACACCTCGCCTTCTCCGCAAGCGTGTTGGTGAATCTTTTCTAACAGCTGTTGTCCCTCTTGCTCGGAGACACATCGCATGAGTATTCCTCCAGGACCCTTGTAGTAAAGGGTGTTGTCGTGGATGCAGTATCCTTTTGTGAGTGCCCAGCTCTCGCTGCTGGTGCCTTTCGCAATAGCTTGCAGAATTGCTTTTCGCCAGTCTGCGTCATCCATGTGTTCGTCGTCGCACGCATCTTCTGTTAATGCCGACGATGTTCGTACTTCGATGGAAATCCTTGCGGGGCATTTGTCTATGCTGACCTTAGATCCTAGAGTTGCTAAGGCGTCTGCATGCCTGTTGTCCGCTCGGGGCTTGTGCTCGTATTTCACGTCGCAGAATTGCTGCATCAGCTTTTGTACTAGGGTGCGGTATGACAGGAGGTTGATCTCCTTCAAACCATATTCGCCCGAGGCTTGCTTAACAATCAGTTTAGAATCTCCCATGACCGTTAAGTTGCTCACTTCCAAAGCTTTCGCCGCACGGAGCCCCGCGATAAGAGCCTCATATTCCGCCTCGTTATTCGTGACTGCGAAGTTGAGTTTTGCGGACATCTGTATGACTTCCCCGTCGGGCTTTGTCAAGACTATCCCAATGCCTCCGCCTTTTCTGGTTGACGAACCATCGAAGTGGAGGGTCCAATAGGGCACGTCGATCGCGTAGATTTCAGGGCCTTCGAGCTCTTCCTCGATCACAGGTTCGTGGCTGTTGTCGGGAAACTGTGCCAACAGATCTGCTACCGCCTGCGACTTGATCGCTCTCGGTTTCACGCATGTGATATCGTATTGAGAGATGGTCATGTACCATTTCGCCAATCTCCCGCCCGGAGTAGTGTGAGTTAGCAAGTATCTTATGGGGTCGCTTTTGGTGACCACCACTACTTTGTGCGATGCAAAATAGTGTCTCAACTTCTCTATCACAAAGAATAAAGCAAGGCAATGACGTTCGATGTCTGTGTACCTTGATTCAGCAGGCTGCACAATGCGAGAGATGTAATAGATAGGCCTCTCTTGGCCTTCATACACCTGAGCCAAGAGCGCTCCTATAGATCTCCTTGTTGATGTAAGATATAGTAGAAGCGGTGATCCCAGTTGAGGCGCGATCATAATCTTTGGGGATGTGAGTAACTCCTTTAGCTTTTCAAAAGCGGCTTCGTGGTCAGGAGCCCAGTTGTACGCGGCGTCCTTCTTGAGAAGAGTGCTGAAACAGCATGTGATTTCGGCGATTGCTGGGATGAATCTCCGCAGATATGATAATTTTCCCAAGAATGTTTTCAAGGCACTTTGGTTGTGAGGTGGCGTCATGCTGGTGATGGCTGACACTTTCGCAGGGTCAGGCTCGATCCCTTGGCGATGGACCACGCACCCCAAAAACTTCCCCGAGGTCACGCCGAATGCGCATTTCATAGGGTTCATTTTCAGTTGAAAGCTCCTGCATCTGTTGAACACCTTTCGCAGGTCTGCAAGGTGATCTGCTTCATGCCTGGATTTGACTACCAGGTCATCCACATAGAATTCCACTTCTTTGTGCATCATGTCATGGAATAGAGCCATCATGGCCCGCTGATAGATTGCGCCTGCGTTCTTGAGACCGAATGGCATTACCGTGTAGTTGAATACCCCCACGGGAGTGATGAATGCAGTCTTCTGTGCATCTTCGGGATCCATCTTGATTTGATTGTACCCGCTGAAACCGTCCATGAAGCTGAACATGCGATGGCCTGCCGTCGAATCGATGAGTAAATCGATGTTAGGCAGTGGGAAATCATCCTTAGGGCAGAAGCGGTTGAGATCGCGGAAGTCCACGCAGATGCGGAGCTGTCCGTTCTTCTTCACCACCGGCACGATGTTGGCCAACCATGTGGGATGGTGATTTGGCTCTATGAACTTGGCGTCTAGGAGTTTAACGATCTCCTGCTTGATCTTCACGTTGAGCTCTGGCCTGAAACTTCTGGTGCTTTGCTTGACCGGTTTAGACCCTGGGATGATGTCTAAACGGTGCATGGTGATGCTCGTGTCCAGACCTGGCATCTCATCGTATTCCCATGCGAATACGTCCTTGTATTCAGTTAGGAGCTGCAGCAGTCCTTGTTCCTCTTCGCTTGTGAGGTCCGCACTCAGGAAGACTGGCCTCCTCTTTTCCTCGTTCGGGCTGAGGAACACTTCCTTTAGCTCTTGCTTTTGTGGTCTTGGCCTGTCTTCCATGCATTCGGGCGCTTCTTTGAGTTTCTCGTCTGAAACGATCTGTGTTGGCTCTTCTGTCAGCGCAACTTGTTTGATTCGATTGATTTGCCCAGGGACACCCCCATGCCCGTGTGAGGACGTCCCCGCGCACCTTCATATGCGGTAGCATTTCTTCCCGTTGGCGTAGAAGCTCTCTATCTCCTTACCCTCGGGGTCATGCTTTGCAATCCTCTTCAGAGTATACACATTTTTCCGATGATATGCGATACGCGGCGCCTCTTCGTATGTAGGCGGCTTTTCCTTTGCATCTCCCCTTGTTACCATCACGCCTGCAGGTGACTGGTCCTTGATGTCCTCCCAGAGAGGTAAAGGAGTAGGGTTAAATGGTCCAGGTGTTTGCTCGTCCGCCATCTCGGTGAACCACACCGCCTCGCTGAGATGTGCTTCGTCCAAGTTGAACGGGTTGGTTGAGGCCGGTATTTCGACAATCCTGTCGTTCCAGATAGCTTTCATCACCTGGTGAGCCGTGGAAGGGATTGCGTCGAAGCGATGAATCCAGGCTCGACCGATGATCATGTGATATGTGGTGTTCGCATCTATGACATAGAACTTCGCCGAACACTTGATCTTACCAATCTGAACGCCTAGGCGGATCCACCCGATCGTCATTCTAGAGTCGCTTCCGAATCCCACCAGCGGGGATGGACGCTTGACCACCTTGTGCTCGGGGATCCCTGCTAGCTTCAGTGTGTGGAGGGGAACAACATTGACCGCTGCTCCTCCATCGACGAACGCTCGCTTGAATTCGACGCCGTTGATAATGGCGGTCACGTACAGGGGCCTCTGGTGGCTCGCATCTGTCCTCTTGTCGCTGGTAGAAAAGGTCATAATCTTTTCTGTGGAACGGGACGCCCTGATGACTTTCCCGTTGGAGACCACGAGCTCCTCTTCGTAGTCCTCCGCTATCCTTAAGATTGCTTTTGTCATATCCGATCGGCATTTTTCGGAGAAGTTCATCTCGTCGAAGAATTTGCTGAAGCCGTGCGACTCTTTCATGCGGTCGGCACGCTCATCCTCCGTGTCCATGCTGTAGTCTTCCTCTTCATGGACTTCAGCAATGACGGGTAGACCGTCCTCTGCGACTTCTTCCAAGTCCACTATCGAGATCATGGCGACCTCTTTGCCCTTTGAGCCCGAATCTGTATGGGCAGGCAGCGGGTTGTTGCGCACATCCTTCCGGTGATCGCTGACGATGAGTTCGCCGTTCTTCATCTTCTGGTCGAACGCGAATCTGAGCTTCTTGCACTCGGCCGTGGGATGCATGACCTTGCCGTGGTATTCGCACCACTTAGGGTCCCTCGTCATCTCCTTGGAGGGTGCTTTCTCGAGCGGTGGCAGGACGCCGTCCTTGCGCCACTGTCTGCAGAGATCGCTAGCTTCCTCCACCGAGCATGGCAGAGGCGGTGCGTCGAAGTTTGTAACTTTTGCTTGCTTCTGGGGTGAGACTGTATTGACCTCAGCTTCGCGTCCCCGCTTGTAGCCAAATCTGCCGACCTTGTAGGTGGTGCCGCTCGCAGGTCGTTCTGGAGCGCTCTTCTTTCTCTGTCTCTCGACGATGGGCTCGATGTTCATCGTGCACTCGATGAGCTTTGAAAACGTGGGTGTTTGCAAATTGATTAGCATGCTCTTGTATTCATCTCGCATGAACTGCAGGCATATCTCTACGAGCCGGCTTTCGAGCATGGGGTCCTTGCATTCCAAGGATTTCGCTCTGAATTTCTTGATGAAAGTGATCCCATCTTCCTCGCGTTTCTGATACATCCGCGAGAGATGGATCATCGTCACCTTCTCTTCCATCTGGAAGAACTTGGTATAGAACTTCTGGACCATGTCGTCCCAAGTCTTCACAGATCCGGCCTCCAATGTCCGATACCATTTGTATGCTACATTCCCAAGAATCTTTGGGAACTCTCGCATCAGCAGTTTGGGATCAGCTCCGTATGGACCCATGACATCAATGAAACGCATGACATGCTCATGAGCGTTTCCGTTGACGTCCTCGAACTTATCCCATTTGGGAGCCTTGTACCCCGCCGGGTTAGGCATGAGATAGATCTCTCGTGGAATGGGTGGATCGTTGTCTAGCTTCGGGATGATGGTATCCGCGAGCGACTGATGAGCCAGGATGGAGTCCACGCGCTTCTGCAAGGACGTCATGCATTCTGGGATGCTTCCCTCGGTAGCTGGCGGAGGGGTTGCCGTAGGCGGTGGCGACACATATGCCGCCGGAGGATTGGGAGTGTATTGACTGCCCGCGTTTCCCCAAATCGTCGCTGGTGGAGGCAGAGTGTACTGCAGAGTTGGGTTAGACGCCAAAGCCGTGGGCTGAGAGGCGTGAGCAGCAGGGGGTAGCATTTGCGCCGTTGACCCTTGGACCGAAGGCAGCTGCGCGGCTGACGGTGGAGCTTGCAGATGAGGGTTGGGAGGCGTGGCTGACACTCCCAATCCTGGGGCGGTAGGGGTTCCTCCTCCCTGAGGGATAGCGGTAACTGGTGGAGGATTTGGTGCAAGGGTGCCCAGAACGGCCAAGATCCATTCCAACTGCGCAGATTGAGACTTGAGAGCTTTTGCCTGACTTTGGACAGTGGCGTCCAAAGACTCCAAAGTTGGTGCCTCGCCGGGAGTCGTCGGAGTACGGCGGACTTCGTCTCCCGAGGGAGTTTCGGTGGAAGGCGACCGGTTGCTGACATCATCCTCCTGAGACATGGTTGCTTTTGCTGGTAAGATTCACGTCGGGTTCACCAAAATGTGCACAAGAGATTCCGGCAGGGAGACCTCCGTGTAGACCGTACGTAGTGGATCAGGGATCGCACAGGAAGAGTAGGGGTGTGTGTAGGGAGAGAGTAAGTCAGTAGCAATGTCCGAGAGAGAGACAGAGGTTTGGCAGAGCTTCCGCGTATGGCAATGTTGTTCTCCTCTTGTATGGAAAGAGTAACGATATATATATACTGGAGAACGTGACCGTTGTAGTGTGGTTAATGCGCCCATTAATGGCGGCTTAATTAGCTTAACCATAACGGCACGTTCGTCCGAGTATATAGGAACCGTTAGAGCACGTGGTGCGCGAGTACCGGAACCGTTACGAGGTTGACCGGGTTTGACCGGATTGACCGGGTCTAGGGAGCTCGTGCCATAGATCTCTCAAAACAGTTACTAAAGGTCGCGCGCGGGCTTGGCTCGCACGCGACAGGGCTTACTCTAGCCTCCAAACCACTAAGTCCCTACAAGTCCCGTGCAGTGGTATGCGAGGGCTCTGTCTCGCAGCCCCCACATGGATCAGCTCGGCTGGTGATCCTGTGTGTGTGGAGCACAATATGGTGTGCTGGATGGTTGCCACGTGGCTGAGATCTGTCATGTCAGAAAGCAGTATCTACAACACTCTCCAACCACAAGTGTGTGGCTGTCGTGTGTAGTAATATCCGGTAATTCGGGTTGTCGAACCCAGGGGACTTCTATGTAAGCTAGTTATTGGTTCTTAACCTTGTGTGGGCAAATCGCGTTATTTGTTTGCTAATTCTACTAAAATAAAGAAACAACTACTCAATTAATCGAATGAATAACTTCACGATTAATGGAGAATGAATATGAGAGTTACTCAATAAAGTGACAAGTACCGGGAATTCTCTCGTGGATCACTAGGGATAGTATGAACTACGTTTTGATTTACGAAACACTAACACGTCTATCTCTTGTTAATCAAGCAAAATACAACTCGTCGAGTTACCAAACAAGTCGACTATACTTAGAGCCAATTCAAACCGAGTTACCAAGATTAATTTTATTCTAAGCATGCATTACGATTCATTATTTTACTTTAAATATCCTAGTTAACACTATCGAGTTACCAAGTAATGATACGACTAGGTGAGAAGTTCAATTTACCGACTACAATTCACGGAGTTACCACGTCAATCGTAATTGAGATCAATCCTATGGTAGCTAAGCGCAAGAAAGATATAGATTCAAGCATAAACTAATCATAACAAGAGAGAATCACATTAATTAAGCCAAAACATGAAGCATAATCTCAAAACGAGTTGTTCATATCAAACCCTAGCTACCTAACGAGAATTCCCAGCTATAAGAAGTTTAGCTACTAGTTGACATGATCAAAATACAAGATTTATTGATCATCAAACAAGAACTTAAGAGGAGAAGAAGAGAGAAATCAAACGAGGGTTTCCAACGCTCCCAAGCACATTTCACAGCTCCAACGATGGTAGAATTAACTATATGCACGGACTTCTAGGTCTAAAACAAGTCCCCTAAGCTTACATCTTTCAAAATATTACAAAACAACCCCAAAAAACTGAGTTTCCCGTTCTGTTCGCACGAACAGAATAGTGTTCGCACGAACACTCTATTCCCACGAGCAACTTTTTGTTCCTACTTTTCAGCAGTTAGTTTCCTCCACGTTTTTGGCCTCCAAAATTCTTCTAAGTATTTTTGTTCGCACGAACACAATAAGTGTTCGCACGAACACCCCTGCCAATGCACTTATTTGGCTCTTTTTCTTGCTTCTTCATTCTTCGTCTTCATTCACGAGCATCTCTTGAGCAATTCCAACTTTCCGAAGTTCACTTCCCATCCAAAATCATCGCTCCGAGCTCCCGGGTTAACATTGACGATCAAATACTCAAAAACATCCAAAACCTCATTTTCTTCTCAATTAAGCCCATCTCATCACGTTGCACCGAAACGCACACAAATAGCAATGTTTATCATACGAAAGATGACTCCAACTAAGGACTTATCAGGTATTTATTTTCAGTGGTACTGTGGTGTGGCGGTTTTGGTTGATTGGAGGTCTTATTTTAGGAAGATTGGTGGTTGGGTTTTTTGCGGTGATAGTAGTTGCTGGCAGTGGTGGTAAGATTGTTATGTGGTGAATTGAACAATTGGGGGGCTATAAGGGTGGTTTAATTATGTTTTGGGTTTATGGTGTTTTGTTGGTGATAAATGGTAATTACTTAATGGTGGAGAGGATGGTTGTTCATGGTGGCTGTGGCTGGTGGTTTTGTAGGAGGTTGAAGGATATGAAGAAGATGGTGCCCTGGTGGTAGATGGTGACGACAATGATGGTTTAGGGTTGATTTCGTAGGGGTTTGAGGATAAGGGGTAGGAATTAGGGTGAAGGTACGAGGGTATTTTTGTCAAAAAATTTACTGAGTTATGTTGTTTTTAAAAAAGGAAAAGAGAGATATGGAGAAGACTTTGTTCAACTAGACTTGAATGTTGATGTGTGAAACTAGTGGGCCAATGTTTGCCCGTATGTACCCCCTATGGGCTTTGGATTTAGCCCACTAAAGAAATGGGTCGAGCTTTATTTGCAAAGAGAAATAAACAAACTACGGTTTGCACAGCTATGCTACAAGCTTCATCGTTCAAAAGGAGTAATTATTGCTTGCTCAAGAGCAAATATGACGTGGTGCTCTAATCAATACATCACATGACACGTCAGGAACATGTAGGAATCCACTTTCTTTTGTCTGCCACTCATTCTCTTTCTTCCTGACGTGTCATGTGCTGTATTGATTAGAGCACCACGTGTATTTGCTCTTAGAGCAAACAAAAATTTCTCGTTCAAAAGACGAACAATCATTGATTGATCACATTTCTTCGATTTTTTTCGCGGGAAAACAGAGAAATCGTTTTCAAAGTGTAGTCGCTGACATGAACTGCATCGGCAGAATACATGACGACGACCATGTGATGAACAGCTGCAATCGACGGCTTGAGGGGAGCTCCGAAAACGGAGGAGCACGAGGAAGCGTTTCCGTCAACGCCGGCGTACAGGATACGGTGGAGAAATGCCATGTTTAAGGTCTACCAGAATAGGTATTTCTCTCTTATTATTCCTTCTTCCTTGCTGTGTTTCGATAGTGATGGAAAACCCCAAAATAAATTTTGGTTTTTTATTGTCAATTTAGGAACCCTACTTTTCGTTCTAAACCACAATTCTAATGAATCTGCCTCAGATCCTCTTATTCAATTTCGGATCTATCTGAATATTTTAGGCCATTAGATTTAAAGCGGCTAAGATTTAGTTTTTGCTCATTGAAATATCTAAAAATAGAGAAGAAGAAGAAGAAGAAACGAAACCAACATGAGGTGCAGCTTATGATGGAAAACCGTGGAAGCAAGTTTTTCCTTTAGATTTAATACTAGAAGACTTGTCTATGTGAAGTCTATGCAGTCTATTAAATGTATTTTCTTCTTTGTCTAAGTGAAGTCTCATTTCTTTACTCATAAAACATAAAACCATCACGTGAAAGGTTGAGTGATCTGCATGTTAGGCTGAAAGTTCAAATGCAGATCATGTCAAGTTAACTAAAGGAATGGAGCTGGACAGTGTAACAAAAAAACTGGGACACTGTTTATAGAGTAACCTTACTCATGCGGCAACGGTTCACTAAATTTCTCCACAATCATTCAATTTGTCAATGGTTAGGATTTTATTCTGACCTGCATAAACAAAGAGCAAACCCTTGGTGGAACTTCAACCGTCCAAATATAGCTAGCAGGCATAGGATATGCAGGCAGACCTCCCACATATACACGAATATCCTCCCACAATGGTTAGGATTTTGAAACGATCCATTCACAGTGAGTAATAAAAACGAAAGCACATTCAGGGTGAGTTTGGGAATGCTTCTGCTGCCAGCACAGCTGCTTTCCGACAACAGAAGCAGTTTTAATGTGTTTGGTAAAAATAAAATTTCTGCTTTTCCGGACAGTTTCTGCTGTCCCACAGCAGTTTTCAGGAAGCAAGGGGGGAGATGCTTTTCCAGAAAGTGCTTTTGATTAATTTATCTACAACTGATTTTGACCTTACAATTTTAAAAAATATCTATAGTTATCTTTCCGGAAATGACACGTGTCATATATTTTTGTCATTTTACCCTCTCACAACAATTTCACAGTTGATTTTACCAAACACAAAATTACTATATCAATATTTCACAACAGCTTCTACGTAATATTTACCAAACAACATTTTATCAAGAATTCACATCAGCTTTCTACAGTGTTTTCACACAGCAGCTTTCTACCACCGCCACAACATTCCCAAACTAGCCCTCAATTTTCATGATTCAGTTTTTTATAGTTGTCAACTCCAATGAAAACGGGATACTGAAACCCATTCCCTCCATTGGACAATATTATTCCCACTTAAGAAATATGACACGGTAACTTGGTGCTGTGCGAAGGTTTCCTTGTGAATTTATTTATCTTCCCTCGCGCTTCTTCTTAATCACGCTGTCAGTGTTCGAATTACTTCAGTTTCCATCTTGATTTGTTTTTGTTGCACTTGTAATTTTTGCAGTTATTGGCCTACACTTTCTTTTTGTTTGACAGGTGGCCGAGAGTTTGACGATTCCCAATCTTTGTGGTTGCAACCACATAACTGCGATTCCCAGTCTATCCAGCCATCCCTCCTTGCAAAAGCTGGTTCTTGAGCACTGCAACAGTTTAACTAATGGGACTGCACTATGGCATTTGAACCTGAAGGGATGTTCCAATGTGGTTGACTTTCCAAGAGATGTCTCTGGGCTCTCCAAGATAGCTTCTCCTTGATGACACTGGAGAAGTTGCCTGAATCTGTATTTCGGCTTGTTGAACTTGAGCATTTTAGTTTAAACACCTGCTTGTTGCTAAAGCAACGACTAGGTTCCAAGGAAGATAGTTTCTTTGAGGCATCTTTCCCTTGGCGGTCTTGATATAGAAAAACTTATTGGGTCCATCGACTTGTTGGGTAAATCTAGAGTAATCGAGTTTGACGTGATGCAGATCACATACTGCATCTCCTGATCTATAGAAAAGTTGTGGCTCAAAGGTACTTCAGTGAAAGAGCTGCCATCTTCAATTGGATCACTATGCTTTGTGAGGGTCTCATCTCTTGGAAGGTGTCATTCTCTGAAATATTTGCCTGCTTCCATTGTCCATCTCCAGGTATTTGGCACAGTGATATAAGATTTGCCAGAATTAGATGGAAGTCAACAACAGTTGCATCCTGAATTCTGTTTATGAAGTTGAAAGAGAGAAGAGAGCATGCTTAGCGGAGAAAAGAAGCAACATGGGTACCCCTCTGCTCTTCTTTACATTTTTCAACCTTTTCTCTTGCTTCTCTGAGTTGGTTGCTGTTTGACTTTCTGTCTTGTTAGTACTTCTTTCTCTCCTCCACTGACTCACTACTTGCTGCTGTATTCTTATGCAGTTAATTCTGTTGTTTCTGATCTGACTCGTTCGTAATCCAAGTTGCTTCATCATTATGCATAATAATCTGTCTGTGCGACAATTTTTATTGCTTTGTGATTGACACGCAAAGGAAAATTTCATAGAATAAGAGCATTTAAATATCCGATCTTGTGTATTACAGTACCTTCCCACGTTATTGGTGTGCCTTATAACTTAAAATTTCCACTTTACGGCGACGTTCCTTTAGTGAAAACTGAAAAGTACTAGATGTCTCAAGTTTCCTTTTGTGTATGTGTGCGCGCGCGCACGTGTGTGTAACTGGAGATAGTCTGCACTGCTATACTTGGTAAAATTTATCCAGAGAAATGAAAAAGATGACAATTAAAAATAGATAAGGAAAAAGTGGAAGGCATCTGTCGGGTTAATTATTTGTCTTCTTCTTAGGTCAATATGATGAGAGTATGTTGGGTCTACCAATGAAGTTAAATTTCAGAATGTGGTTCTAAACCCTACACTTCCTAAGAGAAAATTATTGGATTCATTTGGATGAGCATGCATTCAATCTAATATAACCGGAGAAACAGGACCACCATTGGCACTAGGCGTATTATGCATATAAAGTGTATTTTGTGGTGGTGTGTATTTGTTAAGATTATTGACTTATGGTACCTTATTGCACATTACTTTTTAGTATCATTAACATGTTAATTATTCTGGATGTTTGAGAACTGTTTATTGGAGTTGAATCAAAACATAGAGAGGTTGAATAGTAATGCTTTATATTCCGAGTCATCTTGGTTGCTCTACATGACACGTTGCGTAATAACTATCAAGTTACAATGAACTCCACCTCTAGACTGCCAAAATATCTGAATGATGGTATTTCTTAGAGCCATTTGGATTTAAGAGATTGAAGGAAAGGTTTACATTGCTGAATGCTAGAGCGGGAGTGAAGCAGTATTGATGAGATGAAAGCTCACAAGCCTATGGTGATTGAGTCATGCTCTTAGCTATAGATTAACCCAGAATTCACAAGAGTTGGTTTGGTTATCTGAGTCATTTTACCAGTTAGGTGGTTGATGAGGCAGAGAATGGGTTTCTATTGGGACATCTCTTTGTTTCTCTGCCTTTCATTACGTATCTGAAACTGGGGACTTGCTAGGCAAGACTTTTCCTTGTATGGTTAAACCGATGCCGAACCTTGTTATGACAACAAAATTGACTTCTTTTGTGAAACCTTTATGAAGTATATTTTTGTGTTCTTGGCACGAATTTCATATGCATTTGATTTTGTTCATCAGTTTACTATTAATTGCATGAAGTGTGCGCTTACAAAGTTACATAGTTTAATTGATCTCCAATTACAGTAGCACAATCATTCATCTCAAGTTCTAGAGGAAACAATACATGAAATCTACGAAATATGTTGTTACTGATTACTCAAAGCAATTACATTTCTTACATTCTGCTCATGAATTATTCAGACAACAAAGATAGTCTGCATTCAACCCTTGCATGGAGGTAGGGGTTTCCCGCATAAACCTTCGTTTCCCGTGTAAGAGCTGCTTGGGAAATCGCTTAGAGGCTTCCCGGACAGAATTTTTCCCACCAGAAGATTATCAGACAAATCTAGTTCACTCAGGTTCGTCAAATTCAAAAGCCCATTTGGTATCTTTCCCGTGATTTTATTTCCTTGCAACTTGAGGCTCTCTAAGTAGGTCAGACTTCCCAAAGAATCCGGCAAATCAGAGTCTATATCATTGTAACTCAAGTCCAAACTTCTATAGAACAGAATATATTATTGAATGATGATAATAGTGCAAGACTACATCTCTTTATATAGAATACTAAGAAGCTACTAGAAGTTAAGTCAAACTAATTGCTGTTTAGTCCCTATAGTTCCTATACGCCCCCGCAAGATGGAGGGTCGTGACGAGACTCCAATCTTGGTCTTCAATGTAGCGCGGAAGAGCAAAGTGGTATTGGTATGGTTATCGGCGCCATGTTTTTGCCGATTAAGAGGGAACGAGCTTCGATCCTCTTCGGTAGCGGACGACAACCATGCAGGGGTTTTGCTTTTTCGAACGCCGATTCTGGAGACGGCAACTAGAAACTAGGATTTATTGAGTAGAAAAAGAAAAGCAGAAGGGAGGCACTGCATGGATCAACGGCGAGGCATCTGTTGGGTCTAAACCTGGAAGAGACCGGAACGGAGGTCACCGAATGGAGGGAAAGAGAGATCGATCCTCTTGAGCGGTAACGGTTCCGGTGTCCGACTGGTAAAAACGCTGTAGAAGCTGAGAGAAGCCGTACTGGAAAACGCCTCGAATGGAGCCACACAGAAGCCAGCTGGTAGGTTGGCTCGGTTGGAGCAGATCTGGAACAGCAGAGGCGGCGCGAGACTGGTGACGCAGTGGCGACGAACCAGTGTGAAGTTGCCGCCGATTGAGGGAACGACCTGGTCGATCCTCTGGAACGGCGGAGAACCTGGAAGCAGCTATAGACGTTGCTGGCAGCTGGAGGATGGTCCTCGTGCGTTGTGGGGTCGCCGACTGAGGCGGCGGTGATGAAGGCTGACTGTGAGGAAGCCAGATCTGTGACAGGAAGAGCTTTGTTTTCTTTTTCTTTTTTTGGTTACTGTCGACGTTCTGGACGGCGACGAAGAAACAAATAAAATATTTGAAGTAGGGAAACAACTGAAGCGGCTCAAAGTCCAGAATAGGAGCAAACTATGAGGTTGAAGGAAAAAAAAGAGAGAGCTAACAGTTCCAGCGGGCGGCTTGCGGTGGTGCCGCCCGCCAGAGGCGGAAGCAATTAGGTCACCAAGAGCGTAGCCGCTCTGATACCATATAGAACAGAATATATTATTGAATGATGATAATAGTGCAAGACTACATCTCTTTATATAGAATACTAAGAAGCTACTAGAAGTTAAGTCAAATTAATTGCTGTTTAGTCCCTATAGTTCCTATAACTTCGAATGAGACCCATATTGCCTACAGAGCTTGGCAGCTTCCCTGTGAGACAGTTACGCGATAAGTTGAGATTTTCGATCCGGTCTAGACCTCCTTCCCCAATCTGTTCAATACCACCTGAGAAATTGTTGTCAGATAGATCTACGTCCTCCAAACCTTCATAACCTTTAGTTATCCCGAAAATAAGATTTATCGGTCCTTTGAAATAATTGGAATGGAGGTCTAGCCAAACCAAGCTTCCCAAGTTTTTGAATGTACTAGGGATCTCTGAAACAAACGAATTTCTGGAGAGATTCAGCAAGTAGAGATCTTTCAGGCTCCCTAACCAGTCAGGTAGTGCTCCGGTTAGGCGGTTAGATGACAAATCCAGCTCCATATACCTAGTTGATCGCAAGTATTCTGGGATTATGCCCTGGATCCCACATCCAGCCAAGTGCAATCCGGAGATGGATGTCATTTCGGCAAGCCATTGAGGGATGGAGGAAAGGTTTAGGCTATTGAAAGAAAGATCGAGGTTTTCAAGGCTTTGGAGAGCTGAAATCTCACTCGGAAATGGTGATCGAATCCTGTTACGAGAGAGATTTAGGTACTGAAGCTTAGACCACCCACAGCAGTGAGCTCCCCCCAGCCCACGTGTCCCCACCTTACCCCACTATTAATGTTCTTAATATTTACAATTCTACCCTAATAGCTACAACAGTCAAAACACTATTCCTCCCCTTCTATTATATTTTATTGAAACTACACTACTACATAGTTAAATACACCAAACACCCCAACTTTAGTCAATAAGACAATCGCAACCCTATATTTTTTATTAATTGCACTATTATTGACTAATGTTATTTTATCGTATGAAATTTTGAGAATAAATATAAACATTAAAAAACATAGACATTAATAAACATGGGATAAACATTAAAAAAACGTTCCATTAATAATACAAAAACATAGATAAAACATAAAAAAAAAAAAAAAAAAAAAAAAAAAAAAAAAAAAACATTACTGAACGCTGAAAGCCACAATGCTAATGAAATAAAAATTAAGCTACAATACAAACATTATTCAGAAATTCATAAGAAAATAAAAATAAACATAAAATTATTCAAGCGAATGATTGAGACTCAATAGTCACTGAGGAGATGTTGATTTGGAAGAGTATATAATGCGGCACGACGTAATACGGTCTAAACCGTTAAACAAGCAACTACAAGATGACCTTATCCAGCACTTGTGGACGAGACTAGGCCATGGAAACTAGAAAACGTAGCATTACTTGGTTATTATGTATTTTTCATTTTGCAATCGTTTAATATTATGTTTTTTTATTAGTTTTAATAAATTTTATTATGTAATTTTGTGTTTTTATTGTTTAGATTTTTAATTAGTTTCAACAAATCCATTTCCCTAAACATTAATTATTCAAACACAACAATTAGATACAAACTTATATACATGGGGTCGAATTTGTAATAAATACAAACTATATTAATTTAGGAGGGGGGGTTATAATGTAGTTTACATAAACCCAACCCCCACCCTCCACTACCAAAACTGAAACAAACCCAGTAAACCCTCTGCGCTGTCCCACCGATCGCGACCTCGCCCACGGTCTCCGCCAAGCTCGCCTCCAAGCCCGGCGAGCTCCGATTAGCGACGAGCTCGCCTCCCAGCCCGTCCTGCTGCAGCTTGTAATCGCGTGCTCGATCTCCATCTCCCCCACTGCTGTGGGTGGTCTTAGAGAGCTTGCCTATTGATCTTGGTATTCGACCTGTTAACTGGTTGCCGCTCAGGTCCAGCACCCACAAGGCTGATAGGTTACACAAATTGGATGGGATTGGCCCTTCAAGCTTGTTATTAGCTAAGAAGAGCCGTTGAAGGGATGTTAGGTATCCAAAAGAGGCAGGGACATTTCCTATAAGACGGTTATTTTCCAGTTTGAGGTAATTTAGGTTGGACATCTGTCCAAAACTTGTTGGAAATGGGATATCTCCCTCAAGATGATTATTATCTAAGGAGATAATCAAAATGGAAGTCAAGTTGGACATGGATGGCGGGATTTTACCTGTTAATGAATTGCTCGAAAAATCAAGTTTTGTCAGCGCTTTCAAGTTACCGATTCCTTCAGGTACTTTTACCAGAAAGCTGATTGGAGTGCACATCTAGTGCTTTCAGGTTTATAAGATTACCGAGGCTTGATGGGAGAGACCCGGAGAACCTGTTCTCATCAAGATGTAACTCTTCCTGGTAGATGACACTGTGTTTATCTTTATTCATAATTGTCTTAGTTGTTGGATTTAATCTTCAAGCATGAAAATTGCAAAACCAGAGCCACAGAAAATGATACTTACGGACAATTAGGCAGAGCACAGAAACAGAAATTGAAGGTTTATCTTATCTAATAAGTGATCTGACGGCTGACGCTGTGAAAATTGATCTTGAGATGGGAGCATGCAATACTTTGAATCTCCAAAATATAAATGTATCGACTATTCTCTTCACCTTAGCTTTTCGCCTAACAATTAAGCATTTTCACGCAGATTTTTCCGTGTCCTCAATCTTCTTTCCTCCAATAATAGAACATCGAATCCTAGCTCACCTGAATCAAGAGTTTGTTTCCGAATGATATTGTTCACAAACCTTCCAAGGAGAGAGGGGTTTCCTGCATTATGCTCTTTTCCACTGTTAAGAGCTGTGAGGAAAATCACTTAGCTTCCTTAAGGAATCCTCATTGTCCCCATTAAAAGACCATTCAATTAGTCCAGCTGATCCAGTTTTGTCAACTTAAGAAACACATTGGTATCTTTCTGTGAATCCATTTCTCTGTAACTTGAAGATCTGTAAGTTGGTTAGATTTGCGAAAGAATCTGGATAATTACAACTATTTTATTGTCACTCAAGTCCATAGTAAACATGGGTTTTGATTTCCCAATGGAACTTGGAAAACTCTCTTTGAGATTGTTATGATAAAGTTTCAGAGAATAATGCTTGGGGAGCTGGTCTAATTGCTTCTGGTTTTTGACCTGTTAACTTTGCTTCTCAGATCGATGACCCAAAAAGCCGGAGAATTATAGACCGTGGAGGGAGTAGGCCCTTGGAGCTAGTTGTTCGGTCGAAAGACTCTTTCGAGAGAGGTTAACAATCCAAATGCATTATAAAAAAAAAAAAATAAATAAATAAATAAATCCAAATGAGGATGGAAATACTCCAGCGAGATGGTTGTTTTCGATGTTGAGATCGGCTAGGGAGGCCACATGACCCTACCTTTCTGGGGAAGGGATATTCCCCTGCTGATAATTGTTACTGACTCCAGATCGACTGTGGCTTTTTGTTGCTCAATAAAAAATTACTTATAGCACCTGGGAATGATCATAGATAACAGTACCCATCAATTATTTTAAGTAGGGGTGTAAGCGGTTCGGTTTGGTCCGGTTTGTGCTAAAACCATAAATCAAACCGAAAACATCGGTTTACTGATTTTGTAACCAAACCAAACCAAACCAAACCATTTGAATGTATGAACCGAACCAAACCAAACCGAAAAACTTCGGTTTGGTTCGGTCGGTTTGCCTAAACATTCTTGTATGAATGTTATAATATTAAGATGTCAACAAATTTCAAATTTTAAGTAAGAAAAAAATTAAGTAGACCTAAAAGCCTTACACAATTTTCGTTTTAGAGAAATTATGATGGAATATAAGGGAAATGAAGAAGATTAAGATCAATAAGATCATTTAATTGAATCTATTTACTTGTGTTTATCATTTAATAGATTATTTTCTATACTTTACACATTATATATTTCAATAAAAGTACATTAGACACATATCGGTTCGGTTAGGTTTGGTGCGGTGTGATTTTTTTACAAACCGAAACCAAACCGATTAGACCGGTATGTAAAAAAATTGAACCGTTTGTAAACCGAACATCCATGAAAACCGTCCAAAACCACGACATTCGGTTTGGTTCGGCCGGTTTGACCGGTTTATTCGGTTTTTGTTACAGCCCTAATTTTAAGTCATACAGGAAAGATTTCTTAGCAGTTTCAAGGTCTGCACTGATTTCTTAAGGAAATTAATCATATGATCTTTTAAATTGTGCTCATGAATTTCGGGAAGTAAAATAATTAAAGCTCAAAAGAGGGGTTCTCCACATGGACCACTGTCCGGGAAATAACTATTAGGCTTTACCATGGACTTCCTCTTCCCAGAAGATTATCGGACAATTTTATAATGTACACGTTTCTTATTTTGAACAGATTTCTTCTGTTTTGATCTTTGTTGACTTGCTTACAGTTAATGACACGAGGAAACATCTACATACAATATCTGTTTTCATCAGTTCTTGATGTCTACAACATCTGTTTATTGATTACTCAAAGCAATAACATTTCTTACATAGTGCGCATGAATTTTGTAGACAGTAGAAGTATTCTGTATTCAAGCCTTGCATGGAGGAAGGGGTCGCCCGCATAATTTATTTCCAGCGTAAGATCTGCTGGGGAAATCAGTTAAAGGTTCCCCCGGAGGAATTTCACCCACCAGAAGATTGTGTGACAAATCCAAGTCTATCAGCTTTGTCAAATTCAAGAACCCATCTGGTATCTTGCCTGTGAATCTATTCCTGTTCAACTTGAGGCTCTGTAAGTAGGTTAGAGTTCCCAGAGAAACCGGCAAATCAGAGTCCAATTCATTGTAACTCAAATCCAAGGTTTGAATGAATCTCATATTCCCTATGGAGCTAGGCAAACTCCCGCTGAGATGGTTATGCGATATATTGAGAAGTGTGGTGGCATTGTGAGGTCCTTCCGCAATCTGTTCAATAGAACCTGAGAAATTGTTTTGAGACAGATCTATGTACCTCAAACTCCGAAAGCTTTTTGCCATCTTGAAAACATCGTGCACCGGCCCTGTTAAGTTATTGGATTGAAGGTCTAGCATACCCAAGCTTTGCAAGTCCTTGAATGTTGAGGGAAATCTTCCGGTGAGGCGGTTATTTTCCAGGTAGAGTTGATCTGGGAGGCCATCTGACCAAACCTTGCTGGGAAAGGGGGGATATCTCCCTCAAGGTGATTTTCATTTAAGGAGATACGTAAAACGGGAGTTAAGTTACTCAAGGATTGATGCCGGACGGCAAGGACGAAAACTCTAGCAACTAAGGATAAATGAATCACCCCGGATTCAGACAATAATCTCAAGAACTCAAATGGTTTTATTCATAAATCAAGGCTGCCTTACAATAGGAGAAGAGGACTTATTTATAGGAAAACTAGACAACTTTTAAAAGGAAATATAGTTATTTTTTTTCTGGAAACTAAATAACTAAATCCTAATTCACCATAAATAAATATGAAAATCAAATCAAGTTTGGAATCATCCAATCTTTTTCCCCACTGTGATTGAAAATCAAACCAAATTTGAAATCATTCCATATTTCCCTTATTGTAATTATTATTTTCCTTCTTTTTCTGCATCATTCTCCCCGGCTTAGAGAACTCTACTCCTGTAGAGTTGAGAAGAAACATTTGCCACGATCTTTCCAGCACACCAAATACTCCAGAAGACTGTCACGATTTGTAAATTTCGGCTGACTTGTCCAATGAACTAAGTACCTCCAAAAATTATCCTGAACTGAAGAACCAGAATACTTTTGCCACTGGACCATATACTTAAGCAAATGAACTTGAACAATTGACTTGTGACGATTCTTCCAACGATGAAAGTACTTCCAATTATCTCGATTCAACAATGCGTATGGGCAATTCTTCCAGTGGACAAGATACTTCCAAAACATGCTTTGAGATGAAAGAACATACTCGAATCCACATCTATTTGAATCTTTCACTTCGAATGAGGATGGCATGGACTGAGGAAGAAAATAAGTGGAGCCAAAGTTTTGTCCTTCTTTGAATTGGCTAGTAAGCATAACTTGAGGTCCAACGGAATATATAGAATATGCCACATCCTCACAAGAAAAAATAGCCTCATCCTCTGACTTGTCAAGACAATCAGCAAGCTTTAGAGTTTCAGGAGGTAGACATTTAAGATCATGATTTGGAAAGTGTGAGACCCGTGAGGGGTTAGAAAAGAATAGGCCAATATGGTCAAACACATGACTTCCTCCAATTCTTCCCGATGTATTTGCCTGTGACTCAATTCGGTATAGAAGTAGTTGGTTAAAGAGATAATCATGGTGAAGGGCAGTATTGTGGAGCTTTGTTGGTCTGAGCACAACATGCTTATTTACTTGGATGCAAACTGTACTCCATTGTGAAATTGTCACAATCGGCTTAGGTATCCAAGCAATAAAAGCAGATGAAACATCAGGATCTTTAGCGGTAGAATCCTTCTGAGAAATGTCCTCCATAGTTAATTGATCGCTCTTCTTAGCTTGATCCACATAAGGAATGAATCTTGTAGAGCAATTCTCGAAAACCTTCCATCCCAAAGTTTGAGCGATCGTTGTAACGCCACTACCTTCTTCCAAGCAAGCGAGAACCGGAGAAATCAACTCAGTTGAAATGTCGTCTTCATTGAGCAACGTACTCATGATATTCTCCATGTCTTCAAACACTGATGATGGATGCTCTGGTTTAATGACGGCGAAGAATGAATGAAATGTGGAAACTATCAAATCATAGCACTCGAGATCGAGCATCAACACAAATAATCTTGTAGCGGAAACAATATTGAGAATATTGATTGCTTTCGCGCAAGCCCGACTTGAAAGATAGGATAAACTTCCCATAGAAAACACGATGAGCTCAAATATATCCTTCATTTTATCGTCATCATATGGCAGAACAGGGGCTGTAATTCTTGTTAACTCGCAAATGCAAGTAATGACCGTGATCTTCACATCATTGTCCGGATGTTTCAAGAGATCTTCTTGAATCAACAAATGGACATACGGAGAGAGAACTAACTGCAACTCATTTGATGGAGATTGATCGACTTTACTTAGCAAGTGTTCAAGTCGATCAAGTAAAATGAGCACTTCATGGGTCGTTGATGGCAGAGGCAACAACTTACTTGCAACATCCGACAATTGCTCGGGAAGTGTTCTCTCTTTCAACCAAATAGGTTGCAACTTCAACCAAGTAGGTCTCAGGTCCATCATTGTGTTACAAACGCTGGCGAAGTTGTGTGAGCTTAGACATATCTGATCAGGTTTGGGCCTCTGAAGCAGTCAAAGTCGGCTGGTTGGTGGTCTGCAATCGCCTGGATTTCCGATGGCTGCAGTCCTTTGCTGTTTTTCTGGTGGTCCGTCAGCGACTGGGTGGCGAGGCAGCAACCGTGTCGGCAAGGCGGAAGTCGTGGCAGTGGCGCCAAGGCAGTGGAAGTAGCGGTGGGGTAGCGTTGGCGAGACAGCGGTAGTGGCGGTAAGGCAGTGGAACTGGCAGTGAATTAGCTGTAGAAGTGGCAGCGAGGCAGCGTTGGTAAGGCGCGGCAGTGGTGGTAAGGCAGTGGAAATGGTGGCGGGCAGCAAAGAAGCGGCGGAAGACGGTGGCTGGTGGACGGAAGTTAGGCTCTGATGCCAATTGATGCCGGACGGCAAGGACGAAAACTCTAGCAACTAAGGATAAATGAATCACCCCGGATTCAGACAATAATCTCAAGAACTCAAATGGTTTTATTCATAAATCAAGGCTGCCTTACAATAGGAGAAGATGACTTATTTATAGGAAAACTAGACAACTTTTAAAAGGAAATATAGTTATTTTTTTTCTGGAAACTAAATAACTAAATCCTAATTCACCATAAATAAATATGAAAATCAAATCAAGTTTGGAATCATCCAATCTTTTTCCCCACTGTGATTGAAAATCAAACCAAATTTGAAATCATTCCATATTTCCCTTATTGTAATTATTATTTTCCTTCTTTTTCTGCATCAAGGATAGTGGGATTTTACCTGTTAATGAATTGAAGGAAAGACCAAGCACTTCCAAAGCTTGCAAGTTACCGATTTCCTCGGGAATTTTACCAGAAAACTGATTCCCAGGTAAATCAAGGGTTTTTAGACTCTTAAGGTTACCGAGGCTTGACGGGAGAGTTCCGTAGAATCTGTTGTCATTTAGTTTTAAACTTTCCAGTTTGGACAAGCTACCAATGCTTTCTGGTAATAAACCTGTCAAATTGTTGCGGTATAGCCAGAGAGACTGCAGATTTGGCAGGTCATATCCAATTGACGGTGGGATTTCTCCGCTTAGATTGCCAAGTAAACCAGATCAATAATTTCAAGAGAGCTGAGAAGAGTTATGGAAGGAGAAAGCCATCCTACCATTCTAGTATGAAGTTCTAGTGCCGTCACTCTTCCAGTTGTATAATTGCAGCCAACGCCCACCCAATCGCAGCAGTTTTCCCCAGTCCACGTGTCTGTCGCTCTGGCCGTATCGGACTTTATTCCGGCCTTGAAATCAGCCAGGCCCTTCAGATCATTCGGGTGACAAGCCTTTGTTGATGATCTCCTCTCACCAGCTTCAGCACTCACAGTGGTAAGTATGATAACAAACAATAACACCCTGCACCATTCCATTTTCTTATGACTGAAATCAAATTGGTTCATGTTACATCTGAGTTGTAAGTGTGTTTCTTTTATAAGAGTATTTGTTGGTGGGTCAATTTTTTTTTTGCTTTAATGCTTTTGCGCTATTCCTTACCATGGGAATCGAACTGATTTTACAGGCTGTGACGTGATGAAACACTTGATTCCTTATTTGTATCGCTTACAGCTGCAGGTAATTGACGCTGGGGATGGCACAAGTAGAGACATACGAGTAATTTGCTGTCCAGTTATCGGCACAGTATTTGTTGGTGGGTAAGCAATTTTTTTTTTGCCTTACCATTTGCAGTTGTTATGTGAAGGTTTTTCTTTTCGTTAGAACCAATTCACTACAGATAGGTCTCCCTGAAGAAAGTGTAGCTTTTATAGAATTATTTGGTCGCGGGTCAAATTATTTTCTTTAATAGTGGAAATGACAGGTCATGCCAGAGCTTAGTTCATCCGATGGATTTTGTGATTTTTGAAATGATCTAACTATTCTCCTATCACATCTCTTGTGTCGTTCAGAAAATGCAATCCAAAGTAATGTATTTCGATTTTGGGACCTTTCAAAGTGTATGCATTGTTCGATACGTACAAAGTGTATGATCCGTTTCTTTTTTACAAAGAGCTCATTTCTGCCGTTCTATTTTACCAGTAATTTCTTCCACAGCCGGAGAGCACATGTAATTTTTCCATAACCATTTAAAAGGTGGAAGGGCTCCTAGGAGGAACAGTTCTAAAATTTGGTGCTTCAGAAAGTATAGAGAACTTAAGTCTTTTGCTTCGTAAATTGGCGCTCCAGTGTCTTGTTCCAAATCATTTTTCTTTAAGTACATTTCTTCTTCGCCTTTTCCCTTTTATTTCAGAGTATCATAGGATCACCAGGGTTTCTATTTTGTTTTCCTCGGGTGACAATGAAATTTTGGAACCTCCTGGTTATCATAGTTGTTGAATCGGGATTCACACAGTGAATCGAAATTCACCTTCACTGAATCGTAAATCGAATCGAATCGTGAATCGTAAAGATTCATCTTGCAATATTTTATGTAGATATAATAAAATATTTTATAAAGCTATAACATTATTGAACAAAATATTCATATTTTTACAAAAAGAAAGCTCAAATTATTGGAAACTCGCATCCGTAACTAGTGAAAAAGAGTTTCTCGCATCAAAAAGATAAAGAATTATCTAAATATAGATAGGCATGTAGAGCAAGGAACTACAAGATGCCAAGGAAATTGAAAATAATAGAAAATATTAGCCTTGGACTTAAGAAAAATGCACTAGTGATTTAAAACATATGCATGTTGCAAAACAGACATAAATGTAGGAAGTATTAGTTCTTAGACTGATGCCCCAACTCAAGTAGACCTTCAATGAATCGAAGGTGAATCGTAGAATCGGTCTGAATCGCAACTGAATCGTAAGATTCAGACTCTTGAATCGGGATTCAAATATTTGTTTGGCCATTAAAGATTCACTAAGGGATTCGCATCGTTTCACGGGTGAATGAAATCGAATCGTAGGATACGAATCGTGAATCGTAAGATTTTGACAACTATGCTGGTTATTAAATTTCTGTTTTAACTACATTTTCGAAAATTATAACTGCTTTGTACACTTTCTTTGGTTTTTCCAATTAAAAAAAAAAAAGCGTATTCAATGATCCCAGCTTCAAGTGAGGTTGTATGTTCTATTTTCAGCTGCATATGGAACACTGTGAAAGGCATTTGCAGCCTTCGATAGTCTTGAAATTTGAGCATGTCACAGTGTTTCATAAAACAGATTTTTTGTTTGGAATTCTGGATTAGCAATCTTACAAGTTGCAACCACAGAGCTATCTGTTCACTGTGACACTAACTGTATTATACACTGGCATAATGGTAAGTCGAAGCTGCATTTGCTGATATAAAGATCTAAAACCACGGGGCGAGAAGTTAATCCAAAAAAGAATATACGACGATGATAAGTCAAGAATAAGTTTTGTTGTACTCTCTATAGCAACTTCCGAGTTTTCTATTCCTGTTAACTTGTTGCCAAAGTGACCAGATTTGCAAAACTGGGAGGATTTTGAATTACACTCTGCAACTTGTTCTTTGATAGAGGGGACTAACGGACGGATGCTGTATTACTTTCACTGTTAATGAATGGCTAGAAGGATGAAGCTCTGCCAGAAGCAGCAAATTTGATTACCAGATATCTGAATGGGAAGTTTTCTTTACAGATTTTTCAAAGCTGGAATATAGAGACCCGGACAAGAGGCATTCCTTTTTTTACAACTTACCTGGATGCTTCTGGTACTGGACTTTTCATATGGTTTTGCCTGAGAAGTAAGGCTTTCACTGCTTTGACAGGTCATTCTCAATTGATAATGTGATTTTACCTACTCACTCTTCCAGTAGTTTTATCCCCTAAAATACCCTTCCATTTACTTTTGCATCTAAAATTTATTCTCGACACGAAGTGTATGAAAAGAGGAGCATGATAAATATTTTCTTGTTACAGGTTTTGAGTAAGCTGTGCTGTCAACATCATCCACGAACGCCGCATATTGAGGTGAGTTCAAGGCAGTAAGATTTAAGATGATTTTCCTGGTAGATGACATTGTGTTTATCTATGTCCACAAGTTTCCTATATGTTGGATCCATTATACAAGCATGAAAACCAGAACATACATAAACAATATTTATTTACGGAAAATTAGGCATAGTGCAGAAACAAAAAATTGACAATTTATCTTATCTAATAGAACTTTCGACATATATGATATAACCTCCATGCAGTATATGTTCATTGACAGTACGATATATGCATTATGAGAATTGACAAGTATTGATTTTACTGACATCGCGCACCAATAGTTTGATAGCGGATGTCTGCTTCTTTGGGACGCGATGTCAATGGATATCTGTCATCTCTCATAATGCATGTATCATACTGTCAGCAAACAAATATTGCATGTATCATGCTCTCAAGTTCTACTTCATCTAATAATTGATCTAAAACTATGAACATTGATCTTGAGAAGGAAGAAGGCACTACTTTGAATCTCCAAAACATGAATGTATCGACTATACCTCTGCACCTCAGGCTTTCACATAAAAATTGAACATTTGCACATATATTTTTCCTCTTTTCCTTTCCTCCAATAATAGGACATCGATCATAACTCACCCCAATTACGAGTTTGTTTCCAAATAAGAGTCTACAAGTATATCAACAGTATTCTTCACAACAGTTGAGTCAACCTAGGTATTTGAATTTGAAGTCTTACAAGGCGAAAGCGGTCTTCCACATAATCCTCTGTTTCCAGCATAAGAGCTGTTAGGAAATTCACTCATAGGCTTCCCCTGAGGAATTTCTCCAACCAATAGATTATAGGACAAATCTAACTCCCTAAGTTGTTTCAGCTTCAAAAACCCATCCGGTATTTCTCCCGCCAGCCGATTCCTCTGCAGCTTCAGAATCTTTAAGGATGTCAGATTCTCAAAAGTATCCGGAAACCCATGACCTATCTCATTGTAGCTCAAATCAAGACTCTCCATCTTAGCCAACTTCCCTATCGAACTTGGCACCCCGCTTTTGAGACAGTTACGCGATAAATTCAGATACCGAATCCCATTCTGCTCTCCTTCCCCAATCTGCTGAATACCATCTGAGAAATTGTTATCCGAGAGATCAATGTAGGTCAAAGATCCACTTCCAAAGCTACCTGATATCTCAAAAACAGTGTTTATAGAACCTGTTAGGTTATTGGAGTGGAGGTCTAGGACACCCAAGTTTTCCAAGCTTTTAATCGAACTTGGGATCTCCGAAACAAGCGAATTCTTGGAGAGGTTGAGCAAGTAGAGGTCCGAGAGGCTTCCGAGCCATTGTGGTATTTTTCCAGTCAAATGGTTAGCCGACAAGTCGAGCTCCGAATAGCGATTTTGCCGGAGATACTCTTGGATCTCGCCGTGGATACCGCATCCAGCCAAGTGGATTTGGTCCAGTGATGGCAACTCCACCACCCACTTGTGCGCGGACGAGAGGTTTAAACGGTTGAACGAAAGATCAAGCACTTGGAGATTACCAAGAGAGGAAAGCTCACGAGGCAGTGGAGACCTAATCATGTTATGCGAGAGGGTAAAAGCTAGAAGCTGCGAAAGGTGGCCTATTGATCTTGGTATGGTGCCGCTTAACCGGTTCCCACTCAAATATAACTCCGACAACAACGTTAGATTTCCCAAACTCCAAGGAATAGGCCCTTGAAGCTTGTTATTAGCTAGAGACAGCCTTTTCAGAGAGGTCAGGTATCCAAAAGAGGAAGGAAATTTTCCGCTGAGGCGGTTATTCTCCAGCCTGAGAAATTCAAGGGAATGCATTTGGCCACAGGTGATAGGAAACGGTATGGTTCCTTGTAGATTGTTGTCGTGTAGAAATAACAACGATATGACAGTTAAGTTAGTTAGGGACGGCGGGATTTTCCCGGTTAAGGTGTTGTTTGAAAGATCAAGCTCTTTCAACGCCTGCAAATTGCCGATTCTTTCAGGTATGCAACCACTGAGTAGATTCCCTTCAAGATTCAAACTGATCAGATTTGTCAAGTTTGCGATAGAATCAGGCAATGAACCGGAGAAATCATTCGAATGAAGATCGAGTCTCTTAAGCCTTGTGAGCCTACCAAGGTTTAAAGGGAGCTTCCCAGAAAACCTGTTTTCATGCAAGTAAACTTCTTCAAGTTGAAATAACTTGCCAATGCTTTCAGGCAATGGACCGGTGAGATTGTTTCCGAATAGGTAAATCTTTCGAAGCTTCGGCAAGAGGGACCCGATAGACTTTGGGATTTCTCCCGATAGACCCGTGAGCCCGCTAAGATCTAGAACTTGAAGAAAACTAAGAAGTGTTATTGAAGGGGAAAACCAACCTTGCATTGTGGTCTGCAGTGGAGCATCATCTTGTGTTATGAATCCAGGGAGCTGGATTTGTGTCACTCTCCCGTTTGTTACGTCGCACGTAATACCGTTCCAGTCACAGCAGCTCCGGCCAGTCCACGACCCGATCCGGCCGGAGGTGTCGTGCTGGATTCCGGCCTTGAAACTGGTCAGCCCAACTAGGTCATTGGGGTTGCAAGGCTTGGTACTTGACACTGTCCCAAGAGAGAGCACCATAACAACAACCCATAGGAGCTGGCTTATCATGTTCTATGATGACATACACTGTGTATAATGGACTACTTCTTCAGAGGTATGCCTAAAATGAAACACAGTGAGTGACTTATTTGGGTTATCAACTTTAATCATGGAAAAGCTCAGTGTTGGGTCAAAGTAGTTGAAGCTTTTAATTTCTTTTAGGTTTATCTTTCCTTTTGCACACTTTTTTAAGTGCTCTTTGTGCTCTATGTCGGAATCGATATCTACTGGTGCTTTACATTATTCATTTAACGATTCATAAACTGAATGTCAGTGGTGACATTCTACACAGAGGGCATCTGTATCAGGGGCGAAGCCAATCTAGGGCAAGGTGTGGTGAATTTTCAAAAAGTTCACCCATACTTCTAATTTTGAATATTTTAGTAGTAGCATAATTTAATTAACTACACGAAGGCATTGGCTAATACTTGACTCTTGCATTAACTTCCCTGTTATTGAATTTATAATGAATTTTTTCCTAACTGTTCTTAATTCATGGCTCTGCTACTGACTTGCATGTTTCTCCTCTTCTGCTTTTTCTTTATAGTAATGTGGTGCCAGAATCTACAAAAGCTTATATTTTCTCTAGTGAATAATCTAGAAAGCATAACTGTACGTGCCTGAATCATGATGTCTTTATGGATAGGGTTAAAAGTCATGAAAGTTGTTAGTATATTAAAGAATGACAGAGAATCACTTTGTCATAGCAGAGTTGTTAGAGTGATTAAACTGAACTTTGGTGTCTTTTTGTGAAAACATTCAGAAACATGACAACGACATTAGACCTAAGAGGATGCAATGTCGAAAGCAGTCATAACTACTACCATCTATATGATGTAACATAGGTTTCCAGTTACTCGTTTATCTTCTTGGGGGCCAAAGCTTGATGATGTAAATGTTTACTCTTAAATTAGTACGCGACCGACGTACCGTCTGTACTATGTTTAGTTGGTATGACATTGTGATGTTTCGAACTTCAAACCAGTACCTGTTTGGTGGTCCAATAGCCAAGTTAAAGAAGCCTACACGTAGTTAAGATTACGGCAAGGTCTTCATACCATTATTTGGACAAATTTTGATCACAAGTCAAGAAATCTTAAATCTTCGAACTCGAGACTTCAGATGCAATCTAGACCGTATATTTCCTTTTTTATTGTTATCGTTTCCACCAAGGCGGATAGTGTACGGTTGTTGGTGTAGGCCGGTCCAGTTTGTTACCAGTGTCGTGTGGCCTTATCAGCTGATGAGAGCACACCCTGTGTGTGAATCCAATTGTTGATTCATCACCATCTTCTCTCTCTTCATCTTCTGTTAGTCCCTATTATTGCCATATATTTTAGCTTCATCTTCAATTAATTAGTCTAAATAAGAATCTTATTATCATAAACAAAAACACATGTTGGACCTGGTTAAAGTACAGCTGGAGAAATCTATGGAATTCCTGATCCAAATTTCAAGATTGAAATTGTTGACTGTGTCATTTTCCTTTTTTTTCTTGATCGCCGAGTTGGAAAAAGAAATTACTGTCTCTAAAGATGCCGCATAATTTAATTAAATTACATAATACAGCCCGTCAGTACAGTATCCAATACTCGGATACCCTCCCTTTGTTTGGGGGAACCACCCAAAAGGCTTATCCGGTGACTTCTGTTAAGCGAATATATTGCCAGATTTGCTTAAAGCTCTTGAAATTTTGGTCACTAACTAATAGCCCTGTAACACGACCTCATAATTCGACCAGTTAGTTCATCTTTGTTCATGTAGGCTCACAAAATAGCTTTACCCACCATAGATATCAGCTAACCTGCCTCTTTGTCTCCGAGTCTTTGTTTTCTTCTATACCGTCACAGTGTCTATCTTACTGGGCAAATGAAATGAAACATGGCATAGATAACAAACATTATCTTATAATTTCAATGTTTCCTTGCCAGTCTGTTGCGAATACAAACCGATATATTGGTGCTTTCTCAGTTGTCTCAATTTCCCTAAATTTTTGAAACATGTGTACCTTGAGATTGGCTTTTATTCCTGAAACTGATATGTAAGGCTAAATCTCAAGTATGAAAAAGGGACCTGAAAGTGCAAATGGTGTCTCCTGACATCTTTCGTGTTCCTAGATTGTTGTATGATTTCAATGCTCATAGCTAGATCTTCCACATGAAGACACTGGAGATGATCAGACCAAAGGGAAAAAAGGAGCAAATTAAAGAAAGCACAGTGTGGATTCCTGTCTTGTTTTTGTGCATTTCTAGGACTGATCTCTATTCCCATGGTTAATTTGTAATTCCAAGAAGCAAAGATGAAAAAAAGGGTTCCTTTGATTTCTGATCTATTTAAAGCAAGATTGAAATTGTTGATTTTGGAAACTAAAGTACACTGCCCAAAAGATGCTCACAACTCCAAATTACACATGCACCCTCCAAGTTGGATATTCAATCCTCTGGTACCCCTCTCCTTGTATGGAGAACAACTCACAGCTAGGGTTGGCCATGGGTCGGTTGGGTCGGGCCGAACCGAGCCAGAGATTTGAAAATGTGAATCCAGTCCTAACTCAACCCATCAACCGCGCCAACACTCGAACTCAAGCCCGACCCATTTGAAAAATCTCTAAACCCAAACCCAACCCAACCCGTGGGCCCAAATTATATCATGATTTATCTCAAATAATAATATCCAAATTATAAAGTTAATTAGCATTACTTTAAATACAAGCACATTGAAATTAATCACGAGGTTAACAATTTTATTTTTTTTCTATATCAACTATGTTAATATAAATAGTATAAAGAAATGATTTGAGCCGGACCGGACCAGGTTGGGCCAAAAGTACAAAACACAAACCCAACACATATGTTTATTGGGGTAAAATATTGAGCCCAAGCCCATGGCGGGTTGAAATCGGGCGAACCCAAACCCTTAGTGTAACGGTGTGTTGGTCGGGCCACTGGGCCGATGGCCAGCCTTATTCACAGGAGGCGTTACTAATCGAACGAGTATAACCCCAAACTTTCATGTCTCGCAAATAATGAACGGGACCCCCTTCTTTTTACTTTTTGAAAAATGAGCTCTCTGTGAAATTTACCACGACACGATGGACTTTGGAACTTTGTATGAAATTTAGTCAAGTCATTAATTGCGCGAAGTACTCCTTGGTTGTCACTTTTCTGCCAAATGTGGAGCTTGGTCTTACCTTATTTCAAGCTTGTCTCTTTGGAAAATGAAATCAGAAGGATGCCTATGTCTGTGTAATATCATCTTGTTCAACCATGCGCTCTTAGCCTCTAACGCATGGATGCCCATCTCCAATTTACACTATATTTACTGCAACATGTGTCGTGTACTCATGTCTACTCCATTCTAACAATAAGAAACACACCGAAAAGTGGGAAATTAGTGTCTTACCCCAGTCTTCATACTTCTATATAGCTGCATACTGTGACATGTTTTTATGACTGTTTTAGATAGTTTTCCGCTCCCTCTATTTCTTCACGTAAACAAATTATGTAAACAACAAGCACCAGTGGTAGGGATGGCAACGGGTCGGATCCGAATCGGATCAGGCTAGATCCGATCCAGATCGGACTAGGAGAAATTGGATCCAGATCCGTTCGGATCATCACCGGATTCGGATCAGATCGGATCGGGTTTCATCCAGCTGATCCAAATCCGATCCGTAAATCCATATAATACATGGTCGGATCGGATTCGGATCGGATCCGACTTGGGTTTGCAATAAAATACAAAAAATAACATAAGAAATAAACACTATTTCATACGCTAAGGCATGTTCACAAGTTATGAAGCCTTAAACACAACAGAAATAGCTTTGTAGGTTGGAATTACTATTGTATTCTTCTTGGAAGTGAAAGCGTGGAGGTAATATGAATATATTTGTAAAGCACACATATACATCGGATCGGATCGGGTCGGAACCCGGTGGATCTACCCTTAGATCCAAATCCAGATCCAAATCCAATCGGATCTGGCTTTCCAGATCCAAATCCGATCCATTTTCAATTGGATCGGATTCGGATCCGATCCATTCGGCCCGGATCGCTCGGATCACAGATCGGATCGGACCATATTGACATCCCTAACCAGTGGTCTAGTGGTAGAATAGTACCCTGCCACGGTACAGACCCGGGTTCGATTCCCGGCTGGTGCAAATACCTTTAGTTTCTCTTTTCCGCTCTCTTTCGCTCTCTTAAGTCCTAATCCCCTATGCATCTTTTTGATTATGATGATCAACAATGTTTCTTCAAGTACTGGATCTTTTTGAGTGTGGTGAACATCAATGTTTCATATCAGGGCCGTCTCTAGGTTTCCGGAGTCCCTAGGTGAATCCAACTCCTGGGCCCCTTTTGTAAAAGAAAAATATGTATAGGAGCATCACATATAAATTTACGAAAGTAGAAGAATTCGGTTTTGTTACCTAAACAACATACTCCCTCTGTTTCGCCAGATTCTTCAAAAAGTTATTCGGGTATTATTTGGGCTTAACAATTTGGTCAGCAAAACAAAGTAAGAATTTGATAATTTTTTCATAGTATCGTAGAGTAAACTTTGCTCTACAATACCACAAAAAATTATCAAATTCTTACTTTGTTTGGCTAACCAAATTGCTAAGCCCAAATAATACCCGAATAACTTTTTGAAGAACCTGGCGAAACGGAGGGAGTATTTGATTGTAATTCAATATAACGTTGTCAGAGAACATGTAAATCAAACTATATGTATGTAAATTTTATCTTATAACTCTCATTGTTATTGAAAATGGGGCCCTAGGCAAGCCGTAAGTTGGCCTAATGGTAGAGACGATCCTGTTTCATATAATGCATATGTTCCAACATTGATGTCCTAAAACTGTCTTGCTCTAGATATTATTTGACGATGTAGCTTTTTTTCCAAAGCAAATTTTTCATTGATTTCTGTTGTGGTTACAAAACTTTCTATCATCTTTTACAACTTGTAACACTTTACCAAAAGCTACAGTTAAGACATTTGTTTCACATCTAATAACTTCAGTTAATAGCACCTGCACGCAGGGACGGACCCAAAAAAATTTAGTAAGGGGCCGTTACAAAGGGTAAAAGTTGACTTCAAAATACAGGGTGGCCGCTTATATATGATTATGTAAATATCTAAAAGTTCTAGGGAATCCAGTTAATGTAATTCATATGACAGTCGTGAACAATGTTACTAATCTGCCAATTCTTCATCTTCAAATTAACACAATCTGCAACTTCATGATTATTAACCTCAAACCAATTTTTTTTTTTTTTTTTGTCATAAATCTTTATCTTTCAAGTTGCTAGTCTCAGAGCTAGGCATTCTGCACTTAGTATTGAATTGACACTTTCAGTAGCCCAACCACAATTCAACTCTCCTTCATTGTTTCTTACCAGCCACCCTAACCAAGCACTGGAAGTCTTTTCACAAAACGAATCATCCACATTACATCTAAACACTTCAGCTGGAGTCTAGATTTTCCTTTTTATGCGAATGTAACAACATCCGCATTTCTTCTCTTTTGTTATCTTGTGATTGCTGCAACAGGTTGGGGCTTGATGTGGGTTATTTGAAATGTTACTGGGATATTTATGTTTTCTTTTTTTTGAAATGTACTGGGATATTTATGTTGATATGTATAATATTGCTCTTCTCCCTACCACGTCAATCACACGTCAATTAAATAGTATCCCTTCAATTAAAGGGATAATAGTTTTACTCTTCTCTGTTTAGTGTAGATTAACTAATATCCCCTCAACGCTTCAGCTAAAAATAAATAAATATATGACATTCGAAAAGATCGAAGCAGTTTAATAGTATTATTACCGAAACAAGTTTTACAGTAATACAAGGAAATATAGTATACATTTTATTTTCTATCATTTCTCACTTCAACCAAAAGAAAAAACTAAAAGCCCATCCATCTACTCAATGTTTGCAAGCTACAATTGGCAAAGATGTCTTTTCCAGCCATTTAAATGTCAAATTTGAGGGGGTGAAACCGTTGAAAGTGTCTTTAACCCGCAAATATGTGGTAGCAGATAGTCTATGTACGTTAAATAGCGGCATTGCAGAATGATTTGCCATAGTATAAACAGTTGAGCACAGAAGAACTTCCATGCAGCTCAGCCCTTAGGACATTCAGACTCGCATAGCTTTAACCTGGACACTTAACGTTCCGCTCGAGATAAATTCAGGCCAATCAAAGACATGCCCCATACGATGTTTGACGCTATGGGACGGGAATCAAACACTGCTACTACATGACAGGACTAACGTCACGTGCTAGCAAGTGTAATGTCCATCCATGATGTCTTATGTTGTTCAGGGTTTGTCTTTGATTGACCCAGGTTCGCGAAGTTAAGAGTTGAAAAGTGCAAAATTCCACAGTTTTATGTAACCTAATAATAGTACAATAAAATTACTGCTATTAAGAACTGGATACTTTAACTAGACAACTTTAGGTTCTTGACCAAAGAGAAGAAAGCCCCCATATTCATGTCATCAACTTGAGGCCATTCATGACCTCAGTTTTCGCCTCTCAAAGAGCATGATCGATCAAGAAATGGGACTAAATTTTTTTGCATGTCATCATTGTGCAATGGGTCATTTGTTACTAGCTTGGTGACATTCTTGAAAGAAAAACAGTTTTCTTAACCAGTGCTAAGTTTCATACAACTGCTGCTGATATTCTTCGCATTAACGCCCTTCGTAACTGCACAAAGCATATACATTGGTTTTGTTCAACAAAAATATTGTCCACGGCTTTGCTAAAGCTCATCCTATTGGGTTTCCGAACGAACTTGCCTCCAGATTTCAACTGCTTCTACAAGTCTGGCTGTCCAGATGCTCTACATGTTAATGGTGTTATAACTCCGAAACTTTCTCTGTGGTCGATGGAACGAGTCTGATGCTTCGTCATCTAGTCACACTTGCAACTTGAACAACAAATGGTGTAATATCCTAGACGCTTGCTTGATCAGAGCTAGACCCTCATCCAGAACAGAAGAATCAAGACCGTTGCAACCGAAATGAATGCTGACAGGTAACTGCCAGGAGAACAATAGCGCCAAGAGCTGATGCTGGCATGCCTGAAGTCTGAATGTACTCATTGTTCATGCTTACAGTAATGCGCATCTGGAGAGGAGGAACGAATTAATTTAGATACTGACAGCCAAGGATATGTCTTGCTTCCGCGATAACATTCTAAAGCACGAACAAGTACTGATCAGGTGTCCCTGAAATCAATTATTCTACAAACCGAACCCGATCATTCTTCAATTTTGATTTTGAAATTCTCCTTGTATCTCGCAACAATTCCAACCGTATTAGCTGGTGCCTGGTGCACATAATTTAGAAGCAATGACCTCAAATATATTATTAAATTGTGCAAGTTTTAAATTCATTTGTTCGGTGAGAACAAAAAAAAGGCAAAATATCATTTCTTGACCCAGACAACTGACAAACTGTCATCATAGTAAATGGTTTCCTATGGACCATATTTTCTCACACTCAAATCCAAAAGTTCAAGTCCCACAGAGAATTCAACCATTTCAGGGTGGCCTTTAACACAGTTAAACATCTAAAGTTAAGGTCCCATACTATATCCAATAATCACCACCCAAACGTGTTTGCTTATTTGTTTGACCTTAATACTCTCTTAAGGCACCATTAATTATAAAATCATACATAGAATTCTTAACAAAATTTCCAGAATGGAAAGTGGAAAAAAGCGGTTTTTTCTTTTGATTTGATCGGGTAAAAAAAAACTTTGGGATTGCTGTATCATGGGCAAAATTAAAATTAACACTACTATAAAGCGAGGGAACCATCATATTATTTTGAACTCCTCCGGAAAAAGGGTGGTAAATTGATCATAGTTGAAGGATGTTCAAAGTAATAAGAGTTCAGTGGAAGATGGGCTAACATTACCTGTCAATAATTCTTTGGCCAAAAGATACAATGCATTTTGTTAATCATCAAGTGCAAATAGTAAACAAGTTACCTGCTCCTGACAACAACCAGCTTAGGAGATGGAACCATACAGATGCAGAATTTATGGATGACTAATCAGATTTCACCCAGCCAGTTCACTTATTGGTGGGCGGTCCATGACGTTGGATGCTGCCATCGCATTGCTTTTCAGCAATGGGTCAATGTCAGGCAATTTAGGCACCTGCAGTTAAGAAAATGTAACGCTTGAGATGATCCAAACTAGATTGTAGTCTTAAGCGGAGTACATGTATTACCAGACACCATTACCTGGACTAACATATCAATTGTTCTACGCAAAAGCCGGGCTAAGTCTCCTTCATCCATCGCACTATCCATCATGATTTCCCTCCAAGTTAATCCAGAAGCCCAGGCTTCTACCATGCCTGAGAATTGGCTATCCAAACAGCATGAAATCTGCAGAACAAACATGTTCATTCCCCAAATCACGTACATGTTAATAAAATGTGGCAGTAAAACATGGATCTACGAGCCAATGGACCCACCTTTACGCCATGCTTCTCCTGAAGTTCTAGAAGGGAGTTTCTTTGGTCATCCAAGAAGTTGATGACATCTAAGACAGTGGTGGAAGGTTCATATATGAAACTGCAATGATAAATTAAAGAAACAAGCATTTTGATCAAAACCTCAAGTTAGACTACAAGCAGGATGGGTACAAATATCCAGGAACCTGTGAACAGTGCATTTTTCCACTATCCAGATTTATTTATAGCAAGCATTTAACAGAGTATCACAAGTTATATAGGTCCCCCTCAAAACACTAACAATGAGCTTATCTTAAATGGTTACCTCAGAACTAATAATCCATTGATCTATCTACTGGTCGAGATCAGGGTTTCAACCTCAAATAACTGGCTTACTGCTCAGACTAGGATTCAGACTGCTGTTACACATAACAAATGTTAAAAGGAAATTCCACGTATAATTCCAGGTCTCCATGGTACTTTGCCCTAATTAGTACAAACCCCAGCATAATCTACCAACTTCCCCCTTGCATCAGTACAGCTCAATAAACTCACTCTATTTTTATCGCGTTTCTGAATGCATTCATCTAAAACTATGGAACTTCTACACATTTGGTCATCCTCGGCAGTATGTCTAAGCAAGTATGGAATTCAATTTCACAAGTAAGAGAAAACCAAATTGCTAAGATAGTAAGATAAATGCTGTCACTCTGTGCTGATCCACACAGGCAGGCACGTGCACACACACACACAAGAGAAACAGAACATGAGTTTTCCCACATCTGAGAATGAAGATCATACTTATTATTTTTCCAGGGTCGAACTTTGATTCCTTCGGAGACTAAGCTTCCGCAGACAGCAGCAAGTTGTGCAGGTTTTAGATCAAGAAGAACTTTATTTCGGAGAACCATAGCAAGCCATAGTTCATTTTCTCCGCGAATTGCAGCAGCAGTTTCACCTAGAGGAAAAATCATGTGTGTATTTATATCCAATGCCCTGGCTTCATGTATGACATTGCTAACCTGCCAAAAGTTAGGAATAAATTACACAGAGATGTACATGGTCAAGAAATTCAATCAAATGTCATCAGTATTCATAAAATGTTCCTGTTGCGGTGAATGAAGGAGATATTGTGATTCCTATATTACTTTCTACCATTTGTGTGTTATTAAATACATCTACTTCTATAAAAATGTCGCATCTTTAATATAGAATGTTACTTTCACTGCATGGCACCATAGAGAGACTAAAGAAAGAACACAACATCCCGTATAATTTGATTGACACCTGATGAAAACTTTAGTGCCGTTATTTGTCATTTGCTATTACATCTGATATTTCATAATAGTTCTATTTGACAGATCTGTTGCAATATTGGGTTAAGAATTGGTATAATGTGATCTGAACGGAAGTTTGGTTTGCTTGAAACTTCATCATTCCACTGCAAGCCCTGTTTAAAGACAGGTCAAAGCGATTTATATGAAACAGATTTCTCAAATCGAAGTCTAGGTCCGATTTCCATTTGTTCTCAGATGGACACGCTTGATTTGAATTTGATAATATCGAACTGAACCACCATAGTGTGATTTCTCTTTCGTAAGCACATAGAAACAGAGTTAGGATATTTGAAATATGATACTTTTCATCTGTATAGCGCAAGTAATATTGTCGTCACGTCCAATAATATACTATTCGAAGCTTAAACCATAACAATGCAATAATCAAGATATCAACTTAAATTAAACACACACACACACAACACAGACAAACAAACTGGTATACTCTAAATACCTGCATAAACTCTTTCCAACCTGACGGCTCAATTTGCTCAATTCGACTGCTCAAGCGACTTGATCTAGCCTTCAAGCGGCGTATCTTCTCTTCAGTGAACTTGGCCATGTCAACAATCTTTTTATATTCTTTAAATCCTTCTGTACGGGTTATCCTTTTCTTCAATCGCGATACTTTATTTCTTTGGTCCTTGTAACATTCTACTGCAGAATGGTAAGCTTCGGAAAATTGTACAACCTAACAATGAGAATAGTAATTAATAAAAGAACATCATAACCTTCTTGGTTTGGTGTAGGTGTGCTTGTGGAAGTAACTGTAAGAGGGCCGCCCGGTGCACTAAGCTTCCACTAAAGATAACATTATTCTGTTTTATATTCAGTTGTTTCTCAATTTGTTTAGCTACAACTTAGTTTAAGTCACTTGCTCAGTCGTTTAGTGTGAACATCGGGTTTCCGTTTCATTGTGCTTTAGATAGAACTATCTTGAAATTTTAACTATGTTCTGCCTAGCAATTAGAAGATATTGTCATTTGATTTTAGAACCTTTACAAGCATGCTTCGAGGTGCAGGGGTTCAGGAGCTCTTTATTTAGAAAGCATAATGATTTTTTATACAGACTTGAGTAGCCCCTACAAGAACTAATCAGAATCACAAATTTGCTCTAGCATACAGACGAGTAGATTGGTTATTTTGATGGAGACTGGACCATCCGATTTCAGATAGTAATGCTTTATAAATACTACTAAAGGGAACCGTTTGAACATAACCTCACGGAACACTACCCCATATGTCTAATATGAGCATGATTTGCATATTCGTAGTGTCATGTTCAAATATACTAGCCATTTACCACATTGTGCACAGTCTGAATACCCAAATCATCTATAGTTTGTGTTTTCTTCGTCGCTATGATGTTTACATTACATCCAAGATGTTTACCTTATAATCCATAATAACTTACAAAGTTTGTTTTTTCTAGAGATTTTGTTTAAACCGGTGTGTTTGGTGGTGGTTTTTTAACTAGATTAAAAACATAATGTGTTTGGTGGTAGTTTTTAACTATAAGCAGTTGATGGAATGACATGTTTGTCCTTGTTTACATCATGTAATAATTGCTTGTAAAATTAATACCAATAAACCCACAAACTAGCAACATTAATCAAAATATAATCCTATTGACGCAACGTTGAGTTACAAATAGAAAAATATAATCAACTGAGAAAAGAGCACCGGCACAAATGGTTGAGTGTAAATAATAAGAACATGACACATAAAAATGGTCCAGAATATGTGAAAATTGAGTTTTGTAAAAAAAAAACGGATAAAAGACACTTCACCCCCTCTAGTTTCACTGAAGGACACTTTCACCCCTTCAGTGTGCCGAACTTCTAGTATGATACACCCCCGAATTGTGAAATCGATAGTCTTGGGGCGGGATACGTCACTGAAGATAGTTTTGGAGACAAATTCGCCCACCATATCATGCAAAAAGTCCATTTTACCCTTGAGTAACCCCCAGTGGCAGAGCCAGGATTTCGTCAGAGGGGGAGGGGGGGGGCACAATTCCAGTATTTGTACTTTTATTTTTAAATTTAAATATCGACAAAAATTGTAAAGGCCTTCTAGCTCAGCTGGTAGTCATCTGGTAGAGCGCTCCCTTTTGATTTGGCCACCAGGGTTCGAGTCTTGGGCATGCTTTATTGTTTTTTGTATAATTTTTTGTGAAAAAAAATTTAAAACGCACATTAGGAGAGTCGAACCCTCGACTTTAAGATTTTAAGTGGGGGATTTTACCAACTGTGCTGCGTGCACTATTGAAATGAGGGGGGCACTTTTACATTTTTATAAAGAAACAGTTAAATTTTTTGAAAAATTAGGGGATATCTAGCGTTTTCGGAAAAATTTTTTTTTTTTTTTTGGGGGGGGGGGGGGGGGGCTCCGCCCCTGGTAACCCCTACATTTTGCATAATATATGGTTAAGATTGTCCCAAAATACAAGTTTCAGTGACAGATCCAACTCCGAACTAACGGTGTCACAATAGGGGGTGTATGTTTTCAGAAGGTCGGCACATAGAAGAGGTGAAAGTGTCCTTTTCCAAACTAGAGGGGATGAAAGTGTCCTTCAATGAAACTTGAGGGGGTGAAAGTGTCTTTTTTCCCAAAAGAATCATACAAAAAGTATAGAAAAAAAGATATACTATATTATTAGTAACCTCGAGGACTAGAAAATTCAACAACTATAAAAAGTAAAAACTAGTTTCTAATTTGATATGAAGACTGTAAGATAATCCAAGGAAAAACCACCAAAAGTTGTTTTTTTCCAACAAGGAAAAAAAACACTAGATTAAAAACTAGTTTTTTAACCACTGCAAACAAATTAACAAACACTTTCAATAGTCGTTTCAAAAAAAAAAAAAAAACAAGCAGACACTTTCAATAATCCATTTGATTTTTACTCCATAAACCAAAATAATCTACTTCACCAAACGGACCCATAAGATACCACATCTTACTAGCAGAACTTGGAATCAACTGACCTTGATAAATAAAGAAGGCTATTAGTCAGATAGTAGTGCATAGGCAACACCCACATAAAACTAAAGATAAGAAAGACCATATTTCAGTCTGACCTTAAGTGCTCATAACTCCATCAACCGCTGTTATAACAGTTTTTACTCACCTCGTCATCTTGAGAAAGACTGCTCAAGACTGGCACATTCAAACTCCAAGACCATGTGTCCAGAGATCCTTCCATGCACCACATACCACCAAGCTCAGAATCTGCTAGTTTCTGCCATTGCATTTCGTTCTTGTCAAGTTGCATTTTCATAGTATCACGAGGCAAAGTATCACCATGAGCCAAGGCAATGTTGGGGAAGCCTGTTTTATACACTGCTTTAATCCATTTCTCTGTGAAAAGGTACCACGAATTATCTGAACCAAGGGCAACGTGATAGGATGGTTCCATATTGTGTTCGTCAGCTTTGATCACATTTGAGGAAAAAGAATCATTTGCAGAAACCTGCAAGGAAATTCAAATCGAAGTCTATGGATTAAACTGATATACTGTCATCTTTCAAGTTCTGTCCTTCGTTGACAAGATAAAACGATAAAATTCATGGAGGATAAAATGTGTAAGGCACCACCAGAGTTCTCCAGAACTTCTTTTCCATCGTGGTGAGTGAAATTTTCTAACTATAAATGAATCCATTTTTACTGGTTAAGCAGAAGAGTCATACTTATCACTGGTTACCCAAACCACAAAAGTTCTAAAACCTGGAACAAGAAAACAGCTGCGCAAATAGAAGTGGATACTAACCATGTTTTTAATTTTTGAATCACTAAATGAAGCAACCTTCCCTAAATAAACAGCTGGGGCTAAATGCTGGACTCCTTCAGTATCAAGATATTGCAAACACATAAAAGGTATGTCTCCATCCTGCAAGTCTTCCAGGACAGGCTTCAAGGCAGACATTCTTGCAATCTCCAACTGTCGCCGCAATTCCGTTCTACGACGTTTCTCTGCCTGAGAGCGAAAAGAGAAAAGTCACTGACAAATGACACACACACACATAGAACACAGGGAGGGAGGAAGATTTCTAACTTTACCAACTTAATAAAGATCAGTACAATACACAATGACATGGACCAAAACCTTTAACTTACTAGAAGTCTAGAACTGACATAAACGAAGCTCGCTATTCAAACATTGTCAAGATATCATGTACAAGTTAGGGTCTGGTAGCTCCTTTTATACCTAATCCCACCTCCCTTCAAGTCTTTCCTTAATTAGTTGCTCAAATTACACTGGACTCCAACAGGGGCCAGTGCTATACTGTGTGTGGCAGTGAGACACTGAGGGTGAGCCTTATATTGCTTCTTAGCCATCCATTATTTCCACTCCAGACATCCGATAATTGCGGCATTAAATTAAACAAAGCAAGCAATTCACTTACCCTTAATTCTTCCTGCAGGTCAGTCATTTCTTTATATGCTCTCTCTGATAAGAGCTTCTTGCTCTTCTTATCAATGGCTTCATCACTAACTTCTGAAGTGAGGATTTCTATCTCATTCTGTATTTTAGCAAGTTCCTCTTTTGCAGCAAGCATGACATTACTCCCCACATAATTTCCAAAGCTCTGTTCAACTAATTTTCTTGCTTCTTCCAATGTTCGACCTGCTTGAGAAACTTTCATAGTTTCGGACTCACTTGATCTACGGGTAGCTTTTCCACCCTACAAACCCAATAAGTCAAATCAAAACAAGCTAAAATTTAGAAAGAATGTAAAGGAAATAAGCTGCAGAACGCACCGCGAGTAGATTTAACACCATCCCATACGACGCTGTAAACTGTGACACGAGGGGTTCAAGACCAGAAAAAAGAATCTTGCAGCATTCTTCAGCTCCCTCGTAGGGAGTCTGCACAAGAACTGCATAACCCCTTTCGTCAATGCCTCTTCGTCCAGCACGTCCAGCCATTTGAAACAAATCATTTGGGCTTAGGTTTGCTCTTCCACTTTCAATCCTTTTGCTGAGAGATGAGATAACGGCCGTTCTAGCAGGCATATTGATGCCAGCGGCAAGCGTTTCTGTAGCAAAAACAACCTTAACAAGCCCACGCTGAAACAACTCTTCAATAAATGACTTCCAAAGAGGGAGACAACCAGCATGGTGTGAAGCAACCCCTTTAAGAAGACCCTTCACTGAAGATTCCCTCACGGCATCAGGATACTGGATACGGAACTTCTTCAAAGCCAATTCAACTTCAGTCATCTCACACTCATCTAGAAGCCTGTAGTTTTCTACATACTGAACTGCTGCATCACAACCTTTCCTGCTAAATATGAACCAAATTGCTGGTAACATATCCTTAGATTGAAGTTGCCTCAATGTATCTACAACTTGAGGAACCTGAAAAGATAAGAAGTTAATGAAAGAAACCAATCTTTGTTGTCATACTATCCGAAGGTTTCAATGTACACAGCCCCACCACTGGAAGAAAATGTCAAATGTTAAAATAAAAATGAAATTAAGTGAAGTGAAGTCATACTTGTGAACGCCTAATGGTATTTATGTCATTCTTTGATAGAGATCTGTTATTCATACTATCATAGGTATCGAATTTTGCATAACTTTCACGTCTTCGTGGAAACTTTCTTCTAGATCTCTCACCATTGTCTTGCTCACCTCCAGAAGACTGAAGTTGTAAATAATTAAGAGACAGCTTCCTGTTAAAGAAAGAAAGTTGCAAGTTATTGTCACCAAATATGCTTTTAAGAGAGGAAGCAGAAGGACACTGTAGATATTTATAGAAAAAGAAAACCACCAAAAGTATTTTAAGGTAAAGCCTGTGAGATTTAGCATATCTTGTCTCATAAGCAATAATTGTGGACCTAATCCTTCCATTGTCTTCAAGATTTATAACCCAAATTACTTGCATCCAGATGTTACTATGACTTACTGAAATACCAACTGGATTCGATTAAAGATAAAAGATAATCCACAGGAAGAACACAACCTGCAAATATTCTAGTGAATGGTCACTACAATCATGGTCCTGTAATTTCTTCTGGCAAGTATTCCTTTTCCCAATGGGTGCTGAATGTTTTGGTGTCCAAGTGTTCAGGTCTTGTTTAGGATTTCACCGATATGATAATTTATGTTCTAAATAAATTACATTTTTTTATATGCAGCTCTTTTTGTTGAACATATAAAGCATAAAATTAGTATGCTTATTTATATATAAAATACCTCAAATGCTCGTATACTTTCTATCCATCACAGACAAGCTTTTATGTGCACAAAATCAAGTTCAATATGTAAAGCATCTCCCGTGTTGGGTATCATGTGTGAGCAGTTTGTCCCACATCGGGATGGTGGACATGAGGTTCATGGTTAATATAGTATGGTTTGGGCCCTAACTCATAAGGTTGACCTTTTGGGTAAGCGGGTGTCCCAGATCATACTATGGTGCTCCTCTCTCGCGGTGCTTAATCTCCCTACAAGTGGTATCAGAGCCGATGGTTCGTGCGCGCTGCCGTGGTGAATCAAGGGTGATGTGCGGTGTTCTCATGGATGGGTCTTCCATGAATGGTGGACAAGGTGTTCCTGCAGATGGTCAAATTCCTGTGTTGCTCCAGCAGGTGGTCTGGCAGATGGTGGTCCGGTGCACTCTCACAAAGGCGATTTCAAGAAATTCGGCAAATGCTTCCGGGCGAGGGGGAGCATGTTGAAGGGCTCACACATGAAGGGGGAGATTGTTGGGTATCATGTGTGAGCAGTTTGTCCCACATCGGGATGGTGGACATGAGGTTCATGGTTAATATAGTATGATTTGGGCCCTAACTCATAAGGTTGACCTTTTGGGTAAGTGGGTGTCCCAGATCATACTATGGTGATCCTCTCTCGCGGTGCTTAATCTCCCTATATCCCTTACCCAAATAGCAAAAAGCATGTAAGAAAACCTTAACTGATCTTAAAATTAAGCAGCATAGGCCAAAGACGGGTTAATTATGTAGTTCTACTCATCAGGTACGCACAAGGCCTAGTTCTATAGTTAAGAATTCGAGTACATTTGGCGCACTCAGTATGAGGGATCTGTCTGAAATTCTGCATTAAAGCCTACAGATATTCGAAATTTCAGTTGGTACGGAACTGTCGTGCAAGTCTTTCTTTTGTTATTAAATGGAAATTTACATATATTTCGGGGCTGAAAGGAACTCCTTTGGATTATCATGTTGGTGGCTGCTGCTGGCCGAAATTTGAGTACCAACATATCTGCTGTTCGTATGAAAATTTGGCAAAGCAGGCTGTGGACTGTGAATCTGTGACTGCTGATGGCAGTGAAGATTTATAATGGCGAAGGTGTCAGAGCCACATAAGGATGCAGGCACAAGAATGAAGGAGGGAGGTGTGGATGCAACATATCTCTCATATGGTGAGGAAATTTGTCATGAATGTTTTTTATAAATATATAGACACGGGCATCGCGTCACTTCAACTTCTTGTAATATTGCTGCAGGTAATGCTTAATAGATCTGTGAGACATCGAAAATCTAATGTTCTACCTGTTCACTTAATGGTAGCGATAATGGAAGATATCAACTACACAGGCAGAAAAAGGCTGTGGGTCCATTGATAAAACTGAAGATGACTGTCCCAAACATAAGCATTCAAAATTGATACTTTGCAAAACGTTCACTAATAAATGTAAAAGAAAAGGCCCTAATAAAATTAAGAGATAATCTGCAAGGTAATATATTATAATAAAATTACAAATACAGGGACTCTAAAAAAGGCATGAAAACTGTCTGAATTTTCTTACAAGGTTCTAAAACAAAGACGATACAGTCAATAACCAGATGAGACTTCAAAACCTTCAAGTCCCTTTATAATATAAAATTAAAATATATTTCCTAAGGTAAAGGATATCATCACAAACTTCTCACAAGGGCAAGCGACGATTAAATGATTAAGAGAAAACTTTTAAGAAAATGTGGATAAGACAATGTAGAACTTCGCAAGAACAGAAGTCAAAATTACATGTTCTGCTTAAAAACATAGAAAGAGCCTGTTATGAAGTAGAGGTTACACTAAGAAACTTGAAGTAGTTAACATAATTACCTATTCATGCTTGTTCCTTTATCATCAAGAAGAGGTAGCAACGATGTCTTTGAGGAGAAATGCCAGCTCAATGGAACTGGACGCTTGGATACTGTCACCAACTCTGTTTTACCATGAATCTACAATCATAGTTAAGTGAGGGAGTAAGGCTAGCAAGCATGCAGAGAGCGAGTTATAGAGCTGGGGGTAAAATAGCAACTCGTAGTATCACACAGGATTAAACAAATTGGAAGTTCCTATCTATAAATGAGTGTTGTCAGATTTCTCTATCCTGGTTTACACAAGTATAAAAGACCACATATAATCAACTGTGCTAAAATCATTAGTTTTAAATTCAAACATACCATAGATATCATTACAAGCTTGGAGTCAAATGTCAACTATTTTCTAAGAGAAAGGCGACTTCGAACTTAGTTTCCCTAGAAAAAGTGGCCTCAGCCTGAGATAAAGAAACCGAACAAACATCTCAAGGACACCAAAATTCATTAGTTAGCCTCAAGCTGATACAGTTTTGAGCATGTCCCACCAAAGAATAAACTGCTAAGCAATTGAAACAAACAATCATGTGATTCGTTGGCTGAAAAAATCAAGCAACTCAGGTTCTAATCAACAAAAACAAAAGATCTTACATTACAACTTCTTCGTCCGGGTGGCACAAATTGGAAACGGTAGGATGATTCATACAATTAAGTAGATTTGGTTACAGGTAACACAATATAACTAACCAAAGCGATATGGCATACAGAGATCATTTCAAAAGCTAATATAGGCCCTGCTTTCTTTACCTAATTTTAGGCGACTTTTTATCTTTTTAAAAGAAAGAGTGTGCTAAAAGGGAATTTATGGAATTTAACAGCCCTTACGGAAAATGTGCAATACACAATCCTTCTTAAAAAAAGCAACCTAAAATAGTATAGGAGAATAACCTTAAATAGGTAACTTTTCTTAGTCTTAGAAAAGATCAAAAAAATCATCTTAAAAAACTTCTAAGAAAAAGGAGCGAAATAGAACTTCTTTATGACATATATGTAGAAACAAATTGCCTAAAAGTTGGCAAAAAAAGCGGAGCCATAGTCCACATACTCATTGAATGAAGTTCAAAGTCTAAACAAAACAAAATTAAGTAAATTAAGCATTATATGTTAGATGATCCTAGATAACAACAGTACCTGACCAATCCATCCAGCTAATTCATCTGCATTCGCAACTGTTGCAGACAAACATATCAATTGAACTTCTTTTGGGCAATAAATGACCTGACGAAGATTTACGCTTTGTCAGTCTACATATTATGAAGAAAGAAAGAAAAAAGGAATTGGACGATAAGTAGCATGACAATAGGAATTACGCACAATTTCTTCCCACACAGTTCCCCTGGATATGTCACTTAAATAATGCACTTCGTCCAAAACAACCACGTCGACATGGAAAAGACCACCTTCAGATGGAACCATTCCAACACTGCAGTAAGCATTAAATTAATAATCGTTATGAACAATTAAGTTATAAAATGAGAAATGTCTATAATTACTCAACAATATGCAATAAGTAGCAACTTTGTCCATAAGAGGTTCAGATGCAGATTTGACTGGAAAAGATCTATAGAAGAGATCACAAACATTTCTTTCAAGAAAGCAAAGTAGAGGAAAAATCATTTCTCAGATAACAACAAGATGTTTGAGAAAGCACAATGTGTATTGTTCAGAGATGAAATGGATGAATCAGTAATTAAAGGAGTGTAGGTGGATAAACTAACGAGGTTCAGGAAGAAAGTTACCTGATGGACTGATTTGATAGCTATGCAGGTTAACTAAGTGTTACTTCGTATGTTTCTTCTCTTTCTTCCACTTTTGACTTTTTCATCCGTAGGCATGTCACTTTGACCTGGTGATTTGGACAGCAAAACGTTGAAATTTTTCGGTAGTTTTCCATGGTGTTGTAGAGTAAAGTTTACTGTACAACACCATGAAAATTTACCAAAAAGTTACATCGTATTGCTAATCAAATCATCGGGTCAAAGCGACCTGATGAATAGTGGTTAAACTCAAAACTGGAAGAAAGAGAAGAAACAGAGGAAGTAACTTGCACTTGTTATAAAGAATTCAAACAGTTCGAGATACCACTGGTATTCAGCTTTTTATGCATAAGCAACGAGCTGTTTGGAATCTAGATTTGTTTGATGGAGCATGCAGGAGCCTCTACGAAGAATCAGATATATGCACAAGGAAAAGCAAAGTTCCTGGGAGCGGGTACACTAAAGGATTTGAGAAATTTCCTTGTTCCACTAATTGGAAATCAATTTCCAGTCTGTCCATCCCAATTTCCCTTAATATGTATAGTGGTTTTTACCTCAGAACTAGAGCTCAAAAGTATTGCTAGTTTAATCAGATTATTGTAGCTAATTTTCGAAGTACCTCTGAGTACTGACACACAATTGAACATCAATCTATACTTAAATATTAAAAAGAAGTAACTGCCAGAGCACACCAAGGTCTTACATTCAGGAGAGTGATTCATATCCAGGAAGACAAAAATCATCTATCAAATATATGAGTATGATCTTTCATATGTACTAAGTCACCTGGTAGTTTGAGTTCCTTAAAAATATGTAGAGAAAACGACAATAAGACTATTAAGTGACTGAACTATGAGTGGGCCATCTTTCTGTACAGACAAGTCATTTTGAAAATAGGACCATAACTGTATCGGATGCAGTAAGACAAGGAGTCCTAGGGACACCACTCCACATGTGTCTGACAAGCCACAAATGTCATGGTGTCAAAGGGCCAGGCCGGGCTGGCATGGGGGCGGGTTTGGAGGAGGGGAGGGGCCGGGCTTTGGGGGGAGATAAGTGACCCGGACCGGTTTGGGTTCGGGGGACCGGATCGGGCCGGTTCCGGATTAAAATGGTATATTGGAGGGTTTTTTTTTTTGGTGGGGGGGGGGGGGTCAGGCCGGGACGGGCTTTTGGGGGAGGAATGCGACCCGGACCAGTTTCAGGGGCGCGCTGCTCCGTAGGGTACCGGTCTGGGGGCTAGTATAGTCTGGGGCCGGGTTGGTGGTTTGGGGGGTGGGCTGGCCCGGTTTTGCCCGCGGGCCGGTCCTCTTGACACCAAAATAGAGTCAAGTCACCTTCAGACAATCTAGGAACACATCCATTGTCTGAATAATAAGTTGACCACAAACTCAACAAGGTGTCAGAAATGAGAAATATTCTCTCCGATGTATCTATCGGTCTCTTTGTTATTTTGCTTTTTTAGTTTTTTTTTTTTTTTTTGCAGGGAATGTTGGGATCTATATTTACAAATGCGGAACATCCAAAAACATTTGTAGAGTGTTTTACCCCACCCCAGCTCACTGAGATGATCATAATACGAGTATGAAGATATGTTGTGTTCACTACTCATTTTACATTTTAACCTGCACGTGATTTGGTTGCAGCACCTGATCTCATTTTTTTTTTCTTTTTTCTTTTGGTTAGAAATCCCATTGTTAGCCATCACCGCCGGACACCATTTTTTCTTCTTGCTACAATCTATTGGCCTATTATGCTATTTTATGTATTTGGCGTGTTATCCATCAGTATGAATTCAGACACCTTATTAGTTGAAATTATTTCCATTTCATATTTGCATGTTGCTTGCGGCAAATTTCATTAAATGGAAGCTTTTGGCTTACTGCGTATGGCCATCACCTTCCCTGTACTATTGATGAAGCTTCTTCCTTGGCCTTTTTGCATTGTATCTCAATCTGCTACTTGGATACTTACTTTCACTCAATGTGTAACTTGAAGGGCAGTGTTTTCGAGATTATTGTGATGTCTTGCCTTAAATGACATTTTCAAGGATGGTTCATGACTAAGGAATGGTGCTTGATTTGTGAATTGAGTTCCATGAGCAGTATGTTATCATATACTGATGTCTTGTATGTGATTTGAGGTGTTATTTGACCTCAAATGCAATCCCGCCTTTGTTCATATTCAGGGTTAAGAAATAAAAAAACAAGTGTAGCATCAAAGCTTTGTGTATTTTCTTAATGTAGGCGTATGTTGAGCGAGCCGGATCTTCCTATAAGAATCCATGGGGTTCCAACTCGAAACCAATTGGCAATGATGTGTGACTTCTCAACACATACCCTCACGTATTCTTTGGCCTACACGTGGATCTTTTTGTTTGCGGGTGGCGGTAAGCATATGGGTTGTTAGGCCATTCATGTGTGTGAACTATGGCTGTCGTCGTTGTGTGAGTCGTGGCTGTGATACCATGTAAGAATCCATGGGATTCCACCTCAAAACCAATTGGCAATGAGGGAAATAGCGCGGGACACTTAATAGTTTCTTCTTCTTCAATGTCCGATTTGGGACTTATCAACATGTACTCCCACTCTAAACTTCAATCATACAAGGTTATCATAATAAGCTTCCTAACTGAGGTATACTACGCAAACTTGTGAAGCAATATATCAATCAAGATTGGTAAAATAAAAACTTGCCTCTTATATAACATGTTGCGCAAAATCTCAGTCGTCATGACTAAAACCTGAGCATCCTTGTTTACAGCAGAATCTCCGGTTAGGAGACCGACGTTGGCATCGCCAAAAGTCTCCCTGAAATCACACAAACAACAATTTGGTTAACACTGGTGAACAGTCTCCACTTCAACAGGTCTAGTAAAAGGAAAAAAACAATTCACCGAAACTCGCGGAATTTCTGATTCGATAGGGCCTTGAGAGGTGTGGTGTAGAATATCCTCCTCCCTCTCGCCACCGTCGCAACCGCAGCAGCTTCAGCAATCAGAGTCTTTCCACTACTAGTAGGCGCAGACACTACCACCGACGAGCCTCTCAAAAACGCCTGAATTGCTAATCTCTGAACCGCAAAATCAAATAATTCACAATTCACAATCAATTACTTTCTACACAAAATTGAAATCCATCAGATTGTAGAGAGTGTGAGAGTGTGGCAATTAGGGCACCTGAAACTTGTCGATTCGGAAATCGTAAACGGAGGCGAGCTCGTTGATGTCGATAATCTCTTCGCCGAACTCTCTCACTTCGCTACGAAGCCTATCGACTCTTTGCCACTTGAATTCCTCGAACCGAGACCGAGACTTCTCCTCCGTGGTCTCGTCGTCGCCTGAGCCGGCGTCGATTTCGTCCTCATACTCTTCGGTGACTTCGTCGGAGATTTGTTCGTACTCGTCGGCTGCTTCTTCGTCATCGTCGTCTTCTTCATCGTCTTCGTCGGCGTCGGAGAGGTGGGACTCTTGGGGGAGGAGTGACCTCGGGAAGTTGTAGGAGGCTCGGAATTGAGTGCGGGGTGGCTTGAAATGACAAAACCCTAAGTTGAGGGTTCGAAAGGGGGTTTGAATTCGAGGGAATTTGTTCGGAGAAGATGAGTAGGTCTGGGGAGGAGGTGGGATAATGGAGGAGAGTGTTGTTGTTATCATGGCGGGAGAGATTTTTAGCAGGTGAAAGAAAGAGGTGTGTTGGATATTGCTGGTTTAAATACCAGATGACGTGATTAATTGCTACAAGCCTACAATGCATTCCCAAAATGAAGTACGAGTATGCAGTTTGCAGGTCCTTCTTGCTATTTTTGATGAGCATAGTCCTTAATTTCCTATAGTGCAATTTAAGCGATGATTTTTAATTTTTATTAAGGTTGAACTATAATCCTTCATGGTCTGACAAACAAATATTTTTCGCCAAAACTAGAATCGTGAGATGTGTTTCAGTCTGTTGTGATCGGCATGTGTTATAGCATGGTTCACTAACCTGGAGTATAAAGCAAGAATGATTAACAAATAATTAAGAAAAGACACATAAAATTAATGTGGTTCACTAACGAGTTGTTAGCTATCTCCACGGTCTAGAAAACCCAATTTATTACCGTGAGAAACACTTATTTATAACTACACAAGCTTAGGCGACCTAGTACTCTTTTATAGACATATGGGAACTTAGACTTGCTGCCAAAGCACTTGGAACCTCCCCAAAGCAACAGGGAAACATAATTGCCCAGCCCCAAACCTGTTCGTGCGAAGTGTTGTCATATTCGTGCGAAAACTACTCTGTTCGCACGAATTTCTGCTCCATCCAGAAAGCTTGCATCTTGTTCTTCTTGCCTTTTTCCCCGATTTTGCTAGTTGATTCGGGGCACAATTCTAACAAATTATCTTGCCTCAAATCCTTCTAGCAACCCGGACCAGAACCAATGCTTCTCTGATGTTGATGCGTCTCCCAATACCATCAACGAGTACACCTCCCACATGCGCCGGATGTTGCTCCAACTACAACGCATTCCTGCAACGGATGCGCCAGATGCGCGCGTGCACCTCCAGAAGTGGAAACATGTGCTCCACCTTTAACCATAATTGAATGTGTTCACTAGATAGGACCAAATGCATTCCTGAAGCACTCCAGATAACGCCAGAACCAGATGCAACATGACTAGTGAAAGGAGTGATGCTAGACCAGATCACCATCACTAGTTCCATAACAGGTGTCATGGCAGGTCCGCCTGAGTTGCCCTATATGCGCTAGAAACCCGTTGTGCGCCATAAACCGATCGCGCCATAACCAGATTGCTTGCAAAAGCTAGACTCACTCGCCAGATGCTGTTGGAAGATGCCGTAGAGGAAATCTATTTATCGTGACATTCATTTAATAATAAAGACTGTTTATTCATTGTATAATATTCTCAAACGTGCCTAGTATAGTATTATTGTCAATCAAGACGATTATAATGCGTCGAAACTAGTATGTGGGTAAATTGGTATGAGATATCAAGTCTAACACATGGGTACGCATTAGGAGTAATAGCTTACTGGATTGACTCACCATGAGAACAATATGTGGGTGGTATGTAAGTGACACAAGTGTTTCTGATAGTGACAATGGTGTTGTGATTCTATTACTTGAAGTCTATTCTCTAAATGTGGAGTACATATTTTAATATCGCCAAACATCACGCTATAACAAGGTGATTATAAAGTCGATAACTGGACATGCTATGAAACATGCTGAGAAGTGTGAGTGATGTAGATATAATTTGTCCCTCATACATAACAGAAGTAAATATCCATGTTCACTCGATGAGAGTGACTTAGGAAAATACATGGGTGTGCTCAAATGAACCAATATGAGATATTGATGTCATTTGTCTGTCACGTCTGCACAGGGAATCGAGAAACTATAGATCGGATAAATAAGGGTGACACTCCATGCTTTCTTTCTAATTTGGATATATGGACAAAGGGATTATACGACGCGGTAACATTAGTCATACATGTTCGTCAGATCACTGAAATCCCTATTACTTAGGTAGCATTGATGTATTGCTAAATACCGGTCAATGTTTGTAATTTTTACTGCCAACATAAATAGAATCTACGGGGTCACACACAAGAATGGAACAAACTGGAATTATTTTCTCATTAGTTATGCTAAAGATCAATTAAAGGTTTCAGACTTAAGTGCGACATAATCCTAACTGTTAGGATTGAAAGGCAAATCGAATTCTCTCATCCCTATAATTACCCTGACATCGAGGTAGTTTTCCTATGGGTTTTTCAGCACTATTCGTATCAGATATAGAATAGCTAGGGTTTGAGAGGAATCGTCCAAGTCTAGCTGATTTTGTGAGACAAAAATTGTTCATATTCCTCCAGCAGGCTAGCACCAGCGTAAAGGAAGTCCAGTGAAGATCCGTTCGTGTGGATACTGTAGAGGCGTCACTTCTTTTATGTGTTAATGATTGTCACCAGTCATTGCGATTGAGGTAAACCTCTAATCATCAGATTCTGCTCATTCACATGGGTCTGTGGTCTGTTTAAGGCAAAAGTTTTGTTATATCCGTTGCGTTTGATTGCCCAAACCCAACATATGCTCCATGCCATGAGACTAAATAGCCCCCAAGGGGCTTGGAGAACTAGACTACGTTCAGCCAAATCTGGAGATCCAGGGTTCTTCTTGGGACACTCACTCTTCCAATGGCCTTTCACCTTACAGTAGACACGTACATCCCTTGGTAACTTGAAGCCAGCAAATTGCATGTACTCCTTACCTTTGCCTCCTTTGACTATTAATCTGAAAGCATGATCGCCTAAACCTGTATATGCAGCTTTATGCCACATAACGCGGTGTAAAGAGATGACATAACCTCTTATCGGGTTACTATATCTTTTCTAACAATTAAAGATTGCATGAAACCCGCATACGATTGAGGCATATACACCAAAAGAATTAAGGAAGCATCTTCACCACTCACAATCTCATCACTATTATGAAACTCAAGCAAAATAGTGTTTAGTTTGTCTAAGTGATCCCTGATATGTGTACCTTCAGACATGCGCATAATGAACAGTTGTTGCTTTAGCATCAACTTGTTAGTGAGCGACTTCGTCATGTAGAGGCTCTCCAACTTCAACCACAAAGAAGCCACCGTCTCCTGATATGCAACTTTGGTGATCACGTCGTCCGCGAGGCACAACATGATCGTTGTGTGTGCCTTTTCCTCCATCGTCTTATACTCAACGATGGATGTATCCATGCCCTTCTTGCCTGCCACCAACGGCAACCAGATGTCTTGCTGATTCAACAGAGCGCTCATCTTGATCTACCACAAGCTGACATCGTTCTTCGCGGAAGCTCCAAAAACCCCAGCTCGTCACACCTGATCTGTCTGCTCCACCTGAACCATGAAACTCTAGCCTTGAATTTTATCAGATTGTGAAACCCTATCTCTTAGCTCCAATCGATATTTGAAACACCGGCTCTAATACCAGTTAGTTATAAAGAGCGTAACGAAAGTAAGAACGAATATGTAAGAAAATAAGAACGATTACAAATTTAACGTGGTTCACTAACTCTCTTCGTTAGCTGCCTCCACGACGATAAATAACGCTCTTTATTATGTGATAAACACTCTAAGACATCCACGACACACCATACACCAGTACACAAGTCTAAGCCACAACGTAGGACCCTTATATAGACCTAGGAACCCCTCAGCTTGCAACCCAAGTTGGTAGAAATGTTTCCAAACCAATATGCAAACAATCAGAATTCTTTCAGACCCGATCCTGCTCGTGGGAGCACTGTTGAACTCGTGGGAGCTCATGTCTTCCACCAAATTTAAGCAGCTTGTCTTGATTTAACTTGTTGCCTCGCCGTCTTCTTTCCGGGTCTTAGTAATTAATTCAAGATATTCTAACAAAGCATTTGAATTATATTGCACAACCACTTCTTGTGCTTACTTTGCACGCAGAAAATCACTTCATCTATTGCAATCACTCGACCTTTTACCGTGAGATAAGGGAGGGATAAAATATTTTACAGACAAGCGGATTAAACTGAAGAAAATGAATCTCTAAAAGGGCAACAAACTAACAAAGAAAAAAAGAGAAACAATCTTTCCAAAAAAAGGCTGATTAAGTAGTTGCAAACTTGTCAATCTCAACATCTACACATATAAAGCCTTCAGTGGGCATAAGCTGACATTGTACATGGGCTCTTATATAATATTCCAAGTGGTGATGCGGTTTAATTCTCTTGCCCATCTACTAAATGCATGAATCGTACACAGTACAATGCAGCGTACACCGTGTCGTACACAGCATACAACTTGTATTTTTCATAGCTTTCGCCGATTTGAATGAAGCGTACACAGTGTCGTACACCGTACTCCCTCTCTCTCTATCTTCGTATTTGTCTACCGATTAATATGGTGTATTTAGAGTGGGTTAGGTGGTGAAGGAATGATAGTTTAGACCTCTATGATCAAAACATTACTAAAAAGAGGAAAGTAGGCTGAAAGACAAGAAATTTATCGTCTAGGAAAGTGGGCTGAAAAGAGAAGAAACAAATGCAGTGGTAAGTAAAAAAGTAGCATTTGCATCATTATTAATTTGAAAATAATCTAATGAGAATTACTTGTACAATAAAAATGTTTGCATTTGGTAGAAAAGATATCGCAGATCATTACTAAAGTCTTGTCATTAAACAAGTGATGTCTCGACGACCCATACATACTTTTTAGAAAGTATGTGAAGTCGGTAATTGCACTTTCTCTATCCGTTGAGCTTGTTGCAATCTGATTTATTTCAAGAGGTCACCACGGGTCATGTATATTGCGTCTAAGTCGGGTTTTAACATAAGTTTCCTCGAATAATTACCCGCTATGCATTGACAGAGAATGAGCTTGCTGCATAACAAATTGAGAAAAATGAAAATCTCAATAAGTTAGTTGAACAAATTAAACTACTAAACATAATATGAAGAAGATATTACCGAATCACATATCGATGCACTGGGCTTGGAAAATAGTTGTTATGCCTAGATTCGCAAACCATGAATGTATCTTTACGTCATGATACTTGAATGCCAGTATATGTTTTTTGCAATATTTTGGTGGATGATGAACTTGAGTTTCGGGTGTTAAGAAATAGTCACCGGGCAACTCCAGCAGCATACGACTTTATTTTGCATAGCTTCCGCCAATTTGAATGTAGCGCACACAATGTCGTACATAGTACTTCCTCTATCTCATTCTTCGTATTTGTCTACCGACTAAATAGAGTGTATTTGGGGTGGGTTAGGTGGTGAAAGAGTGATAGTTTGGACTTTTGCGATCAAAACATTACTTAAATATGAATGTAGGTTGAAAGAGAAGAATTTTCTCGTCTAGAAAAGTGGGCCGAAAGAGAAGAAATAGATGTACTAGTAAGAAACAAAGATGCATTCGCATACTCATTCGAAAATTATCTAATGAGAATTACTAGTACAATATAAATGCTTGCATTTCGTAGTAAATATATCGCATATCATTATTAATGTGTTGTCATTAAACACGTGATGTAGCGACAACCCATGAATATTTTTAAGAAAGTATGTGAGTCGGTAATTGCATTTTCCTTGTCTCGTTAAACTTGTTGCAATATGATTATCTTCGCGGCGTAACCATGGGTCATGTATATTGCGTCTAAGTTGGGTATCAAAAATAAGTTTTTTCGAATGATTACTCGCTATGCATTGACAGTGAATGAGTTTGCTACATAAAAAACTATGAAAATGACAATCTAAATAAGTTGGTTAAACAAATTAAACTACTAATTATATGAAGAGGATATTACCGAATCACATCTCGATGCACTGGGCTCGGAAAAATAATTGTTATGCTTACATTCGCAAACCATGAAGGAATCTTTACGTCATGATACTTTAATGCCAGTATATGTTTTTTGCAATATTTTGGTGGTGGATGAACTTGAGTTTCGGATGTTAAGAAATAGTCACCGGGCAACTCCAACAACATACGACTTGTATTTTGCATAGCTTCCGCCTATTTGAATGCATCGTACACAGTATCGTGCACCGGACTCCCTCTCTCTCTATCTGCGTATTTATCTACCGATTAAACAGAGTATATTTAGGGTGGGTTAGGTGGTGAATGAAATGTAGTTTAGAATTTAATGATCAAAACATTGCTAAAATACGAAAGTAGACTGAAAAAGAAGAAATTTGTCGATTAGGAAAATAGGCTGAAAGAGAAGAAACATATGTAGTAGTAAGTAAAAAAGTAGCATTCATATCATTATTAATTTTAACAAATTTGAATGAGAATTACTAGTATAATATAATTGCTGCATTTGGTAGCAAAGATATTTTAGATCATTACTAAAGTGTTGTCATTAAACACGTGAAGTTCCGACGACCCATGCATACGTTTTAGAAAGTCTGTGAAGTCCGTAATTGCACTTTCCCTATCATGTTGGGCTTGTTGCAATCTTATTATTTACAAGGCATAACTACGGGTGATGTTGCGTCTAAAATGGGTTTTAACTTAAATTTTATTGAATGATTACCCGTTATGCATTGACAGAGAATGAGTTTGCTGCATAACAAATTCAGAAAAATGACAATCTCAACAAGTTATCTGAACAAATGAAACTACTAAATATAATATGAAGAAGATATTACCGAATCACTTCTCGACGCACTGGACTCGGAAATATGGTTGTTATGCCTAGATTCGCAAACCATGAAGACATCTTTACGTCATGATACTTGAATGCCAGTATATGTTTTTTCCAATATTTTGGTGGAGGATGAACTTAAGTTTCGGGTGTTAAGAAATATTCACCGGGAAACTACAACAGCATACGATTTGTATTTTGCATAGCTTCTGCCGATTAGAATGCAGCGTACACAGTGTTGTACAGCGTAATCCCTTTCTCTCTATCTTTGTATTTTTCTACCGATTAAAAGATGTATTTATGATGGGTTAGGTGGTGAAGAAATGATAGTTTAGACTTTTATGATGAAAACATTACTAATGTAAAAAAAGTATGCTGAAAGAGAAGAAATTTCTCGTCTAGAAAAGTGGCCTGAGAGAGAAGAAACTAGTAGTACATAAAAAAGTAGCATTCGCATAATTATTCATTTGAAAATAATCTATTGAGAGTTACTAATACAATATAATGCTTGCATTTTGTAGCAAATATATCGCAGATAATTACTAAAGTGTTGTCATTAAACAGATTATGTAGCGACTCCCCATGAATATATTTTAGAAAGTATGTGAGTCGGTAATTGCACTTTCCTTGTCTCGTGAAACTTGTTGAAATTTGATTATTTTCGCGTCGTAACCACGGGTCATGCATATTGCGTCTAAGTCGAATTTTAACATAAGGTTCCTCGAAAGATGATCCACTATGCATTGACAGTGAATGAGTTTGCTGCATAAGAAATTGAGAAAAATGACAATCTCAATAAGTTAATTGAACAAATTAAACTACTAAATATAATACGAAGATGACATTACCACAACTCAACGCACTAGGCTTGGAAAAATAGTTGTTATGCATAGATTCGCAAACCATTGAGACATCTTTACGTCATTATACTTGAATATGTTTTTTTGAAATATATTGGTGGAGGAGGAACTTGAGTTTCAGGTGTTAAGAAATAGTCACCGGGCAACTCCAGCAACATATAACTTGTATTTTGCATAACTTCCGCCTATTTGAATGCAGCGTATACACCGGACTCCCTCTCCCTCTATCTCTGTATTTTTCTATCGTTTAAATATGGTGTATTTAGGGTGGGTTAGGTTGTGAAGGAAGGGTAGTTTAGAATTTTATGATCAAAACATTACTAAAGTAGGAAAGTAGAGTGAAAGAAGAAATTTTTCGATTAGGAAAATAGGCTGAAAGAGAAGAAATATATGTATTTGTAAGTAAAAAAGATGCATTCATATCATTATTCATTTAAAAATATTTTAATGAGAATTACTAGTATAATATAAGTGCTGAATTTTGTAGCAAAGATATCACAGATAATTTTTAAAGTCTTGTCAATAAACACGAGATGTAGCGACGACCCAAGCATACTTTTAAGAAAATCTGTGAAGTCGGTAATTGCACTTTCCCTATCTCGTTGAACTTGTTGCAATCTGATTTATTTATATCAAGAGGTAACCACGGGTCATGTATATTGCGTCTAAGTCGGGTTTTAACATAGGTTTCCTCGAATGATTACCCGCTATGCATTGACAGAGAATGAGTTTGCTTCTCAATAAGTTAGTTGAACAAATTAAACTACTAAACATAATATGAAGAAGATATTACCAAATCACATATCAACGGACTGGGCTCGAAAAAATAGTTGTTATGCCTTGATTCGCAAACTATGAAGGCATCTTTACGTCATGATACTTGAATGCCAGTATATGTTTTTTTGCAATATTTTGGTAGAGGATGAACTTTAGTTTCGGGTGTTAAGAAATAGTCGCCGGGCAACTCCAACAACATACAACTTGTATTTTGCGCATAGCTTCCGTCGATTTGAATGTAGCGTATAGAGTGTCGTACACAGTATTTCATCTCTCTCAATATTCGTATTTGTCTACCGATTAAATATAGTGTAGTTGGGGTGAATTAGGTGGTGAAGGAATGATAGTTTGGACTTTTACGATCAAATCATCACTAATATTTGAAAGTAGGCTGAAAGAGAAGAAATTTCTCGTCTAGGAAAGTGGACTGAAAGAGAAGAAACATCTGTAGTAGTAAGTAAAAAAGTAGTATTCGCATAATTATTCATTTGAAAATTATCTAATGAGAATTATAGTACAATATAAATTCTTGCATAATGTAGTAAAAGATATCGCAGATCATTACTAAAGTGTTGTCATTAAACACGTGATGTAGCGACTACCCATGAATATTTTTCAGAAAATATGTGATTCGGTAATTGCACTTTTCCTATTTCGTTAAATTTGTTACAATCTGATTAATTTCACCGCATAACCACGGGTCATGTATATTGCGTCTAAATTGAGTTTTAACATAAGTTTCCTTGAATGATTACCCGTTATGCATTGACAGGGAATAAGTTTGCTACATACAAATTATGTAAAATGACATTCTAAATAAGTTGGTTGAACAAATTAAACTACTAAACATAATATGAAGAAGATATTTTCGAATCACATATCGACGCACTGGGCTCGGCAATATGATTGTTATGCCTAGGTTTGCAAACCATGAATGCATCTTTACGTCATGATACTTGAATGCCAGTATATATTTTTTGTCATATTTTGGTGGAGGATGAACTTGAGTTTTGGGTGTTAAGAAATAGTCATCGGGAAACTACAACAGCATACGACTTGTATTTTGCATAGCTTCTGCCGATTTGAATGCAGCGTACACAGTGTTGTTCAGCGTACTCCCTATATCTCTATCTCCATATTTGTCTACCGATTAAATAAGATGTATTTATGGTGGGTTAGGTGGTGAATGAATGATAGTTTAGACTTTTATGATCAAAACATTACTAATGTAGGAAAGTAGGCTGAAAGAGAAGAAATTTTTCGATTAGGGAAATAGGCCGAAAGAGAAGAAGCATATGTAGTAGTAACTAAAAATGTAGCATTCACATCATTACTCATTTGAAAATATTTTAATGAGAATTACTAGTATAATATAAATGTCGCATTTGGTAGCAAAGATATCGCAGATCATTAATAAAGTGTTGTCATTAAGTACGTGATGTAGCGATGACCCATGCATAGTTTTTAGAAAGTATGTGAAGTCGGTAATTGCACTTTCCGTATCTCGTTAGCTTGTTGCAATCTGATTTATTTCAAGGCGTAACCACGGGTCATGTATATTGCGTCTAAGTCGGGTTTTAAAATAAGTTTCCTCGAATAATTACCCGCTATGCATTGACAGAGAATGAGCTTGCTGCATAACAAATTGAGAAAAATGCCAATCTCAATAAGTTAGTTGAATAAATTAAACTACTAAATATAATATGAAGAATAAATTACCGAATCACAATCGACGCGCAGGGCTCGAAAAAATGATTGTTATGCTTAGATTCACAAACCATGAAGGCATCTCTACGTCATGATACTTGAATGTCAGTATATGTTTTTTACAATATTTTGGTGGAGGATGAACTTGAGTTTCAGGTGTTAACGAATAGTCACCGGCCAACTCCAGCAACATAAGACTTGTATTTTGCATAGCCTCCGCCGATTTTAATGCAGCATACACAGTGTCGTACATCGGTTCCTCTCTCTCTCTCTCTATCTCCGTATTTATCTACCGATTAAATAGGGTGTATTTATGGTGGGTTGGTTGTGAAGGAAGGGTAGTATAGAATTTTGTGATCAAAACATTACTAAAATCGAAAAGTAGATTGAAAGAGAAGAAATTTCTCGTCTAGGGAAGTAGGATTTGCATCATTATTCATTTGAATTTTTTTTAATGAGAATTACTAGTACGATAAATGTTTGCATTTCGTAGCAAATATATCGCATATCATAAATATATCGCATATCATTACTAAATTGTTGTCATTAAACACGTGGTGTAGCGACGACCCATGAATATGTTTCCAAAAGTCTATGAAGTCGATAATTGCAATTTCCCTATCTCGTTTAACTTGTTGCAATCTAATTATTTTTAGGCGTAACCACGGGTCATTTATATTGCGTCTAAGTTGGGATTTAACATAAGTTTTCTCGAATGATTACCCGTTATGCATAGACAAAGAATGATTTGCTACATAAAAATTTAAGAAAATGACAGTCTAAATAAGTTGGTTGATCAAATTAAGCTATTAAATATAATAGGAAAAAGATATTACCGAATCACGTTTCGATGCACTGGTATAGGATACATAGTTGATATGCCTAGATCTGCAAAACATGAAGACATCTTTACGCCTGCATACTTAAATGTCAGTATTTGTTTTTTTTAATATTTTGGTGGAGGTTGAAATTGAGTTTCGGGTGTTAGGAAATAGTCACCGGGCAACTCCAGCATCATACGACTTATATTTTGCATTGCTTCCGCCGATTTGAATGCAGCGTACACAGTGTCGTAAACCTCTTACATTTTGTTCACAGTGACGTATTCCTATAATTTATTTTACTTCTTCGTCATTGTACGAAAGTTCAAAGTATTCTTGGAAAGACATTGGACTGGAAGAACTGAAGTGATGATTTTTCCAGCTACAAGATGAACTCAATTGTGGAGAATCAGCTAATACTACGTAGGTGATAATAATAATAATAATAACAACAATAATAATAACAATAATAATAATAACAACAACAATAAGAAGAAGAAGAAGAAGAAGAAGAAGAAGAAGAAGCAGACGAAGAAGAAGAAGAATATGGTAGTTACTACAAATAGTAGAAGTAATAGTATATCTAGTTATTTAAGGCATGCATATATAGCTACTAGGATACCATAGAGAAAAAGAAAAACTAAAAAACTAAAAATATTTATGTGGTTGTGGTAGTAGTACTTTAGTAACTAGCAAGTAAATGAGAAAATTGTTACCATTACAAGAGCCAAGACTTGTAATAATACAATAAATGAGCAGAAAATAAAGAAGAAAAATGAGGTTTGTAGTAGTCTACATCCAATATCTATTTTTATATGTAAGTTATTAGCTAACCTTAAGAGGACAATTTAATTGAGTTGAATGTGATAGTTATGTTAAATATCACAATACGAAGTTTGATTATGGATATCTTTGTCGCTACATGATTATGTTATTGATTTTTGTTATGAGAACTGTGTCCTCAGGCTGTTGGCCTTGCTTACGTGAGCTATATGCTCAAGATCCCCCGCTGAGAGCTTGTGCTAAAGATACTTTGTGTTGGTTACTTACCTTGGTTCATCAACCATCAACTGTGTCAGTGAAGACTAGGATTCGGCTTGCCATAAACCGATATTTTCGGTTTTGGAGGAATACACGCAAAATTATGTTTGAGTAAGCAAACAAATACAAGTTTCATATCGTCCGATCATTATCTTTGTGAAAAATAATATTTACATATTTTATAGGGGATCGATACAAAACATACGAGCATTCGTAATACATTTAAAATAATTTAGCTTTATTAGAACTGATTTTATTGTTAGATACATTATTGACATAATAATTGTTATGAGATATAAACAGCTCAACAATGTATACAATATCACATTAATTTCTCCTAATAGACATACTCTATTCTTTCTAAAAAAAAGGCATACTCTATGTTATAAAATGTTCTATTTTCTTGGTATAATCCATAGAGAAAGTGAGGAAGTAAAGTAAGACTTGGTAGCTTGAAGAAGCTTGAAACCAAGGAGAAAATTAATCCCACATTGGTACTCACAAGGTGGGTAGGTGGCCTTATATGGTTTCACACACATGGGTAGTGTACAACTACTAAGGTGTGTGAGGACCATGGGTGTTCTTGTGTGCCTCGCGCACACACACACGCGCGCGCCGCCGCCGCCTCGCCTCGGGTCGGGCCGGGTCGAAGGGCGATTTGGACGAAATGTCTTGGCATCTCGCGTCCGCGAGGCGACCTGGCGTGAGAGTATATATCAGTTTTGGTCCATTACACACCAGTTTAATTTTTTAATTAACGGGTGTTTAGTAATGAAATCAAAACAGGTTTTGACCGCATTAATGGGGGATTAATTATGACATAATGGCATCAGTTTTCCAATTCTATTTTAAATGGTGGAAAACATTTTGATGTCATGGGATTGTTCTGAACAATTTTGCTTCTGACTTGAGTGTTCTTGGCGAACTGAGGTCTTGATCGTCGTTGATTTTCGACGTTGCTGTGAATACGAAGATCGGAGCTGTTTTATCCTGGAAGAATCATCGCCGGTATCCCAACACAGTGTAAGTGGGGGCGATTAACTCTTCAAGAACAGTCAGGCCTTCTCGCAAGACCTGACGACTCAGTTGTTATTTTTCCCAGTGCTGTTATAGCGTGGATTGGAGGTATGACTTCTAATCTGCTTTATTTTAATCAGTTTCTAATATGTGTACTGTTTACCTTCATGTTTCGTTACCTGCGTTTCTTGGTCCAGGTATTGTTAAATAAATTGGCATGTCTAAAATTGATAGTTTTAGTGTTTAGATCCGACAATCTTGAAGAGATAAACTGTTATTTGTTTAACAAAATGGCGAGCGAAACTGAAAAATCTGTTGACGGTTCTTCTACATCTGTTGTGGCCATTGATTAGGCCACTTATACTTTTCCACAAGCTGTTGAATTGAGTGGTTTACTAAAAAAATTCAATGGAGGCGTTGGCTTTTCTCGTTGGCAGAAAAAAGCTGAAATTGTGGTTAACTATAAAGGGTGTATGACCTGTTGTGGAATATGAGAAACCGGTAGTGGATCTAGAAAAGGATGATTCAGTTAAGGCTTTTGCTAAGTGGGCTGAGAAAGACGGCGTGGCTAGGACGGCTATTTTAGCTGCTCTGTCGAACACTCTGTTTGATGTTTATTCATCAGATTCCTACACCGCAAAGCTCTTATGTTAAAAGCTAGATGAGACACATAATACTGACTCTCAGGGTCTGGAAAAGTATTCTGTGTCTAAGTTTCTTGATTTTAAACTGGTGGACAATAAGTCCATGACTGAGCAGGTGCATGAGTTCGAGATGATTGTGCATGCTTTGAAGGAGTCTGGTATGGACCTTCCTGAATTTTTTTTGGTTATGTGTGTGATTGAAAAGCTCCCTAAGTCTTGGGAAGATTTTTGTCTCTCCCTGAAAAGACAGAAAGGAGAAATAACGTGGACCAACCTCATGCTGGACATCTCGGTGCAAGAACAACACAAGTCCAAACAGGGACATGTGATGCCAATAGAACCGGGGAGCGCGAAGGTGAATGTTGTCACTGTTGGAAAGAAAAGGAAAAATGTTGTTAAGAAGGATGGAAATGATAAACCTAAGGATGAAAATGACAAGGCCAAGAAACCAAAGGAAAACAAACCATGTTGGTTTTGTGGGCAGGTTGGACTTTGGAGCAAGAACTGCCCCAAAAAGAAAGCATAGAAAACCGAGGTGGTAGCGCAAGCGAATGCTGTGCTTGGAACCACAAGTGGCCCTGTGGTGAACATGGTTGTTGGTGAAGCTTCTGCTTCTGAAACCGACGTTAACCGGCATGTTACCTACAACCCTGAGCTATATTCCACATCTTTGTCAAATGAATGGTTGATTGATACTGGAGCTAATGTGCATATTTGTGCTGCCATTAGTTTATTTGTATCTTATCAACAGAGTCGTGGTTTGACGGTAAAGATGGGGAACACGAGTGTCGCTCAAGTACTTGGAATAGGAAACGTGGACCACAAGTTTCCTTCGGGTCGTATTCTATCCCTGACGAGAGTGCATCATGTTCCTGATGTTTGTAGGAACATAATAAGTGGAAGTAGATTAGTAGCTAGTGGTTTTGAGATTTCTTTGAAATGTAATAAAGTAGTTCTTGTTCATACTGGTACATTTTAGGCAAGGGCTATTTGTCAGACGGTTTATTTGTAATCAATGCTGAACCCGTTTTGGGCTCTTTAGCTAATGATATTGTTCCTTCTGTTAACTGCGTTGAATCTTCCAATTTATGGCATGCTAGACTTGGTCACTTGAATTTTGGTGCTCTAAAGAATATGATGAATTTAGAGCTGATTCATAAACACACCATAGAAAAGAATTTTTAAATGTCAAGTATGTGTGTCTGCTAAACAAACAAGGAAACCTTTTCATAATGTTGTTAGGGATTCGGACTTGTTAGATTTAGTGCACACGGACATTTGTGAATTTGGTGGTGTGTTAACGAAGGACCAGTTTAGATATTTCATTACCTTTATATATTATTGTAGTAGATATTGTTATGTTTATTTGCTTAAACATAAGTATGAAGCACTTGGTAAATTCATTATTTATAGAACTGAAATTGAAAAACAAACTCGTAAGGTACTTAAACGTTTGAGATCCGATAGAGGTGGTGAGTATACGAGTAATGCTTTTGATGAATTTTGTGCAAACAATGGTATAATTCATGAAGTTACTCCTCCATACACACATGAGTCTAATGGGGTTGCTGAACGAAGGAACATAACATTTCAAGATATGATTAACAGTATGCTCTTAAACTCTGGGTTGCCTAAATACTTGTGGGGAGAGGCTTTGAATATGGCTTGCCATATTCTGAATAGAGTCCCTCTGTAATACAAGGATAAAACACCCAATGAGTTATGGAAGGGCAGGAAGGCTAGTCTTAATTATCTTCGTGTGTGGGGGTGCCTTGCTAAGGTACTTGTACTTGTACACAAGAGAAAGAAGCTAGGTCCTAAGACTATTGATTGTATCTTTCTGGGCTATCGAGAAACCACTACGGCTATGAGATTTTTGGTAGTAAAATCTGACATAGACGACATAGTGGCAAACACGATAGTTGAATTTCGTGATGCAACATTCTTTGAGGATGTCTACCCTATGAAGACTGGTATACCTCAAGATACTACTAACGAAGATCCTTCTCTCACATTGAGTTCTATTCCTGATCATGTGGAAAAGATGACAAATGTGGGGGCAGAATCTAGTAGTAGGTCTGTCCCTGATGATGTAGAGGAGCCAAGAAGGAGTAAGCGTGCAAAGGTAGTCAAAGATTTTGGTAGTGATTTCGTCACTTACAATGTCGAGGACGAACCTTGAAATTTTCGGCAGGCTATGGATTCTTCTGAATCTAGGCACTGGAAGGGCGCGATAAAGAGTGAAATTGACTCTATTGTTTCTAATGGAACATGGGAGTTAGTTGATCTCCCTCCTGGGTGTTCTACTATCGGGTGCAGGTGGATCTTTAAGAAGAAGTTGAACCCCGACGGATCAATTGATAAGTACAAGGCTAGACTGGTTGCTAAGGGTTTTAGGCAAAGGGAAGGCATTGATTAATTTGATACATACTCTCCAGTTGCTAGGATGACAACAATCCGAATGCTTATAGAATTGGCTTCGGTCCATGGTCTTATCATCCATCAGATGGATGTTAAGACGACTTTTCTTCATGGTGATCTTGAAGAAGAGATTTATATGGATCAGCCTAAGTGGTTTGTTGCATCTGGCAATGAAAGGAAAGTATGTAAGTTAATCAAGTCCCTTTACGGCTTGAAACAAGCTCCCAGGGATTGGCATAAAAAGTTTGATGAAACTGTTTTGCCGTTCAGTTTTATTATTAATGAAAGTGACAAGTGTGTCTACACCAAAGTTAAGGGTAGTGAATGTATGATTTTATGTCTATATGTGGATGATATTTTGTTGTTTAGAACCAATATTGAGATTTTTATTGAGACAAAAGCTTTCTTGAAGAGGCATTTTGAGATGAAGGATATGGGTGAGGCTAGTGTGATTCTTGGATTGAAGTTGACTCAGTCAGCTGAGGGAATAACCTTATCTCAGTCTCATTATATAGAGAAATCTATACTTCAGAAATATGGTTATTCACAGTGTAGAATCGCTAGTACACCCTATGATCCTAAAATTGTCTTAGTCAAGGATTCTTCAGGTGTACCTGTGCCTCAATTAAGGTATTCTCAGATTATTGGAAGTTTGCAGTATCTTGCTAACTGTACTAGACCAGATATTTCATATTCTGTGTCTAAGTTGGCTAGATATACTAGCTGTCAAAACATAACTCATTGGGATGCTCTTGATAGAGTGCTTAGATATCTGAAAGGAAAAATGTACCTAAGTTTACACTACAGGAGATTTTCTGGTGTACTTGAGGGGTACAGTGATGCAAGTTGGATAGCTAAGAAGTCTGGTTCCAATGGAGTGACTGGATATGTGTTCACTTTGGCAGGTGGAGCAATATCCTGGAAGTCGACCAAACAGACTATTGTAACTCCGTCTACTTTTGAGGCTGAGTTGTGTGCGCTGGATGCCACGGGGACGGAGGCTGAATGGTTACACGGACTTATGTCCACTATACCTATAGTAAGCAAACCGCTTCCTGCTATTGCTATTCATTGTGATAGTAGGACGACTATCGACAAGATTAGCAGTAAAAAGTATAATGCTAAAACGATGAGACACATCCAAGTTAGACTAAAGTCTATAAGGGGTTTAGTGTCTGATAGGATCATAGCTATTGAGTTCATAGGAACTCAGAATAATATAGCCGATCCTTTGACTAAAGGACTGGAACCTGCAGTTGTCCTTAAGTCGAGGTTGGGGATGGGACTGACAACCCATCGCAGTTCATCAACAGGGGGAACCCAATACACATGAGAGGAGATCCCTCGAAAGTGTATTCAATGTGGTAATAACTTGATGTGAGGATGAACTGGTAGTACCTTTGCTACATAGATGATACATTTGTATCGGAGTCTATCCCCTGAAAACCTAAAAGGTACTAATACTGCCAGGATAGAAAGAGTTATTTGAACTCTGAATAGGATCAAGTCTTTTGACGAGATGGTGGCAGACATCTCTGGAGATGCCCAGCTAAGCGAATGTAATTGTGCGGTCGCAATTAGAGGAAAGGGTTATTCCTTGAAGCATTCGACGAACAGGATGGAGACAAGACCATTAATGTCTCAAAGCCGTAGATTGGAACCATAGCCGTTGACTTGTCGTCTTCTATGGAGTATGATTACACTATACAGATTAAGATTCAAGGTGAAATATTCCATCTGAATCCGGTAGTCATCGAAGTAGAGGACTTAGGAGGGTTCAAACCCGGAAGGGTACCGACCCTGAAAACCAAGTCATGATGAGAACACTGTATGCATTTCTATATGGATTTGTGGGGGATTATTAGAAAAATGTTCTATTTTCTTGGTATAATCCGTAGAGAAAGTGAGGAAGTGAAGTAAGACTTGGTAGCTTGAAGAAGCTTGAAACCAAGGAGGAAATTAGTCCCACATTGGTACTCACAAGGTGGGTAGGTGGCCTTATATGGTTTCACACACATGGGTAGTGTACAACTACTAAGCTGTGTGGAGGACCATGGGTGCTCTTGTGTGCCTCGCGCACACACACACGCACGCGTGCGACGCCGGCGCCTCGCCTCGCCACGCCTCGCCTGGGGTTGGGTTGGACCGGACCGGGTCGGGTCGACGGGTGATTTGGGCGAAATGTCTCGGCGTCTCGCGTCCGCGAGGCGACCTGGCGTGAGAGTATAAATCAGTTTTGGTCCATTACACACCAGTTTAATTTTTTTAATTAATGGGTGTGTAGTAATGAAATCAAAACGGGTTTTGACCGCATTAATAGGGGATTAATTATGACATAATGGCATCAGTTTTCCAATTCTGTTTTAAATGGTGGAAAACGTTTTGATGTCATGTGATTGTTCTGAACGATTTTGCTTCTGACTTGAGTGTTCTTGGCGAACTGAGGTGTTGATCGTCGTTGATTTTCGATGTTGCTGTGACGACGAAGATCGGAGCTGTTTTATCTTGGAAGAATCATCGCCGATATCCCAACACAGTGTAAGTGGGGGCGATTATATCTTCAAGAACAGTCAGGCCTTCTCGCAAGACCTGACGACTCAGCTGTTATTTTTCCCAGTGCTGTTATAGCGTGGATTGGAGGTATGACTTCTAATCTGCTTTATTTTAATCAGTTTCTAATATGTGTACTGTTTACCTTCATGTTTTGTTACCTGCATTTCTTGGGCCATGTATTGTTAAATAAATTGGCATGTCTAAAATTGATAATTTTAGTGTTTAGATCCGACACTCTATACTTCACTCGTATTGTTTCAAGTTCAAATGATACTCAAACAACTTAACAAGAATTTGAGCTTGTTTTCGCATATGTCTGACTGATTTTGATTTCAAAATAAAATTGCCGATAGTTGGTGGTACTCATTCTTTACGACCCCAGGGAGAACATAAAGTCCATAATGACAAGAGTTTTGGTGAGTTAGCTTTTTAAGGTTTATGTGGTTTGAAGTCAATGATCAATTGCTAGATAAAATGAAAGTCGCGTTCTCTCAATGACGCTAATAAAGGAATGTGGCCATAGAACAGGGCCGACCCTAGGCTCAAGGGGGCCTAAAGCAGAACTTGAACGAGGGGCCCCTTATGGAGCCTAAAAAAAATACTAAACCAAATCACGATACAAATATTCCTTCTCTAAACGAATACAACTTGGGTTTGCATTTTCAGAATTTTCATCATTTGTGTTCTTCTTAAAACAAATTTATTCAAAGCTCCTCTCTGAGACTCGATAAATCTCTCAGTTTCTCTTTTTCTTTTCCGTTTCTCCGATCTAAATGGGTATACTCTAGTTGACATGATAACATAAACAAACACAATACAGGGAAATAATACACCTAATTTGCGCGGCAATAGCAAAAACATTCAGCGAAGTCCTCAAAGATGTCTACATAATGGATTTCTCACACTTCAAATTCAACTAAATGGGTATCCTGTAAAAGGGAAAAATCAGAAAACCCGAATACCCAATCATGTTAGGGTTAGAATAAGAATATAAGATAAGAATCTATATAAGGAAAACTGAAAAATCGTTTGAATAGATAAATAATCTATTACCCAGTACTTGCACCACCATTCCCAAATTCCAATTAGACAAACCTTATACCCGACTGCTGGACGACCAAATAAAGACTAAAAGAGTAGAACTAAAGAAGTGATAGAGGAAGATCCGAAGTGTGTGATTGAGAATTGAAACCGAGATAAGGATTTAGGCGATATCGGTTTGTGATTTATCGAAAAAAATTGAGCGTTGCTCTTGATTTGTGCGCCGACGATCCGTCTTTCCCTCCCTCTTTCTCTCTCTTCCCACCGCGTCTCTCTCTGTTTCTCGAGTTTTCCGCATAATCAATCATGCGGCGTTGGTAAAGAGAACAACTCTGTTGACTTTGGGAAATTAGTATACTTTATTAACATATTATTGTGAAACTACTAAAATACCCTCGACTTAATAACTCTATGGGGCCCTGGCTGACTTGGGGGCCCAAAGATATTGCTTCATCTGACTAAAGGGAGGGCCGGCCCTGCATCAGAAGCAAGGGGAGCAGCGTAGCGGCGAAGCTTCCCTTTCAGCTCGCAGCTATTGCGTTTGATGTCTGGATATACTATCCATTTTAAATCCAACAAGTTTAGCCTAGGCCCTGAAAAGAGTCATCGTGCTAGCATGCTTTCTTTGCTTCAAGGTCTATATTGGATGCCGTTGCGGAATTTATACATCTATGAATGAGGAACTTTCACTTAATGGGTATCGTAAGTAAATAATATAAAGCATCTTATAAATGTATAACATAGAGTGGAAAATGGGGACTTTAATTAAGTTACAACCTGCTAATCATTGAACCGTGACGAGAATCTATTTCCTCACTCTAAAAATATCATATTTCTCTGTGAGTTCCGCAAAAGAAGTATCCCTCCCAACTCCACGGTTCACTCTCTCTCACTGCTCAATAGATCAGGGTTCTCCACATTATAAGAATTCTCACGCATCTTACCGTGAGTTGATCATCAACTATGAAAAGAGTTAAACCAACACTGTTGCTGCTGTGTTGCACAACTTTAATGGTAATTCTACAATAAATTTTCTCTCACCTATTAGTGTATTATCTGGTCATGTCTTGCAGCATATTACGATGATTTCACCTCCATTCCTAGTTGTCTTGTAGTTAACTATAGTGTTGTCTCAGTTTACTAATAATATTGTTTTTTTCAGTAGTTTCACATATCAGCGTATTCATGCGACTCGTTAGTAGCTCACTAATACCCTTCATAAACGATAAATTATGCCGACTTTTGCTATAATCACAGTTTTGTTTGATTACGCTCCAACTAGTTTACCGCTTTTGCTCTCAAGCCAAAAAGTAGTGCGTTGTAACATCATCACATATAACAACGGAGGCATCTATTGATCATAAAATCGTGCTGCTCAAACAAGATAGGGAAGTGAATGAATGAGGAGCTTTCACTTCAAAAATAGCACCCACACGAAGTAGCCAACGTAGCTAATAAAGCAAATGTGAGACAAAAAAAATAGAGCCGCACTTTGTGCCAGTTACAATTAGTTATCTTGTTTTTCATAGGGGTTAACAGTACGTCATTCTCTAAAAGCACTATTTTGACTTCCCCCCTCTCATGAGCGTACTACGTCTTAACATCTATTTGAGTAAAATAATTGTCAGTTTGAAACATTCAATAGAAATTGAATTAATTATAGAAAATTAGTACCTCTCATGCGCAAGGATTATGTACACAATATCAAGTGATTTGTTTTGACGATGTTATTAGGAGGAATTAATCTGAAATAATTTTTTTTGCAAAGAGTTTGGAACACTTATAAAACAAAATTATACTTTAGAGGCTAATATTGTGATAAAAGAACTCCGACTCTATATGCTAGTTCTACCCCTTCCTGACGAGCCTTTACGGAAAAAGGATATTGTCCCAATAAGGGGCATACAACGTTGATCCACGGATGATGAGTCCATGGATTTTCACGCTCAAACTTGTTTTGCATGGTTGCGAATATGTTCTCTCATACTGTTAGCTACTAGATAACCTTACGGAAGATTAACTATGCCTACATTCATAGTCGTATGTCTACAACAAACTCAAAGTGGAAGGATCTGACTTCGTTGGTCGATTTCAAATGACCCTATGTAAATCTATTACGCTATTGGACTTTATGTATCGTAACTTCAAAGTATCACCCCCTGAATTATGTAGGCTTATGAAGAAATGGTTGGGACCTCTATAAACTATTCCCAATTGAAGATGGAAGGACAAGTCCCATACCCAGCTCAAGCTCTATCTATCTATCTATCTATCTATCTATCTATCTATCTATCTATCTATCTATCTATCTAGTTATGTAGTTATATATATATATATATATGTATATATATATGTATATATGTATGTACAACTAAATGTTCCACCTTCATCATAACCACAATAGACTCGCTTGTATTCTTTTACACTCACATCGGATAATCACTCACAATTGTTTGGGCATACAACCCTTCGAAGAGACCCCTCGTTTCCATAATAGTGACAATGAGCTACTATTTATTTTACGTCTATCATTTAAATTTTAATGGGGGAGTTTTGGTTAAAGAAAACTTTATCCAATTACGATATCTCTAATATTGTAAAATAATAATTAGCAAACATATAGCCAATTTTATAAAATGTTAAACTCTAATCAATTATGCAAATGATCTCACATTTACCGACAATGCATCATCCTCTCCATAAGAAGGTGTGTGTGTGTGTGGGTGGGGGGGGGGGGGTGGGGGTGGGGGAGAAGGGCACGTATTTTATTTCTCTACTCACTTGTATTAACAATTGCATAATTTATCAGCCGTTCATTCATAAAATGTATAAAGTGTAATACTGTTGGAACGAACAATCAAAAGTCATGTAATGAAAATTTAGAATATGAGAGTCTTAATGTGAGTCTGGTGTGACTTATTGTAGTATAAGTTGACTAAAAAGTCAATATAAATAAGTCTGTCACGAAAAAATTGAGAAAAAGTGTCTTTGATGAAAAAGTTCAAGAAACGCTTTAGAAATCCAATACTTTATACATACGTATTTACACCACGGACTTGTAAATTCAAGTTCAAAATTTCAATCTTCAGCAATACTTACGAGCCTACCTAAACTTACGATCCAAAACTAACTTGTAAGCTACAAGTCATACGAATCTCCCATTACATTCTTTTCATCTAAGATGCTCTTAGACACAATTACCATCCGGCGATTGCACTAGGGCTGGCTTGACCTAGTTTCACCCCTAAAATGGAGCTTGTGCTTCAAATAGCCCAATTGAATTTTCGACTGGACTTGGGTTCGATTTGACAAGCAGCAGCCTTTGTTCGACCCGGGATGGAGATATAATACATTGGAATTAATTTACATTAAAATCAATTTATTGTGATATATGATGGTGTTATTTGTATTCAAACAACACTTAAAAGACCAAGGTGCAAGCTTGCACAATTTCGAAGTACATGAATGTTTGGGCGAACTTTGGTACATTTACAATAACTAAAAAGTCCTAATAGATGTTGTTGATTATTAACATCACTCCCGATTTCTTCTTCTTTAATGAGTAATGCTATATACCCCAAATAATTTGTCCCAAAAATGTCCCAAATATGCCATGTCAAGCTAAGGACCCATCATTATCTAAAGTAAAGAGAAAACTTACATAATAAATAATATTAGAACTAATCATTTTGGTTCTTTTCATCTTCTTCTCTTTCATCCATGGCTGGGTATATCTCTTAACCTTCATCTGAACATGCTCTCTCTCTTGCATTCACTTCTTTGTTGTATGCGTTCATTCAGTTCTGTCATTCATGTCCTCTTTTGTGTGGCCTCGTCTTCGATCTCGGCTGCTGTTGCCAATTCTTCTTCTTCCTCATCATACCTCGTTGTCTACTTGAAGGAACAAAACCCATGTCGCCTTTTTCTTCTTGATTTCTTTATTTTTCAAAGCAACCCAATAGTAGTAGTATTCTTTTTTTTTCAAACTTTTCTGGTGCCATTTCTCACCAATATCTCAAACCAATATCAAACCCACTTTCCAAAATAGAGAATCCGAATTGGGTTTCCCTCATTTCTCTTCCTTTCACCTCTCTTGATATGTTCTCTGAAACCCTAGTTCAACCATCATCTTCTTCTTCTTACTCCTGGTTCGCCGTTGATGCAATTGGGAGGTTCAATTTGGGAATTCGATTTAGGTTTCGAACTGGTTCGGTTGTTAATTCGCTTTCTTCAAGTTCGTAGGAGATGAATTGGGTTATGGTGGAGATGTAGGTGGCAGAGGGAATGAGCCGGAACTCAGCAATTGATTTTTGTTTGGCTAAACTACATGGAGTTTTAATTAGCTTTAATGTTAATTCATTATCTCTATATATTATTTATAGTGGTGGGTCCTTAGCTTGACATGGCATATTTGGGACATTTTTGGGACAAATAATTTGGGGTATATAGCATTACTCTTCTTTAATTGAGAAAGGATTGTTGTTGTTTTTTTTGCAAACGAAAGGATTGTTGTTGTAATACTTGAAAATTTGTATGCGTCTTTGAGATAAAGTGATTGAAATGACGGATTAAGGCCCATGGCCCAAGCCGTGCTAGGCTCGGGCTATATCAAATAAATAGTTGGCCCGAGCCCAGACCGGACCGGCACGCCCATGGTCAGCACCAAATAGTCGACCCGGCCCTTCGGTTTCATCATCACTCACGTGTCTTCCAAAAGTTTGTAGAAAGAGAAGAAACCACGTGTCAGAACCTGACACTTCAAACTGTGAAGTTGCAGCTGTCACTACTTTCGCGGCTTCTTTCCAGAACTCTCTCATGGAGCAACCAACCCCCATTTCTCTCATCCCCCAAAACTCAATTTACACATACATAGAACAACCACCACCTCCAACAACCCCCAACCACCACCACCATGGCTCTACTCCGCCGATCCCCCACCCTCCTCAAACCCTCTCTCCACCGCCCTCTCTCCACCACCACCACCACCATCACCATCGACTCCATCACCCCCTTCGAAACCCACAAATGCGACCCCCCCTCCCGAACAACCCAAACCACCCCAAACGAGCTCCTCTCCTACTTCCGCTCCCTCACCACCATGCGACGCATGGAGATCGCCTCCGACTCCCTCTACAAGTCCAAACTCATCCGCGGCTTCTGCCACCTCTACGACGGCCAGGAGGCCGTCGCAGTCGGCATGGAAGCCGCCATCACCAAAAGGGACTGCATTATCACCGCCTACCGCGACCACTGCATCTTCCTCAGCCGCGGCGGAACCCTACTGGAGGCCTTCGCCGAGCTGATGGGCCGCGAGGCGGGGTGTTCGAAAGGGAAAGGGGGGTCCATGCATTTTTATAAGAAGGAGAATGGGTTTTATGGTGGGCATGGGATTGTTGGGGCTCAGGTGCCTTTGGGGTGTGGGTTGGCTTTTGCTCAGAAGTACTCTAAGGAAGGGAATGTGACTTTTAGTATGTATGGTGATGGGGCTGCTAATCAGGGACAGCTGTTTGAGGCGCTTAATATGGCTGCTCTTTGGGATCTTCCCGCGATTCTGGTTTGCGAGAACAATCAGTGTAATGAATTGAATTGTGTTTTTGTGAATATGGATGTTTTTGTTATGTTTGGGTATTGATGATGTCGTTTGCAGATGGAATGGGGACGGCTGGATGGCGGGCGTCGAAGAATCCGGCCTATTTCAAGAGAGGGGATTACGTCCCCGGCTTGAAGGTTGGGTTTGTTTTCGCAATGTTGAGTTCGTGTCTTTGAATTTTGAAGTCTGTTTGATTTGGGACATGTTTTTATAGTTTCGATGATCAATATGAAAGATTTTTGATACTAGTGCATAATCACGTGCACGACCCCATAGAAGGACATTTATCTTCAAATTGTGTTAGAAATTATTTTGAAATTTCATCGTTGATAGTGGGGATAAGCTATTCCACATGTCATATTTTGGGATACACTAATCCCCATAGTCCCTTATTATGTAGATGGCATGTGATGAAATGATTGAATGTAGCATTATTTAGTCTCACCATTCCTTCACTTCTTGGCTGGTCAGAAACTTAATCAAATAGTAGGCATATATTCGGGCCAGAGTTGTATTTTTGATGAAGAAAGTAAGTGATTTTCTTGTAAGATTAGGCCTGTGCATGATCTAGGTGCACGATGCTGATGGGATTTCATTAAGTCCTCGGACTGAAAAAGTTGGTTAGTTATCGCTGCAAATGTCAGTATGTTGCACTTTTATGTTTGGTCATGTTAATTTGAAGGACAGGTAAAGACTTAAATAGTCACAGGCTCACAGCTGCTCTTACGTCAAAGCCTTGCGATTTTGATGATTGTGATACATATATCCCACTTGCTGAAACAGGTAGATGGTATGGATGTCTTTGCTGTGAGACAAGCATGCAAATTTGCAAAGGAGCATGCGTTAAAGAATGGACCTATTGTGAGTAAATTTACAAGGCATCTATTTTGCACTCTTTAACTGTAAACATTGTGTTTTATCCCGTAAATAAGAATTTTGTTTAATTCATCCAACCATTTTGATGTAAACGTCTAAATATGATCTCTTACTTCTTTTACCATAAACAGAAAAGTGTTTGCTGGTTTGTTAATGAAGCAAATAATCACAACAATGGAATGGTTAGTTTGTGCCATCCTATTCGGTACAAGGGCATATATGAGAATATTAATAACGGAACAACATCCTTAAAATGTCGAAAGTTCCTATAAAGTAAAGTATATTCCTCTTCAGTAGGTAGTAACCGTGCTCCCTCTGCAACGTCACAACTTCCCCGGTCGAGTTGCTTTTGACTTTTGATAACTCATCATCACAACTTACTCGTTCATAAGCTGCCTAAACGGAAGTTTGATGTACCACAAATTATTCTTGCAGTGGGCCCCAAATGGGTTGGTGGTTTGTCGGATAGGTATTGCGTGTTGTGATTTACCTGGAACTCTTGCCACCAATAATTGATTATTTCTGGTTGCATAATGTGCACGAGTAATAGAATGCTGGAATTACCAAGTGACTATAGAATAATAAACATATCATGTCCTTTCTTTGAATCTTTGGAGCAAAGTGCATGGTCATCCTAATGAAACGATCTTCTGCTGGTTAACTGGTACATGTTGAGAATGCTAGAAACCGAAGTTATACTTTTTCACGCTAATGTAGGTAGCACTCATGAAATTTCTAGAAATTTGGGTTTTCTGTATTATTTGCAGCTTAAATGTTAAGGAGTTGGGGCACAACTACAGATACTTGGGGTAGGGGGTACCATTTCATATGTTTAAGGCACCTATAGGAATTTCAGGAAGAATTTCTAAAATTTGTGTGGGGGTATGTGACCCCCTGTAGCCCTACTGCGCTGCACTCCTGTATGTATGGCCATTGGCCACCTCTCACATCGACCTAGTTCCTTGGAGGTACATGTGAAGGCCCGAGGTGATCCTTGATTCCATCAACACGACCTGCTACTGTATGTGTCCAGAGATTTCTGAAGTGGGTGAAGAAATCATCTTTCAAATGCACATCCATCGGTTATGATGTGGCATTTTTGGTGCTTGTATATGCAAGATGGGTTAAGGTTGTCAGCAGGCTGGTGAGGCAGGCTAGATCAAATCTGGACGAGCAATGGCTGAGAAGTTGGGCTGTAGCTTCGGTGAATGTTACCGCAAAGAATGCAAATGCATTGGTATCTACATTCTACATGTAGGGATTTGAATTTTCAATGAGAGAATGTTGATGCTGTATGTTTACTAGTGTTGTTGCCTCGAGATGGAGTCATTCAAGGTGGTGAGACCACCACCACCACTATTTGCTAGCTCACAAGTTAATATACGTGGGTTCAAGGGAGTGAGTGTAGTGGAAAGGGGTATCGTCTAAAAGAAATCATGTCATTATCTATCTGCCATTCTAGAAGGCATTTGTTCCATCCGACATCATATATGGAGGGTGTGGTTATCATGAGAGTTCTTAGCTCTTGCAAACCATGAATTTATTTTTCATTTCAATATTAATGTTCTTGATTTGACTCAATTTACTGTGATTGAATTTGGTTTCATATTCCTTGTTCACCTTGGGAAATAACTATTCTTTTGTGTTGTGGTGGTATTGATGTGCAGGTTCTCGAGATGGACACTTATAGGTACCATGGGCACTCAATGTCTGATCCTGGGAGCACCTATCGAACACGTGATGAGATTTCTGGCGTGAGACAGGTTGGTATACTCTGAAACTAATCTTGATCATTATCGTCTGTACTCCTGAATTGTGTCATGATTATGTGCAGGTGCGTGATCCAATTGAAAGAATAAGAAAGCTGATACTGTCTAATGAGATAGCAACAGAAAAGGACCTTAAGGTACTCGCATCTGAATCCTTAGAATGTACGTGGAGTTGCATGCAGAACTAGAATTATCTATTCTAGAGAGTAGTCAAATTGAACAAGTAACTGTTTACTTGTATTATAAGAACAGGTACTGATTACTTGTGAGGTGATTTTGTGTTATTAATTATATCTTATCTGTGCAGGATATTGAAAAGGAGATCAGGAAAGAGATAGAAGAAGCAATCGCTAAGGCCAAGGTGAGACAGCCCTATTTTTAGCAATACTTGGTTTGAAATGAATGCCTAGAAACCTAGTCTTCCTTCTTTCCCTTGTTGAAACGTTTTGTTTTACTCTGCAATTCCAGGAAAGTCCAATGCCAGACACGTCTCAACTGTTCACTAATGTATATGTTAAAGGTTATGGGGTCGAGGTATGTCTCCTTTCTTCGTATCATTTCCTTTGCTGATTAGGCTGGGAATGAGAAAGTAGAAAGTAAATGGGAAAAATTTGGAGAGAGAGGTATATCTAAACTTCTAGTTACTCTGAAAATCCTTCAGTTGTAAGGGAAACTGAAATGGGAAGTTGTTAAGGAGTTGAGTGCGGGAAACCTAAGTGTTGTAGTTGGCATAGGTAGGTACTATCTACTGTCATTGCTTGCACGAGCTCATGAAAAAAAACAGTTACCCCAAAATTGCTGCTAAGCTCTCATCATGTAAGTTTTGTAGTATACTAAGATACTTGTAATATATGCCAAGCTAACTTTACAATCTACCGGAACTTCTCATACATAATATTCCACTGTTACAATAGCACTGCTTATTCAACGTACTTCTATGTGTGTGGATGTTTGAGGAATATGTGGTGTAGAGAACGATAAGATGTCAGCACTATCAAGGGTATGCTCTGCATATAGTAGATGATCAGGTTTAATATTCACCAGCGGCCAAGTGCACGCCAACTTTATCTCTTCTAAACTCATTTTGCGGTCTGGTTTCCATTTTTTTATCAAGTTTTAACTGGTGTGCACCAGTCGAATAAAGATACCAGGAAGTGAAGTGGAGGTAGAGTACATAAACTGAATTAGTAGTATGTTGTTAGTAAAAGCTATCTTCTTGGTATCTGAATCATTCCAAACGATAGTCCTAATTGATGGTAGAGTTTGTTGTCGATGACTACTAAAAATGAGTTGGTTTCGTATTTTTACTGCAGTCATTTGGAGCGGACAGGAAAGAGGTCAGAGAAGTGCTTCCTTGAGAAACTTCCTAGCTTTCCAGCCTGGGCCTGTAAAAAATTATAGTCTGCAATGCAATAAAACTGGTTCTGTATGTGGTATCAGCCTTCTGTCTAACCCTAAATATGTGCTATGCAGTTTCTGTGGAATTGGGTATGGCTTTCTATCCATTGTCAATTAGACCCTATGTAATACGTATAGCAGTGCTATTGTCTTCTTGAGGCGCATTTATCACATTTTCTTTGGTTCTGAGTATTCTTTCTAGCCTTGTCCTGCGCTGGGAACTACACGTATGTTATGTAGCCTGAGGTACAAACAGTGCAGCAATAAGATAGTTTGAGACGAGATGCTGTATTGCATGGGGTATTCATGATCACAGATTATCGAATGAAAAGGAAACTTCTTGTTTTCTTTGTTACCGCCGTTTTGCATTCTGTTGTACCACAGTATCTTAAAAATCGCGCTTATGATGGGCTAGCCTCTCTTATGTGTTTTTACGACGAACAATATTTCTGTCAATGGACTTGGGTGTGTCCAACCATTTTTCTCGGGAAGTTCATGTGGTATATTACCTGCTTTATTCGTGTTCAACTTTCATGAATCATTATGTATTTATGTACACAAACGCAGAAGCTTGAGATCGGATTGTACGATCTTAGATGTCACTCCTTTTATGATGTCATGACTAAATGAAGAAACCCTTAGGGTTTTTGTGAGAGAGAGGCGAGAAGATGAAAGATGAAATGTGTATTACACAATTGATTAACAACACCGAGAAAATGAGACTTATATATGTCTCAACCAACGGTAGATTGTACTACAGCAGATCTAACGGTAGGAAATGATAAATGGGCCACTGGATACATATATGATGTAATGGGCTTGGCTAAGTGGGCTTGAGAGCTGGTCCAATCTTGAAGTCCTGAGCTGCTGCTCCATCCTTAAGCCCAAAGTGATAGTCCATTTATTACGCCTCCTTAAACTGATGGCGGATGTGGCGCCATGAGTTTTATCTCTAAAACTTGTGAATTGAGCTGTGGAGAGAGATTTGGTAAAAACGCCGCAATTTGTTCTGCACTAGGAAGAAATGAAATAGTAAGATGTTTTAAAAGAGCTTGCTCTTGGACATAGTGATAATCAATTTCGATAAGTTTAGTTCGAGCATGAAAAATGGGATTTTGTGTTAATACAATAGCTGAAACATTATCAGTGTGCAAGAGAGGAGGAGAAGGTAAATTGAAACGTAAATCATGAAGAAGTTGGCGAAACCAAGACAAATTTGCTGCACCCGTGGCTAAGGCCCGGTATTCAGCCTCAGTAGATGAACGTGAAACGGTGGGCTGCTTTTTGGCAGCCTAATGGACCGGATTAGGGCCAAAAAACACAACTAGACCCGTTGTGCTCCGACGATCAGTTGGATCGCCGCCAATCGGCGTCTGTAAATATTTTAATGGTAAGTGACCATGTTTGTAAAACAAACCATAAGAAGGAGTACCCTTGAGATAACGAAGTATACGTTTTGCACCACTAAGGTGCACATTTGATGGAGCATGCATAAACTGGCAAAGATGGTTTACCGCAAAAGTGATGTCGGGTCTAGTAAACGTTAAATATTGCAAAGCACCTAAGAGTTGACGAAAAACAGTAGCATCATGTAAGGGAGTGCCTTGTGAGATATGGTACTTAATTCCATATGCCAAAGGAGTGGCACTGGGTTTACAATGAAGCATATTAAATTTGAGTAATAAATCATGCACATATTTTGTTTGGGTAATAGAAATACCAGAAGAAGATCGAGAGATTTGAAGTCCCAAAAAATAAGTTAAAGGTCCAAGATTGTTCATGTGAAATTCAGTACTTCAAGCTTTCAAAAGTTGAGAAATAGTAATTGTATTACTATTTTACTGTTATATGTGGACGATATTATTGTGACAGGCAATGACTTGAAAGCTTTTGAAAGGGAAGAATCAGCAAATGAAGCCACAAATCCAAGAGATGATAAGTGTGATGTGAATCTCTGAAACTAGGCACGGGGTGCCTGTTTGAGTCCATAAATAGATTTATGAAGACGGCAAACATGCTGTGGATATTTAGAATTGATAAAGCCAGTAGGTTGTTTCATGAAAACAATTTTAAATTGCCATGTAAAAACGCATTTTTAACGTCTAACAGCTGAAGAGGCCAAGAAAACGTAGCAGCTAAGTCTAAAATGGTGCGTACAGTGGCATGTTTCACCACTGGACTAAATGTCTCATCAAAGTCCAAGCCTGGGGTTTGATGATAACCATTGGCAACGAAACGGGCTTTGTAACGAGAGATAGACCCATATGGGTTAAATTTAGTGCGAAACACCCACTTATTGCCAATTATGTTGGCATGGGGAGGTGCAGGCACCAATGTCCAGGTGTGTTGCTGTGAGAGGCTGTCAACCTCTTCTGCCATAGCTTGGCGCCAGTGAGGAAATTTGACAGCCTCTGTGTAAGAAGCAGGATCTGCTTGTGGAGTGTTTGTGTGAGTGATAGCAGAAAAACCAATTAAAGTGGAGGGAGATGCATAATAAACCAGTTTTTTCTTGCTAATCCCAGACTTGCTGCGAGTTTGCATGGATGTGTAGATACAGAAATGGAGGAGAGAGGAGAAGGGAGGGGGGGATCATCATAGGGTCACCTTGAACTGCCAAGCCAGAGCTGGATGAGAGTGACTGTGAGTCAACTTCTTTGGCAGTAGGTGTATTTGTTCTTTGAGAGTGTGTATCTGTTCTTGTGTTGCCACATGGAGTTGCTGCAGCAGTCACTCTCACTTCAGTGGATGCAGAGGATCATCTCCCTCAGATAGGTATGTGTCTGGTATTGAACCAGATGAGTGCTCAGTATGATGCTGAGCTTGATCAGGATGAACCTGAGATGGATATGAACCTGAAACAGAAACACCAACATGTGAGTTTGATAAAGAGGAAGAAGTAACAGCATATGGAAATTGAAACTCATCAAATATTACATCCCTGCTGATGTAGAATTTTTTGTTAGAAGAATCATAACACAAATAACCTTTATATCCAGATGCATAACCTAAGAAGACACATTTTCTAGTTTTAGGATCCAATTTAGATGAGTTGTAATCAGTTAATCTTGGAAAGCAACTACAACCAAACACTTTTAAATGAGCATAATCAGGTTCTGTATTGAATAAAAGTTCATAAGGTCATTTATCAGAAGTTACTTGGCATTCTATTGATTAAATAAACAGAAGTAGCAACTGAATCATACCAAAACATTTTAGGAAGAGAGGCATTGTGCAATAATGTAACTGCAATTTCTATAATGTGACGGTGTTTTCTTTCTGCAATTCCATTCTGCTGTGGTGTATAAGGGCATGACTTTTGATGCAAAATGCCATGATCTTGAAGAAATTTTTGAAAAGTAAAATCAATAAACTCACCACCTCCATCTGAGCGTAAAATTTTGATAGAGTACCCTAAAAGTTTTTCAATAAACCTCTTAAATGTAGCAAAAACAGATGAGACTTCAGATTTGAGTTTTAAAGGAAATAACCAGGTAAATCTTGAAAAATCATCAATAAATAAGACATAATATTTAAAACCATCAAAAGAAATTGTATATGCAGGTCCCCACACATCACTATGAAGAAGATGAAGAGGTACATTAGTATTAGTTTCAGACAGTTTGTAAGGCAACCTAGACATTTTTCCAGCCAAGCATGATTCACACATATCACCAATGGTGTTTGCAGATTGTGTAACAGATAATTTAATAGAAGGAGAAGACATTTAACACATTTTGATAAAACAGAAGCAGTAGGGTGTCCAAGTCTTGAATGCCATAAATTGGATTGGACTCTTTGACCCAAAAAGGCTTGTGGTTTGGACGAAGCAAACTCAGAAGATAGAGGATAGAGGCCATTTTTACTGGGTCCTTGAAATAGTATTTGACCCGAAGACTTGTCCTGAACATAAAAGTGATCTTTATCAAAAACAAATCGTGCATTGTGATCCGAACAAAATTTGTTCATAGAAAGAAGATTAACAGACAAATGAGGCACATGTAAAGTATTTGGTAAAGTGTATGAAAAATTTAAGGTAGAGATAAAAGTTGTACCAGAACGCTGTATAGGAAGAGAAGAACCGTTACCGACGGTGACATAATATTTCCCAAGATAGGGTTCTGCCAGAGAGAGATTATGAAAATTTGCTGTCATGTGGTTAGAAGCTCCGGTATCGGTCAACCATAGGTCAGAGGTCAAAGTCTGAGAAGTAGAGGCCGCCATTGCTGAAAGCTGTTCTGGAGGTAGTTTACCTTGATAGGCATAATCCATACGATGATAGCAATCAATGGCAGAATGATAGTCGTATCCACAAATCTGACATTTAATGGGAGCTGATGAGCCACGACCCGAACCACCTCTTCCTCGGTAACCGGAGCGACTCGAACCACGACCCGATCCATATCCATTACCATAAACCCGAAACAGTTTCTGAACCGGATCCATATGATGGAATAGATCCAGATCCATATCCTGAATACGAACGACCTCCTCTGGAATCGGATCGGCCACCGCCACCACCTCGATAGCCGAACCGTCCACCTCCACCACCACGGTGGCCGGAGGGATTCCGACCACCAGGATCGCGACCACCACCGCGTTGATGATAGAAAGCAGTGGCGTGAGAGACGTCGGAAACTGGATTCTGGAGCGCATGCATATGTTCCTCCGCTTTTAACAGAACATGGAGCTCTTCAAGGGGGATCGGAGCGAAGTGGATGCGCAGGGAGGATCAGAAGGAGTTATACTCCGGTGGTAAGTCATTTAGGGCATATAACAGTAGATCCTCGTCGGCGGTAATAACCCCGGCAACAGCAAGTTTATCTCTGATAAATTTGACCTTCGGCATGTATAGATCGATTGAATCGGAGCCTTTTTGAAGGGTATGAAACTCCGATTTGAGGGATAGAATACTAGATCTCGTCAGCGAAGCATAGCGGCGCTCAAGAACACACCAGGCATCTCTAGATGTCAGAGATACGATAACCAAGGTAAGTGATTCTTGAGAGAGAGTGGCGTTTAGGATGGTGAGAATGGCCTGATCTTGCAGTTGCCAAGCCGTATAAGTCGGATTTGGGACCGGAGCACCATCGGACGAGAGAACAGTGGTCGGAGGACATGGGATGGTGCCGTCAAGATAACCATAGAGAGTATGAGTGCGAAAAATAGAGGAAATCTGGTGTTTCCATAGAACAAAGTTGGACGAATCAAGTTTAAACGGAAGCAAATTGTGTATATTTGACAGAAGATAAAGGGGCTGTGAAGCCGGTGAAGGGTTGGCAAGAGCCATTGAAGGGCTCTGATACCATGAGGAAACCCTTAGAGTTTCTGTGAGAGAGAGGCGAGAAGATGAAAGATGAAATGTGTATTACACAATTGATTAACAATACAGAGAAAATGAGACTTATATATGTCTCAACCAACGGTAGGATTGTACTACAGCAGATCTAACGGTAGGAAATGCTATTAGGGTTTACAACGGGTAGATAATGATAAATGGGCCACTGGATACATATATGATGTAATGGGCTTGGCTAAGTGGGCTTGAGAGCTGGTCCAATCTTGAAGTCCTGAGCTGTTGCTCCATCCTTAAGCCCAAAGTGATAATCCATCTATTACTAAAGAGAAACACGACTCTAGGAATTTTAGGAGCTGCTTCGAGGAATGCATTTTTTTGGAAATCTTCGAAAGAATAAACGTTGCAGGAATGGGTTATATCAAGGGGTAAAATACATCTCACTTTCACCCACTCAAGTTCGATGGGAAGGCACTTCACCCCCTTCTAGTTTGGTGTTCCCAAAACATACATGGTGGTTGGGCGACATGCTATTAAATAATCAAATTCGGGCTCCCGATTTGTAACAGAACCATGAGGTGACATACGAACAAGCACTATAGTAGAGTTTAAAGAAAGTAGACTACGAGGGACATAAGTACCTACCGGTTCTTTCACTCTTTTTAGTGTGACGATATTAGTAATCTTGCGCTTCAAAATTGTGACGCTCGCTAATTTTTGGGCAGGGGTTAGTCACTAATGATAGTTTATGGAACAAAATTTGTCTTCTTCCATATGAAATTAGTACATAACCCGTGCACGAGGGCACAACCCAAAGAAGAAGATTTATCTTTAAAATGTTTTAATTTTCTAGAATATAGCGGGGATAAGTTATTCCACATGTGTCACATTTTGGGGAATAGCTTATTCCCCATATCAGTTTATTATATAAATGACACAATCAGGGGTGTAAGTATCTTGAAGTTTGGCACATTGAAGAGGTGAAACTGCTCTTTCACAAGCGGGAAGTGGCGGAGTTTTCCGTTTGTCGAATCTAAGGGGTGAAAGTGTTCTTTCCTAATATCAAACCGTAGTTCTATATACTACTCCCTCCGTTTCGCCAGATTCTTCAAAATTTCCTTTTTGGGTGTTTCGCCAGATTCTTCAAATTTTCCAAAAAAGGAAAGTTATCCCCATCAAAAATACCATCATACCCTTAATAAAAACAACACAATAATTTATAATTGAACATAATTAATCATATTAGTAAATAAACCTCATTAATCAGGCCCAATTATACCTGACCCAAACACAGGCCACCCAAACAAAACGTAAAAACCTAATCTTTGATGGTATCCCCTCATTCCCTATCCTTGTTGGAATAGATGCCCTAGAGGCAATCTAGTTTAGTATGAATAATTTGTGGCTAGAAATTCATTTATTATTTATTGGATATTTAATATAATGAAGTCATTAGATTTACAATTGTGTTGTTTATCTTAAATATCCCTAGTCCAGTATAATGATTAATGAGACAATCATCTATAGACTAGTATGGGGTTGGATTGATATGGAGATATCATGATCCAACACATAGGTGTGCATTAAGGGTAATGTTGCACTGGATTGACCCATCTCCGAGAAGGCTACATACATGTTATGTTGATTCACAAGCGCTTCTCGCGGTGCAATGGTATTGTCATCCTTAGACTTGAAGTCACTAGATATTCTAGTTGTGGATTATTGTGATTTTGGTAGCGTTAAACGCTACACCGTAAATGGGTAGTTATAAAGGCGTGTACTGGATACAATAAGAAGCAAGATTAGAGATCGTAGTGGACATAGATAGAATTTGTCCCTCCCACATAACGGGAGCAAATATCCTAGGCCACTCGAGGGATAGTGCTTATAGAATGTCTGTCCAGACTCAAATAAATCAATATGGGATATTGATGTTATTTGCACGAATAAGGCTATTCCCATGGATCGAGAAACTATGGATTGGATATACGAGTGTGACTTGTATGTCTCGTGTCCAATCCGGATATAGAGACAAAGGGATGAGACAATTACTTGTACAAAGGTTGTCAAGATGACTATTCTATTAGTTGGCTAGACTGGATGTTTTGCTAGAAACCGCTCCATATTAGCAAATAGTTGCTACCAACTAGATAGAACCTATGGGGTCACACGCTATATATAGTTGAACTAGATTTGAGAATTAATTAATTGGATTAATTAATTAGAAGGATCACTTTGCAAAACCTTGCAAACTTAGTAGGGTCTAATTTGCAAGGAAGGGACTAAATTGAATTCTAGTAGGACTAGAATAAGTCCTTTAGGTAGTGGGCAAGGAGTTGTTGGGCTATATAAAGGACCATCCTTCCTTCCTTCCCATAACTTATGCTCATTATTGAACATAACAAGAGGGGGAGAGAACAAAAGGAGAGAAAAGGAGCAAGCAAGCTAGGAGCTCGCCGCCCCTAGCCCGCCGCCCCATCCCGTTGGCCACAAGGAGGCCGAGACCCTCCTTTGGGTCTCGTTTTGCGTGATTCTTCTTCCTCTTCCTCTTCCGGGCTAGCACCAAGGACTTGGGAGATTATAGGATCAACTCTAGGCGTGGATCAACCATAGAGAACGTGACACAATTCGCGTTTGAAGTCATCAAAGGAGAACCCTAAGGTGTGTTATTGATTTCTTCCCTTACCATCGTTATGATTCTTGACTTGTGATCCTTGGAGGGTTTTGCATGGTTTTATGATTGTTTGTGTTTCCGTTGCGCATCCATGAATCAAAACCCTACAGTGGTATCAGAGCCACAGGTCGTAGAGCATAAACGTGGTTTATGTGTTACGTTTTAGTTGTTTTACACCTTAATTTGATTGTTTATCGCGTAAAACAAGACAAATCAAGCATGGGATGCAATTTGTCATTAATTAATCATAACAAGATCTAATTTTTGCATTGGATGCATGAATTGGTGAGTTTGAGAAATTTTAGGATCTTAGATCTAGGGTTTGGGCATCCTTGGGGAAGAAGGAGTTCTTCCAAAATAAGGAAACAACCAAACTTGGGCACCAAGCAAGGGAGTTGTTTTGGAAACAACTCCCCAAAAGAGGTTCCCCCCTAGGGGACCCCCCTCTTGCTTGCCGCCCAAGCTTGGCCGCCCTAGGGGCCGGGCGGCCCTAACCCGCGGCCTAGGCTTGTGGGTTTTTAGCCGGGCCTTGTGGTTCACCTTATTGGGCCCGGGCAATTTGATTGTTGGGCCCATGGACCGTTTTAACCCTAGAAATCCTAAAATCAATTAAAATTGACCAAGCGCGTTAAAATTGGATTTTAACTGTTTATGTGCAAATCGCATGGTGATTGGATATGGCCTTAGGATGTGGTTTGATGTGGATGTTTAATTTTGTGGTTTGGTTTTACGGCCTGCGAGCTGATCAATTAACTGTAATAATTAATTAGGGTTTTATGGCATGCGTGCCATTTTTTTTCTCAACTTGTGAGATTTATTTTATTTAGTATAGAAGTTAGCTAGTGCTAGATAAAGTAGATTGTTAGCCAAGATTGAAGAAAAGAATCCCAAAGCCAAAGAAGCCACAAAAGATGGAGCATGGAGCATGGAGCATTCCACATGACTATGAAGGATGGACCAAAAGATCAAGACGCATGGAGATGTGTCTGTTTTAGGGTTCATAGATAATTCCATTGGCTTGGAATTATCTTAGTCTAGAAAAGGCCATATCCACATCACGTTTAATTTCTGTTTTGTGGTTGTTTATTTTATTGTTTTATTATTGTGTGGTTGGTGTATGGATGATGCATGCAATTAGGATAATAAGATAATTAGACAACCTGGATCTATTATTTGGAGTTGTGCCCAAACTCAAATAGATAGATTAGTTGATATTGATCAACAAAACAATTAAAATTGAATTTAAAATCCCTCAAAATTCAAATATTGTGTTCTTGCCTTCTCGTTATTTAAACACTCATTATCATCATTATTTATCGAGTTCGTGCGTGCCAAAGCATGGCGACTTGGTTCATAATGATGGAATGCGATGGCACGTAACAATGTGCAATTGTTTAGATAAGAGGTTGAACACAACTGGGCTATTAATTTGATTAAAAAACCTAGAGGCAATCAATTGGGATTATCCATATGGATGGATAAATAAGGAGTTATTTGCCCAATTGAACCAAGATTTGCATATGGAATGCAATTTGAATTGTTCCTACCTAAAGTAGTCAAATTATGGGTGACTTGCCAAAGCAAGCTCATAAGGAGATGAAAGATGGATCTTGGCCCACTAGAAAATATAAGGATATTTTCCGCATTAATATCTTGATGGTTATTAATCCGTAGAAAAATAGTGGGAGCTATATTTGATAAACTAGCCATTATTGAATATAGTCAAAAATTCACAAATACTAAAACTTGCGTATTTTCCTTTTTGAAGAATTCCAAATGGCAAACAACTCATCGAGTTCACAACGTTCCCTACGATCTGTCCTTGAGAAGGACAAGCTCTCTGGAACCAACTTTCTTGATTGGTACAGAAACTTGAGAAGTGTTCTCAAGCAAGAGAAGAAACTGTACGCAATAGAGGAGCATGTTCCAGAAGGTCCAGAGAACCAAACACCTGCTGCCCTAAAGGCGTATCAAAAGCGTGTTGATGACGCTAATGATGCCGCCTGCCTTATGCTATGCACCATGACTTCTGAGCTTCAGAAGCAACACGAAAACATGAATACTGTCGATATGATCGAGCATCTGAAGTAGCTCTTCCAAGAGCAAGCAAGGGTAGAGAGGTATGAGGTTTCTAAGGCACTGTTCAAGTCTCATCTGGCAGAAGGGAACCCGGTGGGCCCCATGTACTCCGTATGATCGGGTACTTGGAGAATCTCGCCCGACTAGGGTTCCCGGTCGGCCAAGAGTTGGCAACCGATCTCGTGTTGCAATCGTTGCCCGAGAGTTATGGACAGTTCATCATGAACTATAACATGAACGAGATCGTGAAACCACTGCCAGATTTACTCAATATGTTGAGGACAGCTGAACAGAGCATCAACAAGGGTAAGGGCAAAGGCCATTATGATGGTACATAAAGGAAAGGGCAAAAGGTTTGCCTCTTCCTCCAAGGGCAAAGGAAAGTCAGTTGCCAAGTCCAAGGAACCTGCCCTTAAGCCTGTTGGTGGCATTGCCAAAGGTGTGACTAAAGGTGAGTGTCACTACTGCAGTCAGCCTGGACACTGGAGGAGTTGCCCAAAATATCTGGAGGACAAGAGGCTTGGAATAGTGATTCCACCACCACCAGGTATTTTTGTTGTAGATGTCAATTTAACTGTCTCTACATCATGGGTATTAGATACTGGATGTGAATCTCATATTTGTCAAAATATGCAGGATCTAAAGAGAAGTAAAAGATTGGCTAAAGGAGAGGTAGATCTGCGCATTGGGAATGGAGCAAAGGTTGCTACGTTGGCCAAGCGTGTGCGAGCTATCTCTGCCTTCATGATTAGTTTTAGAATTAAATAATTGCTATTTTGTGCCTGCTATGAGCAGAAACATTATTTCTATTTCTTGTTTAGACAAGGATGGTTTTATTATTTCAATAAAGAACAATTGTTGTTCCTTTTATTTAAATAATATTCACTATTTTAGTGCGCAATTATTTAATGGACTTTATGTCCTTGATCTAAGCAATCATGTCTACAACATTAATACCAAGCAGATTAAAATAAATTATTTAAATCCTGCTTATTTATGGCACTGTCGTTTAGGCCACATAAATGAGAAACGTGTATCTAGACTCCATAAGGATGGATTACTAGACTCATTTGATTTTGAATCATATGAGACATGTGAGGCTTGTTTATTGGGAAAAATAACTAAGTCCCCTTTTAATAAGAAAGGTGAGAGGACTAGTGAGCAATTGGCGCTCATACATACCGATGTGTGTGGGCCATTTGCCACGCCTGCCAGGGGTGGTTATGTCTACTTCATTACATTTACTGATGATTACAGTAGATATGGATTTGTGTACCTCATGAGGGCAAAATCCGAATCCTTTGAAGTGTTCAAAGAATTCAAGAATGAAGTAGAGAAGCAACTTGGCAAAAGTATCAAGGCTCTACGATCGGATTGTGGAGGAGAATACTTGAGCCAAGAGTTTGACGACTATCTTAGAGAGTGTGGGATCGTGTCCCAACTCACTCCACCCGGAACGCCACAATGGAATGGCGTGTCCGAGAGGAGGAATCGAACCCTATTGGATATGGTTCGATCTATGATGTGTCAAACCGGTCTTCCATTATCATTTTGGGGCTACGCTCTATTAAGTGCAGCTTTCACCATTAACCGTGTTCCATCTAAATCAGTCATGAAGACACCATATGAGATGTGGAGTGGGAGGTGTCCCACACTGTCGTTCATGAGGATTTGGGGCTGCGATGTCTATGTAAAACGTTTACAATCAGACAAGCTAGGGCCTAAATCGGATAAGTGTAAATTTGTGGGGCACCCTAAGGAAACTAAGGGATACTAATTCTACAATCCAACCGAGAACAAAGTGTTTGTTGCTCGGACCGGCGTGTTTCTAGAAAGAGAGTTTGTCTCTAAAGAAGCAAGTGGGAGAAATGTAGAACATGAAGAGGTTCAAGAACCACAAATCACTGAACCGATCATGGAACATGAACAGGAACCACAAGCAGTTGTGGAGCAACCTGTTCAGGTAACACAAGAGCTTCGTAGATCTAGTAGAGTGCGCCAGGAACCCGAGAGGTATGGACTTCTCGTGACTGATTCCGGTGACACGATGCTCATAGATGATGAGCCTACTACCTATGAGGAGGCCATGAATGGCCCAGACTCTCAGAAGTGGCTAGAATCCATGAGATCTAAGATGGAATCCATGTATACCAACAAAGTATGGACTTTGGTGGAACCACCCGATGGGGCGCGACCTATAGGGTGCAAGTGGGTCTTCAAGAAGAAGATCGACATGGATGGTAATGTGATTACCTATAAGGGTCGATTGGTGGCTAAAGAATTCAGACAGATTCATGGTATTGACTAGGGCAGAGCACGGGTCGGTTCGGCCGGGTATTTTCCCGTTTGGCTGACCGACCCGAAATATCGGGTTATGCCTGATGCAAACCCGTCCCCAATCGGACAACCACCAAACCCGACGATTTCGGGTTCATCGGGTCCGGGCTGATTTCGGGTGATTTCGGGTAAAACCCGGTCATCTTCTACAGAGGCGAACTCATCGGAAATAATGGCGGAAGTAAGATCGGAGGTGGAGAAGAAATCTGAAATAATGGTGGAAGTGTAGATCGGAGGTGGAGAAGAGTGACCTGTAACTGGAGTTCCAATCGATCGTGAAAGTGAAGAAGAGAGAGAGAGTGTTACGATTCAAGATGTTACCGAACGCTGATTGTAGGCGGACGGACGATGGTGTTCAACTGTTCATCTTCTTCTTCATCTTCTTCTCCTCTCTCTCTCTCTCTCTTCATTCTCTGTCTCACCAAAACAGGGGGCGGCTGGGTAGAAATAAATTAGGGTAGTGGGTTAGATGTTATATATTACATCCCTACAGTCCTACACGGATCGGTCCGGGTTTATTCGGGTTTAGCATTGTTGTACCCGCGCCCCACCCATTTCTTAGCGGGTCTGGGTTAAATATACCCATACCCAATCATTAAAACTATTTTTTTACCCGTTTTTGATCGGTTCGGCTCGGACCGGCCGGGTTGGTCGGGTTGTGCGGGTTTCTGCTCACCCCTAGTATTGACTATGACGAAACCTTTTCACCAGTCGCTATGACCAAATCCATCCGAATCCTACTTGCGATTGCAGCATACCACGACTATGAGATTTGGCAGATGGATGTCAAAACAACATTCCTTTATGGGAATCTCCGCGATGACGTGTATATGATACAGCCGGAGGGTTTTGAGGATCCAAAGCAAGCCAACAAAGTCTGTAAGTTGCAACGATCCAATTATGGATTGAAGCAAGCTTCTAGGAGTTGGAATCGACGTTTTGATGAAGTGGTCAAAGAGTTTGGCTTCATCAGAAACGAAGATGAGTCTTGTGTCTACAAGAAGGTTAGTGGGAGCTCTGTAGCTTTTTTGGTCTTGTATGTGGATGACATACTACTCATTGGAAACGACGTTCCCATGATACAATCTGTTAAAGATTGGCTAAGGAAGTGTTTCTCAATGAAGGACTTAGGGGAAGCAGCCTGTATACTCGGTATAAAGATCTATAGAGATAGATCTAAAAGGTTGCTAGGCCTAAGTCAAAGTACATATATTGACAAGGTGTTGAAACGGTTCAACATGCAAGATTCCAAGAAGGGATTCTTGCCCATGTCACATGGAATCACTCTTTCGAAGAGTGGTTGTCCTTCCAATGAGATTGAGAAGGAACACATGAGTAGAATTCCCTATGCCTCGGCCATAGGATCTATCATGTACGCCATGTTATGTACTAGACCACTCAAGCAGATACCAATCCAATCCGGGTGAGAGTCACTGGATTGCAGTCAAGAACATCCTAAAGTACTTGAGAAGAACTAAGGATGCTTTCTTGATATTTGGCGGTGAGGAAGAGTTGCGTGTAAGGGGTTACACTGATGCAAGCTTCCAAACCGACAGAGATGACTTTAGATCACAATCAGGTTATGTGTTTTGCCTGAATGGAGCAGCGGTGAGCTGGAAGAGTTCCAAGCAAGAGACGGTGGCTGATTCTACAACAGAGGCTGAGTACATTGCTGCGAATGGCGCAGCAAAGGAAGCTGTTTGGATTAGAAAGTTTGTTTCTGAACTTGGTGTGGTCCCTAGCATTGCGGATCCAATCGAGTTGTTTTGTGACAACACTGGGGCGATCGCGCAATCAAAGGAACCAATATCGCACCAGAAGTCCAAGCACGTGCTCAGGAAGTTTCATCTGATTCGAGATATTATCGATAGAGGAGACGTTCGGATATGCAAGATTCCTACAGATGAGAATCTGTCAGACCCGTTTACAAAGCCGCTCACGCAGTGGAAGCATGAAGGGCACACTAGGAGTATGGGCATACGAGATGCGCCAGATTGGCTCTAGTGCAAGTGGGAGACTGTTGGAATAGATGCCCTAGAGGCAATCTAGTTTAGTATGAATTATTTGTGGCTAGAAATTCATTTATTATTTATTAGATATTTAATATAATGAAGTCCTTAGATTTACAATTGTGTTGTTTATCTTAAATATCCCTAGTCCAGTATAATGATTAATGGGACAATCATCTATAGACTAATATGGGGTTGGATTGATATGGAGATATCATGATCCAACACATAGGTGTGCATTAAGGGTAATGTTGCACTGGATTGACCCATCTCCGAGAATGCTACATACATGTTATGTTGAGTCACAAGCGCTTCTCGCGGTGCAATGGTATTGTCATCCTTAGACTTGAAGTCACTAGATATTCTAGTTGTGGATTATTGTGATTTTGGTAGCGTTAAACGCTACACCGTAACTGGGTAGTTATAAAGGCGTGTACTGGATACAATAAGAAGCAAGCTTAGAGATCGTAGTGGACGTAGATAGAATTTGTCCCTCCCACATAACGGGAGCAAATATCCTAGGCCACTCGAGGGATAGTGCTTATAGAATGTCTGGCCAGACTCAAATAAATCAATATGGGATATTGATGTTATTTGCACGAATAAGGCTATTCCCATGGATCGAGAAACTATGGATTGGATATACGAGTGTGACTTGTATGTCTCGTGTCCAATCCGGATATAGAGACAAAGGGATGAGATGTTTACTTGTACAAAGGTTGTCAAGATGACTATTCTATTAGTTGGCTAGAATGGATGTTTTGCTAGAAACCGCTCCATATTAGCAAATAGTTGCTACCAACTAGATAGAACCTATGGGGTCACACGCTATATATAGTTGAACTAGATTTGGGAATTAATTAATTGGATTACTTAATTAGAAGGATCACTTTGCAAAACCTTGCAAACTTAGTAGGGACTAATTTGCAAGGAAGGGACTAAATTGAATTCTAGTAAGACTAGAATAAGTCCTTTAGGTAGTTGGTAATGAGTTGTTGGGCTATATAATGGACCATCCTTCCTTCCTTTCCATAACTTATGCTCATTATTGAACATAACAAGAGTGGGAGAGAACAAAAGGAGAGAAAAGGAGCAAGCAAGCTAGGAGCTCGCCGCCCCTAGCCCGCCGCCCCATCCCGTCGGCCACAAGGAGGCCGAGACCCTCCTTTGGGTCTCGTTTTGCGTGATTCTTCTTCCTCTTCCTCTTCCGGGCTAGCACCAAGGACTTGGGAGATTCTAGGATCAACTCTAGGCGTGGATCAACCATAGAGAACGTGACACAATTCGCGTTTGAAGTCATCAAAGGAGAACCCTAAGGTGTGTTATTGATTTCTTCCCTTACCATCGTTATGATTCTTGACTTGTGATCCTTGGAGGGTTTTGCATGGTTTTATGATTGTTTGTGTTTCCGTTGCGCATCCATGAATCAAAACCCTACAATCCTCTCTCTCTCTCTCTCTCATGTTCTTCCATCTTCTCCTTCCCCTTCCGTTCATCCTCTGCCTCTCCATCGCCAACCCAACACTCTCCCTTCTTCTCTCATCTCCATCTTCAGACAAGAGAACGAGAGAGACCGAAAATAGGAGATTGATGAAGAGGACGTCGCCATCGCCTCTCCATCGCCTCGCCATCGCCTCCTCGCCGGCGTCTCTCCGTCTTCCATCGAGTCAGATATCCTCAAGTCCGCCGCCGCCACCGTGTAGTACCGTGGGAGGAAGAAGAAGGTGAAGAACACCAGGAGAGAGAAGTAGATCGGGGGGTCGCATGGACAGTAGTAGATCGGTGGATGGAGATGGTGACGGCGATTGTGAATCGATGGAAGAAGATGGGGATAACCATCTCCATCCATCGATCCACAGTCCATTCTTCATATCGGTTCCACCCAACAGTGTATCTCCATCTTGTTGTTGCTCATCTCCATCTCTCTGTCTCTCTTCGTGAAGCGGCAAGTCAGGGAGGCTCCACCCCCACCACCGGGTAACACTCTCTTCCAATCTCTCATCTCCTTTCCCTACCTCAGATCTGACTTATTCTTCTTGTTTTTCTCCAAATATGGACAACAACAAGAGCTGCAAATCTAACAAATAGAAGCAGAGGAAACGAAAATGGAGAAGTTATAGTCATGGAACTCTTTGTGTAATTCATAATATAGAAAATTAGTGAAGAATTTTGTTGTTGTTCTTGCTGTTATTGTTATTGTTGATGTGAATGTGATGGAAATTGTTCTTGTTGTTTAAGTTGTTCTTGTTGTTCTTGTTAATGTCCAACCAGAGGAGAGAGAGAGAGAGATTGAGAGAGAGTGTATTAAGATCAGGGGTAAACGGGTGAGTCATAGGGGCTGTATGGGTTTCTTCCATCGTTTATTAATTCCCGTGCCGAAAAAGTTTTTGAAGTATCTGATGAAACAGAAGGAGTACCTCTCATACTGTAGGTGTACCAGATCCGTATTTCAAAAAAGCACAAGGTACGAATGATTGTGTAAGAGCGTGGCATGAGATAGATGTGACGTCATTTGTGTAGTTCATGTAACATCATTAGTGTAATTCGTATGGTTTATTGTTGTGACAACGCTAGTGTACATCAATCTGGTGATAAGTGTTATGCGATGAAGATATGATCGGATTACATATTGGTTCATAAGAGCATCTCCAATAGGTCATCTATATAGCGGTTATCTTTAAAATATGAATAAGATGAGAAAAACATTACCTCCAATAGGCTCTCTACTCCGCTATTTATTTTAGCGGATAGTTATCCCACTCATTATATTTGAAGAGCCGGATCAATAACTTCATATTTTCTTTAACCATGTTCTTAGCGGTTATGTCCTAAATTCCTTAAAATTTTCTTGCATGAAATATTGTGAATGTGCCACGTGTTATTTAGCTAAGCATTTAACTAACACTATTGAAGCACTTATTAAAATTTTACAATATCTAAAATAAAAATGTTTGATTTTTATCAAATTATAAATAACTTTTAGCTAATACTACTGGAGATGCTCTAACAACACCAAAATATAGATATTCAAATCTAAAATCTTAATTTCTCATTGAAAGTTATTTGAATTTTTAAGAGAGAAATCTTGTACTCAATTCGTAAGATACTGCAGGATATCACTGATAGATTTCTCTATTAGTTTGTTATCACACAGATATGATCAAAACAGTTCAAATATTTTACGCACCCGATCACATAAGAATTTAACAAATAAATTTTAAAATTTGACCATATCTTTCATCCAACAGCAAGCAGTTGAGCTCGATAAATATCAAAATTTCGAAATACTAGTTGAACTTGATAAATGAAAGCTAATCCTGCCGAGTCTAGCAAAGAACCAAAGGTGGGTTGTCTTCTGCTCATTAAAGCCGCGTTTATGTCACCTTTGACAATGACAGTGCCAGAAAGTTCGAAACACGGCATGTACCTGCCATAAATGGTACACCATACGTCGTCGTCCTCATCGACTTCATTACGTGTTTCTCTTCCTCTTCTTCTTCTTCAACTCCTCTTTTGACTCTCTCTGCAATGCAACAACACTCCGATTTCAAGAACCCCAACCAAGACTCCTCCAAATGGCTCTATCAGTATTCTTCTTCGTCTTCCTCTCATTGACGCCGTCAATTTCCCTCGCAATCCGCTCCATCCCCACCGAACCCGAATCGGGCATCTTCCGGTTCGCCGAATCGCCCGAGTATCGCAACCCGGACAGCTGTCCTCTCCCCTCCGACGAATCACTCGTCCACATCGCGACGACCCTCGACTCCGAGTACCTACGTGGCACGATCGCCGCCGTGCACTCCGTCCTCCGCCACGCCTCCTGCCCGGAAAGCCTCTTCTTCCACTTCATCGCCGCCGAATTCGACCCGTTTTCCCCCCGGGTCCTGACCCGAATAATCGGATCCACTTTCCCCTTTCTCAACTTCAAGGTCTACGTGTTCCGGGAAGAGAGGGTCATCAATCTCATCTCTTCCTCGACCCGACCCGCTTTGGAAAACCCGTTAAACTACGCCCGGAGCTACCTGGGTGAGATCCTCGACCCGGGTGTGAAACGGGTCATCTACTTGGACTCCGACGTCGTCCTCGTCGACGACATCCACAAGCTCTGGGGAATAACCCTCACCGGAAACAGAGTCATCGGAGCACCCGAGTATTGCCAAGCCAATATAACAGCCTACTTCACCGAGAATTTCTGGTCCGACCCGGATTTATCCCGGGTATTCGGGTCGGGCCGCCGTGCCTGCTACTTCAACACCGGCGTGATGGTGATGGATCTTGAAAAATGGCGGAGGGGGAATTACCGGAAAGAGATCGAGAAATGGATGGAGATACAGAAGAAGAAGAGGATTTACGAACTGGGTTCGTTGCCGCCGTTCTTGATTGTGTTCGCCGGCGAGGTGGAGGCGGTGGCGCACCGGTGGAACCAGCACGGACTCGGCGGCGACAACTTGAGGGGGAGTTGCCGGAGTTTGCATCCGGGTCCGGTGAGTTTGTTGCATTGGAGTGGGAAGGGGAAGCCTTGGTTTAGGTTGGATTTGAAGAGGCCTTGCCCTGTGGATTACCTTTGGAAGCCCTATGATCTTCACTTGCCTAATCATCAGCCGTTGGTTTTGTCTAGCTCTTAGACTTGGACAATTTTTGATTGGTTAGATCAAGTTTGGAGTAGTGTTTTTGGTGTACAGATGTAGCAGGGAATCATACCATGTACTTAGTTCTTGATCTTCTTGAAAAGTCCTAGTTTTTTGATTCACTACTATTAGTGAAACAATTTTCAGGATTCTCAAGTGGATATATAGGAAGATTGAATTGTGGTTTACATTGTTCAGTTTTGCTACATTTTTTTGCTCTCTTCGTAAAATGTTTGTGTGAAAAAGTTTTTCCTGCAATTATTTTCTCGGTTGACTCTTGTCAAAACAATGAGCCGTGACGAAAATGGCAGTGATCGTTGGCGGTGAAGGTGGGTGGCAGTGATGGGTCATGGTGGAGGTAGGTGGTAGTGGTGGTGGAGGTGATAGTAAGAGTTGTTGTGCTCCTTCACTCTCCGGAAATGGCTTAGCGATTTGGAATGTGTAAATCATTTTACATCATTTGAGGGAAAACATTTAACGTCCAACCAAACAGCACCAAAACAAGGGAAAACATTTTACAGGAAAATGTTTTACCACCAACCAAACGGAGCCTTTGTCTCGTACATCTTGTACCGTAAAAGCATTTCTGAAATGACCTTCAATCATAGAACAACTCAAACAAAGAACATCCTAGGTTTTCTCCCCCTCTTAGAGTTCTAGCGATGTCTACACACGCCCGATCAAGTTTTAAGAAGAAACCATTTAGTACGACAAACATTTCAACTGGATTTTTCGCTTGATCTTCAGCTTCCACGATCTGATAACACTTTGTTGTCGTCTTCACAAGCTCCATCACTCTTGTTTGCTCTTCTTTTGCTTCTTTCACACCTTTGTCTGCCTCTTGAAGGAACCTTCTGATTACAGACACGAACCCTTCGTCCCTGCTAACGCCGCAACCTGCCAAGAGTTTACGCGTTTGCGCAACATCCGCAGCGAGTCTAATGAAAGTTCTAGTGCATGAGTCGTAGTCTATTGCAGCCGCTTTCCTCACATTAGGGAACTTAGAACCTAGGACTACTCCTAGAAACCGCGACCCCATTGTCGTGTGGCTTCTACCTTGGACTATTTCGGCCATGACCAAGTGAAGTAACGTAGAGTTTCCGACCAAACTCGTTTCATCAAAAGTGGAAAGATTGAAAGCTTGCGCTTTACCTACATTTGTGCAATTCTCGGATTTTGCAATGGCGATGAGGAGTTTCAAGATCAGCTCTTGGTCTCGAATCTCCTTGCAAGCCAGCTCGAGCGTGTTCAGTGTTTCTTTGATGGTGAGAATTGATGACGCGTAAGTCGATCGAAACAGCAAAGCGTTGAAACGGGCGAAAGCGGAAGGGAACGGTCTAAGGAGGTGGTAGAGGAATGATTCAGCTTCAGCGAGTCTCGTGATGTCTCCATCGAATGAAATGATTTCAGATTGTTCTTCTTCTGTTGGTGTGATTTTTACAAGCTTTTCTAGAGTTTCTGGATTTAGGCCTTGACCTTCATACATGGCGTCGGTGATGTTCTTGCGCGAAATGACTAAAGACCGGACCACGATTGCAGTGTTGATGGACTTTTGGATGTCGAGGATGTAGATATCTGAACGCGGATTCATTGCTTTGGTTTTGGGAGTAATTGTTGTTTTGCCATTTCGTTTATTGTGTTTTTTGGTTGTTGCGACAGAACCAAATAATGCTTCCATCATGTCACCGTCGAACCTGAATCCAAATTAACCATCAATCAATGTGTCAAACATTTCGCAACTCTATCGCGCATAGAAAATATGTTTACTTACATGTCAACGCACATTCAATTTACCAGAATTATGAGATTGCGAGACTGCACCTAAAACTGTGTGATTGCATCCCTATATCAATTTGTAAATGGCTAAACGAACCATCACCAAATTAATGGACTCCACAGGCATTCTCCACACAACGTGTGTGCTTGAAGAAAATGCCCTTGGCATCAGTTAATTTGGTGATGTAATCCTGTTGGCATTTGCATATTGCAAGTCAATTTGAAATTGTGTATTCCATTAGATAGTTTTAGAAATGAGGTTCTACTCAAACTGTATGTAGTATGCAGCCAGTAATTGAGCCTATTTTAAAAATAAATATGCCATCAGAAAGTTTTAGAAATGGGATTTTAATCAGACAGTTTCAGTAAACTGTAGTATGCAGCTAGTCATTGAGCCTGGAAATAAGATCAAGGCCATGAGGAAACACTAGAAATGACTGTTGTTTGTTACCTCAATGATTCTCCGGGTGTTCTTTGCGATGACAGGCAAGGATCAGTGTTCGGCTTCGTGTTATTCCCAGACAGGGGCTGAATTTTAGCCTGATCACAGCTATCCTGCAAACCACTACCTTCCGGAGATAAAGAACCACAAGTAGGAGCTCTTTTAGCCGTTGGTGGTGGTGGGTTAGGTGAAGCCGAGCTTGGAGATGGCCGTGCAGGGGGAGCTCTTGCGGGAGTAGGTGGCGGTGTAGGCAGCAATACTGGCGGAGGCGGTGAGGCTGGTGGTTGAAGTGGTGGTGTTTCAGCAGGCAAGCAATGACTCTTATCAAACACCTCTTTGTTAAAGCTGGTGGTGGTGTTATTATTAGTCTCCATGGCACCTTTCCAGTAAAGAACATCCAAGCCATCTTCTTCAATGATCAGACCCTTGAGGGTTCCTTTATACCGCGCCACATCGGTTTCAGGAAATACTTGCTCGCCACCGCAACCCTTGGAACTGTTGCTACTGGTGCTGCTACTAGTCTTGCCACCGTTATTCCTCCACCTCCGGTGGAAGAACAAAACCATTGTTACTAAAATTGGAAAGGCAGCTACAATTACAGCAACTGCCTCACCGGTATCCTCTTCAGAAGACAGTTTATAGAATTCAATCGGCAAGAAGAGAAACAATCAAACAAAGAAACAATCCAGGAAACAGCTTTTTCTTTGGTTTTTTGTGTTTGGTTTAGCTGTTGATGATCATAATTGGGACATTGTTATACACAAATAGAGTAGGTACTTTGTTGACTAATCCTTGTCATTCGTATGATTCGTAATACTATTTAATTAGGGTTAATTATGGTGGTTTACGCTTGTCGCGGACTTAAAAGTCGTCATAAACTGGTGAATCTTGGATTTTAATGAGAAAAATAAGATTAAATTTGTGAATTAGTATTAGATTAATGATGGGTTTCTAATCAGTAATTGGTTGGACTTCATTGTCAAACATGGGCAGTGGAACCTTTGGAGCTGAAGTCATGTGTTGTAGGGTACTTGTTGATGATGAATGAAAGAATAGAGATGAAGGGTTTGTGTTTGACAGCAGAGGAAAGTTGCTCAACAAAGAAAAAGACTGAGCAAATCTCAACTCATTTTCACCAACACTTTTTTTTGGTGGAGTTGTTGAATTGAAGTAACTGGTGGTAGTTTTGCACACAACTTGTGTCACCTAATTCCTTCTAGATGTGTAAAATGTATACAGCTTTGTTTATTTTTATTTGGGAACTTCTACCAAACTCGGTGAATTATGTGCGCGCAGATTCGCAAGAAAGTTACGTCACAACTAGTTCTTGATTGCAGTTGGCTGATATTTGCAAGAGAAAACCTGTTCAGAAATACCATGTATGATAGCTTGGCAAATTCTTTTTTTTTTGATCAAAATTGAAAGCTTTCATTAAGTAACGGTTTGGCCTTCCAAACAACTTTCTACATCCATATACTGCCTCCCTAAACAACCATTAATTTCACTACAATCTGAGACATCATGCTTGAAAATGTTAGCCAATTCTGGTGGAGTATGAATCCACCATTCCCTAGCTAAACTTCTCCTCTCAGAGGCTTTCGCCACCCAATCTGCAGCTGAGTTGGCACTTCTCTTCACCCATTTAACTTGGCATTTCTTACCTTCCATCAGTACATGTATATCATCCAGAATTGAGGACACTGAGATGTCAGGTGGTTTCATCTTCTTGACCATCAAAACTGCACTTTGACAGTCAGACTCCAACAAGATTTCTCTGTTCATATCAGGAATGAGAGATATGGCTTCTTTTATAGCTAAAAGCTCTGCTCCAAGCGCTGAATGTGCTATTTTCTTGCTGCTAAGACCAGCAACACAAAAAACCATGCTCATCTCTAGCAATTGCAGCAACAAAAGCAATACCTGAACTTTCCTTCCAAGTAGCATCAACATTGATTTTCCATTTGTCTTGAGAAGGTTTCACCCAATGTGTGTGGTGCTTGACAGAGACTATAGGGATTGTTTGGACATTCTTTACATCTAGGTTCATAGCAGATATAAAGCTCCTTCTCCAAGTGACTGCTTGAATGTCTCCCTTGGATCCAACACTTCACCATTAAACACATTGTTGTTTCTGGAAATCCAAATTTGCCATGCTACAAAGATGATGCTCTCCAACAAATCTGATCTTCCCAGTTTCTCTATTCTCCTTTGACACATTGCAATGAACCAGCCTTCAATAGACTCTATTTGGCTTATCTCTTCTCTAGATAATGAGCCCTCTGCAAACAGATAGGACAGTTAGGGTCCCTGCCACATCTTCTTTTCATACACACTCAAAATGATCAATGAAATTGAGACAACGAACGATTTTGTGAGTTCTTGGTACCAATAGAGCTGTCAAACAGACTGGCCCTGGCCCATGTCTAGACTGTTGGAGGGAGGACTGCCGGGCTATGGGCCGGTCATACTTGCTGGAACCCGGTCCTGGATCGGCCCACCAGACCGGACCCCCAAGAGCTGGCCAGTTCAAGGTGAGCTTGACAGTCTACCTGTATTTTATTTTTTTTCAATTTGTGTATATATATATATTTAACCAATGCAATATAACAATGAGTTGAAAAATACCATAGTAAAATACATTTTTGGCATAGAAGTTGGCCGTTGCAACAGACCGGGCCGGCCGTGCTCATGGGCTTCTTCTGGTCCTTTCCACGGGCCGATCTTGCTGTTCCAATACCTTGTATTCGGCCCAGACCATTGGGGAGGGCGGGCTAGGGCTAGTTCACGACCACCGTGGGTCTGGGCCATGCCAGTTCAGCCCTGGAGAAACTTTATCAATTCCTTGGACCAGCATTTAAGAAAATCAGTATAGTGATCTGAACCCTCCACAAAATTCTGATTATACCGTTTCATATTGTTCACTTCAGCCCCCACAACAATATGTGCATAGCCCCGCTAGTCCTCTTGAGTTGGAGTTCTACAATCAACAATTGTTCAACGCGTCCGCGCAAACTTGTTGGAGATGTTTTATGCCACTATGACTGCGGATCGCTCCAACCAACAGCACCCACACAAAAGTATTTATGACAACATTGTCAATGCGAGTCTCTCTGTTTTTTAGTATTGACTGCAACAAATCCAACTCTTGCACCTAAAACATCTCTAACCAACTCTGTGTATAAGGCGGATGCAACCTCATCATGGCTTGCTAAGCTCACACGAGGGATCTTTCAGACCCTTTTATTTTCAAAACAATGCTATCACTCAGTTGGGAATTATTTTTTTTTATGACATCTCAAGAAATTTTAAACCTATCGTAGTTTACTACTCGAGGTCTCGAATTTGAGACCTGGTGAGATGCTATCATTGCTCATCACTTGAACAAACACCAATTTGCAGTTGGAAATTAGTTGATCAGTACTACTATATTTTTCCAGAACAACACCTCAACAAAAATAGCTTGGTGAGATAGCATGTGTCAATGAGCTCGAGACATGGACTGAATATTTTCAAGATTGAGTTCTCTCAACAAGAAATTGAGCTCTCACCTATGTTTCTCAAGTAGATAAATCTTGGGGAGTTAATTAGAGGGGCGCACGTGACCGTGATGGCTCAGCGTGCCTTTTGCCCAGCCCGTGTGACTAATAGGCAGAGATAAATCTTTATGATACGTCAAAATCTCAAAAGTGAGTGATGTCTCTCCTAACAGAGAGATTTTTTTCCATACGCAAATGTGTGCATAGCCTAATTTGAGATTAGAATACTTGCTCCAAACGATTGAAAGATCCAGTCATATTTCTAATTACAAGGGAGAGATAAAAGCCATTAAACAACATTTCCAGATCAACATGCAATACTCAACAAGATACACAGACATAATGTGTATCGGGTTATTTGGAAGAAAAGCGCATATGCAATAAACAAACTAAAAAGATTATCACATGATTCACATCAATCATTAAATTAATGAGATCAAAATCCCATGCATGGTATTTATAATTCATACATACCTTAACAACAAATAAGGAAAAAACAAATAAATTTAAGGTACACAAAAATGATCAAGCTCGATGAACACACGTCAATGCTATCGGATCAGAAATCAAATGAACCCTCATCATAGAGATCGATGGATGTGGAAGAATTGTGAGAGAAATCATTTCCTCTTCATGTCGCGACATTTGAGTTTGACCCATGAAGCACTTGAAGAAGCGCCTTCTTTGACCTTCTTCATGCTGGAGGAAGCCACCAACTTGGTTTTCTCGAATTTCTCGCTGACCCTTGCTGATAATTTCTTCTTCTCAAACAACCCTTGTTTCCCATTTTCCGGTGGAGGAGCGGTTGCTGACGCCCCCCATGGGTTGTAGTCGCCGGAGATGTTTGCCGTCATTCTCCCTTGAAAAAATACTTGGATAGATTTTCTTGGGAGAAAGAGAGAGAGTCAGAGAGTGGTCTGTTTGAATTGAGGGATTTCCTCCGTCCTTTGGGTTTTGTATGAGAGGGGAGGGGTGGTAGGAGGAAATAGACCTACGGTGTTTATTGCTTTAAGAATTGCATAAAACACTCTACAACATAAGTATTGTCTTTTTTTTGAGAAATTTTTTTGAGGAAAACTTATTATTATTATTATTATTATTATTATTATTATTATTATTATTATTATTATTATTATTATTATTATTATCCTAAATGTTTGATAAAATTTAATTTCTATTTCTATTACCTCGAATGCACGGACGCATAATGTAGTTTGAAGAATTTATCATTTCATCGCTAATGCGCACTTCACGCACGAGGGTGCTCTTTATTACAAAATAATTGCTAGTACATTTTGGGTTTTTTAGTTGCATCTTTTCTTACTTTAATACTGTTTTTTAAGAAGAATTTCAGTGCTGCGTGTAACATTATAATTGAGAGCAACTTATTAAAATACTTATGAATCAAATATCATACTACAAACAAATTGTTATTATAAATAGTACCATTATTATAAAGTGTAACCTTATCAAAGTCATGTACTACCTCTGTTTCACTAGCATATTATAGTGTAAATTATTCTGCTGTTTATAACAATGAAACTTTGTTGCTGTAGGGATTGAAATTTAAAAGAAACCACTAGAAAACTGTACCAATGAATACAAAGAAGAGAATGGAGAAGAAAGACTTTACATAAAAAGCATAGGGACACTCACGTTCAATCTAAGGGCAGCAATGTTCGGCTGGAAGCCTGGACTATTATGGAACAATTGTTGTACAATGCTATAATTCCCTCAATCATCAGGTGGGCTTAAAATACGAAATGGGCTGAAATAGGCTTATAAGAGATATAAGCCCGAACTACGTAATTCTTCTGTGCAGTGGATTGGGCTGAATTATCAGGGCCCAAGGCTTTGGTCTATTAGGCTCGTCTCGTGATGGTTGAGGAGAAATGATGAGTTTATGCTTGACCTCTTCTTCAAAGAGTGCAGGGCCGTTTCTACTTTCTACTGTAAAGTCTCTATCCCTTTTTTTTAACCTACTGTAATGTTGTATGCTTAGGGCATTACAATTAGTGGAGCAACAAAATTGTGAAAAATTAAGAATACTTTAGTGATATGAAGATTTATTTATGGAGAAAATATGAAGAAATTTAAATGGATTTTTTTTTTAATTGAAGGAACCTACTCTGAAGATAGAGCGGCATTTTCCGTATATATTAATAAAATCGGACTTTCAACCCGCAAACATACATAGTGGGGGGACATCAACCAGAACCCACTAAAAAGATAAGTTCAATTCAAATACAAACTAGAGTCGCAACTCGCAACCATGTGAAGACAGAATATGCTGCATCGTTTCCCTCCCTTCTGTTGAAACGCACCGCATCCTTCAGTTTCTCAAACAAAAAGAAGTTAGAAGCAGTTGGCTTTTTGGCGATCACAATAGTCTTAAAGCGTGTAAAATATGCGATTCCCTTTATAACGCTTTCTTGTTCCTACTAAAAAACCTAAATAACCAATGGAGTGATAGCCAGAAGAATGAAGAGTGTATTTTTTTATGTAAAAGTAAGAATATAAACCCTAAATAAACTCTCTTTGCATCAAGATATCAGCCAATTTCGACTCAAAAGGGTTGGATTGCCAATGAGCTCACCTCAATTCATCAACTACAAAATGCATCATGTGTAGGGATGGCAATCGGGTCCAATCCGATTTGATATCCGACATGATCCAACCCTAATGGAGCAGATCCGAACCGTTTACAAATGGATCGGATATGGATCACAGGTTTTGTGATCCGTAAAACCCGATCCGATCAGGCTATTGTAGATAGTGTTTTCTGGACAAGAAGATCTTAGCCACGTGGCAATCATCCAGCACACCATATTGTGCTCCACACACACTGGATCACCAGCCGCGCTGATCCACGTGGGGGCTGCGAGACAGGGCCCTCGCATACCACCGCACGGGACTTGTAGGGACTTAGTGGTCTGGAGGCTAGAGTAAGTCCTGTCGCGTGCGAGTCAAGCTCGCGCGCGACCTTTAGTAACTGCTTTTGAGAGATTTATGGCACGAGCTCCATAAACCCGGTCAATCCGGTCAAAGCCGGTCAACCCCATAACGGTTCCGGTATACGCGGATAACGTGCTGTAACGATCCCTATATGTGCGGACGAACGTGCCGTTGTGGTTAAGCTAATTAAGCCGCCATTGATGGGTGCATTAACCACACTACAACGGTCACATTATTTGTTATATATAGATCGTTAACCCTTCCATACAAAGGGAGAACAACCCGAGATACGCGAAAGCTCTGCCAGAATCCTGTCTCTCTCTCACACAGTACTACTGCCTTACTCTCTCCCTACTCACAACCCAACATTTCCTGTGCCATTTTCCATTCTCTGCCCTTGGTGTACACAGAGTTCTCTCTGCCGGATTCTCTTGTACACATTTTGGTGAACCCGACGTGAACTTACCATTGCAAGCAACCATGTCTCATGAAGATGATGTCAGTAATAGATCACCTTCCACGAAGACCACCTCGGGAGAGGAGACCCGCCGTACTCCTACAGCCACCGGTGAAGCTCCGACGCTAGAAGCCTTGGACGCCACCATCCAGAATCAGGCAAAGGCTCTCAAAGCTCAATCTGCGCAGCTAGAACGGATAATGGCTGTCCTGGGGACTTTCGCTCCAAACCCCACACCAGCCACCACCGTCTCTCAGGGAGGAGGAGCCTCCACCACTCAAGGATTGGGAGTGTCAACCACACCACCCAATCCGAACCTGCAAACTCCACCGACAACTACGCAGCTACCCTCAATTCAGGGGCCAACAGCTCAAATGTTGCCTCTTGCTACTCATACTCCTCAACCTCCAACTTTGGTACCTAATCCGGCCTCGCAGTACCCGTTGCCTCTTCCGACGGCAACGTGGGGTAACGTGAATTCACAATATGTTCCTAGCCCTCCTGCGACGTATGTGTCGCCTCCACCTACGGCAACCCCTCCTCCCGCTGCCGAGGGAAGTGCTCTGGAGTGTATGACGTCGCTGCAATGGCGCATAGACACCATTCTGGCTCACCAATCGTTCGCGGATACCATCATCCCGAAGCTTGACAACGATCCGCCTTTTACACGGGAGATCTACCTCATGCCTAACCCTGCTGGGTACAAGGCTCCTAAATGGGACAAGTTCGAAGATGTCAATGGGAACGCCCACAAGCATGTCATGCGCTTCATTGATGTAATGGGCCGTATGGGGCTGATCCTAAGCTGCTAATGCGCGAGTTCCCGAAATCCTTGGGGAACGTGGCCTACAAGTGGTACAGGACTTTGGAAGCCGGATCTGTGAAGACCTGGGACGACATGGTCCAGAAATTTTACACTAAGTTCTTCCAGATGGAAGAGAAGGTGACAATGATTCATCTCTCGCGGATGTATCAGAAGCGCGAGGAGGATGGAATAACATTCATCAAGAAGTTCAGGGCCAAGTCCTTGGAGTGCAAAGATGTGATATTCGAAAGCAGACTCGTGGAGATATGCCTGCAATGCATGCGAGACGAGTACAAAGGTATGCTTATCAACTTGAAAACACCTACGTTTTCGAAGCTAATCGAATGCACGAAGAATATCGAGCCTATAGTAGAGAGGCAGAAGAAGAGGAACACCCCTGAGAGATCCTCGAGCGGGACCACTTTCAAAATTGGGAAATTCAGCTACAAGAGAGGACGCGAGGCTGAAGTGAATACAATCTCGCCCCAAAAGCAGCCGAAGGTAGTGAAATTTGATGCACCACCACTGCCATGTTCGGTAGAGGAAGCGAGTGACCTGTGCAGGCAATGGCGTAAGGACGGTATCTTGCCGCCGCTCGAAAAGGCACCCTCCAGGGAGATGGTGAGGGACCCGAAGTGGTGTGAATGTCACGGAAAGGTCATGCATCCAACGGCTGACTGCAAGAAGCTCAAAATCATGGTAAGCCAAAAGATGAAAAATGGCAAACTGATCGTCAGCGATCAAAGGCAGGACGTGCGAAACAATCCACTCCCCGCCCATGCGGAGCAAGAGCCGAAAGGCAAAGAAGTCGCCATGATTTCGATTGTAGACCTTGAAGAGGTTGCGGAGGATGGTCTACCCATCATTGTCGAGATCCAAAACGACGAGGATTACAGCATAGACACTGAGGACGAACGTGCCGATCGGATGAAGGGGTCGCATGGTTTCAGCAGGTTCTTCGATGAGATGAATTTCTCAGAGAAATGCCGGAAGGATATGACAAAGGCGATCCTGAGGATAGCAGAAGAATACGAGGAGGATATCTTAGTCTCCAATGGAAAAGTTGTCAGGGCATCTCGCTCTAAAGAAAAGGTCATAACCTTCTCCACAAGCGATAAGAAGACAGATGCGAGCCACCAGAAGCCTCTGTATGTAACAACAATCATCAACGGTGTGGAGTTCAAAAGAGCGTTTGTAGACGGAGGAGCAGCAGTTAACGTTGTTTCGCTCCATACTCTGAAGTTAGCAGGAATTCTAGAGCACAAGATCGTCAAGCGACCATCCCCGCTGATGGAATACGGAAGCGACTCTAGAATGACAATAGGCTGGATCCGCCTGGGTGTCCAGATTGGCAAAATTAAGTGTTCAGCAAAATTCTATGTCATAGATGCGAACACCACATATCACATGATTATAGGCCGGGCCTGGATTCATCGCTTTGATGTTGTCCCTTCAACAGCTCACCAAGTGATGAAAGTTATCTGGAATGATAGAATTGTGGAGATACCAGCTTCGATAAATCCTTTTAACATGGATGAAGCGCATCTCAGTGAGGCGGTATGGTTCACTGAGATGGCAGATGAGCAGACACCAGGGCCGTTCAACCCCACTCCTTTGCCTCGTTGGGAGGACATCAAAGATCAGTCGCCCGCAGGAGTGATGGTAACAAGAGAGGAAGCCAAGGAAAAGTCGCCTACGCGAGAAGAGGTGCCGCAGACTGTCTACCAGCGAAAGAACGTGTATACTCTGAAAAGGATAGCAAAACATAATCCCGAAGGCAAGGAAATAGAGAGTTTCTACGCTAACGGGAAGAAATGATATTGTATATGAAGGTGCGCGGGGGTGTCCTCACGTGAGCATGGGGATATCCCTGAGCAAATCATTCAAATTGAGCAGGTTTTGGAACCAGACAAACTAATGCCAAGCGTTCTAGAGGAAAAACTCAAAGAAGCACCTGAATGCATGGAGGACAAACCCAGGCCACAAAGTCCGAGCGAAGAAAAGAAGAGGCCAGTCTTTCTAAGTGCGGACCTCACAGGTGAGGAAGAGGAAAGATTGCTACAACTTCTAACTGAGTACAAAGACGTGTTCCCATGGGAATATGATGAAATTCCTGGTCTGGACACGAGCATCACCATGCACCGGTTAGATGTAATCCCGGGGTCCAAACCGGTAAAGCAGAGTACGAGAAGCTTTAGACCGGAGCTTAACGTTAAGATCAAGCAGGAAGTTGTCAAACTTCTGAATGCCAAGTTCATCGAGCCGAATCACCATCCCACATGGTTGGCTAACATTGTGCCGGTGGTAAAGAAGAATGGGCAGCTTCGCATTTGCGTGGATTTCCGGGACCTTAATCGTTTCTGCCCCAAGGATGATTTTCCACTCCCCAACATCGACTTACTTATCGATTCGACCGCGGGCCATCGCATGTTCAGCTTCATGGACGGCTTTAGTGAGTACAATCAGATCAAGATGGACCCCGAAGATGCACGGAAAACCGCATTCATCACTCCGGTGGGAGTCTTCAATTACACGGTTATGCCTTTTGGTCTCAGAACGCAGGTGCGACTTATCAGCGTGCCATGATGGCCCTGTTTCACGACATGATGCACAAAGAAGTAGAATTCTACGTGGATGACTTAGTTGTCAAATCCAAGGAAGAGGCAGACCATCTGGGGGATTTGCGAAAAGTGTTCAACAGATGCAGAAGCTTTCAATTAAAGATGAACCCCATGAAGTGCGCATTCGGGGTAACATCGGGAAAGTTCTTGGGATGTGTGGTACATCGTCAAGGAATAGAGCCTGATACCGCGAAAGTATCAGCCATCACCAGCATGACTGCGCCGCACAACCAAAGTACCTTGAAGACCTTCTTGGGAAAACTATCCTACCTGCGAAGGTTCATTCCCGCGATCGCCGAAATCACCTTCTGTTTTAGCGATCTTCTCAAGAAAGACGCTGCATACAACTGTACTACAGAGCACGAGGTTGCGTTCGGAAAGCTAAAGGAACTGCTGACATCATCAAAAGTAATGATCGCACCTCAGCTCGGATCACCACTCTTGTTGTACTTGACGTCAACAAGGAGGTCTATAGGGGCACTCCTAGCTCAGGAGTATGAGGGTCAAGAAAGGCCCATCTACTACATCTCTCGTATAGTGCAACCAGCAGAATCAAGGTACACGGATATCGAACGTCATTGCCTTGCTTTATTCTTTGTAATAGAGAAGTTGAGGCACTATTTTGCTTCGCACAAAGTAGTAGTGGTCACAAAGAGTGATCTTATACGGTATCTTCTGACTCATACTGCTCCTGGGGGAAGATTGGCAAAATGGTATATGACCCTTTATTAATATGACATCACATGTGCTCGACCCCGGGCAATCAAATCACAAGCGGTGGCGGATTTGCTAGCGCAGTTCCCTGATGACAGTCATGAGCCTATGATTGAAGAAGAATTGGAGGGACCTGAAATCTACGCAGTTGAGTTGCCCTATTGGACGCTCCATTTCGATGGCTCATCAACAAGGAAAGGTGGAGGCATTGGGATAGTCTTGACCAAACCAGATGGAGAGGTCGTACAGATGTCAGCGAAGCTGGACTTCGCAGTCACTAAAAATGAAGCAGAGTATGAGGCTCTCATCGCAGGTCTTCGCGCAGCAAAGGCACTAGAGGTAAGCAACTTGACGGTTATGGGAGACTCCAAGCTAATCGTCAAACAAGCCTCGGGCGAGTATGGTTTGAAGGAGATCAACTTGTTGCCCTACCGGACCTTGGTACAGAAACTGGTGCAGCAGTTCTGCGACGTGAAGTACGAGCACAAACCCAGAGCGGACAATAGACATGCTGATGCTTTAGCTACCTTGGGATCCAAGGTTAGTACGGATAAATGTCCTGCGAGAATCTCGATTGAGGTGCGAACATCCTCGGCGTTGACGGAGGACGCGAGCGATGACGAATGCGTAGACGATAAGGACTGGAGAAAGTCAATCCTGTGTGCTATTGCAGAAGGCACGAGCAACAAAAATTGGGCATTCACGAAGGGGTATTGCATACATGACGACACCCTCTACTACAAAGGCCCTGGTGGAATACTCATGCGATGCGTCTCGGAACAAGAGGGACAAGCGCTGTTAGAAAAGATTCACCAACATGCTTGCGGAGAAAGTGAGGTGTCAATCTATCGGAAAGCTCAGAGGTATGGGATTCACTGGCCGAACATGTCAACGGCCGCAGCATTGATTCAAAGAAATTGCGAGAGTTGCGCACTGATCAAAGTCTCTTTATCAATTGCTCTGACCGACGATGATGCGGATTAGAGGAAGCCACTTTTTGACTTTCTCACGCAGGGTATTGTGCCTGAGTCGAGAAAAGAGGCTGAGAAACTAAAGAGAAAAGCAGCACGATATGTGGTGCAAGAAAATATGCTCTGGCGTAGGGGCCATGAGGGTAACTTGCTACGATGTATAGACAGTAAAGAGGCGCAAGAGGTGATGGACCTCTCTCATAAAGTGGAACACCAGGGAGGTGAGAAGTTATGCAGACAACTCCTTTTGATCGGTTACTTCTGGCCCACCATGGAAGCAGATTGCCGCACTAAAGCAAGACGGTGCCAGGAGTGCCAATTCAAAGGAAATCTAGTGCACGCTCCTGCTGTGGATTTACATGCGTTGGGAACACCGTGGCCGTTCCATACATGGGCTTTGGATTTTGTTGGCCCCATTCGACCAACCTCGCACGGGAATCATTTCATTCTCACCGCGACCGAGTTGTTCACCAAGTGGGTAGAAGCAATACCACTAAAGACAGCAAATGCGCTAGCCGTGGTCCATTTCATCCAAGAAAGCATCATATGCAGGTTCGGAATTCCAAACACCATTCTCTCGGATAATGGCACCCCCTTTGTCAATCGCCAAGTGGCTGCAAAACTAGCGGAGTACAATATAAGGCAGATATGCTCCACCCCATACTACCCTAAGGGGAATGGGCAAGCAGAAGCAACCAACAAGACATTATTGAGGATCCTGAGCAAGATGGTGGCGGATGACCACAAGAGATGGGCTGATTCTTTGAACATAGCCTTGTGGGCCTATCGGACTTCTCCAAGGACGCCCACAGGAGTCTCACCATTTCTTTTATGCTATGGAGCTGAAGCCGTGGTACCTGCATAAGTGAGGATAAAATCTGCAAGGTTGGCTTTTCATGCATTATACGACAATCAACGCGACCATGACCTGGTTCTGTTAGAAGAGAAGCGGGAGCAAGCTAAAAGGATTAACAAACGATACCAAGAAAGGATCGCCCGTGCGTACAACAAAACGGTCCAACGTCGAGATTTCGCAGTTGGAGATTTGGTCTTGCGCGCGTCGGACCATTGCATGCGAGAGGCGGCTCACCCAAAATTCGCAGCCAATTGGGAAGGACCCTTTGAAGTCACGGAAGTCTTTGATAGTGGCTACTGCAACATACAAAGGCTACATGGGACGACCTCAACCCCAAGATCAGTCAACATGCGCTGGATTAAGAAGTATTATCCTTAACTTCTCTCATTATGTGCGTTAGATTACAATGTCTACTTTATACTCTGTGTTGCTAAAACTCGTGCATCTTCTCTCCCATACGAGGGAATTGTAGTCTCATCTTTCCCATATGAGAGTATTTTATAATAAAAAGACTTCTCCCAAATGGGAAGAACTTTATCATTTCAGCTGTCTTTATTGCTTTGTTTATTTCATTATTTCTCAGTAGTGAAAGCCTATCCGCCGTGATAGCGGCCTATGCGAATATGATCTTAAGTGATCTTCAAGCCTATCTGCCACGATAGCAGCCCATGCGAATACGATCTTAAGTGATCTTCAAGCCTATCTGCCACGATAGCAGCCCATGCGAATACGATCTTAAGTGATCTTTTAAGCCTATCTGCCACGATAGCAGCCTATGCGAATACGATCTTAAGTGATCTTTTAAGCCTATCTGCCACAATAGCAGCCTATGCGAATATGATCTTAAGTGATCTTCAAGCCTATCTGCCACGATAGCAGCCTATGCGAATACGATCTTAAGTGATCTCTAAAGACTATCCGCCGTGATAGCAGCCTATGCGAATACGATCTTAAGTGATCTTTTAAGCCTATCTGCTATGGTAGCAGCACTATGCAAGTATGATCTTAAGAGATCTCCAAAGCCTATCTGCCAAGATAGCAGCCGCGCTAGAATCCCATCTTAAGCAATTCTCAAGCCTATCTGCCAAAATAGCAAAGCTATGCGAATGCGATCTCAAATGATCTGAAACACATCTGCGAATCTATCTGTTGGATAATGAATCGTGTCAACAATGCAAAGTGTGAGTACGACAATCTAAAAGGTGAAATCTGCCAATATGCATGTGAAAATTGTGATTGTTGCAGCAAATCAAACAAAGCGATTTATTATTATGAGTCGAAACGACTTACAAACTATCTGTCTAGATAACAGCTTACAAGCGGAAAAGCTCAACACAGAGCTAGTTACATAGCCAACATGGCTTACAATGCATCTAAATAGCAGCTTACAAGCGGAAGTTACACATCGGGGAAATCCTCACTAAAAGAGGGTCGACCTACTGGTTCTAACAGAAACCATGCGATGCAATGATCAGCGACCAAAGATCTGTAGCAAGTAGGGTGTTCTTATACAGTGAACAGCCCGCCATGTCTACAAGACCTATGCGACGCTATGTTCAAGATCTTAGGATCTGACAAGGCCTCTGTCTGATCAAGATATGTGCCTGAGGAACCACCTGTTCCAGCGAAGGACAGGCAAGCAGCAACTCCTAGGGCAAGAGGCTCCTTGTCCACGGAGACGAGCACAATGGCTCGCCACCCCGAGTTCAAGAACGTGGTGGAGAATGATCAACCTCCGGTAAGGCTAGAGGAGAAATCCGCCGTTCATTACGAATTGATAGCAAGGTCAGTACGGCGTTGCACCTCGCCGGGAGGCGGCCGGAAACATGACCTGCAAGCATAATAGACGAAGAAAATTCTTCGAGCAAGCATGAGGTATTATCTGCATCTTCTTCGTGATAGTTATAAAGATCAATAAGCCTTATAAAGAATATCTTGGAAGCTATTTCTATGTCACAAAGCACAAACTCAGGTTTCACAACTTGAAGCTGCCATGAATCAACGAAAGATAAGCGTTGAAGCCAGCAGTCGTTGGGACTCACGGCAAGCCACATTGTGGGATGAAGAACCCAAGCAGCAGAAAGCAGGGTTTATATAGACCCTGTTGAGACTCTTCAGTTGCTTAGATGAGTCAGCAAAACTTGAAAAAGGGCTAAGAATCAATCACTTACGCCTTGGAAAGAGGTAACAATCAATTACCCTACTAAAGGCTACGATGATTCGATAGCGTATCCTAATTAATGACGGATGGTCATGATACGAATGGACTTCCCAAGGAAAGCGTGCTTATCTAATGAGCAATTAGCGCAAAAATCAAGGCAGAAAATCAATAGCTGACGTCATAATTGATATGTACAGAGATATTCGAGCAAATCCCGGGAAGGGCAAAACAGGCATTCAAATTCTTTTTGAAAAAAAGGGGGGGGGAGAAACCCTAGCAACATTACAGTAATGTTTTGACATTTTGTTCGATTTGTTATTGTTTAAAACAAGCCTTTGACTAGGGAGTCATCAGGAGTCTGAGCAGACAAGTTTGCCACTTGCTCCACTTCTTGCTTCAGTCGCTCATAGTTGGCGTTCATTTCATAGAAGAGCTTCACAGCCTCTTCAGCCTTCTGCTTTTGCTGTTCCACCTTCTGTTCCTCAGCTGCGAGGTTATGGAAGCTGCGCTTCAAGTTCACGGCCGCGCGAATCTGGGTGACTCTTTTGATAAGATACCCAAAACCCAGCTTGCCTTGAACTTTGGCGTGAAGGTTTTGACACATGCCGAAAAGCAGCTCCGCGCTCTGAGGAGAGATGGTCGCAGATGTGGCCGCAGATAGCTGCTCCAAAATCCAAATGGCTTCGGTCAAAAATAGCCTTCTGTCGAAGGGTCCTATCTCCAGAGACCTCACAAATGATTGAGGATAGGAGAGACGCATCCGAACCAGCCAGTCCACATCAGCTTGCTTCAACCCTAAGCAATGTTAAACCAAGTTAGATTATCGAACTTGTAAATGAAGAATGCGAGATGCGAACAACAATCACAACATACCAGTTCCTTCAAGGATCTCGCGCAAAGAAGGAATGCGCATTGCTGGGACGGCTGAAGATTGTCTCTGCTCCATTGCCCTCCTGTCAGCTGCGAGCTCTAGCTCCTCATAGTTGGTAGGAAGAGCATAAGCTGCACTGGGTGCGATTGCAGCCCCGACCTGCGAACTCCAAAAGTTCCACGCAGGAAGAGCCACTGCAGGCTCAGTCATCATCGAAGGCATAGCAGCGGTAGAAGTTGCAGCTTTATCAGGGATGCCTTCAGGTGCGATAGCATCAACAGCATCTGCTTCTGTTTCCTCAGCAGCAGCACGGGCATCTTCTTCCATCAACACGGTGTCAGCTTCGGCATCGTCAGAAACCTCAATGATGTCCTCGAAGGGCTCTCCCGCATACTCAGCAGCTGCGACGGGCTTCTCGGTGTGAGAACTTGGCACCGGGACATAGGATGCAGGAGGTTGACTCCTTTGTTCCAACATGGCTTCATCAGCATTTCCTGCGATACAAGATACGATGATGTGAGGTAACCTGTACTGCACAATATTTTATTGTCGTATCAATAAGCCAAGAGTTGGCACCTCCACGCGAGGGTGGGATTGCAGCATCTGCATCGTAGGCTAAAGACGCGGAACCATGGCCTATTAATGTATCTTCATTAAGTATATCTTTAAGCTGAACATGACCTGGGGCGAGAAGAAACCAGTCATGATTATGTTTGGGTTACTAAAGCCTAGTTCACAAGTGTTGTTCAAATGATTACCTGAAGGTTCACCGCATTTGCTTACTAGCCAAGTGCGAATGTCAACTTTCGACAAGCCGTGCCTTAACGCACCAACAATCACATCTCGGTAAGTTACTGCGAGATTAAAAATATCACCTTCGTTACCACCTGCGATTTCTTCGAAGTCTGCTTGGACTTGCTCTAGAGCGGCCGCATCTTCTTCTGGAGCTGCATCTTCCTCGTCAATTTCAGGAGCTTCCTCTTCTGGAACCGCACTTCCCTCACGGGTTGGACGCGCTAAGTCGTCGACGTGTTGCTCTTCTAGGCTCCTTTGCTTTACGCGTTCGAGCTCCTCTTCTTCTCGCTTTCTTCTTCTTTCAGCAGCCTCCGCAGCTGTTCTCCTGGACTCGGCAAGGATGTCCTCGCTTATGGTTTCGTTGGAAACACCAGAATGAGAACCCCTCTTCTGCCTCTTGGCCAGAAGGCCACTGTTGGTTTCATCATCATCATCTGCAAAGAAACAATTTGTTCAATCAAGATTGCGTAAAGTTAAGATAATGAGAAGAGTAGTACGATTGAGATACCTCCTGACGCTTCCTCTTGTATCTCATCTCTCTCTCTGTCTCTGACATCTTCGATTCTTTCCTCTTCTTCATGTCCTCTCGCCTCCCTTCTCTCCTCCTCCTCTTCCTCCTGGTCAAACGGAACAAAGGTCTCCACTGCGAGCTCTTTCTGCGCTTTGCTTGGCATGCGACCTTTACCTTTATCCTTGGAAGTAAGGGATCTCGCAGGAGGAGAATTTGGAGCGCTCCTAGGGGAAGAGATTGTAATTCCTCTTTTTCTGGGCCTCTTCGCTCTTGGGGCAGCAGCTGCTGGGGGAGACGGATCGTTCCTGGGTGGAGACAAGACTGGAGTGTTCTCTATTAGCGAATCAGCGAAAGCATCCATGATCTCGCGAATCTTGGTCTCAACTGCGGGATCCATTTTCAGTGCTAGCCGAACTGGTTCTCCCCGTCTTCTTGCAGTAACAATGGTGGTAACCAGCGATTTGGAACGTTCACCAGATGCTAACCTCCTCACATAGCACTGCGACAGAAAATGAAGCGTCAAGTTTCAACGTATCGGAATAAGGAAACTTAGCACATGCAAGAGGGATTGTTTACCTTGGCGAAAGTTTCGCTGTATCTGATGACATGCGAATCACCTTTCTTAACTGCGGCTATCTTCTCGTCAAGAATGGTGGAGGGACACAGGTGATTCTCGCGATCCAACAACGAATAGCAGCCATATTCAGACTCGCCCAGGCTACAATTGGGACGGAAAGGGAAAGAATTCCTTTTGATCACAGGAGCTCTGTTTGGCCTAGGGGACGATTGCGTCTCAAACCTTGTCTGCTGGGTATTCCAATAAGCGACCCAGTTTCTAGAGTAGCCACCTTCGCGGTTACCTGGGGGTTGCTCGAAGGGAAGATTGCTCCTTAAGATTGTTTTACACTCCCCAGACAGTAATCGCTTGTAGCAGCCTCTTATGATGGACTGCGGCCAAATTGATGGTGCCACCGCATCAAAGCCAAACTGAGAAGAAACGCGAGTGGGGTCAACATCCACGGTGATCCTCTCGTACCTAGGGGTGAGCTCACGCACATACTCCGCAAGAGCAGGAAGAGAGCCCCTTAGGCACCATCATAGAATTCGCGATAGCGCTCGTGGAAATGCTCCCCGCCCTCGAAAAGGAGCTCTTCTGAGAAAGCAACAGCCTTGGAGGAATACAGTTTTGGGAACCATCGCACATTCTCAATGTGCGTGGCGTAAGGTCTGGCTATGAACTCTTCTCGATTGTCGCATACCAGGCGCCAAACGCACTTGGGAAAGTTAGTTCCAAACCACCTCGCAGCCCTGCCGCTGTTGCGCTCTTCCTCCGCACCTGGGGGACACCATTTACTGGGCCTAGAGGGATTGGGGGCATAAGAAGGCCACCGCTCGAAGACCCACATAGTCAGGAAGGCAATGTTGATGTAAGTCAGCACGTCAAGGCGACCACGCGATTCTTTCATTGCTACGACCAGCTGATCTAACCTGTAGTACAGCGTGCCCAAGACTAAGGGCCCAAGTGCGACTTTCTGACCAAGGGTCAGTTTCACAGCAAGAGGAAGAACATGATAAAAGACCCCATCATGCGGATGGCCATCGATCAAATACCTCGACATCCAAGCGCAAAGGAAAGCACATAGGGTCAAGTGATAACCCTTGCCATTTACATAGTTTTTAGCCTTCGGGTTCTGGCTCAAAAGCTTCTTGGTGATACTACTGTTCGCATAATCGCGAAAGAAGTATTGCACCCACTTGTTCCAGGTGTTCTTTGCAGATGTGTCAACCAACTGCCAGTCGGGAAGAAGTTCCGTGGGAGTCCACCGGGTGGAAATTTTCTTCACCTCTGACAAGCACTCCTCCATCCGCTTGTACAAGGCAATCTCTGCATCAATTCTCAAGGGACTCAAATGATCCACCTCACCCACAGGGGACAGATCGTATAGCATGTGCACGTCTTCAAGAGTGGGGGCAGCCTCGAACTCAGCAAAGTGAAATGTGTGAGTCGCAGGCGAGTAACGCGAAAGAAGGTTTAGAAGCATGGACTGGTCCAGCTTCACGGCAGCACCCTTCATAGCACGGACTGCGAAATATATGCCAGCATCATTTAAAGTAATGGCATGATTGGTCAGTACATGGTCAATCCACTCATCCATGAAGTCCAATTTCTGAACAAACGCTTGAGTGGAAATCGCAGTGTACGGGAAAAACCCATTTTCGACCCCCAATCGAACCACGTCCTTGGAATCAATCCATTCGAGCATAGCCACGTTAACTGGAGGGGTCAGCGTTCGCAATTCCTCAGAAGAGACTGGAATCGGCAGGTTCTTCACCTTAACCCTAGCATGGTAAAAGTCTTTGCCACCCAGATAGGGGGCTTTTCGCCATAAGGTCTGGGGGAGATCAGGTATTTCTTCTACTTCCTTAATGGTTTTGGTGCCTTTTGTCTTTGCCATTCCTGCGGAAGAGCAAGAAAAAAGGGGGGAGAAATACACATACTTTAGTTTGAATTTCAAGATTCAGTTCAAGGCATACGAAGATTTATTGGGAGAAAGAGGAACAGATCAGTGTCAATTTTGGGGTTTGAAGTTCAGAATCGTTTGCATTATTGGGAATTTCAGAAACCCTACATTCAAAACCCTCACAATCCGGGGATTAAATCAAAGCTGGATTCAAAGGGCAAGGTCTCCTTCACAGTGGATAATATGTTTCAGAGAATCGTGGTTTTACAGATCCAACACAGTTCAAAGCATACATCGGTATATTAAACAAAATTGAACAAGGCCAACCTTATTTTGGTAAAGCTTGCTTGGATGTGCACAGTTGAAGAAGACGATTGATAAGAGAGAACTGGTGATTGATTATCTGAATCTGCTCTTGAAGGCTTCCGGGTATCATTCACTTTAAGAAAAAGAAGTGATGCTTTGCAACAATGGAGGGTACAGAGTATTTATCCAAAAACAATGAGGGGTTGCATCCTTTCAGTAGTCGAATCGCAACCGTCACTGTCGAATCGCGCAATCACAGGACAAGCTGACGTCACGCCTAAAGCCCTAAAAGACCAGACGGCACAACTCTAGGGGTTTAGGTCATAATGGCACGCACGGGGGCTGAACTTGCACATATTTGAATTGGTGCGTGGTGGTGACACGTACGTTGGTTCCTGCGCATGGAAGCCTATCCGGCTATAAGTCTTCACGCGCAGAAAGGGGGCTAATGTAGATAGTGCTTTCTGGACAAGAAGATCTTAGCCACGTGGCAATCATCCAGCACACCATATTGTGCTCCACACACACTGGATCACCAGCCGCGCTGATCCACGTGTGCGCTGCGAGACAGGGCCCTCGCATACCACCGCACGGGACTTGTAGGGACTTAGTGGTCTGGAGGCTAGAGTAAGTCCTGTCGCGTGCGAGTCAAGCTCGCACGCGACCTTTAGTAACTGCTTTTGAGAGATTTATGGCACGAGCTCCATAAACCCGGTCAATCCGGTCAAACCCGGTCAACCCCATAACGGTTCCGGTATACGCGGATAACGTGCTGTAATGGTCCCTATATGTGCGGACGAACGTGCCGTTGTGGTTAAGCTAATTAAGCCGCCATTGATGGGCGCATTAACCACACTACAACGGTCACATTCTCTGTTATATATAGATCGTTAACCCTTCCATACAAAGGGAGAACAACCCGAGATACGCGAAAGCTCTGCCAGAATCCTGTCTCTCTCTCACACAGTACTACTGCCTTACTCTCTCTCTACTCACAACCCAACATTTCCTGTGCCATTTTCCATTCTCTGCCCTTGGTGTACACAGAGTTCTCTCTGCCGGATTCTCTTGTACACAGCTATCATACCTAATAAATTCAATAATATACATTTATTAATATAACTGTATATATAGTTTTTATTATGTTCAGATAACGTCCTAAGTTTGATATATATATATATATATTTATTGTGTATAAATGATTAAAATTATAGATGTAAAGTGTATGTTAATCCAATTTTGATTCTAATTCATAATAATCTTAGGTCAGATGAAATAAAAATATCTATCGCCATGATCCGATGGATAATCGATTTGAATCCGTTAAGATCCGGTCTGAATTCGATCCGATCCATAATAAGATCCAGTCTGAATCCGATCCAAAACCTTATGGATCGGATCTGGATCTAAGCTGATCCGATCCAAACGCGATCAATTGCCATCCCTAATCATGTGCAATAACAATTGGGTAAAAGACAAAAACCACCCCTCGAGTATGGGGTATATACAAAAACAACCTTCGTGTTTGGGGATATACAAAAACCACCCTTGTCACTAACGGATGTTGGACTAATACCACCCTTCTGTTAATGTCAGTTAAGAGAGGGGTGCAATCTGACTTTTTTATGACCATTTTGCCCCTGTTTTTTTTTTCTTTTTTTTTTTTTTTTTTTTTTTTAATGTTCTTGATGTTCTTGACCTCCACCTCCACCTCAACCACCACCATTGCTCTATTCCAGCACAATAACACCACCAGCAACCACCATCATTGCTCTATTCCAGCACAACCACAACTACCATCGCCAACCAAACCAACACCACCGCAGCAAAACCCACAAAACCACCTCACCCACCAAAATCATTATCAGAGTAGCTAAATCTGAAAATTAAGACTGAATGTTCGAGAAATGTGCGACAGTACTTCATGAACTGATGATGAAGACCAACCATTAACATCTTCAATTAATTCCAGAAACACAGTAAGTAAAGAGGATTTTTTTGATAAACAAAGGAGGAACAAAACCTAAAACAATCTAAAGGAACCAAGTCCAGCTAAATCAAACTCAAGTAACTGACCACACTCATCTGGAGGTGTAGCAAAGAACACACCCCCAACACAATCACCCACACAAAGCTGAGATAACCTATCAAATAAAGATACGACCCAATCGAAGAAATAAATCAATACGGTGAAGATTTTTTTTTCTGTAAGCAGAAAACCCCCAATCAAATCCAGACCCGGTTCAGATTCCACGAAACCCCAGAAACACAATCGACCTGATCTGATCTTGAAATTGAACCCAGACTGAACTCAGCCGGACCTTCCAACTGAACCCATCTCCCAGGGTCTAGACTACTCACTTGCCTTTGCGAAAATGCTGAAAGATCTCGAAAGGGGAAGAAGAAGAAGAAGAGGGTTTTGTAACCCAGATCACACTAGCAATGTCTGTGGTAAGTTAGTTAATTTCATCCCCTTTCCTCTCAATTAAACCTTCAAAACTCGTAAATCAACCAAACCCTTGTTTGATTTCAGCGTCCACTGGAGATGAACAGTGACCAAATCGAAAGAACAACTTCAAGCACAAAACCCAGATCGAGCTGTTTGATCCATTTCGCCGGAACACTGTGTTCCGTTTCGGTTTCCGTCCCACTTCTCATCTGGGTCTTCTTCCACGCCGTGAAAACCATCTCTGAAATGGGACCATTCTGTGAACTGCTCTTGGATGATGACCCACTAGTGGCGGCGTTGGTTTCCATCGTCTTCATCTTCCTCGTGTTCTTGGTTTCCACCGGCGACAGCGGCGTCGTCCTCCCCTGCACCTCCTCATCGTCGTCCCTCTTCCGGAGAACAGGATGGCTGCGGCGGTGGTAGCGTCTGGCTGGAGCTTCGGCAGAGGGCTGGGAGAGAAAGGGAGGGAGAGAGAGAGGTGGGGAAGGGGAGTAACAGTTAGGGTTACAAAGTGAGTAAGAAGAGAAAATAAACTATTTATAGTGTGGCATTTTTTGCCAAAATGAGGGTAAATAGGTCTTCTTACCGCTCCGTTAGTGTACTGTTAGTGACAAGGGTGGTTTTTGTATATCCCCGAACACGAAGGTTGTTTTTGTATATACCCCATACTCGAGGGGTGGTTTTTGTCTTTTACCCATAACAATTTTAGTGTTTTTAGTTTTTACAACACACTCATTCCTTCTAATAACTTATTTGAAAGTCGAAATGCCCTTGTCCAATGTCGAAACACATTTTTGATTGTACATGTGAATTAATATCCGTTTGTACAATATGTGTCATTTGATAATTTTACCAGGAAACAAGTTTTTCAATTGATCACAAATTAGAAAGATCGCCCAACACCCTTTCACCCCGATTATAATAAAATCACAATCGTTATATTTCATGTAGAATATGTATTCGAGTCAAGTGCCAAATTGCTAATGTTGTCCTCAGAAATGAAAATTGATTACTTGGTCTTGAAATTCAAGATGACCAATTCTTGTTGTCCAATTGTCTAGTGGTGGTACCAATTATTAACAAACACGACTTAGCCTTTAGTCGCCGGCGTTCCCATTTCCTGGAAGCTAGAATCAACCTTGAATCACCCTTTCTTGACCCCCAAACTAAAAACACCCCATAAAAGCCACATTCTCAATCCAAGTCCCTGAACTAAAAAAACACCAAAACTCAACAATGAATCAAGCCTTGTTCATCACATTCCTTATCGCCGCCACAATCACAACAACAACCGCCGTAAATTTGCCCCACTTCTTCCCCAACGCCTCCTCCCTCGACCCATCACTAATCCCCAACACCACCGCCGGCGCGTGGCAAAACTTCTTAAAGCTCACCGGCTGCACCAAAGGCCAAACCGTCGCCGGATTGTCCAAAATCAAATCCTACTTCCACCAATTCGGCTACATCAGTACCACCACCTCTCCGTCCAATTTCACTGACGACTTCGACGACTCCCTCGAATCGGCCATCAAGACTTACCAGACCAACTTCAACCTCAACCCTACCGGCGTCCTCGACGCGCCGACGGTAAAACAGATCGTCATACCCAGATGCGGTGTCGCTGATGTCATCAACGGCACCACCACCATGAACGCCGGCAAAGCCCCGCCGTCGGAAATCAACACCGTCGGTCACTACTCGTTTTTTCCCGGATCTCCGCGGTGGCCGGCGAGTAAACGAGATCTGACTTACGGGTTCTTCCCGGAGAACAATTTAACCGATTCGGTAAAAATGGTTTTCGCTCTGGCCTTCGAGCGGTGGTCGGAGGTAATTCCGATGACGTTCACCGAAACGGCGTCGTACTCATCCGCCGACATCCAGATCGGGTTCGCCAGCGGCGAGCACGGCGACGGAGAGCCGTTCGATGGGCCGTTGGGGACTTTAGCGCACGCGTTTTCGCCGCCGAACGGGCATTTTCACCTCGACGGCGACGAGAACTGGGTGGTCGACGGGGAGTTTAGTCCGTCGATGTTGTTCTCCGGGGTGGATTTGGAGTCGGTGGCGGTTCATGAGATTGGGCATTTGCTTGGGTTGGGTCATTCGTCGGTTGAGGGTGCGATTATGTTCCCGTCGATTACGTCGGCGACGAGGAAGGTCGCGCTTGCCGGCGATGATGTGGAGGGGATTCAGGAGCTGTACGGGTCGAACCCGAATTATAATGGGTCGTCCGTGCCGAGTAGTCAACAGAGGGATACGAATGGTGGTGGTGGGTCACGCCTTGGTGGCCGCGTGGGGCTCGGATCATTGACTGTTGGGTTGTTGGTCTTGACATCGTTATGGAACTAAACGTGGAGTTTTAATTTTTTTATTTTCTTAGTATAAAGTGGAAATTTTGTGTCGAATAATTGTTTGTTCTCTATTTTGATTATTATTGCGGTATATATGTATATGAGAATGTGTTTGTGCTCCACATATTTATCCATCGATCAAATATTATTCAGAAATTGCAGTAGATAATTTATAAAGAGCTTGTTTGGTGGTTTCTACATTATTTGCATATGATATCTATATAATAAATCAACTAGGTGTTTTCCTCCAAAAAATCTCAATGAGAAGATCCTAGGCATTCATTCCCTAAAAGTGTCTTGAGACATTTTGGTGCGTTGATTTGATTGATTATTTCTCTTCTTAAACAAGTTAAAAAAATCAAGTTAGTTAAAATAAATATGAGATTGTTATGAAATAATGGACTGATTTATTGGTGAATATCCACCACATGTTGTAGGCCCAATTGTATATATTTATTGGTCCATTAACCCACTCTAATGCCTATATAAGGAGGCTTAGGGTTGAGAATAATATACATCTCATCACTCTTCTCCCTACATCTTTGTCTCTCATACTTTCTCTTTATTTCTCGTCTTTTCAATTCACAACACGTTATCAGCACGATCAGCTCTTGAGAGATATTCGACAATCTCAAAGGAAAAGGTACTACTTTATTTTATATCTCTTCTTTCCACCGATTCCGTGACTGCTAAGAGCTTGCAGAAAGCCTGTCCGCACATCTTCAGTATTTGAGATCTGAAAAATAATACTGCTCCATGTGTAACTACTAATCCACGTTAACAATCCTGATTTGATCTTTTTCTTTAACTACTGAAGACATGCTAATGAGCATGTCCCCATGGCCGTCATAGTGCATGTCCACATGGTCACAGTATCATGTGACTACAAATTTTTGGTCATATATCCATGTTAATAATTTTTGTTCTTGAAAATAACAAATAATCAATTTTGTTCAGTATTTAGTAGTCCTTTACAGTTTATTTGTTTAAGAAGACAAGTCTTGTTGACCAATTGGAGAATAAAATAAAAACGAGTTTCGAACAGTGGATGTGCTACATGGTTATATGTGCTACATATATGTATGTGTGAAAATTTGGCTTGAACACATGATTTGAGTCCATGCACTCTATGTTTTGTACCAAGATTATCAGATGCACAAGATTGCATTATATTTTTCATCAACAGTGAAAATCATTTAACCTTATAACTACGTTCTCATTTATGGATTGTCAATACTTCGGCTCATTGTACAGCGGATACATCAGGACTGTGAAGTCAATCTTTTTTTTTCCAGTATTGTTGTTCTTTGAACCTCCAGAAGAGGTCTTTTAACACATAGTCATGATTGCTATTTTGAGATTTAATTATTCAATCATAAATCACTCTCGAAGTTACTTCGTGCTTGAAGTATTGATATGCTTACAAAACATCACGGTTCCACACCTGAAGTTGTGAACTAGATGAAGGATTTGATCGTAATATGAAGTTGCGACAATCTATTTTATTTTATATGTGACCTGAAGTCGCACAAATATTTTTTTTATGACCTGAAGTCATAACGCATTATACCCAAAGTTGTGCGTTTTTCTTTTATATGACCCGAAGTCATGATAGATCTCCAGAAGAGATGTCTAAAACGCATAAAACGCTTGTTATTACCAAGCCTCCAGAAGAGGTAGCGTTCTGCGTTCTTTAATTTATTTAATTTTATGCATTTTTTTTTGTTACTTTTATTTTTTGTTCTTTCATTATGGATCTAAAAGAAACCTCCTGAAGAGGATTTATAATCGCCATCGATGTTAAATGTGGCTAAGTCATATGTACCCGAAGTTACATATTACATGATATCACTCATAACCAGCAGTTATGACTCATAACCTGAATTTATGAAATATTATAATTAATTATCTCCTGAAGAGATTGCTACAATTCAACTATGATCCACCCTCCTGAAGAGGTTATATTATGTTTATTTTTTGTACTGTTTACACATTTATTTTTAACATTGTCTAGTACTTTACTGTTTATACATTTGTTATTGATTCATGTAGAGCATCCAGAAGATGTTCTTAGTCCATGAGGGTTTATTGGACAAATGCATTTTATATGCATAAAAAGTGATTTTCATACCAGAAGTTATGAAATTATGACGATGTTTCTAACACGGAGTTATAAAATAACATCAAAAGATCTCCCTGAAGAGAGAATCTACAACCACTCACTTTTAAATGAGAGTATTGACATTTACGTCTCTTTTTGGGTTTCTTGGCGAAACTTTGATTAGAGAACTACGGCGTCCAAGAGATTGCTTATTGTCAATGTGTTAATTTTAATTTGAGGATTGGTTTACACAAAGTACATATGAGACAAATTGATGCCTGAAGCATCAATGAAATATCATTATGGTTATGATCATATTGCTCACGTCATGAGGGGGAGAATGGGTCCTATTGCATGACGTGAACCAAAATATCATTGTCTGTACGGGTATGTACTAATGCAAAATCCCAATAAATGGATAGCTTCGCGACAAATGGGTGTCGATTTGGGTATACACTTTAAGAATAAAAAGGTTGCTTGTGTACATATGTTGATCCTCCGGAAGAGGAACACGAAATCAAAGCATCCAAAATAAGTTGGGATATGAATATATTGCTCTACAAGATGGGAAAACAAGATTGCAAGGAAAATCTTGAAAGATTGTCATTAGTATGGATCAAAACCAACGTTGGTAACCAAATAGCCCTGGAAGAGGCATATAGCTCTGGCAGTAGCTAAAGGTACCTTAATACAATTTCATGATCCTACGATTAATGATTATTATATTAAGCGCTATACAAATCATATGGGTTAAAGGAAAAAGTGTTGACTAGATAATGGCCAAAACAAAGTCAACACACGCATTAACTATTGCCCGGGTTACATAATTATGTAGAGCAAAACGTATAGTACTCAAAGTACTAACAACCCGATGCACAATTACAATATATGCGAATACTACATATCCGCTGTTCAGCGTGGGATCCATGTAGATATTACAAATCCGCTACCAAGCGTGGGATATATGTCCGCTGTTATGCGTGGGACTTATGTTTGGGATTATGTCCGCTTTAAGCGTGGGACTTGTAAAATGAGAAACATGATATATGGGTCATGATAAATTCTCACTAATATAATCTTCTCGTGGAAAGAATGATAATAATGTTGTGTTAGTCTCGGGTACTAAGGTACAACAAAATATGGGTTAAAAAATGTAACTAGTTACAAATACGATCGTACGAATCAAAAATTTGTGAAATTCCATGGAAGTTGGTTCCCATGAGAAAATATTTGCCTGAAGCAAATTGAAAGTGTACACTCGCGAGTTGTTTAGGTGCATATGCATTATATTGATTATGATTGTTAATCGGCTATTTTTAGATTATTGTTTTTGCAATGAGTTTTGTTTGTCAGGTACAAGGATATTCCAATGAGGGGGAGATCCAATGAAATGCTAAAAGCGCGGCACTCTTTTTCCTTCGCTACGGTTTTTTTCCCACAGGGTTTTTCCTAGCAAGGTTTTAACGAGGCTTGCGAAGATTATCCATATGCGTTCCAGAAGAATGTCATCACCAACTGAGCAAATAGGATTCACCGATGTACTCTTTTTCCTTAGTCATTTATTTTTTCCCACTGGATTTTTCATGACAAGGTTTTAACGAGGCATCGTAGTGGTGAATATTCAAGGGGGAGTGTTATGAAATAATGGACTGATTTATTGGTGAATATCCACCACATGTTGTAGGCCCAATTGTATATATTTATTGGTCCATTAACCCACTCTAATGCCTATATAAGGAGGCTTAGGGTTGAGAATAATATACATCTCATCACTCTTCTCCCTACATCTTTGTCTCTCATACTTTCTCTTTATTTCTCGTCTTTTCAATTCACAACAGAGATAAGATATTCTCTCTATTTCAAAAAATGTCTATCCTATCTCATTAATATTTTCTTTTTGAGAAAATCTCATTAATTTTTGGACGTAATCTTTAATGATCTAATGACACGAAATTAATAGATTCGAATTCATTTATCATCTCAAGAATAAATCTAATAAGTCAACTAATATATATTGTGAGTGCCCCACGGGCACGGGTCATTTTCTTTTTTTTGACAAAACTAAACTATTATTAAGTACCAGAATTTACAAGCGGATATTGCTAACAGAAGATCCAGAACTATACAAGGGATCTACTGTTAACAAGGGAAAAAACATGTAAAAATACATGAGGACCAACATCAAAAAGACGAAAAAAACTTGTACCCAAACAAGTCACAGACTTGTCCAGAGCAACAAGGAAAACCATAACAAGCACCAAACATGCCTTTAAGATGTGTAGGAACTTCAGATCTGCTTGGTGTTGTTGGCGGTGGGAAGACCCACCGACTGAGTCGGTGACGCGGTGTGAGGCGGTGAGGCGCCGCCACAGTGAAGAACCCGCCTGGTGGCGGTGAGGAACCTTCGGAAACGCCGTCAAGTACCTCGGCGAGGATAGCCGCGGCAGAGGACGAGACCAGAGAGCTGCATCTGGAGAAGAGAGGCGACAAGAAACCGCCATGGAGAATCCAAACCTTGAGCCGCTTGAGAAGACCCACGGCGAAGACACAACGGTCTGAGAGAACCCATAGCCACAGAGGAAGCGGAGAAGAGGGAAGAACGGACGGGCAACGCCAAGACGGCGCTACCCGCCGGAGAAGAAACCAGATCTACTTTCTCTCTCTAAAAACTAGAGAGAGGTGAGAGCTTTTTGTTGGACGATTACTTTTCCACGGGTCATTTTCTAGTACTCTATAATTTATATCTTTACATTTTTAAAAGTAAATAACATGTTTTTTTTAGAATTACATCATATAACCGAGTTTCAACTCGAGACTTCATGCAGGTGCTTCAAACGCTCCACCACCAGGGCCGTCTCTAGGATTTCGGGGGCTCAAGGCGAATTCGATATTCGGGGCCCTCTCACTGAAAAATACATAACAAATATTACCTCCGTTTCTTCTCTATCACACCGGTTTGACTTTTGTCATTATTTGATCCGGCGATTTGTGAAGCAATACTATGCAATTTTGTAATAATTTTTTCTTGGTGTTGTGAATTGAAGTTGCTCTACAACCCGGTGAAGAAATTATCAAAATAAATTGCATCGTTTTGCTATCCAAATCAACCCAGATACGAGTCAAAAGGTCAAACCGTTGTGATAGAGAAGAAATGTTGGTACCAGTCTGTCCTGGCTCTTTGTTCCCAATTTTACTTTTGTCACTATTCACTGGGTCACTTTGACCCGGTGATTTGAATAGCAAAATGATGTAATTTTTTGATAATTTTCTCATGGTGTTGTAGAGTAAGAGTTGCTCTATAATATGGTGAAAAAATTATCAAAAAATCGTATTATTTTGCTATCCAAATCACCCGGTCAAAATGACCCAGATACGAGTTAAAAAAGTTAAATGGAAACAAAGAGCTGGGACGGACTGGTAGTACAACAAAACAGAAAAACAAAATTGTAGAATATTATGAACCAGCATCAACAGATCGACTACTCATACAGTCGAATTCTGACTTTTTTTTAGGAATACTACTGAATACTGTAAATTTTAGGGTTACATTTCTAGGGTTACAATTCAACTTAGAAGGCTATAATAAATGCTCACACACACCAATTGTAGTCATACATTTAGTCTGTTTCGGACTCCGAATAGTTCTATTTCAATTCTGATTTCCGTAAAACAGATAGAACACCAAATTTTGGACTCCTATTTGTAGACAAACTTGTTTTGATTGAGGTTCCATATAGTGTGTCACTAATTTCAATCAATCTGGTAAATCGTTGACAGAAAATAAGGGACAGAGAAGGAGATTGGAGAGACTGAGAGAACAAAAATTTAGGGGTGGACTTGAGAGATAGTGGCCGGGAGAGAAGCAAAACTGAGAGATTAACGGCGAAAAATCCGATTGACAAAGCATCTCCATCTCTCTATATCACCGATTCATGTAGAATTTTCACGCAGAAAAAAATGTGTCCAGATTTTCACCATAATAAAATATTTACACATAATATTTTATATACCATAATACCCCTGCTATTTGAAGAATTGGGGGCCCTTTCATTTTGGGGGCCCTAGGCAGCCCATAAGCTTGCCTTATGGAAAGGACGGGTCTGTCCACCACTGAACTAACACCAATTTGTAATAATAATATGTTAGTGTTGTATGGAGTTGGATATACATAGTAATTATTATGGGTGTACACGTATCCGTCAATCCACACTGATCCGCAAATCCTCAGATCCATGACGGATTGGGTCCGGGCCGATCCGTGACGGATCGGAATAGGATCAAGAAATATAAGTCTGATCCGGTCAGTCAATCCGTTCGATCCGTTTATACTTATTATTATGTAATTTTTAATAATTTGATCAATATGAGTTGTTTTAGTGCTAACTTTAACTTGGTAATGTCATTACTTATCAATATTGTGTTGAATAATTTTGATTTTGATGATATAAAGAGGAAGATATTTCATACGTTAACTAAAAACTATATGAAATGATAATTGTATATTAGTGTTACTTTGTTAGTTTAACATATTCAAAAATACTTGAAATATCCGCGATCCGCGGATTAATCTGGTCCGATCCGCTAAACGAGATCTGACATATGGGTTCTTCCCGGAGAACAATTTAACCGACTCGATGAAGATGGTTTTCCCTCTCGCCTTCGAACGGTGGTCGGAGGTAATTCCGATGACTTTCACTGAAACGGCGTCGTACTCATCCGCCGACATCCAGATCGGGTTCGCCAGCGGCGAGCACGGCGATGGAGAGGCGTTTGATGGGCCGTTGGGGACTTTAGCGCACGCGTTTTCGCCGCCGAACGGGCATTTTCACCTCGACGGCGACGAGAACTGGGTGGTCGACGGCGATTTTAGTCCGTCGATATTGTTCTCCGGGGTGGATTTGGAGTCTGTGGCGGTTCATGAGATTAGGCATTTGCTGGGGTTGGGTCATTCGTCGGTTGAGGGTGCGATTATGTTCCCGTCGATTACGTCGGCGACGAGGAAGGTTGCGCTTGCCGGCGATGATGTGGAGGGGATTCAGGAGCTGTACATTAAGGGGGATATAATGTAATACCCCGTATTTAAGTTAGGGGTTATTTGGTCATTTCGAAAAGAAAATAATATTTGAAAATTTTGAGAAATTTATATTTCAAACTTATTATTGTTTTTTCTCGATTTTAACGCACAAGTGTGTCATTTGACTTCTATGAGGATATATATTTTTAATTTGGGGTTACTATGTAGTTTGTGAAACATAGATGATACTATATGAAACTCATTTTGTATATCTAGGACATACTTGTAGTTTCTAAAAGTGATTTATACAAAGTGTTTTATTTAAAATTATTATGAGATTTTATAATTTATGAAAGTTATCTTTTAAGTGTTAGCTATTAATTGGAATTTTATTTTCACCCCTTAAATTTTGACTTTCATCATCACCCATCAACTCTTTTATTTTATATTTACATCCCAATTTCTTGATACACTACTTTGGATCAATACCATTAAAATAAGATATCCTAGTTATTCAATCTATGTATGTATTCATCCCCTTGTTGCATCAACACCCCATCACCATCACTCTTTGCCTACATCTCTCATTTTTTTTTCCATCTTTTCATTCTCCTCAAGAACAATCAATGAAACTCTCACCAACCTCCACCATCAAAGCATCAACCCCATCTTTCTTTCACAATTCCTCATTTGTTTTTCTCTTCAAGAGCACTCATACTAGCTCTATTCTCTCTCTCAAAACCCCATTCCCGTTTTTGGGTGTTGACTTCACAAAAACTTCATCAAAACTCATTTTTATGGTCTCCAAACCATGGAAATGATTCCAAGGGTTATATCACCATGGAGGGGAGTTATTCTACCATTCTACTCATGGATTAATGGCCAATTTCACTCATTTTCTCACAATCTTCTTGAATATTGGGGTAACATTTCTTCTAGTCTTCAATTCATACATGCATGTCCATCTTTTGCTTTGATTGATGAAACTTCATCTTAGTTTTCTTCATCTACATTCTTGATTCTTCATTTCCATGGTTAGATCATGTGATTGACTCCAAAATTTTGACTATTTCATGAAACTCACACTAAAACTCATATGCACTTTGTAAATTTATTGGTAGTTGCACTTGCATGTCAAGAACACTATGATAATTTGTGTCAAGAGCATATAAAAATCTTAATTCATGCTTAAAATGATGTTATTTGAGTGAAAATCAAGTCTCCATTAGTTGCATGTATCATTTGAACCAAACTTGTTTATTTTTGGGAAAAATGCATATTGACACAATCTGACCAGTTTGTGAAAAACGTATATTATCTCCAAATTTTGTCTCCGTGAAATTTTTAACTCTTGCATATTTTGAAACTAGACTCAGAGGTGGTTATTTTGAGAAAAAACCAACTCCATAGCCATTTTGGTTAGGGAGATATGCTCATTTTAAGTTGCATGTTTTCTAAAACTCTGTTTCAGTACCAATCTTGCCATTTTTATTAAAAACCCATTTTGAGAAACCTATGGAATCTCATCTTTCTTGTTATCAAAGTAGACACATAGGGGATTCATTCTGGAGAAGATGAGCTTTATTTATATTCTCCAAGTGGTAGTAATCCCCTTGCAAAGTTGAAAGTTTTTGCAAAACTCTTCTCTGCATAGCAGTGTTTGTTATTTTTGTAACTTGAGTTTTATAATAGCTATGCATGATTTCCTTGATGTTTCTGAAAGTAGACACATATAGGTTCATCATACATTAATTTCAAGATTTTAGGAGATGATTTGATATGGTAAATATGGCTCCAAAGTCAGAGCTACAATTCTGTCGAGAATTGTAATTTCACATTTTTTAGAAAACTTGAATTTTTGAACTTCTAGGTGTTTTGTTGGACTTATTTTGATAATTAAACATCATTATATGTTCATTAGTGACATTTATGACTATGTGGCATGTAGGTTTTCATTTTATTATGCATGTGTAAATTGGTTATAACGAGTACGTCATACGTGTGATTGTAGACATCGACCTCGTAGGAGAGAGCGGTTGTCGTCGGAGTGCTAGGCTTAGTTTCTTGCTTTTAATTGTGCTTCATCTCATTGGTAAGTACATATGTACGACCTTTTCATATCAAAATGTGCGTATGCGTTCGATGTTTCAAATGAATGCTTGTTATATGAAAAAGTATGAGAATGCATGTTTTTCACTCGAATGTTGTTGAACTATTCTATTCATCTCCTTTGAGAAATCTCGGAAATTACTTGTGTAATGTTGACATTCTGATTCTGGTTATGTGAAAGAGAATAAATAAAATACCTCTAATAGACTTAGGACGATGTACAGAGTACTGTTATTAATGGGAGGCGTCAAGCGATCCTCCATTTTTCTTATGGCTAAGACCATTGAAGCAATGCTTCTTACTATTGGATAGAACGTCAATGTTCAAAAATCCGCCCCCGATGAGCCAAAATGTATCAAGATATTGAGGCCAAGGGGTTTATAGAGCTATAGAGTGCTACTTATACTTGTAAGGGTCACTACGGTGTAGGGGTGTCGACACTTAAGGCTTTTAGCTAATGTTGTGAGCGGGGTTGACGAATGGGCTCCCTTAACGCTCGGGTGAAATAGGGTTTGATAGACCCTAGAAGGAACCCTTAGTGATTATTTCGTGATCCCTCTGTTTACATCGATCCTGCTGGTGGCTCTTGACACGCCTCAGCTAAATTAAACTGTTGATTGAAGTCGAAATTAAAAATTGACTACTTATTAATGTTGTTTGTGGCTCTTGATATGCCCTAATCGATTGAAATGAATTGTAAATCTTGGCTACTCATGAACTACTATCGTTATCAGTTCAAATGAACTTGTTTACTCTGGATATTTTACCAACTACTCGTGGTTTCTCAATGTTAGTAAATTGAGAGGTTTTTGTTACTCGGTTACTTCAAGTTGATCCAAATTCTCCAATATGATAGTTTTACTGTTCAAACCTTCTGATTTGTTTCAACTCATGCTTCCGTGCCACTCGTTGCTTTACATATCGTAGTGTGTACTTACTCAGTTTTTACTGATCAATTTCTTCAAAACTGCGTCGGCTTTTGCCATTTTAAAACCGCAGGTCGTCAATCAAAGTTTGGGGAACGGGAACGCGGAACGAGACAAAGACGTTTAGATTAAGTTAGATTAGATCACATAGATTATTTCAAACAAATTATATTTGTAATCTTATCTTCTCAAGATTGCTGTATTTATTAAATAAAATGTAATATACGTAACTATATTTCTACTTTTGATTATCGATTGTCTCTTTAACCCTGAACCGAGATCCGGGGCCGTTTCAGATGGTATCAGAGCATCGGTTCTCCGGTTAATGAGACTTTTCGATTTCCTTAAGTAGATAAAAAAGAAAGATAACACGTTTTCAAAATTTTAAAATTGATTAGGATATATCAATTTGGTAATAACAAAGTAAGCAAGCCGCGGGGGATTTTGGGGTACTTACATATTCTTAAACACGATTTGTACCGTACTTGTTGATTAACCGTTACTTGCTAATTGGTATGTGTTCCATGCGGAATCTACTTGCTTATTTATATGTTTGGTATCCATTGAGCATATTTGCTTACTCTATAGAAATGATTTATCATTGTCGTATGATCCGTATCCGCGTTCGCTTTATTGGTTATGTTATTTTGTCGACGAGAGAGTAACGACGCTTTGACTTAGAAGAACATGAGACCATTCGTTTCATACCTTTGAGTGCGACTTTTAAGATAATACCTTATTTTGTTTCATTTTGAGTTAATTCGACTTGGTCGTTTCCAAAATTAGAAAATTTTGACCCAAGAAAAAAAAAGTTTTGTAAAAAAAAAAAAAAATTGTTGGGGGTTGTGATACCAAATGCCAAGTGATATGGACCACTTTGTTTAGCAGTCCGCTGGCGTGACTCTTAGTACGACGGTACTATGAGTTGTACCCGCTGCCTAGACTAAGTTGGAACATTAGAAACACATTCGAGTTGTGATGGATAGACACATTGTGTGACGACACATAGTGTTATTTTCCCCCTCGTATGCGTGGAACACTTGAGGTGATTGGTTTATCAAACCCTACTCAGGTAAGCAAACATTTTAAGTGCGGATGAGCCAAAAAAAATGACATGTTAGTTTCGATCAAAGTATTTTGTGTTTAAAAGTTTCAAGATTTGTTTAAATGCTATATTTTTTTTTTGAATAGCTTTGTAAACGTGGTAACTGTGTGTTCGTCTAGACTATTCAAAATTTGGTGCCGACCTTTTGCTTGAGCTAATTGTATTTGAATCTCTAGTATGATACAAGTGAGAAGAGACTTTACCGACCGAGAGCCCGTTCCCGTTAATATAAGTGATGCATGTGCATTGGCATTGCATACAACTCTCATGTGCATTAGTTGAATTCTCGTGAAACATGTCGTAGTTTTACAAAAAAAAAAAAAAAAAAAAAAAATCTTAAGCTTCGGGGACGAAGCTTCATTTTAAGGGGGATATAATGTAATACCCCGTATTTAAGTTAGGGGTTATTTGGTCATTTCGAAAAGAAAAGAATATTTGAAAATTTTGAGAAATTTATATTTCAAACTTATTATTGTTTTTTCTTGATTTTAACGCACAAGTGTGTCATTTGACTTCTATGAGGATATATATTTTTAATTTGGGGTTATTATATAGTTTTTGAAACATAGATGATACTATATGAAACTCATTTTGTATATCTAGGACATACTTGTAGTTTCTAAAAGTGATTTATACAAAGTGTTTTATTTAAAATTATTATGAGATTTTATAATTTATGAAAGTTATCTTTTAAGTGTTAGCTATTAATTGGAATTTTATTTTCACCCCTTAAGTTTTGACTTTCATCATCACCCATCAACTCTTTTATTTTATATTTACATCCCAATTTCTTGATACACTACTTTGGATCAATACCATTAAAATAAGATATCCTAGTTATTCAATCTATGTATGTATTCATCCCCTTGTTGCATTAACACCCCATCACCATCACTCTTTGCCTACATCTCTCATTTTTTTTCCATCTTTTTATTCTCCTCAAGAACAATCAATGAAACTCTCACCAACCTCCACCATCAAGGCATCGACCCCATCTTTCTTTCACAATTCCTCATTTGTTTTTCTCTTCAAGAGCACTCATACTAGCTCTATTCTCTCTCTCAAAACCCCATTCCCGTTTTTGGGTGTTGACTTCACAAAAACTTCATCAAAACTCAGTTTTATGGTCTCCAAACCATGGAAAATTGATTCCAAGGGTTATATCACCATGGAGAGAGTTATTCTACCATTCTACTCATGGATTAATGGCCAATTTCACTCATTTCCTCACAATCTTCTTGAATATTGGGGTAACATTTCTTCTAGTCTTCAATTCATACATGCATGTCCATCTTTTGCTTTGATTGATGAAACTTCATCTTAGTTTTCTTCATCTACATTCTCGATTCTTCATTTCCATGGTTAGATCATGTGATTGACTCCAAAATTTTGACTATTTCATGAAACTCGCACTAAAACTCATATGCACTTTGTAAATTTATTGGTAGTTGCACTTGCATGTCAAGAACACTATGATAATTTGTGTCAAGAGCATATAAAAATCTTAATTCATGCTTAAAATGATGTTATTTGAGTGAAAATCAAGTCTCCATAAGTTGCATGTATCATTTGAACCAAACTTGTTGATTTTTGAGAAAAATGCATATTGACACAATCTGACCAGTTTGTGAAAAACGTATATTATCTCCAAATTTTGTCTCTGTGAAATTTTTAACTCTTGCATATTTTGAAACTAGACTCAGAGGTGGTTATTTTGAGAAAAAACCAACTCCATAGCCATTTTGGTTAGGGAGATATGCTCATTTTAAGTTGCATGTTTTCTAAAACTCTGTTTCAGTACCAACCTTGCCATTTTTATTAAAAAAACCCATTTTGAGAAACCTATGGAATCTCATCTTTCTTGTTATCAAAGTAGACACATAGGGGATTCATTCTGGAGAAGATGAGCTTTATTTATATTCTCCAAGTGGTAGTAATCCCCTTGCAAAGTTGAAAGTTTTTGCAAAACTCTTCTCTGCATAGCAGTGTTTGTTATTTTTGTAACTTGAGTTTTATAATAGCTATGCATGATTTCCTTGATGTTTCTGAAAGTAGACACATATAGGTTCATCATACATTAATTTCAAGATTTTAGGAGATGATTTGATATGGTAAATATGGCTCCAAAGTCAGAGCTACAATTCTGTCGAGAATTGTAATTTCACATTTTTTAGAAAACTTGAATTTTTGAACTTCTAGGTGTTTTGTTGGACTCATTTTGATAATTAAACATCATTATATGTTCATTAGTGACATTTAGGACTATGTGGCATGTAGGTTTTCATTTTATTATGCATGTGTAAATTGGTTATAACGAGTACGTCATACGTGTGATTGTAGACATCGACCTCGTAGGAGAGAGCGGTTGTCGTCGGAGTGCTAGGCTTAGTTTCTTGCTTTTAATTGTGCTTCATCTCATTGGTAAGTACATATGTACGACCTTTTCATATCAAGATGTGCGTATGCGTTCGATGTTTCAAATGAATGCTTGTTATATGAAAAAGTATGAGAATGCATGTTTTTCACTCGAATGTTGTTGAACTATTCTATTCATCTCCTTTGAGAAATCTCGGAAATTACTTGTGTAATGTTGACATTCTGATTCTGGTTATGTGAAAGAGAATAAATAAAATACCTCTAATAGACTTAGGACGATGTACAGAGTACTGTTATTAATGGGAGGCGTCAAGCGATCCTCCATTTTTCTTATGGCTAAGACCATTGAAGCAATGCTTCTTACTATTGGATAGAACGTCAATGTTCAAAAATCCGCCCCCGATGAGCCAAAATGTATCAAGATATTGAGGCCAAGGGGTTTATAGAGCTATAGAGTGCTACTTATACTTGTAAGGGTCACTACGGTGTAGGGGTGTCGACACTTAAGGCTTTTAGCTAATGTTGTGAGCGGGGTTGACGAATGGGCTCCCTTAACGCTCGGGTGAAATAGGGTTTGATAGACCCTAGAAGGAACCCTTAGTGATTATTTCGTGATCCCTCTGTTTACATCGATCCTGCTGGTGGCTCTTGACACGCCTCAGCTAAATTAAACTGTTGATTGAAGTCGAAATTAAAAATTGACTACTTATTAATGTTGTTTGTGGCTCTTGATATGCCCTAATCGATTGAAATGAATTGTAAATCTTGGCTACTCATGAACTACTATCGTTATCAGTTCAAATGAACTTGTTTACTCTGGATATTTTACCAACTACTCGTGGTTTCTCAATGTTAGTAAATTGAGAGGTTTTTGTTACTCGGTTACTTCAAGTTGATCCAAATTCTCCAATATGATAGTTTTACTGTTCAAACCTTCTGATTTGTTTCAACTCATGCTTCCGTGCCACTCGTTGCTTTACATATCGTAGTGTGTACTTACTCAGTTTTTACTGATCAATTTCTTCAAAACTGCGTCGGCTTTTGCCATTTTAAAACCGCAGGTCGTCAATCAAAGTTTGGGGAACGGGAACGCGGAACGAGACAAAGACGTTTAGATTAAGTTAGATTAGATCACATAGATTATTTCAAACAAATTATATTTGTAATCTTATCTTCTCAAGATTGCTGTATTTATTAAATAAAATGTAATATTCGTAACTATATTTCTACTTTTGGTTATCGATTGTCTCTTTAACCCTGAACCGAGATCCGGGGCCGTTTCAGAGGTTAACTAGAAACACGTAGCTAGTAAAACAGGAACACGGAGTAACATCCCATGAGACAAAGAGAGTTCAACTCACTTTTACAGGGCACACAAACTCTCATCTCCAAGCAGAAGCTTTATGGATCTCAAAAGCATTAAAATGCATCATACCACTCCGTTTCTTCTCTTTAGCCCTGTTTGGGTTTGCACGGGAATTATGAAAATAGGCTAAAAGACTCTGTTACCCCTCATCTATCTCTTGTCCTGGTCCCCTCTCTCTCTCTCGTTGGTAACAACACCACCACCACCACCAGAACCACCACAGACCTCCACCACCACCAGTCAACAACCACAGACCTCCCTCTCTCTCTCCAGTCTCTGTCCCCTCTCCCTCTCTCTTGTTTATAACAACCACCATCACCACCACCACCACCAGACCTCTTCCACCGACCAGTCAACCACTACCACCAACATATGAAATTACAAATTCAACAATAAAAATTACAGATTCAATAGTATATTTGCAGATCCCAGAAGAAAAATCACAAATCAAAAGGAAAAAAAATCACAGCAGAAGAAGAAGAAGAAGCTGAAGCTGTCCTTTCCCGATTTCGCCGCCGACTGACAACCACGACGCCACTTCCGACTGCCAAAGCCAAGATCTGTGAACAAAAATTGCAGATCTGAAGACGTCAAGATCAGCCTCCTTCCTCGTCGCCGGCCTCCGTCGTCCTCCTCTCTGACGCCAACGCCGACTGTCGTCCTCGTTCAAGAAGGCGAATCGCGATCTTCCTCGTCCACCGGCCTCCTTCCTCGTCGCCGGCCCCCTTCTTCGATGGCTCGTGTGGCGTGCAACGGCGCCGGAGCCACCTTCGTCGATGGCAGTCGAGATCGCTGTCTTCCTCAGCGCCGGAGCCACCTTCGTCGATGGGAGTGGAGATTGCTGTCTTCCTCTCCTCCCCTTCTTCTTCCTCCCGTCCTTACTCTCTCTCTCTCTTGCTCTCTCTGAAACCGTCTGCCTCCTCTCTGTCTCTATACTCTCAAAATGGGAATGGGTGGTGGTGATGAAATGTGGGAGGGGATAGGGTTTTGTTAGAGAAGAAATGGGTGAGGTAAAGTTATTTGGGATATTGTATAAAAATAAGGTGTGGGGTATTTGATGAGGGTATTTTGGGTAGTTGGCAACAAAAATTATGTCAAAAAAGGAAAGTGGTATCAAGAGAGGAAACGTCCAAAAATAGAAAGTGGGCTAAAGAGAAGAAACGGAGTGGTAAGTTCGAGGAAAAGTTGTTGCAGAAGATTAAAAGAATTGCTATGTTCTTGCTTTGTGGATTTTATTCAACTTAACATCTCTATATCTTGCACCTCACTTCATGAAATTATGTGAGGTTTTCTCCTGCTTAATCTTCACACTTCATACTACAACTTTCAATTTATATTATTCCTCGTGAACCAATCATTTGGTCCCTTGGATATTGAATTAAATATGGATGCAAGTTGTGGCTTTGTTGGCTGGTATGGAAAATTTTATGAGTAGGACTGGGTTGTAATAACCCATTTTCAAATGATCTTAATCGCATGTATAGTTGATGAAATGAACTTCTTCTTTCTATAGTGTGTAGCTGAATTTGCGAACTTCAATTTCATGTCTTGAGTGTCCCAAACTCTCTTTCAATCTCTTTCGAATTGTCATGCAAAGTGCATAACTTGATGAACTTAAAATTCTGAAATATGTTCGAAGTGTAGAAAAATGCTTATCAACTTGCTATTTTCAAATGATCATATCTTACTAAATATCTAGTGAAATTGTGATATGCTTTCTCCTGCTGAAAGCTGATGTTGAATACTTCGAATCGTGTTTTATGAGTTTTCTTCAAATTCTAGTTGCATTTCTCAAAAATTGTGCTCAAAGAAGCTGTCTTGTACTTGTAAAAGCATTCTTGTATTATAATGTTGTGATCAAACACCGAACATCTGTCACTCATAATTCCTCCGTTACTTAGTGAAACCTTGATAAGCTTTCTTCTGGGGAAAGCTAGTGCAAAATACTTCAAATTACTCATTTTTGGATTTTTTTCAATTCCCAACAAATTTCCCAGAAATGAAGTCCAAAGTCACTGCCTTGAACTTTGAAGTCACTCTTTGAAAATTTTAAGTGTTGGACAGATGATTTTCATCCAACATTGAATGACCTTATCTCTTTGTGTTCTTTGAATTTCTGGGAGTTCAAATATGTTACAAAAACCTTGAATTTCATTCTTCCAAACCTTCTTTTTAGATTATCAAATTTCTCCCAATTGTCCAAAAATTGGTTGCAAAGTTGGCCCCCTGAACTAGTTCCACAGTTATCCTTGACTGTAACACTCCTAATTTCCTGAGGAGCCGTAGAATGGGAGGTGCCCTCCATACAAGGGATTTTACCATTTCATACAGGGAATGGTAACAACAAACAAGTTAAAAAGAAACATCCAACTACTAATTAATATTAAAAAAGTTAAACAACGTTAATGGCTCAGTCCAACCTGGACAACAAGCCTAACAAAGATACTTTACAACAACAGCTGGCTCTCCAGAATAATTGCCGACTGTACTAGTTTTTGCATGAAAGAGATATTATGATTCTAGTGCCTTACCCCAAGAAACAAGTCATATACTTGCGAGGGAATTAAAAGAACACAAGACCGCAGTTTTGAGAGCATCAGTAAAAAATGAGTGAATAAATAACGTAAAACAGAATGGTTAAGACAAGTTACGAGATTTTATGTTTAAAAGAGTTTGAATTGTTTCACAAGTATACGTATCAAAATCAGAGTACGCAAAATAGAGTTCACTTTTCTATACTCAACAGTGTTACCGAAAAATAGTTGTTCCAGTAAGAGAAATAATTTCACCAGTAGACATTTTGATTACTAAGATATTCTTAAGTTTCCAAACGTGGAATGTCCTTGAAATAAAGATATTTTGCAATAGCATGTCAATCAGAATGTAGTAAATATTCAGTTTCCAAGTTTATGAACAAAAGAGCCTTATTATTATATTTTGAGATACCAGAAGTGAGGGTTTGGACTTGGTTTTGGTATGGTCCGTGATCGATTTCAGCACTCCTCATACTCCAAGGCTGCCCATGGAGAGCAGAATATCAGCTACTTCCATTAGATGGTGATCAACCACGTGACTAGGGGTGGAAATATGGTCCGATCCGATCTGATATCCGAGCGATCCGAGCCGAATGAATCGGATCCGAATCCGATCCAATTGAAAATGGATCGGATTTGGATATGGAAAGACAGACCCGAACGGATTTGGATTTGGATTTGGATCTGTGGGCAGATCCACCGGGTTCCGACCCGATCCGATCCGACGCATATGTGTGCTTTACAATTATACCTCTATTACCTCCCTATTTACACTTTCAAGAAGAATACTATAGTAACTCCAATCTACAAAACTATTTATTTTGATTTTTTAGGCTTCATATCTTACGAACAAGTCTTAGTGTATGAAGTAGTGTTTGTTTTTTTATGCTATTTTTTCAATGTTATTGCAAATTCGATTCGGATTCGATCCAAATCCGATCCGACAACATATTATATGGATTTACGGATCGGATATGGATCAGCTGAAAAGAAACCCGATCCGATCTGATCCGAATCCGGTGATGATCCGAACGGATCTGGATCGGATCTGGATCCCATTTCTCCTAGTCGGATCTGGATCGGGTTGAGCCTGATCCGATCCAGATCCGACCTGTTGCCATCCCTACACGTGACTCTCCTTTTTTCTGATCAGAGACGATGAGAGCGATGACCAATCGTTGCTGTCATACGATTTGTAGGTAAACAACTATATGATATACTTATTGAGTTGATTTGATCCGTAAAACATATCTTTCACTGAAGCAGCGTGTTTAAACGAAACTACACACGGGGGGGTTTTTAGGAGAGGGGCACATTGTAGTTACACTAACTCCTGCGGGTTACTTCATAATAAATTATTTAATGAGATGCGTCTTTGTAAATAATTATCCTAGGAACACTTTTCTAATCTTCACTCTTTTAAAGAGTAGCGTAAAATACAGTTTCACCTCCTCTGGTTTCATTGAATGACACTTTCCCCCATCTAGTTTTGAAAATGACACTTTCACCACTTCAATGTGCGGAAGTCCAAAAACTATATTGTTACACAGTTAGTCTGGGATTGGGAACCGTCAGTAAAAATAAATTTTGGGACAAATTTACCCCCGTGTTATGAAAATTGTAGGCATTGCCCAATGATATAGTGGACTTTTTGCATGACATGAGGGTCGAATTCGTTAAAATTATTTTCAGTGACAGACCACACTTCTAGACTAAGGGCGTCACAGTTTGAAAGTGTAAATTAATTGAAGTTCGGCACATCAAAACTAGAGGGGGTAAACTGACACGTTTTCTTACATGTATACGCAAGTGCACGGTCGAAGTAATAAAGATGAGTATTAAGCTCAGGTTGTCGAACCCACAGGGACAGATAGTAGGTTTATTGTTAATTAGAGATTAAATCTAAAGAGTGTAATTGAAATAACAGTAAGAAAGTTGTTGATTTGAGAAGTTGTCACCCCCAATCAAGTGACTGTATTAAACTAACTAGAATACTATATTTTTTTGTATTTTTCGAATTAAACAAGGTTTGATTAAATAAGAAGAAAGACTAGGCGGTCTATGGATCACCTAGGGCAGTAGACAATTCCGGATATTGCTTTGAAACATGTAATATTAAATATGCTCTTGATCACGTTTAAATACTTACAATCTCCTCTCAGTCTCATGTAAGCCTATGCTAAGTTCAATAGTCGTCATCTGTCGATCCATAAACTACATCACCTAACAAGCACAAAGAATAATCCTACGTTTTGATCCAAATCCTAACATTTCACCTTTCGGTCCATCATGATACGGGGTTGCTAGCAATCCTAGATTCATAAGCTAATCAATCTTCACCTCTCAGTCCATCAATCTTTCACCAAGTAGTTACCCTAGTTCATGACGCTAAGGTAGCATAAAATTAAGAACAAGATTACTAGAAGAAGCAAATTCACTATTACTTTAAGCTAAGATACACGTTATGTATTGAAACATCTCATATGATCATTCATATCCTACCAAGCACGTGTCAATAGTGCAAGTTCAATAATCCATCAAACGAGATAAAATCAATCCATCACATGAATCCATAAGCATGAATCAAACAAACAAATACGGGACGTGTCTAACAAAACCCTAGGCTCTCCATAGAGCCTAGCAAATAAAACTACTCAAACAATCTGAAAATATAAGCTAACAAGTTCATAGTGTTGAGAAACGATAGAAAAGATAGGAGGGATAGTCAAACTCGTGACGAAATTCGCGTTCCGGCGATTCCGGCGTCGTTCTCCATGCCCCTCGTGCTCCCTAGCCTCCCTCTATCGTTCCCCAGCAGCTTCCCTCTCTACTTCTTGTGCGCTGCTGTGCTGTTGTTTGATCGGTGATTGGGATGTCCAGGTTGAAGGCCGATGATTTCTTGGGTTTCAGGTGGGTTTCAGTGGTGATAAACGGTGGTGATTTCAGGGGGTTGTTGGCTATGGTATGGAGATAGGTGGCTGTGTTGGTTTGAATTGGAGAAGGGTTCTTGCGGCTGGATGGTTGATCAAGTCTGGTGATGTGTTTGGGTTCGGTGATTGTGAATTGGAGATGGTTAATGGTGAATCAGTGGTGTAAAGGGCTGGACATGGTGATTATGTGGAGTAAATGGAGAAGGAGGTTAGTTGATGTCAGGTTGTAGGTAAGTTAATGAAGGCTGTTATGGTGTTTGCAGGTTGTATCTGGTGGGTTTTAGGTGAAATCGGTGGTTGTTTAATTGAGGGAGAGATGTTGCAGGTCCTTAAGATTGTAACTTGCTGTTTTGATGGTGATTGGAGGTTCTGTAGGTGTGTCCATGGCTGGGTTTGGTTATGGCATAGGATGTGGCAATGAAGGGTGTATGCACTGGTAATGGAGGAAGAAGTAGATAATGAGGTTAGGTCAGGTTGTATGGAGGTTAGTTTCGTGGTTTTAGGTGGCTGAATGTGTACTGGTTGTGGCAGTGGGTGTTTTTGGAGGTAGTTCTCATGGAGTTTGGAGGTTAGGAGGGCACGTGCAGGTGGTTAATTAGTTGTTGTTAAAGTCAGGTTATTTATGGTGTAAATGGGGTAATGGAGGTGGTTTAATTAGGGATTAGGTAGTGGCTATGGTGATTTGGCTGGGTGTGTACAGAGAATTGGAGTTGGGTTTAGGTGTTAGGTTTATTAGTTAATGGTTGGGTTGTAGGGTGAATTTAGGCTCTCATTTGCAGGCTGAAACTGAGGCCGCTTCGTTCGTCCTCGTCTCTGCTTAATCACCCAAGCATTGTTTCCTGTCAAAACAACACGAAAACAACCCGTGCGATCAAACATGACAAATAAGCGTAAAACAAGCGAGAAACGCCCGGGTTAACAATTAATCGCTCCAAAGCTCAACTTCACAATTCCTCAATATTCACAGTGTAAAACTCATATATTTTACCCGGAAATCACGCAAAATAATAGAAATAATATGTAAGATTTTAACTCTAATTCCGAGTTATCAAATCCCCCCACACTACTCTTTTGCGCGTCCCGAGCAAAATCTTAAATTAAACTCCCACACTATGATTTTCAATCCACCGTTTTGCATACAACTTTACTAGCCACGTGACACAAACAACTCACACACACACGACTATGCAAACTGCATGCTCTATACAATGCAACACTACTATTTCACAATGCAAATATCGAAACAACACATTTTTTTTTTCTTTTTTTTTAGATATTGGGCAATCTCGCTATCACTAACAAAAATCATCAAGTTCTCACAAGTCTCTTTCGAAATTTCACAACCAATAGCAATAAATTGAGATAAGATGATCCTACGCACAAGTTCACTAAGGGGTCCCCAAACATCCACCAAATTCAATCCAAGATCAGGGCACGTCCTTTAGCTCAGAGGGTCTAGGCATCCTTAATACTAAGATAGTCTTCCGTCGCCAAGTCATTTGAGGTTTTCAGACCCTCTTAGCCATTATTGCATTGAATGCAAATTGTCCCATTGATGGGAGACACAACTCCGTGTAATACGGCTTGACTTTAATTTTCCCTAGTTGCTCTAATTGGATTGAATCCAAATTCCCCGCGCGAACGGAGGCATATTAGGTTGTTCACCGTATCTAATCCAAGAGAAGATGTTGATTTTTTTTTTTCATTCTCTTTTATTTTTTTTTTTCAACCGTGCATTTAGATCAACTAAGTGTGGGCTTTTTCGGTTAACTCTTGAAACCGCCATAAGGGATGGTGGTGTACACTCCCTAACTTCACTTAGGCTAGAGCAGCATACCACATGGAACCGACTCAACACGAAGGTCCATCCCAGATTTACAAGAGGCCACAAGTTTCCACCGAAAACAGACTATTCAACTCCTTAGGACTAAATTCTCCTAGCACAATAAAGGAACAAAAGGTATGCCCTCGTCTACTTTCCACTTTTCCCTGAATACCCGGGACATCCATTCGTGAAACAGGTGCGCAAGATACTAAGAATTAAGGTTTTCCTACTACGGCGCTTCCTATTCTTAGAGACTCTTTCACTGAACTCTCTTCGGTTTCAAGCTTCATCAATTGCCCTTATTCTCAAAATTTTTAATTTTTCTGATTTTTCAGCTTTTCTACTTTTTTTCAATTTTTCAATTTTTTCTTAACTCTATATGCATTGGTCAACTCTACTAATCACATAACATTGGGTAGGGAGACTCAATAATATAAAAGTGCAAACAATGCAGAAATACGCAATCTAACACAAAACGTCAATATATTTAAAACACACTACACTAACCACACTACTCACAATACTAATGCAATCTACATGTAACAAGGCTATGCAAAACACACATGGCTAGCAAAAGTATACACGAACCCCCCCCCCCACACTTAAGCGTTTCGTTGTCCTCAACGAATTTAGAGATATAATAAGATGACTCATCGCTTAAATGTGTAGGCGGTGGATCTCCACAATTACCGCTCAAATTAGACGTCGAGAGAGGAAGAGATACCTGAGGTGCCCGGAACTACATGGGAACCATGCTTGCAAAACTGCAACAATAAGGGGTCTTGTGGACCGTAAACAGTTTTCCGCTGATGAAAATCATCTGAGCAATCCCCAAGCTACATCAAGCTACAATGTAACTCCCCTAAGGTCGTGTGTGCCTCGCACACCGGGGTAGATTGCTCCATCCTGCAAAAATGCACGAAAAATCCCCAAATCCCTCAAGAGTCCCCATGTGGGTCAAATGTGCCATGGCACACTGGGGTAGATTCTTCGCTAACATTACCTGCAAAACTAGAAAACTCATCAGCCCCTCTCTCTCACCTCTCAAAATCAAGTATGGAGAACTAAAAAAAAAAGAAAACAAATAGCATCCTACTCTAAATTGGGTTGCCTCCCAAGAACCGCTTGTAATTTAAGGTCGACAGCCCGACCCGGGTACCTCAACCGTCTAGGATAGTGGAGGATGCTTTATCCCTCCACTTCTTCTTCTTCCACCATCTCTTTTCCAGAACGTCAAGTGCACCCTTTTGCTGTGTGGATGGTGGCGAGTTATGAAAGCTAACCCATTTCATCTTGCAATTTTTCTTCTTAATCAACTTCCATGAAGTATTAATGGGATCAAATGCATCTTGCTCAATAAAGTCATCCCAGTAGTACCTCTTTGGTGCCATATGCTCTTCTAGTGACCCATGCAATTCACCCCCACACTTGTTGGTTTTAAACTCCTTGACTATGACATGTATATCATCATCAAAATGGCCCATAGAACAAGAATTTGAAAACTCAATAGCACTGAGCACAAGTGTTTCATCAGCTTCATCATCATCAGGACACCATAGGCTTCCAATGTCGGTGTCTTCCCATTCATGCCAAGGATGTGAGGGCGCCTGAGGTTTTGGCTCGCAATACGGCAGGTCCTCCCATCTTGGGCACACAGGTCCACCCTGGTCTAAATCAGAGTCTGAATCCTCATAAATGGCAGAGTCTACCAATGGTTCCTGGATACTGCAGTCTTCGCTCGGCTCATGTATCTCTTCTTCCACTTGTGGCAGTGATGATGAAGGTTCAGTTTTAGGCTCACTGTCATGTGGCAAGGGCTCTTCTTGTGGCTCTTGAATACTTGATTCCCCTGTCACTGACAGTTTCTCTACTCGTTCCTTTATCCTCTTCATCATCTCCCTCACGTATTCTATACCTATGGCTGAATCGTCTTGTGGAAATTGTTTAGCCACATATAAAAATTTGGAGAACACCTGGATGTCATCCATAATACTGCGTCGTTCTGCCATAATCGCTGGTGAGTCTTCCTGGTGCTGATGAAACTGTGGTGGATCAAAAATGCATGCGTCTTTATACTTGTGATCCTTCTTGCATTTATAGCGCCAAATCACTGAGCAGTCATCTGTGTGCCAAACTCTGCATCTAGCACAATAGTAGGGGTAATCCGAGATCCCCTCATAATCATCCTCACTCGACATGCTCATTATGTCTCTTGCTTCCTGTGTCCCTGCGAAAACAAACTCACAAGATACCCGTGAAGCACAGAGATAAAAAAAATAAAAATAAAACAAAACTGAAAGAAAAACTCTAAACTAACTCCTAACTAAATAATCTACCGCTATCCCCGGTAACGGCGCCAAAAACTTGACACGTTTTCTTACGTGTATACGCAAGTGCACGGTCGAAGTAATAAAGATGAGTATTAAGCTCAGGTTGTCGAACCCACAGGGACAGATAGTAGGTTTATTGTTAATTAGAGATTAAATCTAAAGAGTGTAATTGAAATAACAGTAAGAAAGTTGTTGATTTGAGAAGTTGTCACCCCCAATCAAGTGACTGTATTAAACTAACTAGAATACTATATTTTTTTGTATTTTTCGAATTAAACAAGGTTTGATTAAATAAGAAGAAAGACTAGGCGGTCTATGGATCACCTAGGGCAGTAGACAATTCTGGATATTGCTTTGAAACATGTAATATTAATTATGCTCTTGATCACGTTTAAATACTTACAATCTCCTCTCAGTCTCATGTAAGCCTATGCTAAGTTCAATAGTCGTCATCTGTCGATCCATAAACTACATCACCTAACAAGCACAAAGAATAATCCTACGTTTTGATCCAAATCCTAACATTTCACCTTTCGGTCCATCATGATACGGGGTTGCTAGCAATCCTAGATTCATAAGCTAATCAATCTTCACCTCTCAGTCCATCAATCTTTCACCAAGTAGTTACCCTAGTTCATGACGCTAAGGTAGCATAAAATTAAGAACAAGATTACTAGAAGAAGCAAATTCACTATTACTTTAAGCTAAGATACACGTTATGTATTGAAACATCTCATATGATCATTCATATCCTACCAAGCACGTGTCAATAGTGCAAGTTCAATAATCCATCAAACGAGATAAAATCAATCCATCACATGAATCCATAAGCATGAATCAAACAAACAAATCCGGGACGTGTCTAACAAAACCCTAGGCTCTCCATAGAGCCTAGCAAATAAAACTACTCAAACAATCTGAAAATATAAGCTAACAAGTTCATAGTGTTGAGAAACGATAGAAAAGATAGGAGGGATAGTCAAACTCGTGACGAAATTCGCGTTCCGGCGATTCCGGCGTCGTTCTCCATGCCCCTCGTGCTCCCTAGCCTCCCTCTATCGTTCCCCAGCAGCTTCCCTCTCTACTTCTTGTGCGCTGCTGTGCTGTTGTTTGATCGGTGATTGGGATGTCCAGGTTGAAGGCCGATGATTTCTTGGGTTTCAGGTGGGTTTCAGTGGTGATAAACGGTGGTGATTTCAGGGGGTTGTTGGCTATGGTATGGAGATAGGTGGCTGTGTTGGTTTGAATTGGAGAAGGGTTCTTGCGGCTGGATGGTTGATCAAGTCTGGTGATGTGTTTGGGTTCGGTGATTGTGAATTGGAGATGGTTAATGGTGAATCAGTGGTGTAAAGGGCTGGACATGGTGATTATGTGGAGTAAATGGAGAAGGAGGTTAGTTGATGTCAGGTTGTAGGTAAGTTAATGAAGGCTGTTATGGTGTTTGCAGGTTGTATCTGGTGGGTTTTAGGTGAAATCGGTGGTTGTTTAATTGAGGGAGAGATGTTGCAGGTCCTTAAGATTGTAACTTGCTATTTTGATGGTGATTGGAGGTTCTGTAGGTGTGTCCATGGCTGGGTTTGGTTATGGCATAGGATGTGGCAATGAAGGGTGTATGCACTGGTAATGGAGGAAGAAGTAGATAATGAGGTTAGGTCAGGTTGTATGGAGGTTAGTTTCGTAGTTTTAGGTGGCTGAATGTGTACTGGTTGTGGCAGTGGGTGTTTTTGGAGGTAGTTCTCATGGAGTTTGGAGGTTAGGAGGGCACGTGCAGGTGGTTAATTAGTTGTTGTTAAAGTCAGGTTATTTATGGTGTAAATGGGGTAATGGAGGTGGTTTAATTAGGGATTAGGTAGTGGCTATGGTGATTTGGCTGGGTGTGTACAGAGAATTGGAGTTGGGTTTAGGTGTTAGGTTTATTAGTTAATGGTTGGGTTGTAGGGTGAATTTAGGCTCTCATTTGCAGGCTGAAACTGAGGCCGCTTCGTTCGTCCTCGTCTCTGCTTAATCACCCAAGCATTGTTTCCTGTCAAAACAACACGAAAGCAACCCGTGCGATCAAACATGACAAATAAGCGTAAAACAAGCGAGAAACGCCCGGGTTAACAATTAATCGCTCCAAAGCTGAACTTCACAATTCCTCAATATTCACAGTGTAAAACTCATATATTTTACCCGGAAATCACGCAAAATAATAGAAATAATATGTAAGATTTTAACTCTAATTCCGAGTTATCAAATCCCCCCACACTACTCTTTTGCGCGTCCCGAGCAAAATCTTAAATTAAACTCCCACACTATGATTTTCAATCCACCGTTTTGCATACAACTTTACTAGCCACGTGACACAAACAACTCACACACACACGACTATGCAAACTGCATGCTCTATACAATGCAACACTACTATTTCACAATGCAAATATCGAAACAACACATTTTTTTTTTTTCTTTTTCTTTGGATATTGGGCAATCTCGCTATCACTAACAAAAATCATCAAGTTCTCACAAGTCTCTTTCGAAATTTCACAACCAATAGCAATAGATTGAGATAAGATGATCCTACGCACAAGTTCACAAAGGGGTCCCCAAACATCCACCAAATTCAATCCAAGATCAGGGCACGTCCTTTAGCTCAGAGGGTCTAGGCATCCTTAATACTAAGATAGTCTTCCGTCGCCAAGTCATTTGAGGTTTTCAGACCCTCTTAGCCATTATTGCATTGAATGCAAATTGTCCCATTGATGGGAGACACAACTCCGTGTAATACGGCTTGGCTTTAATTTTCCCTAGTTGCTCTAATTGGATTGAATCCAAATTCCCCGCGCGAACGGAGGCATATTAGGTTGTTCACCGTATCTAATCCAAGAGAAGATGTTGATTTTTTTTTTTTTTCATTCTCTTTTTTTTTTTTTTTTTTCAACCGTGCATTTAGAGCAACTAAGTGTGGGCTTTTTCGGTTAACTCTTGAAACCGCCATAAGGGATGGTGGTGTACACTCCCTAACTTCACTTAGGCTAGAGCAGCATACCACATGGAACCGACTCAACACGAAGGTCCATCCCAGATTTACAAGAGGCCACAAGTTTCCACCGAAAACAGACTATTCAACTCCTTAGGACTAAATTCTCCTAGCACAATAAAGGAACAAAAGGTATGCCCTCGTCTACTTTCCACTTTTCCCTGAATACCCGGGACATCCATTCGTGAAACAGGTGCGCAAGATACTAAGAATTAAGGTTTTCCTACTACGGCGCTTCCTATTCTTAGAGACTCTTTCACTGAACTCTCTTCGGTTTCAAGCTTCATCAATTGCCCTTATTCTCAAAATTTTTAATTTTTCTGATTTTTCAGCTTTTCTACTTTTTTTCAATTTTTCAATTTTTTCTTAACTCTATATGCATTGGTCAACTCTACTAATCACATAACATTGGGTAGGGAGACTCAATAATATAAAAGTGCAAACAATGCAGAAATACGCAATCTAACACAAAACGTCAATATATTTAAAACACACTACACTAACCACACTACTCACAATACTAATGCAATCTACATGTAACAAGGCTATGCAAAACACACATGGCTAGCAAAAGTATACACGAACCCCCCCCCCCCCCACACTTAAGCGTTTCGTTGTCCTCAACGAATTTAGAGATATAATAAGATGACTCATCGCTTAAATGTGTAGGCGGTGGATCTCCACAATTACCGCTCAAATTAGACGTCGAGAGAGGAAGAGATACCTGAGGTGCCCGGAACTACATGGGAACCATGCTTGCAAAACTGCAACAATAACGGGTCTTGTGGACCGTAAACAGTTTTCCGCTGATGAAAATCATCTGAGCAATCCCCAAGCTACATCAAGCTACAATGTAACTCCCCTAAGGTCGTGTGTGCCTCGCACACCGGGGTAGATTGCTCCATCCTGCAAAAATGCACGAAAAATCCCCAAATCCCTCAAGAGTCCCCATGTGGGTCAAATGTGCCATGGCACACTGGGGTAGATTCTTCGCTAACATTACCTGCAAAACTAGAAAACTCATCAGCCCCTCTCTCTCACCTCTCAAAATCAAGTATGGAGAACTAAAAAAAAAAGAAAACAAATAGCATCCTACTCTAAATTGGGTTGCCTCCCAAGAAGCGCTTGTAATTTAAGGTCGACAGCCCGACCCGGGTACCTCAACCGTCTAGGATAGTGGAGGATGCTTTATCCCTCCACTTCTTCTTCTTCCACCATCTCTTTTCCAGAACGTCAAGTGCACCCTTTTGCTGTGTGGATGGTGGCGAGTTATGAAAGCTAACCCATTTCATCTTGCAATTTTTCTTCTTAATCAACTTCCATGAAGTATTAATGGGATCAAATGCATCTTTCTCAATAAAGTCATCCCAGTAGTACCTCTTTGGTGCCATATGCTCTTCTAGTGACCCATGCAATTCACCCCCACACTTGTTGGTTTTAAACTCCTTGACTATGACATGTATATCATCATCAAAATGGCCCATAGAACAAGAATTTGAAAACTCAATAGCACTGAGCACAAGTGTTTCATCAGCTTCATCATCATCAGGACACCATAGGCTTCCAATGTCGGTGTCTTCCCATTCATGCCAAGGATGTGAGGGCGCCTGAGGTTTTGGCTCGCAATACGGCAGGTCCTCCCATCTTGGGCACACAGGTCCACCCTGGTCTAAATCAGAGTCTGAATCCTCATAAATGGCAGAGTCTACCAATGGTTCCTGGATACTGCAGTCTTCGCTCGGCTCATGTATCTCTTCTTCCACTTGTGGCAGTGATGATGAAGGTTCAGTTTTAGGCTCACTGTCATGTGGCAAGGGCTCTTCTTGTGGCTCTTGAATACTTGATTCCCCTGTCACTGACAGTTTCTCTACTCGTTCCTTTATCCTCTTCATCATCTCCCTCACGTATTCTATACCTATGGCTGAATCGTCTTGTGGAAATTGTTTAGCCACATATAAAAATTTGGAGAACACCTGGATGTCATCCATAATACTGCGTCGTTCTGCCATAATCGCTGGTGAGTCTTCCTGGTGCTGATGAAACTGTGGTGGATCAAAAATGCATGCGTCTTTATACTTGTGATCCTTCTTGCATTTATAGCGCCAAATCACTGAGCAGTCATCTGTGTGCCAAACTCTGCATCTAGCACAATAGTAGGGGTAATCCGAGATCCCCTCATAATCATCCTCACTCGACATGCTCATTATGTCTCTTGCTTCCTGTGTCCCTGCGAAAACAAACTCACAAGATACCCGTGAAGCACAGAGATAAAAAAATAAAAATAAAACAAAACTGAAAGAAAAACTCTAAACTAACTCCTAACTAAATAATCTACCGCTATCCCCGGTAACGGCGCCAAAAACTTGACACGTTTTCTTACGTGTATACGCAAGTGCACGGTCGAAGTAATAAAGATGAGTATTAAGCTCAGGTTGTCGAACCCACAGGGACAGATAGTAGGTTTATTGTTAATTAGAGATTAAATCTAAAGAGTGTAATTGAAATAACAGTAAGAAAGTTGTTGATTTGAGAAGTTGTCACCCCCAATCAAGTGACTGTATTAAACTAACTAGAATACTATATTTTTTTGTATTTTTCGAATTAAACAAGGTTTGATTAAATAAGAAGAAAGACTAGGCGGTCTATGGATCACCTAGGGCAGTAGACAATTCCGGATATTGCTTTGAAACATGTAATATTAAATATGCTCTTGATCACGTTTAAATACTTACAATCTCCTCTCAGTCTCATGTAAGCCTATGCTAAGTTCAATAGTCGTCATCTGTCGATCCATAAACTACATCACCTAACAAGCACAAAGAATAATCCTACGTTTTGATCCAAATCCTAACATTTCACCTTTCGGTCCATCATGATACGGGGTTGCTAGCAATCCTAGATTCATAAGCTAATCAATCTTCACCTCTCAGTCCATCAATCTTTCACCAAGTAGTTACCCTAGTTCATGACGCTAAGGTAGCATAAAATTAAGAACAAGATTACTAGAAGAAGCAAATTCACTATTACTTTAAGCTAAGATACACGTTATGTATTGAAACATCTCATATGATCATTCATATCCTACCAAGCACGTGTCAATAGTGCAAGTTCAATAATCCATCAAACGAGATAAAATCAATCCATCACATGAATCCATAAGCATGAATCAAACAAACAAATACGGGACGTGTCTAACAAAACCCTAGGCTCTCCATAGAGCCTAGCAAATAAAACTACTCAAACAATCTGAAAATATAAGCTAACAAGTTCATAGTGTTGAGAAACGATAGAAAAGATAGGAGGGATAGTCAAACTCGTGACGAAATTCGCGTTCCGGCGATTCCGGCGTCGTTCTCCATGCCCCTCGTGCTCCCTAGCCTCCCTCTATCGTTCCCCAGCAGCTTCCCTCTCTACTTCTTGTGCGCTGCTGTGCTGTTGTTTGATCGGTGATTGGGATGTCCAGGTTGAAGGCCGATGATTTCTTGGGTTTCAGGTGGGTTTCAGTGGTGATAAACGGTGGTGATTTCAGGGGGTTGTTGGCTATGGTATGGAGATAGGTGGCTGTGTTGGTTTGAATTGGAGAAGGGTTCTTGCGGCTGGATGGTTGATCAAGTCTGGTGATGTGTTTGGGTTCAGTGATTGTGAATTGGAGATGGTTAATGGTGAATCAGTGGTGTAAAGGGCAGGACATGGTGATTATGTGGAGTAAATGGAGAAGGAGGTTAGTTGATGTCAGGTTGTAGGTAAGTTAATGAAGGCTGTTATGGTGTTTGCAGGTTGTATCTGGTGGGTTTTAGGTGAAATCGGTGGTTGTTTAATTGAGGGAGAGATGTTGCAGGTCCTTAAGATTGTAACTTGCTGTTTTGATGGTGATTGGAGGTTCTGTAGGTGTGTCCATGGCTGGGTTTGGTTATGGCATAGGATGTGGCAATGAAGGGTGTATGCACTGGTAATGGAGGAAGAAGTAGATAATGAGGTTAGGTCAGGTTGTATGGAGGTTAGTTTCGTGGTTTTAGGTGGCTGAATGTGTACTGGTTGTGGCAGTGGGTGTTTTTGGAGGTAGTTCTCATGGAGTTTGGAGGTTAGGAGGGCACGTGCAGGTGGTTAATTAGTTGTTGTTAAAGTCAGGTTATTTATGGTGTAAATGGGGTAATGGAGGTGGTTTAATTAGGGATTAGGTAGTGGCTATGGTGATTTGGCTGGGTGTGTACAGAGAATTGGAGTTGGGTTTAGGTGTTAGGTTTATTAGTTAATGGTTGGGTTGTAGGGTGAATTTAGGCTCTCATTTGCAGGCTGAAACTGAGGCCGCTTCGTTCGTCCTCGTCTCTGCTTAATCACCCAAGCATTGTTTCCTGTCAAAACAACACGAAAACAACCCGTGCGATCAAACATGACAAATAAGCGTAAAACAAGCGAGAAACGCCCGGGTTAACAATTAATCGCTCCAAAGCTCAACTTCACAATTCCTCAATATTCACAGTGTAAAACTCATATATTTTACCCGGAAATCACGCAAAATAATAGAAATAATATGTAAGATTTTAACTCTAATTCAGAGTTATCATAAACCTGTCCTTCAGTGAAACTGGAGGGGGTGAAATTGTCTTTTTACCGTAAATAATAACGAGTAAAGATGTATAAATAGGTCCGATATTTCTGATAATTGGAAGTTTTGTCTCCAGGTCCTTGTGACTATTTAGGACTCCGTCTGAAAATTCATTCTTCGGGTGCTTTTCGATTTTCCAAAGTTCTGGATTAGTTTTTCACGGTGCTCGATCTTCCTCGCTTTAGGCTGCTCAATCGCTGCCATAAAAAATGTCTTCCTCTTCATCGCCGTCAACGTCCTCGGCCTAGAAGATGGTAGTCCTAAAAAGCTCCGACAACGAGGAATTAACAGAACAAGAGAAGGTGGTGATCCAATCTATAACAATCCGAAACATGGTCAAACAAGTTTTACTTTTTTTGTATTTTAACTTTTGTGGAAAAAAATAAAAACGCGCATAGGGAGGTTCGAACCTTTGCCATTTTAGTTTTGAACCAAGAATTTTACCAACTAGGCTAGACGCGAGTTTGTGAAAAATTGGGGCACTTTTATAATCTTACTAGGGCACTATTGATTTTTTTTTTTTTTTTTTTTTTTTTTTTTTTTTTTTTACAAATTAGGGGATATCTAGTGTTTTTGAAATTTTTTGCCCCCCGCCCCCACCCTTGCATGACATGAGGGTCGAAGTCGTATAAATTATTTTCAGTGACAGATCACACTTCTAGACTAGAGGCGTCACAATCTGAAAGTGTAAATTAATTGAAGTTCGGCACATCAAAACTAAAGGGGGTGAACCTGTCCTTCAGTGAAACTGGAGGGGGTGGAATTTTTTTTTACCGTAAAGATTAACGAGTAAAGATGTATAAATAGGCTCGGTATTTCTGATAATTGAAAGTTTTGTCTCCAGGTCCTTGTGACTATTTAGGACGCCGTCTGAAAATTCATTCTTCGAGTGCTTTTCGATTTTCCAAAGTTCTGGATTAGAGAGAGAAAATTCATTCTTCGGGTGCTTCAATCACTTATTCCTTACTAGTTACGAGCACATGCGTTGCACGTGATATTTTATTTGTGAACTTAAATGGTGTTAGATATACAAGAATAGAAATAAAATGTGTGTTAATCCAATTATTCGTAAAATTGATTTTCTAAAGACTTATATGCCCTCAACAATACAAATAGGTTTGGAAAACGTTTCCGATGATAGATGATTCATTCTCCGCTTGAGTCGGATGACGTGTTCCGCTTAGGCCTTGCTAAGCGGCCAATGTATGGTACAATCTCAAAAATGGTCACAAAATTCTTCGAAGAAGATAGCATATATTGAAAAAAGATGATTGAGAGAGAGAGAGAGAAATGGCAAGATATGGTGAAAATTTTGGGTACTCAAGACTTCCTTTTATGATGGTGAATGCAACCATTCGAAATGCACAAACTACATAGTCACAACTATTTGGGTATGATGAAAATACGCGACCAAAAAGCCACGTCCTAAATAGTCACATGGACCTGGAGAACGTCCCCGAGGATAATTTTTTTGTTCCGTTTAAGCCAGATGATTCAAGTCTGCCTAGGCCTGGTTAAGCCGCCAATATATGGTGTAGTCTTGAAAATGATCTCCAAATTCTCTAAAAAGACAATACATGTTGAAATAAAATGAGGGAGAGAGAGAGTTGGCAAGTTTGAGTGAAAATATTAGGGACTAATGACTCCCTTTTATTATAGTGAAGGTACTCTTATTCGAAAAGACACAAACTGAATAGTCACAACTATTCAGGAATGATGAAGATGCACGTCCGAAAATGTATGAGCTGAATAGGCATGAATATTTAGATTTAAACTCATCCAAAATTTAATTTTAGATTAATATTCTAATTTGAATAGACACGCCTCTTCAGATTTGTATATTCATAAAAAAAACACATGGAAAACAAAATTTAATTTTCCTTTCTTTTCTTTCTTTAAAATTTTCTTGGTAATCATTTATTCGCATATCTTATTTGACAAATGAACATAGCCTATGAATCTTTTTCTCTCTAATTAAACAAACTACTATAAATAGACACAATCATGCAGGCCAGAGTAGATTCCAGTAATATTTCCCGCTTCTTTTGTGTTTAGTTCCACAAAAGTTCCATTGGCATGAGCCTCAAGTAGCTTGTTTATATTCTTTCTCCAAGACTCCCTATATAACATGATCATAGTCATTCACATCTAACATTTGCATTCTCTCTCTTTCTAGATGACTGTTTACAGATGTATAATTACAGAGATTAGTTCCTAGTTTGCATTTGCCTTGGCATGAGAAGGTTTACTGGCGAGAAAGTTTACTTTTCAAGTATCTATCTTTCGGTTACTGGGCTATGAGATATTTGAGCAAACTAACTAGTACAAACATGAAAAGGGAGCAATCTAACACTTGGAATCATACGTGAAATTGTTAAAATGGAGGAGGCCTATACAACGAGGAGAAGTATGTGGGATGGGGGGTCCGAGCCTTTGATATGGCGATTCCTGAAGACCGTAGAACCGCCTTATGACCTAAATCCTAGCTCCCTCTCTTCCACCCCGAGTACTACTACATTTCCTTAAATCCCAACTAACAAAAGTATACAACATACGACAAGCACCAACTTCTTTTATGTGTCAGTTTTGAAAGAGCGCATCCGAGTACTTCGTCCCCTAGTTATTAAAAATAGATATAATGACAGTTTGTTGATTTGTGGGATGAGAAACCACAATCATAAAAGGTAATAGAATGCATTGTCCTCAGCTCTTATAAATAGTTGTTGCGATACTTTGATTTAATCTCAATCATTTGTTATTGAATACAATTGGGTAGTGGTTGTCTACCCAGTTAACACAACTCTAAAGCTAGGAAGTAAAAGTTCTCGAACTTAAGGACTAGGAACTTAAGGACTAGGAACCAACCCATTGTGAGAGGTAATAAACATTACAGAGGAAGTAAACTATTTTAGTCAACTTAGCATCTTTATATCTTGCTCCTCACTTCATGAAATTGTGTGAGGTTTACTCCTGCTTAATCTTCACACTTCATACTACAACTTCCATATATATATTACTCCCCGTAAATCAATCATTAGGTCACCCGAATATTGAATTATATATGGATGCAATTTGTGGTTTTGTTGGCTGCTATGAAAAATTTTCCGAGTACCAGAACTTGGTTGTAACAACCCATTTTCAAATGATCTTAGTCTCATGTATACTTGATGAATTGAACTTCTTCTTTCTCATGTGTATAGCTGAGTTAGAGAACTTAAATTTCATGTATTGAGTGTCCCAAAACCATCTTTCAATCTCCTTCAAATTGGCTTGCAAAGTGCAGCACCAAGAGTGGTGCTGCACTTTTGGTGTTTTCAAATGATCATATCTTCTTGAATATGTAGTGAAACTGTGATATGCTTTCTCCTGCTGAAAGTTGATATTGAATAATTCAAATCATGTTCTACGAGTTTTCTTCAAATTCTAAATACATTTCTCAGAAATTGTGCTCAAAGAAACTGTCATGAACTTGTAAAATCATTCTTGTATTGGAATGATGTGATCAAACACCGAACTTCTGTCAGTCATAATTCCTTCGTGACTTAGTGAAATCTTTGTATGCTTTCTTCTGGTGAAATCTAGTGCCAAATACTTCAAATTATTCATTTTGGGAATTTTCCCAATTCCCAACCATTTTCCTGAAATGAAGTCCAAAGTCAGTTCCTTGAATTTTGAAGTCACTCGAAGTTTCTAAGTGTTGGATCGATGATTTTCATCCAACTTTGAATGACCACACCTCTTTGTTTCTTCGAGTTTCTGAGAGTTTAAATATTTTATGGAAACCTTGAACTTCATTCTTCCAAACCTTGTTTTTAGATTCTCAAATTTTCTCCTAATTGTCCACAAATTGGCTGCAAAGTTGACCCTGTGAACTAGTTTCACATCTATCCTTAACTGTAACACTCCGATTTCCAAAGGAACCGGAGACCTGGAGGTGCCTTCCGTACATGAGATTTTACCCTTTCATACAAGGAGTGGTAACAACAACAAGTGAAAAATAAACATCAAACTGCTTCCTCTGAATCGCCTTTCTCTACACTTTGACTTTTTGATTCGTATCTGGGTCATTTTGACCGGGTGATTTGGATCGCAAAACAATACGATTTTTTGATAATTTTTTTACCGTGTTATAGAACAACTTTTACTCTACAATGCCATGAAAAAATTATCAAAAAATTAGATCGTTTTGCTATCCAAATCACTGGGTCAAGGTGACCTGTGAATAGTGACAAAAGACAAAACTTAGAGAAAGAGGCGTTACGGAGGAAGTACTAATTAATATTACAAAAGTTAACAATGTTCACGGATGAGTCCAAACTGGACAACAAGCTTAACAAAAGATATATTAGAACAGCAACTGGCTCTCCAGAGTAGTTACTGACTTTACTACTTTTTTGCATGAAAGAGATATCATGATTCATGCAGGTTACCCGAAGCAACCCGTCATATACCTACGGGGGGATTAAAATAACACAAGACCGCAGTTTTGAGAGTGTCAGTAAAAATTGATTGATTAAACAACTTAGCATGTAAAACAGAATGACTAAGACATGTTACAGGGTTTTATGTTTAAAAGAGTTCCATTTCACAAGTATGAGCAAAATCAGTTTCTAGTAAGATATCTGATTTCACAAGTAGACATTTCGATTACCAAGATATTCATAATTTTCCAAATGTGGAATGTCGTTGAAATAAAGATCTTTCACAATAGCGTGTCAATCAGAACGTATTAAATATCCAATTTTCAAAGACCAAAAGCGCCTTATTATTATATTTTGCAATATCGAGAGATCAAAATCAATATATCTAGCCGACTAGGCATTGAATCGTGCCAATGAAGGGCATCTATGACCAACGAAGGCCCTCTTTGACCAACAAAGGGCCTCCATGACCAACAAAGGGCCTCCAAATCCATACTAGACCCTAAGTTTTGCAACACCCGCTTAAGAAGGATAAGGCCAGCCGGATGAGTAATAGATGTGACTCTAGCCAACAACGATTGTTACGTTACAATAGTGCCTAAGTGAAAGTAGTAGTTTAAGAACATGGACACTAAACTCTTTCCTCCGAATCAATGTAAGAAATTGTGTTGTTAACAATATTCTTCATCAATAGAAGAAAATGAAGGATAAATATATGTTATTAGTTTCACAATATAATTTAGAAGGGTAAAAGACAAAAACCACCCCTCGTGTTTGGGTTATATACAAAAATAACCCTACTGTACGAGGATATAAAGAAACCACCCCTGTCAATGGACGGACGTTAGACAATTACCACCCTTATGTTAATGTCAGTTACTAGGGGGTGCAATATGACCTTTTATGACAATTTTTCCCTTGATTGTGTTTTTTTGCTTATTATTTTTATTGTTTTTGGTGTTCTTGGTGTTCTTGGCCACCACCACCACCACCTTTCCTAACACCTGCACTCACAACCTGGACTCATAACACACTACCACCACCTGCATAACTACCTGGCACCATCACAAACCAACCTAAAATCTTTTTCCAACTTACCTTCAAACCCAGACCCAACCTAAACAACCACCAAGATTACAACCAATTCCATACAACCCAACACAACAACTCCCAATTCTTCCAACAACCCAATACACCGCTACCACCATTAATCTCATGCAAACCAAATCTAGTTCCTCAATTTCTGAACCACCTAACCAATCTCCTTCACCACAACATTCCACAAATCATAGCTTAAACCCAGACCTCACCCATAACAGGTCGCAAGAGAGACCCAACACCACTAAATTTATAAACACTCATATAGTGTGGAAAGATTCAGAGCCAGAGCTCAAATCAGTGAATTGGAATTGAGTGATTTGGTTGCACTCCCAATTCAAGTTATTTTCAATTGCAGATCAGTTCTGGAACTTCTTTATGCAACAACCCCCTTGCGCGGCTCGAGACAAGACCCGGAGGGCGATGCTTAATAGAAGCGGCGAAGATTAAAATAAATACAATCCAAAACTCATACTTATATTATTAAACAACTGCATAAAGTCTCTTACACACGTTGAATACCATTACACAATACTTACCTAACATTATTAGATAAACTAATGGTAACGTCCACCGTCTAGATGAGTCTCGCGCCCCTTATATTTTATATTCCCTTCTCCTAGACCTGCGGTGGGAAGAAAAATAACAAGAACCGCAGTTTTGAAAGTCATCAAGAAATACTTAGTGAAATACACCTTAGCATGTAAAAACGGAAATGATGAGAAAAATAGCTGGGTTGCAATTTAATTAAAATAACAATAACAGAATATGAGTAAAAACAATATCATAGTTCGCAACAGAAATAATCATTTATGAATTTCCTAGTATCAAATCCATTTATCGAAGTTTCCAATCCGTTGTACATTTCCAAGCATAGGAGCAAAGAGGTCCAATTATTATCTCGCTGTAACCAGGGTCAACCAGTGACCACATCAGACATACTAGACCTTAAGTGTTGCAACACCCTCCTAAGAGCGTCAATCAAAGGAGTTCTATCAAGACGCTAGATCCTAGCCAATAAGGCGTAGAGTCGGGGCACGCAAAGTCCCGCATTTTAGGGATCAAAACCCAATGGATCTAAACCTTAGGGGCACACGAAATCCTGCATTTTAGGGACTTTGAGTCCGAGGGATCAAAACCTGATATAAGTAACATAACTTGTTAAGGTACAAGCGAATCTTTTCATTTTACGTTATTAATGGATTATTAATTATCACGTGAGAGTTTCCAAGAAAATCTTTTCGAGAAGTAAACAAATCTCAAGTAAAGCATGTGAGTCAGAAAACACATCTTGAGACAAGTTATAAAATCACATTTCGACGTGAATGAAGCTAGGCAAACAATGCTAAGCATAAAACTCATAAGTATCTTTTTAAGACATTAAAAAATCACACATCGACACGAAAGAAGATAGGCACGCTAGGCTAAACATGTAAACTTACCTGAAGTCGGCTCAGCAGCTAGTACGTAGGGAAGTCGATAAAGCCTATGTCCACCAAACCCGTCGTCTACAGTTTACAAATGGCTAGTCACAATAGTGTTATTGCTGAATAAAATGAATGCACGGCAGTTTATCTAGGTCGTAGGACTAGGTCCACTCTAACGGTCCCCATTATAACTTGTCTTTAGGTCATATACTTATATTTACAAATATATAAAAAGATGAAATAACTTGGTATTTAAATCAACACTTATATATATTTTTAAGTAAGATTAATTACTTGCAATAATAAGAAAACGACATTTGTTATATTCATAAAGAGTTACTTTAGCTAGAAAAACAAATATTTGTGTTGATAGGATTTAATAACTAGTTGAACTCATTTTAATAAAATCATGTGTCCTTTTATAAAATAAAGATTCAAATATACTAAGGTGACAACAAGTAGTATTATTTCCCAAATATTGTTATTTGCCTGTGAAAAAGATTTAAATATTGAGATGATACTTCACAAAATAATTTAGGTGTAAATAGTAAAGTTTTTAGGAATAAAAACAAGTCAATTGAAAACTTTTTTTTAGAAACTCAATTGAAAACTTTTAAATAAAGCATAATATATAAATTACCATGAAATAAAATCAGCGCCCCGGCAAAAAATTTGGAAAAAGACAACAAGTCCCCCCTAAAGTTCTGAAATCAACCATTTGACCCCCAACAAGAACACCCTTAATCTCTCCGATCCAATCATGGATTCATCCCATAAAAATGTGATTTTGGTTACTAAAAAAGAATTAAGAGGTGATTTAGGACTTTCCCACACCAAGAAACACAAGAAATGAAGCTGGTCGAGGTCGACGAAATAGTCGCCGGAGGTGGAGCTCGACGTGGCTGCTCCGCTGACTTCTGAGCTTGGATGAGCACCTCTGGATCTTGGTCGACCCTCCTAGGTGGTAGAGATACAGCTTATAAGATGTGGGTGGCGTTCGTTCGAGCTGGCCGAAGAGTTGGCCGGAAAATATGGAGGTCTGGTAGAGCTTGGAGCTGTGGGGTCGTGGCTTCAGATCCAGCCTCTTCCTCTTTTTATGAGGATGAAACAGAAGGGGGAATAGATAGAGAGAGAGTAACAGGTTCAGATAAGAGAGGAGAAAATGAGGTGGTGGTGGTGCGTCCATCGGGATTTCTTCCCCGACGGTGGCAGCGGCGGTGGATTTTTTCGGCTGTTGCTTGATGCCACTACTTTCGTATGGGATAGAGAGGTACTGAGGAAGAGAGACAACGGGAGAGAAGAGAGAAGATGAAGGTGATGAAGATGGAGGTTGGAGGTGGTCACGGTGGTGTTGGTGGTTGTCGTTTGGTGATGGCCGGTGATGATGAGGAAGGTGATCATTGTGATGAAGATGGTGGTGGGGATGTTTGTGAGAGGGAGAAGAGGTGTTGGGTTTAAATAGAGAGCTAGAGCATTGAAAGAGAGCGGTGGAAACGGTGGGGGTGGAGGTGATGTGGCCGTGAGGGAGAAAGAAGAAGAAGAATTCTTGATGGAGTGAAATTCAATTAAATTATTAATAATTGGAAATCATTGGGTGTGGTTGGGTGTGCTTGCCACTAGGGTGATTGAGTGTTGATCGCACACGCCGTCACGACTAAAATAGAAAAACACACACAATTTAACTACGAATGTTAACCCAACATTTTATAAAATCTCGTCTGAATTTATCAATTATACAAACATGACATTTTACTCAATTTTATTTTATCACAATTAAATTCGCATAACGCTTCCTAATCACCAATTTACCACTAGAAAGTTGACGGGGTATTACACTTTCTCCTCAAATTGATAGCCAACAAACCAGACGTGGTATTACACTGACTTGTTGAATAACTGTTAATTTCTTATTGATATTTGATTCATGCTAAAGCTACTTGCTTATTTGATATGTTGAATACTGACTTGTTGAATAACTGTTAATCTCTCTCTTTCCTATGAGCATGCTTAATTGCTATATAGAAATGATTATCATTGTCGTGTGATCCGTATCCGCGTTACCTTTCTTGGTTATGTTATTTTGTCAACGAGAGAGTAACGACGCTTTGAATTAGAAGACCATGAGGAAATTCTTTTCCTACCTATGAGCGCATTTTTTAAGATAATACTTTATTTTATTAATTTTGAGTTAATTTGACATGGTTGTTTCCAAAATTGAAATTTTTTGACAAAAAAAGTATTCTTAAAAAAATGATTTTGAAAAAAATGATTGGGTGCAGAGATACCAAATGTCAAGTGATATGGACCACTTTGTTTAGCAGTCCGCTGGCGTGACTCTTAGTACGACGGTACTATGAGTTGTACCCACTGTGTAGACTAAGTTGAAACATTTGAAACACAAGCGAGTTGTGATGGAGAGACACGTTGTGTGACGACACATAGTGTTCTTTCCCCCTCGTACGCGTGGATCATTTGAGGTGATTGGTTTATCTAATCTTATACTGGTAAGGCAATATTTTTCATGCGAATGAGCAAAGCAAAATGACAAGTTAGTTTCGATCGAAGTATTTTTCCTAAAAGTTTCGAGATTTGTTTAAATGCTATAAAATTTTCGAATTACTTTGTAAACGTGATAAGTTGTATGTTGGTCTAGACCTTTCAAAATTTAGTGCCGACCTTTTACTTTAGCTAATTGTATTTGAACCCCTACTATGATATGAGTGAGATGAGAAGTAACCAACCGAGAGCGTGTTTTCCATTAATACAAGTGTTGCATGTGCATTAGCATCGCATACAAGTCTCATGTGCATTAGTTGCATTCTCGTGAAGCATGTTCGTAGTTTCACTCAAAAGTTTTCTTAAGCTTCGGGGACGAAGCTTCATTTTAAGGTGGATATAATGTAATACCCCGTATTTAAATTAGGGGTTACTTGGTCATTTCAAAAAAAAAATATTTGAGAATCTCAAGAAATTTAATTTCAAACTTATTATTGACCTTTCTTAATTTTTACGTAAAAGTGTGTCATTTGACATCTATGATGATTTACACTTTTATTTTGGGGTTATTTTGTAGTTTTTTAGAACTTGAAAAATGTTATGAAACGTATTTTGTATACTTGGGAGGTACTCGTAGTTTTCTAAACGTGATTTATACAAAGTGTTTTATTTGAAATTATTTGGAGATTTTAAAATTTATGAAAATTATCTTTTCTAGTGTTACCTATTAATTGGAAATTATATTTTCACCCCTCAACTTTTAGTTTTCACAAAGAAACCTCTCTCTTATCAATTTTACATTTTTTACCCCAACTAGCATTTCATTTCTTGTTCATATGAATCTAACTCTTCCACCCTATATCTTTGGTCAACTCTAATAAAAATATTATTGCATATATCTATCACTTTCATATCGTTCAACTCCATTCATCAACTCATGTAATTGATATTTTCACCCCTTAATTTTGGCCATTTCTATTTCGACCCTAACCAATTTGTTGGGAGACTTTTATTTCTTTCAAGCTCATCTTCCTCTCCCATGAAAGCCAAACCCAAATTAAACAACTACTACCTATCACCTTGTATGTATACCCCATTATAGGATTATTCAATTCATCCTCACATCATTCAATCATTCTCATTTTTCTTCATCCTTTTTCTCTTCAAGAACACCCATACATGCTTTCTTTTCTCTGTCCCAACTTCATCCCTTTTTGGGTGTTGACCTCACAAAAACACCATCAAAAGTTCTGTTTCTAGTCTCCCAAGCATAAAAACTTGATTCCAAGCTTGGTATATGAAACACCCCCAAAAATTTATGGGTGCCCTCCGCCCGTAGTGATGAGCTACATTGGGAACGGAGCAGGATCTCCGGTTCACAGTTAGTACGACCCACGATAATCCAAAACAAACTTTATTATAAATTAAAATATAACTAGTACACAATGTTTTCAAATTAATAATATTACAATTATTCGGTAACATGAAATTACTAAGTGATGTTCTAAGCAGCATGTGTTCCTAGCCAGAAGTTCTCGTGATACGTCCCCCACTTCTATTGATAACCTGCGGGTTTTCAAATAGCACAAGCCGACCGCAGTAAAATTTATGTCAGAGAAACTGAGTAAGTACATACTACAATAAGTAAACAGGAGTTTTGGCACAAAAATAAAGTAACCCACATGATTATGAGAAGTATCCCGCAATATTAGTTTGGCTGGGGCAACATAAGGCCTCCAGCAGGTACGATGTATTCAGAGAGGTCACGATGCAACAATATAAAAATAAGGGTACGTCTTCGGAAACACAGCCCCAATTCACCATGAGCGTTCAGGGAAACCCGTCGCAACCCCGCTCAAACCACATAGCTAAAAGACCTTAAGTGTCGACACCCCTATACAGTTGTGACCCACACATGCATAGGTGGTACTCTATAGCTTTCACAATAAACAACCCTGGAACCTCAACACCTCGGTGCATATTGATAAACCACAGGGGCCGGGTATGTAATCTCATAAGGATTAGCACCCGAGGAGGTTCGACTCACATGCGCCTCCGGCCATAGCCTCCACACACATCCTCTGTACATTGCCCTAATACCATTATAATTCATTATTATTCATAATAAGAATTGTTATTTTAAACCTCGTGTATACCAAATGAGTTTGTAAAAAAAATGCTTCAAAGACAATTTTATAACCAGTATCACAAGATATAGAGAAATTAAAAGACTCACGCCAAAATCATATTTTGATACTTCAAGGTATTGTACATATGAACTTACCGAAATAAATAGGGCGGCGCACACCAACAAGAGGAACGTCCTAGCAATCGTACTACGGGTCCTCCAGAACTAACCGCCTACAAACTCGGAATTGAAATGGCGAAAATAACAAAGACGGTGGCGGCAATGGAGAGAACGTTGTCGCGGCTAATGCCTTTGGTGGTGGTTTTCGCTTGACAGAGACTCCGAAGCAACGAAGTGAGGCGCGACGCCGATGGTGCCAAGTTAGCCTCAGGTCGGTTTGGTCCCATCGGCCTCCTTGGGAAACGGCAACGGCTACCGGTTGGTGATGGAGAACAAGAGAGAGCTAGTAAGAATCTATGAAGTTGAGTGAGGAAGAATGGAGGGATGTGAGGGTTCATATGGGTGTCATATGGGGGAGTTATAGCTGGTGGATTTATGGGGTGTAATGGGCGAGTGTTTAATGGGGGAGTTATGGGTGGAGGTTTAATGGAGACATTCATTGGAGAAGAGGGGGTTATGGATGGAGAAATAAATAAAGCCATTCATGGGAGAAAAGGGGTTACAAGTAGGATTGTTTTCAGTTGGGTGTTTTGGGAGTACCAAAGTGCATGGTGACAAAGAGGTATGTGATTATGTGATTTAGGAGCACCTAATAGATTATAGGATTTAGAATTCAAGGAGTAAAATAAATACCAGGGTTAATATTTAGAATAAAAAAAATAGTTAACTAGTAAGCTTAGAGAAATAAATTAGCATATGAATTATTTCCAATTAAAATAGACGATGAATGATAACGACAATAGTAATAGAAAAACAAATTTAAAACAAGTACAAACGGAGATTAAATTAAATGAAATTTAGGAAATTCTATTGAAATAAAAATAGAGAAAGAATGGTAGTTTGGATTATATTTAAAATAAAATAGCACTTGGTTAAGTAGTTAATAAAATAAAAAATTGTTCACCACCGCTTTAACAAATTGTAATTACCAATATAATCTGGATAATTTATATAATTATCAAAATAAGTGGACCGAAAATTCGGGGTATTACATTACCTCCCCCTTAAAATCAAGCTTCGTCCCCGAAGCTTAAAACAATATCTCTCGAAGCAAAACAACATGACGGGATGGGAATTCAATGCGATCCAGGAACAGGGAACTAATGGCTACATAAAGAATGTGGACAACATACGGGTTGTTGACAGCGCAAACACTTGGTATGAGGTCATTTGGTAGTGAAGCAAGAAAAGATTCAAGAAATTTATAAATTTCACGGGAATGGCTCATCGGTTCGACGGAAGGTCAAATAAAATAAAGTAAACAACCAGATAGCAAGTAGAGCATATATGTAGTAACATAATCACAATAACTAGGCATGAAATGAGATAAATATACCACATAACAAAACTATTTATCACTCAACAGCAACTTCCACATCAGTATAGTAAGACAAATAAGAGACAACAAAACAAGGAATATGCTACCCCACGACCCCCGGCTTAATCAATTTTATTACTGATTTTAATTTTCCTATGACAAATTTAAGTTCAAAACACGTTTCACTTTTTTTATCTTTGTTTACTGGAGAAATCGGAAGGTCGCACTAACTTAGAACCGTCGGCTCTGATACCAACTGAAACACCCCCAAAAATTTATGGGTGCCCTCCGCCCGTAGTGATGAGCTACATTGGGAACGGAGCAGGATCTCCGGTTCACAGTTAGTACGACCCACGATAATCCAAAACAAACTTTATTATAAATTAAAATATAACTAGTACACAATGTTTTCAAATTAATAATATTACAATTATTCTGTAACATGAAATTACTAAGTGATGTTCTAAGCAGCATGTGTTCCTAGCCAGAAGTTCTCGTGATACGTCCCCCACTTCTATTGATAACCTGCGGGTTTTCAAATAGCACAAGCCGACCGGAGTAAAATTTATGTCAGAGAAACTGAGTAAGTACATACTACAATAAGTAAACAGGAGTTTTGGCACAAAAATAAAGTAACCCACATGATTATGAGAAGTATCCCGCAATATTAGTTTGGCTGGGGCAACATAAGGCCTCCAGCAGGTACGATGTATTCAGAGAGGTCACGATGCAACAATATAAAAATAAGGGTACGTCTTCGGAAACACAGCCCCAATTCACCATGAGCGTTCAGGGAAACCCGTCGCAACCCCGCTCAAACCACATAGCTAAAAGACCTTAAGTGTCGACACCCCTATACAGTTGTGACCCACACATGCATAGGTGGTACTCTATAGCTTTCACAATAAACAACCCTGGAACCTCAACACCTCGGTGCATATTGATAAACCACAGGGGCCGGGTATGTAATCTCATAAGGATTAGCACCCGAGGAGGTTCGACTCACATGCGCCTCCGGCCATAGCCTCCACACACATCCTCTGTACATTGCCCTAATACCATTATAATTCATTATTATTCATAATAAGAATTGTTATTTTAAACCTCGTGTATACCAAATGAGTTTGTAAAAAAAATGCTTCAAAGACAATTTTATAACCAGTATCACAAGATATAGAGAAATTAAAAGACTCACGCCAAAATCATATTTTGATACTTCAAGGTATTGTACATATGAACTTACCGAAATAAATAGGGCGGCGCACACCAACAAGAGGAACGTCCTAGCAATCGTACTACGGGTCCTCCAGAACTAACCGCCTACAAACTCGGAATTGAAATGGCGAAAATAACAAAGACGGTGGCGGCAATGGAGAGAACGTTGTCGCGGCTAATGCCTTTGGTGGTGGTTTTCGCTTGACAGAGACTCCGAAGCAACGAAGTGAGGCGCGACGCCGATGGTGCCAAGTTAGCCTCAGGTCGGTTTGGTCCCATCGGCCTCCTTGGGAAACGGCAACGGCTACCGGTTGGTGATGGAGAACAAGAGAGAGCTAGTAAGAATCTATGAAGTTGAGTGAGGAAGAATGGAGGGATGTGAGGGTTCATATGGGTGTCGTATGGGGGAGTTATAGCTGGTGGATTTATGGGGTGTAATGGGCGAGTGTTTAATGGGGGAGTTATGGGTGGAGGTTTAATGGAGACATTCATTGGAGAAGAGGGGGTTATGGATGGAGAAATAAATAAAGCCATTCATGGGAGAAAAGGGGTTACAAGTAGGATTGTTTTCAGTTGGGTGTTTTGGGAGTACCAAAGTGCATGGTGACAAAGAGGTATGTGATTATGTGATTTAGGAGCACCTAATAGATTATAGGATTTAGAATTCAAGGAGTAAAATAAATACCAGGGTTAATATTTAGAATAAAAAAAATAGTTAACTAGTAAGCTTAGAGAAATAAATTAGCATATGAATTATTTCCAATTAAAATAGACGATGAATGATAACGACAATAGTAATAGAAAAACAAATTTAAAACAAGTACAAACGGAGATTAAATTAAATGAAATTTAGGAAATTCTATTGAAATAAAAATAGAGAAAGAATGGTAGTTTGGATTATATTTAAAATAAAATAGCACTTGGTTAAGTAGTTAATAAAATAAAAAATTGTTCACCACCGCTTTAACAAATTGTAATTACCAATATAATCTGGATAATTTATATAATTATCAAAATAAGTGGACCGAAAATTCGGGGTATTACAGTATAACCATGGAGGGGAGTTATTCCACCATTCTACTCATGGATTGAAGCCCAATTTCACCAATTTCCTCACAATTCTTGAATCTTGGGGTAAATTTTCCTTCTAGTCTTGAATTCATACATGCATGTTCATGTTTTGCTTTGGTTGATGATATTTCATCTTAGATTTCTTCCTATCCATTCTTGATTCTTCATTTTCATGGTTTGATCAAGAGTTAAACTCCAAAATTTTGACTATTTCATGAAACTCATACTAGAACCCACATGCATGTTGTGAATGTCATCTTTTTTGCATTTGTTACTCAATATATTTTTGATAATTTGTGTCAAGAGCATGTAAAATATTATTTTCATGATTTAAAATGGTGCTAATTGGGTGAAAATGAAATCTACATTGGTTGCATGTCTCATTAGAATCATTCTTGTTGATTTTTGAAATAAATGCATGTTTATATAATCTAACCAGCTTGTGAAAAATATGGATTATCTCTAATTTTTTCCTCTCTGGAATTTTTAACTCTTTCATATTCTCAAACTAGACTCAGAGAGGGTCATTTTGAAAGAAAATTCAACTCTATAGCCTTTTTGGTTAGGGAGATATGCTCATTCTAAGTTGCGTGCTTTGTGAAACTCTATTTTTTGATATGTCTTGCCATTTTTGCTAAAATATCATTTCCAGAAACTTATGGCACCCAATATTTCTTGTTATGAAACTAGACACATAAGGGATTCATTCTGGAGAAGATGGACATTTTTCCTATCCTCCAAGTAGTAGTAATTGTTCTTCAAAGTTGAAACTTTCTGCCAAACTTGTCTCTGTATAGCAGTGTTTGTTATTTTTGTAAATTGAGTTTTATAATAGCTATGCATGATTTTATTGGTGTTTCTGAAAGTAGACACATGTATGTTGATCCTACATTAATTTCATGATTTTAAGAGATGTTTCCATAAGGTAAATATAGCTCCAAAGTCAGAGCTACAATTCTGTCCAGAATTGTAGTTTCACCGTTTTTAGAAAACTTAAATTTTTTAAATTATAAGTGTATTGTTTGATTTATTTGGACATGTGAACATCATTATATGTGCATTTGTGACATATAGGACTATGGGCAATGTCAGGTTGCATTTGGATTAGCGATGTATAAACTGATTGTGAAGAATACGTTATATGTGTGAATGTAGACGTCGCCCTCGTAGGAGAGAGTCGTTTTCATTGGAGTGTTAGGATTAGTTTTTTGATTTTGGTTGTGCTTCATCTAAATGGTAAGTACATATGTGCGACTTTTACATATCAAAATATGTGTGTTTGTGTGATGTCTCGCATGAATATTTGTTGATTGAAATAGTATGCAAAGCATGATTTATACTCGAAATTGTTTGGATATAAAATGAATCATCTTTTTAAGTCTTTCAACTTTACTTGTGATAAGTTGATAATATGATTTTCTATATGGTAAAGAGAATAAATAAAATACATATGTGCCAACTTTAATTGTCACATTGTGCCCATGTGTGTGACGTTTAAAATGAATATCGTCTTATTTGGAAGAGTATGAAAAGCATGACTTATACTGAGAAATTCCGGTTATTGATTTATACTGAGAACTCTTGGAAATGACTTGTGAAGATTGTATACCAACTTTGGTTATGAGAAATAAAGGTAATAAGATACCTCTAATATATTTAGGACGATGTAGAGTTGTGTTATTAATGGGAGGCGCCAAGCGATCCTCCATTTTCTTATGGCTAATGCCATTGAAGCAATGCTTCTTATTATTGGATAGAACTTAACTGTTCACAAATCCGCCCCCGATGAGCCAAATGTACCAAGGTATTGCGGCCAAGGGTTTGTTAGAGCTATAGAGTGCTAGTTATACTTATAAGGGTCACTACGGTATAGGGGTGTCGACACTTAAGGCATTTTAGCTATTGTTGTGAGCGGGGATTTACGTATGGGCTCCCTTAACGCTCGGGTGAAATAGGGTTTGATAAACCCTAGAAGGAACCCTTTGTGATTATTTCGTGATCCCTCTGTTTACATTGATCCCGCTGGTGGCTCTGGACATGCCTCTGCTAAACTTAACGGTTAAATTGGACTTGAAAGAAATTTTGACTACTCTATTGATGTTGTTTGTGGTTCTGGATATGCCCTGATTGAAATAAATGAGTTGGAAAGCATTGGGTACTCGTGATTTAATATCATTATCAGTTCAAATGAACTTTTTTAATGTTGATATTTTACTTGTTTAAGAATATCTAGAATACTCATGATTTAGTGATGTTTTAAAAATGAGAAGTACTTGATATGCGACTACTTATAATTTTTCAGAAATTCCCAACTCTTTTACTTGTTAAGTTATCAAATCTCTTGATTTATTTAAGTTTATGCTTGTGTGCTACTCATGCTTTACATGTCGCAGTGTGTATTTACTCAGTTTTTACTGATCATTTTCTTCAAAACTGCGTCGGCTTTTGCCATTTTTAAATCCGCAGGTCATCAATAAAGGTGGGGGGCTGGGAACGCGGTTCGAGACGAAGTCGTCACTTAGTAGATCACCTTCTCTATCCAAATTGTACTTTTTTTGAAATATTTTTTGAATACATTAAATGAGATGTAATCTTAATAGTTAATTTTCTACTTTTGGTTATCGATTGCCTCTTTAACCCTGAATCGAGATCCCGGGTTGTTTCAGCGCGTGAGGTCTAGAGTGAACTAATCCAAGTAGCCCAGTTATGCAATTCAAGAACCAACACTTCACAAGTATAACTTTTGCGAAAATTTAAACCCTAGAAGTGCCTAAGCAAGAATTAAAGCGAGAGAGAGAGAGAGAGAGAGAGAGAGAGAGAGAGATACCTACGGTCCCGAAGTACCGTTCTTACGGGATCGTTTTGCGAAAATTGTTCAAGAGGGGACCGAATCAGTCATCCGTTTTTCTGAAAATATGAGCAAGTCGAGGGGAGCACACTACCTCGAGCTCCTCGGTTTCCCCGTCGAACTTTCCTTCTTGAGCTTTGGCCGAATCTCACTCCAAGTCAACGAATCGGAAAATTTTGTTCTTGAAGCTCTTCCTCCTCAATATTCCCCCACACTCAAACTAGGCTCTATCTCTCAAAACTCCAAGTTTTAATCTTGTAGACGAGCTTGCAAGGAGCATAACCCAACAAGAAAATATTGATTTGGGCGAGTTTTGGGTTTTGGATGATTTGTGTTCTTGAGGGTTTGAGAGGAAGATGATGAAAGATATGGAGTTTGATCCGAAACGGGGGGTTATGGAGGGGTCTTGGCCGGTTTTGGTTCGCCCAAAATGTTAAAAATAACCCTCGTTAAGTGGCTGGCCGAGGCATTTCGTGCGAAATGGTTTTGAAAATCCAAAACAGATGGCACGTTTCATTTAGTGCGAAATGGCTTCAATTTTTTTTTCTAAGTGTTGGCCATTTAATGGCATATTTCGCACGAAATGGCCTGCTGTTCGTGCTCTTTTTGCTCCAATTTCCTCGTTTGGCCTCTGTTTTCCTCGATTCTTGCACGAATGGACTCCGTTAACTCAGGAGTCCATTTTGATCGAAGAATTCTCAAAATCTGGGTAATTTCCCATTTCTTCTCTTTCTTTCCCTTGTGCACACGAATCCCGTCACTTTAGCTCATGAACCACAACTTCCTCTCCGAATTCTGATGCGTGCAAACATGTGGGACAACTTGCTGCCATGATCTTCAAAAATGATTGGTTAATCCTCGACCTCGAGCGACTTCTCAATAATGTATGTTTCCTCCAAATTAGCCAGTTGTTCCTCATTTTGCGTGCAACGCAATGCACATGCATCAAGAAGGGGAATCCGGAGCGGTCTTCAGTACCTGTGTCCTGAAAACTCATAGGAAATATTAAATCACTTTCTTTCACCCCTCACAATACAAGTATGGATATCAAAACAAAGATAAAAAACAACCAACTCCTACATTGGGTTACCTCCCAACCAGCGCTTGTAATTTAAGGTCGACGGCCCGACCCAGTTACCTCATGCCTCTAGAAAGGCGTCTTGGAACAACGTGCCTCCTCATCCAGCTTCCACTGCTGGATCCTCAACACAACTATGTGAACATTGGCTTTTGAATCTGGTGTCTCAACACTAACCACCTCTGAACTCTCGTGCACTGACTGCACGAGCACTGGCATCTCTTTCTGCTCCTAAGTCATCTAGAAAACCCAGAAAGTTTCTCATGCATCGTTGATCCTCATGATCAACTCACCATTCTCAACATCAATGAGAGTTCGAACGGTATCCAGAAAGGGCCTAACCAGGATGATCGGAACATCTCCCACAGGCATCTATAGAATGACAAAATCAGCAGGGATAATGGAGTTACCTACCTTCACAAGTACATCCTCCATGAGCTCACCTGCTCTGTAAAATCCACTGTATGGAAGTCTAGCACTGCCTTTTTTTCCCGAAATTGCATCCCTCATATATTTGGCATACTTTGGCATCATCTTGACTACCTCAATCAATGACACATTGATATGCAACTTTATGAAAATAGACAAGAAACGTCTATACTCTACCGAATCATCCTTCTTCTTTCTTGCTTTCAACGGATAAGGAAGATCCTTAGATAGAGAAGGTGGTGGTGGTGTTACCTCATCATCAATATGTGGAATCACGCCCTTTTATTGGGGGATCATGATAGGGGATCAGCTCTGGCGTGACCCGGAGGTGGTGGATCATTAAGAACAATCCCGCTACGAGTGGTAACCGCATTCACCTGACGCACGTTCTCAGTATCAGATGGAAAGGACACTGGTGCTCTAACAGAAAGCTGACTGGCAATCTGTTCTACCTGCACCTCCAAGTTACGAAGTGAGGTCTTGCTGATGTGAAAACCCTTTGTCAATGCCTCCACCTGAGAGGTGAAAGTGTTCACATGCTTGCCCATATGAAACATCATGTTTTTAAAATTTGTCATCTCAGCATTCTGACCTGCAGGTGGTGGTGGTGGCCCCGGATCAGTTGGCGCAGATGGCCTATGCTGAAATGCAGGTGAATATGAAGCTCCAGCATGATCCCCATACCTGAATCCTGGATGATCTCTGGTTCCTGGCCTGTAGTTCCCCTGATTCCAGTTGCGCTGTCCCTGTGCCCCCACATAGCTGACATCTTCACTTGCAGCTTAAACCAAAGCTGCATCAATATCCTGCTCCTCTACTGCAGCCACAGTCTTCTTGTCATGATACACGTGCTTCGTCATGTCAGATACCATCTTTGTGATCCCATCCTTCCACTCATCATTCTTTGGCTCTGTAAACTTGGACAACCTCCTAGATTCATAGAACCGAGCATCCTGTTTTTCAATTTGCTTCATCAAAGCATACGTTGCATCCTTGTCAACTCTATACAAGAAGTTTCCACCTGCCTCCCAGTTCAGCAAGTCTTGGTTCAGACGTTGTAGGACGTGATAGAAAACCTGGAGAATCTTGTAATCACTGAAATTATGTATATGACACTTGCGTATCGTACTCATAAATCGGTTCCATGCATCCACAACTGTCTCATCAGCATGCTGCTGAAAACCAAGGATCTCTGCCTGTAAGCCAATCACACGTTGAGCGGGGTAGAACTTGTTCATAAACTCTTCAACACACTGATCCCATGTGGTGATCAATTCTGGCTCTCTGGACTCTAGCCATTTCTCTGCAGCACCCTTCAGACAATATGGGAAGAGAATCAACTTCATTGTCTCGGGGGTCACGTTCTTGTACTTCACTGTCTTGATGTAGGCATCAAACTTCCCAATGAAGTAATTTGGGTCTTCATCCCGATTCTCATCGTACTGAAACTGGTTCTGCACTTTAGTGATGGTGGCAGTGTAGGGTTTTGTAACAGATTATGCAGCGGAATTAAACAAGAAAAGATCCACACAAGATCCTCCAAGGACATAAAGAGAATTCATAAAGATAGTAAAGGATTCGTAACAATCACCTTGTGGGTCTCCTATGAAGACTTTAAACGCAAATATTGTTACGTCTCTACTGTTGATCATCGCATATGATTGAGATCTAGATTCCTCCACATCTTGTGCTAGCAAACAGTGGAAGAAGGAAGAAGAAGAATTACGCAACGGAGACCAAAAGAAAGCCGTGTGCCTCCTTGAGGCCGACGGCAAAAGGGGCGGACGGGGCGGGGGGGGGGGGGGGGGTCGGTTCGGCCCTTCCTTGTCTCGCTCTCTATCCTTGCTTTCTCTCCTTCTCAAGTAATGTTATGAGCATTAGTCTGGGAAACAAGCAAGGAGCATCCTTTATATAGTCCAACAACTCCTTGTTAACTACATAAAGGTCCCTCTCCTAATCCTACTCAAGTTCGGATTAGTCCCTCTTGCAAATGTTGGAATAGATGCCCTAGAGGCAATCATAGATTTAGTGTGAACAATGTTTTGGATAGAATATTCATTTATTATTTATGGCGATATTTAATATAATGAAGTCCTTAGATAAATTGTGTTATTTATCTTAAATGTCCCTAGTCCATTATATTGATTAATAGGACAATCAAATATAGACTAGTATGTGGGTAGATTGATATGGAGATATCAAGTCTAACACATGGATATGCATTAGGAGTAATGGCATACTGGATTGACCCACGACGAAAAGGATACATTAGATTATGTGAAGTCACAATCGCTTTTCGTAGTGCTAATATTATTGCAATCCTTAGATTTGAAGTCACTAGATACTCTAGTTGTGAAATATTGCGCTTTGATGTTATCAAACGTTACACCGTAACTGGGTAATCATAAAGGTGGCTATCGAGCGTAATAGGAAGCAAGCTTAGAGATCGTAGTGATGTAGATAGGATTTGTCCCTCCCACATAATGGGGGTAAATATCCACGGCCACTCGAGGGATGAGGCTTATTGAATGTCTGGCCAGACTCAGATAAATTAATATAGAGATATTAATGTTATCTGCAAGCATAAGCATATTCCCAGGATCGAGGAACTATGGATTGGATATACGAGTGTGACTATTTATGTCTCGTGTCCAATCCGGATATGGTGACAAAGGGATAATGCAATATGACATATTGGGCACAAAGGTTTGTCGGGATCACTGACTATTTCTATTGGTTGGGTTGCATGGATGTGTTGCTAGACACCGCTCCATGTTAGTAATAGTTACTACCAACTATATAGAAACCTATGGGGTCACACGTCAAATAGAGTAGAGCTAGATTTGGGATTAATTAATATAGATTAATTAATAGAAGGATCATTGTGCAACACCTTGCAAACTTAGTAGGACTAATTTGCAAGGAAGGGAATAGTTCTAGTCCTACTAGAACAAGAAAAACTCTTTTATGGAAACAACAAGGAGTTGTTGGAGTATATAGAGGAGGCTCTAGCTTCCTTCCCACAACATGAGTTATTATTAGACATAACACATAAAGAGTGGGAGAGAGCAAGAGAGAGAGCAAGACAAAGAGCTAGGGCCGAAACCCTAGCCCCGTCCGCCCCCTCTACCCGACGGCAAAAGGAGGCCGCCCCCTCCTTTGTGCTTTGTTGCTTTGTTGCTTTGATCTTCATCCCTCTTCCTCCGGGTTCAAGCTAGCACTTGTGGAGAAGGAAGAATCTAGATCTCACCTCTAGACGTGGATCAACCGTAGAGACGAGGACATCATTCTTCGTGTGATCTCACAAATCAAAAGGTACACATCTTCTATGTCCTTAAATCATGTTATGATGTCTCTTCCTGTGATCCTTGGTGGGCTTTGAGTAGGATTAATTTTGTTATTCCGCTGCGTTACCTACGTCAAAACCCAACAGTGGTATCAGAGCCATAGGTCGTAGAGCATAACATGATATTATGTGTTTACGATTTCAGTTCATACACCGTATTATTGTTTATTACGCGAAAACTGAAAAATTGGCATAGTAGATGCAATATTGAATTTGATTCAATCAAACAAGACCCAATATAACATTGGATGTTAGAATTGGTGAGTTTAATCACATAGGATGTGAATAATTGGGTTCTTGAAAAATTAGGGTTCATGGGCACATGATTGAAAAGGGGTTTTCAATTATGGAAATAAAATTATGGAAATAAATCCATATGGAAACAACCTTGCTTGGGCAACAAGGAAGGAGGAAGGGGACTAGGGCCGAAACCCTAGCCGCCCGCCCCTCCCTTGCGCGCCAAACAAGGCCGCGGCCTCCTAGGCGTGCGGCGGTCCTAGGGTTCGGGCCACTTGTTGGCTTGGACCCTTTGGACCGTTGTAAAACCCTAGTTACCCAATTTCATTAAAATTAAACAAGCGCGTTAAAATTGGTTTTAACTGTATTATGTGCTTTATTGCATGGTGGATGGATATGGCCTAGGATTGTGGATGTTTATTGTTTTGTGGTTTGGTTTACGGCCTGCGAGCTGATCAAATTAATGTAATAATTAATTAAGTTTTACGGCCTGCGAGTCGTTCTTTTTCTCCTCGACATGTGAGGCTTTTGTTATTTATTTATTCTAGATGTTAGGCTAGAATTAGAAATATTTAGATGATATCCAAGAGCATGGAGAAGAAGACTGGAGAACCAAAGGAGCCAAAAGACATCCCTAGACGCGCAGCTATGGTGGAGCACATGGAGATGAGCTCGGCACTTTAGGGCAATTAGATATTATCATTGGCTTGATAATATCATTAGTCTAGAGGCCATATCCATGCCACGTTTTTTATTTTGTGGATGTTTATTATTCATGCCTTGTTATTTATTTTGTGTGTATGGCGCTACAAGCAAAAACGATAACAAGATAATAATAAACAAGGTTGGTCTTTTATTGTGGATGGCCCAATCCAAATAAGTAGACCATGTTGATAAAGATCAACCAAACAAATTAAAAGAAATCCCTCAATTAAATATTGCGTTTTGCCTTCTCTTGCCAAAACACCCTTCATGATCATGGCCTATTAAAATTCGGGCTTGCCAAAGCAAGGCGATTTTAATTTTTCATGATGTGTTGCGGACGACGCAAGCTAGTAATGCGTGTATGTTGAAAGCAAGAGGTTGGACGCAACTAGGCAAGAGTTAATTGGATTGATGAGCTTAGAGGCATGACAATTAGGAGTTATCCAATTGGATAAAGAATAAAAGGAATTTATTCACCTAATTGGACCAAGAGTTGCATGGGAAGAAATTGGAATGGTTCCTACCTAAATAACCAATTCTTGGGTGACTTGCCAAAGCAAGCTCAAGAAGAAGTGAAAAAGGGATCTTGGACCCACTAGAAAATATAAAGATATTTTCCGCTTTAATAGTGAGGGCTATTAATCCGAGAAAAATAGTGGGAGCTATATTTGATGATCTAGCCATTGTTAAATATAGTCAAATTGTTCAAAATACTAAAATTGCATATTTCTCGTTTTGTAGAATTCCAAATGGCAAACAACAACGCATCGAGTTCATCCCTACGATCTGTCCTTGAGAAGGATAAATTGTCTGGAACAAATTTCCTTGACTGGTACAGAAACTTGAGGATTGTCCTCAAGCAAGAAAAGAAGCTGTACGTCTTGGACACTCCAATTCCAGACCCACCACAAGATGAGTCTCTACTAGCGGAAGTAAGGGCACGTCAGAAACATATTGATGATTCTAATGACGTGACTTGCCTCATGCTTTGTACCATGACTAGTGAGCTTCAGAAGCAACACGAGAGCATGGAAGCCTATGATATGATCAGACACTTGAAACAATTGTTTCAGGAACAGGCAAGGCATGAGCGCTATGAGGTGTCTAAAGCGTTGTTCAAAAGCAGTCTTGCAGAGGGGAATCCAGTAGGCCCTCATGTACTCCGAATGATCGGGTACATAGAGAACCTTGAGAGACTGGGGTTCCCACTCGGCCAGGACTTGGCGACTGATCTCGTCTTGCAATCGTTGCCTGACAGTTATAATCAGTTCATTATGAACTATAATATGAACGAGATCAACAAGTCTTTGCCAGTCTTATTGAACATGCTAAAGACAGCTGAGCAAAGCATCAATAAAGGCAAGGGCAAGGCCATAATGATGGTACACAAGAAGAAGGGCAAGTCAGTTGCATCTACTTCAAAAGGAAAACGCAAGAAAGTTGCGAAATCCAAGGATGCCCTAAAGCCTAGTAGAGGCGTGGCTAAAGGTGAATGTCACTACTGCAGCCAGCCGGGTCACTGGAGGAGGAATTGCCCTAAATATCTGGAGGATAAGAAGCTTGGAATAGTGATTCCACCACCACCGGGTATTTATGTTATAGACGTCAATCTCTCTATTTCATCATCCTGGGTATTGGATACCGGATGTGGTTCTCACATTTGTCGTAATGTGCAGGATTTGAAAAGAATTAGAAGATTGCGAAAAGGGGAGATAGACTTGCGCGTCGGGAATGGAGCAAAGGTTGCTGCATTAGCTGTAGGCGTTTATGAGCTATCTTTGCCTTCTGGACTTATTTTAGAATTAGACAATTGCTTTTATGTGCCTGCTATGAGCAGAAACATTATTTCCGTTTCTTGTTTGGACGAGAAAGGTTTTTCTATTTCAATAAAGGACAAGTGTTGCTCCATTTATTTTGATAGTATGCACTATTGTAGTGCGCATTTGTCTAATGGATTGTATATCCTTGATCTAAATAATCCAATCTATAACATAAATATTAAAAGGATTAAAACTAATGATTTAAATCCTACATATCTATGGCACTATCGTTTAGGCCATATAAATGAGAAACGCATATCTAGACTCCATAAGGATGGACTTCTAGACTCATTTGATTTGGAATCATATGAGACATGTGAATCTTGTTTATTAGGAAAAATGACAAAGTCCCCTTTCAATAAGAAAGGCGAGCGTACTAGTGAGTTATTGGCACTCATACATACTGATGTATGCGGACCATTCCCCACGCCTGCCAGAGGTGGTTATACCTACTTCATCACATTTACTGATGATTTCAGTAGATATGGATTTGTATACCTTATGAAGGCCAAATCCGAATCCTTTGAATTGTTCAAAGAATTCAAGAGTGAAGTAGAGAAGCAACTTGGAAAGAGTATTAAAGCTCTACGATCGGATCGTGGAGGAGAATACTTAAGCCAAGAGTTTAATGAGTATCTTAGAGAGTGTGGGATAGTATCCCAGCTCACTCCACCCGGAACACCACAATGGAATGGTGTATCTGAGAGGAGGAATCGCACTCTATTAGATATGGTGCGATCTATGATGTCTCAAACAGATCTTCCGATATCCTTTTGGGGACATGCTCTAATGACGGCAGCTTTTACCATTAACCGTGTTCCATCCAAATCAGTCATGAAGACGCCATATGAGATATGGACTGGGAAGCGTCCCATAGTGTCGTTTATGAAGATTTGGGGCTGCGACGTCTATGTAAAGCGTTTACAAACAGACAAGCTCGGGCCTAAAGCGGATAAGTGTAAGTTTGTGGGATATCCTAAGGAGACTAAAGGATATTACTTCTATAACCCTACCGAGAACAAAGTGTTTGTTGCTCGGACCGGCGTGTTTCTAGAAAGAGAACTGGTCTCTAAAGAAGCAAGTGGGAGGGTTGTAGAACTTGAAGAAATTCATGAACCACAAACCACTGAACCAATAATGGAACATGAACAGGAACCACAAGAAGTTGTGGAAGGACCTGTTCAGGTAACACAGGGAATCCGTAGATCAGGAAGAGTGCGTCATGAGCCAGATAGGTATGGACTTCTCGTGACTGAGCCCGATGACGTACCACTCATGGAAGATGAGCCTGCAAACTATGGAGAAGCCATGAGTGGCCCAGACTCTAAGAAGTGGCTAGAAGCCATGAGATCCGAAATGGATTCCATGTACACCAACAAAGTATGGACTTTGGTGGAACCACCCGAAGGGGCTCGACCCATAGGGTGCAAATGGGTCTTCAAGAAGAAGACCGACATGGATGGCAAGGTAGTTGCCTATAAGGGGCGATTGGTGGCCAAAGGTTATAGACAGATTCATGGTATTGAATATGATGAGGCCTTTTCACCAGTCGCCATGACTAAATCCATTCGAATCTTACTTGCTATTGCAGCATACTACGACTATGAGATTTGGCAAATGGATGTCAAAACAACGTTCCTTTATGGGAACCTCCTTGAGGATGTGTACATGACACAACCAGAGGGTTTTGAGGATCCTGAGAATGCCAATAAAGTCTGTAAGCTGCAAAGGTCCATTTATGGATTAAAGCAAGCTTCTAGGAGCTGGAATCGACGTTTTGATGACGCGGTCAAAGAGTTTGGCTTCATCAAGAACGATGATGAGCCTTGTGGTTACAAGAAGGTCAGTGGGAGCTCTATAGTATTTCTGGTCTTGTATGTGGATGACATACTAATCATTGGCAATGATATTCCTACTCTGCAATCTGTTAAAGATTGGCTAGGAAAGTGCTTTGCAATGAAAGACTTAGGAGACGCAGCCTATATACTGGGTATAAAGATCTATAGAGATAGATCTAAAAGGTTGCTTGGCCTAAGTCAGAGTACATATATTGACAAGGTGTTGAAGAGGTTCAACATCTAAGATTCCAAGAAGGGATTCTTGCCCATGTCACATGGAGTCACTCTTTCCAAGAATGACTGTCCCTCCAACGAGATGGAGAAGGACCGCATGAGCAGGATACCCTATGCTTCGGCCATAGGTTCCATCATGTACGCCATGCTATGTACTAGACCAGACGTATCATACGCGTTGAGTATGGTGAGTAGATACCAGTCCAATCCGGGTGAGAGTCACTGGATTGCTGTCAAGAACATCCTAAAGTACTTCAGAAGAACTAAGGATGTATTCTTGATATTTGGAGGAATGGAAGAGCTAAGTGTAAAGGGTTACACTGACGCAAGCTTCCAAACCGACAAGGATGATTACAGATCGCAGTCTGGATACGTGTTTTGCCTGAATGGAGGAGCTGTGAGCTGGAAGAGTTCCAAGCAAGGCACAGTTGCTGATTCTACAACAGAAGCTGAGTACATTGCTGCTGCGGAAGCAGCAAAAGAGGCAGTATGGATAAAGAAGTTTATCACTGAGCTCGGTGTGGTCCCTAGCATAGTGGATCCCGTAGAGTTGTACTGTGACAACTCTGGGGCAATCGCACAGGCAAAGGAACCAAGATCGCACCAAAAGTCAAAGCATGTACTTAGGAGATTCCATCTTATTCGTGATATGATCGATCGAGGAGATGTGAAGATATGCAAGATTCCGACAGATGACAACGTGTCAGATCCGCTTACGAAACCTCTTGCGCAGCGAAAGCATGAAGGGCACGCCAGATCTATAGGCATAAGAGATGCGCCAGATTGGCTCTAGTGCAAGTGGGAGACTGTTGGAATAGATGCCCTAGAGGCAATCATAGATTTAGTATGAACAATGTTTTGGCTAGAATATTCATTTATTATTTATGGCGATATTTAATATAATGAAGTCCTTAGATAAATTGTGTTATTTATCTTAAATGTCCCTAGTCCATTATATTGATTAATAGGACAATCAAATATAGACTAGTATGTGGGTAGATTGATATGGAGATATCAAGTCTAACACATGGGTATGCATTAGGAGTAGTGGCATACTGGATTGACCCACGACGAAAAGGATACATTAGATTATGTGAAGTCACAATCGCTTTTCGTAGTGCTAATATTATTGCAATCCTTAGACTTGAAGTCACTAGATACTCTAGTTGTGAAATATTGCGCTTTGATGTTATCAAACGTTACACCGTAACTGGGTAATCATAAAGGTGGCTATCGGGCGTAATAGGAAGCAAGCTTAGAGATCGTAGTGATGTAGATAGGATTTGTCCCTCCCACATAATGGGGGTAAATATCCTTGGCCACTCGAGGGATGAGGCTTATTGAATGTCTGGCCAGACTCAGATAAATTAATATAGAGATATTAATGTTATCTGCAAGCATAAGCATATTGCCAGGATCGAGGAACTATGGATTGGATATTCGAGTGTGACTATTTATGTCTCGTGTCCAATCCGGATATGGTGACAAAGGGATAATGCAATATGACATATTGGGCACAAAGGTTTGTCGGGATCACTGACTATTTCTATTGGTTGGGTTGCATGGATGTGTTGCTAGACACCGCTCCATGTTAGTAATAGTTACTACCAACTATATAGAAACCTATGGGGTCACACGTCAAATAGAGTAGAGCTAGATTTGGGATTAATTAATATAGATTAATTAATAGAAGGATCATTGTGCAACACCTTGCAAACTTAGTAGGACTAATTTGCAAGGAAGGGAATAGTTCTAGTCCTACTAGAACAAGAAAAACTCTTTTATGGAAACAACAAGGAGTTGTTGGAGTATATAAAGGAGGCTCTAGCTTCCTTCCCACAACATGAGTTATTATTAGACATAACACATAAAGAGTGGGAGAGAGCAAGAGAGAGAGCAAGACAAAGAGCTAGGGCCGAAACCCTAGCCCCGTCCGCCCCCTCTACCCGACGGCAAAAGGAGGCCGCCCCCTCCTTTGTGCTTTGTTGCTTTGTTGCTTTGATCTTCATCCCTCTTCCTCCGGGTTCAATCTAGCACTTGTGGAGAAGGAAGAATCTAGATCTCACCTCTAGACGTGGATCAACCGTAGAGACGAGGACATCATTCTTCGTGTGATCTCACAAATCAAAAGGTACACATCTTCTATGTCCTTAAATCATGTTATGATGTCTCTTCCTGTGATCCTTGGTGGGCTTTGAGTAGGATTAATTTTGTTATTCCGCTGCGTTACCTACGTCAAAACCCAATAGCAAATTAGTCCTACTAAATTTGCAAGCACTTGCACATTGATCGTGATAATTAATTAATCAGATTAATTAATTCCCAAGTCTAGTTCAATCCATATGGCGTGTGACCCCATATGTTTCTACTTATTTGGTAGTAACTATTTACTAACATGGAGCGGTGTCTAGCAACACATCCATTCCACCCAACTAATAGAAATAGTCATCCGAGAAACCTTGTGCAAGTATTGTCTCATCTCTTTGTCTCGATATCTGGATTGGACACAAGACATACAAGTCACACTCGTACATCCAATCCGTAGTTTCTCGATCCTGGGAATAGCCTTATCCGTGCAGATAACATCAATATCCCATATTGATTTATTTGAGTCTTGCCAGACATTCTATAAGCACTATCCCTCGAGTGGCCGTGGATATTTTCTCCCGTTATGTGGGAAGGAAAAATTCTATCTACATCACTACGATCTCTAAGCTTGCTTCATATTTTGCCTGATACGCGCATTTATAGCTACCCAGTCATGGTGTAGCGTTTGACGCTACCAACACACAATATTCCACAACTAGATAATCTAGTGAGTTCAAGTCTAAGGATGACAATATCGTTGTCACTAAGAGAAGCGCTTGTGACTTCACATAACTTGTATGTTGCCTTCTCGTAGATGGGTCATTTTTGTATGCTATTACCCGTAATGCATGACCATGTGTTGGATCGTGATATCTCCATATCAATCCAACCCCATGTTAGTCTATAGATGATTGTCCTGTTAATCAGTATAATGGACTAGGGATATTTAACATAAACAACACGATTGTAAATCTAATGACTTCATTTATATTAAAATCTCCATAAATAATACAATGAATATTCTAGCCAATTATTGTTCATACTAAACTGGATTTCCTCTAGGGCATCTATTCCAATAGTCTCCCACTTGCACTAGAGCCAATCTGGTGCATCTCGTATGCCAATAGCTCTAGTGTTCCCTTCATGTTTGCGCTGAACAAGCGGATTCGTGAGTGGATCTGATAGATTCTCATCTGTAAGAATCTTGCATATCCGAACATCTCCTCTATCGACAATATCTCGAATAAGATGGAAATTTCTGAGTACGTGTTTGGATTTCTGGTGTGATCTGGGTTCCTTTGATTGTGCGATCGCTCTAGTGTTGTCACAATATAACTCTATTGGATCCACAATGCTAGGAACCACTCCAATCTCAGTAATGAACTTCCTAATCGAAACAGCTTCCTTTGCTGCCCCATTTGCAGCAATGTACTCAGCCTCAGTTGTAGAATCAACAACAATCTCTTACTTGGAACTCTTCCAGCTCACAACTCCTCCATTCAGGAAAAACACAAATCCCGACTGCGATATGAAATCATCTATGTCAGTTTGTAATATTGCATTCGTGTAACCCCTTACACGCAACTCTTCCTCACCTCCAAATATCAAGAACGCATCCTTAGTTCTTCTCAAGTACTTGAGGATGTTCTTGACTGCAATACAGTGACTCTCACTTGCATTAGATTGGTATCTACTTGTCATACTCAACGCGTATGACACATCTGGTCTAGTACAAAGCATGACGTACATGATTGATCCTATGGCCGAGGCATAGGGAACCCTACTCATGTGTTCCTTCTCAATCACATTGGAAGGACAATCAACCTTTGAAAGGGTGATTCCATGCGACATGGGCAAGAATCCCTTCTTCGAATCTTGCATGTTGAACCGTTTCAACACCTTGTCTATATATGTACTTTGATTTAGGCCTAGCATCTTCCTATATCTATCTCTATAGATCTTGATACCAAGTATATAAGCTGCTTCCCCTAAGTCTTTCATTGAGAAACACTTTCATAGCCAATCTTTAACATATTGCAACATAGGAATGTCGTTTCCAATGAGTAGTATGTCATCCACATACAAGACCAGAAAAGCAACAAATCTCCCACTAACCTTCTTTTAGACACAAGACTCATCTTCTTTCCTGTTGAAGTCAAACTCTTTGACTACTTCATCAAAACACCGATTCAAACTCCTAGAAGCTTGCTTAAATCCATTAATGGATCGTTGCAACTTACAGACTTGTTGGCTTGCTTTGGATCTTCAAAAACTTTAGTTTGTTTCATGTACACATCCTCGAGGAGGTTCCCATACATGAACACTGTTTTGACATCCATCTGCCAAATCTCATAGTCGTAGTAAGCTGCAATAGCAAGTATGATTCGGATGGATTTGGTCATTGCGACTGGTAAAAAGGTTTCATCATAGTCAATACCATGAATCTATCTGAATCATTTAGCCACCAATCGGCCCTTATAGGTAATCACATTACCATCGATGTCAATTTTCTTCTTGAAGACCCATTTGCACCCTATGGGGCGAGCCCCTTGGGGTGGTTCCACCAAAGTCCATACTTTTTTGGTAAACATGGATTCCATCTCGGATCTCATTGCCTCAAGCCACTTTTAAGAGTCCGACCCTCTTATGGCCTCTCCATAGGTAGTAGGCTCATCATCTATGAGAAACGTGTCACCAGACTCAGTCACGAAAAGTCCATAACTCTCTCGCTCATGGCGCACTCTACTCGACCTACGAAGCTCTTGTGTTATTGGAACAAATTGGTCCATAACTTCTTGTGGTTCCTGATCATGTTCCATAGAAGGATCATTGTTTTGTGGTTCTTGAATTTCTTCAAGTTTTACAGTCCTCCCACTTGTTTCTTTAGAGACAAACTCTCTTTCTATAAACACGCCGGACCGAGAAACAAACACTTTGTTATCAGTTGGATTGTAGAAATAATATCCCTTAGTTTCATTAGGGTATCCCACAAACTTACTCTTATCCAACTTGGGCCCTCGCTTGTCTGATTGTAAACGTTTTACATAGTCATCGCAGCCCCAAATCTTCATGAACGACACTGTGGGACGCCTCCCACTCCACATCTCATATGGAGTCTTCACGACTGATTTATATGGAACACGGTTAACGGTGAAAGTTGCACTCAATAGAGCGTAACCCCAAAATGATAATGGAAGATGAGTTTGACACATCATAGATCGAACCATATCGAATAGAGTTCGATTACTCCTCTCGGACACACTATTCCACTGTGGCGTTCCGGGTGGAGTGAGTTGGGACGAGATCCCACAATCTCTTAGATAGTCATCAAACTCTTGGTTAAGTATCCTCCTCCACGATTCGATCGTAGAGCCTTGATACTTTTACCAAGCTGCTTCTCTACTTCATTCTTGAATTCTTTGAACTTTTTAAAGGATTCAGATTTGGCCTTCATAAGGTATACAAATCCATATCTACCGAAATCATCAGTAAACGTGATGAAGTAGACGTAACCACCCATGACAGGCGTGGCAAATGGCCCACACACATCAGTATGCACGAGTGCCAATTGCTCACTAGGCCTCTCACCTTTCTTATTGAGAGGGGAATTTATCATATTTCCCAATAAACACGCCTCACATGTCTCATATGATCCAAAATCAAATGAGTATAGGAATCCATCCTTATGGAGTCTATAACAAAAATTGATGAATAGATAGTTAAATTGATATCTATAACAAAAATACATGATGGTGGTGGAATCACTATTCCAAGCCTCTTATCTTCCAGATAATTTGGGCAGTTCCTCCTCCAGTGTCCAGGCTGACTGCAGTAGTGACACTCACCTTTAGTCACACCTTTGGCTATGCCACCAACAAGCTTAAGGGCAGGTTCCTTGGATTTGGCAACTGCTTTGCCTTTTCCCTTCTGTACCATCATTATGGATTTTCCCTTACCCTTGTTGATGCTTTGTTCAGATGTCCTCAACATGTTGAGTAAATCTGGTAGAGGATTCACGATCTCATTCATGTTAGTTCATAATGAACTGTCCATAAATCTTAGGCAACGATTGCAAGATGAGATCGGTGGCCAACTCCTGACCTACCGGAAACCCCAGGCAACCGAGATTCTCCAAATACCCGATCATGCGCAACACATGCAGCCCCACAGGGTTTCCTTCTGACATATGACATTGGAACAATGCCTTGGACACCTCATGCCGCTTAACCCTTGCCTGTTCTTGGAAGAGCTGCTTCAAGTGTGGGATCATATCGAATGCAACCATGTTCTCATGTTGCTTCTGTATCTCAGAGGACATGGTGTAAAGCATAAGGCAGGCCACATCATTAGCATCGTCAATAAACTTCTGATGCGCCTTTATGACAGCGACAGAGTTATTCTCTGGAGCTTCATGAACTTCCTCCTCCTGAATGTATGGTTTATTTTCCCGCTTGAGAACGATTCTCAAGTTTCTGTACCAGTCTAGAAAGTTTGTTCCAAATAGCTTGTCCTTCTCAAGGACAGATCGTAGGGAATGTGATGAACTCGATGACTTGTTTGCCATTGGAATTCTACAAAAGGAAATACACAAGTTTTAGTATTTGTGAACAATTAACTATATTTAATAATGGCTAGATTATTAAATACAGCTCCCACTATTTTTCTATGAAGTAATAACCCTCAAGATGTTAGTGCGAAAAATACCATTATATTTTCTAGTGGGCCAAGATTCATATTTCACTTCCTTTTGAGCTTGCTTTGGCAAGTCACCCAAAAATTAGTTATTTAGGTAGGAACAATTCCAATTGCTTCCCATGCAATTATTGGTTCAATTGGGCAACTAACTCTTTATTTATCTATCCTATAGGTAACCCAGTTGGTTGCCTCTAGGCTTTTAATCCTTATTAAAAATACCTAGTTACGTCAAACCTCTTACTCCAACAATTGCACATTACTTGCTTGTGCCATCGCACAACATAATGATGAATCAAGTCGCACTGCTTTGGCACGCACAAGCTTGATTAATCGATTTGTGATTTGCGTTTAAGTAACGATAAGGCAAACATAATATTTCAGTTTTGAGGGATTTTCTTTTCAATAACTTATTACTTATTTTGTTGATCCATATCAATTGATCTACTTATTTGAGTTGGGCAAAACTCAAAATAAAAGATCCGAGTTGTTAATTATCTTATTATCCAATTGCATGCATCACCATACACCAACAATAATAATAAGACAATAACGTAAACATCCACAAAATAGAAATTAACGTGATGTGGATATGGCCTCCTAGACTAAGATATTCCCAAGCAAATCAGAATATGTATGAACCCTAAAATAGCAAGTCCATCTCCATGTGCCTCCATCTTTTGGTCTGTCCTCCATAGCCTTGTGAAATGCTCTGTGCTCCATGTTGTGGCTCCTTTAATTATTTGGGCTTCTTTTCTCCAATCTTGGCTATCTATTCTATTTAGTACTAGCTAGCTTCTTAACTAAATAAATAAATCTCACAAGTTGAGAAAAAATACCGGATCGCATGACGTAAACCCTAATACCGGATCGCATGACGTAAACCCTAATTAACCATGGCCGAACCACCCGAAGGACCAATGCACGGCCTTGGGCCGGTTGGCCGAGCCCCACGCGCGGCCGAGCCGCACACTAGGCAGGACCATGCCTTTGGCTGTGCCCTAGCTTGGGCGGGAAGGCAAGGGGGCGGTCCCTAAGGGGGGGGGGGAGAACCTCCTATGGATTTGTTTTCAAAACAACTCCTTGCCTTGTTGCCCAAGTTTAGTTGTTTTCATACTTGAAAAACCCCTTTTCCAAGCATGTGCGCCCAAACTTTAGTTCTTAGATCCAAAATTATTCACATCCTATGTGATCAAACTCACTAATCTTCACATCCAATGTTAAATTAGATCTTTTTTGTTTGAATCATATTCAAAATTGTATCTAATATGCTTAATTTGTCCGCTTTACGCGATAATCAACAATTAAAGTGTAAAAAGACATGAATCATAACACATAAACTATGTCATGCTCTACGACCTGTGGCTCTAATACCAATGCAGGGTTTTGTAACGGATTACGCAGCTGAATTTAACAAGAAAAAGATCTGCACAAGACCCTTCAAGGATCACAATAATAGAATTCTTAACGATAGTAAAGGATTCATAACAATTACCTTGGGGTCTACTGTGATGACTTCAAACGCAAATATTGTTACGTCTCTAAGGTTGATCCACACCTAGGATTGAGACCTAGATTCCTTCACGTCTTATGCTAGAAACCGGTGAAAGAAAGAATAAGAAGAATTACACAACGGAGACCAAAAGGAAGCCGTGTGCCTCCTTGAGGCCGACGGAAAGAGGGGGCAGACGGGGGCGGGGGGGGGGGGGGGGGGGTCGGTTCGGCCCTTCCTTGTCTTGCTCCCTCTCCTTGCTTTCTTTCCTACTCAAGTAATGTTATGAGGATTAGTCTAGGAAACAAGCTATGAGCATCCTTTATATAATACAACAACTCATTGTTAACTACATAAAGGTCCCTCTCCTAATCCTACTCAAGTTCGGATTAGTCCCTCTTGCAAATTAGTCCTACTAAGTTTGCAAGCAGTTGAAATTTGATCCTTCTAATTAATTATTATATCAATTAATTCCCAAGTCTAGTTCAATCAATATGGCGTGTGACCCCGTAGGTTTCTACTTAGTTGGTAGTAACTATTTACTAACATGGAGCGGTGTCTAGCAACAAGTCCATTCCACCCAACTAAAAGAAATAGTCATCCGACAAACCTTGTGCAAGTATTGTCTCATCCCTTTGTCTCCATATCCGGATTGGACACGAGCAATACAAGTCACACTCGTATATCCAATCCATAATTTCTCAATCCTTGGAATAGCCTTATCCTTTCATATAATATTAATATCCCATATTGATTTATCTGAGTTTGGCCAGACATTCTATAAGCACTATTCCTCGAGTGGCCGTGGATATTTTCTCCCGATATGTGGGAGGGTAAAATTCTATCTACATCACTACAATCTCTAAGGTTGCTTCATATTGTGTCCGATACGCACCTTTATAGCTACCTAGTCACGGTGTAGCGTTTGACGCTACCAAGACACAATATTCCACAACTAGATAATCTAGTGAGTTCAAGTATAAGGATGACAATACCGTTGTCACTATGAGAAGCGCTTGTGACTTCACATAACTTGTACATAACCTTTTCGTAGATGGGTCATTCCAGTATGCGATTACCCTTAATGCATACCCATGTGTTGGATCGTGATAACTCCATATCACTCCAACCCCATACTAGTCTATAAATGATTGTCTTGTTAATTAGTATAATGGATTAGGGATATTTAAGATAAACGACACGATTGTAAATCTAATGACTTCATTTATAATACATATCTCCATAAATAATACAATGAATATTCTAGCCAATTATTGTTCATACTAAATTTGATGGCCTCTAGGGAATCTATTCCAACAAGCAGGCTTCAAATCAAAGTGCTCCGCCTAAATGTATGGCACTACAATTTTCGGCTTGTGTCCTCTCTGATTTGAATGAAACTTTTCAACCAGTGCTTGACCCGACTTATTGTAGGGCATCTGGTTCTTCTGCTCATCGAGCTTCTATTGCAGCTCGGTCAACTTCTGATTCAATTGGGCGTTAGTTAATTGCTCACCCATTTTGATCTGTCTCGGATTCCTTCTCGGAGTTCTGAATAGCTGTTCTGGATCTTCAAGTGGGGGCACAAGTTCTAGATAAATCCTATGCATGCAATGAATACCTGAAACAAAATTCAGAAAACAAAGTCAGAAACCACATAAATAATAAACAAATGGAAAAGAGTAAATTAAAATAAGTGCTAAACTACAAATAGTAACCATTTCCATCCCCGACAACGACGCCAAAAATTTGAAGCGTCTATATTACGCGTGGTTGCGCAAGTATACGATCAAGTAATAAAATGGAGTATTTTGGACTCCGAGTTATCGAACCTCAAGGGATGGTATTTACTAATTCTTAGTTTAGAAACTAAATATAATCTACTAATGTAATCAGTAAAAAGGTTTTAGAGAATGAGTGTTGTCACCCTCTATCAAGTGACTAGCAATTGTAAGTAAATAGCACAAAAGAAATGATTTGATTAAAATCAAGGAGGAGAAAATTAGGCAATCTATAGATCACCTAGGGTAGTTTTGATGATTTCGGATTCCATGTTCTAACACGACAACTCTTAGTTAGCTAAGATGGGTAATGGTACTGACAATTACCTATCGATCTCATGTCATTCTACACAACGGTACCGTTCTGTCCCTCTCAGGCCAACGCCGGCTACCGATATGTTCTGGCAGGCTAACAACAGTGCACGAAGAAAGTTCATCACAAGTCTAACTAACTAACTGAGATCATCATTAAGCCAAGTTTATTCTTGAATGAATAAATAAATAATAAACATCACAAGTCTTGATTCTAACTTGTCAATGTAAGAACTCAATATGGTAGAAACTTAGAACAATCTTCATTCAATCATAAACCCTAAGCGTGAAAGTTCATCAAATCCGGAAAAACATCCTCAAAATATAGACCCTATGCTCTCCATAGATGCCTAGGTATGGGTTTAGCTACTCATAACAAAACAATACATGTTCAAGTATTCTATACAAGAGAGACAGAGAAAAAGTAAATCAAACGCTAAAAATAGGATAATGGCGTTGATCTGGGCTCGTCTTCTTGCTTCTTGACTCTCCCAACGATGTATCCTTGCTCTCCTTGACGTTCTTCACTCTCAATAATGCTCTGTTCCCATCCCTTGCTGCCTAGGTCGAAGCGGAGAAGTCCAAGTCTTCATATTTTGCGTTTTTGCCCCAGAATTTTGCTCAAGTTTCACGACCATTTCGTACGAAATGGGGTGTTTTGTACGAAATGTATTTCGTGTGAAATCCCTCATTTCATGCGAAATAGGCTGGGCAATGTGTTCTTGAATCTTCACTCCTTGGTTCCCGAGCCTCTTTTCTTGTCCTTCCTACCTTCCGAAGCTCACGTTCTTGATTCCAATCGCTCCTTAAGCCCTGTTTCCAATCAAAGACAACAAACACTATACCACGCGATCAAATCTGACAAATATAGCATAAATCAACGCATAGAACATGCCTGGACTAGAATTAAGCATATGAAAGAAACAAGTGATAATATGCATATCTTAATAATAACAGGCTTCAAACCTCCCAAAACCTCTGAATGATGTGGTAAATGCTAAAGAAATATAGCTCATAAAAGGCGCTATCAGCTATCTTATGAACACAAGTAGATATCCTCAACATTTCATGATATTATGTGAACAAAAAAGAAAAACAGGTTTGAGGAATATCAATTCGATTGACAACAGTCGGTTTAAGGAGGATAAGAACACTGAATCAAAATCAATGGGGGAACTCATTGGTAACCGAAAAAAGCAACAATAGTAACCACCATAGTAACGACTTGTATGCACATGCATGGCAAGAAGTACGAAAATATGCATTGCAAATTCGTGTGAAGGTTAATTTCCTATGTAACAAATGGCCACAAGTTGAAGGAAAAGAAGAGTAACGTTACTTCCCAAAAACATAATATGCGGAAAATGAATACGGATATTTCTTCGCAGGCTTGATTCCATATTTGAATCCAGAGAGGAGAAAATTCAAAATAGAAAAGAGGAAAACGTGTTCATTACTGGAAAATGAAGAACATTACAGAGTTATATACTTATGTGCTATATTGCACATAAGCCCTCCAAGTAAGACATAATATTTTAAATGCCCAAACTACTACATTACAGAAATGACAACTACATATCCTCTAAATCTTATAACAGCTAATAAAAGCTAATAACGAATACCACAGTCGGGCCAGAGAAGAAGCCATCGCCGACGAAGACGGCGGAGCAGATTCGGAGAATGTTTGGGATTAAGACTGATTTTACGCCGGAGCAAGAAAAGGAAATCCGTAGAGAGAATCTTTGGCAATTCACGTCGCTCTAATCTATCTTCTCTGCTTTTTATTGATCCTGGTAAATTGCTAGTGTAGGGAACTTGTTTTTGAGTTTCAAATTAATAGAAATGAGCTTTCAAAGATTGGGTGTTTGATAAATTATTATTCAGTTTTGTTGATTCGATCACTTACGTATATGCTTTTTCACAAAATTAGTGCTCGAAATAGATGCATTGTATCTTGTTTGATAGAATATCTTAAGGGTAAAAGACAAAATCCACCCTCGTTAGATGGGTTATATACAAAAACAAACTCATTGTTTGGGGATATACAAAATCCATCCTTGTTAGAGACGAAAACCCCCTGTCATGGATGGACGTTGGACAAATAGCATCTTTTTGTTAAAATAAGTTCGTATAGGGGTGCAATTTGTTTTTTTTATGACCATTTTGCCCCTACTTGTATTTTTTGTGTTTATTGTGTTGTTGTTTTTGGTGTTCCAAGCGTTCTTGACCACCATTCTTGGTGTTCTTGAACACCATCTCCACCATCACCACCACCACCACCACCACCACCACCACAACAACAACAACAACAACAAATAACCACCCACCACCATGAAATCACCACAACCACCATCGAATCACCACCTCCACCATCACCAACGCCAACAAATAACCACTACAAGTCTGGGTTTGAACAAAAAAAGATCGAACAACATCAAGAATATATATCCGCATTCATCAAAAAAAAAATTGTAATGTGTTTTTTGTTTTGGTTGTTCATCTATAAATATATAACCGAATTCATCAAAAAAAAAATCAAACACATCAATATATGAATAAACAACATCAAGAACATCTGTAATAACATCAAGGAAATCAATATATCTACACATTTTTCTGGACCACAATTTCTTAACCAAATTTTTTTCTACCAAATTGGACTATAAAAATATCAATAAAACAGATTTACAGATCATCAACAAAATGAGTACCAGAGGGATCATGTATGACACAAGCGGCCTCTCCACAGCTCAATGATTCAGAAACTCCATAGCTTGAGTCAAATCAAGATTCCCCTTTCTTCTCTTCCCCATTCTTCTTGGCAAGGTTTCAGGGCATTTAAAGCAGTTAACCCAAAAACTCAATTCTCAATTTTGGGTTTTGACAATACAATCAGAGATCACTGACCCCCCAACGTTCTTGGAAAAAACCAGGCCTTCAGAATCCCAAATACCAAAAGAAAAAACCCACTTCTCTGAATCAATTTCAGAGATCAGAGACAAGCAAGAACTCAACTTTCTTGAAAGACGAGGGTAAAGAAGTTTCTGTTTCGAAGACAAGAGGGTGATCTGATTGGAGACTCGCTGAAACCAAGAAGGTGGGTTTTGATGAAGAAAGTGGCCTCTCCTCTGGAAGCTAGAGAGAGAGAAGTCTACTCCAGTCAGCGGGAAAAAGTATGGACAAGGAAGGGGGTAGCTACCGAGAGAACCCATCCTCTACTGCCGTAGTCTTCCTCCTGTGGGGGCGGCGCCCTCCACCTCCTCCTCCACCTCCACCTCCTTCTCTTTGTTCTTCATACCTATTTTCTGGTTCTCTCATCTTCTTTCAGATTCGTGAGAGAGAGAGACCAGATCTTTGGAGTGGAGAACCCATCCTTTGCCGCTTTCGTTGTCGGCGTCGTCCTCCTCCTGCGGGGGCGGCGTCCTCCACCTCCTTCTCTTTATTCTTCATACCTATTTCTTACAGATTCGTGAGAGAGAGAGAATCAAGCGTACGTTGGTGAAGGAGTGGAAGGGATAAGGTGCAGATGGTGAAGGGGGGTGGGAGGGAGAGAGAGAAAAAAGGGGCTGTTAGGGTTAGAAATGATGGGTGAGGAGAAGAAATCATTTTATAGTAGTGTAATTTTACTTGAAGGTTAGGGTAAATATGTCTTTTTGATCCTCCGTTAGGTGCCGTTAGTCACCGTTTGTTGACAGGGGTGGTTTTTGTATATCCCCGAATAATGAGGTTGTTTTTGAATATAATCCATCTAACGAGGGTGGTTTTTGTCTTTTACCCATATCTTAAAGAACATGGACGGACCCGAAAATTTTTCGTAAGGGGAGACGTTACAAAGGGTAAGAATTGACTCCAAAATATAGGGGTGACCGCTTATATATGATTATGTAAATATCCAAAAGTTCTAGGGTACTATGCGTATAATAATAGAGGTTGGTTTTGGACTCAAAACCAATTGACAAAGAGGGAGTAGCTCATGACACTTATTAATTATGTTTCTTCTTCTAGAATGTCTGATGTGGGACTTCTCAACACGCCTCTCATGTGTGATATTTTTTGTCCTACATGTGGATTTTTTGTTTGCGGGTGGCGATGAGTGATAACTCCCCACTAGGAGTTATAGTTGAGCACAATTTGAGGGCTAATTGTATCAATATTGAGTGTCTTAGCCATAATTTAGCCTTACCCAGCCTCGGAAGTCATTACTAAGTGTTTTAAGCCTCTTCGTGAATTATCGCTTTATTCTATGCATTTTTTATATGATCGCGGGGTTTGTTCGTGTTGTCTATGCAGGGACAGGACTTGTGAAACAATGGAACAGAGCACAAGAGCACGAGGAGGAGATGAGGAGGTTAATGAAGTAGAACAGAAACGCAAAGGCTACTGTCTTTGTAGCTAAGGTGCGTAGCTACACAGGTAGCGATGCAGACATCAAGATGTTCATGAAAATTGGCTAAGGAAGGAACAGTTCAGCCACTGTGTGCGTAGCTACGCACAAGAAAATTAGCTACGCACACAGAGGGAGAAAAATTGCTGAAAACTGAAAACTAAAGTCTCTGTCTACGTACTTGTGTGCGTAGCTACGCACAGGAAAAATTAGCTACGCACACAGAGGGGGAAAGATGAAGATTTGGGAGCTGATCAGACCAATGTCTGTGTATCTATGTGCGTTGCTACGCTGACAATGCATAAATTTTAAGGTGGTTTCGACAGTAGCAGTTTGGTAAATACAGGTAACTACGCACACAGTGGGGAAGAAGAGAGAAAAGAAGCTAAGGACAAGGCCAGAAGACCCTGTGTTCGTATCTATTTGCGTAGCTACGCACAGGAAAATTAGCTACGCACACAGAGGGAGAAAAATTGCTGGAAACTGAAGACTAAAGTCTCTGTCTACGTACCTGTGTGCGTAGCTACGCACATGGAAAATTAGCTACGCACACAGAGGGGGAAAGATGAAGATTTGGGAGCTGATCAGACCAATGTCTGTGTAGCTATGTGCGTAGCTACGCTGACACTGCATACATTTTAAGGTGGTTTCGACAGTGGCAGTTTGGTAAATTCAGGCAGTCATTCTTGAAGTCTTAGCACTATATAAAGTAACATCCAGAGAACAACACCAAAGGAGAAGTCTAAGGATCTTCAGAGAGCACGGAAGCGCAAATTCGAAATTCCAATTCACTCGTTTGATCTTATTCTCTGTTTATTTCAAAACATTGTTATTTAGTTTTGTCGTACAGTAGCTAAACACTTTACCTAGGTTCTCGGTGAACCTAGGGTTTCGTATTCAATACTTTGTTCCCTTTTGAATATGAACTCATGATCTCAGTATCTTTATATCAGCAGTTTTATTTGTTATTCTTTTCTTTGATTTTACTGTTTATGCATGCTTGACTTGATCACCCAAAATTGCTATAGACTCAATCCGGTGCACGAGAGTGACTGGTCAGGGTTAGGAAGAGAAGACAGAATCTAGTACCTTAAACTCTAGATTTACAACCTTAAGAATTATTCTGAAAACTCCTACAAAATTTTTTATTTTCCATCTTATTTACTTTCAATATTTAGTTCATAATCACAAACGCATTCCCCCTTTTTACACACTATGGTTGTTAAAACTGATTGCTTGAGAAAATTGGCAAAAATCCTCGTGGGATCGATAATCTGAGTTGAAAATACTCTAACACTCTCTCTATACGCTAAATTGCGTATACGTGAGTACGTGTGTTGTTAGACCATTCACGTGTGTGAACTAGACTTGGATACCATGTTAAGAATTCATGGGGTTTTGCCAGAAAACCAATGAGCAATGAGAAGAGTATCTCATGACACTTATTAATTATATTTCTTCTTCTTGAATATAATATAATTAATATTTGGAGAAGAGTATCGCACCACATCGGGCTTAATATCAGCAGTCCAATACTTTGTTCCCTTTTGAATATGAACTCATGATCTCAGTTTCCCTTTTGAATATTTTGTATTCATTGGCGGGGTTTCAATCCATAATTCCATCCATCATCCATCATGTGTTAGTGGAGAAGTTGCAGCTGCCAGTGGGTTAGAGACATGTTTCCCTTTTAAATATGAACTCATGATCTCCGTATCTTAATATCAACAATCCACCGCATCGTTTGCATGATTTTACTGCGTCGCCTTACATCCTCTTCTCCAAATATGAACCCGAGCCCTCTGTGCCAGGCTCTGTATCAGTAAAATTCCACAATTTCTCTGCAATTATCTCATGGAATTGACCAACCAATTGCCATTTTTCTGTACTCATCCCTAATGCTAAAATCTCTCCTTCAAATTAGCGTACCCAAGTTCTTCATTTCAATCTCAAAATCATGTACAATTGATACTTGTTATGTTTCCTTATAATCATAGCAACCCTTTTGTCGTCGGTCCCTGAATCTCTTTTGCCAGTCCTATATCTCTTTGAACTAGTCTGATTCAAGAAACCGCAATAAAATACAACACGTTCCCAATATCAACTTCAGTAATTTTTATGCAATGGCTTATAATAGCTCATATCGAAATACAACACTTAGAAACAACTAAGGAAGTACGACGGTTGTTTCGGGCCATACAATGCTCGTATTCCTTGTATATCATCTTCACTCAATCCCTTCTCTGGTCCTTCCACGCCCTGTGCGATGCTTGGGAACATAATAGAATCGTGAATAGAACTATGGGCAAGCCCAAGAGCATGCCCTATCTCATGAAGAGAGGTCCAGCCCAAATTAAATTTGGTCCAATTCTCATCTTCGTCTACATGTATTATTCCTTTAGGGGGAGGAAAAGTATGGGCCAAAACCCCGCCCGGCCCGTCAAAGGGAAACCCATCACCATGATCTTCCTTCTGAAAGCTTATTTTGATGTCCGCCTCACTGTATTTTTGGGTCTCTTTGAACGTAAATAGGGTCGCATTAGCCCAAATCGAAAAAGATTCGGCGAAAAAACGGGCGCATAAATCTGGCCCGTGCCAGGAAAGCGTACTATGTGAGATGAGTCTTGGAAGGCGACCACTTGGGTGAACCGGAAAGGAAGCTGTAGAGTGAGACCACATTTATTGAGCCGCCGTGAGGCCCGTGATTATGTGCTGTCTTGCCGGACCTCATCGACGTCCTCCCGTTGCTAATATCGGGCACGCCGCACCGTGGGACCCTCATTTTGGAGACGGTCGCCGCGTCTAACAACCCGGTGGGTGTCAGGTGATAGTTGAACTGGTATGTCTTGATTGCTTCCTCTAAGGACTGGTCAAACTCGTCGTCGTGGTCATTATTGGGAGAATTAAGGTAACCTAATCTTTGGAAGTAGCTCTTGAGTTCTCGTACCACTGCAACCTTTACACCTTTTCGACCTCCCTGCAAGCGCTCTAGAAACTTGAATGGTTCGTCAATTTCATCGACGTAGAGGGATGATATTGAACTAGTATCAATGATGAAGAAAATGAAGAGAATGAAGGTAATGAGAGGTGATGGTTTGCATTTGAATGCCATGTTTTGATGAACTTGGGATTCTTGCTGTTTTCTTGAGATAGATAGATACATGTAAGGTTATTAATGTACACACAAGAGTCAAGATCCTAACAGGAAAAATATATGTTGGCCAATTATTTCAACGCGGCTGTCTTGATTGGTACTTATTGTTGACTTGTCTTCATAGACTATCAAGACTTTGTCATGTACTACCTCCGTTTGTTCTGTATATCACGGGTTTGACTTTTTGATTCGTATCTGGGTCACTTTGACCGGTTGATTTGAATAGCAAATCAATGCGATTGTTTGATAATTTTTCACCGTGTTATGGAGATACTTTTACTCTATAACACTATGAAAGAATTATAAAAAAAATTCATCGTGTTGGTACGAAAATCTTTCGGTCAAAGTGATCCAATGAATAGTGACAAAAGTCAAACCTGTGTGATAGAGAAAAAACGGAAGTAGTATCTAATTTACTAATTATTGAAGTAGACATGCATGGTATCATTTCGTCACCACACATTTCTTTGGCCTTCAAGAAGATAAAAGACTTTGTCCCTTAATGACAGCTCATACTCCTGTGTTTTGGGTGAATGAGAATCCTTATCCCTGATGTTTGACAAATGACGCAGTCCGGAAGCGATCAAAGCTGTCAAACGACAATCTCCGTAAGCTAAAAATAATTTTCAAACTTGAGAATAATGAAATTTTAATGATCAAGAAGAAGAAAAATGTTGATTTCTTTTAGTAAAGGAAAAAATGTTGATTTGCCACAAGACTTAAATCGTTTAAATAGCTTGAAAGTCTGAATACGAAAAAATTACGCAAAAGGTATTGACGAATAACAAATCTATTAGTCCAAAACTAACTTTTAACCCCTGGGATGCCTGGAGAAATTCTAAACCAAAACAAAAATAATATATATCCACTTTCTTGGTCACAAAGTGTTCATGGATATATCAAAACTCTTTATTGAGGTCTATGTCTATCTTACGAAGAAAGGTATAGTTAAATACTATAGGCATTATACAACTTTTTTTAGCGTGACATTTTTACGAATTTTGTTAAAAGGATAGTGTATGTATGTGAGGACAACGGATGCCTTGCCCAATTGCCACTTCATCACGCAACTATATCGATAAAGCAGTGCTCCTTAAAACTTCAAAAATATGAAATTAATTGGATATTGACATATAATCGTCTTGGAAATTAGGGATGACAGTGGATCGGGTTTGGATCGGATCAGCCAATTCCTTCTCTGGTCCTTCCACGCCCTGTGCGACGCCTATCGAATCTTAATTAGAGCTATGGTAAAGCCCAAGAACATGCCTAATCTCATGAAGAGAGGTCCATCCCAAATTAAATTTGGTCCAATACTCATCTTCGTGTACATGTATTCTCCCATCTGGGGGAGGAAAACATTCAGCCAAAGCCTGGCCCGGCCCGTCAAAGGAAGGCCCATCACCATGATCTCCCTTCTGAAAGCTTATTTTGGTGTCCGCCTCACTACTGTTTTTTTGGGTCTCTTCAAACGTAAATAGGGTCGCATTAGCCCAAATTGAAAAGATTCGGCAAAAAACAGGTGCATGAAGTTGGCCGTGTGAGATTGAGGACTTTGATAAGTGGACATTGCTTGTAAGGACAAAGCGAATTATTCAGTTCTTGTGTCCTTTCCTTGCAATTTTTATGAGAATGGCGGTCCAATTAAAGTTAGGGTTTTCTCTATATATAACAAGAAAGAATTCTTTTGAGACAGGAACTACAGCAACAAAGAACGACCATGGACACTGATGGACAAAAAAACATACACCCTACTTGTTGCAGCAACACCGGTGAGTTCAGATTTCATAATTGTGCTTTTGAACTGTCATTGCTTTTGAACTGTCATTGAGTTTTTCCTTATGTACATAATCAATCAAACTATTAGTTATTTATATTTCTTCTTCTGCAAATAATTATATGAAAATTTTGGGGCTTTTGAATTGTGTCATGCGTTATCGAACAGAGTGTATGGCTCTGTGAACGCTGTATGTCCTGCGCGAAGCATGTCATACATATACCATGGTTGCGTACAACAACAGTAACACCAATATGTGTGCGTGTGTTGTTGTTGTTGTATATATAACATCATGTTTTTTGGCAAATTTGTGTTAGCTAAAGCATATAAAGCCCCTGCATGAGGTATCGGATTCGAACTCGGGGAAAAAAAGTATTAGTCTTCTTAAACAAACATCATGTTTGGGGTAAATACAGTATGTTTACCAAGTTGTGGTCACTTACGGATGCCAATAACTGTATGAAGTGAAACTATTTTGTAGGAATCTTGAGATCGTTCAGAGATGCCGCACCATCTCATTACACACTCAAAGTAAATTATTTTCCGCTTCTTCTGAGCAGTGTTACCGAGAAGCATGAATCTCGTGTCTTTGAAGCTTCTGGATACAAGTGGTTGGTTCAGTTTTCTCACTATCTTCCTACTTTGTCTTCCTTGCAAAACACGTAAAACACGTCAATTTTGTATACATCATTCACTCAGGCCTGGATTGTCTTCCTCTTTTTCATCACAGGAAACTGTGTTTGTACCCAAAAGGGAATCACAAAAAGGGAGTGATGAATCATGTATCTCTTTATTTGGAATTAGCAAATGCAGACACCCTTCCCCCAGGTTGGGAGATAAATGTGCAGTTCAAGCTTTTTGTGTATGATCACATTCGAGACAAATACTTAACCCTACAAGGTACCCACAGCTGCAGATAAATTGCAATAAAATGTCTTGATTCTATTTCTATTCTTATATAAGATCTTTGTATTTTACCATGCTTCATCTTAATGTAGATAACATTGGGGAAACAACGAGATTTCATTCGATGAAGACCGTAAGGGGTTTTGACGAATTACTCCCTCTTGATACGTTAACAGACAAGTCAAATGGATATTTGTTAGACCATGCTTGCGTATTTGGAGCTGAGGTCTTTGTTATAAGAGGCAATGGCATGAGCGAGTGCTTGTCAACTATGGAGAACAATCATTGCTATTCTTGGGAAATCGATTACTCTTTTAGAACGTCAGAGTATATAGATTCTGGAGAGTTTACGGTTGGAGATCATAAGTGGTATGTTCATACTGTGGTATGCCTGTTGAATAAGAACTGTGATAAATTATAGACCAATGAACTAACATTATTAATTAGCCGATTTTGTTAACAGGAAGTTACGGTGTTATCCCCTAGGGGACACGGAGTGGAAAGGTGAACAGCTGTCTCTCTTCCTGGAGTTAGTTAATTCGAAAACTCTGCCAGAGGGAAGAAAAGTGTATGCAGAATACATATTAAGGATAAAAGACCAGGTCCATACTGACCATCATGAGCGCAAAGGTCAGAAACTTGTTTGTTATATGGGTTATCTGTTTTCTGTCCATTTTAAAATTTACTTCTTGGTTTTACCACTTTCATTTTCTTCGTGGTTTGTTGCAGATAGTTATGTTTGGTCTTCGAAAGCAGAACACTCTCTATATGGTTTCCCTGATTTCATTTCACTGGATGATCTCCGCTGCCACAGAAAAAGTTACATTCCGAACGATATGATGATAGTTGAAGCTCAAATCAAACTTATTTCTGACACTAAAGGTTTTTAAGTTTTGGTGTCCTGGCGGGGTATGTCTGGAAATTCTATCTGAACTTTTCAAGGATCAAACTTGACTATCGCACTGCTAAAAGTATGTTAATTGAATCGTGAGTTATTTGTTTGTGTGAGTAATCAGTTAAGGCACTTCTGGTTTTCCATTGTTAGTTGCACTAGGCTTTACCCTGCTCAAAAGCACGGGGCGAGTAGATCAATATGATCCATCAATTTCCATTTTCAGACTATTGAGGTCTTGTTCTTTATGCTTCGGGCACAATCCCAAAAGCACCCACAATACTCGGAGAAATTGGTTCATAATCTTGTCAACAATCAATAGTACAAAACTTGGAAACAACTAAGGAAAACAGTTTAGTCTGATATATATGCAGAATAGCAAACATATGTGTTTGTGAAATGAGCCGAAACATTTTGTTCGCTCAATTCGTGGTGTAAGTGACAAAGCATCATGATTCCAAATATCAAAGGTAGCTTTTGAGAATCCCTCATTTTCGGTATAATATCTTCTGTTGGCAAAAAGAAAGAACCGTACTCCAAAAGCACATTAATTTGATTAGGGAAAATGCTAAACGTCACCTTTTTTCTTCACCCTTCAAGTTCACCCCTCATGGGTATGTTTTTGATTGGTGGTGTGATTATAGAAATATCTTAAAATAAATATTATCAACAATCATATCTTGACACGTAGGAAGTGAACTTGAAGGGTGAAGAAAAAAATGTGAAGCATAGCAGCCCTCATTTGATTATCAGGTGGACGTGCCCACACAAGTGCTGTCCATGTTTCCACACAGGTGATGTTCATATATTTTATAAACATTTTACCTTTTCTATTGATTCAATTAAAATTCAATATTGCCTGATCTTCTGCTGACTTTGTGTTTGTTTTACTTTGCCTAATATGAGTCAGTAAACTCCAATATTGCCCGCTCTTCTAGGGTCAACTTTGTTTTCTTATTTCCATTCATTTCTGAAGCTCATAACAACCATGATCATAGTCATTCACATAGAGCATGTTCATAGTCATTCACATGGAACATGATAATTCTCTCACTTTCTATATGACTATTACTATTAAAGTCACAAGAGGCACCCTTGTAGAGATCAGTCCTAGATTTCTCACTTGCATTCGTCAAAGTTGTACTGGAGACAAAGTTCACTTCCTTTGCATATTTATCTTCGGATTAGCTGTTACGCCAACCTCCCGAATAAAATTCGGTGTTGTGGCATGTGCTACCTTTAGCCTTCAAGTTATAATATTGCCATCAAACACATGCGACCAAAATTTGTTAAATAAGTGAGTAGGCCTACAAGGGTTCATCGTGTTGTAGGATGCCACACAACTATATTTGTGTTGGATCCACCGCCCTGCTATTGACCTCCTAAGTATAAAGCACGGCCCACTAGTATGCCACCCACTAACGACGGCAACATAGTTCCTCTACCAACGGCAACCTAGATTGGACGAGGAAGCAATCAGGTTAAGTATAGATCTTTATAGTAAGAAACAAATTTATTGGAATCTGAAAGAAGTGCAATGATGTATGAGTTACCACTCTTTCGTTAGAATGATTGCACATCCGGTCTTTTTGGTAGCCTTATATGAGTAAGTTTGCAAGCTTAAGTAATTGCTTGAACGTTTAGGATTGATTGGCTGGTCATTTGTTAATATATAGCAACAGTGTTTTGTAGATGTCAAACTAACATGACAGCTTGAACTTTGAACTCCCTCCTATTGAAACAAATATATTCCTATTACGAAGTAATATAAACGAAAATGGAGTAATACAAACAATATATTTGTAAAGCCATTTCCCTCCAGTTCTTAGTAAAGTAGAAAGTTCCTCCAAAGTCGCAAGTAATATGTTGTGTTGTAGGAGAATAAAACTGAGTAAGAAAATTGGTGATTGAGGGATACATCTTCAAGCACCACTTCATGCTAGAAAAGTACATGTTGTGACAGAGAGACATGGATACTTTCATGTATTGGTGTTATTTACTCTCTCCGTTCTCTCTATTTCTTCAAAATTTTCTTCTTTATACGTTCTCTCTGATTCTTTAAAATTTCCTTAAAAAACAGTTTTTATAGAAAAATATCTTTATACCCTTAATGAAAAACCCCCCATTAATGTTACCTTTTGAACTACTGTGTTTCCACTCACAACTTCAGTCACTTACTCATGGGCTTTTAAGCCATTTCCCTCCAGTTCTTACTAAAGCGCTTTCTTCCTTTTTTGAAGAAACAAAGAGAACGAATGGAGTATATACTAACACAACTAGGTGTTTTACTGTTCATGAGAGAATACATGTTTTTATCTTTTACCATTGGATTGGTTTTCTTACAGCCGTTGATCTCCACTAATAGGAGCTCAAGAGAGAGATACGGTGAGAAAGGTGGTTTCAGATGTGAGTGATTGACTAGTAGTGTATAAGCCACATCGTATGTGCAATAAGTAAATAATCTATTTAAACAATCTCTTTTTAGAAGAACAATCCAATTTTTGTACGTACTCGAATAATTATAGTTGTCAATTACGCATAAGGGGATATTTTCATGGGATCTGTTGACGAGATCTTCACATATCTTAGTGTGCATCATCATGCAGGGGACCAACCAGTACCTCTAGCCGAGACATCAATTCACATATCTCAGTGTTACCGCCTACCACCGAACGATACTCTGGCTCTAATAACAGTTGTCATAGAGTCAATTTTATGCGTATGATTTAGTACCACTGTGAGGCACCGAGTTTATGTTCTTCGTTAAAAGTTAGACGTTGATTCAGAGTTCGTAGCGATGGTAAAAGGGACAAGGCAGTTGTATTGTGGAATAGAAAAATCACTACGTTTTAATATTACTGAGTAATGAAGGCTACAATAATCTTATTTATGTCCAATTACATGGCTTACAGTTCCATTAGATATACTCGTTTCAAAGAATTGTGTGCGATTTTTATACGCATAGCTGGGACGGAAATAACTTATAATACGGAAAAGAAGTCTCACAAACTATTGAAGATCTCCTGCAAGCACACGTTACACAATCCAATTTGGAAGTTGCTCATGACTGAGGTACCAAGCCAACTTGTTTACACTCATCAGCCCATTACTTCTGTCATTACCCAACACCATTCAAGCCCATCAGAAGCAGCCCACCACCCCATTAATTCCATTTACACACTGCTGAAGCCATTTATTTCAAGTGAACACACTGTTAACTTCAAAAAGAAAAAGAAAAAAAAAAATGAATTAACTTCATATGTTTTTGGCAAGTTTCCTTCTAAGGATTTTCGTCACACTTTGGCTCATATTCTTCGGAATTTTGAGTCACCTCTCTCAGCGCCCATATCTTTTTGATTTTGGGTCATGAGTAGATATTTTAAAACTCGTACAAAGACGTCAAATCTTGAAAGTAAGATGTTGAATTTACGACCGAATTGGTTGAAGTTGCAACCGTGTTGGCTAAAAGAGAAGGAGTTTCCCGACCAACTAGCAGATGTTGCAAATAAGCTCTTGCATTTACCATCTTCGACCGGTTGAGCTTCTTCAGTTACTTGATCGAACCGAGAATTTACTTAGAAAAGTGAGTCAATCTCCTTTGAATGAGGCAGGCAATTCTCTTTTCGTGTAAGAACTTGTTGATGGCACAAGAGATATTGAGACATGCCAATGACGATGTGAAAATTGCGGGTACTGCGTGCATTCACGAGTTTACTAGAATTACAACCCCAAAGTCCCATACAATGACGATCAAGCGAAGGAAATTTTTAAGCTCATTTTATCTTCCTTCGACAAATTGTCTAATCGTTTTAGCCGCTCTTACACCAATGTCATAAACATCTTCAACATCGTTTCAGAATCCAAGTTGTTTGTATTGATGCTCGATCTTGAATGTGATAAATTGATTCATGCGATATTTGAGTTATTTCTTACCTCCATCACATCCGAGCGTCATCCATCAATGTTTGAAGATATGAAAAATATCATGAGTAATGTGATCGAGGAAAGTGATTATTTGTCGTTTGAGCTTACCTCACCACTCTTGGTTTGCATGGAAGGAAATTATCGAGATATTTCTAAAATCGGGAGACAATTGGGAAACTAAGTTGTTGAAAATTGCTCAGCAAGACTCATTCCTTACTTCGAGGAGTTTATAAAAGAAGAGTGCATCCAAGTTCGAAGAACATTGTGAGGATAATACATGTGAAAGAATTGTTGATCATTGTGGTCTCATTGATCCGGACTCAACCAGGGTTCTCGCAACAGTAACTCCTAATCCAAATGTCTCATATTCATATGCTCTTTCAATACCCAAGTTTTTTAAAACATGTTAGATATGGGGTATTGTTTCTATCCAAGCCAGCAAGCATGTTATGCTACGACTACAGAAGCATTTCAAAGGTGCGCAATTCTATCTTGACGGTTGTCATTGAGCCCCTTGATGACATACCGCATCGAGTCTCATATATGTATGCCAAGGACAGTTGATGGAATTTGTGTTGGCCTATGTCTCAATCGTAATTCTTTTGAGACTCCGCGTCCTAAAGAGCCTCCTCCTAAAGTTGTAGAGTTCATTGACGGTTCCGATAAGTATGATAAAGTAAACATGTGCAAAGGTGATGCGACTCATATATCTCAGTTACTTTGAACAACTTGATGATTCATGTGCAAGCATTGAGTCCAAGCATCCTCTTCCATCTTGAGATATGATTTGGGGAGTATCTAGTGTACTGGAAGGATCACCCATTCTTGTCATCACAATATTGCATTTTTTCCATATATGCTTCATTGTGAGAATTGTTTGAAATCTTTTATCTGTGGTGATTTGCTACCCTACTTGGTCATAGGGAAAAGACGTCCAAAAATTACAACTTGGAGGAATCGCGTGAAGTCATTTCTCAAAAGTGATTTGTTTTGATATATGGTTAATTGGAGAAACCGTCCTAAGGTTACATTTCATAGTGATTCCTATAAGTATTTGGTCCAATGGACTAATTATCCAAATAATCTAGTTCGTGATGGAGTCTGGAAGTATTTGATCTATTGGACGGGTCGTCCATGTCATGGTTCTTACTTTAAACTCTCCGGATTAGATTTTCTCGGTGGACGAGAATGATGCGGATAAAGACCAGATTATCCAATATCTAGGATTTTATTATATTCTGTTTTTATCTTGATTATGATTTTAATTTGTTATCAGAATAAATTTGTAGTTATCCTTTAGGAGTCTATCTTGGTTAGAGATTTAGTTAGTTAAGGGTTCCTTCATCTTTGCCTATTTATAGGCTTGAAGTCTGCGTTTGTTTGTCAGCTTTGATGGATATATAAATTTGGATTTCTCCTCACGTTTGAGTTGAGCATTTTTTATTGAATCAGAGTGATTCAATTTTTGGATTGTTCTTGGTGTATCATGCATCACAAGTGCTCAATTCAGAATTCAATTGATATACAATTGGGCTAACCTCAATTCAAAAACTTGTGAACTTAAATCAGGAACTTAATTCATGAACTTTTCGCCTAATCTGGAGCAGTCATCATATACTAAATTATTCGAACCAGTGCTACTGAATTGAGTTGAGGATCTATATTTTTCTTGAACCAGGGCCGGCCTTGCCATAAGGCAAGTTAGGCAGCTGCCTAAGGCCTCAAGATTTAGAAGGCCCCCGATTTATGGAAAAATGATGTACATATATATGTATTTATGTAAATTGCTATGTAAACTAAAGGAAATTTCAGAATTAGGTCAGTTGATTATGTTTAATGATAGGTCGGTTGATTATATTTAATGAAGGAGAGAGGATGGTAAACAGAGGAAATTTAGGAATAAATTACGTAATCACGATTCCAAAATGGAAGTCTTAAATATTGTTTTCCTCTAAAAACTCGTTATTATTGTATTCCTAATATGCACACTATATTTTTAGAATTTAATAATTTTGATCTTCTAAATATGTAATCATTTTCCATTTTTTTTTTTTCGTTATACTCAAATCAAATGATTAATTTTAGCCAGATTACAGATAAAGCTTTTTAAAATTGTGGCACTAGTTTTCAAATTTAGTAAGTTTTTAGTACTATTTAAGAAGTCCTCTCATATTTATCATTTGTTTTGTTTTTTTTGATAATTATATTTATCATTTGCTTTTTAAGTACTTGGAAGTTTTTTATTTCAAAATAAAAGTACTTGAAGTTTTTAGTACTGTTTGTATTTGTTTTTCTATATTTTCTCTAAAGCATTATATCAATTTCTTTTTGATAAAAAATCTACTCTCATTTTTTTTTAAATAAAAAATCTACTCAAGCAACTCATGTTTTGTTGGAAGTTTTTCTCAAAAGAAACAATACTGTTGGAAGTTTTATATAAATGTAAAGCAGGAAAATACATAACATGCTTAACAAAGTATTGACATCACTTCAAGTAGGCCTCGCTTAACAAATTTGCCTAAGGCCTCTAAAGCTCTTGAGACGGTCCTGTCTTGAACTCAATTCAAAACTCAATTGATAGCCAACTAGGCTAAACTCAAATTCAGGAATTCACTTCAGGAACTTTTCGCCTGACCAGAGCAGTCTATCATATCCTGAGTTATTCGGGACCAATACTACTAAATGGAGCAGTCTACAATTGATTTGTCTGCAACGATGCCGAATTCCCTGCAAAAAACCCTTCGCATTATGAGTCCTAAAACTCTAGCACCAGGAATCTTCTACCATCATCCTTCTATGCACTCAGCATAAATTTACACATAACCACCAAAAATGGGAAAAAAAGGATCGTGAAAGAACCACCGAAGAGTTAGTAGAATTGATTTCTCTGCAACGTTGCTATTTTGATGGTGAGAACTGAGAACCAAAAAGTATTTCAACCTAACGGAGTGCTCTATTTACGTTAAACCTCTCCCTGTCTACGTGTTTTTGATCTTTGAAGGCATTATAACTCAACGGTCAGGATTTGGTTGGACGGGAGGGATCCGAATCCACATTTATATACAGCAGCTGTCGAGGCGGTTAGTAACAGTTAACATCAAATTCAAACTAGAATTCAAATCTTCTGTGATTATAACTACCTGTGTTGAATCGAGATGGTTTAAATTTACACGATGGCTTGGCGATGAGTTAGAGACATAGCAAGGCAAAACGACGGACTAATGGACGACAAGGAAAAAGGCTGCAACAAGTTCGGGAGAAAAGTAAGTTCCACATGACCTACTGATTTGCTTGCTAAACAAGCCACCAATGATGATCATGCTTTGAACCTCCCTTTGTCATTTCCGCTTTTGCTCCAAATGTTTCAGAACGATGTTCGATTTCTCCTCCCCTCCGTTTCTAGAGAATGTTTTGTTTGATGATGTATGGGATGTTGTCTCCCCCTTGGATGTCGGTCCTCCTTAGCTTTTGTCTTTTTATTACCACTTTATCATTAACAACAAAAGTCTGACCTAAAAGGACTTGCACGAAACTTGTCCCTGAAGATGCAATTTCTAAATTCATACAATATCAATTTTTGCAATTAATTTGTCAGTAAATTGATTTTGCATTAAATCAGTCGTAAAATATTTCAGTTCATCAGTAGCAATTTAATTCCATAATTTCATAACTGAACAGCAGTTTCATGTCATGTCTTAATAAATGCACTAAACAATATATATAGTTCCCCTACAGGTACATTTCACCTTAAAACGGTCTGGTAAACTAAAAATTATCAAAATTTTATAATATTTGAATTTTTCACAACCTTATAATTATCAATTTTTACTGAGAACCACAACGTAAAGGCTAATTTACTTTACAAGACCATGCAAAAGTTATCAAATTCTTACTTTGCTTGACTAATCAAATCGCTAGGCCCAAATAATACCCGGTTAACTTATTCACCAATCTGGTAAGACGGAGGGTGTGTAACTGAATGTCTTAATAAATGCACTAAACACTATATAGTTCCCCTACATGTACAATGTAGATTTCACCTTAAACGGTGTGGTAAAAACAATATTTTTCTTACAATAGTAGATTTTACAATGGTTCAATTTCCAAATATGTTTCTCATGATCGGGTTGTGCTTCGCTATCATGAGCGTGGTCTTTGTCAAAACGGAAGCGGTTGGAGCACCAGCGCCGTCTCCAAGTTTCTTGGAAAGTTGTTAGGCAAAAATGAGAAAAGGACATTGCGGAAGATTATTGTCTATGACATTATATTTCAAAATACAACCACACAAGGTTACTGTTACGAGGTCCTTTTAAAATTGGGTAAACCATGTCACGATGTTCTAATTAGGGAGCTATTGTCAAAACTCGAATTCCAGCAATATACTGCTCTCGGTTTGGAAAGGAGTGAAGAAGTTTGGAGAATGTGTGCCACACCAGCTCCAGCACCTTCTGATTGGATTTAGGGTTTTTCAAAGGAAACCAGAGGAAGAAGAAGACGATAGAGAGAAGGTAGAGAGAGATTATCTATTACTGCTTAACAGAGACGAATATATACACACTACACCAACGATAAGATCAGCAAGACCTAATATCTAACGGTGGTGAACAGTTAGGGTTTAATAGGCAGGCCCTTATAACACTGGGGTTCATTACAAGAGAATGGGCTTGCAGGCCCTTATAAAATTTAGACTTCATGACAAGAGAATGGGCTTGGTGAGTAATATTGGGTTAGGCCCAAATACTGCAAATGGGTTATGTCTTCTAATATCCCCCTTTAAAGTGATGGCGGTGTCCGAGCCATCAGTTTATGCTTGAATGAGGCGAATTGAGCAGCGGGAAGAGACTTTGTAAAAATATCAGCCACTTGATCCGAACCTGAAACAAAAGAAACAATTAGTTCACGATGTAAAGCCTTTTCACGAACCAAATGGTAATCGAGCTCGATGTGTTTGGTTCGAGCGTGAAACAATGGGCTGGCCGTTAGAGCCATAGCGGAATAATTGTCAGTCCACAAAACAGGGGCTTGAGGAATACCAAAACGCAAGTCGTGAAATAATAACTTGAACCAAGAAAGCTCAGCAGCCCCTGAGGATAAGGCTCTATATTCGGCTTCGGTAGAAGACCAAGCCACGGTGGGTTGCTTCTTTGAGGCCCAATGAATGGGGTTGGGCCCGAGGAAGACGACAAGACCACTAGTGTTGCGACGATCGGTAGGATCGCCGGCCCAATCAGCGTCGGTATAAACATGTAAAGGTAAGTGACCTTTGTGATAAAACAGGCCGTGGGACTTAGTCCCTTGTAAGTAGCGAATGACGCGTTTAGCAGCAGCAAAATGTGTGTGGGTTGGAGTATGCATAAATTGACAGAGGTGGTTAACTGAGAAAGCAATGTCGGGGCGACTAAAAGATAAGAATTGCAGAGCCCCTAACAATTGACGGTAAACAGTCGGATCAGGGAGGGGAATACCCTCATTAACATGATATTTAACCCCTGCAGCTAGAGGGGTAGGGCAGGGTTTGGAAGAACCCATATTAAAGCGATGTAAAAGATCAAGAATGTATTTATCTTGGTGTATGTAAATGCCCTGAGAAGTTCTGGATATCTGTAACCCAAGAAAATAAGACAATTCACCCAAATTGGACATATCAAATTCAGCAGCTAGAGTTTGAAGAAGATATGACATATAAGTTGTGTCATTGCCTGTTAAAATGATATCGTCAACATATAGGAGCAATAATGTGATGTGAAATTGTTATGATGTCTAATAAAAAGTGAATTGTCCGCATAAGAAGCTATAAACCCAAGAGAAAGTAAAAAAAAAATTGTAAAGCGCTCAAACCACGCCCGAGGGGCTTGTTTGAGGACGTAGATTGATTTGTGGACTTTGCAAACGTGATTTGGAAATTGGGCATTCACAAATCTAGTAGGTTGCCTCATATACACAGTTTCTCGTAAAAAACCGTGAAGAAATGCATTTTTAACGTCGAGTTGGTGTAAAGGCCATGAAAAAGAAGCTGCTAAGGCTAAAATACAGCGAACGGTGGCATGTTTAACGACGGGACTAAACATTTCATCGTAATCCAAACCGGGCGTTTGGTGAAACCCTTTTGCCACAAGTCGTGCTTTAAAACGAGAAACCGTGCCATGAGGCTTATATTTAGTTTTGTAGACCCACTTATTACCAATTATATTGTCATAAGGTGGTTTGGGAACTAAACTCCATGTATGTTGCTGTGTGAGGCTTCCAAATTCATCAATCATAGCTTTTTGCCATTGAGAATGTTTGGAAGCCTCTTTAAAAGAAATAGGATCACTAGTGATTGTGTGTGAAGAGGGACAAGTAATACTAGTGAAAGCAGCAGAAGTAGAGGAATTTTTAGAAGCATGAAATAAAAGCTTTTTCTTAGAAATACCAGATTTGCTACGCGTTTGCATCGGATGAAAATTCTGAGTAGAGGGAGGAGGGGAGGGGGGAATCATCATTGGGCCAGGAGAATGTGCCATGCTAGGACTGTGAATCTGAGTAGTATATGTTCTTGATAGTGTAGTATCATGAGATTCAGCAGCAGACTGCACAAACCCTGAACCCTCAGCATTGTGTGTGTAGTTATCTGTTCAAGACAGATTAGTATCAGACTGTGGGCTTGACCCACACTGGGGAATGGGACCAGACTGAGGGTTGGGTCCAGGTGCTGGCCCAGGGGGGGCTGGTACCAGAAACTGACCCTGGATAAGGACCAAGAATACCTGAAACATCAACATTTATGTTAGGTGATTTTGCAGCAGAAACAGATGGGGACACAAGTTGATAAGGAAAGACAAATTCATCAAAAAGAACATCACGACTAACAACGAATTTATTAGTTTTGCGACTATAACATAAATAACCCTTGTAACCGGATGCATAACCAACAAAAACACATTGATGAGTTCTAGGATCCAACTTTGACTTATTGAAGTGACGTAAATAAGGGTAACAAGCACATCCAAAAACATTTAAGTCATTATAGTTAGGTTTAGTTTTGAATAAAAGTTCATAAGGTGATTTTTGAGATGTATTTTTACTAGGAATTATGTTGCAGTGGCCACAGCATGAAACCAAAAAGAGTTAGGAAGAGAAGCATTTTGTAAAAGTGTTATAAAAGTTTCTGTTACATGCCTATGTTTTAATTCTGCAACACCATTCTGTTGTGGTGTATAGGGACAGGACATTTGATGAGAAATACCATTATCACTCAACAATTTTTTTAAAGAGATAGGCAGTGAATTCTCCTCCCCCATCGTATCTTAATATCTTAAAAGAGTAACCAAGCAATTTCTCAACAAATAAATTATAAGTGGTAAAAACAGATTGAACTTCAGATTTAAATTTCAAGGGAAAAATCCATGTAAACCGTGAATAATCATCAATAAACAGTATGTGGTACTTGTAACCAGCAAAAGACATGGTAGAGGCAGGGCCCCAGACATTTGTATGAGTCAAATGTAAGGGGAAAGTACTATGAGACTTAGACAAATTATAGGGAAATCTACACATTTTACCAGCCAAGCAGGATTCACATAACGTACTGTTTGCTTTAGAAGAAGAAGAAGAAGAAGAAGAAGAAGAAGAAGAAGAAGAAGAAGAAGAAGAAGAAGAAGAAGAAGAAGAAGAAGAAGAAGAAGAAGAAGAAGAAGAAGAAGAAGAAGAAGAAGAAGAAGAAGAAGAAGAAGAAGAAGAAGAAGAAGAAGAAGAAGAAGAAGAAGAAGAAGAAGAAGAAGAAGAAGAAGAAGAAGAAGAAGAAGAAGAATAAGAAGAACAATTAACACATTTAGAAAATATAGAGTCAGAGGGGTGTCCAAGACGTGAATGCCAAAGTTTTGACTTGACAGTTTGACCCAAGAGAGCTTGAGGTCCAGATTAAAGAAGGTGAGAAGACATGGGACAAATTCCATTTCTACTGGGTCCTTGGTAAAGAGTTCGTCTAGTTTCCATATCCTGGATGCAGAATGAATTCTTATCAAAAATAAAACGAGTGTTGTGTTTAGTGCAGAATTTGTTGACGAAAAGTAAATTGGCATAAGTGAGGTACATGTAATGTATCAGACAATCTAAAGGTGCAATTAGATGTTGAGAGATAGACGGTACCATAATGGTGAATAGGAAAAGCAGTTCCATTACCGACTGTAACCTGGTCACTTCCACGGTAGGGTTCGGAGATTGAGAGATTGTTGAAGTTTGTCGTCATATGGTTCGAGGCTCTTGTGTCAGTAAGCCAGACATCAGAAGGAATCTTTGGGGAGGTTGAGGTTGCAACCATAGCCGATAGTTGCTCAGGTGGCATCCTGCCTTGGTAGAAGTAGTCCATTCGGTGCCAACAGTCGAGAGCTGAGTGATAGTCGTTGCCGCAGATTTGGCAGGTCACCGGACCGGAGCCACTACGACCCGAACCTTGATACCTCCCCCTCGAACCGAACCGACCGGAAGATCCACCTCGACCCGAACCGGTACCGTATCCGTACCCGGATCCTGATCCAGATCTGGATCCATACCCAACTCCGAACCCGGATCCATTACCCGAACCAAACCCATGGCCTGACCCGGATCCATAGGAGGATGGGGATAAGTAGCCAGGGCCAGATCGACCGCCACGGGAGTCTAAACGACCTCCACCGCTTCGGTTACCGGAGCGACCGCCACCACCGCGGTAACCGGATCGAACGCCACCACCACGGTCGCCTCTGTGGGTGTAGAAGGTGGTGGGATTAGGGTAGGATGGATCTGCTGTGGAGTGTTGACCTTCAAGCATCACTTCTTCGGATCGAAGCAGCACATTCAATTCCTCAAACGATATAGGTTCAGATCTGATGCGAAGAGAGGAGCGAAAGGAATTACACTCCGGTGGAAGACCGTTGAGAGTATACAAGAGCATATCTTCGTCGTTGATGGTAACTGATGACACAGAGAGTTTATTACGGATCATAAGAAGTTTGTTCATATACTGATCGATTGAATTTGATCGTTTGCGAGCCGTTTGCAGATCTGACTTTAGTTGTAGAATATTCGAACGGGTAAGCAAAGCGTAGCGTCGCTCAAAAACAAGCCAAGAAGATCTGACAGTAGCAGAGCCTATAACTTGGGTCAACGCCTCTTGAGAGAGAGTTGCATTCAGAACTGTGAGGACCGCTTGGTCCTGCAAGAACCAAGCGGTGAAAGCTGGATTGGAGGTGGAAACGTCGTCGGCTCCGACAAGAGACTCATCGGGGCAAGGCAAAGATCCATCGAGAAAGCCATATAGAGAGTGAGTGCGAAAAATAGAGGATATCTGATGTTTCCACAAGACGAAGTTGGATCCGTCCAATTTAAATGGAAGGAGGTTGTGTATGTTTGAGAGGAGATACACCGGCGTGGAAGCCGGCGTTGAGGTGGTGGAGAGAGCCATATCAAAGCTCTGATACCATGATTGGATTTAGGGTTTCTCGAAGGAAACCAGAAGAAGAAGAAGACGGTAGAGAGAAGGTAGAGAGAGAGGCAATGAACAGTTATCTATTACTGCTTAATAGAGACGAATGTATACACACTACACCAATGGTAAGATCAGCAAGACCTAATATCTAACGGTGGTGAACAATTAGGGTTTAATAGGCAGGCGCTTATAACACTGGGCTTCATTACAATAGAATGGGCTTGCAGGCCCTTATAACATTTGGACTTCATTACAAGAGAATGGGCTTGGTGAGTAATATGGGTTAGGCCCAAATACTGCAAATGGGTTATGTCTTCTAATACCTTCAACGTACAGCGAGCTTCTCTCTTTTCAGGAGTTCTAAAAATATTTAACCATTGGGTTCTAAGAGCAGCGAAAAAAATTGGGGGCTTGTGTAGGTATATAAGCATTGCGGGAAATTGGGATACCAGAATTTTGCAGTTATGATAATAGTACGGCGATAAGGATTTTTTTTTGTAAATCTAAATACAGTAATCGTTTATATATATTATGAGAATTTTATTAAGCGGCTAAGTGGGAGTATTTTTTTTTTTTTTTTACTTTTTTCTTAGGAAGAGTTTTTTCAGAATTACATCATGTGGCCGGATTCGAATTTTTCTCTGCCACATGAAGCAGCAATCTACCTTACAAAGAAACTCTCTCTGGAGAAAGAAGGTATCGTTTGAACTATGAAGGCGAATCATGAGGATGAAGCTTGGATCCATAGAATCAACCTTTCTGAGGAAGAACAGAAGGAGATTGTGATCGGAAAGGAGGTATGCAAGAAGGTGAAGGAGGATTGGAAACTTTGCCTTATCGGCAAGTTCGTCGGCCAGGAAATGGTTGACAAACAAGGGATGAGATAGCTTTTTCGAAGGCTGTGGTGCCCGGAGAATGATCTGAAAGTGATGGATGTCAACCACAACACCTTCATCTTTAAGTTCAGCGATAAACTCTCGCTCGAAAGAGCCCTATATGGAGGACCCTAGAACTTTGATAACCAGTTACTGCTCTTGCGTGAGTGGAATATCAAAGACAATGCGGAGGAATGAAGATTTACCGATGTATGGATCTGGATCCAAATCTTGGGTCTCCCAACCCATCTCATTCATGAAGACATTGGAGCCCTCATTGGGGCGTCGGTAGGAGAAGTTGGTAAAGTTTCATTTCATCTTGATGGAGATGAAAAAGACATGTGCATCCGTGCCCGTGTTAGAATCAAAACATATCGCCCCTTACTCCGTCGTGCCAAAATCAGAACAGATGAAGGGGAACAATGTTGGGTGAATCTCAAGTATGAGAGGATCCCTCGGGTTTGTGAATGGTGCGGCTTAATCGATCAGTACGACAAACGATTGTGCTAAGCACAAGGAGATGATCGAGAAAGAACTATCAACGGATTTCGGGACCTGGCTCCTCGGAAAACCCGTCGGAAAGAGGAAGATCGGCGATCATGATACAAAGGACATGAAGCGGCGGTCCAGGGAAGAGCAAATTCGGAATTTCCAGCAAGGAAAATCAGATGATCGTGGTAAAGATTCCCAAAGATTTGATAAGTCAACGGCTCCTTTTTGGAAGCCAAGATCAGCACCAAATCAATTCCCTATTATCAACCCTGATACGGGGATAACCACTGAAAATCGGGTAATCAATCCGGAATTGCCCCTATTTTCACTATCCCTGGGATGGAAGGACTCAATAAGGAAAACAGAATAACTGTGGGAGGGCCACTTCCAAATCCTTCTGCGAAAGAATCCGCAGATGACCCAAAGTCAAGGACCAAACAGAAAAGGAAGAAGATCAATGTCAAGGATAGGGTTAGAGCGAAGATGAAGGAACAGATTGAGGAAGGAGATTTGGGCACAAAGAGGAAAATGAAGCAATTTTTTTATCTCCGAAGAAGGAAGAGTAATTGGAGGAAAGCGTAATTGCACTGCATCCACCTCGGTTTTGGAAGCCACCAATATTACCAAGGAAACAACCAACCTAGTTGAGGAAAGGATGGAAGAGGAGGAAGTACCAAACAATAATGAACCAAAGGCGGAGTCTGCTAGGCAGGCCCTCCTAGATCAATGAGTACTCTAAGTTGGAACGTACGGGGGGTTGGAAACCCCCGTAACATTCTATCCCTTCACGACACAGTGAGGTAAAGTCGTCCCAATCTTGTCTTTCTCATGGAGACAAGATTGAATGCGAATGAGATGGACACGGTTAGACGAAAGGTGGAGTATGAAAATGGTTCGTATGTCGATTTTATCGGCCGAAGTGGGGGTTTGGACCTTTTGTGGGATGATACCACGAAGGATATTGTCCTTGCAGATGATGTTCATTTTATCCACTGTCGGGTTAAATTTGGAGATGACAGAGAATGGTTGTTGACAGGATTCTACGAGGATCCTACTAGGAGTGAACGACATCACTCTTGGAACTTACTCCGTCGCCTAAAACCCCATGGAGATGCTCCTTGGTGTGTATTAGGAGATTTCAACGAGACAGCTGAACAGAGCATCAACAAAGGCAAGGGCAAAGCCATAATGATGGGGAATAAAAGGAAGGTCAAAGGAGTTGCCTCTACTTCCAAAGGAAAGCGCAATAAAGTTGCAAAATCCAAGGAAACCCTAAAGCCTAGTGGGGGTGTGGCTAAAGGTGAATGTCACTACTGTAGCCAACCGGGTCACTAAAGGAGGAATTGCCCTAAATATTTGGAAGATAAGAAGCTTGGAATAGTGATTCCGCCACCACAAGGTATTTTTTGTGATAGACGTCAATCTTTCTATTTCTTCATCTTGGGTATTGGATACTGGATGTGGATCTCACATTTGTCGAAATGTGCAGGATTTGAAAAGAAGTAGAAGATTGGCTAAAGGGGAGATAGATCTGCCCGTCGGGAATGGAGCAAGAGTTGTTGCATTGGCTGTAGGATTTTATGAGCTATCTTTTCCTTCTGGACTTATTTTAGAATTAGACAAATGCTTTTATATGCCTGCTATGAGCAGAAACATTATTTCCATTTCTTGTTTGGACGAGAAGGGTTTTTCTATTTCAATAAAGGACAATTGTTGCTCCATTTATTTTGATAGTATGCACTATTGTAGTGCACATTTCTCTAATGGATTGTATATCCTTGATCTAAATAATCCAATCTATAACATAAATACTAAAAGGATTAAAACTAATGATTTAAATCCTACATATCTTTGGCATTGTCGTTTAGGCCATATAAATGAGAAACGTATATCTAGACTTCATAAGGATGGACTTCTAGACTCATTTGATTTAGAATCATATGAGACATGCGAATCTTGTTTATTAGGAAAAATGAAAAAGTCCCCTTTCAATAAGAAAGGTGAGAGGACTAGTGAGTTACTGACACTCATACATACCGATGTATGTGGGTCGTTTCCCACGCCTGCCAGAGGTGGTTACACCTACTTCATTACGTTTACTGATGATTTCAGTAGATATGGATTTGTATACCTTATGAAGGCCAAATGTTAATCCTTTGAATTGTTCAAAGAATTCAAGAATGAAGTAGAGAAGCAACTTGGTAAAAGCATTAAGGCACTACGTCGGATCGTGGAGGAGAATACTTGAGCCAAGAGTTTGATGAATATCTTAGAGAGTGTGGGATAGTATCCCATATCACTCCACCCGGAACGCCACAGTGGAATGGCGTGTCCGAGAGGAGGAATCGCACACTATTGGATATGGTGCGATCTATGATGTCTCAAACGGATCTTCCGATATCATTTTGGGGACATGCTCTAATGACGGCAGCTTTTACCATTTACCGTGTTCCATCCAAATCGGTCATGAAGACACCATATGATATATGAACTGGGAAGCGTCCCATAGTGTCGTTTATGAAGATTTGGGGCTGGGATGTTTATGTAAAGCGTTTACAAACATACAAGCTCGGGCCCAAAGCGGATAAGTGTAAATTTGTTTGATATCCTAAAGAAACGAAAGGATATTATTTCTACAATCCAACTGAGAATAAAGTGTCAGTAGCTCGGACCGGCGTGTTTCTAGAAAGAAAGTTTGTCTCCAAAGAAGCAAGTGGGAGGGCTGTAGAACTTGAAGAAATTCAAGAACCACAAATCACTGAACCGATGATGGAACATGAGCAGGAACCGCAAGATGTTGTGGAAGAACCTGTTCAGGTGACACAGGAACTCCGTAGGTCAGGAAGAGTATGTCATGAGCCAGAGAGGTACGGACTTCTCGTGACTGAGCCCGATGACGTACCACTCATGGATGATGAGCCTGCAACCTACAAGGAGGCCATGAGAGGCCCAGACTCCAAGAAGTGGCTAGAAGCCATGAGATCGGAAATGGGTTCCATGTATACCAACAAAGTATGGACTTTGGTGGAACCACCCGAAGGGGCTCGGTCCATAGGGTGCAAATGGGTCTTCAATAAGAAGACCGACATGGATGGCAAGGTATTTGCCTATAAGGGGCGATTGGTGGCTAAAGGGTATAGACATATTCATGGTATTGACTATGATGAGACCTTTTCACCAGTCGCCATGACTAAATCCATTTGAATCCTACTTGCTATTGCAGCATACTATGACTATGAGATTTGGAAAATGGATGTCAAAATAGCGTTCCTTTATGGGAACCTCCTTGAGGATGTGTATATGACACAATCAGAGGATTCTGAAGATCCAGAGAACGCCAATAAAGTATGTAAGCTGCAACGGTCTATTTATGGATTAAAGCAAGCTTCTAGGAGTTGGAATCAACGTTTTGATGATGCAGTTGTAGATACAGCTTTCCAGACAAGCAGATCGCAGCCACGTGGCAGTAATCCAGCACACCTAGCTGTGCTCCATACACACCAGATAACTACCTATGCTTGTCCGCGTGGGGGCTGCGAGACAGAGCCCTCGCGTACCAACACGGGACTTGTAGGGACTTAGTGGTTTGGAGGCTAGGGTAAAGACCGTCGCGCGCGACCTCCGGTAACTGACTGAGAGGTCCTAGACTTACGTGTCCCATAAATGCGGCTGATCTCATAACGGTCTATGATACTTGCGGGCAGATACGTAACGGTACCTATATACACGGTCGAACGTGTCGTTGGGGGTCTATCATTAAGCCGCCATTTATGGTGCATTAACCCCTTCAACGGTCACTTCCCCACTATATATAGGTTCGTTAGCTTTCCATTACGACAGAATACAGACCGATACATCTCAGCTCTTGGAAGGCTAAGCAACCTACTCTCTATCAGCCTACTGTCTCTCTCTCAAGCAGTTACCAGTGCTCACCCTCTCCCTACACACACCCTACATCTCTATGTGTTCCTATTCTCTACTTGAGGTGCACACCTGGATCTCTCCGAGGGATTCCTGTGAGCACAATTTGGTGAACCCGACGTGAACCATCAACCTTCAATACTTTTTAACCCTTTCACAATGTTTTCTGGTGCACACGTTCATAACGGTGATCGGTCCCCTTCCCATGAGAAGACCTCAGGAGAAGAGGGACTTCTCAATACCACTGCCAATCCCAGCGTCCGTACGCAAGTAGCTGCTGGAGAAGGGCCTTCTTTAGAGGCACTCCAAGACACGATTCAGATTCAAGCTCAGATGATGCAGGCCCAGTCCGCCCAGATTGCTCAAATCATGGCAATCTTGGGAAGGATTGCTGAGAACACCACCACAGGGGCTTCAGTCCGATCACTGACAGCCTCGTTGCCTCTACCAGTGGTGGCAACCACATCTATAGTGCATACATCTGTTGCACAATCTTCTTTTTCCAGTGGCCTTGGGCCTCAGGCACCGGGCATCACGACGAGATCCTCCCTGATGACAATGGGGAACCCTACATCATACTCGGCGGTGCCTTATCACGCAGGTGGGAACCTAGGCAGCCATGCACTTCCACCGCCACCTCCCTATGATCCAACGATGCCCTACATTTCGGGCTTCGCGGCTTTGGAACAGCGTATAGACAGCATCATCGTGCACCAGAGCTTCGCAGAGGTCGTCATCCAAAAGGTTGACTGTGCGCCTCCCATTCCACGGGACATCTACCTGATGCCCAACCCTACTTGATACAAAGCACCCAAGTGGGAGAAGTTTGATGATGTCGGCGGGAACACACACGAGCATGTGATGCGATTCGTTGACATAATGGAACCACACGGGGTAGACAACAGGTTATTGATGCGTCAGTTTCCGCAAGTCTCTGGGGCCTGTCTTGTACAAATGGTATAGGACCTTGGAGGCAGGATCCGTCAAGACGTGGGAAGATATGGCGAAGAATTTCTACACCAAATTCTTCCAGGTCGAAGAAAAGGTCACCACTATCCACCTCTCACGCATGTACCAGAGGAGTGATGAGGAGGGGGTCGCCTTCATCAAAATATTCAGGGCCAAGTCCTTGGATTGTGTGGATGATGTCCTGGAAAGTCGAATGGTGGAGATATGCCTTCAGGACATGCGCGATGAATACAAAGGTATGCTCATTAACTTAAACATGCCTACCTTTTCCAGATTGGTGGAAAGCACCAGGAACGCGGAGCCCCTGATGGAAAGGATGAGGAAGTGGTACACTAACGAGCGAACACACGCGAATCCCAGCTTCAGGGTGGGAAAGTACAACTACAAACGGGCTCTAGACGTCAGTGTCCATGTAATATCATCCCCCACTAACCAGCAGTGGCTCGCGCCCCAGGAGGCACCACCTTTGCCCTTTTCAATTGAGGATGCAATAGACCTCTGCAAGAGATGGTGCAAAGATGGGATCCTGCCGCCCCTGGAGCACAAACCCACGAAAGACCAGCTGCAGAATCCAAGGTAGTGTGAGTGCCACAGGCAGGTGCTACACCCAACCAGAGAGTGCAAAAAGCTCCGGTGGCTGGTGGACATGAAGATAAAGGATGGCCAGTTGGTGGTCGATGAGCCAACCAAGGATGTGCACAACAACCCACTGTCGTCTCATGCAAGGCAGGAGCCCAAGGGAAAGGAGTTATCTATGATATCGATTACGGACCTCGAGGAGGTCGCGGAGGAAGAAGCCCCGGTGATCGCAGAGTTTTATGAAGATGAGGACTATGGTGTCGACACAGAGGATTCACGTGCTGAGGGGATGAAGGACTCTTCCAAGTTTGTTAAATTCTTCAATGAGATGAATTTTTCAAATAGCTGCAGGCATGAGATGATAAAGGCGATCTTGAGGGTAGCTGATGACCATGGGGAAGAATTGGTCATTTCCAACGGAAGGGCCGTGATGCCCGCGCGACCAGGAGGTTTGAGCATAACGTTTGATGAATCAGACAAGAGGACTGATGTCAATCATCAGAGGCCGCTATACGTAACGGCCACTATCAACCATGTGGAGTTCAAGAGGGCCTTTGTTGATGGAGGAGCTGCAGTGAATGTCATCCCTCTCAGTACATTGGAATTAGCAGGAATTCCCCAAGACAAGATCGTTAAGAGGCCGTCACCACTAATGGGTTTTGGAAGCGACTCCAAAATGACAGTTGGCTGGATTCGATTGGGGATTCAGATTGGCCAGATCAAGTGTTCTGCCAAATTTCACGTCATTAAGGCCAACACCACTTATCACATGATTATCAGTCGGGCATGGTTCCATCGCTTCAACGCTGTACCCTCCACGGCTCACCAGGTTATGAAATCCATTTGGAAGAACAGATTGGTTTCGATACCTGCCTCGGTGAACCCCTTCAATTTAGAAGAAGCACATTTTTCTGAGGCTGTATGGTTTACAGAATTGGCGGATGAACCTACTCCAGCCCCATCCCGGTCAACTCCCTTACCCAAGTGGGAAGATGTTAAGGGGCAGTCACCAGCCGGAGTCATGGTAATGCATGAAGAATCTGAGAGGGAACCCACGCGAGAGGAGATTCCCAAAGTTGCTTCCAAGAAAAGTGTCTACACCCTGCAAAGGGTCATCGAACATGACAGTGAGGGCAGGCAGACAAGTAGTTTCTACTCCAACGGTAGGAAGTGCTATCGCATCTGAGGGCTGTCGCGGGACTACTATCATTCCAACACCACTCAAGAACACAATGGTATTATCCTTAGCCTTATTTTTACTGGATTTTGTGACTAACGACTGTACATTCCCATACGAAGGTCTCATGAGTTATAATAACCTCCCCTGGGGAATCCCTTTCCTGATTAACTATCAGACTCACCTTGCCACTCTACAGCGATACATGAGGTATAAGCCTATCTGCCTAGATAGCAACCGCTCATAAAAACAAAAGCATATATGTTTAGATAGCAGCCAATCACGATCAAAGCCTGTCTGTTTAGATAGCAGCAAAATACAAAGCCTATATGTTTAGATAGCAGCTAAATACAAAGCCTATCTGTGTAGATAGCAGCCAAACGCGATCAAAGCCTATCTGTCTAGATAGCAGCTAAATGAAAAGCCTATTTGTTTAGATAGCAGCCAAATTCGGTCAAAGCCTATCTGTCTAGATAGCAGCTAAATGAAAAGCCTGCCTAATTAGATAGTAGCCAAACGTGATCAAAGCCTATCTGTCTAGATAGCAGCTAAATACAAAGCCTATCTGTTTAGATAGCAGCAAACGCGATCAAAGCCTATCTGTCTAGATAGCAACTAAATACAAAGCCTATATGTTTAGATAGCAGCAAACGCGATCAAAGCCTATTTGTCTAAGATAGCAGCAAAAATGAAAGGATTAACTGATCAGACATCGGCTAAGGGCGACCAGAATCTATCTGCTCGATTAAGTGGCAGGACGGTAAGTGAAGTCAAAAGTCTACTATAGTAGACAAAATAGCGAAGAAAAAGCATAATTTCATAACAGTCAAATCTGGGTTACAATTTATCTGTCTAGATAGCAGTTTAAAGCAAGGCTTACAAACGAAAAAGAAGGATTGCAACTGAAAAGCAAAGTGTTCTTAAGGAACACTCCTACATGACTCTATGACTACGAAGCGAGAGGCTCCTTTCGACGTTCTCGACCAAAATAGAGCTCTTGTCGATGCCCCTGACGTGGTGAGATGCTAAATGAACTTCAATCCATGAAGGCTGTTGATGTGAAGAACAAATGGAGAACAGCTCATGGGGTAGGAAACTGAGTGTGTGCAAGAAAAAGCACACCTACCCGTGGTCCTCTGGGGGAGATAATGGTGGCAAATAGTTCTCCAATGGAAAGTCAACAGAGATGCACACAGCTCATTACTTGCTGGCATAAGAATCAGTGTAAAGTTGCTCTTCGCCGGAGGACCACCGGAGGTGACCCCTACAAACATGATAAGGGAAAAGATGTCTTTATCCCGATACGAGAGCCTACATAGTTGGTCTTCGAGAAGACCATGACGACTCGGGGATTCTTTAGATAATTCCTTGAGAGTCATTTCTATAGCACAACGCACGGATTCGAAGACAATGAGCCAGAACTGATACTGAGTGAAAAGGGGCGAGGAACAATGAAAATAAGAGCAAGCATCCAGGAGAGGTGGCATTTTGCCAATTACATGAAGAATGAAATATCAAGAAAAGGGGTTTATATAGGGCTCAAAGGAGACTCTTCAGTTCCCCGGCCGAATCAGCAACATCTCGAAAAAGAGCAAGAATCAATGGCCCTATTAAAGACTATGACGATACAGTAACCCTAAGCAATGATGAGGGGGGCGCTGTATGATAGGCCCGCTTTATTTAACGCTGAGGTGGCACGCTGGTTCAAAAAAACTGGCGGCTTCTGGGGACTTGAGCCTACAAAGGTCTAAAATGTTCTGGACTTACCAAGAGTCGGGAAACATTCGGTGCTAAGCTAAAACAAAGCATGATACATGCGCGCAAGTCTAGCCATCTTCGATAAGTGGCAAAAATAATTGTGAAGGCATGTCTGTGGCAACTAAATGCGCATAAAAGGGCGCCCGCGACAGCCTACCAGTTCAAAAGAAGACGCACGGGGCAGACACATAAAGTAGAGTATTCACAGACAAGAACCAACTAGAGAATATTTCAAAGCGCACAAAATCGGCACATGCAAAAGCAGATAATGTTCAACCAAATCCCAGAGGCGCGGCCTCAACAGGAAAACAAAATTTACCTCAAAACAGTTCAAAGAAAGAGAGTTGTTTTCAATCCATGAAGAGACCTTTCAGGAGAGAATCTCCTGCCGACAGGAGAATAGAGTTGGCAACTAATTGCTCCAAGCGAGCCTTGATGTCTCTATAACGCTTGTCAGCTTCCTCAAACTCTCTGAGGGCCTTATCCATCTCTTCCTTGCGCGCTTGAAGGGCGGCCTTCTCTTCGTTATAGCCATAGCGCTCAGAGCAGAGTTGCGTATCCTGGTTAGCCTCTCTATAAGGAAGCCCAGATCCAATTTCCCTGCTGCGATTTCTTGTAGCTCGGTCGTGCTTGCGAGGAGATTCTCGGCGCTTTCAACTGTGGTGCCTGTGGGGGTGGCCTTACACACCTTCTACAAAAGGTTAGTTATCTCTTTGAGTAGAACCTCTCTGTCCCCGGGCAGCGACTCTGGCACTCCTGCAAATGTCCTTGGATACGATAGGTGCACCTTCATTAACCAATCAAGGCAGGTCTGGTCGATATATGTACATAAGAAGAAAACAAGAATGGAACAATCAGCAAAAACGTGGGTTCAGCAACTAAGTATAATGAGCATGAATGCAGAGGCCTTACCGGTGCCTTCGGTAATTTGCAGAAGAGTGGCAATAGGAGTCTCTTCTTGCGCGCTAGAACCAGCTGCCTTGATCATGCTCTGATCAGCCTGAGCTTCGCGCACAAAGTATGCCTCGGGGATCACAATAATCCTTTGGGCCACAACAACAGGGTTCTCAACCTGTGAACCCCATACCTCCCATGGATTCTCGGAGAAAGGAGCATCCAAATCAAAAACATCCCCTTTGACAGCAGCACCCCTCGAAACGCTCGACGCGACAGAAGCATCACGCCCAGTTGGCCCAAGCACGTTATTATCAAGAGAACCACGCTCTGCTGAAGAAGTTCCTGCAATACTTCCCTTAACGGGGGTGGCGTGTTCACCCGACTCAGCGACACATTCGACCCTTCCAGGACTTTCTGTAGGAGAAGTATCCTGTCCAGGATTCATGACCGTGGGGGCTCGCTCAACACTTACTCCTTGCCGAGCATCCTCGTCGTCTGAAGAAAGGGATATTGTTTGAGTGATGGGAGCAATATCATCCTCTTTTCTTCATCGGTCCTCCTCTTCCTGTTCAGAAAGGAATTTGAGACGCTCTACATCAGCGTTATCTTCAACCATTGAAGCCTTTTCCACCGGACCCTGCTCCGAAACTCCTGCAATAGAAATTTCACGTTCAAGAACCACTATGGCGCTGCGAGGGCGACGAGGCCTCAAGGGGCAAGAGTCGGGTTCTGCAAAAACAAGAGAGTTACTCTCGAAACAACATACAATGGGAATTAAAAACCTCTACCAGTGTTTAAAGCGGCGTTTCCCCACTTAAATGGGGCGTCCGCGTGATAAACATACAATGGGAATTAAAAACCTCCTCTTGTTTGTCGCTTCGACGTACGAAGCAAGGAAAATCTCAAGAGTCTCCTAAACCGCCTGCTGGACTTCTTCGTCCATGGGCCTATCTGGAAGGATGATGCTGTCAGGTTGACTTTTCTTTGAGCGACAAAGGTCGATAAAATCCCCGCTGCGATCCCCCGAAGCAAAGCGTCTCAAGCATCACTAATAAGAGAAAAGGGAATGATGTTTAAAGTCAACACACAAAATAACAAGGAGATAAGAAGGTTCATATAATACCGCTTGGAAGTCTCGCGCGTACTGGAACCTATCATCAAGGGAGTTCTGCTCAATGGCGGTAGTCTTCTCCTTCAGGATGAACTCTGGGCAAAGATGGTCTTCAGCTAGCACGGAGTAGTATCCATAATTGGTCGTACTTCGGGTCAGAGTAGCCTTGAAAGGGTAATCTTTTGATAAAGGCGCGAGGGCCGTACCAACCGGAAGCTGAGTCTGAGGACTGGTCAAACGACAAACCTGGGTATTCCAAAAGGCCACCCAACTAGCAGAAATTCTGCCCCGCCTTCCTCTGGAAGGCTGAGTTAAAGGAAGTTCTGCGAGAAGCAGTTTGTTGCTCTTCCCATAAAGCACTCCATTATAGCCACCCTTGGTAATATGCTTGGACCACATGGGGGGCGCGACGGCATCATAACCCTGTTGAAAGGTCAGGCGAAGAAGATCAAAAGGAACTGTTATCCGCTCGTAATTGCAAGATTCTGCACCAGGCGCGTGTTCAACCAATGCGGGTAGGTAAGTTCTTCTGCACCAATTCACATATCGCCCATACCGTCGGGACCCTCTGGTAATGTGTTTCTCCTGGAAAGGAGTATCAACCTCGGGATACATGTCTTCAAGATAAACGATGTTGTCTAACTCCACCACATAGGGGCGGGCCACAAAGAGTTCGACATCATCACACACCAAGGAAAAGTTGCGACGGGTACTCTTAGTACCAAACCAACACCACGAACGAGGACACAGATGTACCTCCTTCGGTTTCACATTCCACAAATAGACAGGAGAGGGAGCTGGAGCGTATGAAGGCCATCGTTCGAAAACCCACATGGTCAAGAAACCGATGTTGACAAAAGAAATCACGTCCACCCTTCCCTGCGATTGCTCAACATGAGAAACGGCTAAGTCGAGACGATAATACAAAGAACCCAAGACAAAGGGCCCCAGAGCAATTTTGCAACCCCGCGCGAGCTTCACTGCAAGTGGGAGCACGTGGATAAAGACTTTGTCACGCGGACTTCCGTCTATGAGGAAACGTGACAGCCAAATGCACAGGAAGCCACACAATGACCATTGGAGTCCTTCTCCTTCAACAAAGATCACCGCTTTGGGATTTCCCTTGAGCAATTTCTGGATAATGGCCGGCTTGGCATAGTCTCTGTAAAAGAACATGAGCCATTTGGACCAGATGTTCTTCGCGCTGGAGGAAACTGACATGGAAGTACCGCAGGGTTCAATTGCGTCAGGCGCCCATTGTGTGGCGGATTTCTTCAGGATCACAATACACTCTTGCATCTGAGTAAAAAGGGTAAGTTCCTCGTCGCCCTCTAATTCTTCCAGAGGATCAAAGGCTCCCATGCTCGAAAGCATCAACATATTTTCCACATCTTCAAGGGTAGGCGCGGCCTCAAAGGAAGAAAAGTGGAATGTATGGGTCCTCCTTGAGTAACGCGAAAATAGGACCCTTAACATGTCCTGGTCAGCTTTGAGGTTGAAACCTTTGGTCGCGCGAATTGCGTTATAAATTCCGGCTTGCTTTAACACCGCCTCATAATTACGAAGAATGAATGTGGTCCATTCATCCATCCCGTCAAGCTTTTCTAAGAAATCTTGGAAAAAGACGTCATTGAAAGGGACTAGACAAGCTTCAATACTGATCCTCTGCACGTCATGGGCATCAGCTAGATCCCAATCTTCCCTGCTTGATTCGGGTTTCAACTCGAAAGCAGCAACTGCAGGAGACGGTTGGGGAGCGTCTCCCCGGATGGTAGCCAAATAAAATCATGGCCACCCAGATAAGGAGCTTTGCACCAAAATTCCTTGGGAAGCTCCTGCACTTCAACGGCCTCCATGTTCGACTTCTTGGGGGGCATCGCTGCGAAAGGAAAAGAAATACTAGATCCTAATAATCGATTCACATGCAGAAGGAAAAAAGGGGGGAGAAGACTATATGCAGAAATTGACTACAATTTCAAAATCACAAGTTCAATTTAAGATACCTTGTTCACGAGTGAGAACTTGGATCGCCTTAGAAAAGTTGTCAAGAAGTTGATCGAAAAATTGATCGAAGGATTCTGCTTCTTGCTGTGGATGCTCTCTCCGATCCATACGAACTCGGAAACAACAACAATGGAAAAAGTTATAATTTAAGAGAGCAAAGGGTTTAAATAAACCTTCAGGATGAAGATTCACGACTGCTGACGTCTGCTGAGTCAGCAACGCTTCGAAATCCGGCAAAATTGATGACCTATCAACTATCCTCGCCTCGAAAATAACCGGAATTGGGTGACGTTTGATTAACTCTACACGAGGCCACGCTTCGCTAGAGGCTAAACGGTTATCCCCAAACCCTAGGCAATCATGGCTATAACTGGGGGCTATGGGGATTCTAGTTCAAAATACAAAGGATCTGCGTGGGGCTCATGCACGGCTGATTTTGCGATTCTGCACAACAGACGCGCGCGTGACGTTCGCGCAAAGGGGGGCTAATGTAGATACAGCTTTCCAGAAAAGCAGATCACAGCCACGTGGCAGCAATCCAGCACACCTAGCTGTGCTCCATACACACCGGACAACTAACTATGCTTGTCCGCGTGGGGGCAGCGAGACAGAGCCCTCGCGTACCAACACGGGACTTGTAGGGACTTAGTGGTTTGGAGGCTAGGGTAAGGCCCGTCGCGCGTGGGCAACAACCAAGCTCGCGCGTGACCTCTGGTAATTGACTTAGAGGTTCTAGGCTTACGTATCCCATAAATGCGGCTGATCTCATAACGGTCTCCGATACTTGCGGGCAGATACGTAACGGTTCTTATATACACGGTCGAACGTGCCGTCGGGGGTCTATCATTAAGCCGCCATTTATGTTGCATTAACCCCCTCAACGGTCACTTCCCCACTATATATAGGGTCGTTAGCTTTTACGACATAGTACACTGAGTACAGACCGATACATCTCAGCTCTTAGAATGCTAGGCAACCTACTCTCTATCAACCTACTCTCTCTCTCTCTCTCTCTCTCTCTCTCTCTCTCTCTCGAGCAGTTACCAGTGCTCACCCTCTCCCTACACACACCCTACATCTCTCTGTGTTCTTATTCTCTACTTGAGTTGCACACCTGGATCTCTCCGAGGGATTCCTGTGAGCAAAGCAATCAAGGAGTTTGGCTTCATCAAGAACGAAGATGAGCCCTGTGTTTATAAGAAGGTTAGTGGGAGCTATGTAGTGTTTCTGGTCTTGTATGTGGATGACATACTAATTATTTGAAACGATATTCCTACTTTGCAATCTGTTAAATATTTGCTAGGAAAGTTTTTTGCAGTGAAGGACTTAGGAGACGCAGCCTACATACTTAGTATAAAGATCTATAGGGGTAGATCTAGAAGGTTGCTCGGCCTAAGTCAGAGTACATATATAGACAAGGTGTTGAAGAGGTTCAACATGCAAGATTCCCATAAGGGATTCTTGCCCATGTGGCATGGAGTCACTCTTTCTAAGACTGTATGTCCTTGCAATGAGATTGAGAAGGACCGCATGAGTAGGATACCCTATGCTTCGGCCATATGATCCATCATGTACGCCATGCTGTGTACTAGACCAGACATATCATACGCGTTGAGTATGGTGAGCAGATATCAGTCCAATCCGGGTGAGAGTCACTAGATTGCTGTCAAGAACATCATAAAGTACTTGAGAAGAACTAAGGATGCGGTCTTGATATTTGGAGGTAAGGAAGATTTAAGTGTAATAGGTTACACTGATGCGAGCTTCCAAACCAACAAAGATGACTACAGATTGCAGTCAGGATACGTGTTTTGCCTGAATGGAGGAGCTGTGAGCTGGAAGAGTTCCAAGCAAGGGATAGTTGCTGATTCTACAACAGAAGCTGACTTCATTGCTGCTGCGGAAGCAGCAAAAGAGGCAGTTTGGCTAAAGAAGTTTATTACTGAGCTCGGTGTGGTCCCTAGCATCGTGGATCCCATAGAGTTGTACTGTGACAACTCGGGAGCGATCGCACAAGCCAATGAACCACGATCACACTAAAAATCAAAGCACGTACTTAGGAGATTCCATCTTATTCGTGATATAATTGATCGAGGAAATGTGAAGATGTGCAAGATTCCAACGGATGACAATCTTTCAGATCCGCTCACAAAGCCACTTGCGCAGCGAAAGCATGAAGGGCATGCTAGATCTATAGGCACATGAGATGCACCGGATTGGCTCTAGTGCAAGTGGGAGACTGTTGGAATACGCGCCCTAGAGGCAATCTATAATTAGTATGAACAATGTTTTGGCTAGAACATTCATTTATTAATTATTGTGATATTTAATATAATGAAGTCCTTAGATACAATGTGTTGTTTATCTTAAATATTCCTAGTCCATTATATTGGTTAACAGGACAATCAAATATAGACTAGTATGTGTGTAGATTGATATGGAGATATCAAGTATAACACATGGGTATGCATTAGGAGTAATGGCATACTGGATTGACCCACAACGATAAGGATACATTAGAATATGTTAAAGTCACAATCGCTTCTCGTAGTGCTAATATAATTGCAATCCTTAGACTTGAAGTCACTAAATAATCTAGTTGTGAAATATCATGCTTTGATGTCATCCAACGTTGTGCCTTAACCGGGCAACTATAGAGATAGCTATCAGGCATGATAGGAAGCAAGCTTAGAGATCGTAGTGATGTAGAGAGGATTTTTTCCTCCCACATAATGGGAGCAAATCATGGCCACTCGAGGGATGGTGCTTATTGAATGTCTGGCCTGACTCATATAAATCAATATGGATATATTGATGTTATTTGCTTGAATAAGCATATTCCCAGGATCAAGGAACTATGGATTGGATATACGAGTGTGACTATTTATGTCTCGTGTCCAATCCGGTTATGGAGACAAAGGGATAATGCAATGTGTGATATTGGGCACAAGGTTTGTCGGGATCACTGACTTATTTCTATTAGTTGGGTTGCATGGATGTGTTGCTAGACACCGCTCCATGTTAGTAATAAGTTACTATCAACTAAGTTGAAACCTATGGGGTCACACGTCTAATAGAGTTGAACTAGATTTTGGATTAATTAATATGATTAATTAATTAGAAGGATCACTTTGCAACACCTTACAAACTTAGTAGGACTAATATGCAAGGAAGGGACTAATCTGACTTCATGTAGGATTAGGAAAGGCCTTTATGTAGTTAACAAGGAGTTGTTGGACTATATAAAGGATGCTCTAGCTTCCTTACCACAATGAATGCTCATAACAGAAGTGAGTGAGAGAGAAAACAAGAGAGAGAGCAAGACCACAAGGAGGCCGAAGCCCCCCTGCGTCTGCCCCTACCTGTCGGCCACAAAGTGAGGGTCGATCCTCTCTTTGTTCTTCGTTGCTTGATTTCTTCTTCCCTCTTCCTCTGGTCCAAGCTAGCACTGGGAGAAGGAAGATCTAGAACTCGCCTCTAGACATGGATCAACCGTAGATACGAGGAAATTATTCTTTGTGTGATCTCTCGTATCAAAAGGTACACATCTCCTATGTCCTTCATCATGTTATGAATGTCTCTTCCTGTGATCCTTGGTGGGATTTGAGTAGGAATGAAATTTTTGTTATTCCGCTGCGTTACCTACGTCAAAATCCAACACATACTTCTCAAAACACTGGCCCTATACTAGACTTGTGCAGGCATTTATCCACTGCGTTCCCCATCTTTGTTTCTGCAGTATTTCCGAGACCAACCAACAAGGCTCTTGATCTTACCAAGCATGCTGGTGCTCCAGGTTCTGATAGTAGCTTTCCCCGTGTTTCTGTTTCGAGATAAACAATATCCATGTTTGCTCATGTGTTTATGGTGCATGTTTTTATTGAGGATTGTAGGGGTGTGTCCTCCCCCATGAATGTTCTTCTTTTGTTTTTGTAAAATGTCAAAAGAAATTTGTACATCGTTGTAACTAAGTTAACTCTACCGCGGAACCTCCATCACTGCGGTACGGAACTAGATTTCCAAATCCCTTTCCTTGTATAATTAGGTACACCAAGCGTAGGGATATTTTGAACACCTTTTTACGGATGGTTTGACACATTTTCCACAAATCATGAAGTTAAAAACTGCTAATATATTTAATGCGTAAAATTCAATACTCTACAATAAGATGTACTCTTTCTAAACTTATTTTCCCTTCTGTATAGATACTTTAGCTGAAAATGGTGAATCAAACTGCAATCGGCCAATAATGCGATCTGGTTCATTGGTGTTCAACGCTCTGGAGCACGCGGTCAGAATTGCAGTTCACGGCGGAATGATTGAAATGTCTTAACACTGCTTTGTACTACTAGAAAGTATATTAGGAGGTAATGAGATTGATATGCTCTACCCATAGCTTCTTTGATTTGTTTTATGCTTTTCTGACCTAAATTCATGAGTATGGAGTTTGGTTGATCCTTGTGGAAGTACTGACGTGGTTCCCAAAAATTTATATTCGTTTTGTTCATCCCTGTGTTAAACTCTCTAAATATTCGGTAACGTAGTTTCATTTGAGAAATACTACTATTCAACCTCTCTTCTCTGTTTAGGGATCTGTAATTTTGTTTTTTTTCATAAACTGTACTTGCATAAAATACCCTATTTGGAAAAGCACACCCTAGATCCCTCCCCCGAAGGCCGAAGATGTTATGTGCTTGATGTAAGCTTGTAACTAGTAGAATACGAATGCGGAAGCACAATACCACTTGTGAGGAACCAAGAAGATTGATGAGACAAAGAAAAAGATGAAGTAAAACAAACAACGATTTAACATGGTTCACTAGTTTTGAGACTAGCTACGTCCACGGCAAACACCCCGATTTATTGATGAGAGAGCCAAAATCAAAAATACACCACACTCATCAATATAAGAGTCCTACACCCGCATATAGGTCTATACTACTGACTTGTGCCCAAAGCAACGTGCAACCCAAACATGGCCAAAACGAACAAGGAAACAATTCTAAACAGGCAAAAACTGTCCAGCCCCGGTCCAGGTCGCACCCAAGGTCGTAGTCTCGTAGAACCTCCAATTTCAGGTTGCACGAACTTTGAGCAACCCAATTCGTGCAGCTTCTATTCCAATTTCTCATAGCTGGTTGCTTTTCCAATTTGATGCTAGGGTCTTGTTCACCCAATTCATAACAGTAGATTTTGTGGTTGGTAGGCTGTTTTTTGTTTTGTGTTCTGTACCTTTTGGCTCTCAGCAAGAACTGCCCAGAACCGGTCCAGGTTGCACCAACCCAGGTGGTAGACCCTCCAATTCCAGGTCGCACGACCTTTGTTCCTGCAACTTCGATTCTGATTCCTCGTAGCGCGTTGTTTTGCCAATTTTATGATAGGGTCTTGTTCACCCAATTCATAACAGTAACTTATGTGGTTGGTAGGCGTTTTTTTTTTGTTTTGTGTTGGGTACCTTTTGGATCTGAGCAACCCAATTCCTTCACACTTTTAAAGAGTAATATTATTATAGAATAGATCTATAAGCCTTAAATTTGTGTTTGTCGGAATACGAATGCAGAAGAGCGTTACTGCTTTTTAGGAAGAAGAAGAGCCGATGAACGAAGAACAACACGAACGATTTAACATGGTTCACTAGTTTTGAGACTAGCTACGCCTAAGTCCAAAACAACCTGATTTATTGACGAGAGAGTGAATCACAATCAGCGGTACACAACAATAGCTAATAGCCACGACCTACACCCATATATAGGCCTAGACTACTGACTTATGCCCAAAGCAACGTCCAAACGTTGCCAAAATGAACAAGGAAACAATTTCAAAACGGACTAAGTCAATTTTCTATGCTCGGTATTTGAATCAAAAAAACCTAACAGTGTTCACATAAAAATCATACGGACCACAATTAGAATGTTACTACTAGTAAATGAAGAGTCCCTCCATCATCACATCCAACCATTACCCATTAATGGGAGGGATTACAGCCCCAATATTCCCTCCATAATCACATCCAACAACTAGCTTGATTGACACAGACATACATCACTCTATATTCTGATACTATTCTTGTGGGCTCAGGGCGTCTCTGATGGTGAAGTTCTAGGCTAGAGCAGTGCTCGATGAGGCATAGTGTTAACAAAGTAAATGCTAGACTCGGAAAAAATAGAAGGAGTGAAGCACTATCTCGGAGAACCTGTTTTTATATGAGTAAAGAGTAATGGAATGCTAGACTTGGAGTTTCTATATAACCATAAACGTAAACCCAAGGTTTCTTTCCACCTGCCATAGTTCAACAAAATTTCATTAATGGAGGACGATCTTTCCATGAAGTGTTTAGGTGCCTTAGAGGCAATCTATATTTAGTATGAACAATGTTTTGGCTAGAATATTCATTTATTAATTATTGTGATATTTAATATAATGAAGTCCTTAGATACAATGTGTTGCTTATCTTAAATATCCCTAGTCCATTATATTGGTTAACAGGACAATCAAATATAGACTAGTATGTATGTAGATTGATATGGAGATATCAAGTCTAAACACATGGGTATGCATTAGGAGTAATGGCATACTGGATTGACCCACAACGAAAAGTATACATTAGATTAAGTTAAAGTCACAATCGCTTCACGTGGTGCTAATATTATTGCAATCCTTAGAATTGAAGTCACTAGATACTCTAGTTATGAAATATCAAGCTTTGATGTTATCCAACGTTGTGCCTTAACCGGGCAACTATAAAGATAGCTATCGGGCATGATAGGAAGCAAGCTTAGTGATCATAGTGATTTAGAGAGGATATCTCCCTCCCACATAATGGGAGCAGATATCCATGGCCACTCGAGGGATGGTGCTTATTGAATGTCTGACCAGACTAAGATAAATCAATATGGAGATATTGATGTTATCTGATTGCATAAGCATATTCCCAGGATCGAGGAACTATGGATTGGATATACGAGTGTGTGACTATTTATGTCTCGTGTCCAATCCGGATATGGAGACAAAGGGATAATGCAATGTGTGATATTGGGCACAAGGTTTGTCGGGATCACTGACTTATTTCTATTAGTTGGGTTGCATGGATGTGTTGCTAGACACCGCTCCATGTTAGTAATAAGTTACTACCAACTAAGTAGAAACCTATGGGGTCACACGTCTAATAGAGTTGAACTAGATTTGGGATTAATTAATATGATTAATTAATTAGAAGGATCACTTTGCAACAACTTACAAACTTAGTAGGACAAATATGCAAGGAAAGGACTAATCCGACTTCATGTAGGATTAGGAAGGGCCTTTATGTAGTTAACAAGGAGTTGTTGGACTATATAAAGGATGCTCTAGCTTCCTTCCCACAACGAATGCTCATAACATAAGTGAGTGGGAGAGAAATCAAGATAGAGCAGGACCACAAGGAGGCCGAAGCCCCCCCTGCGTCTGCCCCTACCCGTCGGCCACAAAGAGAGGGCCGATCCTCTCTTTGTTCTTCGTTGCTTGATTCCTTCTTCCCTTTTTCTCCGGTCCAAGCTAGCACTAGGTGAAGGAAGATCTAGATCTCACCTCTAGATGTGGATCAACCGTAGAGACGAGGAAATTATTTTTCGTGTGGTCTCCCGAATCAAAAGGTACACATCTCCTATGTCCTTCATCATGTTATGAATGTCTCTTCCTGTGATCCTTGGTGGGCTTTGAGTAGGAATTATATTATTGTTTTTCCGCTGCATTACCTACGAAAAACCCCAACAGTGGTTTCAGAGCCTGGTTGTAGTGCATAACAAGATTTTATGTGTTACGATTTCAGTTTATACACCGTTATATTCATATTACGCAAAAACTGAAATTAATTGGCATAGTAGATGCAAATTGAATTTGATTCAATCTAAACAAGATCTAATTTAACATTGGATGTGTAAATTGGTGATTTTAATCACATAGGATGTGATCAATTGGGTTCTTGAAAATTAGGGTTCATGGGCACATAATAGGAAAATGGGTTTTTCAATTATGGAAACAATTATATAGAAACAACCAAGCTTGGCCAACAAGGAAGGAAGGGGAAGGAGACTAGGGCCGAAACCCTAGGCGTCCGCCCCCCTCTTCCTTTCACGCCAAGCAAGGCCGCGGGTCACTAAGGGCGACCGGCCTAGGGCCGGCTATGGTGGCGTGTGGCGGTCATTGGGGTTCGACCTATGCCTAGATTGGACCCCTTGGACCGGTGTAACCCTAATTACCCAATTTCAACTAAAATTGAACAAGCGCGTTAAAAATTGGTTTTAACTGTATTATGTGCTTTGTTTCATGGTGGATGGATATGGCCCAGATTCTGGATGCTTTGTGTTTGTTGTGGTTTGGTTTACGACCTGCGAGCTGATCAAATTAATGTAATAATTAGTTAATTTACGGCCTGCGATTTGATCATCTTCCTCAACATGTGAGGCTTTATTTATTTATTTATTCTAGATTTTAGGCTAGAATTAGAAATATTTAGACGATATCCAAGAGCATGGAGAAATATTTAGATGATAGCCAAGAGCATGATAAATAGATATTATCATTGGCTGATAATATCTTAGTTTAGGGGTCATATCCATGCCACGTTAATTTTTCTTTTGTGAATGTTTATTATTTATGTCTTGTTATTTATTTTGTGTGTATGGCGACACTAGAAAAAACGTTTGCAATATAATAATTAACAAAGATGGTCTTTTATTGTGGATTATTCAATCCAAATAAGTAGATCATGTTGATGGGATCAACGAAACGAATAAATAATATTAAATCCCTCAAATAAGATATTGTGTTTTGTCTTTCCTTGCCTAAACACCCTTCATGATCAGGTTCTATTAAAGTCGGGTTTTCCAAACCAAGGCGATTTTAATTCACCATGATGTGTTGCGGACGACACAAGCTAGTAATGTGTGTATGTTGAAGCAAGAGGTTGGACGCAACTGGGTAAGATCAATTGGATTGATGAACCTAGACGCATGATAATTAGGAGTTATCTAAAGGATAAAGAATAATGAGTTATTCACCTAATTGGACCAAGAGTTGCATGGGATGCAATTGGAATGGTTCCTACCTAAATAACCAATTCTTGGGTGACTTACCAAAGCAAGCTCAAGAAGAAGTGAAATATGGATCTTGGACCTACTAGAAAATATACATGATATTTTCCGCATTAATGGTGAGGGCTATTAATCCGAAAAAAATAGGGGGAGCTATATTTGATGATCTAGCCATTATTAAATATAGCTAAACTGTTCAAAATACTAAAATTGCATATTTCTCGTTTTGTAGAATTCCAAATGGCAAACAATAACGCATCTACTTCATCCCTGCGACATGTCCTTGAGAAGGACAAACTGTCTGGAGCAAATTTCCTTGACTGGTACAGAAACTTAAGGATTTTCCTTAAGCAAGAAAAGAATATGTACGTCTTGGACACTGCAATTCCACCCCCCACCCCCACCCCCCACCCCAGGACGAGTCTGTTCTAGCAGATGTAAGGGCACGTCAGAAACATATTGATGATTCTAATACGTGACTTGCCTCATGCTCTGTACCATGACCTCTGAGCTTCAGAAGCAACACGAGAACATGGAAGCCTATGATATGATCATACACTTGAAACTGTTGTTTTAGGAACAGGCAAGGCATGAGCGGTATGAGGTGTCCAAAGCATTGTTCAAGAGTAGTCTTGCAGAAGGGAATCCATTTGGGCCTCATGTACTCTGAATTATCGGGTACATTTAGAACCTCAAAAGACTGGGGTTCCCACTCAGCCAAGATTTTGCTACTGAACTTGTCTTGCAATCGTTGCCTGACAGTTATAACCAGTTCATCATGAACTATAACATGGGCGAGATCAGTAAGACTCTGCCAGACTTGTTGAACATGCTGAAGACAGCTGAACAGAGCATCAACAAAGGCAAGGGCAAAGCCATAATGATGGTTCATAAAAGGAAGGGCAAAGGAGTTGCCTCTACTTCCAAAGGAAAGCGCAAGAAAGTTGCAAAATCCAAGGAAACCCTAAGCCTAGTGGGGGCGTGGCTAAAGGTGAATGTCACTATTGTAGCCAGCCGGGTCACTGGAGGAGGAATTTCCCTAAATATATGGAGGATAAGAAGCTTGGAATAGTGATTCCACCGCCACCAGGTATTTTTGTTATAGACGTCAATCTTTCTATTTCTTCATCTTGGGTATTGGATACTGGATGTGGATCTAACATCTGTCGAAATAAGCAGGGTTCGAAAAGAAGTAGAAGATAGGCTAAAGGGGAGATAGATTTGCACGTCGAGAATGGAGCAAGAGTTGCTGCATTAGCTGTAGGAGTTTATGAGCTATCTTTGCCTTCTGGACTTATTTTAGAATTAGACAATTGCTTTTATGTGCCTGCTATGAGCAGAAACATTATTTCCATTTCTTGTTTGGACGAGAAGGGTTTTTCTATTTCAATAAAGGACAATTGTTGCTCCATTTATTTTGATAGTATGCACCATAGTTTTTAAAACCGGACCGGACCGGCCGGTTCGACCGGTTCGACCGGTGAACCGGTGGGTAACCGGTCTGGTTTAACGAAAAGACCGGATATGCAGAAAACCGGTCAAAACCGGTCAAAAACCGGCGGTTTTCAAAGAACCGGTGAACCGGCCGGTTTTGACCGGTTTTTGCACAAAATATTGAAGATCCAAAAACTCAGATTCGATCCAAAATCGTTCATATTCGGACCGCCGACGACACAAATCACCGGCAGATTCTCACTATACATGACTGCAATCGCGTTCAGGACGCTCAAACTGCCGACGGTGAACGTCACAACGCAGACACGGACGCCGCGGCGGCGAGCAGAACAATCGGCGGCGTACCCGGCGTTGAACTCGTCACAGCAGCCGACGTTATTGAGGCCGGGCTCTGCAATCAGATCGGTTATGGAGAGACGAGAATTGTGACGGGTGGGACTTGGGAGAGGCGGGGAAGAAGAAGGGGAAGAGAAGAGGAAGAGATAGAGTACGGAGGAGATAAGGTTGAGGTGAGAAGAATGAGAGGTTATTGAGATAAGTCAGAAGATAAGAACAAATGAAATGTAAAGTCAAATGTCAGTACTCTATTTTTACCATATTAGCTATATATATTAATTAATGTATAAAGTTAATGATATGGTTTTTTTTTGTTTTTTTTTTTGAATTTTTTTTTTTAGAAAATTAGTTACCTGTTCTTAGTCATAAGCCGTATTCATGTTTTAAAACATATTCTTGTTAGTTTCATATTTACATATTAGTATTATTATTATTATTATTATTATTATTATTATTATTATTATTATTATTATTATTATTATTATTATATATAAATTATATTTATATATTATTAAAATAACATGCGGTTGAACCGGTCCGACCACTGGTTCGACCGGTCCGACCGTGAACCACTGTCTCACCGGTTCGATGACCGGTCCGGTTCTGAAAACTTTGGTATGCACTATTGTAGTGCGCATTTCTCTAATGGATTGTATATCCTTGATCTAAATAATCAAATCTATAACATAAATACTAAAAGAATTAAAACTAATGATTTAAATCATACATATCTATGGCATTGTCGTTTAGGCCATATAAATGAGAAACGTATATCTAGACTCCATAAGGATGGACTTCTAGACTCATTTGATTTAGAATCATACGAGACATGCGAATCTTGTTTATTAGGAAAAATAACAAAGTCCCCTTTCAATAAGAAAGGTGAGAGGACTGGTGAGTTACAGGCACTCATACATACCGATGTATGTGGGCCATTCCCCACGCCTGCCAGAGTTGGTTACACCTACTTCATTACGTTTACTGATGATTTCAGTAGATATGGATTTGTATACCTTATGAAGGCCAAATCTGAATCTTTTGAATTGTTCAAAGAATTCAAGAATGAAGTAGAGAAGCAACTTGGTAAGAGTATTAAGGCTCTACGTCGGATCGTGGAGGAGAATACTTGAGCCAAGAGTTTGATGAATATCTTAGAGAGTGTGGGATAGTATCCCATATCACTCCACCCAGAATGCCACAATGGAATGGCGTGTTCGAGATGAGGAATCGCACACTATTGGATATGGTGCGATCTATGATGTATCAAACGGATCTTCCGCTATCATTTTGGGGACATGCTCTAATGACGGCATCTTTTAACATTAATCGTGTTCCATCCAAATCGGTCATGAAGACACCATATGAGATATGGACTGGGAAGCGTCCCATAGTGTCGTTTATGAAGATTTGGGGCTGCGATGTTTATGTAAAGCGTTTACAAACAGACGAGCTCGGGCCCAAAGCAGATAAGTGTAAATTTGTGGGATATCCTAAGGAAACGAAAGGATATTATTTCTACAATCCAACCGAGAACAAAGTGTTTGTAGCTCGGACCGGGGTGTTTCTAGAAAGAGAGTTTGTCTCTAAAGAATAAAGTGGGAGGGCTGTAGAACTTGAAGAAATTCAAGAACCACAAATCACTGAACCGATGATGGAACATGAGCAGGAACCGCAAGATTTTGTGGAAGAACTTGTTCAGATGACACAGGAACTCCGTAGGTCAGGAAGAGTACGTCATGAACCAGAGAGGTACGGACTTCTCGTGACAAAGCCCGATGACGTACCACTCATGGATGATGATCCTGCAACCTACGGGGAGGCCATGAGAGGCCCAGACTATAAGAAGTGGCTAGAAGCCATGAGATCCGAAATGGATTCCATGTATACCAACAAAGTATGGACTTTGGTGGAACCACCCGAAGGGGCTCGGCCCATAGGGTGCAAATGGGTCTTCAAGAAGAAGACCGACATGGATGGCAAGGTATTTGCCTATAAGGGGCGATTGGTGGCTAAAGGGTATAGACAGATTCATGGTATTAACTATGATGAGACATTTTCACCAGTCGCCATGAAGATGTGTATATGACACAACCAGAGGGTTTTGAAGATGCAGAGAATGCCAATAAATTTTGTAAGCTGCAACGGTCCATTTACGGATTAAAGCAAGCTTCTAGGAGTTGGAATCGACGTTTTGATGACGCAGTCAAGGAGTTTGGCTTCATCAAGAACGAAGATGAGCCATGTATTTAGAAGAAGGTTAGTGGGAGCTCTTTAGTGTTTCTAGTCTTGTATGTGGATGACATACTAATTATTGGAAACGATATTCCTACTTTGAAATTTGTTAAAGATTGTGTTTCGCAATGAAGGACTTAGGAGACGCAACCTACATACTTGGTATAAGGATCTATAGGGATAGATATAGAAGGATGCTCGGCCTAAGTCAGAGTAAATATATCGACAAGGTGTTGAAGAGGTTCAACATGCAAGATTCCAAGAAGGGATTCTTGCCCATGTCGCATGGAGTCACTCTTTCTAAGACTGACTGTCCTTCCAAAGAGATTGAGAAGGGCCGCATGAGTAGCACACCCTATGCTTCGGCCATAGGATCCATCATGTACGCCATGCTGTGTAGTAGACCATACGTATCATACGCGTTGAGTATGGTGAGCAGATATCAGTCCAATCCGGGTGAGAGTCACTGGATTGCTGCCAAGAACATCCTAAAGTACTTGAGAAGAACTAAGGATGCATTCTTGATATTTGGAGGTAAGGAAGAGCTAAGTGTAATAGGTTACACTAATGCGAGCTTCCAAACCGACACAGATGACTACAAATCGCAGTCAGGATACGTGTTTTGCCTGAATGGAGGAGCTGTGGGCTGGAAGAGTTTCAAGTAAGGGACGGTTGCTGATTCTACAACAGAAGCTGAGTACATTGCTGCTTCGAAAGCAACAAAAGATGCAGTTTGGATAAAGAAGTTTATCACTGAGCTCGTTGCGGTCCCTAGCATCGTGGATCCCATAGAGTTGTACTGTGACAATTCGAGAGCGATCGCACAAGCCAAGGAACCACGATCACACCAGAAATCAAAGCATGTACTTAAGAGATTCCATCTTATTCGTGATATGATCGATCGAGGAAATGTGAAGAAAAAATTGTACTACAAATTTACAGTTGTGATAATTGTACGACGATGAAGAAAAAATTGCAATTCAATAGATCAATCCTTTGTATATATTACGAGAGTTTTATTTAGCTACTGATTTGGAATAATTAGTAGTGTCATGCCCTAAATATTTTTTGTCTTTTTCTCTGCCATTTTAATCATCAACCATATGATGGTGTGTTAACACCTGGCAAAAAAAGCTTTGCAATATGGATGGACAGTGAACGTATTCTCGGTGGGTCACAATTTGGAAAGCCTGTGTGGCGTTGTTTCGCGTGATTATCCTTTACATAAAAGAGACTAAGCCTCGTGACACATCATGCAAAATGCTAAGTGGACCAATCAACTAATGACATGTCAATTTAGTGTTAAAGTAAATAATTACCTCTTCCCCTTGCTAATGCAAAGAAATTACACCCCTGCCATTATAAAGTCAAATGGTGACTCTCATGTTGACTATTTTACTCCTAAGAACCTATATATTTTACATCACTACATAAGCTCCCTTCTCATTTTTATCACCCACCATTGAATCATTTCTCTCCTGCCACCGAGCCATTTCTCTCTGTCAATCTCAATAAGTAGTTTTGTTTGAATTGTGCTCGTAGAAAAAAATTATGGTAAAACATTATTTTTGAGAAGTAAAAATATTTTTGACAAATTATGAATAATATAAACTCCCACACACAAAAACATGAACTAAAAAATAACAATAATGTTGAATGGTTTTAAAACAATCACTACTCTTACTACGGGGAGCACTTTTTCCACTATCATAATTGGTGACATATTGTGTCCATAGTTTTTATATATTTTATTTTATATTTTTGACATTAAATGGTAAACTTATTCTAGTAAATGCGGTGATGGTAGAGCGTTGAAAGCCCCTGTATAAGGTCACGGGTCAAACCAAGTTGACGACAAAACATTTTCTCTAAAAAAAAGTAAATCCTCTGGTAAAATTCATTCATAACACTCACAAATGTGTATCCATATACAGTTAAAATGTGAAGCTTCACAGGTATCAACTAACTACATAGCATCATTTATTGCCATTTCAAATTAGTCGGCAAGATTACTAAAAAAATAGTTCCGAAGAAATTTCTAAAGCAAATAACTGTGATTAGTTGTCCAGGAAATATTCGAACGACTTAGCAGCACATTTAACAGCAATGTGGAAAATATCAATGATAATAAAATGTTAATTCGTTTGATTGGTGCTTTGAACCTCATGAACTTTTCTTATATACTGCTTCTTTATTCAATTGTAATAAAAACTTAATTCGTTTGACTAAAGTTTTCAACTGTAGGAAACTTATGTTCTTTCCGAATTTCAAATGCATCTTGAAGTGAGCGCATTTGATCGTAGGTTCGAATAATTTTATGTTAAAGTCACCAACAATTGAGACTCACGGACGACGCTACCCCTCACGCAACGCGCGTGGGGTAAGAACTAGTTAGCATTAAAGATGTGTTAAGAGTTTGGAATTGGGTAGTGATTTCGACGCAAAAACACTTGGGCTATGTTTGGAACTTGTAAATACAAGAAAATCTCTATAAATTAATAATGATGGGACCGAGATATTTTGTTAAGATATTATTATATCGACAACTTATAATTGATTAATTTAAAGGGGTTTACGTATGACCTTTAAATTCGAAGTCCAATGTACTAGTTACAATGTATATTAGTTAGAGATTATCCCAGTTAAAATAATGAATGTTACGAGGTTCAAAGCATCAAATAAATTGCGGCTGATACCATTCAAAATTCGATCGATGAAGAAGTTGCGAGCTGATGATTCAATAGCTTTCGAACTAGTCACTCTCAAGGAAGCATTGCAAGCAGCAACAACTCTTCACAACTTTTATTGCAATGCAAGAAGAAACTTCCCCAATTCCTAAGTGAAATGAGGAAATTTAAACATGAACTCAATATAGATTTGAAGGTTAACAAAATACAAGTGATTACAAATTCATTTTTACTAGAGAATCTTCGAGTAGAATCTACTAATAATTGTTGTTTATAGTTTCGTTGGGACCAATATATTATTGAATAGGTTGGCATAGGCTTTTAATAGATTGAGTTAAACTTCAATTTGAATTTAATCAAGTAACTATTCAAAAAAACTTTTATTTGTTATTTCTTTGGGTGAAATAATTTAATTTAACGCTTGCTCTAAAATAACAGCTCCGAATATACGTACCTCACGCCAAGATTGAAAGGCGTCAATTCCTAGTGGTATCGTTGCATCAACAATTAATTAGGTGTGCAATTGACTAATAATTGTAAGGACAACTACAAATGAGAGATTTTATTTCTTGCCTTCCTTCCTATTTATGTACTTGAGATCATTGGGCTAGAGTGATTTATCACACCTGGAAATAAGCGAAGGACAAAAGCTATTTATTGCCCTAATGCGAGTAGTTAATTCTCTAATCTTTGCAGGTCTGATCTAAAAAAGTTCCGTCAAACTTGTCCCTTAAGATGCAAATTTTGACCTCATATAGCAATTTTTGCATTTAATTAGTCTGTTCATTGTTTCTGCACTAATTTTTCTTAGATGTCAGTTCATCAAGTACAAATTCATTTCCATAACTGAATAGCAGTTTCAGTATTAATAAATGCCCCAAATAATATATATAGTTTCACTACAAGTACAACATTACACCTCAAACACGGTCCCGTCAGCTCAAAACAACCTCCTTTTACAGTAACATACATACTTTGTCCATGGCTCAACTTTCAAATGTGTTTCTCATGGTCGGATTGTGCTTTGCTATTATGAGCATGGTCTTGGTCGAAACGGAAGCAGATGGAGCACCGGCGCCGTCTCCAAGTTTCTTGGAAAGTTGTCGGGCAAAAACAAGTGAAGGACACTGCGGAAAAATTATTGTCTCTGACATTGTATTTCAAAATACAACCACACAAGGTTACTGTTGCGAGGTCCTTTTGAAATTAGGTAAACCATGTCACGATGTTCTAATTAGGGAGCTACTTTCAAAACCCCAACTCCAGCAATATGCTGCTGTTGGTTTGAAAAGGAGTGAAGAAGTTTGGAGGAGGTGTGCCACACCAGCTCCAGCACCGTCGACCTAAGGTGAACAAGTGTTTTAATGTCAGAATGAGTGGTACCACAACTTTGCAGTTGTGATAATTGTACGGCGATGAAGAAAAAAATGTAAATTTAAATAGATCAATCCTTTATATATATTACGAGAGTTTTACTTAGCAACTTATTTGGAGTAATTAGTAATGTCATGCCCTAAACATTTTTTTTGACTGCCATTTTAATCATCAAATATATGATGGCGTGTTAACACCTGGCAAACAAAGCTTTTCAATATATGGACAGTGAACGTATTCTCGGTGGGTCACAACTTGGAAAGTCTATGTGGCGTTCTTTGGCGTGATTATCTTTTACCTTTTATATAAAAGAGGCTAAGTCTCGTGACACATCATGCAAAATGCTAAGTGGACCAATCAACTAATGCCACGTCATTTTAGTGTTAAAGTATATAATTACCTCTTCCCCTTGCAAATGCAAAGAAATTACACCCGTGCCATTTAAAGTCAAATGGTGACTCTCATGTTGACTATTTTACTCCTAAGAACCTATATATTTTACATCACTGCATAAGGTCCCTTCTCAGTTTTATCACCCACCGTTCAATCCTTTCTCTCCTTCAACCGAGCCATTTCTCTCTATCAATCTCAGTAAGTGGTTTTGTTCGAATTGTGCTTGAAGAAACAAATTATGGTAAAACATTGTTTTTAGACGTTAAAATATTTTTGACAAATTATAAATATTATAAACTCGCACACACAAAAATACAGACAAAAAATAACAATAATGTAGAAAGGTTTTAAAACAATCACTACTTTTACTACGTGGAGCAGCTTTTCCACTATCATAATTGGTGACATATTGTGTCCATAGTTTTCATATATTTTATTTTATATCTTTGACATTAAATGGTAAACTTATTCCAGTAAATGCGGTGATGGTAGAGCGTTGAAAGCCCCTGTATGCGGTCACAGGTTCAAACCAGGTTGACGACAAAACATTTTCTCTAAAAAAAATTAAATCCGCTGATATAATTCATTCATAACACTCAGAAATGTGTATCCATATACAGTTAAAATGTGAAGCATCACAGGTATTAATTGACGACATATCATCATTTCTTGCCATTTCAAATTAGTCGGACACAAGATTACTAAAAAATAAATTCCGAAGAAATTTCTAAAGAAAATAACTGTGATTAGTTGTCCGGGAAATATTCGAACGACTTAGCAGCACATTTAACAGCAATGTGGAAAATATCAATGATAATAAAGTGTTAATTCGTTTGATTGGTGCTTTGAACTGTAGGAAGTTTTTTTATATACTGCTTCTTTATTCAATTGTAATAAAAACATAATTCGTTTGAATAAAACTTTGAGCTGTAAGAAACTTATGTTCTTTCCCAATTTCAAATGCATCTTGAATTGATTTCATTTGATTGTAGGTCCAAACAATTTTATGTTAAAATCACCAACAATTGAGACTCGCGGACGACCCTACCCCTCGCGCAACGCGCGTGAGATAAGAACGAGTTAGCATTAAAGATATGTTAAGAGTTTGGAATTGGGTAGTGATTTCGACGCAAAAACACTTGGGCTATGTTTGGAACTTGTAAATACAAGAAAAACTCTATAAATTAAAATTTTTAGGACCGAGATATTTTATTAATTTGATGAGATACTATTATATCGATAATTTATAATATATTAATTTAAAGGGGTTTACGTTATAACCTTTAAATTCGAAGTCCAATGTACTAGTTACAATGTATATTAGTTAGAGATTATCCCGTTGAAAATAATGAATGTTACGAGGTTCAAAGCATTGAATAAATTGCGGCAGATACCATTCAAAATTCGATCGATGAAGAAGTTGCGAGCTGATGATTCAATAGCTTTGGAACTGGTCACTCGCAAGGAAGCATTGCAAGCAGCAACAACTCTTCATAACTTTATTGCAATGCGAGAAGAAAATTCCCCAACTCCTAAGTGAAATGAGGAAATTTAAACATGAACTCAATATAGATTTGAAGTTTAACAAAATACATGTGATTACAAATTCATTTTTACTAGAGAATCTTCGAGCATAGAATCAATTAAGAATTATTGATTTATAGTTTCACTGGGACCAATATATTATTGAATAGTTTGGCCTAGACATTTAATAGATTGAGTTAAACTTAAATTTGAATTTAATCAAGTTACTATACAAAAAAAAACTTTTATTTGTTATTTTTTTGGGTGAAATAATTAAATTTAACGCTTGCTCTAAAGTAACCGCTCCAAATATACGTACCGCACACCGAGATTGAAAGGCGTCAATTTCTAGTGGTATCGTTGCATCAACAATTAATTAGGAATGTGCAATTGACTAATCATTGTAAGGACAACTAAAAATGAGAGATTTGATTTCTTGCCTTCCTTCCTATTTATGTACTTGAGATCATTGGGCTAGAGTGATTTATCACACCTGGAAATAAGCGAAGGACAAAAGCTATTTATTGCCCTAATGCGAGTAGTTAATTCTCTAATCTTTGCAGGTCTGATCTAAAAAAGTTCCGTCAAACTTGTCCCTTAAGATGCAAATTTTGACATCATATAGCAATTTTTGCATTTAATTAGTCTGTTCATTGTTTCTGCACTAATTTTTCTTAGATGTCAGTTCATCAAGTACAAATTCATTTCCATAACTGAATAGCAGTTTCAGTATTAATAAATGCCCCAAATAATATATATAGTTTCACTACAAGTACAACATTACACCTCAAACACGGTCCCGTCAGCTCAAAACAACCTCCTTTTACAGTAACATACATACTTTGTCCATGGCTCAACTTTCAAATGTGTTTCTCATGGTCGGATTGTGCTTTGCTATTATGAGCATGGTCTTGGTCGAAACGGAAGCAGATGGAGCACCGGCGCCGTCTCCAAGTTTCTTGGAAAGTTGTCGGGCAAAAACGAGTGAAGGACACTGCGGAAAAATTATTGTCTCTGAAATTGTATTTCAAAATACAACCACACAAGGTTACTGTTGCGAGGTCCTTTTGAAATTAGGTAAACCATGTCACGATGTTCTAATTAGGGAGCTACTTTCAAAACCCCAACTCCAGCAATATGCTGCTGTTGGTTTGAAAAGGAGTGAAGAAGTTTGGAGGAGGTGTGCCACACCAGCTCCAACACCGTCGACCTAAGGTGAACAAGTGTTTTAATGTCAGAATGAGTGGTACCACAACTTTGCAGTTGTGATAATTGTACGGCTATGAAGAAAAAAATGTAAATTTAAATAGATCAATCATTTATATATATTACGAGAGTTTTACTTAGCAACTTATTTAGAGTAATTAGTAATGTCATGCCCTAAACATTTTTTGTCTTTTTAACTGCCATTTTAATCATCAAATATATGATGGCGTGTTAACACCTGGCAAACAAAGCTTTTCAATATGGATGGACAGTGAACGTATTCTCGGTTGGTCACAATTTGGAAAGCCTATGTGGCGTTCTTTGGCGTGATTATCTTTTACCTTTTATATAAAAGAGGCTAAGTCTTGTGACACATCATGTAAAATGCTAAGTGGACCAATCAACTAATGCCACGTCAATTTAGTGTTAAAGTATATAATTACCTCTTCCCCTTGCAAATGCAAAGAAATTACACCCGTGCCATTTAGAGTCAAATGGTGACTCTCATGTTGACTATTTTACTCCTAAGAACCTATATGATTTACATCACTGCATAAGCTCCCTTCTCAGTTTTATCACCCACCGTTCAATCCTTTCTCTCCTTCCACGAGCCATTTCTCTCTATCAATCTCAGTAAGTGGTTTTGTTCGAATTGTGCTTGAAGAAAAAAATTATGGTAAAACATTGTTTTTAGAAGTTAAAATATTTTTGACAAATTATAAATATAATAAACTCGCACACACAAAAATACAGACAAAAAATAACAATAATGTAGAAAGGTTTTAAAACAATCACTACTTTTACTACGTGGAGCAGCTTTTCCACTATCATAATTGGTGACATATTGTGTCCATAGTTTTTATATATTTTATTTTATATCATAGACATTAAATGGTAAACTTATTCCAGTAAATGCGGTGATGGTAGAGCGTTGAAAGCCCCTGTATGAGGTCACAGGTTCAAACCAGGTTGACGACAAAACATTTTCTCTAAAAAAAATTAAATCCGCTGATATAATTCACTCATAAATCTCAGAAATGTGTATCCATATACAGTTAAAATGTGAAGCTTCACAGGTATTAATTGATGACATATCATCATTTCTTGCCATTTCAAATTAGTCGGACACAAGATTACTAAAAAATAAATTCCGAAGAAATTTCTAAAGCAAATAACTGTGATTAGTTGTCCGGGAAATATTCGAACGACTTAGCAGCACATTTATTAGCAATTGGAAAATATCAATGATAATAAAGTGTTAATTCGTTTGATTGGTGCTTTGAACTGTCGGAAGTTTTTTTATATACTGCTTCTTTATTCAATTGTAATAAAAACTTAATTCGTTTGAATAAAACTTTGAGCTGTAAGAAACTTATGTTCTTTCCCAATTTCAAATGCATCTTGAATTGATTTCATTTGATTGTAGGTCCAAACAATTTTATGTTAAAGTCACCAACAATTGAGACTCGCGGACGACCCTACCCCTCGCGCAACGCGCGTGAGATAAGAACTAGTTAGCATTAAAGATATGTTAAGAGTTTGGAATTGGGTAGTGATTTCGACGCAAAAACACTTGGGCTATGTTTGGAACTTGTAAATACTAGAAAAACTCTATAAATTAAAATTTTTAGGACCGAGATATTTTATTAATTTGATGAGATACTATTATACGATAATTTATAATTTATTAATTTAAAGGGGTTTACGTTATGACCTTTAAATTCGAAGTCCAATGTACTAGTTATAATGTATATTAGTTAGAGATCCCGGTGAAAATAATGAATGTTACGAGGTTCAAAGCATTGAATAAATTGCGGCAGATACCATTCAAAATTCGATCGATGAAGAAGTTGCGAGCTGATGATTCAATAGCTTTGGAACTGGTTACTCGCAAGGAAGCATTGCAAGCAGCAACAACTCTTCATAACTTTATTGCAATGCGAGAAGAAAATTCCCCAAATCCTAAGTGAAATGAGGAAATTTAAACATGAACTCAATATAGATTTGAAGTTTAACAAAATACATGTGATTACAAATTCATTTTTACTAGAGAATCTTCGAGTATAGAATCAATTAAGAATTATTGATTTATAGTTTCGCTGGGACCAATATATTATTGGATAGTTTGGCCTAGACATTTAATAGATTGAGTTAAACTTAAATTTGAATTTAATCAAGTTACTATACAAAAAAAAACTTTTATTTGTTATTTTTTTGGGTGAAATAATTAAATTTAACGCTTGCTCTAAAGTAACCGCTCCAAATATACGTACCGCACACAGAGATTGAAAGGCGTCAATTTCTAGTGGTATCGTTGCATCAACAATTAATTAGGAATGTGCAATTGACTAATCATTGTAAGGACAACTAAAAATGAGAGATTTGATTTCTTGCCTTCCTTCCTATTTATGTACTTGAGATCATTGGGCTAGAGTGATTTATCACACCTGGAAATAAGCGAAGGACAAAAGCTATTTATTGCCCTAATGCGAGTAGTTAATTCTCTAATCTTTGCAGGTCTGATCTAAAAAAGTTCCGTCAAACTTGTCCCTTAAGATGCAAATTTTGACATCATATAGCAATTTTTGCATTTAATTAGTCTGTTCATTGTTTCTGCACTAATTTTTCTTAGATGTCAGTTCATCAAGTACAAATTCATTTCCATAACTGAATAGCAGTTTCAGTATTAATAAATGCCCCAAATAATATATATAGTTTCACTACAAGTACAACATTACACCTCAAACACGGTCCCGTCAGCTCAAAACAACCTCCTTTTACAGTAACATACATACTTTGTCCATGGCTCAACTTTCAAATGTGTTTCTCATGGTCGGATTGTGCTTTGCTATTATGAGCATGGTCTTGGTCGAAACGGAAGCAGATGGAGCACCGGCGCCGTCTCCAAGTTTCTTGGAAAGTTGTCGGGCAAAAACGAGTGAAGGACACTGCGGAAAAATTATTGTCTCTGAAATTGTATTTCAAAATACAACCACACAAGGTTACTGTTGCGAGGTCCTTTTGAAATTAGGTAAACCATGTCACGATGTTCTAATTAGGGAGCTACTTTCAAAACCCCAACTCCAACAATATGCTGCTGTTGGTTTGAAAAGGAGTGAAGAAGTTTGGAGGAGGTGTGCCACACCAGCTCCAACACCGTCGACCTAAGGTGAACAAGTGTTTTAATGTCAGAATGAGTGGTACCACAACTTTGCAGTTGTGATAATTGTACGGCTATGAAGAAAAAAATGTAAATTTAAATAGATCAATCATTTATATATATTACGAGAGTTTTACTTAGCAACTTATTTAGAGTAATTAGTAATGTCATGCCCTAAACATTTTTTGTCTTTTTAACTGCCATTTTAATCATCAAATATATGATGGCGTGTTAACACCTGGCAAACAAAGCTTTTCAATATGGATGGACAGTGAACGTATTCTCGGTTGGTCACAATTTGGAAAGCCTATGTGGCGTTCTTTGGCGTGATTATCTTTTACCTTTTATATAAAAGAGGCTAAGTCTTGTGACACATCATGTAAAATGCTAAGTGGACCAATCAACTAATGCCACGTCAATTTAGTGTTAAAGTATATAATTACCTCTTCCCCTTGCAAATGCAAAGAAATTACACCCGTGCCATTTAGAGTCAAATGGTGACTCTCATGTTGACTATTTTACTCCTAAGAACCTATATGATTTACATCACTGCATAAGCTCCCTTCTCAGTTTTATCACCCACCGTTCAATCCTTTCTCTCCTTCCACGAGCCATTTCTCTCTATCAATCTCAGTAAGTGGTTTTGTTCGAATTGTGCTTGAAGAAAAAAATTATGGTAAAACATTGTTTTTAGAAGTTAAAATATTTTTGACAAATTATAAATATAATAAACTCGCACACACAAAAATACAGACAAAAAATAACAATAATGTAGAAAGGTTTTAAAACAATCACTACTTTTACTACGTGGAGCAGCTTTTCCACTATCATAATTGGTGACATATTGTGTCCATAGTTTTTATATATTTTATTTTATATCTTCGACATTAAATGGTAAACTTATTCCAGTAAATGCGGTGATGGTAGAGCGTTGAAAGCCCCTGTATGAGGTCACAGGTTCAAACCAGGTTGACGACAAAACATTTTCTCTAAAAAAAATTAAATCCGCTGATATAATTCACTCATAACACTCAGAAATGTGTATCCATATACAGTTAAAATGTGAAGCTTCACAGGTATTAATTGACGACATATCATCATTTCTTGCCATTTCAAATTAGTCGGACACAAGATTACTAAAAAATAAATTCCGAAGAAATTTCTAAAGCAAATAACTGTGATTAGTTGTCCGGGAAATATTCGAACGACTTAGCAGCACATTTATTAGCAATGTGGAAAATATCAATGATAATAAAGTGTTAATTCGTTTGATTGGTGCTTTGAACTGTCGGAAGTTTTTTTATATACTGCTTCTTTATTCAATTGTAATAAAAACTTAATTCGTTTGAATAAAACTTTGAGCTGTAAGAAACTTATGTTCTTTCCCAATTTCAAATGCATCTTGAATTGATTTCATTTGATTGTAGGTCCAAACAATTTTATGTTAAAGTCACCAACAATTGAGACTCGCGGACGACCCTACCCCTCGCGCAACGCGCGTGAGATAAGAACTAGTTAGCATTAAAGATATGTTAAGAGTTTGGAATTGGGTAGTGATTTCGACGCAAAAACACTTGGGCTATGTTTGGAACTTGTAAATACTAGAAAAACTCTATAAATTAAAATTTTTAGGACCGAGATATTTTATTAATTTGATGAGATACTATTATATCGATAATTTATAATTTATTAATTTAAAGGGGTTTACGTTATGACCTTTAAATTCGAAGTCCAATGTACTAGTTATAATGTATATTAGTTAGAGATTATCCCGGTGAAAATAATGAATGTTACGAGGTTAAAAGCATTGAATAAATTGCGGCAGATACCATTCAAAATTCGATCGATGAAGAAGTTGCGAGCTGATGATTCAATAGCTTTGGAACTGGTCACTCGCAAGGAAGCATTGCAAGCAGCAACAACTCTTCATAACTTTATTGCAATGCGAGAAGAAAATTCCCCAACTCCTAAGTGAAATGAGGAAATTTAAACATGAACTCAATATAGATTTGAAGTTTAACAAAATACATGTGATTACAAATTCATTTTTACTAGAGAATCTTCGAGTATAGAATCAATTAAGAATTATTGATTTATAGTTTCGCTGGGACCAATATATTATTGAATAGTTTGGCCTAGACATTTAATAGATTGAGTTAAACTTAAATTTGAATTTAATCAAGTTACTATACAAAAAAAAACTTTTATTTGTTATTTTTTTGGGTGAAATAATTAAATTTAACGCTTGCTCTAAAGTAACCGCTCCAAATATACGTACCGCACACCGAGATTGAAAGGCGTCAATTTCTAGTGGTATCGTTGCATCAACAATTAATTAGGAATGTGCAATTGACTAATCATTGTAAGGACAACTAAAAATGAGAGATTTGATTTCTTGCCTTCCTTCCTATTTATGTACTTGAGATCATTGGGCTAGAGTGATTTATCACACCTGGAAATAAGCGAAGGACAAAAGCTATTTATTGCCCTAATGCGAGTAGTTAATTCTCTAATCTTTGCAGGTCTGATCTAAAAAAGTTCCGTCAAACTTGTCCCTTAAGATGCAAATTTTGACATCATATAGCAATTTTTGCATTTAATTAGTCTGTTCATTGTTTCTGCACTAATTTTTCTTAGATGTCAGTTCATCAAGTACAAATTCATTTCCATAACTGAATAGCAGTTTCAGTATTAATAAATGCCCCAAATAATATATATAGTTTCACTACAAGTACAACATTACACCTCAAACACGGTCCCGTCAGCTCAAAACAACCTCCTTTTACAGTAACATACATACTTTGTCCATGGCTCAACTTTCAAATGTGTTTCTCATGGTCGGATTGTGCTTTGCTATTATGAGCATGGTCTTGGTCGAAACGGAAGCAGATGGAGCACCGGCGCCGTCTCCAAGTTTCTTGGAAAGTTGTCGGGCAAAAACGAGTGAAGGACACTGCGGAAAAATTATTGTCTCTGAAATTGTATTTCAAAATACAACCACACAAGGTTACTGTTGCGAGGTCCTTTTGAAATTAGGTAAACCATGTCACGATGTTCTAATTAGGGAGCTACTTTCAAAACCCCAACTCCAGCAATATGCTGCTGTTGGTTTGAAAAGGAGTGAAGAAGTTTGGAGGAGGTGTGCCACACCAGCTCCAGCACCGTCGACCTAAGGTGAACAAGTGTTTTAATGTCAGAATGAGTGGTACCACAACTTTGCAGTTGTGATAATTGTACGGCTATGAAGAAAAAAATGTAAATTTAAATAGATCAATCCTTTATATATATTACGAGAGTTTTACTTAGCAACTTATTTGGAGTAATTAGTAATGTCATGCCCTAAACATTTTTTGTCTTTTTAACTGCCATTTTAATCATCAAATATATGATGGCGTGTTAACACCTGGCAAACAAAGCTTTTCAATATGGATGGACAGTGAACGTATTCTCGGTGGGTCACAATTTGGAAAGCCTATGTGGCGTTCTTTGGCGTGATTATCTTTTACCTTTTATATAAAAGAGGCTAAGTCTCGTGACACATCATGTAAAATGCTAAGTGGACCAATCAACTAATGCCACGTCAATTTAGTTTTAAAGTATATAATTACCTCTTCCCCTTGCAAATGCATAGAAATTACACCCGTGCCATTTAAAGTCAAATGGTGACTCTCATGTTGACTATTTTACTCCTAAGAACCTATATAGTTTACATCACTGCATAAGCTCCCTTCTCAGTTTTATCACCCACCGTTCAATCCTTTCTCTCCTTCCACCGAGCCATTTCTCTCTATCAATCTCAGTAAGTGGTTTTGTTCGAATTGTGCTTGAAGAAAAAAATTATGGTAAAACATTGCTTTTAGAAGTTAAAATATTTTTGACAAATTATAAATATTATAAACTCGCACACACAAAAATACAGACAAAAAATAACAATAATGTAGAAAGGTTTTAAAACAATCACTACTTTTACTACGTGGAGCAGCTTTTCCACTATCATAATTGGTGACATATTGTGTCCATAGTTTTTATATATTTTATTTTATATCTTTGACATTAAATGGTAAACTTATTCCAGTAAATGCGGTGATGGTAGAGCGTTGAAAGCCCCTGTATGAGGTCACAGGTTCAAACAAGGTTGACGATAAAACATTTTCTCTAAAAAAAATTAAATCTGCTGATATAATTCATTCATAACACTCAGAAATGTGTATCCATATACAGTTAAAATGTGAAGCTTCACAGGTAATAATTGACGACATATCATCATTTCTTGCCATTTCAAATTAGTCGGACACAAGATTACTAAAAAATAAATTCCGAAGAAATTTCTAAAGCAAATAACTGTGATTAGTTGTCCGGGAAATATTCGAACGACTTAGCAGCACATTTAACAGCAATATGGAAAGTATCAATGATAATAAAGTGTTAATTCGTTTGATTGGTGCTTTGAACTGTAGGAAGTTTTTTTATATACTGCTTCTTTATTCAATTGTAATAAAAACTTAATTCGTTTGAATAAAACTTTGAGCTGTAAGAAACTTATGTTCTTTCCCAATTTCAAATGCATCTTGAATTGATTTCATTTGATTGTAGGTCCAAACAATTTTATGTTAAAGTCACCAACAATTGAGACTCGCGGACGACCCTACCCCTCGCGCAACGCGCGTGAGATAAGAACTAGTTAGCATTAAAGATATGTTAAGAGTTTGGAATTGGGTAGTGATTTCGACGCAAAAACACTTGGGCTATGTTTGGAACTTGTAAATACAAGAAAAACTCTATAAATTAAAATTTTTAGGACCGAGATATTTTATTAATTTGATGAGATACTATTATATCGATAATTTATAATTTATTAATTTAAAGGGGTTTACGTTATGACCTTTAAATTCGAAGTCCAATGTACTAGTTACAATGTATATTAGTTAGAGATTATCCCGGTGAAAATAATGAATGTTACGAGGTTCAAAGCATTGAATAAATTGCGGCAGATACCATTCAAAATTCGATCGATGAAGAAGTTGCGAGCTGATGATTCAATAGCTTTGGAACTGGTCACTCGCAAGGAAGCATTGCAAGCAGCAAAAACTCTTCAAAACTTTATTGCAATGCGAGAAGAAAATTCCCCAACTCCTAAGTGAAATGAGGAAATTTAAACATGAACTCAATATAGATTTGAAGTTTAACAAAATACATGTGATTACAAATTCATTTTTACTAGAGAATCTTCGAGTATAGAATCAATTAAGAATTATTGATTTATAGTTTCGCTGGGACCAATATATTATTGAATAGTTTGGCCTAGACTTTTAATAGATTGAGTTAAACTTAAATTTGAATTTAATCAAGTTACTATACAAAAAAAAACTTTTATTTGTTATTTTTTTGGGTGAAATAATTAAATTTAACGCTTGCTCTAAAGTAACCGCTCCGAATATACGTACCGCACACCGAGATTGAAAGGCGTCAATTTCTAGTGGTATCGTTGCATCAACAATTAATTAGGAATGTGCAATTGACTAATCATTGTAAGGACAACTAAAAATGAGAGATTTGATTTCTTGCCTTCCTTCCTATTTATGTACTTGAGATCATTGGGCTAGAGTGATTTATCACACCTGGAAATAAGCGAAGGACAAAAGCTATTTATTGCCCTAATGCGAGTAGTTAATTCTCTAATCTTTGCAGGTCTGATCTAAAAAAGTTTCGTCAAACTTGTCCCTTAAGATGCAAATTTTGACATCATATAGCAATTTTTGCATTTAATTAGTCTGTTCATTGTTTCTGCACTAATTTTTCTTAGATGTCAGTTCATCAAGTACAAATTCATTTCCATAACTGAATAGCAGTTTCAGTATTAATAAATGACCCAAATAATATATATAGTTTCACTACAAGTACAACATTACACCTCAAACACGGTCCCGTCAGCTCAAAACAACCTCCTTTTACAGTAACATACATACTTTGTCCATGGCTCAACTTTCAAATGTGTTTCTCATGGTCGGATTGTGCTTTGCTATTATGAGCATGGTCTTGGTCGAAACGGAAGCAGATGGAGCACCGGCGCCGTCTCCAAGTTTCTTGGAAAGTTGTCGGGCAAAAACGAGTGAAGGACACTGCGGAAAAATTATTGTCTCTGAAATTGTATTTCAAAATACAACCACACAAGGTTACTGTTGCGAGGTCCTTTTGAAATTAGGTAAACCATGTCACGATGTTCTAATTAGGGAGCTACTTTCAAAACCCCAACTCCAGCAATATGCCGCTGTTGGTTTGAAAAGGAGTGAAGAAGTTTGGAGGAGGTGTGCCACACCAGCTCCAGCACCGTCGACCTAAGGTGAACAAGTGTTTTAATGTCAGAATGAGTGGTACCACAACTTTGCAGTTGTGATAATTGTACGGCTATGAAGAAAAAAATGTAAATTTAAATAGATCAATCCTTTATATATATTACGAGAGTTTTACTTAGCAACTTATTTGGAGTAATTAGTAATGTCATGCCCTAAACATTTTTTGTCTTTTTAACTGCCATTTTAATCATCAAATATATGATGGCGTGTTAACACCTGGCAAACAAAGCTTTTCAATATGGATGGACAGTGAACGTATTCTCGGTGGGTCACAATTTCGAAAGCCTATGTGGCGTTCTTTGGCGTGATTATCTTTTACCTTTTATATAAAAGAGGCTAAGTCTCGTGACACATCATGTAAAATGCTAAGTGGACCAATCAACTAATGCCACGTCAATTTAGTGTTAAAGTATATAATTACCTCTTCCCCTTGCAAATGCAAAGAAATTACACCTGTGCCATTTAAAGTCAAATGGTGACTCTCATGTTGACTATTTTACTCCTAAGAACCTATATATTTTACATCACTGCATAAGCTCCCTTCTCAGTTTTATCACCCACCGTTCAATCATTTCTCTCCTTCCACCGAGCCATTTCTCTCTATCAATCTCAGTAAGTGGTTTTGTTCGAATTGTGCTTGAAGAAAAAAATTATGGTAAAATATTGTTTTTAGAAGTTAAAATATTTTTGACAAATTATAAATATTATAAACTCGCACACACAAAAATACAGACAAAAAATAACAATAATGTAGAAAGGTTTTAAAACAATCACTACTTTTACTACGTGGAGCAGCTTTTCCACTATCATAATTGGTGACATATTGTGTCCATAGTTTTTATATATTTTATTTTATATCTTTGACATTAAATGGTAAACTTATTCCAGTAAATGCGGTGATGGTAGAGCGTTGAAAGCCCCTGTATGAGGTCACAGGTTCAAACAAGGTTGACGACAAAACATTTTCTCTAAAAAAAATTAAATCTGCTGATATAATTCATTCATAACACTCAGAAATGTGTATCAATATACAGTTAAAATGTGAAGCTTCACAGGTATTAATTGACGACATATCATCATTTCTTGCCATTTCAAATTAGTCGGACACAAGATTACTAAAAAATAAATTCCGAAGAAATTTCTAAAGCAAATAACTGTGATTAGTTGTCCGGGAAATATTCGAACGACTTAGCAGCACATTTAACAGCAATGTGGAAAATATCAATGATAATAAAGTGTTAATTCGTTTGATTGGTGCTTTGAACTGTAGGAAGTTTTTTTATATACTGCTTCTTTATTCAATTGTAGTAAAAACTTAATTCGTTTGAATAAAACTTTGAGCTGTAAGAAACTTATGTTCTTTCCCAATTTCAAATGCATCTTGAATTGATTTCATTTGATTGTAGGTCCAAACAATTTTATGTTAAAGTCACCAACAATTGAGACTCGCGGACAACCCTACCCCTCGCGCAACGCGCGTGAGATAAGAACTAGTTAGCATTAAAGATATGTTAAGAGTTTGGAATTGGGTAGTGATTTCGACGCAAAAACACTTGGGCTATGTTTGGAACTTGTAAATACAAGAAAAACTCTATAAATTAAAATTTTTAGGACCGAGATATTTTATTAATTTGATGAGATACTATTATATCGATAATTTATAATTTATTAATTTAAAGGGGTTTACGTTATGACCTTTAAATTCGAAGTCCAATGTACTAGTTACAATGTATATTAGTTAGAGATTATCCCGGTGAAAATAATGAATGTTACGAGGTTCAAAGCATTGAATAAATTGCGGCAGATACCATTCAAAATTCGATCGATGAAGAAGTTGCGAGCTGATGATTCAATAGCTTTGGAACTGGTCACTCGCAAGGAAGCATTGCAAGCAGCAAAAACTCTTCAAAACTTTATTGCAATGCGATAAGAAAATTCCCCAACTCCTAAGTGAAATGAGGAAATTTAAACATGAACTCAATATAGATTTGAAGTTTAACAAAATACATGTGATTACAAATTCATTTTTACTAGAGAATCTTCGAGTATGGAATCAATTAAGAATTATTGATTTATAGTTTCGCTGGGACCAATATATTATTGAATAGTTTGGCCTAGACTTTTAATAGATTGAGTTAAACTTAAATTTGAATTTAATCAAGTTACTATACAAAAAAAAACTTTTATTTGTTATTTTTTTGGGTGAAATAATTAAATTTAACGCTTGCTCTAAAGTAACCGCTCCGAATATACGTACCGCACACCGAGATTGAAAGGCGTCAATTTCTAGTGGTATCGTTGCATCAACAATTAATTAGGAATGTGCAATTGACTAATCATTGTAAGGACAACTAAAAATGAGAGATTTGATTTCTTGCCTTCCTTCCTATTTATAAACTTGAGATCATTGGGCTAGAGTGATTTATCACACCTGGAAATAAGCGAAGGACAAAAGCTATTTATTGCCCTAATGCGAGTAGTTAATTCTCTAATCTTTGCAGGTCTGATCTAAAAAAGTTCCGTCAAACTTGTCCCTTAAGATGCAAATTTTGACATCATATAGCAATTTTTGCATTTAATTAGTCTGTTCATTGTTTCTGCACTAATTTTTCTTAGATGTCAGTTCATCAAGTACAAATTCATTTCCATAACTGAATAGCAGTTTCAGTATTAGTAAATGCCCGAAATAATATATATAGTTTCACTACAAGTACAACATTACGCCTCAAACACGGTCCCGTCAGCTCAAAACAACCTCCTTTTACAGTAACATACATACTTTGTCCATGGCTCAACTTTCAAATGTGTTTCTCATGGTCGGATTGTGCTTTGCTATTATGAGCATGGTCTTGGTCGAAACGGAAGCAGATGGAGCACCGGCGCCGTCTCCAAGTTTCTTGGAAAGTTGTCGGGCAAAAACGAGTGAAGGACACTGCGGAAAAATTATTGTCTCTGAAATTGTATTTCAAAATACAACCACACAAGGTTACTGTTGCGAGGTCCTTTTGAAATTAGGTAAACCATGTCACGATGTTCTAATTAGGGAGCTACTTTCAAAACCCCAACTCCAGCAATATGCTGCTGTTGGTTTGAAAAGGAGTGAAGAAGTTTGGAGGAGGTGTGCCACACCAGCTCCAGCACCGTCGACCTAAGGTGAACAAGTGTTTTAATGTCAGAATGAGTGGTACCACAACTTTGCAGTTGTGATAATTGTACGGCTATGAAGAAAAAAATGTAAATTTAAATAGATCAATCCTTTATATATATTACGAGAGTTTTACTTAGCAACTTATTTGGAGTAATTAGTAATGTCATGCCCTAAACATTTTTTGTCTTTTTAACTGCCATTTTAATCATCAAATATATGATGGCGTGTTAACACCTGGCAAACAAAGCTTTTCAATATGGATGGACAGTGAACGTATTCTCGGTGGGTCACAATTTGGAAAGCCTATGTGGCGTTCTTTGGCGTGATTATCTTTTACCTTTTATATAAAAGAGGCTAAGTCTCGTGACACATCATGTAAAATGCTAAGTGGACCAATCAACTAATGCCACGTCAATTTAGTGTTAAAGTATATAATTACCTCTTCCCCTTGCAAATGCAAAGAAATTACACCTGTGCCATTTAAAGTCAAATTGTGACTCTCATGTTGACTATTTTACTCCTAAGAACCTATATATTTTACATCACTGCATAAGCTCCCTTCTCAGTTTTATCACCCACCGTTCAATCATTTCTCTCCTTCCACCGAGCCATTTCTCTCTATCAATCTCAGTAAGTGGTTTTGTTCGAATTGTGCTTGAAGAAAAAAATTATGGTAAAACATTGTTTTTAGAAGTTAAAATATTTTTGACAAATTATAAATATTATAAACTCGCACACACAAAAATACAGACAAAAAATAACAATAATGTAGAAAGGTTTTAAAACAATCACTACTTTTACTACGTGGAGTAGCTTTTCCACTATCATAATTGGTGACATATTGTGTCCATAGTTTTTATATATTTTATTTTATATCTTTGACATTAAATGGTAAACTTATTCCAGTAAATGCGGTGATGGTAGAGCGTTGAAAGCCCCTGTATGAGGTCACAGGTTCAAACAAGGTTGACGACAAAACATTTTCTCTAAAAAAAATTAAATCCGCTGATATAATTCATTCATAACACTCAGAAATGTGTATCCATATACAGTTAAAATGTGAAGCTTCACAGGTATTAATTGACGACATATCATCATTTCTTGCCATTTCAAATTAGTCGGACACAAGATTACTAAAAAATAAATTCCGAAGAAATTTCTAAAGCAAATAACTGTGATTAGTTGTCCGGGAAATATTCGAACGACTTAGCAGCACATTTAACAGCAATGTGGAAAATATCAATGATAATAAAGTGTTAATTCGTTTGATTGGTGCTTTGAACTGTAGGAAGTTTTTTTATATACTGCTTCTTTATTCAATTGTAATAAAAACTTAATTCGTTTGAATAAAACTTTGAGCTGTAAGAAACTTATGTTCTTTCCCAATTTCAAATGCATCTTGAATTGATTTCATTTGATTGTAGGTCCAAACAATTTTATGTTAAAGTCACCAACAATTGAGACTCGCGGACGACCCTACCCCTCGCGCAACGCGCGTGAGATAAGAACTAGTTAGCATTAAAGATATGTTAAGAGTTTGGAATTGGGTAGTGATTTCGACGCAAAAACACTTGGGCTATGTTTGGAACTTGTAAATACAAGAAAAACTCTATAAATTAAAATTTTTAGGACCGAGATATTTTATTAATTTGATGAGATACTATTTTATCGATAATTTATAATTTATTAATTTAAAGGGGTTTACGTTATGACCTTTAAATTCGAAGTCCAATGTACTAGTTACAATGTATATTAGTTAGAGATTATCCCGGTGAAAATAATGAATGTTACGAGGTCAAAGCATTGAATAAATTGCGCAGATACCATTCAAAATTCGATCGATGAAGAAGTTGCGAGCTGATGATTCAATAGCTTTGGTACTGGTCACTCGCAAGGAAGCATTGCAAGCAGCAACAACTCTTCATAACTTTATTGCAATGCGAGAAGAAAATTCCCCAACTCCTAAGTGAAATGAGGAAATTTAAACATGAACTCAATATAGATTTGAAGTTTAACAAAATACATGTGATTACAAATTCATTTTTACTAGAGAATCTTCGAGTATAGAATCAATTAAGAATTATTGATTTATAGTTTCGTTGGGACCAATATATTATTGAATAGTTTGGCCTAGACTTTTAGTAGATTGAGTTAAACTTCAATTTGAATTTAATCAAGTTACTATACAAAAAAAAAAACTTTTATTTGTTATTGTTTTGGGTGAAATAATTAAATTTAACGCTTGCTCTAAAGTAACCGCTCCAAATATACGTACCGCACACCGAGATTGAAAGGCGTCAATTTCTAGTGGTATCGTTGCATCAACAATTAATTAGGAATGTGCAATTGACTAATCATTGTAAGGACAACTAAAAATGAGAGATTTGATTTCTTGCCTTCCTTCCTATTTATGTACTTGAGATCATTGGGCTAGAGTGATTTATCACACCTGGAAATAAGCGAAGGACAAAAGCTATTTATTGCCCTAATGCGAGTAGTTAATTCTCTAATCTTTGCAGGTCTGATCTAAAAAAGTTCCGTCAAACTTGTCCCTTAAGATGCAAATTTTGACCTCATATAGCAATTTTTGCATTTAATTAGTCTGTTCATTGTTTCTGCACTAATTTTTCTTAGATGTCAGTTCATCAAGTACAAATTCATTTCCATAACTGAATAGCAGTTTCAGTATTAGTAAATGCCCCAAATAATATATATAGTTTCACTACAAGTACAACATTACACCTCAAACACGGTCCCGTCAGCTCAAAACAACCTCCTTTTACAGTAACATACATACTTTGTCCATGGCTCAACTTTCAAATGTGTTTCTCATGGTCGGATTGTGCTTTGCTATTATGAGCATGGTCTTGGTCGAAACGGAAGCAGTTGGAGCACCGGCGCCGTCTCCAAGTTTCTTGGAAAGTTGTCGGGCAAAAACGAGTGAAGGACACTGCGGAAAAATTATTGTCTCTGAAATTGTATTTCAAAATACAACCACACAAGGTTACTGTTGCGAGGTCCTTTTGAAATTAGGTAAACCATGTCACGATGTTCTAATTAGGGAGCTACTGTCAAAACCCCAACTCCAGCAATATGCTGTTGTTGGTTTGAAAAGGAGTGAAGAAGTTTGGAGGAGGTGTGCCACACCAGCTCCAGCACCGTCGACCTAAGGTGAACAAGTGTTTTAATGTCAGAATGAGTGGTACCACAACTTTGCAGTTTTGATAATTGTACGGCGATGAAGAAAAAAATGTAAATTTAAATAGATCAATCCTTTATATATATTACGAGAGTTTTACTTAGCAACTTATTTGGAGTAATTAGTAATGTCATGCCCTAAACATTTTTTGTCTTTTTAACTGCCATTTTAATCATCAAATATATGATGGCGTGTTAACACCTGGCAAACAAAGCTTTTCAATATGGATGGACAGTGAACGTATTCTCGGTGGGTCACAATTTGGAAAGCCTATGTGGCGTTCTTTGGCGTGATTATCTATTACCTTTTATGTAAAAGAGGCTAAGTCTCGTGACACATCATGCAAAATGCTAAGTGGACCAATCAACTAATGCCACGTCAACTTAGTGTTAAAGTATATAATTACCTCTTCCCCTTGCCAATGCAAAGAAATTACACCCGTGCCATTTAAAGTCAAATGGTGACTCTCATGTTGACTATTTTACTCCTAAGAACCTATATATTTTACATCACTGCATAAGCTCCCTTCTCATTTTTATCACCCACCGTTCAATCCTTTCTCTCCTTCCACCGAGCCATTTCTCTCTATCAATCTCAGTAAGTGGTTTTGTTTGAATTGTGCTCGAAGAAACAAATTATGGTAAAACATTGTTTTTGAGAAGTTAACATATTTTTGACAAATTATAGATATTATAAACTCGCACACACAAAAATACAGACAAAAAATAACAATAACGTAGAAAGTTTTTAAAACAATCACTACTTTTACTACGTGGAGCAGTTTTTCCACTATCATAATTGGTGACATATTGTGTCCATAGTTTTTCTATATTTTATTTCTTATCTTTGACATTAAATGGTAAACTTATTCCAGTAAATGCGGTGATGGTAGAGCGTTGAAAGCCCCTGTATGAGGTCACGGGTTCAAACCAGGTTGACGACAAAATATTTTCTCTAACAAAAAATTAAATCCGCTGATATAATTCATTCATAACACTCAGAAATGTGTATCCATATACAGTTAAAATGTGAAGCTTCACAGGTATTAACTGATGACATAGCATAATTTCTTGCCATTTCAAATTAGTCGGACACAAGATTACTAAAAAATAAATTCCGAAGAAATTTATAAAGAAAATAACTGTGATTAGTTGTCCGGGAAATATTCGAACAACTTAGCAGCACATTTAACAGCAATGTGGAAAATATCAATGATAATAAAGTGTTAATTCGTTTGATTGGTGCTTTGAACTGTAGGAAGTTTTTTTATATACTGCTTCTTTATTCAATTGTAATAAAAACTTATTCGTTTGAATAAAGCTTTGAACTGTAAGAAACTTATGTTCTTTCCGAATTTCAAATGCATCTTGAATTGAGTTCATTTGATTGTAGGTCCGAACAACTTTATGTTAAAGTCACCAACAATTGAGACTCGCGGACGACCCTACCCCACGCGCAACGCGCGTGAGATTAGAACTAGTTAGCATTAAAGATATGTTAAGTGTTTCGAATTGGGTAGTGATTTCGACGCAAAAACACTTGGGCTATGTTTGGAACTTGTAAATACAAGAAAAACTCTATAAATTAAAAATGTTAGGACCGAGATATTTTATCAATTTGTTGAGATACTATAATATCGATAATTTATAATTTATTAATTTAAAGGGGTTTACGTATGACCTTTAAATTCGAAGTCCAATGTACTAGTTACAATGTATATTAGTTAGAGATTATCCCTGTGAAAATAATGAATGTTACGAGGTTCAAAGCATTGAATAAATTGCGGCAGATACCATTCAAAATTCGATCGATGAAGAAGTTGCGAGTTGATGATTCAATTTCTTTGGAACTGGTCACTCGCAAGGAAGCATTGCAAGCAGCAACAACTCTTCATAACTTTTATTGCAATGCGAGATGAAAATTGCCCAACTCCTAAGTGAAATGACGAAATTTAAACATGAACTCAATATAGATTTGAAGTTTAACAAAATACAAGTGATTACAAATTCATTTTTACTAGAGAATCTTCGAGTATAGAATCAATTAATAATTATTGATTTATAGTTTCGTTGGGGCCAATATATTATAGAATAGTTTTGCCTGGACTTTTAATAGATTGAGTTAAACTTCAATTTGAATTTAATCAAGTTACTATACAAAAAAAAAACTTTCATTTGTTATTGTTTTGGGTGAAATAATTAAATTTAACGCTTGCTCTAAAGTAACCGCTCCAAATATACGTACCGCACACCGAGATTGAAAGGCGTCAATTTCTAGTGGTATCGTTGCATCAACAATTAATTAGGAATGTGCAATTGACTAATCATTGTAAGGAGAACTAAAAATGAGAGATTTGATTTCTTGCCTTCCTTCCTATTTATGTACTTGAGATCATTGGGCTAGAGTGATTTATCACACCTGGAAATAAGCGAAGGATAAAAGCTATTTATTTCCCTAATGCGAGTAGTTAATTCTCTAATCTTTGCAGGTATGATCTAAAAAAGTTCCGTCAAACTTGTCCCTTAAGATGCAAATTTTGACCTCATATAGCAATTTTTGCATTTGATTAGTCTGTTCATTGTTTCTGCACTAATTTGCCTTAAGATGTCAGTTCATCAAGTACAAATTCATTTCCATAACTGAATAGCAGTTTCAGTATTAATAAATGCACCAAATAACATATATAGTTTCACTACAAGTACAACATTACACCTCAAACACGGTCCCGTCAGCTCAAAACAACCTCCTTCTACAGTAACATACTTTGTCCATGGCTCAACTTTCAAATGTGTTTCTCATGTTCGGATTGTGCTTTGCTATTATGAGCATGGTCTTGGTCGAAACGGAAGCAGTTGGAGCACCGGCGCCGTCTCCAAGTTTCTTGGAAAGTTGTCGGGCAAAAACGAGTGAAGGACATTGCGGAAAAATTATTGTCTCTGAAATTGTATTTCAAAATACAACCACAAAAGGTTACTGTTGCGAGGTCCTTTTGAAATTAGGTAAACCATGTCACGATGTTCTAATTAGGGAGCTACTGTCAAAACCCCAACTCCAGCAATATGCTGTTGTTGGTTTGAAAAGGAGTGAAGAAGTTTGGAGGAGGTGTGCCACACCAGCTCCAGCACCGTCGACCTAAGGTGAACAAGTGTTTTAATGTCAGAATGAGTGGTACCACAACTTTGCAGTTGTGATAATTGTACGGCGATGAAGAAAAAAATGTAAATTTAAATAGATCAATCCTTTATATATATTACGAGAGTTTTACTTAGCAACTTATTTGGAATAATTAGTAATGTCATGCCCTAAACATTTTTTGTCTTTTTAACTGCCATTTTAATCATCAAATATATGATGGCGTGTTAACACCTGGCAAACAAAGCTTTTCAATATGGATGGACAGTGAACGTATTCTCGGTGGGTCACAATTTAGAAAGCCTATGTGGCGTTTTTTGACGTGATTATCTATTATCTTTTATATAAAAGAGGCTAAGTCTCGTGACACATCATGCAAAATGCTAAGTGGACCAATCAACTAATGCCACGTCAATTTAGTGTTAAAGTATATAATTACCTCTTCCCCTTGCCAATGCAAAGAAATTACACCCGTGCCATTTAAAGTCAAATGGTGACTCTCATGTTGACTATTTTACTCCTAAGAACCTATATATTTTACATCACTACATAAGCTCCCTTCTCATTTTTATCACCCACCGTTCAATCCTTTCTCTCCTTCCACCGAGCCATTTCTCTCTATCAATCTCAGTAAGTGGTTTTGTTTGAATTGTGCTCGAAGAAACAAATTATGGTAAAACATTGTTTTTGAGAAGTTAAAATATTTTTGACAAATTATAAAAATTATAAACTCGCACACACAAAAATACAGACAAAAAATAACAATAACGTAGAAAGGTTTTAAAACAATCACTATTGTTACTACGTGGAGCAGTTTTTCCACTATCATAATTGGTGACATATTGTGTCCATAGTTTTTATATATTTTATTTCTTATCTTTGACATTAAATGGTAAACTTATTCCAGTAAATGCGGTGATGGTAGAGCTTTGAAAGCTCCTGTATGAGGTCACGGGTTCTGTAATACCCCGTATTTTTGCTAAGGGTTATTTTGTAATTTTCGAAAAAATAAATACTTCAGTTTTAAAGAAAAATGATAATAGTAGTATTTCAAATTTACTCTTTACGTGTTTCCTTTAATTTTATTAAAGTATATTTTTGACATTTAAGTACATAATAGTTTATTTGGAGTTATTTTGTAATTTTATTTTAGTGTAAAATTTATCTTTTATGTGCTAGATAGTAAATGAAAATTTTATTTTTACCCCTCTTGTTTGTGTTATCTTGTACTTACGTCAATTTCTAGTATTTTCATTGGAACCCTCATTTTCTTGTTAATCTAATCTCTACCCCAACTATGTTGTTGGGAGACTTTAAATTGTGCTTCAATCCTCATCCACTCAACCTAGTCAACCACCCATTTTATAATTAAAGGAAGTGACTCCCACTACCCTTATGTAAACTTACACTCACTCATTACACTAACCATCATCCTATCATCTCGATCACTTCCTATATCTACCTCTCTTAATTTTTCACATGCTTTTCTCTTCAAGAACACTCATTCAAGCTCTTTTCTCTCTCTTCAAACTCTATGCCCGGTTTTGGGTGTTGACCCTCACAAAACAACCCCAAAACTTCATTTTTCACCTTCCAAATCATGAAAAACTTCAGTCCAAGGCTATAGTATTCATTTGGGGAGTCTTTTTCTTCATATTCTTAAAGAATTCAAGCTCTCTGGGCTCTAATGTAAGCTTACACTTCTTCTTTTTCCATCTACCCTACTTATCATGTTGATAGTTCATATTCATGATAGGAAATTTCTTGATCTTTGTTTGCATGTGTGTTTTGTGTCTTGAATTGTAACTTTTGAGCATGAATTCTTCAAATCCCTCACATGATCCTTCAAATCCTTGAAGTGAATCTCTTATTGCATGTCTAATTGGTTCTATTTGAGCATAAAAACATGTTTCTCAAGTTGCATGTATCATAGGATTGTTTTGATCATGTTTTGAGTGTTCTTGGCAAAATTACATGTTGTTACAATCTGACCAGTTTGTCAAAAACGTAGTATAACTTCAACTTTTGTCTCTGTAAAATTTTCAAATCTTACATTTTATAAAACTAGACTCAAAGGGGGTCATTTTGAGAAAAAAATCAACTCCATAGCTATTTCGGTTAGGGAGATATGCTCATTTTAAGTTGCATGTTTTCTGAAAATCTGTTTCTGAACCAATCTTTCTATTTTTATTAAAAACCTCATTTTCAGTAACTTATAGAACCCAATCTTTCTTGTGGAGACACTAGACACATAGGGGATTCATTCTGGAGAAGATGAGCTTTATTGCTATTCTGCAAGTTGTAGTAATCCCCTTGTCAAGTTGAAACTTTTTGCCAAACTCTTCTCTGCATAGCAGTTTTTGTTATTTTTGTAACTTGAGTTTTATAATAGCTATGCATGATTTTCTTGATGTTTCTGAAAGTAGACACATGTAGGTTCATCATAAATTAATTTCACGATTTTAGGAGATGTTTTGATATAATAAATGTGGCTCTAAATTCAGAGCTACAATTCTGTCCAGAATTGTAGCTTCACATGTTTTAGAAAACTTGAAGTTTTGAATTTCTAAATGTTTTGTTGGACTTATTTTGATATGTGAGCATCATTATATGTGCATTAGTGGCACTTAGAATGATATTAATGTTGAGCTTGTATTCGGCACGTGAGTATACCACTTGAAACCGGTTTATTAGGATAATTTGGTATGGACTTAGTACCCGACCTAGACAAACATCCATGCATTAGTTTATTTGGTAGTAGCATCATTGTGACTAGAGACTTGTCAATTGTAGGCGACTGATTCGTATACATAGGCTACCTCAACTACCCGTGAAGATTGTGAATCGCTATCTCGGTGTAAGGTGAGATTACATGCTTAGCCTCGTGTGCCTTGCTTCCTTCGTGTCAAAACATGATTTTATGTCTTGTCTCAAACTGTACTTGTGAGTTTCATGCTTAGCCTTGTGTTCCTAGATTCTTTCGTGTCGTGACATGATTTTATGTCTTGTCTCAAAATGTATTTTGTTGTTCACATGCTTTACTTGATTTTGGTACGTTAGGAAAAAATTACTCTGAAACTGTTACACGAAAAATAATAACGCGTAAAAACGTAAAGTGGAATATCGCATGTACCGGAATCTATTAAACATTTGGGAGGTCCTTTGTTGACCGTTAACACTTGGGAGGTCCTTTGTTGACCATTAACATTTGGGAGGTCCTTTGTTGGCCGTTAATATTTGGGAGGTCCTTTGTTGACCGTTAAATTTAGGGAGGTCCTTTGTTGACCGTTAACATTTGGGAGGTCCTTTGTTGTCCGTTAACATTTTGAAGGTCCTTTGTTGACCATTATTCGGTTACAGTGCGTAATAACTGGCTCCTTTGATTCTATATTTGGTAATCGGCACTTGTGAATGATTTAAAATGTTCAAATCTTTGGTTATTGTCATTCGTAAATCAGTTAAGTCTATCGTTTATGACGCTGCAAACTCTGATCTTGCTTTACTCATACTCTGTCAATTTTACTTTATTCAACTTGTGTCCTAGAAGTTTATATTATCTTTCCTGTTTTTACATGCTAAGGTGTATCTCGCTCAGTATTTTTGCTGACTTTCAAAAACTGCGGTTCTTGTTGTTTTCTTCCCACCTCAGGTCTAGGAGCTGGAGAATTATAGAATAGAAGGGGCGCGAGATTCACTTAGAATATGAACGCCACCATTAGTTGATATAGAAATGTTAGATAATTAGTGTGTAATTGTAATCATCTAGTGTGTAAGACTTAAAGTTTAATATAGTTGTTTAATGTTATAAATATGTGTTGTGGATTATATTGTTTTTGATCTCCGCCAATTCTATTAAGCATCGCCCTCCCGGTCTCGTCCTGAGCCGGATAAAGGGGGTTGTTGCAGGTTCAAACCAGGTTTACGACAAAACATTTTCTCTAAAAAAAAATTAAATCCGCTGATATAATTCATTCATAACACTCAGAAATGTGTATCCATATACAGTTAAAATGTGAAGCTTCACAGGTATTAACTGACGACATAGCATCATTTCTTGCCATTTCAAATTAGTCGGACACAAGATTACTAAAAAATAAATTCCGAAGAAATTTCTAAAGCAAATAACTATGAGTAGTTGTACGGGAAATATTCGAACGACTTAGACGCACATTTAACAGCAATGTGGAAAATATCAATGATAATAAAGTGTTAATTCGTTTGATTGGTGCTTTGAACTGTAGGAAGTTTTTTTATATACTGCTTCTTTATTCAATTGTAATAAAAACTTAATTCGTTTGAATAAAGCTTTGAACTGTAAGAAACTTATGTTCTTTCCGAATTTCAAATGCATCTTGAATTGAGTTCATTTGATTGTAGGTCCGAACAACTTTATGTTAAAGTCACCAACAATTGAGACTCGCGGATGACCCTACCCCTCGCGCAACACGCGTGAGATAAGAACTAGTTAGCAAAAGATATGTTAAGAGTTTGGAATTGGGTAGTGATTTCGACGCAAAAACACTTGGGCTATGTTTGGAACTTGTAAATACAAGAAAAACTCTATAAATTAAAAATGTTAGGACCGAGATATTTTATCAATTTGTTGAGATACTATAATATCGATAATTTATAATTTATTAATTTAAAGGGGTTTACGTATGACCTTTAAATTCGAAGTCCAATGTACTAGTTACAATGTATATTAGTTAGAGATTATCCCGGTGAAAATAATGAATGTTACGAGGTTCAAAGCATTGAATAAATTGCGGCAGATACCATTCAAAATTCGATCGATGAAGAAGTTGCGAGCTGAGGATTCAATAGCTTTGGAACTGGTCACTCGCAAGGAAGCATTGCAAGCAGCAACAACTCTTCATAAATTTTATTGCAATGCGAGAAGAAAATTCCCCAACTCCTAAGTGAAATGACGAAATTTAAACATGAACTCAATATAGATTTGAAGTTTAACAAAATACAAGTGATTACAAATTCATTTTTACTAGAGAATCTTCGAGTATAGAATCAATTAAGAATTATTGATTTATAGTTTCGCTGGGACCAATATATTATTGAATAGTTTGGCCTAGACTTTTAATAGATTGAGTTAAACTTTAATTTGAATTTAATCAAGTTACTATACAAAAAAAAAACTTTTATTAGTTATTTTTTTGGGTGAAATAATTAAATTTAACGCTTGCTCTAAAGTAACCGCTCCAAATATACGTACCGCACACCGAGATTGAAAGGCGTCAATTTCTAGTGGTATCGTTGCATCAACAATTAATTAGGAATGTGCAATTGACTAATCATTGTAAGGAGAACTAAAAATGAGAGATTTGATTTCTTGCCTTCCTTCCTATTTATGTACTTGAGATCATTGGGCTAGAGTGATTTATCACACCTGGAAATAAGCGAAGGACAAAAGCTATTTATTGCCCTAATGCGAGTAGTTAATTCTCTAATCTTTGCAGGTCTGATCTAAAAACGTTCCGTCAAACTTGTCCCTTAAGATGCAAATTTTGACCTCATATAGCAATTTTTGCATTTAATTAGTCTGTTCATTGTTTCTGCACTAATTTTTCTTAGATGTCAGTTCATCAAGTACAAATTCATTTCCATAACTGAATAGCAGTTTCAGTATTAATAAATGCCCCAAATAATATATATAGTTTCACTATAAGTACAACATTACACCTCAAACACGGTCCTGTCAGCTCAAAACAACCTCCTTTTACAGTAACATACATACTTTGTCCATGGCTCAACTTTCAAATGTGTTTCTCATGGTCGGATTGTGCTTTGCTATTATGAGCATGGTCTTGGTCGAAACGGAAGCAGATGGAGCACCGGCGCCGTCTCCAAGTTTCTTGGAAAGTTGTCGGGCAAAAACGAGTGAAGGACACTGCGGAAAAATTATTGTCTCTGAAATTGTATTTCAAAATACAACCACACAAGGTTACTGTTGCGAGGTCCTTTTGAAATTAGGTAAACCATGTCACGATGTTCTAATTAGGGAGCTACTTTCAAAACCCCAACTCCAGCAATATGCTGCTGTTGGTTTGAAAAGGAGTGAAGAAGTTTGGAGGAGGTGTGCCACACCAGCTCCAGCACCGTCGACCTAAGGTGAACAAGTGTTTTAATGTCAGAATGAGTGGTACCACAACTTTGCAGTTGTGATAATTGTACGGCGATGAAGAAAAAAATGTAAATTTAAATAGATCAATCCTTTATATATATTACGAGAGTTTTACTTAGCAACTTATTTGGAGTAATTAGTAATGTCATGCCCTAAACATTTTTTGTCTTTTTAACTGCCATTTTAATCATCAAATATATGATGGCGTGTTAACACCTGGCAAACAAAGCTTTTCAATATGGATGGACAGTGAACGTATTCTCGGTGGGTCACAATTTAGAAAGCCTATGTGGCGTTCTTTGGCGTGATTATCTATTACCTTTTATATAAAAGAGGCTAAGTCTCGTGACACATCATGCAAAATGCTAAGTGGACCAATCAACTAATGCCACGTCAATTTAGTGTTAAAGTATATAATTACCTCTTCCCCTTACCAATGCAAAGAAATTACACCCGTGCCATTTAAAGTCAAATGGTGACTCTCATGTTGACTATTTTACTCCTAAGAACCTATATATTTTACATCACTACATAAGCTCCCTTCTCATTTTTATCACCCACCGTTCAATCCTTTCTCTCCTTCCACCGAGCCATTTCTCTCTATCAATCTCAGTAAGTGGTTTTGTTTGAATTGTGCTCGAAGAAACAAATTATGGTAAAACATTGTTTTTGAGAAGTTAAAATATTTTTGACAAATTATAAATATTATAAACTCGCACACACAAAAATACAGACAAAAAATAACAATAACGTAGAAAGGTTTTAAAACAATCCCTACTTTTACTACGTGGAGCAGTTTTTCCACTATCATAATTGGTGACATATTGTGTCCATAGTTTTTATATATTTTATTTCTTATCTTTGACATTAAATGGTAAACTTATTCCACTAAATGCGGTGATGGTAGAGCGTTGAAAGCCACTGTATGAGGTCACGGGTTCAAACCAGGTTGACGACAAAACATTTTCTCTAAACAAAAATTAAATCCGCAGATATAATTCATTCATAACACTCAGAAATGTGTATCCATATACAGTTAAAATGTGAAGCTTCACAGGCATTAACTGACGACATAGCATCATTTCTTGCCATTTCAAATTAGTCGGACACAAGATTACTAAAAAATGAATTCCGAAGAAATTTCTAAAGCAAATAACTGTGATTAGTTGTCCAGGAAATATTCGAACGACTTAGCAGCACATTTAACAGCAATGTGGAAAATATCGATGATAATAAAGTGTTAATTCGTTTAATCGGTGCTTTGAACTGTATGAAGTTTTTTTATATACTGCTTCTTTATTCAATTGTAATAAAAACTTAATTCGTTTGAATAAAACTTTGAACTGTAAGAAACTTATGTTCTTTCCTAATTTCAAATGCATCTTGAATTGAGTTCATTTGGTTGTAGGTTCGAACAATTTTATGTTAAAGTCACCAACAATTGAGACTCGCGGATGACCCTACCCCTCGCGCAACGCGCGTGAGATAAGAACTAGTTAGCATTAAAGATATGTTAAGAGTTTGGAATTAGGTAGTGATTTCGACGCAAAAACACTTGGGCTATGTTTGGAACTTGTAATACAAGAAAAACTCTATAAATTAAAAATGTTAGGACCGAGATATTTTATTAATTTAATGAGATACTATTATATCGATAATTTATAATTTATTAATTTAAAGGGGTTTACGTATGACCTTTAAATTAGAAGTCCAATGTACTAGTTATAATGTATATTAGTTAGAGATTATCCCGGTGAAAATAATGAATGTTACGAGGTTCAAAGCATTGAATAAATTGCGGCAGATACCATTCAAAATTCGATCGATGAAGAAGTTGCGAGCTGATGATTCAATAGCTTTGGAACTGGTCACTCGCAAGGAAGCATTGCAAGCAGCAACAACTCTTCATAACTTTTACTGCAATGCGAGAAGAAAATTCCCCAACTCCTAAGTGAAATGACGAAATTTAAACATGAACTCAATATAGATTTGAAGTTTAACAAAAGACAAGTTATTACAAATTTATTTTTACTAGAGAATCTTCGAGTATAGAATCTATTAATAATTATTGATTTATAGTTTCGTTGGGACCAATATATTATTGAATAGTTTGGCCTAGACTTTTAATAGATTGAGCTAAACTTCAATTTGAATTTAATCAAGTTACAATACAAAAAAAACTTTTATTTGTTATTGTTTTGGGTGAAATAATTAAATTTAACGCTTGCTCTAAAGTAAACGCTCCAAATATACGTACCGCACACCGAGATTGAAATGCGTCAATTTCTAGTGATATCGTTGCATCAACAATTAATTAGGAATTTGCAATTGACTAATCATTGTAAGGACAACTAAAAATGAGAGATTTGATTTCTTTCCTTCCTTCCTATATATGTACTTGAGATCATTGGGCTAGAGTGATTTATCACACCTGGATGAGTGGTACCACAACTTTGCAGTTGTGATAATTGTACGACGATGAAGAAAAAATTGTAAATTTAAATAGATCAATCCTTTATATATATTACGAGAGTTTTACTTAGTAACTTATTTGGAGTAATTAGTAATGTCATGCCTTAAACATTTTTTTGTCTTTTTCACTGCCATTTTAATCATCAAACATATGATGACGTGTTAACACCTGGCAAACAAAGCTTTTCAATATGGATGGACAGTGAACGTATTCTCGGTAGGTCACAATTTGGAAAGCCTATGTGGCGTTTTTTGGCGTGATTATCTATTACCTTTATATGGAAGAGGCTGCCTCGTGACACATCATGCAAAATGCTAAGTGGACCAATCGACTAATGCCATGTCAATTTTGTGTTAAAGTATATAATTACCTCTTCCGCTTTCCAATGCAATGAAATTACACCCCTGCCACTATAAAGTCAAATGGTGACTCTCATGTTGACTATTTTACTCCTAAGAACCTATATATTTTACACCACTACATAAGCTCTCTTCTTATTTTTATCACCCACCGTTCAATCCTTCCTCTCCTGCCACCGAGTCATTTCACTCTATCAATCTCAATAAGTGGTTTTGTTTGAATTGTGCTCGAAGAAACAAATTATTGTAAAACATTGTTTTTGAGAAGTTAAAATATTTTTGACAAACTATAAATAATATAAACTCTCACACACAAAAATACGGACAAAAAAATAACAATAATGTAGAAAGGTTTTACTTTTACTATGTGGAGCACTTTTTCCACTATCATAATTGGTGACATATTGTGTCCATAGTTTTTATATATTTTATTTTTTATCCTTGACATTAAATGGTAAGCTTATTCCAGTAAATGCGGTGATGGTAGCGCGTTGAAAGCCCCTGTATGAGGTCACGGGTTCAAACCTGGTTGACGACAAAACATTTTCTCTAAAAATGTAAATTCGCTGATAAAATTCATTCATAACACTCATAAATGTGTATCCATGTTATGACGTGAGCCATAACTCATAGTTAAGGCGGATTTTATGAGTCACTACTCACAATTTATGTAAGCAAATGGCTAAGATGGATCCAAGATTCTTCTTTGGCCAATTCCTACAATTTCTCAAGTGGTCATGAACTTGCTGATGAGGTCATTTCCCCACCTTTTCATAGCATGCTATATGATGTTTATCTTGACTGCTCCCACTATTGGTGAGCCTAAAGATAATGTATACGTGCTGCTGTGACAACTTATTCATCACAAGTTCGACCATGTTTGTAGGTGGCTGACAACCTATGTCTAACGGATGGTTACATAGTACGAAGACTCATCATGTCGTTGTCGTCACCATTTAGCCTTTATAGTTTTGATTTAGACACGATTGATTGAGACATTGTGGAAGTTAATCACTAGCATTTACTTAGCTAACATTTAGACACTCGATTAAAATTTAATAGTTCTTCATAAGGACTCCACCAAAACCTAGTAGCAATTCTAGGAATTAAATATCGTCACTTATGATTTCATATCACATTTTAATCACGTCATCTAATGTGAGCTATTTTGTTTTAGTTCTTTAGCATGCGAGGTTATACTATTATATCCAATCACACGGAGTTTATAACATAATATAAGCACAAGCATAAATAAATATGCAATGGATGTGGCCCCTAAGGTGCACTCCCACTATTGGGAATACTTCTTGAGCAAGTCTTGAACTCCATCTCATGTCATCTCGCCTAACTTGAGGACTCCAAGCTTGAGTCTCCTTAGACCATCTATCTGCTCCTTGCACCTTGCGCCATAGCTTTTGGTTTGGCCACCTCTCTTGAAGCTTCTATCTTCAATCTCTACTAACTATCTTATTTCTAATAAGAAGTAACCCCATAGAGGCGATTGGATGAGAAGAGAAGACACTAGAGTATATAGAGAGGCACGATAGGCAGGCCGTATTTTATTTGATTACAAATTCAAAACCAAAACCAAATATAAAAACATCTATGCAACATCCCTGCACCGAACACATAAATTCAACCCACAAAAGCATGTATAACAATAAAATAAACATACTGAAATTTTCTGGAAATTTACAGAATTAATCTCTAATTACTATAAATAAATAAGAAATAATCTAATCACCATAAAAGATCGAAATTTTCCCCCTACCACTTAGGGTCTCACCACCTATGGTAGAAGGTAGGGTAAAAGGACCTAAGTCTCCAGAAAAAATTTAGGCTCAAAACAGTGTGTTTAAGGTCGTCAAACTGCCTCGGGAAGTGTGCTAAACACAAATTAATTAATCTGGAAATTACTAATATTTTTCGTCGCTCCAAAAGTTATGGAAAAATATCCAAAAAACATGAAATTCAATTTGGAGTATTTAGGAAAAAACCGGACGGAAAAAAACGGCGGAAGGAGGCCGCACGCACTGACACACGTCGCTGCGCGTGGGCGCATCCGCCTCCGTCACGCGCTGACGTCGGTCTTTTGTGCCACGTCAGCATGCCACGTGGCATGCCACGTCAACACCTATGTTGACGTCAGCTTCCACGTCACCCTTCCAAGTCGATTGTCGTGTCAGTCGGTACGTGGCGTCCAGGCCATTGCCACGTCAGCCTTGTGTCGACGTGGCGCCACCACGTCAGCAGTCAGCCGCCAGCCCTTGGGCGCGTGCGGCGCGTGGCCTCGCGTGGAGGCGAAGTCGGTGGCGCGTGAAGCCCACGTGCCGCCTTCCCTTGCCTATTTCCCGATGAAATTAATATTTCTGGGATCGTCTTTTCGTCCTGATCCCGATTATGTGTTCAAAATCTAATTTTAACAAGTTTTGAAAAACACGTTATACTGATCCGATCTAACAGTCCAGATTAATACAGTTCCAAAACTTTAAAGGGGCATATCTTTTTCATCGTTAATTTAAAAATTATAAAATTTATATTTCTGGAATCCTCGTGAAAAATCCTATCCAACCATATAGGTATTGCCTACATATTCTGAAAATGGAAAAACTCCATTTTCTATTGTGTACCAGTTTCGGGTTCAAACTACGAGGCACGAAAAACAAGCCTAGGGCTCTGATACTAATGAAGGGAGAGACTGATCTAAACATGCATAGATCTACAACATGAATTATAGCGGAAGATTCATGTGTTTACCTCTTTGCCTAAGCTCTTAGCGCAGCGGATTGATCTTATTGTTGCTTGTTTTCACGTGCCTTCACCTTGATCTTTATCCCACCGGTCTTAGTGCTAATCACAAGGAAGAACACCTTGATTCACCCCACGTACCACCTTCTTGGATGTAGTTTGAGAGAGACTATGGTTCTCTATAACTTGAGAATGAATGTGGACAGAATAACTTTACTCTTGTTATTTTCATTATAATATGTAGGAGGCTGCCTCCTTATATAGGCAAAACTTCTCCTAGGTTTACACATAAACCCCTATGGTTTGAGCCTTTGCTACTAACCCCCTTTAGGTTTGTGTCATATTACAGTTAACCCCATAAGGGTGTAGTAGTTGCATTGGGTACCCCACATGGGCGCACCAATTGCTAACAAATTGCTTTCTCTTTTCAAAGAATGTTTCTAACACTTGTGTATTGCAAAGTGTGTGTGTGAGAGAGAGAAGGCATTGTCGAAGGAGCAGCTGCTGAAGAAGGCATGGTTAAAGATCAGCCTTCAAATACTGAAGTCGAAATGGAAGTCGAAAATGCCGCTGGTCTTGAGGCCCAAGCTAATTTTGAATAGCCTGTTGCGCGAGCTCAGGAAGAGAATGCAACTTTCTCCCCAAGTCGAGTTGCTTTGAACACTTTCAAGGAAGTAATGTTGATACTGCGTCAGTGGAAAATGTGATTGCTTATCAAAGTCCAATGGGCCCAAATAAATAACTAATACGGTCAACCGTATCAGACGAGTCACTCTTATTATCATCTTGATTAATTATTTAGGATTATGTGTTAATTATTTATTTATGTCTTCAATTAGTTAATTTGTTGAATTAGTTATTTATTTATTTATTTAGTTATTAGATCTGGCCGAGGCCACTAGGTCAAATCATCTAGGTTAGGGGTAAGAGTAGTGTATATCTTGGTCAGTATTTTGAGTCATGGAAAAAGAATTTTTTTTTGAGTTTATTCAGTTTAGTTTTAGTTTATTTCTCGTATTCGTAGTTTTTTCGTAGTCTCACGAACTACTGGTAAAGATTCGTAGCCTCAAGCTACTGGTACACGATACTGGTTGTATCAATTTGGTGCTTTCATTGATTTCAGCATCCAACTGGTGAATCATGATGAACATCGAAGATTTGATCATTCTCAAAGATCCTGAAGACCTTGAAGAACTTTGCAAGAAAGTGAATGCAACAATAAATTATCTCACCATGGCAGAGCTGGCACACCTTCAAGGGGATCTCACCATGACAGAGCTGAACGACATCAAAGCTAGTCAGATACGACTCCGAGCGGTGACCGCTGAGGAGTTGTATCGCATCCCGGACATGCTTATGGAGATTCATTCATTCACCGTCGTCGTCGTTGCAGCAAACACAGCAAGAACATCGCTCTCTTCTCCAGCTCCGGCGAACCAGACCCAGCAAATCCTTGCGTCGTCGCGCCCTGCAACTCCAACGATTCAGATCCGATTCGCTGATGACGTCCAGATCGAACCAGCAAAGAAGGTAGACGGCAACACAGAGGAAGACGACGTACGAACAGACCAGGCGAACCAAGATCCGGCCCGTCTTCCATCATCGCCGCCGTTCCACTCAGTCCGGCGACAACTTCCGGTGCCACAAGCTCCGAGGGAAACGGGTCTGACATGCTCGAAACCGCCGCCTCCATGGTCGGCGATGCCCATTCCTTCCATCACTCTGGTTGTCTCCCTAGAAGCTCCGACGACTTTCCGTCGCCACAGCCCCGACGACTTTCCGTCGCTCCATAAGCTCCGAGAACCACCAGATCCGTTCAGCGGCCACCGTCCGACTGTCCACCGCCTCCACTGGCCTCCAACGATCCCCGATCAGAAGTTACCCAGGTCTATTTCACCATCGCTGAACCAATGAGTTCTTAAATTCGTCGTCGGGTTAGAAAAGCGCTGTTCTCGGCTTGATTTAGCCGAGACTTGGCAAACGGCTTGCAAGAGGCTCGATCTAGCCGCTGATTGGAACACGGCTCGACTTGATTCGTCCTCTTTTGCGCGGCTTGGCTTCCTTCCAGCTCCAACTGAGCCGTCGGCTCCCCCTTGGCTCCAAGTGAGCCACTTTTCCCTTTTTAGCCTATTTTTGAAACGCAATGATATCTTTTCAAGCCACGGGGTCTACCCTAGGGTTTTTCGACCTTCCAATTCTGTTTCTAGCGTCAATGTTTTAAGATTTGGCTTCCAAAGTGGTGTTCGCAAGTTGATTCGTCTTCAATTTGATCCGGGCATACATAATAAGGGACTTGTTGCAGATTTTTCGCATCACCACCTTGAGGGAAAGGTGTTTTTCGAGCGCGGGGGAGTTGATACGGTCAAACGTATCAGACGGGTCACTCTTACTATCATCTTGATTAATCATTTAGGATCATGTGTTAATTATTTATTTATGTCGTTAATTAGTTAATTTTTTGAGTTATTTATTTATTTATTTATTTATTTAGTTAGTAGATCGGGCCGAGCCCATTAGATCAAATCATCTAGGTTAGGGTTAAGAGTAGTATTTATATTGTAGCTTGGTCAGTATTTTGAGTCATGGAATAAGAATTGTTTTTGAGTTTATTCAGTTTCTTTCTCGTGTTAGAATGTGACTTGAATTAGTTTAGTATTAACTTGGGGTCTAAGGAAACAAATCAAAGGCCATTAGGAAAGTATGACTTTGAATCAATTTGCCATATTAGGGGCGGTGAAGTTTTGTTTCCTTAGTTGGTAATCCACCGCCCCATAGGGTAGTATAAATAAAGGGTAGGCCTTTGATTAATAGTTAGTAACACACATATTAGTTTAAGACTAGTGCTTCGAGAGCTTATTGTGTGTGCCGGTGGGTGGTGTTTCGGGTGGCCGTCGTGGCCAGAACGGCCATGGCGTGCATTGTAATCGGGTTCTCATCTCAATAAAATATCTGGTTCTGGTCATGGAGGTAGTTAGCGGGTTTGTTACGAATTCGTTAGTGAACCACGTTAAATATTTGTCTCCTTTCTTGTTTTGCTTTCGTTGTTCTTGCTCGAATACCCACGGGTTATAACAAAGTAGTATCTGAGCTCTGAAACAAGGGTTCAGTTACAACAAACTGGTATCAGAGCCGGGGTTCCAATATCCGGTGGAGCCAAGAGCTTGGGTTTCACGTTTTTGTGGAACTCAAAGCTAGGTTTCGCGATTCAGGTGGAGCAGGCTATCGGGAGTTGGGTTTCGACATTCCGCCAAGAACGATGTCTGGTTTGGCGATCATGATCGATCAGCTTGTGAGAGAGAAGCAGGTACACCCACCATCTGAAGCTCCATGGAGGGGGCTATCTAGGCTCCTTCAGGAGAAATCGGTCGCGCATTTGATTAGGTGTGCAAGGGATCTGGAAAATCCAGCACACATTCGGTACTGGCGCGAATCTAGCGATTCTCGCGCATCAGGCGTTCTGGCGATTGGCGTTCAGGCGCAATCCGGCTCCCGGCGTGGAGCATCTGGCGTGTGAATTGAATCTGGTTCTAGCTCATGCGTTGCAGGGACTCGTTGGAGTTGGAGCAACGACATGGAGCATCTGGCACGTGAGATTTCTGGCACGCGCATCTGGTTCTGCTTCTGGCGCGCATCATGCACGAGTTGCATCTGGTTTTTGAGCGTTTACCATGACACGCAACTGAGCTAGCATCTGGCGAGCATCTGGCGCATCTGAGGCATACGGGGCGCATCGGGCATGACAACTGTTGGGGCACTCATCGCTAAGTGCATCGGGGTCTAAGGAAACAAATCAAAGGCCATTAGGAAAGTTTGACTTTGAATCAATTTGGCATATTAGGGGCGGTGAAGTTTTGTTTCCTTAGTTCGTAATCCACCGTCCCATAGGGTAGTAAAAATAAAGGGTAGGCCTTTGATCAATAGTCAGTAACACACATATTAGTTTAAGACTAGTGCTTCGAGAGCTTATTGTGGGTGCCGGGTGGGTGGTGTTTCTGGTGGTCGTCGTGGTCAGAACGGCCACGGCGTGCATTGTAATTGGGTTCTCTTCTCAATAAAATATATGGTTCTGGTCGTGGAGGTAGCTAGCGGGTTCGTTACGAATTCGTTAGTGAACCATGTTAAATATATGTCTCGTTCTTGTTTTTCTTTCGTCGTTCTTGTTCGAATACCCACATATTATAAAAAAGTAGTATCAGAGCTCTGAAACAGGAGTTATGTTACAACATCTCGTATTCGTAGTTTTTCCGTAGCCTCACGAACTACTCGTAACGATTCGTAGACTCAAGATACTGGTACACGATACTGGTTGTATCAATGACATAGAAAGTAAGGTTGTAAACGGTTTGGTCCGGTTCAATTTCACCCAAATCTAAACCAAAATGTGATTTGCGGTTTGGAAAAGTTTAAAAACGGTTTGGTTCGGTTCTTCTACAAAGCGGTGCTCTGAATTAGAGAACATTTTCTATAATTGGAATTTGATTCTGAAAAATTCAAAATTTACAAGTTCACTAAGAACTAAAAACACTGCGTTAAAAAAACTAATCTCGGTTCCCAGACGAACTCTAGTAGTAGTACAATATTTGACAAGCAAATAACAAATTAAAAGTTCACGTAGGATAACATAATTAAAAAATCTGGGTACTACAAGGAAATTGATAATATATAATATAATAATCGTATAAATATTATTAAAAACATATTAAATTTTAGAAGTTTATACGATTTAGCTTGTTTCCTAAATATTGGAACCTACACCAAACCTACTATTTTCAGTTTCAATTTTTGTGAACCTAAATCAAATCGAATTACTTGTGGATCTGAACCGAGCTGAATCTAACTCATTAATAGTCCTGTTTGTGGTTGGTTGGTTTAGCTTGCAGCCCTGTTAGCAAATTGGAAAATACAACATCCTGCAAGTTTCTAGATTTGTCTGAAATTGCTGATGACTGTCAAAAATTAAACACTCTATCCCATACACAAGCATAAATCACATTTATATTCTATCGATGTCGAAATACTGTGTTTCAAGTGTTGAAACGTCATCACAGTTATGAAATAACTTCTGCAAGGGTTGGTCATCCCCCCCCCTTTCATCTCCCACCGAAAAGTGATAAAAAGCAATCACTTTATCAATTTTGAGGAATAGTTAAATCTGTCTTGGTTTCATAAAATAATGAATTTTTTCCATCAAATCAAATAAAATAAGCAAATGGTTGCTAGTTCAGTGGTAGCGCGTTTGAAATCATGTGTTCGAACCCGGGGCTATATGATGTATTTCTTTTTTTTCTTGAAATACGAAATTCATTAGATAATAAAAGTTCAAGTACAACTAAACCATAGGGCAGAAAAGAACATACAGATCCTAAACCAAACTAACAAACCAGCTCAAACATGTACGAGCTTTCCCAAAATATCAACAGGCAAACAAAGAGTCAAAGTACTAGGATACGTCAAAGCAACACTGAGCAAGACTAAATAAACCATTACTCCATAATATAGGGGATGATAGCAGCAGAGGGGGACTCAACCAAAGGCAAGGAGGAGTGGGCAGGAACAGCAGCTGGATCAGGAAGAGATGGGAGATCAATCCCAGCTTGAGAGGGACCTGGAGCATCCAAAGCATCCAAACCAGCAGGCACTGAAGAAGACATCCCATGCATTGAAAAAGAAGCAGCAGAGCCTTGCAGGGGTGGAAAGGAGGCTAGAGGATCCACATCAAGCACTTCGTAAACACTAGAGGAGGCTGCAAATTGATCATTGGCCTTAACCCAAGCAGGAGCACCATCAACTGCAGCTACCTTAACCAAAGTTGAAAAATCTGATTAAGCATCAAAGATGTTTCTTATTAGCGGCAGTACAAATATTAATAAGGCAGTGGAGGTCTTGAGCTATATGAAAAATTTGATCCACATTGATGCTAGCTTGAAGAAAGATCATCTCATTTCTGGAGGTCCAAAGAACCTAAAGAATAGCAGGTAACCAACTCCAATGTGGATCTGTATGCAACACTTTTCTATTTCTTAACCAACTCTTAATCCAGTAATAAATATTTAAAGAAGAAGAAGTTGGAATAGAAAAGCCAGCCTTCTGCCAAAGACCTTGAGCCCTAGGACAGAGAAGAAAAGGATGAGTAGTTGTTTCAGTGTTGAGATTACAGAAAGTACAAGTAGGATTGATAGAGTTAATTCTAGAGTGGAGATTGTGAAGAGTGCTAAGGGAATTAGTAAGAATTCTCCAAAGGAGGCCAATTATTTTATGAGGCAAGCCAGACTTCCATAAATTAGACCATTTAAAGTTTTAACTAAGGGCCTTGAAATGAAGAGGGGAGGAAGATAAATTAGGTCAAGATTTGTTAAAATTAAGTAAAGAATAAGCTGAAGACACTGAGAAGACTCCAGAGCTGAGGCATTCCAAAAGGGGAGGACAGTTTGGGTGGAATGTCCACAATCCTGCTGTAATATCAAATCAAGAAGCCATCTTGGAAAGATTTGATTGAGAGTTATAATGCACCATCTACCACTTCCATCAATAGCTAAATCCAAAAGTTGATCAACTGTCTTAAAGCAATTGTCAGGATCAGTGACCTTTAAAATTTCTTGAATTGAACCTGCTGGGACTGAAGGAATCCAGCCAGAGGACCTGATTATTATGCCCTTTCCATTACCAATCTTCCAACTAAGACCTTTATAAAGAGTATCTTTCCCCTTACAGATGGTTCTCCAAGCAGAAGAGGCAGAGGGGCCAGGCTTGACAATGCTAAAGGAAGTTCTTTTAAAATATTTTGTGGTGAAGTATTTTGAAAAGAGAGTATTTTGGAAGAGAGCATTCTCCAACTACTCTTAGCAATAAGTGCATTGTTAAAAGCAGAAACATTTTTAAAACCCAAGCCCCCTCTATTAATCTTGTTGCAAAGGAAGTTCCAGGGCAGCCAATGTAAACCTCTTTTAGAAGTGCTCCCTAACCAAAGAAACCTTTCTAGCATTGAGGTAATGATGTTACAAGATTTAACAGGAAAAACACTAACTGACATTGGATAAACTAAATAACTATTAAGAACAGTTTTAATAAGAACACATCTACCCATAACATTTAAAAGCAGGCCTTTCCAACTAGAGCATTTCTTAGAGATTTTATATATAGTATCCTGAATAAGATCCTTATTGTTACCCATATGATTGAGGGTAATGCCAAGATATTTTCCTAAAAGGGGTTTTTCACTGATATTGAAAGCTTGATTAATAGAGAGCTTATCCTCTTGAGAGTCGTTGGGGCTAAAGACAATAGAGGATTTATGCACATTGATATCTAATCCAGATTGCCTGGCGTAAGTAGAGAATAGAGTATGTAAAGAAGTTCCTACATTTTGGGAGATTTGAAAGAACATAAGAGTATCATCTGCAAATTGCAAATGAGAAATCTCTTTCCCTCTGGAGAAGGGAATACCCTTAACAAGCCCCATCGAATTAGCATAATGGAGGGAAGAGGAGAAAACCTCAGCACAGATAGTGAAAAGGAAAGGAGAGAGGGGATCTCCTTGCCTTAAACCTCTATAAGGTGAAAAGGATGCTGAAGCACTACCATTAATGACTATTTGGTAGGATACAGTCATGACACATTGCATAATGATTTGAACAAGGTGGGGGGAAGTGCATTTGGTGTAGTAAGACCTCTAAAAAATCTCATCTGACCCTATCAAAAGCTTTAGAGATGTCCAGCTTTAAAGATCCTAGTTTTGGATGGGAAGGGGAGTTAGACTTGTGGATGGTGTGAACAATATCCTGAGAAATAAAAAGATTGTCTTGAATGAGTCTACTAGCGATAAAGCCGTTTTGATTACTAGAGACCAGAGACGGAATAACTAATTTCAGTCTGTTAACAATAACTTTTGCTATAATCCTATAAATGACATTACATAGACTAATTGGATGGTAGTCCCCAGCATAAAGAGGATTGTGGGTCTTTGGGATGAGAACCATAAGAGTTTTATTAGTTCCTTAAGCATGCGACAAGAGTTCAAGAAGGAAGGAATTGATGTGGTAATTTTAACAGATATAGTAGGCCAAGCTTTTTGAAAGAGGATAGCTTGCATGCCATCAGGTCTTGGGGCTTTAAGGGGGGATAAAGAGAAAACCAAATTTTTAACTTCAGTAGCAGTGAAAGGTGCGCTAAGAAATGCTTGTTGATCAGGGTTAAGATTTCTCCTAACATTGAACAGAAGATCAAAGGCATAAATATTATTATATTCTGAGTATAGGTCACTGAGGGAAGGAGAAGGGGGCGAGTATAAAATTTTGAATTGTTGAAAAAAGGCTTGAGAAATAAGTTGGGGATCAGTGAATAAAACTCCATTACTATCCTGTAAAGATCTCATAGCAGTTTTTTGTCTACGAACCTTAGAATAGGCATGAAAAAATATTGTATTTCTGCTTCCATCTTGGAGCCAAGAACATCTAGCTCGTTGGACCCAATAAGTTTCGTCACATTTTAAGAGAGTTTCAAGAACTGTTTTCTTTTGGAAAAAAGCCTGCGATGTAAGAGGTAGCTCATTTTGTAACAGAAGAAGATCTTTATTAACTTGACTGATTTGATTTGAAAGAGTTGGCCTGTTGCTAGCCCAGGTCCTAATGGAGTGAAGAGTGATAAAAAGAAGTTTTGCCACTCTAAAACAAGGAGAACCCGGGATAGGAAGATTCCAAACATACTCAATTAACTTGTAAAGATCATCAAAATTGAGCCACCAGGCTTCAAATTTAAGAGTTTTAAATCCAACTAGAGGCTTAGGGGGAGACAGATTAAGGAGCATAGGGGAGTGATCAGAGATTGTGATTCCCAAATTTTCAACAAACAAGTCTGGGAAAAGATTAAGAATTATAAAATTACACCAAGCCCTGTCAAGTCTTTCAAAAGTTGGGGTTGAGGAAAATCTGTTATTTGTCCATGTGAACCAAGGACCTACATTTTTAACTTCAATTAAGTTCCAATTATTTACGTGATGAAGGAGTGAATTAGCTCCTCTAAGGTAAGAGGAGCCAGGGCCAGATTTATCATGGGGGAAAATAACTTGGTTGAAGTCTCCTATTAGAAGTAATGACTCATTTTGAAGAAGAACATCATTAAACATATTCCAGACCTGTTCTATTTTGTCAAAATAAGGAGATCCATACACAAGAACTAAGAACCAACGTGTACTATTTAATTCAGAGATTTCAAGGAGTATGAGATTATCATAAGAGAATCAAACTAAACAATCTAACATGAGGTTATTCCAGCAGCACCAGAGACCTCCTCTGGTTTTTGAAGAATCAACTCCATAGGAAGAAGAAAGTCCTAACTTTCTAAACTTGTTATTTAGAAAATTGACATCTTTCTTAGTTTCAGACAAGAATACTAGAGAGGGCTTGTGTTTTTTGGCCAGACTGAAAACTTCAAAAACTGCAGACGTCTGGCCAATTCCTCTGCAGTTCCAACTTAAAAGCTTCATGAGTGATTAGATGGTTGTTTTGGGACAACCATCCTAAATCCTAAAAATCATTTTGGATATTTAAAATGAGAGGGGACAGCATCTTCATGATCATCTTCTCTTAATCTTTTCTTAAACTTGAAATTTATAAAAAGGGGTGAGAATGGATTAAAAAAAAGTGGGTACCTTTCTGCATGGATTTGTTACTCTTTGTTCTTGGCTTCTTACCCTTGATCTTGCTAAATGGAGGGTCCATCTGTGAGGTTTGGATATCTCTCTTCAAACTGGTCTTCTGCACACTTGCACCCTTAACCTTTTTGGCAATAGCAGGCTTCTTCTTCATCTCGATTGAAACTCCATCTCCTTTCTTTACTTTGATACCAACTGTGTCTTTTGTTCTTACTGCTCTTGCTCTTGGCTTTCTAGCCACCATCTTTTCCTTCCCAGCCAAGATTTTGTTAATCTGTTTGAGATCATCCTTTCTCTGTGAAGTGTTAATGTCTTGCTCAGTTGTCACAGAGGGTGTGAAGTCAGGAGCCTTCATGCTAAAACCAGAATGACTCAAAATTTTATAGGTGGTTGGGAGAGTACGCATTTCCTCTGAGTTAATTGGGTGCAACTGGGTAGGGGTTTGTGCAGAGGAGTGAGTCAAGATGGGTGGAAAAGCTTCATCCACAACCACTTCTTTCCCTTTTGTAGTTGTGATGGGTGGTAAACAAAGCAGATCTTGGGAAAGGTAATCGTCAAAGGACACCGGAACACACCCAGTGGTTTATTGGGAAGATGAAACCGCTTCATGCATTGTGGAGGAAAAGGAAACGGTGGGAACTGTTACCGCTTCTTGGGAAGGTCCCACATTAAACAAGTTCAAATGATGCGAAAAATGGGGGGAAGTAACTGCTGGTTGGATTTGATCAGGCCCCTGAAAGGTTTGAGGACTATTTAATGAGGTGGATGGATGGTTGGTAGGAGAAACTCATATAAATTCATAATCCAAAGGAGGGTTATGATTTTGGAGGTGTTCTTCACAGTGGGTTTGTGAGCAGGGTGTGTAGAATGGTTCATTAGGTGATGAGGAAAGGCTGTCAATAGAAAAGATCAGGCCATCTGGTGGAGTTTGGAGTGAATCATGATTCATAGTGGGGGCTGTGAAGTCATAGATTGGTTGGACACTGGTATCAAATTCCATGGTGCGGAAAGGGCCATTTTTTGAGTGTGCTTTGAGAAGATTTGTGAAGAGAGGCCTTTGAGGGTTGACATGAAATTGTAGGATAGAGAGAAAATTAAATTGGAGGTATCTCATTTCTAATTGCTCAATACTTTAACCAGGTTTGATGAACACTCCTTATTTGTATGCCCGATAATTCCACATCTGTAGCACACCTTAAACACACGTTCATAACAAAAGTAGACCCATTTGAGTGGCTCATTAGCAAGTTTCAGATAGGTTCCAGAAACCAAAGAATTGTTGAGATTAACTCTCACTTTGATTCTAAGACCATTCATGCTTCTAACTCTTTCATAGGACCAACCAATCACCAAGATGTTACCAACTAAAACCCCAATATCATTTGCAGTATCAAAGTGAAAACCTTCAAGTGAAAATTAGGAACCTGAAACCAAAGATCAGCATTAGAAAAATTAACTTCCATCAGGGCTTGGCTAGGCTTTCTTTACTTGAAGACAAGGCTCAAACCATGAAAGGTAACAACTGACTCATTGAGGAAAAAATCCTTATCTTCTTTTTCTGAAAATGAAACAAGTAGAGAATATCCTTCTTAGAAATTTTCTTCTTATCAATCCAGACATTACTCAAAGTTCTCCAATTTTTTGAAATTTCACTTTGCATGACAGAAGGAGAAAGTGATTTAGGCCCTATGAATTTAGCTATCAGGGTGTTCTTCATCAGCTCCCTGTAAGCAAACGCTTTCACAAGATTAAGAGCAAGAACTGATCCCCTTTCATCTAGCCTCTCCTCTCTGGACTCATTGGAGGAAGAACTATGAAAATCAGCTCTATAAGGATTTGACATGGGGAAGAACACAAGAGATCAAGAGAAAGGGAAGAAGTGAAGGGAGAGCACAGAAAAGAACTGAGGATGGAACTGGAACGCTAAGGGTCCTAAATAACAACAATCAAGACCTGCAAACAAAGCAACGAGATTAGCAAAAAGATTCTGCAAGATCTATGAAAAACCACATTCACACGAAACAAGCCATACAAAATTATTAAGCCTAAACAAAGATGAATGAGCAAGAGAGTGAATGAGGAGGGTATTAGGCGTTAAAAAATTTAGGTAATTAGTGAGGGGGTTGATGGGCTCAAGGAGCTGGCATTGCTCATTGGAGAGAAAGAGTGGCTCGGGTGAGAGCAAAAAAACTAGAGAGAGAAAGTTTTTTGTACCCCTTATTTTCTATTATTATTTAAAAGTTTACAGAGGTGTTTTTTTACACTAATACTTTTGTGATAAGTTTACAGAGGTGTTTTTTGACACTAATACTTTTGTGATACCTATACTACCCCTGTGTATTAATCTAATCACTAAAAACTATTTTAAAGCCCTAATAAAAAATATGCCTAATGAGAAATAATTCTTAACGACCTCACCTCCGCAACATGCGTAATGTGAACAACATTGAATATATCTACCTAGAAAATCATCTCTCAAGTGACTGAAATCAAATAGAATCTATGTTGCGTGTTATCCGCAATGTTCTTCCTCCAACATAACTCGATGTTGTATATGAGGAAGCAATGTAATTCTTGATCCTGATGCGCCATTGGTTGGCTCATGATGGTGACCAAGAGAAAGGGGAGATTTCTCTTTCTCTCTAAAGAATACGGTCTTTATTTCAATGGGGATAGCACCGAGAACCCCTTTTTTGTTTAAAACCCTACCCACGTTGTTCTACAGTTCTACAGACATGGTGTTTCATCATTGGACGGACAGAAATATGTTTCACCAAAATCTTATGACGTTGTAGATATCCTCTTTAAAACATAAATTTTCATCAGATGTCAGACATAGGTTGAAATGATAATGGATAACGCGGAGTTTTCGATCAATTATTTTCCGTTGGCTGCTTCCAAATAATTGGTTTAATCGTGATCTTCGTGTGGTCGATCGAAATCAACAAAACAACAATCCGATGATTCCTCTTCCGAAAAGGTGTGGAAAATCCTCTTGGGCAAGCATTGTGCCTGCTGTGATGAAGAACAGAGAGGCGAGATTCAAACATTAGAGAGTATGTACAGTTCAAGAGTGTACATGGCTACACTGTTTGTTGATTGTGGATCGAGAAATTCAATGGGTGAGTTAAAATTTTCATATTAATATTTTCTTGAATGAAAGTTTTGATTACTATAGTTCAATTGCTGCTTAAAGTAATAGTACATGTTCTGTAAATTGTATCGTACAAATTCTGTTGCATGGTCTGAGACTCTCAGTATGTTTTTATGCCCTACCCGCGGCCAAATCATTCGTCCCAATTAAATGATAGCAAGCGTTGGTGATTTATACTATCCCTACTATATAAAAGGTGAATATGTACTTAACCAAAAATAAGATTACTACCCATATTAATTTTAACAAATACAGTGTGTCCCTTACCTTTGTTTCTTGGTACCCTAATTGCTTGGATGATGGCCGCTAAGACGGTTCTCCTTCTAGCAACTACTATTCCCCCAACGCCTTTCAGAATTGTTGCGTGTTAAGGAACGTAAATTGCACATTTTAGTATGTTATTGAACTCTTGATAACTTACTTTTATGAGTAACTTGTGTATTATAACCCTATTTCTAGACTTATTCTTGTTTCTTTTAGTTTGTGTGGAACTTCATTATTTTGTAGGAAATATTGCGCTAAGGAACTCAAGGAAATATTCCAAAAAATTCAAGAGGCGATTCAAGGGAGCTTTGGAGGGCCAAAATACACGAAGAAGGGGCTTGGATGACTTAATTGGAAGAATATTTGAAGATAGAGGCCAAAAAGTGAAGTTTAAGAAGTCAAGGGACTAAGTCGTAAGGCCAAAGTTACATCAAGGGGCGTATTTGAAGTCATTTTAACGGAGAGGGGGTCTATGTGAAGCTTTACAAGGTTATAAAGGAGTTATTCAATATGATTTAAACGGAATCGGGGTGAAGTTGCTATTTTCCAAAGATTTTAAGAAGGGATGGGGGGCCTTTTAAAGCCCCCAGCAAACTAGAGGGGGCTGGAGTGGAATTTCACCAAAACAGATCAACACCAGCTACTGAATTTCTCTCTCCCCGACGGTATTATCACAGAATGAACCAGAGGAAGCCATGGACGCAACGACGAGCTTCTCCGAAGCTGCGACCCAGCCCCAAATCGCCATCTCTTCGCTCAAATTCAACCCCAAAACGATCCCCAGCCCATTCTTAACCGTATACAACCCTCAATTTGGCCCAAGAACGACCCAACCAAGAAAACCCAAATTATAGGGTTCATGATGGCGGCTGTAAATCAATAATTCAGGGGTCTTGATATTGATCGAAGGGTGGAGATTGGTGCTTGGAAGCTACAAAACCCTTCCAAACACTCTATAAAAGCTGAAGATGAAGAAGAAGAAAGAGGACACACAGACCCGTCGGCTCACAGTACACCATAGGACGCCTCTATTTTTCTCCTCTCTCTCTCTCTGATTTCGCCCTAACCATGGGTTATTCTTGAGCTAGAACACAGAAAAAGGAAGAGTGGGAGAGAGGGGTTTGTCTTTTGATTCATTTCTGGGGTTGCCTCTTCTCTGTTCTTGAGCACTGTTTATGCTCTGTTTCTGCTCTGTTCTTGATACAGTAGCAGCAAATGCAGTAGTCAGCAGTAGTAGCAGTAGCTAGCAGCAGCATTTGAGCTGCTTTAGTTGATTTCTCTTCCATTTTTGTAGTTTTGATTCAAGTTAGTGTATTTGGCCCTTCAATTTGAAACATAACTTGTGTTATTGGAGTTGATTTTGAGATAAACTTGTGTAACTCTTGAAGTTGAGCTTAATATCTATGAAATCTTATTAGGGTATGCTTGTGAAAATCTCTTTTCAATTCAAGAACATGAGTAGCTAGTTTATTTGTTGGGTTACTTGATGAAGTTAGATGGCTTCTTGTGAAGTTTACAATTTTTCTTCAAAGTTTTACAAGTTTGGATGTCGAATTCATTGAATTCTTGTGTCGAAAGACAAATCCGAATTGTGGCTTGATCTTGTATGTGGACTCACTTGGCGGAGTACATATCATTGATGCTTGACATAACTCGATTTTGGGTTTCGCTCTTGAATTCGTCAGCTAGACGATTCCGTTTGCTTTAGAATCCATGTTTCGTAGCTTCATACACATTTTGGATGTTGAGCTTCACTTGCAAGTTTTCTAGCGAAGTCAATTAACCCAACTTCACTCTCTTGAATCGTAGTGTTAGTAATATTAGTAGTCGTTTATTTTATTTTTTAGTTTCAAACACAACTTGCTCCATCACTTGTGGTGGATTTGATAGCTTGGCAAGCTCTAAAAGCCATCGAGAGATTTCTTTTATCGCTTAGTTAGTCGTTTACTCTACTGATAGTAAGTCATTATCTAACCCTCCTCTCCTTGTGAATTCGACTCCGGATTTACCAGATTTTATTACTTGAGACGATATCCTATACTTGGGATGATTTTTGTGTCGAACACTGCGCATGTCTTCCATGGCAGGAGAAGGTTAACACAATCTCTTTATTTATCGGAACCAACAAATTTTGCTCTACGTATCCTTAGATATGGTGCAGGTGATGCACCGTTTGAAATTTTTATCGGAGTATGTAAATCCCAGTCCTGATTTAGATTGTGCATGACCATATTCTCTCCCTTACTTCTAAACCATTTATACACTTATTCATGTTACATCATGCCGTTTCTGTTGGAGGCTAAACTTGATTTTAGCCCAATTTATACTTGAGGCCCACAATAATTATATGAGTTATGTCTTGAAGCCCAAATAATTACTGTATTAGTTAGTGGGGGCTAGTAAAATTATCAGCCTAATAAGTTAGTAAGGTGGTAGAAGTGTCTAGAATAGTGGTGTAATTTGTATATCTAGAACAGTCCTAAAAAATATCTATTGGATGTTTGTAGGTGGAGAGATTACTAGATGATGTAATCTAGAATCCTCTTAGATTCCCTATAAATAGGGACATACACTCTAGCATTTTGGTAAGCCTTCAAGTGTCCTGAATGTCTCTCCTATGAAGTCTTCTATTAAGACTTCTATGTAATGTACTAGTGTGTATCTACTCATTGTACCTCCACCATTTTCTATCAAGCAAAAATCAATTTGAAGTCCTTCTTCACACATTGTCCAATTCTCTAAGTATTTCATACTTCCCTCTTCCATCAAATAGCCTACCAAACCATTTCCTAAATTCAACAAAGTGGTATCAGAGCCAAGTCGATAGCAAGATGGCAAATGTTTATGTCCAATGTCCTCGCCTCATCAAGGACAACTATTACACATGGGCATTGCGCATGAAGGCTATCGTAGGGGCACACGCTGTTTGAGATGTTGTGGAGAATGGCTTCAAAGAGCTTGAAGGAGACTTGAGTCCAACTCAAAAATAGGAATTTGAAGAGGTACGTAACAAAGATAAAAAAAGCTCTTGCCCTCATCCATTCTTCCTTGGATGACAAAATGCTTGAGAAGATATTTTTTGCAACCACTTCCAAGAGAGCTTGGGAGATTTTCCAAAACTCTCAGAAGGGCGGTGAGCGATTCATGAATCTACAACTCCAAATCCTTAGAGGTGAGTTTGAATCTCCCAATATGAATAATTCGGAAACAATTTCGGATTATTTCTCTCGCGTTTTGACCATTTCTAATCAAATAAAGAGATATGGAGATGAAAGTTTGAATGATACTTACATTGTTAAGAAACTTGACAAACTTCCAAATTCTGCTCATATGAAAAGTGTGACTACCGATAGTTCAAAAATTCATAGGCAGCTCAAAATACTTATTTAGAACCCAAAATTTTGACACAACGTATATAATTAGTTTACCCGTAACATGTAAAAATATACAAAATTATTAAAACTTCTAAGTATTTTTAAATATTAAAATTTCGGATATGTCTAGGTGTAAAACAAAGGCTGAAAGCGGTCTCGGGAGTAAATTCATAAAATGCTTGTATTAACTCTAAAAATTATGAAATTTTAACTGGAAGCAGATAACATATCTGGGAACAACATATCCAAATTTGGTAAGTTTTGGAGAATAATAGGTGCATGAAAAGCATGAAAAATCGCACTGGTCTGGGATTGGACAAATTGTTAAAACAAAACCAATTTTTGGCTGATTAAAAATTAAAAGTTACTCTAATGATTATGAAAATTTTACTCTATAAATATCATGTGAAAATACACAAATCATGAAAATTTCATAATTTTCAGAAATGTTTAACTATTTTTCTCAATTTTGTGAAAATAAGCTAACAACATGAGTCCTATGGTTTTCTATAATTCAAACTTGTTGCATGCAAGAAATTATCTACCAAGATCTGAAATTGAACTAAGAAAATGTCTAAATCACATACATATCACTATTCACATCATTTTCTTCCATGAATCTAGCTATAAACTAACTTTTGATGACATCCATGTATAATCTAGATGAAAAGGGTGAAAAGCAAACCAAGAAGATGAATGTTTACCTCAAAGATGGATGAATGAGGTTTAACTTATGCCTTCTACCCTCCTAAGATGAAACTCATATAACCATTTGATGGAATTGATGAGCTTGAGACTTGATCTTCCTAATTGGGAACATTTTGGAAGATGGAGGACTTGGTAGTAGCAATTGAAGGGGATGAAAAACATAGTACTACCTCCATTTTTTCTCTATTACACCGGTTTGACTTTTGTCACTATTCACTGGGTCACTTTGACCCGGTGATTTGGGTAGCACAATGATGCACTTTTTTGATAATTTTTTCATGGTGTTGTAGAGTAAAAGTTGTGTTATATCTATAACACAGTGACAAAATTATCAAAAAGACGCGTCGTTTTGCTAACCAAATCACCCGGTCAGAGTGACCCAGATACGAGTCAAAAAGTCAAACCGATGTGATAGAGAAGAAACAGAGGTAGTAGAAGATAGAGAGGATAAAGGGACGGATGGGGAAGAAAAATGAGAAGAGAGTGGAGAAAATCATGTTTGGGAAGGAGAGAGACACATGTGAGAGATGGGATGACAAGTGGTTGTACATCACATGAGTTTGGGGGGTTTATTTTGGTGCAACACTTGTACCACTTTGACTATTTTTTGTGTGGTTCTAGTTGATTCTCTAGCATCTCTAAAATACAAGTGTCCTAATTACTAACATGAACACCACATGATCAAGTATTCCTATAACATCTTATAACTTTTTACAACTAAATATGTAATTGTCTATAGTCTTATTCCATTAGGGTCCCTAACATTATTGTAAACTACATTATAGTTTCTAATTATAACATACATACAACTTACTATTTGATTCAACCTTTACTAATTATAAGTCTAGCCTATGCAATAAAATACATGACATGAAGTATTCATTTAGAACATAATATTTTCACTTAGGAAATATATGCGCAACTTATATATGTGGGCTGTTACATTCTACACGAATAATAATAATATTATACCCAACAAATATATGTATACATGACTAGGCACATATTTCATTTATTGTATACTTTACAAGAAGAACCTAGGATATTAACATAATGCCTTCAACTCTATTTTAATCAAACAAGAACATATTATTCATATCTTTGCATGAACATGAGCTAATGATCAAACACTTGAAAATGCTAACATATAATCACATATTAACGTGCTAATATGACTTAGAACGGTGGGTTATTACACTATTGGCTTGAAAGGATATTACCCTTCATCAAAATAACATGGCGTGAAATGTAGACTCGTTTGGTCTGAGGGTCCAAGCACCGGTAACCCTTATGAATAGGGATGTATCCGATAAATACACATGTACATGTTTTCTTTATGAACTTGATGCCGAAGAGAGGGAAAATATAAACATCCCAGTACCCGCAAACCATTGTGTCTTCCTCTGATATAACTTCGAGTATGGAGTTTCACGGCTCAATACTGAAGAAGGCATCCTGTTAATTAAATAAGTAGCTGCAAGAAATGACTCGCCTCCACAAATATGATGGTAGATTGGCACAAAACATCACAGTGAGCCCTGTCTCAACAATATGGCAATGTTTTGTCTTCACTACTCCATTCTTTTGCAGGTGTACCAGAATAATATACTTGCAACTGAATCCCACAAGCCTCGAGATGATTATGAAATTCGCATTAGTTGAATTCTCCACCTCCATCACATTGAAAAAAAATTAATTTTCCTGTGAAATTGATTTTCAACAAGCCTTTACAAAACAAGAAAAGAAAGTCTGAATTTCTTCTTAACGGGTAGAGCCAAGTGAACTGTGAGAAATCATCAATAAAAAACAACATAGAATCTGAAGGCTTGTTTAGAGGCCACTGGAACAGGCCCCCAAAGATTACAATGCAACTTTTGTAGATGATGATTTGAAACATTATTATTTAAATTGAACGGTATCTTACAAGTCTTGGATGACCTTGTTGTTGAACGGTAGCTTACATGTATAGATGGTTTAATTTTTCAGCTTATGACATCAGTTACTTTCCTCCTTTTAACAAAGAGATGACCGCTGAACTTGGATGACCTTGTTGTTGATGCCACAATGAGAATGAGCCGCTACTCTTAATTGCTGCTAATGCTTCCTGAAAACAGGAATCCATTACATAAAGTTATCCTTGCGTACGCCCATTCAGTACCACTTTATGATTTTAATCCTTAACAACAAATTCAGACAATGTGAATTCAGCTATTTGAAGTCCTGATTGGAATCTCAAGACTCCATCAAACCACTGCTCTTTGGTTTCGAGACTAACATTGCTATATAGGAGAATGCTAGAAAGACAAACGTCATTGTAGGCGTGTCCTCACCTCAACCACTCATATTAATAACTCACTCCCTCTCCACTTAAGCTCATCTACACAACCCCATGGTCTGTGTAGTGCTCATGGTACCATTAAAGTATATCATTTCCGTTAACAAAATTTATTTCAAAAGGTATGATCCTATTTTTTTTAGGGTAATGATTCTTACAAAGCAAGATTTGATTCTTGTAAAGCCGCTGCATGTAGTTTTGGTTTAAATGACAAATTTAACCCTCACATAATCTCATAAAAGCAAACACAATGCAACTAACTGTCTTGTATTTTTTCAAACTTACTTGTTTCTCGTCTACTGAGTTCAAACTGAGGAACGAAACTAAATTTAACGGGGTCAAGTTTGATGCCGATGAGATTGCGAAGAGAACCCAACGCAAATATGGTCTATTTAGTTAACATCAAATAAAATAAAATAGCTGTACCAAAAAGAACATCAAATAAAATAGAGTCTGGGTCTTCGGTCAAATAATAAGGGAGGAAGATTGCTTTGTAGAATAATACGTGAAGAATTTGATGAGAGATAAACATATAGGTTTTATGGGGAAGTGGAAGGTATTAAAGACAATTTGTTGCATTTTGTTTACTTTTATGATAGGGTTAAGTTGGTCATTTAAACAAAGTTCAATTTAGTGGTTTTGTTATAATCAAATCTTGCTTTGTAAGAGCATCTCTAATCATGTCGCATTTTCCGGTCCTCCCACCTCCCCCTCCCCCACGGGCCCACTAATTTCCCCCTTCCCCTCCCTGTCCCCCTCCCCCAAACTACAACTCATCTACAATCATTCCCCTCCTCCCACCTATTTAAGTCTATTTAAAAAAATAATGATTTAAAAATATATTATTAATAGCGATAAAAATAAATTTGAAATAATATTAATATAAATATATTCACACAAATAATAACAATAATAACAAACAACACTTTTATTTCTCAAAATATTAATAAATATAATAACTAATAATAATAAAAAATAAGATATACCAAATTGACAACAAAATAAAATAACAATTTTTCGTAAGTATTTTGTTCAATTATATCGAAAAATATTATTAATTTTTCTAATTAAAATAGTAATTAAAATATATAAATCATAATTACAAACACATATAATAATAATAAAATAAAATAATATTAAATGTAATTAACTATCCCAAAATCGGATTAATTAGCTATAATGGAGGGGGAGGGAGCGGGGATGTTAGGGGGAAATGCACCCTAACCATCCCACCCATGCCAAAATTCTCCCCCCTCCTCCTCATAGTTGGACATCGTCCGTATTTTTATATAGTTGGAGATGCTCTAAGAATGACTTCCTTTTTTAATACAAGTGAGGCACTCAATGAAATAAACCCAAAGGCTGTTTTTGGCGCTTAAAATTTCAGCCCCCAAGTGGAGCAGCTTCGGACGACCAAACCCTCCAAGACGCCGATCCCAACTGCGACCCAGCCACCACCACCACCAGATCCGAAACCCACCACAGCACATTCACTGCTCCGGCCGTCAAAATCACCGGCGAACCCACTTCGCCCTCCATCCGGATTAGTCAACCCTAGTTTTGTTAGACGAATCCTCGCCTGGGTTTGAGCTTTTGGTTCGTTCTTCTGAATCTGAAATTGGGTTTAGGGTTCAGCTCTCAGGTCAGTAAATCAAACCATTCTTTCGATTAATTTTTGGATTTTGTTGAACCATCGCTGATGAACTCTGAGTTTGGAATTAGAATTGGAGATTATCGGAAAGCTGGAATTTTGAAAACATGTGAATATCGGATTTTTTTTTTTCTGCTAGCTTGCTCATTCTGGCTTTTGTATTTGTGGTTTGATGTGTATTAATCCGATGAATCACTCTTTAAAATGCAAGCTACATATGCTACTGAGATCAACTTTGCAGTTTTACTCTAATGTCTAGAAATGGTTACTGTTGGACTTGTTATTTCTTCCATTTCTTTTGCTTCTTCCTGTTTTGACTTTTCTCACTATTAACCAGGTCACTTTGACCCGGCGATTTGATTAGCAAAAGGATACTAGTTCCGTTTCTTCTGAATTGTCTTACTTTGACTTTTGAACCCCGTAACTGGTTCACTTTGACTCGGTTATTAGGATAGCAAAACGATATAACTTTTTGAACTTTTTTCATTGTATTACAGAGTAACTCTACAAGATCTTGCAAAGATTATCAAATTCTTGTATCGGTTTGCTAATCAAATCACCGGGTCAAAGTGACCTAGTGAATAGTGACAAAAAGTGAAGTTGGTTGTAAAAGAAGAAACAGAGGTAGTACAAGAATTTGGTAATCTTTTCATGGTGTTGTAGACTAAAGTTTACTTTACAACACCATGTACTCTGCAACACCATGAAAAAGATTATCAAAAAATTGCATCGTTTTGCTATTCAAATCACCGGGTCAAATTGACATGGTTACGGGTGAAAAAAAGTCAAACAAGAAGAAGCAAAAGAAATGGAGGAAGGATGAAAGTGCAACTGGTATTTGCTTCTCCATGATAAACTCTAAGTATTAGTATCACGAGTTCTAACGAAAGAGCAAGTAAGCTGCTAGGAGCCTAGTATGTCTAATGATCCAATTGAGTACTATCAACAGAACAAGAATTGTATCTACATGTCGACAATCGTGGTCTAGAATAACAATGACAATGATAAAATATATGACATGGCAGCTCAAGATCTTACATCGGATAAGTTACGCCTTGAGAAGTACGCACACTTCTCCAAACATTTTGTACTCTTACCACTTTTCCCCTTCTTGGCACATGGGTCAATTCTGAAGATTTTCTCTTGAAAGACCATCCTTAATGGTTAAAGAATTGGCTTTGTGACCCCATGTGATTTTTCGTTGAATGATAGTTTTGTTGGTGTTTTTGTAGAGCCTAGTTTTGAGGTTGCATATGTTCCTTCAGGTTTTCTTCTTCAAGTCAGCCTAGTTGCTGACTTGATTTGGCTACCAATTTTCTGGTTTATTAGATTCCTGTCATTTCGAAGTTCATGTGTTTGATGAATTGCTTGTTTGCTTGCAGAAAGAACCTTTAAATCTTATTGTTCGGAGATGTATGCTAGAAAGGCGTGCGAGTTAGTGAAAGAAACTTCGAGCAGTGAAGCAGGGCAGCTTGCATCTTTCAATGTATGTAATGCTCTTCTTGTAATTTTACTCAGCCTAACTTATGATGGGTAGATAAACTTCTCCATGTTTAGGTATGATAGTTTAAGACTGCTTGTTCTTCCATAGAAATGCTGCTTATGCTTAATAATTGTAATTGTTAGAAGCAAAAACATGAAAACTTGTTCACTGAATTACATAGAGTACCATCAGGGGTTGACAAAGTGGGATTGATTTGTCTGAGATCAAACATGCAGTGTGGCATTACAAGAAATGTCTCGAACTTCTATAGAGTTGGAAAATATTATAATTATGGAAATGGAAATGGAAATTTCGAGGAGGAATAGAGTTTGAGTTCTCTACTCGCTTGAGAGCATTGTTCCTTTTTATTTGGTCATTAGTCTCTGCATCAATGTCTCTCCTAATTCAGATTGTCAAAATTATCTTACTTTCTATGTTTCCAATGGTGCAGGCTAACCTGTTTGCTCAAGTTATCGAAGAGTGTAATTATCATTTCCATCAGCTGCAGTTGTTACTGAGGTAACCCATCTTGTCATTATTTGGCATTTCCTCTTCTTAACGCTTCGCCTTCTCTTCCCCTTGCTTTCAGTTGTTATATTTTCCCTTTGCCTTTTGAAATATTTATTTTTACATTTGAACCCGAGTAATAGCAATCTCAAGCTCAGTCAAAGACATAGTTGCTGATTTATAATTTGTTTGCTGCATATTTGAGCCTTTTTCTCTTTGATTTTTTAACTGGGAGTAACCTTAAAGCAAATATACTATATACACACTCAGCGAGGTTCCTGGCCGTGCCTCATCCTCACACATAGTCTGAGAAGCTCAGCCATACACGTTATTGTGATGCCAAGTTGTTATGGGCTTGGTAAATTAGCATCCTAATTTGTATATTTGTGAAGCAAGGATGCTTCTTTGGAAAGCTCTGAATAGGTGCTTATCTGAGTCTCTATCTTACCAAATTGCTTCTAGAACTATTCAAAATAGAAGTGAGAAATAGAAAAATGGTCGATGGATACTTTTTAGATTATCCTTTATATAAAATAGACCTATAAAATTGATTAACTTTTTTTATTTAGTGTAGATGTACCAAATTTGGCATTCATGTCAAAGTTGATGAATAAAAATAATAATTGTCCTAGAAGAAGTAACAATGAATTTACTAAGTCACGGTCTCCCCACCTCACCGGCATCCCTGTATACCGGAGTTGGTGAACTGTGAATCTATGCTTGTACATGCAGATATGGGTCTCAAAAATGGAATTTCCCTTGCTTCCTCATTTTGCAAAAGTAGGACCAAGAGTAAGATCATAATACTGATTTATGAGTTTCATGTAGAAGAAATCTGAAATACGATATACCTCTATGATAGTTAGTTCATCAAGTGGTTCTGTGCAGTTCGAGCAAGATTTAGGCAGTAAGACTACAAGTGCTACAGGTGACAGGGTTTGTTGGATGGGATCGGGTGGGATGATAGTTTCTGTTTGATACTCTTTCATGGAGGCCAGGTAGTTGCATGCTGTCTTACTTGTATTGCAGCTAGAAATTTACCAGAAAAGTTGTATGCATTTTGATTTAATTGTGTACTTCGTGAGGGAAACACCTGGCCCCTTTACAATATGGATGCGCAGGTGCTGTTTTATGTTTATTATTACTCAATAATGGTGATAGAAGATAGAACAAAAGGGGAAACAATTTTCTGTGTATTATCTCTGGTGGTCCAGCCATTTTATAAGTAATGTACAATTATCTAAGAAAATACATTGACTAATTGATCTCTAATACACAATTATTTCCCTTGAATCATTCACCAGATTTCTAGGCTGATTCTCTGGATTGCTCATGAGTCATGATTCATATTTCATCGTGGATTGATTCCTTCCCTTAGTACTTACCTTGTTTCGCATGATTAACGAATGTTATATGATCAGCAAAGTACAAGAAGAAGGGGCAGACAATGAAACAACTAAAACTGCTGATCACTTCGGAGCACTCATCCATCACCTTTCCTTAGTCCGCAACAAGCGCTGCCTCATGGCTTATGTGTAATAACTCATCATCACTAGCATTTTCCTTCTACTTTAGGTTAAAGTTCATAGCGTGAATATTCATTTAAGATTTTAAATTCTGTTCCTTATATTCAACAGATACAATCGAGCGGAGGTCCTTCGGAGTTTGAACTATATTATTGAGCCTCCACTGCCTGGTGAGATTCAAGAGAAGCTCAGTAGTGCAGAGAACGAGTACTGCAAGAATCATTCTGCAGCCATAAAATCATATCAGTCTGAAATGGATCTTGATCTGTCTGTGGTAATTGTTTGCTTCCCTCTTCAATCATGCCGTTTTATCTCTCAACATTCACGTGAAAAGATTATATCTGGAGTTCCTCTCCCCAACTGAGAAACATAAGAAGACTTTATAAATACTGAAAAAAAAAAACAATTATTAATCAACAGTTGGATGGGATAGGTATCTCTGCAAATCCTCATTCTTATTTTTTTTGGATTACTTACTATGGTCACAACTTTGCATATACACATAGCTATATTAGTTTACTTTGGCAACCCAATCCACCACTAAGCAGTGAGAAGTTTATTGAGGGGTTTTGAGAAATTAACCTCTAGGCGTGGTAATTAACTTCATTACTTATTTTACCCTTTTGGTAGCCAAAGTCACCATACAACTGTCTTGCATCTATCTAAAGCTCATAGAGTCATGGGTATATAACCAAATATTTAGTAATTGAGAATGGAGTTAATCAAAGAGTAACAACTCATTTTCGTTTAAATCACTTAATTCCTGGTCCATTGACCATACCGAACAAGTGGAAAATTTAGGGTGTTCAAGTAAGCTGTGCTTTTAGAGATCTTCTTTCAGATGATGAGCTAGTTTACGTACACTCTTTTTGGCTTTGAGCATTGATGATATTGAGGTTGCTTGCATCTTTTATGGGAACTTATACTAGCTTATATATTTCAAGCCTACATGGGTAAAAATGCTCAACAGGGCTCCACTCTGAAGATTATTTAGGAAGACTCCTGCAGTTACTCTCTCTTGCGCTGAACTCATAGGTCATCCTTCAATAGTTGAAAGGGAATGGAGAATTAAGGGTTATAGAAACAGAGGAGAAGGAGAAAGAAGATAGGAATGGCTAACGATTTCAGACTTTCTAGGCTTCCAAAACTATTTCCACCTCTATGCAAGTTTATGGATGTAGCATGTTTGACAACCAACATTATCTCCTCGAATATGGTACAAGAATATGTGAACTGGAAGCTTGAAGTGCCTTGATCATTCTCATTCGTGAAAATTAGCTAACATTGTAGAAAATGTTAATATGTATGAGAGTTGCTTGATGCATCCCAAAGGGTTAAAGAAGTTAAAGAAAATGAATGATGAAGACAAAAAATGTATAGAAAGGAAATCGGAAACATTGTTGAGGTTCATGCGAATTGAATAAAAAACACTTTTTTCAGGAAACAGAGGTGATAGTCCCAGAGGCCAGATCAATTAACAGGGACAAACCTCCTGGCCGGAATGGGTTTTGACCTGCTTTCTTCCATAATTTTTGGGACTTGGTCAACAGGTCAAGGTCAACATTGTGCGTCTTTTGGATCTCTTTGTAGGAATACCATCTTTCTTATACAAGTATGAAGGCTTCCTTTGCTGCCTTTTCCCCAAAAGATTACAATCTAGGGCAGATTCAAAGCTGAAACGAGTCTTGATAAAGCAATTTGGAATAAGCAACATGGGTAGAGAAATGAAAACAGTTCTTGCCTAAAAAGAGAACTGAATCCATTGACATTATTTTTTACGGTCACATATTTTGGGATGCTCATGTAATTCAATTTATTTGGTGTCTGTTGGATTACTCATAGTTAGTTGTCCAGCACTCTAGTCGTATACTCGTATTGTATTCGTGGTTAAAGATTGATGCATTTAGAAGGTGGAACATTGCTCCTCGCACGGGAATGTTGCTTCTTTGGAGGGGTGCATTTTGAGGGTGTGGAATGGTCTATCTCCCATCACAAAGATAATATTTCATTTGCAGATATGGAATAATTAGAGCTATCATGGTTGGATGCTCTTTTATTTTACTCGTGTCCTCTAGCTTGTTCTCTTGCACATATTTCAAAACACTTGAATATCATCTAATCTCTGCAGGAATAATCCTTTTTGACGCTCTTGGTACAGTCTTTTTACTTAATGAAAGAGAAGCACATCACATCTTTTACCTTGATCAGTAGGCTGGCAGTCCACCCCAAAGATACTGACTTTCTGTAACCTTTTGTGATTTGCTTGTGGGTTTTACCAATTCTTGCTTTAAGGTAGGGTATCTTGAGTATTAACATAGGTGGGACCCGTGTAGTCATCTGAAAGCTAAGAAAACTTGCGCTATGATAGAACTGATTGCCTGCCCTGAAATTTCTGATCCCGAGTCCAAACTCTGACATACTATTCAAGATTTAGCCCAATTTTTAGAATCATTAACCATATATGCCAAGACTTAATTGATGTTGGTGCTCATGACGTGCTTGCCAATTTATCATTCCCTGAATGGATGCTGAAGTTGCCAAGTAGCCCTCAACTAAATTGCCTAGAGACATCAAATGAATGTAACTGTTCCTTTTAGGTGATTGTTAATTCAGGGGGAAATTCGTCCCCATCAGGACAATTGCTTTCCACGGATGTGTGCTTAAGAATTTTACCTGATTGATGCTTAAAACGATTTGTTTCTTTTTTCTTTTGATTACTCATGAGACCTGTGCATCAATAAGCTACATTGAGAATGTCCTAAAATCTTCTCTTTTAAACAGGACATGGTGCCGCCGAAAGATCCATACATCAAGGTGAGAGTCCTTGAGAATATTGGCAGTGTAGCGTTAAGTGACCAGATAGCCAACCTTGCTCGCTATGCAATTCTCTTTCTCAGGCGAACCGATGCAGAGACTTACATTTCTCAGGTGATGCTCATTATTTCATTCACTTTAGTACTTATATTCACATTAAAACGAAGTTCATGGAAATTCTAACAAAAAACATTCCGGAACATGATTACCAGGGCTTGATGGAGGAGCTTACAGATTGAGCCAACTTGTTAAATGTATTGCATATGGGTTGCAGAAGTAGAGCCTAATCCCACGGAAGTAATTCGAAGCTATTTAAGGGCACTTTCTAGAAGGAAGATGCAATGATGTTATATCAAGGCTATTTGCGGTGGAAGATGCAGTTTGTAGTACAAATTGACCATGCAGTTCACCAAGATGTAAACTAGATTAGCTGATGAAACAAGGGATTTGTAATAACACTTCCGACTTGCGTTTTACAAATTTCTGTAGGTTACCCAAAATTCCAAGTTATTGAAAGGATTATTGCGGCTCTGATTTGGCACCTGTGTTGTATCAACTGTAAGCAACTTTTGTACAGATGTTTTTGTACAGATGTTTTTGCTACAGAACTGCTGCAAAGGAGGATGTTCTGTGAACTAGGATGTACTTCCTCCGTATCACATCTTTCTCTACGCTTTGACCTTTTGATTCGTATATGGGTCACTTTGACCGGGTGATTTGGACCGCAAACGATACAATTTTTTAATAATTTTTTACTGTGTTATAGAACAACTTTTACTTTACAACACCATGAACAAAATTGTCCAAAAATTAGATCGTTTTGTTGTCCAAATTATCGGGTCAAAGTGACCAAGTGAATAGTGACAAAAGTCAAAACGGTAAAGAAATAGACGTTACCAGTGACCCAGTGAATAGTGACAAAAGTCAAAACGTAAAGAAATAGATGTTACCGAGGAAGTATTATACAGCTCAACTTAGTTGTACGAGGATGTTCTGAAGCAATACATCCTAGGGGCTTCATGTATGAGGGCCTTTTTTTTGTTGGTTCAAATAGAAATGTATTAGACCAACCAAAAACCAAACAAACTCCTACAAAGTCACTGAGAAGCATCCTCCTCGAGGAGCTTTCTCAGCATATCTGGTGGGTGAAAAACCCAATCCACTTTCAACCTTCTACATGCCATTTCTTTGGCTACAAAGTCTGCTACCGTATTGGCTCTCCTATCAATCCAGCTAACAGAGCTGTTACACATAACAAGAGCTAGCTTTATATCTTCTATCACATTTAACCTCATACCAGCTGAACTAGCCTCAAATTGTCCACTTCAAAGCACAAGTTGCTTGTTGAGTTCTTCTCTGCCCAGATGGCTTCTCTCAAAGCCAAACTCTCTGCTTGCAGTGCACTCATGGCCATGCCTCTGCTACCCCCACCACCTAAAATCACACCTTTACTGTCTCTTGTGACCCATCCTGAGGCCATACACCCAGTATCTTCTTGCCATGCAGCATCACTGTTGATTTTCACACAATCCCTCCTTGGAAGGATCCACTTTATGACACTATCTGTAGAGGTCTTCTTGACATGAGCATCACCCTCCTTACCATCAGACATTGCCTTGAGGAAGTCCATTCTCCATTTCATGGAGCTAAAGATCACATTTCCAGGCTTGAGCTCCTCATTGTTGAAACAAAATCTATTCCTTTGACACCAAATACTCCACGAAACAAAAATAATTTTTTCAAGAAACTCTTAGGAATATTACCTTTTTTTATGTCACAAATCATACTCATTGTCCAACCTTTCACAGATGTGATAGCTTGTGTCTTCTCAAAAGGCCAGCCCCAAACCATACTGTTTCTGTCCATTCACACCCAAATAGAACATGAGCTTCATCTTCAATTTCTGCACTACAAATTCCAAATTTGGCATTCCTGCTATTTCTTCTCTTACTCAGGTTTGCATTGCAAGGTAGGGCATTGGAAAGGACTCTCCACCAAAAAAAAATGGATTTTAGGGGGCATTTGCAGAGTCCAGATAAAAGATTTATCTCTAATCTATTTGGCTTGAGCTGCATTTATCACTGTGAAACTTCCTTTTTCTTCTCTTCTCTTCACCTAGTCTCTCAGCAATACTATACCCTGATCTAACAGTGTAGTTACCATCAATAGTCCATTTCCATACCCTTATATCTTCTTGCCCAGATAAAGAGATTGGAATTTCAGCACACTTATCAGATCTTCTTTAGAAAAGATATTCCTCAAAGCAGCAATTCTCCAGCTTTTTAAAAAAGGGTTTATGTAGTCACTAACCTTGCCACTGGCATGTATGAGGGCTTCAAGCCCCTAGGTATTACTTCAAGCCCCCATACATGGACTAATGGTGGGCCCAGGTCTTAATGAAGTAGTCCAATTTGCTCAACAAACACCATTCTTAGTGAGTTTGGGCTTATCAATCCCCATCCCACAATTTTAATTCAACCCGATAGGAGAGCAACTAATACATGAAAACTTCAAGCGAAAACACAAATATATTGCCACGGATTGGATACTTGCAGGGTCATGTATTCATAGAAGAAATGGGAGTTCTGCATTTCAACAGATAAATTTGCTTTATATGGTCAAAGAGCCAGTACATGTAGAAGTTCAAAACCTCAAAGATACACACTACCAGTAGTGTTCACATACATACAACTCTTCAGGCTACCGAGGTTATCACGCTTGACAATTGATCTTCAAAAACCAAGCAAACTACACTGTGAATTCATTTACTCTGGAAGCGTGTGTCCCCGATGCTCGCTAGCCGAGGGACTACATTTGGAGCTCCCCGGACCTTATCAACGGCAAAGCTTATCCTCAACGGTCGACCTAAGAATGCCTGCAATGAATACATTCAGTTGCATACTAAAAATTATAAGAAACTGCTTCTACTCTTGAAGGTCTAATTACAAGTTATCAAGGCCACATTACAACACATATTAGAGCACATTACCAAATAGCATATAGCTGGAGTAAGACATGATTTACCCTTGTTCTGCGAATGCCCATAATAGCCTTTTTTCATCCAACAAAAACATGGAATAGGAGAATAGGAGTGCTCTAACCCTTCCATTGTGGTCAGGAAAAAAAATTGGACTACAATTGGTATCTATCTACCTTCCCATCCATTGCGTCCTTTGCAGATCTGGCATCATTATCTTTCGAGAAATGAACAAATCCAAAGCCTCTTGATCTACCAGTGTCTTTATCATACAAGATTCTGACTATATAGCACAAGGATAAAGCAGTTTGATCAGCTCAGCACAGTCAAATACCAGAAAAATTACAGAAGAATACGTGTGGGTGAACATTTCCAGCAAGAACACTACTTTAACATAACTCAACAAGATTGTACTAGTCAAAGAATTATTTGCCGCACACAAGCCAAAGAGAATCAAAGCTTTTTCCACATGTATTGGGAGAGGTTTGCAAGGCAAGGACCCATATCAAATCTCCAACATTCTCGTAACCAAATATTTGGAAAAAAAAATTACCCAAAAACTTTTCACCGCAAAAGTTCCACGAGTAAAAATGTGCAATATATAGTGTTTCAATTCGGTAGCAAACATGGTTTAGAACTTTGATATCAAGAAATTTTGACTCTATCAAACACACAAGAATCTAATAACATCTCAGACATAGACAATTGACGAAATATGGAACTATTCGGATAATACTCGAGATTTTGACATGCTATCACAATTAGTACTTATCATGAGCAAAGAAGGAATCTTGCAGAAATGAATTTGTTGCAACAATCAGTGGCTACAAACAATTATCAACGGTAAAGTAATAAGCCTTTGATGATTAACAGTGATCAAGATGATACTTAATGGTAAAAAGATTACAAAACTCTAACCATATACTTGGGCGGGTGCGACCCAGAAATCTCCTACCGCTAGGGTATTTCACCAAACAATTAAAGAGAAGACATAGTTGGCAAACAATGCAGCCGTATGCGGGGCTTACACTGCTTGGTTATTACCTTCAGTAACATCTCCATAAGAAGTGAAAGCATCTGTCAATGTTTTTTCATCCACAGACCATGACAAACCTTCAACACAAAAGCAGCAAACATGCATTAGCAAACCCTCTGACACACGCATACAACAAAGATAAAGCTGATGCTGAAGCTAGAGAGAGAGAAAACCTCCAACGAATAATTTATTGTTGGCTTGAGAAGTGAGAGGAGATGAAGATGAACAGTATAACCGCCGGCTTGAAGATGATGTGTTGAGCGCCGTTAGTGCTCTTCTTGCAACATAAACCAAACTGTCTTTCATTTCCTCAGACCCAATCACCGGCTAAGCAAGCTGTGATGAACAGCTTTAGCTTTCAACACTAGATAGTAAATAATGTGCATTGCAATTTTAACTTGTGAGAATAACACCCTAGTCACCATCATCGATAAAAAGAGAGGAGAAATAGAAAACACTGAGCTAGCAGAGGGAAGTTTTCTGAATGGAGTTAAGATTTCTCCAACCTGAATTTATATGGGCATGGGTAGAGATCAGAGATGGCAAGCAGGTGATCTGAGCCAAGGAGAAAGCTTGCATTCTATGTGTCCCCATAATTGAGAAATGGGTCAAATACCAAGGTAAACTAGTTTTAAGCTTGAAATATGAGGGAGATTGTAAAACAATATCACTTGCAATGTGTATCTAAATGGCAAACAAGTTCATGCTAACTTGAGTTCCAAGGATATCAGGGAAGACACAGATAAGTGGAGCACCGAGAGAAATAGATCCAAGAGTAATGAAAGAAAAGGAAAAGCTAAGTACACAGACAGAAAAATCATAGCGGATCAATTTAGAGAAGTTCAGTGATCAAAGACCTTTATATGCCTAACTAATCAGCTTTTAAGATGTTATGGACGACAGGGAATTAGTAGCATGATTTCAGATTTTTAGTAAATGAAGACATGTAGTGTTTATCAGTAACCAAACCTCAATCCAACCCAAGATTCTGAGATATAATGGAAATGACCAAGTTAGCACCACATTTCACCAGTTAGCTGAGAGTGGAAGCCGACACAAAGTTGCTAAACCAAAAGAGGTTCAACATAAGGAATCACACACACAAAAAAAAGGTTTCGTGTCATCCGTAGTGATGCCCAGGAATTGTGGAACAACTTTTTTAGTAATTAAGGGGAATTAAACAATGGGCCAAGGTTGCAATAAAGAATTGAGCATGTTATTGATCACATTGCTTGAATGAATTTTGCTTTTGCATGGCCGCGTTCTTCTAGCACTGGCAATTGATGATCACTTGAGGAAGGAACAAAAACAATGAGTGTTAAGGTCAAAAGGAGTGATAAGAAGCTTCCTACAAGAGCTATGGAGTGAATATGCAGGGCAGATAATTCCTGATTTTGTTTCTCTAATTTTCCTTCATACTAGTAGTTTATTCCCCATAGCATACGCTTAATGGCTCCGCTCTTCCACAATTATGTGCTCATCCCAATTCAAACTAAACTTCACAGTTATTGTCTCTATCTTGTTGATGACACTCCGATATACCATATCAATCTCTCACTGATGCACCAAGAACTTGACATACGGAAGCAGTTCCCCTGATTTTATCGTTTACTATGACCAATGAATTCCTCATATGCTGTTCAGTTTTTGTGGCACCCCTTTTTGTTCTGATATATATTTTTTTTTCTAGCAGTCTTTGCTACATTCACCTCACAAGTCGTCTTTTATAGCTTCCTTTACTCAAAGTTGCACGTTTATTTTATGATCCAACCCTCCATTTCATCAATCTGGCTCTAATTAACTAGTATTCGAAACAATCAGCAGCTCCAAATCCCCATTTCGGAGAAATTGTAAGACCCTAGTTATCTCATATAGAGCAAGACGACTTCTTTGGGTGGAAAATGCAGGCTTTTTTATAAGTAGATGTACTCTAGCAATCAAAAGCCTAAAAGAAATGCCACAAGGGCGTGATCGAAGTGGCGAGAGTTGCAGAGAGACGGGAAGAGAAAGAGAATCACAGGGAGGGACTTACCAGAGGCGAGGAGGATTTCTTCGAATGGACAACGCCTGATGGAGCAGGCCGGCGCTAGAAGGACGACGGCAGACCACTGGAACGAGGCTTTGTCCTCAGTTTGTCGTCTCTCTTTCAAGTTCAGGGGAAGCAGAAACGAAATGGTGTGACGCACGGTGTGAGAGAGCGAGCGTGCCAAGACGACATGGGGCTTTTACTTAATACTTTAGGAAGATAGAGGTCGTAACGTGATATTCAGAATTAGTTACTTATTTTTTGATAAAAGACACTTTTACACCTCAGTTTTGACTTAGAACACTTCTACTTCTTCTAGTTTGGAAAATGACGCTTTCACAATTCTTTTTTTCCATGCATCAAACTTGAGGTCTTTTCTACTTATTATTTTTCTTTTTCATTTCCCTTACTACTTACCACAACACTCCATACCATTATTTTTTGAGAGAAAAAAAAATAGAAATTTTGACTTCTCACCAAATTTTCATACCTTTAAATGAAAAAAATAAGTGGAAAAAATTATCAAAACTTAACAAAATATTACTACTTTCTTTCATTCTCAAAATTGCAAAAAATAGGAGGACGAATTATCAAAATCTAAGCAAAAAAATTATCAAGCCAGGCCTCCACCAATGTTTGACCTAGAAAAATTCCATTCTTCCATTCTATTTTTTTTTTTTTTATAAAATAGAGTTGTTCATCTCCCACTATACCTCTATAATTCCCCAAAAAAATCCATCCTATATTTTCACCTCCGATAATCCATGAAAAAATTATCAAAATCTAACAAAAAGATGCACAACTAAACGTGGAGTTACCGTAAGCTATTATTATTTATTAGAACTAAGGATGACAATTAGCCTATTATGATATATTGGAGGTATGCAATAAAAAATTTAGCCTTTAATGCAATAATTATAAAGCCTATACAAGAGACAACGATAACAAAAAGTAAAGAATGAATAACAAGCTCAACTTGAATGAGTGTAACCAATAAGAACACGACATACCGTGAGGCAGAATTTCTTCCACATCGCGGTTGAGCAATAAACTACTAATGGTGCTCTTATAAAAGGTCGACTCCCTTCACTTCTTTTACATTTCTGCACAATAAACTACTAATGGAACTTGACTTTCGGTAAGAAGTTGTGCATGTTACTTACTACAACAATATATTCTTCTAGTGGCGCTCTTTATAGAAGATCGACTCCTTCACTTCTCTTATATTTTTACTGTGGGCAATAAGTTAAATGTGCAGTCCCAGCCAAGTGCCTTGTTTGGGTGCCAACTTTAAATTTTTAGAGTATCAAAAATGTTCCTTCATTTTTTTGGTGACGTGGGAACACGCAGCCACTACCCTTAGAGTGCGCACTGGGTAAACTTCCGCTCTAGTGCAATAGCATGCAAATCACACTATAGAGGCAAACCAGCCTGAGAAAATCCGAGCTGACAGGCTCGCAATTGAGAATGCCAATAGGTATTCCTTGGGTTGCCCCAAGATTTAAACTCAAGACTTCAAGGCAAATGCCCAAAATTTTAAAAATGCTCACCCGACCAACTCAACTAAATCCCGAAGGATATGTTTCTGCATTTTAGTAAAATGTTTCTGTATTTTACTAAAGTATGAGGGTGTTCATGTTAAACCGTCCAATTTTATTTAGAGTTATACATCCACTCCAAAACCAGTAGAAAACTCAAAATCAAAATCAACCCATTGAAAAATATGGAGCGAATCATCATCATCATCAAAAGAAGCGCAGGTGAAGAATCGCTCTCTCTCTCTCTCTCTCTCTCTCTCTCTCTCTCTGTTCAGTCTTGATCTGTGTTCGCAAATTTTTATCAATTGTCTACTTAGATTGTGCATGTCGCATTCCACCAATGTTTATTATTAACACCACGTTTTCCTCAATTTCCTCCCAATTTTCTAACCCTAGCCAAAGTCCCAAACAACCTTCAGGTCAGTGAAAACCCTCGTGCGACCTACTGCCATTTCAGTTGTTGTTCATCTGTCAAAAGTTCTCACCCTTTTCCCCAATAGATTGTTTGTATTAGTTCCGTTTCTTCTGAATTGTCTTACTTTGACTTTTTAACCCGTAACTGGGTCACTTTGACTCGATGATTTAGATAGCAAAACGATATAACCTTTTTGAATTTTTTTTCATTGTATTATAAAAATAAAGTTTACTCTACAAGACAAGATTATCAAATTCTTGTATCGTTTTGCCAATCAAATCACCGATCAAAGTGACCCAGTGAATAGTAACAAAAAGTGAAGTAGGCTGAAACAGAATAAACATAAGTAGTATTAAATTGTTTCTCATTTCAGGAATTCTCGAAATTGCATCACTTTGAAGCATTGTGCGATTAAATCATAGAAAGGACTTGCTCGATTTTAAGGTGCTAATTGAGTTTGAATAAAGGAAAGCTTTTGGTGTTGGGTGGAGAATGTTGCTGGTTGGTAGATTTTGGTAATCATGCTCTACAGGAATTGGTTAGTCTGTTGAGGAAGAACATAGTAAATTGCATTAATAGAAGTGAAGAACCGGAAGGTGAGGCGCTATTTTCATGTGGAAAGTAGTCCATTGTATGCACCCGTAGGGAAAAATATTGTTTTGGTCTATGTTGTGAGTGGTAGAAAGACAAAAAGCTGAAAACTGTGAAACTGTTATGGATGCTAGGCCAAGAATCGATTACGATATTTACTTGCAACAGAATTTCAAGGATAGAGAAAGCGTTTAAATAAGAATAGGGAATAATTCGGAGGAAGTTGGAACCTCAGGTTTTTGTTGATGGAATAGTGGTTTGGTTGAGAATTTATAGCTTGTCAATCGAAATTTTGAAATGTATTGCCTTAGCTAATGGACATAGAGCAGACTAGTGCCAGTCAGCGCAGTATTAAATTCAGCTCGAAAACTCTATTTTTTATGAGCATTATGAGGTTCGGTCAGGTACTACCATTCAGTTGTGCATCTCTCCCAAGTTTTCCCCTTTTCCTACAGTGTAAACTGTAAAGTGTTTCTCGATTTATGAAATCTGGTTCAGCATCACTTTGATAAGAAGTTTCAGCATCCCTTCATGAACTCAATTTCAAGGTGCCCTTTCGAGTTTGAAAATATATATTTTTGGATGGAGAATCTTCGGTAGATTTTGTAATTAGGGCATACGGTAACCTTTTTTTTTTACTAATACAGAAAAAATGATACACAGTAACTGGTTTGCCTTAACGGAAGAACATTAAAAATTACATTAACAAAAGTGAAGAAACAAAGGGCGACTGGGCGGTAGGCCACTGTATGCACCAGTGATAAAATGATTTTTTGGTCTATATTGGGAGTGGTAGAATGATAAAGGGAGATGAAGGAGAATTCGATTGGATATAACTGATTATCATGGAAAAAGCTCTAAAGTGGGAAACCATTATTGATGCTAGGCCAAGAACCTATTGTGATATTTATGAAGAACAGAATTTCAAGGATAGATTAAAAGATAGAGAAAGGGTTTAATTATCTTCAATAGGAAAAGGAAGTCCAGTGAAACTTGTACCTCAGGTTGTGCAATGAATGGATATGAATTTTCTCAGAAATAGGAAGATGGATGTAGGACAAGTTTCAGCTTATGGGGTTTCATTGATAAATAGTGGTTTGATCTAGTATTATAGCTTGTCTGTCAAAATTTTGAAATATATGTAATTACTAATGGATATAGAGTACAGTAGTGCTAGTTATCGTGGTATTGATTGAAAATGAATTTTATGAGCATAAGTAGGTCTAGTCAGGGGATTACCATTCAGTGGTGTGTCTCCCCCAAGTTTTCTTCCTTCTTCTCAAGAGTAACATGTTTCTCATTTTAGGAATTTCGGAAATTGCATCACTTTTTATAAGAAGTTTCAGCATTGAGAGAATAGATGTCAAGGAACTCAATTTTAAGGTGCTATTTAAGTTTTAAAATGTTGATTTTGGGGGGGGGGGGGGGGGGGGAGAATCAGGCTGGTTGGTAGATTTTGTAATTATGCTCCACAGTAACTGGTTTGTCTCAAGGACGAATAAAGGAAACTGCATTATTAGAAGTGAAGAATCAAAAGCCAATGTGTTTTATTCATGTGGAGTGTAGGCCATGGTATGCACCAGTACGAAAAGATTGATTTGGTCTGCATTGGGGTGGTATAAAATAAAGGAGGGTGAAGGAGAATTGGGATGGATTGAACTGAGTGGTACAGGAAAAGCTGAAAATTGGGGAACCATTATAGATGCTAAACCGAAAACTTATTACGGATTCCTCATATTTATCGAGAGCGGAATTTCAAGGATAGAGGTAAAGATATAGACAAGGTCTAATAACCATTAATAGGAATATGGAGTAATTAGAGAAACGTGGAACCTCATCAGTACAATGAATGTATATGAATTCTCCCAGAAGTATAGATGAAAATAGGGAAAGTTTTAGTTATAGGGTTTTTGTCAATAAATACTAGCAGTTTGGTTGAGAATATATACCTTGTCCATCGACTTTTTGAATTATATGAAAATGGCTAAAGGTGGAGAGTGCACTAGTGCTAGTCATTGCCGTGTTAAATTTGGCTAGGAAGTTAAAGTTTTTGAGTTTTAAAGAATGGGTTTAGGTTCCCATCTGATGTTTTTGAGGGAATAGAAGTTTCCTCTTGTACTGAGACAAATACAGAGATTCAGAGAGCATATAATACTTGAAACTGTAGTTGCCATATAGTAACTGGTACGGTGAAGCAACCACCAATCAGAAAATCAAGAATGAAATTGCACTAGAAAAATTAGGTAATGCGGCAATGATAAAACTGTTACGAGCACAGGAACATCATCAAAATCTCATGGGAAAAATTTAAAACAAAAAAAGAAAGCATTTAGATACTCGAGATAATCTATTCTCAATTCTCATACTTTCAGGAGAAACTATGGGGAGATGTCAGGAAAACCATTTTAAGCTGCAAACTTAGAGGCTATGTAGCACGGTGCGGGAGCGGTGTGGGAACTGGGTGTGGGGGCGGCAAATTCCCGAAAATCAAGGGTGCGGGTGCGGAGACTTTATTTATATTTTGTGATACCATTATACTAATCTAAAAACAACAATAATAGTGATTCACATTATTATCAAACAGAAATTCATACACAATTTCAAAGATACGGAGTTACTATATCAACTACATAATATCTTCCTATCGTTGTTTGGTAGGTGTGGAGAGACAAGTTATATAAGGGTTAGAAATGTTCACATGAATGTATGATTTTTTTTTTTTTTTTTTTTTTTTTTTTTTTGTATGTTAAATTGTAGTTGTATTTTAGAAGACCTCTCAAGTCTCAACTAAAACTTTCAAAATGACTCTGCCTTATCCAAAAAGCACCCACGAAGCACCCGGTGCGGGTGTGCGACCTGCTTGAAGCCACACGTGCAACAATCTTTCGATTGGTACATTCCCTAAACATTAGTTGTACGTCATTGTATTGGTTATAAGTTATAACTTATAAGCTGTGGTTTGAATGTAATATAAAAGAACAAAAATAATGTTTAAGATCCTTTCAAGTTTTCCCCAAATTTTTTCATTTCTCTCATTGTGGGATACAAACAGTTACATTCACACCTGTGCTTGAAAGTTGAAACGTGTATGTCTTGTGAGAGTTACTGGAAACTTACAACCAATTATTTATAAGTATAGCCACACAACTTGTTTCTGAATGCTTGCTGCTGATTCCACTGTCAACTTTTGGTTTTGACTATTTCCGAGGTGTTTGAATCGTAGTAAAATTAAGACTACTTGTAAAAATCACCTACCCGTTTTCTTATTTTATTGACGTAGGCTCAACGTCTATCTACCTGGCTTCATTTTATATCACATTCTTTAGACGATGCCTTGGTCTCTTAATGTTCATCATGATTTTGAAATGCTCATTCAAAGGATAATGCTTAGACTAGTACTAAAATAATTTTGAGTGTTTTGAGTATTATAATAAAACCCACGAGATTTTTTCATTTCTCTACATCTGTTGGGGATTTATCTTAAACCATTTTAGTATTATGATATTGTTATCATGGTTTACAGGTGTTGTGTGCTAATGTTCCACCAGCAAAATAAAATTCCAACTCTTCTCTTTGTTATTGCTATTTTTTTGCACCCTTTTACGACCATCATGACACGACTGAGTCACTAGTGACCCATTCTCATGCTATCTCTTCTGCTCCACCATGTTATTCTAACAGAGCCCATCTGTTATATTTGACACAATCATTTTCCCAAAAAAGAAGTAACTGTTGACTGCATTGTTTTGATCAATAGCATTTTCAATTGAGTAGGTTCACATGCTTGGAGTTTTAATTTAACCATGTCCTTGATAAAGCTTTAAAATAATTATGCTGGATCTTTTCAGATTTTGGCGGCCGCAACAACCATAGTTGGTGTGGAAAGGTTTACATCTTATGCAGCACATCCGGAACAAGATCTATAGTGAATCTGAATTGTCAAACTTGCTTTTGTCCCACCTTCTGCTAAAGGTGAGCTGAATGAAGTAAGTTCACGTATTAACCTTCGAGGCTTCCACACTAATCCAATCCCTCTAACTAATTGCTGTCATGTCATAGAATTTCAAATTGAAAGTATTGATCATGACTTTTATGAGTCCGTCTTAGTAAATTTTGGAGTTTTATCCTGTTTCTTTATCTTTTACTATTATGTTATCTACAAAAAAGCAAAATACAGCAGCTTTTATGTTTTCACAGGGAATAAGTTGCGCTCTTGTTTGGCTTGTCTTTTGAATTTTGCAACGCGACCAGCTAATCTTTCACAGGCACTTTGTGGTCCTCCAAGGAAAACCTTCTCCTGCTGGTGCGAGCAATGGGAAACCAGAAAACTGAAACAACGGGGGCAAAAAAAAAAAAACACTAATGTGTTCTCTTAAAAGTAATAGTGAATCAAAATGAACTCAGTCGGGGCATTTGTATATTTGTTAAAGGGTAATATTTTCCTTTGCCCAAACAAAAGAACATCAATTCATAAGAAGACAACTACATAGGTTTTACATCATTCAAATAGCCCGATCCATACATACTACAGCCGAAAAGACAATACAAGGAAAAATTAAACAAAGAAACACTCAACACAGAGGTAATAGGCAACAGAGCAAATAGAGACTTAAGAACCTACAAACTAAAGAGCACCGAGCATACAAACTAAATAACGCCACTAAGCTTGAATATACACCGCTTGAACCTTGAGAAACCGATCCTGAAAAGACAAAACATAAACTAGCTTGAAAGACACAAATAACATATTAAAACACTAACCAGTGGGCCGATGATCTGAAGAGGGAAGCCATGCATCGAGGAAGCAGAAACAGTTAAAGGGTAATATTAAAAGTTATAATAATAAGGGTAAAAGTGCAAATTTGAAGAAGTGAGGGGTGGCAGTCCCCTTGCCCCTTAATAGATCCACCAGCTACCCTAGTTTGTTCCTGTCAGTTTCTGGTCGTTCTCTGGCTATTACATAATCTTGGTAGCTTAGAACAGTGTCATGTCGTGTCCTTGGTTGTTTCCCTTGTGTATTCTTCTATCGGCTAGCCCTTTGTAATGGTGCTTTGATGTTTAGCAGTTATTGATATTTCTAGGCTGAAAAAGTGAAATGAGTGAAATGAAACAAAAAGAAATCAATCATTCCAAGTTCTAAACTTCCAACAACCTACTCACCCAACCACCACAATCTATTCTTCCATCCCAGATTGGTTTTACTTTTATTCCTCATGTTAGGATAATGAAATGCTTTGATGACAGCATGCCTATAAGGAATTTCTTCCCCTAATTAAAGCAAGAAAGCAATTCGAATGGGCTAGAAAAAGGAGGTGGGAAATTAATGAGAACGAGATATCAATTGGTGGAAGAAAGTCCAATCGTAAGATCGCCTCACAGACAATGGAATAACAACATAATCTTAATAAGTTTCTAACATGTCCCCAAAGGTACCCGAAGTGGGGTCCGACGAGAACAAATGTCCAACCCAAGTGGTTTCCTTAATCTTTTTAAATAATATTAGCTAATGACTTGAAGCACATAAACATATACTTTTAAGTATTTAATTTAGGTTTGCCTGCTCTAAGAAGATATGCCCAGATCTTCATCAAGACCCTCATTAGTATATATGCTTACATCATAATCCACTTCTTATATTCCTTCGTTTAGCAACTACTCTTCCTTTAGCATTATTATTATTATTTAAGATCATCATCAAAACATGGTCAAGATTAACATATATTGCATATATTTCTCAATTATTTATTTCTGAGTTGCCGTTGAGATATATACCGCGAAGCATCATTAAGTGCTGAATAATCAAAATTCTACATAATTCAACATTTTATAAACTCAATTTGAAATATTGTAGTAGATGGGGACTTAACACCTACACATTATAATCAGATTATTATGTGTGTGTGTTTATTTAAAATGATTTTAGGTAGAGTGCCATACATGAACCCACTAATTAGTTGGTCAAGCAAAGTAATCTTTAATAATAAGAATTAAAGTACAGTGGCAGATTTGTTGCAAAGTTGTACCTCCTTCCTCTCAGGTGATTGCATCTCTATCTTTCTTTGACTTGTGCTATTATTGTTGATTTAATAATATATCTGTCTCCTCTAGTATGGAATATTTCTTTTTTTCATCATTGCACAAGTGGGTAATTGGGTATTGCAATTCAGTGTTTTATATAATTTTAAGTTCTTGCAGTCCATTAATTTCCCTTTTTAATGACTCTTGGAAAAAAGTATAAGGTATATCTACTACAAATATAAGACACACTCTTTAAAATAAAAAAATGCAATATTTTGCATGAGAGATAGCTTCCCTAATCTGACTTCTCCTTTTCCTTTGAATTCTTTAATCGACATTGTTGTACGTTTCTGCTGTCGCTGATGATTACTGTACTGTTCTTTTACTACTTGAGTTTACTATATAAGCAAGAGAGGCAAAATGAAGAAGAATTCATTAGAGTACTAGAAGAGAGAAAGAAATAAAAGAGGAACATCTTTTCTCATATCGTTTCAGAGATATATGGGGAAACTAGCTTATGTTCGTGGTCTTTCTTCAGCACAGGATGGAGACAGTACAGAGAACTCGTCGAAATCCTGTGGTGAGAAAAAACTCAGATTATTCGGTTTTGAGCTCGACCCATATAAGACTATGGGCGAGGCTTCGTTGGGAAGAGGCTCCGTGGAAGGCGATGAAAGTGTCAATTCATCGTCGACTACGGTGTCTTCATCCAGAGAGAAACCTTTGAAGGAGAAAAGTCCAGCGGCGGCGGGTGGTGGCGAGGCGGAGGAGAAGAAGTTTGAGTGCCAATACTGTTTCAAGGAGTTTGCTAACTCACAGGCATTGGGTGGTCACCAGAATGCCCATAAGAAGGAGAGGATGAAGAAAAAGAGGTTGCAACTTCAAGCAAGGAAAGCCAGCATGAGCTTCTATCTCCAGCCTTTCAGAAACAGCCATGTCTTCAACTACCACCTTGGCTCCACTCCGTGGCTATACGACCCGTCTTTCGCTGCCGCTCCTGATTTCTCAAGCTACGAGGGGTCTCAGATCAGTTTTGGTTCTCAATCTGATCGCGATGGTAACTTGAGCGTTGGTGGTCCCCAAGTATCGAATTGGTTCTCCATGCCTCAGCAGGAGGCAGATACTAGAGCTTTCACGCTGACACGCACTGAACACCGGTCTGGTGAGAGCAACCCTGTAATGAGCTTCAAGAATTTGTCCGCCTTGCCCAGTTCAAAGCAACAATGCAAAGCTTTGGATCTCAAGTTGGGGTTAGAGTTGCATTCCGGTGATCTTCCTGCGTAGATATATCAAAAAAATTGTATAAATCAAATCTTGGCCTTATACATGAAATCACAGTTCTGGTTCATTGTCCGCACAAGCGCCGAACTGTTTTGATTCCTTTTTTATTGACTGGAAGCCGAGATCCTGCATCAGATTGCTGATAATGGTCTACATAGCTAGGTTTACATTCTTGTATTTTTAGCTGATTGTAATCAAAGGACATCAAATTTGATCTTGTTTTGAGGAAATACCAGCATTGTGAATCTGTGATTGTACAATTTATGGTGACCAATCTATCTGATTCATATAAATTAAAATACAATGTAAAGTAGTCGTGGATTTAGGTGCGTGTAAGCTGGTATGGTCATGAGGCACATACCATCTTTAGATTGATGTATGTTTGTCTTATGGAGTATCACAATCATCCGTCTGTTTTAAACGTGTGAAAGGATTATAATTTTCGAGTTATCTGATCACATCAGCTTAATCTTGGATCACTGAGAATTTCACTTTTAACTTGCTTTCTTCATTTTCTGTGTTCTCTGCATGGTTGTGTTTCTGAGAACCCAGAAAAAGTATGACCGGGTCTCATGATTATCAATATTGTGTTTATTTGGCTTGGATTCTCCGGTCGTTGCAAAACCTTAACTCAGACGTACCGTAGAAGCATTCTAGAAGTCATTTTTCTAATATGTCATTAGAAGTTTAATATTTCAGACTGAGAATTTCACTTTTAACTTGCTTTCTTCATTTTCTGTGTTCTCTGCATGGTTGTGTTTCTGAGAACCCAGAAAAAGTATGACCGGGTCTCATGATTATCAATATTGTGTTTATTTGGCTTGGATTCTCCGGTCGTTGCAAAACCTTAACTCAGACGCACCGTAGAAGCATTCTAGAAGTCATTTTTCTAATATGTCATTAGAAGTTTAATATTTCAGATGACATGTAATGTTTAAGATAAGTATATTCAATTACTCATCATCCTGATGATATTTTATTGGATTCCACACCGACGCTCCAATGTTCTTAGTTAATTACATATTACCAGTAACACGGTCTTATTAAATGTTGGATTTGTATAAATAAGAAAGACTTCATCCGTGATTTGACAAAACTTTGTCTGATATGATGTCCCAAAGATAGTGGCTAAGTTGGTTGCGATTGTAAGGATAAGGATTCCGAGAAAAGCATGAATATAGGAAACCCTAATTAGGGCAAGACCGTGAAGCTCAAAATTCGTCGTCATCTCATGAACTTCCTGAATGTGGGTAAATTTGTCTCCAACATTATTTTTACTGGCCGACCTCACTCCATACTAACCGCCGTCACAAAAAAGGTGTGCAAGTTACTTGAAGTTGTGCACACTGGAGGGTGAAAGTGTAATTTTTCAAAATAAAAGAGGTGAAAGCGTCCTTTAGTCAACTAGTTGTAACGCTCCGAATTCCATAATCCAAGAACAGAACTAAAGCTATAAAAGACATGCAGAGAAACGAACATAATAAAAGGTTTAGATTTTAAAGTTTGATTTCTCTCAAGCCGTTTACCAGAAATTATTAAACTTGGTAAGAAGATTCATACAAGGGTTTATTACAATCCACTATAATAGTTAAAAATGACAAGAGGTGAAAGAGTTATACGAAAAAAGTGTGGCTGGTCAGTAGGAAATTCACAATTGCGGTTCCAATTTTATAATCTGATTACTCATAAACGGTAAGTCCAAATGTTATGATTTTTTTTTTTCTTTTGAAGAAAAATTGTTATAAAATTTTGACATAACATTTATATATATATATACATATATATATATATATATATATAATACCTTACAGAAACAGTTTCGATAAGTAAGGAGTGGTGTATGACTTATTGGCACAAACGTGGGACTGACCAGTAAAACATTCAGGACTGCAACTCAAACGTTGAATTTCAATAATTATTAATCCGTAAGTCTAAGAATTATGAATTTGGACACAAGGTTGATACACATAAATGCATAAATTCCCATAGAAACAGTTTTTAAAAAAGACTACTCAAACTTTAGTTAAGCTCATAAACACTCGGATATGTCTATTGAAAATTCAGCACAGGACGTCCAAACTCTAAAAAAATAATCAAAAGTTCGTGAGGCCAAAATTCATAAAAATTTAGAAGTAGACTCTAATGTGAGTGTACCCACCTAAAACAGTTTTACAAAATAACAACTCAAGCTACCACTTATCGAAGAAAACATGCATTGATGTCCAAAATTTCAGAATGAGTAAATGCTCGCTAATGACCCTATTTCACTCTCAAAACCCATGAATTAATACATCTTGAATTATAATACGAAATAAGAATTATCAAAACATCATAAGATTTAAATTCGACATTATTCTACAGGTTGGACAGATTCAAGATTTCAAAGTCAGCAACATGCGTCTCAAAGTTCAGCAATAGATGTCTCTATATCCTTTTACAGGTTCAATTATCAAATCCAATCTACCTAAAACAAGAATTTGCCTCGGGCCTCAAATAAAACCCCAAACAAAAGCAACTCACTGAGTTCAAGTGTGCATCAGTGTTATAATGTAACGAAATTTTATTAACTAAATGCAGCTAAAATCTTCTCCTTGTATCATCCTCATGTCTAGACTCTCGACTCCAATCTAGCACCTGAAAAATGATGGGGTGAGCAAACCAACGTCCAGTAGAAGTAATAATTTCAAGTAATTATTTTGACATGTCATGAAATGCAATTCACCGAAAGTATTCTACGTAATAAAAAAGTCACACATACTACTATACACCACAAGCGTAGACACATTTCACATATATGACACATCGCGTTTTATATCAACTTATAAACATGTAACACTCAAATCTTCACCAATGGTGTACGTATCAACCAACACATGGCTCTGCCGGCGACCTCACATAGCGCGTCTTGTTCAACTCAGCCAAACACATGGCTCTGCCGTCACCACATCACGTAGTAGCCACACAAGCTCTGCCCTCTTTACGGGTACTATCGGTGGAATGGGTTACCTCCTGCTCAGATTTCTGGTCTTTCACCGCTGAGCTGTTCAAGCCCAACTTAATTCTCAGTCGTACCTAACTGGTATCACCATCAACAACCTCTCACTCTAATATTCTAAGGTTTATAACTTATTGTAGTAAATTCGATTAACCCATGACCACAACAACTACCGCATCCGCACGTAATTCACATATTGAATCTCAAACATTATGCAACCAATATGATGAAAATTCAAATTTATAATGTAGTGATAATAAAGGGAACTAAAATCTCAATATAAGCGTTTGCTGTTCGCATAGAACACACGTATTACATCATACTTCATAACAAGTAAATTATCGACCGACACTATGTTGGAATAGATGCGCTAGAGGCAATCTAGTTTAGTATGAATTTATTTGTGGCTAGAATATTCATTGTATTATTTATTGGATATTTAATATAATGAAGTCCTTAGATTTACAATTGTGTTGTTTATCTTAAATATCCCTAGTCCAGTATAATGATTAATGGGACAATCATCTATAGACTAGTATGGGGTTGAATTGATATGGAGATACCATGATCCAACACATGGGTGTGCATTAAGGGTAATGGCGCACTGGATTGACCCATCTCCGAGAAGGCTACATACACGTTATGTTAAGTCACAAGTACTTCTCGCGGTGCAATGGTATTGTCATCCTTAGACTTGAAGTCGCTAGATATTCTAGTTGTGGATTATTGTGATTTTGGTAGCGTTAAACGCTACACCGTAACTGGGTAGTTATAAATGCGTGTACCGGATACAATAAGAAGCAAGCTTAGAGATCGTAGTGGACGTAAATAGAATGGGTCCTTTAGGTAGTTGGCAAGTATTTGTTGGACTATATAAATGATGCTCCTTCATTCCTTCCCACACTTATGACCTTATTGATCATAACTTGAGTGGGAGAGAACCAAAAGGAGAGAGAAAGCAAGCAAGAGAGGCTCGCCCGCCCCCCTTGCCGCCGCCCATCCCGTCGGCCCAAACAAGGAGGCCGCCACCTCCTTGTTCCTCGCGTTGTGTGATTTCTTCTTCCTCTTCCTCAATTCCGGGCTACCACAAAGGAGTAGGAAGATCTAGAATTCAACTCTAGGCGTGGGTCAACTATAGAGAACGTGACACAATTCGCGTTTGAAGTCGTCAAAGGAGAAACCCTAAGGTGTGTTATTGATTTCTTCTCTTACCATCGTTATGTCTCTTGACTTGTGATCATTGGAGGGTATTGCATTGTTTTTCCGTTGCGCATCCATGATCAAAACCCTACAGTGGTATCAGAGCCACATGTCTTAGAGCATAAACGTGGTTTATGTGTTACGTTTTGATAGTTTTACACTTTAAATTTATTGTTTATCGCGTAAAACAAGACAAATCAAGCATATGATGCAATTTGTCAATAATGTATCATAACAAGACCTAATTTTTGCATTGGATGCATGAATTAGTGAGTTTGAGAAATTTTAGGATCTTAGATCTAGGGTTTGTGTATCCTATGGAAAGAAGGAGTTCTTCCCATACAAGGAAACAACCAAACTTGGGCACCAAGCAAGGGAGTTGTTTTGGAAACAACTCCCAAAGGAGGTTCGGCCCCCCTAGGGGACCGCCCCTCCTTGCTTGCCGCACAAGCAAGGCTCGACCTAGGGGCCGAGGCAGCCCTAGCCCGCGGCCTAGCCGCGTGGGTTAGGGGCCGCCCGGCCCAAGGCTTTTGCGGTTCTCTTTTTGGGCCCGGACAATTTGATTGTTGGGACCCATGGACCGTTTTAACCCTAGAATATCCTAAAATCAATTAAAATTGACCAAGCGCGTTAAAATTAGATTTTAACTGTTTATGTGCAAATCGCATGGTGATTGGATATGGCCTTAGGGTGTGGTTTAATGTGAATGTTTAAATTTTGTGGTTTGGTTTACGGCCTGCGAGCTGATCAATTAATTGTAATAATTAATTAGGATTTTATGGCCTGCGAGCCATTTTTTTCCTCAACTTGTGAGATTTATTTTATTTAGTATAGTTATTAGCTAGTGCTAGATAGAGTAGATTGTTAGCCAAGATTGAAGAATAGAAGCCCAAAGCCAAAAGGAGCCACAAAAGATGGAGCATGGAGCATTCCACATGACTATGGAGAATGGACCAAAAGATGAAGACGCATGGAGATGTGTTTGCTTTTAGGGTTCATAGATAATTCCATTGGCTTGTAATTATCTTAGTCTAGAAAAGGCCATATTCACATCACGTTTTATTTTTGTTTGTGGTTGTTTATTTTATTGTCTTATTATTTTGTGGTCGGTGTATGGTTGATGCATGCAATTAGGATAATAAGATAATTAGACAACCCCGAATCTATTATTTGGAGTTGTGCCCAAACTCAAATAGATAGATTAGTTGATATTGATCAACAAAACAATTAAAATTGAATTGAAAAATCCCTCAAAATTCAAATATTGTGTTCTTGCCTTCTCGTTATTTAAACACTCATTATCATCATGATTTCTCAAGTTCGTGCGTGCCAAAGCATGGCGACTTGGTTCATAATGATGGAATGCGATGGCACAAGCAAGTAATGTGCAATTGTTTAAATAAGAGGTTGAACCATAGTTTTAAAAACCGGACCGGTCATCGAACCGGCGAGACCCCGATTTGTGGTTCAACCGGTCGGACCGGTGGTTCAACCGGTTTAATCGCATTTTTATTTAATTGTATAAATAATTATTTTAATCTATTTAATAAATTTATTTGTACAAAAAAAAATACTTTTTACTGTGAAAAATATAAATACGGCGAAAATTGTAGAAGTTTCCTTTCAAAAAATATGATCTTGAAATTTATGAAAAATATTAGGAAGTTAAACCACTCAAAGTATCTTTTTACCCTTAAAAAAAAGTTATCTTTTTACATTTCAAAAAGTTATCTTTTATATTCAAATCATTATTTTTTGAAAAGGAGTAAACTCCCCATGTCCACATACATCCCCCTCTCCTACCCCATAGTGACCTTATTATACGGGGAGTAAATAGCTTGTCTCTCTCTGCAAGTTCTTCCTCCCAATCTCTGATTTTTTTCTCCTCTCTGCTACGCACCATCAAACCCTTTACACCCAGGTCCTCTTTCTCTTCTCTGGCCCTCTCTTTCTCGCCGATCCTCTCCCTCTGTGCTCTCATTTTTACAAACCCAAAACCCATAACACAACTACAAAAACACACTGCCACAACCACTCTATCATCCAAACCCAGATCTTGGGCAAGAAGTCGCTATTGATTGCGCCCATACCTGTTGTCTGATGATATCGACTTTGTTTATTTGATTTATGAATTCCAATCGAAGCTAATCGACTCCTGGATCCTGTTCTGGAGAAAGAATGCTCTGGGTTTTTTATTCTTGTGCAAGAACCGTCCAAACCGCCAAAACCGGCCGGTTCACCGGTTTTGACAAAACCACCGGTTTTTGACCGGTTTTGACCGGTTCTTTGCATAAGCGGTCCAAAAGCTAGACCGGACCGGTTGGGGACCGGTTCACCGGTTGAACCGGTCGAACCGGCTGGTCCGGTCCGGTTTTTAAAACTATGGGTTGAACACAACTAGGCTATTAATACGATTAAAACCTAGAGGCAATCAATTGAGATTATCCATGCGGATGGATAAATAAGGATTTATTTGCCCAATTGAACCAAGAGTTGCATAAGGGATGCAATTGGAGTTGTTCCTACCTAAAGTAGTCAAATTATGGGTGACTTGCCAAAGCAAGCTCATAAGGAGATGAAACATGGATCTTGGCCCACTAGAAAATATAAGAATATTTTCCGCATAAATATCTTGAGGGTTATTAATCCGTAGAAAAATAGTGGGAACTATATTTGATAAACTAGCCATTATTGAATATAGTCAAAAATTCACAAATACTAAAACTTACGTAATTCCTTTTGTAGAATTCTAAATGGCAAACAACTCATCGAGTTCACAACATTCCCTACGATATGTCCTTGAGAAGGACAAGCTCTCTGGAACCAACTTCTTTGATTGGTACAGAAACTTGAGAATCGTTCTCAAGCAAGAGAAGAAACTGTACGCAATAGAGGAGCAAGTTCCAGCAGGTCAAGAGAACCAAACGCCTCCAGCCCTAAAGGCGTATCAAAAGCGTGTTGATGACGCTAATGATGCGGCCTGCCTGATGCTATGCACCATGACTTCTGAGCTTCAGAAGCAACATGAAAACATGAATGCTGTCAATATGATCGAGCATCTGAAGCAGCTCTTCCAAGAGCAGGCAAGGGTTGAGAGGTATGAGGTCTCTAAGGCATTGTTCAAGTGTCATCTGGCAGAAGGGAACCCGGTGGGACCCCATGTACTCCGTATGATCGGGTACTTGGAGAATCTCGCCTGACTGGGGTTCCTGGTCGGCCAAGAGTTGGCAATCGATCTCGTGTTGCAATCGTTGCCTGAGAGTTATGGACAGTTCATCATGAACTATAACATGAACGAGATCGTGAAGCCACTGCCAGATTTGCACAATATGTTGAGGACAGCTGAACAAAGCATCAACAAGGGAAAGGGCAAGGCCATTATGATGGTGCAGAAAGGAAAGGGCAAAAGGTTTGCCTCATCCTCCAAGGGAAAAGGCAAGTCAGTTGCCAAGTCCAAGGAACCTGCCCTTAAGCCTGTTGGTGGCATTGTCAAGGGTGTGACTAAAGGTGAATGTCATTACTGCAGTCAGCCTGGACACTGGAGGAGGAACTGCCCAAAATATCTGGAGGACAAGAGGCTTGGAATAGTGATTCCACCACCGCCAGGTATTTTTGTTGTGGATGTCGATTTAACTGTCTCTACATCATGGGTATTAGATACTGGACGTGGATCTCACATTTGTCGAAATGTGCAGGATCTAAAGAGAAGTAGAAGATTGGCTAAAGGGGAGATATATCTGCGCGTTGGAAATGGAGCAAAAGTTGTTGCGTTGGCCGTAGGCGTGTGCGAGCTATCTCTGCCTTCAGGATTAGTTTTAGAATAAATAATTGCTATTTTGTTCCCGCTATGAGCAGAATCATTATTTCTATTTCTTGTTTGGACAAGGAAGGTTTTATTATTTCAATAAAGAACAATTGTTCTTCCTTTAATTTGAATAATATTCACTATTTTAGTGTGCAATTATTTAATGGCTGTATATCCTTGATCTAAGCAATCCTGTCTACAACATTAATACCAAGAGGATTAAAATAAATGATTTAAATCCTGCTTACTTATGGCACTGTCGTTTAGGCCACATAAACGAGAAACGTGTATCTAGACTCCATAAGGATGGACTACTAGACTCATTTGATTTTGTATCATATGAGACATGTGAGGCTTGTTTATTGGGGAAAATGACAAAGTCCCCTTTCAATAAGAAAGGTGAGAGGACTAGTGAGCAATTGGCGCTCATACATACTGATGTGTGTGGGCCATTTGCCACGCCTTCCAGGGGTGGTTATGTCTACTTCATTACATTTACTGATGATTACAGTAGATATGGATTTGTGTACCTCATGAGGGCCGGATCCGAGTCCTTTGAAGTGTTCAAACAATTCAAAAATGAAGTAGAAAAGCAACTTGGCAAAAGTATCAAGGCTCTACGATCGGATCGTGGTGGAGAATACTTGAGCCAAGAGTTTGACGACTATCTTAGAGAGTGTGGGATCGTGTCCCAACTCACTCCACCCGGAATGCCATAATGGAATGGCGTGTCTGAGAGGAGGAATCGAACCCTATTGGATATGGTTCGATCTATGATGTGTCAAACCGATCTTCCATTATCATTTTGGGGCCACACTCTATTAAGTGCAACTTTCACCATTAACCGTGTTCCATCTAAATCAGTCATGAAGACACCACATGAGATGTGGAGTGGGAGGCGTCCCACACTGTCGTTCATGAGGATTTGGGGCTGCGATGTCTATGTAAAACGTTTACAATCAGACAAGCTAGGGCCAAAATCGGATAAGTGTAAGTTTGTGGGGTACCCTAAGGAAACTAAGGGTTACTACTTCTACAATCCAACCGAGAACAAAGTGTTTGTTGCTCGGATCGGCGTGTTTCTGGAAAGAGAGTTTGTCCTTAAAAAGGCAAGTGGAAGGACTGTAGAACTTGAAAAAATTCAAGAACCACAAATCACTGAACCGATTATGGAACATGAACAGGAACCACAAGCAGTTGTGGAACAGCCTGTTCAGGTAACACAAGAGCTTCGTAGATCTAGTAGAGTGCGCCAGGAACCCGAGAGGTATGGACTTCTCGTGACGGATTCCGGTGAAACGATGCTCATAGATGATGAGCCTAGTACCTATGAAGAGACCATAAAAGGGCCAAACTCTCAGAAGTGGCTAGAAGCCATGAGATCCGAGATGGAATCCATGTACACCAACAAAGTATGGACTTTGGTGGAACCACCTGAAGGGGCGCGGCCCATAGGGTGCAAGTGGGTCTTGAAAAAATAAGATCGACATGGATGGTAATGTGATTACCTATAAGGGGCGATTGGTGGCTAAAGGATTCAGACAGATTCATGGTATTGACTATGATGAAACCTTTTCACCAGTCGCTATGACCAAATCCATCAGAATTCTACTTGCAATTGCACCATACCATGGCTATGAGATTTGGCATATGGGTGTCAAAACAACATTACTTTATGGGAATCTCCTCGAGGACGTGTATATGATACAGCCGGAGGGTTTTGAGGATCCAAAGCAAGCCAACAAAGTTTTTAAGCTGCAACGATCCATTTATGGATTGAAGCAAGCTTCTAGGAGTTGGAATCGACGTTTTGATGAAGTAGTCAAAGAGTTTGGCTTCATCAGAAACGAAGATGAGTCTTGTGTCTACAAGAAGGTATTGGGAGCTCTGTAGCTTTTTTTGTCTTGTATGTGAATGACATACTACTCATTGGAAACGACGTTCCCATGCTGCAATCTGTTAAAGATTGGCTAGGGAAGTGTTTCTCAATGAAGGACTTAGGGGAAGCAGCCTATATACTGGGTATAAAGATCTATAGAGATAGATCTAAGATACTTCTAGGCCTAAGTCAGAGTACATATATTGACAAGGTGTTGAAGCAGTTCAACATGCAAGATTCCAAGAAGGGATTCTTGCCCATGTCACATGGAATCACTCTTTCGAAGAGTGGTTGTCCTTCCAATGAGATTGAGAAGGAACGCATGAGTAGAATTTCCTATGCCTGAGCCATAGGATCTATCATGTACGCCATGTTATGTACTCATATGCCTTGAGTATGACAAGCAGATACCAATCCAATCCGGGTGAGAGTCACTGGATTGCAGTCAAGAACATCCTAAAGTATTTAAGAAGAACTAAGGATGCTTTCTTGATATTTGGCGGTGAGGAAGAGTTGCGTGTAAGGAGTTACACTGATGCAAGCTTCCAAACCGACAGAGATGACTTTAGATCACAGTGGGGATATGTGTTTTGCCTGAATGGAGCAGCGGTGAGCTGAAAAGTTCCAAGCAAGAGACGGTAGCTAATTCTACAACAGAGGGTTAGTACATTGCTGCAAATGGCGCAGCAAAGGAAGCTGTTTAGATCAGAAAGTTTGTTTCTGAACTTGGTGTGGTTCCTAGCATTGCGGATCCAGTTGAGTTGTACTGTGAAAACACTGGGGCGATCGCGCAAACAAAGGAGCCCAGATCACACCAGAAATCCAAGCACGTGCTCAGGAAGTTCCATCTGATTCGAGATATTATCGATAGAGGAGGCGTTCGGATATGCAAGATTCCTACAAATGAGAATCTGTCAGATCCACTTACAAAGCCGCTTGTGCAGTGGGAGCATGAAGGGCACACTAGGAGCATGGGCATACGAGATGCGCCAGATTGGCTCTAGTGCAAGTGGGAAACTGTTGGAATAGATGCCCTAGAGGCAATCTAGTTTAGTATGAATTTATTTGTGGCTAGAATATTCATTGTATTATTTATTGGATATTTAATATAATGAAGTCCTTAGATTTAAAATTGTGTTGTTTATCTTAAATATCCTTAGTCCAGTATAATGATTAATGGGACAATCATCTATAGACTAGTATGGGGTTGGATTGATATGGAGATATCATGATCCAACACATGGATGTGCATTAAGGGTAATGGCGCACGGATTGACCCATCTCCGAGAAGACTACATACACGTTATGTTAAGTCACAAGTTCTTCTCGCGGTGCAATGGTATTGTCATCCTTAGACTTGAAGTCGCTAGATATTTTCTAGTTGTGGATTATTGTGATTTTGGTAGCGTTAAACGCTACACCGTAAATGTGTAGTTATAAAGGCGTGTACCGGATACAATAAGAATCAAGCTTAGAGATTGTAGTGGACGTAGATAGAATTTTTCCCTCCCACATAACGGGAGCAAATATCCTAGGCCACTCGAGGGATAGTGCTTATAGAATGTCTGGCCAGACTCAAATAAATCAATATGGGATATTGATGTTATTTGCACGAATAAGGCTATTCCCATGGATCGAGAGACTATGGATTGGATATACGATTGTGACTTGTATGTCTCGTGTCCAATCCGGATATAGAGACAAAGGGATGAGACAATTACTTGTACAAGGTTTGTCAAGATGACTATTCTATTTAGTTGGCTAGAATGGATGTTTTTCTAGAAACCGCTCCATATTAGCAAATTGTTGCTACCAACTAGATAGAACCTATGGGGTCACACGCTATATAGAGTTGAATTAGATTTGGGAATTAATTAATTGGATTAATTAATTAAAAGGATCACTTTGCAACACCTTGCAAACTTAGTAGGACTAATTTTCAAGGAAGGGACTAAACCGAATTCTAGTAGGACTAGAATGGGTCCTTTAGGTAGTTGGAAAGGATTTGTTGGACTATATAAAGGATGCTACTTCCTTCCTTCCCACACTTATGACCTTATTGATCATAACTTGAGTGGGAGAGAACAAAAAGGAAAGAGCAAGCAAGCAAGAGAGGCTCGCCCGCCCCCCTTGCCGCCGCCCATCCCGTCGGCCCAAACAAGGAGGCCGCCACCTCCTTGTTCCTCGCGTTGTGTGATTTATTCTTCCTCTTCCTCAATTCCCGGCTAGCACAAAGGAGTAGGATGATCTAGAATTCAACTCTAGGCGTGGATCAACTATAGAGAACGTGACACAATTCGCGTTTGAAGTCATCAAAGGAGAAACCCTAAGGTGTATTATTGATTTCTTCTCTTACCATCGTTATGTCTCTTGACTTGTGATCCTTGGAGGGTATTGCATGGATTATATTTGTTTTTCCGTTGCGCATCCATGATTAAAACCCTACACACTAAACTTCTACCTCGCAGATAGGATTTTGATTAAGAACCTCTAAGATTATAATCGCGTAAGTTTCGGCTGCCTCTTGGAGTAAAGATCTGTTTCTTCCCCCTTCAAAGCGCCTAAAATCTTCTTCTTAACTTCCAATTGAGAGTCTGAATGCTAGCGTGAAAAGGGGTAGAAAAATGAAGAAAATACGTGAAAAACAAACCTAAATTCTTTTTTCTGTTGAATCATGTTTACAAATTTGTGTTTGAGTCACCTTTTGTCCCTAAGTTATGTCAAATACACCTAGGACGCCCTACATATAAACTTATGTAATTATTGCAGTTTTTGACACCAAAACCTTCATATATTACTCAGAAACATTTGCTACTTTATAACTTTAGACTACTTATCTCATCTTATCTAAAATCATATTCATATACAAGCAAAATATTCACATAAATAATCCTGTCTCACTTAGGCACCAAAACTAACCATCTAATGATGATAATAATGATGAAGATATTATAAACTAATAAAAATAAATTATTTATGAAAACAATTCTAGTCACTACAGTAATACTCACATCATGAAGACGGGTGTAATGAGTGCCAAGTGGATGTTAAGTCTTTTTTAAATACAAATTAGACTAATCCAACTTTTGTGTTTGGTTCGCAGTCTAGTTATCCTAAGTCTGTTAGGTTGACTATCCCCGCCGTGCAAGATTAGGAAAAATAGACTAAATTGTAGAAGATGAACACCACTGCAGATCTTGAAGAAGAAGAAGAAGAAGAAGAAGAAGAGAACTGAGAAAGAGTGAGTAAAGGGAAAAACAATTAATGATTTCCATTAACTAAATTCTGTTACAGAAGGTGCTTATATACATGCACCTATTTACACAATGGACCTAATCTTTATATTAATGCTGTTATGACACAACAACACATATTTGATAAACTACACCTGCCTACCCTCTTGCTTAACATGCCCCCTCAAGTTGAGAGTCTGCAAAGACTTGAAGCTTGGAAAGAAAAGGTGTAAACTGAGGAGCATTGAGAGCCTTTGTAAAAACATCAGCAAGCTGAGAAGCACTGGAAACATGATGCAGATGAAGTTGTTTAGCTGCAACCTGTTCTCTAATGTAATGAAAATCCACTTCTATATGCTTAGTTCTGGCATGAAAAACTGGATTGCTAGCCAGAGCAATTGCAGAAAGGTTGTCACATAGAAGAACTGGAAGAGAGGGAAGAGCTATACCCAGATCTCTGAAGAGAAATTTCAACCAATTCAATTCAGCAGCAGTTGAGGCAAGAGCTCTGTACTCAGCTTCAGTAGAATACCTGGACACTGTGTGCTGCTTCTTAGAAGTCCAAGAAATGAGATTTGTACCCAGAAAAATGCAAAAACCAGTAGTAGATTTCCTTGTATATGGATCCCCTGCCCAATCTGCATCTGAGTAGGCAGTGAGATGAAAAGAGCTCTTGTTGAAAAGTAGACCATGATGCAGAGTGCCTTGAACATATCTAAGAATCCTCTTGAGCTGAAGAAAATCAGACTGAAGTGGTTGATGCATAGGTTGACAAATAGAGTTAACTGCAAACTGAAGATCAGGTCTATTAATGGTGAGGTATTGAAGACCACCAACTATGCTTCTGAACCATGTAGTATTAGCAAACAAAGATGAATTGACAGTGGTAGAAGGTGGTAACTTGGTAGAACATGGTGTAGCACAAGGCTTACAAGAGGACATTCCAGCTTTGTCAAGCAATTCTGAAGCATATTTAGACTGAGTAAGCTGCAAACCTTGAGAAGTAGGAGTGACCTGGATCCCCAAAAAATAAGAAAGATCTCCCAGATCCTTCATGGCAAAGACACTACTCATAGCAGAAATAAGAGTTTGAACTGCCTGAGAGTCACTTCCGGTGACTAAAATGTCATCCACATAGACTAGGACAATGAGAATAGAAGTAGAATTTCTCAGAACAAACATTGAAGTATCAGCTTTACTAAGCACAAAACCATAAGAGAGAAGATAAGTGATGAGAATTGTATACCATGCTCTTGGAGCTTGTTTAAGTCCATAAAGAGACTTGTGAAATTTACAAACAAAGTGAGGGGTTGTTGAAATTTCAAAACCTTGAGGCTGCACCATATAAACCTCTTCATCCAAAGAGCCATGAAGAAAGGCATTTGAGACATCAAGTTGTTTAATAGCCCAACCAGAAGAGACATCAAGAGATATATCAACCCTAATAGTTTGAGGTTTAACCACTGGACTGAAGGTTTCTGAATAATCAAGTCCATATTGCTGTAAGAATCCCTTGGCAACTAATCTGGCTTTATGCCTAGCCACTGAACCATCAGAGTTCTTCTTCACCCTATACACCCATTTGCAGCCAATGGGTTTTCTGTGAGCTGGGAGAGGGACAAGTGACCAAGTGCCCTGTTTGATCAAGGAATCATACTCCTCTTTCATGGCAGTTTGCCAAATAGGAGAAGCTGAAGCTTCTTTGAAGGAGGAGGGCTCTGTATCTTTAGAGATGATAAGAGAAAAATGAGCATATCTGGGATTGGGTTTGGTAATGCCAGCCCTAGCTCTAGTGGTCATTGGATGAAGAGAAGCTGATGTTGGCTGAGAAGAAGGAGGTAATGTACTAGAAGAGGAAGTGGAGTCAGATAATGAAGGTGAATTAGGAGGTGGACAAGGAGATAAGGGTGGAGTTTGAGGAGATGGTGGTGATGATGGTGTAGTAACTGATGAGGTGGCAAAAAGAGGTTGTAAGAAGGCCCATTCTGAAGTATAAGATGGGGATTTGAAAGAAGTAGATGAGCCATCAATAAGAGAAGGAAATTGAGACTCATCAAAGACTACATGTCCAGAAATGTAAACTAGTCTAGTATTAATATCAAGACATCCGTACCCTTTTGAATTAGGACAATAGCCTAAGAAAATGCACTTTGTATATTTTAGTTGTAATTTTGTAGGAGTGTAGGGTTTTAACCATGGATAACAAAGACAACCAACGACTCTAAAAGAAGAAGAATCTGGAGTGATTTTGAATAAAATTTCATAAGGAGAAACTAAAGAAAGTGACTTTTTGGGAAGTCTATTAATAAGAAAATTGGCAGTTATAGCAGCTTCTAGCCAAAACTCAGATGGTAGATTAGCATGAGAAAGTAAAGTGAGTACTGTTTCCATAAGGTGCCTGTGTTTTCTCTCAACCCTCCCATTTTTTTGGGGGGGTGTGAGGACAAGAAGTTTGATGGATGGTACCCTGAGATTGAAGATATAATGCAATTCAGTGTTCACAAACTCAGAACCATTATCTGTTCTGAAAGTTTTAACTGTAGCATTAAATTGGGTACTAACCAATGCAGTAAAATGCAAATAAGCAGTGTGAGCTTGAGACTTGAACTTTAGAGGATAACCAGCAATATTTGGAGAAGTCATCTAAAAATAGAACATAGTATTTATATTGCTGAAAAGAAGCAACAGGAGAAGGCCCCCAAACATCTGAATGAACTAAGTCAAATGCAGATGTGGCATGTGATACAGAAAGGGGAAATACAAGTTTATGAGATTTGCACACTGAACATGAATTACATAACAAAGAAGGTGACACAAACTTCTTATTTAAACATTTCTGAAGAGAGTGCTGGATAGGAAATGCAGGGTGCCCCAACCTTTGATGCCACAAAGAAGTGTCATGAGAGATTGAAGCAGAGTAGGCTACAGAAGACAAAGTGGAGGAAGTAGGAGAGTGCAGTGTGTTTGCAGCAGCAGACAACTGATAGAGACCATTTTCACAATGGCCTATATAGATAATTTTCTTGGACTGATTGTCCTTAATAACAAATTGAGAAGCATTAAAAGTGATGCTGCAATCATTATCAGAAGCGAATTGAAACACAGAAAGCATATTGGAAGATAAAGCAGGAGAATAAAAGACATTAGGTATTTTAAAAGTCATGTGAGGAGAAACATAAATAGTAGAATGACCAATTGAATGAATAGGTAAGGCATTACCATTACCAATGGTGATTGTATCAGCTCCATGATAAGGTTGCATGTGAGACATATTGTGTGCATTGTGAGTCACATGATTATTAGCACCAGTGTCTAGGAGCCAAGGTTGAGTGAAGGGATCAGGAAGCAGTTGCAGTATAAGCCCTTTTTGGTCTAGTACTAGCAAACTTGGATGTGTCAAGCCTGTACCAGAAGTCTAATGCAGTGTGCCTTGTTCTACCACAGATCTGGCAAGTAATATCATCAGATAGAGAAACAGTAGTAGGAGGTTTGCCAAGAATACCAGCAGTAGTAGATGGCCTTGGAGAGGCATTGTAGTTGTTGGAAGAATAACCAGTAGAAGGCCTGGAGTAGTTCTGAAATTTGGAAGTGTGGTAGTTCTTGTTCTTATAAGAAGGCCTATATTTAACAGCTTGATAAGCAGTATGTAACTCAGTAGAACCAGCAGAAGATCCAAGAGAAGCTGGAGATCCAATTGAGAGATTCTTGAAGGAGGATGTAGTAGTGTGATGCAGCTCCTCAGATACCAGCAAAGAACTCAGTTCAGCAACAAAAATGGGAGAGCTTCTTATCCTAACAGCAACCTTGAAATAGTCATAGTCAGGTGGTAGACCTCTGAGAATGTGTATAATGAGATCATCCTCAGAAATGAACTCATTAACTTGAGCTAACTGATCAGTAAGAGTTCTGATAGAATCAAGATATGCTGTCATGGAGCTAGAACCTTTAACAGCTGAGTTAAGTTGATCCTTCAAATGATGAACATGTGACCTTGAAAGGGAATAAAATCTTTGAGACAAGGCATTCCAAATGAGATAAGCATGCTGAAGATGTAAGACAGAAGGCAAGACTGAAGGTGCAATGGAGGCATATAGACAGCTCTTGAGATGCTGATCAATAGCAAACCACTCAGGGAATTGAATGCTCAGAAATTGAAGCGACGAATTGAGCCGAGGAAGAGAGAGAACATCTGTAAGTGAGCGATGAAGAAGAGACGAAAATTGAAGAACCTGATGCGAGGTGAAGCAGCGAAGAAGAAGCACGCAGAAGAATCACCGGCGACGAGCCATTACAGGCTCTGATACCATGTAGAAGATGAACACCATTGCAGATCTTGAAGAAGAAGAAGAATAAGAAGAAGAAGAGAACTGAGAAAGAGAGAGTAGAGGGAAAAACAATTAATGATTTCCATTAACTAAATTCTGTTACAGAAGGTGCTTATATACATGCACCTATTTACACAATGGCCCTAATCTTTATAGTAATGCTATTATGACACAACAACACATATTTGATAAACTACACCTGCCTACCCTCTTGCTTAACATAAATCCAAATTAGTATAACTAGACTAGTGCCATTAAATTCCCCCTGTGGTATGGGATGACTATCACCACCATGCCTTCCTCTGTTGTGGGGTTCCAGCCATAGTCAAAGTTAATCTTGATGGTGCATGTCGGTGGCCTTATCCATTTCGTTGGAATAACCAGGGTCCGATCTGACTACTCTGGTCGTTTTGTGTGTTAACGGTTGTTCTTTTAGGAACTTTCGAGCATAATTAGCCAGATCTGCAGGTTGGTTTCCCCTTCCCTCGTGAACTCTTTGACTTATGTACTTCTAAAGGACCCATACAGCTATGATGAAATGTTACTGGGTCTACTTGTCTAAAATCTCCAGGTTATGTTCGATAGGAAGTTTGAAGTCCCCAACTTGATTAGTCGGAGGATCCTCTTTAAAGATTTGTGTCCATGTTTCATTTGCTATTTTGCACGTCTTGAAAAATGTGAATTTCTAATTCATCCCTCTTTTCACAATGTCTACATATTTCAAATCTTCATAGCCCTCTTCTCGCTAGACCATCCGTTTTGGGTAGAGCCATGTGTATTCCTTTCCAGACAGTGAAAGTGATCCTTTTTAGAATCTTATTGACCAAAATTTTGTTATAAATGGTACGCACATCATTAGCTGTTGAAGTTTCTACGTCTCCTTGCCTAAACTGGCTTGTGTTCGCTGTTGCCTTGTAGCCTACCCCCGGTGTGTAGAGACCATCAACTTCAAATTTCCACATTAGTTCATCATTCCTACTTTCTCTATGCCTTCTCATTCTTAGGATATCTGCAACATCAAATGATCGGAAGAGGATGTTTCTTTTATGCTCATCCCAATGGTTGTCTCCCAATATTAGACCTGATACTTTGATATTATCATATCGAAGTTTCTGGCGAGGGCCACGGATGTGCCTTCTCTGCATATCCGAGAGTCTTTAATTGCCCTTATGCATCGTCTGTTCCCAACTCTCCAACGCATACCCATCTTCAGGACCTCCCTCCTTTCTAGCAAACTACGCCACACATAAGAAAGACTCTGATACAGTTCAGCTCGAAGGAAACAAGAGTTCTGAAAGTACTTTGTTGTTGTGACTTTGCTCACCAGCAATTCTGGTCTAGTCGTAATTCTTCAACCATTCTTATCCAATAGAGCGCAGTTAACACTCTCCAGATCTATGAAATAAGTCATCCTCTTCGTTTTTCGGGAATTTTAGTTTCTCTCAATTGTTAAGCTACATATTGTGTACTGTAGGGTTATTTCTGTAATAAAGCACAATTCATTACAAATGGTTAGAGAATTAGTTACAGTGGGATTATTATAAGAAAAGTGTAATTAGTCACATATATAAGTGTATGGACGTGTGATTAATGAGATAACAAAAATATTATTCTCTCTTCTTCCTCTCTCTTCTCTTTCTTCTTTCTCTGCACTTTCCCTTTCTCAAGAACTAGGGTTTACTTTGATATGGTATCAGAGCCACAAAGCTTGGCCGCGATTGATCTGTTCAGGCACGATTTCCGCCTCTTCTACCTTCGTTTCTGGTGATTCTCCGACGATTTCTTCTCTCCGATGGCTTCCGATATTCCAGCTGGTCTCCAGTTCTTCATTTCTAGCTTCCGATCTCTCGTTCCGATTCGTCTCGATTCCGGCAACTACCGGCTATGGTGTGCTCAAATGGACACAGTTCTTGCAGCGAATCAACTTCTTACCTATGTTCATGATGATCCACCGCTTCAATTTCTGGCTTCTCCGGCAACCTCTCTGGCCATGGACGCTACAGGTTCTATTTCTGATTCTGGTGTTGTTAATCCGACTTATCAGTCATGGTTTGTTGTTGATCCGCATATTCGTAGTTGTCTGTTTGCATCAATGACTGCTTCAATTTTACCTCTGGTTCTGCATTTGCCTACCTCTCGCCAAATCTGGTTAACATTGGAGGCTAGGTTCAATTCTCTATCACGTGCTCATGTTCATCAACTTAAATCTCAACTGTGGACTCTTCAAAAGGGAAATCTCACCGTTTCTCAATATCTCGATGCTTTCAAGACTATAGTTGATCAAATGAGTCAGGTTAATAAATATGTGAGTGAAGAAGACATGATTCTCTATATTCTGCGGGGATTACCGTATGAATTTGACTATTTCAAGTCTAATATTCGAATTCGTGGAGGAACTCTGTCTCTACTTGAGTTTCAGAATCTACTCCTGATTGAAGACTTTCATCTTCATCCTCATGGTGTATTTTCTTCTCCAAATGCCTCTTCTACTGTACCTACTGCTGACGTTTTCTCTGCTCTTCAAGCACAAGTTTATCCACAGAAACCACAGAAGTACAGGCACTCTTCTCAAGGTTCACAAGGTTCTTGGTCAAGAAATGGTTCCAGAGACTTTTCTAAAGTTTCTCCTCATAATTTTGGTTCAGAGTATGTCTCAAGAAACTCTACAGCTGGCCTATTACCTACTCCAACCTCTACACATGTGGTTTGTCAGATATGTAACAAGACTAAACATAGTGCAAGAGATTGTTGGTACCGTATGGACCCTACCAAGTTTCAGAGTACCAAACCTCCAAGACCTTCACCAGCTGCAACCTTTCTGGCCACCTATCCACCTTCTCTATCATCACATGGTGCCTCCAACTCTAGTCCTTTTCAACAACCATCACCATGGTGTCTTGATTCTGGTGCTTCTCATCATATCACAAACAACTTAGCTAATATGCATCTATCACAGCCCTATCAAGGTTCTGACTCTGTTATGGTTGGTAATGGTGCATCCATACCCATTCACAGTACTGGTTCTGGTAATCTATCTGTCTCTTCTACAAGTTTTCAATTGCCTTCCATTTTGTACTCTCTTTCCATTTCCACCAATCTTCTTTCTGTGTCTCAATTTACTAGAGATAATGACTGTTCTATTGTCTTTGATGCAAAGGGCTTTGCTATCAAGGACAATTCCACAATGACACCTCTCTTCAAGGGCCCCTGTAAGGATGGTCTTTACAGCTTCACACCTACTACCTCTTCTACTATATTTGCTGGCTCAGCTGTCTCTACATCAGCTTCACAGTCTTCTATTTGGCATCACAAATTGGGACATCCCTTCTTGGAAGTGTTTAACACAGTAGCTTCACATCTTCATGTACCCCATATGTCTTCTAAATGTGTGTGTGATTCTTGTTGTGTAGCAAAAATTTACAAATTACCTTTCTCTGATTCTACATCTGTAACTCACTCTCCATTTCAATTGGTACACTCTGATATTTGGGGACCATCTCCCCTTGCTTCTTTTAAATCTTTTCAGTACTGCATCTTGTTTATAGATGATTGTACTAGATTTTGTTGGCTCTATCCTCTTAAGCACAAGTCCCAAGCATTTCTTGCCTATACTCATTTTAATAACTTTGTTCAGACTCAGTCTTGTACTTCCATAAAGGTGTTTCGTACTGATAATGGAGGTGAATTTGTTAATGCATCTTTTGGTGCTTACCTTCAAAGTGCAGGAGTGGTTCATCAAACCACTTGTCCTCACACTCCTGAGCAAAATGGCAGGGTGGAAAGGAGGCACAGACACTTGATTGAGACTTCTCTAGCTTTGCTATCAAGCCAATCTCCCATCTCAATTTTGGATTGAAGCTCTTGCTACCTCCAACTACCTTATCAATAGACTACCAAAAAGGATTCTTGGTCATCAATCCTCCTACCAGTGCCTATACAAAAAGCTTCCAGATTATAGCTTCTTACACTCCTTTGGCAGTCTTTGTTTTCCTTGGTTAAGACCCTATACCAAGCACAAAGTAGAGTATAGGTCCTCTAAGTGTATATTCTTGGGGTACTGTCCCTCCACCAAAGGCTATAGGTGATTGGATCTTAACACACTTAAGGTCTACGTTTCAAGACATGTTAAATTTGTTGACCACATTTTCCCTTGTCAGACCTTTCCTTTGCATCTCCCTTCTTTTTCAATTATTTCCATGCATAAAGCTTCCACTCCATTATTCACTCCATCCCCATCTGTTGCTGTGTCTTCTTCACCCCCAACTACAGTAGCTCCAACTCCTCACCCTGAGTCTCCACCTGCTTCTCCTTCTTCATCACTTTCCTCCCCTGTGGCTTCCTCCCCACTCTCCCCTGTCCCTTCTCCTCCATGTCTTGACCCTTACATTTCTCCTCCTCCTACTCTCTCTTGTCACCCCATGATCACCAGATCCAAAACTGGAAAGTTAAAACCCAGATCTAAATATGCTATGCATCATACCACCACTGCTCCTGACTCCCTACTCTCAGAACCAAGAAATTTTAAAGAGGCTTCTACTGTGCCTCAGTGGCAAACAGCTATGCTTGAGGAATATCAAGCTCTTGTTGCTCAAGGCACTTGGAGTTTGGTACCTCTCCCTCCACATAGACACCCTATTGGCTGCAAATGGGTTTACAAAGTCAAGAGAAATGCAGATGGTACTCTTGCTAGATATAAAGCTAGGCTTGTTGCCAAGGGCTTGAATCAAGAATATGGGGTGGACTACACTGAGACCTTTAGTCCTGTGATTAAACAGCAAAATATAAGGATAGTACTCAGTTTGGCTTTGAATCAGCAATGGAACATCAAACAACTTGATGTCTCTAATGCTTTTCTACATGGCTCTTTGGAAGAAGAAGACTATATGACACAACCTTCTGGTTTTGTACATCCTTCCTATCCTCAGTATGTGTGCAAGCTCCAAAAGTCTTTGTATGGCTTAAAACAGGCTCCTAGAGCCTGGTATAATATTCTAGCCAAGTTTCTAACTCATAATGGATTCAGAATTAGTCTTACTGATACTTCCATCTTCATTCGAAGAACCAATTCTGATATCACCATCATCCTAGTTTATGTGGATGATATTTTAGTTACTGGGAGTAACACAGTGTTTATTCAGCACTTGGTGGATTCCATGAATTCTCACTTTGCTATGAAAGATTTGGGGAGACTCTCTTATTTCTTGGGGATTGAATGTCACTACACAGATTCTGGTGTATTTCTTAATCAGCACAAATATGCAGTGGATCTTCTCAAGAGAGCTGGTATGGCTGATTGCAAACCCCTAGACTCTCCTACAGCCTCCAAATACTATAGTTGTGCTCATGACACTGAACCTTATTCTGACCCAACATTATTCAGGAGTCTGGTTGGTGCTCTTCAGTACATTACCATCACCAGACCTGATGTCCAATTTGCTGTAAACTCTCTGTGCCAGCATTTACATTCTCCCACTAATGGTCATTATTCAGCAGTCAAGAGGGTTTTGAGGTATCTCAAAGGGTCATTACATCAAGGTCTCAGCTTCCAACCCACTGCCTTCTCAGATTCTGATTGGGCTGGAGACCCCATTACCAGACGTTCAACAACTGGATTCTGTATTTTTCTTGGCAACAATCTTATCTCCTGGTCTTCTAAACGACAATCTACAGTCTCCAGGTCCTCAACAGAAGCTGAGTACAGGGCATTAGCTTCCACTTCAGCTGAACTCATATGGCTTTTCTACATTCTGTGTGATCTTGGCATTTCTCAAGGCCTAACTCCTCACATTTGGTGTGATAGCCTTTCTTCTTTAGCTTTGGCTTCTAATCCTGTCTTTCATGCCAAAGCTAAGCACATTGAGCTGGATCATCACTATGTCAGGGAACATGTTCAAGCTAGATCTCTTACTGTTGCTCATTTATCCACTCATGAGCAAGTAGCTGATTTGTTCACCAAGGCTCTGCCTATTCCCAAAGTTACTTACTTCAAATCCAAGCTGAATGTTGGATCCCCACCATTAGATTGAGGGGGGCTGTTAAGCTACATATTGTGTACTGTAGGGTTATTTCTGTAATAAAGCACAATTCATTACAAATGGTTAGAGAATTAGTTACAGTGGGATTATTATAAGAAAAGTGTAGTTAGTCACATATATAAGTGTATGGACGTGTGATTAATGAGATAACAGAAATATTATTCTCTCTTCTTCCTCTCTCTTCTCTTTCTTCTTTCTCTGCACTTTCCCTTTCTCAAGAACTAGGGTTTACTTTGATATCAATGTATCTAGTTGAATCCTTTATTTTGTCTTGACTACTCCGCCACAAGCCTATAATGGATTGTTCAATTTTGTATGGGGGACATTCAAGGAGTTTGAAGCATGACAAGGAATATACTAGTACAAATTGCGCATATCCACCTTAATCCTATATTTTGTCTTGACTGCTCCACCAGAGGCCTGTAATGGCTTGATCAATTTTGTCGGAGAGACCTTAAGGGAGTTTGAGGCATGACATGGGAATATACCAGTACAAATTACGCGTATCCAACTTCATCCTTTATTTTGTCTCGACTACTCCACCAGAAGTCTGTAATGGCTTCTTCAATTTTTCAGAGAGACCTGCAGTGAGTTTGAAGCATGACATAGAATATGTCGGTACAAATTGTGTTGAGCTTAATCCTTTATGTTGACTTAGATGGCTCCACCAGAAGCATGTGATGACTTGTTCATTTTTGTCAGAGAGACATGTAGAGAGTTTGAAGTATGACCTATGCTAAGTAAAAAATGAGTTACGGAGCACAGAGACGTGATCATGGAGGCCGGCTCGTCGCATGTGGTTGTCGTCCCATATGCGACCAGTATCGTAATCACGAAGCCGACTTGTTCTGCTGGCCTCTTTATACTAGGTTTGACGTCATCCGTGACAATCCTCCTAAGGCATGCCGCTATCATAATGGGCCGTGAGCCGCCCGTACGCTCACGCGTCTCCCATTAGCATTCCTAATTCAGGTACAAACCAATGTAAGTTTGAAAGAGAAATTAAAATCATCATAAAAATAAGGATAGACATTTATTTTTTTGAAATGTAACAATTATGTTCTCACTGCAGAAGCAATTGTTCAAAAAATTTAGAACACGAACTGTTGGAAAATCAGTAGCATTTTTTTTTTTTTTTTTAGAATCATGGCATTACTTTATTTTAGTCAATTTATTTCCAAATGACTTTTTAATCTGTCCTTACGAAAAATGAATCCCCCCTGGAAGCTAAATTTGTCTCCTCTTTAATAATAATATTTGGATATTCTCAAGATTTATTTTCATTAAAAATAAACCAGCTTAAGATAATTAAAAAATGAGTCTTATTGGTCAGAAATTTGCCAAAGCCTGCTCAATAAAAAGAGTGTCATTAATTGATCCCGTGCTTCAAACTGAAGCAGAGATTTAAATATACATGACTCATGAAGGACACTAGATTAAATAAAAAATATATTAGTATAATATCAAGGTCTAATTATTTAAGTATGAGAGGGTAGTGCACAAGAAAATTTTATTATTCAAAACTTAATAGGACAGAAATTAACTCAACTTGCAACCGGTATTAGCTAACTCAGTGGTAGAGTGTTTGAAGCCCCTGCATGAAGTCCCGGTTAGATGTCGAACATACGAATGTAATTCTCAAAAAAAAAAAAAAAATAACAATAACTCAACTTGAAAGTTGGCAGTTGGGACCATCCTATTCTAAATTCCCATGAAAGCAATATAAAACTCAAACATGATTCCAAAAAGAAATAAAATTTCCATTCAAGTTTGTTTACATGCATAATTGAGAGAATTACCTTTGCCGTGACCAATTGCAAGATGTTATACCTGCACAATACTCAAAATATGATTCCAGGTTTCCAACAATAATTTCAGTTTGGTTCAATTTTGTTATTCTTCTCAAAATTAAAATATAATTGTCACTAAATTCCCCGATTTGGATCTAACTATTGGCGAAATAACCCATTCTTACTGGCCCTTAGTTTATTTAAGCTATATGGTTATCTCCCACCAAACCATGATTGGTCGAATTAACTTTTTGTGGCGTTTCAAATCACGCATGAGCCAGGTTCTAATAGAATCATGTGTGTCTCATACTTGTTTTTTATTCAACGTCTCATACTTTAATTATGAGTAAACTAGTTAAAATTTTGTTGAATGCTATATTTTTCTTCCATAAAATGATAAGCTAAAACAATCAACTTCAACATTGAATATCGGATACCGTTCTTCTCAATATATATATATATATATGTACCGTTCTAATATATATTATGCATATATATTATATAGGATGCTGTAATATTTGTTAAAATTATCATATCTTATAATTGTAATAATATTGTACTCCTGGGGGCATTTTAGTCTTTGCTTGCTTAAGATAGTTAATTGAACGATATCGTTCCAATAGTAATGGTGTCGTATCACTTTTCTACTTAATCTTTTGTATTAGCGCCTAATCTTAGTTATGAGGCGCAGCCTGAGATTGGCTATTTTCGTTTCCATAGTTGCAGCCATATATAAGGCTCAACGCACATATGGCGGCACCTTCAGGCACTGCAACTTTATTAGCTTTGGCTCTCTTCCTTTTATCTCTGACTTGGAATCCGTGTATGCCGAACATATCGGACAACTCCATCGAGGAGATCGATCAACTGGATCGGAGTGTTCGGAGAATCAAAGACAAAGTGAAAGGGATTAACAACACAGAGCTTACCTTTGGATCTATGTCATTCGATTTAGAAGCTCATCACAGTGACGTGAAAGTTACATAGGAAAGCTACAGAAGGGAATCCATGTCTGATGAAATGGAGACTGAAAAGGGAAGGACTCTGTTTCAGTGTCTGTCTCTTTCAAACAGGCATTTGTGGGAGCTAAAGTAGTGAAAGAATCAGAGGTTAGCGAAGAGATGTATGAAGACAGTAAAAAGGAATTTGAGGAGAAGAAGAGGATTAAGGAGTTCAACAGACTTAACCCGTTGAAACCAATAATCTTTCTTCCCAGAAAGCTCAAACAGAGCATTGCTATGCCTTTCACTAACAATTTAATTGTGAAATTGCTTGGAAGAACTGTGGGATTCAAGTTTCTACAGGATAGAATCCTCAAGCTCTGGAAACCCTCAAGACCCTGCAGATTCAGGGATATGGCTAGTGGCTTCTACATTGTGGATTTTGAAGATGAGGAAGATAAGAACAGAGCACTAACAGAAGGTCCGTGGATTGTTCTTGATCACTACCTCACTGTGCGGAGATGGGAGCCAGAGTTCAAACCTTCGGATACCCAACAGTTTCATACCGCCGTTTGGATTCTTCCCCCAACTTCCGGCGGAGTATTACGATGAGCGTGTGCTTAAAATCATAGCCACCCAGTTCGGAGAGCACATCAAAAATGACATCGTAACCATCAAAGGTACGCATATAAGGTATGGTCGCATATGTGTTAAGATAGATCTCAATAACCCCCTTATTCCTGAATTCTCGGTCGGAAAACACAATTTCAAGGTCACATATGAACATATTTTTAACCTCTGCGTCGAGTGTGGTAAAATTGGGCATAGAAAAGAGTGGTGCCCGATAAGACAAAGAAATGAAATGGAAGGACAGGCGCCGGCGCAGGAGAAGATGGATGGTAATGGAGCCGAAGAAACATAAGAGACAACACCCAACATCACATTTTTCAAATTCTTCGGACCCTACTGCGAACGAGTCGGAGCGGACGAACCCGGGTATTTCCAATGTTGATCAAAACAATTGGACCCAACCGAAAAACAGGAACAAAAGGCCCAACCCCAAGAATAATCAGCCCAGCTCTAAAAATTACAACCAGCCCAACTCCAATAACTAATTTTATCATACCCAACAGATTTCGGCCTCTTTATAATCCACAAGAACCATGCCCACTTGCCTAAAGCCCAAAAACAATTTAGAAGCCCACTGTAAGAGCTTTCACTTATCCGTTTCCTAACCCTCACGACGGCATTGCGTCGTCATCCTCCGCCTCTCCTCCAGTCAACACAGATAAGAGAATCAACAGGGGAAAAGATGATGGATTGAAAGATAAAATCGAGACAGAAAGGATTGGTGAAACAGAGAATCAGTAGGCCTGCGAGATGGAGTTGATTGCGACGAGTAAACAAGATAAAGATGATTCGATTATGGGGAAGAACTTGAGAAGCAGAAACAGAGCATTGACAAAGACGAAGAGTTACGAATTGCGGTAAAACAGAGTAGCACCAACAGTGATTTGACGAAGGATGCTGCGAGTTCCAAGGGAGATAACATCGACAATTTTCTTAAACCCCCAGTGTTTGGACAAAGACTCCACAACAATTTGCTTTTTAAGAGGATGAACAAAAGCAATAAAAAAGAGAGAGAAACCTCGCTTCCTCACCTACTCCCTTACCCTAAATTCTCTCAACCTCAATTCTGAGAATGGAGAACCAGGAAGAAACAACTACCCCTCTAGTGGACACCCCGGTTTCGATCTTATGGGATTCAACGGAGAAGAAAACTGCTCTGATGGGGATACCGTGGTGGAGGAAAGACGCCAGCCTGATAGTGAGAATGTACGAGTTGGTGACAAGGAAGGAACCGATGAAGCATTTGATCTACCTCGAGGAGATGAGGCCAGCAGACACGAACCAGTCCAGAGCCATAAAACTGGACCCGTATCTTAAAGAGCCTCCCTCTTTTGATTTTTGACAAGTTTGATATGTCGATGAAAATCCTTGCTTGGAATGTCCACGGTGCGGGCAATACCACGTTTGAGAGTACGTTTCATGAGCTTCTTCGGACTCACAAGTTTCAGATTTGTGTGTTGACTGAGCCTAAGGTTCCCATATCTAATATGGGAGACTTCTTCAACAACTTGGATTTTACGTGTTGCTCCTTCTCGGACCCGGATGGAAGGAAAGATGGTATTTCGCTTCTTTAGGATCCAGAGCAAGCAACTGTTACCACCCAAAAGATCAACAAACAGTTCATCCATGCTACCATCAAAATAAACAATTATGCTGATTGGGTTTTTTCTGCTGTTTGTGGTTGTCCCAATCCGAGTATTCGTGAGCATTGGGATGATCTTGAGGATGATATGGGGGATTCAGATGAACCCTAGCTAGTTGCAGGCGATTTCAATGACTTCAGCTAATCAATCTCCAAGTCGTATGGACAAGTTCCAAGCTAATATCAATAGGTGCAATCTTATGGATATCAGTTGCCATGGCCCCAACCTTACTTGGATCAACAATAGAGCTGGCTTGGCTAACACTATGGAGATTGGACCGAGCCGTCTGTAATGATGAGTGGAGGATCCAGTACCCTGAATCTACGGTTGTTAATCTCCCGAGAACCTACTCGGACCATGCTCCACTTCTTATCAACGTGGATGGTATGATATATAACCCTCCTCTCCTTAAAAGTTTTAAATTTGAGTCGGTTTGGTTATTGAAATGATTTTAAATTCTTTTTAATGATACTTGGAATGGAATGCATGATATTGGCCTTTGTGATAAAACTCTGAGCCTTACTAGTGAAATTCAAGATTGGTGCAAAATCAACTTTGGTAACATCTATAGAAATAAAATATGGATCCTTGGTAGACTTGAAGTGCAACAACCCCCTTATCCGGCTCGGACAAGACCGGGAGGGCGATGCTATAAGTAACGGAGGAAATCAAAAACATAACATCCCAAAATATTTATTTATTACATAATATTAAACAACACACAAGTTTCTAGATATTACACAAGCGTTTCTGAAACTATTACATTATTCTTAACTAGCCAAAACTAGATTCTACTCAAGGTGAAATCCAACTACGTGAGTCTCGTTCCCAGCTACACCTTAGTCTTCAGCTCCTAAACCTGCGGTGGGAAGGAAACATGAACCGCAGTTTTCAAAGTCAGCATGGAAATACTGAGTAAGTGACACCCAAGCTCGTAAAACGGAAGATGAGGCATAACTTTCTTTTCACAATAATATAAAGAGAAAATAAATCATAAAAATCGTGATACTTGCAGAGTAAATCGGGAACTCAAATATAAACTCTAAAACTATAAGAAGTGAACCTGATGCATCCAGTAAAAACACTTATAAGATTTTCTTTCTTTTGATCTTCCTTTCTCATCTTTCAAACGGGGATGATTAGTCCCAATCTCTTTCTTCTTAACTTTCTTAAATATCCATATCTAAGAGAATCCGTATTATTAACTTTGTTGACACGGGGACGAATCTACTAACTCTACGCATCCAATACCTTAAGTGCCGGCACCCCCCTAAGACTTCTTGTGGCCAGAGAGGTGAGTACATGGTGCGACATGACATGTTGCGACCGGGTTAAATTTAAACGGGTCGAGAGGACGAAGCCAACACGACCAATCTAATCACAGGTCGAGTGAACAAAGTCAACACGGCAATAATACGCTTCTCCCGTACAACTCTTTCCACTTTACGTTAGTTACGCATTATTATAATTTTTCGTGTGACAATATCAAGCAAAACAACTTCTGTAAAATGTAAGAAAATCTGAAATAAATAGGTAAATAAATAACAAACACTTTTCGAGACAACTATTAAAAACAACTTGTGACACGAAAGGAGCTTGGCACGCAAGGCTTCGCATGTTCACTTAACTTACTTCCACAGAAACTAGCACGTAAGAGCTTCTATAAATGCACTCTGTCGTCGTCTACAAACCTGTCACTTATAAATTATATTTTCTTATTCAATCACAAGTCCAAGTATAATGCTACAAATCCTACCACTAGTTTTATTTAGTCTCTAGATAAAGCCAATCCTCTCTTGATAATTGAATATCGTATTTCTTCTAGTTATATTAGTTTATCGTCGAAGTTATATAAACAAAGCATCTATTTCTAAGCGACTATTAATGCACTCTGTCGTCGTCTACAAACCTGTCACTTATAAATTATATTTTCTTATTCAATCACAAGTCCAAGTATAACGCTACAAATCCTATCACTAGTTTTATTTAGTCTTTAGATAAACCCAATCCCCTCTTGATAATTGAATATCGTATTTCTTCTAGTTATATTAGCTTATCGTCGAAGTTATATAAACAAAGCATCTATTTCTAAGCGACTATTAATCGTCACTATTATTGCTATTAATATTATTATTATCTAAAAGTGATTATCTAATTAAAGTAGTTATTTTATAAGAGATAAAAATGAGAACTAACGCAAATTTATATTTGAAAACTATTTCGAAAATGATATTTTGACTACTATGTTTTGAGAAAACTTTACACGATACTAGAGTATTTAGAACTAGTGAAAAGTCTAATTTTTACAAGTTTGCAACCAATTTTATAAGCTAAGTGATTAAACATTGTTTATTACAAGTTTTTAACAAAAACGTTTCTATTTTTAACAAACAACCGGTTTACTATTTCTCTACTCGAATCGATTTTCCGAGACGAGGACGAAAACTAATATGTTTAGAAATTATTGTTAATCCAAAATTATTATTATTTTTATTTTTAACTAAAAGTGTGTAGTTTAATTAAAAGACACATAAACCCCAAGTTATATTAAAAGTCAACCAATATCCCAATTCCTCCCAAAACAGTTTTGAGTTACAAGACTCTAGTCCACCTTCTAGTTTCTGAAAATACAAAACAGCACCATATATCATATTATAAAAGTTTATGTAAACTACACTTTAACCCCTTTTTAACAACCAACTCAATTTAGCTCTTATAATCATGAATCTAGCTACCAAGTCTTGATTTTGATTTCGTATAACAACTAAACAGAGGGTATAGCATTTACCTAGGCTAAAAATGGTAGGAAACCGTCGAGATACGAGTTGGGTCGAAGCCTCACTTCGGAGTCGCCGGAGTTGAAGCTCACACGCCAGCTTTAATGGCTTCTTTGGCCGGTTCTGAGCCTGCTGCTGGCTTGTTCGGGGCCCAAGGATCCTACTGGAAGCAACTTGATGTCGTGGGTGGGCTCTGAATCACTCCGGCGAGCTTGCCGGAGTTTGGCCGGCAAAAATGGAGATCCGGCGGTGAGTCTCTTCTATCCTCTGTTTCTGGGCTTCTGGACTCTGTTTTCGGACAGATTTGTACAATATAGAGTGAAGAGAGGAATGGGGAAATGGAGAGAAGGAGGGAGAGAAGTGGGTTGCTTCCCGGTGGTCGCCACCAGCAACAAGGGTGGCGGTGGTGGTGGTCGCTGCCCCACCAACTTCTGCTGCTGTTGCTATCTTCCCAGAACAGAGGGTAGAGTGAGAAAGAGAGAACCCAGAGGGGAAACTGAAAAAAAGGTGGGTTGTTCTCGGTGGTGATTTCCCGTCGGGAAAAATGGTGGTGGTGGCGGCCTGAGGCCGCTGCTACTCGCTGTTGCTGCTGATTTCTGGTAACAGAGAGACAGAGAAGTACAGAAAGATTTGGGCAGAGAATGGAGAGAGATGGGATGGGTTTGCTTCTTTGTTGCCGTGAGCTTAACGGTGGTGGTGGTGATGATGTTGACGGTGGTGGAGAGGATGGCGTCTGTGGTGGTGCTGGCTGGCTGCTGGGTGTGGTGTGAGCCAGGGGAAGAGGGAGCTGGCTTTATAGAGGAGCTGGGGGCGGTGCTAGAGGAGGCGGTGGTGTTGGAGGCAGCTATGTTGGACGCGGTGTTGGTGCTTTGCCGTGAAGGCAAAGAAGGAGAAAGTAGGGTAAACATTCTGGAAACAAAAATTCAAATAAATTAATGGTGTTAGAAATAGTTGAGTGTGGGGGTGGTACCAAGTGTTTGGGTGATTGTGTGTAGGGGGAGCACTTGTCACTTGAGTGATTGGGTGTGGGAATCTTATCTAGTCTCGCGGTGGTCGGACACGCGCTAAAAATACTAAGATTTGAGAAACGCTACGTATTAATTCTCGAGTACTGTCTTAATAGTTTTCTTCTCTAAAATTTTACACAAATATCACTCGATATTATTTTGCAACTAAAATTTTGTTTTAGCCTTCTAAAATTAATTTACTATTGCAAATATAATGTTTTCTAAAATCTCAAAAAAATTTCTTAGCTATAAAATTGCAATAATTTACCCAACCTTATTTTTTTATAATTAATTTTCTTGTTTAAATTCTAAAATTACTATTTTACCCTTGCTATTTAGACGGGGTATTACATCATTCCCCCCTTAAACGGAGCTTCGTACTCGAAGCTAAAGTCGCACAACTAATCAAGATGCTCTGACAATTTATCAAGCAATTATCTATCAGAATCAAGATCACACAACAGACAAGTAATTTCACACAGTAATTCATAGCAAATATCTATTTTCTCTAACACACATAACATCAAATGAGGTCGTAGTCTCGTCTATCTACTAAAGTGGTCATAGTCTCATTTCGGTTGCTAAGGTTCAGGGTTAAGAACGTCGTAATTCACGTGTATTCCTTCTCTATCGATCCCCCAAGTTACTAGTTCCCATACTGCAGACGACTCATGTGATAGCTATGCTGAAGTGGCTCCTCCTCGGTTTATTTGTTGATCACCCAAATCTTACAAGCTTTTGAAATACTCTGCCTTCGAGCTTCTGCTTTGCTTTGAGTTCATGAACTCTTGATGCTTCCTCGCTCTCACCTGGCCATGGCAAAAGCAAGATCTGAGAGCAGCCTGATGTGCCTCCCAATTAAAGTTGGACCTTGACAACATGGTTTCTTGTGAGTTCCTCCTTCAGAGCTTCACTTCACCTCTGCAAATAAAATACTGCGCAGTTCGACCTTTTGGCCTCTAGGACATTCTATTGTCCCTTAGGGTCTTGTTAGTTCCCATGATTCAGTGTACTAGCTCTACGAAATATTCTTTTCTCGTGGAGTCTACTAGCCTCATGTCTGCCACTTTCTTGGCTCAATTATCTGAACAATCCGAATGAAGAACCACATTGTAATTATCCCGAGTCATTCATTCTTGCTTAATCGTCCACATGTAGGAACACAATGGTTTGCCCGTCGTATTCTTATGCTTTTACTTAATACATCGTTTCTCATCCTATCATGGTCTCAAGGATCATCCTATAAATAGACAGTCATCATAAATATCACACATGAAATACTAAATATCACATAGTGTGTCACATGTAACAATTCATATGAACCTCACAAATAACTTATCAATCTCAAATAAAGCAATACATTATCCACAATCCAACTTCTATAATTCAAACTCAATTTCCTCCATTATTATCTATCCCACAATTAATCAATAATGAACACACGATTAATCATATCAGAACTCGCAGCACATAGCTCATCTTCTCAAACACAATTCAGAATTCAACTTTCACATCTTTATTCCTCCATTACAGGAGTAGTATTTCTTACTAATAACTTGTCTCATCAGATACTCAATACTTTTTCCATAATCCGGAATCTAATCCATACTCCTCAATTTCTATCACAGTGGTAACATTCATCAATCAAACAAGGAAGTTTTATCAAGCAAAAAAATACTAAAGGGTAAGGATGGAGGGACAACAATTCGAACACTTAAGCTACCCTTAACCTGATCGGCTTTTCCAATTTTAATTATCTTACCCTATGTTCATTTTAAGTTACCCTACAGGTTTTAAACTGGAACGAATGCTCTGATACCACCTGCAACAACCCCCTTATCCCGCTCGGACAAGACCGGGAGGGCGATGCTGTAAGTAACGGCGGAAATCAAAAGCATAACATCCCAAAATATTTATTTATTACATAATATTAAACAACACAAAAGTTTCTAGATATTACACAAGCGTTTCTGAAACTACTAAATTATTCTTAACTAGACAAAACTAGATTCTACACAAGGTGAAATCCAACTACGTGAGTCTCGTTCCCAGCTACACCTTAGTCTTCAGCTCCTAAACCTGCGGTGGGAAGGAAACAGGAACCGCAATTTTCAAAGTCAGCATGGAAATACTGAGTAAGTGACACCCAATTTCGTAAAACGGAAGATGAGGCATAACTTTCTTTTCACAATAATATAAAGAGGAAATAAATCATAAAAATCGTGAAACTTGCAGAGTAAATCGGGAACTCAAATATAAACTGTAAATCTGTAAGAAGTGAACCTGATGCATCCAGTAAAAACACTTATAAGATTTTCTTTCTTTTGATCTTCCTTTCTCATCTTTCAAACGGGGATGATTAGTCCCAATCTCTTTCTTCTTATCTTTCTTAAATATCCATTCTCAGAGAATCCGTATTATTAACTTTGTTGACACGGGGAAGAATCTACTAACTCTACGCATCCAAGACCTTAAGTGCCGGCACCGCCCTAAGACTTCTTGCGGCCAGAGAGGTGAGTACATGGTGCGACACGGCAGGTTGCGACCGGGTTAAATTTAAACGGGTCGAGAGGACGAAGCCAACACGACCAATCTAATCACAGGCCGAGTGAACAAAGTCAACACGGCAATAATACGCTTCTCCCGTACAACTCTTTCCACTTTACGTTAGTTACGCATTATTATAATTTTTCGTGTGACAATATCAAGCAAAAAAACTTCTGTAAAATTTAAGAAAATCTGAAATAAATAGGTAAATAAATAACAAACACTTTTCGAGACAACTATTAAAAACAACTTGTGACACGAAAGGAGCTTGGCACGCAAGGCTTCGCATGTTCACTTAACTTACTTCCACAGAAACTAGCACGTAAGAGCTTCTATAAATGCACTCTGTCGTCGTCTACAAACCTGTCACTTATAAATTATATTTTCTTATTCAATCACAAGTCCAAGTATAACGCTACAAATCCTATCACTAGTTTTATTTAGTCTTTAGATAAAGCCAATCCTCTCTTGATAATTGAATATCGTATTTCTTCTAGTTATATTAGTTTATCGTCGAAGTTATATAAACAAAGCATCTATTTCTAAGTGACTATAAATGCACTCTGTCGTCGTCTACAAACCTGTCACTTATAAATTATATTTTCTTATTCAATCAAAAGTCCAAGTATAACGCTACAAATCCCATCACTAGTTTTATTTAGTCTTTAGATAAACCCAATCCCCTCTTGATAATTGAATATCGTATTTCTTCTAGTTATATTAGTTTATCGTCGAAGTTATATAAACAGAGCATCTATTTCTAAGCGACTATTAATCGTCACTATTATTGCTATTAATATTATTATTATCTAAAAGTGATTATCTAATTAAAGTAGTTATTTTATAAGAGATAAAAATGAGAACTAACGCAAATTTATATTTAAAAACTATTTCGAAAATGATATTTTGACTACTATGTTTTGAGAAAACTTTACACGATACTAGAGTATTTAGAACTAGTGAAAAGTCTAATTTTTAAAAGTTTGCAACCAATTTTATAAGCTAAGTGATTAAACATTGTTTATTACAAGTTTTTAACAAAAACGTTTCTATTTTTAACAAACAACCAGTTTACTATTTCTCTACTCGAATCGATTTTCCGAGACGAGGACGAAAACTACTATTTTTAGAAATTATTGTTAATCCAAAATTATTAAGTGTGTAGTTTAATTAAAAGACACATAAACCCCAAGTTATATTAAAAGTAAACCAATATCCCAATTCCTCCCGAAACAGTTTGAGTTACAAGACTCTAGTCCACCTTCTAGTTTCTGAAAATACAAAACAGCACCCTATATCATATTATAAAAGTTTATGTAAACTACACTTTAACCCCTTTTTAACAACCAACTCAATTTAGCTCTTCTAATCATGAATCTAGCTACCAAGTCTTGATTTTGATTTCGTATAACAACTAAACAGAGGGTATAGCACGTACCTAGGCCAAAAATGGTCGGGGCCCAAGGATCCTACTGGAAGCAACTTGATGTCGCGGGTGGGCTCTGAATCACTCCGACGAGCTTGCCGGAGTTTGGCCGGCAAAAATGGAGATCCGGCGGTGAGTCTCTTCTATCCTCTGTTTCTGGGCTTCTGGACTCTGTTTTCGGAAAGATTTGTACAATATAGAGTGAAGAGAGGAATGGGGAAATGGAGAGAAGGAGGGAGATAAGTGGGTTGCTTCCCGGTGGTCGCCACCGGCAACAAGGGTGGTCGTGGTGGTGGTCGCTGCCCCACCAGCTTCTGCTGCTGTTGCTATCTTCCCAGAACAGAGGGTAGAGTAAGAAAGAGAGAACCCAGAGGGGAAACTGAAACAAAGGTGGGTTGTTCTCGGTGGTGATTTTCCGTCGGGAAAAATGGTGGTGGTGGCGGCCTGATGCCGTTGCTACTCGCTGTTGCTGCTGATTTCTGGTAACAGAGAGACAGGGAAGCAGAGAAAGAGCTGGGCAGAGAATGGAGAGAGATGGGATGGGTTTGTTTCTTTGTTGCCGTGAGCTTAACGGTGGTGGTGGTGATGATGTTGACGGTAGTGGAGAGGATGGCGTCTGTGGTGGTGCTGGCTGGCTGCTGGGTGTGGTGTGAGCCAGGGGAAGAGGGAGCTGGCTTTATAGAGGAGCTGGGGGCGGTGCTAGAGGAGGCGGTGGTGTTGGAGGCGGCTATGTTGGAGGCGGTGTTGGTGCTTTTCCGTGAAGGCAAAGAAGGAGAAAGAAGGGTAAACATTCTGGAGACAAAAATTCAAATAAATTAATGGTGTTGGAAATAATTGAGTGTGGGGGTGGTACCAAGTGTTGGGGTGATTGTGTGTAGGGGGAGCACTTGTCACTTGAGTGATTGGGTGTGGGAATCTTATCTAGTCTCGCGGTGGTCGGACACGCGCTAAAAATACTAAAATTCTAGAAACGCTACGTATTAATTCTCGAGTACTGTCTTAATAGTTTTCTTCTCTAAAATTTTACACAAATATCACTCGATATTATTTTGCTACTAAAATTTTATTTTAGCCTTCTAAAATTAATTTACTATTGCAAATATAATGTTTTCTAAAATCTCACAAATATTTCTTAGCTATAAAATTGCAATAATTTACCCAACCTTATTTTTTTCTAATTAATTTTCTTATTTAAATTCTAAAATTACTATTTTACCCTTGCTATTTAGACGGAGTATTACATCCTTCCCCCCTTAAACGGAGCTTCGTCCTCGAAGCTAAAATCGCACAACTAATCAAGATGCTCTGACAATTTATCAAGCAATTATCTATCAGAATCAAGATCACGCAACAACCAAGTAATTTCACACAGTAATTCATAGCAATTGTCTATTTTCTCTAACACACATAACATCAAATGAGGTCGTAGTCTCGTCTATCTACTAAAGTGGTCATAGTCTCATTTTGTTTGCTAAGGTTCAGGGTTAAGAACGTCTAATTCATGTGTATTCCTTCTCTATCGATCCCCCAAGTTACTAGTTCCCATACTGCAGACGACTCATGTGATAGCTATGCTGAAGTGGCTCCTCCTCGGTTTATTTGTTGATCACCCAAATCTTACAAGCTTTTGAAATACTCTGCCTTCGAGCTTCTGATTTGCTTTGAGTTCATGAACTCTTGATGCTTCCTCGCTCTCCCCTGGCCATGGCAAAAGCAAGATCTGAGAGCAGCCTGATGTGCTTCCCAATTAAAGTTGGACCTTGACAACATGGTTTCTTGTGAGTTCCTCCTTCATAGGTTCACTTCACCTCTTCAAATAAAATACTGCGCAGTTTGACCTTTTGGCCTCTAGGAAATTCTATTGTCCCTTAGGGTCTTGTTAGTTCCCATGATCCAGTGTACTAGCTCTACGGAATATTCTTTTCTCGTGGAGTCTACTGGCCTCATGTCTGCCACTTTCTTGGCTCAATTATCTGAACAATCCGAACGAAGAACCACATTGTAATTATCCCGAGTCATCCATTCTTGCTTAATCGTCCTCATGTAGCAACGCAATGGTTTGCCCGTCGTATTCCTATGCTTTTACTTACTACATCGTTTCTCATCCTATCATGGTCTCAAGGATCATCCTATAAATAGACAGTCATCATAACTATCACACATGAAATACTAAATATCACATGGTGTGTCACATGTAACAATTCATATGGACCTCACAAATAACTTATCAACCTCAAATAAAGCAATACATTATCCACAATCCAACTTCTATAATTCAAACTCAATTTCCTCCATTATTATCTATCCCACAATTAATCAAGAATGAACACACGATTAATCATATCAGAACTCGCAGCACATAGCTCATCTTCTCAAACACAATTCAGAATTCAACTTTCACATCTTTATTTCTCCATTACAGGAGTAGTATTTCTTACTAATAACTTGTCTCATCAGATACTCAATACTTTTTCCATAATCCGGAATCTAATCCATACTCCTCAATTTCTATCACAGTGGTAACATTCATCAATCATACAAGGAAGTTTTATCAAGCAAAACAATACTAAATGGTAAGGATGGAGGGACAACAATTCCAACACTTAAACTACCCTTAACCTGATCGGCTTTTCCAATATTAATTATCTTACCCAATGTTCATTTTAAGTTACCCTACAGGTTTTAAACTGGAACGAATGCTCTGATACCACCTACAACAACCCCCTTATCCCGCTCGGACAAGACCGGGAGGGCGATGCTATAAGTAACGGCGGAAATCAAAAGCATAACATCCCAAAATATTTATTTATTACATAATATTAAACAACACAAAAGTTTCTAGATATTACACAAGCGTTTCTGAAACTACTACATTATTCTTAACTAGCCAAAACTAGATTCTACTCAAGGTGAAATCCAACTACGTGAGTCTCGTTCCCAGCTACACCTTAGTCCTCAGCTCCTAAACCTGCGGTCGGAAGGAAATAGGAACCGCAGTTTTCAAAGTCATCATGGAAATACTGAGTAAGTGACACCCAAGCTCGTAAAACGGAAGATGAGGCATAACTTTCTTTTCACAATAAATATATAGAGGAAATAAATCATAAAAATCGTGATACTTGCAGAGTAAATCGGGAACTCAAATATAAACTGTAAATCTGTAAGAAGTGAACCTGATGCATCCAGTAAAAACACTTATAAGATTTTCTTTCTTTTGATCTTCCTTTCTCATCTTTCAAACGGGGATGGTTAGTCCCAATCTCTTTATTCTTCTCTTTCTTAAATATCCATATCTCAGAGAATCCGCATTATTAACTTTGTTGACACGGGGAAGAATCTCCTAACTCTACGCATTCAAGACCTTAAGTGTCGGCACCCCTAAGACTTCTTGCGGCCAGAGAGGTGAGTACATGGTGCGACCCGGCAGGTTGCGACCGGGTTAAAATAAAAACGGGTCGAGAGGACGAAGCCAACACGACCAATCTAATCACAGGCCGAGTGAACAAATTCAACACGACAATAATACGCTTCTCCCGTACAACTCTTTCCACTTTACGTTAGTTACACATTATTATAATTTTTCGTGTGACAATATCAAGCAAAACAACTTCTGTAAAATGTAAGAAAATCTGAAATAAATAGGTAAATAAATAACAAACACTTTTCGAGACAACTATTAAAAACAACTTGTGACACGAAAGGAGCTTGGCACGCAAGGCTTGGCATGTTCACTTACCTTACGTCCACAACAACTAGCACGTAAAAGCTTCTATAAATGCACTCTGTCGTCGTCTACAAACCTGTCACTTATAAATTAAATTTTCTTATTAAATCACAAGTCCAAGTATAATGCTACAAATCCTATCACTAGTTTTATTTAGTCTTTAGATAAACCCAATCCCCTCTTGATAATTGAATATCGTATATTCTTCTAGTTATATTAGCTTATCGTCGAATAAACAAAGCATCTATTTCTAAGCGACTATTAATCGTCACTATTATTGCTATTAATATTATTATTATTATCTAAAAGTGATTATCTAATTAAAGTAGTTATTTTATAAGAGATAAAAATGAGAACAAACGCAAATTTATATTTAAAAACTATTTCGAAAATGATATTTTGACTACTATGTTTTGAGAAAACTTTACACGATACTAGAGTATTTAGAACTAGTGAAAAGTCTAATTTTTATATTTGTATGCAACCAATTTTATAAGCTAAGTGATTAAACATTGTTTATTGCAAAATTTTAACAAAAACGTTTCTATTTTTAACAAACAACCAGTTTACTATTTCTCTACCCGAATCGATTTTCCGAGACGAGGACGAAAACTACTATTTTTAGAAATGATTGTTAATCCAAAATTATTATTATTTTATTTTTAACTAAACGTGTGTAGTTTAATTAAAAGACACATAAACCCCAAGTTATATTAAAATTCAACCAATATCCCAATTCCTCCCAAAACAGTTTGAGTTACAAGACTCTAGTCCACCTTCTAGTTTCTGAAAATACAAAACAGCCCCCTATATCATATTATAAAAGTTTATGTAAACTACACTTTAACCCCTTTTTAACAACCAACTCAATTTAGCTCTTCTAATCATGAATCTAGCTACCAAGTCTTGATTTTGATTTCGTATAACAACTAAACAGACTGTATAGCACGTACCTAGGCCAAAAATGGTCGGAAACCGTCGAGATACGAGTTGGGTCGAAGCCTCACTTCGGAGTCGCCGGAGTTGAAGCTCACACGCCGGCTTTAATGGCTTCTTTGGCCGGTTCTGAGCCTGTTGCTGGCTTGGTCGGGGCCCAAGGATCCTACTTTAAGCAACTTGATGTCGTGGGTGGGCTCTGAATCACTCCGGCGAGCTTGCCGGAGTTTGGCCGACAAAAATGGAGATTCGGCGGTGAGTCTCTTCTATCCTCTGTTTCTGGGCTTCTGGACTCTGTTTTCGGACAGAGTTGTACAATATAGAGTGAAGAGAGGAATGGGGAAAGGGATAGAAGGAGGGAGAGAAGTGGGTTGCTTCCCGGTGGTCGCCACCGGCAACAAGGGTGGCCGTGGTGGTGGTCACTGCCCCACCAGCTTCTGCTGCTGTTGCTATCTTCCCAGAACAGAGGGTAGAGTGAGAAAGATAGAAACCAGAGGGGAAACTGAAACAAAGGTGGGTTGTTCTCGGTGGTGATTTCCCGTCGGGAAAAATGGTGGTGGTGGCGGCCTGAGGCCGCTGCTACTCGCTGTTGCTGCTGATTTCTGGTAACAAAGAGACAGGGAAGTAGAGAAAGAGCTGGGCAGAGAATGGAGAGAGATGGGATGGGTTTGCTTATTTGTTTCTGTGAGCTTAACGGTGGTGGTGGTGATGATGTTGACGGTCGTGGAGAGGATGGCGTCTGTGGTGGTGCTGGCTGGCTGCTGGGTGTGGTGTGAGCCAGGGGAAGAGGGAGCTGGCTTTATAGACGAGCTGGGGGCGGTGCTAGAGGAGGCGGTGGTGTTGGAAGCGGCTATGTTGGAGGCGGTGTTGGTGCTTTGCCGTGAAGTCCAAGAAGGAGAAAGAAGGGTAAACATTCTGGAAACAAAAATTCTAATAAATTAATGGTGTTGGAAATAATTGAGTGTGGGGGTGGTACCAAGTGTTGGGGTGATTGTGTGTAGGGGGAGCACTTGTCACTTGAGTGATTGGGTGTGGGAATCTTATCTAGTCTCGCGGTGGTCGGACACGCGCTAAAAATACTAAGATTTGAGAAACGATACGTATTAATTCTCGAGTACTGTCTTAATAGTTTTCTTCTCTAAAATTTTACACAAATATCACTCGATATAATTTTGCAACTAAAATTTTGTTTTAGCCTTCTAAAATTAATTTACTATTGCAAATGTAATGTTTTCTAAAATCTCACAAAAACTTCTTAGCTATAAAATTTCAATAATTTACCCAACCTTATTTTTTTCTAATTAATTTTCTTATTTAAATTCTAAAATTACTATTTTACCCTTGCTATTTATACGGGGTATTACATGAAGGTATCCAATCGGCTCAGAGTATTGTCTATTCATATGATCTCTATCTTTTGGAAAAAGAGCTTATTGCTAAATATAATGTTATCCTTAACCAAGAAGAGTTGGTTTGGTACCAAAATGCTAAGTGCATTGGATTTGTATTGGGGACAAAAATACCAGATTTTTCACCTTTCCACTATCATTAAATTGAAAAGAAAAGATATTCTCGTCTTAAAAGATGATCTTGGTAATTGGGTTGATGATGCTGACATGATTAAGCCTATGGTGAACAATTATTTCTATGAGCACTTCTCCGTTATAAGTAACACTAACCATGACCTTGAATTTGTTTGTAATGACGAGCCCTGCCCCAAAATCTGTAGCCCTGAATGTGTGAGCTTGATCACTATCCCTGATGTGAAAGATATTAAAAAAGCCTTATGGGATATGAATGATAACAAATCTCCGGGTATTGATGGTTATAATGTGGGTTTCTATAAAAACTTCTGGCCTAGTATCGGTAAAGATGTGTGCGAGTTTGTTAGAAACTGCTTTGTTAACAGTAGTATTCCCCCAGAGATTAATAGAATGTTGATTTGTATTATTTCCAAATGTGATAATCCTGATAACATCAAGAAACTCAGGCCCAATAGTCTCTGTAATGTCATTTGTAAGGGTGTTACTAAATGTATTGTGGATAAAATCATACCCGTCCTGAATAACATTGTTGGACCTTACCAAATCAGCTTTCTCCCTGGGGCTCTCCACCAAGGATAACATCATCATTACTCAAGAGATTATCCACACTCTCAAAAACGGAAAGAAAAGATTGGGGATATGATTGTTAAAAGTGATCTCGAAAAAGCGTATGACAAACTTTCTTGGTCCTTCATTCGTGAAACTCTTGAGTTCTTTGGCTTCCCTAAAAAATTTATTAATCTCGTCATGTGCTGTGTCACTATTGTGAATACAACTATCATTTGGAACAAAGAGACTCTCCCAGAATTCAAAACCAGTCTTAGACAAGGTGATCCTCTCTCCCCATAGTTGTTTGTTCTTTGTATGGAGAGACTTCCCACAATATTTTGGAGTAGGTGAGAAGTAAAAAATGGATTGGGCTTAAGACTTCTAGAAATGGCCCCATTATCTCTCACCTGTTCTATGCTGATGACCTTATGTTCTTTGGCAAGTGTGATTCAGCTACATGTAAAGTCATGAAAGATGCTTTGAACGATTTTGCTAGTTTCTCGGGTTTAACTATTAATTCTACTATGTCCAAGATTTTCTTATCTAAAAACACCTCGAGATCAGTTAGAAATAACTTGAAAAGATTGATTGGCATGCCTAAAACTATTGACCTTGGGAAGTATCTTGGGATTAACTTGGTTCATGGTAGCTTTAACAAATAAAGTGTGGCTGAAATTTTAACCAAGATGAACAATAAGCTGTCAGGTTGGACTAGTAGAATGCTCTCTATGGCTGGCAGAGTTACTTTGTGCAAAAGTGTTCTTGCTACCCTCCCCTCCTACACGATGCAGGTTCTTCCTATTCCCATTAGTTTCTGTAACAAAATTGATAAAATCTGTAGATATTTCTTTTGGGGTGACACTCTTGATAAGAAAAAGATCCACCTGGTCAAATGGGATACTCTCTGTCTCCCCAAGACTAAGGGTGGGTTGGGAATTAAGAAAGCCAAATTTCACAATGATGCTCGTCTTGCCAAACTTGGCTGCGGTGTCTGTTTTGAGAACACCACCTGTGGTGAGATTTTAAGAAATAAGTATCTCAAAAACACCAGCTTTGGTAGTGCTAACAGAAAGGGGAGTTCCTCTCCTCTTTGGAGAGGCATTCTTGGGACTAAACATTATATCAGAGACAATATTAGGTGGAATATAGGTAATGGGGAGAATGTGTCTATTTGGAATGATTGGTGGTGTGGGGAGAAAGTCTTTGTTCCTCCCATTGACCAAAACCTTCTTAACATGAAGGTTGTTGACATTATTACTAGTGAGAAGTGCTGGGATCTTGACCCTATATCTTCGGAGATTGATTTCAATACTAGAAACAACATCCTTAGTACCATTATCCCTTCCTTTAGTACTTTGAAGGACTCCTCTTTCTGGAAAGGATCCAACTCTAGAACCTTCACTGTTTCTGCTGCCTACAATGCCGTAAGTGTTGACTGCACTCAAACTAATGGTCTGGGGGTGGAGACTGGATAAAGCTTTGGAAACTTAGAGTTCCAAATAAAATTATTCATTTCCTCGGGAATTTGGTTCATGGTAAGACGTTGACTAATATGAGTAGAAAGCACAGAGGCATATTGATACTTGTAATATATGTGGTATGTGTGGCGAGGAACAAAACCATTTGTTCAGAGAGTGCAGTAAAGTCATCGGTATTTGGACTTCTTAATGAGGTTAGAACTGGAGGCAACCGGGTATGAACACTTCTTTTACTAATTGGATTAATACCAACATAAAAAATAAAGATTATGTGGGAGGAGTGGAACACCGAATCTTGTTTGTTGTTACTCTCTGGAATATCTGGATTAGAAGGAATAATTTTATTTTTAACAATTCTATTGAGACTGACATGGTTTATGTGCAAATTATCAGAAAGCACTCGCAGCTCACCCAGGGAGCATTCCTTTCTAACCATAAGTTTCTTTATTTAAATTTATCGCCCCATAGTTCTCATTAGCGTCTTCCTTTGGCAAGACAATTCAAGCTTAATGTGGATGGCTGTGTTAGGATTGAGAATGAGAAAGCTGGAATTGGAGGTGTCTTCAGAAACATCAATGGAGAATGGAAGCTGGGCCTCATTGGTATAATCAGAGGATGTACTAACTTGGAGAGTGAGATTTGCAGCATCTCTAGGGGAATCACGGTGGCCTACAACAAGAATTGGATTAATCTGGAGACTGAAATTGACTGCATCGAGGCGGTGAACATCTTCCAAGAAAAACCAATGGTCCGTCTTCTATGAGTGCTCAAATTAAAGATGGTAAAGGGTTGCTTAACAGCATTGTTGGCATAATCAATCATGTCGGTAGATAAGCGATGGAGGTGGCCAATGCGGTGGTTAACATGGGGGCGGAACAACTTGACCATCTGAAAATTCTGGACGAGGCTACATCAAGGGACTCATCATTGCTGACCGCCTTGGAGTTGGGATGTTCTTCTAGTTTGGCTCTGTTTTCGTTTTTGTTTGTTTGTGTTGTTATGTAAGAACTCTTTTTCCTGTAATTTTCCGAAGTAGCTAAAAGAAAAAGGCTGAACGCATATATTAGATAGTGATTTTATGCACGCACTATCTACTTAAGTTTTAACATGAATATTCCCAACTGATTGTGACTAATTAGGCAGAGTACCTTCAGAGTTCAGCACGTGCTACATCAATTGCAATAATTAACATATGACGCGGGCTGTCTTTTTGCTTATTACTACTATATTTTTTGTTGAGAAATTACTAATATCTTGGATCCAAAAGAAGGGAAATAATTCGGTTGAGTCTAATTTATAAGTATATGTATAGAAATTAAACAAGTTCAGAGTATTATATTAATTCTATTCTTCAAAAATATTTAATAAGTACCCCCATCTACGTTAACGCTTGTCTGTCAAACATGCTTATCATATTTGATAAAAGATTCATAACATAATCCCAAAGCGCACCATTATTATATAGCAGTTCATCTCACGCGTTGAAGCATTACTGGTGACAAACGGAGTATCGTGAGTAATCTTAAACACTACGAGTGAGACATCAGTGTGAGAGGGTAGGCTTCGGAATTAGAAATCACTCCAATGTTAGGGTTTACCTAACGTGATAGTTTTTCGAGACACTATCAAGTCTCCACACACACGGGTTTTCAAACCACACACAATTTAACTGTTTTCTTCTTTGATTGATCGCTAAAATGATGAAACTACAACGTTTAAATAGAAAAATAACTTAACCCTGACTAGACGATTGACCTAACGGGCTCGGCCCGGTCCTACTAACTAATTAAATAAATAAATTAACTTATAAATAATAACGCGATAAAAATTAAATAATTAAATAATACTACGTATCATCCAACTTCAACTTGCTAGATCTTTTCTTAATTTTTTTTAAAGAATTTCCATGTAATTTTTTTAATCAAAGGAAAAATATCAGCCTTTTGCCGTTTCCTTTTGGTCAGTCTTTTCAGCCATTTTTGAAAGTTAAAATTTAGGGTCTGTTTGGTGACCACTTAAAATCTAATAAACAACTGAAAATCTTAACGACCTGAAATAAATATGAGAAAATAGTTTGGCTGAAATAGTTAAAAATTATAGCGTTGTTTGATTTGAGCTTAAAATCAACAGAATATGAGAGAATCTACAAAATTGAAGATTAAATAATCCGCAAATTATTTGTCCAAAATAATTTTAATCGGAATTTCAAAATTGTGTAACAAATAGAATTAAAACTGGGGTTCCACACATGCACTTAAGCTTGAGCGCTGATGGGTAATTGTGTGAACTTGCTGAAGCCCAATGACTGTTAAACATTGTAAAACCCAGTCCAATGAAATGCTTGCTTTGGAATTCAAATAAGAGTTTATATACGATCCAAAAAGTTGGAAGCCCGATCCATTCTCAGCCCATTCACATAATTTTTGAGAAACCAATACTATGTCATAATTATTCGTAGATCATAACGGTAATAGAAGGCGCTGGAGCTGGATGAAATATGACAGTTTTGTAGTAATATTTAAGAAATTGAGTGATGGCAAATTGAGGACAACAAAACTCTTGAGAGCCATCTTACTGCAGATGGTCTACTCTAGCTTACTTACCGAATTCAGTTGTTAGGACTTAAAGAGGGTCGATTGATTATTGGGCAACAATTTTTTTTTTACCACCAGCACACTAGTTCTTAAGTAAATCTTAGAGCTCAATTTACTTTTCCCAAACTTATCCTACTTAAAGATCATCTAATGTATCTTATTAAAAATAAACTAGGACGTGGTCTCTCAATTGGGATCAAACTTCACTGGTTTTTCATACTTGGTCACCACTGTTTCTTCCTGGAAACTCCCCTCTGCTTTCTGTCGGCAGTTTTTTTGGATAACACGTTTAACGAAGAACTTGCGTGCAAATCCACCTTGTTCATTGGTCCTTTGTGAAATACTCGATCGCTCATTTTTTGTGCCCTTGTGAAGACATAAGAAAATTGTGCATACATGCTTTCGGCTATATTCTCATTTTCTACGCGCTTTCTCATGACATCGACCGACTGTTAGAGGTCGTGGAATAGCAAAGTTTGCGCCAATTTGGGTACTAGGACAGCGAACTACATGGACGCCCCCTTTAAGAAGATGTCAGACCGCGGCCATCTTATTTTGTTGGTGCTTTTGGCGAACTTCAAGTACAACAGAAATGAAGAAGAAGAAGAAGAACGAACGAACAGTTAGAGAGAGAGAGAAAGATACTTCATTAACTAATCATTATCCAACACAATACATCTCTGCTATATGTATAGTTAACTGATAAAATGAGAGAGCCGTTACTAAGTTCTATAAACGACACTTAGCACCCCACAAGTCTAGCCATATAGCATTAGTCTTAAAAGCCTTCCTCAAGCTGAACTTGGCTGAAGCTAAGTGAAGCTCGGAACACAATTGAAGGAACTGAGCCTCCCCCAAAGGCTTGGTAAACATATCTGCAGCCTGATCAGCAGAAGAAATGTGGCCAAGGTGAAGTTGTTTAGCTACAACCATCTCTCTGACAAAGTGAAAATCTATTTCTATATGCTTTGTCCTGGCATGGAAAACAATGTCACTAGCCAATGCCAAAGCATAAGTGTTGTCACCCAAGAGAAGATGAGAGTTAGAAGTTAGAACAGAAAAATCAGAGAGAAGATACTGAATCCGTTTAAGCTCAGAGGCAGTGATAACCATAGCTTTATACTCTGCCTCAATAGAGGACATAGCAACAGTGTCGTGTTTCTTTGAACTCCAAGAAATCAAGTTATCTCCAAGAAAATACAATCAGTGGTTTTGTTGCTAAAAAGCTGACACAGAAGCTGGTGGAGAAGATAGAAATGGATAGAGACCATTAATATAAGGGCCCTTGAAAGTAACTAGGCTGGTTTTGTTGTCCTGTACAACAAAATCATGAGTGTAACACCCCCAAAATGACCAAGCCGGAAATCCGGGGGTGTCACTCCGTACCCGAGATTAAACCTGGATACAAGGAGGTTTAAAGAGCAGATCTTAACCAAACATTCATAAAGCCTTCGAAATAATGCTTATTAAATTTTAAAATGTTGGGCCTCAAACATGGGCAAATCTAGCTAAATAGAGATTCTAAGATATTAAAGTGTGAACTTATAATATATGTGATGAGTCGCGCTCCCGTTAATCCAAACTCCCATCTAGACCTGTGGTGCAGAAAACAAAAGGGAACACCACAGTTTCCAAAGTCAGCGGAAATACGGAGTAAGTACCACCCAAGCATGTAAACAGATTATGAGACAATTTGCAAAACATGAAGCATGGTAGTAGCTTTAATTTAAACATAGCGGAAGTAAAAGCTTGACACTTTAAAGAAAACAAGAGATATTCCGATTTCATTGTCCATATAAGGGAATTACAAAATCACATTTTTCCCTTAAGATCCATCAATTCCAAAATCATATTGTTAAATTTGTCGATACGGGGAACAAAACCAACCACTTCGCATGCATCCGGGACCTTAAGTGTCGACACCCCCTTACAGACTTCTTGCGGCCAGAAGAGTGAGTACAAGGAGCTATCCTGGACATTGTAAATGGATTAAATAAAATTAATTGGACGAGAGACCGAAGTCAACCCGACCAATGCCAATAGTAACCATACAATAACCCTGCACAACTCTCTCACTTTACGTTATCGTCGACCGCACAACTCTTTCACTTTACGTTATCGTCGATTATTAGATTACAACGATATTTTTCAGAGAAACATTTTTACAAGTGAAAGCAAATAATCAAGTAGCATGTATTTCACAGAAACTCATTTTGAGACAAGTAGAAATAAAGTTATTGACACGAAAGGGCGGAATGGGCGCTAGGCCTTGCATGTTTACTTACCTTGAATCTCAAGCAAAAGCAAATCGCTTCCTAGTCATTCCGATATATCCTTCGTCAATGAAACTGTCGCCTACAAATTTAATAATATCCTAATCAACATATTGCACACAAATTCCTATATGCAACACATAAAATCCCTTACTAACTCTCCCCAACCTTTGCTAAGGTGAACAACCTCTTCTATAAAAAAAATATGATCTATAAAGCTAACGTTTATTATTTATAAAAGCATGCTAACTACAATTATGTAACGTACAAAGTAACATTATTGTTTAGAATAAAGAAAGTAATAGATATTTAATTAACAAATAATGTTATTTTCCCCAAAACTTGATAACGTAAAATCGTAGAATTATAGTCTCCCAAAAGTCTTATAACGTGCAAAGTAACCTCCCAATTATAATCCCAAAATTTAATAAGGTGAAAATACAACTTCTATTTAAAACATAGTTTATAAAACTAGCTTTTATATTTATAAACACGTGATATAGTATATACACATCCCATAAGGTGATAAAGTGAAATATAACTTGTATTTCAGTATTCAATAACTTTTATCATTATAATAACATACTATAATATAAAATAATTAGATTTATAAACTTATAAGATAATTTATTTTTCCTTTTTGACTAAAGAAACTAATTAACTTATTGTTAGTTTTAAAATTAAATCACACATAAATATTAGCCCAAGAGTTATTTTCTTTTCGGACCCATAGTTAATTGGTTAGGTATAACCTTTGATAAGAACCAAAATTGGATTTAGTTATATTACAAACAACCTAAATAAACAACCCCTAACACTTTCTTGAAAAGATCCAACACCAACCCCTTGAGTTTTATAATGAACTAACATAATCCCCCAAAGTTTACACCAATTTCAGCCCCCTTTCTCTCTCATAAACCCACTTGTTATACTTTTTTTTTTTTACCAAAAACCATTTGTTTCCAAAGCAACCAAGAACAATAGTGGGTTTGAGGATTTACCGGAAGGAGGAGGAGGCGGCGGCGGCGCCGGGCGCCGGTGGGGGTTGGGCGACGGTGGCTGGACCCGGCTGGGTCTTCTCGGCAGCCCAGTCGGGAAAGATTGAGAGAGAGAGATTGAGAGGGAGAGATTGTTGGGTTTTGATGTGGGAACAAATCTGATTCGAGGTGGGTATTTATAGGATTTCAATTGAAGACTCCGGCGATGAGTTGGAGAGTCTACGATTCCGAATTGGGTCTTGATTTTGGACGAAATTTATTTCTTGGTGAGAAATTATTGGTCTATGTTGAGTTGGGAGTGGATTATGATTGTTTTTGGTGAAAAATGATCAAATTTAAAGAGTTGGAGTTGGAGATGGAGTGGTGGTCGGTGGTGGAGAAGAGTTTCATGTTGGTATCATCTTTGGGGAAGAAGATGATACTAATTAATGATAAAAGACACTTTTCCCCCTAGTAGTTTAGGTAAAAGACAACTACTACACCCAAGTTTAATTAAAAGACACTTTTTAAAATATAAAAAAGACATAAAAAACCCCAAGTTAATAATAATAAAATTAACTTCTAAATAATAAAAAGTAGCACCCAACACTTATAAAAATGCCATTTAACTCCCAATAATATTAAAGAATACCCGTATCTATAAAACAAGATATTTCAATGAGTGTTAAAACTAATAGTACAGTCATTGTCAGTAGTGAATTTAGAGACATAAACAAGATTGGTAGCAACTGAAGAAGTGTGAAGAAGGTTCTGAAGCTGAAAGGAATTTGTTGACGTAGAGAGAATACCATTACCAATCACAGCAATAGGCATTTTTTAACCATTGCCAACCTGAATCTTATCAGAACCACCATAAGAGGTATGAGGTTGAGTAAACACAACAGCATTGATTGTCATGTGATGACTCCACTATCCAAGAGCCAAGGAGATGGAACAGGGCCTTGACCAAGAATACCAGGTGATGTAGTATTAGAATTTGGACCATAGCCACCTTGTCCAGGCGAAGAGGTTGCAGAAGCATTATAAGCTTGAGGCCTAGGAAACCTGGGACCAGAAGACCTTGTAGAGGCAAATTTTGTGGTATAAGCCTATACCAGCAATCCATAGCTGAGTGTTTGGTTCTTCCACAAATTTGACAAACAATGGTAGATGATGGAGTGTAATGTGGCTGTCCAGAGCCATAAGAAGAACTAGGAGCTGATGGTTTGACCTTGTAGAAGTTACTGGACTGAGAACCGGAACTAGAAAACTTAGCAGGCTTTGAAGGAATAGATTTAGCTCCATAATATGCAGTAGCAAAATCAGGAACCAATGCAGGAGTAGAAGCAGGCCCAAGCACATTCAACTTAATAAATTGCAGTTGAGCTCCTCAGAAACCAACAATGCAGTGAGATCAGATGCAGTAATAGGAGTGGCGTGGATGCGGATACTAGACTTAAGATAATCATAAAAAGGAGAAAGTCCTTTCAAAATGTATATGACTAAATATTCTCCAGGCACACATTCATTTACTTGAGCAAGACTGAAACAGCCCGGGATCTCGGTTCAGGGTTAACGCGACAATCGATAACCAAAAGTAGATTATTAGCTATTAAGTTTACATTTCGGTCAAAGTACATAACAAATTTCGTTAATAAGTACAATCTAAAACAAATCGTGTGTGATCTACTAAGTGATCTAACTTAAGCTAAGCTTCTTCGTCTCGATCCGCGTTCCCATTCCCCAAACTTGATTGATGACCTGCGGTTTTAAAATGGCAAATGCCGACGCAGTTTTGAAGAAATAATCAGTAAAAACTGAGTAAATACATACTACGACATGTAAAGCAATGAGCGGCACGGAAGCATGAGTTGAAACAAATTAGAAGATTTAAATAGTAAAGCTATCATGTTGGAGAATTTGGAACAACTGGAAGTAAACGAGTAACAAAAACCTCTCAATTTAATAACATTGAGAAACCACGAGTAATTGGTAAAATATCCAGAGTAAACAAGTTTATTTGAACTGATAACGATAGTACTTCATGAGTAGCCAAGATTTACAAATCATTTCAAATCAATTAGGGCATATCAAGAGCCACAAACAACATTAATAAGTAGCCAATTTTGAATTTCGACTTCAATCAACAGTTTAATTTAGCTGAGGCGTGTCAAGAGCCACCAGCAGGATCGATGTAGACAGAGGGATCACGAAATAACCACTAAGGGTTCCTTCTAGGGTCTATCAAACCCTATTTCACCCGAGCGTTAAGGGAGCCCATTCGTCAACCCCGCTCATAACATTAGCTAAAAGGCCTTAAGTGTCGACACCCCTATACCGTAGTGACCCTTACAAGTATAAGTAGCACTCTATAGCTCTATAAACCCCTTGGCCTCAATATCTTGATACATTTTGGCTCATCGGGGGCGGATTTTTGAACATTGACGTTCTATCCAATAATAAGAAGCATTGCTTCAATGGTCTTAGCCATAAGAAAATGGAGGATCGCTTGACGCCTCCCATTAATAACAGTACTCTGTACATCGTCCTAAGTCTATTAGAGGTATTTTATTTCTTCTCTTTCACGTAAACAGAATCAGATATCAACAGTTCGGAAGTAATTTTCCAGAGTTCTCAAGGGATATGAATAAAATAGTTTAACAACTTCGAGTGGAAAACATGCATTCTCATACTATTTCATATAGCGAACATTCATTTGAAACATCAAGCATATAAGCAGATTTTGATATAAAAAGGCCGTACATATGTACTTACCTCTGAGCCATGAAAGGCGCAAAGCAAAGCTAGCACTCATATAACGCTCATCTCATGTGAATCCGGTCTAACAGTGAATGCAGCGATACGAACACGTTCGTCTATTGCGGAACGGTCCTCAACAACGGCTGGATATAAACAAGTCAAGTATACAGTCTATTAGCATTTACCCTCTATATGAGGTTGTATGCAATAATGCAATGGAATGCGGGTCATGCAAACTAACTTGACCAAAATGCCCCTGATACTCCAAAACCGTTTAGTACAGTGTCTGAAACTTCCTAGATCCCAAATTATACTCATATTGGCCCGAATACATGCGAGAATTTACTCCAAACTTTTTCATATGAACTTAGCAACGAAATCTACAACTTTCAATAATTTGCACTTAGGCCCCTAAAGTTTGGTAAAATTGCAAAAAGACCCCCCACCATTGATTTGATAACTCCCGATTCAGATAATTCGTTCTTAAGGCTCCAAGTATCCTTCTAAGTCAGGTTGTTGGTCTCAAAACATTAACTTGTTCAAATGCGAAGTTTTAATTAATTGCACATAGGCCCCCGAAGTTTAGTAAAACTGCAAAAAGACCCCAACATTTGACTTGGTCAACATTAGCCGAGAATTACATACGAGTACTCCAAATACGCATACAATACATGCTTACAAACTCCAAGTTTCTAAACAAACTCGATTCAAAGTTTAAGTGAAATGACTATTTTGCCCCTCCAATACAGTTCAGTCAAACTAGGGTTTGCGAAAAGTCAAACTTGGTCAAACATGATATTTAGACTCAGAATATGAATACGAGCAAGTTTCGTGAAGAACACTAAGGCTAGAAACGTCATTTAGAGTGTCGAATTCAAAAGTCAAATATAGAAGAAAATCGACTCAACTAGTCAACTCTGGGGCTGATTTGTAATCAATTGAGGGGGATACTTGAAAATCTGAGAATAGGGTTTTGAAGACGATAGTTCAAGAATTCCAGAACATATTTGAACTCCTAAAAACTCCAAGTATTCAAAGAGATATCGCTACTCAAAGTTGGACAAAAATTCCGATTCAACACTTAGAAAAATTCACTTGTGCTTCGCGAGTTCAAACTAGCAACTTTAGGCTCGTTTTGTGAGAAATCCGTTATAAATTTGAACATGACCTAGAGACGATGATTTGAAGTATTATGTATCAGCTTCACAAAGGAGAAAACAGATCCAAATTTCATTAAGTTTTGAAGAAGATACAAGGGTTACAAAATAGGTGTTTCACCACGGCACTCTATACTTAGAAAATTTTGAAGCGAAGAACATTAGCATTGCAGCAACTTTGGAGCCAAAATCAGAGGGTTTAGAGATCAAATTGGACCACGAAATCAACACAAAAGTTGTAGTCAATTCTCCAAGGATTCCAGAAAGCTAAAGATCATTCAAAACGGATTACAAACGAAGAAGATACAAGAATTTGAACAGGGGAGGTTTGTGTACCAAAACACATGAACACCAAGAACACATTCAAAAACTTCACTTTCCCCTAACTTTAGCTCAGATTTAGACACGATTAGAGATCGAATTGGACCAAGAAATCAATACGGAAGTTGGAGTACTACATGCAGGGGATCCATAGCAACAAGATTCATGTCAATACATCAAGTATGGAGAGAGTTACAAGCTTACAAACATGGGCAGTTTATGTTCTAGGAAAACATGAAATTCGTGAATCAAACTCGATTCAATTCGTGTTAGAGTCACGGTTTGAGGATTAGAATGTACTCATGAGGTTCGGGGATCGTTTAGGAGCAATATTCAGAAAAAAAATGATGCAAAAATAGGAGCTTACCGAGCTGCATCACTTCCGGCGGCCATGGCAGAATCCGGCGGCCAACCCGATCGGATTCTTGCACTCCACGAACTCCCCGCCATTTATGGGTAGAGTATCGTGTTCTACAACTTCCAAGGACCCGGTAGGAGCCTTCGGGGAAAGAGAATGGATCAAAAACGAAGAAGAAAAGCAACTGCCGCCGACCCGTAGCGGTTTCCGGCGAACCGCGCCCAGATTCCGGCGACACAGGCGACGATGAGCGAGCTGGACCCTCCCTCTTGGCTCTCTAGGCTCGTCTGAGGATGGGGAACACGATTGTGGTGGTTAATTTCACCAATTCATCACAGAAACAAAGAATTCAAACGAAGAACAACCTAGGGTTCTTACCGTTCTTCGTCGAATTTGACCTCGATAAGCAACCATCCGGGAAACGGATTGAGGGCTTTTGCTCCCTGTGTCGAGGGCTTCTACCAGCAGTAGCAGAAATGTGAAAGAAGGAGTGGTGATGTGGTGGTTGTATTGGTGGTGGTGGTTGTATGGTGGAGAAGAAGAAGATGATGAAGATATTGTCTCTCTCTCTCTCCCTCTCTCTCTCTCTTTCTCTCTCTCTCAGCAGATGGTGAAGTGGAAGGGGAGAGTAGAGCTTCCACCTAGCACTTGAGGTGTTGAATTGAGGTTGCCAAGTGGTACACATGCATAGGGGGTAAAAGTGTAGTATTCTAAACTTTAGTGTACAAACTTGAATTACAAGTTCTGCTTAATTTTGGATAACTACATAACAACCCCAAACACTTCTACCGCTTTAAAATCATCCGAACAACTTCAAAACATTGCTAACACTCCAAAATTCAAACTTTAAAGTCGTGACAAACTATTTACAAATTCGCCCCCAAAGTCTTGATATTGCACTAAGAATTCTCTCGGAAATTAGGGGTGTTACAATCTACCCACCTTAAAAGAATCTTCGTCCCCGAAGATCTCATTCTATACTTACCCATATACACAAAATGCAGCACAGTGACTCAGTCTATTTGACTTAGTCAGACAAGGACATAAATAACTCTCGTCGGATGTTTTGCTCCCAAAAGATCGCTTCCTTACATGGTCGGCTAGAAACACCTTAAGTGACAGAAATTTCTCAAGCTTACTCTCCGCACGACGAGGTCTATTATGGGTCTATATTACTATCCAGCCTAGACTCGCATCACAACAGGGTTTCGTATACGATTAGTACAAGTAAAAGTTCGAAACAAGATTTTGAAAGTTCGATAACAACATACAAGTTCTCAATTGTAGAAACAACTCAAAAATTTGCTAGAATTTATACAAATCTCAAAACTTTTAGACAAATACTTTTGTCAAGACTAATATGTCGTTTTGCTTGAATCATCCGCGTTAAAAGTGTTGTCTTACCTCTATAGGTTTAGATAAACCAATCACCTAAAGTGTTCCACGCATACGAGGGAGAAAGAACAATATGTGTCGTCACACAATGTGCCTTTCTAACACAACTCGCATGTGCTTCAAATGTTCCAACTTAGTCTACACAGCGGGTACAACTTATAGTACCGTCGTACTAAGAGTCGCGCCAGCGGACTGATAAACAAAGTGGTCCATATCACATGGCATTTGGTAGCTCGAAACGTCAATAATTTTCAGAAACCATTTTTTTTTTTAATAAATATTTTATTTTCAAAAGTTTCTAATTTTGGAAAGAACCATGTCAAATTAACTCAAAATAAACCAAATTCAAACTAATGTTTTAAGGTTCGTCACTCGTAGGTGCGAAAGAATGGTCTCGGGGTCTTCTAAGTCACAACGTCGTTACTCTCTCGTCGAGAAATTACTTACAAAAATAAAGAGTCAAAGATACGCATCACGCGACTACGACAAACAATTCGATATAAATAGGCATGTCACATAAATATTGCGCCTGTAAATAGCCAAGTAAACTTTGCATGAACATCTCACATAGTCATTAATACTTAATCAACATATACGGTACAAGTCGAGTTTCATAATACGTAAGTACCCAAACTCCCCGACGGCTTGTTTACTTCTTATTGCCAAATTGGGTTATCCTAATCAATTTTAAATTTTGAAAACGTTTTATCTTTCTTATTCTCTACTAATGGAAATCGAAAAGTCACTTTAACCGGAGAACCGATGCTCTGATACCATCTGAAACAGCCCGGGATCTCGGTTCAGGGTTAACGCGACAATCGATAACCAAAAGTAGATTATTAGCTATTAAGTTTACATTTCGGTCAAAGTACATAACAAATTTCGTTAATAAGTACAATCTAAAACAAATCGTGTGTGATCTACTAAGTGATCTAACTTAAGCTAAGCTTCTTCGTCTCGATCCGCGTTCCCATTCCCCAAACTTGATTGATGACCTGCGGTTTTAAAATGGCAAATGCCGACGCAGTTTTGAAGAAATAATCAGTAAAAACTGAGTAAATACATACTACGACATGTAAAGCAATGAGCGGCACGGAAGCATGAGTTGAAACAAATTAGAAGATTTAAATAGTAAAGCTATCATGTTGGAGAATTTGGAACAACTGGAAGTAAACGAGTAACAAAAACCTCTCAATTTAATAACATTGAGAAACCACGAGTAATTGGTAAAATATCCAGAGTAAACAAGTTTATTTGAACTGATAACGATAGTACTTCATGAGTAGCCAAGATTTACAAATCATTTCAAATCAATTAGGGCATATCAAGAGCCACAAACAACATTAATAAGTAGCCAATTTTGAATTTCGACTTCAATCAACAGTTTAATTTAGCTGAGGCGTGTCAAGAGCCACCAGCAGGATCGATGTAGACAGAGGGATCACGAAATAACCACTAAGGGTTCCTTCTAGGGTCTATCAAACCCTATTTCACCCGAGCGTTAAGGGAGCCCATTCGTCAACCCCGCTCATAACATTAGCTAAAAGGCCTTAAGTGTCGACACCCCTATACCGTAGTGACCCTTACAAGTATAAGTAGCACTCTATAGCTCTATAAACCCCTTGGCCTCAATATCTTGATACATTTTGGCTCATCGGGGGCGGATTTTTGAACATTGACGTTCTATCCAATAATAAGAAGCATTGCTTCAATGGTCTTAGCCATAAGAAAATGGAGGATCGCTTGACGCCTCCCATTAATAACAGTACTCTGTACATCGTCCTAAGTCTATTAGAGGTATTTTATTTCTTCTCTTTCACGTAAACAGAATCAGATATCAACAGTTCGGAAGTAATTTTCCAGAGTTCTCAAGGGATATGAATAAAATAGTTTAACAACTTCGAGTGGAAAACATGCATTCTCATACTATTTCATATAGCGAACATTCATTTGAAACATCAAGCATATAAGCAGATTTTGATATAAAAAGGCCGTACATATGTACTTACCTCTGAGCCATGAAAGGCGCAAAGCAAAGCTAGCACTCATATAACGCTCATCTCATGTGAATCCGGTCTAACAGTGAATGCAGCGATACGAACACGTTCGTCTATTGCGGAACGGTCCTCAACAACGGCTGGATATAAACAAGTCAAGTATACAGTCTATTAGCATTTACCCTCTATATGAGGTTGTATGCAATAATGCAATGGAATGCGGGTCATGCAAACTAACTTGACCAAAATGCCCCTGATACTCCAAAACCGTTTAGTACAGTGTCTGAAACTTCCTAGATCCCAAATTATACTCATATTGGCCCGAATACATGCGAGAATTTACTCCAAACTTTTTCATATGAACTTAGCAACGAAATCTACAACTTTCAATAATTTGCACTTAGGCCCCTAAAGTTTGGTAAAATTGCAAAAAGACCCCCCACCATTGATTTGATAACTCCCGATTCAGATAATTCGTTCTTAAGGCTCCAAGTATCCTTCTAAGTCAGGTTGTTGGTCTCAAAACATTAACTTGTTCAAATGCGAAGTTTTAATTAATTGCACATAGGCCCCCGAAGTTTAGTAAAACTGCAAAAAGACCCCAACATTTGACTTGGTCAACATTAGCCGAGAATTACATACGAGTACTCCAAATACGCATACAATACATGCTTACAAACTCCAAGTTTCTAAACAAACTCGATTCAAAGTTTAAGTGAAATGACTATTTTGCCCCTCCAATACAGTTCAGTCAAACTAGGGTTTGCGAAAAGTCAAACTTGGTCAAACATGATATTTAGACTCAGAATATGAATACGAGCAAGTTTCGTGAAGAACACTAAGGCTAGAAACGTCATTTAGAGTGTCGAATTCAAAAGTCAAATATAGAAGAAAATCGACTCAACTAGTCAACTCTGGGGCTGATTTGTAATCAATTGAGGGGGATACTTGAAAATCTGAGAATAGGGTTTTGAAGACGATAGTTCAAGAATTCCAGAACATATTTGAACTCCTAAAAACTCCAAGTATTCAAAGAGATATCGCTACTCAAAGTTGGACAAAAATTCCGATTCAACACTTAGAAAAATTCACTTGTGCTTCGCGAGTTCAAACTAGCAACTTTAGGCTCGTTTTGTGAGAAATCCGTTATAAATTTGAACATGACCCAGAGACGATGATTTGAAGTATTATGTATCAGCTTCACAAAGGAGAAAACAGATCCAAATTTCATTAAGTTTTGAAGAAGATACAAGGGTTACAAAATAGGTGTTTCACCACGGCACTCTATACTTAGAAAATTTTGAAGCGAAGAACATTAGCATTGCAGCAACTTTGGAGCCAAAATCAGAGGGTTTAGAGATCAAATTGGACCACGAAATCAACACAAAAGTTGTAGTCAATTCTCCAAGGATTCCAGAAAGCTAAAGATCATTCAAAACGGATTACAAACGAAGAAGATACAAGAATTTGAACAGGGGAGGTTTGTGTACCAAAACACATGAACACCAAGAACACATTCAAAAACTTCACTTTCCCCTAACTTTAGCTCAGATTTAGACACGATTAGAGATCGAATTGGACCAAGAAATCAATACGGAAGTTGGAGTACTACATGCAGGGGATCCATAGCAACAAGATTCATGTCAATACATCAAGTATGGAGAGAGTTACAAGCTTACAAACATGGGCAGTTTATGTTCTAGGAAAACATGAAATTCGTGAATCAAACTCGATTCAATTCGTGTTAGAGTCACGGTTTGAGGATTAGAATGTACTCATGAGGTTCAGGGATCGTTTAGGAGAAATATTCAGAAAAAAAATGATGCAAAAATAGGAGCTTACCGAGCTGCATCACTTCCGGCGGCCATGGCAGAATCCGGCGGCCAACCCGATCGGATTCTTGCACTCCACGAACTCCCCGCCATTTATGGGTAGAGTATCGTGTTCTACAACTTCCAAGGACCCGGTAGGAGCCTTCGGGGAAAGAGAATGGATCAAAAACGAAGAAGAAAAGCAACTGCCGCCGACCCGTAGCGGTTTCCGGCGAACCGCGCCCAGATTCCGGCGACACAGGCGACGATGAGCGAGCTGGACCCTCCCTCTTGGCTCTCTAGGCTCGTCTGAGGATGGGGAACACGATTGTGGTGGTTAATTTCACCAATTCATCACAGAAACAAAGAATTCAAACGAAGAACAACCTAGGGTTCTTACCGTTCTTCGTCGAATTTGACCTCGATAAGCAACCATCCGGGAAACGGATTGAGGGCTTTTGCTCCCTGTGTCGAGGGCTTCTACCAGCAGTAGCAGAAATGTGAAAGAAGGAGTGGTGATGTGGTGGTTGTATTGGTGGTGGTGGTTGTATGGTGGAGAAGAAGAAGATGATGAAGATATTGTCTCTCTCTCTCTCCCTCTCTCTCTCTCTTTCTCTCTCTCTCAGCAGATGGTGAAGTGGAAGGGGAGAGTAGAGCTTCCACCTAGCACTTGAGGTGTTGAATTGAGGTTGCCAAGTGGTACACATGCATAGGGGGTAAAAGTGTAGTATTCTAAACTTTAGTGTACAAACTTGAATTACAAGTTCTGCTTAATTTTGGATAACTACATAACAACCCCAAACACTTCTACCGCTTTAAAATCATCCGAACAACTTCAAAACATTGCTAACACTCCAAAATTCAAACTTTAAAGTCGTGACAAACTATTTACAAATTCGCCCCCAAAGTCTTGATATTGCACTAAGAATTCTCTCGGAAATTAGGGGTGTTACAAAGACTATCAGTAATAGCCATAATCTGAGCTAAATAGGTGTCAACAGACTGATCACGCTGTTGAATAGTAAGTAACTTCATTTTAAGCAGATGAATATGTGATCTAGAAAGGGAAGCAAATTTGATTTCTAAGGCATTCCAAATATCAGAAGCATGAGGCAGGTTGAGAACAACTGGTATCACAGAAGAAGATATAGATGAAATCAAGCAACTCTTCAGATGTTGATCAATGGAGCGCCAAACAAGGAATTGAGAGTTAGGAATTATAGAACTAGATTCCATAGTGATTGTTTCAGCTGGTGGATTAACAGAGCCAGTGACATAGCTGAAAAAGGTCATTTGCCTGTAAGAGAGTTGAAATTTGTGTGCGCCAGACGATGTAGTTAGTGCCATCCAGCTTAATAGGCACAAGATAACCGATATTGCGAATAACAAACTTCATACCAGGTGGAATAAGCTCCCCCATAGCTGAAAAAGAGAAGAACTCGGACAAACTCAGTCAAAAAGGAGTAACTCGGCAAAACTCGGTAAGATAAGTGCACAACTCGACAAAATCGGCAAGAAGAGTACATAACTCGGAAAAAATCTGAAAGCAGAGTACAAAACTCGGCAAAACTTAGACATCTGACTCGCGAATGAACTCAGTGCAGAGAACCAGAAGACGACGATTGAAATCTTCAAAGTAGATCTTTGTGCGCAAGGAAATACTTTGGAGATATCCAAGTGTGCACCTCAAGTAGGGAATAAGAACACAGAGAGATGTAGGGTGTGTGTAGGGAGAGGGTAAGCAATTGTAACTGTGTGAGAGAGAGAGAGAGAGAGAGACAGCTTAATGGCAGAGCTTCGGTAAGTCCAGAAGAACTAGTGTTGAACCAGATTGTCGCAACGGAGGGATAACGATCCTTATATATAGTAGGGAACGGACCGTTGTGAGGGGATTAATGAACCATAAATGGCGGATTAATGGCAGCCCCTGTAACGGCACGTTCGACCGTGTATATAAGAACGATTAGGCACCTGACCGTACATACCAAAGACCGCTATGAGGTCAAGCCGGGTTTATAGGACGTGGCCATTAAGTCTCTCAAAGCATTTACAAAGGGTCGCGCGCGAGCTTGGTTGTCGTACGCGCACTATGGACCTTACCGTAGCCTCCAAACCACTAAGTCCCTACAAGTCCCGTGTTGGTACTCGAGGGCTCTGTCTCGCAGCCCCCACATGGATAAGCGTAGCCAGTTATCCGGTGTGTATGAAGCACATCTAGATGTGCTGGATGGCTGCCACGTGGCTGTGATCTATCTGTCTGGAAAGCACCATCTACATTAGCCCCCTTTTACGCAAATGTCACGCGCGCGTCAATTTTGCAGTCGCGTAAAATAAGCCATGCGTGAATTCCACGTAGATTCATGAATTTTGAATAAAATTCAAATCCCTAACCCCCTGTTATAGCCATGATTGCCTAGGGTTTAGAAGCGCCGTTTGATTTCTGACGAAGCGTGGCCACTGTGAAGTTAATCGGACGCCACCCACGGATTTTTGCCTATTTTCGTGGCATTTCGGCCGGGGAAACTGAAGAGTCTCCTTTGAGTCCTATATAAACCCCCTTCTCTGCCATTTTGTTCTTCATATGGGTTCTTGCAATTGAAAAAATGCCACCTCTCCTGATTCCTTACCATTCTTTCATTGCTTTTACCCATTTTCAATCCGTATCAGCTCTGTCCTCCAATCTTGAACTTGTGCGTTGTGCTATAGAAATGGCTCCCAAGGAACTGATTTGCCTGGTTTCCCGATTTGCCTGGTCTTTTCGAAGACCAGTGGTGTAAGCTCCTCTGTTGGAACGAAGAAATCTTTTTCCCCGCCATGTTTGCAGGGGTTATCACCGGTGGACCCCCTGGTGAAGAGTAATCTTGCACCAATTCTTAAACCAACAGGTAATGAGTGGGGTGCATCTCTGTTGGTTCTCCGGCGGAGAACTATTTTCCACCATTGCTCAAGCCAGGGAGTAACAGGTGGGGGTGCTTCCTTCTTACGCACAATTAGCTACCTACCCCACGAGTTGTTGTCCCACTTTTTCTTCACATCAGCAGCCTTCATGGCTTGAAGTTCATCTGGCATCTTGCCATGCCAGGGGTATGAACAAGAGCTCTGTTCTGGTTGAGGACGTCGACGACAGGGTGGAGTTGATCGTAGTCAGTTTCGTAGCTTTAGAGTCCTAGATAGGAATGCTTTTGAACGTTCCCTGAGAACACTTTAGCCTTTGAGTGAAACCGTTTTTCATTTGTAAGCTTTGCTTTGAGCTGCTATCTAAATAGATAAGTTGTAAACTGCATTGGCTGTTATGAAATTATGCTTTGCATTTGTTGTTTTGTCTAATAAGATATACTTGCTTTTTACTGCTATTCAATCAGATAGGCGCGCATCTTGACTGTTATGCAAGCGTGTTTTAATTTGCACTTGCTGCTGTCTGATAAGATAAACTTTAACTCGCATATTGGCTGCTATTCGTTCGAATAGGCTTTTGTACTTTGCTGCCATCAGACGGATAAGCTTAGTCACGTTTAGATGCTATCTGAACAGATAGGCTTTTATATGTGAATGGCTTCTATCTTGACAGATAGGCTTTGAATTTGCTTTAACTGCTATCATATGAGATAGGCTTTAGTCGCGTTTAGATGCTATCTAGACAAATAGGCTTTGAGTTTGTAGTATTGCTACCATATGAGATAGGCTTATGTTCGCGTTTGTCTGCTATCTAGACATATAGGCTTTCCCTTTGCAGTACTGCTACCATATGAGATAGGCTTACGTTCGCGTTTTGGCTGCTATCATATGAGATAGGCTTTTCTAATCATGCGTTTAGATGCTATCTGAATGGATAGGCTTACACTAGCATTATGGTCAGCCAAATTATAAAAGAACTCTCATATGGGAGAGTTATTATCATTATATGAATCTCCATATGGGAGGACTTTAGAAAACATGTACAGTGCAAGTGTTAAGCAACGTGACGAGAGAGCTAGGGATAGTACTTTTTCAGCCATCGCATATTGACCGGGTTTGGAGTGGTGGCAGTTCCATGGCAGCGCAGACTGTTGCAATAACCACTATCAAAGACTTCCCTGACCTCGAAGGGTCCTTCCTAGTTAGCCGCAAACTTAGGGTGAGCTGCTTCGCGCATGCAATGATCGGAAGCTCGCGGGACTAGGTCTCCTACTGCAAAGTCCATATGTTGGACCTTTCTGTTGAGGGCACGCGAGATCCTTTCTTTATACTTGACGTTCGTTCCGGTAGCTTTCTCGCATCTTTATTCTAGCAGGATGAGATCATGGTCGCGGTCGCTGTCATATAAAGCGCTGAAAGCCAGTCTTGCTGAATTCACCTTGACTTCAGGAGGGACAAACTGCTTCAGCCCCATGACATAGTAAGAACGTGGAGGTTCTTGTGGGGAACCTAGCGAGGTGCGATACGCCCAAAGCGTGATTCCAACGAATCAGCCCATTTTTTTGTGATCGTCAGCGACCGTTTTGCTCAATATTCGGAGCAACTTTTTGTTGGCGGCCTCTGCTTGTCCATTTCCTTTTGGATAAAAGGGCGTTGAACTGATTTTCCTTATGTTGTACTCCATTAACTTTGCAGCCACCTGGCGATTGAAAAAAGGAGTTCCATTGTCGGACAGGATGGTGTTAGGGATACCAAAGCGATGGATGATGTTTTCCTGTATGAATTTGACCACGGCCGCCGCATTCGCTGTCTTGAGTGGAGTCGCCTCAACCCACTTACTGAATTGCTCTGTCCCTGTTAGGATATATTCATTCCCACGCGAAGGGGGTCTTACTGGTCCGATGAAATCCAGCGACCAAGTATGGAACGACCAAGGAGTCCCCAACGCGTGCAAGTCAACGGTAGGAGCATGCACCAGATTGACATGAAATTGGCATTGGCATCTTCTGACTTTCGCGCGGCAATCGACTTCCATGGTTGGCCAAAAATATCCAACTGTTAATAGCTGTCTGCACAGCTTTGCGCCTCCTTGGTGCTCTACCTGGTGGGATATCTCTATGACCTCCAGGTTTTCTTGCCCGTTTAGACATCTGAGCAAGTTCCCGTTGTGTCCTTTCCGCCATAGTAAATTTTCTTGTAAGACGTATCGAGTAGCCTTCCTCTTGAGCTTATCAGCCTCTTTCCTGTTGGCAGGCAGAGTCACTTCTTGTAAATAGTCGATTATAGGCTTCCTCCAATCTCCGTCTTCGATTGCGGAAATTTCCAGAGAGTCTTTAATCAGCGCGCATTTTTCACAGTTGCTCTGTATGATGGCTGCAAAGTATGACATTTGTGGCCAATGGATCCCGTATCTTTGGGCTTTTTCTATAAATAGAAATCTCATTATCTCCGCACGAATGTTGGTGAATCTTCTCCAAGGTTTCTCGAACTTCCTCTTATGTCACACATCGCATGAGAATCCCCCCAGGGCCTTTGTAGTATAGCAGGACATCATGTATACAAAATCCCTTGATAGAAACCCAAGTTTCTTTGCTAGTTCCGTCAGCCATTGCGCAAGATGGGCTTTCTCCAATCTGCTTCTTCAGGGGACTCTTCTTCACATAGGTCTTTTACCAAGGATGGAGTCGTCTTGACTTTGATGGATGTTTTTGCTGGGCATTTATCAGAGCTGATTTTTGACCCTAGAGTAGCCAACGCGTCCGCATGTCGATTATCAGATCTAGGCATGTGCTCATATCTGACAGATTCGAACTTCTGAACCAAATTCTGTACGATTGACCTTTATTTTAGCAAGTTGATCTAATTTGACGCATATTCCCCGAGGCTTGTTTGACGATTAGCTTGGAGTCTCCCATGATAATGAGATTTTGAACTTCCAAAGCCTTGGCTGCGAGTAAACCCGCGATTAGGGCTTCGTATTCGGCCTCATTATTGGTCACTGCGAAGTCCAGCTTGGTTGACATTTGGATAACCTCTTGGTCGGGCTTGATCAGCACTACTCCAACTCCTCCTCCTGTTCTTGTTGAAGGTCCATCGAAATGCAGCTTCCAATACTGGTCATTGATTGCATATATTTCTGGTCCCTCTATTTCTTCTGACACGGGTTCATAGTTTGCATCTGGGAACTAGGCTAGCAGATCCTCCAATGCTTGGGACTTGATGGCCTTTGGTCGCGTGCAGATTATATCATACTGGGATATGGTCATATACCATTTTGCAAGTCTTCCAGAAGGACGTGAGTGCCCCAGCAAATAGCTTATAGGGTCGTGTTTTGTTACAACCACTACTTTGTGACAAGCAAAGTAATGTTTTAACTTTTCAATAGCGAAGAATAGGGCCAGGCAGTGGCGCTCAATGTCTGTATATCTGGATTCCGCAGATTGGATCATGCGCGAGATGTAGTATATCGGCCTCTCTTGCCCTTCAAACTCCTGAGCTAGTAACGCCCAAATAGACCTCTTTGTTGAGGTTAAATACAGCATCAAAGGTGATCCCAGTTGGGGCGCGATCATGAATCTTGGAGATGCCAATAACTTTTTCAACTTTTCAAATGCAGCTTGATGTTCTTCTGTCCATGAGAACGTCGCGTTCTTTTTAAGAAAGTTGCTGAAACAAAAGGTCAGCTCCTCAATTACTGGTATAAACCTTCTCAAATATGATAACTTCCCTAGGAATTCCTTCAACGCTGTTTGAGACTGTGGCGCAGGTAAGCCAGTGACTGCCGATATTTTCGCGGGGTCAGGCTCTATCCCGTGTCTGTGAATCACGCAGCCTAGGAACTTTCCGGAAGTTACTCCGAATGCACACTTCATAGGATTCTCTTCAACTGAAAGGCTCTGCACCTATCGAAGACTTTCCTTAAATCTTTCAGATGACCCTGCTTTAGCCTTGATTTAACCACCAGATCATCCACATCGAACTCAGCTTCCTGATGCATCATGTCGTGGAATAAGGCCATCATAGCGCGTTGATACGTGGCCCCTGCATTCTGTAGACCAAACGGCATGACCGTGTAGTTGAAGACTCCCACGGGCGTGATGAATGATTTCTTCTTGATTTGATTATAGCCATTGAACCCGTCCATGAAGCTAAACGTTTCGTGGCCTGCGCTGGAGTCAATTAGAAGATCTATATTCGGCAGAGGGAAGTCGTCCTTCGGGCAAAAAAATTTCTGGTCCCTGAGTCTACGCATACACGGAGGCTTCCGTTCTTCTTCAAGACAGGCACTATATTTGCGAGCCAGGTAGGATGGTGGTTAGGCTCGATGAATTTGGCGTTCAACAGTTTGACGATCTCTTCCTTGATCTTGACCTTTATCTCAGACCGGAAATCCTTGAGCTTTGCTTGATTGGTCTTGATCCTGGGATAACATCCAGCCGATGCATTGTGATGCCTTGATCTAGCCCTGACATCTCATCATAACCCCACGCGAATACATTCTTGTATTCTTTCAACAGCAAAACCAACTCGTGTTCTTCCTTGCTGTTGAGCTCTGCGCTCAAGATGACCGGCCTCTTCTTCTCTTCAGCAGGGCTTAGGAATACTTCTTTTAGTTCTTGCTTTTGTAGCCTCGGGCGGTCCTCTATGCATTCGGGGGCCTCCTTGATTTCTTCTGACAACGGGTTCTTGTCCTCACCAGGAGCTTCTGCTAGCTCACAAATTTGTCCAGGGGCACCCTTGATGGGGCGGGCCGAGGGTGACCCCGTGCGCCTTCTGATGCAATAACACTTCCTCCCGTTAGAGTAAAAGCTGTCCCCTTGTTTAACCTTGTTGTTGTGTTCTACAACTCTCTCGGGGTATAAACGTTCTTCTTGCTGTAAGTTACTTTGTGAGCTTCTTCCCGCATAGGCTGTTTCTCCTTCGGCTCTCTCGCATTATCATCACCCCTGCTAGTGATTGGTACTGGATGTCTTCTCACTTGGGTAATGGGGTTGGTTGGAACGGAGCTGGGGTAGCCTCGTCTGCCATTTCTGTGAACCACACTGCTTCAGGCAAGTGTGCTTCGTCCAAGTTGAAGGGGTTCGCATAAGAAGATATTGTGACCACTCTTTCTTTCCAAATGGCCTTCATCATCTGATGTGCAGTAGAAGGCACAACATCAAAACGATGTATCCATGCACGGTCGATGATCATGTGATAGGTGGTATTGGCGTCGATGACATGAAATTTGGCATTACACCTGATCTGACCAATTTGGATCCCTAATCGAATCCAGCCAACCTTCATTCTGGAGTCGCTTCTGAAGCCCATCAACGGTGATGGCTTCTTAACAATTTTTCTTTGAGGGATTCCTACTAACTGCAAGGTTCTGAGAGAAATTACATTCACCGCGGCTCCACCGTCGACAAAGGCCCTCTTGAACTCAACGTGGTTGATAGCGACCGTCACGTACAGTGGCCTCTGATGATTTGCGTCAGTCCTCTTGTCGAACTCGTCGAACGTCATGACCAAACCACTTGATTGCGCGGCCCTATCGACTTTCCCATTGGAGATGACCAATTCTTCCCCATGGTCATCAGCCACTCTTAAGATCGCTTTTATCATCTCGTGTCTGCAGTCATTCAAGAAATTCATCTCATCGAAGAACTTAACGAACTTGGCATATTTCTTCATCCGATCAGCGTGCGAATCTTCTGTGCCGATGCTGTAGCCCTCATCCTCATGGATTTCGGCGACCGCCGAGGCCTCTGCATCTGCGACCTCCTCAAGCTCCACGATCGAAATCATGGCTATTTCCTTCCCCTTGGGCTCCTTCTGTGCATGAGACGGCAAGGGGTTATCACGTACGTCTTCGGACGGCTCATAAATGACTAGCTTCCCTTCCTTGATTTGCCTATCCATCAACCACCTGAGATTTTTGCACTCTCTTGTGGGGTGCATGACCTGTCCGTGACATTCACGTCACCTGGGGTCTCGCAGCTGCTCTCCTGTTGGCCTATGCTCTAGCGCATGCAAAATTCCGTCCTTCCGCCATCTTTTGCAGAGGGTTATGGCGTCGTCAATTGAGCACGGTAAGGGTGGCGCCTCCTTTGGTGTGGATCGTTGCTTCTTGCGGGAATATGACACTATATGCACGTCAATATCTCGCCCTTGCTCGTAGTTGAATATTCCTATCCTAAAGCCAGACCCGGCAGGTGCGCGTTCATGGACGTTCCTCTTCTTCATCTTTTCCACCAAGGGCTCAACATTCCTGGTGATTTCGATCAATATTGAAAAAGTAGGCATATTCAAATTGATTAACATACCTTTGTACTCATCATTCATGCCTTGAAGGCATATTTCCACCATTCGGCTTTCCAAGATACCGTCGACGCATTCCAAGGACTTGGCCCTGAACCTCTTGATGAAGACGACCCCTTCTTCGTCATGCCTCTGGTACATGCGGGAGAGGTGGATATTGGTGACTTTCTCTTCTACTTGGAAGAATTTGGTGTAGAACTTCTTCACCATGTCCTCCCACGTCTTGACGGATTCTGCTTCCAGGGTCCTGTACCACTTGTATGCGACATCCCCCAGAGACTTAGAAAATTCGCGCATCAACAGTCTGGTGTCAACTCCATGAGGATCCATTAGGTCTACGAACCGCATCACGTGCTCGTGCGCATTCCCACTGGCCTCAACGAATTTCTCCCATTTGGGCTCCTTGTACCCGGCAAGATTGGGCATTAAGTAAATGTCCCGCGGGATGGGTGGCACACTATCAACCCTGGGGATGACGGTGTCTGCGAAACTCTGGTTCACAATGATGTTATCTATACGCTGTTCGAGGGCCGCCATACTGGCAGACGTTCTTTCTCCGCGTGCCGGAGATGATGCTGGCTCGAAGCCCAAGATGTAGGGCATGCTCGGGTTGTAAGGAGGTGGACGCGGGAGCGCATGGCTCCCTAGGGCTCCACTTGCATGAAAAGGCTTTGCAGAATATGAAGTAGGGTTTCCTGACGTCATTAGGGACGAACTCAACGGGAGCCCAGGCGTTTGGGACGCAGGGCCATTGGAAGGAGAGGATTGGGCGACGGATGTATGCACTATGGACGTAGTTGCTGTCCCCGGTGGGGGCAGCTAGGCTGTCGATGGTGGGACTGAAGCCCCTGGAACATTGCTTTGAGCAAATCTTCCCAGGATCACCATGATTTGGGCGATCTGGGCAAACTGAGCCTGCATAATCTGGGCTTGACCCTGGATTGTGTCTTGGAGTGCCTCTAGAGAGGGTCCCCTGCCGGTAGCTGTTTGAGCACGAACATTGGTATTTACAATGGTGTTAAGTGGTCCTTCTTCCCTTGAGGTTTCCTCGATGGAAGGGGACCGATCACCATCGCGAATGTTTCCATCAGAAGACATTTATGTAGGTTTTGAAGAATTGAAGCTCTGAAAGTGGGTGTTTCACGTCGGGTTTACCAAATTGTGCGCAAGGAAATCCTTTGGAGATATCCAAGTGTGCACCTCAAGTAGGGAATAAGAACACAGGGATATGTAGGGTGTGTGTAGGGAGAGGGTAAGCAATGATAACTGTGAGAGAGAGAGACACCTTAATGGCAGAGCTTCGGTAAGTTCAGAACAACTAGTGTTGAACGACATTGTCGCAACGGAGGGCTAACGATCCTTATATATAGTGGGGAAGTGACCGTTGTGAGGGGGCTAATGCACCATAAATGGCGGCTTAATGGAAGCCCATGTAACGGCACATTCGACCGTGTATATTGGAACCGTTAGGCACCTGACCGTACATACCGGAGACCGTTATGAGGTCAATTCGGGTTTATAGGACGTGGCCATTAAGTCACTCAAAGCAGTTACAAAGGGTCACGTGCGAGCTTGGTTATCGTACGCGTGCGACGGGCCTTACCATAGCCTCCAAACCACTAAGTCCCTACAAGTCCCGTGTTGATACGCGAGGGCCCTGTCTCGCAGCCCCCACGTGGATTAACGCAGGTAGTTATCCGGTGTGTATGGAGCACAACTAGATGTGCCGGATGGCTGCCACATGACTGTGATCTATCTGTCTGGAAATCACCATCTACAATCTTCGTGAAGATAAATTAAAGACGAATCTGTGAAGAGGAACACCATTAAGACAATCGAGACACAAGAATCAACAAAGCGACATAGGATTTCACCGAAAAGCCATCGAAGACCGAATCAGAGATCGAAAACCAGAGAAATCACCGGCGAGCTATCGGAGAGGCACCAGCGATCGAATCAGAGAACGGCGACGAGCCTTTCAGGCTCTGATACAAATATACCATCGTGAACTTCAAGTACAACATAAATGGTGAAGAAGAAGAAGAAGAAGAAGATGAACAAACAGTTAGAGAGAGATAAATATACTTCATTAACTAATCATTATTCAACACAATACATCTCTGCTATATGTGTAGCTAACAGACAAAAGGAGAGAGCCGTTACTAAGTTCTATAAACAACACTTAGCACCCCACAAGTCTAGCTATATAGCATTAGTCTTAACAGCTTTGCAGAAGAGACGTCCAGGGATCTCACATTAGCGTTGTTATCGCTTATGTACTATGCTACTTTTGTACCTATGTAAGCTTCTGTGTTGGCTTTTGTGTTATCGCTTATGTAAGTTCTCTGTTTCGTACCCAAAAAAAGATTCCAAATATACTTTTGTGTAAATTTTAAAAGGGTAAAAGGCAATTTCCACCCTTTAATTATGGGTTAAATACATATACCCCCTACACTATGTGGAAATACAAATAGACGGGTGGAAATTGTCTTTTGTGTAAATTTTAAAATAGTTAATCTTTTCTATACTATTTAATTTTGGGTAAAAGACACTGACCACCCCTGAGTTTAGGAAAAATTCCACCCCGCTACCCTGTGTTTTGGATAAAGACAGTCTGCGCCTTTTTTTGGATGGAAGCTAACTGTTGACTAACAGCGCGGGAGAAAAGACCATTTTACCCCTGAAATGTGATACAATTACCTCGTATATATTACCCTCATCTCTCATCTCTTTCATTTATACCCTAATTCTTCTCTCTCTTGGCCTCTTTTTCTCCCCTCTTCACAGCCGCCCCTCTTCTCTCTTCTACTTCCTAGATCTGAAACCAACACTACAATCACCAATGCCACCATCACCGCAACCACCACCTCCTTGTTCTCCTCTCTCTCTCTCGAGATCTGAAACAATGGTAGAAGGTGGAGGTTGCGGTGGGTTCTTCTCTAGAGACGACCGCCCAACCGACGGCGATGGTTTCGCCGGAAGAAGGGAAACCGACAGAGAGAGAGACGGACGGTTGTTCGGTCGAAGTCAGCAGCGAAATTGTTTGGATCGAAGTCACTATCAGGATCGATTGGTGATTTGTGGGTGAAATAGTCGGGTGAAATCGTCGGGTGACTGCAAATCAGTAACACAAACCGACGGAGAGAGATTCGTTGCTTCCGGCACCGTTTTGAGCTTCGTCTTTGGGCTTCTCTGCGTCTATCTCACGATGCCTGATTCGGATTACAGCTTCCTCAAGCTTCACCGCTGTCTCGAAGATCTGCAAATCCTCAGGTATTGTGTTTAGTCGACTCAATTGATTGTAGTTCTCCGCTTGGGTTTGTTACTGATTTACACCACCAACCCTCCTTTGATTATTTCTTTTGCAAATTTGTTTTCCCGAGTCATTTTGAAGACTGTTATGAAGATTACCCTATTTTCTGCATATTTTCGATCAAAGTGACCAGATTGTTTTTTTCTTCGGCCCTGTGCTACTGCTAGATTTGAAAGTGAACTGAGAATCTCTGTGGGTTTGTTTCTGTCAAATTGTTGTGAAAATTAGTATGAAAATTTATGTGTGTTTTTTTTGTGATAATGTAAAATTTAGCTGAATCATTGAACGTTCTGTGTATGAATTTCAACTAAAGATCTATGTGGGTTTTTGCAGGCAACGAGAGTTTACTTAGTTCAGCGGCTATATTGGAGGAGTACACTGAAGGAGCAATAGTGATCTTGGATGAAGAGAAGAGGTCGGTGAAGATGGAGGGGGTACGGTGGTTTGCAGGGAGTTGGGTAGTTTTTTAGCCTCTTTGTTCACTTGGTTTGAAAATGTTATCAGTGGTTCTTACTCAATCAAATGAGTAAATGAGTAAGGATAGTTTGTTTTGTTTTACTTTGTTTTTATTAAGTATTTGGAGGGTACAATTGTCTGAATAAAAATGTTCAATCTAGTAGTATGATTTATTGAGAAATCTTTGGGCGTTCTTGATGTTCTTTTTTTGATGTTCTTAGTGTTCTCGATGATCTTAATGATAAATATGGGAAAAAATCCAAGAAAATATACGGGGGTAATATGGTCCGAAAAAATTCAATCAACCACTTTTCTAACGGAACATAATAGAAGGGTGCTAAGTGTCCACAGAATATTCCGTTAAATGGGTGCGGAGTGTCTTTATTCAAAACACAGGGTAGCGGGGTGGAATTTTCCCTAAACTCAGGGGTGGTCAGTGTCTTTTACCCTTTAATTTTTTAGCTCCACAAATTATTTAACATTTTATTTGAGATGAATAATATGTGAACACTTTAATCAAATTGCTTACACATAAAAATGATATATTTTTTCTTGAGGGGATTTTTTTTTGAGGGGACACATAAAAATGATATTGATTCATAGCCATCCGCTAAATAAATAAACATCACTAATTTAATCATCAATAATTGATAATATTTTTTATTCCTCTTGCTGTTATTCGTGTACCATTTTTTTTAACTACCATGAAGTGATAAGTTTTTATTTATGATGATCTTTTTCTAAATATTATTTATTTATTTATATAAAAATATATTTATTATGGTATATTATTATTTTAATTATTAATTGATGGTGTAAAAAGGTTAACGGGGTCATAGGGAAGGTGAAACGTTTGGTTGAAAAATCCCAAATTAACTTATTTCCTTGAACAATATCGATGCTCATTTATGCTATGTTTTTTCAGGAGTTTCACAACAATTGACATAATTTGTACACAATGGTGTCCAGACTTCCTTTGCTATTTTTTCTTTTGTTTTTGATAAACCTTTGCTCATTTTCCATTTTGCTTGTTTGTTTGTTTGTTTGCTTGTTTGTTTTTTGAGAAAATTTGCTCATTCTTTTTGGGGTAAAAATTTGCTCATTTTCTGATATGGAATTAGTATAAATTTTCAATGACTATAGTAAGAAAAATGTTCAATGGTTACAAATGTGTAATGAGAGGTCAAATACTCAAATGGAAGCTTTAACTCCTATGTTTAGCTGGTCCCCTTTCTATTTGTTTCTATGAATCAAATATTCTAACGAATTCAAGTTTTTCCTGAAGCCTGTGTTGACGATGATCATAAGTGTATATATATTTGTAACAAAATATATGTATAAATAAAAACATATACAATTAAAACATGCGTGCAATGTTGGACATACGGTTCTTTTAAAGTAAATAGTGAGAGAGTTTAGACAATGAGAAAAACGTGTGGGACTTCACTATTTTCCCCACATGATATTTCCAACTTCTCCACAATCCAAATCGATTCCTTCTGACATTTAAAGAGGCTTCACTTCAATTATCAAAATCATAGTATTTGGTAAGTTTCTTCTCTTTTTTTTCATTTTTGATTTTTTCACCCGTAATCATGTCATGACCCGATGATTTGGGTAGCAAAATGATATATTTTTTATTATTTTTTATGACGGTGTCGAGTAAAATACAACATCATGAAAAATTACATCATATTACTAATTAAACTATTGGGTCAAAACAAACCGATGAATAGTAAGAAAAGTCGAAATAGAAGGAAAGAAAACAACATAATAAGTAATACCACTTCCTCTAAAAAAATAAGTAATACCACTATGTCTCACATCTTCCTCCCCATCTTGACTTTCGCCACTGACTTTGACTCGGTGATTTGGCTAGTTAAATGATGCAATTTTTGAATAACTTTTTTATGATGTTGTAGAGTAAAAACTGCTTACAACGCAGCGAAAAAGTTATCAAAAAATCGCATTATTTTTTTATCAAAATCACTCAGTCAAAGTGACTCAAATACGAGTCAAAAAGTCAAGATGAAGAGATGAGACAGAATGACACTACTATTTGACGGAGTTTTTACTAATTGAGAAAAACGTGCAAGACATGATATGTGTGGATCACATTGGAAAATAAAGATGTGGTCTCTTCTTGTTCAGCTTTCTGCTACTCCATGTCTCCACCACAAGTTTGAAATGCATAAATATCTCTTTTCATGTCATGTCATTCACGGAAGATATGAGGTCCGACCAGATCGGGTAGAATTAGCATTCTTGAATCAAAGAAGAGACAGAAACAAATGTCGCAGATATCTCTTCACACGAAAATGATTAATCTTTTCATAATATAGTAGATATTTCTTCACATGACAATATAACGAATAATTTAGTAAATGTTCTTATCATATTGTTAGGTAAATTAGTTGATTAAGATGACATTTAAAATTAAATGATAAGATTCTGGCAAAACAAACTAGGTATTTGAGTACACTCCGTTTATAAATTGACTAGTAAAACCTCGATAAACTAATGTTCGACAACTGAAATAACTTATCTAAATGAAAAATTTTCTTCGGTACCAACTTGAGCAAAGGGCTAAATGAATGTTCGATAAACGAATAATCTCGCCAAATCAATAAATTTCACATGTCCAAAGAGTATTCATTTATCGAGATTTTACTGTATCATCTGTTAGGGCATCTCCAGCCCATGTCATCCCCCCTCCCCCCCCCCTCCACGGGCCAACCATTTTTTGCCTCCCCTTCCCCAAACTACTATAATCATCTCCAACCCATGCCTTCCCCCACCCAGCAAAATTAATTTTAATATATATTTAATGATTTTAAAATTAATACTAAAAAAGAAAATACAAAATTGTACACCAATATATATACATATATATATTTACAAAATTGGTAATAATAATATTACTTACAAAAGATAACAATGACTTTTTGTAAATATATTTTTCAACAATCGAGAATAAATCATTAATTTTATAAATAATAATGATATTAAAATTGATCAATAATAATAATAAGATACATAATATAATCATAAAATATTACTAAGTGTAACTAATATTATCAAATATTATGTTAATTAACCACTCCATGTGGGGGGGGGGGGGGGGAGGGGAGGGGCATGTTCATGGGGAAAGCCCCACTAACCAACCCCCACCCAAGGTAAACATTATCCCCATAGCACCCCCTCCCCCGCCTTCCATGGGGTTGGACTTGAAATGTATTTTTATACGGTTCTCCCCATTCCCCTCCCCATCCCCCCATTGGGTTGGGTTGGATATGCTCTTAAAATAGTGCCTTGAATCGAAGAAATTGTCAAGAGCAGCAAAAGGAGAATGCGTCAAATTCTCTGCTATCGTACGACCAGAGGGTCTAGTCGTATGACATGACACCTAGTCGCACAACCAGCAGCACCCAGTCGTACGACCACATCCTAGGAGGCTGCGACTGGGTCGTTTTCTTATGCATTTTGGAAACTCTTTTGGGAGGTTTCAGGCAACAAAAAATACAACCTATTAGTCTCTAATAGGTATATGATCTGTGTAATTGTTTCCTCTCGATAAATAAATGGTTCTTGCTTCGTTGTGGACGTAGTTAACATATTTTCGTTAGCAAACCACATAAAATGCTTGTGTTATTCGTTCGTTTATTCATTCATGAGTTGAATTTGTAACAAAAAATTGGTACCAGATCATTGGTTGTTGAATTTCACCAAGAGCGATGTCTGGAGCGATGTTGAAGATCGGCAGATTTACAGGAAGACGCAGTTTTAATCTATGGACAATAAAGATGTGTACTTTTTTAAAGCAGCAAGGCATCCAAATTCCATTTCCACAGATAAGCAAGGCATGGGTGTATCATCGACTAAGTACAAGTTGATGGAGGATAAGGCACATTTAATACTCATGTTGTTCCTATCAGATGATGTAATCACCGAGGTCACCGATCAAGAAACGACGATAGCTTTATGGCTCAAATTGGAGAGTTTCTACATGAAGAAGTCATTCACCAACAAGTTGATGCTAAAGTAGCGCTTATTTAGTTTGCGGATGACATAAGGTGTGCTTTTTAAAGATCACCTTGATCAACAGAACATAATTCTGTTAGATTTGCATAATACTAAAGAGAAGGTGAATGATGAAGATGCAACCCTTATCCTATTGGTTTAATTACCTCCATCATATGAGAACGTCGTGCAGTCTTTTATTGTGAATAAAGACATCACATCCTAGAAGATGTGAGATTTTCTCTCCATACTACGGAATTGCGTCATAAGGACGCAAGAGAGGTTTGAGCTGAAGAGAAGAAGGTGGAAACAAATTCCAAACCTAAGGATGATTAGGATTCTAAATCACCAACACCACCAGTTACATAAGAGAAAGAAGAAGGACAGTCTGAGGATGCACCACCAGAAGAACCTGTACATCAAAGTATTGCTGCAGAATGACCAGGGAGGGTTATAAAGCCTCTAGCGAGATACAAGGATGAAGGTATGGTGTGTTATGCACTGCAGGTAGCCGAGGAGTTGGACGATGAGCCATCCACCTACAAGGCTGCGTTTTCAGGATCTGAGTCAACAAAGTGGATTGTCGCGATGTGAGAAGATATGGAGTATCTTAACTAGAACGCGACATGGGAGCTTGTAAAACTTCCAGCAGGGAAAAAGGTAGTCACTTGAAAATGGGTTTTCATAAATAAGTAAGAGTTTCACCTACACAGTGTTGGGGTTTGATGCAGGTTACGCAGCGAAATAACATAATTAATCCTGCTCAAATACCACCAAGGATCACAGGAAGAGACTACATAACGATAGTAAATGATTTTAGTATCTACATACCTTTGGATTCTCCTGTGATGACTTCACACGTGAAATAGTGTTCACGTCTCTATGGATAGTCCACTCCGAGGATTGAAACCGAATCCTTCAAGCCTTTGTGCTAGCTAGGATTGAAGGAAGAATAAGAACAAGATCACACAACGAACACAAAGGGGAGGGGCTCGGCCCTCTTTTGTGCCGACGGGGTAGGGGTGGACCAGAGGGGGTTCGGCCCTCCTTGGCCGTGCTCTCTCTCCTTGCTTTTCTCTCCCACTCATTGTCTTATGAGCATTAGTCTGAGAAGGAATCTAGGAGTGTCCTTTATATAGTCCAACAACTACTTGTTGACAGCATAAAAGCCCCTATCCTAATCATGCCCATACATGAATTAGTCCAACTTGCAAATTAGTCCTACTAAGTTTGCAAGTAGTTGCGTATTGATCCTTCTAGTTAATTAATCATATTAATTATTTCCAAGTCCGGTCTAATCCATAGGGAGTGTGACCCCATAGGTTTCTACTTCGTTGGTAGTAATAAATACTAACATGGAGCGGCCTCTAGCAAGACATCCACGCTATCCAACTAATAGAAATAGTCATCCGACAAACTTTGTGCCCAATGTTCATGTATTGTGTTATCCCTTTGTCTCCATACCCGTATTGTACACGAGACATATTAGTCACACTCGTATATCTAATCCATAGTTCCTCGATCACGGGAATATGCTTATCCGTGCAGATAACATACCCCGTTTTGTGGCTACGGGTATTTTCTGATATTATTGTAAGTATTGGGAAGTTAATTTTATTGTAGAGAGTTAATTATAATGGTTTTGAGAGTTGGTGGGGATATTTGTGATTTTAATTAAAGGTTTTAGTGTCTTTTACTTGAGTTTGGATGAGGTATTTGTCTTTTGGCAAAACTAAGGGGGAATAAGTGTCTTTTGACCTAAATTTTCTTCCTACGTAAAAGTTTCCTAATCCAAGAGGGTTTCCTACTTATGAAGTTGATTTTATTTCCAACTCTCATAAAACCCTCACTCTCCCTATTTTCTCTAGCTCTCTCACGTCCCTCACTCTCACTCGTCCCTCACTCTCTCTCTCTCGTCTCTCTCTTGTGACGACGGCAGCCACCCACCGCCGCCGCCGCTCTCTCTCTTTTTCCGTCGAGGTAATCTCTCTCTCTCTCTCTCTCTCTCTCTCTCTCTCTCTCTCTCTCTCTCTCTCTCTCTTTTTCTTCTTTCTTTCTTTCTCTTTTCCTTTCTCTCTTTCTTTCTCTCTCTCTCCGTCCGCCTCTCTACCCGTCCGGCCTCCATTCTCTTTTTGATCTCTTATACTTGTGATCACTTTTTCACGATTCATGTATGTTGCATGTAATATTTAATTTTCAGTTTGTTATTGTTAGGGTCATTGTTCATGAATTCGTAGGATTGATAATCAAGTTTTAGGGTTTATCATGTTCTTGGGTGTTGGGAAGAAACCCTAGTTTGGAGGAGAAGTTTGATTAAACGATTTGGGTGTTTGAATGATCATAGTATGTGGATAACAACCTGATTTGAATGTGGGAATCATGTTATATTAGGTTTAGTATGAATATAGGATGAACTAGATGCTTGGGGGAAAAGTTTCTTGAAGATTGACAATTCCCGTATGGATATTTTGAATGAAGTTGAAAACTTGAAACTAGTGTAACTTTTGATTCAGGAATCGAAATTAAGATCCGTTTGAGGCTAAACTTATTATTTCGAACGTTTTGAATCCAATGAAACTGTTTTAGACCATGATCTGTTTGGGAAACTGGAGTAATAGATTGGTGGAGTTATGATGGATTATGCATGCTTTGGGTTAGAGGATTTTGAAGCAAAGTTTTGGGTCTTGTTTTGAAGTATGAATTCAGTGAGATGTTAGGTTGGTGTTAAAACCCTAAACTATTAACTATCATATGCATGTAATTAGTATAGCAAGTATATTGCTAGAATATTGGTTTGATTATAATATTGTTACGTGTAGGTAACGAGTTCGTCGACGACGAGTACGTAGAGTACGCTGATTGAGTTGCTATAGTTGGAATTTGCTTTGAGGTAAGTAAATATGCCAAGCCTAGTGTGCTTATCTCTTTCGTGTCAAACGAATACTTTGATTTGCTACGTCTCAAAATGTGTTTATGTGCTACATGACTTGAAATACGTGATTTCTACTTGTTAAATGTTTTTGCTGAAAACATCACCATGTTATTAATGAACTATAACGTAAAGTGGAAGAAGTTGTGCGGGGACATTATTATTCTCTCTGGGCGGTGTTGGCTGCGGTTCCGTCTCTTTTTGATCCGGTTGCAAGTCCCCGGATAGCCGGATGTACTCACTCCTCTGGCCGGCGTAGTCTTAGGGGGGTGTCGACACTTAAGGTCATGGAAGCTGTGGTTTATTTGGTTTTCCCCCGTCACAACGAATTAATAATGAGTATTTTGGCTTTTGTTAACGAAAAGAAGTTAACAATGGATTTTGAATTTTTCCTAAAGATTATGGAATTGGTTTGGAAATATTATAGAATTGGGAACTCTTACGTTTTAATACAAGAGTCAACTTTATTACCGATGTGTTTGCGAAAAACTCCTACTTACAAATGAGTCGTTGTTTTATAATTATTCCATCATCGTTTTACATGTTTAGATGTTTATTTATCAGTATTTCATGCTGATTTTGTACTGTGGTGTTTCTTTTTTATTCCGCGCCACAGGTTTAGAAGAAGGTTATCTGGCGTAGAAGGGGACGCGCATCACATGGAATAATAGTAGTAGTATTTCATTTGAATTTGAATTCCTTATTAGTTTAAACACTTTAGTTTGTTTATGCCGGTTTGTGGCTAGGACGTTGGATTATAATAATGCATTGTTTCAATTAGATTTAATTATTATAGTGGATGTTTTGTGCTTACGAACCATGTTATAAAATCTCCTTGTATCCGGGCTCCTCTCGGGTACGGAGTGACATCCCCGGGTCTCCGGCTTGGGCCATTTGAGGGTGTTACAGTTGGTATCATAGCCGGCATTCCAAAATAGAAAACGAAACTTGTTAGGGTAACTAAAATGAATATAGGATAAATAACTTAAAATTTGACAAGTCGTGGGAATTTGGGTAGTATGGATAGGACTATTATGTGTAAGTGTTTAGAAAATAGGATAGAAAGCAAGTGCTTCCACACACCCGTTCCTGACTAAGAGCCTTAGTCTATCCAAGGTGCTAAGGGATCGAATTTTTGAAGTGTTTCAATTGGATTCTAAGTTTAAGCCTACTTTTAAGAGATTTTTTTGGGAAATTTCTTCAAGAGTCTTGTGACCATCAATTTGGAGTCTTGGGAATGATTATTAGTTGCAAAGAGTAGTTATTTCGGATCACGATATATGCCTTGTGAAATTAGAGATTTATTAAGTTTTTTCCTCTGGTAGATGGCTAGAACTAAGCATAAAGCAAGGAAGCGTGTGTTGCCAGTAGAGAAGCACCCTGTTGTGACACGTTGGGTCGAAGGTGAAGACTTTCCAGATTTTCGTGACCGCGTGATTCAATATTGTGAAGATAGATTTCAAGCCTTAGATTTTCCTCGGTATAGAAATCCAGCTTTTCAGGCTTACTGTATGGTGAAGGCATTACCTATGAAACCCATGTCTGGGGAAATTATTACGAAGTATAGTAACATCATGGGCAGGTTGAATCGTCTGAATGATAGGGATTATCGTTGCCAAGGTGAATGGACGGTAAGTGCAGATTTTATATGCAAGTTGTTGATGGAGACTTATCTTAAGTGGCAAAGTTATACAGTTATTGAGATAGAGTCCATTGATGAAGAATACGTGATCTACATAAGCTCTAGTGATGAAAAAGAGGTGATTATTATAGACTCTAGCGACGATGAAGATGTCGAAGAGGATCCAATGGAAGATGTCGATGAATACCCCGAGATTTAGGAAGATCCCATGGAGTATGAAGAAAGTGAAGAAGACCCGAGTGAAGATGAAGAGCACGAGTATGATTCCGATGAAGAGGAAGAGATGGATGAAAGCGATGAGAACGAGGATTAAGCTTGTTAGAATTCTTTATATTTCCTAGACTAGATGCTTTTAATTTTTATTTATTGGTTTGAATAAGGCTATGGAGCCAAGCAACACTTTGAAGTTTTAGAACGATTTTTGAATAGTCACTTTTGGGCTAGAGTTTAAATTTTTAGCGTTTTGCTTTGGGATGAATAATGTTTATGTTTTGAGGACCCGATTTGGGGAGATTAATAAATATAGATTTCTGAATTTTGGAGTATGATTTAATAAATTAAGGTTGTGTTATGCCTCGTTATTATTGATTGAGTGCTTAGAAAGTGTTCATGGAGTTAGAACGTGAAAACTTTGATCTTCGGTGTTGTTGAATCCGCGCAGCAGTGCGTCTTTGTTGTAGCAGACATATTTAATTTTGGAGTTATTTTTCCCTGAATTTCTCCGATAAATTAGACACACCCAGGTATCTCCCATAAAAATTTCAGCCCTATATGAGTTCTGGAGAATCAGTTACGAATTTTCAAAGTTGATGGTTCAGTAGCAGAATTGCAAAGTGACTAGCTGTAGAATTTTTGGTTGTTACCTATATTCCAGATCTTGTTTTGATCTCAAATTTTTATGAAAACTAATAGACACGCTTGACTAACTTTGGGAAAAAGCCTAGCTCATTTTAAGAATTTTAAAGTCAGTTTAAGGCTTTTCAAATTCAAAGTTTCTGTTCTGGTGGGCTGTGACAGCAGCTGTAGTATTTCGTGTGTATCTTGAGTTCTACAATTGATTTTGAGTTGATTCTTCTTGATTATGAAAGTAGACTCAGTGATGTTATTTCACACCAAAATTCACAATTTTTACTTGTTCGATTGATCCTTTTTTCAATTTTTGGAGAAGATGAAAAGCTGTGACGTGATCAGCCTATGTGGAAATACGTGAGTAATTGATGTAAATGATGATCAATGTGTGACATTACTTGTTAAATTATGGACTACATGCCATATGTGCATGATTTTTTTTTGTACTTCTTGATACTTTATAAGTAATACAGTAGGCTATAGTGTAGGGATTATGACTGATAGACCACATCAATACTACACTAGGAGAAATAGTCAAGTCCCTATGGCAACCAACAACAACAACGGCATGGACCAATTCTTTGCCCAATTTGCTCAGATGACTCAGAATATGAACAATGGAGAACAGAATGCAACTCATTGTGCTAAGAAAGTGGCAGACATGAAGCCAGGGAACTTTACAGGCAATTAGGATCCTGTTGAGCTCGAAAATTGGATCGATGAGATGGATAAGGTCCTTGAGCTAGTTGAGTGCCACGAAGACCGCAAGGTTGTTTGCGCGGCATTCTACTTGAAGAACTAAGCTAATACATGGTGGAGGAGCACACGTCAGAACTTTTTGGCTCAACCCAATTTCAATTGGGAGGCTCTTCAAACTGCACTTCGCGCTCGCTTTTATCCGGACTATGTCCAGGATCAAAAGTACATAGACTTCGTGAATCTGACACAAGGGAACGGTTCCGTGACCGAGTACTTCAAGAAGTTCATGGACCGATTCGCAGGTCAACTGATGCCTGATGAAGCGACTAAAGTTAGGAAGTTCATGTCTGGTCTCGAACTTCATCTGCAGAAAGACTTGATGTGCAGGACGTACGATACTCTTCAGGAAGCTTATGATAGAGCTGCAGCCGTGTGGCGCATTCAAGAGGCACAAGATGAGAAGCGTGGAAAGCTCAAGGTTGAGAGCGCTGTGGGCTATGGAAACAATAAGAGTAGGACTAACCAAAGTAGTCAGGACAAGAGGTTTAAGTCTAACCATGGAGGAAATAACCAATGACAGTATCGTGGTAACAAGAAGAATAATGGAGATGAGCAATCTCGCCGTTATATCTGCCAGAAGTGTCAACAGAATCATCCCGGAAAGGACTGTCAAGGAAACCTTGTCACTTGCTACCACTGTGGCAAGAAGGGTCATCGTTCGTTTGAGTGTCGAAACCAAATGGAAATAAACAAGGGAACCAAGGAGGCAATTACCAAGGAAACTGACAGTTCAACAACAACAATCAGGGCGGAAACCGGAACTATGGAAACTACAACAACCAGAATAATGGAGGCAACAATTATGGTAGGCAGCAAGTGAACAACCAAGGAAATGGAAGGAACAATGGAGCTTAGAACGGGAATAGGAACAACAACGCTCCAGCTAACGCCAACAACAATGGGACTGGTACGGCAGGAACTACCACGCAGAATGGGAATGTTGCAAGGATCGCTGTCATGAGCAGGACTGAAGCTGAAGCAGCAAACGGAGTAGTCACTGTTACATTTCTTGTTCATGATCAACCAGCTTTTACTCTATTTGATTCTGGAGCTTTGTATTCATTTATTTCATCATCATTTGTGGAAAAATTGAGTTTCAATAAGCCGTCTAGAATATCCATCCCCGTAGCTACCCCAACCGGTCATGTAACAGTATGTGACGCCATTTTTGAAGGAGTAGAAGTTAAGATTTCGGCTAGTACCCTACCAGCCAACCTGATACAGTTTGATCTTGGAGGAATAGATGTTATATTGGGAATGGATTGGCTGGGTAAATATCGAGCAGTGATAGATTGTCACGATCAGAAGATCAGGCTTAAAGGTCCAAAAGGAGAAAAGGTCTCTTACCGTGGTATCACGAAAGAACCATGTATCCGGCTAGTGTCAGCTTTTACCAGAGTCAACCAAGTGAAGAAGGGGAATAGTGCTTATTTGTGCTATGTACAAGACATGTCTAAGAAGGAGAATGTGCTAGAAGAGATACCAATAGTTAGAGATTTTCCCGATGTGTTCCCAGACGAAATTCCAGGAATGCCACCTAGAAGGGAGATCGAATTCACTATGGACTTAGCACCTGGAACAACTCCAATTTCAAAGGCACCGTACAGAATGGCGCCAGTAGAGTTGAAAGAACTAAAGGATCAATTACAAGAGTTTCTTCAAAAGGGTTACATAAGGCCGAGTGTTTCCCCTTGGGGTGCACCGGTAATGTTTGTGAAGAAGAAGGACGGAAGCTTGAGGTTGTGCATTGACTATAGAGAGTTGAATAGCGCAACGATCAAGAACAAATACCCTTTACCCCGAATTGACGACTTGTTTGATCAGCTACAAGGGGCGAGCATTTTCTCAAGTATAGACTTGAGATCAGGGTATCACCAGCTTCGAGTAGCCGAGAAGGACATCCCGAAGACAGCCTTGGGAACGAGGTATGGCCACTACGAGTTTACTGTTATGCCTTTTGGTCTAACCAATGCACCAGCAGTATTTATGGATCTCATGAATCGTGTTATGAGGACATTTCTAGATCGTTTCGTGGTCGTCTTTATTGATGACATCCTTGTTTATTCAAAGAGCGAGGAAGAACACGAAGAACATCTCAAAGAAGTGTTAGAAACTTTGAGACATGAGAAGTTATATGCTAAACTCTCGAAGTGTGAGTTTTGGCTAAAACATGTTCCATTTTTGGGTCAAATAATCTCCAAGGAGGGAATATCCGTGGATCCAGGAAAGATTTCAGCAGTGAAAGATTGGCCAACTCCGAAGAATGTGTCTGAAGTAAGAAGTTTTATCAGATTAGCAGGATATTACAGACGTTTCGTGAAAGATTTCTCGAAGATCGCTAGACCGCTTACTACGCTAACCAAGAAGACGGTAAGGTATAAGTGGAGCGAAGATTGTGAAGAAGCATTCCAGACATTGAAGGAAACGTTGACGACAGCACCTGTGTTAGCTTTACCCAATGATTCTGGCGAGTTTGATGTTTTCAGTGATGCATCGAAGAAGGGTTTAGGATGCGTGCTTATGCAAGAAAGGAGGGTTATTGCCTATGATTCAAGGCAACTGAAAATTCATGAAGAGAACTATGCTACGCATGACTTAGAGCTTGCAGCTATAGTTTTTGCACTGAAGATATGGAGACATCACTTGTATGGATCTGTGTGTAGATTGTATACGGATCATAGCAGTCTCAAGTACATCTTCACGCAGAAAGAGCTAAATAACAGGCAAAGACGTTGGTTAGAAGTCATAAAGGATTACGATTTGCGTATCCAATACCACGAAGGCAAGGCAAACGTAGTAGCTGATGCGTTAAGCCGAAAATCGAGCCATACTTTGGATACTAAGCTAGTTTTGCCAGATTGGCTATGCCGAGAGTTCCGAAAGCTCGAGATCGAAGTAGTTGAACGAGGTGGAGTAAAGAATATCCTTGGGAATATGACAGTTGTGCCAGATGTCTTAAAGGAAATAAGGAGTAACCAACCATGAGATGTGAAGCTGGAAAGGATAAAGAAGAAGGTTGCAGAAGGTCAAGCAAAGGATTTCAAGATCCATGAAGATGGAAGTATCCGTTACAAGGGAAGATGGTGTGTACCACATAAGTGTACGGAAACCAATGAGAAGTTAATGCGAGAAGCGCACAACACACCCTACTCAGTACATCCAGGAGGTGACAAACTTTATAAGGACATGAAGAAGATGTTTTGGTGGCCTAACATGAAGAAAGAAGTAGCAGAATTTGTGGCAAAATGTCTAACTTGTCAAAAGGTGAAGTTTGAACATAAAAGAATGGGAGGCTTAGTTCAACCATTAGACGTCCCAATTTGGAAGTGGGATTCGATTTCAATGGATTTCGTGACTGCGTTACCGACATCAAAGAATGGACTGAATCAGATTTGGGTCGTAGTTGACAGATTGACCAAGACAGCAAGGTTTATTCCGATGAAAGACACATGGAATATGGAACAAAGAGCTGATGCGTATATGAAGAACATTGTGAGATATCATGGAGTACCAAGCTCTATAGTTTTTGACAGAGATCCCAATTTTCTTTCTCACTTCTGGAAAGCACTCCAGGAGGCATTGGGAACTCAACTGAAATTTAGCACGGCATTTCACCCTGCTACAGATGAACAAATCGAGAGGACAATTCAAACGTTGGAAGACATGCTAAGATCGTGTGTTATGGATTTTCAAGGTTCATGGGTTGATAGATTACCTTTGATAGAATTCTCCTACAACAACAGTTATCATGCCAGTATTGGAATGGCACCACATGAAGCGTTGTATGGAAGGAAGTGTAGAACACCATTGTGTTGGAACGACATAAGTGAGACGATAGTAATTGGTCCACAACTTATCGAAGAGATGACAGATCAAGTGAGACTTATCCAGCAGCGAATGAAGGCAGCCCAGGATAGACAGAAATCCTACGCTAATCAGAAAAGAAGACCATTGGAATTTCAAGTTGGAGAAAAAGCATTTCTTAAAGTTTCGCCGACTAAGGGAGTCATGAGGTTCAATCAGAAAGGGAAGTTGAGCCCGAAATTCATTGGACCATATGATGTTATAGAGAAGATTAGAGAAGTGGCTTGTCGATTGGATTTACCATCGAATTTGGGTCGTGTTCACAATGTATTCCACGTATCGCAACTGAAGAAGTATGTGCCTGATGCATCTCATGTATTAGATCCCGAACCAGTAGAACTGGACCCATCTTTGAGTTATGAAGAACATCCTGTCAAGATTCTAGACACCAAGACAAGAAACACCCGTAACAAGAGTGTCAAGATTGTAAAGGTCTTATGGACAAACCACCTCACTGAAGAGTCAACTTGGGAAGCGGAAGATGATATGAGGAAGAAGTACCCTCACCTGTTTGACGAGGTACCTTGAGTTACGAGGACGTCACTCCTCTAAGGGGGAGAGGATGTAATCCTTCGGTGTTTATTAAAGTACTACTTATAGTATATTGCATATCATTCATGACCTTAGGTTTGCATTTAGTAGTTGTACCATTGAGGGGAGGTGTATACCTTAGTGTGGTTGAAGTTTAGGTTAAACTTCACGGACGATTTCTCATTAAGGAGGGAGGTTTTTGTTTAAACTTCGAGGATGAAGTTCTCTTTAAGGAGGGAATGATGAAATACCCCGTTTTGTGGCTACAGGTATTTTGTGATATTATTGTAAGTATTGGGAAGTTAATTTTATTGTAGAGAGCTAATTATAATGGTTTTGAGAGTTGGTGGGGATCTTTGTGATTTTAATTAAAGGTTTTAGTGTCTTTTACTTGAGTTTGGGGGAGGTATTTGTCTTTTGGCAAAACTAAGGGGGAATAAGTGTCTTTTGACCTAACTTTTCTTCCTACGTAAAAGTTCCCTAATCCAAGAGGGTTTCCTACTTATGAAGTTGATTTTATTTCCAACTCTCATAAAACCCTCACTCTCCCTATTTTCTCTAGCTCTCTCACGTCCCTCACTCTCATCCGTCCCTCACTCTCTCTCTCTCGTCTCTCTCTTGTGACCGACGGCAGCCACCCACCGCCGGCCGCTCTCTCTCTTTTTCCGTCGAGGTAATATCTCTCTCTCTCTCTCTCTCTCTCTCTCTCTCTCTCTCTTTCATCTTTCTTTCTTTATCTTTTCCTTTCTCTCTTTCTTTCTCTCTCTCTCCGTCCGCCTCTCTACCCGTCCGGCCTCCATGGACGGCGGGTTAGAGCTTGTTTTGTTTCTTCTTCTCTTTTCTCTTGTTGATCTCTTATTCTTATGATCACTTGTTCATGATTCATGTATGTTGCATGTAATCTTTAATTTTCAGTTTGTTATTGTTAGGATCATTGTTCATGTTGTAACAGAACTCCTGTTTCAGAGCTCTGTTACCAGTTTGTTATAACGTGTGGGTATTAGAGCAGGAACGACGAAACGAAAACAAGAACGAGACATATATTTAACGTGGTTCACTAACGAATTCATAACGAACCCGCTAGCTAATCCACGGCCAGAACCCGCTATTTTATTGAGAAGAGAACCCAATTACAATGCACGCCGCCGTGGCCATAGCGGCCACGGCGGCAACCCGAAAAAAACCCACCAGACACACACGCACTAAGCTCTCAAACTCACAAGCCAAAAGACTATTGGATCTGTGTGTATGTTTCTTACTAAACATAACAGTGCCTTTATATATCCAAACACATGGCTGTGGTAGATTCCATATAGCTTTGGTAACTTTCTACCAAAGGAAACAAAATACCACCGCCTCTTTTTTCTTGCCTAATATGATTGAAAGTCAAACTTAACAAATCTCCACATTGACTTGAATCATCTCAGCAACCCGAAACTTGAACTTGATGTTCCTCTTCTCAAACCAGAAACCGGATGCGTCTCCTTGAACCTGAACGAGCACGCCTCCCCGAACTGATGTTCTGCAGCTGTATGCGAAACCCGAATCGCCAAATCGTTGCTCCAACTACCATGTGTTCCTGCAACGAATGCGCCAGACGCGGATGCACTTATGGAAACAGAAATAAGTGCTCCACCCAGAACCAGACTCGAATACATTCACTGAGAAAACAGGACCGAATGTATTCCAGATGCGCCCAATTGCGCCAGACAGATGCACCATGACAGAATGCCCAGATGTCATCCAGACCAGATGCACCGATGACGAGTGCCCAAATTGTCATGCCCGATGCGCCCCGTATGCCTCAGATGCGCCAGATGCTCGCCAGAAACAGATCGCGCCATATGCGAGCTCAGTGCGTGTCATGGTAAACGCTGCAAAACCAGGTGCACGCCAGAATAAACTCGTGCATAATGCGCGCCAGAACCAGAATCAGATGCGCGTGCTAGAAATCTCACGCGCCAGATGCTCCATGTCGTTGCTCCAACTCCGACGAGTTCCTGCAACGCATGAGCCAGAACCAGATTCAATTCACACGCCAGATGCTCCACGCCGGGAGTCGGATTGCGTCTGAATGTCAATCGCCAGAACAAGATGCGCGTGAACCGCCAGATTTGCGCCGGTACCGAATGCGTGCTGGATTTGCCAGATCCCTCGCATGCCTAATCAGATGCGCGCCAGATTGCTCAGACAAGAGCCCGGATAGCCCCCTCCACGGGGCTTCATATGGTGGGTGTACCTGCTTCTCTCTCACGAACAGATCGATCTTGATCGCCAAACCAGACATCGTTCTTGGTGGAATCTCGAAACCCAACCTCCCGATAGCCAGCTCCACCTGAATCGCGAAACCCTAGCTTTGAGTTCCACCAAAATGTGAAACCCTAGCTCTTGGCTCCACCCTGATCTTGGAACCCCGACTCTGATACCAGTTTGTTAAAACTGGTGATCCCTCTGATACCAGTTTGTTGAAACTGGTGTTCCTCCTGACCTGGCTCTGATACCAGTTTGTTAAAACTGGTGATCCCGTAACCAGGCTCTGATACCAGTTTGTTAAAACTGGTGTTCATCCTGACCTGGCTCTGATACCAGTTTGTTGTAACAGAACTCCTGTTTCAGAGCTCCGTTACCAGTTTGTTATAACGTGTGGGTATTCGAGCAAGAACGACGAAACGAAAACAAGAACGAGACATATATTTAATGTGGTTCACTAACGAATTCGTAACGAACCCGCTAGCTAATCCACGGCCAGAACCCGATATTTTATTGAGAAGAGAACCTGATTACAATGCACGCCGCCGTGGCCACAACGGCCACGGCGACAACCCGAAAAAAATCCACCAGACACACACGCACTAAGCTCTCAAACTCACAAGCCAAAAGACTACTGGATGTGTGTGTATGTTTCTTACTAAACCATAACAGTGCCTTTATATAGCCAAACACATGGCTGTGGTAGATTCCATATAGCTTTGGTAACTTTCTAGCAAAGGAAACAAAATACCACCGCCTCTTTTTTATTGCCTAATATGATTGAAAGTCAAACTTAACAGTTCATGAATTCGTAGGATTGATAATCAAGTTTTAGGGTTTATCATGTTCTTGGGTGTTGGGAAGAGACCCTAGTTTGGAGGAGAAGTTTGATTAAACGATTTGGGTGTTTGAATGACAAAGTATGTGGATAACAACCTGATTTGAATGTGGGAATCATGTTATATTAGGTTTAGTATGAATATAGGATGAACTAGATGCTTGGGGGAAAAGTTTCATGAAGATTAACAATTCCCGTATGGATATTTTGAATGAAGTTGGAAACTTGAAATTAGTGTAACTTTTGATTCAGGAATCGAAATTAAGATCCGTTTGAGGCTAAACTTATTATTTCGAACGTTTTGAATCCAATGGAACTGTTTTTAGACCATGATATGTTTGGGAAACTGGAGTAATAGATTGGTGGAGTTATGATGGATTATGCATGCTTTAGGTTAGAGGATTTTGAAGCAAAGTTTTGGGTCTTGTTTTGAAGTATGAATTGAGTGAGATGTTAGGTTGGTGTTAGAACCCTAAACCATTGAATATCATATGAATGTAATTAGTGTAGCAAGTATATTGCTAGAATATTGGTTTGATTAGAATATTGTTACGTGTAGGTAACGAGTTCGTCGACAACGAGTACGTAGAGTACGTTGATTGAGTTGCTATTGTTGGAATTTGCTTTGAGGTAAGTAAATATGCCAAGCCTAGTGTGCTTATCTCTTTCGTGTCAAACAAATACTTTGATTTGCGACGTCTCAAAATGTGTTTATGTGCTACATGACTTGAAATACGTGATTTCTACTTGTTAAATGTTTTTGCTGAAAACATCACCATGTTATTAATGAACTATAACGTAAAGTGAAAGAAGTTGTGCAGGGACATTATTATTCTCTCTGGGCGGTGTTGGCTGCGGTCCCGTCTCTTTTTGATCCGGTTGCAAGTCCCTGGATAGCGGCATGTACTCACTCCTCTGGCCGGCGTAGTCTTAGGGGGGTGCCGACACTTAAGGTCATGGAAGCTGTGGTTTATTTGGTTTTCCCCCGTCACAACGAATTAATAATGAGTATTTTGGCTTTTGTTAACGGAAAGAAGTTAACAATGGATTTTGGATTTTTCCTAAAGATTATGGAATTGGTTTGGAAATATTATGGAATTGGGAACTCTTACGTTTTAATACAAGAGTCACTTTATTACCGTTGTGTTTGCGAAAAACTCCTACTTACAAATGAGTCATTGTTTTATAATTATCCCATCATCGTTTTACATGTTTGGATGTTTATCTACCAGTATTTCATGCTGATTTTGTACTGTGGTGTTTCTTTTTGATTCCGCACCACAGGTTTAGAAGAAGGTTATCTGGCGTAGAAGGGGACGCGCATCACATGGAATAATAGTAGTAGTATTTCATTTTAATTTGAATTCCTTATTAGTTTAAACACTTTAGTTTTTTTATGCCGGTTTGTGGCCAGGACATTGGATTATAATAATGCATTGTTTCAATTGGTTTTAATTATTATAGTGGATTTTTTGTGCTTGCGAACCATGTTATAAAATCTCCTTGTATCCGGGCTCCTCTCGGGTACGGAGTGACATCCCCGGGTCTCCGGCTTGGGCCATTTGGGGGTGTTACAACATCAATAGGTCCATATTGATTTATCTGAGTCTGGCTAGACATTCTATAAGCACCATCCCTCGAGTGGTCCATGGATATTTACTCCCATTATGTGGGAGGGACAAATCCTGTCTACGTCACTACGATCTCTAAGCTTGCTTCCTATCATGCCCGATAACTATCTTTATAGTTACCCGGTTAAGGCGCAACGTTTGAAAATATCAAAGCATGATATTTCACTACTAGAGTATCTAGTGACTTCAAGTCTATGGATTACAATACCATTAGCACTACGAGAAGCGCTTGTGACATTAACATAATCTAATGTAGCATTCTCGTTGTGGGTCAATCCTGTATTCCATTACTCTTAATGCATACCCACGTGTTGGATCGTGATATCTCCATATCATTCCTACTCCATACTAGTCTATAGTTGATTGTCACGTTAATCAATATAATCGACTATGGATATTTAAGAATATAACATTTATATTCTAAGGACTTCATTCATGTGAACATATCTCCATATCGATAACATAATGAATAGTAAATCCACACATGTCAAGAAATATATTGCCTCTAGGGCATATTTCCAACAGTCTCCCACTTGCACTAGAGTCAATCGCCTGCATCACATGCCTATTGATCTAGCGCGACCCTCATGCTTTCACTGCACGAGGTAAGAGAGACATCTACTGATACTTTGCAAATATTCACATATCCTCTATCAAAAATTTGATTGAGATTGAATATTCTGAGTAAGTGCATCTTATGCATTAATATACTCAGTCCCCTGTGATAGAATCGACAACTGAATCTTGCCTGGAACCTTTCCAGCTCACATTTTCTTCCATTAGTGCAAAACATAAAACTTGACTATAATCTGAAATCTTCTTTGTTACATTAAAAGTTCTCATCACTGTAACCCCTTACAGTAAACTCTTCCTATCCTTCATTTACCAAGAATTCATCCTAAGTTCTTATCAAGTACTTTTAAGGATAATCTTGATAACTATCCAGTGACTCTCACCCGGATTTGACTGGTATCTTCGTGTCATACCATATGACACATCTGGCCTAATACATAACATGGCGTATCTCGTGAATCTCATTCATACGGTCCTTTCTCAATCTAATTCGAAAGACAATTAGTCTTTCAAAGACTAACTCTATGTGACATCGGTAAGAATCCATATTCTTACATGTTGAACCATTTCAACACATTTGTCAATATATGTACCATGACTCAAGCTGAACAACTACCTTGTTCTATCTCCATAGATCTTTATAGACTCGCCTAAGTCTATCATTGAAAATCAATTCTCTAGTCAATCTTTACAAGATTGCTGAGAAGAGACATTATTCCGAATGATTAGTATGTCTCTACATACAAGACCAGAAATTTAACTGTGCTCCCACTAACCTTCTTGTAAACATAAGATTCAACTTCAATTTTGACGGAACCAAACTCTTTTGTTTACATCGTCAATTTGAAAAATTCAACTCCAATAATCTTGACTCAATCTATAGATAGATTGCTACAAGAAAGATGCTAATGGATTTAAGCATCAAAATTGGGGAAAAGATTTTGTCATAGTCTATACTATGAACTCACATGAAACCCCTTCTCCAACCACTTTTCCTTTAAAAGTAATCTTATTACTATCCATGTTGGATTCCACATAACCCACCTGCACCATATGGGTCCTATCCTTTCAGGTGATTCCACCAAAGTCCATACTTTGTTGGAATACATGGATTCCGCATCCTATCTTATGGCTCCACGCCATTTCTGAGAGTATTGCCCATTCGTGGCCTCTTCATAGGTTGTAGGCTCATATCTAGGAGCAATATATCACCGGGATATGAGAAATCCATATTTCTCTAGCTCCTTGACATATCCTACCTTCCTACAAAGTCCTTATGTTACTTAAGTAGGTTGCTCCACAACACCTTGTGATCCTACTCATGTTCCATCAAAAGGATCAATGTTCTTTTTTGGTTATTTAACTCCTTCAAGTTCTACTATCCTCCCACTGTTTCTTTTCGAGACAATCTCTATCTAGAAACACAGTGGTTCGAGCAACAAACAATTTGTTCTCGATTAGATTGTAGAATTAATATCCTTTATTTCCTCAGGATATTCCACATAGTACATTTATCTGACTTGGGTTCAAGTTTATCTGTAAACATTTTACCCAAACTTCATAACCCAAATTCTTTATGAACGATATACTAGGACACTTGCTAGTTCATATATCGTATGGTGTTTTTCATAATTAATTAGATGGAGCGAGGTTAAGGGAGAAATTTGTTGTAATTAGAACATGTCCCTTAAAGTAAACTGGAAGTTGTGTTTGACACACCTTGGACCGAACCATGTCCAACAAGGTCCGGTGTCTCTTCTCAGATACGTCATTCCATAATGGTGTTCTAGGTAGAGTGAGTTGGGATCACATCCCATACTCCTTAAGATGTTAAAACTATTGGCTTAAGTATTCTCCTCCACGATCCAATCGTAGAGCCATGATACTTTTGTTTAGCTGGGTCTCTACTTCATTCTTGAATTCATTGAACTCTTCAAAGGATTCTGATTTGTTTCTTCATAAGATACATAAATCCATATTTCTCTGATCCCATCAGTAAATATGATGAAGTACAGAAAACCACCTTTAGCATTTGTTCTTAGCGGCCTACGTACATTAATATGTATGATTCCAAAAGATCATATATTTGCCTAATAAATAAGTTTTACGTGTCTGATATGATTCAATAATCAAGATGAGTCCAGAAATCCATCCTCATGGAGTCTAGATATGTATTTCTTATTTAAGTTTCCTAAACAACAATGCCAAAGCTTAGTGAGGTTCATATCATTATATGAAAATCTCTTGGTTTTAATGTTGTAAATGAAATTATCATGATCAAGGATATACAATCCACTTAGACAAAAGTGCATTACAATAATGCATTTTATCAAAATAAATTGAACAACATTTGTCCATTATTTTAATAAAAGATTTTTCTTGTCAAAACAAGAAACTGTGATAATGTCTCTATCAAAGCAGTGACATAATCGTATTTGTCTAATTCATGGATAATTCCAAAAAGGTATAAATAATTCCCTACGGCATTCAACAATCCCTTGCTTCATTTCCCTACGTGTAGGTTTATTTCTTCCTTATTCAATTGTCTACATCTATTGAGATCCTCCACATTTCTAAAAATGTGAGATTCTCTTCTACTATCATATACACATGATGATGAGATAGACATATTGACTTCTATAACAAAAATTCCTAATTTGGAATTCATAATTCCCTTATTATTTTCTTCCGGGTACTTTGGACAGACTCTCTTCCCCCACACCACCTATGGGACCTACAACGCAACTTGGTTTTAGCAAAAAGCTTGATTTATCCCCATGGGGTCGGTGACACGCTCCAACTGCAAGTGTACAGCTGTCGTGTGTAGTAATAAATTCCGGTAAATCCGGGTTGTCGAACCCAAGAGGCTTCGTTGTAAATTAGCTATTAAATTTGTTCTTTGTGTGGGCAAGGCGCAGTTGTTTTGTTCTATTGATCCTACTAAAATTAAAAAAAAAATGTCTCAATTAATCAATTGAATTGCTTCACGATTAATAAATATGAATGATTATAATATTTCTCAAAGTTTGGAAAAGTCAGGATATCTCTACGGGTCACTAGGTATTTCTCGCGATATCGGATTTATGTTTTGTTAACAAGATGATTTATTATTCTAGCTAAATGAGCATGAATATGTTGAAGATGTCTCAACCAACACTGTTGATTCAAAGACCCTTGAATGTGTTTTGGTTGGTAATTGTTTTGAGTGATGAAAGACAAAGACATAAGCAGCAAAGCATTTCAGTTACTCCAAGGCCTTGAGATACTGACAGAACTTCAAAGCCTTGAGAGTTATTCTATTCTGCTACATGTTCTAACAGGTTTGTGTTGTAGATTGGATATCTGATTATACAGATCAAGGATTTATTGCATATACTTATAGATTACACTATTTACATATCTAACACAATTGCAGATGATCAGAACAGGAAGAATCAAAGTTATCTGGTTTTAAATTTGAATATCTGTGAAGCAGGCTCAGAGCTCCAAGGCCTTGAGATGTGCCTTGAGCTGCTGACAGTTTTTACAGAACTAAGTTGATTCTTTCTTGCAGGATGTGATTCTTAGTATTGTGATTATTTACTCACTTCTAAGAGTCTTAAACTTGTTTTTCATGATTTATATGTATTACAGTTGATACAAGTTATTGTTCTAATCTGTTAACCAGTTTTATCATAAACTGGATAACCAAACAGTCATAGCACTGTTATCTTTTTGGATTTTGTTGTTGCTGTGTTTCAATGCTGTTGCAGGGATGTTAAACGTGCAGGAGCAATCTCAACAAACTCCAACGGATATCCACTTAGAGTTGTTTGAATTTCAGTTGAAAACAGAAAGAGGATTTGTAGGAACTGAGATCCTAAAATCTCTCAATCAGTTGCAGCTGTGGATAAAAGAGACTGGTTTGAATTTTTGAAGATAGAGAGGCTTTCAGAATACTCAGAAAGGTGTGACAAATTCGTGGGAGATCATTCATTCAAACACACAAACATTCAAGCTTCAATCCAGATTTCAGAAGATCAAATCAATCCAGTTTCCAGAAGAACACATCCAGGCTTCAACAACTTATCTTTTCTATTTTGCCTTTGAAAGTTTCAGACAGTTTACTAAAATCTCAAGGCCTTGAGATTTGAGTTTCACACAAAGTTACTCTGTTAATCTTTGAGTTTTGCAAAAAGTTTTAATACTCTATTCAACCCCCCCCCCTTCTATAGTATTTAGATCCTGTATTTAGCCTACATTACACACTTTCAAACACCAATACATAAACTAGCAAAGCCAATGTCTCTAGCCTAAACAAGTTCAAGTATGCATTAAGATCATTAATCTACTCTTTATTCTTAGGTAACTAGCAAGATTTCTCAACCCTAGATACGGCTAGTGTGTATTTCAATTTTCCGGGCAATGAATATCGATGTCTCTAACATTCATAACCTAGCTCTATCCTATCAATACGTATACTGATAGAAAAGATGAACTAAACACAGAAAATACACATAGCTAGATAAAAAGTTCATCAATTAAGCCAAACGCATGAAATCAAATCCATAAATCACAAATATCGTGATCAAACCCTAGCTCCCTACGAGATACCCTGAGAAAAGTGTTTAGCTACGCAAAAACATGATTCACGTACAAAGTTTCGTGATCACATAACAAAACTAGAGAAGAAACGAAGTTTTAGAAGTCAAACGAATGATTCCAAGCTTCCTTGATCGTCTCCTAGCTCCAAGTCTTCTTCTCCACCTTTTCTAGACTCCAAAAAGTGCTCTGATTCCTTAGAATCACGACATAGGACTCCTTAATAAGTTTCCATAAAGTTATGACAAAGTTTGCAAAAATTACAGAAAACCCCCGCCAAAAACGCTCCTGACAGCACCCTCGTCATACTAAGACATTTTTTCTCTTCGTGAGAAGACCTTCTCAAAAATGGGTAGATGGTGTTTCAGGGAAGACTTCTGACAACAAGAATTTTTTCAAGTCTTTTTCCTCTTCGCACGAAGAGAAATCTATTCGCACGAAGAGAACTTCATTCCATCTACTTTTGGCTCTTCTTTGAGTTCTTTGACTTCTCCTTTGAGTTCCTTCTTTCCGAAGCTCGTTTCCATCTCCCGCATGATCCTGCAAGACCTATTTCCTTGCGAATCATAACAAAAAAACACAACCCGCGATCATATCACAATATAAGCTCGAAATTACACTAGAAACGCCCGGATTCAACAATATTAGCACATGAACTCATTTTCACAAATAATAGCATAATTCACTCAAAAGACGACAAATTCTCCATGTTGAGCACGCAAAACGTAGCAAAATAAGGAATAAAACAACTCCAAAAATGGAGTTATCAACTACCCCCACACTACCTTTTGCTCGTCCTGAGCAAATATCCAAGCCAAAACAAAATCTCACGCCAACATCCTCTCACTTCCCTCAATCACTTCAACTTTACATACAAAACCTATTCCACATTGCATACTTCTCTACGCCATTTTCATACTTATACCAATCATTGCATACGAGTCCGAGTTCGAAACCAATCCACAAACCATCCTTTTACTAGCCGACACGACTCGATTATACACAATGCATCTATATGCAAATGCAATATTCACAATGCAAGTATTGAAATAACACAAATTTTTTTCTGTTCTTTTCCGAGATCGGGCAATCTCCATTAGCTTAAACCGATTATCGTGAAGCGATGAGAAATCTAGATACAAGGCGTGAGTTGAAACCAAATTCGCAACGAGAATATCCCCTATTTAGTATATAAAGCCTAACCTTACTCCGTACAAGAATGCATTACCTCTTCGCGTGTGTCCACAAAACAAGAGGCTACGCTAGGCAAAGCCACGTTCAAGGTCCGAGATCCTAATTCGCTAACGGGTTAAAATGATGAGGCTTAGGGACAAAAGAATAATAATCATATGATAGTCCTAAAGCGTCACATTCTCACAATAATACCACATCTCACACACCCTCACAACAATGATAGAAACCGAACCCAAGATCACCATCTCCGGCCCTCGATCCCCTCAAAACCCCGGTACAATTACGATCTCCACGGCCACCGTCGTGAATGATGCATAAGATAGAAATTCCGTTGATGAACTAGTTGCTTCTCCACTCGGTCTTTCAATAAGCTTCCCATTTATTCCTTTATTCAACTCTCCTTTTATTCTCTCTCTCTTTCTCTCTCTCTCTCTTTTCTGATTTTTGTTTTTAAATACCTCTCAAATTTCCGCACAATTTCCACAATATAAATCCCGAGTGGTCTTCCAAGCGTCAAGCCAAAATAAGATGATAGGGGGAGGAAATAATCAAGTAATGAATACGTTTCACAAATAAATTCATCTCCCCCTAAATCGATGAAATCCATGGTGTCACAAACTAAGCATCTAACAAAATAAAGCACATGTGGGGGTGGAGTCGTCGCAAGCTCAATCTCGATGTCCGAAGTCAAAAGTCGACACCCCCACACTCGAATGTAATCACGCCCCCTCTCAAGTAGTCAAGAGAATGTAAGACTTGTTCCTAATCCAACCAAACCTCCTACACCACGATGAATGAGATCCGGTACCTAGCACGATCCACCAATTGAATCCCCCAACCCAATTTTGTGCGTATTAGATGTTACGCACTCACGGCTCTCCACAACTGTGTCCATGATGTAACGACATGGAACACCGCCACACCGAAGTGCGCAAGCCTACTCTCACTCACCCTCGCATCCACAAATGAAGCATAAGCGATATGCAAGATTCACAAGAATATATCATGAAGTACTCCCTCATCGAACCCCCTCAACTACAACTCCCTCGTGACGCACTAAAGCGGTGATTCTAAAAAATCAATGATGAAGGTCAAGAATCGTCACCCTAAGTCAAGAGTTTGTCAAAGAATCCAAGGTTCAAAGAGGTGTTTACTAGTGGTCCTACAAGGTGAGTTCTATAAGCAGTGAGTGCTCTAATACACATCCTCGTACAGCTGTTTCGTGTGCCACTACGAGGCGGGTTGGCGACTACCTAAGACGTACACATGAACGTTCGGCTTGTTTAGCTCACACCTAGCTCAACTCTTGTAAGAAAACTAGGCACACACTTTAGATTTGAAAATTAAATTCGTGTGTAAAATAGGCACGCATTCCCGTAAAGAAAGTCTCTCTATACTTACTAAGGGGGACTCACGTTTTCACTCTCGGTCGCGAATCATGCCCTATGCCTAGAAGTCTCACACTTCGTGATTTATCAACCTTTAGCCTCTTTCGATTGCCCTTCTCTCAAATTTTTTTAATTTTTAGTATTTTTCAATTTTTTTTTATGATTTTTGAATAATTTCTAATTCTACATGCAATGGCCAACTCGACTAACGACTCAATAAACTGGTGGGATGACTCAATAATAATAAACGTGCAAACAGAATCATAAATTAACAAAGAGGAAAATAAGGACATAACTAAAACTAATCTACATGTGACAGGCGATGCAAAGACTCGACAAATGGCTAGTAAAAGGCATACACCACCCCCACACTAGGATGCATCGTTGTCCTCAACGAGACGACGAGGACTCAACAATCCTAGCGTAAGGGCACTCTCATCATCGGGCCCCACCTCCGGGGCCAACGTCTCATGCTCTCCGAACTCACCATCATGTTCCTCCTCTGAGTCTCCGTATGCGGACTCCCCATCACTAGGTGGTACCGGATACTCGAACTCATCCTCTTGGAACCAAGGATCAGTGTTCGGAACCGGTGGCACAAACTCCTCTTATGGCCGTCCACTAGACTGAACTACCCATCTCCCCACCATCTGGATCAAGTTACCCAGTTTCACCTGATTGCTCCGGATGTGAGCAAACTGGCTTCTCCTCTCTAATCGGTCGCGGGCCATCTCCTCTCTCAACTTATAAATATCTCACCTGATTGTCAAATCGAGAGGCTTTTGGCTTCTTTCCCTTGGACCTAGTTTGAGCAGACTCATAAAATCTAGACCACAATCGAGGAGCAAAAACGTCAGCCTCCGCAATAACATCTATCTCAGAAGTCTTAGCCATATGTGTCAAAATATAAGTATTCCCGGGTCCTAACTTGTTATCTCTAGATCCCCTCTCAAGACAATTAGCACATATCATCTTCGGGATGTTAATCCTATCCCCTGACCACAGACATAAAGCCATGACACACAGTTTGAATGTATATGTTGGGTTCCGTGTGATTCCCAGAACCCAATTCTCTAATAGCTCACCGCACCACCGAGCTTCGGGCCGGAACTCGTTCTTATGAGCCCGCCAACACGGCACATCTCCCTTCCTATCCCAAGGGCCTTTTCCTGGTGCAAAACAGAATCGATTCACCCTTTCAAAAATGCTCTCACTCCTTATGGTGTCATGATAGGCACACGGTACTCTCAGACGCGGGAACCCAAGGGCTATGCGGATAGACTCTGGCGTGAAGACTATCCACTTGCCCCGACAATAAATCAACCGCGGGTCCTTGCTCTCTCCATCCTTGGCATACCTTAGATTAAGAAAGAATTCCCTAGATAACTTTATGCTAGACTGACCTACCAATTTGAACTAGCTGTTGAATTTCTCACGAGTATAAATAGATTTAATAGAATCGGGCATCGCAGTATGCAACGGAAATTCTCAGGTTGCCCTTTCTTTTTCAAGTAAGTGTCATTGTAGGCGTCAAGGTGAGCCTCATATGTCACAAACCAAAAACTAACATACGACCCCGGGCCTATCTTATGTTTTTGAATACCCGATTTCGTTGTCCTACGACCAACAACTCCCGGGTCCTCAGGGACAGGCGTCTTTAATATAGAATACGTAGGTGAAGGTGGTATCTCACGTTGAGACTCACCCGACCCGGATGCATCACGAGACGTCCCCTCACCGGTTTTTTTCTTTTTAGGTGCCATGTGGAGAATGAGAAAACAACGCTATATAAGACGTGCACCGTGACAGGGAGTGTGTCTAAAATTAAACACGTAGGCACGTACCAATTACACACGTAAGCCCTAGGACTCTAATCAATCGCCCCCAAGCACGCTAATAAGCGCAACAATAAAATTGGTATTTTACTCAATCGTGCCTAAGACATGTAAAGAGATAGATTAGGACGTACCTACGTGCCCGGAGCAAGTCTTACGGGCACGAATTGCTGAAAATTTGACTCGGAGGACCGTTTCGGGTCGACGAATTTTTTTTCAATGAAATCTTCAATCATTAGTGCACCGCGCTCCTTGTGATGTCCCCTTCGTAAGTCTCTTCTTCGCCAAAAGCTGAATCTTCCTCCAACTTGACCAATTTTTGAATCTAGGAATGGAACCCTAGTTTCTTCACCCACGAATTTCTCACTCTATCTTCCACTTCAACCGAAACCAACCACCAATCCTTGATCCCCTTGATTTTGCGAGCAAAACCCTATCACTTGTGAAGATTTCAGACAAAAAGTGATCTGAGAGAGAGCTTTGCAACCGTCGGTTATGGAGGAAGGAGGGAAGAGAAGTGAAGAATGAGGAAGAAGAAGAAGACCCGACGGCTATGTGTTGATCTTCGACAAAAAGGTTCGACAAAAAGTATATTCTGCCCCTATTAATGCCCCCTTGTTTTCTTTCGTCGATGGGCAGAGAGGTCATTCCGCCCGACCTCTTCGTGCGAAGAACATTCTTGTTCATGCGAAGGGGTTGCGTGTGAAGACTTCTTCTTCTCACAAAAGTCTTCTCAAAAAGGGGCAAATGACCATTCTGAGAAGAGAAAAATCACTCCAAAAATTTTCTAAGTCTTTTTCTCTTAGTACGAAGACAATTGTCTTAGTACTAAGAGAGTCCTGGGCATCATCAAAAACATCCCTTTTCGTCATTTTTCGCGTCTTTTGCCTTTCCTTTGCTTTCCGAAGGATCTCCTCGTCGTCGAGACTCCTTTCATGTCATAAAACATTCTCAAAATCTAGGGAACATCTTATTCTTCAATTTTACGCTTCCCAAGGCAATTTTTGCATTCTCGGATGCTTTTGGCCTCGTTTCACTATCTTGAGCATACTTTTTGGCGTAACTTTCTCATCCGGACTTCGATATGCGCGATCCACCTATCGACAGAAAGCTCTCTACCATCCCACACAATGGCACTCTCCAATTCCGCTTTCAGTCTCGTTTTCAAAATTTCACCTTGTAATCCGTGCAATGTGCCAGCTTTCTTGTTCTTCAATGTGATCTTCGCGTATGTAAGGTAAGGCGTCACACTCCAATTTCTTCATTCCGGATCCCGATACGCGTTATGGGCTGCTATTTCTCAAATTTCAATCTGTACTTCACGCGCGCATCAAGAAGGGGGATCCGAAGTAGGCCTTTCACCGAGAAATCCTGCACATACTCATTGGAAATATTAAATCCACTCTCTCGCACCTCTCAAATAAATCAAACATAATAAAAAAAACAAAACATTATTTAAACCTATCCTAATGCAGTAAATAGGTTGGGTTGCCTCCCAACAAGCGCTTTGTAATTTAAGGTCGACGGCCCGACCCAGTTACCTCAAGAGAGCTCAAATATCGGTAATTGCTTCGAGGCGCTCAATTACCCCAATGAAATTCCCGTCCACGTATGGCTTTGCTCGCTGTCCGTTCACCTTGAATCGGTCCCCATTCTCAGTTTCTACCTCAAGCGATCCCCATGGGTAAACCTCGGTTATTGTGAATGGCCCACTCCATCTTGACTTTAGCTTGACCGGAAACAACTTCAGCCGTGCATTGAAGATCAGTACCTTTTGGACCACTCTGAAGTCTCGTGGAATGATGTGTTTGTCATGCCAGTGCTTGGTTCTCTCTTTGTAGATCTTGGAACTTTGATATGCCATCAGTCTGAATTCTTCTAACTCCAGCAATGTATTCTTCCTTTTCTCACCAGAGAGCTTGGCATCCATGTTCAATTTCTTTAGCGCCCAGAACACTTTGTGTTCAAGTTCCACCGGGAGATGGCATGATTTCCCAAAAACAAGCTGGTAGGGAGACATTCCCAAGGGAGTCTTGTACGCATTTCGATACGCCCATAAACTATCATCCAAGTGTAGGGACCAATCTTTGCGTCCCGGATTGACATTCTTTTCTAAAATCCCCTTGATCTCTCGATTGGACGCTTCAGCTTGCCCATTAGATTGTGGATGGTAAGCCAATTATATCTTGTGCGTTTTCACTCCATACTTGCTCAACACACTGGCAAAGAGCTTGTTGACAAAGTGAGATCCCTCACTGCTGATAATTGCTCTAGGTGTCCCAAATCGCGTGAAGATATTCTTGCGCATGAATCTCTCAACTGTAGCACCATCATTCTTCAGCCATGCCACCGCCTCGACCCACTTGGTCACATAATCCACAGCCAGAAGTATATAAAGATTTCCAAGTGAGGGAGGAAATGGCCCCATGAAATCAATGCCCCACACATCAAACGGTTCTACCTCTATCACGAAATTCTGAGGCATCTCACTTCGGTTAGAAATATTACCTGTTCTCTGACACCGGTCACATTGCTGCACAAAAAGATGGGCGTCTTTATGCAAAGTCGGCCAAAAGAAACCACTCTGAAGTACCTTAGCAACTGTGCGTGATTTGCCGAATGTCCCCCACAGTTCAACTCGTGACAATGTCTGAGGATCTCTAACGTGTCCGGTTCCGCAAAACACCTCCGCAATACATTATCCGCCCCCAGCTTGAACAGATAAGGATCATCCCAGAAGTATTGTCGCGCGTCTGAAAAGAATTTCTTCCTCTGGTGGTAATTCATGTCCTTGGGCACAATGTTGAGTGCCTTGAAATTTCCAAGTCAGCAAACCAAGGCACAGCTGCAACCACAACCATAAGTTGCTCATCTGGAAAATCCTCACGAATTGGCAAATCTTCATGCTTATCATTCTCCAGCCGTGACAAATGGTCTGCAACAACATTCTCTACCCCCTTTTTATCTTTGATTACCACATCGAACTCTTGCATCAATAAAACCCACCGGACCAATCTTGGCTTGGCGTCCTTCTTGGTGAGCAGGTACTTTAAGGCTGCATGGTCTGTGAAAATCGTCACCTGAGAACCTACAAGATATGGACGGAATTTTTTCAATGCAAAGATGATAGCCAACATTTCTTTCTCCGTGGTCGCATAATCAACCTGTGCATTGTTAAGAGTTCGAATGGCATAATAAATGACATGAGCTACCTTATCTTTCTTCTGCCCCAGAACTGCTCCCACCGCATAGTCACTAGCATCACACATGAGCTCAAATGGTAGAGTCTAGTCTGGTGTGGCGATGATGGGTGCACTAATCAATCCTTGAGCACATCAAAAGCTGACTTGCACTTCGCATCAAAATCAAAGACTGCATCTTTCTCAAGGAAACCAGACAAAGGCTTCGTGATCTTCGAACTTTTTTTGATGAATCGCCGGTAGAATCCTGCATGACCCAAGAAACTCCTTACCCCTTTTTCGGTCGTAGGGTATGGGAGCTTCTCAATAACCTCAATATTTTCCCGGTCGACCTCTAAACCTTTGCTGGAGATCTTATGTCCCAAAACAATACCCTCAGTAACCATGAAGTGACACTTCTCCTAGTTGAGCACTAGGTTGGTGTCAATGCATCTATCCAGAACACGGGCCAATTGTTGCAAACAATCTTCGAACCCATCACCATACAATGAGAAGTCGTCCATGAATACTTAGAAATTCTGCTCCATCATGTCTGAGAAGATCGACATCATACACCTATGAAACGTAGCAGGTGCATTGCATAACCCAAAAGGCATGTGTCTAAAAGCAAAGGTCCCATAGGGACAAGTGAATGTCGTCTTCTCCTGATCTGCTGGCTCAATTGCTATTTGTTTGTACCCAGAGTACCCATCCAAAAAGCAATAGTGAGAATGACGTGACAGCATATCAAGCATCTGATCAACGAATGGGAGGGGAAAATGGTCCTTCAATATGGCATCATTGAGTTTGCGGTAATCCATGCAAACTGTCCCCCCAGTAACAGTACGAGTGGCAATCTGATCACCTTTTCCCCCTTCCAACACAGTAATACCTCCCTTCTTAGGGACACACTACACAGGGCTAGTCCATGTGCTGTCGGAAATTGGATAAATGATGCCCGCCTCCAACCATTTAAGCACCTCTTTCTTCACCACCTCCTGCATGTGAGGATTGAGGCGGCGCTGAAACTGAACTACCGGCTTCTTATCTTCCATGAGCTGAATCTTGTTCTGGCACACTGTGGGGCTGATCCCCTTAATATCCGCTATAGTCCATCCCACAGCTGCTTTCCTTTCCTGCAATACCTTGAGAAGTTGCTCCTCCTGTTCCCTGTCCAAACATGCAGACACAATAACATGTAAAGTCTCATTAGATCCCAAGTATAAATATTTTAAATTAGCAGGTAAAGGCTTCAACTCTAAAGTAGGAGCAGTAATAAGAGAAGGAGTAAAAAACTTCCTGCTTCCATCATTAAAGAGGGGGAGAGGCTGGCGCGAGTGAACATCCAAGGCTTGCTCTTTCTCGCTGGAATCAAGTAGAGCAAGCTCCTCATATAGCTGCTCTAATAAAATGTCATCCTCCTCGTCCAGCGTGTATGCCTCAACGCCAAAGCACTGCTCACTCACCGCATACGCGGGAAACTTCATAGCCTCAAATACATTGAAGGCCACCTTCTCATCGTTGATCCGCATAGTCAACTCTCCATTGACCACATCAATGATAGCCCGTGGCCAGGAATGGGCGGCCAAAAATAAGGGGAACATCATCGTCGGCCTCCATATCTAGGATCACAAAATCAGCTGGGAAGATGAGTCCTTCAACTCTCACTAGTACATCCTCTAACACGCCCCTTGGGCGTTTGATGGTACGATCAGCCATCTGCAAGCACATCCTGGTAGGTTTAGGATCTCCCGCACCAAGCTGCTCAAAAACCGATGTGGGCATCAAATTAATACTTGCACCAAGATCACATAATGCCCTCATATGAAAAGCATCTCCCAATGTCAGAGGAATGATGAAACCACCCGGATCTTTCATTTTATTTGGTAACGCCTTTTGCACAACGACGCTACACTCCTCATTCAGAGTCACGGTTTCAAAATCATCCATGCGCCTCCTATTAGAGAGGAGGTCCTTGAGAAATTTTGCGTATTTGGGCATTTGTGAAATTGCTTCCGCAAAGGGGATATTGATGTGTAACTTCTTGAAGATATCCACAAACTTCTTGAAGTGCTTGGCATCCTCTTGACTCTTCAATCTCTGCGAGTATGGCATACGCACACTATAATCTTCATTTGGCTTAGGCTTCTCCTCCGACTTCCTACTCGTGTCCTTTGATTGGGGAATCACGGTAGACACGTGAATTTCTTCATCCAATGATTTTTTCGGTGGCCTTGGATGTAATACCCCGTTTAATTAGTAGGGGTAAAATAGTCATTATAATAGCATAATAATAATTTTATTGACAAAATAATGATTAAATATATTTTAGAGTTTTATTTGCAAGAAAATTTTAAAATAGTTATTAGATTTACAATCGTGAATAAATACGATAACGTTTCGTAGATTTAGTTAAAGTTATGATTTTAAACGCGTACCCGACCACCGCGAGACTAGGTGTGGTTGCCACACCGAATCACCAAAAGCTCTAGTACTTCAACCACACACCATAATTCCTCCCTCTCTCACATCTTCACCAAATTTTGCCTTCACGGCAAAACAAATACACCGCCCCAACCTTCATCACCGCCCTCACCATTTCCACCTTACCACCCTCCATGCTTGGTCCCCAAGTACTCCATGCCTATATAAGGCCTTCACAGCAACCCTACCTCCACACACAACAACACCAGCAGCAACAACCACCTCCCTCCACCATCGTCACCTTCAACATCATCTCCACCACCATCGTTGTTGTTTTGTTCGGCAAAAATCCACCACCACCACTCAGCTCTCCATCTCTCCCTCTCTGCTACTCTATACTCTCAACAACCCCACCAGCAGCAGCAGCGTAGAAGTGGCAGCAGCCAACCACCACCACCGTCGCCATAGCCACCGGCGACAAAACCCAGTGAAGAACACCCACTGCCTCCACCTCATCACTCTCTCTTTCTCTCCCTCCCTCTCTGTTCTCTGAGCTCATCAGAACAGCCTAGAAGCAGTGGCAGCAACTATCACGGCCACCAGTACCGCCGTCGGACCACCACCGAAGGAAACCCACTTGTCTCTCTCTCATCCCCGCTGCCTTACCCGAGCTCCTTGATCGATTGTGGGCTCATCCCCGACCTGAGCAGAGCCCAAGGAGGCAGCAGTAGCAGCAGAAGCCTTTGCAACCACCGGCGACCTCCATTGTTGCCGGCCAAGCTTCGGCCAATTTCCGGCGAGAGCTTTGTAGCAGTACCCAGCCCACTTCTTTGCTTCCAGGCGACTCTTAGGGCCCCGAATAGCTCACTAGGAGCCTCAAACCAGGCTGTGGAAGCCATTAAAGCCGGCGACGGAGCTCAACTCCGGCGACCCCGACGCCAAGCTTCGACCCGACCCATTTCTTAGTAATTTCCGGCCATTTTTGGCCTAGGTATGTCCTATACCTTCTGATTAGTTGTTATATGTTGTTAGAATTGAAGATTGATAGCTTGAATCATAGTTAAATTGAAGAAGATGAAGTTGTTGTAGAAGGGGGGGTAAAAGTGTAGTTTTTGCAAACTGTTAAAACATGACCTAGGGGTGTTATTTGTAATTTCAGAAACTTTAGGGGCTGTTAGTATACTATATTAAACTTGTTTTGGTGGCTAGTTGAGGAATTTGTAGACTTTTAATACGAATGGGGGTTTATGTGTATTTAACTTAAACTTGTTACTTTCCGCGAAAAATAAAAATAATAATTTTGGAATATAAATAATTTCTAAAAATACTAGTTTTCATTCTCGTTTTGGAAAAGTAATTTTGGTATTATAATAGCATGCGGTTTGTTCGTTAAAAATTAAATAAGAAATATTTTTAGTTAAACTTTAAATAAATATCGTTAAATAAATATTTTTAAAACACTTAGATATGTAATACTTGCAAATTTGATGTTTTGATAGATTTTAAATATTTTTTTGTTGTGGTTAGTATTTAGTAAAAGTTTTCTCTTTAAATTAAATAGTTTTAAATATTGTTTAAATAATTATAGAAATAATAATAATGTCTTTTTCATTAAAGATAAATTAGTTTGTTTTCACTTCTATATCAAGTCTTTTATAAAATAATTTCTCTAATTAGTTAGGCACTTTTAGCTAATAATAATAATAATAATAATAATAATAATAATAATAATAATAGCAATAATAATAGTCGTTTAAATATAAACACGTGGCTTTACAATAGAAGTTTATAACGAAATAAAATATTAGGAAAAATAAATAACTAGAGGGGTTGGGTAGAATTAAAAGAGAGAATATTTTAGGACGAATAGTATTTTGTTGAAGTATTTGTTAACATAAAATTTACGGGTTGTAGGTGACGGTTGTAGGCCGAGACATCTCTAGAACGTGCTAGTGCTACGGAAGTAAGGTAAGTAACATGCCAAGCCTTGAGCCTAGCTTCCTTCGTGTCTTAATATGACTTTTATTTCTTGTCTCAAAATGCATTTTATTTGGTTATTTATTTACTCGTTTTATTTGAAGTCTCATTTTATTTCAAAGAAGTTAATTATTTGAACTTGTCACATGAATAATAATAATGCGTAATTAACGTAAAGTGGAAAGAGTTGTGCGGGAGAAGCAATTTATTATTGTCGTGTTGACTATTAGTCACTCGACCACAGATCATATTTTATTTTAACCCGGTCGCAACCTGCCGGGTCGCTCCGTGTACTCACCTCTCTGGCCGCAAGAAGTCTTAGGGGGCTGCCGGCAGTTAAGGTCATGGTTGCTAGTGATAGATTAGTAGTTCCTTCCCCGTATCAACAAAGCTAATTATACAGTTTTGGCATGAGCTTTGAAAGAAAAGAAGATGAGATTGAGGAAGATAATACCTGTTTGGAAGAGATAATAAGACAAGAAGAATTCTTATAAAAAGGGCCCCTACTTTACTTATGAAGTTCTTTCTTTACAAGTTTTTATTCCTCCTGTTTTATTGCAAATAATAAATTTAAGCTTCATCTTCTGTTTTACATGTTTGGGTGTTATTTACTCAGCATTTCACAGCTGACTTTAGAAACTGCGGTTCTGTTTTCCTTCCCACCGCAGGCTTAGGAGCTGAGGACTATGGCATAACAGGGCACGGGACTCACGTAGACGGTTATCAGCACGAGTAGTAATGTAGTTGGCTAGCTCACCTTATGTGGTAACTTGGTTAAGACTTATGTAATATCTAATGACTTTTTGGATGCTTAATGTTATGTATTAATTAAGTTGGGATGTTATGCTTTTGATTTCCGTCGTTACTTTTAGCATCACCCTCCCGGTCTTGTCCGAGCCGGATAAGGGGGTTGTTGCAGGTGGTATCAGAGCAGGCAATCCATAACAAGGGAATTAAAAACCTGTAGGGCAACTTAAAATGGACATAGGGCAAGATAACTAAAATTGGAAAGCCGTTCGGGTTATGGGTAGCTTAGGAGATTGGTCTTGAGTATTCCCGCCCACCCACATCCTATTTGCAAGTTTCATGAGTTATTACTATCTCTGATCATTATAGTAAAAAGGAGGAAAACAGAATTTGAACTATATTGGATGAGTTACAGACATGAGCATTATGTGCCTTATTAGAGAATTGCTGTGTTATGCGTGTTATTTTATGTCTATGCTGGATTTATTGTAGACTTATGACGTGATTATTGAGGTTTCGCAACCTTAACCAAGGATACCGTAGGGCGTGACTAATAGACCATTCCATTATCACTATATAGGAAAGTTTAACCCAGACAGATGGCTGATAACATCTCCATGGAGCAATTCTTCACCTAAATGACCCAGATGATGAACAACGGGGGACAGACAGGAACTAACTGGGCCAGGAAAGTAGCTGAGATGAAACCAATGGAGTTCACTGGGAGAGAAGATCCTGTCGAGTTAGAAGACTGGATCGTGGAAATGGATAAGATTCTGGAGACAATAGAATGCCCCGATGATAAGAAGGTCAATTGCGCAGTCTTTTACTTGAAAAGTGAAGCAAACCTCTGGTGGAGGAATGCACGAGAAACACTCTTGGCTGATCCCAAATTCAACTGGGAAGCACTTCAAACTGCCCTCAGAGCCCGTTTTTACCCTCACCATGTGAAGAGGAGCAAGGAACAGGAATTCCAGAACCTGCGACAAGGAAATGACTCAGTGACTGAGTATTTCCGGAAATTCACTGAGCTGACACGATTCGTAGGCAACATGGTGCCAGATGAAGACTCCAAAGTTTCCCGATTCATCGGTGGATTGCACGAAAGGCTGCAAGAGTCTCTGCTGAGCAGGACCTACTCTTCGCTTCATGAAGCCTACGATAGAGCTGCTGACATCTATCGAGTTCGTGTCACCCAGGAGGAGAATCGCAAGAAACGCAAGCTTGAGGAGGTAGGAGGAAACAACAACAACTTTTCCAAGGGCAATCAGAGGTTCAAGACTAACAATGGAGGAGGTAACCAGGGGCAGTATCGTGGCAATCAGCAGAATGCTGGGACTCAGAAGAATCGCCGCTATTTCTGCAAATGGTGCCCGCGAAACCACCCAGGAGCAGACTGTGAGGGAAACCCGGTCACTTGCAACAACTGTGGCAGGCGAGGACATCGAGCTTATGAATGCCGATCTCAACGAGCCGGGAACCAGCTGATGATCCAAGGAGGCAACTTTGGAAGGCCACAGCAGAACAACTACCAGGGCAACCGTTAGCAGAACGGAAACAACTTTGCCCGCAACCAGCAATTCGGGAACCAGCAGAATGGAAACCGCAACCAGAACAATGGAGGCAATGGATATGCCAGGCAGCAGAACTACAACCCAGGCAATGCAGGCCAAAACGGAGGCCAACCCAGGATCGGAAACCAAAATGCTGGATACGGGAACAACCACAATGGAGGTGGAGCAGGAGGAGCAGGAGCTCAGAATGCAAATGTGGGACGAATTGCTGTGCTGACCAAGACTGAGGCAGAAGCTGCACATGGAATTGTCACGGGTACTTTCTCTATCCATGAGCAACCTGCTTTCGTGCTATTTGATTCTGGTGCATCCTATTCCTTTATATCATCCTCGTTTGCTGAGAAATTGGGTTTGCTTAGCTCATCTAGTATATCTATTCCAGTAGCAACCCCTAATGGCCAAATAACTGTCTGTGATACCATATTCGAAGGGGTAGAACTCAAAATCCTAACCTGCACCTTACCTACCAACCTGATAAAATTTAACCTAGGAGGCATAGATGTGATCCTAGGAATGGACTGGCTTGGAAAGTATAGGGCAGTTATTGATTGCTATGATCAGAAGGTTCGATTGAAGGGACCTAAAGGAGAAAAGATCACCTATCGTGGTATCACCACTGAACCTCGAATCAGACTAGTGTCTGCTTTGACTATAATCAACCAAATGAAGAAGGGGAACTCTGCCTACTTGTGTTATGTCCAAGACGTAACCGAGAAGGAAAACATGCTGGGTGAGATACCAGTCGTGAGGGAATTTCCTGATGTATTCCCTGACGAGATTCCCGGAATGCCGCCTCAACGAGAAGTGGAGTTTACTATAGACTTGGCACCTGGAACTGAACCCATCTCCAAGGCGCCGTATCGGATGGCACCTGTGGAATTGAAGGAGTTGAAGGCGCAGATACAAGAACTTCTACAGAAGGGGTACATACGACCTAGTGTGTCACCCTGGGGAGCACCAGTGCTGTTTGTCAGGAAGAAGGACGGGAGCCTGCGATTATGCATCGATTACCGGGAGCTAAACAGCGTCACTATCAAGAACAAGTATCCACTACCCCGGATTGACGATCTATTCGATCAGCTGCAAGGAGCCAGTGTCTTCTCTAAGATCGACCTAAGATCGGGTTATCATCAACTCCGCGTAGCTGAGAAAGATATTCCAAAGACGGCCTTCAGCACAAGGTACGGTCACTACGAGTTCACGGTTATGCCGTTCGGTTTGACCAACGCTCCTGCCGTGTTCATGGACTTGATGAACCGAGTAATGAAGCCGTTTCTAGACCGGTTCGTGGTTGTCTTCATCGATGACATCCTGGTGTACTCGAAGAACGAAGAGGATCACGAAGAGCACCTCCGAGAAGTATTGCAGACCTTGAGGCAAGAGAAGCTGTACGCTAAGCTTTCGAAATGTGACTTCTGGTTGGATCGTGTGCCGTTTCTAGGCCACATCATCTCCAAGGAAGGGGTATCCGTTGACCCAGCAAAGGTCTCATCAGTCAAGGATTGGCCTACCCCGAAGAATGTGTCGGAAATCCGAAGTTTCCTTGGCTTGGCAGGCTACTACCGACGCTTCGTAAAGGATTTCTCCAAAATTGCTAGGCCATTGACTACGCTGACAAAGAAGGCGGTGAAGTATCACTGGGACGACAGCTGTGAAGAGGCGTTCCAGACTCTGAAGGAGAAGCTCACTACAGCACCAGTGTTAGCTTTACCAAACGACTCTGGAGAGTTCGAGGTATACAGCGACGCGTCAAAGAAAGGACTTGGATGTGTGCTGATGCAAGACCGAAGAGTGATTGCCTACGCTTCAAGGCAGCTGAAGCCACACGAGGAGAACTATGCTACACATGACCTGGAGCTAGCAGCAGTAGTCTTTGCGCTGAAGATATGGAGGCATCATCTCTACGGAGCTGTTTGCAAGCTCTACACGGATCACCGCAGCTTGAAGTATATCTTCACGCAGAAGGAGCTAAACAACAGGCAACGAAGATGGCTGGAGATTATCAAAGATTACGATCTACGCATCCAGTACCACGAAGGGAAGGCTAATGTAGTCGCTGACGCGCTAAGTCGTAAATCGAGCCATGCAGTGAACGCTATGGTAGTCTTATCAGACTGGTTATGTCACGAGTTCCGGAAACTCAACATCGAAGTGGTGGAACAAGGAATGGTGCAAAAACTGCTCGGGAGCATGACAGCGGTTCCGGACTTATTCGAAGAAATACGAAGCAATCAAGCAGGAGATGTGAAGCTCGAGAGGATCAAGAAAAAGATTGCAGCAGGAGAGACCAAGGAATTCCAGATTCGCGAAGATGGGAGCATTCGTTACAAAGGAAGATGGTGCGTGCCACAGAAATGTTCGGAGGTTAAGAAGAGGCTGATGCAGGAGGCACACAACACTCCATATTCCGTCCATCCTGGAGGCGATAAACTTTACAAGGATCTGAAGAAGACGTTATGGTGGCCCAATATGAAGAAGGAGGTAGCCGAGTTCGTGGCTAGATGCCTAACATGCCAGAAAGTGAAGTTCGAACACAAGAGAATGGGAGGTCTACTACAACCGTTGGATGTTCCAGTCTGGAAGTGGGACTCCATATCAATGGATTTCGTCACAGCTCTACCTACGTCGAAGAATGGACTCAACCAGATATGGGTAGTCGTAGACAGACTAACTAAGACGGCACGATTCATCCCAATGAAGGACACATGGAACATGGAGCAAAGGGCAGATGCATACGTCAGAAACATCGTGAGATATCATGGGGTTCCGAGTTCGATAATCTCGGACAGAGACCCTAACTTTCTTTCTCACTTTTGGAAGGCGCTTCAAGACGCACTGGGAACTCAGCTGAAGTTCAGCACTTCTTTCCACCCAGCCACAGACGGTCAGACGGAGAGAACTATTCAGACGCTGGAAGATATGTTAAGAACCTGCGTTATGGACTTCCAAGGCTCATGGGTCGATAAGCTGCCATTAATAGAGTTCTCCTACAACAACAGCTACCACGCTAGCATCGGGATGGCACCGTACGAAGCCCTCTATGGAAGGAAGTGTCGATCGCCGCTGTGTTGGAATGACATCAGCGAGACGGTGATCATTGGCCCGCAAATGATTGAAGACATGACAAATCAAGTACGACTTATCCAGCAAAGAATGAAGGCAGCTCAAGACAGACAGAAGTCATACGCGGATCAGAAGAGAAGGCCTCTGGAGTTTCAAGTAGGAGAGAAAGCATTCCTGCGAGTCTCACCTACTAAGGGGGTAACCAGGTTTAACCTGAAAGGAAAATTAAGCCCTAAATTTATTGGTCCATACGATGTTATTGAGAAGATAGGAGAAGTTGCGTATCGACTGGACCTACCATCGAATCTAGGGCGAGTACACAATGTCTTTCACGTATCCCAGCTGAAGAAGTATATACCAGACCCGTCTCATATCTTGGATCCAGAACCAGTGGATTTTGATCCATCGCTGACCTACGAGGAACAACCTGTCAAGATATTGGATACAAAGACAAGGGATACGAGAACCTAAAGTGTCAAACTAGTCAAAGTTCTTTGGACCAACCACCAAACAGAAGAAGCAACTTGGGAGGCTGAAGAAGAAATGAGAAAGAAGTACCCGCACTTGTTTAATGAGGTACGTGGAGTTCCGGGGACGTCACTCTCTAAGGGGGAGAGGACGCAACCCTCTGTTTAATACCATTACGTCTTAGTTTGATATTTTCACGTCTTAAGTACCTTTTAGATAAGTTTGAATACCTTTGAGATACGTTTGACCTTGAGACTTAGAACCCGAATGAGACTAAGAACACTTAATTAGATAGATGTGACCACGACCTTATTTTGTGTTACGTGTTGCACTACGTATAGCTTAAAATGGCTACTTGCTACTTGCTATTATTTGTTACGTGAAATTACTTGTCAGCCGTGCGATAGTAATCCTGTTAGATAGTTGTTTGTCGGATTGATTGAGTATCATGAGTAGTTGCCTGATTTTAGCTTCGAGGACGAAGCTTTGTTTAAGGGGGGAAGGATGTAATACCCCGTTTAATTAGTAGGGGTAAAATAGTCATTATAATAGCATAATAATAATTTTATTGACAAAATAATGATTAAATATATTTTAGAGTTTTATTTGCAAGAAAATTTTAAAATAGTTATTAGATTTACAATCGTGAATAAATACGATAACGTTTCGTAGATTTAGTTAAAGTTATGATTTTAAACGCGTACCCGACCACCGCGAGACTAGGTGTGGTTGCCACACCGAATCACCAAAAGCTCTAGTACTTCAACCACACACCATAATTCCTCCCTCTCTCACATCTTCACCAAATTTTGCCTTCACGGCAAAACAAATACACCGCCCCAACCTTCATCACCGCCCTCACCATTGCCACCTTACCACCCTCCATGCTTGGTCCCCAAGTACTCCCTGCCTATATAAGGCCTTCACAGCAGCCCTACCTCCACACACAACAACACCAGCAGCAACAACCACCTCCCTCCACCATCGTCACCTTCAACATCATCTCCACCACCATCGTTGTTGTTTTGTTCGGCATAAATCCACCACCGCCACTCAGCTCTCCATCTCTCCCTCTCTGCTACTCTATACTCTCAACAACCCCACCAGCAGCAGCAGCGTAGAAGTGGCAGCAGCCAACCACCACCACCGTCGCCATAGCCACCGGCGACAAAACCCAGTGAAGAACACCTACTGCCTCCACCCTCATCACTCTCTCTTTCTCTCCCTCCCTCTCTGTTCTCTGAGCTCATCAGAACAGCCTAGAAGCAGTGGCAGCAACTATCACGGCCACCAGTACCGCCGTCGGACCACCACCGAAGGAAACCCACTTGTCTCTCTCTCATCCCCGCTGCCTTACCCGAGCTCCCTGATCGATTGTGGGCTCATCCCCGACCTGAGCAGAGCCCAAGGAGGCAGCAGTAGCAGCAGAAGCCTCTGCAACCACCGGCGACCTCCATTGTTGCCGGCCAAGCTTCGACCAATTTCCGGCGAGAGCTTTGTAGCAGCACCCAGCCCACTTCTTTGCTTCCAAGCGACTCTTAGGGCCCCGACTAGCTCACTAGGAGCCTCAACCCAGGCTGTGGAAGCCATTAAAGCCGGCGACGGAGCTCAACTCCGGCGACCCCGACGCCAAGCTTCGACCCGACCCATTTCTTAGTAATTTCCGGCCATTTTTGGCCTAGGTATGTCCTATACCTTCTGATTAGTTGTTATATGTTGTTAGAATTGAAGATTGATAGCTTGAATCATAGTTAAATTGAAGAAGATGAAGTTGTTGTAGAAGGGGGGGTAAAAGTGTAGTTTTTGCAAACTGTTAAAACATGACCTAGGGGTGTTATTTGTAATTTCAGAAACTTTAGGGGCTGTTAGTATACTATATTAAACTTGTTTTGGTGGCTAGTTGAGGAATTTGTAGACTTTTAATACGAATGGGGGTTTATGTGTATTTAACTTAAACTTGTTACTTTCCGCTAAAAATATAAATAATAATTTTGGAATATAAATAATTTCTAAAAATACTAGTTTTCATTCTCGTTTTGGAAAAGTAATTTTGGTATTATAATAGCATGCGGTTTGTTCGTTAAAAATTAAATAAGAAATATTTTTAGTTAAACTTTAAATAAATATCGTTAAATAAATATTTTTAAAACACTTAGATATGTAATACTTGCAAATTTGATGTTTTGATAGATTTTAAATATTGTTTTGTTGTGGTTAGTATTTAGTAAAAGTTTTCTCTTTAAATTAAATAGTTTTAAATATTGTTTAAATAATTATAGAAATAATAATAATGTCTTTTTCATTAAAGATAAATTAGTTTGTTTTCACTTCCATATCAAGTCTTTTATAAAATAATTTCTCTAATTAGTTAGGCACTTTTAGCTAATAATAGTAATAATAATAATAATAATAATAATAATAATAATAATAATAATAATAATAATAATAATAATAATAATAATAATAGCAATAATAATAGTCGTTTAAATATAAACACGTGGCTTTATAATAGAAGTTTATAACGAAATAAAATATTAGGAAAAATAAATAACTAGAGGGGTTGGGTAGAATTAAAAGAGAGAATATTTTAGGACGAATAGTATTTTGTTGAAGTATTTGTTAACATAAAATTTACGGGTTGTAGGTGACGGTTGTAGGCCGAGACATCTCTAGAACGTGCTAGTGCTACGGAAGTAAGGTAAGTAACATGCCAAGCCTTGAGCCTAGCTTCCTTCGTGTCTTAATATGACTTTTATTTCTTGTCTCAAAATGCATTTTATTTGGTTATTTATTTACTCGTTTTATTTGAAGTCTCATTTTATTTCAAAGAAGTTAATTATTTGAACTTGTCACATGAATAATAATAATGCGTAATTAACGTAAAGTGGAAAGAGTTGTGCGGGAGAAGCAATTTATTATTGTCGTGTTGACTATTAGTCACTCGACCACAGATCATATTTTATTTTAACCCGGTCGCAACCTGCCGGGTCGCTCCGTGTACTCACCTCTCTGGCCGCAAGAAGTCTTAGGGGGCTGCCGGCAGTTAAGGTCATGGTTGCTAGTGATAGATTAGTAGTTCCTTCCCCGTATCAACAAAGCTAATTATACAGTTTTGGCATGAGCTTTGAAAGAAGGGTAAAAGACACTTTCCATCCCTATCTTTTGATGAAATTCCATTTTACTCCCCTCACGTTTGAACAATTCCACTTTGCACCCCTGTAACGGAATATTCTGCGGACACCTAGCACCCTTCTGTCATGTTCCGTTAAAAGAAGGAGTGCTATAATTTTTTCAGACCATATTGCCCCTGTTTTTTTAGCCATTGTTTACTGTGTATGAATCATCAAGAACATCAAGAACATCAAGAACACCACTTTGAATTTATGAACACCAGAAAATGAGGAACAAGTGATAATAATGAACCCAGAAACACTAACAATAATCCAACCCCAGATCGTTCTACACATTTTGTTTTGCTTCAAATGATTTTTTTTACTGAGTCATCATTTTCAAGTACAAACACCATGAAACAAACCTAAACAAGCAACTTAAAACCCTGTTCCACATTCCTAATGTTCCCAGAACAACCATCCATGTCTTTGTTCATTATGAGCTTCAAATCTTCATTTGGTTTCTCCAGAACAATGAACCCCATCTCCCCTTTAGCTCCACATTTTGTAAGCAAATCAGCACAAGAGTTGCACTCTGCAGATATGCTGGAAATATTTGCAAAGACAAACAAAAAACAGTGCATAGACTCCAAGGAATCGACAACAAAGTTTAAAAGTGCTAATCCGAATCAAAGTTCCTGTTGAAAGGGGATAAATCTTGAATGTTCCTGTTGAGTAAATGGTTGACAAGATTAACAAATTAGGACAACCCATTATCAATTTGAAGCTCTGGGGAATAAAGAACAAGCTTTCAAGAAAAACATTGGGGCAGAAACACAAGACACAACGAAAATGTGCAAAATTGACAAGAGAGAGGGTGAGGGTTTGCAAACAGATCTACAACACCCAGAAATTCAAACACCCAATTTGTTGAAATCCTCAATTTTGCTTTAATCAGAGACTACCTGAGCCTCTAATTTCACCGTCGACGCATCTATAACCCCTTTCTGCAGATGGGTTCTCCAATAAAACACAAAACCCTCCAATTTGAAGAACACCCCCGCCCGAACCCCGGCAACAGAGGGATCGAACCAAAGCCTGGATGGCGACAATAAAGACCAGTGGCAAAAAGATTGTACCTTGAAGTCCGATTACTGCATTCGAAGTGATTCTGCGCTCGTTGCAGGTTTAGGATTGGAAGCCCTAGTCCAGAGAGTGGTAGCAATAGACAACACCAGCATACCCCACTTTGTTTTGTTGTAGTTTGACGAAGAAGAAGGCGTCGACGACCTGGGCGCCGGCGGTTGGTAGTCGCTAACCTTGCGGTGGTTTCCGGAGGTGGAAGGCGGCAGTTGCCATGGTGGCTTCATGACGGAGAGATTGGAGATAGCCCAATCTCAGAACTCGCGAAGGCATACAACTTCATTGTCGTTGCTCCTGAAGAAGAACGAAGGAGAAGGACACCCTCTGACTGCTAGGGTTTGTGTCCAGAAGAAGATGAAGAAGAATGAACCGAGGAGAGAGGGCATATAGTGGGTAATTTTTCAAAATGACGAGGGTAGAACTGTCATTGGAACGAGCCGTTTGGTCTGTCTTAGTTACAGGGGTGCAAAATGGAATTGTTCAAACGTCAGGGGAGAAAAGTTGAATTACATCAAAAGATAGGGGTGCAAAGTGTCTTTTACCCTTGAAAGAAAAGAAGATGAGATTGAGGAAGATAATACCTGTTTGGAAGAGATAATAAGACAAGAAGAATTCTTATAAAAAGGGCCCCTACTTTACTTATGAAGTTCTTTCTTTACAAGTTTTTATTCCTCCTGTTTTATTGCAAATAATAAATTTAAGCTTCATCTTCTGTTTTACTTGTTTGGGTGTTATTTACTCAGCATTTCACAGCTGACTTTAGAAACTGCGGTTCTGTTTTCCTTCCCACCGCAGGCTTAGGAGCTGAGGACTATGGCATAACAGGGCACGGGACTCACGTAGACGGTTATCAGCACGAGTAGTAATGTAGTTGGCTAGCTCACCTTATGTGGTAACTTGGTTAAGACTTATGTAATATCTAATGACTTTTTGGATGCTTAATGTTATGTATTAATTAAGTTGGGATGTTATGCTTTTGATTTCCGCCGTTACTTTTAGCATCACCCTCCCGGTCTTGTCCGAGCCGGATAAGGGGGTTGTTGCATTGGTCGCCTCAGCTCGCGCGTGGGTAGGATGTGGAGGATCCTTAGTGGTGGTCCCGCTGCGAGTAGTGATAGCCTTCAATTGCTCAGGTGGAGTGATTGTGTTAGAAGGTAACATACCCTGTGGAAGTCGAGTGTTTTGATTGGCTATCTGGCCAATCTGTGTCTCATGGCTCTTCATCGTGGCTTCCATCGCGACTATCTTGCTCTCAATTTTATCATTGCTAGCTAACAGTTTCCTCAACAACGCGTTTGTATCTTGTTCTTCTGATTGTGGTGCCTGCTGTTGTGGAACCTATCTTTGAGCTTGGTATGGAACATTTGGCCTTTGACCCGGCGCATATAATCCACTATTTGGATTGGCATAGCTGAAATTGGGGTTGTTGCGGTTATTTGGATGATATGTATTAGACCATTGCTGCTGTCTTGGTTGACCCATGTAGTTCACGTCTTCAATACCATCCCCATATCCCTGATTTGTATCTGCTACCATCTCTCCCACTGACTTCACCTGTGCCGATGGATTCATATTACTGAAAGCCGAAGTCATCACATACATCTGATGTTCAAATTTTTGTTCCACCATGGATTCAATCTTACTAACCAAGGCCCCATCTGATTTCGTGTTTCTACGAGTCTCAGACCTCGTGGACTCACGTTTTGCTACATTATCCAGCAGATCCCGACACCTTTGTAATCCCAGGACCATAAAATTGCCCTGAGCCATCATGTCCAGTTCATTTGCAGTCTCTCTATCTAAAGCATTATAAAAATAGTGCAGAAGTTTGTGCCATGACTCTCCGTGAGTGGGGCATCTGCGAAGGAGCTGGTTGAACTTTCTCCACGTGTCTCCCAGAGAATCATCTTCCTGTTGTGTAAATTTTGTTATATCAGCCATCCGTTGAGCAACCTTGGATGGCGGAAGATACTTCCTGAGAAATTCCTTGCTACAATCTGCCCATGTAACGATACAGCCTGTTGGAAGTTCCATAAGCCACGTCTTTGCCTTTCCCGATAAGGAGAAGGGGAAAAGCATGATCTTTATCGTCTCGAGGGGAACTCTCTGATCATACATAGTGGAGGTAATCTGCTCCAAATTTAGCAAGTGTTGATGCGGATCATCACTTGGGGCTCCAGTGAATAAGCACTCATCTCGAACCATGTTGATCAATGGTTGGCGTATCTCGAAATGCGCGGCGTTAATCTGAGGCCTGACAATAGTGGGTTGATACCCCTCCGGTGTAGTTCTGAAGTAATCCACCAAAGGACACTCATCCTCCTCAGCATTGTTGACTTGCTCTGCCGCCTTCTGACCGTTATCGTTCCAATTATTGCCCCCATTATTTTCATTACCACCATTGTTTCTACCATTAACTCCTCCATTGTTTCTATCAACTACCCCCGCACCACGAAGCTTTTGTGGATTTGGAGGGTTCATGCGTGCCATTGCAGCCTGCATCTCGGTCAACTGAGCTCTGAGCTCCTCAGTCTCCCTTGCTCGATTTGTTGCATCTTCCACAGCTGCAGCTCTAGCTGCTTCCGCATCTTGCAAGCCCTTACGGAACCTCTCAAACTCAGCTCTAGTTTGCTCGTCCATCTGAACTGAATTTGCTTTCCTCTTGTCTCTACGTTCGGAACGCGATAACGATTCCGGATCCTCAAGTACTGGATGCAAAGGCTCGTCTCTAGAACAGGACATGCACCAAATAAATCAAACCTGAAAACACAAATCACACGCAGAAAATAGGTGAGTAACAGGTATAAACTGAAAAACTAAATCCCTAAAGAGAAAAATAATAACTTATTTATTTGAAGTCCCCGACACCGGCGCCAAAAACTTGACACGCTCCAACTGCAAGTGTACAGCTGTCGTGTGTAGTAATAAATTCCGGTAAATCCGGGTTGTCGAACCCAAGAGACTTCGTTGTAAATTAGCTATTAAATTTGTTCTTTGTGTGGGCAAGGCGCAGTTGTTTTGTTATATTGATCCTACTAAAATTAAAAAAAAAAACAAATGTCTCAATTAATCAATTGAATTGCTTCACGATTAATAAATATGAATGATTATAATATTTCTCAAAGTTTGGAAAAGTCAGGATATCTCTACGGGTCACTAGGTATTTCTCGCGATATCGGGTTTATGTTTTGTTAACACGATGATTTATTACTAGCTAAACGAGCATGAATATGTTGAAGATATCTCAACCAACACCAATACTTAAACTAGCAAAGTCGATGTATCTAGCCTAAACAAGTTCAAGTATGCATTAAGATCATTAATCTACTCTTTGTTCTTAGCTAACTAACAAGATTTCTCAACCCTAGATACGACTAGTGTGTATTTCAATTTTCCGGGCAATGAATATCGATGTCTCTAACATTCATAACCTAGATCTATCCTATCAATACGTCTACTGATAGCAAAGATGAATTAAACACATAAAATACACATAGGTAGATAAAAAGTTCATCAATTAAGCCAAACGCATGAAATCAAATCCATAAATCACAAATATTGTGATCAAACCCTAGATTCCTACAAGATACCCTGAGAAAAGTGTTTAGCTACGCAAAAACATGATTCACGTACAAAGTTTCGTGATCAAATAACAAAACTAGAGAAGAAACGGAGTTTTAGAAGTCAAACGAATGATTCCAAGCTTCCTTGATCGTCTCCTAGCTCCAAGTCTTCTTCTCCACCGTCTCTAGACTCCAAAAAGTGCTCTGATCCCTTAGAATCACGACCTAGGACTTCTTAATAAGTTTCCATAAAGTTATGACAAAGTTTACAAAAATTACAAAAAAACCCCGCCAAAAACGCTCCTGACAGCACCCTCTTCGTACTAAGACATTTTTTCTCTTCGTGCGAAGACCTTCTCAAAAAGGGGCAAATGGTGTTCCTGGGAAGGCTTCTGACAACAAGAATTTTTCTAAGTCTTTTTCCTCTTCGCACGAAGAGAACTTCATTCCATCTTATTTTGGATCTTCTTTGAGTTCTTTGACTTCTCCTTTGAGTTCCTTCTTTCCAAAGCTCATTTCCATCTCCCGCATGATTCTCCAAGCCCTATTTCCCTGCGAATCACAACAAGAAAACACAACCCGCGATCATATCACAATATAAGCTCGAAATTACACTAGAAACGCCCGGATTCAACAATAATAGCACATGAACTCATTTTCACAAATAATAGCATAATTCACTCAAAAGACGACAAATTCTCCATGTTGAGCACGCAAAACGTAGCAAAATAAGGAATAAAACAACTCCGAAAACGGGGTTATCAGTCAGCGCAATCCTTTTTGCCTTTACCCATGCTGTTAACCATTAACATTTTTGCCTTTAGCCCTTTTATGAGTGTTTTGTATAGCGATTCTCAATCATATTGAGTAAATCACCTTTGAACAAAAACTATAATGGCAACCTATGCAATCCTTGGTCCATTTGGGAGAATAATTATTTATTCTTTATCTGTCCCATAGATAACTCCCCTCTCTAAGCTTTCAGTCCTATTGAAGTAGCTTAGTTGCGCTTCACCTCTTGCTTCAGCAGTCACACATTAGTAGCTTGTGTCGCCGCGTCATATCTCGATGAATCAAGTCGCCTTGCTTTGGCAAGCCCGAACTCACTCCATCTTGATCATGACGAGTGCTAAGCAAGAAAGTGCAAACTGGAGCAACATTTCAAGCATTTCATGTCAAGCTCACTCTTTAAAAGAGCTTCTTTTAACGTATGATCATGTCATACGCCTCAATATTTCTCATCTTGCTTCCAAAGCTCAGAGTTCATGGCAGCTGACATGAGGCAAGTTACATCAAAAGAACCATTCTTTGATGTTCCTTTCATTAGGCTTTTAGTGTGTCTTGGTAGTCGGTGGGAAGAGAACTTTTTATTTTACGATGTACAACATTTTGCTTTTATTTTAGAATAGTTCTCAATTTTACACCAGTCTAGAAAATAGATTCCAGACAGTGTCCTTCTTAAGGACATCAAGTCGTGTTTTGTGTTTAGTGCCATGGGTTTTCTAAAAAAATGGATTATGCAAAGCAATGTGACGTATGACTATATTTAATAAGGACTTAAATTGTTAAACATAGCTCCCACTATTTTTCTAGGAATAATAACCCTCCATACTAATGCGGAAAATATCATTATATTTTCTAGTCGACCAAGATCCATATATCACTTCTTTTGAGCTTGCTTAAGCAAGTCACCCAAAATTAGTTATTTAGGTAGGAACAATTTCATTTGCATCTCATGCAACTCTTGGTTCAATTGGGACAAATAACTCCTTATTCCGCTATCCCCATAGATAATCCCAATTGGTTGCCTCTGGGTTTTAATCCCATTAAAATCACCTAGTTGCGTCCAATCTCTTACCTAAACAATTGCACATTACTTGCTTGTGCCATCACATCACACCATGAAAAACCAATTCGCCCTGCTTTGACACACACAAGCCTGGTAATCATGATTATGATGACGAGAAGGCAAAACGCAATATTTAATTTGAGGGATTTTGCTTTTCCAGTTTTAATTGTTTTGTTGATCCATATCAACTGATCTACTGATTTTGAATTGGGCAAACTCACAAATAAAAGATCCGGGTTGTTAATTATCTTATTATCAATTTTGCATGCATCATCCATACACCAACAATAAAATAATAAGACAATAAATAAACAACCACAAACATAGTTAAACGTGATATGGATATGGCCTCTAAACTAAGATATTCTCAAGCCAATGAGAATGTCTATGAACCATAAAAAATAGCAAGCACATTTCCATGTGCCTCCATCTTTTGGTCCATGCTCCATAGCTTGTGGAATGCTCCATGCTCCTTAGCCTTATGGAATGCTCCATCTTGTGGTTTCTTTAATTCTTTAGCCTTCTTCTTCTCCATCTTGACTATCACCTATTTTATCTAATACTATCTAGCATCTATACTAAATGAAAATATCTCACAAGTTGAGAAGAAGACCGGCTCGCAGGCCGTAAAACCTAATTAACTATTACATTAATTTTATCAGCTCGTAGGCCGTAAAAAAAACCACACAATAAACATCCACAACAAACCACAACCTAAGGCCATACCCAATCACCATGCAAAAAGCACATAAACAGTTAAAATCCCATTTTAATATGCTTGGTCAATTTTAGTTGATTTTGGATGAACTAGGGTCAAAAGGGTCCAAGAGGGCCCACCATCACCATGGCCAAAACCCTAAAGGACCGCCAAAAGGTCTTTGGGCCGGCCGGCCCCTAGCCCAAACGGCTAGGACGTGCGCAAGGGAGGCCCGACCCCTTGGCCGTGGCTTTCTTGGGCGGCAAAGAGGAGAGGGGCGGTCCCCTAGGGGGGGCGAACCTCTTATGGGAGTTGTTTCCATAAACAACTTTCCTCCTTGTTTCCTAAGTTTAGTTGTTTCAAAAAAAAACTAACTCCTTGTTGCCCAGGTTTAGTTGTTTCCAAAAACAACTTCTTCCATGTTTCCCAAATTTAGTTGTTTCCAAAAAAACTTTCTCCTTGTTGCTCAAGTTTAGTTGTTTCCAAGCTTGAAAAACCCTTTTTTCCAACTTGTGCCCAAACCCTAGTTCTCTAGACCCAAAATTTTCACATCCTATGTGATCCAAATTCACTAATCCTTACATCCCATGTAATATTAGATCTTATTTGAATTGAATCATATTCACAAATTGCATCAATATGCTTGATTTGTCCGTTTTACGCGATATACAATAATTAAAGTGTAAAACAACAAAATCGTAGCAGATAAACTACGTTATGCTCTACGACTTGTGGCTCGGATACCACTGTTGGGTTTTGATGCAGGTTACACAGCGGAATAACAGAATTAATCCTGCTCAAATCCCACCAAGAATCACAGGAAGAAACTACATGACGATAGTAAATGATTTTAGTATCTACATACCTTTGAGTTCTCCAATGATGACTTCACACGTGAAATAGTGTTCACGTTTCTATGGCTAGTCCACTCCTAGGATTGAAACTGGATCCTTCAAGTCTTTGTGCTAGCTAGGACTGAAGAAAGAAGAAGAAGATCACACAACGAACACCAAGAGGAGGGGCTCGGCCCTCTTTTGTGCCGACGGGGTGGAAGCGGACCAGAGGGGGTTCGAACCTCCTTGGTCTTGCTCTCTCTCCTTGCTTTTCTCGTCCACTCATTGTGTTATGAGTATTAGTCTGGGTAGGAAGCTAGGAGTGTCCTTTATATAGTCCAACAACTACTCGTTGACTGCATAAAAGCCCCTATCCTAATCATGTCCACACATGAATTAGTCCAACTTGCAAATTAGTCCTACTAAGTTTGCAAGTAGTTGCGTATTGATCGTTCTAGTTAATTAATCATATTAATTATTTCCAAGTCCAGTCTAATCGATAGGGAGTGTGACCCCATAGGTTTTTACTTAGTTGGTAGTAATAAATACTAACATGGAGCGGCCTCTAGCAAGACATCCACGCTATCCAACTAATAGAAATAGTCATCCGACAAACCTTGTGCCCAATGTTCATGTATTGTGTTATCCATTTGTCTCCATATCCGGATTGGACACGAGACATATTAGTCACTCTCATATATCCAATCCATAGTTCCTCGATCCTGGGAATATGCTTATCCGTGCAGATAACATCAATATCTCTATATTGATTTATCTGAGTCTAGCCAGACATTATATAAGCACCATCTTACGAGTGGTCCATGTATATTTACTCCATTATGTGGGAGGAACAAATCCTGTCTACGTCACTACAATCTCTAAGCTTGCTTCCTATCATGCCCGATAACTATCTTTATAGTTACCCGGTTAAGGCGCAACGTTTGACAATATCAAAGCATGATATTTCACAACTAGAGTATCTAGTGACTTCAAGTCTAAGGATTTCAATACCATTAGCACTACGAGAAGCGCTTGTGACTTTAACATTATCTACTGTAGCCTTCTCGTCGTGGGTCAATCATGTATGCCGTTACTCTTAATGCATACCCATGTGTTGGACCTTGATATCTCCATATCAATTCAACCCCATACTAGTCTATAGTTGATTGTCATGTTAATCAATATAATCGACTAAGGATATTTAAGAGTATAACATTTATATTCTAAGGACTTCATTCATGTTAACATATCTCCACATCGATAACATAATGAATAGTAAATCCACACATGTCACAATAAATAGATTGCCTCTAGGGCATATTTACAACACACATGGAATCAAGTATAAGGCACGAGTGGTTGCTAGAGGTTTCAGTCAGAGACAGGGATTTTACTACAACGATATTTCTCTACGGTGGTTAGACACACCTAGATCAGGGTACTACTAGAAATAGTAGCACATTAGAACTTGGAACTTGAGTAATTAGATGTGAAAATAGCTTTTTTAAGTGGAGAGTTGGAGGAAGAGGTATAGACGAGCCATCCTGATGGATTCCAAGTTCCAGGAAAAGAAGACTATGTGTGCAAGTTGAAGAAATTCTTATATGGACTTAAGCAGTCTCTGAGGTAGTGGTACAAGAGATTTGATAGCTAAATGTTGCAGTGTGGATATCACAAGTGCGTGTATGATTGTCGTGTGAACTACAAGGTGCTGCGGGGTGGTTCACACAGTTACCTAGTCAAGTATGTTGATGATATTCTGATTAAAACTCAAAATAAGGAAGACATTCAGACATTGAAGAGACCTCTTATTGCGGAATTCGAGATGAAAGATCTAGGTGCTGCTCAGAAAATATTGGGAGTGGAGATTTATATGGATATGAAGAAGATGAAGCTTTCTTGTCACATGACGGATACATCGAGAAAATCTTGAGCATATTTGGGATGTTATCAGCAAAGCCTACAGATACTCACATTGCATAAAACAGCAAGCTAGGAATGTACACCACTCAGATCGAGGAGGAGAAGGAGTACATGTCGAAGATTCCATATGCTAGTGTTATGGTCTGCACTAGATCAAACATAGCATTCGTTGTTAGTTTGTCCATTCGTCTTATTGTTCAACCGGGGAAGGAACACTCGCAAGAGGTGAAGAGAATATTTGGGTACCTTAAGGGTACGTCAAACATTGGCCTATGCTATGGGGACAATTAGGAAGTTTTGGTTGTTGGTTTCTTGGATTCGAACTATGCTGGGGATATTGATAGCAAGAGATCTATGACCGGTTATTTGTTCACCCTGTGAGGTTCTATTGTGAGCTGGAAGGCGACGTTACATCCGGCAATTGCTTTGTCTACTACAGAAGAGAAGTACATGGCTTTGACGGAAGAAACAAAAGAAAGAATCTTGTTGAAGGGATTGGTCAACATTTTAGGCCTTCATTAAGATCAAGCGATAGTCCACTACGATAGCTTGAGTGCAATATGCTTGAATAAAGATCAGGTTCATCATGAGAAAACAACGTATATTGACGCCATGTATCCTTTTATGATAAACGAGAGCAAGATCAAAGTGAAGAAGGTAGGGATAGTTGACAACCCTGCAGATATGTTCACCAAGCCAGTTTCGTAGAGCAAGTTCCAACATCGTTTGGAATTGCTCAACTTCACGACCATTGAAGCCCTTCGGGGCCATTGGGACCATTTAGCGTCCAGTGAGTCTCTTTGACTAGAGATATTGGGTGCTGAGAAGACGTATCTTTGTTTACGAGAAGAGAAGCATTTGTTGCTGACAAGAGAATTCAAATCAATGTAGAGATTTGTTAGAATAGTTCCTTGAATCGAAGAAATTGTCAAGAGCAACAAAAAAGAATGTGCCAAACTCTCTGTTGGTCGTACGAGTAGGGGGTCTAGTCATACAACTGGACACCTAGTCACACGACTGGCAGGACCCAGCCGTATGACCACATCCTGGGATGCTGCAACTTGATTGTTTCCTTGTGCGTTTTGGAGGTTTTGGCAAGTATAAATCCAACCTATATATGATCTGGTTCCTCTTGATAAATAAATGGTTCTTGCTTCGCCGTAGACGTAGTTAACGAATTTCCGTTAGCAAACCACGTAAAATCATTGTATGCTTCATTCTTTTGATCGGCCGTGAGGTAAATTTAATTACAAAATTGTCATGCTAACACGTTAAAGATGTGTATACTGATTTTTATTCTAGATACTTTCAAGTACCTACTTCAATGTATATGAATAACCATCCATTATCTTTTCCATGAAATTTGAAGTTAAGGGTGAGTTTGGTAGAATGGTTTATGGTGGAAAAATTGGTTTTTAGATTATGGTGGAAATTTTTTAATTTTTTTTTAGAGATTCTGTTTAAACCAATGTGTTTGGTAGTGGTTTTTAAACTAGATTAAAAACTGGAAAAATGTGTTTGGTTGTAGTTTTTAAACTAGATGATGTATATTAAATGACAAATATACCTCCCACTAATTTTTTTTTTCAGATTCAAGAACAAGAAAAGCAATGTAAAAAAGTTCACGATTTCATGAGCTTCAACGGTTTTATGAAAGTAACAAATTGAAGAACAAGTTAACAGTATTGTGACATCCGAAAAGTCAAACTCTTTTACTTAATTTAGCAAAAACTTAACGATTTCATGAAATTTCATTCACACTCGAGTACACATTGAGTAACAGGCAACAAAAAAGTAATAAACTAAGAAAAGAACACCACAAAAATAATTGATCCTAAAAAATAAGAACATCACACATAAAATACCGTCCGAAATATGCGAGAATTGAGTTTTGTCGAAAAAGATTATGGCAACAGTATAGAAGAAAATTTGTGCAATCTTTTTAATCATCTTGATGACTAAATATTCAGAGAGCTACCAAAATGAGAGACGGTTTTCAATTTGATACGTCTACGATGTAAGGGTAATATCGTATTTGTGTGTCTTACAAATAAACCAAAAGAGAAACCACCAAAAGTTGGTTTTTTCCACCAAGACAAAATGTCAAAAAAACTAGATTAAAAATTGGGTATTAACCATTACAAACAAACACTTTTGATAAACCATTTGGTTTTTAAACCAAAAATCAAGAAAAACTACTCTACCAAACGCACCAATCTCTAGCGGTTAATTTCTTTTACGTTTTATTTTCTTTTAATAACCTTCTCCTCCATGTCCTCTTTCCAGAGATTGAAAAAGTTTGTCTCAGATGGTGACAACTCCTTTCTAATTATTCCTTTCATTTTCTCAAATTACTTTGTTTGTTTCCTCATTTCTTCTGAGTTTGACTTTTTTATCCGTACTTGTGTCACTTTGACCCGGTGATTTGAATAACAAAATGATACATTTTTTTGCTAATTTTTTCATGGTGTTGTAGAGTAAAGTTTACTCTACAATATCTTGAAAAGATTATCAAAATTTTACATCGTACTATTAATCAAATTATCGGGTCAAACTAGTCTGATGGTAAAGGTAGGACCAAGAAGAAAGAGAAAACAGAGGAAGTAGTATGACCTTCCATCCTACCATATTTATATTGTGATACTTTTTTGGAAAGAAAATTCTGAAATAATTCTCATATTTTAAATAAATTACAATATTTTCACTTTACTTCTTTAAATGCGATTTTCTCTTCATTACTTTTTCAATTTTAAAAAAACAGTTACATACATCACCAACCGTTTCATATTTATAATCACATTTAAATCATTCAGTTACCGGTTTTGTCTAGATAATGTAAGTTTTTTTTGTTTTTTGTTTTTTGTTTTTTTTTTTTGAGAAAATCTGGATAATATTTTTTTGAGGAGAAAAAACTAGATAATATATTTGATCAAAAAACTAGATAATAAGTAGCAAAACAATACAAGATTTGTTATTTTTTGCAAGAATATAAAATGATTTAAAATTTATTTTTCATTTTATTAGTCAAATCACCAAATAAAAATCATCATAAAAGTTAAATAGGAATATAAAGATGAAATAGATGGATGTGTTCTTTGCGACCACCCAAATTGCACAGGAGATAAAACGCAATTGCAAGAGGATCACACGGTTCCTATCATTACCTAGAGAAATATATGTGACAGGAAAAATGTATCCTTTTCTTTATTTGGAATGTTGTGACTTGTGACACAGAGAGTGATCATGTTTGACATAAAAAAAATGAGTGAACTTTGCTCCATAAATGGAGCTCTGCCATTGTGTGTTCTTTGCCTTCTTTGAGCAGATTCCTAAAAATTTAGTTAAAAGTATCTTATTTTATTATGAGATGTTTTATTTCATACTATCACATAACTTCTCAAACCATATCAGACAACCAAGGGCAAATTTGTCATTTACATCACAATATTACATATTGTCATGGAGAAAACAAACATGGGCAAACCCACTCAATCATTATCAATTCCAGTATTATTTATTGCATCATTATTAATTCAGGTACAATCAATTCCTCGTATTTAGGCCGAAAAACAAACGAGGCATCAGATTAGACCGAAAAACAAACGAGACCTCAGAGCTTGTGTGGTAATTACCTGTTAGAAAGAGAAAAAACAATTTCCTTAAAAGAAAAGAGAAAAAAAATGTAAAAGAACCGAAATTAGTGTTTTAAGAATCGTCTGCTTTTAATAAAACAATGTTGTCAAACAAAAATACGCTATTTCAAACATGTGTTTGAAAACAAGGTTGCCAAGTAGGCCCTTGAGCTAATTTCAAATTAGGCACTTGAGCTAATTTCAAATTTCAAAAAGTAGGCAATTGAGCTAGGTGTCCTGACGTATTCTGTCACATTTTGTCTATTTTTTACTTGCTTCACACTATATATATATATATATATATATATATATATATATATATATAAATATAAATATATATATATATAATGAATTATGTGGTAGATTACTATAAGTTCTTGGGTGAGACAGAAATTATCTTGCAGTTTCTGATACATACTCCTATGCACTTTGCTTATCATTTGAAAATATAATTGATGCTATTAATGTACAAGGGAAAATCGAGCACATAGTCTAGACGGCCACCCATTTGGTCAAGCCCATTGGCGGACCCGTAGAAAATTGGCTAAATTGCACCGAAGGTACCCAAAAGTTTGCCAAAACTAGCAAGTAGGTACTCAAATTTCAAAATCGAGCACCACAGGTCTCAAATTTTGGATTTTCGAGCAAGTAGATACCCTTCCGTTAACTTTCTGTTAACATTGGACGGAAAATTATAAAAAGACTTTTGTACCCCTTATCTTCACCTCCATTTTTTTTAAATACAAGTTTTACTAAAAATCTAAAAAAGTAAAAAAAAATAAAATCTTAATTTAATAATTTGATATGTAAGATAATGCAATATATTTTTATAAAAATTGCATATTTTTACATCATTTCAAGATATGAAATATGTTTTTATTAACACGTATCCATCAATATTTAATTTTAAAGTCTTTAATTTATTTAATAGTGTTTAAAAAGAATCTCAAATTTCATAATTTCATGTATTTTTTAAGAAACAATAACATAAAGTATCTTTGTACATTTTATACAATAGTCTCTTTTACATTTGCATGAAAAATACAAATCATTACAATAAAAACTACTCAAGAATGTATGGTATCAACGCTTGTGTAAGTTGTTAAAATGCACAAAGATACTTGTATGTTATTGTTTTATTAAAAAATAAATGTGAAATTATGAAGTTTTGAGATTTTTTTTTTAAAAATGTTAATAAAAAGTTAAAAGACTTTAAGATTGACGGATATATGTTAATGAAAACATTTTTCATATCTTGAAATGATGTAAAAATATGTAACTTTGATAAAATATATTGCATTATCTTACATATATTAAATTATTAAATAATTTTTTTTTGTTTTTTTTTAGAATTTTAGTAAAACTTGTAAAAATGAGGTGAAAACAAGGGGTACAAAAGTCTTTTTACAATTTTCCGTCCAAAGTTAACGGAAAGTTAACGGAAGGGTACCTACTTGCTCGAAAATCCAAAGTTTGAGACCTGTGGTGCTCGATTTTGAAATTTGGGTACCTACTTGCTCGTTTTGGCAAACTTTGGGTACCTCCGGTGCAATTTAGCCTAGAAAATTTGAATGAGATGGGGAAGCAGACTCCATACCCTTCTCTACTCTTGGGCAGGCTGAAGATGAGGGTGGCGGAATTTCACCAGAAGGCTAAGCTTCTGGCTCTGGAATACGTAACATTGTCAATTGGGTAGGATCAGTATCCTATCGTGTATGCTCGCGCACGTGTCCAGATCCACATCGGAATCATTCGGTCTTCTCCAAAGTTCCAACGCGGGAGCTCCAAAGAGAACATGAGGATTGGGAGCCTCTTGCGCATTCTCATGGGTTTGCAGAGAAGGAGAGATCGGTGTTGCTGAACAATGTTGATCTGCCTGTGCAAAGAGTCGGGGACTTGTTGATGTTCTCTTGATAGCGTGAGAGATTTTGGATCGGTTGATTGCTGAGACATGGTGTTGGTGTTGTGGAGAAGAATTATGGTTTGTTATAAGAAAACGGCCAAGATAAGGGATTTGATTACTGAAAAAGGCGTGAAGGATTACGCAGAGGGCCAAGTGTGAGTTATGTGATTAGTTGGGGAAATAACATCGTTGATTAAAGGATATGAAGTGACGGCGACCGTCGGAAGGCATGAATGAATGTGGGAAGTTGAACCGGAGGATTTACGATTATGGCAAAACCTTAGAGTTGCACGCCTCACCTTCACTGCGAAGGGGATATGTGGCTTGAGGTGGGTTAGTGGAAGGAGTCATCAGTGGAAGAGGTGATTTGTCGCGTTTGGGTCAACGATCCAAGTGTCGCGGAGGTTAAGGATGACAAAGTCAACAGTCAGAGCTTCAGGAAAAGACTAGGCACCCCAGGACTGAGTATCACGCGAGTAAGATTTAGAGGCCACAAATTACAAAGGGGGAACTCCACAATTACGGGAAGTCATTAGGGGCAGGTCATGGTTCCCACAAAATAGCGGTGCTCTGTAAATAGTATATATATGTTATTTGTAATTCATTTTCAAGGAAGAATCACACTTGTAGCTCCCGTCCTCTTTCTCTCCAGTTCTCTAGCTCGTCGAGACTTGAAGATTAAGGCTTTGTTGTTCATGCTTCGTTTTAATTCTCTCAATACATCCCGATTTGATTCTCTTTCAACTCTGTCTTCCTTGAACGTTATAAGATCTCGGCACTGTGCAATTATAAGAGCTGATTGCCGGATTATTCATCCAACAGCTCGTTAGGGTCCTATTCATAGTTCCGGAAAGAGCGGCGAAATTCACATCTTCAACAAGTAGGCGAGTTTATATTTCACGCAGACTTTGCGGTGCTAGACATCGAGGATCTCAATGTCCCCTTTATATTTGAGAGACCTCTCTTCAAGACAATGAGAGCAAATGTGAACCTAAAAACTAAAGAGTTGACTGAACCTAAACTCTTGATGAATAATCTCTTATCTTCAAAGCATATGGGAAGGGAAATATAGCCTCCAATTAACAAGTAGGGGATATAAATCATATTCTATCCACTACTTTCAATGTCATAAAAAAAATCTCGTACACTTTTTATTTTGAAACAAATAGCCTCCAATTGTTAATGTGGTTAGATTAAATTAAAAAAATTATTGTAATATCCATCTCGTGGTGAGTATTGCAGTAATTTAATCTAACCATGTTAATAATTGGAGATTATTTTTCTCAAAACAAAAAAATGTCAGTGATTTTTTATATGAAATTAAAAGTTTTGGATATTTAGTATCACAAATGTCAAACCGCGTATTGATTTAGTGCCATTTATCATTAATAGGATGTGCCACTCATTACAGTAAACTGTTTTTTGTTAAATCGGAAGTACTTTCTCTGTTCCCTCTCTTTCTTCTTGTTACTATTCATATTACTATTAATTGAATCACATCGACCCAGCGATTTGGATAATAAAACGATGCAATTTTTTGACAAATCTTTTCTCTACAACATCATGAAAAAAAATTAAAAAAATTACATCGTCTTGTTATACAAATTACTGGATTAAAGTGACTCAATTACGAGTGAAAAAGTCCACACAAAAAGAAGAAGAGAGAACAGATGTAAGTACCTAAAAATGTCACTTTCCTTTGCTGCTAGCTAAAATTAACAAGTACTGTACTACCAAAATCCTCCTAATGAAAGAGAGAATAAGAGCATCTCCTACAGTTGACATCAAATTTTACACCAAATCCTATATTTGGTGGAGAAAAATGGTTTGGCCTCCCACAGTTAACCCTCAAAAACACCATTTCATCATTTTTGGTGGAAAAATAGAGTTTTTGGTCCCCCACAATTTTCACCAAATTTTACATCAAATAGTTATTTCACCATTTCATCAAATTTAGAGAATGGTATTTTTGGCCTCCCACAACAAATCATCAAATTTATCACCAAATCATGAATTTCATAACTGTCAAAATAAAAAAAATATTTTATTACCAAAATAATATTACTCGAAATTGTAAAATGATTAAATAACACTTCAAAAAATCTAAAATTAACTAGTCTAATCTATTTTACCATGAGTATCTCATAAGTGCGCAATGAGTCTTCTTCTTAGTTCGTTATGAGCTCCTTGTTTATCAAGTCTCGATGTCGACCTAGAAATTGGATAAATGTTAAATTCAGTGTATTATGTTCGGCTAAACCTGTTGCAAGTCGAGGAAAACGTTGTACTCCATCTATCAGTAAAGCAATGGCTCTTGTCCCCGCCTACGAATTAGGCGACATTTTTCTCAAATTTTACGGGATTGGTTGACTACTGAGGAGGGTCTGCCCGTGCTTTCGCATTGATTCCTCCATCAAGGTGATTACAGTGCATGAATCAATACGTCCTAGGGAAATAGTCATTATGTTCGAAATCACGGGATATGCTCCCCTTTCTCGAGGATTTATCCTCAACAACTGATGGGATAAATTATAATAACTACATTAGTTATTTCATTTTATCATCCCGCCGCATGATGCTGAAAATATTATGTAACACGCTATGACTCAAAAGCATATTATACAAAGTGGGAGAAGAAAAACGGATGACGTATATACTATAAAGACGAAATGCTACATTATTACATTAGAGCATATTATTACCATGAAATCAATGTGAAAACATGCCCTAAACACTAATTAAAATTTTGGTGTAGATTACACCAAATCCTATTTTTACCATCAAATTTGATGGTAAAAATAGGATTTGGTGATATAGGATAGGATTTGAGGGTACTGTGGGAGATGCACTTCACCATTTCACAAAAGCTACACCAAATATAGGATTTGGTGATTTGGTGTTTTTTTGGTCAACGACTGTGGGAGGCTTATAAAAAAATTACAATTTTTTTGGTGATTTGATGATTTGGTGATTTGTTGTGGGAGGCCGAAAACACCAATTTTTTTTTATCAAATATAGGATTTGGTGCATTGTGGGAGATGCTCTAAGGTTGTTAGTTACCCAAAAAAAAAGAACAAGGTTGTTTAAATATTTTTTTCTTTTAAAAAATAGTATAATTTCATTGATAAAAATCTACCACTCCTTTACACTCGCAGACAAATGAACTTGAGCCGGGAGAACAACCATAACTGAAAACTAGACAAATAATTTAATGCTTGAAAAAGATACATGTGATGGAAGCTCCTGTCATACCGACTGACCACTTTGTCTATCACAATGATTAGGGTCCAAAGATAATTCATTGAGGTAATAATTGTCACTGAGGCCTCAAGCTCGAATATGACAGTAGGTTAGAATATGATTTCTGTTATTATTATAAAAAGAAACCCTTAAAACTATGAAATCTCCTTCTAAAGCTACTTCAATTCCACACTTAATTCAGGGCAACCAAACGAAGGCATATTTAGACTAATTATTGAGCTCATATCACTCCGTCCCAGCTCTTTCTGTCCAAATTGACTTTTTGACTCGTATCTGGGTCACTTTGACCGGGTGATTTGGATAGCAAAATAATATTATTTTTTGATATATTTTTCACCGTATTATAGAGAAATTTTTACTCTACAATACCATGAAAAAATTATCGAAAAATTGTATCGGTTTGCTATTCAAATCAACGGGTCAAAGAGAAGAAATGAATAGCGACAAAATCAGGTTTGGGTAGAAAGAGCTGGGACAGAGTGGTAAGTTTTAGTGCATCGCAAATTTTCAGGATTATTCAGACTCTAATAGGGCTTTTGACAAAAAGAGATGCACTGAGTTTAGACCGAGTTGAGTTGATGAGTTGACCCGTGCAATCAAGTTTAATTCGGTCGAGTCGCCATCCAATGGAGGAAAAAAATGGCAGTTGTACTTGCTACTTAGGGCCTGTTTGGTTCCAGTTTAAAATCTGAATAATCTGATGAAAATAATCTGGGATGAATAAGCTGGCTGAAATTATAATCTGAAAACTGTTTGGCATGCGCTGAAAATTTTGAATTAAAATTTAATTACGTTTGGCAAGACCTGTAGCTTTTACTATCAAATTTACGATAAATGTCTTTATTTGAACTTATGATACGTCTAATAGAGTATGGTATTTCAGATGTTATACTTAAAAAATCTCCAAAATCGGAGATTATATAATCTGCAGATTATTAACCTACTTAAATTAAAATTTGACTCAAAAAATCTGCGAAACAAACGAGATTAAATTTTTTGGCAGATTTTAATCTCAAATGAGATTTTAATCTTGAACCAAACATGCACTTACTACCACCCCGTCTCTTCTCTTTAGCTCCAGTTTTTATTTTGGACGTCTCTTTCTTTTCACCCAATTTCCACGTAATATAATCTTAAACAACAGAAAAGTTCATATTACTCTCAATAAAGTTGGGCCACTTTCTCTAAAAAGATGATGTAATTGCTGGTATTATTATAGGTTTAAAATAAAGCACATGAAAATTATGGTCATTACGTCTCCTCTCTTAAAAACCCCACCCAGCCGCCATGGCTGAAGAGAGGAGAAAGAGTGGTACTAGCTTCACTACCAGCAACACCATACTTAAATAGACATATAGTACGAGTTCAGATATAGAAGTAAATAACACATTAAGAAGCTGAGAAGAAATATGGCATGCCAATTAAAGTAGAAATGTGCTTGAGAGAGTCCGGACTACACAGCATCTAGGGCTTGCATTACTTATGGATCTCATTCATAAGCAAAGTCCGGAAGTTACTTTCTAATTCACCTATTCCGATTGAATATTATGCTTTCACATATATTATTGCGGCCAGTAAACAACACACTAAGAGCCTACGATAAAATATGTCATGTTAGTTAAAGTATAAATCTTCTTGAAACACTCCGAAATGCACTTCTATTTAGCGTTTGCATTCACTTACGGATCTCATTCATAGCCAAGTCCGCGAATTACATTCTAATTTCGACAGAATATTATGCTTGATCTGATTGAACAAGTTGTTAAGACTACTAATCCGCCCGTCTCCATCACCATCATGGAAATGGGTGAAGGACAACCTTATTGCAGCTAAAGTGAAAAGATATCAAAGTTCGATATGGTCACGTCGAGTCAAAATTTGCATCACGTGTTTCATTTCCCGAATTGGGCCAAGTCCTACAGTGCCAAAAACATTCAAGTTGATGTTTCTCCCAAAAACAGAGAGATAAATAGACCCTTTCTCACACACCCATTCATCACCAAAAATGGCCACATCCACTCTCATACTCATCCTCTTCCTCATCATACCCATTTCTATCTCTCTAAACCACCCACACCCATGTAACTTTGTTGAGAATTGCTCCAACACTGGTACTGGTGATGCCTCCTCTGTGCCATTCATAGATGAGATACAGAGGCTTGCGAATGAATGGGAGACGGCGAATTTGATGAGGAAGGTGAGGAGGGAGATTCATGAGAACCCGGAACTTGCTTACAAGGAATTCGCGACGAGTGCGGCGATTAGGAGGGAGCTGGAGGAGATGGGGGTGGAGTACCGGTGGCCGGTGGCGGAAACAGGGGTGGTGGCTACCATTGGCACCGGTTCTCCGCCCTTTGTTGGCCTGAGAGCTGACATGGATGCTCTTCCTATTCAGGTAACTAACTAGAATTATAATTAGTAGTAGTAGTATTGCTTATGCATGTAAAATATGTTTGTGTAATTATGTGTTTGTGATTGGTGTTCCTTTCAAAATAGGGAAAAAGTAACATGTTTCATATGAGGTATCTGGTCTGTTCTGCTGAGGGGGAGTTTTGTATATAAGTCAATTTTGAATTTTAAATTGAAGATAACTTATAAGAATTGTTTGGTGTGTGACTTATAAGCTGAAATTTTAGATTTGACTTATAAGTTCATAGTGTAAAAATGAGCTTAAGAAAAAGTATAATTTTTAGATATTTTCAGAAATTTTTGGACTTAACAACATTTGTATCTAACAGAGTAATATGCATATTTTTTTCTTCATCTTTTTTGTCGTAAGTTTTTTTTTGACAACCTTGTAAGTCAGCTCAAGTTACACATAAGTCATACCAAACACGCCCCTAGTTTGAAAAGGTCACATGATTAATGAATTGTAACCATCTTACAATGCAGTAGACAACTTCGGTTGTCGGAAATCCATGTCCTAATGTCTTCAATATAATCTGAGTCACAAATTTGTCTTCAAAATCATCTGCGAATTTGATCATAATTTGCATATTTTATTCTCTAAACAGATTATAATCTCATTACCTCAATTGTCAACCCAAAAGAAATTGAACTTTTGCCAGATTTGTTGAATCTATCAAGTCTTTTGGCATGGTTGATTTGGGATTCAGGGCAACCTTCTGACATATACACCAATACTAGCTAACAGAACAACCAGCAAGAACAAATAACTATAACCTATGAAATGCAGGAAATGGTGGAATGGGAGCACAAGAGCAAAAATGAAGGGAAAATGCATGCCTGCGGACACGATGCTCATGTCGCCATGCTCCTCGGAGCTGCAAGAGTTCTACAACAAATCCGGCACAAATTAAAGGTAACCCTAAAACACCGTACAGAAAACCAAAATCAAACTATCTTCTCATCATCCTCCTGATCCAAAACACAGAACTAGAAAACTGATGATTGATCAACGACAATGACAATGCAGGGCACTGTCGTTCTTATATTCCAGCCGGCAGAGGAGCGAGGCAGAGGCGCAAAAGACATGATCAAAGAGGGTGTGCTTGAAAACGTAGAGGCTATTTTTGGGGTGCACGTAGTTCACAGTTATCCGGTTGGGACTGTGGCCTCGCGGCCAGGAGAGTTTCTAGCGGGGTGTGGTAGTTTCAAGGCCAAGATCACCGGTAAAGGTGGTCACGCGGCGATCCCACACGTCACGATTGATCCCGTCTTGGCTGTTTCGTCTTCGGTCATTAGCTTGCAGAGTATTGTTTCAAGAGAAACCGATCCTTTGGATTCCAAGGTAGAGTATATTTCTACCAGGGTTTCACCCAGTAGCGGAGCCTGGAATTAGGAACAGTCTGGATAAAATGCAATATAGAGTATATTTCTACCAGGGTTTCACCCAGTAGCTGATCTCTCCAACCGATCATTAAAATTCGCTTACGAGAAGTGGATTATGCAGGTGATTTCTGTGACGATCATCCAAGGGGGTTCCGCGTTCAATGTCATTCCCGACTCAGCAACAATAGCCGGCACTTTCAGGGCATTCAGCAAGGCAAGTTTCGACGGTCTCAGAGAACGAATACAAGAGGTACGACTTCTTATTGTTCCTAACCTTAAACACCAAACTCTAAGAACTGTCAAAAAAAAAAAAGAGGAATGAAAACAACATTCTTTTTTCTTGTTTTCCCAGGTAATCAAAGCGCAGGCAGCTGTACACCAATGTACGGCTGAGATTGAATTCGACGGAGACGAACACCCCACCCTTCCACCGACTATAAACGATAAGCGAGTTTACGAACACGTGAAACGGATCGCGGAGAAGATAGTGGGGGAGGAGAACACGATGTTGGCTCCAAGCTTCATGGGAAGCGAAGACTTTGCATTCTACCAAGAGAAGGTTCCAGGGACTTTTCTATTTCTGGGGATCGCCAACGAGAAAACTGGCTCGGTTCATCATGTACATAGTCCGTATTTCACCATAGATGAAGATGTACTCCCTCTAGGAGCTGGGGTTCATGCTGCATTTGCCTACTCTTATCTCCTGGATTTGGCAACAACAATATAGCCCACGTCTTATTCATCTTCTTCCAATTTCGGTGCATTCATTGATCATTCTTTTACGTGTTTTGATCGAATAAACACGTACAATCAAGGGCGGATCCGCACTATGGATTGCCCACTCAACTTTCTGGAATTGGTTTTTTACCCTTATTTTTTTTTCCTAGTTTAACCCTACCGAAATTAATAGTAACCCCCACTCAACTTTAGAAATATTAAAATTTACATATACTTTATTTAAAATATTCATTTTAGCTCCCACTACCACAAATTCCTGAATCCATCCCTGTGTACAATGGAACCTCAATAATAAATGAATACTACTGGAAAATATAATGCGTGTAAATGGATATTTTTTTCTACCCAAGTGTCAAGTTCAACTGTCCACCAGTTATTCCAAACATATTCCAGGTTGCCATGGCAATCTTGTACATTATTTGAGAGAGAAACTACAATGCTCCTTATCGGATGCCATATCAGGTACATAAAAGATCTAAGATCTTATTCGACACAACATGTTGAAATAGGCTAGACTTAAACAACAAGGATACGCACACGAAATGACTAAATTGCCCTCACAAAGACAGGAAGCGGGAAGTAACCAACGCACAAGAAGCTCAAACCCTCTCCCTGAACAAAAGAAGCGACACGGCCAAGCCGAGGATTCCGATCATTGCTGATGGGAGACAGGTGGTGCTGGCCCGGGACTCGGCAGGGGCAGGGGCTGGGGGGAACAAGTTGCCCCAATAGTTTTCAGGAGCAGGAGCTCCTCCCCAAAAGTTTTCAGCAGCACCTGTCTCTTGTGCAGCAGCAAACACCACCAAAGCGGCGAAACAAAGAGCCGAAACTGTAGCTGAGTGGCGAAAAGCCATGATCCAAGTTCCAAATAAGCGAAGAAACAGAGAAGATGTTCGGGGGCTTTTGAAATTGAGTTGCTTGTGGCTTATCAGCGACGAACGTGCTTCGTATATATACAAACCAGGGCAATTATAGGGTCCCAACTACAGAGTAGATGGACAAACTAGAAGCTGTACGTCGATGTTCTGGGTGGACATTAAGTTTGATGATGTTCAGAAGCAGCATCGGTCACACGCTCACACTGGAATGTGTCAGCTTCTGAAATGTCTTTTGTTGTTTAACCGAGAATGTCAAGAAAGCCTAAGAACATGCAATAAGATTCTTACACCTTTCTGACAGTACAGTTGTTTTTGTGGCTTCTAGCAGTCATCTCAATGGCATTGCAGAAGATCCCAAAAGGAAGAAAACAGAACATGAAAAAATCCAAAAAACAGGGACTGGTGTGTGTTGGAACTCTTTTCCTAGGGTAAACTACTATGTTTCGATGAATGCAAGTTTGCTCGTGGCATCGCTTCATCCTCTTCATGCGACATAAAAGGAAAAGGAATGAATCTTGCCATTTCAGTGAATGAAGCATAAAAAAGAAAGATGGTGAAACGAGACCATAGTGTTCTATTATTTGATGGATGGAACTTAGAAGGGAATAATTTCCTAGAGATATAGGGTCGTGCCCATTATCAGTCCAATTTTAATCGAAACCAAAAATTGATGGTCATTTACAATAAGAAACCTTCATCAGATTACCAGCAAACGTAATCGATACTTTCACCCCCCGCCCCCTCAAGCTTGGTGCAAAGACACTTTCACCCCTTCAAGTTTGGGGAAGGACACTTTCACCCCTTAAGTGTGACAAATTTCAGGACACCTGAACTCCCTAATTGTGACGCCGTTAGATTATAGAATGACACAATCAGGGGGTGTAAGTAGCCTGAAGCTTGGCACACGGGAGGGGTAAAAGTGTCTTTTCTCAAACTGGAAGGGGTAAAACTGTCTTTGTGCAAAACCTGATGGGGTGAAAGAGTCTTTTACCCTTGTCTTGGTTGTTTTGTTTAGTTTGCAGTTGGCAGATTCTTCTTGATTCAGTAGTTTGCACTTTGGAGACATGGTTTCAAAAGAAACTGATCCTTCAGAATCTGAAGTATCGAGTTATAGGGATCCAAGCGCATTACCAAACCTCACAATCTTTAAAACTTGACAACTAACCCATGAAACATGTTATATAATCTCAGATCACGGTACACATCAAGTTCATGTGTCTCAAGTCGTTCTAAGAAATGTGATTCGCAGAGAACTATCAGAACTCGGAGGATAGCAGACTTTTTACTGAGTGTTTGTGTAAGCAAGAGGTCCGTGTTTACCAGGTAACTAAAGGGCAAGCAGATAAACACCCGTGCATAGCTGGAAACCCAAATTTTACAGCAAAGAAGCTGAATGAATTATCCAGTGACCCATGACCTAATCCGTTCATTCCCAAGAAACTCACTTCAATTTGTTACTAATCGTCGCCTTGTAGCAACAGTAACTAGCGGTGACAGTAACACAATTTCAGTCATGAAGGTTTTGAGACTCTTCGTGCAGGTGGTTAGCTTAATCTAATGACGCCACCATTTCCAAACACTGCCTAGCAGATTATTATAGTGCGTCACAACTTGTGACATCTTTTGTAGTCTTTTCATGGAAAGCCAAGAAAACCTAAGAACATGATCAGATTCTTAGACCTTTCTAATCGGTACAGTCAGTTTTCTTTTGGTGGCTTCGACCAGTCATCTTAATGGCTTTGCAGAAGATCCCATCAGGACGAAAACAGAGTAGAAAGTCACACCAAAAAGAAGGGTTTATGTTGGAAACAATGAGAAAGCTGCGACCCGCTTCCTAGGGTTATTTGGGTAAACTACTAATTCTGTGATGAGTGCAAGTTTGATCATGTCATCGTTTCACATAGGAGGAAAAGAAGAGACTCTGATCGTTTCAGTCTTCTAGAGAATGGAGCAGAGAACAAATAGATGCCAAACAAGACATTTTCTGTTCAATTATTTGATGGACAAAATAGGCTCTTGCCTTTAATCGTTCCAATTATAATCATTTCTGCCTGTAACAGAGATCTCACGGCCTACAGAATTTTGGCACACTGGTAGCTTCAAGCAAACGTTATATTTTTACCCTATTGTTTATTTGGCTAAATAAAACTTTAGGGGGCTGACCGAGGTCAGGATAGACCTTAGGTTTCGTCGAAGGGTTTAAAAAAAAATTACAGATCACCCAACAAGAGAGACTGTCATGGGACCCTTGGGCTAGCGAGGAGACAAGCCTTACCAACTAAAAAAAACTCAACCAACTCGCATCGGCTTGTAGGTACTCTGCCGAGGAGATGAAGGCTTGCAGATAGACTTCACTTGTATTCAGGATCTGACTGTACTTTTATCTTATTAATGAAATTCTTACCTTTGATCCAAAAAAACTCCCATCGGCAGACCCTAATTTCGTCATTTCTCATTAATTGCAGTTGTAAAGATTCAGCAATTTCACTATTTTCCCTTTTCTTTTTTGAGAAGTGGATTCAGTCTTTTCTGCAAAAAACTTCGATAGAAAGCGCCCTCACAGACGAAGACACCCACTAGTAAATTCAAGAGCGTGAAACATGTTAGAATTTAGATCATGGTGCAAATCATGTGTTCTCTTAAGTTTAAAGAATTGCAGTTTGTTCACTGGAAACTCCTATCAGAAGTCAGACAGACAGCAACTGCTCATTACATGAAGATGTAACTTCTAAAGGGAGCCATCACACCCCATCAGACAGGATAACATAAACCCAAACATGTAGAAAACATACATCGAACATCAAAATACAACTCGCAACATATCACTCGTTATTGCAATTAAACAAATATTAGGTCAAACTTAACGAAACATGAGTGTAAACAAAAGTACTCAACAACTCGTGAAACCAACACATTAGAACAAAGAAGCTCAAATCATCTCCCTGAGGCCAAGAAGTGACACAGCCAAGCCAAGGAATCCAACTACTGCTGATGGAAGACAAGTTAAGCCGCCCTGGGAAGGGGTAGGGGCAGGGGCCATGACCATACCAGGGGGCATATACGGCATGTCCTTATAAGTCCGGATATCTGCTCCCACTTCAGCAGTGGCGGCAGACACCACTAAAATGGCAAAGCAGAAAGCCAACTTAGCAGCTGAGTGGTGAAAGGCCATGACTCTTGATTCTTCTTTGGGAAGAAGAAAGTAAATGATTCAAAGCTTCTAAATGGGGTTTGCTGATGGTTTAACTGTGACCAACATGTTTATATAACCGCTGGTGATGATGTTTTCTTTCACCTAGGCCAGATGGATACAGATTGAATCAGTTTGACACGTGGAACGATGTCTGGTGATGTTTGCGTTAAGTTTGATGTTTCAAGAAACGAACAAATGTCAAATATGTTTACAACCTATGATGCATTTGTAGTTTTCTGGGTATGCCAGGATATCCAAGGAAAATAATTGATCATTTGTTTTGTTGACAGCTTGAATTACTATTGACATAGGAAAAGATCCCAACTCCCAAGAGGAAGAAGACCGCGAAGAGAAAGCCCCAAGATAGAACAGACAGAAGTCTTGGGAGGCCAAATAGTGTTTTATAAGCTCAATTTCCGTGGTGTTATTAGGTTTACAAATGCGTGTTTTTCTTTTCAAACTTTCATTGATTTTGAATTTGATCTCTAGGAGTCAACCTCAAAACATATTTAAATTTAAAGAGAAATAAGAGAAGAGTTAGCAGTGTAATTACAGATACATATACGAATAAACAGAGTATAAGAGGAACTATGAAGGGCCATATATTAGAAAGAGCAATCAGATACTTTATTCCATCTTCTTGCTGATTGATTTTTTTTGTTAGCTTCTTACTTGGCTTATGTGCCAACATCTCTTGTGAGATGTGACTCATTCGAGTAATCCAAACTAGGTATCTTACGCGTTAAAATAATTATGTTAACATTTATTTAATTAATTTTAAATGTTTATTGGGCACATCACAAAGGTTCTAAAAACAATTCAAGAGTATGCAAAAGTTTAAACATAAGCGGCTCCCAACAAATGGCACATCAACTATGTATATAGCCAAACATAATTCTTTCCAAATTAACCTTAGGTTTTGGCTTCATCCTTGGCTTCATTGAATCTCTCGTCACAATATGGACTGGTAGTGAGTTGTCTTTTTTTTAGATGTCTTCGCTCCAATGGGGAAAAACAATTAACAATTACCCTTTCATCTAACAGGTGACAAGCTTCAGGCTCTTTATATCCTCAGGTGGGTGAATTTAAATTGCGCGCAAAACCCGTTATTTCCTTGATCCTCATGTCCACAACATCAAAGTGGTGAGAGGTAACCAGTAGCAATTATGGCAATCAGATGGCTCTTCCTTCTGGGTGCTGTCCTCTACTCTCTCTACCAGGTATTGGGAAAAATAGTATGTCATAATCTTATTATCATTTGAACACTAGTTCTTAGATTTTATCAAACTCGCTTGTCCAAATATGTTAACAACTTCATTTCGTAGATCAACCACGGCGCTGAATTGATGTGCAGGCAATACACGCGAACATTTATTTATGAGAATCAAGAACAAAAACCTCAGGTATTCATCGCCACATCTTGACCACTGCCATCATCATTATCTTAGACAACTTAGGTGTCCTCTGGCATTTGACTTTAACATCAAGATCATTTTTTTTAATTCTACAGACAGTAAAAGTAGCAAGAACATTACCCTTCCCCTTCCAGCAAGTAGTAAAAGCAGCAAGAAGACTACCATTCCCCTTTCAGATGGGTCTCTCTCTCTCTCGCCATATACATGCATGCATATATATACATGTTTCTATAACTAAACAATTTTTTAACAGACCGAGAAGGTGTATGCAAGGCAAGGTGTGGATTGCTCTTAGTACTAAGATATCATACTGAGAGATGTGGTCGGTGTTGGTGGCAAACTTCAGGAGATGGAAGACGGGCTAAGATAATATGGGAATACCCAGAAGGGCCCTACTATTTTTTTGGAGCTCTAGTACAAGCTGTTACATTGGTGTGGACGTTTCTAAAACTTGGTTTCTGATCAGGAAATGAAAACTGATCATTGGAGTGATTTCATGAACCTTCAGAATGATGTCAAACAGCTGATCAAAAAAAAAATAGCTGATCAAAAAAAAGAATGATGTCAAACTCAAATTTGCCAAAAAAATAAAATAAAATAAAATAAAAAAAATAAATTGCGGACTTAATAGATCATTTTATTTGTAAATCTCTTAACGTATGATTTGACTCTCGGTTATTGTGCTAGAAATCTACTCGGTTCTTTTCATGAAATAAAGATATCTACTTACACTTCTCCTCTCTCTAAGAAAAACCCTCTCCTCCCAAAGAAACCCTAACCAGCCTCCATCTCTTCCGGCAGCGGCTCCCCCATGGAGCTGCCGCCGGCCACCTTCTTCTTTGCCTAGCAGCAGCGGCGCCCATGGAAGACTTCAGTATGCTTCGCCTCCTCTGCCGCCCCGTCGCTTTGCCTCTCTCCCACCGGCTTTCCTCTCGGGATTTCACACCCCAGCCGGCTATGAACACAGATCCGGTCACTTGCCGGTCCTTTCCGGTGCCCTGAAGTTGGTGTTTCCCTCTTCGCCCTAATCCCCTCTCCCTCCCCGGAGGCTGGGGAAATTCCGATGTTCAATTCAACTACCCCAACGGTGTTTCTCCAAAACTGCCGCCTGCCGAGATCCGTCCGCCGCCGGTCTTCTCGTGGAAGCACTCCTCCGCCTTCGCCATCGCCTGCCATGTCACCGACAAATCCTGGCTTGCCGCCGTCGCTGCCTCCCTTCAACCACCCCTCTGCCCGCGGCTCTCGTCCTCTCCCCCTTCCCCCCGATCTGTGATGAGATCGAACATATGGTGATTGTCCCCCCTCCCCCGGTTGTGGGGCTGTTCCTTCCCCTTCCCCCTCGCCTGGGCTGATTTTTTGGCCTAGGTGAGTCTCCCGGAGCAGTCCCCTCACCGCTCACCGACATTACCATGTGCCGCTCTCATCCTCTTCGGCTTTCGAGTGACGATGTCCCCCGGGTCGTTTTGGTGCTGCCGGAGCTTGACGAACGGTTGTGTGTTTGTTTTCTTCGGATGGACTGTTTTTTGGCTTCACTTTGGGCTTGGGTCGTTTCTTGCGGATGTGTGTTTGATGCTTCCTTGGTCAGTTTTGAACAGATCTTTGCAGTTAGGTTTTGTCTTACACTTGAGAGGCTCATGTTGTTCATTGAGTCCGTTTCTTGTGTTCTTGGGATTGTCTTAGGGAGCCTTTGAGCTTTATCCCTCTGGCTTTGCGATTCTTGTTAGGGCAACTATAGGGATGGCAATATGGTTCGATCTGATCTGAGATCCGAGCACTCCGAGCCGAATGGATCGGATCCAAATCCGATTCAATTGAAAATGGATCGGATTTGGATCCGGAAAGCCAGACCCGAACGGATTTGGATCAAGATTTGGATCTGAGGGAAGATCCACCGGGTTCCGACCCGATCCGATCCGATCCGACGTATATGTGTGCTTTACAAATATACCCCTATTACCTCCCCACTTACACTCACAAGAAGAATAGTATAGCAACTCAAACATAAAAAGCTATTTCTTTTATTTTTTTAGGCTTCATAACTTACGAACATGCCTTAGCATATGAAATAGTGTTTATTTTTTATGTGGTTTTTTTATTTTATTGCAAATTTCAGTCGGTCCGATCTGAATTCGATGCGACCACGTACTATATGGATCTGCGGATCGGATTTGGATTAGCTGAATGAAACCCGATCCGATCTGATCCGAATCCGAATCCGGTGATGATCCGAACGGATCTGGATCGGATCTGGATCTCATTTCTCCTAGTCGGATTTGGATCCGGAAGGCCCTGATCCGATCCGGATCCGACCCGTTGCCATCCCTAGGCACCGTAGTCGGTTGCTTTCATTTTGTTGTCTTCTATTTCAATGGGGTATGCCCATGTCTAATGTAAGTGTACGCTTTTCTTATTTTTAATGAAATCCTTTCGTTGCTGGTGAAAAAAAAAATAAAGCCTATGTGGCCAGTGTATCATTCATTTTCACTCAAAGAAGAAGGTTCATAACGAAGTCAACTCTGAGGGTATCAATAGATATTATTATTTTTAATTATTGTTACAATCTGCATGAGAGACAAATGAGGCACGCTGGTATGCAAAATGAAAACCAACAGCACTACATCGCACAGGGCGCTGAACAAAATTTATACTATCCTTTCCCTTGTCTTTCTAAATCATTTCCCGTTTTCTAGCAATTCTAACTCTATTACACTTCTCAATTTTACCCCTAGAAAAATACAAGAGAACTTAGTAAGACATGTACATCTGTAAGAGTAAAAGTTACCGATAAGTGTTCTGAAGTCTCGTTACTTGAAAAAGGCCTCTGAGCATCGTAGTTAAGCAAGCACTTTGTCGCTCGCAGATGACGACTCGCCGATTGTATGAGAACCTACAAGAAAATCGAATGTCAGCACCTATAAAAGTTGAATGTCTTAGTAATACTGAGAACACAAATCATACGTCTCGAAAACTTGATACTATTAACATCGTAAATTTACCTCTCTTCTTAATCTTATTCCGGAAGCCTCTCTTCCTGCTAAATGCTTTCTCCTGCAACCAAATAGGAAAATTGAGGCATGAATATCCAATGTTTACGCATATATCTTTTGTCACTAAAAAATTATTTTTGATCAGCTACTTGAACTAATGAAGTCATTATTTTCTCACGGTTACTGAAACAAACAATATTCAAGTCCAGTCCTCCATATAAATGAACTGGGGTGCCATCAAGAAAAAGAAAAATAAGAAAAAAAAAAATCAACCATGAAGAAAACAATGTTTCAAATTAGAAGCCCAAAAATGTTACCACTGGCTGACCCAGGGTCCCTGCTTGACGAACTGCAGCAACAAGATCTCGGTTGGAATTATTGTACATGCTTGTAACCATTCCAGGTTGACCTGCTCTAGCAGTGCGACCTACCCGATGCAGGAAATCTACAGCTGACGAGGCAAATTCTGCCTGACATGTCACAGGATAAGGAAAGTAATAGAGTTAGGCTCTGTGTGTGTGGACGATGTGGTATATAAGATTTGTTCAAAAAGTAGGATAGAGTAAGGGAACAGATACAAGTAAACTGATCCAATGAAAAAAGTGTTCAAGTTTAATATAGCGCAATTCAGATAGCAATTTATAACTAGTACAAGTCTCATAAACTACCAATCAAAGATCATATGTTGACCAACTGTGGTGGTGAATACCTAAATCTTCTGCACCATGCTAACAATCATATAACATATAAGTTCATATGTTAAACTGGAAAAGGCATGCAGAATTATACAGAATTAGGAAAAACAACACATTTCGTTCCAGATAGAAAACTGAGAAAAGCCAAGTATCATTATAGGCTCCGTGTGGTCGGCAGTAAAATGTTTTAGAAGGAAAAATATTTTACGCGTAAAATATTTTTCGTGATTTTTTTTTCTCAGCAATCATTTTCTCGTGTTTGCTTGACACTTACTACAAAATTTTTTCTTGTGCATTAAATATTATTTTAAATATAACAATAAATAGATTAATTGGTGGTGGTGGCAGTGGGCGACAGTGGAGGTGGGTGAAGGTAATGGTAGTTCATGGTGGCGGAGGTGTATGTATGAGTTGTTGTCATGCATCTTCACTCTCCGAAAAATGGCTTATGAAATTTAAATGTGTAAATCATTTTACATCATTTGAGTGAAAACATTTTACAAGGGAAAACATTTTATGAGATAAATGGTGAACCAAAAACCAAAACAAGGGAAAACATTTTACAAGAAAATATTTTACCACCAACCAAACGGAGCCTTAGTTCATTTCCAGTCCCAATCTTTAGTTTCAGACGCTACCCAAATGCCCTTTTTAATAACACACATTAAAAAAAAAAAAAAAAAGTTATCTCCTTCCTTGGAGAGACAAAATATCTTATAGACGGACGCATTCTCATAAGGCAAGTACCTGAATAACATGCGAAATGTTTGGAATGTCAAGTCCACGTGCAGCAGCATCAGTACAAACCAGAACCCCGCCTTTTTCTCGGAAATCAACTAAGTTTTTTGTGCGCTCTTCCAGTGAAGTATCACGGTGATAGAGGAAGCATTCAATCCCTGCTTTTGTTAGGATCCTTCCCACCGCTTCAACAGCCTCAACTGTATTTGCAAACACCAGTGTTCGGCTTGTTCCATCACCAGAATCTGAAATTTCGGACTTCACTCCTTGTCTTACAGCATCTATTAGGACATCCAGCTGTGAATCAACTGTGACCTCAACCCACCTCTGCTCTAATCTGAAACAATATAGGAGGTTAAAAACATAACTACTAGCTTAAGCAAACAAAATAATACTTTGCTTGACCAAAGGGTCGACAAAAGAGCATAAGATTACATGAACCAAAACAATACAAATCTGTATCACAGACCCTTTTCTACAACTCATGAGTCATGACATGAACATTACACAGAAGATTAAGTAGGTGGGTCAAAAATGACATGAGCATAAAATTACATGAACAAAAAAGATACACAAAATAGGTATGTGGTAGTGTAGAGGCTCAACTCTTCAAAGAGCAAATCCATCTCTAGCAAGTGGTGAGGAAATGGATTGATCTAAATTTGCCTCTGCTTTTGGTCTGGCAGACTTTCACCCGGATTCTGTCAGGTCGGTGGTGACACTTTGGGTTGAACAGCTTTCAAAGTCGGTGAGTCAGTGTTTGGGGACATCGACAATGCTGTAGAAATTGATGGAGCGGTGGGTTGAATTTTTTGGCCGGTGATATTGTAACGACCCAAACGGATTACTGTCCCACCAACTTCTTTATCCGTACCACCAGATAAAAATGCTTAAGCCTCGAAGGTGCTAGTAGTAACCCACATGGTTTACCATGTACCAGACATGTCATCCACAATATTCCGATGTGGGACCGGATATTACAGATTTTGACCTCGAGACTGGTCAAGATCGAGGTTTGAAATCGCCTACCCCAGAAAGGAAGCACCTGAACCTCCAATTGAGGGGATTCAATAAAGTGTTTAGTCCTACTCACCAAGGAAAGCATATATCATACTACACTTTGGTACGATTGCATCAGTGGAAGGGTTTGTTGGACAGAGCTTGGAATGGGTTTGCGATGGTTCTGGGTAATTGGTACTCTTGCTGAAATGCAATTTGTGCAATGGTTAGGATTTTGATTCATTGATTGATTGATAGAGTGTGTGTGTGTGTGTGTGTGTGTGTGAGAGAGAGAGAGAGAGAGAGAGAGAGAGGAGTTTGATGAGTAAGTTGGGATAGTAGTAATGGTGATTCTAAGGTTGTTCGATGTGAACTGACGAGGAGGCAGCATGGAGATTGATAGCTTAAAGAAAATATTTGGATAAAACACTTGTTTGTTGGAAAGAGGAGCCACATATTGAGAGAATTGAAGGCCATAATTGCCATTTTACAGAAAAGCCAAGCATCAAACTGCAATGGATTCCAAAACATAAGCACTTCTGGTGCATTATTTTCAATACATAAAGACATAATCACACCCCTTCCCAAACTTTGATTACCAGCTCATCTTTTTTTCCGTTGTAATTGTTAACAGAGTTGAGCTGGGAAACTGAAGTGCGACAAAAGGTTTACACCATTTATGTTAGGGCAAGTCCCAACTCCCAGTTTGGTCCTTGAAAGTTTCATTTTGATCCTTAATATATACTTCTGTTTCCAATTGGACATTCAGTCCAACATATAGCCCATTGAAAATCATGGATATCTCTTTAATCTTCCGTCTTCCAATCACAGTTAAATCCACCTATAACAACCAGAAACTTGCAGCAAATGCCTAACACCTGCCATTACCATAATGTTGACACCATTACCATATACGAAACCCATTACTACTCACACAGTCACACCTTTAGAAATCGAGGACTCCAACCCCACCATTTCGGAGCCAACAACCAATATTAATGCCCACTGCACAACCAAGCACATTTTACACTCCTATGCCCTGTTTCCAACCCCCCCCCCCCCCCCCTCTCTCTCTCACACACACACACACACAATCAACCAAACTGCAAATCACCCACATTATACAGGAAGCCGGGCTCATAAAGTTGTCTGTGAGAATTAGGGTTACAATTTTACAGATGAACAAGAGGAAGGACGTTATTTTGAACTCGTAAATCTCGATGATAGAGAAAAGTCAACTCATCTTAGAACTAGGTCTATCTCTTTCTTTGAACTGTCGTTGGTGGCAACTGGCAACGTTGGAAAGACGATATTTGTGGATTGAGATTTACGAATTGAATAGGAAGAAGATTCTGCCAGTTATAGCGATCAGTTTTGTGCCTCATCGCCCGCCCAGGGCGGGCGATACAAGGTGAATATCGACATCCCGTTTACCTGTTTTTCTTAATCATGTAAAATTAGTAATCCTGGAGAATGTGACTTTGAATGAATGTTATTTCAGCATCAATTTTTGAATGAATTTGATTTTGGGATCCTGAAGGTTTTGGTATTTAATCAAAGTTTGAGATTGTTGGGGTCTCATGAGGGTTTGCTGGTACTGGTATTAATTGTGACGGAGATGAACGAGATATACTGGAGGTGGAGGTGGATGACAAAGTAGGGCCAATACAGATTTCGGATATTTTCTACCCAAAAAAAAATATATACTTACTGCACACAATCATGTTAGAAAACAATTGTGTGGATTAGATTAGGACACATTGTCTCAAGACCACACATATGGTCATTTAAAGTACAAAATTGGACGGAAAAATTAATTACGCACCAAGCTAACATTAAGGGCTAAAATCATGTCTTAAGCTTCACGGTGTACAGAGGATTTTTTTGTCAAAGTGAAACTGCAGGCAATTACAAGCTAAATGAAACTGGGAGCCCTTAAGTGAAACAGATGGCAAACTGCTAATCTGATATTTACCCTATTTTAAAAATGCATTTATAAAGAACGAAATGTCAAGACAAGAATGTAACTTGTAACTTAATTGAAAGGACATCCCTGTCTCACTATGATTCCCTCCTGGAGGGCTGGGTTTATTGCTACAGTTCACCAAACATATTTTACCAGCTCCCTTAGAAATGGATAAAAACTAAGAAGGGATCAAGTAGATAAATACTAAAAATGAGCATCAAAGGGTCTCTAAAAAGCCTTTTATGACATTGGAATTGAACGTTTTCAGCCATTGGATGCCACCTCCGCAAGGGAAAAAATTATACAAAAAAAGGTAAAGACAACTTTGCTGTTTCCATAAAAGGAATTTCGGGGGTTAGAGAATCAGAATATTTAATCTTGAAAGTACACAATAAGACCACTTATAATTGAAATTAGTTGAGTATTCGCGGGGGAAGGGGTTTCTGAGAGAGAGAGAGAGGGTGGGAATAAATGCTGCCATGCACAGAAGAAGGGGAGTGGCAGAGTTCGAATAAAAAAGAAATTGAAGCTTTCCACGTGGTAGGCAAACCAAAAGCAGACGGTTCGTTCAATCTGCATGAGTAAAGTTGCGTGGCTGTTTTCTTTTTCTTCTTTTTTTTTTGGGTTAATTTAGCTGAATGCTCTTCGGGGGTTGAATATCTCCGGTGAATTATGCCACAACTATATGCGGTACTCGCTAAAAAGTGATACTTGCCGCTTGTTTCAACTCCTCTTGAAATAGTTTTGCGAATATATGTGCATCAGGTTTAAAACATGCGAGTTTAGTGATATTCATATGCCTTGGAAATTTGAAAACATTTTCCCCCAACCACCTGATTAGAATAGGTGGCTCCTACCACAGGTTATAATAGATGGCTTTCAAACCCTAAAAAGAAGACCAAAGCATCATTCACATCAAACATATTCTTAGACAAAATATACAGCTGCAGAGGGAATAAGGCAAACCTGGGATTGTGCTGATGAAGATAATTCCCACTAACCCATATGGCATCCGGAAACAACCGTTTCAACTCTCCACCAGCAGTTCTCTTTCCATTAGCAGGAAGGGTCGCTGCAACAAAGATATACTGCTTGCTACGCTCATACACTTTTCTTACCCTTCTCCAACCTTTTCTTGTCGCCACTCCAGAATTACTTCTTCCAGTTGAGTCCCCAATAGCATTGGCAGCCACCACATTAACTTCATCCTGTTGAGGAATGAAATCACCCTCAGGGTCATCAACTTCATCCTCAGGAATAAAATCAGCCTCAGGGTCCTTAATTTCTTCAAATTCGTCGTCCGCGAGAGAATCAGATGCAGCAAGCGCTGCCTTATCAGCTGCTGAACTTCTCAGTTGCGAAGATAGCTTTTCCTCAAAGCGGAACATGTTTATGAGTCGTACAACTTGATTCTGGAAGCTCCCACAAAGTAAAATGTCTGCTTCATCAAATACCTAGAGTATAAACCAAATTATTTTGCTTCCAATGCTTACAACAACCCAGAAAAGGACGAGAGATGTTGGAAAAGTACCACATATTTGACTCCGCGTATGAAATCAGAACGGCGTCGCTTCTTTGCATCAACTGCATAGAGGTAATTTAAGAGAGCAGCAGGTGTTGATGCAACTATATCTGGGTCATTAACGGGCCATCCCTGGAAACAAGTCCATTGAACATATCAATTTGTAGTAAGTGCATGTCTGGGAACCCCAATTTCAATCAGTTTTTATCAAAATCGGGCCTTTGAATTTACTTTCGGTTTGTTATGACACAAAAAAATTTTAAGCTGAGAATCTCCAAATTAAAATAATCTATGTGCAACAAAATTGGTGATTAGGGCATCTCCAATAGTATTTTGCAAAAGTAAGGCATTTTTTGCCTAAAAATACGGATTTGCATTTTATCCGGTACGTGTTTCCACCTTTCACTCCAACAAGATCATCTAAAATTTAGGCAATTTGAACTTTTAAATATTATTAGATGACAATGAAAATAGTGAAACTTATCCCGTAACTAAGAAAAATATTAAATTTCACATTTTAAATTAAATAGGTAGAAGTTATATTTGATTAGGACACGTGTAAGTTGTGCCTAAATTTTGGGAGAGATGGCGAAGTATATCTCCTCGCCAAACCTGGCGAGGAAGATGCCAAGCGAGAAATTTGCGTCTTCTTATGCATGATCTCTTGGAGCCTACAATTTCTCCAACTTATCCAAAATTTAAATAAAACAGTGAAATGCCGGTTCTCTTGGAGATGCCCTTATACAGTTGAAAATCTCAGAAAAAATAATTTTAATGTGTTTTGGCACTACCATAATCTTAGTTCATTTAGAAGTGGGTGTACTCAAGTAATTGACTAAAAATCTCTTTTACTTTGTTAAATTGATCAAATTAGTAATCTACAAAAATTCCAGCTCATACCAAACGAATTTTGATTTTCAGTTCAGCTAGATTTCTCACCCAAAATTTGTTCAGCCAATTTTCCAGATTTTCAGCTGATACCAAACAGGCCCTAAGTAGGACATGACATTTCCAAAACAAAGTATCATTCTACTCCAATGGCACATGATCAGGAACTCTATCCGGATACAAAGATAGGAGGGGCAAAAAGGCAAAATAGAATGAATACCTGTCCACCACATATAGCAGCCGCCCTCACTATTGGTGTACCATTATCGTCACAAAGACTATTAGCCATCTGAACCACTTGCTCGCACAGCATGACATTGGGGCATAAAACAAGAGACAAGCGGTGAGGAATGCGAAAGCCATCGTCTTCGGTTAAACTGAAGGGAACATCAGGAGTCTTGCCCAACCTCTCCATTAGTGGTACTAGGTAACCGTGTGTTTTACCACTACCAGTTTCAGCTGCCACTACAACATCACTTCCTGAAAGTATACTTGGCACACACGAAGCCTGCAGTAAAATCAAATAAACAGCTGTAAGAAGCAACAGCAAAGGAAACAAAACGCAGCAAGCAAGGTTTAATTTGATAAACCATGACAATAGATTATAATGGATGGTGATGTCATTACGGAAAAAAATGTGTTATTATAACAAATGACCACCAGAGGGACTTGATCATTTTATTTTCTAAAATTTACAGCTCAACTGAAATAAGCAAAGGCTCTCCTATCTGAGGTTTCGTCTCCTTTCTTGAATTCTTTAGTTTTTTTTTTTTTTTTTTCCTTTTCTTGAAATTAATCAAGAGCCAAACAAAAAATAAAATGCAAGATTTGTACACTAGTTTTGATGTCATTTATAAACCATGGAGTTCAATAGATTGAGTGAACTAAAAGAACTATACAGAAGAATCCTATGACACTCAGACCCCTTCAAATCCTCACAAACATATGCAGCTCAATCAAACTAGCCACAATAACCAAGGAGCAACCAGAACCTAAAGTTGCAACTCAAAGTACAATGCGATTGACAATATACAATAAGGCCTATCATAGAAAGGAATCAGGAGCTCAGCATTAATTACCTCAGATAACAAAATTAACAGAAGTTATGAATGAGAGTCCAACATGATAAATTAAGGGTCCCTTCATTTACTTTGGTTATCTTTTCTTCCGCTGTCATATTACCCCTGTCCTCTATAGAAAGAAATCAAACATGGCCCAGCTAAACAAACATTACACCAACATATTGCTAGAAGACCAGTTTTACAGCTTTCCTACAAGGGCATTTATAGGGCCTGGAAGGATCACGGTCCCATGGACAACTTTATTTAGAGAAAAATATAGGTTCCCTCACATAGATTCATTAAGTAATTTAGTTCTAAGTACATCAATTAACCATGATGGACGTAAGCATTCTCCTTTCGGTTAAAACTTATTTTCTGATTATCCTTTTCCAAATTCTACAGTACTCAGCACCTTTCATCATTTTAGGCATTCAACTTGCTCTTGTTCTCTGGTCCATCTTTCTCTGCCCCTCCATCTTTAATTGACCTCTAGCTGGTACTTCATGTCCATAAATTCTCACCCTCTCCTCCACTACAATTCAACATTTTGCTGAAGTTGCATTCGTTCTATCGTATTATGTTCTACTTATGATTAAGTCTAGAGCCTAAAAGTCCACTTTTGGTGTGTTGCAGTGCAACAGGATTGAGAAGTCACAAGATGGAAAGGCGTTGAAGAAAGACAAAGGTTGAACCCTTGCAAAATATGTATCAACGAAACAAAGGAACTTTTTTCTGTTCCAGGTCATTTTACAGTAGCTCATAAGAAAACAAAAAAAAAAAAAAAAAAAAAAGTTTTCTTAATCGTTTTATTCTCCCGTCATTTGAATGTTGCTCTTCACTTCAGTTAGTTACTGAACCAAATTGATTACTAAGAATGGATATAGTGTTCATGAGAATACAATTCGGATTAACACTCCATCACACGAAACACAGTGAGCTTCACACAAAAGTCACATCCAGAAGACTGAGAGAAGTAGATGAATGAATAATGGAAGACCCGCTGATTTTCTTAACGTCTCAATCCAATAAACATCATAAGTGGTTTTCTTTGCTTTTTTCCTCTCTTCCTATTTCATTCTCATTGGCCGCCACAACTCCAAGAACCAAATAGAGAATTGGCATCAGAGGTGTGGATTGCCATTGGACACACAAAAAATTCAAATCTACTAATATTTCAGCATGACACCCAAGCACCTAACCAATGCTACTAATGGCATATAGTTCACTAGTCTCAAACAAAGGTCTTCTTTTCAGCTACATAACAAATCATATTTCTGGCGGATACCAATAGGGTGAACACTTTGCCTCCAGTAAAAGGAATGACCTGCAAAAATTTGATGACTAGCATCCTACAGTTCCAACTTATTCATCAACTACCCTTCGGGATGTGGTTGAGTTGGTCAGGTAAGCATTCTTAAGACTTTGGGCATTTTCCTTGAGGTCTTGAGTTCAAACCTTAGGGCAACCCAAGGGCTGCCTATTGGCCTTCTCAATTGCGAGTCTGTCAGCCGCGGTTTTCTCAAGCTGGTTTACCTCTCTAGTGTGGTTTGCAGGCTATTGCACTAGAACAGGCGTTAACTCAGTGCGCACCCCAAGGGTAGTGGCTGCGGGTTCCCACGTCCAAAAAAAAAACACATCACAATGCAATGGAAGCCAATTTCAAGGGTCTTACCAGCAAAACCAAGCACTCCCAATATTCAATTCTCAAACATTTCTTCTATTGGTTCCTAAACCATCAACAATTTACACTAGTAGATACACAAATAACTAAAAAAGGAACAAATTCGGCACCTGAATCAAAGAGGGTCGGTTAAGCCCAACACTCGAAAGAGCTCCGGCGATTCGATCGGAGACTCCAAGCGACGTCCACGACACACTCTCTCCGGCGAAGAAGGTATCAATACCCTTCTCATCTCCCACCGCCGCAGTCGCAGCGACGGTCCGAAACGACCTCGTTTTACCTCGACATGGATGGCTAAGCCACCGCAGTTTCAAGCTCAGCGAAGTCGACGAAGAAGCAGGCGAAGATGATGATGATAGCAGCGAGGAGTGACTCAGAGGCGGGAGGAATCTGGGGGGAGACGACAATCTGCAGAGCTGGAGCAGTGAAACGCAGCGCTGGTGCAGAATCATCGGCTTTGGAGAGGATTGAAGAGGATTCAGATGGTGAATTTGGAGAGAAGTGGGTGGATTTGAGTTGTGTGTGCAAGTGGGGTGGGGTGTGTTCTTGAGGAGTTATCGTCTTTGGTGGTTCTGTTCTTTGAGGGTTTAAGATTTGAAGGTTACACAGTTAAACCCTTTTGAATTAGGGTGAAATACACTTTCACCTCCTCAAGTTGGATGCAAATACATATTTACCCCTTTTTAGTTAGGAAAATGATACTTTCACCCCTTCTAGTTTGAAAATTATATATTAGCCTTTTCAGTGTGCCAAATTTCAAAACATCTACATTCTCTTATTGTAACATTGTTGATTTCAAAAATAAATAAACGTCTATAACATTTTTAGTCTGGTGGGGTTTGTCATTGATAGTATTTTTTAGGAGAAATTTAGCTCTTGATTTTCAGGTCTCCCTTCTCCATGCAAGTATGTAAAGGGAATGTTTGGATATGAGTGTTTTGTGGTCTTGTTTAGTATGATCGAGTTATTTGAGTAGTTAATTTTTTTCCTTTTTACTTGTATACAACATTTGGTGGCCCGGATCCATTCCCAAAGCCACACACAAAAATTGTTACCCAAACACCCCTATACTTCTTCCTTTCCCTCCGTTTTCCCCATGTTGAATTTTTTCTCCGTAACGGGTTTATTTTGACCCGGTGATTTAATTAGCAAAACAATGTAACTTTTTTAACAATTTTTTCATAGTGTTGTACAACACACCCTTCAACACCATGAGAAAACTACCGAATTGCATCGTTTGCTAATTTAATCACTGGACCAAAGTGACTCAATGAATAGTGATAAAAGTCAAACTGGAGACAAATAGAGGAAAATGAGCTAGTAGTCTCTAATTGTATTTGCAAGAAGAATAAGAGTGATATATGAATAACAAGATACTACGAGCCCCAACACACGAAATTCCAAAAAAATGCAAATACTCTCTGGATATATCGGCAATGCTTTCAGTCTCCAGAATTCTTAGTTTAGACAACGAATACAGACAGAGATGGCACTTGCTATGCCTGCTCTAGCCCTCTCACCTACCTTCAAACCTTCCTCGTCTTCTTCCTGTTCCGCTTCTCTTTCCTTCCCCTCTGAATCTACTCTTGTTTCACCTTCATCGTCGTATAATTCCAATACCCATTTCATTAGCGCTATGAGGTTCAAAAATTCGCCGCCGAGCAAGAAGAAGAAGAGGTCATTAAACCCATCTCTTATACACTCGCCGTGCTCTTCCTCTCCCAGGAGGCTGATTTGCAGAGCAGCCGAGTACAAATTCCCGGATCCAATTCCTGAATTCGCTATCGCGGTGAGTGCACATCACCTGTTTGTAAAAATGTCTCTGCGACCTTACGGGTCTCTGTTTCTTTAAATTAGGCTTCTTATGTTAGCTTTGTTGATTTGTTTCTTGATCTTTTTGGGGGTTTCAGGAAACAGAGAAGTTTAAGAGCCATCTAGTGAAGAAGCTATCGAAGAAAGCTGACCTGTTTGGTGATTCGCTCGACCAAGTTGTTGACATTTGCACTGCGGTATTTGTTCTTCCTCACCTACACTACGAATGCCATACCGAAATTAGACATTTGCACTTTGCATTCAAGTCTCTATAATTTCAATCTTTTGATATGCTAAAGTGTCTTTGGTTTCGTTTTCAACAGATTTTTGGTACATTCTTACACGACGAATATGGAGGTCCTGGTACACTCTTGGTCTTACCTTTCATCGACATGGCTGATACTCTAAACGAGGACGGCTTACCTGGAGGGCCACAAGCAGCAAGAGCAGCTGTTAAATGGGCGCAAAAGTATGTTGACAACGATTGGAAGGAATGGAACAGCAATGGAAGCAAAAGCAAGTAATAGCATAGCATAGGGTTATGTAGCAGCAAATCTTCAGCCAAGTTTTTCATTGTATTAGAAACTTCCCCGAATTGTAGTTCGCACAGTATTAAGTAGTTCTTGAGAATGATAAGAAGAAATATTATGTTCTTGTTTCATTGATATATCTCTAATGCTGAAGCTCTACAACAAACTCAGAAACTGCTCTTGGTTCACAAACCACACGATGAATTTCCAACGCCACCAAAATTAAACTTCAAGCATGACAAGAACTCTACGGCCATATGTTAACCTAGTTGTTAGTAACACAAACTCGTACTACATTAGCTGATTTGAACAATAAGGGCTACTCAAAGATCTTCTGAGTTATCGTTCATCATTTCGTCTCTATCAATGAAGCGCTCAAGCAATTCCTTCTCTTGCATGACCAAGCAAGCGTTCTCCTTTCCAAACCAGTCATAGCGCCGCTTGGCAACATAATCATAGGCAGCATCCCTCCAGGGTGTGGGCACCACAAGTAGACTGCTCAATGCAGAGTAAGGCAATGGCAAGTAAGACATCACTCTCAGGGCAGCTGCAAAATTGAAAGAACTCAGATGTCAGAGACTTGCCCGACTAAACAGAAGATTTCTTGGTAGAAATTGCTACAATATAAGAAAAGAACAGGTTGAACGCAGTAGTACTTGCATTCAAAATAAGCTGACCAAAAGAAAAGCAGCATGTATTATACTAGAATACAGTTCTATCGATTTGTGTATGCGCGCGCATTTGTGAAGAATGCAGCATGTTCAGATAGTGTCGCATAATGCAAAGATTTCAAACATTTGTAGGGTAAGAACATGCGAGTATAATCTTTCCAACATATGCTGAAGTCTTGGATATCAAACAAGAGGCACCCTAGTCCCCAGCTCTATGCATCATTGTATAAACATATTATCCTAGTTAATTTTCAGGCTAAAACCATTACAATGTACTATGGTTTTCAATTATGCTCATGAGTGTCTTATGACCAATAACCACGGACGCGAGAACATATGGTAAAAACTAATGTCAGCTGAGTAGCAACCAAAACACACGAAAACTCTTGGCAGCAAAAACATATTGAAAAAGAGCATCATCCACTTCTAAGGTTCATGTGGAGACGAGTCAATTGCAGATGCCTAAGAAAAGTGAGATCATCTAATGTATCATGTAGAGTGAACTGCTCATTGCTCATACTCTGAACTCCTTGGTGGGTCATTCCTTCTAATTGAATCCTATGAATCTCTAATAGTGTTCTTCGTAGGACAATAATATTCTGATCGGCAAAAGAACATTGATGCAGAGTTTTATCAAACGGGTGCTTGCTAATGTTGCTGGCATAAACTTTCTGGCGAGGGATCATATCTATGTTCATACACACTAAAATAAACTGACCAAGTGCACAGTTGACTAGACAGAAACAAAGGATTTGTACAAGGTTACTTTCACCCTCATGTTTAATCATCCCCCTCTTCGCCACTTGCAGCTTCTGTCAATACCTTAAAATGTTCCTTGTGCTTTAAGAAAGCTGAAACATATCCACGCATCTAGGAAGCGTGATAGTTTATATGCTAATAAGCAAGATGTGGCAGCCAGAGATGTGCAACTCTACAACATGCTAAAGCCAAGGAAGTGCATCACGCACCTATTCATTTCAGCAGTTTTCCATGTTGCATTTATTTGAAAAAGAGCAGAGACATGTTGGTGATGGATGGATTGCTCGGGTCCAGTTAAAAATTTAGGAAACACAATAAAAAGGTAAAGTATATTACAATATGACTGAAGAAGCCACCTTAACTGAAGCAATAAAGGGATGAACTGTATCACCTGACTGAAGCAAAAGGCGATACATTTACTGGAATAAACAATTACAACTCAGAAGTTTCCAAATTAAGACGCCTAAAGACCCAAAACAAAGAACTAAAACGCTACGAGTCTATCTAATGATCATAATTATACTTAATTCACGAGATCTGTCAATTTGAAGACGGACGAACTCTAGGATAACTACTACCAAAACATACATTGGATGAAGTTACTGAAAAAGCTTTTGCACTAAGTCATCTTCAAAAAGTAAAATAGCTGGTCCACTTTATATAATCTCCCCAATTTTCCTTGGAATGAGATGTCAATGTGACAGATCGTAGTCGTATACTTAAATAAGAGCTCTTTTACATGTGCCATTGCTCTACATCCACAGGGATCTAATGTTGCTGTCTTTACTGTAAATTATTCAATTTTATTACCCTCTTTTCAGTTAAATGGTAGCCTTCTACCAAACTGACATCTTAAAAGACATAGGATGGACTGATGGAGTTGCATACATGGTTCTATACTCTACAGCCTGAGTGGTGCAATAAATGGCAAGCTCTATGTTGCTGGTTTCTATGACCAATCAAAACGTGCAAGCATGAAGAAGAGAAGGAAAAAAACATCATTCATGAGAAGTACAACATCATTTGCATAGAGCAGCCATCTTATCAAGTAATAAAGACTGGATCAAACCTTCAACATCAGTGAAATGGGCCATATCTCTTTTTGTTATGGTAGGGCGTTTATTACGCTAGTCGCTAGGACACGAGTTTCACAGTACAATAACATCGGTTCTCGGCAAAAAAAGCAACAGGGATTGCAAACAAAATTAGAAAAATATGAAAATGCACATAAGAGTATAAAACTGATTTCTCAACATACTCCCGCCCAACATGCTCTTTTCTCCTTTTGCTCTATCTATTTCTTTTAAATGGCACAAGAATTTCACCTCACACAGAAGAGAGAAGAGAAATTTCTTACCAGTGGACCCTTGGTGGTATAGACCATGGCCTTCAATGAACAAGAAGCGACGAAGTACATCCTCCCTGTCAATGCCAGCAACTCTCATGTAAGGTTCAGCAGCTTTCGATTGAAGGCAACAAAACTTGATCTTCTTGTGCTTATCTGCTTGAATCACCAATTTCACGCCTGCAAAAAAGTATAACACAAATAAGATACAGGAACACTCGGCATCTTTCATTTTCCTTCTTTTTGGCGCTGAAGATAATCAGTTAATCAAACACATGTAACTCATAACACTCATAACACTTCGATCTCAACTGTAAATCCAGGATACTGTAAAAGGTCCTCAAGCCCAAAATAAGTTGATAAGTGAGGTTATATACCTCCACTGGTGTTCAATACATAAATTCCATGGGAGGTGTGAACTTTGTGCTACTAATACATGTCTACCCATAGACTCCATTCCTTCTTTAATCAAAGCCTAAGAACAAGAGCCAGTATGCACAATTGTTCCGGGATTCATGAGAATTAGAAAGTACTCCAACTCTATAAACAGAAAACACACAAATTGTTCCGTTGAGGCGATAAACTCATCGAACCAGGCTGTACACCTCCTCTGGTGTTCAATAAAGAAATTGTTTGCTACTAATACATGTCTTCCCAGAGACTACCATCTCTTCTTTAATCAATGCCTAAATTCATGAGACATTGGCAAATACTCCAACTCTATCAACAGTAAACACACAAATTGTTCAACAATACAGGCATTAAGGAATTAGAAACCTAGCTTCAATAAAACCTAATTTTAGCTCTCAATTTGACCTAGCTTCGATACACTACACAGTAGTAGCCCTAACCTAACTGGTGAAACAAATCAAGCATTTATTTATCAAGTAAGCACCAATCGGACGTACAATATAGCAAAATCGATTTCACAAGCAAGTCGGAAATGTAAACACAGAAACGACGAATCAGCAAAAAAATTCACCAAACGACGCCGTGTGCGGCGGAATACCTCTATGGCAGAGATGGCAGACGCCGTCGTAGACGACGACACGGGGCTGAAGGAGGGAAGGCACGGTGGCCATAGCAGCGGCGGTGGCGGAGGAGCACATGAGGCCGTCGTCGTCGTCGTCGAGGAGGAGATCGTCTGCAGCGACGTCCGACGCTGCGAGGTTCGGAGATGGAGTTGAAGCTGCGACTAGTGACGGAGACGGTGATGATGATGAGGAACTGAAGAGACGAATCGAGAGGAGAGAGGAGCTACTTGTTCTGGAAGCTAATCGACGGAGGAGAGCGGTGGTTGTGGTTGATGTAGCCATGGTCTTCTCTGTGGAGATTCAAATCATGGTTTTGTTGTTGTGAAATGGATGAATTCGTTGCTTGGGGTTCAAGCCGGTCTGGTTTTGACAGGAAATGTCAAAAATGGAATGGAGGCCAGAAATTGGGAACCCGTTTCCGTAATATTGCACTGTGGCCCCAATTTTTTGAAATACTATACAATGACCCGGACAACCGTCTACCTCTCCAATATTCAATCAACCGAGCGTTGTAGAGTCCAGACACATGGTTTTTACCTCTTGGGAAAATCCTAGAAGTTCTGATAGCTACAGTACCATCCACAGAGTTTCGCGCAGGAATTGAATCTTTATTCCCAATTTGACTTTTGTCACTATTCACTGAGTCACTTTGACCCGGTAATTTGATTATCACACCGATCTAATTTTTTGATATTTTTTTCATGGTGTTGTAAAGTAAAAGTTGCTCTATAATATGGTAAAAAAGTTATCAAAAAATCATATTATTTTGCTATCCAAATCACACGGTCAAAGTGACCCAGATACGAGTTAAAAAAGTCAAATGAGAACAAAGAGCTGGGACGAACTGGTATTCATTATATGAGGGATGCCATATGTCACCGTTATGCAACAAAAATATCCTTCAAGAGAGACGAGGCTTTGTAAAGATGGACTTTTCTTTGGAGGAATGTAAAGATGGACTTTGATCAGTTATGATGCAAGCTATGTTGTGCTAAGATGTGATTATTTTCCAAAATCTACTTGTAAGTCATTTGAGCATATGCATTGGTTTAGAGAGTAGTGGAATTGTATAATATTAATTCAGTACTTCTTATGTTTTTTCTCTACCTTCTCGTTTGACGATAAATTTAGCTAATGATATCATAAAAAAATGGGTTAATTTTTTCCGAACGTTGAATATATTTCTGAACACTACAATATTATTAAAAAATTAGTAAATTTCTGTATCATATTCGTTGTTCAAATTAGTAGGCCAAAGTGACTATAAAGTCAAATGAGGATGTATTAAGGTACAAATAGTCGCCCTCATTAAGATTAGTCCGGAGAAAGTTCAATTTCAATTAATATTGCCAATTCTAAAAACCAAATACTACTATACCATTAGTTTTTTTCTTTTCTTTTCTTTTTGAAAGACCAGTATTATTTAATCAAGCTATTGCAGTAGTACAGGACTTTGTAATATTTGTTGTCATATTATGCGCCAGAGCAACATCCTGCATGGGCACATAGCAGATACAACAAGCTTGAAAACTTAGTAATATAACTTTTACTTCCTTAAGGATCGTAAAAATTGCGCATGGGTATTTTTTTTAACAAGGCAACGCATAAAAACCTTGACTGTCAGTGTGTAGATCAGTGTTCTTGTAGCCGCCGTGGGAGAGTAACCATTTAAGAGCTTCACTGATTCCCCTTTTGCTTCTGCATGTAGTGGACACGAAGCTTTGAAAGTTTCTTTCTTATGGGCAAAAGTTTGCATGGTACGTGTGATTTTGTGGAACTCGGCTTTGTAATATAGGGTTTGAGCAGACATTTCTTCTACCTTTTCTTGGGTGGTAACTGGGTCGAAATATTATTGGGCTTTGTGGCCCATATAAATTTTATCCAATATACTAGTAGTTCAATTGGGCTTTTGAGCAAACATAACAGGCCTACCTCTAGAGCCTTATTTGTCATCTGCAGAGAATTTTCTTTAATGCTCCAACAGAGCATCACGTGGCGCTCTAAACGTAATGTGTGTATGTCAATCACTAGCAGTTTGTTTAAGTGTTGCATTTTAATTAGTTGGGAACACTAAACAAAATCTCCATCTGATTGGGGCTCCATATTACCTATTATTCGGATATGCTGCGCCTGGGAATGAACAAACCTCCGCATTAACTAAACACATTTCAGTATAGAGAAGTCAAGTACTACCTTTGTTTATTTGGAAACAGAATACTATGCTTTTTGTCACTATTCACTGAGTCACTTTAACCCGGTGATTAGATTAGCAAAATGATATAAAAATATGATGTTCTTTGCAGGGTCTTTTAAAATTCACTCTATAACACCATGAAAATATTGTCAAAATAGTATATTGTTTTGCAATTTAAATCACTGATTCAAAGTAACGCAACTACGAGTAAAAAGGTCAAAACCATAACATTTCAGAAGGAGGTAGTACTTTGTCATGTTCCCCTTTCTTGCTATCTACACCTCTGACTTTGGTGTTACGCTTCGTTGGTTTGCTTCGCCTCGGTTGCCATGGGGACGGGTTTGCTTCGCCTCCGTTGCCATGGGAACCCTACGGTTTCACTCGTTAATTAGGGTAAAAAGAGAGAAAAAGAAAAACGCACAATCACCATCACAAAGTTATCTGACATTTGTTTTACTTTAAAAAATAAAAGAACGAGAAAAAGAACACGCGAAACACCAAATAAATCCACCTAGGTCGTCAGGTGTGCTTGGGTAAGTTGGATTTCTCCATAAGTTATACATGCGTTATTTGGATAATTTTTTGGATGAAACTAGCATGCCGGGGATCAGCACCCAGGCACCAAAAATCGACATACCAGAACACCGGATGCTCATACTCGGACTCCGTATGACAAACCAAGGAGTAACCACATATAGATAATACAAAACAATTTCGTTGCCGGTTCTTCATTTCCAGGCATCAAGTAATGACCACCACATATAGAAAATAAAAAAAATCTGGTCCAACATGTTGGTTTTCTTCGTTACTCTTTGAGCCAGAAAAACAGATTATTAGGGAAAAAGTACAAAAAAATCACTACTATCCAAACACACATTGTACTCGGTCCCCAAACACAGAATCAACAGCTCCGATTAAAACTGCTAAGCGAAGCAACATTAAGGAAAAGATCCATACCAGCTCCAATCGATGCTATATAACGAACTTTAAAACCCAAATGATAAACCCAGACAAGAGTACCACTACAGTGACTACAGCAACTATAGTGAATGGTCCAGTTCCCAACCACATATCATCTGATAATTGGCAGACTCATGATTATGTCCTGACATCAGCAGTTAGGTAGCTGTAACTGCGATCCATATATGGGATGGACCAAAAAGACTGATAAAGCTAGTACCACGTAAATAGTAGTATTCCAAAATATTGTTCCAACATTCCATAAAAAATAGAAACAAAACAAGCAACTGAGAATTCTACAATGAGCAGATGATAGTAGAAAACAGTCTTCCCAGAAAAGACCATAATGAGGAAAGAAAATCTTAAGAGAAGAAAATGTCACTGAAACTACAACATTCAAAATTTTGGTCAGGGACAACCCAAGGCTCCAGATTAAAAGCCAGCAAGCTCTCAACAAGGCAGCACGATCCATTAATGAGTAGACAAACATCGCCATTTCCTACAAGGGGCACATCCATGGTGTTAGCAGCCTTTAAAAGATAAGAAAAGTTATGGCATCTTAACTCAAAATATAATGAACTTAAGAAACCAGATGCAAGTCAGAGGGTCTAATAAATGAAAAAAACATCCAAATTCAGGACTAACAGATGATGGGATTACAGCAGACGTTTGCAACAAAATTTGATCTATATGATGCTAAAACTCACACTAAGACATTGGCTTGACATATCAATGCAGAAAGCAGTTCACACTTCGCTACTATGGCCTGCTTCTTATCTTGTGTAGTTTTGAATATTATGGTTTATTAATATTCCTAGTTTTTGCTTATTTTTTTGTATCCAATCATTTTCTTTCTACTGTTACACGCCGAAGGCAGCATCCAACTAATCAGCCTACTATAATCACAACTCCAAAGTTTCACGAAAAAATGATACCAGAATAGAAAAACATGATGGCAATTGCACAAAAGTTTTGGCATACAAAACACAGAGCAATTGACAACAAATCTGGGCACAAGCCAACGAATAAAGGCCCCAGAAGAATGTTATACTGGCATGTTACTCACTAAACTCTTAATGGATGGAAGTTTCAGAGATGGTGGTCGTACTTGTAAAGGAAATTCATTCAGTACGTGATACAGACCACTCAGGTCTGAAGAAAGCCTCCTAGGAAAAAATAACTTTAACGCGTTTTTGAAGAATTAACTAAACAAAGATTTAAACAGATCAAACATGCAAGGGAACAGCTTAAAGATACCAAGATTGTTATTGAAGCCGTACCTCAAATTCATCAACGTCTATCTGTTTTCCCTTTACCACGCTTTCCAGCAAACAAATGTTTTGGTCTCAGGGTAGGAATGGTCCTGTCTCCTGGTCCCCGCTTAGCCTCCTTATTCCTCTTGTTGAAAGAGTTTTGAGCCAATTTAATAGCAACCCCCTTTTCAGCAGAACTCTTGTAGCCATCACCTGGAACAGCCTCACCTGGAGGTCGTGACTTCGAACGGGATGTAGACCTTAAGCGAAGCTTCTTGTTAGAACGGTCACCATCAACATCCATAGCATCTTCGCCCGCGGCAACTGATCTGTCCCTCTTTCGACCCCTTGATTGGCTACGGACTCTGCTAATCGCCAAGGATGGATCAAGCCCCAAAACTGACAGCTGCCTTCCCATTCTCTGTGATGTGAATGTCTTGTCTTTGTCAAATTTCCTAGGAACAATGGGCCTACTTTCTGCTGTGCTTTTCTTTGCCCTGTGTTGCTGAATAAGTAAGGTTTTCTTTTTGCGAATCTCCGTAAGAGCTTCTTGTTCCTCTGGGGTCAACTCTTCCCCTTCCATCTCTAAATCATCATCCGCTCCCTCCTCCTGGAGGAGACCTTCTTCCTTCTCCAATTCCTCGAGCCTTTGCAAAATATCAGGATCGACGAAATCATACACATTGTGACCATCCAGTATTTCAGGCATTATATCTTCCTTCCACTCGTCATTTGCTAAGATGTGATGCTTCCTTAAGCTAGCAGAATACACACCGGCCCCACCATTCTCATTCTCCAAATCTCTCTCAAGTTTCTTATTACCTTTCTCCCCTTCAATCTTAGCTCTAGCTTCCAGGACCGCATGAGGGATACATGGTGGCCTTTCCTTCTGATCACGTGGCTTTGGAAGTGCAACATGAAACCGGTTCAAACAATCATTGATCTTTTTAGATTTCATTTTCAATTCCACCCTCTGATCCAACAACCTTTCACAAGCAGCATTCTTGACTGCGATTACCCCCTCCTCAGTCAATGTGCTCATGGTCAAAAGCACCTGTGTTTCATCAGACACATCCCCTCCAATAACAGTCTTTGTAGCTTCACTTCTCATCTCATCGACCAGCTTCTTGTCTTCTTCAGATATGCCTTCCAGTGGCTGCAAATCAGTTTTGTTGCAAACTATAATCAACGGTTTGTTCATGAACAAGGACTTGATACTGTGGAAGAGCGCCGCCTGTTGTGCGATACTGTATCCACATGATCCAGAAACATCCAGGAAGAAAAGCACCGCAGCTCTCAAATGTGCCAGAGCCGTGATACTGCACATCTCAATGATATTCCGGTCTTCAAATGGCCTATCCAAGATCCCAGGTGTATCTATAACCTGGTACCTTAGATACTTATAATCTGTATGCCCCACAAAGAGAGACTTTGTGGTGAAAGCATAGGGCTGGACATCCACATCAGCTCTAGTGATCTTGTTAATGAAAGAGCTCTTGCCAACATTTGGATACCCACAGATCAAGATGGTCCTCGTATTAGGGTCAATAGAGGGAAGCCTGGACATGTGCTGCCTGATCTGTTCAAGGTAGGCCAAACTAGGCCCAATCCTCTTCACCACCGTACACATACGCCCAAGAGCAGCAACCTTCAGAGCTTTGCAACGGTAAAGCGAATCTCCATACTTCAACAATTTCACATAGTCCTTAGCGATCTTGCTGATAAGATTCCTGGCAGTATTAATCTGTCCAAGAGCAAGCTTGTAATGATCTTTATTATAAAGAACATGAAGAAGATCGCCATAGAAAGGATGGATATCATCGAGCCTGGGGAAGTCTTCGATGATTGTAGAAAGCTTTTCATGAAAATTTGTCTGTGTATACTTCACTTTTCGCATATAAAACTGACGAATACGAGAGATGGCATACCCCTTGTGAACAACAGTCGGGGTTTGCCTCTGGGTTCGGGAAAGGATGATATCAATGAAGTCATCCCTTGTGGGGACGATTGTTATCTTCTTGAAGTTATACTGCACCATCTTGATCTATCTGCATAGAGACACCAAAACTTGTCACAAACATGAAAAAACTAGACCCAAAAGACTAGTAATCAATTCTAATGAAGCACAAAAAAAAAAAAATCCAGCTCTACAATGGGTGTGTTTGGATGAGCTCTTCAAAACATACCCAATGACGTACCAACAAAAGCAACCACCTAAAGAACCCAGGCGGATGACAACTAATGTGTAAATTTTGTTAAGTGGGTTCTGTTTTCAACTACCAGACAGTGATTTTTCAGGCTTCATAGCATAAAACTTCAAGGAGATAAACTAATTCAGCTGACCCAACAAACATAACTTCATAGCCTAAATCTGAAAGGGAAAACCTAATTCAACTGACCCAACATAACAACACAGCCTAATTTGAAGCACAAAACCTAATTCAACTGACCCAACACAAAAAAACTGATTATCAACTACTCTATCAATCCCAGGCACAAGAATACTCATCTAGTTAATCCTTACAGTGAAAGCTAATTGCTAGTTGGGTTCATTTTCAAACTACCAACACAAGAGTTTTCAGACTCCATAGACTTAGATTTGCACAGTTTCTCGATTGTTGGTACTAAATTGAAGCTAACCTTTATCAAACGATGAACAGAAATCACAAAATGAAGACATGAGGAAGAAGAAGGAACGAACCTGATAAACCCAGAAGGCGGCTTTGTTTTGAGAGAGAATTGGAGATCGACGCAATGCGTCGGCCGGAGAGAGAGACAAACCCTACGATGTGATGAAGGTTTTATTATTTCTCAAGACTGGGGCAAGGTTTAATTAGGGTTTTGTGGAGAATACGTCGGTTGGGCTGAGATTCACAAGGTCCACGTTCTGGATCCATTGGGAGAGGGCTCAAAACCCATTGCTTTTTAGGCCCAACAAATTTAGGTTATTGCCATTTTTTTCTTTTTTCTTTTTGTTTTTTTTTTTGAGGATTGTTTTTCCTTTTTTGTGTGTGTGGGGAAAATTGCTGCCGATTTAATTTTTACAAGCTTAAACTTTTTTTTCCCTTAAATATCTTAAGAATTTAATTTTTTTTACAGAAAATTAAGATGTGATTATAAGTAATTCCTTGCGTATTTTTAGCGATCGTACGAAGACACACACGAGACTCATTGAGCTGAAACCATTTAAATTAATGTTTGATCTAGTATAGCTTGAGAAAAGAATTGTATTCCGAAATAGTACCTCATGTCTCAACCATTATAAGCAAGCTAAACGTGGTACAAGCTCTGACAAAAAAGATGTATATAAATGAAATTACAAAAAGCATAACAGAGTCTACACTCAAAGTAAATTTAAATGTTTGTATTGTTACATTACTAACAATACATACACTTACATTACTTTGAGTGTTGATTCCCTTTGGCTAGTCTTGTTTTGGAAACTTGTAACATCCAATCTCATCGTTGTTTGTACGCCATTTGTATATGTGTGGTTATACTATATAAAAATGCTATTTTCCTCAAAATAAAAAAAGATAGAGCTATCCTAGCATCTATAAGACGAGATAAATAAGCAGCTAGGGTGGTAGCTCAAGGCGTTGGAAACCCCTGCATGAGGTCCCGGGTTCAAACCGGTTGACGGCAAAATAATTTCTCAAACAAAAAAGACGAGATAAATAATGGAATTGATTGCTAAGCCAAATATGCTCATTATTCATTCTACATGTAATCTTCAACAACTGCGAGTATCCATGTACCACTGAAGTTGGAACAAACAAGGAATAAGCCGCTTCACAAACTAACTCAACGAACTACAGAATCAATCCGGCTTTACTCATACAATCCAATCATGTGAACCGTGCAAATGACATTGTGAACCTAATGAGCATGTGAATATGTTTCCCCTGGCCGGTTCTTCCTCGCCATATCGATTCACCTTCAGCACATGAAAATGAAATCCAGAACTAGGAAACTTATTAATTCATCAATAATTTTACCGAATGGGGTTTTGACATGTGAAACTCGTATGCAAAAACTTTCCTCGCAGCTACTATTCAATCAACTCCACTTGACCAGCTGCACGATAGGGAGATACTGAATCAATCAACACTGCTGAATTTAACATAGAATAATAGAAATTCGCAATAGATTGGAAGTCTCACCATTAAGTCGAACAGCGAAATTCGCTTGAGCATCAGCTTCCGAGTTTGAATTCTTCCATAAGTTAGTACAAGAACCATTAGAATAGCCATAAAGGAAACATGTTGCAGGAAATAAGCAGAACGCCACGAGACTAGTTAAATTTACAATTGCTATATCTTAGACCAGTAGAAGGATTTAGGGCAAGTTTGGGAATGTTGTGGCGGTGCTAGAAGCTGCTGTGTGAGAATTGTTGTGGAAAAGTTATAGTGAACTTTAGATAAAACGTTGTCTGGTAAATATTACATGAAAGCTACAGTGAAATAATGATATAGTGATTTCCTATCTGGTAAAACCAACGTGAACCTGTTGTAAGAGGGTAAAATGACAGCAATATATGACATGTACCATTTCCGTAAAGAAAAAAAAAATTGAATTTTTAAAAAAATTTCAAGGTTAAAATCAATTGTAGATAAATTAATCAGAAGCAGGTTCCAGAGAAGCATCTTCCCCTCACTTCCTGGAAGCTTATGTGAGACAGCAGAAACTGTTCGAAAAGTAAACATCTTTTTTACTAAACATACTAAATCTTGTTTGCCGTCAGCAGAAACATCCCCAAACTGGCCCTTAGGATAGTAATCTAAAGGAAAAATATCTCACAAAAATTAGACACATTCCTTGAAGCATATCCTCTCCCAAGAAGTCTAGCGAAAGAAAAGAAAAGAAGTACCACATTTTTGCAAGGACAATAATCATTTGACTTACCCTCAAAACATGACCAATCTTGAACGAAAGGAACTCCTTCTTTAGTTTCTTTGCCTCCGCGCACAAGTCCGATAAATTTTGATTGTTAACCTTCCATTTACCCTGGATCTGTGGCAGGAAGTTTCAGATTACTAAAACTAGGAAGCCGAGATTATATTGAGGGGATAGGCCATGTAGAGAACGAAGTTCAGAGCAGAAATAGTGAAGGAAAAATGAGTAGTTTTACAAACAGATAACTTCCGGCAACATTTTCTTAAAAAAAATCAACTGAGTTAAAATAACCTGCATATAGACAAGCTTGGAGTCGCCAGAAACACAAACATCTGTAAAACCTTTCTTCAGAGCATATCTCATCCCCAAGATTAATGCTCGATATTCAGCCACATTATTCGTTGCTATACCTAAGCCTTCTCGCACTCTGCAAATCTATCAAATTGCGAATCAGAGATATCAATTTTTGGACAAAAAGATGTTATAATTAAAAAAAATCGCACAGCCACCTTAGAGTTAAAACTAACTAACATGTGGATAAATTATTCACACTGATCACCATGCAGTCTACAAATAGAATTCAGAAAAAAAATACTGGACAAAAGTGCAAGTTCAAAGACATTTGATCTGGTGGTAGTCTATACACTAAAATCCAACCATGAATTACGAGTCAAAATGAAGGGGGAGTAAAGGTTAGATTATTTACCAAGCTTCCATCATCAGCTCGCAGCACAGCTCCTGCACCAGCTAGTCCAGGATTTCCCTTCGAAGCACCATCAAACTCAATAATACAAGAGTTCTGCAAGAAAATTACACATTTCAGGCCCCGATACACCAGCCGTTTTCAGTACAGGTGTCGAAACATATAGATAAATTGACATAGACCAGAAGCTTCAGATATATTGCAACCTTTTTGAAAAACAGAACATACGAAACATAAGAACCTAAAGATTTATAGACCTGAACTAATAAGAGTCAGCAAAGTATATAATGTTATATTCTTAGGGCACTAACACACATACAGACTCAATACACCAGAATATCTCCAGGATTTAATGTAGGATGATCTACCTTGACTTTACCCAAGGAAGCGTTTGGGAAGGACGTTGATCCAACAGCTTGCTGCACAATGAGGTAAAAGTTAACCAACAAACGACCAGAACAACATCAAGCCAAGACATAATCCTTGGCATATGCACGCCCGTCAAATAACATGCCAAACAAAGCATAACTTTTTTGGTGCTCTTGCTCTAACTCCAGTAAATGTTTACCACACGTTAAAGGTGGAGCTTACAACTTGAATGATTGGCACACATCAACTGGAGTTGGAGCAAAAAAATTTCCAAAAACAGGGACCAAAAGGTACCATGGTCATGACTCAAGAATGATGCCAAAATAAACAAGACTTATTACCAATTGTCAATATATTTCGACTATTTGAATACCACAAGAAGCTGAAACATTAACAGAGGCGAGTTTTGCATAGTTCACTAAAAAAATCATGGGAGGTTGGTGAAAGCTACTTGTTCGTCAGCTGACTTATGCGTACAAAATAGATGATTGATAATTTTCGAAGTAAACCCTTATGACACAATACTGGCACTTCAAACAGATCCGTAAGAGTCAATCTTTCAATTTTGCAAGTTTTGGTTTAAATATACCTCGACTTCAGCTGTTGGCAGGTCCTGTGCCTTGCCTGGTGTTTTGTCAATAGAATCAGATGGCGGCTGAAAGACAAAAGGTTCAAGTCAGAGAGAAGAGAAGAGAGGGGGCTACAAATCCAGGAGAAAGCCAGGAGAGGGGTGATTTGTCAAGAACAAAGGAAAACAAGACATGATAATTGTACAAACCCGAAGGTCCAAAAATGATATTCTACTTCCTTTCAGGTGTAGCATCAGTGTAAAGAAGCAGAGACAACGACAAGACGGACTTTTCTTGAAACAGTTAAAAGCCACTGAGCAATTGTTGTTCATAGCATATGCGATCTTGGTCCCTTTTCAATTTCATGCATACAAATATTTTATCATAAAGTAAACAAACGAAATGATCCATAAAGAAGATTGGCAAGCTACAGATCCGTACGCTCAAACATCAAAATCACAACATTTCTTGCATAGAACATGATAGCTACATCAATTAAAAATGAGTAAAATAAATCTGATAGAATTCTGTGATGTCTGATAGATGGGCACATATGCTCGTAGTAGAGCAACCATTTTTATTATTTTAAGAGGCTCTTAATTGAGCAACTTGATATACAGAAATACTATAAAAGATACGAAAACCAAAGGAATGTGTCTTCGGATATCTGGCACCAGCATGTGACAATATTTTTTGTGACTGCTCGTTCCCCACTTTTACCCAGGAGTCCTGGATTTTCTATAGGGGGAAATATCAACTAGAAGATTGTATGTATACCTTCACTTTCATAATAGCTAAAAAGCGCTGTAAATTCAAACAGAAGTTTCAGCATAATATGTGTTTTAGAAATATTTGATAAAACTAGGAAAAGCTGTTACAAGTCAATAGGGAGGTCTGAAATGGATTGGGATTATTTAGGCAAACATATAACTTAGTAGGATTTATGATACATTTGAGATCCCCTGAAAAATACAACCAGGAGTTCACCACAAAATACTTTCTACATTATCTTCTCGTAAATACGACTGCAATTCAAAATTCTCAGTTCAAAACATACCACATCTGTTTCAAGCATTTCCAACGATTTTACTTTTGCTGTATCCTTGCCTGGTGTCTTGCCTCCTGAAGGGACAGGTTCCTGTACAGAAATTTGTTATTCTCCAGACTCATGCTGATTTCAACATTAGCAATACAAGGACCAGTCACAAAGCGAAGAACGTATGGCAAGAGAGGGGTTGTCTACGACTCTAGGGTAAAAGCAACACAGAGCACTGATTCAGAAACCTTTAATCACTATCTAAGAAGTAAGAGGATGGTTTAGTAATATAATTACAAACTTGCAAGCACTCTAGAGGTTCTAAATGTTAAAGACTAGCAACGGCGAGAGGTGCAGGGTTCGATACCCTGCATCTCCACGAAATAACATCAACATATTGCAGTGATATCGGCACTTCTTCACCGAAAAAAGAACTTAACAGATGGAAGACGCCTGTTGCTTTTTGGGAAACTAACACCTATTGTAGCCACTGCTAAAAACAAATAGCAACAGTTTGAATTAGTAAAAGCACAAGTGGTAGTGAGGATTTGGAGACTGAAATCACCAGGGAATCTAAGATCACGAAAACCTTGTGACCTGTGTATTTTGTGACAGTAATAGTCAAATGACATACTTATTTCAATAAAAATACTACTGCATAAACTTCATGAGTCCTTTGAAGGTGACGACTCTTTTTAACTTCTATGAGAACCAAATCATAACAGCAATACTCATCTTCATGTGTGTAACCCAAACTACTTCCAGGGTTGTACTTCAAGCAGACAGTAAGCATGATTTTGAACAAAGAAGTTTCTTAACCTAGTTAACTACTCTATCAAATTAACTTAACAGAGCAAGATTTTCCCCAGTTTAACCGGGATCGGCTATATGAATCATGCGTCTCCACTGGGATTCTGTACAAACTCATTTCCTCCATCAGGTTTAGTTTGACTAAGGCTCCGTTTGGTTGGCAGTAAAATATTTTACAAAGAAAAATATTCTACGTGTACAAAAAAGTTCGTGAAAAAGTTTCTCTGCCATCATTTTCTACTGTTTGGTTGACACTTACAAATAATTTTACATCATTTGAGTGAGGGTAGTTGTGGTGGTGGTAGTGGGCGGCGACGGAAGTGGCGGTGGAGGTGGGTGGCGTCAATGGTGGTTCTTGGTGGTAGAGGCATTTGTATGAGTTGTTGTCATGCTCCTTCACTCTCCAGAAAATGCCTTGCGGATTTTAAATGTGTAAAACATTTTACATCATTTGAGTGAAAATATTTTACAAGGGAAAACATTTTACGAGAAAAATGATGAACCAAACACGAAAACAACGGAAAACATTTTACAGAAAAATATTTTACCACCAATCAAACGGAGCCTAAGTTGTGTCTTATTGTCTCTACCCATGTTCGTTTTGGTCTCCCACTCTTTCATCAACCACCCTCGACCTGAACCACATCACTTCTCCTAACCAGGGCATCCGACGGCCAACGATACACATGATTCTCCCTTATTTTGTGTTCTGTAGGTGCTACGTCTAGAATCTCTGTGATTGTGTCATTGCTTATCCCATCTTTCCTAGTACTCATCCACCTTGGCATTCTCATTTCTGCTACACTCATTTTTTTTAGTTACATTTCTTCTTCATTGCCCGGCACTCTGTTTCATTACATCAAAGCGGGTCTTACAGCTGTTCTATAGAACTTACCTTCAGCCTAGCTGGGGTTCTACGGTCACACCACAACCCAGGTGCACTACTCCGCTTCGTCCATCCTACTCTTATCCTATGGGTAACATCATTGTCTCTCTCTCCATCACTACGTAAAATTGACCCAAGATATTTAAAATGATTGTTCTTTGGCACCTCGTGTCCACCAATAGTTATTGCATCCTCTTTCTTTAACCTTCCGATGTCCACTAACATTACACTATATACTCTGTCTATGTTTGAAGAATCCTAAATCCTTAGGATTCGCAATTATATCCCTCTATAATTCTAAGTTGCCGTTTGGCCCACTCCGTGTTTCATCAATCAAAACTATATCGTCTGCAAATAACATACACCACGATATATCATCCTGGATACTCCTTGTAACCTCATTCATTATCAAAGTGAACACGGCCCATGTCGAATCCCGATTCTTCTCATGGAATCCTAGAATGCCTTGCTATCTTAAGATCCAAGTGCTCTTCAAGATGACCTTACCGGATATTTTTAAAGCGGAGAACGGGCCCAAACTTTAACTGGCTCCTGCTTGTTTAGTTTCTATTAACCCAACTGGAGCTACTTTTATGCGATGCACCCCTAGAATATGGTTTTACATTATACTCCTTTCGTCCTAAAATAATTGTCCCTTTTTGAAACCCCAACTCCCTAAGGGGGCATGCATTAATGCACATTTGATTGTGTTTTATAATGACATTGACACAATTATCCCTCATTTCTCCATTTCCAACACTGATATAATCACTTTTTATTGGGCATTCTTGTCAATGTATCCACTTTCAAACATGAAAAATGTGTGGACAATTATTTTGGGATGTCTCAAAATAGAAAAGTGGACAGTTATTACAGGACGGGGAGAGTATGTTATATCGCTTTCTATGAGAGACAAGGAGAGAAAATTGCTGTAGTTAGTTGTTTTCCCCATGTTTAAATCATGCCCACAATATAAAACCTTTTCTCTTATTACTATCAAGGTTGAGGTCGACACATCTTTGATCGAACACGTCCTTTTTCTCAGTGATTTACTTTTTTAATCTCTCAATTGTCGGTTAAATAAATGTGAGGTTCCAAGTACATGAATTCACAAGTTTCTTATGTAGAAAATTCATGATATACAATATTAGTGTGGCTATGGCATCAAAATTTACTAATTCTGAGATAATTTTAGAATCTTACGATTCATGATACGAATCAACAATCCGATCCTGCAGGACATGCACGATCCTGTGTATGACCTAGATTTTGAAAACCTTGTGTGTAAGGACTCAATGCCGACCCTTTGTGATTGAAATGGGAACGAGAGTACCCTATTTTTAACTCACTGTGATTTTTAAGCCCTGGAACACCAGTCAACTGTTTTCCATGTCTATACAGATAAATTCATATTTTAAACCGTTGCAGTGTGGTTGTTTGGATGAGCTAATAACTGCGAGAGGAACGGATTGGTCAATTTTGAAAATTCAGTCAAAACGCGCACAATAAAAAAAAAAAGACTCTGGATTTCAAAGGACCTGAGCTCCCTTATCAATGTGGTTTAACTTGTTTGGATCAAACAGCTTGGCTATCCCAAGTCCCAAGAATTATATCCGGAGCTCCGAATCTGTAATAGAGGTCCCGATTTTCTTACTTTTCATTGAGAAAACCTGGAACCCTGTAATTAGAAAACAGTGTTCCGGATTTGATAAAATACACCGCTAATTTACAAGTAATCTACTCCTATCCAAACACTAAGATTGAAGGAGCTTATTAGCTAAAAGCTCACTTAATCTAGCTCATCCAAACAGCCCCAATGATTTCCCATTAGAATTACGGAATTCTGACAGAGCAACCAAATGCGTAGATGCAATTAAGAGATAAATCTAAAAGTTTCTAAATATTTAGTAGGCTTAATTACTTACTGCATACCCCCAGTTTTTCGAAACTAACACATTGCAATCCCCAGTCCAAGAACTAGCTGATTGCACCCCCCATTTGCAAGAAACGTCAATGTGAAACTGGGAAAAAGTTCCATCCAAATACCATCATTATGAGGAGGGTAGACTTGTCACTAAAAAAACTCATTAATATTTTAAAAGTTAAATAAAGAAAAAAAATTAAGATGAAGATAAGTATTAGGGAGAATGATGAAGAGTATGAGGGATGATGGAAATGAACAGGTTCTATTTCCCGTTTTCACCTGTCCTGACTCAGAAAACAAACACAAAATCGGAATCAAACGACAGGACTGAGGATTAGATTGAAGGAAGAATCCATCACCACCCATACATAGAAAACGAAGAAGGCGCAGATGGATTCAATCGACAAAGAGCTGAAACCCCAGGATTTCTGGAGCTTCGGAAACTATAGGGAATCGAATAGAGGGCTCCAGGTTTGTTTTCTGGGTTCAAGTTGAGGGATTTTCCCTCAATTTGAGTGTTCAATTTGGCGGGCTCGTTCTTTGATTTGCTGGGTTCATGCTGGGCTTTCATATTGCTTTCCACTTTCAGTTTAAGGAAAAAATCGGGAATCGAATACAAGGCTTCCTGTTTGATATTTTGGGTTCAAATTGACAGTTCGATTTGATTGTTCAATTGGGCGGTTTTCTCCTTGGATTTGTTGGGTTCCTGATAGGGCATTCATTTTGCTTTATACTTTCAATCATGGCATATGGGTTCGCTTTTTATGTTGAATTTTGGTTTTTTGTGTTGAACTGGAGGTGGTTGTAGTAAGATATAATTTCGTTGGAGACGATGGTGGTTAGGAGGAGGCAACAGGACGGTGGGTAGTTAGAGACGCACGGATTTGAAATGGTTGTTTCGGCCTTAGGGTGGCAACAGCACGGTGGGTAAAGAATTTGCAGCAGTAAAAGTGGTGGAGAAATGGCAGCGGTGGCAGCCGACATGGTTTGGGTGGCCGGAATCTGGGCTTAGACGGCAGTATATCGGGTTGAGTGGCGGCGAAGATGGCGGCTGTGATGGTGATTGATATGTTCTTCTTGGTGTCCATAAGTAAAAGGGAATTGACAATTTTATCATCAAACACAAGGACATGAAAGTCAAAACGGTCTATTCTGTTAAGTGGTGGACGGAAAAAAAACTCCCAGTTTCACATTGACGTTTTTTTGCAAGTGGGGAGTGCAATCAGCTAGTTCTAGGACTGGGGATTGCAATGTGATAGTTTCGGCCAACTGGGGGTATGCATCAAGTAATTAAGCCTAATTATTAAGGCTAGGACACCCAATGTTGGGATTGAGAAGAGTAAATGAGTTTTTGACTGTAGGAAATTATGAATTGACTGCCTCGTAAATGTAGCTAGTAAATGCTATTATTTTGTACTACCTATAAATATAGATGTATGAAGAAGTAAGAGGCAGATCATTGGAGATAACGCTTTATCAATTCACACTACGCATGTTTGGAAAAGATGAGATAAATGTACTCATTTTCATCTTGGAACAGATGGAAAGGCTCAAATTAGAGAAGAAAACAAAAAGAAACAAGAAAAGGGCAGTCATACTAGTGTAAGGGTCATGCTCACTTCCGCTTTTCAAGTATACCATTTGTCCTTTTAAGCGCCAGAATGAGATAACTTTTAAGCTGGTCTTCAGGAACTAGTAGACAACAAAGCGATTTTCAGGGTAAATGATTTTGAACCAAGAGAAAAGCCTGTTGCTTTGAATGGGTTACTTATTTCCTTTCACACGCTGCGGAAAAATCATTTGACAGCTAAGCAAAAAACATGCTTTAAGGTTGAAAGAGAATAAGAGTTAGACCTAAATTACACTGGTGAAGTACAGTAAAATCATAAATGTCAGAATTAGAAGGGATTGTCAGTCTGTACTTATAAAGGTCCGGTCTTAGTCTCTTAGACCAGCCTGACGTGTTTGTTTCCAACTACTTCCAAGATTACAAGTCGAACCAGAATTCATGTACTAGGCCCGCCATCTTATGTCATTGTAGCACGGTAAGAGGAGTAGAAACGTACATTCCCCAAATACTAGTATGTATTCACCTCAAAAACTTTGTAAAGTAAGTATCACCAACACAACCACCAGATCCTTGACAGAATGGAGCTCCCAGAAAGTTATTTTACAGAATCCGTCCTTATTGTTCACTAGGGCATTAACCCGTGTCTTAAAGGCACTATTCAATTTTCATTGAGCATAGTGATAGATGATGTAAGTAAAAATAGAGAAATGAGAATAGTGGGAGCCACGGGCAGTGATGTGAATTAAGTAGGATATAGCATAACCGGAATGTGGGTCCTACACTCCATACCAAGTTGGAAGTGTGTGAATGAAGACAAATATGATCTAAAGGTTTAAGAATCTTTTGATTCAAGGGTGTAGAAGAAAGGTGGCAACACCAAACATTCTTATATAATAGATTTGAGATTCCCCTGTCTAACAATTTTTTATTCCTTTCTAATGCTTAGATCCACCATTTTACCGATTGTAAGATGAGCATCACTTTCGGGTTGGTGTGGACTTTTTGGATTTTAAGCTGTCTTTTAAGATGGTGTGAAAAAAGTCTGTGACACAAAAGTTCAAGAAAAAAGATGTATGGGTTTGGTAAAAAAAGATGTATGGGTCTTGTAGAATATGGAGGTGTGCCCCTAAGAATTGCCCAACGAGAGGGTGTAATTAAAATTGATGATGGAGGACAAAATTGTCATTTTAATGACTTCAGCAAAAAAAGACACAAAAAATCTCCTCAACACCAACTTTTTTCTTCCACCCACTCTACACTACAAATCCAAAATCCAAAATCTGCTAAAAAATTCCACACCAAACCCTTGAAAAAGTCAGAAAAGCCAAAAAGTGGATTTTGGATTAAAATCCACAAAAGATCCCACACCAAACCCACCCATTTTGTATACCCTATACCTTTCAATTCCATCGGCACGAAGCTCTCAATTTAATTAATGAACATTTAAGCCAATGAAATTCATTTCAAAAGATGAAATAATAAATTTGAGGTTTGAATAAAAAGTGCATAGAAATGAACTGCAACATCACATGAATAATCACTCACCTGAAATGGGCAAAGCTGGAGAGAACCAAAAAGATCGTCCTTCAGGTCCGCAGCTCTGATAGAATATAGAGCATTCTTAAATCCACGTGAGAGGAGATAATCCTCAGTATCCTTGGTCATTGAGTATCCTTTGTACACACTGACAGGAGGATCACATATCTACTGGGCAAACAAAATGAAGTTATCATTCCTCTGTTCAGTCCATATAACCTATCAACCATGAACAGAGATTCTACAACCCTACAGTTTCTGACATTAAGTTACAAAAATAACGAGTTAGACTGATGAAACCTGTCCATTCAAAGAGAATCACCACATAGAAACCAAACCGTTGGAGATCAGACAAAGAAACCTGAAATATATATCTGGAATCAAGGAACTGACGGCTAATCACCAATAGTAAGGCTAAGCTGTCAGCTGGCCAAATCACCTAACCTAAACTTGCGTTTTATACTTACAGAAACTCCCCAACGTGATATGGGAGAAGTCAAAAATAAAATTTTCATAGTAAAACTAAGCCTTGTTACTAATTTGGAATTGTAGCTCATATAAAGTGAGCAGTTACCAATTGGTAAACATGGCATAGGATTCCCCGAAGAATTCATAGTGGAGAGTTCATCTTCATCCTCCCAAAATGATGCATAGAATGATAGAAGTATTGTACTGCGCTCTACAAGTCTAGGTTTTAAAACGCTGGACAAAGGGAGTACTACTCATAAGAAAAAGATAGGTCAACCTGAAGCGAAAATGCCAATGCTCGGCGTTTTTATTTTGTGCTGAGGGTCAGCAAGTCAGGTAAAGCAAATATGGAGGACTTACTAAGAAAAGGAGCACTGGAACCTAGTTGAAGAACCTTTTATGAAATTATAGAAGTCCACCGATGATCTGAAAATACATAATGTGTCTTTTGGAATTACGGTCACAGATTAACAGACAAGAGAAAGCTGAGACTGATGAGTGGTACGAGTGCAACAGGTTAAGCATTACACATTTTTTTATAATAATAGTTCAAACCTAGTAACGAAGAAATAACCAAAGATAACAGAGGTTGAGGTCAAACACGGACTTTATTGTTTGTTGTTGAGTTGGTAACACAAGCCTCTTCATGATGATTAGTATACAAAGTTCATGGGTAAATAAATAGTTCAGAAGAGATTACACGGATGTCCGAAATAGAAGCAGACGTCACGGGAAAGGAGTCAACATTAATGAACTGCTGAAAAAGTCATTATCAACTGTGATCTAGACCCTGATCAACCGGTTGGATAAGAGTCTTAAGACAGCTAATGACTGATATTGCTATTGGCTTCAGTCCCATCTCTTCTGCAAGGCTGTAAACTGGCATCTTTCCATCTAGTTACATCACTTACAGCTTAAGAATTAAGAGCATGAAGTTCTTTAGAGCTCTTCACAAGGTTTCTCTGAGCCTTTGACAGAATAATTTTTTGGAGAGTGAAAAACTACTTAGGATGCCAGTGCTGCTATAGCGATTGTGTGCACTCCTGATCAACGAAGCATGAAGATGGATGCTATTGCGGTAGGTAGACGGCTATTAGACCGATGTCATCACTCCATCAGTAGCAATGAGAAAGGTGAAAAATTTGGTATATCCGTGAATATATAGAGTACAATCAAAAGTAATAGAAATTTATGTAGTATAACTGATATATGAGAACAAAATGTTATTGCTGAAATTTGATTTATCAACCATGCTTTAATATCTTCGCTTCTTAGGTTCTCGACGGTTCTATCAGTGACGGCACGAGGAATTTTCATCCACTTTTGGCCACAACACCAGCACAGATCCCTAGTGTGTTGTTATTTAAAAAAGTAAATGGAAAGGATAGACATGTAAACAAGTTTCGTAGAAGAATCAAGGCATCATTGGAATATGCTCATTCCTAGAGAAGCATTACTTCTGAGTTCTTGGTCCAAGAGGGCTTCGGATCATCTTCTTACCAGAACAAAGATGCTAAATTGAGACCTGCCAGGTCAAGGTTTAGGACTTACAATTGACAAGGCTTGTACTTGTAGGTAACCTCTGACACATTCTGATAGACTTACAATTGACAAGGCTTACTCTTTTGTGTCTTGTGAATTTTACTCATCTAACATATTTGTTAGATTTGTTTATCTTTATGATAATGACTTTATTTTAATTTTTTAAGGTAGGATAACTTGTACAAGCATATCATTCTTCTGCACGCTTGCATTGGAGTTTGGTAAAACAATTTGAAAACACACGCCAACAAAGCTGATCGTACATAATTAGAACATAACTTGTTAGATGCACATAGCTAATATCCAAAGTGGAAAAAGAATCAAAGAAAGTTCCCCCAGATGGTCACTGAAGCAAGCTAGTTGATTGAACAACAAAAAGAAGACCCAACCAAACTGGGCCTTCACTCTTGAATCTTGATAGAGCTCAAGAGAGAACTTGAGCTTATGCAGAATACCATCACATATGCTCTCCAAATCTTATTGCACTACACTATTAACTTTCTAAATAAGCGTGGTTTTTGGCTTTTAACCAAGAGAATATTTAGATCCAATATAAGTACTATAAATACCAAGCATTCTTCTGCAACTATGATGAATCAGAAAAAGAAGTGAACACAATAATAATAAAGTGACAACGGTAACAAATGGCTACTAGCAAGCACACTCCAAGAAGGAAGAAGGAATTACCGAAGATCCAACTTGAGCCTGACATTCAGTAAGAGTTCTGAAAACACCAACAATATCTCCTTTCCTTACAACAAAAAATGTATCTTTGTCTTCCTCTGCGACTACTTTAGCATCTATGGCTTGCACACGAGACTTTGTACCTCTTTTTCGAGTTGAGTAGTGGCGGACGCTTAATGGTGTCAACACAGACTCTAAACTAACAGTTCTAAGACCAGCTTGTTTAGGGCTGGTTTTCCATGCTAAAGCTGATATCCTACACCACGAACTTCTAACAAGGAAGTCACCATTCCTTGAACATATAGCTACCGAACATGCGCGAAATAAGCTATTCATCCCGAAATAGCCTTCTTTCCCAAATAATCCAGTGTACCCTGCACATACAAGTAATATAAATGAACCCTTATTTTTTTCAAAAATCACAGTATACCCTTTTTCGGGTGGAAGACATCAGGCAAGTAGTTCCACTCCACATCCATCAAAAACCCATAAACATATGGTCTAGTGCTTAACAATTTTCAGTGTCATTTGAATTTCTAGCTTAAACCCAATTTCCTTATCCTCTTTACTTTCAGGTGCTTAACAATTTTCAGTGTCATTTGAATTTCTAGCTTAAACCCAATTTTCCTTATCTTCTTGATTTTCAGATACAAGGGTCTTAGCCAATAGTGGAGGCATAAGGGTACGGACTTTTTCTGATTTCAAGAATTCTGAATCAAGCTGAATCATTACTTTTAGGCTGAGAGCGAAATTATCAACGCGAGGTCCAGAATCAAAGTAGTTCGTTATGGTGCCAAGTAAAGGACGCACAAAATTTGGGGAATTGGTACATAAACAAGAACCCTAGAAAAGTAGCAACCTAGAAGGAGTGAAATCAGAAATTACCTGTTGACTTGCTGATGTGAATGTGCCTACTGGATGGTATAGTCTCTGCCAATTCCTTTCATGTCCTCAACGAGAGAGAGAGAGATTGATTTGACTTTGCTGTGTCTCTGGTTACTGTGGGTGGGGTTTTGGCGGGTTGAACCGGGAGGTTTTGCGGTTCTTTACGGTTTTTTCCCTTCCTTTTTGTACCTGTTGGAGTTGTTTGGGATAAAGAAAAAATCAGCGATACCAAACTGAAGCTGAAATAAATTTGAGTAAAAAGATAATGGAATTGAAATGAGAAAACTATTTATTACTATCTGTTTGTTGAGGAATTAATTACTACTCCATTCGTCTCAATCTTTTAGACCTTTTTTGTGATTTCAACTTTTTAAGGGGACATCTAATCATTACATTCCCACTAACTTTTTGTCATGTCATTTACTTGAATACTCTTACTTTTTTTTTTGGTACAAAACTGAAAGAAAACAAAACAAAACAAAACCTATAAAATCAATCTCACACTCCCAGCTCCCATCTGATCTGCATACAGAACAGTGAGACAAAACTGGGGAGGAGTATACATCAAACTATGACTATGTAAACCTGTAATCCACTTTGAAGCTAAAAGATCAGCAAGTTTGTTGCCTTCCCTCCAAATGTGGCAAACAGAATTTTGAGTATTATCCAGTAGCACCTGGATCTGAGAAATAATCACCCAGAAAGGCAAAGAAGCTGTTCCATTCTTGATCAAATCCACTGCATCCTTGGAATCAGATTCCACCACCACATTAGTGATACCACAGAACTCTAACCATTTTAAACCTTGCAAAACAGCCCAGATCTCACCATTTAACACAGAAGTATGACCAATTTTCTCTTGAAAACCCCAGAGCCACTCACCCAAGTCATTTCTGCACACTCCAGCCACAACAAGGCTCTTTTCAGCAGCACACCAACCACAATCCACATTTAATTTGACTGAATTCAGAGGGGGTTTAGACCAAGAGACTAAAATTGGCTTCTGCATCAAAACTTGGACATCCAAAGACATATCCAAGGAAACTCTCTTAGCTTGATCAAAAATGACTCTATGAGGATTTAACTTCAGCTGGAAACTTGAATCATGAGTCCTTTTATTATGCCAAAACCAAATATTAGAGATGTCAGCCAAGAAGATCAAATACCAGGGAACACCATCCACTAAAAATTTGTCAAGAAACTGCAAATTCCAATCCACCCAATCTTGAACACTGAGCAGAAAAAACTCACCAAAACCAGAACCTGGTAAAAGCTTGAGCCAGATTTGCTTAACCCAAGAACAGTCTCTAAGAGCATGAAGAGTGTCCTCACAGTGATGAAAACAAAAAGGGCAAGAGGAGTCATGAATAATACCTCTAGAAGAAAACAACTTTTTAGTAGCCAATCTATCATGCTTCACCAACCAAGCTAAAGTCTTCCACCTCTGGAAACCTTTACTCTTCCAAACATTTTTCCAACCTTTACTAACTGCACCTGAAGTACCTTTCTCAAGAAGTTCACAGTACCCAGTAGCAACTGTATAAGAGCCCTTAGCCTCAGCTAACCAAATAGGAGTATCATAATCATCAGCAGCAGTACTTAGAACAGTACCAGAGATGAGTTGCACAATGTGATCAGGAACAAGACCAGCCAGCCTTTGAGTATCCCAGCCATCACTTTCAGACCAGAAATCACTTACTTTAAGAAAAAGATCACTTTCACTGACTTCATGAAGAGCCACATTCAGAAGTTGAAACTTGCCTAACCATTGGTCCACCCAAAAAAGAGTAGAGTTGCCATTTCTCACACTAATGCCAGCACCACCTTTAACAGCTTCTAAACTCTTGTAAATCTGCTTCCACACCCTAGAGTGGTGAACCTTAGGAGGAGGAAAAGGAGTAGCAGAATTACCCTCCCTATACTTAATATTGAATTCTTCAGCCCACCTTGGCTTATTTTTAGAAAATAATCTCCAGCCAGTCTTAGCTAAGAAAGCCAAGTTAAATTTAGCAAGGTCCTTAAACCCTAAGCCACCCACCTCTTTAGGGAGACAAACTTTTTGCCAGCTTAAAAGAGAGACCTTGTCTTTATCAGCTGACCCCCCCCACAAAAACTTTCTGCAAGTTCTGTCAATGCTTAGGAGAGTTTTGGCAGGTAAAATGGTGGTTTGCATAGCATAGGAGGGTAAAGCCTGAAGCACACTACTAACCACCACAGCCCTGCCAGCTAGAGAGAGCTGACTAGCTTTCCACCCAGAAAGCTTCTTTTGGACCTTGTCAGCAATAAACTGCACATGAGTGTTGCTAAACTTGCCATGAATTAGAGGCATACCCAAATGCAGCCCCAAATCATCTGTCAAACTGATACCTGCCTGATGACTGAGCTCTCTAGCCTTGCTTCTACCAACTGCAGGACCCACAAAAAGTCTAGACTTCTCTAGACTAATACTCTGACCAGTGTCTTCACAGAACTCAGCCAGCACCCTTCTCATAACCTGGATTTGCTTTGAAGTGGCTTCTCCAAAGAGAAGGAGGTCATCTGCAAAAAACAGATGAGAAATAGCCAACCCTTTCTGAGAGCACTTCAAACCCCTCCACTTCTTGCTATCAACTGCAACCTGAATTTTTTGTGCCAAAACTTCCATAGTTAGTAAAAAGAGGTAAGGGGAAATGGGATCCCCTTGCCTCACACCTCGCTCAGGGTTGAAGAAGGGCTGCTTCTCACCATTCCACAACACACTAAAAGAAGAGGTAGATACTATGTCCATCAACAGAGATCTCCAAGTAGGGGGAAAGCCAATTTGAGAGAGCACAGATTCAATAAGGGACCATTTAACCCTATCATAGGCCTTAGCCAAATCCACTTTAATAGCAAGACCACCTTTTTTGCCCTTTTGAGTTTTCAAACAATGAAACAACTCTTGAGCCAAAATAATATTGTCACTAGCATGTCTACCAGGAAGGAAGCTATACTGATGGGGGTGGATAATTCTTTGAAGAATAGGTCTAAGCCTTTGAGTTAAAACCTTTGTAATCAACTTAAGAGTTACATTACAAAGGCTAATAGGTCTTAACTGAGAAAAAGAGGTAGGGTTTGCTACTTTAGGAATAAGAGCAATAAGAGCCCCATTAATACCCAAAGGTAACTTACCAGAGCCTACTGCCTCTTGAACCATAGACGCCAAGGTAGGCCCCACCACAGCCCACTGGTTCTGGTAAAAGAGAGGAGGAAGCCCATCTGGACCAGGGCTTTTGTAAGCTCCCATAGAGAAAGAACCCTCTTGACTTCATTAGCAGAAATAGGCAAAAGAAGCTGTTGAATCTCAGAATCAATCAACTTCCCTCCAAGCCAGGCAACATTTTGAATTTTAGACCCAGCATCATCAGAATAGAGAAGCCTAAAATGCTCAGTCACTTCCTTCTTTAGAATAATGGGGTCCTCACACCATTGACCAGAACTCAACTTTATCATAGCTATCTTACTCTTAGCCCTCCTAGAAACAGTAGTTAAGTGGAAGAACCTGGTGTTCTTATCACCTAACAAAAGTCTATTCAACCTAGACTTTTGAAACCAGAACACCTCTTCCTGTAAAAGAATAGAGTGAAGCTGGTCTTGAAGAGAAACCTCCAACTCAGCAAGGAAGACACTATGTTTAGTAGCAAGGAACTTCTGAACCCCAGCCAGTCTAGCAAGAATCCACCTCTTCTTTTGGAAGATGTTACCAAAGACAGAGTGATTCCAATCCCTCACTTGCTTAGTAAAATGTTCAATAGTAGCAGCAATAGTGTTACCAGAGAGCCAATGCTGTTCAACAACAGTTTTAAAATCCTTCTCATACAACCAAGCTGCCTCAAACCTAAAAGGTTTAAGATCAGCAGGAGGAGGGGCCAAACCATCAGTGTCCACAAGTAGGGGGTGGTGGTCAGAACTGATTCTAACCACATGCTTCACAATAGCATTTGGGAAAAGCTCCCTCCAAGGACTGTTACAGACAGACCTATCAAGCCTCTGCTTAATCACCTTCCCTTGTTGAGAATTTGACCAAGTGAAATGAGGGCCAAAGAACCCCATATCATGAAGCTGACAAGTATCAAAACAGTTAACCATCTTCTCACACCTTCTATTACTCACTGGTCTCCCACCAAATTTTTCAGAAGCACCAGCAACTTGGTTAAAATCACCAGTAAGCAACCAAGGCAGAGAATGACTATGAGCAATTTGAACAAGATAATCCCACAAATCTTCACGAGTAAGGGGATGAGGGCTTGCATAAACAGCAGAAAAAAGCCAAGGAGGTTGATTTACTCTCTTAATCACACCAGTGATCACCTGAGAGGAAGAGGCAATGACCTCAATTTCAACTTCTAAAGAATTCCAAAAGAGCCAGATACCACCAGAGTACCCAACAGCCTCCACAGCACTGAATTGATCAAACCGGGAACGGCGACAAATATCCGGGGCTACACTACTAGAGACCCGCGGCTCAACAATAACAAGAACAGAAGGTGCATAAACACGACAAAGTTCAAGAAGAGAACGAACCGTTTCTGAATTTCCTATGCCTCTACAATTCCAGGCAAGGATCTTCATTAAGAAACTTAGGAAGATTGTTGCCGGGCGACCGGCCGTGCCGACTTCCCAGATTGGGACGCGACTGCTCCTGCAACTCCCTCAGGGTGCTTAACAACATTCTCAACCGAGGGGGACGTGAAAAGCTTATTTCCACCCATGGTTGATGTTCCTCCGGCAGTAAAAACCATTTCGGTATCAAGCAGGGGACCAAAACGATTACCAGTGCTTCCTCCACCATCACAGAAAGAAGCTAAGCCTGATTGACCACGACCAGCACCTCCTCGCTGCGAGGCCGACGACTTGCGACGTCCAGTACCCGAACTCTTCTTCTCCCTCCGATCGATCCCACCTAGACCTGGATTCGAGAGGGAGGGGAAACGATTCTGGTCAATTGTCTGAAACGGAGCACGAGACACGTCCTTTGACTTATTAGAGTTTGAACTCCCAGGCTTGCCACGTCCGCCCGCCAGCACACCATTTTTTTCCACCTCTTGCTTACGTGGGCCTTTCTGATTGGCCATGGAAGTCCCAGCCACATCACCCTTAGGAAATGATCCAGTGCTTGGGGGTGTATCAAACCCAAAATCACCACCATTGAAAGGCAACCCCGAAAACGGATTATTCCCTCCTAGTGGTACACCCGCCTCACCCGATCCCAACTTTCCAGACCGGGTTGGGTTGCCCGGTTTACGTCGCCTGGGTCGGGCAATCATCCACGCCCCAAATTTCGCCTTCTCCGGCTCCGTCGCCGGCGCCATCGTATCCTCAACTTCCACCGGCGCAGCATCCGCCGGAGCGAGCTTTGGACACTGATCTTTGGTATGACCATACACACCACACTCATAACAGATTCTCCGAAGCCCTTCATACTCGACCGGAACCTCCTTGCCATTCATCCAAATCACCGGAATCAAACTCCGATCCAGATTAACCTCAACACAAATCCGAGCGAACTTCCCTCGTTCCGCCGCGAGCGTGACCGGATCTACTTTCAAGGCAGTCCCAAAACGCCCCGCAACCTCCATCAAAACGTCCTCATCATAGTATTCAACCGGAAGTCCACGCAAACGGATCCAGATTGGAGTAGTCATCGCCGCCGGGCCAGATGGATCGAAGTGGGGGTGCCATTTCTGGACAGTGATATAGCTACCCTGAATCATCCATGGGCCATTGAGTAACACCCTCTCGTAATCACTTTTGCAGTAAAACCTTACACAATAGTGGCCCTTCTCCAGATCTACAAGCTTAAACCCTCGATCAAGCTTCCACTGAGCCGTGAGGCGTTCGTGAAGGACACTATATAGTGGTTCCTTGCCTAACACATGAAGGATAAGGGCTCGGCTCCATGGCCGATGCAGTTTTTGGAGCTTAGATCCACTGATCTGGATATGCACACTTCCATCCGGTCGAACCTCTGATTGGACACCAGATGCACCCACCGAATCGATCTCAGCCATACCATCATCTTCAACATAGATCCCCTTTGGGGGTTGGATCAAAACATTCCGGAATTGACGATTTCCAGAGATTGAGACATCCTCATCCGAGGCACTCGAGTGAGCAACGAAACGGCGTTTGAAACACGATTGATTCAAGTGGTGGTGAGGAGGCGGAGTTGAGAAAGAATTTTCCGGCGGCAGAGATGGTGCAACGCCAGAAAACGGTTTTTCAGAATCCATGCCTAGAGAGAGAAATTTTTAGAGAGAGAAATCATTTTTTTCCGGTACGAATCGAAGGATCCATTTGAATACTCTTACTTTTAACTGTTTGATGATGTCAACATTACTTTTCTTATCTTATAGTAGCATGTTCGCTTGGTCCTTCCCCCTTGAATCGAAAGTCAAGGAAGAAGCATGCTTTCATCCTCTTTTTCTCTTATTGATTTGGCATTACCGACACCGTCCTAAGACAACCAAAGAGAAAGTAGTCGAAGTACAATGATGAAAGCTACACAAAAGAAAGTGGACATAAAAATTTGGACGACCACAAAAGAAATAGGGGGCTAAAATTATGAGACCGAGGAAACATCAATTATAAGTTGAATGCATCTAATATCGTGTGATTTTTTTAAAGTTTAAGCAGTCGACAACTAAAGCTAATCATTCCAATGCTTAGAGTTCATCAACTTGGTGATTTTAATTCCTCTAACAAAGTCCTCCGTACGCAAGCGCCAAAGTTACCTCATGCTATCAATCCGTTGCGCCAAAACTTGTTGGATATGATACAAATGCGTTAGTTACGTCATGCTATCAACCAGTAGTGTCAAAACTAATACAAATGCAATAGTCTTTTGAACTTCACATCCTCTCGGTTGGTTGTACGTGAAATATCTTGTGTTATTGCAGGTTTGCTCGCCATTCACCACCAAGGTGGTTCCTGTTTTCAGTACGTTCTCTATAGAATATAGATATATGCATCAATGGCATGGTTTCTTTCATTTCATTGCACAATTACAGTCCCTCAATTTCCCAGAAACAGTCCGGAGGAAACAAAAGAAAGCACATAGTTTACATTATCTGATATTCCTTATTCTTAATTTACCTCTGGAATGAAAAACCCCCAGTAATCTCACTCAGTTCCCGTCTCACAGCCATAATTCTCAACTTCTAGAGGGAAAATGTAAAGATAAAGCGTCCAAATTTCTGGACTTGCACAAAGATACTAATTAACATTCATAAGGATTAAGGTTCATCTCTGTGGTACATTCTGGAGTGTTTCTCAGTAATGGTCACAGCTACAACAACCTCAATGAACCTAAAACTAGCTCCCTCTTTTCAGAGTTGAAGCAGACTTCATCGCGTACTTGGAGAAGACCTCTGTCAGCATCGCCTTCTCCTTTACCTTTAACCTGCATCACAGTACATAGGTAAGGACAGAAACTTAGAAAGAGAGGCAAAAGATCCGCAAATCGCGAAACACTACTTGAAGAGGTTAAAATTTACCTATTTGCAGATCCTGGAATGCTCACTTTTGGACCTTTTGTTGCCTTACTTTTATCCACTGGCTTCTTCTTTCTTACCGGATCTGTTTCTTGTTTCTTAGATGGTAATGAATCCATGGTAATCTCAGTCTTTGCTTCGTCTATGCTATCAATAACACTGTTTTCTGCTGAAGAAGTCAAGACCTTCCTTTTACCTACTGGCTTTTTCTTTTCTGTTTCGTGCTTCTTAGAGGGTAATGAATCCACAGCAATCTCAGTCGTTGTTTCTATGCTATCACTAACACTGTTCTCCAGTGAAGATTTCAAGGCCTTCCTTTTATCTACTGGCTTTTTCTTTTCTGTTTCTTGCTTCTTGGAGGGTAATGAATCCACAGTGATAATCTCAGATGTTGCTTCTATGCTATCACTAACACTGTTCTCCAGTGAAGATGTCAGGGTTTCACTAACAGTTTCCAACTCATTATCATCTGGACTCTCTTCGCCTTCAGAATCACTCGCGTCTTCTGAAATTATCACTCTATCGTCAGTGCCAGAATCAGATACCAACTCTTCTCCAGCATCAGGGAGCCGTGGTAGAGCAACACTTTTCATTCTCGGTGGTGCAATCTGAGGATTGGGAGATTTTGAATTCGAAATCTCACATGTTATTTCCTTCTGAATCTTACCAAAGCTAATACTTTGTCCTGAAAATGCCTTTATGAATCTGCCAATCAGAGAAACACCGCCTAACAAGCATTAATAACAGATATGCAACATTTGGAACAAGCACAGATGATTCCCACTGGGCTAATATCCAGTAACTAACGGAGGTATATGCCATTTTCAAAAGGATCCAAAAAGATGAGGACAAGTATGCACAACAGATACTATATTAGCACTTTGAGAAACTAACCTATTTGCATCGTCCTGAGATTTGAAATCAACAAAACCATAACCCTTGCATACAGGATCCCTAGTCTTTTTGTTGCCAATAACCGCTGGAGATATGTTTAGAATCCCAGGGAAACCTTTAAAAGCCAGTTTGAGATCCCTGTGAACGTTCTTTTTCTTGGGGAGATTGGGCAAACGGACACGGATTCCACTCGGGACAACGTTAAGGGCTGCATAACACCAGTATTTTAAGAAAAAAGTTAGTCCAGATACACAGATATAGAAGTGCATGGATTGATTGAATAATTGCTTCTGTTTGCCCCTATAATCTATATATTGGTTCAGAAACAAATTCTGGGCCTGATTTTGTATCTGATACATCTGCATGCGTAAGCCCAATAAAAGAACTATTTTTTGGATGATAGTTGTAATGCTTAAGTTATTGAAACATAGAAAATCATGAAAGACAATATTATAGCAATATATCATTCAATAGGAATATGACAAATTTCCCAACTCCATCTCTTCATTTGATTGACTGAGACAGTAAGCCATGGAAAGAGCAAACATGTTTTGCTTGGTTATGCGGTTGTACAGGATTTTTTATGCAAAACCCATTCTTTCCTTGTGAGATGAGTGGTGGTGGTGATTGTTTTTCTCAACTGGAGAAGATGGGTAAGTTATAGGCAATTGCAGAAGATTTGGGACAAGTTGGGTGGTGAACTGAAGTTTGGCTGTTTGTGACTTGCAGAGTTGATGGCGGAATCTTGGTCAGGGTTTATGAGTTGTGTTGGGCAGTGGAAGCGAGATAGACGGAGATCGCTTCGGGTGGGTGGTGGTAGTGGCTGGGTACACGGGAAATGTCTTTTTTGCCCCTAATTCCGCCCAATTTACCAGACAGTGTTAAGTGATTGGGGTTAATTATCTCCAATAGGGATAGTGCAGGAGATTTTGAGGGTAGATTGATAGTGAACGGGGTTTAGTGTTACCAGTAGCATAGCTCATATAGGTTTAGTGTGATTTGCCCTACTAATAAGACACTCTTATACCTCTGAATCACAAAGGCAGACTGATCGGGCGTCAAGGAAATTGACTGGGTGGGAGAGAAAACCACCTAGGTAGTACTCTCTGGCCCTTAATAGCTAGGGACTCACCTAAGTGGTCGCCCTATTTCTGATATAATCAGATTTATATTCTTCATTTTTTTGATAAGTAACAAAAGTTTATGTAACTGAAAAAGAAGTGTACAGAGGAACTGATAAGTCTTACTGAAGCAGGGGCAAATAGAACCATCCCAGAAGGACAATGAAGCAAAAAGTGGTTAACCAGTTCTGAACTGGATTTGCACAAACAACACCAATTAACTAACACCTGACAGCACCGAACCGAGTTGTAAATCTTCAAGATCCTATCATGAGCTGCACACCACTTAAAAAAGAGACCTGAATAGTTTCTCGTTTCCAGATCAGAGGATCTGAAACCAACACATGCCCCACACAAAGAAGAATAATAAGATCGAACCGGAAACAATACAGTCGAAGAAAAGCGCCACTGCAAAAAGTTGGAACCCCTTGTTGGAGTTCTGGTACGGTAAAGGGTATCAAAAGGTTTAATAACTCCTGGACGTCCCAATCAGTTAAGTCTCCCCTAAACATAACATTCTGCACCACACACACACACACACACACACACACACACACACACATCTCCCTCGCCCCCTCCTACCCTACAAAATCACAATCTTTGGAGATCACCACATACAAACCAAACCGTTGGAGATCAGACAAAAAAACCTGGAATAAATATCTGGAATCAATGAACTGATGGCTAATCACCAATAGTAAGGCTAAACTGTCAGCTGGCCAAACACCTAAGCTAAACTTGCTTTTTTTTTACAGAAACTCCCCCACGTGATATGGGAGAAGTCAAACATAAAATTTCATAGTAAAACTAAGCCTTGTTACTAATTTGAAATTGTAGGGCATATAAAGTGAGCAGTTACCAAATGGTAAACTTGGCATAGGATTCCCCGAAGAATTCATAGTGGAGAATTCATCTTCATCCTCCCAAAATGATGCATAGAATGATAGAGCTATTGTACTGCGCTCTACAAGTCTAAGTTTTAAAACGCTGGACAAAGGGAGTCCTACTCCTAAGAATAAGATAGGTCGACCTGAAATGAAAATGCCAATATTCAGCGTTTTTATTATGAGCTGAGGGTCAGGAAGTCAGGTAAATGAAATATGGAGGACTTACTAAGAAAAGGAGCACTGGAAGCTGGAACCTAGTTGAAGAACCTTTTATGAAAATTATAGAAGTCCAGCGATGATCTGTGATACATAATGTGTCTTTTGGAATTACGGAAACAGACTAACAGACAAGAGAAAGCTGAGACTGATGAGTGGTACGAGTGCAACAGGTTAAGCATTACACATTTCTTTAATACATAATGTGTCTGTTGGAATTACGGAAACAGACTAACAGACAAGAGAAAGCTGAGACTGATGAGTGGTACGAGTGCAACAGGTTAAGCATTACACATTTTCTTTTATAATAATAGTTCAAACCTAGTAACGAAGAAATAACCAAAGATAACAAAGGTTGAGGTCAAACATGGACTTTATTGTTTGTTGTTGAGTTAGTGACACAAGCCTCTTCATGATGATTAGTATACAAAATTAATGGGTAAATAAATGGTTCAGAAGAGATTACTCGGATGTCCGGAATGGAAGCAGACGCCGCTGGAAAGGAGTCAACATTAATGAACTGCTGAAAAAGTCATTATCAACTGTGATCTAGACCCTGATCAACCGGTTCGATAAGAGTCTTAAGACAGCTAATGACTGATCTTGCTATTGGCTTCAGTCCCATCTCTTGTGCAAGGCTGTAAACTGGCATCTTTCTATCTGGTTACATCACTTACAGCTTACGAATTAAGAGTATGAAGTTCTTTAGAGCTTCACAAGGTTTCTCTGAGCCTTTGACAGAATAATTTTGGAGAGTGATAAACTACTTAGGATTTCATTGAAGGAAAACTGTCATTTTAAAATGTGGATGCCAGTGCTGCTATAGCGATTGTGTGCACTCCTGATCAACGAAGCATGAAGATGGATGCTACTGCGGTAGGTAGACGGCTATTAGACTGATGTCATCACTCTATCAGTAGGTATGAGAAAGGTGCAAAATTTGGTATATCCGTGAATATATCGAGTACAATCAAAAGTAATAGAAATTTATGTAGTATAACTGAAATATAAGAACAAAATGGTATTAAAATCTTCGCTTCTTAGCTTCTGAAATATAAGAAGCAAGCTAATTGATAGAACAACAAAAAGAAGACCCAACCAAACTGGGCCTTCACTCTTGATAGAGCTCAAGAGAGGACTTGCGCTTATGAAGAATACCATCATATTTTCTCTCCAAAACTTATTGCACTACACTGTTAACTTTCTAAATAAGCATGGTTTTTGGCTTCTAACCAAGAGAAGATAGGCAATTCAAACAATTGAATTTGACAAGTCTTTCCAAATATCCAAATACCAAGCAATCTTCTGCAAATATGACGAAACAGAAAAAGAAGTGAACACAATAATAATGAAGTGACAACGGTAACAATGGCTACTAGCAAACACACTCCAAGAAGGAAGAAGGAATTACCGAAGATCCAACTTGAGCCTGACATTCAGTAAGAGTTCTGAAAAAACCAACAATATCTCCTTTCCTTACAACAAAAAATGCATCTTTGTCTTCCTCTGCAACTACTTTAGCATCTATGGCTTGCACACGAGACTTTGTACCTCTTTTTCGAGTTGAGTAATAGCGGAAGCTTATTGGTGTAAACTTAGACTCCAAACAAACAGTTCTAAGACCAGCTTGTTTAGGACTGGTTTTCCATGCTAAAGCTGATATCCTACACCATGAACTTCTAACAAGGAAGTCACCATTCCTTGAACATATAGCTACCGAACACGCGCGAAATAAGCTATTCATCCCAAAATAGCCTTCAATCCCAAATAGTCCAGAGTACCTGAACATATAAGTAAAATAAATGAACCCTTATTTTTTTCAAAAATTACAGTATACCCTTTTCGGGTGGAAGGCGTCAGGCAAGTAATTCCACTTCACATCCCTAAAAACCCATAAAAGCTATGGTCCAGTGCTTAACAATTTCAGTTTCATATGATTTTTTAGCTTAAACCCAATTTTTCTTATCCTCTTGATTTTCAGATACAAGGGTCTTAGCAATAGTGAAGTTGAATCATTCCTTTTGAGGCTGGGAGCGAAATTATCTACGCGAGGTACAGAATCAAAGTAGTTCGTTTTGGTGCCAAGTAAAGGACGCGCAAAATTTGGGAATTGGTACATAAACAAGAACCCTAGAAAAGTAGAGACCTCGAAGGAGTGAAATCAGAATTTACCTGTTGATTTGCTGATGAAAATGTGTCTACTGGATGGTGCAGTCTCTACCAACTCCTTTCATGTCCTCAACGAGAGAGAGAGAGAGAGAGAGAGAGTGATGGATTTTGCTGTGTCTCTCTGGTAGAGTGGGTGGGGTTTTGGCGGGTTGAACCGGGGGGTTTTGCGGTTCTTTTTACGGTTTTTTTTACCTTCTTTTTGTACCTGTTGGAGTTGTTTGGGATAAAGAAACAATCAGCGATACCAAACTAAAGCTGAAATAAATTTGAGTAAATAGATGATGGAATTGAAATGAGAAAATTATTTATTACTAATTGTTTGTTGAGGAATTACTACTCTATCCGTCTCAATATTTTAGACCACTTTGGTGATTCCAACTATTTAAGCAGACATGTAATCATTACATTCCCACTAACTTTTTGTCATGTCATTTACTTGAATACTCTTACTTTTAACTGTTTGATGATGTCAATATTACTTTTTTTATCTTATAGTAGCATGTTCGCTTGGTCCTCCCCCCTTGATCGGAAGCCAAGGGAAGAAGTATGCTTTCATTCTCTTTTTCTCTTATTGATTTGGCATTACCGACACCGTCCTAAGACAACAAAAGAGAAAGTACAATAGTCAAAGCAACACACAAAAAGAAAGTGGACAAAAAATTTTGGACAGCCACAAAAAAAATAGGGGGCTAAAATTATGGGACAGGGGAGTATTAATTATAAGTTGAAATCATCTAATATCGCGTGCCTTTTTTTTTTTTTGTTGAAGTAGTCGACAGCTAAAGCTAATCATTCCAATGCTCAGAGTTCATCAAGTTGGCGATTTTAATTCTTCTAACAGAGTCTTCCGTACGCAAGTGCCAAAGTTACATCATGCTATCAACCAGTTGAACCAAAACTTGTTAGATATGATACAAATGGGTTAACGTCATTCTATCAACCAGTAGTGTCGAAAGACTCGAAACTGACACAAAATTGTCTTTGAACTTCACGTCCTCTCGGTTGTACGTGAAATATCTTGTGTTATTGCAGGTTTGCTCGCCATTCACCACCAAGGTGGTTCTTGTTTTCAGTACGTTCTCTATATAATATAGATATATGCATCAATGGCGTGGTTTCTTTCATTTCATTACACAATTACCCTCAATTTCCCAGAAACAGTCCGGAGGAAACAAAAGAAAGCACATAGTTTACACAATCTGATATCTCTTAGTAGTATTCCTTAATTTACCTCTGGAATGAAACCCCCTGTAATCTCACTCAGTTCCCGTCTCACAGCCATAATTCTCAACTTCTAGAGGGAAAATGTAAAGATAACGTGACAGAATTTCTGGACTTGCACAAAGATACTAATTAACATTCATAAGGATTAAGGATCATCTCTTTGGTACATTCTCAAGTGTTTCTCAGTAATGGTCACAACAACATCAATGAACCTAAAACTGCGAATTAGCTCCCTCTTTTCAAAGTGGAAGCAGACTTCATCGCGTACTTGGAGAAAACTTCTGTCAGCATCGCCTTCTCCTTGACCTTTAACCTGCATCACAGTACATAGGTAAGGAGAGAAACTTAGAAAGAGAGGCAAAAGATCCGCAAATCGCAAAACACTACTTGAAGAGGTTAAAATTTACCTATTTGCAGATCCTGGAATGCTCATTTTTGGACCTTTTGTGGCCTTCCTTTTATCCACTGGCTTCTTCTTTCTTACCGGATCTGTTTCTTGTTTCTTAGATGGTAATGAATCCATGGTAATCTCAGTCTTTGCTTCGTCTATGCTATCAATAACACTGTTCTCTGCTGAAGATGTCAAGACCTTCCTTTTATCTACTGCCTTTTTCTTTTCTGTTTCTTGCTTCTTAGAGGGTGATGAATCCACAGCAATCTCAGTCGTTGTTTCTATGCTATCACTAACACTGTTCTCCAGTGAAGATTTCAAGGCCTTCCTTTTATCTACTGGTTTTTTCTTTTCTGTTTCTTGCTTCTTGGAGGGTAATGAATCCACAGTGATAATCTCAGATGTTGCTTCTATGCTATCACTAACACTGTTCTCCAGTGAAGATGTCAGGGTTTCACTAACAGTTTCCAACTCATTATCATCTGGACTCTCTTCGCCTTCAGAATCACTCGCGTCTTCTGAAATTATCACTCTATCGTCAGTGCCAGAATCAGATACCAACTCTTCTCCAGCATCAGGGAGCCGTGGTAGAGCAACACTTTTCATTCTCGGTGGTGCAATCTGAGGACTGGGAGATTTTGAATTCGAAATCTCACATGTTATTTCCTTCTGAATCTTACCAAAGCTAATACTCTGTCCTGAAAATGCCTTTATGAATCTGCCAATCAGAGAAACACCGCCTAACACGCATTAATAACAGATATGCAACATTTGGAACAAGCACAGATGTTTCCAACTGGGCTAATATCCAGTAACTAACGGAGGTATATGCCATTGCAAAAGGATCAAAAAAAGATGAGGACATGTATGCACAGCAGATACTATATTAGCACTTTGAGACTAACCTATTTGCATCGTCCTGAGATTTGAAATCAACAAAACCATAACCCTTGCATACAGGATCCCTAGTCTTTTTGTTGCCAATAACCGCTGGAGATATGTTTAGAATCCCAGGGAAACCTTTAAAAGCCAGCTTGAGATCCCTGTGAACGTTCTTTTTCTTGGGGAGATTGGGCAAACGGACACGGATTCCATTCGGGACAACATTAAGGGCTGCATAACACCAGTATTTTAAGAAAAAAGTTAGTCAAGATACACAGATATAGAAGTGCATGTATTGATTGAATAATTGTTTCTGTTTGCCCATAATCTATATATTGGTTCAGAAACAAATTCTGGACCTGATTTTGTATCTGATACATCTGCATGCGTAAGCCCAATAAAAGAACTGATTTTTGGATGATAGTTGTAATGCTTAAGTTATTGAAACATAGAAAATCATGAGAGACAATCTTATAGCAATATATCAATCAATAGGAATATGACAAATTTCCCAACTCCATCTCTTCATCTGATTGACTGAGACAGTAAGCCATGGAACGAGCAAACATGTTTTGCTTGGTTATGCGGTTGTACAGGATTTTTTATGCAAAACCCAATCTTTCCTTGTGAGATGAGTGGTGGTGGTGGTTGTTTATCTCAACTGGAGAAGATGGGCAAGTTATAGGCAATTGCAGAAGATTTGGGACAAGTTGGGTGGTGAACTGAAGTTTGGCTATTTGTGAATCTTGTTCAGGGTTTATGAGTTGTGTTGGGCAGTGGAAGCGAGATAGACAGAGATTGCTTTGGGTGGGTGGGTGGTGGTAGTGGCTGGCGGTGGTGGCTGTGGCTGGGTAGGTGGGAAATGTCTTTTTTGCCCCTAATTCCGCCCAATTTACCAGACAGTGTTAAGTGACTGGGGTTATTTATCTCCAATAGGGATAGTGCAGGAGGTTTTGAGTGTAGATTGATAGTGAACGGGTTTAGTGTTACCAGTAGCATAGCGCATATAGGTTTAGTGTGATTTGCCCTACTAATAAGATACTCTTATACCTCTGAATCACAAGGCAGACTGATCGGGCGTCAAGGAAATTGACTGGGTGGGAGAGAAAACCACCTAGGTAGTACTCTCTGGCCCTTATTAGCTAGGGAGTCACCTAAGTGGTCACCCTATTTCTGATATAATTAGATCTTATTCTTTGTTTTTATAAGTAACAAAATTTTATGTAACTGAAAAAGAAAGTGTACAGAGGAACTGATAAGTCCTACAGTAGCAGGGGCAACCCAACAAACAACAAAGTTGTTCGAACCATCCCCCAGGACAATGAAGCAAAAAGTGGTTAACCAATTCTGAACTGGATTTGCACAAACAACAATAATTAACTAACACCTGACAGCGCCGAACCAAGTTGTAAATCTTCAAAATACCAACATGATCTGCATATCACTTAAAAAAGAGACCTGAAGAGTTTCTCCTTTGCAGACCAGAGGATCTGAAACCAACAAAACATGTGCCCCGCCCAAAGATGAAAAATAAGATCGAACCGAGAAAAGCGCCACTGCAAAAATTTGGAAGGCCTTGGTGGAGTTCTGATTGGGTAAAGGGTATCAAAAATGATTAATAACTCCCAATCATTTAAGTCTCGCCTAAACCTAACATTCTGCACCACACTCACACACACACCCATCTCCCTCGCCCCCTCCTACCCTGAACCACTGACACACTAAAACTCCTGGATCTCGCGCGATACGAAGCAGGGAAGAAACTGGTACGATACAAAATATACATTATCAAATAGGAAGATATGCAATATATATAGAGAACTTTTTAGGGCCATATTGCTCATAAGCAGTAAATCGGAAAAGAATTGTAACAAAGCACATGGGGTATAACCCATTGCAACAAAGCACCAACATACGTAACTAACTCACTTATTGATGAAAGTACAGAAATACCCTTATGTAGCTACCCCTCTTTTAACTTGAAGTACCAAAATACCCTCGGTTAGTTACCCTTCCGGTTTGAATTGAAGAGCCCGAGAACCGACCTAGTGGAGTCGGCAGTCGACTTCACTAAGTCGACAGCAGACCTGAACCAGTCGATAGTCGACATGCACGGTCGACATGCCAGAATTGTCTGTCGACCGATTCACGTCGACAGTCGACTTAGGTAGATCGACGGTTGACTTCTCTTGGTCGATTGTCTATCTGTCTAGGTCAACCGTCGATATGTGTAGGTCGGCTGTCGACCTATATAGGTCGACACAATTGAATCATCCTTAAAATTGATTTTGTTGACCTAGGACCTAACTATGTTTAATTTTATATAATTTCAGATTTGTCTACAAGACTCCAGGGCTGTCCTATCATGCTATGGGGAATGGAGATGTGATGATGGCATGTATACGTACGTTGGACAAAACACTATGGTGCCTGCCAAAAGGGTTTTGCCATCCGTGTCGGTATAAGTTACGACAGGCTAATCCGGGAGATTATGGGGCGGTTTCATTCGATGCTGCAATGAAAAGAGCTCGGTACGTATGGAATGGAGATGTGATGATGGCATGTATACGTACGTTGGACAAAACACTATGGTGCCAAAACGGTTTTGCCATCCGTGTCGGTATAAGTTACGACAGGCTAATCCGGGAGATTATGGGGCGGTTTCATTCGATGCTGCAATGAAAAGAGCTCGGTACGTATGGAATGGAGATGTGATGATGGCATGTATACGTACGTTGGACAAAACACTATGGTGCCAAAACGGTTTTGCCATCCGTGTCGGTATAAGTTACGACAGGCTAATCCGGGAGATTATGGGGCGGTTTCATTTGATGCTGCAATGAAAAGAGCTCGGTACGTATGGAATGGAGATGTGATGATGGCATGTATACGTACGTTGGACACTATGGTACCAAAAGGTTTTCCATCCGTGTCGGTATAAGTTACGACCGGCTAATCCGGGAGATTATGGGGCGGTTTCATTCGATGCTGCAATGAAAAGAGCTCGGTACGTATGGAATGGAGATGTGATGATGGCATGTATACGTACGTTGGACAAAACACTATGGTGTGCCAAAACGGTTTTGTCATCCGTGTCGGTATAAGTTACGTTGAGAGACTGTCTGAATCTCAAACCGTAGTGAAGTTAATGGTTTGATTTGTTTGTAAGACTAATGGTGACGTTGTATGGATGTTTAATATGTTTGTAAGACTATTCGTGAAGTTGGATTGATGTTTTATTTGTTTGTTTCACGATTTCGTCACGTTTTGGTCATTCTGTCGACTTAGCATGTCTACTGTCGACTAGAACACATCGACCGTCGACATAGCTTGTCTACTGTCGAGTCGTATACATCGACTGTCGACATATACGGGACGACTGTCGACGTGTATGGGTCGACCGTAGACGTGTTTTGTCCGGAGTCGACCGTGGACGTGTAGACGTCGACCGTCGACATGTAGTAGTCGACAAAAACTGCAAAATTATGCCCAACCGGGCCAACCGCCTCCAACACCACGGTTTGGCCCATACGTGTGTATATATATATATATATATATATATATAAATCTTACTGCATGCATTAAACAATTTCGATCTTTAAACCCTAACTGCATGCAAACCGTGGTCTTGTCATCCGTCTCTTCTCCAACGGCAAGCACACAAACTCGTCTCTTCTCCAACGACAAGCACAGAAACTCGATATGGTCAATCCCCAATGGCAGGTATGTAATATTACAATATGCATGCTTTGTTATCGATGAATGTTGATGTATGTTGATTAAGTATTAGGGCTCCTCCCTCACAACTCACTCATACGGTTGTCGTAACTTATACCGACACGGACGAAATATCTGCCAATTTGCGTTGACCATTCGTCTATGTGGTCTGGGGAGGAGAGGATGGAAAAATTGTTACGAGTGTGCAGAGAATACCAAGCACAGAAGTACAAGCCCCCTAGTAATGGACAGGCTAGCTGGGAAGATTGCATGAAGAAGACTAACCCCCTTGCAGGCACTACGGGTCATCCAACAAGGGACTGGAGAGACATAATTCCTCCAGGTAAGGCACCCCATGGCTACCCCCTCTATCGTGTACTGTGCTATAAGAGTTTACGGAAGAAACGGAAACCGATATTTTCAAAGTGGACCAAGGGCTATGATGACACCACCGTGTCCTTTTACTTGTTCGTTAGGAACGCGTATGAACATCTTCGGAAGCCCTGCGACAACTACCTTAATCTCCCGGATGATCATGACTGGCTCGACGGGGAGTACATTGAGAGTCAAACCATTGGTTTGTTCCCACGTTATATGGTGGATTTGATGGCCAATGCGTACGATATGAATTTACCGTTTTCTAAGGTATGTTTCCCTCACCGATACGTACATACGTGCTATATTTATAAATTCATTAAATTAATATATACATGTATCTATCTTGTTTTGTTGGTGCATGCAGTAACCGCCCGTGGAAGGAGTACGTGCAGCTAGCTAGCATATGATCGACGAAGGATGAATTATAATAGTTTCTTTTTAGAGTTCATAGTTATTAATTAGTTGTTTTATTGCTGGATTCTTAAAGTTCATGAATTTGTTGGTCTTGGATTCTTTAATTTAATGAATTTATCGTTTTCTAAGGTATTGTCTGGGTGCTTTAATTTCAAAGACAGCAGGGACAGAAAGCATCAATTTCTGGCTGTTTAGTCGACTTCCACATGTCGATTGTCGACAGCCAAGATAGGGGGTACACAGAGAACATGGACATAGGACATTATTTTTTGCCTTGTTTGTCGACTTCCCAATGTCGACAGTCCACAGTTCCTCGTCAAAAACCCAGAATTTTGAAGTTAGTTCTTCAATTTCATACCAATTTTGGTGTCTGTTCTTCGATTTCATACCAATTTTGGTGTTTGTTCTTCAATTTCATACCAATTTCATAGAAATAGTTTCAAAACATGCAAAGAAGAAGAAGAAAACCCGGAATTTTGAAGTTTGTTCTTCAATTTCATACCAATTTCTGGGTTCTTCGCCGGAGACGAAGAAGACGCGCCTGTGAAGAAGAAGACACGACGATCTTGCCTGTGAAGAAGAAGAAGACACGACGAAGGTTGTCTGGGTTCGTCACTGTGTTTAACAGAAGGGAAGAGAGAGAGAAGTTTTTCTTTTTTTTTTTTGGATTTTTGTTAAGTAAATCAAGATTTTCGGAGAATTAATTAGTATAATTACACTTATTACCCTTAAACACCAACTCCTTAATTGTTGGTGCTTCTCGGCAGTGGAAAACATTTCCACTGCCTTTTGGCCAATTCTTTCGGAACTTTTTAGCAAGGAAAAGAACTCAGATTTGAGCCAATTGAAAATGTAATATGAGATTTATGAGGTATTAAAGAGTAGTGTTATTCAAAATAATACTGCAATTTATTTAATGCTAGTGTTATTCAAGAATAAAACGAACTAGAAAGTAGCAACTAGGACCCCTTATATACTTATATGTTATGAAAATTTTAGAGTTATGTACTTTTCCTACAAGATTCTGGGTCCAACATAACAATCTCATGCAAAAGATAAGGCACTAAGGTGTTTGAAATGTGAACATACAAGTATGCTATTGATTATAAATAACTTAATATCCTCACAAATAACAATTGAGAGGATCTTTATCTTTTCGACATTAAGGCGGACCAAATTTTTGGCCCAAGTTACCTGGACTCGTGTGGTATCATGCCCGGTCTGTATCTGAGAATTTGATTCGCCTATGTGCCAAAATTTAGTGTCCTTGAACTCGGCTAAAAGATTTCCATGTTGTGGACAAGGGTGATGGGATATGTTAAACTCTCTATGTCATGTTAATTAAATCATGCATTGTTTAACTACAAGAGTGTAAGGACCTCTTTTAATCATGTCAACACCATTTTGAAATAAGTGGTCTATCTACCGGTAAATTCTATTTCTTGGGGCTTTATGGCCTTGTTTGGTTAAGTTAGATATAAGGAGGGAGGTATAGGGATACATAATACATGTTATCTCTTAAACCGCGTTTGGGTGCATTATAAGCAAAAAGACAATTTATCACACCTTATCTCTCCTTGCCATGTTTGCCTAGAAACTATACCACCTCCTAGGTATAAGCTTATAAGGAGTTGGGGGATAGAGCGGATAGTAAGAGAAGACTAAAATACCCCTAACAAATCTAAAGAGTGATCTCAATACTCTCATTCACCCAGGCACTTCCTAGTTCACATATCGCATCTTATCCTATCTCATACCCTTCCCTAGCCAAACAGCGTAAAATAAAATTTCCTGCCTATCCCAGTACAATCATATCCAACCTCATATCCTAGTATATGCCTGATACCCCTCTTTCTTATACCATTTCCAAACGAGGCCTATCGGTATAGTATTAATTAAAGGGGCCAGTGAGTTTAGATCATGACCATTGACCAGCGGGATTTAGACGACAACGACGACTCCAATAGTAACTTTGAGCGAGGTGAGGATAATTATATGAGGGTGAAATAGGCAAGGGGGAGAAGAAATCGAGGCATCAACTTTCTCTCTGACCATGGTTAATGAACTCTGAGTGTCCACGGCTAGATCCCACACATATCCCGTACCCTTATCCGCGAAGTGTCATGTCGACGTGGGTGTGGCACCAAGAATGAAGAGTCCAGCAACTTCAAATTTAGCTTATCTTCTGTAAGTTTATTTGATTTATCTTTCACAATTCGCTTTTGATTGCTCTAGTAGATTCCAAGTTTCAGTTCCATCAAAGAATTAATTATGTAGATAATTAAGAGTCGAAAAGGGAAACAAACGGCAATGTTGATTATAACCTCTTTTGAGTACACAAGGGCAGTACACAGGAAACTAATATGTGAGTATGGACTTGGCCAGGAGCTAGAAGTAGGGCACATTGCCAAAAGACCAAGGACACAGCGATACCACCTCCAAGAGAAAACCATCTGTATCCCTTACCTCCGAAAAGATTCAAGTCAAGCCCAAGTAAGGTAACTTGACATATGTCTTCAGGAGGTCCCAACTTACCTCCACCAAAACATCAACCAACTAGCCTGAAAGGCATTGACTCTTGATAATTGCCAGGAAACACGACGATTAACAATAAACCTTTCAATACCACATTTACATAAGGATCCATTGACCCTCACCCGGTATTTTATTTCCCTACCTCTCTTCCCTTGTCCAAATGATCACCATTCATAGCAATAGGCTTGTGGGATTTTTTCAAATTGCTAAAATACTACAACCAAATGTGCATGTTTTCAGGGCTGCATATCTTGATTAAATCCGAATATAATCGAACAAGGAAATGAACTACTACTATTGAAGATGGGCAAGCATGAAACAGCAGCAAAAACAAAAACAAAAACAAAAAAACAAACCTATTTGTTTCAGAGGAGGAGTTTCTTTCTTGGAATTTGGACTACTAGTTTCAGGGCTATTCTTGAGCTTATTGAGATTGGCAAGCTGAGCTGCCCTACTCCTCTCCATTTCCTCCAGCAGTTTGTCTTCAACAGAGGTGTCGTAGTCTCTGCCCTGCCCAAACCCAGTAGGCTTATTCGCTAGCCATTTCTTCATATTCTTCAACGGTACAAAACCCTCTTCGTCATCTTCACCATCCTCCTCATCCTCATCCTCTTCCTCTTCAAAACCCTCTTCAAAACCCTCGTCCTCATCATCATCCAAACCCTCAATTTCCAAGAGGCTGCTGGTGGTGGCCTCTTTGCTCCGACTAGTCTTCAACCCAGAAACGCATAATTTGGAATGAATCTGGCCGTTAATTGGGTAGAATTTCTGATGGGTCAAGCAATTTGAGGGAAAGGAGAGGTGGGTCTTGTCGGAAACCGGAAGGAATTGAGAGATGTGGTGGTGGGTGGTGGTTTTGCAAGGCGGTGGAAACCCTCCTACGCCGAGCATTGTTGGACGCCGAAGAGTCTCTCTATGAGCTCTGGTACGAAGAACTGGAGAGTGTTATCTGCAATTATTCGATGTGATGAATTAGCAGAACACTGCAATTGCTTAAAAAATTGCTTTATCAACGGGAAAGATTGTGCCTTCACTGGGCCAAAAAGATATGGATTTGTAGTGGGCTCTGTGTAAAATAGGCTCTTCTACACATAAAATTTCAATGACTCTTGTCATCTTATGCACAATCTTGGCCCATGAAGGGTTATAATTTTTATTTTTTAGGGGAACATTGCTTCATTGATGAAATTATATTACCCAGCCAGTACGTCAGAGAATAGTGAAGTTGGGAGCCAATCTGGTCCTCTACCTAATACTACCTCTGTTTCTCTTTCAAGTGGGTTTGACTTTTTTAATCGTAATTGAGTCACTTTGACTCGGCGATTTGAATAGCAAAACGATGTAATTTTCTGTAATTTTTTCATCCTACTGTAGTGAAGTTTACTCTCAAAATCATGCAACGATTACCAGATTCGTGTTACCAAATCACCGGTCAAAGTGACCCAGTGAATAGTGCCAAAAAGTGAAGTAAGGTGAAAGAGAACAAACATAGTATCTGCTCTTTGTTAGCAAGTGTGCCACCTTGTGATACGTATTAATGTATCGAGATAAATTGAAATTAACAGATAAAGGAGATAAATAGTAGGAAGAGACTGATAGAGAGAGATAGAGAACGGAGAGATTTAGGGTTGAGAGACTGATTTCTTATTGACTCAATAATAATGAAGAACTACAATACTTAAATAGATACAACTAGTAAACATAACTCTACTGGGTAATTAAATAAATGATTATCATTAATAAATAGATAAATATAGATACAGCGCTACCCATATCACCTTGTTACATTAATCACGCATAATCCATCGAACTTGAACTTCATGTAACTTTTGAGCTAACACACTGACTTTATAAAAAGCATCTGCAATTTGGGTAATATGGAAAATTGCCTGCAGAAGCGCCTTGATATCTTCAAGTAACAATTTTGCATCAGCCTCGATAAAAATTTGTTGGTAACCAAGACTTTTCGCAGAACGTAGAACAGTGCAGTGGACAAGTAGAACAGCTAATGCAGCAGCTTACTAGATAAATACTAAGTACTACTCAGTGCTCTTGGTTTTGTAACCAGTTAGATCAATGCCCTGCCTTGCAAGTGCTCTTGGTTTTGGATAGGGATGCTTGTTTATTGTAATGGATGTTTGCCTCCTTTTAACTCTTTGTTGACAAAAATAAAATAAAAATCAGAACATTTCTAATGAGATGCTAAAAGTTGTTCTAATACTATAATCTTAGCATTTGGGTGCCCCAATGAGATGCCAAAAGTCGTGAAATGAAAAGCTTCTCGGAAATAGGGGCTGTCATCAGCGAGGCAGTGGATTTGATGAGACAACTCACAAAATATTCTATCAGGTACAGTCGGCTTAGTACTAATACGGTGGCCCATCTCCATGCTAAAGCTGGGATCTTGTCAATAAGATAAAGAATGGATCAGTGTTGAGCCTCATTGGGCATCTAGAGCTATTGAAAATGATGTAATAGGCCTCACAAGCCCAAGTTCTGAGTTTAAAAAAAAAAGGTCTTCTTCTAAAAAAATGGTGCTAATTCTAAAATTTTTGCATTTTCAGCATTACTATTTTAATATATTTCAATTATATTCAACTAAATTTCAACTAGCAAGTGATAAGACATTTAAAAGCCCTTACACGAGGTTTTTGGGTTCGAACCCATATATCCATAATTCGTTACTCCCTCGAGAATAATAGTCGGGTTTATTCACGCCCAGTTGATTGTCCATGCTATGCACTTGAGCAATCTTTCCACTCCTAATACATAGAATCCAAGCTACCCAACATACCGGGACGGTCCAATTTCTTTCCCTCATGAAAGAAATAAAATTGACGTAAACAATATTTAATAAATGAGAAAAAGCTGGAATTTTGGAGATGGTTACATATTTAGTTGTAAAATTAATGCAATATAGGATTCGATAACTTGAGTGGATTGTCCAATCACCTCAAGTGCAACAACCCCCTTGTCCGGCTCGGGAGAGGTCGGGAGGTCGATGCATAATAGAAGCAGCAGAACTCGGAATTAATACAATCCACAGCTCGAACTTCAAACATTAAACTATATAATAATTCAAGTCTCATACACTAGCTCTTTACCACTACATTATAATTGCAATAGCATTGCTATATCACTACTCGTGACCTCGACAGTTGTAGATGGTGCATTCCAGACAGACAAATCATAGCCACGTGGCAGCCATCTAGCACATCTGACTGTGCTCCACATACACCAGACCACTGATCATACTTATCCATTGGGGGCTGCGATACGGGGCCACCCTCGATACTAACCACACGGAACCTGTAGGGACTTAGTGGTTTGGAGGCTAGAGTAAGGTCCGTCGTGCGCGAACGAAAACCAAGCTCGCGCGCGACCCTTTTTAACTGACTTTCAGAGACTTAATGACATGTCCTATAAACCCGGTCGATCTCATAACGGTCACCGGTATCTGTAGACAGGTGCGTAACGTTCCCTATATATACGGTCAAACGTGCCGTTACGGGGGCTATCATTAAGCCGCCATTTATGGTGCATTAACTCCCTTACAACGGTCACTAACCCACTATATATAGGAGCATTAGCCCTCCGTTGCAGCTCTCTAGTTCTGCTTCTAAGTTCCCCTGCTGTCATTAAGTTGTCTCTCTCTCACACAGTTACTATTGCTTACTCTCTCCCTACTCACACCCTCCATCTCTGTCTGTGTTCTTGATCTTATTCCCTACTTGAGGTGTACACTTGGATCTCTACCGAAGATTTCCTTGTACACAATTTGGTGAACCCGACGTGAACCCATCCACCTTCAAAGCTTCAACCAATCAACTTAGCAGCCATGTATCTTGAGGGTAACCTTCATGATGGTGACTAATCTCCTTTGAGGGAAGAAATCCCGAGAGAGAAGATCACCAACACCAACAAAAATGTTAGCACCCAGGCAGCTACTGTGAGCAATCCCTCTCTGGCGAAGCTACATGCCACAATCCAAAGCCAAGCCAAGACCATGCAAGCTCAGTCCGTCCAGATCGCCCAGATCATGGCGATTCAGGGAGGATTAGTTCAGAACATTGCTCATGGGGCTTTAGCCCCACCGCTAGCAACTCAGCTGCCTCCACCAGGGGTAACCACTCTGTGGTGCACACACTTGTTCAGCCAAACCCACAATCTTCTCTCCCCAATGGTCCTGCACCCCAGGCACCAAGGATCCAATCAGGACGGTCGCTGATATCTGTTGGGAATCCCTCCCCATACTCCGCGTTGCCTGCACACGCGAGTGGGGCCCAAGGGAATTATTCACCTCCACCCCCCTACGATCCCAATATGCCATATATTCTGGGTTTTGCTGCGACACCGTCGTCAACCCCTGGGGGGAGTACGCCTGCTAACGTCGCGGCCCTGGAACAACGTTTAGACAACATCATCGCAAATCAGAGTTTTGCGGATACTGTCATCCCAAAAGTTGACAGTGCACCTCCTATCCCGCGATACATATATTTGATGCCCAATTCTGCCGGGTACAGGGCGCCCAAATGGGAAAAGTTCGACGAGGTCAGCGGGAACGCACATGAACACGTGATGAGATTTGTTGATCTGGTGGGCCCGCATAAAGTCATTACCAGGCTGCTTATGCGTGAATTCCCTAAATCTCGGGGGACTGTCGCGTATAATTGGTACAGGACCCTCGAAGCAGGTTCTGTCAAGACGTGGGAGGACATGGTGAAGAAATTCTACACCAAATTCTTCCAAGTTGATGAGATGGTCACCACCACCCATCTCTCTCGCATGTACCAGAAACATGATGAAGAATGAGTCTCTTTCATCAAGAAGTTCAGAGCCAGGTCCCTGGAATGTACCGATGAAGTCTCAGAAGGCCGCCTGGTGGAAATTTGCTTACAAGGCATGCGCGACGAGTACAAAGGTATGTTAATCAATTTGAATATGCCTACCTTTTCAAAATTGATTGAATGCACCAGGAACATTGAGCCACTGGTGGAAAAGATAAAGAAGAAATATGTTAATGATCGCGCGCCAGCAAGCTCTGGGTTTAAGATTGGAAGATTCAGCTATAAGCGTGGACGGGATGTCGAAGTAAATGCGGTGACGTCCCCTCATAAGCAACAACGACCTGCGCCTCGGGAGGCACCACCCCTGTCTTGCTCCATCGAAGACGCAATAGACCTTTGTAAGAGGTGGCGGAAAGATGGAATCTTACCAGCACTGGAGCACAAACCTTATGGAGACCAATTGCGAGATCCAAGATGGTGCGAATGCCATGGGCAGGTCATGCCCCCAACAAAGGAATGCAAGAAGCTCATATGGCTGGTGGAGAGGAAGATCAAGGAGGGACAGTTGGTTGTTGATGAACCGACTATGTAACACCCCTCGATTCCCGAACTTTCCCTTCCGGACCGGAGAGTGTAAAAAAAGAAAGCTGAGATAAGTGTGCGATCCCCTTATGCCAAGCTCCCAACTCCTAGATCTGCGGGGGAATGAAACAAAGACCGCAGGTTTTCGAAAGTCATCAAGAAATGCTGAGTGAGGTACACATTAGCATGTAAAAAAAGAAAGCTGAGAAAGACTACAGTGTTACACGTGTAACAAAATTGAGGAATAACAGAGTATGAGTAAAAATAATACAATATCAGAGTTGCAGCGTCATAAATAACCGTGTTAACCAAATTATGCATGACTCAATATCCAAAGTAAAACGTGACCCATTAAGTCATTCACAAGCGTCATTACGAATCCAATTATCAGTTTCCCAATAGGATCAAATAAGCCAAGTTATTATTCACAGTACCGAAATGGAAATGGAAACAAGGGGCCTTCCAAATAATATCTCTAGCCAACAAGGCGAAGGGGGAAACTCCCGAATCGGTGTTTCCGGCCGGAGCCAATAAGTCCAAGACTTCAGCAAGAAGTCAGGGGAAACTCCAGAATCTGTGTTTTCGGCCAGAGCCGACAAAGATCATAGTCCATGACCACAACAGGTAGTCTAGGGAAACTCCCCGGTATCGGTGTTCCCGACCTGAGCCAACATAATCATAGTCCATGACCACATCAAGGAGTCAAGGGGAACTCCAGCATTTGTGTTTCCTGCCGGAGCCGACAAAGATCCAAGACTCAACTAGTCGAGGGAACCTCTCTGGCATCGGTGTTACCGGCTGGAGCCGATCATAACATTAAGATCAGGGGAATTCTCAAATAACCCACGTCTAATTCCAATACGTGCAGATCCATATTACGTTATTAATAATTTTCTGATTTGGTGTACCAAACACTTAGCTTCCCAAGAGTAGCAAGATCGTGACTCTTAATAAGTTTAAATCAAGTTTGACAACCATTTCTAATTAGACAAGTAGACCCACAAGACCAAGCACGTAATTCACAAGTATATTTTGAGACAAGTCACAATTATCACAATTTGAGACGAAGGAAGCTAGGCACATTTTGGAGACAAGCGTATAATCACGTAGACGCGAAAGAAGTTGGGCTTACTAGACTAAGCATGTAAAAAATCACGTCAAGTTGAAACGACGATTAGCTTGAATTTGTCCTCACGGGAAGTCGACGTAGCCTATGTCAACGAATCCGTCGCCTACAATTTATCAATCATCTAGTTACAAGGGTGGTACTCCTTAAAAAATAATGCACTAATTCTATATGAATCATCGGCTAGGATGAAATACTAAATTCAATTCTCATGATTCCCCCAATGAAACCCGTCTCAAGTCTTATACTTATAAATATACATAAATAAGTATTTTAGGATTAAATACGTGAGCCAACACTCACAAATATTTATATAAGCAAATAATACTTGAATACTAATTTATTATTTAATATTACTAAGTATAAGAAAAACAGGACCTCATCAAAACACATAAATTAGAAAATCTATAATTGTAAAAGTGGTATTTTTAGCGAAGGAAATCATTTCCAGTTTATAATTAATTCATTTTATTCCAAGAGAACAATATTCCATTTTAACAATTTCACTTGTTGGTAAAGAGATTGTTAAATCCTCATAATTATTTAGAAACTTACTATTTGTTTAAATAAAAATGTGACAATTAGTTAATAGTGAAAAGATTATTCTTTATCGATTACATACAAAAAACGACATTCTTTTTTTTCGAGAAGTCGATTGTAATAATAACTAAATTCCGATTTAAGTTTTTATTATATATATATTATAATATCAGGTTGTGCAAGTCTTGGAATAGTTCAGCTATTTCAAGGCCTTGAATCAGCATTCAAAGCCTTGAATCAGTTCCCAGATGCTTGTATTTTCAAGGCCTTGAAACTGGATTCAAAGTCTTGAAACTGTTTAACCTATGTGAATATTCTCAGGGGGAGTTTTCTGCAAGCTCTCTGAGTTGATTCCCTCTCTATCTTTCATATGTTTGATTCACTGTTATTAGATGATGAAAGACAAATTTTTCTAACACGTTTGAACATAGAATATCATCTGTTTGACTTTGATATTGCAGGAAATTTTATTTCCAAGATTTGCAGGATTGTTTCCTAAACTGATTTTTTGCAGATTTGGAAATAGTTGGACACTTTGATCCTGTGATCAATCAGAGACTCATGACAACTTCTCAGATTGTTTAAAGATAAGATCACAATAATATCTCTGAAGATTGTGATCATCTATCCGTTGGAGAAAACTGTTAAAGAGAGTCAAAGTTGTTGCCTACAAAATAGGAAGTTGTTTCTGAAAATCTGGGAAGATTTGCAGAGCTTCAAACAGTATAAATGGAGCTCAATTTGAAGCAACAAGACACAATACTCAACGGGAAAAATTGAGAGACAAGTTTCAGGATTGACAAAGTTCTGAAGAAGAACATCAAACTCTCAATCCATTCCACAGAAGTTTACTGCATTCTTCACTGCAGTTTTCTATTCTAAGTGCATTTCTGTATTGAGCTGTATTGGTAGATCATTTATGTATTATCTCTACATCTATTCTCAAGGATTGTTCAAGGTGAACAATAGAGAATTCGTAGTTAATCATTTAGCTGGAGCAGGTACTAGACAGGTTAGGAAAAACCACAAGCTCTACCAGAGTAAGGGAACTCTCTGTTCTTGAGTTCTAGGGCTTAGCTTTGATTAATAAGAATTTGGTTGAAAATCCTGCAGGGATCTAATCCCTGAGGTATAGGTGGGTCTTGTCGGGAAGCGGAAGGAATTGAGAGATGGTGTGGTGGTGGTGGGTGGTGGTGGTTTTGCGAGGCGGTGGAAACCCTCCTACGCCGAGCATTGTTGGACGCCGAAAGTCTCTCTATGAGCTCTGGTATGAAGAATTGGAGAGAGTGTTATCTGCAATTAGCAGAACACTGTAATTGCTTTATCGACGGGAAAGATTGCTCCTTCTCTGGGCCAACAACATATGGATTTGTAGTGGGCTTTGTGTAAATAGACTCTTCTACACACAAAATTTCAATAACTCTTAGTATCATCTTATGCACAATCCTTGGCCCACGATGAGTTTTTATTTTCTTGAGGGGAACATTGCTTCATTGGTGAAATAGTATTTACCCAGTACATCAGACAATAGTAAAGTTTGGGGCCTATTGGTGAACCATCGGTCCGATCGGTTGAACCACAAATTGGGGCCTCGCCGATTCGATGCCCTGTCCGGTTTTGAAAACTATGCGTGAGAGTACACCTTAGCAAGTAAAACACAAAAGCTGAGATATGCATGTTTAAATAAAACGAAAGTGACATAGTATGAATAAAACAGTATCAGAGTTCGCAACAGTATAAATACCAGTGTTAAATAAAAATCGTCCCAATATTCATCAACATTTCCATAGAATCAAAACGTATCCAAGTCAATCCTTCCCAAGTGAGATTAACCAAATAGAATACGAATCCAATCAATGATTTTCAAATATAGAATCAAATAAGTGAAATTATTATTCACATTAACCGGAAATAGTAATGCCAACAAAGGCCTCCCAAATAATAATGTCAACAAAGGGTCTCCAAATTATGTTGCCAAAAAAGAAGTCGAATTATCATTTATTTATTCTCAATAACCAGGGTAGACCAGTGACCACATCTGCATTCTAGACTTTAAATGTTGCAACACCCTTGACCTTCCTAAGAACATCAATCAAATGAGTGATATCTACATGGAATACTCCAGCCTACGACAAAAGGAGTCGGTGGTAACTCTATATTAGAGTTATATTTCTTGCGCGATTTACGTTGTTTGCGTGATTTCGGGGTTGATAATCTTAGTTTTATACTATGAATATAGAGAAAATGTAGAAGTTTAGCTTTAAGATTTAATTCATCTTACGAGGATGCACCAATGCTCTTAGCTATTCGACAGGTAGTTAGTTCTCTTCGCCATTGCGCGGTTCGAAAAGTGTAGCGATCTTTTGTTTCGGAGGCCAATATCCTGGTAGTGCGAGCCTCTCGTAGCATATAAATTATTTTGATATGTTTATAGTCCTATCGAGTCTGTGTTTTATTTTTTTTGTTAGTACTGCGTCTGTGTGCTATTTACGTTGTAATCGTCTGCACTTTGCCCTCCTTTACATGTTAGTAGTTTGTGTCGCATTTTTTTGGTTCCTTTCGCTTCCTGACCCACCTGTACTTTGGAATATCTTATGAATGAATATTTTCTTTGAACAAAGAAGCTTTATTTTGTTAAACTGTATTTCTCATATGATTTTATGTAATTTTGTCACGTTTGGTCGCACGAGTCTTGTTTTGTGTTGTTTTGACAGGAGACGGATCTTGGGGGATGAAGCAGAGAGGAGAAACAAGAGTTGGAGACTTTTCGGGAGTTTAAACGGAGAAGAAATCAACAAAGAAATGGTGAAAAGACATGAAGAGGGGCTAAAGTGTCATTTAATGAAGTTTGTGTGAAGACACTTTAACCCCCCCCCCCCTCTTGAGTGATTCCCCATACTTAGTGAAAATTTGGTGGCGAAACATGAGAAATGTCGCCGGAAGTAGAGGATCACAATTGTGATCACATGATCGGGAAGGACACCACAAGGTTATCCTATGATCACACGATCATGCAGAGGGTTAAAGTGCCATTTCACAAAAGTTAAAAGAAGGAACGGAGAAAGCTTATAGGAGAACGACGTGGGGTGGGGATAAAAATAAATCATTCATTCACGTATTAGAGAAAAAAGGACGCAAGGAAGAAGAGGACGGGAAGGACATGAATAGGAGACGAAGGTCAAGACATCCATTATCTAGGGTTTAAGTTTTCTTTCTTCGTCTTCCTCTCTCAATCTTTTTATGGAGAAACTATAATGTTTTGTTAGCTTGAATACGATTATCTAGACTTTTGATAGGCTTCTCTAGAGAGCATAGGGTTATGTAGACGGTTTTTAATTCTGGATTCGTAGACTTTGTTTCATGATTGTGATTTGATTTAGTGAACCGATTCTTAGTTTCTTGAACGTATTGATAAATCTCGTCTATTGACAAGACGTGTTTGGGACTTGATATTCAAGAATCTAGGGTTTCGTCCATAGATTTTAAACGTTCTTAATGTCAATTTCATTTTTGTTATTGTTCATATGTTGCGCTTAAAACTTAGTAGGAATGGAGTCATGACCCGAAACTACTATTTGACTAGTGAGTGCTTGACACTGAATCTAACTAGCCTTGATGAGATGTGAAGTAAAATCCCAAATCACCGAGATCGAGAGGAGACATGTTAGGATTGGCCTTAGTGGGTAGATTTGATAGGTTATTTCGACTGTTTCATGCAACGACAGACCGAAAGGACCCGTTGTCGTGCATGTAGTCAGCCTAGTAGAACTGACCGGTAGACAACATGAGACCGACAGGAGATTATAGTCAACCGAGACGTAAAATGACATGAGACCAACATGATATTTCCATAGCCTATTACCCGACTTATTTAGAATTGAAATAACGTGTTACTTAGCTATCCGGAAATCGTCTACAGCCGTAGGTAATCTAGAGGTTGCGTAGTTCCTCCATACTTGATTATTGAATAAAAATCCAAAAATATTAGTTAGTTGTTTATTTGAATTTCTGTCGCTTGATTGGGGCCGACAACCTCTTTAATCAATCTTTATTTCCCCAGTATCTGTACTCTAGGTTAATCACTTAGCTAAATAATCTCAAGTATGTCCTCGTGTGATCGATAACATGGGCTGAAATACCACCAATATATTACTTGATCGTGCACTTGCGCATACGCGTTAAGAAATCACGTCAGTCGGGGCACGCAAAGTCATGCATTTTAGGGACCAAAATCCAAGTGATGTACTCCTGAGGGGCACTCGGAGTCCCACTTTTTAGGGACATGAGCCCAAGTGATCGAAACATGATATATGTAACATAACCAGTTCCGGTACATGAGAATCCTTTCACTTTATGTTATTAGTGATTTCTGATTAAGCAGGGCATTTGAACACCAAGTTTCTCGAGAAACAATAAAAACATCAATTTAAAGACTTTAAATAAGGTAAAACCAGTTTTTCAAATAGGGCATGAAAGACAGCTATTTTCAAATAAATAAGTTGTCGACACAAAATAAGCAGGCACACAAGGCTAAGCATGTAACTCACAAGTACATTTTGAGACAAGACATGGAAATAACATTTTGACACGAAGGAAACTAGGCGCGCAAGGCTAAGCATGTAAAACTCACATGTATATTTTAAGATATGATATAAAATCATATATTGACACGAAGGAAGCTACGCACGCAAGGCTAAGCATGTACACTCACTTGATCCAATAACAATTATCGCATAAAAGCTTCTACGGATGACCGTAGCCCTCGTCTACGAATCGTCCACTACAAATCAAATTCTCTAGTCACAACGACATTATTTCTAAATAAATGAATGCAATATTCCTTTATGAGTGCTTGACTAGGTCGAATGCTAAGTCCAACCCTAACATTCCCAATGAAACCCGTCTCAATTCGCGTACTTATAAATATACAAAGAAGTATTTGTAGCAATAAATTTGAAATTATATAATTGAAACGACACTTACCTATACTTATTGAAATAAGCAAGTAATATATGTAAACTATTAAATATTATATCTAGAATGACTAGTAATAACTGAAAAATAGTTCTATCAAACAAGGGAAAAGAGAAATTATGAAGAGTTATTTTAGATAGAGAAACTGTTTTGGAAATACATCAATATTTAATTTAATCAAATATACTTGTTGGTAAAATATTAATAAATAAATATTTCAAACTTACTATTTAAATAAAACTAATGTGACATTTAGCAAATAATACACATAATACTAAGCTTATTTTTCAAGAAAACGCTTTATTATTCCCACGTACAACCATGTCTTTTATTCATTTTATTTGCTTTAAATATACTTTATAAACTAGTATTAATAGTTTAAAAAAAATTAACTAGCCCCCCACCCCACTAACATGTTTAGGTAAAAGACACTTCCATACCCCTCCAAGTTTCAAAAATAATATTTATTTTTATTTAAGAGACAATTAACTCCCCCAAACATGAACCCACAGTGCACCACCAATCTCACCCTATCAAAACACAAATTAAGGCTATAAAATCGTAATCATGATTACTAAAAATAACTTTGATGAATATTTAGAGCATATCTAACCCAAGAAACGCGAGAAACGGTCAAGAAACGAGTCGGGACGAGTCGCCGTTTGTGGTGCCGGTGGTGGAGCTCAATGGGGCTTCTACGGTGGTTCCTGACTGCGGGTGGGACCTCCTTGAGCCTTTTCGAACAATCTTGAGTCGAGAGAGACAAAGAGGAAGGCCAGTTTGCCTCTCGTTTGGTTGGGCTAAAGGTCTCGCCAAAAAAAATGGAGGAACGTTGGTGGGTCCTCTCAACCTTTCTTGTTACTGCTGCTACCACTTTGGTCCTGCTGCTAGTGATAGAAAGAAGGGAGGGAGAGAAACTTAGGCGATGGAGGTCTAGGTGGTTTGTTCCCGACGTGGCACTGGTGGTGGTGGCTTCAGCCGCTGCTGCTTACTACTCCTGTTGCTGCTACCGGTGTACAGAGAGAGAGATGATGAATGTTGGAAGAGAGGGAGGGAGGTGGTGAGGGTGAAGATGATGATGAAGATGATGGTGGCCGTGTTGAGGATGATGGTGATGTCATTGGTGAAGGGGAAGGATGAGAAATTGGTTTTAAATAGTGTGGGTTGCTTAAAGAAGATGCATAGGAATAGTAGATTTATTATTATTGTTGTTGTTGCTGTTATAGAAAAGTACTAGGTGTAGTGTAATGGAGAAGAAATTTGGGTAAAGAATAAAACCTTGAGGAAGAAGGACAAAAATAAAATATGGTGTATTGGGTATTCATGTCAAGGAAAAAAGATAAGGTCCGGTTGGATAAATAGGTTTACAAGGAAGGGGACGCAAGCGAAACATTCGGGTAATATTTATTAGAAACTAAACGTGTTCGCGCGTAAATTATCCCACTCGTCTAAATTACTAAACTGAAATTACTAAACTACCCCTGATATTAATACGGAGTATTATATCAAGTGTTCCACGCACATGAGAGGAATAAATACGATTGCCGTCACACATTGTGCTTCTTCAGCTTAACTCGTATGTGTTTTGAATGTTCCAACTTGTTCCGCATAATAGGTACAACATATAGTATCGTCATACGATGAGTCGGCCTAACCGAATGGTAAACAAAGTGGTCCATATCACTTGGAATTCGATAGCTCGACTTAACAATAATTCTTAAAAACCAAATTTAAATAATATGTTGCTATAGCTTTTTGATTTGACAAGACCCAAAGGACCTTAGGATCTTCAAAGTCAAAAAGTTGCTAATGAAGTAACCCACGTATAAATAATTCTCAAATAAACGTGGATGAGGATGCTACGAAAGTAACACATATTAATACAAAGTGACTTCCATATAGTCCAATTCTGAGTTAACAATTAACATATATTTAACGAGTAAGGGAACACAACTAATCTAACAACACCTAAATAACCCAATTCTCCGCGGCTTGTTCCATTTTAATTAAAGTTTTAGTCTTTCTCTAGAAGATTTCATATTTAACCTAACTCTTGTTTACCTACTCATTTTAGCCATAGTATGCATTTACCATCCCAGTCATGTTTGCCCTAGTCTGTTAGACGTTAGCCGTCCGGCAATAGACCACTTAGGCATGCTAGCTCTCAAATTTTCTAATTATTTTAATAGTAGTGGTACTTCATCGTTTTAGTCTAGTTGAGTTTAAAAGTTGTGGATTTCTAGGTACTGAATCTCCTTGCATTCCGAGGGTGATCTCGGGTGTAAAGTGGCACTGTTCGTAATTTCCCTAGGTTGGAGACACGAGTTGTTATATGTTTTTACCATTGTGCATTCTTCGTCGAATCCAAAAAATAGTCACTAGCTACAAATATGAACAATCTGTTGATGAGTACCATTCGTTGCTATTATACTTTGAATCAGTGTTATTCTGAAATTTTGGAGGTCTAAGGTAGGTTTGACATACGAGTATCTTCATATAATCAATGTACAGTAAAACCTAACTTTCAATTTATATTTTAAACAAACATATCATCACTGGGCTATATTTTTCAGTTTGATTATTGGTCTTTTATATATTAAATATACATCTTTTTCTATAAGATTTAAATTCTATATCTCTTACACTAATCCATTATAATATCCAACCATATCACACTAAATACATGTTTACTTAAAGTACTATATTTTATTGGCACTAATACAGTATTTTGAAATGTTTTAGCCCATTCTTAACACAAGAAGATTGCAAGTATATATACAAACAGAACTACTAAGACAAACTTTTGAACTTAAAATATGGAGCCCTCTTCAACAAGTGGCCCTGGGCAAGCACATAAATGACCTAAGGGTAGAGCCAACCATTCTTGAAATAAAGATTGAAATGAAAACCAAACATACTATAACAATACTGAAATTTCTTTTCGATGTCCAAGGAATGTGTGTGTCGTTTTCTACCATAAAGTGTGGATCTTCTGATTCACTTGTGGCGATCAAGGAGCTCTTGAGTTCTAATATTGAAAAGATCACAAAATAAGAAATGTCGCATTTTATCTTTACTGATTCTACGTCTTCAGACGTTCTTAAAAAGACAGAACACTATAAATTATGCCAGAGAGATTTTCATTTATACTCTGAAATGAATTGTGTATATGTTGTACAGGAAGCTTCACTTGTTCGTAACTAGAAAAACTCGTAAAAGTTTGCTGAAAGAACATGGCTAGCTCTTGGGGAAATACTTGTAGGGTGCTTGTTGGGGTGGTTGTGCAATTACTTTGGTGAAAGAATTATGTACATGAATTCATCCACAACTTAAGGACTAGTTATAATAATCAATAATAGATCAAGGAGTAATAATTAAAGGCGGTATGAGCCTCGACCTCTTTACTTCCAAGATTTCAGGCGGAGCCGCTATATTCAAATTTCAGTAGAAGCTGTTTCTTTTCTCTCATTATATTATCATCTTATGAGAAATTAGTTTGGCATGATACAAAGATTAATGGTGTGTCGCTGACCTAGATTAGATGAACTACTATTTTGGGCGATAGGAACGATTTATACAAATTTTGATGAAATTTGATTGTTTTATAGCACTTTTGAAGATGCTAAACTTATAATTTATGCAAAAGCAATATCAACAGTATGTCTAACTGTTAAAGTTTGAAACAAAAAAATCCAGTTGTACCTCCTAGAGAATTTTTGATAAAAAATAAAAGAAATTGAAGATGAAATATTTGGTCTATTTGGATGCGACAAAGCAGTATCGGTACCTTGTGTAAAAAAATGGAGGATATCTCATACAATTGAAGGTCGCATCAAATTGTACAAGTAAGATCACCTTCATTAGAACCTCTTTGCGTTCCACGATTCTTCATGTTAAAAAGTTTTATCTTGATTAACTTGCAAAAAGGTAGCATGATTGCCCTAAAAGTCATTGCACATTCATAACATTGTAGCTTCTAAACCACAAGTCCACAACAGATGAATAATGAGCAAAACCAGCATGCCGATCCATGTTTTTCCTTGAGCCATGCAGCAATCTGTAGAAGTTGAAGGGATCGTTCACAACTGTCACCATAATACTTTTACATGATTTCTTTTTCAATTCACCTTCAACTCTCATAGCATTCAATATAAAAATGAGACAATTCTAGCAAATAACACATACACAATGCACAACTTAACAAGTTGACAATAAACTTTTTTTTTATCAACAAAACATGAACATTACGTAAAAGATATGCTCAAATCTACTATTTTCTTTTATGCTAGGACACTAAATATCATTTTGCCCGTATATTTATTGATATTTCATTACATGAATTACATAAATGTCTACAAATTATATACATATACATACATACATACATACATACATACATACATACATACATACATACATACATACATACATACATACATACATACATACGTACACACACACACACACATATATATATATTGAGGCACTCTCTTGATCGCTTTTAAAAGTTTACAATTTTCCCCCTTCCGCTCCAGGTCACTTAGTGTCGTCCATAAAAGAAACCGAAGTCAAAATAGTTTTGTAAAGAAAGGCTATAAAGCGTACACTCTAATTGTGGATGGATAAAGAAATAAGAGTCGGGGGGATTCTGTCGACGACTTTCCAGTGAAGCGGCGCTATGGTCGCGCGGAAGGAGGCGTGGTTTGGAGAATGAGATCATCTCTTAATATTTGCGTCGTTTGGATTTCACAGTTTGAATGCAATAATGATAAAAGTGGAGGATTGAAGCTTTTTCGTTATATTTTATTTTATATAGGGTTGTTTTACAATAAAATATCTTTAGAGTCTTTTTGAGGATCCGCTCTTCTAAAGAGTAAACATAAATCATCAATTGTAATTAAGATAATCAAACACTATAATTGCTTAATGCATCTAAACATATGAATATTGGATTAAAAATCCCAATAGTCCTTGAATCAAGGCTAGATGTAGTTTTCATATAATGAAATTTATTCATCGGCTGGAGCAAGATCGACCAATCAGACTGCATCAAAACAAGACTTCCATATCGTCGTTTGAAATTTACCTCTAAGCAAACCTAAGTGGGTATACATGAGTTTCTTAATAGCAAGCTCCTGTCGGCTAGAAAATTCTGGCACAATAATACGAGAATAAGTGCTTTTGTACCGCAAATCGATGTGCTCTTATTTGTGTATTTCTTGATTCAAAGCACACTTCTCAACTGAAAAAACAAGAAATAATGTACTGGTATTACTTCACATCACTTATCACAAGTCAATTATCAACTCAACGAATATGTATTTTCCCATTAGATAAGTATGGAAAAAGTTGAAATTCATATAACAGAAGAATGGATATCAGTACATAGCAAATAAGTACGGAAAAAGTTGAGATTCATATGATAGAAGAATAAATATCAATTTGCAGACAATCAATCCTAACTAGGCACATAAAAGTAACTTCTGCTAAAATTTGAAAATAGCGTCTCCACTTGTAGGATTGGAAGCGAAGATGTACATGCCGATATCGGTTCCGCTAATGGTCCCTCTATCTGTTCTTGATTGGTATAATTGTTATTCTTCTTACGTGGTGTTCTTTCAGAAGATGTGTATATGTCTGTTCCAGAAGGTCTTTCTCTTACTCCAACTCAAAGAAGACACCTCATCTGGTTTGTAGATTGAGGAAATCTCTGTGTGGCCTTAATCAGGATTTAAAGCAATGGTTTCTTATCCTTTGATTTAAAACAATACAAGTTATATTGCACTTCATTTGTGCACTTGCATGACACAGACAAGGCCTACTTATTAGGGTATGTGCATGACATTGTCTTAACAGGGAATAATTCTACTATTTTGCATCACTTTAAGAGTGTTTTGAGATCTCTTTCAAGCTCAATGATCTTGGTGCTTTAACTTTCTCTCTTGGTTTTGAGGTCCATAGAGATACTTCAGGTGTCTATCTCAGGCCGCAGAAGTTTGCAGATGAAATTTTGTCCAATGCTGATTATCTCAATTGCAAGCCTTCTTCTGCACCCATGGCAGCTTACATCAAGCTTAGTATGCATATTGACTCTTCACTTGATGTTCAGGCAGCTGCTGGTTGTAGTACACTTATTGGTAACTCCTTTATCTTTGCAACACCAGGCTTGATCTCATTTTTGCAATTCACAAGCTAAGCCAATTTGTTGGTCATCCTACTAATCATCACCTGTCAGCTCCACATTATGTTTTGAGGTATTTGAAGGATACAAATTCTTAAGGTCTCGTCTTTCCTTCACAATCCTCCATCCTTCTCAATGCTTAAGCAGATTCATATTGGGCTGGTTGTTTCTTGGAGCTTGTTTAGGAAATCCAACAAACAAACAATAGTTGCAAAGAGTTCAGCTGAAGCAGAATGAAGATTTTTATCTGTAGTTTCTTGTGAACTCAAATGGCTGGAGTCACTTCTTGGAGAACTATATTCTCTTCCTCGCACTCCTCATGTGATCTATTGTGATTGGTCCTCGGCTCTTTAGATTGCAGAAAACCCATTTCTCTATGAGAAGACCAAGAACATTGAATTGGAGCGTCACGTCATTATAGACAAAGTGCAGTAAGGAGAAGTTCAACTTACACATATATCCACCAATCTTCAATTTGCTGATTTTCTACTAAGTCTCTAGCTCCTTCACTGTTCTCTTTTCTCCTTGGCAAGTTAAACCTCATCATTTCACGCAACTTGAGGGGGGCGTATTAGAGCTTTATAGCTGCAGCCCTGCACTAAATTAAAAGTCCAGCCAAATTGATGACATGAAACTCAGAAGTAGCTGTAGCCATCATCAGATAATCTGGAGGACTTATAATCTCAGCCGTTCATGACTTGAGGGGCCGTTTTTCAATGTTCTCATACATGCTTAATTGAACTTTGTTGTTTTGCTTTAGTTTTTCTTTTCTTTTTTGCCGTTACCAAAAGTGGTGATGTGGGAAGCCACAATTGGTTAACGGTGTGAACTACTGGAAATTTTATTTTTCCTTCAAATGGGGTTTTGTTCCCTTTGATCTTTAAACTGAACAAACACAAATATGTCGAAAGAATTTGAACTTCATATAATAGAAGAATGGATATCAATACAATACATAACAATAAGTACTGAAAAACAAACTTCATATTAGAAGAATGAACATCAATTTGCACTAAATTAAATCCTATCTAGTGAAATAGAAGTAACTATTGCTAAAACTTGAATATAACGCCTCCACTTGAAGGCTTGGAAGCGAAGATGTCGAGGCCGAGATCGGTTCTCCTAATGATCCCTTTATCTATTCTTGATTGGTAGAATTGCTCCTTCAAGTTGAGGATAAATTGAGGTACAATAGACTCCTTCACCAAAGCACTGCACAACCAGCCCAACCAGCACCTGTAAGTCTTGCCCCAAGAGCCCCATTCTTTCGGCAAATCTTTACAAGCTCTTCAAGTCCTGGAAAACTGCATTCGAAAAAAATCTGCAGCTACAACGACTTTCATTCATAAGATCACCAAGCTTCATTAGCATGTCGTCCTCATTTAGCTTTTACTAGCTTTGTACTCGTGCATTGCACGGGAAACATGACATCTATACATATCAGTTTATTATTGCATACTTGTATGGGTGGCTAAAGAGAGTTGGTGTATGATATAATAAAGAGAGAGAGTTGGCTTAGCACATTCAACGCAAATTGATTCAACAATTACAAATGTTATTTTTTCACGTTTTGCAGATCGAGTGAGGATGATTGAAAATAAGATAACACAAAAAAGCTAAAGAAACAAACAAATTAACATGCATGAGAGATCGTTATTGTATTCAACGGAAAAAAAACCATAATTATCTTTTGCTATGACTGGATGCATATGTAGAAGATAAGTATAATTTATTTAATTTTTTTCTTGAACAAATGATTTACAGAATTTAATGGCTAACCAACGAGTGAAAACCAAGCGTAGTCAAAAGAGGAAAATCACTTTATGTGAGGTAAAAACATAAAGGATGATTTCTTTGTTACCGTTTAAGTTATGTAATATTGCTTTATATGTGTATAGTATTGATTGATTACTTGACCAAAATAGAGTGGACATTAGCACAGTGATGAACATTTTGGAAAGAATTACTGTTTTCCTTTCTTGGTTGAGTTTCTTCCATTACACACTTTCAGAAGTTAGTTAAATCTCATACAATTTATGCGTTAATACTATTTTAATTTCGCACATTTTCATTGATATTTATTTTAAGTATATAGAATTCTTTTTATACCATTTTTTCCGAATGAGTTCATTGAAAGTCCATGATTACTGTAAATATCACTTATTTTAAGTATGTAGTTTTATTATAAACGGGTTCAACCCATGATTAACGTGAATATATTTTATTTTAAGTATATAGAAGTAAAAATACACTTTTATACTATCATCGACGGATTCATCCCTTGATTACCGTAAATAGCTTTCGTTTTAAGTATGTAATTTTATTACCTTGAATTTTAGAATTAAAGCTTGAAAGTTATATTAATTAATCCACAATGCCACGCGGCAATTTCGCAGGCAATGTTGAAGAAAACATTCTCAAATAGTATATAGTATAGATGTTTGACAGCTTTAATTACGTCCATTGAAGATGGAGAATCACTAATTATCGAATGCAGCTTCTCTTCATTGATTTCTTCAATGTCTGCAGCAGTATATGGTTCTTTGTTCAGGAGCTCTTTGACCGCCAAAACTGGATCAGAAAATCCATTCTTCGACACAAACAATCCTGGATATGTGGAGGGTTAGTTTAGGTAATATAGAAAGGGGAAGAGAAAACATGGAGAGCGGCGGCAATCGGGGAAAAGCTCGGGCGAAGAGGGGAAGAGAAATCAAAGTGAACGGCGACAATCGAAGAAAGGCATGGACAAAACAAAGAGAATGGAGCAGCCGCAAAAGCTCCAGTGACCGGAGATGGCATCCGCGGCGCAGTCAAGACACTCGACGCGAAGAAACCGCACTATTCAGATATCAATTGACTAGGTAGAAGAGGGCTGGAGAATACAAAATTTGATTCTTCTTTTTCTTTGGTATAATCATCAACTAGGCGATACCCCGCGCTAAAGCGCGGGGCTTTGTACCATATCTTAGCGCAGGGTTTTGTACCATATCTTGATTTAAAATTTAGACATCATAACAACCTAATAACTAAACTTCAAATAATACAAATGATGCATAAAATGAACTTTATTTCAAGTAAAATGAAAATTTATAGAACTCTATATTTTTATGTTTGGTACATCTCCATTCTAATGTCATGAAGCCGACATTCTTCTTTTGGAATGGGAAATTGGTCCAGGTGTTTTACATTTTTCTTCTTTTATTTGAAGATATAAAATTTTAATTCTTCTAAAACAGTGTAGACATTAATGAATGTTGTAGTAATCTTATTCGAAATAATAAGAAAAGTCTCTACACATTCAAATTTGTATCGACTTCTTCTAATACAAATGTCTTATTTTAATGCAGGATTTTTTTTCATTCTTTTTTTAAACATAATTGAAACTGTTTCGTCATTTTACTTAGCAATTTTTCATAATAGTGAGATTGATAAACAAATTGGTTTAAGAAGATTCTAATAATTTTTTTTTTTAATAATAAGCAGAATGGCTTCTAAGTTTATGTACCTATGTTATTTATATTTATTGCCCTTATTATAATATTATCATGCACGCTTCACATCATTATAAAATAAATATAATATTCAATTCATAAGATCTAGCAACCTTAAGAGAATTTTCTGAAATTAAATTAAGCAGGATAAAAAATGAGGAAATTATGATGGAGCAATTAGTGAGGCAAATTTCTCAGAAAAGAAAAACATAGGTTGTCATTTACATACATGTAGATGCACAAATGCATGCAACATATGTTTTTAAAAATATCATTTCTTACAATTTTATTTTCTTAAACATTTATTTAAAATATGAGATCAAAAATTATTTTTTAAATTTTCAACAATATAATATACATGAACCAAACATTCACCGAAGAATAATCATTTTTAAATGATAATAAAAAGTTACTACTAAAGTTCCACCTATAATATTTTTTCCTTTAATTATGTTATTATCATATATATTTTGTACTAATATTTAAAACATATTAATATTCAATTCATGAAAACAATTTCTATTATTACATAGAATGAAATTATCATTTTCATATTCCGACAGATGTGTTATATCAAAAAAATCATAAAGTGGTTTGTACTTTTAAATGATTTATGAATTTATTATGCTATTACCATATGTATTTTGCACTAATATGTAAAATATATTTATATTCAATTCATAAAAACCATCATGGTTATTTAATGCTAATTTATCATTCTAATATTAAAATGAGTATTGATTGCTCATGAGTTACAAAATAAAATAGTAACCTTCAAGTCATAATGATAAAGCAATAGATGATTACATGTCGATTTCTCATTGGTTGATTATGAGAAAATAGACACGTTGGATTACACATGTCATATTAATATTGCTTAAATCATGACAAATGTCCAAACGTGGTTTCACCTGGGGACTTTTCTGCTTTTATATTATACTAGGCGATACCCCGCGCTAAAGCGCGGGGCTTTGTACCATATCTTAGCGCAGAGTTTTGTACCATATCTTGATTTAAAATTTAGACATCATAACAACCTAATAACTAAACTTCAAATAATACAAATGCTGCATAAAATGAACTTTATTTCAAGTAAAATGAAAATTTATAGAACTCTATATTTTTATGTTTGGTACATCTCCATTATAATATCACGAAGCCGACATTCTTCCTTTGAAATGGGAAATGGGTCCAGGTGTTTTACATTTTTCTTCTTTTATTTGAAGATATAAATTTTTTATTCTTCTAAAACAGTGTAGACATTAATGAATGTTGTAGTAATCTTATTCGAAATAATAAGAAAAGTCTCTACACATTCAAATTTGTATCGACTTCTTCTAATACAAATGTCTTATTTTAATGCAGGATTTGTTCATCCTTTATTTAAACATAATTGAAACTGTTTCGTCATTTTACTTAGCAATTTTTCATAATAGTGAGATTGATAAACAAATTGGTTCAAGAAGATTCTAATTATATGTTTTTAATAATAAGCAGAATGGCTTCTAAGTTTATGTACCTATGTTATTTATATTTATTGCCCTTATTATAATATTATCATGCACAATTTATATCATTATAAAATAAATTTAATATTCAATTCATAAGATCTAGCAACCTTAAGAGAATTTTCTAAAATAAAATTAAGCAGGATAATAAATGAGGAAATTAGGATGGAGCAATTAGTGAGGCAAATTTCTCAGAAAAGAAAAACATAGGTTGTCATTTACATACATGTAGATGCACAAATGCATGCAACATATGTTTTTAAAAATATCATTTCTTACAATTTTATTTTCGTAAACATTTATTTAAAATATGAGATCAAAAATTATTTTTTAAATTTTCAACAATATAATATACATGAACCAAACATTCACCGAAGAATAATCATTTTTAAATGATAATAAAAAGTTACTACTAAAGTTCCACCTATAATATTTTTCCTTTAATTATGTTATTATCATATATATTTTGTACTAATATTTAAAATATATCTAATATTCAATTCATGAAAACAATTTCTATTATTACATAGAATGAAATTATCATTTTCATATTCCGACAGATGTGTTATATCAAAAAAATCACAAAGTGGTTTGTACTTTTAAATGATTTATGAATTTATTATGCTATTACCATATGTATTTTGCACTAATATGTAAAATATATTTATATTCAAGTCATAAAAACCATCATGGTTATTTAATGCTAATTTATCATTTTAATATTAAAATGAGTATTGATTGCTCATGAGTTACAAAATAAAATAATAACCTTCAAGTCATAATGATAAAGCAATAGATGATTACATGTCGATTTCTCATTGGTTGATTATGAGAAAATAGATACGTAGGATTACACATGCCATATTAATATTGCTTAAATCATGGCAAATGTCCAAACGTGGTTTCACCTGGGGACTTTTCTGCTTTTATATTATATATAAAATAAGATTGTAATATAATCAAATATTACAATTGCTTGATTCATCTAAACATATGCATGTTGCATTACATATCCCAATAGTCCTTACACCAACGCTAGCTCTAGTTTTCATATAATGAGATTTACTCACCGGCCGGAACAAGATCGGCCAATTTGACTGCAGCAAAACATGACTTTCATATCATAGTTTGAAAATTTGTCTCTGAGCGAATCTAAGTTGGTATACTTGTGATTCTTAATAGCAAGCTCCTATCTGGGCATACCTGAGAATCTTAATAGCAAGCTCCTATCGGCTTCAAACTCAGGCACAAAAATAGGGTCGTAGAGATTAAGGGGGACAAAATAAACGAATTGACCACGCGAGAGGCCGACCAAATGTATAATCAAACTACAAAAATGTGATTTCCTAGAAACAAGGTATGACGAAACACTTAGAATCAAACTACGAAAATGTGATGTCCTAGAAACAAGGTACCGTGAAACAAATTTCAAACAAAAATGAAATAAACCCTAGAAACCAAAACCCCCCTCATGCCTTACCAGGGCCGGCTCCAAGCTTTTTGGGGCCTGTGGCAAAAGTATAATCGGGGCCTTATACGAGAAACTGAAAATACTCTATTGAAAAGTTTATATATCACTAAACTCTACAACGCGAGCTAAAATTTATCGACGTAAAATATTAACACATTCGTGTCACAAATGATTTCTATGGTAGTGTTTTCATAAAATTGATGCCAACAACTAAAAAATAAACTTTGTTTGTACTATAAAAAATTATTAGCTACTTGCAAATATAACATGTAATATATAAGGACGTATAAAAATGGGGCCCTATCGTGGAAAGGGGCCCACTTACCCACTTGCCATATGGTTGGGCCGGCCATGTGCCTTACTACTTCGGAGTTCGGATGATCACCAACGAAAACACAGGAAAACTCCCGAATCACTTTGAGAGCCCTATGTTCACCAGTAAATCCTGTTGGTGTAGACAACTCCATTTTTTTACCTGACCAGAAGGCACATATACGAGAGAGAAGATAGACGCCGCCGCTAGCTAGAGCCCCAAATAAAGAGGCCAGTTGATAGAGCAAACCCTAAAACTCCCTCTAATTTTATTCTTCTTTCATTACATGTTAATGCCATTTTTCTTTCCACCAATACTGTGCAAAACTATTTTTCTTTTTTGAAAACTCCGATGTACTTGAATACAATCAAAAGTGTTATTTGGTAATTTGCTACACATTATAACTGGCTACTTCAACAACTTAGTGTGAAGAATGCAGTTTTCCATAGCCATCTAAAGAAAATTGTTTACATGGCTCAGCCCCAAGGGTTTATAAATGCTCACCATCCACCTAAAGTTTTCAAGCTGATCAAGCTGAGCATAAAGGCTTTTGTGCCGCAGCTGGATGTGCTCTTATTAGTGTAGTTCTTGATTCAAAACACACTTGTCAACCAGAAGAACAAGAATATTTTTTTCTCAAAAAAATAAATAAATAAATAAATAATGTACTAGTCTTACTTCACATCACTTTATCGTTATGCATACACCACAAGTCAGTTGTAAACTGAAGGGACATAAATAAGCACGAAAAAAAATTGAACTTCATATAATAGAAGAATGGATATTAATACAATACATCACAAATAGTAGTGGAAAAAAACGAACTACATATAATAGAAGAATGAATATCAATTTGCACAAAATCAAACCCTAACTAGGGAAATAAAAGTAACTACAGCTAAAACTTGAAGATAGCGGCTCCACTTGAGGGCTTGGAAGCGAAGAGGTAGAGGCCGAGATCGGTTCTGCTAATGACCCCTTTATCTATTCTTGATTGGTAGAATTGCTCCTTCAAGTCGAGCATAAATTGAGGTACAATAGACTCCTTCACCAAAGCAACTGCACATAGATTATTTGCGTAGGAACGCTCTTTGGAGCGTACCCCGTCGATGAATTGACATCGAAAGGAAGGCCATAAGAGTCACCACGCAAGACAATGATGAACCTAGGATATTATCCCAGGATATTTCATCAGCTGACAAGAAGGAATATGAAGTGAGACCCTAGATGGAAAAAACGTATCTTCATGGAGTAACATATCTTCTTATATATGCTATTCGGAGTACTCTAGGGGTTGCGTATTTGAAACGCAACAGCCGATTAGTAGTGTAACGTAAATGGATTCACGAGATCTATGATTTGTCATAAGAGATGTCCATAATTAAGGGATATGTTCGTAGAGATGATGATCTCCACGAGCATGGAGGATGCCGCTGGAAAATACCCGTCCCTTAGTCGATTATGAGGAATTAGCAAGCTCCTATCTGGGTATACTTGAGAGTCTTAATAGCAAGCTCCTATCGGCTTCAAATTCAGGCACAAAAATAGGGTTGTAGAGATTAAGGGGGACAAAATAAACTAATTGACCACGCGAGAGGCCAACCAAAATGTATAATCAAACTATAAAAATGTGATGTCCTAGAAACAAGGTATGACGAAACACCTAGAATCATACTAAGAAAATGTAATGCTTTGGAAACAAGGTACTGCGAAACAGATTTCAAACAAAAATGAAATAAACCCAAGAAACCAAAACCCCCCTCATGCCTTATACCAGGCCGGCTCTAGGCTTTTTGGGGCCTGTGGCGAAACTATAATCGGGGGCCTTATACGAGAAATAAAAAATACTCTACTGCAAAGTTCAACGCGAACTAAAATTTATCGACTTAAAATATTAAGACATTCGTGTCACAAATGATTTCTATGGTAGTGTTTTCATAAAATTGATGGCAACAACTTAAAAAGTAAAATTTGTTTGTACTATAAAAAATTATTAGCTAATTGCAAATATAACATGTAATATATAAGGACGTATAAAAACCTTATGGTTGGGTCGGCCCTGTGCCTTACTACTTCGGAGTTCGGATGATCACCAACGAAAACACAGGAAAACTCTCGAATCACTTTGAGAGCCCTATGTTCACCTGTAAATCCTGTTGGTGCAGGCAACTCCATTTTTTTACCTGACCAGAAGGCGCACATACGAGAGAGAAGACAGACCCCGCCGCTATCTAGAGCCCGAAATAAAGAGGCCAGCTGAGAGAGCAAACCCTAAAACTCCCTCTTATTTTATTCTTCTTTCATTACATGTTAATGCCATTTTTCTTTCCACCAATATTGTGCAAAACTAAAATTTTCTTTCAAAACTCCGATGTACTTGAATACAATCATAAGTGTTATTTGGTAATTAGCTAATAGCTACACATTATAACTGGCTACTTCAACAACTTAGTGTGAAGAATGCAGTTCTCCATAGCCATCTAAAGAAAATTGTTTACATGGCTCAGCTCCAAGGGTTTGTAAATGCTCACCATCCACCTAAAGTTTTCAAGCTGATTAAGCTGAGCATAAACACTTTTGTGCCGCAGCTGGATGAGCTCTTATTAGTGTAGTTCCTGATTCAAAACACACTTCTAACCAGAAAAATAAGAAATATTTTTTCTCAAAAAAAGAAAAAAACAATAAATAACTAGTCTTGCTTCACATCACTCTATCGTTATGCATACACCACAAGTCAGTTGTAAACTGAAGGGACATAAATAAGCACGAAAAAAATTGAACTTCATATAATAGAAGAATGGATATTAATACAATACTTCACAAATAGTACTGGAAAAAAACGAACTACATATAATAGAAGAATGAATATCAATTTGCACAAAATCAAACCCTAACTAGGGAAATAAAAGTAACTACAGCTAAAACTTGAAGATAGCGGCTCCACTTGAGGGCTTGGAAGCGAAGAGGTAGAGGCCGAGATCGGTTCTGCTAATGACCCCTTTATCTATTCTTGATTGGTAGAATTGCTCCTTCAAGTCGAGCATAAATTGAGGTACAATAGACTCCTTCACCAAAGCAACTGCACACCCACCCCAACCAGCACCTGTAAGTCTTGCACCAAGAGCCTCGTTCTTTCGGCAAATCTTTACAAGCTCTTCAAGTTCCGGACAACTGCATTCGTAAAGAACACTGCAACTACGATGGCTTTCATTCATAAGATCACCAAGCTTCTCCAGCATGTCGTCCTCACTTAGCTTTGATAACACGGTGTCCTTAAAAGCATACACACGCTTTGCTTCAGAGTAGACATGAGAGGCTCGTTGGAACAGTTTGTAGTGTTTGGCAGCTTTTATCACGTCTAGTGAAGATGGGGAATCACTAAAGATCGAATGCAACTTCTCTTCGGTGATTTCTTCAATGTCGGCAGCAGTATATGGTTCTTCCTTCAGGAGCTCCTTGACCGCCAAAACTGGATCAGAAGATCCGTTCTTCGACACACACAGTCCTTGGACATCAGAAAGAGTTTTCAGTTTTGATATAGCGTCTGTGGGTTTCACTCCCAGCTTGATGCCGAGTACAATCGCAGCTAACCGGCATTCAACGACCCGGTTGTTGTAATTCGTAGCTGCGGTGACTGCTTTTTGAGATTCGGCGAGAGAATGTGCGATGATGAAACAACTCCCAGCGGGGAGTTGTACATCGGTAGCACGAATGGGGTTGAAATCAATCAGCTCTGCAAACCCAGGTTTAGCCATGACAGATATAGCCTGGTCCATTCCGCCAGATTGGGTGCCGATGTGGCGTTCACATTCGCATGTAAGCTGCGCAATCTCTTTCTTTGGAAAGTTGACATCCGAAGCGGCCATAATAGCAATGGTAGATGAGCAAACAAACGCCGCGGAGCTTGATAATCCAGAACCTGTAGGAACAGTTCCATCTATCATAACATCCAACCCAACTGGAACTTCTTCACCAATGACTTTTAATTTGGCATAGTCATGGTAGCCTTTATATGCACAAATAAAGTAATGGCCCCATCTGTGATTCTTCACATCGATTTCCTGGCTTGGATCGGCAGGGTAAGTACACATTGAGTAATTTTCGTTAACGTTTGCGATCCGGATAAGCTGCTGCAGCTGGTTTTTGCGGAGGGCGACAACTGTGTCTTGCCTAATGGCCATCGGGAGGACCGAGTAGCCCTCATAGTCGATGTGTTCCCCAATCAAGTTCACCCTCCCTGGAGATCTTGCGTAGATGTCGGGAGGATGGCCAAAGGTTTGGATGAACTTGGATTTCAGTGTGTTGAACCGGAGTTGGGCTTCTTCGACCTGACCTCCGTAGATGGGTTCTAGTTTTGAGTACACTGGGATGGGTAAGTCTTCGTGTTTCGCAGCCATGGATGATTACTGATACTGAACTGGTAATTGTGATGGACGTGCAGGAAGAAGAAGAATAATGAACAAGTAGATGATCAGGCAACGATGGTGGTGATTGTGATTTCTCTGTAATCTACCACAAACCTTTTATAGAGGAGACACGAGGCTCAATCCCTAAACCAATCCAATCCGATTAGGAACACTACTTGGCAGAATTGTAATCCAATCCATCGTAGAAATCCAATCTCTCTTAACATAGCTCTTATTTTACCATGTTTGATTTGGATTTGGACTACACTTAATCATTGCCTACCCCAAAGTCTTAGGCCCTGTTTGATATCAGCCGAAGATTTAAAAAATCGGCTGAACATATTTGGGTGAAAAATCCAGTTGAACCGAAAATCCAAGTCCGTTTGGTATTGAGCTGATATTGTAGATTATTAATGTGATCCATTTTATAAAATTTAAAGAGATATATAGTCAATTACTTGAATACGCCCACTTATAAATAACGTACGATCATGTTAATGTTAAAAACACATTGAAAATATTTTTTCTGAGATTTTAAGTCGCATAATCCCCAATTTTGGAGATTATACAATTGCCACTGAGATAATTTTAATCTGCAGATTTTCTACAAAAGTTTGTGTCATAACAAAGGGAATTAAATTAAAAGGGCCGATTTTAAATGAAATGGGCCGTTTAAATTTAATTTCATTTGTGATAGATAACACAAAATTTAAAGCTGCAAAATTTGCCGACTAAAAATAATCTCAATGCAATTGTAGAATCTCTAAAATTGAAGATCATGCAGCTGAAAATCTCAGAAAAAAATAATTTGGTTTTTCTTTTACATTAGTATGATCGTACTTCATTTACAAGTGGGCGTAGCCAAGAAATTGACTATAAATCTCTTTAAATTTTGTCAATTTGATTAGATTAATAATTCATAATCTCAACTCATACCAAACGATTTTGGATTTTGAGTTGAGCTGGATTTTTCACCCAGATTTTTTTCAACCGATTTTTTAGATTTTCATTAATACCTAACAAGGCCTTAGTATGGACCTTCAAGAGCCATTCTTGCCACACATTCATTGGCATTGTTCAGTTATGTTAGCAATTGGTGCGCCCATGTGGGGTGCCCAATTCAATAATCATAACCTTATGGGGTTAGTTGCACTAATGCACAAACCTAGAGGGGTTAGTAGATAAGGCTCAAACCCTAGGGGTTTATGTGTAAACCTTGGAGAAGTTTTGCCTATATAAGGAGGCAGCCTCCTACACAATAGAATAAAGCTTAATGAGTATTTCATAGAGAAAAGTTACTCTGTCTAGATTCACTCTCTAGTTGTAGAGAACCCTACTCTCTCTCCAACTACATCCAAGGGGTGGTACGTGGAGGTGGATCATAGTGTTCGTCCTCGAGATTCACACTAGATTGGTGGGAGCAAGATCAAGACGAAGGAACGTGAAAGCAAGCATCCTACGATCATCCGCTGCGCTAGGAGCTAAGAAAGACAAGGTAAACAGATGAATCTTCCGCCATAATTCATGTTGTAGATCTGTATGTGATAGATCCTTCCTGCCATTCATTGGTATCAGAGCCTTAGGCTTGTTTTTCATGCCTCGTTAAGCGAACCTGAATCTGTTTAGAAAATCGAGTTTCTGAAAATTTATAATCTTTAGTCGGAACCTGTAGGGTTTTTCACGAGGATTTCAGAAATATAAATTTTATAATTTTTGGATATATGATGAATTAGTTATGAATATTTTAAGATTCGGACCGGTATTAATCTGGACTAATAGATTCAATCTGTAGAACACGTTTTTCAAAAACTTGTTAAAATTGGATTTTGAACACATAATCGGGATCAGGACGAAAAGACGATCCCAGAAATATTAATTCAAATGGAACGGAGCACGGGAAGGCGGCGCGTGGGCTTCACGCGCCACCGACGCTGCCCCCACGCGCCGCCATGCGCCGTACGTGCCAAAGGGCCGGAGGCGGATGCTGACGTGGCAGATGACGTGGCGGTGCCACGTCATCAAGAGGTCGCAGTGGGGATGACGTGGCGGTCCATGTGGCAGCTGACGTGGCAGCTTACATGGCGGTGTGACGTGGCAGCTGACGTCGACATAGGTGCTGACGTGGCGTGCCACGTGGCAGTTGACGTGGCACATGGTCGACGTCGGCGCGTCACGGAGGCGGACACGCCCACGCGCGGCGGCGCCTGAGGGCGCGTGCCGCCTCCTCCCGCCATCATTTTTCGTCCGATTTTTTCCTAGGTACTCCAAATTGAATTTCCTATTTTTTGGGTATTTTTGCATCATTTTTGGAGCGACAGAAAATTTTAGTAATTTCCAGATTAATTAATTAGTGTTTAACACACTTCCCGAGGCAGTTTGACGACTTTAAACACACTGTTGTGAGCCCAAATTTTTTCTGGAGACTTAGGTCATTTTTCCCTACATTTTACCATAGGTGGTGAGACCCTTAAGGATTAGGGAGCAATTTTCGATCTTTTTCGTTGATTAGATTATTGCTTATACGCCATGAGATGTACTAGGCCAGACATGTCATGTAGCATGACACAAAGATACCAGTCATATACGGGTGAGAGTCACTGGATAAAATATCAAGATTATCCTTTAGTACTTGAGAAGCACTAAGGATGAATCATTGATAAATAGATAATATGAAGAGTTTGCTGTAAGGGGTTACAGTGATGCGAACTTCAAATCTGACAAAGAAGATTTCAGATTATAAGTCAAGTTTTGAGTTTTGCCTTAGTGGGAGCGACTGTGAGCTGGAAAGGTTCCAGGCAAGATTCAGTCACTGATTCTAACATAGAGGACTGAGTAAATTAATGCATGAGATGCATTTATTCAGAATATTCAATCTCAATCAAATTGTTGATGGAGGAGATGTGAATATTTGCAAGGTGCCAGCATATGTCTCGTCCCTACGCAGTGTAAGCGTGGAGGGCCGCGCTAGATCAATAGGCATATGATGCAGGAGATTGACTCTAGTGCAAGTGGGAGACTGTTGGAATTGTGCCCTAGAGGCAATCAATTAATTGTGACATTTATGGATTTACGATTCATTATGTTATCGATATGGAGATATGTTAACATGAATGAAGTCCTTAGAATATAAGTGTTATATTCTTAAATATCCCTAGTCAATTATAATGATTAATAGGACAATCATCTATAGACTAGTATGGGGTTGGATTGATATGGAGATATCATGATCCAACACATGGGTATGCATTAGGAGTAATGGCATACTGGATTGACCCATCTCCGAGAAGGCTACATACATGTTATGTTGAGTCACAAGCGCTTCTCGCGGTGCAATGGTATTGTCATCCTTAGACTTGAAGTCACTAGATATTCTAGTTGTGGATTATTGTGATTTTGGTAGCGTCAAACGCTACACCGTAACTGGGTAGTTATAAAGGCGTGTACTGGATACAATAAGAAGCAAGCTTAGAGATCGTAGTGGACGTAGATAGGATTTGTCCCTCCCACATAACGGGAGTAAATATCCTAGGCCACTCGAGGGATAGTGCTTATAAAATGTCTGGCCAGACTCAAATAAATCAATATAGGATATTGATGTTATTTGCACGAATAAGGCTAATCCCAGGATCGAGAAACTATGGATTGGATATACGAGTGTGACTTGTATGTCTCGTGTCCAATCCGGATATTGAGACAAAGGGATGAGACAATTACTTGTACAAGGTTTGTCATGATGACTATTCTATTTGTTGGCTAGAATGGATGTCTTGCTAGAGGCCGCTCCATATTAGTAAATTGTTACTACCAACTAAATAGAACCTATGGGGTCACACGCCATATAGGGGTGAACTAGACTTGGGAAATAATTAATTAATATGATTAATTAATTAAAAGGATCAAATCGCAACAACTTGCTAACTTAGTAGGACTAATATGCAAGTTGGACTAATCCATGTATAGACATGATTAGGATTTGCCAAGGTGGCCTATTCATGTAGGGACATGATTAGGATTAATTTGCAAATAGAACTAATCCATGTATTGACATGATAAGGACTATTTTGCAAAAGGGACTAATCCGAACTTGAGTAGGATTATGAGGGGTTCTTTATGTAGTAGGACAAGGAGTTGTTGGACTATATAAAGAACACTCCTAGCTTATTTTTCTCTACACACACTACACATCTATTTGATAGAAGAAAGGAGAGAATAAAGCAAGGAGAGTGCAAATCCCAAGCAAGGGCCGAACCCCTTGGGACCGCCGCCCCCTACCCGTCGGCCAAAAAGGGAGCCGCCCCACCTCTTGGCACTCCATTGTTGGCGATTCCTTCTTCCTCCTCCATTCTTCCTAGCTAGCACATGGATTTGGAGGATCTAGATCTCACCTCTAGGCGTGGATCAACCGTAGAGACGTGACACTATTCGCGTTTGAAGTCATCAAGGAGAACCCTAAGGTGTGTTTATGATTTCTAACCCTTACCATCGTCATGTCTCTTGACTTGTGATCCTTGGAGGGTTTTGCATGGTTTTATGTTTGATTATGCTTCCGTTGTGCAATCCATGAACCAAAACCCTACAGTGGTATCAGAGCCACAGGTCGTAGAGCATAAACGTGGTTTATGTGTTACGTTTTAGTTGTTTTACACCTTAAATTGATTGTTTATCGCGTAAAACAAGACAAATCAAGCATGGGATGCAATTTGTCAATAATATATCATAACAAGATCTAATTTTTGCATTGGATGCATGAATTAGTGAGTTTGAGAAATTTTAGGATCTTAGATCTAGGGTTTGGGCATCCTTGGGGAAGAAGGAGTTCTTTCCATACAAGGAAACAACCAAACTTGGGCACCAAGCAAGGGAGTTGTTTTGGAAACAACTCCCAAAGGAGGTTCGGCCCCCCTAGGGGACCGCCCCTCCTTGCTTGCCGCCCAAGCAAGGCCGCCCTAGGGGCCGGGGCAGCCCTAGCCGCGTGGGCTAGGGGCCGGCCGGCCCTAGGGCCTTGCGGTTCACCTTTTTGGGCCCGGGCAATTGGATTGTTGGGCCCATGGACCGTTTTAACCCTAGAATATCCTAAAATCAATTAAAATTGACCAAGCGCGTTAAAATTGGATTTTAACTGTTTATGTGCAATTCGCATGGTGATTGGATATGGCCTTAGGATGTGGTTTGATGTGGATGTTTAATTTTGTGGTTTGATTTACGGCCTGCGAGCTGATCAATTAATTGTAATAATTAATTAGGGTTTTATGGCCTGCGTGCCATTTTTTTTCTCAACTTGTGAGATTTATTTTATTTAGTATAGAAGTTAGCTAGTGCTAGATAAAGTAGATTGTTAGCCAAGATTGAAGAAAAGAAGCCCAAAGCCAAAGGAGCCACAAAAGATGGAGCATGGAGCATTCCACATGACTATGAAGGATGGACCAAAAGGATCAAGACGCATGGAGATGTGTTTGTTTTAGGGTTCATAGATAATTCCATTGGCTTGGAATTATCTTAGTCTAGAAAAGGCCATATCCACATCACGTTTAATTTTTGTTTTGTGGTTGTTTACTTTATTGTCTTATTATTGTGTGGTTGGTGTATGGATGATGCATGCAATTAGGATAATAAGATAATTAGACAACCCGGATCTATTATTTGGAGTTGTGCCCAAACTCAAATAGATAGATTAGTTGATATTGATCAACAAAACAATTAAAATTGAATTTAAAATCCCTCAAAATTCAAATATTGTGTTCTTGCCTTCTCGTTATTTAAACACTCATGATCATCATTATTTATCAAGTTCGTGCGTGCCAAAGCAGGGCGACTTGGTTCATAATGATGGAATGCGATGGCACGTAACAATGTGCAATTGTTTAGATAAGAGGTTGAACACAACTGGGCTATTAATATGATTAAGAAACCTAGAGGCAATCAATTGGGATTATCCACATGGATGGATAAATAAGGAGTTATTTGCCCGATTGAACCAAGAGTTGCATAAGGGATGCAAATTGGAATTGTTCCTACCTAAAGTAGTCAAATTATGGGTGACTTGCCAAAGCAAGCTCATAAGGAGATGAAACATGGATCTTGGCCCACTAGAAAATATAAGGATATTTTCCGCATTAATATCTTGAGGGTTATTAATCCGTAGTAAAATAGTGGGAGCTATATTTGACAATTTAAATCCTTGTTGAATATAGTCAAAACGTCACAAACCTTGCATAATCCTTTTGGTGTTAAATACCCATGGCATTAAACAAATAAAAACGCGACTCTATCTATTTCCTAGACTGGTATAAAATTGAGAAATGTTCTCAAATAAAAGAGAAATTGTTGTACATCGTAGAACATAAAGATCTCTTCCTACCAACTACCAAAACACACTAAAACCTAATGGAAGGGAAATCAAAGAATGGTTCTTTGGATGTGACTTGCCTCATGTTAGCTGCCATGAACTCTGAGCTTTGGAAGCAAGATGAGTAACATGGAGAAGTATGATATGATCATACATTTAAAGAAGCTCTTTCAAACTAGGGAGCTAGGCATGAAAGGTTTGAAGTGTTGCTCTACTTTGGGTTATGCAAATATACTGATTCAATATGATTGAAACATTAGTAAATATGCATTATCTATGAGATAGATAAAGAATAAACGGTTATTCACCCAAGTGGACCAAGAATTGCATTGGATGCAATTGTAGTTTTGTTTTAAAGTTGATTGACTCAATATGATTGAAAAATCACTAAACAAAACACTGATAATGGGCATGGGCAAAGTTGTTAATGAATAACAACATGGGTAAGGGCAAAATAGTTTGCGCCAACCCCATGGGTATAAAGCAAGCCTGTTGCTAAAACCAAGTTGCCTCGAAGTCCCATAGGTAGTATAGAGGAAGAGAAACTACCCAAAGTACCTGGAAGTAAATAATAAAGGAATTATGAATTCCAATATGGGTATTTTGTTATAGAAATCAATGTGTCTATCTCATCATCATAAGTATATGATACTAGATGAGGATCTCACATTTATGGAAGTGTGGAGGATCTCAAGAGATGAAGACAATTGGATAAGGAATAAATAATCCTACACGTGGGGCTATAAAGCAAAGGGTTGTTAAATAAGCCGTAGGGAATTATTTCTACCTTTAAGAAATTGTTCATGAATTAGACAAAAAACGATCATGTCCTAGCTATGAGTAGGGACCATTATCATAGTTTCTTGTTTGGACAAGAAAGCTCCTTATCATAATAAAAGGACAAATGTTGTTCTATTTATTATGGTATGCATTATTGTAATGCAATTTTGTCTAAGTGGATTCTATATCCATGATCATGATAATTTCATCTATAACATTAATACCTAGAGGTTTGCATATAATGATATGAACTTCACTTATCTTTAGCATTATCGTTTAGGCCTCATAAATAAGAGATACATATCTAGAACCCCATGAGGATGGATTTCTGGAACTCATTTGATTATTGAATCATATGAGACATGTAAGACTTATTAGGCAAAGATATGATCTTTTGGAAATCATACATATCGATGTATGAAGGCCACTAAGCACAAATTCTAAAGATGATTTGCAATACTTCATCATATTTACTGATGGGATCAGGGAAATATGGATTTGTGTATCTTATGAAGAAACAAATCAGAATCCTTTGAATTGTTCAAAGTATTCAGGAATGAAGTAGAGAACCAGCTTGGCAAAAGTATTAGGCCTCTACGATTGGATCATAGAGGAGAGTACTTGAGCCAAGAGTTTGACAAGAATCTATGGGAGTGTTGGATATGATCCAAAACACGCTCCACCTAGCACGCCACATGGGTTTGGCGTGTCTAAGAGGAGAGTTCGAACCTTGTAGGACATGGTTCGGTCCATGATGAGTCAAACGGAACTTCCAGTTTATTTTTGGGGTTATGTTCTAATTACAACAAATTTCGCCCTTAACCTTGTTCCATCAAAAACGGACTACGAATAACACCATATGAGATATGGACTAGGAAAGTGTCCTAGTATGTCATTCATAAAGATTTGGGGTTATGAAGTTTATGTAAAAGAGTTTACAAATAAACTTAGACCCAAGTCGGATAAATGTTTTGTGGGATATCCTGAAAAGGATATTATTTCTACAACCCAATCGAGAACAAACTGTTTGTTGCTCGAACTACAGTGTTTCTAGGTAGAGATCGTCTCTAAAGAGAAACAGTGGGAGGACAGTAGAACTTGAGAAGTTCAAGAACCACAATAGAACATTGATCCGTTTGATGGAACATGAGCAGGATCACAAGGTGTTGTGGAGTAACCTACTCAGATAACACAAGAACCACGTAGGTCAGGTAGGATATATCAAGGAACTGGAGAAATAAGGATTTCTCACAACCAGTGATATATTGCTCATCAAGATGAGCCTACAACCTATGAGAGGGCCACGTGTGGCCATGCTCTCAGAAATGGCTTGGAGCCATGAGATACGATATGGAATCCATGTATACCAACGAAGTATAGACTTTGGTGGAACCACCTGAAGGGTAGGACCCATAGGGTGCAAGTGGGTTATGAGGAAACCAACATGGATGGTAATATGATTACTTTTAAGGGAAAATTGGTAGGAAAGGGATTTCATGTGAGTTCATAGTATAGACTATGACGAAATCTTTCCCCAATTGTGATGCTTAAATCCATTCGCATCTTGCTTGTAGCAATCTATTTGTAGATTGGATCAAGCTTCTAAGAGTTGGACTCTTCAAATGAATGATGTAATCAAAGGAGTTTGGTTCCATCAAAATTGAAGATGAGACTTGTGTCTACAAGAAGGTTAGTGGGAGCACAGTTATGTTTCTGGTCTTGTATGTGGAGACATACTTAATCATTGGGAATGTTGCCCCTACTTGGCAGTCTTACGTAGATTGACTAGGGAGTTGACTTTCTAATGGTAGACTTAAGCAAAGCAACTTGTGAAGATCTATTGAGGTAGATCAAGATGGTTGTGTAGCTTATGTCATAGTACATAAATTGACAAAGGTGTTGAAATGGTTCAACGTGAAAAGAATATTGATTCTTACCCATGTCACATGGAATTAGTCTTTGGAAGGCTAATTGTCTTACCAATTAGATTGGGAATGGACCGTATGAATTAGATTCACGAGATACGCCATGAGATGTACTAGGCCAGACATGTCATGTAGCATGACACAAAGATACCAGTCATATACGGGTGAGAGTCACTGGATAAAATATCAAGATTATCCTTTAGTACTTGAGAAGCACTAAGGATGAATCATTGATAAATAGATAATATGAAGAGTTTGCTGTAAGGGGTTACAGTGATGCGAACTTCAAATCTGACAAAGAAGATTTCAGATTATAAGTCAAGTTTTGAGTTTTGCCTTAGTGGGAGCGACTGTGAGCTGGAAAGGTTCCAGGCAAGATTCAGTCACTGATTCTAACATAGAGGACTGAGTAAATTAATGCATGAGATGCATTTATTCAGAATATTCAATCTCAATCAAATTGTTGATGGAGGAGATGTGAATATTTGCAAGGTGCCAGCATATGTCTCGTCCCTACGCAGTGTAAGCGTGGAGGGCCGCGCTAGATCAATAGGCATATGATGCAGGAGATTGACTCTAGTGCAAGTGGGAGACTGTTGGAATTGTGCCCTAGAGGCAATCAATTAATTGTGACATTTATGGATTTACGATTCATTATGTTATCGATATGGAGATATGTTAACATGAATGAAGTCCTTAGAATATAAGTGTTATATTCTTAAATATCCCTAGTCAATTATAATGATTAATAGGACAATCATCTATAGACTAGTATGGGGTTGGATTGATATGGAGATATCATGATCCAACACATGGGTATGCATTAGGAGTAATGGCATACTGGATTGACCCATCTCCGAGAAGGCTACATACATGTTATGTTGAGTCACAAGCGCTTCTCGCGGTGCAATGGTATTGTCATCCTTAGACTTGAAGTCACTAGATATTCTAGTTGTGGATTATTGTGATTTTGGTAGCGTCAAACGCTACACCGTAACTGGGTAATTATAAAGGCGTGTACTGGATACAATAAGAAGCAAGCTTAGAGATCGTAGTGGACGTAGATAGGATTTGTCCCTCCCACATAACGGGAGTAAATATCCTAGGCCACTCGAGGGATAGTGCTTATAAAATGTCTGGCCAGACTCAAATAAATCAATATAGGATATTGATGTTATTTGCACGAATAAGGCTAATCCCAGGATCGAGAAACTATGGATTGGATATACGAGTGTGACTTGTATGTCTCGTGTCCAATCCGGATATTGAGACAAAGGGATGAGACAATTACTTGTACAAGGTTTGTCATGATGACTATTCTATTTGTTGGCTAGAATGGATGTCTTGCTAGAGGCCGCTCCATATTAGTAAATTGTTACTACCAACTAAATAGAACCTATGGGGTCACACGCCATATAGGGGTGAACTAGACTTGGGAAATAATTAATTAATATGATTAATTAATTAAAAGGATCAAATCGCAACAACTTGCTAACTTAGTAGGACTAATATGCAAGTTGGACTAATCCATGTATAGACATGATTAGGATTTGCCAAGGTGGCCTATTCATGTAGGGACATGATTAGGATTAATTTGCAAATAGAACTAATCCATGTATTGACATGATAAGGACTATTTTGCAAAAGGGACTAATCCGAACTTGAGTAGGATTATGAGGGGTTCTTTATGTAGTAGGACAAGGAGTTGTTGGACTATATAAAGAACACTCCTAGCTTATTTTTCTCTACACACACTACACATCTATTTGATAGAAGAAAGGAGAGAATAAAGCAAGGAGAGTGCAAATCCCAAGCAAGGGCCGAACCCCTTGGGACCGCCGCCCCCTACCCGTCGGCCAAAAAGGGAGCCGCCCCACCTCTTGGCACTCCATTGTTGGCGATTCCTTCTTCCTCCTCCATTCTTCCTAGCTAGCACATGGATTTGGAGGATCTAGATCTCACCTCTAGGCGTGGATCAACCGTAGAGAGGTGACACTATTCGCGTTTGAAGTCATCAAGGAGAACCCTAAGGTGTGTTTATGATTTCTAACCCTTACCATCGTCATGTCTCTTGACTTGTGATCCTTGGAGGGTTTTGCATGGTTTTATGTTTGATTATGCTTCCGTTGTGCAATCCATGAACCAAAACCCTACAAGATGTCCATAATTAAGAGATAGGTTCGTAGAGATGATGATCTCCACGAGCATGGAGGATGCCGCTGGAAAATACCCGTCCCTTAGTCGATTATGAGGAATTAGCAAGCTCCTATCTGGGTATACTTGAGAGTCTTAATAGCAAGCTCCTATCGGCTTCAAATTCAGGCACAAAAATAGGGTTGTAGAGATTAAGGGGGACAAAATAAAATAATTGACCACGCGAGAGGCCAACCAAAATGTATAATCAAACTATAAAAATGTGATGTCCTAGAAACAAGGTATGACGAAACACCTAGAATCATACTAAGAAAATGTGATGTCCTAGAAACAAGGTACTGCGAAACAGATTTCAAACAAAAATGAAATAAACCCTAGAAACCAAAACCCCCCTCATGCCTTATACCAGGCCGGCTCTAGGCTTTTTGGGGCCTGTGGCGAAACTATAATCGGGGGCCTTATACGAGAAATCAAAAATACTCTACTGCAAAGTTCAACGCGAACTAAAATTTATCGACGTAAAATATTAAGACATTCGTGTCACAAATGATTTCTATGGTAGTGTTTTCATAAAATTGATGGCAACAACTTAAAAAGTAAAATTTGTTTGTACTATAAAAAATTATTAGCTAATTGCAAATATAACATGTAATATATAAGGACGTATAAAAACCTTATGGTTGGGTCGGCCCTGTGCCTTACTACTTCGGAGTTCGGATGATCACCAACGAAAACACAGGAAAACTCTCGAATCACTTTGAGAGCCCTATGTTCACCTGTAAATCCTGTTGGTGTAGGCAACTCCATTTTTTTACCTGACCAGAAGGCGCACATACGAGAGAGAAGACAGACCCCGCCGCTATCTAGAGCCCGAAATAAAGAGGCCAGCTGAGAGAGCAAACCCTAAAACTCCCTCTTATTTTATTCTTCTTTCATTACATGTTAATGCCATTTTTCTTTCCACCAATACTGTGCAAAACTAAAATTTTCTTTCAAAACTCCGATGTACTTGAATACAATCATAAGTGTTATTTGGTAATTAGCTAAGAGCTACACATTATAACTGGCTACTTCAACAACTTAGTGTGAAGAATGCAGTTCTCCATAGCCATCTAAAGAAAATTGTTTACATGGCTCAGCTCCAAGGGTTTGTAAATGCTCACCATCCACCTAAAGTTTTCAAGCTGATTAAGCTGAGCATAAACACTTTTGTGCCGCAGCTGGATGAGCTCTTATTAGTGTAGTTCCTGATTCAAAACACACTTCTAACCAGAAAAATAAGAAATATTTTTTCTCAAAAAAAGAAAAAAACAATAAATAACTAGTCTTGCTTCACATCACTCTATCGTTATGCATACACCACAAGTCAGTTGTAAACTGAAGGGACATAAATAAGCACGAAAAAAATTGAACTTCATATAATAGAAGAATGGATATTAATACAATACTTCACAAATAGTACTGGAAAAAAACGAACTACATATAATAGAAGAATGAATATCAATTTGCACAAAATCAAACCCTAACTAGGGAAATAAAAGTAACTACAGCTAAAACTTGAAGATAGCGGCTCCACTTGAGGGCTTGGAAGCGAAGAGGTAGAGGCCGAGATCGGTTCTGCTAATGACCCCTTTATCTATTCTTGATTGGTAGAATTGCTCCTTCAAGTCGAGCATAAATTGAGGTACAATAGACTCCTTCACCAAAGCAACTGCACACCCACCCCAACCAGCACCTGTAAGTCTTGCACCAAGAGCCTCGTTCTTTCGGCAAATCTTTACAAGCTCTTCAAGTTCCGGACAACTGCATTCGTAAAGAACACTGCAACTACGATGGCTTTCATTCATAAGATCACCAAGCTTCTCCAGCATGTCGTCCTCACTTAGCTTTGATAACACGGTGTCCTTAAAAGCATACACACGCTTTGCTTCAGAGTAGACATGAGAGGCTCTTTGGAACAGTTTGTAGTGTTTGGCAGCTTTTATCACGTCTAGTGAAGATGGGGAATCACTAAAGATCGAATGCAACTTCTCTTCGGTGATTTCTTCAATGTCGGCAGCAGTATATGGTTCTTCCTTCAGGAGCTCCTTGACCGCCAAAACTGGATCAGAAGATCCGTTCTTCGACACACACAGTCCTTGGACATCAGAAAGAGTTTTCAGTTTTGATATAGCGTCTGTGGGTTTCACTCCCAGCTTGATGCCGAGTACAATCGCAGCTAACCGGCATTCAACGACCCGGTTGTTGTAATTCGTAGCTGCGGTGACTGCTTTTTGAGATTCGGCGAGAGAATGTGCGATGATGAAACAACTCCCAGCGGGGAGTTGTACATCGGTAGCACGAATGGGGTTGAAATCAATCAGCTCTGCAAACCCAGGTTTAGCCATGACAGATATAGCCTGGTCCATTCCGCCAGATTGGGTGCCGATGTGGCGTTCACATTCGCATGTAAGCTGCGCAATCTCTTTCTTTGGAAAGTTGACATCCGAAGCGGCCATAATAGCAATGGTAGATGAGCAAACAAACGCCGCGGAGCTTGATAATCCAGAACCTGTAGGAACAGTTCCATCTATCATAACATCCAACCCAACTGGAACTTCTTCACCAATGACTTTTAATTTGGCATAGTCATGGTAGCCTTTATATGCACAAATAAAGTAATGGCCCCATCTGTGATTCTTCACATCGATTTCCTGGCTTGGATCGGCAGGGTAAGTACACATTGAGTAATTTTCGTTAACGTTTGCGATCCGGATAAGCTGCTGCAGCTGGTTTTTGCGGAGGGCGACAACTGTGTCTTGCCTAATGGCCATCGGGAGGACCGAGTAGCCCTCATAGTCGATGTGTTCCCCAATCAAGTTCACCCTCCCTGGAGATCTTGCGTAGATGTCGGGAGGATGGCCAAAGGTTTGGATGAACTTGGATTTCAGTGTGTTGAACCGGAGTTGGGCTTCTTCGACCTGACCTCCGTAGATGGGTTCTAGTTTTGAGTACACTGGGATGGGTAAGTCTTCGTGTTTCGCAGCCATGGATGATTACTGATACTGAACTGGTAATTGTGATGGACGTGCAGGAAGAAGAAGAATAATGAACAAGTAGATGATCAGGCAACGATGGTGGTGATTGTGATTTCTCTGTAATCTACCACAAACCTTTTATAGAGGAGACACGAGGCTCAATCCCTAAACCAATCCAATCCGATTAGGAACACTACTTGGCAGAATTGTAATCCAATCCATCGTAGAAATCCAATCTCTCTTAACATAGCTCTTATTTTACCATGTTTGATTTGGATTTGGACTACACTTAATCATTGCCTACCCCAAAGTCTTAGGCCCTGTTTGATATCAGCCGAAGATTTAAAAAATCGGCTGAACATATTTGGGTGAAAAATCCAGTTGAACCGAAAATCCAAGTCTGTTTGGTATTGAGCTGATATTGTAGATTATTAATGTGATCCATTTTATAAAATTTAAAGAGATATATAGTCAATTACTTGAATACGCCCACTTATAAATAACGTACGATCATGTTAATGTTAAAAACACATTGAAAATATTTTTTCTGAGATTTTAAGTCGCATAATCCCCAATTTTGGAGATTATACAATTGCCACTGAGATAATTTTAATCTGCAGATTTTCTACAAAAGTTTGTGTCATAACAAAGGGAATTAAATTAAAAGGGCCGATTTTAAATGAAATGGGCCGTTTAAATTTAATTTCATTTGTGATAGATAACACAAAATTTAAAGCTGCAAAATTTGCCGACTAAAAATAATCTCAATGCAATTGTAGAATCTCTAAAATTGAAGATCATGCAGCTGAAAATCTCAGAAAAAAATAATTTGGTTTTTCTTTTACATTAGTATGATCGTACTTCATTTACAAGTGGGCGTAGCCAAGAAATTGACTATAAATCTCTTTAAATTTTGTCAATTTGATTAGATTAATAATTCATAATCTCAACTCATACCAAACGATTTTGGATTTTGAGTTGAGCTGGATTTTTCACCCAGATTTTTTTCAACCGATTTTTTAGATTTTCATTAATACCTAACAAGGCCTTAGTATGGACCTTCAAGAGCCATTCTTGCCACACATTCATTGGCATTGTCCAGTTATGTTAGCAATTGGTGCGCCCATGTGGGGTGCCCAATTCAATAATCATAACCTTATGGGGTTAGTTGCACTAATGCACAAACCTAGAGGGGTTAGTAGATAAGGCTCAAACCCTAGGGGTTTATGTGTAAACCTTGGAGAAGTTTTGCCTATATAAGAAGGCAGCCTCCTACACAATAGAATAAAGCTTAATGAGTATTTCATAGAGAAAAGTTACTCTGTCTAGATTCACTCTCTAGTTGTAGAGAACCCTACTCTCTCTCCAACTACATCCAAGGGGTGGTACGTGGAGGTGGATCATAGTGTTCGTCCTCGAGATTCACACTAGATTGGTGGGAGCAAGATCAAGACGAAGTAACGTGAAAGCAAGCATCCTACGATCATCCGCTGCGCTAGGAGCTAAGAAAGACAAGGTAAACAGATGAATCTTCCGCCATAATTCATGTTGTAGATCTGTATGTGATAGATCCTTCCTGCCATTCATTGGTATCAGAGCCTTAGGCTTGTTTTTCATGCCTCGTTAAGCGAACCTGAATCTGTTTAGAAAATCGAGTTTCTGAAAATTTATAATCTTTAGTCGGAACCTGTAGGGTTTTTCACGAGGATTTCAGAAATATAAATTTTATAATTTTTGGATATATGATGAATTAGTTATGAATATTTTAAGATTCGGACCGGTATTAATCTGGACTAATAGATTCAATCTGTAGAACACGTTTTTCAAAAACTTGTTAAAATTGGATTTTGAACACATAATCGGGATCAGGACGAAAAGACGATCCCAGAAATATTAATTCAAATGGAACGGAGCACGGGAAGGCGGCGCGTGGGCTTCACGCGCCACCGACGCTGCCCCCACGCGCCGCCATGCGCCGTACGTGCCAAAGGGCCGGAGGCGGATGCTGACGTGGCAGATGACGTGGCGGTGCCACGTCATCAAGAGGTCGCAGTGGGGATGACGTGGCGGTCCATGTGGCAGCTGACGTGGCAACTTACATGGCGGTGTGATGTGGCAGCTGACGTCGACATAGGTGCTGACGTGGCGTGCCACGTGGCAGTTGACGTGGCACATGGTCGACGTCGGCGCGTCACGGAGGCGGACACGCCCACGCGCGGCGGCGCCTGAGGGCGCGTGCCGCCTCCTCCCGCCATCATTTTTCGTCCGATTTTTTCCTAGGTACTCCAAATTGAATTTCCTATTTTTTGGGTATTTTTGCATCATTTTTGGAGCGACAGAAAATTTTAGTAATTTCCAGATTAATTAATTAGTGTTTAACACACTTCCCGAGGCAGTTTGACGACTTTAAACACACTGTTGTGAGCCCAAATTTTTTCTGGAGACTTAGGTCATTTTTCCCTACATTTTACCATAGGTGGTGAGACCCTTAAGGATTAGGGAGCAATTTTCGATCTTTTTCGTTGATTAGATTATTGCTTATTAATTTCCTGTAATTAGAGATTAATTCTGAAAATTTCCAAAAAATTTCAGTATGTATTATATTGTTTTACATACTGTTGTGGGTTGAATGGATGTGTTTGGTGCATGGATGTGGCATAGATGTTTTACATTTGGTTTTTGTTTTGGTTTTGAATATGTAATCAAAATACGGCATGCCTGTCGTGCCTCTCTCTATACTCTAGTGTCTTCTCTTCTCTTCTCATCCAATCGCCTCTATGAGGTTACTTCTTATTATAAATAAGATAGTTAGTAGAGATTGAATATAGAAGCTTCAAGAGAGGTGGCCAAACCAAAAGCTATGGCGCAAGGTGCTAGGAGCAAATATATGGTTTAAGGAGCCTCAAGCTTGGAGTCCTCAAGTTAGGCGAGATGGCATGAGATGAAGTTCATGACTTGCTCAAGAAGTACTCTCATTAGTGGGAGTGCACCTTAGAGGCCACATCCATTGCATATTTATTTATGCTTATGCTTGTTTTATGTTATAACTGCGTGTGATTGGATATATATGTGTAACCTCGCATGCTAAAGAACTAAAACAAAAGAGCTCACATGATGACATGATTAAAATTGATAGGAAATCACAAGTGATGAGATTTTATTCCTAGGATATACGCTAGGTTTTGGTGGAGTCCTTGTGAGGAACTATTAAGTTTTAATCGATGTCACATGTTATTTTGGAGCTAAGTAAATGCTAGTGATTAACTTCCACAATGTCTCTATCAATCGTGTCTAAATCGAAACTGTAAAGTCTAAATGGTGACAACAACGACATGATAAGTCGTCGTACTATGCAACCATCTGTTGGACATAGGTTGTCAACCACCTAAAAACATGGTCGAACCTGTGATGAATAAGTTGTCAAAGCAGCACATAGACATTTTCTTAAGGCTCACCGATAGTGGGAGGAGAAGTCAAGATAATGTCATAGAGCATGCTATGAAAAGGTGGGGAAATGACCTCATCAGCATGTTCAAGACCACTTTTAAAATTGTAGGAGGTTGCCAAAGAAGAATCTTGGATCCATCTTAGCCATTTGCGTACATAAATTGTGAGTAGTGGCTCATAATAAACCTGCCTTAACTATGAGTTATGGCTCATGTCATAATATTCAGCACTCGACTGTAACCTATGATATTGATGCCGTTTATGATAAAAAGGTAAAGGTTGTCAGGAACAAGCTATCCGATTTGCGATTTGTTGCAATCTCTGCCACGTTTCATGGAACGTTATATGACACACTTTGTAAGTGTCAAGATGTTTGGATAAGACCAAAACATCAGTACAGCATACTTCGGATGTCTAAGCAATATATGATTTCTAAAGGCTTTTAGTGAAGTATGATCATACTTAGTGAAGTACGATAGGCAGATATAGTCCCTAGCCCGGTATTAGGACCAAGGCAACAGGTGGGGCAAGGATAAGGGAATTTAGGGGAAATATTGGTCTACGACCAAACAGCCCCAAGACTAGCAAACGAAAAAGAAAGCAAAGGAGTTTTCCTAAGACAAGAGAAAAGGCCAGACCTGGAAAATAACTTCTCGTCTAAGGATCCATATGATTATCTTTGAGGGAGTAGCCACCAAAAGTTGTTTTGGTCATAGTTTTAACTTTGGATATGGTTGTATCATGGTGTTTGCGTTCTTAAGATTCTAGCATGAGTAATGCCTCAGAATCCTTAGATATCAACTTAAGATTATGATATGTGGCGCGCTAGATTAATACACACGATGACAGGAAAGGATGTTCAGGCTAGCTAGGGCAGGCCTGCTTGGATTTTGACCAAGGTACCCTTACTTGTGTGTGGTTCTTGCCGGACATGAAAGGCAAAACGCAAAGCATCCGGTAGAGCATTAAGGACTACTGAGTCTTTGTATATTATTCATTGTGTTGTTGTGTTCCATTATTTGTTAAAGCTAAGACATGGTGCTTACTGTTCCATCACATTCGTAGATGATTGTCCGCGTCTCAACTGCGTGTGCTTGGGCCACATAAGTCTGAGGCACAAGGGTGCTTCAGACAGGTCTCTACAAAAGGTAGAAAACCTTCTGGACAAAAGGATATGTCCTTGGCCAGAATGAGACTGTGAATATCTATCTTAGCAAGAGCTATGTGATGGAAAGAAATAGTAAGACAGTTGGCTATTCACACGCCCCAGCAAAAATGCTGTAGAGGATAGGAGGAATAGGATACTGCAAGATATGGCATGATGTATGATAGAGCGTGCAAAGTGCATGTTCCCTATTCGGAGGAGACACTTAGCTAAACGGCTATCAACATAATCAATCATAAGTTTATCAAGTCTGTAGCCACTACACCCTACGAGATGTGGACCAAAAGGCAACCTATATGAGGTCACCATAGGCCATGGGGATCGGCATCTTATGTACTAACTAAATTCCAAGTCAGGAAGAGGTTCGTTGAGAAGTAAGTCCCTACGAAATAGAAGTTTCACTGGATGATACCCCATCCCTGAATGATCAAACAGGAAATAGTTCCAACGGATCTTCAGGACAGTGGGAGTAACTTGCCTAGAGAACAGCCCCACATAGATTATTACTATGCGGAAGAACCCTATTTGCGTAGGAACGCTCTTTGGAGCGTACCCCGTCGATGAATTGACATCGAAAGGAAGGCCATAAGAGTCACCACGCAAGACAATGATGAACCTAGGATATTATCCCAGGATATTTCATCAGCTGACAAGAAGGAATATGAAGTGAGACCCTAGATGGAAAAAACGTATCTTCATGGAGTAACATATCTTCTTATATATGCTATTCGGAGTACTCTAGGGGTTGCGTATTTGAAACGCAACAGCCGATTAGTAGTGTAACGTAAATGGATTCACGAGATCTATGATTTGTCATAAGAGATGTCCATAATTAAGGGATATGTTCGTAGAGATGATGATCTCCACGAGCATGGAGGATGCCGCTGGAAAATACCCGTCCCTTAGTCGATTATGAGGAATTAGCAAGCTCCTATCTGGGTATACTTGAGAGTCTTAATAGCAAGCTCCTATCGGCTTCAAATTCAGGCACAAAAATAGGGTTGTAGAGATTAAGGGGGACAAAATAAACTAATTGACCACGCGAGAGGCCAACCAAAATGTATAATCAAACTATAAAAATGTGATGTCCTAGAAACAAGGTATGACGAAACACCTAGAATCATACTAAGAAAATGTGATGTCCTGGAAACAAGGTACTGCGAAACAGATTTCAAACAAAAATGAAATAAACCCAAGAAACCAAAACCCCCCTCATGCCTTATACCAGGCCGGCTCTAGGCTTTTTGGGGCCTGTGGCGAAACTATAATCGGGGGCCTTATACGAGAAATAAAAAATACTCTACTGCAAAGTTCAACGCGAACTAAAATTTATCGACGTAAAATATTAAGACATTCGTGTCACAAATGATTTCTATGGTAGTGTTTTCATAAAATTGATGGCAACAACTTAAAAAGTAAAATTTGTTTGTACTATAAAAAATTATTAGCTAATTGCAAATATAACATGTAATATATAAGGACGTATAAAAACCTTATGGTTGGGTCGGCCCTGTGCCTTACTACTTCGGAGTTCGGATGATCACCAACGAAAACACAGGAAAACTCTCGAATCACTTTGAGAGCCCTATGTTCACCTGTAAATCCTGTTGGTGTAGGCAACTCCATTTTTTTACCTGACCAGAAGGCGCACATACGAGAGAGAAGACAGACCCCGCCGCTATCTAGAGCCCGAAATAAAGAGGCCAGCTGAGAGAGCAAACCCTAAAACTCCCTCTTATTTTATTCTTCTTTCATTACATGTTAATGCCATTTTTCTTTCCACCAATACTGTGCAAAACTAAAATTTTCTTTCAAAACTCCGATGTACTTGAATACAATCATAAGTGTTATTTGGTAATTAGCTAAGAGCTACACATTATAACTGGCTACTTCAACAACTTAGTGTGAAGAATGCAGTTCTCCATAGCCATCTAAAGAAAATTGTTTACATGGCTCAGCTCCAAGGGTTTGTAAATGCTCACCATCCACCTAAAGTTTTCAAGCTGATTAAGCTGAGCATAAACACTTTTGTGCCGCAGCTGGATGAGCTCTTATTAGTGTAGTTCCTGATTCAAAACACACTTCTAACCAGAAAAATAAGAAATATTTTTTCTCAAAAAAAGAAAAAAACAATAAATAACTAGTCTTGCTTCACATCACTCTATCGTTATGCATACACCACAAGTCAGTTGTAAACTGAAGGGACATAAATAAGCACGAAAAAAATTGAACTTCATATAATAGAAGAATGGATATTAATACAATACTTCACAAATAGTACTGGAAAAAAACGAACTACATATAATAGAAGAATGAATATCAATTTGCACAAAATCAAACCCTAACTAGGGAAATAAAAGTAACTACAGCTAAAACTTGAAGATAGCGGCTCCACTTGAGGGCTTGGAAGCGAAGAGGTAGAGGCCGAGATCGGTTCTGCTAATGACCCCTTTATCTATTCTTGATTGGTAGAATTGCTCCTTCAAGTCGAGCATAAATTGAGGTACAATAGACTCCTTCACCAAAGCAACTGCACACCCACCCCAACCAGCACCTGTAAGTCTTGCACCAAGAGCCTCGTTCTTTCGGCAAATCTTTACAAGCTCTTCAAGTTCCGGACAACTGCATTCGTAAAGAACACTGCAACTACGATGGCTTTCATTCATAAGATCACCAAGCTTCTCCAGCATGTCGTCCTCACTTAGCTTTGATAACACGGTGTCCTTAAAAGCATACACACGCTTTGCTTCAGAGTAGACATGAGAGGCTCTTTGGAACAGTTTGTAGTGTTTGGCAGCTTTTATCACGTCTAGTGAAGATGGGGAATCACTAAAGATCGAATGCAACTTCTCTTCGGTGATTTCTTCAATGTCGGCAGCAGTATATGGTTCTTCCTTCAGGAGCTCCTTGACCGCCAAAACTGGATCAGAAGATCCGTTCTTCGACACACACAGTCCTTGGACATCAGAAAGAGTTTTCAGTTTTGATATAGCGTCTGTGGGTTTCACTCCCAGCTTGATGCCGAGTACAATCGCAGCTAACCGGCATTCAACGACCCGGTTGTTGTAATTCGTAGCTGCGGTGACTGCTTTTTGAGATTCGGCGAGAGAATGTGCGATGATGAAACAACTCCCAGCGGGGAGTTGTACATCGGTAGCACGAATGGGGTTGAAATCAATCAGCTCTGCAAACCCAGGTTTAGCCATGACAGATATAGCCTGGTCCATTCCGCCAGATTGGGTGCCGATGTGGCGTTCACATTCGCATGTAAGCTGCGCAATCTCTTTCTTTGGAAAGTTGACATCCGAAGCGGCCATAATAGCAATGGTAGATGAGCAAACAAACGCCGCGGAGCTTGATAATCCAGAACCTGTAGGAACAGTTCCATCTATCATAACATCCAACCCAACTGGAACTTCTTCACCAATGACTTTTAATTTGGCATAGTCATGGTAGCCTTTATATGCACAAATAAAGTAATGGCCCCATCTGTGATTCTTCACATCGATTTCCTGGCTTGGATCGGCAGGGTAAGTACACATTGAGTAATTTTCGTTAACGTTTGCGATCCGGATAAGCTGCTGCAGCTGGTTTTTGCGGAGGGCGACAACTGTGTCTTGCCTAATGGCCATCGGGAGGACCGAGTAGCCCTCATAGTCGATGTGTTCCCCAATCAAGTTCACCCTCCCTGGAGATCTTGCGTAGATGTCGGGAGGATGGCCAAAGGTTTGGATGAACTTGGATTTCAGTGTGTTGAACCGGAGTTGGGCTTCTTCGACCTGACCTCCGTAGATGGGTTCTAGTTTTGAGTACACTGGGATGGGTAAGTCTTCGTGTTTCGCAGCCATGGATGATTACTGATACTGAACTGGTAATTGTGATGGACGTGCAGGAAGAAGAAGAATAATGAACAAGTAGATGATCAGGCAACGATGGTGGTGATTGTGATTTCTCTGTAATCTACCACAAACCTTTTATAGAGGAGACACGAGGCTCAATCCCTAAACCAATCCAATCCGATTAGGAACACTACTTGGCAGAATTGTAATCCAATCCATCGTAGAAATCCAATCTCTCTTAACATAGCTCTTATTTTACCATGTTTGATTTGGATTTGGACTACACTTAATCATTGCCTACCCCAAAGTCTTAGGCCCTGTTTGATATCAGCCGAAGATTTAAAAAATCGGCTGAACATATTTGGGTGAAAAATCCAGTTGAACCGAAAATCCAAGTCTGTTTGGTATTGAGCTGATATTGTAGATTATTAATGTGATCCATTTTATAAAATTTAAAGAGATATATAGTCAATTACTTGAATACGCCCACTTATAAATAACGTACGATCATGTTAATGTTAAAAACACATTGAAAATATTTTTTCTGAGATTTTAAGTCGCATAATCCCCAATTTTGGAGATTATACAATTGCCACTGAGATAATTTTAATCTGCAGATTTTCTACAAAAGTTTGTGTCATAACAAAGGGAATTAAATTAAAAGGGCCGATTTTAAATGAAATGGGCCGTTTAAATTTAATTTCATTTGTGATAGATAACACAAAATTTAAAGCTGCAAAATTTGCCGACTAAAAATAATCTCAATGCAATTGTAGAATCTCTAAAATTGAAGATCATGCAGCTGAAAATCTCAGAAAAAAATAATTTGGTTTTTCTTTTACATTAGTATGATCGTACTTCATTTACAAGTGGGCGTAGCCAAGAAATTGACTATAAATCTCTTTAAATTTTGTCAATTTGATTAGATTAATAATTCATAATCTCAACTCATACCAAACGATTTTGGATTTTGAGTTGAGCTGGATTTTTCACCCAGATTTTTTTCAACCGATTTTTTAGATTTTCATTAATACCTAACAAGGCCTTAGTATGGACCTTCAAGAGCCATTCTTGCCACACATTCATTGGCATTGTCCAGTTATGTTAGCAATTGGTGCGCCCATGTGGGGTGCCCAATTCAATAATCATAACCTTATGGGGTTAGTTGCACTAATGCACAAACCTAGAGGGGTTAGTAGATAAGGCTCAAACCCTAGGGGTTTATGTGTAAACCTTGGAGAAGTTTTGCCTATATAAGAAGGCAGCCTCCTACACAATAGAATAAAGCTTAATGAGTATTTCATAGAGAAAAGTTACTCTGTCTAGATTCACTCTCTAGTTGTAGAGAACCCTACTCTCTCTCCAACTACATCCAAGGGGTGGTACGTGGAGGTGGATCATAGTGTTCGTCCTCGAGATTCACACTAGATTGGTGGGAGCAAGATCAAGACGAAGGAACGTGAAAGCAAGCATCCTACGATCATCCGCTGCGCTAGGAGCTAAGAAAGACAAGGTAAACAGATGAATCTTCCGCCATAATTCATGTTGTAGATCTGTATGTGATAGATCCTTCCTGCCATTCATTGGTATCAGAGCCTTAGGCTTGTTTTTCATGCCTCGTTAAGCGAACCTGAATCTGTTTAGAAAATCGAGTTTCTGAAAATTTATAATCTTTAGTCGGAACCTGTAGGGTTTTTCACGAGGATTTCAGAAATATAAATTTTATAATTTTTGGATATATGATGAATTAGTTATGAATATTTTAAGATTCGGACCGGTATTAATCTGGACTAATAGATTCAATCTGTAGAACACGTTTTTCAAAAACTTGTTAAAATTGGATTTTGAACACATAATCGGGATCAGGACGAAAAGACGATCCCAGAAATATTAATTCAAATGGAACGGAGCACGGGAAGGCGGCGCGTGGGCTTCACGCGCCACCGACGCTGCCCCCACGCGCCGCCATGCGCCGTACGTGCCAAAGGGCCGGAGGCGGATGCTGACGTGGCAGATGACGTGGCGGTGCCACGTCATCAAGAGGTCGCAGTGGGGATGACGTGGCGGTCCATGTGGCAGCTGACGTGGCAACTTACATGGCGGTGTGATGTGGCAGCTGACGTCGACATAGGTGCTGACGTGGCGTGCCACGTGGCAGTTGACGTGGCACATGGTCGACGTCGGCGCGTCACGGAGGCGGACACGCCCACGCGCGGCGGCGCCTGAGGGCGCGTGCCGCCTCCTCCCGCCATCATTTTTCGTCCGATTTTTTCCTAGGTACTCCAAATTGAATTTCCTATTTTTTGGGTATTTTTGCATCATTTTTGGAGCGACAGAAAATTTTAGTAATTTCCAGATTAATTAATTAGTGTTTAACACACTTCCCGAGGCAGTTTGACGACTTTAAACACACTGTTGTGAGCCCAAATTTTTTCTGGAGACTTAGGTCATTTTTCCCTACATTTTACCATAGGTGGTGAGACCCTTAAGGATTAGGGAGCAATTTTCGATCTTTTTCGTTGATTAGATTATTGCTTATTAATTTCCTGTAATTAGAGATTAATTCTGAAAATTTCCAAAAAATTTCAGTATGTATTATATTGTTTTACATACTGTTGTGGGTTGAATGGATGTGTTTGGTGCATGGATGTGGCATAGATGTTTTACATTTGGTTTTTGTTTTGGTTTTGAATATGTAATCAAAATACGGCATGCCTGTCGTGCCTCTCTCTATACTCTAGTGTCTTCTCTTCTCTTCTCATCCAATCGCCTCTATGAGGTTACTTCTTATTATAAATAAGATAGTTAGTAGAGATTGAATATAGAAGCTTCAAGAGAGGTGGCCAAACCAAAAGCTATGGCGCAAGGTGCTAGGAGCAAATATATGGTTTAAGGAGCCTCAAGCTTGGAGTCCTCAAGTTAGGCGAGATGGCATGAGATGAAGTTCATGACTTGCTCAAGAAGTACTCTCATTAGTGGGAGTGCACCTTAGAGGCCACATCCATTGCATATTTATTTATGCTTATGCTTGTTTTATGTTATAACTGCGTGTGATTGGATATATATGTGTAACCTCGCATGCTAAAGAACTAAAACAAAAGAGCTCACATGATGACATGATTAAAATTGATAGGAAATCACAAGTGATGAGATTTTATTCCTAGGATATACGCTAGGTTTTGGTGGAGTCCTTGTGAGGAACTATTAAGTTTTAATCGATGTCACATGTTATTTTGGAGCTAAGTAAATGCTAGTGATTAACTTCCACAATGTCTCTATCAATCGTGTCTAAATCGAAACTGTAAAGTCTAAATGGTGACAACAACGACATGATAAGTCGTCGTACTATGCAACCATCTGTTGGACATAGGTTGTCAACCACCTAAAAACATGGTCGAACCTGTGATGAATAAGTTGTCAAAGCAGCACATATACATTTTCTTAAGGCTCACCGATAGTGGGAGGAGAAGTCAAGATAATGTCATAGAGCATGCTATGAAAAGGTGGGGAAATGACCTCATCAGCATGTTCAAGACCACTTTTAAAATTGTAGGAGGTTGCCAAAGAAGAATCTTGGATCCATCTTAGCCATTTGCGTACATAAATTGTGAGTAGTGGCTCATAATAAACCTGCCTTAACTATGAGTTATGGCTCATGTCATAATATTCAGCACTCGACTGTAACCTATGATATTGATGCCGTTTATGATAAAAAGGTAAAGGTTGTCAGGAACAAGCTATCCGATTTGCGATTTGTTGCAATCTCTGCCACGTTTCATGGAACGTTATATGACACACTTTGTAAGTGTCAAGATGTTTGGATAAGACCAAAACATCAGTACAGCATACTTCGGATGTCTAAGCAATATATGATTTCTAAAGGCTTTTAGTGAAGTATGATCATACTTAGTGAAGTACGATAGGCAGATATAGTCCCTAGCCCGTTATTAGGACCAAGGCAACAGGTGGGGCAAGGATAAGGGAATTTAGGGGAAATATTGGTCTACGACCAAACAGCCCCAAGACTAGCAAACGAAAAAGAAAGCAAAGGAGTTTTCCTAAGACAAGAGAAAAGGCCAGACCTGGAAAATAACTTCTCGTCTAAGGATCCATATGATTATCTTTGAGGGAGTAGCCACCAAAAGTTGTTTTGGTCATAGTTTTAACTTTGGATATGGTTGTATCATGGTGTTTGCGTTCTTAAGATTCTAGCATGAGTAATGCCTCAGAATCCTTAGATATCAACTTAAGATTATGATATGTGGCGCGCTAGATTAATACACACGATGACAGGAAAGGATGTTCAGGCTAGCTAGGGCAGGCCTGCTTGGATTTTGACCAAGGTACCCTTACTTGTGTGTGGTTCTTGCCGGACATGAAAGGCAAAACGCAAAGCATCCGGTAGAGCATTAAGGACTACTGAGTCTTTGTATATTATTCATTGTGTTGTTGTGTTCCATTATTTGTTAAAGCTAAGACATGGTGCTTACTGTTCCATCACATTCGTAGATGATTGTCCGCGTCTCAACTGCGTGTGCTTGGGCCACATAAGTCTGAGGCACAAGGGTGCTTCAGACAGGTCTCTACAAAAGGTAGAAAACCTTCTGGACAAAAGGATATGTCCTTGGCCAGAATGAGACTGTGAATATCTATCTTAGCAAGAGCTATGTGATGGAAAGAAATAGTAAGACAGTTGGCTATTCACACGCCCCAGCAAAAATGCTGTAGAGGATAGGAGGAATAGGATACTGCAAGATATGGCATGATGTATGATAGAGCGTGCAAAGTGCATGTTCCCTATTTGGAGGAGACACTTAGCTAAACGGCTATCAACATAATCAATCATAAGTTTATCAAGTCTGTAGCCACTACACTGACACGATTTCTTACGTGTATACGCAAGTGCACGGTCGAAGTAATAAAGATGAGTATTAAGCTCAGGTTGTCGAACCCACAGGGACAGATAGTAGGTTTATTGTTAATTAGAGATTAAATCTAAAGAGTGTAATTGAAATAACAGTAAGAAAGTTGTTGATTTAAGAAGTTGTCACCCCCAATCGGGTGACTGTATTGAACTAACTAAAAGATAATATTTTTAGATTTTTCTGAATTAAACAAAGTTTGATTAAATAGGGAGAAGGACTAGGCAATCTATGGATCACCTAGGGCAGCAGACAATTCCGGATATTGCTTTGAAACATGTAATATTGAATATGCTCTTGATCACGTCTAACTACTCACAATCTCCTGTCGGTCTCATGTAAGCCTATGCTAAATTCAATAGTCGTCATCTGTCGATCCATAAACTATATCACCTAACAAGCACTAAGTTTAATCCTACGTTTTGATCCACACCCTAACACTTCGCCTTTCGGTCCATCATGATACGGGGTTGCTAGCAATCCTAGATTCATAAGCTAATCAATCTTCACATGTCAGTCCATCAATCTTTCACCAAGTAGATACCCTAGTTCATGACGCTAAGGTAGCATAAAATTAAGAACAAGATTACTAGAAGAAGCAAATTCACTATTACTTTAAGCTAAAATAACATGATATGTATTGAAACATCTCATATGATCATTCATATCCTACCAAGCACGTGTCAATAGTGCAAGTTCAACAATCCATCAAACGAGATAAAATCAATCCATCACATGAATCCATAAGCACGAATCAATCAACAAATCCGGAAACGGTGTCTAACAAAACCCTAGGCTCTCCATAGAGCCTAGCAAAGTAAACTACTCAAATATACTGAAAATAGAAGCTAACAAGTTCATAGTATTGAGAAACGATAGAAAAGATAGGAGGGATAGTCAAACTCGTGACGAAATTCGCGTTCCGGCAACTCCGACGTCGTTCTCCATGATCCTCTTCTCTCCTAGCCTTCCTCCCTCGTTCCTAGCAGCGTCCCTCTCTGTTTTAGGTCTGAGAATGCGTTCCATAAGGCCTGGGCACGCTTTTTAATGTAATTTGGCCGAAATTTGCACTTATGCCCCTCTACTTTGTAATTCTCGGCCAGAATTATTTGCTGATCTTGCGCGGGCTGTATCTCCCTCATACGGACTCGTCTTCGGGCCTACCATATATCTGTGGAAAGCTACGGATGTCTACTTTCCAATGCCGCAGGCCTTGCTTCAAAATTATTTGTAGATTTTCCTGAGCATCGAAAAGAGTGCAGGCTGGTCCTGTGTGACTTTTCCAACTTTGCTTCGTTTTTGCGTCTTCTTTTCTCCTCTTCATCTAGCTCCATTCCAAGCATCTCCAAGCCCCTCATAAGCTCCAATGCACCTATTTTACCTGAGTTACACAACACTAAACAACCCGTGCAATTATCATCGCAAATATGAGAGAAAACATACACAAATAAGCTAGAAACACAACTTTTCACTCTTAGGCTTAGACATAGTCAAATTCACATATTTGTGCAAATATAACATATAAATCATGTGAAATAAGCCTATTACAAGTAATATGGAAGTATAAAAATAACTCCTAAAAGAGAGTTATCAAATACCCCCACACTTACCTTTTGCTCGTCCCGAGTAAAACCACTATTTACTAGCCGACTCAAGACGCAAACGACACAAGACTCGACAATGCAACAATATGATGCAAATGCAAACTATGACTCGATCATACACAAACACATATATACACAAAACACACTTTTTATCTTTTTGGTTGAGATCGGGCAATCTCCATTGGCTTAAGTCGATTATCATGAGGTGATGAGAATCCTAGGAACAAAGCATGAGTTGAAACTAAACTCGACACCGCGACTCTCCCCTAGCTAGTATAGAAAGTCTAGCTTTACTAAGTACAAGAGTACGCTACCTCTTCGCGTGTGCCACGAAATAAGAGACTACGCTAGGCAAAGCCACATCCAAGGTCCGAGCTCCTAATCCGCTAACGGTTTTCACATGATGAGGCTTAGGGACATATAGATAATCTCGTCGAAATCAAGTCCTAAGCGTCACATTCTCACATCAAATCCCACATCTCACACACCCTCACCACGATGATAGGAACCAAAACCCAAAGCTCACCACCTCCGGCCCTCAATTCCCTCAAACCCCGGTACACTAGTGATTTCCGTGGCCATCGTCGTTCGTCGTGCATGAAACGTGAACCGTCGTCGTCAAAGTAGCTCCACCACTCGTTTCAATTCAACTCCAACTCAACTTTATTTCATCTCTCCTTTTTCTTCTTTCTCTCATTTTTTTCTGTTTTTTTTTTCTTTTTTTTTTCTTTTTTTTTCTTTCACAATTCTCTCAAAATACCATCAAATTCCAACAATAATATCCGAGTGGTTTTCAAATAATAATCAAATATGCTAGGAGAAGGGAACACGTAAATCGATGAATGAATATCACATAAAATATCATCTCCTCCTAACTCAATCAAAGTCCATGTAAAGTCGAAGCCGCGAAATCAATGAAGTACATGTGTGGGAGTGGAGTCGTCGCGAGCTCACACTCAATGTCCGGAGTCAAAAGTCGACACCCCCACACTCGAATGTAACCATATCCCCTCTCAAGTAGTCCCGAAGATGAATGTATCTCGTGCCTAATCCAACCGATCATCCTACACCAAAGTAAACAACACCGGTACCTAGCACGATCCACCAATTAAGTTCACCCAACCCAATTCCGTGCGTATTAGATTCACGCACTCACGGCTCTCCAAAACTGTGTCCATGATGTAGTGGCATGGAACACCGCCACACCGAAGTGCGCAAGCCTACTCACTCACCCTCGCATCCCCTCATAGATAATTAATGAAGTGCAAGCGAGATGTAGAACTCAACGAATTGTATAATCACTCCCTCATCGAACCCCCTCACTACACAACCCCCTCGTGACGCACTAAAGTGGTGATTCTAATCAATTTGTGATGAAGGCCAAGAATCGTCACCCTAGGTCCGAAGGCTAGCAAGAATCTAAGGTTGAAATTGGGGCGTCTAATGGTCCTACAAGGTGAGTTCTAAAAGCAGTGAGTGCTCTAATACACGTCCTCGCACAGCTGTTTCGTGTGCCACTACGAGGCGGGTTGGCGACTACCTAAGACGTACACATGGATGTTCGGCTTGTTTAGCTCACACCTAGCTCAGCTCTTGTAAGAAAATAGACACACACTTTGGCTTTGAAAATCACGTAAGTGTTAGAAATAGGTAGGCACTCCCGTAAAGAAAGTCTCTCTATACCTACTAGGGGGGACTCACGTCGTCACTCTCGGTCGCAAATCATGCTCTACGCCTAAAATCCTCACACTTCGCAATTTATCAAACTTTAGTCTCTTTCGATTGCCCTTTTCTCAAAATTTTCTCTTTTTAAATTTTTGGATTTTTCAATTTTTTTTTCTCTCTTTATTTTTTTCCTAACTCTATATGAATGGGCCGACTCGATTAACGACTCGATTTTTGGTGGGTAGACTCAATAATGTAAACGTGCAACCTAAACATAAACTACACTAAAACTAAGCACAATACAACAATATATTTAAATACGAATGGGCCGACTCGATTAACGACTCGATTTTTGGTGGGTAGACTCAATAATGTAAACGTGCAACCTAAACATAAACTACACTAAAACTAAGCACAATACAACAATATATTTAAATACGACTCGGACTACAAGTACTACATTGAGTCACAATACGACAATCTAATCTACATGTAACTGGCGATGCAGACACGGACATGGCTAGCAAATAGCTAAAAATCCCCCCCACACTTGAGCGCTTCGTTGTCCTCAACGAATTTAGAGATCAACCCAGAAGACTCAGCATTCAAATGCAAGGGGCGGTGATTCTACTCGGAGTCAAAGTCACGGCACAAGAAAGTAGTTCAACAAAGATATAGATAAAACGAACTACGTGCACATGACAAGTTGTGTGTACCGAAATTAAGCAAGTACTCAAGAAATTCCATAGAATTCTAAAAATAAAATCCTAGAGCAAGTACGATGTGCCTAAACGGTAAGTAAAGAGAGGGAAAAGAAACTCACAACCGACACAAAGTCGGGGACGAAATCCGATAGGTGCTGACTGAGATAGCAAGAACAATCCCCAAGCAAACATCGTGCACATCAATGCTAACTCCCTTGCGGTCGAGTGTGCGAAACACACCGGGGTCGATTGATCCATTGCTGCTGACGAAAAGAAACGAAGAATCCCCGAACTCAAACTGCGTACGCCAATGCGAGCTCCCATAACGGTCGAGTGCGCCGTAGCGCACCGGGGTCGATTGCTTCGTCATTTTTTTTTCATATGTTTCAGTCTGAAAATTCACCTCAGCTACTTTATTGAGTTCTCTAAATTTCAGTACTCAGTTGGCAGGTATAAGCTTGATGCAAAATCCCAGTAGCTCCAAAATTAACACTCTTTGCCAAAATAATACCATCTGCCCCCACACTTAATCAACTGTAGCAAGCAATTGAAGCCACCAGACACGTCAAAACGCCACCTAATAGTGTGAATCAACCCGTCAAGACTGGAATTCAGCCTCAAAACTCTGATGCATAGCCTCTCTGATTCTTCAAAATCTGATTTCGGTATCAAGGCCTTAGACTCGCTCGGATTCGTCGGAATTAATGGCTGATCAAGGACAGCTGGGTGAGTTTCCATCACTGTTTATGCTTCACGAACTGGGTTGCTTGGTTCCTTGTGGTTGTTGTTTCAGTGCTCTGTTCGAGGGAGAGGGTGGAAGAAACAATTGGTGGGTCTTCAATTGGGGTTCGGCTGAAAGAATCAATGGCTAGTGCTTGAATCACTGGGTCGCGATGGTTATGAAGGGGAATTGGGAGAGATGCGAAAGGTGAAGGATCGGGAATTACAGCGGTGGGGCTTTGTTATGAGAATCACCGTCGGCAAGGTCCGACTGTGAGGGCCTGAGTGGTGATTTCGGTGGTTGTGGGTGGTGTCCGGTGAAGGCAGTGAGAGAAGGGTGCGATAGATGTCTGGGTCGGTTCGGGGTTCATTGATTTCGTATGTGGGTCGTCGTGATCGGGGAAGAAAGCTGGGTGGTGTTCGATTGCAGAGATGGTGGTCGGAGTTGGGGTTGTTTGGCCGGTGGTTGTGGAGAGAGGCGGTGTTGGTGTTTCAGTCGCTGGTTCGGGGGTCGCCGGAGTGAGAGAGGGGTCGCCGGAGTGAGAGGGAGGTCGCCGGAATTGGAACGGCCGGAAACGCGATCGAACAACACCCAGAGCCGCCGGATATTGGGACGGATTGAAGAGGTATAGGAGATTGAGGGTGGCTGTGAAGGAGGAAGAAGTGTAAAAAATTTCCCCAAATTTTCTTTTTTCCCCTGGAAAACTAAAGAAATTCCCACTTTACCCCTGTTCACATAATGGTCGTACGACCACTTGTACTGGTCGTGTGACCAGCAGAAGCCATGTTTTGCGAGTTCTCCATATTTTGACTAAGTACAAAGTGGTCCTACGACCAGTTGGCTGATCATAAGACCAGTCTGGGGCTGGAACTGTTTTTTTTTTTTTTTTTTTTTTTTTTTTTTTTTTTTTTTTTGATCCGTTTCCTTTACTTGATCTTCGAGGATCCTTAGCTTGAATTCCATGTTCCTCTTTTTGTTCTTGAGCCAACTTTTCATGACAAAAACTTTGTACTTACGTGATCACATCTTTCTCGTTCAATTTCCGCCTTTCTCTTACGTCCGAACTCCGATGCGCGCATTTCCATGCGAGTCTACGCACATCAAGAAGGGGAGTCCGAATCTAGGAATAACCTGTAAACCTACGGAGACTCAACTCAAATGTCAAATTTTCGCTCTCTCACCCCTCAGATAACAAAACGGATTTTAAAAAACACACACAACAGTATTTAAAACGCACTCTCTACACTAATGCATAAAATACGTTGGGTTGCCTCCCAACGAGCGCTTGTAATTTACGGTCGACGGCCCGACCCAGTTACCTCATGAAGCTCAGAAAGGTGGTTTGGCAGGTCGTGTCGCATCCAACTTCTGGCGCCGGATACTCATGACTACCTCGTGCGCCTGCACACTCGATTCTTTACCCTTAGGATCTGGCGGATCTCCTTGTGTCAGCTCTGAAATTCCACGCACAACTTTCACAGGAAATGGCAAGTCTAGCTTCACCTCATAAGTGTACTGAGGAGTCGGTTTGAAAACCTGAAAGGTCTCAACAGTATCGTTGACCCTCATGATCAACTCTCCATTCTCCACATCAATTAAAGTCCGACCAGTAGCCAGAAAGGGCCTACCAAGAATGATCGGAACGTCACCGACTGGCATGTCAAGGATCACAAAATCAGCTGGCATGATCAAACTACCAACCCTCACAAGTAAGTCTTCTACCACCCCAATGGCCTTCTTGGACGAATTATCTGCGAACTGCAGATTGATCCAGGTTTTACTAGGCTCCCCCACACCTAGCTTTTTAAATACTGAAAGCGGCATCAGGTTGACACTCGCCCCCAAATCACATAGAGCCCTGCCTGTATATGCCCCACCAAGTGTAGCCTCAATCACAAAACGGCCTGGATCTTTCTTCTTCTTGGGTAGCCCGTGCAAGACACATGAACTCACCTGCTCATTCAGTTTCACTGTCTGAAAGTTATCCATAGCTTTTCTCCCATAGATTGCATCCTTGATAAACCGCGCATACTTAGGCATTTTCTGGAGCGCCTCAATCAACGGAATGTTTATGTGCAGTTTGGAGAAAATATTGAGAAATCTCCTGTACTCATCAGAGTCATCCTTCTTCTTTCTAGTTTTCAATGGAAAAGGTACATCTTTAGAAGAAGAGGGTGGTGGTAATACCTCATTGGAATTTTCCTCATCATGTGGAGTCATGCCCTTTGACTGGGGGACCATAACAGGTGTCTTCTCAGAGTCGAAGACCTCGTGCTCCTTAGCTTTTAACGCTTCAGCTCTGGCATGGCTCGGGTATGGTGGATCAGTCAACGAAACCCCGCTGCGAGTGGTAATGGCATTTACCTGGCGCACATTCTCTGTGTCAGACGGTAGAGAACCAGGTGCTCTAGCAGATAATTGCATTGCAATTTGCCCAACTTGAACCTCTAGTGCACGAAGAGAAGTCTTTGTAGCCTGCAAATCAGAAGACATCGCATTGACTGTCGTGGTCATATCGTTCATGTTGTTGCTCAGCTGTGTCAACGCCTTAGTGAGTACAGAAATCTCTGGGTTTGGCGCTACAACAGCCGGTGGTGGAGCCTGCGACACTGGTGCTTGTGGCATGTGCTGAAACCCAGGTGCGTAAATAGCTCCAGACTGATCCCCATACCTGAAACCTGGATGATCTCTTGTGCCTGGTCTGTAGTTCCCTTGGTTCCAATTCTGCCGCTGTCCTTGTGCCCCCACAAAGTTCACATCTTCACTTGCAATCTGGGCCAAGGCTGAATCAAATTCCTGCTCCTCTACTCTTGCAACTGGCTTATGATCCCGATACACATGCTTGGCTAAATCTGACACCATCTTGCTGATCCCAGTCTTCCATTCATTATCTTGCGCCTCAGGCAATGTCGAAAGTCTTCTAGAATCATAAAACTGCGTATCCTGCTTGGCTAGCTGTTTCATAAGTGCATATGCTCCTTCCTTGTCAACAGAGTACAGAAAATTGCCTCCAGCTTCTCTGTTAACCAGCTCCTGGTTATGGCGTTCTAAGCCATGGTAGAAGACCTGCAAAATTTTGTAGTCCCCAAAATCGTGATTTGGGCACTTCCTGATCAAATGCATAAATCTATCCCACGCCTCTACCACGGTCTCATGGGCCTGCTGCTGAAAGCCAAGGATATCACCTTGTAACTGAATCACCCGCTGAACTGGGTAAAACTTTGCCATGAATTCATCCACACATTGAGCCCATGTAGTGATTGAATCCGGAGCTCTCGACTCAAGCCACTTCTCAGCTGCACCTTTCAAACAATAGGGAAATAGAATAAGTTTCAATGCCTCTGGAGTCACGTTCTTATACTTCACAGTCTTCATATAAGCATTGAACTTCCCAATGAAATCGTTGGGATCTTCATCCTTGTTCCCATAAAACTGGAACTGATTGGTGACTGTCTGGATCGTAGCTGGCTTAAGATCAAAATGCTCAGCCTGTATGTCTGGCACTACAATTGCCGGATTGTGTCCATACGTGGACGTTTGGAATTTCTCCACAATAGCCTGCCCAGACTTGTTGTACGGTGTCTGGGCGTTGCGATCATTCAACAGTTTCACCAACTCTTCCATTTTCTCATTGAGCTGCGCGTTGGTCAATTGATCACCCATAGTGCTCTGTTTCTGTCTTCTCCTCTGATCTCTGTATAACTGCTCTGGGTCTTCAAGTGGGGGCACAAGTTCCCTAGGGATCCTGGACATACACTGATGACCTGAAAAGCAGACTCAAATACAAGTGAGAAAACAAGTAGCTAATTAAACAAAAAGTAAAAGAGATATCCTAAATCAATTTCTACTAAACTAATAAACCGTTAAAGTCCCCGGCAACGGCGCCAAAAACTTGACACGATTTCTTTACGTGTATACGCAAGTGCACGGTCAAGTAGTAAGTGGAGTATTTTAAGACTCCGAGTATCGAACCCAAGGGAATTTACGATTACTAGCTAACTAGAAACTAACTCTACGATATCTAAGTAACAAGTAAAAAGTTGTTTGAATTTGTAACGTTGTCGCCCACAAACAAGCGACGTAAATTAAATAACAAGTACTAAATATTTTTGTAGGGTTTTCAATTTTCAAAAGAAAATAACTTGTGATTGATTACGATTAATAAGGAAGAACTAAGTAATTGATGTCCCTAGGGTTGTTAACGATTTCCGGAATTATGCATGAAACACTCTACTCATGTTCCAGTTATATCGGGTAATACTCATCACGATCTTCTCTCGATCTCACGTGAATTTGTGTAAATAATAGATTTCGGGTCCTCTCGGTCCACCTCCGTCTATCACCACAATCTAATTGATTTCCTAGACTTGTTCACCGGGTCCTATCGGTCCACCGAATTCACTAAGTTCCAACAAAAATCAATTGAAACTACCCTCACACGATTAATCAAGTTTCTATCTCCTCTCGGTCTCAAGAAACTACAAGATCACCTACAATATTCTTTAACATGTATCAAAAAGTTCACTTTCGTGCAACAATCTCAACGACTAGTATCCTAAGGGTGATCAAGCCAAGAATACTAAGAATGAAGTTCAAGAATATGTAGGATAACTAGAACATTCATAAACTTTAAGCAAACGCATGCATCATGTCCAAAATCCGGAAAATCATCCAACAAACCCTAGTTTCTCATCAATCACCTAGCTTAAAGTGTTTAGCTAGACATAATATGGTTCAACATATCCAAAATAATGAAGTTCATGAAGAAAAGATGAAGAAACGAAGATCAAACGCTAAAATCTTCAATGTAGTTGATGATCCTTGCTCCAAGCTTGTTCTCCCTTCTTCCCTAGCTCCCAAGACTTCAAAGATGCGTCAATATCCCTCTCTTAGGTCGTTCTCCCCGTTCTTTACCAGCTGGGCACGTTTTTTAATGAAAATATGCCGAAATTGCACTTCAGCCCCTCTACTTTGTATTTCCCGGACAGAATTCTTTGCTGATTTTGCGCGGGCTGTATCTCCCTCATACGGACTCGTCTTCGGGCCTACCATATACCGTTGGAAAGCTACGGATGTCTACTTTCCAATGCCGCAAGCCTTGCTTCAAAATTCCTTGTAGATTTTCCTGGGCATCGAAAAGAGTGCAGGCTGGTCCTGTGTGACTTTTCCAACTTTTCTTCGTTTTTGCGTCTCCTTTTCTCCTCTTCATCTAGCTCCATTCCAAGCATATCCAAGCATCTCATAAGCTCCAATGCACCTATTTTACCTGAGATACACAACACTAAACAACCCGTGCAATTATCATAGCAAATATGAGAGAAAACATGCACAAATAAGCTAGAAACACAACTTTTCACTCTTAGACTTATAAATAGTCAAATTCACATATTTGTGCAAATATTACATATAAATCATGTGAAATAAGACTAATACAAGTACAAAGAAAGTATAATAATAACTCCTAAAAGAGAGTTATCATACACCCTACGAGATGTGGACCAAAAGGCAACCTATATGAGGTCACCATAGGCCATGGGGATCGGCATCTTATGTACTAACTAAATTCCAAGTCAGGAAGAGGTTCGTTGAGAAGTAAGTCCCTACGAAATAGAAGTTTCACTGGATGATACCCCATCCCTGAATGATCAAACAGGAAATAGTTCCAACGGATCTTCAGGACAGTGGGAGTAACTTGCCTAGAGAACAGCCCCACATAGATTATTACTATGCGGAAGAACCCTATTTGCGTAGGAACGCTCTTTGGAGCGTACCCCGTCGATGAATTGACATCGAAAGGAAGGCCATAAGAGTCACCACGCAAGACAATGATGAACCTAGGATATTATCCCAGGATATTTCATCAGCTGACAAGAAGGAATATGAAGTGAGACCCTAGATGGAAAAAACGTATCTTCATGGAGTAACATATCTTCTTATATATGCTATTCGGAGTAGTCTAGGGGTTGCGTATTTGAAACGCAACAGCCGATTAGTAGTGTAACGTAAATGGATTCACGAGATCTATGATTTGTCATAAGAGATGTCCATAATTAAGGGATATGTTCGTAGAGATGATGATCTCCACGAGCATGGAGGATGCCGCTGGAAAATACCCGTCCCTTAGTCGATTATGAGGAATTAGCAAGCTCCTATCTGGGTATACTTGAGAGTCTTAATAGCAAGCTCCTATCGGCTTCAAATTCAGGCACAAAAATAGGGTTGTAGAGATTAAGGGGGACAAAATAAACTAATTGACCACGCGAGAGGCCAACCAAAATGTATAATCAAACTATAAAAATGTGATGTCCTAGAAACAAGGTATGACGAAACACCTAGAATCATACTAAGAAAATGTGATGTCCTGGAAACAAGGTACTGCGAAACAGATTTCAAACAAAAATGAAATAAACCCAAGAAACCAAAACCCCCCTCATGCCTTATACCAGGCCGGCTCTAGGCTTTTTGGGGCCTGTGGCGAAACTATAATCGGGGGCCTTATACGAGAAATAAAAAATACTCTACTGCAAAGTTCAACGCGAACTAAAATTTATCGACGTAAAATATTAAGACATTCGTGTCACAAATGATTTCTATGGTAGTGTTTTCATAAAATTGATGGCAACAACTTAAAAAGTAAAATTTGTTTGTACTATAAAAAATTATTAGCTAATTGCAAATATAACATGTAATATATAAGGACGTATAAAAACCTTATGGTTGGGTCGGCCCTGTGCCTTACTACTTCGGAGTTCGGATGATCACCAACGAAAACACAGGAAAACTCTCGAATCACTTTGAGAGCCCTATGTTCACCTGTAAATCCTGTTGGTGCAGGCAACTCCATTTTTTTACCTGACCAGAAGGCGCACATACGAGAGAGAAGACAGACCCCGCCGCTATCTAGAGCCCGAAATAAAGAGGCCAGCTGAGAGAACAAACCCTAAAACTCCCTCTTATTTTATTCTTCTTTCATTACATGTTAATGCCATTTTTCTTTCCACCAATATTGTGCAAAACTAAAATTTTCTTTCAAAACTCCGATGTACTTGAATACAATCATAAGTGTTATTTGGTAATTAGCTAATAGCTACACATTATAACTGGCTACTTCAACAACTTAGTGTGAAGAATGCAGTTCTCCATAGCCATCTAAAGAAAATTGTTTACATGGCTCAGCTCCAAGGGTTTGTAAATGCTCACCATCCACCTAAAGTTTTCAAGCTGATTAAGCTGAGCATAAACACTTTTGTGCCGCAGCTGGATGAGCTCTTATTAGTGTAGTTCCTGATTCAAAACACACTTCTAACCAGAAAAATAAGAAATATTTTTTCTCAAAAAAAGAAAAAAACAATAAATAACTAGTCTTGCTTCACATCACTCTATCGTTATGCATACACCACAAGTCAGTTGTAAACTGAAGGGACATAAATAAGCACGAAAAAAATTGAACTTCATATAATAGAAGAATGGATATTAATACAATACTTCACAAATAGTACTGGAAAAAAACGAACTACATATAATAGAAGAATGAATATCAATTTGCACAAAATCAAACCCTAACTAGGGAAATAAAAGTAACTACAGCTAAAACTTGAAGATAGCGGCTCCACTTGAGGGCTTGGAAGCGAAGAGGTAGAGGCCGAGATCGGTTCTGCTAATGACCCCTTTATCTATTCTTGATTGGTAGAATTGCTCCTTCAAGTCGAGCATAAATTGAGGTACAATAGACTCCTTCACCAAAGCAACTGCACACCCACCCCAACCAGCACCTGTAAGTCTTGCACCAAGAGCCTCGTTCTTTCGGCAAATCTTTACAAGCTCTTCAAGTTCCGGACAACTGCATTCGTAAAGAACACTGCAACTACGATGGCTTTCATTCATAAGATCACCAAGCTTCTCCAGCATGTCGTCCTCACTTAGCTTTGATAACACGGTGTCCTTAAAAGCATACACACGCTTTGCTTCAGAGTAGACATGAGAGGCTCTTTGGAACAGTTTGTAGTGTTTGGCAGCTTTTATCACGTCTAGTGAAGATGGGGAATCACTAAAGATCGAATGCAACTTCTCTTCGGTGATTTCTTCAATGTCGGCAGCAGTATATGGTTCTTCCTTCAGGAGCTCCTTGACCGCCAAAACTGGATCAGAAGATCCGTTCTTCGACACACACAGTCCTTGGACATCAGAAAGAGTTTTCAGTTTTGATATAGCGTCTGTGGGTTTCACTCCCAGCTTGATGCCGAGTACAATCGCAGCTAACCGGCATTCAACGACCCGGTTGTTGTAATTCGTAGCTGCGGTGACTGCTTTTTGAGATTCGGCGAGAGAATGTGCGATGATGAAACAACTCCCAGCGGGGAGTTGTACATCGGTAGCACGAATGGGGTTGAAATCAATCAGCTCTGCAAACCCAGGTTTAGCCATGACAGATATAGCCTGGTCCATTCCGCCAGATTGGGTGCCGATGTGGCGTTCACATTCGCATGTAAGCTGCGCAATCTCTTTCTTTGGAAAGTTGACATCCGAAGCGGCCATAATAGCAATGGTAGATGAGCAAACAAACGCCGCGGAGCTTGATAATCCAGAACCTGTAGGAACAGTTCCATCTATCATAACATCCAACCCAACTGGAACTTCATCACCAATGACTTTTAATTTGGCATAGTCATGGTAGCCTTTATATGCACAAATAAAGTAATGGCCCCATCTGTGATTCTTCACATCGATTTCCTGGCTTGGATCGGCAGGGTAAGTACACATTGAGTAATTTTCGTTAACGTTTGCGATCCGGATAAGCTGCTGCAGCTGGTTTTTGCGGAGGGCGACAACTGTGTCTTGCCTAATGGCCATCGGGAGGACCGAGTAGCCCTCATAGTCGATGTGTTCCCCAATCAAGTTCACCCTCCCTGGAGATCTTGCGTAGATGTCGGGAGGATGGCCAAAGGTTTGGATGAACTTGGATTTCAGTGTGTTGAACCGGAGTTGGGCTTCTTCGACCTGACCTCCGTAGATGGGTTCTAGTTTTGAGTACACTGGGATGGGTAAGTCTTCGTGTTTCGCAGCCATGGATGATTACTGATACTGAACTGGTAATTGTGATGGACGTGCAGGAAGAAGAAGAATAATGAACAAGTAGATGATCAGGCAACGATGGTGGTGATTGTGATTTCTCTGTAATCTACCACAAACCTTTTATAGAGGAGACACGAGGCTCAATCCCTAAACCAATCCAATCCGATTAGGAACACTACTTGGCAGAATTGTAATCCAATCCATCGTAGAAATCCAATCTCTCTTAACATAGCTCTTATTTTACCATGTTTGATTTGGATTTGGACTACACTTAATCATTGCCTACCCCAAAGTCTTAGGCCCTGTTTGATATCAGCCGAAGATTTAAAAAATCGGCTGAACATATTTGGGTGAAAAATCCAGTTGAACCGAAAATCCAAGTCCGTTTGGTATTGAGCTGATATTGTAGATTATTAATGTGATCCATTTTATAAAATTTAAAGAGATATATAGTCAATTACTTGAATACGCCCACTTATAAATAACGTACGATCATGTTAATGTTAAAAACACATTGAAAATATTTTTTCTGAGATTTTAAGTCGCATAATCCCCAATTTTGGAGATTATACAATTGCCACTGAGATAATTTTAATCTGCAGATTTTCTACAAAAGTTTGTGTCATAACAAAGGGAATTAAATTAAAAGGGCCGATTTTAAATGAAATGGGCCGTTTAAATTTAATTTCATTTGTGATAGATAACACAAAATTTAAAGCTGCAAAATTTGCCGACTAAAAATAATCTCAATGCAATTGTAGAATCTCTAAAATTGAAGATCATGCAGCTGAAAATCTCAGAAAAAAATAATTTGGTTTTTCTTTTACATTAGTATGATCGTACTTCATTTACAAGTGGGCGTAGCCAAGAAATTGACTATAAATCTCTTTAAATTTTGTCAATTTGATTAGATTAATAATTCATAATCTCAACTCATACCAAACGATTTTGGATTTTGAGTTGAGCTGGATTTTTCACCCAGATTTTTTTCAACCGATTTTTTAGATTTTCATTAATACCTAACAAGGCCTTAGTATGGACCTTCAAGAGCCATTCTTGCCACACATTCATTGGCATTGTCCAGTTATGTTAGCAATTGGTGCGCCCATGTGGGGTGCCCAATTCAATAATCATAACCTTATGGGGTTAGTTGCACTAATGCACAAACCTAGAGGGGTTAGTAGATAAGGCTCAAACCCTAGGGGTTTATGTGTAAACCTTGGAGAAGTTTTGCCTATATAAGAAGGCAGCCTCCTACACAATAGAATAAAGCTTAATGAGTATTTCATAGAGAAAAGTTACTCTGTCTAGATTCACTCTCTAGTTGTAGAGAACCCTACTCTCTCTCCAACTACATCCAAGGGGTGGTACGTGGAGGTGGATCATAGTGTTCGTCCTCGAGATTCACACTAGATTGGTGGGAGCAAGATCAAGACGAAGGAACGTGAAAGCAAGCATCCTACGATCATCCGCTGCGCTAGGAGCTAAGAAAGACAAGGTAAACAGATGAATCTTCCGCCATAATTCATGTTGTAGATCTGTATGTGATAGATCCTTCCTGCCATTCATTGGTATCAGAGCCTTAGGCTTGTTTTTCATGCCTCGTTAAGCGAACCTGAATCTGTTTAGAAAATCGAGTTTCTGAAAATTTATAATCTTTAGTCGGAACCTGTAGGGTTTTTCACGAGGATTTCAGAAATATAAATTTTATAATTTTTGGATATATGATGAATTAGTTATGAATATTTTAAGATTCGGACCGGTATTAATCTGGACTAATAGATTCAATCTGTAGAACACGTTTTTCAAAAACTTGTTAAAATTGGATTTTGAACACATAATCGGGATCAGGACGAAAAGACGATCCCAGAAATATTAATTCAAATGGAACGGAGCACGGGAAGGCGGCGCGTGGGCTTCACGCGCCACCGACGCTGCCCCCACGCGCCGCCATGCGCCGTACGTGCCAAAGGGCCGGAGGCGGATGCTGACGTGGCAGATGACGTGGCGGTGCCACGTCATCAAGAGGTCGCAGTGGGGATGACGTGGCTGTCCATGTGGCAGCTGACGTGGCAACTTACATGGCGGTGTGATGTGGCAGCTGACGTCGACATAGGTGCTGACGTGGCGTGCCACGTGGCAGTTGACGTGGCACATGGTCGACGTCGGCGCGTCACGGAGGCGGACACGCCCACGCGCGGCGGCGCCTGAGGGCGCGTGCCGCCTCCTCCCGCCATCATTTTTCGTCCGGTTTTTTCCTAGGTACTCCAAATTGAATTTCCTATTTTTTGGGTATTTTTGCATAATTTTTGGAGCGACAGAAAATTTTAGTAATTTCCAGATTAATTAATTAGTGTTTAACACACTTCCCGAGCCAGTTTGACGACTTTAAACACACTGTTGTGAGCCCAAATTTTTTCTGGAGACTTAGGTCATTTTTCCCTACATTTTACCATAGGTGGTGAGACCCTTAAGGATTAGGGAGCAATTTTCGATCTTTTTCGTTGATTAGATTATTGCTTATTAATTTCCTGTAATTAGAGATTAATTCTGAAAATTTCCAAAAAATTTCAGTATGTATTATATTGTTTTACATACTGTTGTGGGTTGAATGGATGTGTTTGGTGCATGGATGTGGCATAGATGTTTTACATTTGGTTTTTGTTTTGGTTTTGAATATGTACTCAAAATACGGCATGCCTGTCGTGCCTCTCTCTATACTCTAGTGTCTTCTCTTCTCTTCTCATCCAATCGCCTCTATGAGGTTACTTCTTATTATAAATAAGATAGTTAGTAGAGATTGAATATAGAAGCTTCAAGAGAGGTGGCCAAACCAAAAGCTATGGCGCAAGGTGCTAGGAGCAAATATATGGTTTAAGGAGCCTCAAGCTTGGAGTCCTCAAGTTAGGCGAGATGGCATGAGATGAAGTTCATGACTTGCTCAAGAAGTACTCTCATTAGTGGGAGTGCACCTTAGAGGCCACATCCATTGCATATTTATTTATGCTTATGCTTGTTTTATGTTATAACTGCATGTGATTGGATATATATGTGTAACCTCGCATGCTAAAGAACTAAAACAAAAGAGCTCACATGATGACATGATTAAAATTGATAGGAAATCACAAGTGATGAGATTTTATTCCTAGGATATACGCTAGGTTTTGGTGGAGTCCTTGTGAGGAACTATTAAGTTTTAATCGATGTCACATGTTATTTTGGAGCTAAGTAAATGCTAGTGATTAACTTCCACAATGTCTCTATCAATCGTGTCTAAATCGAAACTGTAAAGTCTAAATGGTGACAACAACGACATGATAAGTCGTCGTACTATGCAACCATCTGTTGGACATAGGTTGTCAACCACCTAAAAACATGGTCGAACCTGTGATGAATAAGTTGTCAAAGCAGCACATAGACATTTTCTTAAGGCTCACCGATAGTGGGAGGAGAAGTCAAGATAATGTCATAGAGCATGCTATGAAAAGGTGGGGAAATGACCTCATCAGCATGTTCAAGACCACTTTTAAAATTGTAGGAGGTTGCCAAAGAAGAATCTTGGATCCATCTTAGCCATTTGCGTACATAAATTGTGAGTAGTGGCTCATAATAAACCTGCCTTAACTATGAGTTATGGCTCATGTCATAATATTCAGCACTCGACTGTAACCTATGATATTGATGCCGTTTATGATAAAAAGGTAAAGGTTGTCAGGAACAAGCTATCCGATTTGCGATTTGTTGCAATCTCTGCCACGTTTCATGGAACGTTATATGACACACTTTGTAAGTGTCAAGATGTTTGGATAAGACCAAAACATCAGTACAGCATACTTCGGATGTCTAAGCAATATATGATTTCTAAAGGCTTTTAGTGAAGTATGATCATACTTAGTGAAGTACGATAGGCAGATATAGTCCCTAGCCCGGTATTAGGACCAAGGCAACAGGTGGGGCAAGGATAAGGGAATTTAGGGGAAATATTGGTCTACGACCAAACAGCCCCAAGACTAGCAAACGAAAAAGAAAGCAAAGGAGTTTTCCTAGGACAAGAGAAAAGGCCAGACCTGGAAAATAACTTCTCGTCTAAGGATCCATATGATTATCTTTGAGGGAGTAGCCACCAAAAGTTGTTTTGGTCATAGTTTTAACTTTGGATATGGTTGTATCATGGTGTTTGCGTTCTTAAGATTCTAGCATGAGTAATGCCTCAGAATCCTTAGATATCAACTTAAGATTATGATATGTGGCGCGCTAGATTAATACACACGATGACAGGAAAGGATGTTCAGGCTAGCTAGGGCAGGCCTGTTTGGATTTTGACCAAGGTACCCTTACTTGTGTGTGGTTCTTGCCGGACATGAAAGGCAAAACGCAAAGCATCCGGTAGAGCATTAAGGACTACTGAGTCTTTGTATATTATTCATTGTGTTGTTGTGTTCCATTATTTGTTAAAGCTAAGACATGGTGCTTACTGTTCCATCACATTCGTAGATGATTGTCCGCGTCTCAACTGCGTGTGCTTGGGCCACATAAGTCTGAGGCACAAGGGTGCTTCAGACAGGTCTCTACAAAAGGTAGAAAACCTTCTGGACAAAAGGATATGTCCTTGGCCAGAATGAGACTGTGAATATCTATCTTAGCAAGAGCTATGTGATGGAAAGAAATAGTAAGACAGTTGGCTATTCACACGCCCCAGCAAAAATGCTGTAGAGGATAGGAGGAATAGGATACTGCAAGATATGGCATGATGTATGATAGAGCGTGCAAAGTGCATGTTCCCTATTTGGAGGAGACACTTAGCTAAACGGCTATCAACATAATCAATCATAAGTTTATCAAGTCTGTAGCCACTACACCCTACGAGATGTGGACCAAAAGGCAACCTATATGAGGTCACCATAGGCCATGGGGATCGGCATCTTATGTACTAACTAAATTCCAAGTCAGGAAGAGGTTCGTTGAGAAGTAAGTCCCTACGAAATAGAAGTTTCACTGGATGATACCCCATCCCTGAATGATCAAACAGGAAATAGTTCCAACGGATCTTCAGGACAGTGGGAGTAACTTGCCTAGAGAACAGCCCCACATAGATTATTACTATGCGGAAGAACCCTATTTGCGTAGGAACGCTCTTTGGAGCGTACCCCGTCGATGGATTGACATCGAAAGGAAGGCCATAAGAGTCACCACGCAAGACAATGATGAACCTAGGATATTATCCCAGGATATTTCATCAGCTGACAAGAAGGAATATGAAGTGAGACCCTAGATGGAAAAAACGTATCTTCATGGAGTAACATATCTTCTTATATATGCTATTCGGAGTACTCTAGGGGCTGCGTATTTGAAACGCAACAGCCGATTAGTAGTGTAACGTAAATGGATTCACGAGATCTATGATTTGTCATAAGAGATGTCCATAATTAAGGGATATGTTCGTAGAGATGATGATCTCCACGAGCATGGAGGATGTCGCTGGAAAATACCCGTCCCTTAGTCGATTATGAGGAATTAGCAAGCTCCTATCTGGGTATACTTGAGAGTCTTAATAGCAAGCTCCTATCGGCTTCAAATTCAGGCACAAAAATAGGGTTGTAGAGATTAAGGGGGACAAAATAAACTAATTGACCACGCGAGAGGCCAACCAAAATGTATAATCAAACTATAAAAATGTGATGTCCTAGAAACAAGGTATGACGAAACACCTAGAATCATACTAAGAAAATGTGATGTCCTGGAAACAAGGTACTGCGAAACAGATTTCAAACAAAAATGAAATAAACCCAAGAAACCAAAACCCCCCTCATGCCTTATACCAGGCCGGCTCTAGGCTTTTTGGGGCCTGTGGCGAAACTATAATCGGGGGCCTTATACGAGAAATAAAAAATACTCTACTGCAAAGTTCAACGCGAACTAAAATTTATCGACGTAAAATATTAAGACATTCGTGTCACAAATGATTTCTATGGTAGTGTTTTCATAAAATTGATGGCAACAACTTAAAAAGTAAAATTTGTTTGTACTATAAAAAATTATTAGCTAATTGCAAATATAACATGTAATATATAAGGACGTATAAAAACCTTATGGTTGGGTCGGCCCTGTGCCTTACTACTTCGGAGTTCGGATGATCACCAACGAAAACACAGGAAAACTCTCGAATCACTTTGAGAGCCCTATGTTCACCTGTAAATCCTGTTGGTGTAGGCAACTCCATTTTTTTACCTGACCAGAAGGCGCACATACGAGAGAGAAGACAGACCCCGCCGCTATCTAGAGCCCGAAATAAAGAGGCCAGCTGAGAGAGCAAACCCTAAAACTCCCTCTTATTTTATTCTTCTTTCATTACATGTTAATGCCATTTTTCTTTCCACCAATACTGTGCAAAACTAAAATTTTCTTTCAAAACTCCGATGTACTTGAATACAATCATAAGTGTTATTTGGTAATTAGCTAATAGCTACACATTATAACTGGCTACTTCAACAACTTAGTGTGAAGAATGCAGTTCTCCATAGCCATCTAAAGAAAATTGTTTACATGGCTCAGCTCCAAGGGTTTGTAAATGCTCACCATCCACCTAAAGTTTTCAAGCTGATTAAGCTGAGCATAAACACTTTTGTGCCGCAGCTGGATGAGCTCTTATTAGTGTAGTTCCTGATTCAAAACACACTTCTAACCAGAAAAATAAGAAATATTTTTTCTCAAAAAAAGAAAAAAACAATAAATAACTAGTCTTGCTTCACATCACTCTATCGTTATGCATACACCACAAGTCAGTTGTAAACTGAAGGGACATAAATAAGCACGAAAAAAATTGAACTTCATATAATAGAAGAATGGATATTAATACAATACTTCACAAATAGTACTGGAAAAAAACGAACTACATATAATAGAAGAATGAATATCAATTTGCACAAAATCAAACCCTAACTAGGGAAATAAAAGTAACTACAGCTAAAACTTGAAGATAGCGGCTCCACTTGAGGGCTTGGAAGCGAAGAGGTAGAGGCCGAGATCGGTTCTGCTAATGACCCCTTTATCTATTCTTGATTGGTAGAATTGCTCCTTCAAGTCGAGCATAAATTGAGGTACAATAGACTCCTTCACCAAAGCAACTGCACACCCACCCCAACCAGCACCTGTAAGTCTTGCACCAAGAGCCTCGTTCTTTCGGCAAATCTTTACAAGCTCTTCAAGTTCCGGACAACTGCATTCGTAAAGAACACTGCAACTACGATGGCTTTCATTCATAAGATCACCAAGCTTCTCCAGCATGTCGTCCTCACTTAGCTTTGATAACACGGTGTCCTTAAAAGCATACACACGCTTTGCTTCAGAGTAGACATGAGAGGCTCTTTGGAACAGTTTGTAGTGTTTGGCAGCTTTTATCACGTCTAGTGAAGATGGGGAATCACTAAAGATCGAATGCAACTTCTCTTCGGTGATTTCTTCAATGTCGGCAGCAGTATATGGTTCTTCCTTCAGGAGCTCCTTGACCGCCAAAACTGGATCAGAAGATCCGTTCTTCGACACACACAGTCCTTGGACATCAGAAAGAGTTTTCAGTTTTGATATAGCGTCTGTGGGTTTCACTCCCAGCTTGATGCCGAGTACAATCGCAGCTAACCGGCATTCAACGACCCGGTTGTTGTAATTCGTAGCTGCGGTGACTGCTTTTTGAGATTCGGCGAGAGAATGTGCGATGATGAAACAACTCCCAGCGGGGAGTTGTACATCGGTAGCACGAATGGGGTTGAAATCAATCAGCTCTGCAAACCCAGGTTTAGCCATGACAGATATAGCCTGGTCCATTCCGCCAGATTGGGTGCCGATGTGGCGTTCACATTCGCATGTAAGCTGCGCAATCTCTTTCTTTGGAAAGTTGACATCCGAAGCGGCCATAATAGCAATGGTAGATGAGCAAACAAACGCCGCGGAGCTTGATAATCCAGAACCTGTAGGAACAGTTCCATCTATCATAACATCCAACCCAACTGGAACTTCTTCACCAATGACTTTTAATTTGGCATAGTCATGGTAGCCTTTATATGCACAAATAAAGTAATGGCCCCATCTGTGATTCTTCACATCGATTTCCTGGCTTGGATCGGCAGGGTAAGTACACATTGAGTAATTTTCGTTAACGTTTGCGATCCGGATAAGCTGCTGCAGCTGGTTTTTGCGGAGGGCGACAACTGTGTCTTGCCTAATGGCCATCGGGAGGACCGAGTAGCCCTCATAGTCGATGTGTTCCCCAATCAAGTTCACCCTCCCTGGAGATCTTGCGTAGATGTCGGGAGGATGGCCAAAGGTTTGGATGAACTTGGATTTCAGTGTGTTGAACCGGAGTTGGGCTTCTTCGACCTGACCTCCGTAGATGGGTTCTAGTTTTGAGTACACTGGGATGGGTAAGTCTTCGTGTTTCGCAGCCATGGATGATTACTGATACTGAACTGGTAATTGTGATGGACGTGCAGGAAGAAGAAGAATAATGAACAAGTAGATGATCAGGCAACGATGGTGGTGATTGTGATTTCTCTGTAATCTACCACAAACCTTTTATAGAGGAGACACGAGGCTCAATCCCTAAACCAATCCAATCCGATTAGGAACACTACTTGGCAGAATTGTAATCCAATCCATCGTAGAAATCCAATCTCTCTTAACATAGCTCTTATTTTACCATGTTTGATTTGGATTTGGACTACACTTAATCATTGCCTACCCCAAAGTCTTAGGCCCTGTTTGATATCAGCCGAAGATTTAAAAAATCGGCTGAACATATTTGGGTGAAAAATCCAGTTGAACCGAAAATCCAAGTCCGTTTGGTATTGAGCTGATATTGTAGATTATTAATGTGATCCATTTTATAAAATTTAAAGAGATATATAGTCAATTACTTGAATACGCCCACTTATAAATAACGTACGATCATGTTAATGTTAAAAACACATTGAAAATATTTTTTCTGAGATTTTAAGTCGCATAATCCCCAATTTTGTAGATTATACAATTGCCACTGAGATAATTTTAATCTGCAGATTTTCTACAAAAGTTTGTGTCATAACAAAGGGAATTAAATTAAAAGGGCCGATTTTAAATGAAATGGGCCGTTTAAATTTAATTTCATTTGTGATAGATAACACAAAATTTAAAGCTGCAAAATTTGCCGACTAAAAATAATCTCAATGCAATTGTAGAATCTCTAAAATTGAAGATCATGCAGCTGAAAATCTCAGAAAAAAATAATTTGGTTTTTCTTTTACATTAGTATGATCGTACTTCATTTACAAGTGGGCGTAGCCAAGAAATTGACTATAAATCTCTTTAAATTTGGTCAATTTGATTAGATTAATAATTCATAATCTCAACTCATACCAAACCATTTTGGATTTTGAGTTGAGCTGGATTTTTCACCCAGATTTTTTTCAACCGATTTTTTAGATTTTCATTAATACCTAACAAGGCCTTAGTATGGACCTTCAAGAGCCATTCTTGCCACACATTCATTGGCATTGTTCAGTTATGTTAGCAATTGGTGCGCCCATGTGGGGTGCCCAATTCAATAATCATAACCTTATGGGGTTAGTTGCACTAATGCACAAACCTAGAGGGGTTAGTAGATAAGGCTCAAACCCTAGGGGTTTATGTGTAAACCTAGGAGAAGTTTTGCCTATATAAGGAGCCAGCCTCCTATACAATAGAATAAAGCTTAATGAGTATTATATAGAGAAAAGTTACTCTGTCTAGATTCACTCTCTAGTTGTAGAGAACCCTACTCTCTCTCCAACTACATCCAAGGGGTGGTACGTGGAGGTGGATCATAGTGTTCGTCCTCGAGATTCACACTAGATTGGTGGGAGCAAGATCAAGACGAAGGAACGTGAAAGCAAGCATCCTACGATCATCCGCTGCGCTAGGAGCTAAGAAAGACAAGGTAAACAGATGAATCTTCCGCCATAATTCATGTTGTAGATCTGTATGTGATAGATCCTTCCTGCCATTCATTGGTATCAGAGCCTTAGGCTTGTTTTTCATGCCTCGTTAAGCGAACCCGAATCTGTTTAGAAAATCGAGTTTTTGAAAATTTATAATCTGTAGACGGAACCTGTAGGGTTTTTCACGAGGATTTCAGAAATATAAATTTTATAATTTTTGGATATAGGATGAATTAGTTATGAATATTTTAAGATTCGGACCGGTATTAATCTGGACTAATAGATTCAATCTGTAGAACACGTTTTTCAAAAACTTGTTAAAATTGGATTTTGAACACATAATCGGGATCAGGACGAAAAGACGATCCCAGAAATATTAATTCAAATGGAACGGAGCACGGGAAGGCGGCGCGTGGGCTTCACGCGCCACCGACGCTGCCCCCACGCGCCGCCATGCGCCGTACGTGCTAAAGGGCCGGCGGCGGATGCTGACGTGGCAGATGACGTGGCGGTGCCACGTCAGCAACAGGTCGCAGTGGGGATGACGTGGCGGTCCATGTGGCAGCTGACGTGGCAGCTTACATGGCGGTGTGACGTGGCAGCTGACGTCGACATAGGTGCTGACGTGGCGTGCCACGTGGCAGTTGACGTGGCACATGGTCGGCGTCGGCGCGTCACGGAGGCGGACACGCCCACGCGCGGCGGCGCCTGAGGGCGCGTGCCGCCTCCTCCCGCCGTCATTTTTCGTCCGGTTTTTTCCTAGGTACTCCAAATTGAATTTCCTATTTTTTGGGTATTTTTTCATAATTTTTGGAGCGACATAAAATTTTAGTAATTTCCAGATTAATTAATTAGTGTTTAGCACACTTCCCGAGGCAGTTTGACGACTTTAAACACACTGTTGTGAGCCCAAATTTTTTCTGGAGACTTAGGTCATTTTTCCCTACATTTTACCATAGGTGGTGAGACCCTTAAGGATTAGGGAGCAATTTTTGATCTTTTTGGTTGATTAGATTATTGCTTATTAATTTCCTGTAATTAGAGATTAATTCTGAAAATTTCCAAAAAATTTCAGTATGTATTATATTGTTTTACATACTGTTGTGGGTTGAATGGATGTGTTTGGTGCATGGATGTGGCATAGATGTTTTACATTTGGTTTTTGTTTTGGTTTTGAATATGTAATCAAAATACGGCATGCCTGTCGTGCCTCTCTCTATAGTCTAGTGTCTTCTCTTCTCTTCTCATCCAATCGCCTCTATGAGGTTACTTCTTATTATAAATAAGATAGTTAGTAGAGATTGAATATAGAAGCTTCAAGAGAGGTGGCCAAACGAAAAGCTATGGCGCAAGGTGCAAGGAGCAAATATATGGTTTAAGGAGCCTCAAGCTTGGAGTCCTCAAGTTAGGCGAGATGGCATGAGATGAAGTTCATGACTTGCTCAAGAAGTACTCTCATTAGTGGGAGTGCACCTTAGAGGCCACATCCATTGCATATTTATTTATGCTTATGCTTGTTTTATGTTATAACTGCGTGTGATTGGATATATATGTGTAACCTCGCATGCTAAAGAACTAAAACAAAAGAGCTCACATGATGACATGATTAAAATTGATAGGAAATCACAAGTGATGAGATTTTATTCCTAGGATATACGCTAGGTTTTGGTGGAGTCCTTGTGAGGAACTATTAAGTTTTAATCGATGTCACATGTTATTTTGGAGCTAAGTAAATGCTAGTGATTAACTTCCACAATGTCTCTATCAATCGTGTCTAAATCGAAACTGTAAAGTCTAAATGGTGACAACAACGACATGATAAGTCGTCGTACTATGCGACCATCTGTTGGACATAGGTTGTCAACCACCTAAAAACATGGTCGAACCTGTGATGAATAAGTTGTCAAAGCAGCACATAGACATTTTCTTAAGGCTCACCAATAGTGGGAGGAGAAGTCAAGATAATGTCATAGAGCATGCTATGAAAAGGTGGGGAAATGACCTCATCAGCATGTTCAAGACCACTTTTAAAATTGTAGGAGGTTGCCAAAGAAGAATCTTGGATCCATCTTAGCCATTTGCGTACATAAATTGTGAGTAGTGGCTCATAATAAACCTGCCTTAACTATGAGTTATGGCTCATGTCATAATATTCAGCACTCGACTGTAACCTCTGATATTGATGCCATTTATGATAAAAAGGTAAAGGTTGTCAGGTACAAGCTATCCGATTTTCGATTTGTTGCAATCTCTGCCACGTTTCATGGAACGTTATATGACACACTTTGTAAGTGTCAAGATGTTTGGATAAGACCAAAACATCAGTACAGCATACTTCGGATGTCTAAGCAATATATGATTTCTAAAGGCTTTTAGTGAAGTATGATCATACTTAGTGAAGTACGATAGGCAGATATAGTCCCTAGCCCGGTATTAGGACCAAGGCAACAGGTGGGGCAAGGATAAGGGAATTTAGGGGAAATATTGGTCTACGACCAGACAGCCCCAAGACTAGCAAACGAAAAAGAAAGCAAAGGAGTTTTCCTAAGACAAGATAAAAGGCCAGACCTGGCAAATAACTTCTCGTCTAAGGATCCATATGATTATCTTTGAGGGAGTAGCCACCAAAAGTTGTTTTGGTCATAGTTTTAACTTTGGATATGGTTGTATCATGGTGTTTGCGTTCTTAAGATTCTAGCATGAGTAATGACTCAGAATCCTTAGATGTCAACTTAAGATTATGATATGTGGCGCGCTAGATTAATACACACGATGACAGGAAAGGATGTTCAGGCTAGCTAGGGAAGGTCTGCTTGGATTTTGACCAAGGTACCCTTACTTGTGTGTGGTTCTTTCCAGACATGAAAGGCAAAACGCAAAGCATCCAGTAGAGCATTAAGGACTACTGAGTCTTTGTATATTATTCATTATGTTGTTGTGTTCCATTATTTGTTAAAGCTAAGACATGGTGCTTACTGTTCCATCACATTCGTAGATGATTGTCCGCGTCTCAACTGCGTGTGCTTGGGCCACATAAGTCTGAGGCACAAGGGTGCTTCAGACAGGTCTCTACAAAAGGTAGAAAACCTTCTGGACAAAAGGATATGTCCTTGGCCAGAATGAGACTGTGAATATCTATCTTAGCAAGAGCTATGTGATGGAAAGAAATAGTAAGGCAGTTGGCTATTCACACGCCCCAGCAAAAATGCTGTAGAGGATAGGAGGAATAGGATACTGAGAGATATGGCATGATGTATGATAGAGCGTGCAAAGTACATGTTCCCTATTTGGAGGAGACACTTAGCTAAACGGCTATCAACATAATCAATCATAAGTTTATCAAGTCTGTAGCCACTACACCCTACGAGATGTGGACCAAAAGGCAACCTATATGAGGTCACCATAGGCCATGGGGATCGGCATCTTATGTACTAACTAAATTCCAAGTCAGGAAGAGGTTCGTTGAGAAGTAAGTCCCTACGAAATAGAAGTTTCACTGGATGATACCCCATCCCTGAATGATCAAACAGGAAATAGTTCCAACGGATCTTCAGGACAGTGGGAGTAACTTGCCTAGAGAACAGCCCCTCATAGATTATTACTATGCGGAAGAACCTATTTGCGTAGGAACGCTCTTTGAAGCGTACCCCGTCGATGAATTGACATCGAAAGGAAGGCCATAAGAGTCACCACGCAAGACAATGATGAACCTAGGATATTATCCCAGGATATTTCATCAGCTGACAAGAAGGAATATGAAGTGAGACCCTAGATGGAAAAAACGTATCTTCATGGAGTAACATATCTTCTTATATATGCTATTCGGAGTACTCTAGGGGTTGCGTATTTGAAACGCAACAGCCGATTAGTAGTGTAACGTAAATGGATTCACGAGATATATGATTTGTCATAAGAGATGTCCATAATTAAGGGATAGGTTCGTAGAGATGATAATCTCCACGAGCATGGAGGGTGCCGCTGGAAAATACCCGTCCCTTAGTCGATTGTGAGGAATTAGTTCCTCAAGGATCCTTCGGACAGTGGGAGTGACTTTCCAAGCAGGATGCCCCATCCATAAGGGATGGAAGCAAATAGTGATCCTCCTATGCAAATGAATTGCTCATAGGAGCATACCCCATCGGCAGTTTGAGATCGAAGGGATGAATCTCAGGATCACCTTGCATAAACGATAGGATATAATCTTAGGCCTTATCGTTTCCTAATTTTGAAGAATGAATATCAAGATTTACAGGATAAATTAGAGTCTATAAAGGGCCAACCAAGTTTGAGACTAGGTTGAATATCCGAATGGATGGAAGACTACTGGAGATCAATGGATTTCCAATCAATCGGAGACCCAGACGGAAGCGTGGTAAGACATACGAATTGCGTAGAAGCGAATAAGCCTACACTCATTCTGAGAGTAGACATCGACGAGTTTGAGTCGATCCGACGAATTTGCGTTGGTTCAACAAGGTATCCTTCCCAAGGCTTTGGGTGGTAAGGATTACGTTGATTCCCTTGGTAGCATCAATAGTTTTGGATCCATTCTCGACAAATTTGACGATTGAATTTCTCAATGGAGAAATCCCAGAGGTGACGTAAGGTCAAATGCACAAACGTGTGCAAACTAACTAAGTCCATATGTGGTCTTGGCTAGTCCTCTGGACAGTATTATTTCATCAGAGATCGTCTACTATATGTTTACGATAACAAATAAAAACCGTTGTGTATCACTCTCACTAGTAGAGAGTTGATGATCACGTCACTCAATATCGATGACACACTATTGGCTAGTGGAGCTTAGGGATTGGTCGAGTCCCCTAAGGAGTAATTGTACTCCTGTAGCTCAAGACTATACGAGCCCATGCATGTGCCCTAAAGACACCATAGTAGATTAACCAGATTACCAGAGTGCCCGATGCAGTAGGAGTCTTCTATACGCTATGGCGTATACTCAGACCTAACGAATGCTATGCAACCGGAAGAATTGGATTTCAGGATATTCCAATTTAGGACACAAGATTGCCGTAACCTGGATACTCTATATGAAGGATCACGTGCTATGACTATTGAAGATGATGCTTCGACTAGTTAGCCATACATGCTAACTAGGGTGGGGACCTAGATGCACATGGATCCAACTCAGGCTATTGTACATGCTCGATGATAGACTCGCATGGAACAAATGCAATATATGTGTTGCATGATCGTATTAGACCGCTCCATCGACCATGGAAGCGAAGCACGATTTCCTGTTCTTTCATAGAGCAGAAATGTGTTTAACTAAAAGAGTTTCTGGTAAGCTTATGAGCTATCAACAAAACCGGTTACCACGAGTGGTGCCAGCATACGGCTGTAGCACAGCGGTGAAGTCAAACACATAGTCAAGGGTACCATTTCACAAAAGGTGAAATAACTACCTAGAGAGTAATATTGGAAGTGGATCGACTATGGGCCAGAATTTTGGCTCATCCCATTCCTAAACCACATGAGAATCGTCTTTGTAAATTACTTTAGAGATTTGGGACACAATAGTCGATAACTAGCAATATGATTTATGAGAACACGAGACATTGATTGACTGGATTTTAATTGGATTTATTTTAAGCAGCATGCTGATTGATACATGTATGATATGATACATTTCTGGTACTAGCATAGAGCATGTCACGCAGACACTAGGTCGGCTCACTCACACGAGCGCCGCCTTCGCAATATCCTGGATATGTCTGGGTGTGGCGGAAGATGAGATAGAATCCCGATAAGCGCTGAAAGCCCACGATATGATATGAGATGCCTATAATATGAGGTATATGACCTATGATAAGAGCTAGATGTCTATCAGTTGAGCTAGTAGCCTGTCAGACGGACTCAATTGTTGCATTGGAAGTAAGTTCCAAGGTGAGACTGGTTATGGCCAATTGAACATGGTTAGTACCCCGAACCATGTATAGTTTGCGTAGAGAAAGTCAAATGCGAGAACTAATTACCGTCCACAATAGTGTGACATCGCAGTACTCGGGCTGGTGGCCATAAGGGCTACCAGATTGACATCAGCATAGTGGTCCTTGCAGGATAAGACTTGCACTCTGATCAGAGTCTAAACACTATGGCGCATATTCCCCCTGAATAACGCGCGCTTATGAGTGACCATGAGGTGATTAGTAGAATTAGTCTCTGGGATTCCTCATCGTGTGAGCCTCGTCGATCATACAAATATGATTGACACTATATACCCTATGTACTTACGTCTGTGTCATGAGGATATGGGTCGGTGGTGCTACTTTGGCGTGAAACCTTACAGCTATGGATGATTCGGCCTTCCGAACACTGCTGGGAAAGCAGCTGAGCCGAATCTGAGTGACACATGTATGTAAGGAAAGATTCTCATTGCATCGCTCTTTATTATCTTCATTGGGCCCACCTGAAAGATCTTATGGGATCATGTAGGATATGAAAATATAAAGGATATGTGGACTCATTGGAGCATGGCCTTCGGGACAAGGCAGGTGCTCATGATCCACAAGATGACAATAGGAGGAATCTGGGGAATACGAGAGTTACTGAGAGCATTATTACTGTTATATCTTTTAAGGGTGCCTTCCTGCGCTGGCTATACGAGTTTGGTATGTGGATCTCCCGAGAGGGTGCCTTCCCATGCTGGCTATACGAGTTTGGTGTACGGATCTCCCGAAATGCAGGTACTCTCACCGGTCACACGCCACGGCCACAACGATACTCTTTTGTAGATGATAAATAGTTGGAGATTGATAGAGGCTGGATGGATTGTGCAACCCCACTGTGCGAGTGGGAGATGTTAGCAATCGGTGCGCCCATGTGGGGTGCCCAGTGCAATATCATAACCTGATGAGGTTAGTTTCACTAATGCACAAACCTAGAGGGGTTAGTAGCTAAGGCTCAAACCCTAGGGGTTTATGTGTAAAACTAGGAGTAGTTTTGCCTATATAAGGAGGCAGCCTCCTACACAATAGAATAAGCTTAATGGCAATGCCATAGAGAAAAGTTACTCTGTCTAGATTCACTCTCTAGTTGTAGAGAACCCTAGTATCTCTCAGACTACATCCAAGGAGGTGGTACGTGGGGTGGATCATAGTGTTCGTCCTCGAGATTCACACTAGATTGGTGGGAGCAAGATCAAGACGGAGGCACGTGAAAGCAAGCATCCTACGATCATCCGCTGTGCTAGGCACTAAGGAAGACAAGGTAAACACATGAATCTTCCGCTATAATTAGATCTGTATGTGATAAATCCTTCCTGCCCTTCAAGTTATGAGCTGACATGTCTTTCTCAAATTTCCATAGTTTCTTGTCATGTCGTCTCTTTTTTATCTCCCCCCTCTCCCATTATTCTTAACTTGCAAACCGTCTCTCCATTCATCCAATAAATATGGTGTTTAAGATTTTAATATAATAACAATATCTTCTTGAATACAATATCTAAAAATCGTTGCAACTGCACTAGGATGCGAGGTTTACTTAACACCATCTCCAATGGAGATTTCAAACCCAATGCTAACTTTAGCATGTGAATAGTGTTTTGGGACATATATAACATTTCATGCTCAATGAATACATGCCATGAAATCCTATTTCAAATGCTATTTCAAATTAAAAGTAACTTTTTATTTCTAAACTACCAATTAAAAACCACATCGATTATCATAATAATAAAATCTCTTTTACATTTTACTGGTTTACGAAACTTTTTACAGGCTCACGAAACAGCGTCTGGCCAATGTTTGAACACGACAAAGTCTGCGCTTGTGTTCTCGGATAATGTGAATGATCAAACCCGCCAGCTCCTTGGCTCTTTGTGCGGTATTCCTATTGTTGACAGTCACGAAAATTATCTAGGGCTTCCCACTATGTTCGACAAGAAGAAGAAAGTTATGTTTCAACAAATTCCTGAAAGCGTTAGCTGCAAGTTGAAGGGGAGGAAAGATAAGTCTCTCTCAGTAAAGAAGTTTTAATTAAAGCTGTTGCGCAAGCCGTACCTAATTACGCAATGAGTTGCTTTCTTCTTGCTGTGGGTATCTGCAAGGACATAGAAAAGCTTATTCGACAATTCTAGTGGGGTGATTCCGATATCAGATGGAAAACACCCTGGTTAAATTGGGAAGTATTGAAAAGAAGTAAAGAAAAAGGGGGACTCGGATTCAAGGACTTTCATCAGTTCACTATTGCTCTATTGGCAAAGCAGGATTGGCGTATCTTGCGTCATCCTCAAAGCTTGTTGGTTAGAGTGTTTCTTGGAAAATACTTTCGTCAAGGTAAATTTCTACATTCTACTCCGAAGTCACAACTTTCTTATGCATGTCGAAGCATTCTTGCAGGTCGCGAGTTATTGAAAAAAGGTCTAGAGTGGAAAGTTGGGGTGGGCAGCTCTATTAACTTGGTTAAGGACAGGTGGGTGACAAGAGAGTTTAGCTCTTGAGTTATAACCCCTAGTCCGGACTTTGCTAACATGAAAGTATCGCACTGCATTTCTAATGGTGGCTGGGACATTCGTCGTTTGTGTACTTATCTTTTGGAGATTGATGCCCGCGACATTTTGAATGTCCCCATAGCGCATGGCGACTCAGATAGCTTCAAGTGGAGCTTTTCGGAGGACGACTGTTACTCTTTCTCAACGGGCTACAAATTTTTGCAGGAGCAAGCTACCGGTGAACATGGGACCTCCTCAGAAAGCACAGAGAATTGGTTATCAAAATTTTGGAAGCTGTCTATACCCAAAAAGGAATTGCACCCTGTCTGGAACATGTGGGGCAATACCCTCCCTACAACGGACAAAATTAGGAATAGAGGAATTGCAATCTCAGCTAACTGCAGTGGATGTGTTGGAGGTGTCGACTCGTTGGAGCGTATATTTATAAGATTTCCATCTGCTAAACAAATTTGGACGAATTATTTGGAACTCAATTCTATGCCGCATGGAAAGGCTCGATTAAAGATTGGATTGAGGCTATTTTCACTGAAAACTCCATCGAGATTCGATGTCAATGGGCCATCGCTGCATGGAACCTCTGGAGCGGGATAAATAACTCGCTTTAAAGGAGTCTCCTTTTCGTCGTCATAGGTAATCAAGCGAGCTCGGTTCTTCTTCTCTGATTTCAAGGTTGCATCGCGATCGGAGAGTTCCACAAGGCCTAAGGCTATACCTCCGGTCTGTTGGGAGGCTCCGTCATAAGGGTGGCAGAAGCTAAGTACATATATTGCTCGGTCGAATCACAATAGTGTGGTCGAATCTGGGTGTAATACCCCGTATTTAAGTTAGGGGTTATTTGGCCATTTCCAAACTTATTCTCGACTTCTTGTTGGTTCCAAAGTATAAGGGTGTCATTTGACATTTACGATAATTTAGAATTTTAATTTGAGTTATTTTGTAGTTTCGGAAAGTTGTGTAATACTATTTGAAATTTAGTTGTATATTAAGACATGTTTGTAGTTTGTAAATGTGGAAATTTGATACTTATATACATAGTAGCTTGTTTGGAATTTTCTAATTTATAAAAATTGACTTGTATGTGATAGCTAGTAATTGAAAATTATATTTTCACCCTATTTACACTTGGTTATTATACTTCAACTCTATCCATCAACTATGTAATTGATATTTTCACCCCTCAAATTTTAGTTTTTCCATTTCTACCCCAACTACGTAGTTGGAAGAATGATACTTTCTCTCCAATCCTTTCCTCACTAACTTGGTCAACTCTCATTACAATATATATATATATATATATATATATATATATATATATATTCATCTTCATTACACTCAATGAAACACCAACACTCCGATCTCCATCAAGTCCATCCTTCTCCATCTCCATCACTTCATTTTTGTACATTTTATCTCCTCAAGAGCACTCATGCAAGCTCTCTTCCCTCTCTCCAAACTTCATTCCCGTTTTTGGGTGTTGACCTCACAAAACACCATCAAAACTTAATTTTCTTGCATCCAAAGCATGGAAATCTTGAGTCCACGCTTAGTATCATCATGGATCCACCATCATACTCAAAGATTGAAGGCCAAATTCACTCATTTCCTCACCATCATCTTGAATCTTGGGGTAACTTTCTTCTAGTCTTGAATTCAATCTTGCATGTCCATGTTTAGATTTGATTAATGAAATTTCATCTTAGTTTTCTTCATCTCCATGCTTGATTCTTCATTTCGATAATTAGATCATGTGTTTGACTTCAAAAGTTACATAATTTCATGAAACTCACACTATAAACCCACATGCACTTTGTGTATTTTGTTTTAGTTGCACTTGAATCTCAGATTTTTTTAAAAAATGCATGTTTATACAATCTGACCAGTTTGTGAAAAACATGGATTATCTAAAAATTTTGTCTCTGTGAAATTTTTAACTATTGGATATTTTGAAACTAGTCAGAGATAATCATTTTGAGAAAAAAAAAATCAACTCCATAGCCATTTTGGTTAGGGAGATATGAACATTTTAAGTTAAATATTTTCTGAAACTCTGATTCTGGACCAATCTTGCAATTTTTATTAAAATCCCCATTTATGAAAACTAATGGCACCAATAGTTCTTGTGATGAAACTAGACACATAGGGGATTCATTCTGGAGAATATGAGCATTTTTCCTGTTCTCCAATTAGTAGTAATTGTTTTCAAAGTTGAAACTTTTTGCCAACTTGTCTTTGCACAACATTGTTTGTTTGTTTTGTAACTTGATCTTTATAATAGCCATGCATGATTTTCTTGATTTTTCTGAAAGTAGACACATGTATGTTGTTCATAAATTAATTTCATGTTTTTAAGAGGTGTTTTGATATGATAAATATGCCTCTAAAGTCAGCCCTATAATTCTGTCCAGAATTGTAGTTTCACCGTTTTTTAGAAAACTTGAATTTTTGAAATTCTAAGTGTATTGTTTGATTTATTTTGATAAGTGAACATCATTATGTACATTGGTGACATATATGACTATGTGGCATGTGTGTTTGCATTTTTATTATGCATGTGTAAATTAGTTTTAACAAGTACATTATACATGTGATTGTAGACATCGACGTCACAGGAGAGAGTGGTTGTGTCAGAGTGCTATACTTACTTTCTTGCTTTTGGTTGTTCATCATCTTAGTGGTAAGTACATATGTGCGGCTTTTACTTATCAAAATGTGCGTATCTTTGTGAAGTTTCAAATGAATGCCTTGTTATATGGAAAAGTATGTGATGCATGTTTTCTACTCGAAAGTTGTTTGGAATATTTTAATGATCTCCTTTGAGAACTCTTGGAAATTATCTGTGAAATTCGAATACGATAAAGCAAATAAATAAGAAACTTCTAATAGATTTAGGACGATGTACAGAGTTGTGTTTATTTATGGCTCCGGCCGGAGGCGCCGTGCGATCCTCCCGTTACTTATGGCTACTGCCACTGCTTCATATTATTGGATAGAACTTTAATGTTCAGAAATACGCCCCCGATGAGCCAAAATGTATCAAGGCATTGCGACCAAGGGGTTTGTAGAGATATAGAGTGCTACTTATACTTGTAAGGGTCACTACGGTATAGGGGTGTCGACACTTAAGGACTTTTAGCTATTGTTGTGAGCGGGGATTGACTTATGGGCTCCCTTAACGCTCGGGTGAAATAGGGTTTGATAGACCCTAGAAGGAACTCTTTGTGATTACTCGTGATCCCTCTGCTTACATCAATCCTGTTGGTGGAACTGGACATGCCTCAGCTAAACTTAACGGTTAAATTGGACTTGAAAGAAAGTTGACTACTCGGTTGATGTTGTTTGTGGCTCTGGATATGCCTTAATCTAATGAAAAGAGTGAAAAGCATTGTCAGCTCGTGATTTAATATAGTTATCAGTTCAAAATGACTTGTTTACTGTTGATATTGTACTTGCTTAAGAATTCCTTGAAAACTCGTGCTTTGTTAACGTTTTAAAGTTTGGACGTTCTTGCTACGCAATTACTTATAATCGTTCATAAATTCCCAACTCTTTTGCTTATCAATTTTTTTTATCTCTTGATTTATTTTCACTCATGCTTGGGATCCACTCATTGCTTTACATGCCGTAGTGTGTATTTAATCAGTTTTTTTTACTGATCATTCTCTTCAAAACTACGTCGGCTCTTGCCATTTAAAATCCGCAGGTCATCAATCAAGGTGGGGGGAATGGGAATGCAGATCAAGACGAGAACGCCGAGTGTTGTTTAGATACTTTAGCAGATCACAAACACGTTTTGTTTTCAAATTTTACGTATTATCGAAATTTTGTCATGTACATTAAACGAAATATAATCTTAATAGTATATTTATACTTTTGGTTATCTATTGTCTCTTTAACCTTGAACCGGGATCCCGGGTCGTTTCATTGGGTGCGTGTTGCGAGATGCACTAGGCGGTTTCATTGCAGGAAGATTTGAGAGAGTTGCGGCCCAGTCATCAACCATGCAGCTGAAGATGATTGGCATTCGCAAAGGATTGGAAATGGCAAGGGAAGGTGGTTGCTAGAAAATTGTGGCTGAGTCGGATTCAGCACTGTGCATTGATCTTCTTATCAAATGGCGACAAGGCTGTGGTAGGTATGATGAAGTTAGCGAAGATTTGGCTCGAACATTTCTAGAATGTCTGAATTTATGTAGTGCATTAGAAGAAGTAGTTTTTAGATTTATCGCAAGGCATTGTAACGAAGTAGCTGATCTCTTCGCGCGTAGAGCATTAATGTTTCCCCAGCATAGTTTGTACACCCGTCCCCCCGAATGGGCTCATAATGTACTCGAGAATGATGCTGATGGCCATTCTGGCCTTTCTTAATGAAATTTTTTTCCTAAAAAAAATCTCTTTTACATTCTAACCAGAATGTAATACAAATATATGTTTGTGAAGTTTGAGTAATAAATTAGTGAAGTTATGTTAGGTTATGTGCATATTAGTTACGGGATTTTGGAACAAGATTTTAGATTGTATTTTGGAGTATGAATTAAAGGGTGATCTAGAAACTTGAAACCTAACCTTGTAGGGTAATTCTTTTGTTAAGTAAGCACTGTTTATCTAATTGTAGTATTGTTTTTGATTAGCGCATTATTAATTTGTAGAGACGTTTTCGTTGACGAATGATACGTCGAGTATTACTACGAAGTAATTTCCTTGTGCTTCTGATTCAAGATGAGTTGATATGCCAAGCGTTGAGCCTTATCTTTTTTCGTGCCCACACAAAGTTTTATTATATACATCTCAAAATGTGTTTCATGATTACATGCTTTACTTGAAAGTTTATTTTACTTGAAATATTCATTTTGAGAAATTGCAGGAAAATATATTAATGCGTAATGATGTAAAGTGGAAAGAGTTATACGTAGATCAATAGCATGACATATGTATCGTTTGGCTTCGGTACTCGAGTAGTTTTTGTATCGTTTGGCCTATGGTCGCTCGAATGGCAGTATCGTGCTGGCTTCAGTCACTCGGCTCTTTTTTTATAGTACTCAGTCGTTAATGAGCCCCCAGTCTCTCCTAGTTAGTCTTTGGGGGGGGGGGGTGCACACTTGAGGTATAAGTTGCTAGTTTTTAGAGATGTTGGTTACTCTTCTCCGTATGAAAAAGTATGTAAAATGTGAGCACCATAAAATTTTGTTGAAGGACATAATTCTTTTCTTGAAAAAGGATAGAAGTGAGATTTTGGAAATAATTGTTTAGCAAAATATAAAGGAAGGAAAAGTAAAGGTTCGTTAACTTGAGAAATTTAAAGAGTTGTTTTATTTTATATAATCTTATTATTTCTTTTCACTGATGCCTATCATGTCTATTCGTGTTTACATGCTTGGATATATCTCACTCAGTATTTGTTGCTGATTTTCAAACTGTGGTGTCTTTTTTTCTTTCCACACCACAAATTGCGGTGATGGATGCATGATCTAGCTTGGCACGTTTCACTTTATTTTGATTAGTATTAATCACGCAACGATTAGATGTTCACACTAGTTTAGTAATGTTCTATGCCCGGTTGGTGGGACTTGATGTTAATAATTCTACATTAAGTACTTTAATTAATTATGGATTGGTAGTTGGTTTGATGTTCGCCTTAAATGTCTTTGCACTGTGAGAGGAATTCCCGAGTGTGGAGTGGCACCTCTTCGAATTTCCAGGGGGTGGAATTTGGGGGTGTTACAGCCTCGCCAATATCTAGCATCAAACGGATTCGAATTCCACTTCGCGGAACAAAATATATTCCACTTTAACTTACTAGTCGCGAATTCTACCAAGTATGGCGGTTTTAACCCGCCGACAATACTAAAATTCAGCTTCTCTACATAATCTAACTTCCAAAACATCTAGTTAATTATCCCGTATTCAACCTAACTTCAAATTATAATAATTACGCTCTTCAAATCAAATTATTACCCACAAACTAAGGTTACAAAATCACCCCCTCCATAGATAGGGTTTTGCCCATAGCCTGTGAACAAGATGAATACTAACAATTGATTATTGATCCTACGACTTCATGAATGATGAGACGAACAATATGAATATGAAAATTGAGATATTAAGATGAATAATTGAACTAGGGTTTTGATTCACATATCGGTAAAAAGATCATAACGGTGATCCCAATGGCGTAACTGAAAATCAAACGTCACAACACACTAACTTGGTTAAGAATTCTTTGATTGTGATCATCGTAGAGAACTAGATATTAGAGAGTTTGAGATCAAGAGAATCAAGAGATAAGAGATAAAGAACTCACCAAAACAAAGAGAAAAGAGAGAGACGGCGGCGGCGACAGCAGGTCCAAGAGAGCACGGGAGAGAGAGATCAGGAGAGAGTGAGAGAGATAGGGAACGGGTAGAAGAAGAAAAAGAGAAGAAATAAATAAATAGAGAAGAAAAAGGAAAAAAATGTAGTGTAGTAGGAAAAGGACTCTAGGTTTTTTTTTGAAAAATCCGATTGGAAACTAAAAACTAATTAAACTCAGTCCAAACAAACTTTACACCACTTCTCCGAATAGTCCTCAACTTCTTTAATTAATAATAACTCCCCCCCCCCCAAAATCTTAAAAGACTATTTTAAGCCTATAGTAAAAAAAGGGGTATTTCAGAGGCGGTTTTGTCTAGCATGTTTCCTATCGGTTATTAGTCATGAGTATTATGTGTCTAGACTTGCTTGAAATAACAGTTAATTTTGGAACCACTTTGTAAAACTTAGAACTTTAGGGTGGTTTGTAATTCTCAATTTTTTTGCCAAGCATTTAACTTTTTTTTTGAATCCCTGATTTGATACTAGTGGGTGGGGATATAATAGACCGAGTGCACATTTCCTTTTAATGTAAGTTTTGCATGAGCATCAAACTAACATACATCCTTCACGTGCATTAGTTTAGGCAGGAAGATATTGTTATTCAAGAAGATATTGTTATTTATATAAAAATCTTAAACACCATATTTATTGGACGAATGGAGAGACGGTTTGCTAGTTAAGAATAATTGGGGGGGGGGGGGGCTAAAAAAGAGACGACATGACAAGCAACTATGGCAATTTGGGGAAGACATGTCAGCTCATAACTGAACAATGCCGACGAATGTGTGGCTAGAATGGCTCTTGAAAATTGGTCCATACTTAGGCTGTTGAAAGTTTGACTTTGAATCAAATTGGCAAAATATTAGGAAAGGAAACTTTTTGAGGCGGTCGAAAAAGTTGCTGAAATTGGCTTGACTTGGAAGCAAAACTTGTTTCCTAGTTAATTGGTGAATTACATACCAATGAACATATATATAAAGAACTAGTTGGTTTCTTACCCTACACACACATACACACACGGTTTAGTTGAAGATTTGGAGTCTTTGTGGTGTGTTTCTTCGGGTGGGTGTTTCGGGTCGCCGCCGTGGCCGTTGTGGCCATGGCGTGCATTGTAATCGGGTTCTCTTCTCAATAAAATATCTGGTTCTGGTCGTGGAGGTAGCTAGCGGGTTCGTTACGAATTCTTTTGTGAACCACGTTAAATATCTGTCTCGTTCTTGTTTTGCTTTCGTCGTTCTTGCTCGAATACCCCCACGTTATAACAAACTGGTAACAGAGCTCTGAAACAGGAGTTTTGTTACAAAAAATTGGTATCAGAGCCGGGGCTCCAAGATCAGGGTGTAGCCAAGAGCTAGGGTTTCACGTTTTGGTGGAACTCAAAGCTAGGGTTTCGCGGTTCAGGTGGAGCAGGCTATCGGGAATAGGGTTTCGAGATTCCACCAAGAACAATGTCAGGTTTGGCGATCAAGATCGATCTGTTTCTGAGAGAGAAGCAGGTACACCCACCATCTGAAGCCCCGCGAAGGAGGCTATCCGGGCTCCGTTTGGAGCAATCTGGCGCGAATCTGATTAGGCGTGCAAGAGATCTGGAAAATCTAGCACGCATTTGGTACTGGCGCGAATCTGGCGGTTCATACGCATCTGAAGTTCTGGCGATTGACGTTCATGCGCAATCCGGCTCCCGGCGTGGAGCATCTGGCGTGTGAATTTAATCTGCTTCTGGCTCATGCGTTGCAAGAAGTTGGAGCAACGACATGGAGCATCTGGCGCGTGAGATTTCTGGCACGCGCATCTGGTCTTGGTTTTGCCGCTCATTCTGCACAAGTTTGGTTCTGGCGTACATCTGGTTTTAGAGCGTGTACCATGACACGCATTGAGCTCGCATCTGGCGCGATCTGTTTCTGGCGAGCATCTGGCGCATCTGAGGCATACGGGGTGCATCGGGCATGACAACTGTTGGGGCACTAACCGCTAAGTGCATCGGGTCTGGTAGCGATATATGAGAATTCTGTCAAGGTGCATCTGTCTGGAGCAATTGGGCGCATCGGGAATACATTCGGTCCTGCTTTCTCAGTGAATGTATTCGAGTCTGGTTCTGGGTCGAGCACTTGTTTCTGTTTCCGGAAGTGCAACCACATCGGACGCATTTTTTGCAGGAACACATAGTAGTTGAAGCAACAATTTGGCGATTCGGGTTTCGCATAAAGCTCCGGAACATTTGTTTGGGAGGCGTGCTCGTTTTGGGTTCTGGGAGACGCATCTGGTTCAGGTTTGAGAAGAGAAGCATCAGGTTCCGGTTTCGGGTCGCTGAGATGATTCAAGTCGAGGTGGAGATTTGTTGAAAGTTTGACTTTGAATCAAATTGGCAAAATCTTAGGAAAGAAAACTTTTTGAGGCGGTGGAAAAAGTTGATGAAATTGGCTTGACTTGGAAGCAAAACTTGTTTCCTAGATTATTGGTGAATTCCACGCCAATGAACATATATATAAAGAACTAGTTGGTTTCTTACCCTACACACACATACACACACGGGTTAGTTGAAGATTTGGATTCTTTGTGGTGTGTGTCCTCAGGTGGGTGTTTCGGGTCGCCGCCGTGGCCGTTGTGGCCACGGCGTGCATTGTAATCGGGTTCTCTTCTCAATAAAATATCTGGTTCTGGTCATGGAGGTAGCTAGCGGGTTCGTTACGAATTCGTTAGTGAACCACGTTAAATATCTGTCTCGTTCTTGTTTTGATTTCGTCGTTCTTGCTCGAATACCCCCACGTTATAACAAACTGGTAACAGAGCTCTGAAACAGGAGTTTTGTTACAACATAGGCCTTGTTAGGTATTAATGAAAATCTAAAAAATCGGTTGAAAAAAATCTGGGTGAAAAATCCAGCTCAACTCAAAATCCAAAATCGTTTGGTATGAGTTGTGATTGTGGATTATTAATCTAATCAAATTGACCAAATTTAAAGAGATTTATAGTCATTTTCTTGGCTACGCCCACTTGTAAATGAAGTACGATCATACTAATGTAAAAAAAAAATGAAATTATTATTTCTGAGATTTTCAGCTGCATGATCTTCAATTTTAGAGATTCTACAATTGCATTGAGATTATTTTTAGTCGGAAAATTTTGCAGCTTCAAATTTTGCGTTATCTATAACAAATGAAATTAAATTTGAAGGGACAATTTCATTTAAAACCTGCCCTTTTAATTTAATTCCCTTTGTTATGAAATAAACTTTTGTTTAAAATCTGCAGATTTAAAATAATCTCAGTGGCAATTGTATAATCTCAAAAATTTGGGATTATGTGGCTTAAATTCTGAGAAAATATATTTTCAATGTGGTTTTGACATTAGCATGATCGTACTTCATTTATACTAGGCGTTACACCGCGCGTATGCGCGGGTTATAGAGTGTCTAACATATTTTTTGTAAGACATTGAATTATACCCGAAGAATGTTTGGGCACATTACCAACTGCAATTCATTTAGATTTCTCTATTAGAAGTTGATTGAATTCATGTTTGAGCATGCCATAAAAAAATCCAGTAAAATGATCCAAGTGACAAAATTTCTTAGCTAATAAGAGCATATCAACACATGCTGCTTTTATATTTTGAGGAGTAACAGATGTTGCATTTTGAAGGAGTACATTCGATCAAATGAACCAAATAAATATAAAAACTCCACAAAATACTTTTTGAAGGATTTTTCATATAACGTGAAATTCTATGAATCAAAGACTTCGATTTCACTCAAGAATATAATGTTCAATTTCATACCGATGAGGAATAGCTCGATCTCTAAATATTGAGTTTTTAATTCAAAATAAAGAGTAAAACAATGATTGTCTCCTATTACTAAGATATTAACTACACTAAAAGGCTAATCTTTCTAACTATAATTCCTTGTCAGCTGCAAGTGATCACCTTGCTCATAGGCTCAAGTTATTTGTATAATTTTTTTATTTAAGTGGATTTATAAACTAAAGAGTGTTTTTCTTAAATTTTCATTAAAACAGTGCCGACAGACATGTCACTTTGAGAATATCAACATACAACTATGTTCTCTCAGTTTCTATGCACCAAAAACGTTAAGAGAATGGATAAGCTATACTTTAAGACGTTGTTTTGCGGCTATAAACATATCATCAAAGTTAAGGAAAACAGGCATACAATGTCATTTCACACCTTCCATCTTGGCTAAATAATTATGGATAAAATAAAATTGCCTTTGTAAGGTACACAAAATTAATAAGATTGTAACGCAATGCCTCAATTGTGTAGATATGTGGAAGAGTAAAATTATCTTAAAATTGTAATAATTTTTACTTTATAGTAATATCTCTAGACACTTACATGTAAAAAATAACATTGGAGTTATACAGGCTCAGGATGAACGCTGGCGGCATGCTTAACACATGCAAGTCGGACTTTTTCCTATTCAAAGATTCGCCCTTTGTTATCATATGATAATTCTTTTGTTATTAATGTACGCAAGATTACTTTGAAGGATGCACACTAAGAACTAAATAATTTATTTTATAACAAGTGTTGGTGAAGTGATTTAGCAATGAAATTGTTATAAAAAGGATTCACAAAATACAATATAAAATACTATATTAGTTGCTAAAAAAATTTAGTAACCATTTTGTAACTTATATCATCAAATTATTTAATTATTTGTGTTAATTCTATAAGAATTTAGTAATAAATGCAAATTTGAAAGTTACATGATGACTCATTTATATGTTGTACATTGAATTAGACATGTTGGCACTTATACTGTTATTCATTGGTTGTAAATCCAAATAAGAGCTCCACATGTTTTCACTTACACATAAATTAATTGACACATGTCATGCTGAGGATTAACCTCGAGACTTTTCTACTTTTATATATTATATAAGATAAGAAGTGGGCGTATTCAAGTAATTGACAATATATCTCTTTAAATTTTATCAAATGGGTCACATTAATCTATATATATAATAGCAGAACGAACGTTTGCAAAAACTTCCATATCTCACTGCCCTATCCTTTACTCACTTTCCAGAAATGAATTCATGAGTTCAAAATTCAAAAATGACGGTTGGGTTTTAATTGTTACCAGATCCGTTTTTTTAAGGAATCCAAATACGTTGGTTTTAAAATAATGATATGATTTGATTCTTTTTTCAAATCTTACCTTTATCTATTCATCAAATATTATCTCTTATCTAATTACATACTCTCAAAATTCAAAATTGACGGGTGAGAATTGTTACCAAATCTGTTGTTTTTTTAAGAATCCAAATTCGTTGGTTTTAAAATAGTGATATGATTTGATTCTTTTTTCCAAATCTATATATACAATAGCAGAACGAACACGTTTGCAAAAACTTCTATATTTCACACCCTTATCCTTTTCTCACTTTCTAAAAAAGAATCGATCAATTTATCAATTAAAAAAAAAAGACGGCTGCCACATCATTTCAAAAAGAACGTTTGTTTATTTTACTAGATAAAATTTGTTTATTTACTTTTAAAAAAAGACTTTGTTTATTTCCATTTCAAAGAAAAGACTTTGTTTATTTCAAATAAATACTTTAAAAAAAAATCTGATTTGTTAAAACAGGATCTCTACAGATATCCTTTGAAAAAAGATCTATACTTTTCGTCAAAAAAAAAAGATCTCTACAGATATGATAACGATTTTATTTTTCAAAAATCAATAATAAATCCATTCTCTCACTCTATTTATATCTCCCCCATCCTCTTCTTATTGCTCAATTCATGTACGAAAATTGGAGAAACCTAAAACTTTTTGGGCACCTTTAGATCCGCGGATTACTTCTGCGCCGCTGGAATTATTATTCAGGTACAACAGTCGGAGAAACCCATAAATTTTATCACTTTTTATTTTTATAGGTTTCGTTCTTAATTTTGTGCTGTTCAAATTATATAAATATATCCACGTAATTTACCTTATGTTCCTTCAATGTTATGCGTTGTATCTTATGAGGTACCTGCTTCCATTAATATGATTTTTTAATCATGTATTTTTATTTTTTTGCAAAATAAAATTAACAGTTGTTTATATAATAGTACGAGTGGAGCATAAAATGAAGTTGATACAGCTCCGGTGAGAATTTTGATATCATAATATCATAGTTTTTTCTTCGTATCAATGTGGCTATGATACCGTGATACTTTAACGGGGTATACACTCTGATCCCCAAAATTTCTGCCCACATAACTCATTATTATATGATTGGTTTGTTTGGAACTCTCATGATTGATCTAATTGTTTGTTTGTAAAATTGCAAAATACGGTGGTGGAGCATCTGGGGACTTAGGATATGCAAGCAGTGGCATTGAAACTTGACAGAGATGAAGACTAAGAGATGATTTCCCTCTAAGATTACGAAATTGATTTCGGTGTAAATTAATTTAAACTTATGTAGTTTTAGTTTTATACATTTCCAAGCATATTATAGAGGCGGCGTAAATTAGTTGATAATATGTGTAGTTTCAGACGTTCTTTAATTTTTTTTTTCTTATTTGTGATATTCATTAATGTTGGATTATGTTACTCTCAACTCAATTAGGTGGTCTTCCACAATATTCGATTTAGAACTTTATAGAATGGACAAGATATTTACTATTCTTTAGTTGCTCTCAACATTATTCAAAAACTTTTTTTTGAGAGAATACTACTGAAACAGCAAATACTGTAAATTTTAAGGTTACACAGCAAATAATGTAAATTCTAGGGTTACTTCTAGGATTACAATTCAACTTTAGGGTTACAATTCAACTTTTGTCAAGCAATGTTTTCATGCAACAAGTCGGACAACTAATTCAACTTTAGAGTTACAATTCAACATTATCCAAAAACTGTTATGACTTCTTATAATATCCAAAAAGCTTTCTCAAAAAAAAAATATACTATCCAAAAAGTCGAACAACTAATTTTATTTTCCTTAACGTCTAACTAACTTCAAACGTGAAGTTTCAATTTTTTTAAATGTCAACATAATCTAACAATTTTTTGAAGTTAAAATTCTGATATGACCATTTCAAATTTTATTTTTAAGATCTTCTGAAAATATCTAAAATGATCCAGCTATATGTAATTTTCTTTATATACAAATTTAATACCGGTAACCGCAGTTTAATCGACAGCTAAAATTTCAAAAAATCTCTACAGCTAAGGTTATGGAGGAATGATTTTGGGATGAGAGGCACTTTCACCGCTACATATTTGACATAAATATACTTTTACCCCCTTCTCATTTGAGATAAAGACACTTTTACCCCTCCCATTTCGGAAAGAACACTTTTACCCCTATTTTAATGTGTCATTTCACGATTTAAGAGAGTAATTTTGTTCCAAAAACTATTATCATTGAACCCGACGTCCAGACTAATGACACCACAATTAAGGAGTGTGTATGTTCTGAAATTTGGCACATCCTTACTAAAAAAGGTTGCCACATTGAAGGGGTGAAAGCGTCCTTTCCCAAATCAAAAGGGTGTGAAAGTGTCTTTACTTCAAACTTGAGGGGACGAAAGTGTCTTTTTACCCATGATTTTTCTAACTGAAATCTAAAACATGGTCGTGATTGTCGCACCACACAACAACTATTCATATACTACCCTAATAAGTCGAAGCGTTATAGTTCTTTCAATGGGCCTCCGCAAGAATTTAAGACATTTCAATATTGAAAATTTTATTATTTTGAAAAATTTAGAGACATGATCATTCCTTTCAGATTATCGAGGTGTACGGTCCAACTCTCACGCAACTCGACTTAATCCATAGGGCTCTAGGAAATGTCTATCAAGTATCATCTCTGCGTTTCTTACAAAATAAAATATAAAACTTTGTTTTTGTGCTCTCACATATTTGTCACGTTTTCTTTTCTATTTGATACCATTGATTAGTGAACCGATCATGGTCTCTTACCGTTTCAAAAGGTAAAAAAGTTTTAAAATGGTCACATACGACTTTGCGCTAAAACACATATTTGTTGCAAACTGAAATATGTCGTGTTGGATTACCAGGGTTAAATTAGTTTTTCCAACTCGAACTTAACAAGCAATTCATTGAAGATATTTAGCTTATTGAAAATTTGCAACAATTAGTGACATACTTTCTTCCATTATTTTCCTATTGATAAAATGAAAGAATAAGATTTACATTTGGTACGAGTCTAAATTATTCTAGCTCAGTAACATTTCATTACTTCAATAACGTATGGGGAAAATGCTCTTTCTTGACCAAAGTTTTGGGGTGCAGGGGGGCTTCTTCATCTCCGTTCAGAATAAATGATATGCCTCTTACAAGAATTTACAGATAAAAGCGGCCACATATCAATAGAGACTTTTCAATGACAGGTATGGACAAGTTTGAAGATATATGTAGACTAACTATACCAAGTGAATATAGATCAATAGCAATGTCAAATATCTCGATATGATATTGCATGAACTACCAAAATAAAATTATATGCTATTAGAGTAACATGTTTGGATCATAGGTTTGTGGGAACTTATAAACTGTAATAAGAATTTCACTTGAGTTACAAACTATTTTCATTTCAATTCAATTTTGCATATAATTTTTTAGTATCACAGATGGTTCTCTAAATATTGTATTATTACATAAAACAATAAAAATATAATTAATATGTGAAATTTTCTAAAAGCCATGTGACATTTTCTTTGAAATGAAAATACATGAGTATTGATTTTTAATTTTTAATAAGTACGATTTTTTTGATAAATTATTTTGTCGTCAACCAGGTTTGAACCCGGGACCTCATGCAGGGGTTTCTAACGCTTTATCACTTGAGCCACCACCCTAGCTTATTGAACTTATTAAATCGAACCTAATAAATTTTATTTTAGAAGATAATTACGATGACACATAATATCAAATTGTCTAACATTCATTTAATTTTCACAAAAAGATGACGTGTAATTTTTATATCATTGTATTTGTAACAAAATAATTTTATTCAGCCACTCAGAAAAAAGGTTCATTATATTAATGACCATTTTCTTACCATTTTCTTTTTATCTATTTTTAGGCAAGTAATATTTTACATTCCGGCGCATTTGACATCTTATTTGTATCTTAATATTTGATTCCGTGCAATGCACGGATGGTTTGCTAGTCTATATATAATAGCAGAATGAACGTTTGCAAAAACTTCCATATTTCACACCCTTATCATTTTCTCACTTTCTAAAAATGAATCCATCAATTCAAAAAATGACGGCTTGATTTTAAATTCAAACAAGAACGGCAGCATTAAGATTTGAATATTCGGATAATGTTATGAAATATGTAATTGGACTGATGTGAATATCCACCACATAGTTGGGTGTATTATGTATAATTATATTCTGGTCCAGAAGCCCACCTAATGCCTATATAAGGAGGCTTAGGGTTTGAGAATAATATACATCTACTAGCATTCTCCCTACACATATTTGTCTCTCTTTATTTTCTTTCTCTCTCAATTCTCGTTTCACAACACGTTATCAGTACGAGGAGCTCTATCAGGGAAGAGATCCATGAAACAGAGGTATGTTAAGATCATTATTTTTTTTTAAATCAGAAAATATGTATCAATCAAAAGAAGAAAAAAAACGTTCTTGATTGTTAGTTAAACATTCACTTTTCAATCTGATTGTTATCTGACAAAGTAGTTATTATTTTTTTTCTTATTTACTCTTTTGAATAACGTTTTCACTAGTTAGGGTTTACCTTTAACCTGTGGCGGCTTGGTCTATATTTTTGTCAGAACAGTGGTTTCAATTTTTTTATTAGTTGCTCGTAATACCATTACTGATTGCCCTCTCCTTTATGGGAAATCAATACTTTTACGTAACCCTAACAAGAAGCCTACTGTATAGTCATGTGCTCATCATACTTAGACAACTATGAGGTCATAAAAGGATTGCTTGTTTATTTTTCTTGTTGAAACCAAACAGGTACTATGAAACTCTTTCACTCAGAACAAGAACTTTGTTGATAGTTGATACAAAAGTGGTTTGTTTTCATAAATACATATTCTCATATATGCCTTACATGATGCATCACGCGTGTAGGATTTCAAGTACTCTATATGATTTTACCTCCTTAAACTATGAGCCATGATTTATATAATTGATTGTCAATATGCATATGTAACTCTAGTTGATATCTTGGTCATTAAGTACTTGTATATGCATCCAAACTGTTATTTTGACCAACATCGACCACAACTTAATTAAGCCATACAGTAAGATGCAGGCTTCTTGGTAATACCATTTGGTTATGCTCTATATATGTCATACCGTGATTGAGTTGTATTTTGTGTTTACTATGTAATTAAACAGTACTAACACGATTTCGTGGGTTTCAACTTGTAGTGATATTATTAATATATTTTTTATGTAAAAGGGAACCTCATGAACCTCCTGATGAGGTTTTAACCCACGACCACGTCTTGGTACAAGCAATAGATATAATCGTACAAAAAAAATGTCCATACCCGAAGTTATAGATTACATAAAAAAATTAATCGTAACCTGAAGTTGCGACAATTCTTTTTATGACCTGAAGTCATAATTTTAGTTACATCTAGTGAAGAGATGTCATACAATTTTCATGTAAACCCTCCCGAAGAGGTCATGTTTATTCGGTCACTTTCTTTAATGTTTACAGATTTTTTCATTACATAATGATGTGATTGTAACCTGAAGTTACAACATAACTAAGTAAGCGCATCTAGAAGATGCAGCTCTTTCATGGCTTGTAACCCGAAGTTACATATGATTAGATCTCCAGAAGAGACACTTTCACAATTCTAGCCATTTTTTCAACCTCCTGAAGAGGTTGCAGTCTGTTTATTTTTTATATTTTAGTGTTACGCAGTTCATTTTTTTTTTTAATATTTCTGTCATTATGGATCAAAAACGAACCTCCTGAAGAGCATTCGTAATCGCCATGGATGCTAAATATGGCCATTTCATATGTACCGAAGTTACATATTATATGATATCACTCATAACCAGCAGTTATGAAATATTATAAATAATTAGCTCCTGAAGAGATTGTTGCAATTAAAATAATGATCCACCCTCCTGAAGAGATTATATTATGTTTATTTCTTGTATCATATACGCATTTTTTTTAACCTTGTCTAGTATTTTGCCGTTTATACACTTGTTATTGACTCAAGTAGAGCATCCAGAAGATGTTCTTAGTTCATCGGGGTTTGTTGGAAAAATGCATTTTATATGCATAAAAAGTTATTTTCATACCAGAAGTTATAAAAATTATGGAGATACATATAACATGGTGTATAAAGTTATGTCAAAAGATCTCCCTGAAGAGAGAATCTACAACCACTCACTTTTAATTAAAGGTATTGACATTTACGTCTCTTTTTGGGTTTCCTGAAGAAACTTCGATTAGAGAACTACGGCGTCCAAGAGATTGCTTATTGTCAATGTTTTTATTTTACTTTAAGGATTGGTTTATATAAAGTACATATGAGACAAATTGATGCCTGCAGCATCAACAAAGTATCATTATGGTTATGATCATATTGCTCACGTCATGAGGGGGAGAATGGGTCCTATTGCATGACGTGAACCAAAATATCATTGTCTCTACGGATATGTACTAATGTAAAATCCCAATAAAATGGATAGCTTCTCGACTAATGGGTGTCGATTTGGGTATAAACTTTAAGCATAAAAAGGTTGCTTGTGTACATATGTTGATCCTCCAGAAGAGGAACATAAATCAAAGCATCCAAAATAATTTGGGATATGGCTAACATGTTCTACAAATTAAGAACACAAGATTCTGGAGAAATCTTGGGGGTTCATATATACATCATCATATTGGATCAAAACCAACGTTGGTAATTGAATAGCCCTGGGAGAGGCTCATAGCTCTGGAAGTAGCTAAAGGTACCTTAATACAAATAGTATGATCCTACTATGAATGATGATGTTTATCTTGAGAAAGCGCTTGTAAAATCACGTGATTTATCATATGGGAATTTTTTTGACTAATTAGTTATTGGCCAAAACAAAGTCAACAAGTGCATAGAAAATTACTCGGGTACAATCATTTTGAATATGTAGAGCATACAAACAACCAGAAGCAGAAATTCCATACTATGCAGAAACTACATATCCGCCGGTAAGCGTGGGATCTATGTAGTTCTTATATGTCCGCTATAAAGCGTGAGACTCATGTTAAGGTTATATGTCCGCTGTAATGCGTGGGACTCATATCGAGGTTTATGTCCGCTTTTAAGCGTGGGACTTGTAAAATGAGAAACATGATATATGGGTCATGATAAATTCTCATTAATATAATCATCTCTTGGTGAGAGTGATGTAATGTTGTATTAGTTTCGGGGACTAAGGAACAACAAAAGATGGTTGAAGTGTAACTAGTTACAAATACGGTCGTACAAATTACAAATTTGTGAAATTCCATGGAGGTTGGTTCCCATGAGAAAATATTTGCCTGAAGCAAATTGAAAGTGTACACTCGCGAGTAGTTTTAGGTGCATATGCATTTTATCAATTATGATTGTTAATTATTTCTTTTAGATTGTTGTTTTTGCAATGGGTTTTGTTTGTCAAGTGCAAGGATATTCCAATGAGGGGGAGATCAAATGAAATGCTAAAAGCGCGGCACTCTTTTTCCTTCGCTACGATTTTTGTCCCACAGGGTTTTTCCTAGCAAGGTTTTAACGAGGCTTGCGAAGATTATCCAGATGCGTTCCAGAAGAATGTTATCACCAATGCCGAGCAAATAGAATTCACCAATGTACTCTTTTTCCTTAGTCATTGATTTTTCCCACCAGATTTTTCATGACAAGGTTTTAACGAGGCATCGTAGTGGTGAATATTCAAGGGGGAGTGTTATGAAATATGTAATTGGACTGATGTGAATATCCACCACATAGTTGGGTGTATTTTGTATAATTATATTCTGGTCTAGAAGCCCACCTAATGCCTATATAAGGAGGCTTAGGGTTGGAGAATAATATACATCTACTAGCATTCTCCCTACACATATTTGTCTCTCTTTATTTTCTATCTCTCTCGTCTTCTCAATTCATAACAGATAAATATATTTGTTAACAAAAAAAATCGGTTTTCTTTAACTAGATAATGTTAGATTCAAAAAAGAAAAATACGTATAACAATAAATGGCTAAGGGATAGATATTGTGATCCCACTATTTATCTACTTTCAGAGTTAGTTGTTAAAATCAAATTAAGAAAATCGATAGTTTAAAAAGTCTATCGACTTTATTTTTAAAAATTAATGTTTATCTTTTTTGAACAAAAACCAATATTTATCGATAATTCTCTCTTTCGCTCATAAATCTCTCTCTCTAAACTAATTTTGAAATTTATTTCTACAAAACGATTGGTTTTTTACTATTCCTGAAAATCTGTCATTGGTATGATATGATATGATGTGGATATCTTTCAACTCTCACCCTCTATATATTCTTTCATAAGCTCACAAATTTATTTTCGCATCTCTCGCTCCATATCATCTCTGATAGGTGAACAGTCGGTGAGATGCCGACGATCACAACCAGGCGACGGGGAAGCAGAGAGGAATGGGAGAAAAAGAGAGAAAGCTGGGAGAGAAATTTTTTCTTATTATTTTTCAAGTCAGAAAAATACTCTCTTTTTATCTAACCCTGTCGGTTCGACCCAACTACGACCCGGAAAGAACCGAATAGAAAACCGGGAAGATTATTCATATGACTCGATACAATTCCAATAAACTAAAACAACGTTGTAAATAAAATAACTCAAACTAACAAATCAAACGACTACTTCTTCGTGACGACGAAATCATCAAACCTCCTCGGCGGACGCATATTCCTCCGCAAGTGTGTCCGCGATGGAGGTTCTAACGGCTCGTGCTCACCGTCATCTGCAGTACTCGTATCAACGCCCCCGGGGTTGAGAACCGCCTTGTCCTCAAGGTGGAGTGTAGGAAAATCACGAGCCAAACTAGATGCAGGTTCCCACGTATCTGCCAAACCATCGGACCAAGTGACACGCCACTGTAGCTGGGGCACACCATCCACGACAACCGTACGCTCCGCTGTAGCCGACAAGGGAATAGCAACCGGACGACCTTTATGAAAATCAGTAGGTAAAGTCGCATCGGGAACGACAGAAGACCCCATGATGTAAGGTCGCAACAGGGATACATGGAACACATTATGAATACGACTGTCAGGTGGCAGCTGCAGACGATACGCGACTTCACCAATGCGTTCTAAGACAGGAAAAGGACCGTAGTATCTGCGAGCAAGCTTAGCAGCCAAAGGTCGTGCGACGGACCGCTGCCGATACGGCTGGAGACGAAGAAGAACCATATCCCCGACGGCAAAAGACAACTCGCGGCGATGTTTATTAGCGGCAGTACTCATCCGTTGCTGCATCTTGGCCAAGTGAATCTTTAAATCCTGCAGCAAAGCACGACGTTCCTCCAGTAACTCATCAACGGAAGGGGATTTGCCCGAACGAGCAGCCGAAGGAAACAAAGAAGGAGGGTCGCGGCCGTACAGTGCCCGAAAAGGAGAAGATGCAATGCTCTCGTTGTGCGTGCAATTGAGTGCCAACTCTGCCCATGGTAAAAACTGTGACCACCTCTTTGGCCGTTCACTCGTGAAGGCGCGCAAATACTGTTCCAACCCACGGTTCTTCACCTCTGTCTGTCCGTCAGTCTCGGGGTGATAAGCGGTGCTGTACTTGAGGGAGGTACCACTGAGACGAAAGAGCTCCTTCCAAAAAAGACTCATAAAGATGGGATCGCGATCCGAGAGAAGCAATGCCGGAAACCCATGATGTTTGACTACTACCTCCACAAATAACTTCGCAACTTTCGGCGCATCAAACTCTGCAGGAAGAGGACCAAAATGGGCATACTTGGTCAACCGATCGACCACAACCATGATGGCGGTAAACCCCTGAGAAGACGGTAATCCGGTGATAAAGTCCATAGTGGCAAATTCCCAAACCTGCTCAGGAATAGGTAGTGGCTGAAGAAGACCAGCAGGTTTCTGAGTAGAATACTTCGTCGTTTGGCAAACATGACAGGCAGCAACAAACTGACGAACATCAACCCGCATGCGCGGCCAATAAAACACCGCAGAGAGGCGGCGAAACGTACGATCCACCCCCGGATGACCAGCCAAAGGAGAACTATGGAACTCAAAGAGAAGCTGCTCACGCAAAGGAGAAGAGCCACTGACGCAGAGACGAGTACCATAATATAACAACCCATCGACAACTGTAAAATGAAGAGGGGGAGTGGAAGAACGAACCGCGGCATGCAAAGCCAGTAAGTCATCACTAACGCCATTTTCACGGCGAATCTCGGTCAGGATCGACGCGTGTGGCCGGAAAACAGTGAGGGACAATGCATTTGGAGAGACTTCGGTCTCCACAGTGGGACTCGGGTCATCATCCGCACGGCGCGACAAGGCATCGGCCACTCGGTTCGCAGTCCCTGTCTTGTACTCAATGCGAAACTGAAAACCCATCAACTTCCTGATATAAAACTGCTGATCCGGAGTCTGAATAACTTGCGTCAACAATTCACGTAAACTCTTCTGGTCACTGCGGATAACGAACTCACGCCCAAGCAAGTACTGACGCCATTTCTGAACAGACTCAACAATGGCGTAGAGCTCCTTATGATACGTCGAGGCGAGGCGACGGCGAGGCCCCAACTTTTTGCTGAAGAACGCAATAGGGTGGTTGTCCTGCATCAAGACCGCGCCAATACCGACATCGGAAGCATCGGTTTCCAAGACAAATGGCAAAGAAAAATCAGGTAATCGCAAGACAGGAGCAGTGGTCATGGCAGCCTTAAGGGCATCAAAAGCGGCTGTAGCTGAATCAGTCCAAACAAAAGAGTCCTTTTTTAATAATTCAGTCATCGGAGAAGCTAACGACGCATAATCCCGGACAAAGCGACGATAATACCCAGTCAATCCCAGAAAACCGCGCAATTGCTTGAGAGAGGTGGGCAACAACCAAGCAAGCATAGCGGAAATTTTGTCTGGATCAGCCTTCAAGTGACCCTCAGAAATCAAATGGCCCAGGTAATCCACGGTCGTTCTGCTAAATGAGCACTTAGTCAATTTAACAAAGAAACCATGAGAAGAGAGGAGCTGCAAAACCTGATCAAGATGTCCGGCGTGGAGGGACAGCGTACTGCTGTAAATGAGAATGTCATCGAAGAAAACAATCACAAAGCGGCGCAGGTACGGCTGAAAAATCTGGTTCATCGCAGCCTGAAAGGTCGAAGGAGCATTGGTGAGGCCAAACGGCATCACTAGGAACTCATAATGACCCTCATGAGTCCGAAAAGCAGTCTTCTCGATATCAGGAGCACTCATACGGATCTGGTGATAACCCGAACGCAAGTCGAGTTTAGTAAAGAATCGAGCCGCACCCAACTCATCAAATAACTCATCGGATGTAGGAATCGGGAAGTGATCAGGAACCGTCGCGGTATTCAAGGCACGATAATCAACACAGAAACGAAACGTGCCGTCTTTCTTGCGCACTAGCAGCACTGGTGACGAAAAAGCACTCAGACTCGGCCGGATAATCCCCTGCTGAAGCATGTCACGGACTTGTCTCTCTATCTCGGTCTTCTGAAAATATGGGTAACGATATGGCCGGACATTCACCGGTTTGGATCCTGGCTGCAGATGAATGCGGTGATCATAAGGACGCGGCGGGGGAAGACCAGATGGTAGCTGAAAGACGCCCGTATGACGGGTGAGAACCTGCTGAATCTCAGGGGAAAGGTCGGTGGGAAACTGCAGCGGGTCGTCCCCGGCTGTGGGGGGAGTTGAGTCCACCGAGAATAGCTCAAAACACTCACATAAATGGAGCTGCGCAACTAATGAAAGAAACTGACTATAGGATACCTGCTTCGGTGGAGCTGTATCCCCCTGGAAGGTAACATCCTTGCCATCCCACTGAAACTCCATAGACAGCGTATTATAATCCATCGCAAAACGTCCCAAAGAAGCAAGCCACTGGACCCCTAACACAATATCAATACCGTGAACCATCAAGACGTACAAATCCAACTCGAGTGTAGTTCCCTGGATGAGCAATGGAGTCTTCGGGCAATAATAAGAACAGCGTAAGGACGCGCCATTACCAACATACACTCGGAAAGGCGACACGGGGTGTAACACAAGACCCAACCGTTCCGCAACCGAAGGGTGGACGAAGTTATGCGTGCTGCCGCTATCAATCAACACATTAACAGAGGAACCTGAAATCTGACCCACAATGCGCAACGAACGCGGGCTCGAGTGAGTGGCGAGTGTATGTAGAAGAGAAATATCCGCTTGGATCGTGTCATCAACATGAAGATCAACCACATCGTCGTCCTCATCCTCATCATCGCGTCCTCCCATAAGAAGTAGAAACCTGTGCCTGCACCGATGTTTTGGTTCATATTTCTCATCACAATACCAGCACAATCCCTGGGCCGAACGAGCATCTTTCACTTCCTGAGAGACTTGAACCTACTGTAGGGCTGGCTTTCGGCCAACTAGTGGGGTAGGGGCTGCTGGGTTTTTGTCGGGTGGTTTAGTGGGGTTAGGCTGCCAAGAGCGCCGCGGTGCGTACGTGGTGACCGTGTCTGCATGACTGGCGGATAATTCACGTGCAAGAGCAAATGCCTCAGCCAACGTAGACGGATGGCGCAACAACAATTCACGACGAACGGGTGGTTTGAGACCCGAACGGAAAATCGATATCAATATAGAATCAGCCACTCCACTAATTTTATTCAATGCTTGCTCAAATTCCGTCTGATATGCTAAAACTGTAGTTGTCTGTGTCAGTTTTGAAAGATTACCCATATAATCCTCGTAATGGTCAGGATCAAACCGTTGTTTCACCGCACACAAAAATTCCATCCAAGTAGCAGCGGGGTTGTTACCTTGATAGTATCGGTGCCAGTCGGAAGCGGGATGATCGAACAAGAGACCCACAAACTGAATCCGGTCATGCTCAGGAGAGCGGAAGTAATCGTAATACTTCTGGACTTTGTAAATCCAGCCCGCCGGATCGGTACCCGCGAAACGTGGAGCGTCAACGCGCATACGGGGGCCATTATCGCCGCTGCCAGTGGTGGTGGTAACCACCGAAGGCGGAATGGTCCAACCTGACGTAACCGGCGTCAAAGCCGTGGAGGCGTCGGTTGAAGGCTGGCGGGTTTGGGTAGCCGGAGTAGGTAGGATGGGCGCGGCATTGAGGGCCGCTAGTATCTTGTCGAGCTTGGACTTGATTGCTTGGTTCTCTTCCGCGAGGGTGACGACCTTAGAATCTAGGGTTTTGTACGAGTTGGTGAGGATGTCCAGGGACATCGGTGATGGTTGGGTAGGAGCCATGGATGGATGGAGCTGCGGGAATGGGTGGAGATCGGGGATGAAAGCACCACTGATAGGTGAACAGTCGGTGAGATGCCGACGATCACAACCAGGCAACGGGGAAGCAGAGAGGAACGGGAGAAAAAGAGAGAAAGCTGGGAGAGAAATTTTTTCTTATTATTTTTCAAGTCAGAAAAATACTCTCTTTTTATCTAACCCTGTCGGTTCGACCCAACTACGACCCGGAAAGAACCGAATAGAAAACCGGGAAGATTATTCATATGACTCGATACAATTCCAATAAACTAAAACAACGTTGTAAATAAAATAACTCAAACTAACAAATCAAACGACTACTTCTTCGTGACGACGAAATCATCAAACCTCCTCGGCGGACGCATATTCCTCCGCAAGTGTGTCCGCGATGGAGGTTCTAACGGCTCGTGCTCACCGTCATCTGCAGTACTCGTATCAATCTCACAGGTAAGTTTTCATCTTCTTTGGTTTTGAAGATTTTTTCTTTTTACATTATAATTTGGCGTATTTCTTTTTCACATTGCAACTGTGATGATGGCTGGGAGATTATTTAGCACACTTTCTAGGTCGATTTGATGGTCGTCGCTTTATGTTTGAGCTTACTGTATTCTATATTTAGTGTTCACAAATTTATAAACTCATTTTTTTTCCAGGTGAACGTCTCTTTTGGTGGGTTTATTTAGCTCTCATGTGAAGAGTTTTATCCTCTCCACATAAGTTATGCGGCCAGGCCCGGCTTTAGCAGTAGGCCATTCAAGCTGTTGCTTAGGGAACCAAACTCTCAGGTGCACCATATTTCTAAAATATATAGGGATATTTTACTCATTTTAGTATAGAGTATTGTGTTAATATTTGCATTTCAAAAGAATGTACTGTGTTAATATTGTTATGGATGCCAAACGGGTATCTCTTTCACCCTTTGCTTAATTTCTAGCGTGAATTTAAGATTTATCATTTTAATTGGTGATGCTTATCTCTCGGTCACCTAATTTTTCTCCTCAAATCTAACAAAAAATTTCCTCTTTTCTAGGACTCTAGCAACTATTCTCCATAATTATTGCAATTTCAAGAATGACTTTGCTGTACGTAACTTATCTAGAGTACATGTACTTATCAAATTGTCAAATAAGAATTTGTAGCGAAAAATTTATCTATAATTTGTTAGAATTCATCAAATCCTCTAGATCATCCAAGATAGGTGTTTGGCCACATCAAAAGTTCAAGAAATATTTTTTTGCTGTCATTGGCTGCCAAAGTATTTTCAAATTCTTCAAATTCAAGCATCTTCAAATCTTTAGAAGAAATGAAGAAGACATTCATTTACTCAGGTTTGTACAATTTGGGCATTTTTCTTGACAATTCAGATACCAATTTGAATAAAGTTTAACTTTATTTATTTATTTTTTCAAACTGGCTGGAGTTCAACTTCAATTAGATGGAATTATTAATTCAATTTCATTGCTTTTTGGGGTTTGTATTTCAATTTATAAAATTTGATTTTTCATACATATTTCCTATACAGCTATGTGTCCAATAAATAAGAATGTAGATATGTGAAAAATAAAATATAAACAAGAACAATTATTGACTAAGATGTTTGATCTCTAGACAAATTTGTACCCAAAATTATTCGGAAACAAAACTACTAATCAATGAAAAGGAAAAGGTTACATGTTACTTAGAAAAGAAAAGGATGAGTGGAACTGTTAATATTAAGTTTTCATTGACATATGTAAACAGCATCTAGTTTGCCCTTCGCTTAGGGAATCCAAAAACTTAGAGCCGGCCCTGTATGCGGCTCTCTCGTCTTGATTTATATTGACAACTGTTTTTATATTCTTTTGCAGGCTTTCTAATCTTTTTTCTTTATCTTGAAGGTACGAATTTTATTGGATTTGAAAGAAGAAGAAAATTGTGGCTAATTTAAGAAAAGATAAATAAGTAAGATTTGTTTTTATATTATTTTCTTCAAAGTTTAAGTTATAAGGGGGCAACTTTTGAACAAGATACATTTCTTTCAAAAAAAAAAAGAACATTATTATCGAGGCTTGATTTATTTATTTACTTCAAATATTTATAGATCCCGGAGTTGGACTATCTCAAACAAAAAAATAAGAGTCTGAAGCAATTTAGATAAGTGGCGTCCAATTTTTTTAAAGATGTGAATAATTATTTTTAAAATGAGGGTTTTTTTTATTTTTTGTTAAAAAGAGGTTGGAGATAAAGGGATAAGCTACATACTCATAAATTAACATTGTAGAAAAAATAGAGGAAGAGGGTAAATGCGAAAATTTGGCCCATAAACATGTGATTCCCTGCATGCCTTGAGCAAGATCTAATGAGAGAAGAAAACAGTAGAGGAGAAATGGAAAAATTTACGGGAAGATAGGTTCCAGATTTTTTAAAGGAAGAGAAAAGTTGTAGAAAACATGGAAGAAACTATTATTTTGGAAAATTATGCACGATCTTTTTAAGTAAATAAAAACATATATTAGTATGTGGACTAAAAAGTACAAATTGCAACCATAATTTGAAATCCTAAGCACTGTACATAGAACTGAAATGGCATCCAAACTCTTATTAGTTCAGACTGGCAATTATCTTCTAAAAGATATATTTGGTCTTTATCCGTACAGGACAAATTTAAAAATGAAACGAGATAATAATTCATCAAATGAACAAAACTGTAGGAGGGTCCAAACTTCGAAAGTGATGGAGGTATAATATGTTCTGCTAGAATATATACATATATATAACATAATATAGGCACAAAATAATATTTAGATTAAAAGAGCACTAAAAAATTGGGAGTTTTATGTTAATGGGATTTGATGAAGAGTTTGACTAGATAGGAAGAAGAATAAATCTCCACCCATTCATCAATAATGGAGAAAATGAGATATGTAGATTGATTGTTGGAGATCGCTCTGTTTTGTATCATCAAAAATGGAGAATGAAAGAAAAGTGGAGTTATCGGTTGGAGATGTGCGCTCTAAGGGCCAGTCTAGGACGGTTGTGGCGTTGGAGGAAGATGTGTGAAAATGTTTGTATCAGAGTTGTTATGAATTTTAGATGAAATATTGTTTCGTAAATGTTACGCAAATGTTATGATGAAGTAATGATATAGCGATTTCGTGTTTTGTAAAATCAATTGTGGAAAATGCTGATAAAAATATATGACATATCGATTCCATAGATATATTTATTAAAATTTTAAACGATTGTAAAATTAAGATCGGTTGTCGTGGCAGCAGAAGCATTCGCAAACTGGTCGAAAACATTTGTATTTATTTTCATTAGGGGTGTAAGCAGTTCGGTTTGGTGCGGTTTTTGCTAAAACCATAAACCGAACCGAATACATCGGTTTACTAATTTTGTAACCAAACCAAACCATTTGAAAGGATGAACCGAACCAAACCAAACCGAAAAATATCGGTGTGGTTCGGTTCAGTGCGGTCGGTTTGCGTAAAAATTATCGAATGGATATTACAATACTACTTTGTCAACGATTTTCAAGTTTTAAGTGAAAACTAAATTAAATATACTTAAAATAATATGCACAACTATCGTTTTAGAGAGAAAATATGATGAAACGTGAGAGAAATAAAGAAGATTAAGATTGATATAATCATTTTAATTGAATTTTATCTACTCGTGTTTCTCTTTTCTAGATTACTTAATATACTTTACGCAATATACATTGTAGTAAAAGTACGTTAAGCACATATCGGTTCGGTTCGGTTTGGTGCGGTGTGATATTTTTACAAACCAAAAACCAAACCGAATAGACCGGTTTGTAAAAAATTGAACCGTTGATAAACCGAACGTTCAAAAAAACCATCCAAAACTAAGCATTTCGGTTTGGTTCGGTCGGTTCGACCGGTTTATTCGGTTTTTCTTACAGCCCTAATTTTCATAGCATCTTAATTTCTCATTAATATACAAAGTTTGTTATTCTGCTTATACTTTTGCAATATTATTTATTAGGGCCGATGAATACTTTTTGACAAGATTTAATAATCTTTTTCATTTTACAGATCTTTTTCTAACATTGACAATATTTCTTTATGTATTCCTGTAAACTCGACCAAATAATATGTTGTTTTCTTCTACTTTTCGTACGGCGGCTATTTAGTCTGCAAGTGTTGTTAATTGATCTATTGGATCTTCTTTCTTCCATAGTCTGCAACTTCAGTGTGAGCGTAGTTTGATTTGTCTAAATTTTGAAGCAGTTCATCTACATCTAAGATATTTCATTCTTCAATGTTGAAACAGTGAATAAGAAGGTTAACTTCTTATAATGGAGGATCATCTTTTATTTTTGAATAACTGATCTATTGGAATCATTCAGAACCAAGGAAGGGATCATTTTTTGAATAAATTGACTTTCTTTTGCTCCAGTGAACAGTAAGTTTCAGCATTGCTCCTCTAATCTGCTATCCTTAATTTTATTCCAGCAGATACTCCTTCTTTTGGAGCTATATTTTAATTGATTTAGAGTAGATTTAGTTCAAAATTGGGTTCGATCCTTTGGTTGGAGACGCTATAAGTCTAGATCCAATACAGTAGATTTTTGCTGGCTTGAATATATTCATTCTTTAAATGGTTTTGGACTGGAGTTATTCACAACATGAGATTTAAGTCATAGTAGCATGAAATATAAGTGAGATTACTTTTAACAATTCCAAATTATTTTGAGAGTGAGATTGTAAGGAACAAAATCACTAAATGGTACTCTTATTTACAATTGAGTTAAATTGGTACCGGTTTTACATTATATTATCTACTCATTTAATTTGTATATAAGATGATGTACATTTTTATAATAATATAATTTAAATTTATATAAATGGGTATAAGACATGAACAACTTTTGTACTATTTGCTTTCAAAGATTCTGATTGTCTCATGGTGATTGTTAGTTTATTTCTACGACCTATTCATTTCCGTGCAATGCACGGACGGTTTGTTAGTAATCTACAATATCAGCTCAATACCAAACGGACTTGGATTTTCGGTTCAACTGGATTTTTCACCCAAATATGTTCAGCCGATATTTTAAATCTTCAGCTGATATCAAACAGGGCCGAAGACTTTGGGGTAGGCAATGATTAAGTGTAGTCCAAATCCAAATCAAACATGGTAAAGTAAGAGCTATGTTAGGAGAGATTGGATTTCTACGATGGATTGGATTACAATTCTGCCAAGTAGTGTTACTAATTGGATTGGATTGGTTTAGGGATTGAGCCTCGTGTCTCCTCTATAAAAGGTTTGTGGTAGATTACAGAGAAATCACAATCACCACCATCGTTGCCTGATCATCTACTTGTTCATTATTCTTCTTCTTCTTCCTGTACGTCCATCACAATTACCAGTTCAGTATCAGTAATCATCCATGGCTGCGAAACACGAAGACTTACCCATCCCAGTCTACTCAAAACTAGAACCAATCTACGGAGGTCAGGTCGAAGAAGCCCAACTCCGGTTCAACACACTGAAATCCAAGTTCATCCAAACCTTTGGCCATCCTCCCGACATCTACGCAAGATCTCCAGGGAGGGTGAACTTGATTGGGGAACACATCGACTATGAGGGCTACTCGGTCCTCCCGATGGCCATTAGGCAAGACACAGTTGTCGCCCTCCGCAAAAACCAGCTGCAGCAGCTTATCCGGATCGCAAACGTTAACGAAAATTACTCAATGTGTACTTACCCTGCCGATCCAAGCCAGGAAATCGATGTGAAGAATCACAGATGGGGCCATTACTTTATTTGTGCATATAAAGGCTACCATGACTGTGCCAAATTAAAAGATATTGGTGAAGAAGTTCCAGTTGGATTGGATGTTATGATTGATGGAACTGTTCCTACAGGGTCTGGATTATCAAGCTCCGCCGCGTTTGTTTGCTCATCTACCATTGCTATTATGGCCGCTTCGGATGTCAACTTTCCAAAGAAAGAGATTGCGCAGCTTACATGCGAATGTGAACGCCACATCGGCACCCAATCTGGCGGAATGGACCAGGCTATATCTGTCATGGCTAAACCTGGGTTTGCAGAGCTGATTGATTTCAACCCCATTCGTGCTACCGATGTACAGCTCCCCGCTGGGAGTTGTTTCATCATCGCGCATTCTCTCGCCGAATCTCAGAAAGCTGTCACCGCAGCTACTAATTACAACAACCGCGTCGTCGAATGCCGGTTAGCTGCTATTGTACTCGGAATCAAGCTTGGAGTGAAACCCAAAGATGCTATATCAAAACTGAAAACTCTTTCTGATGTCCAAGGACTGTGTGTGTCGAAGAACGGATCTTCTGATCCAGTTTTGGCGGTCAAGGAGCTCCTGAAGGAAGAACCATATACTGCTGCCGACATTGAAGAAATCACCGAAGATAAGTTGCAATCGATCTTTCGTGATTCTCCATCTTCACTAGACGTGATAAAAGCTGCCAAACACTACAAACTGTTCCAAAGAGCCTCTCATGTCTACTCTGAAGCAAAGCGTGTGTATGCTTTTAAGGAGATCGTGTTATCAAAGCTAAATGAGGACGACATGCTGATGAAGCTTGGTGATCTTATGAATGAAAGCCATCGTAGTTGCAGTGTTCTTTACGAATGCAGTTGTCCGGAACTTGAAGAGCTTGTAAAGATTTCCCTAAAGAACGGGGCTCTTGGGGCAAGACTTACAGGTGCTGGTTGGGGTGGGTGTGCAGTTGCTTTGGTGAAGGAGTCTATTGTACCTAAATTTATCCTCGACTTGAAGGAGCAATTCTACCAATCAAGAATTGATAAAGGAGCCATTAGCAGAACCGATCTCGGCCTCTACCTCTTCGCTTCCAAGCCCTCAAGTGGAGCCGCTATCTTCAAGTTTTAGCATTAGTTACTTTTATTTCTTGATTTTGTGCAAATTAATATTCATTCTTCTATAATATGAATTTCAATTTTTTCTGTACTTATTTGTTATTTATTGTATTGGTATCCATTCTTCCATTATATGAAGTTCAATTTTTCCCATACATATTTGTTATGGATATACATGTTCGTTGAGTTGATAACTGACTTGTGATAGAGTGATGTGAAGCAAAACTAGTACATTATTTCTTGTTTTTCCGGTTGAGAAGTGTTTTTTGAATAATGAACTACACAAATAAGAGCTCATCGACCTGAGGCACAAAAGCCATGTAAACAATTTTCTTTAGATGGTCATGCTGAACTGCATTCTTCACATCAAGTTTTTCAAGGTGTTACCTATAACATGTTAGCTAGTTACCAAATAACACGCACGGTTGTATGTAAGTACGTCGAAAAACATTAGTTTTGCACAGCATTGTGGTTTCGAAAAAGTACTAGCATTAACATGTTGGGAGAAGAATAAAATTAGAGAGTTTTAGGGTTTGCTCTCTCCGCTGACCTCTTTATTTGGGACTCCATGTCCTAGCTAGTTCCGTTGCCGTTGCATTCACTGTCTCCTCTTTCCTATATGCACCTTCTGGTCAGGTAAAAAGTTAAGTTGACTACAGCAGCAGGATTTACCTGGTGAATTTTCTCAAAAGAGGGATTTACTGGTGAACATAGGGCTCTCAAAATGATTCGGGAGTTTTCATGTGTTTTCGTTGGTGTTCAAAGCTAGACCCGACTCCGAAGTAGTAAGGCGTGAGAGAGGGTTTTGGTTTCTAGAGTTTGTTTCCTTTGTGTTGGAAATCTGTTTCGCCGTACCTCATTTCTAGGACATCACATTTCGTAGTTTGATTCTAGGTGATCGTACCTTGTTTCTAGGACATCACATTTTCGCAGTTTGGTTGTAGTTTGAATCTAGGTTTGGTCGGCCTCTTGTGTGGTCACCTATGTTGCACGGGTGCTTCTGATTGGTCGCGCACCCGCGCCGGGTGCTTCTGGGTGCTTGGGTGCTTCGTGGGTGCTTTGCGAGTGCTTTGTCGATAAGAAATGGACATTTTTGAAAATTTTAGTTGAGAGGTCTTCCAGATACAACTAAAATTTAACAAAGAAACGTGCATCTATGTGAACATTTTTAACCCTTAGATTACTCATCTCTCCACAGCTAAGAACAGCTAAGAACAACGTCATGAAGAGATTATACTATTGATATAGCAACCGTGTATCTTTGAATGTGTGTATGAATTTCTTATTATATGAATCCTATTATTCTCGTTATAATATTAATATATTTGTATCACTAATAATATCATATAAAATATAAATAACGTGGTCGCACCCCCGCCGCACCCGCACTCTTGATTTTGCTAATTTGTCAAACCCTCACCCAGTTCCCGAACCAGCACCCGCACTCGTGCTACATAGGTGGTCACTAAGTTTATTTTGTCTCCTTAATTCTTAACAAGTCGATATCCCGCGCCATGGCGCGGACTGTCTATTTGTATTACCTAACATTTTGTACATTGTGACCAGGGTTTTAAAAAACGCAATCCAGAGCTGTCGTGTTGTAATGGAAGCGGCCAGAGAGCGCACCGTTTTTCCCGTTACGCGTCGTTTGAATTTTATTCACATAAAAAATGACCGTTTCGCGTCGGTAACGGGAAAACAGCCGTTTTGCGTCGGGAAAATAAAAAAGAAGGGGTAAACGGCCGATTCCTATCCGGGAAATTGGGAAACAGAGGAAACGTCTGTGAACGTTTTCTTAAATTTACACATTCGATCGGAGTTTTCCGTTACAACCGCTCCGATTTAGTTCGATCCCGTTACACACAACCACGACCAATACGTCAGCCGCTTCCGTATCTTAAACCTTGATTGTGGCATGACATTTTCCAACAATCATAAGACAATATCTGGACTCTTTACTGTTCTTGACATCTAGAAAAACAGTTTCTGAATTAATACAGTTTCTGTTATCAGTTTATGTAGTCAGCTTTTATTTTCTGCAATCTGCAATTATGTTATGTTATTATTTACGGACATAATTTTTTATTTTGTAAGAACAAACTATTGTTTGTTATAATCAAGAAATCTCTCTGTTTCTACTCCTTTCTTGCAAACTAAAGATGCAACTTCCAGTACATACATCGTCCTCGGAAAGTGCGGAATAAATTTGCACAGTGCTGATTTATCTGCTATAGATTCTAACTGTGCAGAATTAAACATATTAACAGCGCAGATTTCATCAGAATTATTTGTTCAGTGCAGAATTCATCTGCTAAAAAAGATTATGACTGTGCAGATTATTTTTATCAGTGCAGATTTCATCGGCTGAATAAGTAGACTGTGCATAATTATTTTAACAGTGCAGATTTCATCTGCTGAATAATCTGACTGTGCAGAATTGGTTTTAACAGTGCAAATTTCATCTTCCGAATCCTCTTAACTGCGCGTAATTAATTTTAATAGTTCAGATTTCATCTACTGAATATTTTAACACAACTGAATTAATGTTTGAAAAAATACAAATTTCATCTATCGCGTAATATTGTGTAAATTCAGAATTTAACAGTTTAATTTTCTATCAGTATTTCAAGACATATTTATCTACTGTAGATTTTATCAGAGCATAATTTAACTGTTAAATTTTCTGGAGAGATTTCATCTGCTGTATAATTTTTGACATAGAATTTAATCGTTGAATTTTATGTCGATATTTTGGATAGAATTCACTGTGGAACTTTATGACAATATAATATCTATCCGGTTAAATTATAACTACATTTCCATAGAAGATAATCGATTTTTTCATGGAATTTAAAATGGTGGATTCAAATCAAATCCATTTCAATGTGTTGTGGAAGAGCTCACTATCCGTCTTCGGATTGAGAAAGGGAGCGGCTCCGCCAGTGATATGTTGTTGCGTAGTTTTCTCTCATAACGCCACGTGATGAAGAAGAAACCAATGGTCAATGTAAAGAGGAAGGCCGAAAATGAGAAGACAAAATTTATAAGCAAGTGCTTCAACTGTGGGAAAGCAGACCACAAGGTTAAAGGATGTCCAAAAGGAAGAACACCTTCAACAGATGTTCAAACTTGTCAAATTTTTGGAACATCTAAAGGATGTGTAGTCTAAACTAATAGTATCGATTTCGATTATGAATAAGAAAGTACTATCTATTAACTACTTATCGATCGGGTCACAGTAATTTCGAGTCAACTCATAAATTAATAAATTGGACCATGGTCGGAAGAACACAATGCTTTTTATCACAAGTGTAGAATGTGCGTGTGTTTTGCTACTTATTGCGTAATCGAAAAAAAGCATGAAATGCATTTTATGAATGCAATGTAGGAAAAGAGCAAGTCCTCCTTCGTAATAATCAAATAAGGAAAATATGATTCTCCAAAATTTTATGTAGTGCCAACCATTAGTTGAAAAGTTTGAATATTCATTCAACGACTTCGGTTGAAGAAAATCACAATTTTCTAGTACGTACATTGTGAAAGGTAACATTCCAAATGTTTTAATGTTTTCACAATAACTGCATGTCAATTAAACTTTGGTCCAAGAGTTCTTAAGCACTCATGGTAATTCAAGAGTTTTTTAAGCACTCATGGATGTGCAATTTAGCATAACGGAAATCAGGAGTTTAATAGCACTTATGATTTGTTTACTACATTGCAGTAATCATGGACAACATAAAAATCAAGCGCCTATGATCTTATTAGGCACATAAAGAGCTAATACTTACCTTATTGGAACATAATTTGAGTGAAAGTCTCGTGGATGAAGACAGTTTATCTTGTAGAGATAAAGTAAGAGAAAAAAGTAATATAAGTACGTGGAGAATGAACAATTGGTTTGAAACCGATTGTTGTGAAAATGTTGACAAGATTATGACGAGAAACGGTTTTAGAACAAACAAATGTGATGTGTAAATTCTAAAACTATGAATGGTGGATGCGTCATAATATGACTTTATGTAGACAACAAGTTAATTTTGGAACGAGAAAATAATACGTTCCACCAAAAAGTTATTGTCCACATCATTCGGTAAAGGGGCAGCTGATGATATTTTAGAAATAAGAAATTTCTAGAATGACTATGCATTAACTTGGTCTCACTATATCACGAAAGTTCTCAAGAAGTTTGACCAAACTAAAAGCAATTACAACAAGCTAGTAAAAACACCAATTGGTGTGAGCATGCATCTCGCTAGAAATCATGGTCATCTATTAAGCAATAATAGTATGCTTAAATAATAGAAAGCCTAATGTACATTAAGAATCGTAATAGGATGAACATCGCACAAGCTGTTGGAAAGACTTGGTCGTCTTATCAGTAATCCAGGAAAGAATCACTGGACCGCTATAAGGCATCTATGATACAATACATCTATACGATTACAATACTCCAACTATCCTGCTATACTAGAAAGAATAATGCGATGACACTTGCATATTTGATACAAAGATTCCAAATAAACGAGAAGTGACGTATTCACTCTCGATGAAGCGGCATTTTATTGTAAAAAGCTTAAAAGAAGACGTGCATTGCAAGGTATACTATGGAGTTATAGAGTTAGATAAGGCAAGGGAAGAAGCGGAACGGCTTCGTTATTTCCTCAAAGATATTCCAATATGGCGGAATTTTGTGCCTCCTATCAAAGCACAAAATTATATATATATATATATATATATAAATATATAGGTAAGTATAGACATCTTCGTCAGACATAATACCATTAGGCAAATTCTCTCGCGAAGAATACGATCATAAATATATAAAGTCAATTAACAACGAATCCGTTGACTAAAGGTTAATCGAGAGAACGCGTTGCAATTTCGTCAAGGGGAATGGGGCTAATGCCAATCTCGTAAAGAGTTGCACGATAGAGGAAAACCCAACCTAGTTGACTTGATATCCCAAGAACTAGGTTCAAAAAAGACAACCTAACTATTCGTGCAAATACCAAAAAATATGTTTCTATCCCATTCCTATGATGACGAGTGACAGGACCAGGGTAAGCTATGATTTTAATGAGACGACATGTTAAGATGAGTATGGGTAGATACCCTTATCTGTGTCTCACCTATGTGAGTAGGAGTTGAGGACTGTTCTAGGAGGATGACAGGAATACTCCTCTAAGACTACTCATGAAACCAGACAACAGTGTCTCAAGGCCAAAATGAGCACAACCATGAGAATAGACTAAGCTACGATATTAATTTTGTGGTTACTATCGACTAGGTATACACCACGAAAAGACATTTCAAAGAGCTTCGAATACAGCTAAGCCAGTATACCCTATAGTATACCACTAATGGGAAAGTTCAAGGGCTATGACTACTTTTCTCTGGGCAATTAAATACAAACATTGAGAGTAATCCATCATACTGTTTTGATCTCTTGGCTTCGAAGCTAATTGATCATTCATGTGGGGGATTGTTGGAAAAATGGTCTTCGACATGTCGATTTGTGTCACATCCCCCTCCCGTCGATCCCAATTAGCGATTAATAAAACTTTCATTAACGGGAGGAGGGCGCGACATGCCGGTGCGTCCTTGACTCGTCGAGAGGCTAAACGAGTAATTTATTAAGTCGTGATTGAAAGTTTATTAGAAAAGCATTGCGGAAGCGTAAATAACAATTACTTTGGGTCGTCATGATAAACAATTTGACTTGTAAAGAAAAGAAATTTGGAAGTTAAAACTCAATATCATTCAGCCCTCTCGTCTCATAACGTAAACAGACCATATAATGGGAGATGTTTCAGGTATCATACAAGGTCTTAAAATACATATTTATACAACTCTTACATTCGAAAACAACATACAAACATGCATCCCAGAATAGCTGAAGCCGTCTAGCATATACTCGACATCTAAGCACATAATCATCATGAAGCCAACAAGCCAACACATGTGAACTTAACACCTTGTTACTTCTTGCCTTATGTGTCCTTAAAACCTGAAAAAAAAAATGTGAAAGGGTGAGCTCAACTAGCTCAGTGGGTTACATCTACGCCCCTCCGTAGGTTTGGAAAACCAAAAAGGGCTACTTTTCCCTTGGCATCATGAACATAATCCATAGTCATACATACATATACTTGTACAACTTGAAAGATCATGACATTCATAAAGCGTAACATGAATCATATAGAAAGCATAACGTAAAGCATAAATTGATTCGTGTGAAATCATATTGTTCCAAGTAGGAACCTTGATTTGTCTCACGTGGAGACCGTAACGTACTTGAACATGCTTGCTAAGTTTCTTATCTTATGGCCCGTGTAACCTTCGTGACTTAACATATCATAACGTAGGGATATGTCCATCGCGACGGCTCGTGAGGCGACGCTTGCTTGCTTATATTGCCCCGGAAAAACGGCCGTAGCCTGCCTATATATATACCCGACAGGGGGTTTCACTCCGGTGACCGTGGCCTTTCTTAAAACATGTTTTATCTTATGAATCATCCTTTATTTTTATTAGCATCCATGGGGCATAAAACATTTACTTGATTCGAAAGCATACATACATAATAGGGAAACATGAACATACATAAGCTTGTAAGAAACTTGAGGTTCTGTACAAAATTCGGGAGGTAGGGTAACTCACCTTGCGAGCTTAAGCCATTCATTTAATATTTTTTTGTCCAATTCCAACCATCTTTAAGCATATGCCCATCAACTCCGTTGTCACATAATAGCAATAGAGACTACAAATTAGACATATAATCACTTAGAATAAATTTGATCAAAGCATAGCACATGCCTACATCTCGTAGATGCATATGGACTAACTTTTCCTATATTCATACACTTCTACGACCTTATACTTGTCATTAGATGCTAGTGAGATGTCTAATGCAACACATAAATGCAAGATGCCATATTATGAGTTAATAATAAAACTTACATAAACCAGCTTGACAAACTGGCGTACTTTCATGTGCGTTAATAAGTTATGAGCTTCCCAAATGTAAAACCATAAAATAGTGTTGGAATAGATGCCCTAGAGGCAATCTAGTTTAGTATGAATTATTTGTGGCTAGAAATTCATTTATTATTTATTGGATATTTAATATAATGAAGTCCTTAGATTTACAATTGTGTTGTTTATCTTAAATATCCCTAGTCAAATATAATGATTAAATGGGACGATCATCTATAGACTAGTATGGGGTTGGATTGATATGGAGATATCACGATACAACACATAGGTGTGCATTAGGGAATGTTGCACTGGATTAACCCATCTCCGAGAAGGCTACATAAACGTTATGTTGAGTCACAAGCGCTTCTCGCGGTACAATGGTATTGTCATCCTTAAACTTGAAGTCACTAGATATTCTAATTGTGGATTATTGTGATCTTGGTAGCGTTAAACGCTACACCGTAACTGGGTAGTTATAAAGGCGTGTACTGGATACAATAAGAAGCAAGCTTAGAGATCGTAGTGGACGTAGATAGAATTTGTCCCTCCCACATAACGGGAGCAAATATCCTAGGCCACTCGAGGGATAGTGCTTATAGAATGTCTGGCCAGACTCAAATAAATCAATATGGGATATTGATGTTATTTGCACGAATAAGGCTATTCCCATGGATCGAGAAACTGTGGATTGGATATACGAGTGTGACTTGTATGTCTCGTGTCCAATCCGGATATGGAGACAAAGGGATGAGACAATTACTTGTACAAAGGTTGTCAAGATGACTATTCTATTAGTTGGCTAGAATGGATGTTTTGCTAGAGACCGCTCCATATTAGCAAATAGTTGCTACCAACTAGATAGAACCTATGGGGTCACATGCTATATAGAGTTGAACTAGATTTGGGAATTAATTAATTGGATTAATTAATTATAAGGATCACGTTGCAAACCCTTGCAAACTTAGTAGGGACTAATTTGCAAGGAAGGGACTAAATTGAATTCTAGTAGGACTAGAATAAGTCCTTTAGGTAGTTAACAAGGAGTTGTTGGACTATATAAAGGACCTTCCTTCATTCCTTCCCACATAACTTATGCTCATTAGTGAACATAACAAAGAGTGGGAGAGAACAAAAAGGAGAGAGAGCAAGCAACAAGGGAGCCGACCGCCCCCTTGCCGCCGCCCCGTCCCCGTCGGCCAAAGGAGGCCGAGACCCTCCTTTTGGGTCTCATTTTGCGTGATTCTTCTTCCTCTTCCTCTTCCGGGCTAGCACCAAGGACTTGGGAGATTCTAGGATCAACTCTAGGCGTTGATCAACCATAGAGAACATGACACAATTCGCGTTTGAAGTCATCAAAGGAGAACCCTAAGGTGTGTTTATGATTTCTAACCCTTACCATCGTTATATCTCTCGACTTGTGATCCTTGGAGGGTTTTGCATGGTTTTATGTTTGTTTATGCTTCCGTTGCGCATCCATGAATCAAAACCCTACAGTGGTATGAGAGCCACAGGTCGTAGAGCATAAACGTGGTTTATGTGTTACGTTTTAGTTGTTTTACACCTTAATTTGATTGTTTATCGCGTAAAACAAGACAAATCAAGCATGGGATGCAATTTGTCAATAATTAATCATAACAAGATCCAATTTTTGCATTGGATGCATGAATTGGTGAGTTTGAGAAATTTTAGGATCTTAGATCTAGGGTTTGGGCATCCTTGGGGAAGAAGAAGTTCTCCCAAAACAAGGAAACAACCAAACTTGGGCACCAAGCAAGGGAGTTGTTTTGGAAACAACTCCCTCAAGGAGGTTCGGCCCCCCTAGGGACCGCCCCCTTGCTTGCCGCCCAAGCTTGGCCGCCCTAGGGGCCGGGCGGCCCTAACCCGCGGGCCTAGGCTTGTGGGTTTTGGGCCGGGCCGGCCCTAGGGCCTTGTGGTTCACTTTGTTGGGCCCGGGCAATTTGATTGTTGGGCCCATGGACCGTTTTAACCCTAGAAATCCTAAATCAATTAAAATTGACCAAGCGCGTTAAAATTGGATTTTAACTGTTTATGTGCAAATCGCATGGTGATTGGATATGGCCTTAGGATGTGGTTTGATGTGGATGTTTAATTTTGTGGTTTGGTTTTACGGCCTGCGAGCTGATCAATTAATTGTAATAATTAATTAGGGTTTTATGACCTGCGTGCCATTTTTTTCTCAACTTGCGAGATTTATTTTATTTAGTGTAGATATTAGCTAGTGCTAGATAAAGTAGATTGTTAGCCAAGATTGAAGAAAAAGAAGTCCAAAGCCAAAGAAGCCACAAAAGATGGAGCATGGAGCATGGAGCTTATCCACATGACTATGAAGGATGGACCAAAAGATGAAGACGCACGGAGATGTGTTTGTTTAGGGTTCATAGATAATTTCATTGGCTTGGAATTATCTTAGTCTAGAAAAGGCCATATCCACATCACGTTTAATTTCTGTTTTGTGGTTGTTTATTTTATTGTCTTATTATTGTGTGGTTGGTGTATGGATGATGCGTGCAATTAGGATAATAAGATAATTAGACAACCTGGATCTATTATTTGGAGTTGTGCCCAAACTCAAATAGATAGATTAGTTGATATTGATCAACAAAACAATTTAAATTGAATTTAAAATCCCTCAAAATTCAAATATTGTGTTCTTGCCTTCTCGTTATTTAAACACTCATTATCATCATTATTTACCAAGCTCGTGCGTGCCAAAGCATGGCGACTTGGTTCATCATGATGGCATGCAATGGCACGTAACAATGTGCAATTGTTTAGATAAGAGGTTGAACACAACTAGGCTATTAATTTCATTAAGAAACCTAGAGGCAATCAATTGGGATTATCCATATGGATGGATAAATAAGGAGTTATTTTCCCAATTGAACCAAGAGTTGCATATGGGATGCAATTGGAATTGTTCCTACCTAAAGTAGTCAAATTATGGGTGACTTGCCAAAGCAAGCTCATAAGGAGATGAAAGATGGATCTTGGCCCACTAGAAAATATAAGGATATTTTCCGCATTAATATCTTGAGGGTTATTAATCCGTAGAAAAATAGTGGGAGCTATATTTAATAAACTAGCCATTATTGAATATAGTCAAAAATTCACAAATACTAAAACTTGCGTATTTTCCCTTTTGTAGAATTCCAAATGGCAAACAAATCATCGAGTTCACAACATTCCCTACGATCTGTCCTTGAGAAGGACAAGCTCTCTGGAACCAACTTTCTTGATTGGTACAGAAACTTGAGAATTGTTCTCAAGGAAGAGAAGAAACTGTACGCAATAGAGGAGCATGTTCCAGAAGGTCCAGAGAACCAAACACATGCTGTCCTAAAGGCGTATCAAAAGCGTGTTGATGACGCTAATGATGCGGCCTGCCTTATGCTTTGCACCATGACTTCTGAGCTTCAGAAGCAACACGAAAACATGAATGCTGTCGATATGATCGAACATCTAAAGCAGCTCTTCCAAGAGCAGGCGAGGGTAGAGAGGTATGAGATCTCAAAGGCACTGTTCAAATGTCATCTGGCAGAAGGGAACCCGGTGGGACCCCATGTACTCCGAATGATCGGGTACTTGGAGAATCTCGCCCGACTTGGGTTCCCGGTCGGCCAAGAGTTGGCAACCGATCTCGTGTTGCAATCGTTGCCCGAGAGTTATGGACAGTTCATTATGAACTATAACATGAACGAGATCGTTAAACCACTGCCAAATTTACTCAATATGTTGAGGACGGCTGAACAGAGCATCAACAAGGGTAAGGGCAAGGCCATAATGATGGTACAGAAAGGAAAGGGCAAAAGGTTTGCCTCTTCCTCCAAGGGCAAAGGCAAGTCAGTTGCCAAGTCCAAGGAACCTGCCCTTAAGCCTGTTGGTGGCATTGCCAAGGGCGTGACTAAAGGTGAGTGTCACTACTACAGTCAGCCTGGACACTGGAGGAGGAACTGCCCAAAATATCTGGAGGACAAGAGGCTTGGAATAGTGATTCCACCACCACCAGGTATTTTTGTTGTAGATGTCAATTTAACTTTCTCTACATCATGGGTATTAGATACTGGATGTGGATCTCATATTTGTAGAAATATGCAGGATCTAAAGAGAAGTAGGAGATTGGCTAAAGGGGAGGTAGATCTGCGCATTGGGAATGGAGAAAAGGTTGCTGCGTTGGCCATAGGCGTGTGCGAGCTATCTCTGCCTTCAGGATTAGTTTTAGAATTAAATAATTGCTATTTTGTGCCTGCTATGAGCAGAAACATTATTTCTATTTCTTGTTTGGACAAAGATGGTTTTATTATTTCAATAAAGAACAATTGTTGTTCTTTTTATTTAAATAATATTCACTATTTTAGTGCGCAATTATTTAATGGACTTTATGTCCTTGATCTAAGCAATCCTGTCTACAACATTAATACCAAGCGAATTAAAATAAATGATTTAAATCCTGCTTATTTATGGCACTGTCGTTTAGGCCACATAAATGAGAAACGTGTATCTAGACTCCATAAGGATGGATTACTAGACTCATTTGATTTTGAATCATATGAGACATGTGAGGCTTGTTTATTGGGAAAAATGACAAGTTCCCCTTTCAATAAGAAAGGTGAGAGGACTAGTGAGCAATTGGCACTCATACATACCGATGTGTGTGGGCCATTTGCCACGCCTGCCAGGGGTGGTTATGTCTACTTCATTACATTTACTGATGATTACAGTAGATATGGATTTGTGTACCTCATGAGGGCAAAATCCGAGTCCTTTGAAGTGTTCAAAGAATTCAAAAATGAAGTAGAGAAGCAACTTGGCAAAAGTATCAAGGCTCTACGATCGGATCGTGGAGGAGAATACTTGAGCCAAGAGTTTGATGACTATCTTAGAGAGTGTGGGATCGTGTCCCAACTCACTCCACCCGGAACGCCACAATGGAATGGCGTGTCCGAGAGGAGGAATCGAACCCTATTGGATATGGTTCGATCTATGATGTGTCAAACCGATCTTCCATTATCATTTTGGGGCTACGCTCTATTAAGTGCAGCTTTCACCATTAACCGTGTTCCATCTAAGTCAGTCATGAAGACCCCATATGAGATGTGGATTGGGAAGCGTCCCACACTATCGTTCATGAGGATTTGGGGCTGCGATGTCTATGTAAAACGTTTACAATCAGACAAGCTAGGGCCGAAATCGGATAAGTGCAAATTTGTGGGGTACCCTAAGGAAACTAAGGGTTACTACTTCTACAATCCAACCGAGAACAAAGTGTTTGTTGCTCGGAACGGCGTGTTTCTAGAAAGAGAATTTGTCTCTAAAGAAGCAAGTGGGAGGAATGTAGAACTTGAAGAGGTTCAAGAACCACAAATCACTGAACCGATTATGGAACATGAACAGGAACCACAAGCATTTGTGGAGCAACCTGTTCAGGTAACACAAGAGCTTCGTAGATCTAGTAGAGTGCGCCAGGAACCCGAGAGGTATGGACTTCTCGTGACCGATTCCGGTGACACGATGCTCATAGATGATGAGCCTACTACCTATGAGGAGGCCATGAGTGGCCCAGACTCTCAGAAGTGGCTGGAAGCCATGAGATCCGAGATGGAATCCATGTATACCAACAAAGTATGGACTTTGGTGGAACCACCCGATGGGGCGCGGCCCATAGGGTGCAAGTGGGTCTTCAAGAAGAAGATCAACATGGATGGTAATGTGATTACCTATAAGGGCCGATTGGTGGCTAAAGGATTCATACAGATTCATGGTATTGACTATGATGAAACCTTTTCACCAATAGCTATGACCAAATCCATCCGAATCCTACTTGCAATTGCAGCATGCCACGACTATGAGATTTGGCAGATGGATGTCAAAACAGCATTCTTTATGGGAATGTCCTCGAGGACGTGTATATGATACAGCCGGAGGGTTTTGAAGATCCAAAGCAAGCCAACAAAGTCTGTAAGCTGCAACGATCCATTTATGGATTGAAGCAAGCTTCTAGGAGTTGGAATTGACGTTTTGATGAAGTGGTCAAAGAGTTTGGCTTCATCAGAAACGAAGATGAGTCTTGTGTCTACAAGAAGGTTAGTGGGAGCTCTGTAGCTTTTCTGGTCTTGTATGTGGATGACATACTACTCATTGGAAACGACATTCCCATGCTGCAATCTGTTAAAGATTGGTTAGGAAAGTGTTTCTCAATGAAGGACTTAGGGGAAGCGGCCTATATACTCGGTATAAAGATCTATAGGGATAGATCTAAAAGGTTGCTAGGCCTAAGTCAAAGTACATATATTAACAAGGTGTTGAAGCGGTTCAACATGCAAGATTCCAAGAAGGGATTCTTGCCCATGTCACATGGAATCACTCTTTCGAAGAGTGGTTGTCCTTCCAATGAGATTGAGAAGGAACGCATGAGTAGAATCCCCTATGCCTCGGCCATAGGATCTATCATGTACACCATGTTATGTACTAGACCAGATGTGTCATATGCCTTAAGTATGACAAGCAGATACCAATCCAATCCGGGTGAGAGTCACTGGATTGCAGTCAAGAACATCCTAAAGTACTTGAGAAGAACTAAGGATGCCTTCTTGATATTTGGCGGTGAGGAAGAGTTGCGTGTAAGGGGTTACACTGATGCAAGCTTCCAAACCGTCAGAGATGACTTTAGATCACAATCGGGATATGTGTTTTGCCTGAATGGAGCAGCGGTGAGCTGGAAGAGTTCCAAGCAAGAGACGGTAGCTGATTCTACAACAGAGGCTGAGTACATTGCTGCAAATGGCACAACAAAGGAGGCTGTTTGGATCAGAAAGTATGTTTCTGAACTTGGTGTGGTCCCTAGCATTGCGGATCCAGTCGAGTTGTTCTGTGACAACACTGGGGCGATCGCGCAATCAAAGGAACCCAGGTCGCACCAGAAGTCCAAGCACGTGCTCATGAAGTTTCATCTGATTCGAGATATTATCGATAGAGGAGACGTTCGGATATGCAAGATTCCTACAGATGATAATCTGTCAGACCCGCTTACAAAGCCTCTCACGCAGTGGCAGCATGAAGGGCACACTAGGAGTATGGGCATACGAGATGCGCCAGATTGGCTCTAGTGCAAGTGGGAGACTGTTGGAATAGATGCCCTAGAGGCAATCTAGTTTAGTATGAATTATTTGTGGCTAGAAATTCATTTATTATTTATTGGATATTTAATATAATGAAGTCCTTAGATTTACAATTGTGTTGTTTATTTTAAATATCCCTAGTCAAATATAATGATTAAATGGGACGATCATCTATAGACTAGTATGGGGTTGGATTGATATGGAGATATCACGATCCAACACATAGGTGTGCATTAGGGAATGTTGCACTGGATTGACCCATCTCCGAGAAGGCTACATACACGTTATGTTGAGTCACAAGCGCTTCTCGCGGTACAATGGTATTTTCATCCTTAGACTTGAAGTCACTAGATATTCTAGTTGTGGATTATTGTGATCTTGGTAGCGTTAAACGCTACACCGTAACTGGGTAGTTATAAAGGCGTGTACTGGATACAATAAGAAGCAAGCTTAGAGATCGTAGTGGACGTAGATAGAATTTGTCCCTCCCACATAACGGGAGCAAATATCCTAGGCCACTCGAGGGATAGTGCTTATAGAATGTCTGGCCAGACTCAAATAAATCAATATGGGATATTGATGTTATTTGCACGAATAAGGCTATTCCATGGATCGAGAAACTGTGGATTGGATATACGAGTGTGACTTGTATGTCTCGTTTCCAATCCGGATATGGAGACAAAGGGATGAGACAATTACTTGTACAAAGGTTGTCAAGATGACTATTCTATTAGTTGGCTAGAATGGATGTTTTGCTAGAGACCACTCCATATTAGCAAATAGTTGCTACCAACTAGATAGAACCTATGGGGTCACACGCTATATATAGTTGAACTAGATTTGGAATTAATTAATTGAATTAATTAGAAGGATCACGTTGCAAACCCTTGCAAACTTAGTAGGGACTAATTTGCAAGGAAGGGACTAAATTGAATTCTAGTAGGACTAGAATAAGTCCTTTAGGTAGTTAACAAGGAGTTGTTGGACTATATAAAGGACCTTCCTTCCTTCCTTCCCACATAACTTATGCTCATTAGTGAACATAACAAAGAGTGGGAGAGAACAAAAAGGAGAGAGAGCAAGCAACAAGGGAGCCGACCGCCCCCTTGCCGCCGCCCCGTCCCCGTCGGCCAAAGGAGGCCGAGACCCTCCTTTTGGGTCTCGTTTTGCGTGATTCTTCTTCCTCTTCCTCTTCCTCTTCCGGGCTAGCACCAAGGACTTGGGAGATTCTAGGATCAACTCTAGGCGTGGATCAACCATAGAGAACGTGACACAATTCGCGTTTGAAGTCATCAAAGGAGAACCCTAAGGTGTGTTTATGATTTCTAACCCTTACCATCGTTATGTCTCTCGACTTGTGATCCTTGGAGGGTTTTTCATGGTTTTATGTTTGTTTATGCTTCCGTTGCGCATCCATGAATCAAAACCCTACAAATAGACACATTGACGCCGTATTGAATCAAGGGGAGGGATCAAACGCAGCAGAACATTGAATAGAAAGGCATAAACCAGTAGAGAGCCTCTCTAGGGTTCGAAGAAAATAATGATTAACCAAAACTGACGTCCCATTAGCCACAAGCCGGGTAATATAGCAGAAAACTTAATTTTGCAGAAATGGCCAAATTACAAAACAGGTCCAATACTATTGGCCTTATTAAAAACAATGCAAAATATCAGTTTAACCCAAATCGGGCTACTTAAATAAGTCAAAACGTGAAAAAGAAAAAAATGCGAAAAATAATAATATAAGTTTTCGGGGATTTTGTTGACTGGTCAAACTTCATTTTTTGGGGCTGAAATCGTGCGTGATGAGGCAGAGCCCAATAAATCTGTCCGTCTCGTCGAGAGTTTTCCGAAAATATGCTGTAATAGCCGTTGTGATTCCCGCAACTCAAGTTACGCCCCAAACAGTGTGGCGTGACAAAAAATGACCATTTTACCCCTCCTTTGCGCTTGTCTTCCACGTCATGATACTGAATCGCCAGATTAGTCGCATCCGATAGCTCAGCCTCGTCTGGTGACTCATCTCCTGCATCAGTCTCCCCTGGTTGGAAAGAACTCATCCTCGAGTTCGCCGCAATGTCTTCAGAATCCACAAAGATGCTTCACATTGAACACGTCTGAGGTCTTCAGGTGAATGGGAAGCTTCAACCTATAAGAATTATGATTGATCTTCTGCACAATCTCACAAGGTCCAATCTTCCGTTCCTTGAGCTTATTGTACAAGCCAACAGGGAAACGATCACGAGTCAATACAGCCCACACAAAATCACCAACATCAAATAGTACCTGACGACAATGCTTGTACACCCGAGCATTGTACTTGCTGTTATTCTCTTCAATCGGGCTCTTCACCTAGTCATGAATACCTCTCAAGTGTTGCGCCATCTCCTCGGCCTTAGGATGAATGCGTCCCATACGCGGAATAGGTGCTAAGTCCAACACACCTGATGAATTCTGACCATTGACAACCTGAAATGGACTGAAGCCAGTGGTCTGGCTCGTCGATCTGTTGTAAGCAAACTCTGCTTGAGGAAGTGCCAAGTCCCACTGCTTCGGTTTTGATCCTGCCAAGCAACAGAGAAGGTTGCCCAAACTCTGATTCACCACCTATGTCTAACCATCTCTCTGCGGATGATAGGCGCTACTGAAGTTCAACTGAGTTCCCAACTTCTCCCGCAGACTCTTCCACAATTGGCTCATGAACTTCGTGTCGCGGTCTGAGGTGATGGAACGAGGAACCCCATGCACCCGCACAATCTCCCTGAAATAGAGGTGAGTATTCCGCACAACATCCATAGTCTTCCTGCATGGTACAAAGTGTGCCATCTTGGAAAACCTGTAAACAACTACAAGAATAGAATCTTCCGCCCTTTACGTGCGGGGTAAGCCAAGCACAAAATCCATGTTAACATCTAACCAAGGGCCTTCAGGAACAGGTAGTGGAGTATAAAGACCTGCATTGGTGAGAACTCCCTTCGAACGCTGGTAAATAAAGCATCGATCTACATAATGGGCCACGTAACTACTCAACTTTGGCCAGTAAAAGTCAGCAGATACAAGAGCTACGATCTTGTCGCGGCCAAAGTGTCCCTCATTGTGGAGCTCACTGATAATGTGCTGTCGCAAGGAACAGTCTGGAACACACAACCACTGCCACCGAAACAGATAACCATTATGAACAATAAAATCATGGCGTTGACCAGAAGTTACCTCTGTAAATATCTTCCCAAACGAAGGGTCAGATTCATACATGTCTGCGAACGCCTCGAATCCAGCTACACGGCTGCTCATGGTAGAGAGAAACACGCTGCGACGACTCAAAGCATCTGCCACGCGGTTCAAACTTCCTGCTTGGTGCTTCAGCGCGAAAGTGAACTCCTGCAAGTACGCCACCCACTTCGCATGCCGCCTACTAAGCTTGTGTTGTCCGTTGATGTACTTTAGGGCTTCATGATCAGTGAACATAATAAACTCCTTCTGTATCAAATAATGGCGCCAATGCTTCAGAGACTGAACTATGGCGTAGAAATTCAGATCATAAGTGGAGTAATTCTTCTTGGACCCTGATAACTTTTCACTGAAGAATGCTATCGGACGCCCTGACTGGCTAAGAACACCTCCAATGCCTATGCCCGAGGCATCAGAGTTAACCTCAAACACTTTGTCAAAATCAGGAAGTGCCAGAACTGGTGCTTCAGTCATCCTTTCCTTCACTTCCTGAAAACTAGACTCATCAGACCACTAGAATTCACGCCCCTTGAGACACTCGGTGATGGGTTCAATCAAGGAGCTAAAATTTCTGATGAATCTGCGATAAAAAGATGCCAAACCATGAAAACTGCGAATGTCGTGCCGCGTCCTTGGCCTAGGCCACTCCACAATCGCTTCAATCTTTGAAGGATCTGCATGAACACCATCAGTAGACACCACAAATCCCAAAAACTGCACATAAGTAGTAAAGAGGAAACACATCTTTCTGTTGACGAACAAGTTCTTCGCCTTTAGTGCCTCAAACACAGCACATAGATGATCAAAATGGGCAGCCCAAGTAGGACTCTAAAATAAGAATATCCTCAAAATAAACGACCACATACTTTCCCATGAAAGGTCTCAATACCTGATGCATAAACCGCATGAACGTGCTAGGCTCGTTGGACAACCCAAAAGGCATAACCATCCACTCGTACAACATGTTGGGTCTTAAACGCCGTCTTCCACTCATCTCCAGGATTGATCTGAATCTGGTGGTATCCACTTTTAAGATCAATTTTTGAGAAGATCTTAGAGCTGGATAAATGGTCTAGCATGTCATCAAGCCGCGAAATCAGAAAGCTGTACTTCACTGTAATCCGGTTGATCGCTCTACTGTCAACACACATCCGCCAAGAATCGTCCTTCTTCGGTACTAACAGAGCATGGGCTCATGCTCTCTCTCATGTAGCATCTCTCAAGTAACTCAACGACTTGCCGCTGTAACTCTTCCGCCTCCTTGGGGCTGAGACGGTAGGCTGGCCTATTTGGTAGATTGGAGCCAGACACTAGGTCAATTTTGTGCTGAATGTCTCTCATTGGTGGCAAACCAGGAGGAAGATCCTCTGGCATCAAGTAAGAGAACTCAGCTAATAACTGATGCACCTCCTTCAGTTAGTCATCATCCTCATCACCTGCATCACTAGTAGAAGGCACAAGAGCATATACCACCTTCTCATGCTCAAGCTCCTCAAAGAACCTGGATCTCGAAAGAAGATTAGTAGTGGCAGCAGTCGGGGTTGGAGTTGACCCCTCTCGCCGTGGTGCCAATACAATTTTCTTCCCCTTCATGACAAAGGAGTAGGTGTTATTGTGACCATCATGGAAAACATGGCGATCATACTGCCAAGGCCTACCCAACAACATGTGACACGCATCCATTCTAACCACATCACACCAATGGATATCGTAATATTTGTTACCAATTGAAAAAGAAACAAGACATCTCTTATCAACTGTTACCTCGGAGCCCTTTGTCAGCCATGACAGCTTCTAGGGCGTAAGATGATGCTCCGTCTTCAACTGCAGCTTCTTAACAGCCTCCTTAGAAACTACGTTGTTAAATCTACCGCCGTCCACTATCACCTTGCAGACCTTGTTTCCGATGGTGCAGGTTGTGTGAAAGATATTGGTCCTCACCCAATCATCTTCAGAATCGCCCTTGGAGCCAGCAAGCTCTTGCGGACGGCCAGATTCTCGTGACCGTCCGCGTAAAGAACTTCATCATCTGCGTAATCATCATAGACGGGCTCACTCAAATCTTCAGTGCCTTTAACCTCTTCACTCACACCTTCCTCGACAAATAGGGCTTTACCCCTTTCCATAGCAGGCTTACTGCACTCATTTTCCCTATGCCCCGGTTCACCACATCGATAGCACTTAATAGCACTGTTGGAAGCGCCCGCTGCTGCCTGCGTGGTTGGACGAGATTCTTGGGGTCGGGCCGATCGATTGCTTTGATCGCTCCCCGCTACGGGTTTCTTGCCTTGCAGCTTCTCCAAAGCAAGTGCCTCTCTGGTAGGCTTATGAGACAGTCCAAAGCGAGTTGAGGCTAAGGACATCCTGCAAGGACTGCCGCAAACCTCCGAGATATCTATCTACCATCTGCTCCTCCGTCTCCGATAGATCGTTACGGACGATCAACTGGTAGAACTCCTCCGAGTAATCTTCAACAGATTTGGCGCCGTGCCTCAACGTATGGAGTCGCTGAAATAGGGTTTGGGTGTAGCCGAATGGGAGAAAGTGGGCCTTCATCTTCTTCTTCATCTTCTCCCAGTCAGTGATCTTGGCCTTGCCCTGCCTTTCACGGGAATGGCGCAACTGCTCCCACCACGCAGAGGCCCTGCCCTTCAGTTTGATGGACCCTAGCTTCACCTTCTCGCGATCCGTAACCTCCTTATACTCGAAGATGCGATCCACCTCGTTCAGCCAGTCGATGAAATCGTCGGCTTTCAACGTACCTTCAAAGCTGGGCAACTCAACCTTGAACCCTAGACCTCCGTGACTCTCGTGCTGACCGCGGTGCTCCCGAACGCGAGGTCCACGGTGGTAGGGGTTCTCAAACGGCGACAGAGAGGCATCGTCTGAGGCTTCGTCTTCCTGCAGATCTTGCGCTGCCAAGCGTCGTGTCGGTTCTATGACCTGCCGCTGCAGATCCTCTATCAACATCACGTCTTCCATGTTTCGTTCTCGCTGGGGGGCTTCTTCAGCCGGAGGCTGCCCACGACCACGAGCACGTCCATGAGGCATCGTCGATGGATATCTTCCTCCCACGCCGAACTGAGCTCCGATACCAACCTGACGCCGAATTGAATCAAGGCGAGGGATCAAACGCAGCAGAACAACGACTAGAAAGGCACAAACCAGTAGACAGGCTCTCTAGGGTTCGAAGAAAATAATGATTAACCCAAACTGACATCCCATTACCCACAAGCCGGGTAATATAGCAGAAAACCTAATTTCGCCAGAAATGGCAAAATTAAAAAACTGGCCCCAAACTATTGGCCTTATTAAAAACAATGCAAAATATCAATTTGATCCAAATCGGGCTACTTAAATAAGTCAAAACGGGAAAAAGGGAAAAACTGCCAAAAATAGTAAAATAAGTCTTTGGGGCTTCCGTTGACTGGTCAAACTTCATTTTCGGGGCTAAAATCGTGCGTGATGGGGCGGACCCCAACATTCGTGTCCGTCTCATCGAGAGCCTTCCGAAAATATGCTGTAATAGCCGTTCTGATTCCCGCAGCTCAAGTTACGCCCCGGACAGTGTGGTGTGACTAAAAATGACCGTTTTACCCCTCCTTTGCGATTGTCTTCCACGTTATGATACTGAATCGCCAGATTAGTTGCATACGATAGCTCAGCCTCGTCTGGTGACTCAGCTCTTGCATCTCACATTCAATCACATGCATGCTCATTTTTGTATCATTTCATGAATTGGAGGTACCAAAAATTGATTATCAAACATGGCATAAAATCTGTCAAGCAGCTAGCAAAATTCAGATTCGACACACTTTAGCATTTTTAATATTACAAAAAACCTAGAGGGTATTTTGGCAAAAAACATAACTGAAAATTATAGTAGACACATATAGCTTTGAAACGGTACAAAAAATGCCCGAAACCGAGTTCATATGAGTGAGTTATGACCCTGTAAAGTTGGGTCAAAACTTTTACCCGAGAGCATATTTTCTTATCCGAAAATATCTTGTTTCTTCTTTCATTTTCTTCAAAATTTCACAAAGAAACTCATACATCTATCCCCAATTGAGACACCTAATACATACAGTCAAGATAATCCCAACACATAACATGGATATAACTTGTATAAACATGATTTGCACTACTAGGTGATCTTGCTTTCTAAAATCTTCCATGCATGTGTATAAATCATGAAGATGGCGGTGAATCAAGAACCTGCGACTAGAATTTCACCATAGAAACATATAATGGTCTTTCAAGGAGCAAAATCATGTCTAAGAGAAGAAGACTTAGTTCATCAAATTAAGAAGTAACAACTACCAATACTTAGCTTTTGACATGCATGTATGTAAATCATGGAGATTGTGATGAAACAAGAGCATGCACCCATATATACACCATGCTATCACACAAATGAGATGATCCATGCTAAAACTTGTCTTTAGGATGACGAATTCCAAACATGCAAGTAGAGATTTACCATGGAAACACAAGAATGAGATGTGAAGAACCAAAATCATGATGTATGCAATGACTTGAACTTACCCATCATACTCATGAAGTTCTTGAGAAGGCTTATGGAGAAGTGATGAATAATGGCTCCTAGGTACTTCATATATACTTGATGAATATTCTCAAAATTTGCTACCCACTTGATATATTAACACCCAAGATGGGTTTTCTTCACTTAAAACCTCAAGAATTTTATGTTTGGACCATGTTTTTGGTGAGTCAACTGACAAGTCCGAAAATTGATAGGGGAAGAAGAAGAAGAAGGAAGACATTGCATCTCTAAAGAGAGAGTTGGGGACTGAAAATGTTGGAGAAAGCATGTGTATGGAGATGAAATAAACTTGCTCATGCATGCATACAAGTGGCAATTTTAGAAGGACATGTGGCAAGTGAGTGAGCCCAAGTGGCTAGCATGCCATGTGAGTATTTGGGAGTTATTTGGTGCAACAATTCTACCAACTTTAGCATTCGATGCGATTCTAAATTTGACACATACAGGAAGATGGCTACGTACCCGATATATATAAGAAAACTATCACATAGTACTTGTATACATAAAACACTGCATTCAATTTAAGTTCTTTTCATACACCTCCAACTTTATTCGTATTTATAATTTACGCTAAATGAACAAGAAATTAGAAACTTAGCACCCAAAAATTAACTTTTACTAAACTAGTCAGTTAATCTAACTAGGCATATAATTAATTTATCACATACTTTATTTACAAGATGAAACTCGAATAATAAAACAATGCGTTCAACTTTAGTTTATTTACACATAACATGCTATTCATAATTTTGCATGAGTTAATACTCAAGTTTAAATGACATATTAGCATATAATCACATATCATTAACGTGCTAACATGACTTAGAAATATGGTTTATTACAGTTTGTACCTGAATTTGCGCTCGGATTTAACCAGGCTCTTTTGAGAGTTAACATCACCAATTGCACCATCGTATAGATGGCAACTTGGTGATCGTTTTGGTAACTCGCTCGTCGAAAACCATTAACAAATGAATGAACAACAAGCCGTTAAAGACGGGGGTTTATGTTTGGGTTTATGTTCCCAAAAGAAATCATCCCACATCATGAGGAAGACATGTATTGAAGTGATTATATACTTCAACCTTATTCTATATGGGTACGCCCTTAGGGCGAAGCACATTTTCTCGAAGAGGGAGGACCTAGCCACGGTCCGAACCACCACACATGCGCGCTCGCGCCGCAGCCGTTCGTCCGACCGGCTCGATCTCGGTCTCGGGTTGGGGCACGGGCAGGGTCGAGGCGTGTGCGTGGGCTTGGTTGTTGGGCTTTACCAGGGCCGTCTCTAGGTTTCCGGAGGCCCTAGACGAATCCAACTCCTGGGGGCCCCTTTGTAAAAAAAATGTATAGCAGCATCACACATTACTTTAAGAAAGTAAAAGACTTCTGATTTGTTGCATAAACTATATATTTGATTGTAATACGATATATTTTTTTCAGAAAAATTAGGAATCAAACAATACATACGTGAATTTATTATATAACCCTCATTGTTGTTGAAAATTAGGCCCCTCCCATTATCGGGGCCCTAGGCAAGCAGTAAGTGGGCCTAATGGTAGAGACGGCCCTGGGCTTTACTCTGGACTAATATTTTTTGGGCCAGAAAACAACCCAAAATAACAGAAATTAAACTAATCGGTTTTGTTATGTTAGCCGAACAGTTGCTACTGTAACTGTTTGAATTTAAACAGCCAACAGTTACAACTGTTCTGAGTAGGTGTGTCCCCAAACTCCTTTGTTTTCACTGTCTATAAAAGGCAGTCCTCTCTCTCAGAAAAATAAACTGAATCATTCCCCACAAAATCAGATTCTCTCTAACATCCTTGTCTCGTTCGCTGGGTGTTGTAGACAGGTGCAATCTCTACAACATCGGAAGAAACTTTTATCCTGGGAGACAATTCGCTACTGAAGAAACCAACGCACCAACGGTACCCGGCGAATATTGTCGTACGGAGAGCGTCCCTAAACGTGACCGTTCATCAACTTCTGACTGCATTCCAACGTTTGTCGAGAAGTAAGTCCGTTCCTTTATTCACTATTTTTTTTCTATCACTCACCGTTTTCTTTTGTAAAGAACAATTCGGGTCATTATTTTCCAACAGGATGGAGCTTCATATTTAAGAGAGAGTGATGAGATCGACCATCTAATCATAGGGAACAGAGAGAGGGGGAGAGACAGCGAGAGGCAGAGAGATGGTCTAATTGGATGCGTAGAACTTAAAGCGGCGTTGTTTTTACCGTCGGGCTGGAGGTCGGAACTCAGCTCAAGCTCGGTCCTCAATAAATCGCGATAGAGCTAGAGAGATGGATCGATCGGAGAAGAACCTGGACGAGAGAGAAACAAGGCCGACAACAAGCCCGACAATGGTGGCGGCTTTGGTGTTTTTCCCATCGATTGCTGCTATTGCTGGGTTCCATGGCATTGGCGAATGAAGAGAGGGATTATCGAGAGAGATTGCAGGGGAGGTTGTGGGAGATTTGTGGGATGTGTACTTCTCATCTCCTTCAACCTTATCCGTTAATATTTTTATTTTTTTAATTTTTTTAGTTTCAAATGTAAAATTGTAAATAGCTGTATTGACAAATACACCCTCCTTTAGTGGATGGTAATTGGAATGATTATTTTACCAATTTCAACAAGTATGATCTATTTCAAATGGGGATGCAATAAGCCTATTTAAAAAATGGAGGTTGCAATGTGTTAGTTTCACTATACCGGTTATGCATATGTAATTAAGCCTAATGGGTGCATAAATTTTGCTCAATATCCCATGCAAAGTTTTCTTTGCATCAGGACGCTTACATTACATGGTTCAAACGCGCACCAGCTATCATAACGGTTGCAGTGTAAGAACACGCTTGGTGCAGAAATCAGAAATTGTGAGAACAGGGGGCACTACGGTTTTAGAGGATGTATTGATATCATAGGAAGCTTTGGAATTTACGATTTTGTAACTTACTAGTTATATCACACGTGACATTTATTTGCAAACTATATATACGCTCAAATTATGTTATTTATAAAAAATATCAACAAATAACACTAATGAATTTATTTCTTAAATACACTATCCTTTGGGAATGTTGCAGTTCGTAATATTCATCATTTCGCTCAAACTAGTGGGGGCCGCTAATTCGACCCAAAAAGAACACTTCACTAAGAAACTGCAACAGAAACTAGCTAGGAACAATGGGTTGTACTATGATCTGATGTTGCTGTTCTCTATAAACAAATTTCCCTATATTAGATACTTAGATACGACGCTCTTGCCCATTATTTTCCAGGCTGAAAGAAGGAACCTGGGCTGGTTTAGGTAAATGTTATTTTTAGAACACAATCACATGCTATCAAAGTTTACAAGTTAATTTGATCAAAATACTTTTTCTCAGATGCGTTTACAAATTTCAATCCAACTCGAGAGTCACTAACACCCCTGTGCATTTTGTCCAATTGAGAACAATGTCGAACACTGTAAGGATGCCACCATGAATCTACCAAGATTTACCAGGAGAAGCATTTTGGCAACAAGTCACATTGAACACAACACATATGAGAAAGCAAAAGCGGAAGTTTTCGCAAAGTTAATATCGCACTGTGTTTCACTTCAGAGTATTTATAAAAACCAAAACACTGAACTTAAATCCCTTGGCCGAGGCCCCGCTGTAATAGTTGAAAAACAGAAGAGGCAGTTAATGAAACAAAATTGCTAATACCAGCGCATTACGAGCAACTCGTTTGACACTAATCGATGTCAAGCCATAAATTCTGCATGTTTCACTCACCCCTCCAACATCCTAACATCCTAAGAAAACGACGGTAACTCATACACATTATAGTATACAATTTAAATTTAGCTCTTTGTTAAAAAAGGTACTCGGTCATGAAGTTTGAACCTTTTACTCTCTAGCATGAAAATTGTGACTGGGAAGGTTGCTATGTATCCAATAAAAATGCCATGACATTACATGCATGGCCAATGTTTATTTATGTGATTAATCGAATGTTGCATTTGATTTAAGAGAATGGATTCAGCTGTTTTATACTTATGCTAATTCATTTTAATACTCGTATAAAATATTGGAGGAAACCAATGAGCTTAATCCTAGCCAGTTTGCTCCCCATGGCCATTAGGCCACGGAGGTCAAGTCGAAGAAGCCCAACTCCGTTTCAACAACCTGAAATCCAAATTAATCCAAACCTTTGGCCATTCACCTGACGTCTAAGCAAGATCTTCGGGGAGGGTGAATTATATTGGGGAACACATCGACTATGAGGGCTACTCGATCCTCCCCATGGCCATCAGGCAAGACACCATTGTCTCCATACGAAAAAACCGGCAGCAGCAGCTTATCCGGATCGCAAACGTTAACCAAAAATACTCTACGTGTACTTACCCTGCTGATCCAAGCCAGGATATTGATTTGAAAAATCACAGATGGGGCCATTACTTTATTTGTGCATATAAATGCTACCATGACTATGCCAAATTAAAATATATTGGTGAAGAAGTTCCAGTTGGATTGGATGTTATGATCGATGGAAATGTTCTTACAGGGTCTGGATTATCAAGCTCCGCGGCGTTTGATTGCTCATCCACAATCTATATATATATATATATATATATATATATATATATATATATATATATATATATATATATATATATATAAGCTAAGGAATTGACTTCTCTTTGTGCCACATGGCATTTAAGAAGCATTACAGACACGACACGTGTCATGTTATCTTTCCAAGTGGCATATATGTGAGCCAATTACAACTTGACAAATAAGATTTCTTGACATGTAACCAACCGAGGTGTACATTTATTAATTATAGTAGTAGAAATTTTGAATCCAACTTTCAGTTTTCCGTTGCATTTATAATTGCATTTTGTTTTCTCCAAGAACAATTAACTATATTTTGACTAAAACCTTTGGCTTCCAAATGCACTAAGAATGAAAACCTGACTGATACTTCTAAGTTTCTTGTAAAATACATGTTTTATTCAATGTATTAAAAGTTACTTCTACATTTCCCAATTTAAAATTAAAAAAAGGGAAATAAAAATACTAGATAACACAACCAGCATTTAAAAAAGGGTTTATTCTCTATCAAATACATATTTCATCCAATTCATATGACATTGTATGTAGTCAGTCACAGCTATCCATTGCATTTGGTATGAGACATTTAATAATAACACACGTCATCCCATCATCATACATCATCCCAATATAATTATTCTCCGTATCTGTTACAGAAGGGGAAAAAAGTGCAACTTAGGAGAAAAAGGTGATCATCACTTATTTCTCTAACTCATCTTGACTTTTCTTTTGCAGCAACAGATTTACTCCACTCCAATTCGAGCAGCACGACATCGCTCCACAAAGAATCTCAACAAATATTGTAGTTTGAAGGTGAAGCCCTTTTGGATTACATGGTCAGGGTGTAATCAGGTTCAAAACTTATCGTTCATAGCATAAGAGGACACCTAACAGAAGTAGATAGTAAGGGTGATGCCATTTTTTTGATTATATGGCCGATGATTAAATCGACTCTTTTATTTTCACTTCTGACTCTTCTAACTGTATTATTTGTGGAATAGCGCTATAAGATTTAGCAACTCAATGTCCTTAGCTCTATTTTCCGAACAAATTTATGATATTTTCCTCACGGATTAGAATTGGGGTAATAACAATGGTATTTTCATCTTCAGCGTCTCTTCCGAATTTTTTATTGTCACATAACATGCTATGGACACTTTGTGTTTTCTCATTATAGTTTTCATTGACGGAAATTTTACTGAAATGGAACGCGGATGTGACCTTCGGGAACAAAAATATAAGATCTTATCTATTTCACAATGGAGGAATGTAACTTTAGCAACATTACATGTATTTCTAAATTGCCTTCCTCAATTAGAACTTCTTTCTATATTGCTTTATCCATGATCTGGTCTCATGTTCTATTTCTAAACTGTGCTCCAAGAAGTGTTAACTCAAATAAAGGAAATAAATTAGAGACGACTCTCTTTATTCCTTCAGTTGCTAAGCTCACACGATAGGATTTTTGTCGAGAAGAAGAAGAATAAAGTCTCTTAACTCATGATATTACAAACTCGGATATGCAATTCAAATGGGATGTCCTTTAGAGATTTGAGTTGTGATCTTACAATTTCTTGATACATGAGAGTATCTGCATTCACATCATATAATCTATATTTACTCGAAAAATCTTTAATTTGCCTCTTAGTAGCTGGTGATTGTCGATTATAATATTTAAATTTATGTACTTATTTATCTTTACGATTAATATTAAAAAATGTAAAATAGGACACTGATTAAAATTGTTTTAGTTTTGAATATTTGACTCTTATTTATGATATTGTAATTTTCCCATTGTAAGACATTTCAAATACATTTGACAGAGCAAGTATACTTCCCCCGAACTATCTTACCGTGAACATAATATTTGAAAGTTATGGAATCTTGGGACTATACATTGAGAACGAAGCAGATGAACAAAGTCTATAAAGGCCATATTGCAGGGATACAGATCCTTCCCCCTCCATGTGATTTTTATAAAGAAGTTAGTGTAGGTGTTTTCTGCCCCATATATTCCTAAATTGTTCTAACAAGCTACACATATCATACTTGCCACCCGAATTGCACCAGCCTTAGAAGTTTATTGCTCGAGGTAGCTGGAGATATCCCATACTTACAAACTTTCATCAAACATTGGAGATAATAGAATTATTTAGAAAAATATTTTTCAAGAATGTAATCGTTACTGACATGAAGTCATACATCCTTAAGTTAGTATGTTAAAACAAAATATAAAAGCAGTGCCGCGCATAGCGCGGGTTAACGACTAGTTGCTATTATGGCCGCTTCGGATGTCAACTTTCCAAAGAAAGAGATTGCGCAGCTTACATGCGAATGTGAACCCCACATCGGCACTCAATCTGGCGGAATGGACCAGGCTATACCTGTCATGGCTAAATCTGGGTTTGCAGAGCTGTTGATTTTCACCCCATTCGTGCTACAGATGTACAACTCCCCGCTGGGAGTTGTTTCATCATCGCGGATTCCCTCGCCGAATCTCAAAAAGCAGTCACCGCAGCTACGAATTACAACAACCGGGTCGTTGAATGCAGGTTAGCTGCGATTGTACTCGGCATCAAGCTGGGAGTGAAACCCAAAGACGCTATATCAAAACTGAAAACTCTTTCTGATGTCCAAGCACTGTGTGTGTCGAAGAACGGATCTTCTGATCCAGTTTTGGCGGTCAAGGAGCTCCTGAAAGAAGAACCATATACTGCTGCTGACATTGAAGAAATCACCGAAGAGAAGTTGCATTCGATCTTTCGTGATTCTCCATCTTCATTGGACGTGATAAAAGCTGCCAAACACTACAAACCGTTCCAAAGAGCCTCTCATGTGTACTCTGAAGCAAAGCGTGTGTATGCTTTTAAGGACACCGTGTTATCAAAGCTAAATGAGGACGACATGCTGATGAAGCTGGGTGATCTCATGAATGAAAGCCACCGTAGCTGCAGTGTTCTTTACGAATGCAGTTGTCTGGAACTTGAAGAGCTTGTAAAGATTTCCCGAAAGAACGGGGCTCTTGTGGCAAGACTTACAGGTGCTGGTTGGGGTGGGTGTGCAGTTGCTTTGGTGAAGGAGTCTATTGTACCTCATTTTATCCTCAACTTGAAGGCGCAATTATACCAATCAAGAATAGATGAAGGAATCATTACCAGAACCGATCTCAGCCTCTACCTCTTTGCTTCCAAGTCTTCAAGTGGAGTCGCTATTTTCAAGTTTTAGCTGTAGTTACTTTTATTTCGATAGTTAGGGTTTGATTTTGTGCAAATTGATATTCATTCTTCTATTATATGTAGTTCTTTTTTTCCACTACGTATTTGTTATGTATTGTATTAATATTCATTCTTCTATTATATGAAGTTCAATTTTTTCGTTCTTATTTGTATTCGTTCAGTTTATAACTGACTTGTGGCGTATGCATACTGATAGAGTGATGTGAAGCAAGACTAGTACATTATTATTTGTTTTTCAGGTTGAGAAGTGTGTTTTGAATCAAGAACTACACAAATAAGAGCTCATCCATCTGCAGCACAAAAGCGTTTATGCTCATAGATTTATGAGTCGGATGACCATAGATGGATTTGATCAGCTTGCAAACTTTACTTGGATGAAGAGCATTTACAAACCGTTGGGGCTGAGCTTTTGTAAACATTTCCCTTTAGATGGCTATGGAGAACTGCATTCTTAACATTAGGCTGTTGAAGTAGTCGGTTATAATGTGTAGCTATTTCCCAAATAACACGTGTGGTTGTATGCAAGTACATCAGAGTTCTAGAAGAAAATTTTAGTTTTGCGCATTATTGTGGTAAAAAAAATTAGCATTAAGATGTAACAGAAGAAGAATAATATTAGAGAAAGTTTTAGCGTTTACTTTCTCCGCCGGCCTCTTTATTTGGGGCTCCCCTGATGCAGGAGCAGGTGACCCAGAACCAAGCGCGACTAATCTCGCAGATGAACCAGATGAGGTCGAGCTGTCATACGCGACTAATCTCGCCCTTCACTATCACGACATGGAAGACAGGCGCAAGAGAAGTGCGAGATGGACACTTTTGGTCACGCCACACTATTTTGGGCTTAACTTTTTTTTTGAATCCCTGATTTGATACTAGTGAGTGGGGATATAACAGACCGAGTGCACATTTTCCTTTTAATTTAAGTTTTGCATGAGCATCAAACTAACATACATCGTTCATGTGCATTAGTTTGGGCAGGAAAATATTGTTATTCAAGAAGATATTGTTATTTATATAAAAATCTTAAATATTGGATGAATGGAGAGACGATTTGCTAGTTAAGAATAATGTGGGGGGGGGGGGATAAAAAAGAGACGACATGACAAGCAACTATGGAAATTTGGGGAAGACATGTCAGCTTATAACTGAACAATATGCCGATGAATGTGTGGCTAGAATGTCTCTTGAAATTGGTCGATACTTAGGCTGTTGAAAGTTTGACTTTGAATCAAATTGGAAAAATATTAGGAAAGAAAACTTTTTGAGGCGGTCGAAAAAGTTGCTGAAATTGGCTTGACTTGGAAGCAAAACTTGTTTCCTAGTTAATTGGTGAATTCCACGTCAATGAACATATATATAAATAACTAGTTGGTTTCTTACCCTACACACACATACACACACGGGTTAGTTGAAGATTTGGAGTCTTTGTGGTGTGTGTCTTCGGGTGGGTGCATTGTAATCGGGTTATCTTCTCAATAAAATATCTGGTTCTGGTCGTGGAGGTAGCTAGCGTGTTCTTTATGAATTCGTTAGTGAACCACGTTAAATATCTGTCTCGTTCTTGGTTTGCTTTCGTCGTTCTTGCTCGAATACCCCCACGTTATAACAAACTGGTAACAGAGTTCTGAAACAGGAGTTTTGTTACAACAAACAGGTATCAGAGCCGGGGTTCCAAGATTAGGGTGGAGCCAAGAGCTAGGGTTTCACGTTTTGGTGGAACTCAAAGCTACGGTTTCGCGATTCAGGTGGAGCAGGCTATCGGGAGTAGGGTTTCGAGATTCCACCAAGAGCAATGTCAGGTTTGGCGATCAAGATCGATCTGTTTGTGAGAGAGAAGCAGGTACACCCACCATCTGAAGCCCCGCGGATGAGGCTATCCTGGCTCCGTTTGGAGCAATCTGGCACGCATCTGATTAGGCGTGCAAGAGATCTGGAAAATCTAGCACGCATTTGGTACTGGCACGAATCTGGCGATTCACACGCATCTGACGTTCAAGCGATTGACGTTCAGGCGCAATCCGGCTCCCGGCGTGGAGCATCTGGCGTGTGAATTGAATCTGGTTCTGGCTCATGCGTTGCAAGAACTCATTGGAGTTGGATCAACGACATGGAGCATCTGGCGCGTGAGATTTATGGCACGCGCATCTGGTTCAAGTTTTGCCGCGCATTCTGCCCGAGTTGGGTTCTGGCGTGCATCTGGTTTTAGAGCGTGTACCATGACACGCATTGAGCTCGAATCTGGCGTGATCTGTTTCTGGCGAGCATCTGGCGCATTTGAGGCATACGGGGCGCATCGGGCATGACAATTGTTGGGGCAATAATCGCTAAGTGCATCGGGTCTGGTAGCGATATCTGGGCATTCTGTCATGGTGCATCTGTCTGGCGCAATTGGGCGCATCGGGAATACATTCGTTCATACTTTCTCAGTGAATGTATTCGAGTCTGGTTCTGGATGGAGCACTTGTTTCTGTTTACGTAAGTGCAACCACATCGGACACATATGTTGCAGGAACGCATGGTAGTTGAAGAAACAATTTGGCAATTCGGGTTTCGCATACAGCTGCGGAACATTTGTTTGGGAGGCGTGCTCGTTTCGGGTTCTGAGAGACGCATCTGGTTCAGGTTTGAGAAGAGACGCGTCAGGTTCCGGTTTTGGGTTGCTGAGATGATTCAAGTCAAGGTGGAGATTTGTTGAAAGTTTGACTTTGAATCAAATTGGCAAAATCTTAGGAAATGAAACTTTTTGAGGCGGTGGAAAAAGTTGCTGAAATTGGCTTGACTTGGAAGCACAACTTGTTTCCTAGTTAATTGATGAATTCCACGCCAATGAACATATATATAAAGAACTAGTTGGTTTCTTACCCTACACACACATACACACACGGGTTAGTTGAAGATTTGGAGTCTTTGTGGTGTGAGTCTTTGTGGCCACGACGTGCATTGTAATCGGGTTCTCTTCTCAATAAAATATATGGTTCTGGTCGTGGAGGTAGCTAGCGGGTTCGTTACGAATTCGTTAGTGAACCACGTTAAATATCTGTCTCGTTCTTGTTTTGCTTTCGTCGTCCTTGCTCGAATACCCCCACATAATAACAAACTGGTAACAGAGCTCTGAAACTGGAGTTTTGTTACAACATATGCCTTGTTAGGTATCAATGAAAATCTAAAAAATCGGTTGAAAAATCTTTGGGTAAAAAATCCAGCTCAACTCAAAATCCAAAATCGTTTGGTATGAGTTGAGATTGTGGATTATTAATCTAATCAAATTGACCAAATTTAAAGAGATTTATAGTCAGTTTCTTGGCTACGCCCACTTGTAAATGAAGTACGATCATACTAATGTAAAAGAAAAACGAAAATTTTATTTTATGAGATTTTCAACTGCATGGTCTTCAATTTTAGAGATTCTACAATTGCATTGAGGTTTTTTTTAGTCGGCAAATTTTGCAGCTTCAAATTTTGTGTTATCTATAACAAATGAAATTAAATTTAAAGGGCCCATTTCATTTAAAATCAGCCCTTTTAATTTAATTCCCTTTTGTTATGACACAAACTTTTGTTGAAAATCTGCAGATTTATAATAATCTCAGGGCAATTGTATAATCTCCAAAACTGGGGATTATGCGACTTAAAATATCAGAAAAAATATTTTCAATGTGTTTTTGACATTAGCATGATCGTACTTAATTTATAAGTGGGCGTATTCAAGTAATTGACTATATATCTCTTTAAATTTTATCAAATGGATCACATTAATAATCTACAATATCAGCTCAATACCAAACGGACTTGGATTTTCGGTTCAACTGGATTTTTCACCCAAATATGTTCAGCCGATTTTTTAAATCTTCAGCTGATATCAAACAGGGCCTAAGACTTTGGGGTAGGCAATGATTACGTGTAGTCCAAATCCAAATCAAACATGGTAAAATAAGAGCTATGTTAAGAGAGATTGGATTTCTACGATGGATTGGATTACAATTCTGCCAAGTAGTGTTCCTAATCGGATTGGATTGGATTGGTTTAGGGATTGAGCCTCGTGTCTCCTCTATAAAAGGTTTGTGGTAAATTACAGAGAAATCACAATCACCACCATCGTTGCCTGATCATCTACTTGTTCATTATTCTTCTTCTTTCTGCACGTCCATCACAATTACCAGTTCAGTACCAGTAATCATCCATGGCTGCGAAACACGAAGACTTACCCATCCCAGTCTACTCAAAACTAGAACCCATCTACGGAGGTCAGGTCGAAGAAGCCCAACTCCGGTTCAACACACTGAAATCCAAGTTCATCCAAACATTTGGCCATCCTCCCGACATCTACGCAAGATCTCCAGGGAGAGTGAACTTGATTGGGGAACACATCGACTATGAGGGCTACTCGGTCCTCCCAATGGCCATTAGGAAAGACACAGTTGTCGCCCTCCGCAAAAACCAGCTGCAGCAGCTTATCCGGATCGCAAACGTTAACGAAAATTACTCAATGTGTACTTACCCTGCCGATCCAAGCCAGGAAATCGATGTGAAGAATCACAGATGGGGCCATTACTTTATTTGTGCATATAAAGGCTACCATGACTATGGCAAATTAAAAGATATTGGTGAAGAAGTTCCAGTTGGATTGGATGTTATGATTGATGGAACTGTTCCTACAGGGTCTGGATTATCAAGCTCCGCCGCGTTTGTTTGCTCATCTACCATTGCTATTATGGCCGCTTCGGATGTCAACTTTCCAAAGAAAGAGATTGCGCAGCTTACATGCGAATGTGAACGCCACATCGGCACCCAATCTGGCGGAATGGACCAGGCTATATCTGTCATGGCTAAACCTGGGTTTGCAGAGCTGATTGATTTCAACCCCATTCGTGCTACCGATGTACAGCTCCCCGCTGGGAGTTGTTTCATCATCGCGCATTCTCTCGCCAAATCTCAGAAAGCTGTCACGGCAGCTACTAATTACAACAACCGCGTCGTCGAATGCCGGTTAGCTGCTATTGTACTCGGAATCAAGCTTGGAGTGAAACCCAAAGATGCTATATCAAAACTGAAAACTCTTTCTGATGTCCAAGGACTGTGTGTGTCGAAGAACGGATCTTCTGATCCAGTTTTGGCGGTCAAGGAGCTCCTGAAGGAAGAACCATACACTGCTGCCGACATTGAAGAAATCACTGCAGATAAGTTGCAATCGATCTTTCATGATTCTCCATCTTCACTAGACGTGATAAAAGCTGCCAAACACTACAAACTGTTCCAAAGAGCCTCTCATGTCTACTCTGAAGCAAAGCGTGTGTATGCTTTTAAGGAGATCGTGTTATCAAAGCTAAATGAGGACGACTTGCTGATGAAGCTTGGTGATCTTATGAATGAAAGCCATCGTAGTTGCAGTGTTCTTTACGAATGCAGTTGTCCGGAACTTGAAGAGCTTGTAAAGATTTCCATAAAGAACGGGGCTCTTGGGGCAAGACTTACAGGTGCTGGTTGGGGTGGGTGTGCAGTTGCTTTGGTGAAGGAGTCTACTGTACCTAAATTTATCCTCGACTTGAAGGAGCAATTCTACCAATCAAGAATTGATAAAGGTGTCATTAGCAGAACCGATCTCGGCCTCTACCTCTTCGCTTCCAAGCCCTCAAGTGGAGCCGCTATCTTCAAGTTTTAGCATTAGTTACTTTTATTTCTTGATTTTGTGCAAATTAATATTCATTCTTCTATAATATGAATTTCAATTATTTCTGTACTTATTTGTTATTTATTGTATTGGTATCCATTCTTCCATTATATGAAGTTCAATTTTTTCCATACATATTTGTTATGGATATACATGTTCGTTGAGTTGATAACTGACTTGTGATAGAGTGATGTGAAGCAAAACTAGTACATTATTTCTTGTTTTTCTGGTTGAGAAGTGTTTTTTGAATAATGAACTACACAAATAAGAGCTCATCGACCTGAGGCACAAAAGCCATGTAAACAGTTTCCTTTAGATGGTCATGCAGAACTGCATTCTTCACATTAAGTTTTTGAAGGTGTTACCTATAACGTGTTAGCTAGTTACCAAATAACACGCACGGTTGTATGTAAGTACGTCGAAAAAAATTAGTTTTGCACAGTATTGTGGTTTCGAAAAAGTACTAGCATTAACATGTTGGAAGAAGAATAAAATTAGAGAGTTTTAGGGTTTGCTCTCTCCGCTGACCTCTTTATTTGGGACTCCATGTCCTAGCTAGTTCCGTTGCCGTTGCATTCACTGTCTCCTCTTTCCTATATGCACCTTCTGGTCAGGTAAAAAGTTAAGTTGACTACAGCAGCAAGATTTACCTGGTGAATTTTCTCAAAAGAACGATTTACTGGTGAACATAGGGCTCTCAAAATGATTCGGGAGTTTTCATGTGTTTTCGTTGGTGTTCAAAGCTAGACTCGACTCCGAAGTAGTAAGGCGTGAGAGAGGGTTTTGGTTTCTAGAGTTTGTTTCCTTTGTGTTGGAAATCTGTTTCGCCGTACCTTATTTCTAGGACATCACATTTCGTAGTTTGATTCTAGGTGATCGTACCTTGTTTCTAGGACATCACATTTTTGCAGTTTGGTTGTAGTTTGAATCTAGGTTTGGTCGGCCTCTTGTGTGGTCACCTATGTTGCACGGGTGCTTCTGATTGGTCGCGCACCCGCACCGGGTACTTCTGGGTGCTTCGTGGGTACTTGGGTACTTCGTGGGTGCTTTGCGAGTGCTTTGTCGATAAGAAATGGACATTTTTGAAAGTTTTAATTGAGAGGTCTTCCAAATACAACTAAAATTTAACAAAGAAACGTGCATCTATGTGAACATTTTTAACCCTTAGATTATTCATCTCTCCACAGCTAAGAACAACTAAGAACAACTACATGAAGAGATTATACTATTGATATAGTAACCTTGTATCTTTGAATGTGTGTATGAATTTCTTATTATATGAATCCTATTATTCTCGTTATAATATTAGTATAATTGTATCACTAATAATATCATATAAAATATAAATAATGTGGTCGCACCCCCGCCGCACCCGCACCCTTGATTTTGGTAATTTGTCGAACCCTCACCCAGTTCCCGAACCAGCACCCGCACGCGTGCTACATCACTTAGTTTATTTTGTCTCCTTAATTCTTAACAAGTCGATACCCCGAGCCATGGCGCGGGCTGTCTATTTGTATTACCTTACATTTTGTACATTGTGACCAGGGTTTTAAAAAACGCAGTCCAGAGCTGTCGTGTTGTAATGGAAGCGGCTAGAGCGCGCAACCGTTTCCCGTTACGCGTCGTTTGAATTTTATTCACATAAAAAATGACTGTTTCGCGTCAGTAACGGGAAAATAGCCGTTGTGCGTCGGGAAAATAAAAAAGAAGGGGAAAACGGCCTATTCCTGTCCGGGAAATCGGGAAACGGAGGAAACGTCTGTGAACGTTTTCTAAAATTTACACATTCGATCGGAGTTTTCCGTTACAACCCCTCCGATTTAGTTCGATCCTGTTACACAAAACCACGACCAATACGTCAGCCGCTTCCGTTTTTTAAACCTTGATTGTGACATGACATTTTCCAACAATCATAAGACAATATCTGGACTCTTTACTGTTCTTGACATCTAGAAAAACAGTTTCTGAATTAAAACAATTTCTTTTATCAGTTTATGTAGTCAGCTTTCATTTTCTTCAATCTGCAATTATGTTATGTTATTCTTTACGGACATAATTTTTTATTTTGTAAGAACAAACTATTGTTTGTTATAATCAAGAAATCTCTCTGTTTCTACTCCTTTCTTGCGAACTAAAGATGCAACTTTCAGTACATACATCGTCCTCGGAAAGTGCAGAATAAATTTGCGCAGTGCTGATTTATCTGCTATAGATTCTGACTGTGCAGAATTAAACATATTAACAGCGCAGATTTCATCAGAATTATTTGTTCAGTGCAGAATTCATCTGCTAAAAAAGATTATGACTGTGCAAATTATTTTTATCAGTGCAGATTTCATCGGCTAAATAATTAGACTGTGCATAATTATTTTAACAGTGCAGATTTCATCTGCTGAATAATCTGATTATGCATAATTGGTTTTAACAATACAAATTTCATCTTTTGAATCCTCTTAACTGTGCATAATTAATTTTAATAGTTCAGATTTCATCTACTGAATATTTTTTTAACACAACTGAATTAATGTTTTAAAAAAATACAAATTTCATCTATCGTGTAATATTGTGTAAATTCAGAATTTAACAGTTTAACTTTCTGTCAGTATTTCAAGACAGATTTATCTACTGTAGATTTTATCAGAGCATAATTTAACTATTAAATTTTCAGGACAGATTTCATCTGCTGTATAATTTTTGATATAGAATTTAATCGTTGAATTTTCTGTCGATATTTTGGATAGAATTCACTGTGGAACTTTATGACAATATAATATCTATCCGGTTAAATTATAACTACATTTCCATAGAAGATAATCGATTTTTTCATGGAATTTAAAATGGTGGATTCAAATCAAAGCATTTCCAATGTGTTGTGGAAGAACTCACTATCCGTCTTCGGATTGAGAAAGGGATCCACCAGTGATATGTTGTTGTATAGTTTCCTCTCATAACGCCACGTCATGAAGAAGAAACCAATGGTCAATGTCAAGAGGAAGGCCTAAAATGAGAAGACAAAATTCATAAGCAAGTGCTTCAACTGTAGGAAAGCAGACCACAAGGTTAAAGGATGTCCAAAAGGAAGAACACCTTCAAGAGATGTTCAAACTTGCAAAAATTTTGGAACATCTAAAGGATGTGTAGTCTAAACTAAAAGTATCGATTTCGATTATGAATAAGAAAGTACTATCTATTAACTACTTATCGATCGGGTCACATTAATTTCGAGTCAACTCATAAATTAATAAATTGGACCATGGTCGGAAGAACAAAATGCTTTTTATCACAAGTGTAGAATGTGCGTGTGTTTTGCTACTTATTGCGTAGTCGAAAAAAAGCATGAAATGCATTTTATGAATACAATGTAGAAAAAGAGCAAGTCCTCCTTCGTAGTAATCAAAGAAGGAAAATATGATTCTCCAAAATTTTATGTGGTGTCAACCATTAGTTGAAAAGTTTGAATATTCATTCAACGACTTCGGTTGAAGAAAATCAAAATTTTCTAGCACGTACATTGTGAAAGGTAACATTCCAAATGTTTTAATGTTGTCACAGTAACTGCATGTCAATTATACTTTGGTCCAAGAGTTCTTAAGCACTCATGGAAATCCAAGAGTTTTTTAAGAACTCATGGATGTGCAATTTAGCATAACGGAAATCAGGAGTTTAATAAAACTTGCATTAACGGGAGGAGGGCGCGACATGCCGGTGCGGCCTTGACTCGTCGAGAGGCTAAACGAGTAATTTATTAATTCGTGATTGAAAGTTTATTAGAAAAGCTTTGTGGAAGCGTAAATAACAATTACTTGGGGTCGTCATGATAAACAATTTGACTTGTAAAGAAAAGACATTTGGAAGTTAAAACTCAATATCATTTAGCCCTCTCGTCTCATAACGTAAACAGAACATATAATGGGAGATGTTCTAGGTATCATACAAGGTCTTAAAATACATATTTATACAACTCTTAAACAACATACAAACATGTATTCCAGAATAGCTCAAGCCGTCTAGCATATACTCGACATCTAAGCACATAATCATCATGAAGCCAACAAGCCAAAACATGTGAACTTAACACCTTGTTACTTCTTGCCTTACGTGTCCTTAAAACCTGAAAAAAAAGTAACGTGAAAGGGTGAGCTCAACTAGCTCAGTGGGTTACATCTACGCCCCTCCGTAGGTTTGGAAAACCAAAAAGGGCTACTTTTCCCATGGCATCATGAACATGATCCATAGTCATACATACATATACTTGTACAACTTCAAAGATCATGACATTCATAAAGCGTAACATGAATCATATAGAAAGCATAACGTAAAGCATAAATTGATTCGTGTGAAATCATATTGTTCCAAGTAGGAACCTTGATTTGTCTCACGTGAAGACCGTAACGTACTTGAACATGCTTGCTTAGTTTCTTATATTATGTCCCGTGTAACCTTCGTGACTTAACATAACATAACGTAGGGATATGTCCATCGCGACGGCCCGGAAAAACGGCCGTAGCCTGCCTATTTATATACCAGACAGGGGGTTTCACTCCGGTGACCGTGGCCTTTCTGAAAACATGTTTTATCTTATGAATCATCCTTTATTTTTCTTAGCATCCATGGGGCATAAAACGTTTACTTGATTCGAAAGCATACATACATAATAGGGAAACATGAACATACATAAGCTTGTAAGAAACTTGATGTTCGGTACAAAATTCGGGACGTAGGGTAACTCACCTTGCGAGCTTAAGCAATTCATTTAATATTTCTTAGTCCAATTCCAACCATCTTTAAGCATATGCCCATCAACTCCGTTGTCACATAATAGCAATGAAGACTACAAATCACACATATAATCACTTAGAATAAATTTGATAAAATCATAGCACATGCCTGCATCTCTTAGATGCATATGGACTAACTTTTCTTATACTCATACACTTCTAAGACCTTATATTTGTTATTAGATGCTAGTGAGATGTCTAATGCAACACATAAATGCAAGATGCCACATTATGAGTTAATAATAAAACTTACATAAACTAGCTTGAAAAACTTGCGTACTTTCATGTGCGTTAATAACTTATGAGCTTCCCAATTGGAAAACCATAAAATAGACACATTGACGCCGAATTGAATCAAGGCGAGGGATCAAACGCACCAGAACAACCAATAGAAAGGCATAAACCAGTAGAGAGGCTCTCCAGGGTTCGAAAAAAATAATGATTAACCAAAACTGACGTCCCATTACCCACAAGTCTGGTAATATAGCAGAAAACCTAATTTTGCCAGAAATGGCAAAATTACAAAACTGGTCCAATACTATTGGCCTTATTAAAAACAATGCATAATATCAGTTTAACCGAAATCGGGCTACTTAAATAAGTCAAAACGTGAAAAAGGGAAAATTGCCAAAAATAGTAATATAAGTCTTCGGGGCTTTTGTTTACTGGTCAAACTTCATTTTTCGGGGCTGAAATCGTGCGTGATGGGGCAAAACCCGATAAATTTGTCAGTCTCGTCGAGAGCTTTCTGAAAATATGCTGTAATAGCCGTGTTACGCCCCGAACAGTGTGGTGTGACCAAAAATGACCGTTTTACCCCTCCTTTGCGCTTGTCTTCCACGTCATGGTACTGAATCGCCAGATTAGTCGCATCCGATAGCTCAGCCTCTTCTGGTGACTCAGCTCCTGCATCAGTCTCCCCTAGTTGGAAAGAACTCATCCTCGAGTTCGCCGCAATGTCTTTAGAATCCACAAAGCAAGGAGTGAGATGCTTCACATTGAACACGTCTGAGGTCTTCAGGTGACTGGGAAGCTTCAACCTGTAAGAATTATTATTGATCTTCTGCACAATCTCACAAGGTCCAATCTTCCGTTCCTTGAGCTTATTGTACTCGCCAACAGGGAAACGATCACGAGTCAATACAGCCCACACAAAATCGAGAAACTATTCATTGAGGCTAGCCCCACCACTGTGGCATGCCTGCGTGGTGGGGCGCGCCATTCACTTTCTGACAAATATGCACAATTTGGTGGGTAGTGCATATTTGTCAGAAAGTGAATGGCGCGCCCCACCACGCAGGCATGCCACAGTGGTGGGGCTAGACCCAATGAATACCTTCTCCACAAAATCACCAACATCAAATAGTACCTGACGACGATTCTTGTACACCCGAGCCTTGTACTTGCTGTTATTCTCTTCAATCGGGTTCTTCACCTAGTCATGAATACCTCTCAAGTGCTGCGCCATCTCCTCGGCCTTAGGATGAATGCGGCCCACACGCGGAATAGGGGCTAGTCCAACACACCTGATGATTCTGACCATTGACAACCTGAAATGGCCTCAAGCCAGTGGTCTGGCTCGTCGATCTGTTGTAAGCAAACTCTGCTTGAGGAAGTGCCAAGTCCCACTACTTCGGTTTTGATCCTGCCAAGCAACGTAGAAGGTTGCCCAAACTGCGATTCACCACCTCTGTCTGACCATCTCTCTGCGGATCATAGGCGCTACTGAAGTTCAACTGAGTTCCCAGCTTCTCCCACAGACTCTTCCAGAATTGGCTCATGAACTTCGTGTCACGGTCTGAGTTGATGGAATGAGGAACCCCATGCAACCGCATAATCTCCCTGAAATAGAGGTGAGCAATCCGCACAACATCCATAGTCTTCCTGCATGGTACAAAGTGTGCCATCTTGGAAAACCTGTCAACAACTACAAAAACAGAATCTACCGCCCTTTGCGTGCGGGGTAAGCCAAGCACAAAATCCACGCTAACATCTAACCAAGGGCCTTCAGGAAGAGGTAGTGGAGTGTAAAGACCTGCATTGGTGAGAACTCCTCTCGAACGCTGGTAAATAAAGCATCGATCTACATAATGGGCCACGTCACTACTCAAGTTTGGCCAGTAAAAGTCAGCAGATACAAGAGCTAAGGTCTTTTCGTGGCCAAAGTGTCCCTCATTGTGGAGCTCACTGATAATCTGATGTCGCAAGGAACAGTCTGGAACACACAACCACTGCCCCCGAAACAGATAACCATTATGAACAATAAAATCATGGCGTTGACCAGAAGTTACCTCTTTAAATATCTTCCCAAACGAAGGGTCAGATTATACATATCTGCAAACGCCTCAAATCCAGCTACACGGCTGCTCATGGTAGAGAGAAACACGCTACGACGAGTCAAAGCATCTTCCACGCGGTTCAAACTTCCTGCTTGGTGCTTCAGCGCGAAAGTGAACTCCTGCAAGTACGCCACCCACTTCGTATGCCGCCTACTAAGCTTGTGTTGTCCGTTGATGTACTTCGGGGCTTCATGATCGGTGAACATAATAAACTCCTTCAGTATCAAATAATGGCGCCAATGCTTCAGAGACTAAACTATGGCGTAGAAATTCAGATCATAAGTGGAGTAATTCTTCTTGGACCCTGATAACTTTTCACTGAATAATGCAATCGGACGCCCTGACTGGCTAAGAACACCTCCAATGCCTATGCCCGAGGAATCAGAGTTAACCTCAAACACTTTGTCAAAATCAGGAAGGGCCAGAACTGGTGCTTCAATCATCCTTTTCTTCACTTCCTGAAAACTGGACTCATCAGACCACTCGAAATCACGCCCCTTGAGACACTCGGTGATGGGTGCAATCAAGGAGCTAATATATCTGATGAATCTGTGATAAAAAGATGCCAAACCATGGAAACTGCGAATGTCGTGCCGCGTCCTTGGCCTAGGCCACTCCACAATCGCTTCAATATTTGAAGGATCTGCATGAAAAACATCAGTAGACACCACAAATCTCAAAAACTGCACATAAGTAGTAAAGAATAAACACTTCTTTATGTTGATGAACAAGTTCTTGGCCTTCAGTGCCTCAAACACAGCACATAGATGATCAAAATGGGCAACCCAAGTAGGACTGTAAGTAAGAATATCGTCAAAATAAACGACCACATACTTTCCCATGAAAGGTCTCAATACCTGATGCATAAACCGCATGAACGTGCTAGGTGCGTTGGACAACCCAAAAGGCATAACCATCCACTCGTACAACATGTTGGGTCTTAAGCGCCGTCTTCCACTCATCTCCAGGCTTGATCCGAATCTAGTGGTATCCACTCTTAAGATCAATTTTTTAGAATATCTTAGAGCTGGATAACTGGTCTAGCATGTCATCAAGCCGCGAAATCAGAAATCTGTACTTCATTGTAATCCGATTGATCGCTCTACTGTCAACACACATCTGCCAAGAATTGTCTTTCTTCGGTACTAACAGAGCAGGGACTACACATGGGCTCATTATCTCTCTCATGTAGCCTCTCTCAAGTAACTCAACGACTTGCCGCTGTAACTCTTCCGCCTCCTTGGGGCTGAGATGGTAGGCTGGCCTATTAGGTAGAATGGAGCCAGACACTAGGTCAATTTGGTGCTGAATTTGGCCTATGAGTGAGTTATGACCCTCTAAAGTTGGGTCAAAACTTTTACCCGAGAGCAGATTTTCTTATCCGAAAATATCTTGTTTCTTCTTTCATTTTCTTCAAAATTTCTCAAAGAAACTCATACATCTATCCCCAATTGAGACACCTAATACATACATGCAAGATAATCCCAACACATAACATGGATATAACTTGTAAAACATGATTTGCACTACTAGGTGATCTTGCTTTCTAAAATCTTCCATGCATGTGTATAAATCATGAAGATGGCGGTGAATCAAGAACCTGCAACTAGAATTTCACCATAGAAACATATAATGGTCTTTCAAGGAGAAAAATCATGTCTAAGAGAAGAAGACTTAATTCATCAAATTAAGAAGTAACAAATACCAATACTTAGCTTTTGACATGCATGTATGTAAAGCATGGAGATTGTGATGAATCAAGAGCGTGCACCCATATATACACCATGCTATCACACAAATGAAACGATCCATGCTAAAACTTGTCTTAAGGAGGACGAATTCCAAACATGCAAGTAGAGATTTACCATGGAAACACAAGAATGAGATGTGCAGAACCAAAATCATGATGTATGAATGACTTGAACTTACCCATCATACTCTTGAAGTTCTTGAGAAGGCTTATGGAGAAGTGATGAATACTGGCTCCTAGGTGCTTCATATATACTTGATGAATATGATCAAAATTTGCTACCCACTTATACTAACACCCAAGCTGGGTTTTCTTCACTTAAAACCTCAAGAATTTGATATTTGGACCATGTTTTTGGTGAGTCAACTGACAAGTCCGAAAATTGATAGGGGAAGAAGAAGAAGGAAGACATTGCATCTCTAAAGAGAGAGTTGGGGACTGAAAATGTTGGAGAAAGCATGTGTATGAAAGGACATGTGTATGGAGATGAAATAAACTTGCTCATGCATGCATACAAGTGCAATTTTAGAAGGACATGTGGAAAGTGAGTGAGCACAAGTGGCTTGCATGCCACGTGAGTATTTGGGAGTTATTTGGTGCAACAATTCTACCAACTTTAGCATTCGATGCGATTCTAAATTCGACACATACATGAAGATGCTACGTACCCGATACATATAAGAAAACTATCACATAGTACTTGTATACATATAACATTGCATTCAATTTAAGTTCTTTTCATACACCTCCAACTTTATTCGTATTGAGAATTCACAGTAAATGAACAAGAAATTAGAGACTTAGTACCCAAAAATTAACTTTTACTAAACTAGTCATTTAATCTAACTAGGCATATAATTAATTTATCACATACTTTATTTACAAGATGAAACTCGAATAATAAAATAATGCGTTCAACTTTAGTTTATTTACACATAACATGCTATTCATAATTTTGCATGAGTTAATACTCAAGTTTAAATGACATATTAGCATATAATCACATATCATTAACGTGCTAACTTGACTTAGAAATAAGGGTTATTACAGTTTGTACCCAAATTGGCGCTCGAATTTAACCCGGCTCTTTTGAGAGTTAACATCACCAATTGCACCATCGTATAGATGCCAACTTGGTGATCGTTTTGGTAACTCGCTCGTCGAAAACCATTAAAAAATGAATGAACAACATGCCGTTAAAGACGAGGGTTTATGTTTGGGTTTATGTTCCCAAAAGAAATCATCCCACATCATGAGGAAGAGAGGTATTGAAGTGTTTATATACTTCAACCTTAGTCTATATGGGAACGCCCTTAGGGCGAAGCACATTTTCTGCAGGAGGGAGGACCTAGCCACAGTCCGAACCACCACACACGCGCGCTCGCGCCGCCGTCGCTCTTCCGGCCGGCTCGATCTCGGTCTCGGGTTGGGGCACGGGCAGGGTCGTGGCGTGTGCGTGGGCTTGGTTGTTGGGCTTTACTCTGGACTAATATTTTTTGGGCCAGAAACAACCCAAAATAACAGAATTTAAACTAACCGGTTTTGTTATGTTAACCGAACAGTTGCTACTGTAATTGTTTGAATTTAAACAGCCAATAGTTACAACTGTTCTGAGTAGGTGTGTCCCCAAACTCCTTTGTTTTCACTGTCTATAAAAGGCAGTCCTCTCTCTCAGAAAAATATACTGAATCATTCTCCACAAAATCAGATTCTCTCTAACATCCTTGTCTCGTTCGCTGGGTGTTGTAGACGGGTGCAACTCTACAACTTTGGAAGAACTTTTATCCTGGGAGACAATTCGCTACTGAAGAAACCAAGGCACCAACGGTACCCGGCGAATATTGTCGTACGGAGAGCGTCCCTAAACGTGACTGTTCTTCAACTTCTGACTGCATTCCAACGTTTGTCGAGCAGTAAGTCCGTTCCTTTATTCACTATTTGTTTTTTCTATCAGTCACCATTTTCTTTTGTAAAGAACAATTCGGGTCATTAGTTTCCAACAGGATGGAGCTTCACATTTAAGAGAGAGTGCTGAGATCGACCATCTAATCATAGGGAACAGAGAGAGGGGGAGAGACAGCGAGAGGCAGAGAGATGGTCTAATTGGATGCGTAGAAGTTAAAGCGGCGTTGTTTTTACCGTCGGGCTGGAGGTCGGAACTCAGCTCAATCTTGGTCCTCAATAAATCGCGATAGAGCTAGAGAGATGGATCGATCGGAGAAGAACCTGGACGAGAGAGAAACAAGGCCGACAACAAGCCCGACAATGGTGGCGGCTTCGGTGTTTTTCCCATCGATTGCTGCTATTGCTGGGTTCCATGGCATTGACGAATGAAGAGAGGGATTATCGAGAGAGATTGCAGGGGAGGTTGTGGGAGATTTTTGGGATGTGTAATTCTCATCTCCTTCAACCTTATCCGTTAAGATTTTTATTTTTTATTTTTTTCAATTGCAAATGTAAAATTGTAAATAGATGCATTGACAAGTACACCCTCCTTTAGTGGATGGTAATATGAATGATTATTTTACCAATTTCAACAAGCATGATCTATTGCAAATGGGGATGCAATAAGCCTATTTAAAAAATGGAGGTTGCAATGTGTTAGTTTCACTATAACGGTTATGCATATGTAATTAAGCCTAATGGGTGCATAAATTTTTCTCAATATCCCATGCAAATCTTTCTTCGCATCAGGACGCTTACATTACATGGTTCAAACGCGCACCGGCTATCATAACGGTTGCAGTGTAAGAACACGCTTGGTGCAGAAATCAGAAATTGTGAGAACAGGGGGCACTACGGTTTTAGAGGATGTATTGATATCATAGGAAGCTTTGGAATTTACGATTTTGTAACTTATTAGTTTTATCACACGCGACATTTATTTGCAAACAACATATACGCTCAAATTATGTTATTTATAAAAAAATATCAACAAATAACACTAATGAATTTATTTCTTGAATACACTAATCCTTTGGGAATGTTGCAGTTCGTAATATTCATCATTTTGTTCAAACTAGTGGGGGCCGCTAATTCGACCCAAAAAAAACACTTCACTGAGAAACTGCATCAGAAACTAGCTAGGCAAAATGGGTTGTACTATGATCTGATGTTGCTGTTCTCTATAAAAAAATTTCCCTATATTAGATATTTAGATACGACGCTCTTGCCCTTTATTTTCCAGGCTGAAAGAAAAACCTGAGCTGGTTTAGGTAAATGAGTTTACAAGTTAATTTGATCAAAAGACTTTTTTCAGATGCGTTCACAAATTTCAATCCAACTCGAGAGTCACTAACACCCCTGTGCATTTTGTCCAATTGAGAACAATGTCGAACAATATAAGGATGCCGCCATGAAACCAAGATATACGAGGAGAAGCATTTTGGCAATAAGTCACATTGAACACAACACAGATGAGAAAGCAAAAGCGGAAGTTTTCGCAAAGTTAATATCGCACTGTGTTTCACTTCAGAGTATTTATAAAAACCAAAACACTGAACTTAAATCCCTTGGCCGAGGCCCCGCTGTAATAGTTGAAAAACAGAAGAGGCAGTTAATGAAACAAAATTGCTAATACCAGCGCATTACGAGCAATTCGTTTGACACTAATCGATGTCAAGCCATAAATTCTGCATGTTTCACTCACCCCTCCAACATCCTAACATCCTAAGAAAACGACGGTAACTCATACACATTATAGTATACAGTTTAAATTTAGCCCTTTGTTAAAAAAGGTACTCGGTCATGAAGTTTGAACCTTTTACCCTCTAGCATGAAAATTGTGACTGGGAAGGTTCCTATGTATCCAATAAAAATGCCATGACATTACATGCATGGCCAACGTTTATTTATGTGATTGAATCGAATGTTGCATTTGATTTAAGAGAATGGATTCAGCTGTTTTATACTTATGCGAATTCATTTTAATACTCGTATAAAATATTGGAGGAAACCAATGAGCTTAATAGCTAGTTTTCTCCCCATGGCCATTAGGCCACGGAGGTCAAGTCGAAGAAGCCCAACTCCGTTTCAACAACCTGAAATCCAAATTAATCCAAACCTTTGGCCATCCACCCGACGTCTACGCTAGATCTCCAGGGCGGGTGAATTTGATTTGGGAACACATCGACTACGAGGGCTACTCGGTCCTCCCCATGGCCATCAGGCAAGACACCATTGTCGCCATACGAAAAAACCGGCAGCAGCAGTTTACCCGGATCGCAAACGTTAACCAAAAATACTCTATGTGTACTTACCCTGCTGATCCAAGCCAGGATATTGATTTGAAAAATCACAGATGGGGCCATTACTTTATTTTTGCATATAAAGGCTACCATGACTATGCCAAATTAAAAGATATTGGTGAAGAAGTTCCAGTTGGATTTGATGTTATGATCGATGGAAATGTTCCTACAGGGTCTGGATTATCAAGCTCCGCGGCGTTTGTTTGCTCATCCACAATCTATATATAATATATCTATATTATATATAAAAGCTAGGAGGTGAGTTAAAACTCGCTCTCCATATGCCATGTGTAATTACAGTTGGCTTCAATAAACGAATCAAAGCTTTCCATGTGGATTTTAAATGCCATGTAATTCAGTAGGTTACAAGTGCAATTATGCAATATGCAAAACTGTCTAAATATGCTAATTAAATGCTATGTAATTTGGTGTGCAAGTGCAATTATTAAATATTCATTACAGACTAAGGCCTTCCTTTCTTTACCTAATTTAAGTACTTTTTAGTTCTTTTTAGAAAAAGATCAAAGAGTTGCTTAGTTTGATTTTGTTAAATTTTCTAAAAAGTTGTAGGTAACTTCTTTTAGAAAAAGGTTGTTTACTTATGTTCTATTTTAGTTCCTAAAAAGTAGATTTAAGGAGTAAAAAGTAAGAAAAATTGAAGTTGAAAAAATCTAACTTTTTTTAGTCTTATAAAAAGGTAAAAAAGTTACGTAACATAAATTGTAACGAAAATGAGTAAATTGAAACTTTTTTATGACCTAAAAAAAGGTAAAAAGTCGCCTAATTTTAGACAAAGAAAGCAGGGCCTAAATATGCAACGAGAGAAGATGAACAGGTTCTCTGTCTCTCCATGAATTGCTACAAAATAGAGGAAGAAGAATCCGCGCTTGGAATCGACGCCTTCAAGTATGTATTTAACTATATCCCCTATAAGAAAGCAGTTTATAATAGCTTACCAAACAATAGAGTCGTAATCAATTGCCGAATCCACGTTTATAGAACAAGGCCATGATTTGGCTACTCTTCACTTTTGCCTCCAGTGTGACTCGAGAAAGGTAACCAATTGTTTGACTGAATCACTCAATTAGCAATGTCTATGTTCCGTTTCATTATTCGTTTCACGAAATTGTATTTTACTTCTGTATGGCCTGCTATATAGTTGATAACTTGAACTCACTAATGTTTGAACAATGAGAATTTTCATCCACGTCCTTTTGGGGATTGGTAAGATTTCACGGAAAATAGCTTTCCTATAATTTCAGTTTTTGGTTTAGAAGTAGTAACAGGGTATCTCAATTTTTATGGGCATGTTTGTAGTCCAGAACATCATACTATTTCAGTTTTGGAATTTTAGAATATTCTGCTAAAACAGCAGTGAGCACTAAACATTCATAAACAGTGACAACTTAAACCCTAATTTGGAAGAGCAATTGATCATTGACTTAAAGACTAATAAACAACAGTTTGTTCCAGTGATAATTAACTAACTGTGTTACCCCTGGTAACACTGGAGCCGACGGTAGCCCTGCTACTCGTCCCAGAGAGCAAACGAAGAAAGAGAACAAAACAGAAAATTAGGGCAAAATTCTTCTTAATTAATTTTAGGAAGAAAAATACACCCTTTTATATGACTCTCTAACCCTGACGGTTCGACCTAATCCTAATCCGGGTAAAGAACCGTTTAGAAACCCCGGATAATTCAAATACTTCACAATCAAACCAATAGTTCAATATAATTAACGAAAGTACTAAAAAGATTTAACTAACATCTAAACATAATCTTTTAAATAATTTGGTGGACGCACATTGCGCTTGGGTCGCGCACTAGCTTCTTCATCACGGTCATCATCGTCGTCACTCGTGTCTGACCCGTCTCGTGCCATTGCCGTATCAACTCCCTCGGGCTCGAAAACCAGCTTGTCCTCAAGCTGTAAGTCAGGAAAAGCGGCCTGAATGTCAGACGCCGGCTCCCACGATGGAGCAGCTCCGTCGGACCAAGAAATCAACCACTGGGACTGGGGCACACCTGCAACCAAAACCGACCGAGCCTGAGTGGCCGCAATAGGAACCGCCACTGGGCGTCCCTTGAAAAACTCCGCTGGAAGAGCCACCACAGGAATAGCCGAATCAGAAGCCACAAAAGGACGAAGCAACGAAACATGGAACACATTATGAAGACGACAAGAGGCAGGAAGCTCCAAACGATAAGCAACCGCCCCAACCCGCTCGAGCACCGCAAATGGACCATAATAACGGCGAGCCAGTTTAGCTGATAAGGGCCTAGCCAACGATTTCTGACGATAAGGACGAAGGCGTAACAAAACGAGATCACCAACCTGAAAGGAAACATCGCGACGATGCTTGTTGGCTTGGGCACGCATCCGCTGCTGCATGCGAGACAAATGGACCTTCAAGTCCTGCAATATCTCATGACGTTCCAGTAACAACTCATCCACCAAAGGAGAACGACCAGCCGGGGGTAGCGTCGGGAACAAGGTCGGAGGGTTGCGGCCGTAAAGTGCACGAAACGGTGACATGTTGATACTCTCGTTATGACTGCAGTTGATAGCTAACTCCGCCCAGGGAAGAAAAGAGGACCAACGGTTGGGTCGTTCCGAAGTGAATGCGCGTAAATACTGCTCAAGACCCCGATTCAGTACCTCAGTCTGGCCGTCAGTCTGAGGGTGGTATGCCGTACTGTACTTGAGCTTTGTGCCGCTCAACTTGAACAGCTCCTTCCAGAACGTGCTCAAGAAAACCGTATCACGATCGGAAACCAATTCCTCCGGAAAACCGTGGTGCTTGACAACCACTTCAACAAAAAGGCGCGCCACGCGAGGTGCATCAAAATCAGTCGGTAAAGGCCCAAAATGAACATACTTAGTTAGGCGATCCACCACAACCATAATGGCAGTCGAACCCTGTGAAGTTGGTAGCCCAGTAACAAAATCCATGGATGCCATGGACCAAACGCGCTCAGGGATAGGCAATGGTTGAAGAAGACCCCCGGTCTTCTGCGTAGAGTACTTGGTCGTCTGACAGACCAAACAAGCGGTGACGAACCTCGCAACATCATCCCGCATACCAGGCCAATAAAAAGAAGCAGATAGCCGACGGAAAGTCCGATCGATCCCTGGGTGTCCCGCTGAAGGTGCACTATGGAACTCCTGCAAAAGACTGTCTCGGACTGGCGAATCACGCCCCACACAAAGACGGGTTTTGTAATACAGAAGGCCATCCGTGTAGGAAAAATGTGCAGGTTTGTCATCCGATTGGACCGCCGTCAACAATGCCTTCAAATCAGGTTGCGTCGTGACGAATAACCTCCAACAGTGTCGGCAAAGGCCGAATAGCCGAGAGCACCAAGGCAGCCGGGTCGGGCTCGGGTTCCCGTCGGGACAGAGCATCGGCCACCCTATTTGCAGCTCCTGATTTGTATTCTATGCGGAATTGGAAACCCATTAACTTGCGGATATAAAATTGTTGATCTGGAGTCTGAATTACCTGGGACAGCAGCTCCTTAAGGCTCCTCTGATCGCTGCGTATAAGAAATTCCCGACCGAGAAGGTATTGTCGCCACTTCTGCACGGATTCGACAACGGCGTACAGTTCCTTGTGATAGGCTGAAGCCACACGAAGACGAGGCCCAAGTTTCTTACTTAAAAAGGCGATAGGGTGACCCTGCTGAATCAAAACTGCGCCCACCCCTGTATCAGAAGCATCGGTTTCGATAACAAATGGCAGTGTAAAATCAGGCAGTCGCAAAACGGGAGCAGATGTCATTGCCTGTTTCAAGGCAACAAAGCTAGCAGCAGCGACATCGGACCAGACAAAAGCATCCTTCTTAAGAAGGTCAGTAAGTGGAGCTGCCATCGTGGCATAATCACGGATAAACCGTCTGTAATAGCCGGTTAGACCCAAAAATCCCCTGAGCTGTTTGACTGACGTGGGTGTGGGCCAAGCAGCCATGGCCTCCAGCTTCTGGTCGTCGGCCATTAGTTTGCCGCCGGTGATAATATGTCCGAGATACTCCACAGTCGTCCTGCTGAAAGAACATTTCGATAACTTCACATAAAAGCAATGATCAGACAATAACTGAAGTACCTGATGGAGATGCTGAGCATGCAACGCTAATGTGGTGCTGTATATCAAGATGTCGTCGAAGAACACGATGACACAAGAACGCAGTAAAGGGCGAAAAATTCGGTTCATGGCTGCCTGGAATGTAGAGGGTGCATTAGTGAGACCGAACGGCATCACTAAGAACTCATAATGGCCGTCATGTGTCCGGAAGGCCGTCTTCGCAATGTCGGCATCATGCATCCGAATCTGATGATAGCCGGATCGTAAATCCAACTTAGAAAAGTATCGTGCTGCTCCCAGCTCGTCAAAGAGCTCATCCGTGGTGGGTATAGGAAAATGATCTGGTACTGTTGCTGCATTCAGAGCTCTGTAATCCACACAAAAACGATACGTTCCATCTTTCTTCCTGACTAACAAAACCGGTGACGAAAAGGCGCTGGTACTCGGTTGGATAATCCCCTGCTCCAACATCTCGCGAACTTGCCGCTCAATCTCTGATTTCTGGAAATATGGATAGCGGTAGGGGCGAACATTAATAGGGCTGGTACCTGGTAACAAATGGATGCGATGATCCCCTGGTCGAAATGGTGGAAGGCCGGTGGGTTTTTCAAATACCCCCATGTGCTGCTCAAGGATGACCCGAATCTCTGAAGGAATATCCGATGGAAACGACGAGCAATCGGGCTCAGTGTCTGTATGTGTAGGTACGGCTAGGAGCTCGAAGAGCTCAAAATCTGGCCGAGAGTGTGCCAAGGCGGACAGATTGTTGTACGAAATCTGCTTGGGCCCGTGATCGACCCCTGATAACACAATCTGTTTACCCTGCCACTCAAATTCCATCGTTAACTGGCTATAATCATGTGATACCTTACCGAGAGTCTGCAGCCACTGAATCCCGAGAACGGCGTCAATACCGTGAACAGAGAGAACATATAAGTCAACCTCGAAGACCGTGCCCTGAAGAGATAGGGGGTTTTCGGACAATAATAAGAACAGCGAAGAGATTCACCATTGCCGACATAAACTCGAAAAGGTGCCACTGGATGCAATAGGAGGGATAGCTGTTCAGCCACCGTTGGGTGAATGAAGTTGTGGGTACTGCCCCCGTCAATCAATACATGAACCGTGACACTAGCAATAAGTCCTGTTAACTTTAAAGAGCGTGGGTGAGGATTACCTGCCAGTGTGTGTAGATGCGACAGGTTGTCAATGATAATACCGGGGTCCTCGTCCTCTGCTGTTGTGGGAGGGTCAGTCTCGTCATCGTCATCACCCAAAAGTGCAAGGAAGCGGGACTTACATTTGTGGCCTTTGAAATATTTCTCATCACAACTAAAACAGAGACCTTTACGCGTACGTTCATCGCGTTCGTCGCGCGACAAGCGAACAATAGGCAAGCCGGCTGCGTGGGCTGCCGAGGATGAAGTGGTGGTCGCCACCGGGGCTGTGGTGGAACCCGTGAGGTTAGGGGAGCGGCTGGATGAAGGGTTCCATGAACGTCGCGGAACATACGATTGAAGAAGTTCATCCTGACCGGCTGAAAGTTCTCTAGCCAAGCCAAACGCTTCAGCAAGTGTGTGAGGGTTCCGTAACGCCAACTCTCGTTTTAGGGGTTGTTTAAGGCCGGCTTGGAAAAGCGAGATCAATATCCATTCGTCCACTCCAGTAATCTTGTTGAGCATCGTTTCGAACTCTGTTTGGTATGCCAACACCGTAGTGCGCTGCTGAAGTTTAGAGAGTGTTCCCAAATAATCCTCGTAGTGGCCGGGGTCAAATCGTTGTTTGACAGCTTGCAGAAAATCTATCCAGGAAGTCGTTAAATGGTTGGATTGATAATATCGGAACCACTCGGAAGCTGGGTGATCGATAAGCATGGCGACCAAGTCCAAGCGATCAGGTTCGGCTGTTCGATGGTAGTCAAAAAACTTCTGAACTCGGAAAATCCAGCCGACGGGGTCGTCGCCATTGAACCGAGGTGAGTCGACGCGCATACGTGGAGCGCCGTCTGTTGGGTTTGCGGCTGCTGGACGTGATGGTGGGGGCTGCCACTTCGCACGTTGTGGGACAGAGGCGATTGCAAGTTGCTGTCCAGTTGGGCTGGCCGTGTTGGCGAGTGGCGTCCGGGCAGTGTGTTGTTGCCCCTGTGGGGCGGTGGTTAGCAGCGGGGGTGGAGGCGGAGGGGGCGGTGGAGGTGGAGGTGGCGGTGGTAATGGAGTAATCCGGTTCCCTAGCTGCCGGATGGTGTCTTGGAGGGTTGCAATCTCAGTTGCAATCCGGTTATCGAGCGTACGCATCTCGGCTTCCCATCTCCGATCACGCGCAGTAGCATCCTGTTGCAGTGTTTTGATGTTGGCGATGAAGTCCGCTTGAGAGAAGACCGGACCCTCCGGCGTAGTTTCCTCAGTAGTGGACATGGTGGCTGGAGTTCGACGGCGTCGCGAATCAAAGATCCGACCGACAACCACAATGGAAGCACCAGTTTGTTACCCCTGGTAACACTGGAGCCGACGGTAGCCCTGCTACTCGTCCCAGAGAGCAAACGAAGAAAGAGAACAAAACAGAAAATTAGGGCAAAATTCTTCTTAATTAATTTTAGGAAGAAAAATACACCCTTTTATATGACTCTCTAACCCTGACGGTTCGACCTAATCCTAATCCGGGTAAAGAACCGTTTAGAAACCCCGGATAATTCAAATACTTCACAATCAAACCAATAGTTCAATATAATTAACGAAAGTACTAAAAAGATTTAACTAACATCTAAACATAATCTTTTAAATAATTTGGTGGACGCACATTGCGCTTGGGTCGCGCACTAGCTTCTTCATCACGGTCATCATCGTCGTCACTCGTGTCTGACCCGTCTCGTGCCATTGCCGTATCAAACTGGAACAATTTGATTGAGTCCAACTAGCAAATTATATGTTGCTTTTTTCTGTGGCTGCAAACTTTACATATTTCTGTGTTTACCATCAGCCGTGATTAGTTAAAGTCTTGATGGGAATATGTGATATTCTAATATGTTGCTCTGGAAGTTGGATTTTCGTACAATTGCTAGCGACCCCATCCTTTATTGATTCCACCTTGATAAGACAAGGCCACGATCTATCTACTCTTTAATTTTTCGACCAGTGTGTACTCGAGAAAGAAAACCAACTATATTCCGAAATTCCTCAACTGTTTTCTTTTCTATGTCTATTTTAGATTTTCAGATATATTACCACAAATTGAAGAGCAGAATGTGTTTCTACTCTTCAATTTCCTCCCAGTGTGTACTCGAGAAAGGAAATCAGGCCAAAATGTTCTCTTTTCCCATGTTTATTTTTTTTCATGAAATTGTATGTGCTTTTTTGGTGGCTACTTGACCAATGTTTCCTTCCTCTTTGATTAATCAAAAGTCTTGATTACGGTACGAACTTCACTCATATCCAATTTCGGTTCATTTTGTCGTGTAGTCAATGAAACAGGGTTATTTACTTCTTCCTTCGGATTTGAGTTAAGTATAAGATGCCAAGAAATGTAGACTGTAAACTCTTATAACTCTTTGTACTCAACAGATATAAATTTCAGTTCGTCATCATTATTTTCTTATTTAAGAAACTTAAATTTGACATTCTGGATGTTACAAAAGAAGCTAATGTTATGAGACATGAATTATACTCAAAGTATATGATAGCGAGGTTAAAAAATGCACCAGAGGCAACCTTAGAACCTGCCTATAAGGGATCAGTCAGGTACATGTTACCCTACGGCTTTCATTTCTATTTTCTAACATTTGTATGCACAACCAGGAAGCTGGTTAGTGGGAAAGACTAAACGAATTTCTGCCCAAACCCGATAAATTATATTAACAGAGTACCTTTGAATTTGACTGATGTTACTATTTTTGGGGTTCGGATATCATTATTTTTTTGGTTTCAGTACCATCACATAATTACAGTTACATTGCGAAAATTTAAAGGCATTGTTCCATTTTGGCCCCATGATGTCCATACCCACATCGCTCAAATTGAGATTTGCTCCTCAAAAAAACATAGATATGCAGGACCATTACTTGGCCAAGATATTGAGATAGTTGGAGTAACTCTGTTTAAACCCATGAATTATCCCAGCAATCAAAATTCTAATTTTCATAAGAATGATCCGGGTACATTTGTATGCAGGATAATGACGTTTCCTTGACAGAGAGCCTACCTAGCGCCGAAGGATAAAAAAATCCAAAAGAAATTAACATTATCTCCAAAAGCTAAGTTAGCTTTTGGAATTAATGTTATCTGATAGTGTACGTACACTTGAATTACAATTCGTTTAAACATGTTGAGCAGAAATCTATTACAATTCGATTATAAATGTTTGCACAAACTGCTAATCTTTCTTCTGTTACATTTATGCACGAGGACGATGTTGCTTTGTCACAGAGCGTCCACACAAATCTGTCAAAAACCATGAAAATGAAACCAAAATTCAGTTCAAAGGCGATAGCAGGTGCAACCAACGGGAAAGAGTCGTCTAATAGTGTTAGGATACCTTAGTTTTTATTCCATCAACTGATTAACGCAAATTTTGCAGTTCGAATAACTTCCGTTGGTGCGTTTACTTGCTGGAACAAGAAGCTGCGCGCTTTGTCAGGAAGCCGCATTAAAGCTTGGAAGAAGACCACACCGAGGAAACAAATCAATCAGATAATCAACTATGTTAGTGTACACCCATTCCAATGCCATAGAGTTGGTAACCTTGAGTGATGCATTAGAAATCTCTCATTCATTACATGGTATGTAGGATGAGACCTTCCAAATTTAACCGAACAAAAACAATGACCTTTAAATTCAAAAGAGACTATAGCTGCAAACAATACAACCGTGGTATTTGATATTGTTGGTACAATTTATGTTTTATTTCATCAAACAGATCTTACACTGCTCAACTTGAAAAAATGCATCTCAGTCTTTCAGGATAAAGTGTTCTCGAAGAGGCTCCCTAGAACTTGGTCCAAAAATATACAAAAGATAGAACTATTACCTCAACAGGAACTGCCAACAACGACGAATGCGGTCGATCTATCTGATACCTTTCTAATGATTTCAGTCTCTTTCCAAGCAGTTATCATAAACGTTTTGCTTGAAAATGTTTTTTTTTTTTTTTTTGTTTTTTTTTTTTTTTTTTTTTTTTTTTTTTTTTTTTTACTGAAACGCATCATGATAATGCCGCTTCATTTGGAAACACAACTGATGAACTGATCATACTACCGAAAAATTAAGAAACATTAAGCTAATATGCTAAGGTAACAGCAGATGCTGAGAATGCGATATATGACAATGTAAGTATTGGTTCATCTTGAAACCATTACACCATTCATCTGTATTGCTAATCCTGAAAATTTACTTTTGCTAACTTCAACCGCAGGATGCAAACGTGACTTCGTCAGCCAACCTCCCTAAACCAGTCACCAAAGCCACACGAAAAAAGGAACATTAAGTTCAATGAAAAAGGTAGCAGTCAAGCACGCAAAGGAGACATCGGAGTGTGTGATCATAGTTCCCCTAAATTTTCATAATGAACTTTAAGCTACTTGCTCATAAAAATAAAAATTGCATGACGAAATTTAAATACATTATATGCCCAAACACCAAAAAGGAAACGATCATTACATGTATTGGCCAACACATGAATACAAATGCGATATCTTATATTCGTACAAATGTTTCGTTTAAATGCCAATATGCCACTACCCCCAAATTGGCCAGTTACATGCAGGACCCACCTAAAGCCCGGGGTAAAGCATTGCAGGGAGAAAAGGATTACATCTAGAACAAGAAAATATACTAATGTTAAGAAATATGTTACGTGGTGATCAGCACACACTCTCAGTTTAAAAAATATATATTTTTCGAACAGGAGCTTCAATTAAAATAACATGTTGAGTTCTTTGATTCTTTAAGGCTATGGAGACAGAGAAAGAAGGTATAACATTCATGGTGGACTATCAGATTGATGCCAAAAAACCGTTGCAAAGAGCCACCAAAAGAATACGACCTTCTGTTTGAAAACCCAAGAAGCTTTGAATGATGTTACCCGCCATCATTCAAGAGAGCATAAAAAAAGCGAAAATTCCACAAGTGAGTGAAATGTGTGATCTCTGATGCTGTAGGAGAAAGTTGGGCCAATATGCCACATTGTGACATATTTCTATCTTTTCTATCTGATGTGATGAAATTTTGCGCTTTGCTCATTACTAGGAACACTACAACAAATTTGGCTTTTTGTAACAAAATGACTTGTCACAATATGGGAACTTTTCGTTGCTAAAAGATATTTGCGACGAAAATTTTACGTCGCACGATTCGTTGCGTATACAGCGTCGCTAATTACTTTTGTGACAATACAAGCATTTGTTGTGTAAAATATGCTTTGAGGACAAATAAAATTGTTGCTTTTTTAATCTAATGGCAACAAAATAAGTTTAGTTGCGAAGAAATTTTCGTTGCAAAAGATAGGGAATAGTGACAATTTATTTTTTCGACATATGTTATAACGCGCAAAAAAAAAATTAAAAAAAATAATATGCTTCATTTTTTGTGGTTTTTATCGTTGCCATAGGAAACATATGCCGACAATACAGCATTTCTAAGCACAAAATGTTTTGTACCAGTAATTTTACTGTAAAAACTATTAGCATTTTATTTCACTTTCAAAACAAAACATTTCTTTGCCAAATCAACAAATTTCTAGTAAATTTCTTGGTGCGTATTAAATTAAAAAATAAAATTGGTTCACTGCTACAAGATTGCTGATGACATTTTTGTTCACATTTATTTCATTAAATAACATTAACTCCAATTTTAGTAGGTCATGTTCTACCGCATATTTATTGTCATATTAAATGAGAAGATTAAAATAAGTGATAATACAACTTCTATTTCAAAGAGTGATAATACAGCTTCATACAAATGCTGCAAAAATTTTATATTATTAAATTACAACATGAACGATGGTTACAACAAGCTCATGAATGATCAAGAAAAAAACGTAAAATTCTACTTTTCATCTTGAAAATCCAACAATATGCAATCCTTTCTCATGAAGAAGCCTGCAACCATTAAACAAACAATAAATTTCTATGTTATCAGGAGTCTATTGAATCATTTGAAGCCAATTAAACAATTTCTTCATTCAGCCTGAAATAAATAATTCCAATATGACAAAAGATTAGAAGAATGTAAAAGCACTAGCGATAGACCAAGAAATTACCAACATATAAGAATATAATTTGCAAGCAGAACCCTGCCCAACAAAGAACAAATCAAGCAAAAAGTTGAACGGAAATTGAAAAAAGAAATCAAACTCTGAAATATCCCGATTTAAACAAAGATCCCGAAATAAAAAGCCCACCAATTGCAGATATTGAACAATCAAAGGGAGAACAAGGTGAAGAGGATGAAAGATCCATACTTGAGCCAGATATCTCCATTGCATGTGGTTGATCGATCTCGTTGTTGTGAGTTGTGACTTCTCAAGACATACGTGTCTCCGTTGGCGAGAAGGAGAGGTTTGCTAGGTACTTTGGCCTAGATACTTTGCGTATCATGGGATTAGGTTTTCTGCACTTCACTTGAGAGAGGCAGACTTGTGATGGACTATACAATTTAAGTTTAGCACTGAATGGAAATTTAGGAATAGATAAGACATATATAAAATTGATTAGATCGTGGTGTTGTGGAACGAGAATTGAGAGATGCAAGAAACAAAGAGAGACAAATATGTGTAGGGAGAATACTAGTAGATGTGTATTATTCTCCAACCCTAAGCCTCCTTATATAGGCATTAGGTGGGCTTCTGGACCAGAATATAATTATACAAAATACACCCAACTATGTGGTGGATATTCACATCAGTCCAATTACATATTTCATAACACTCCCCCTTGAATATTCACCACTACGATGCCTCGTTAAAACCTTGTCATGAAAAACCCAGTGGGAAAAAATCAATGACTAAGGGAAAAGAGTACATGGGTGAATTCTATTTGCTCAGCATTGGTGATGACATTCTTCTGGAACGCATCTGAATAATCTTGACAGCCTCGTTAAAACCTTGCTTGGAAAAACCCTGTGGGACAAAAACCATAGCGAAGGAGAAAGAGTGCCGCATTTGGATTGGTTCTCCCCTTCTTGGTAACACCTTTGTACCTGACAAACAAAACCATTGCAAGACCAAAATCTAATAATATACAATTACTTAAACATAATAAAATGCATATGCACCTAAAATTACTCGCGAGTTTACACTTTCAATTTGCTTCAGGCAAATATTTTCTCATGGGAACCAACTTCCATGGAATTTCACAAATTTGTGATTCATACGATCGTATTGTAACTTGTTACATTTCAACCCATCTTTTGTTGTTCCTTAGAACCCGAGACTAATACAACATTATTATCATTCTCTACACGAGAAGATTATATTAGTGAGAATTTATCATGACCCATATATCATGTTTCTCATTTTACAAGTCCCACGCTTAAAGCGGACATAATCCCAAACATAAGTCCCACGCTTAACAGCGAACATATATCCCACACTTGGTAGCGGATTTTTAATATCTACATGGATCCCACGCTGAACAGCGGATATGTAGTATTCGCATATATTGTAATTATGCATCGGGTTGTTAGTACTTTGAGTACTATACGTTTTGCTCTACATAATTATGTAACCCGAGCAATAGTTTATGCGTGTGTTGACTTTGTTTTGGCCATTATCTAGTCAACACTTTTTCTTTTAACCCATATGATTTGTATAGCGCTTAATATAATAATCATTAATTGTAAGATCATAAGATTGTATTAAGGTACCTTTAGCTACTTCCAGAGCTATATGCCTCTTCCAGGGCTATTTGGTTACCAACGTTGGTTTTGATCCATACTAATGACAATCTTTCAAGATTTTCCTTGCAATCTTGTTTTCCCATCTTGTAGAGCAGTATATTCATATCCCATCTTATTTTGGATGCTTTGATTTATGTTCCCCTTATGGAGGATCAACATGTGTACACAAGCAACCCTTTTATGCTTAAAGTGTGTACTCAAACCGACACATATTTGTCAAGAAGCTATCCATTTATTGGGATTTTGCATTAGTACATACACGTAGAGACAATGATAATTTGGCTCCTTTCATGTAATAGGACCCATTCTCCCCCTCATGACATGAGCAATATGATCATTACCATAATGATACTTTGTTGGTGCTTCAGGCATCAATTTGTATCATATGTACTTTGTATAAACCAATCCTCAAATTAAAATAAAAACATTGACAATAAGCAATCTCTTGGACGCTGTAGTTCTCTAATCAAAGTTTCTTCAAGAAACCCAAAAAGAGACGTAAATGTCAATCTTTTATTAAAAAATGAGTGGTTGTAGATTCTCTCTTCAGGGAGATCTTTTGATGTTATTTTATAACTCCATGTTATAATATTATTTTCCATAAGTTCTGGTATGAAAATCACTTTTTACGCATATAAAATGCGTTTGTCCAATAAACCCTTATGGAGTAAGAACATCTTCTGGATGCTCTGCTTGAATGAATGATAAGTGTATAAACAACCATAGCACTAAAAACAAGTTACCAAAAAAATGCGTAAACATTATACAACCTCTTCAGGAGAGTTGATCATTATTTAAATTGTAGCAATCTCTTCAGGAGATAACTATTTATAATATTTCATAACTTCAGGTTATGAAGTCATAACTGCTGGTTATGAGTGATATTATGTAATATGTAACTTTGGGTACATATGACATGCCCAGATGTAACATCGATGGCGATTACGAATGCTCTTCAGGAGGTTCGTTTTTAATTCATAATAAGAGAACATAAGAAAAGTAGCAAAAAGAAATTCATAAAAATTAAATAAAGCGAGGTAAGAAAATATGACCTCTTCGGGAGGTTTAGAAGAAAAATGATGAACATCTCTTCAGGAGATGTAACTAAAATTATGACTTCAGGTCATAAAAAGTATTGTCGCAACTCCAGGTTACGATTAATTTTCTTGTTCCATAACTTCAGGTACGGAAAAAATTGGTTCAATTTGTAATAGACCTCTTCTGGAGATCTATTATGACTTCAGGTCATATAAAAAAATGGCATCGTAACTTCAAGTTACGATTAGATAATCATGGAATTCACAACTTCTGGTGTGAAAACATAATTGCATCACTAGCTCAACACGCATGAAAATTCATGGTCGAGGAAAAAAAAAGAAACCTCTTCTGAAAATTCGATTATTGTTAGTATGACAATATAGTATGACTTCGTGTCACATAAAGAGTCGTAACTTCAGGTTACCATCAAATTTATTGTAATTCATAACTCTGGGTATGAAAACATGAAATTGTAAGCATACAAATGACACGAATCGGACTATGAGTAATCCTCGGATAAAACCTCTTCTGGAGGATATCCCTTTTCTCACACTGAACGAATATTTAATAAGAAAATCAAGTAATAAATAATAAAGATGCATAAAACAATTCATCCCAGTGGTAGTTAATGAGTATATGTACAAGCATTAACCTTCAATATCGTCTACTACAAAAAAAAAATTCAGTTCATGGTGTCAATACTATTATCAGTAGACATCATAGCCAAAGAACGACTGTAAAGTATGTTTTAAACCTCCATACAAACCAATATTGTTAAATAAATAGAAAAACCAGATCTATTTGTCAACAGATAATTACATCTTAAATATACAAAAAAAACAAGCAGGTCAATGTTTTGTCTTGTTTTTCCGATTAAAAGCAACACCCTTAAAACACATATTGTCCAGATCAAGTGATAAAAGTATGTTTCAGCACTTTCAGTGCACATGGAAGTGAAAGTGAAAACTTATTTTTCTTCGTTCCATGGTAGAGAAAGAAAACTCACTGTATAGACTAACTCACTTACCACAACAGTATAATATAGGAAGTGGTATAGGTTTAAACACTAGAACGTAAGTTTCAAATGACATAAATAAATAAAGATTTGTCTTTATGCAACAAAAAGAGCATAGTCAAGAACAATACAGATTGTTAGCTCTTTAATGAAAAATTGTAAGGTTCTTCGTACCTGACCCTTGCAGATTAGGTATTCCGTCTATTTTCTTGTCTCAAAATTGAACATCGGTACTTTCTTGATTGATTTTTATTGAAACGGTAGAGACGCGTGCTGATAACGTGTTGTGGAACGAGAATTGAGAGATGCAAGAAACAAAGAGAGACAAATATGTGTAGGGAGAATACTAGTAGATGTGTATTATTCTCCAACCCTAAGCCTCCTTATATAGGCATTAGGTGGGCTTCTGGACCAGAATATAATTATACAAAATACACCCAACTATGTGGTAGATATTCACATCAGTCCAATTACATATTTCATAACACGTGGGATTAATATTAGCCTTTCTCTTGTTTTAGTTTTTTCTCCTCTTTCATGTTTGTTGGGTTAGTTACCTACATTTTAGCCCACTAACATTGTGGCCAAAGAATTCCAACTCATGTACGTAACTTACATGTATGGATTTTCTTACTACACCTTCCGTGATTATTAAATTATAATTATCACTATATTGTTATTCATAAGTCTTATTATCAATAATTAGGTAGCAAAATTCTCCTAAAAAAATAATTAGGTAGCAAAACTAATTTTGATATTTTTGGAGGTATGGAGGTAATTTAAAATTTAGTTATATATATGTGAAAGTGACATTTGGTCAGCTTGCACATACTTTGTTTTTTTAAGTAGCTTGCACATACTTAAAATAACCCAATGCTACCCTCAAAATAAAGTACTGAATATCATTTTGTTTCACAGCATTAAAACAAAGCAGTACTAAAAATTTACCAAATAGTCAAATACAATTTGCTAAACTTATTTCTACATTAATATTAGCACCTTAATATGTACGTCATTGTAGACGTATTAATACTAGCATTTAGCAGCTAGGGTGTTAGCTCAAGTGGTATAGCGTTGGAAGCCCCTACATGAAGTCCGGGGTTCAAACCCGGTTGACGACAAAACAATTTCTCAAAAGAAAAAAGGCACCTTCGTATGTACGTCATCATAGAAAGATTTCCTGAAATTCTCGCAATAATAAACTTATGTTACAAACAATTGCCCTTTCAACAATAATTTGTTATTCTGAATTGTAAAACCGGTGCAACTGCAAAATCTAATGTTACAAATTGAAGTTTTTGATAGCAATATCTTTTTGTAAAAAATGGTTTAAAATATATATTTTGCTATCATTGTTATTGGATATTGGGGATTAGGAACAAAATGATTCGTCACAAACACCCTAACACTATTTTTATCAAAACAAAATATTTTTGTTGCTAGATAATATAGAATAGGCAACAAAATGACCCGTTACTAAATATTTATGGACGTTTATTGTCGCAAAAGAATTGTTGAAAACAAAAAAAAAATTGGCGCCAAAATTTTGGCGACAAATACGGCAACAAAAATCTGGATCGTCGCTGAAATAAACCTTTTTGGGACGAATTCAGAGGTTCGTGGCCAATAGTGAATCTTTTATAACAATTTTCATTTAGTCGCATGTAATATCGTTGCAAGAGATACTATTTGTTGTAGTGGAACACATCGCATGATCTTATGTTATGCCTGAACATGCTGGTGAAACTATTTTAATTCAACTTTCTCTTCAAATATGCTAATAAGCATGATATCCCATAGTAATATCTATGCTTAATGCGTCGCCCGTGCCTTGCGCGTGGTACCGCCTAGTATATATAAAAGCTAAGGAATTGACTTCTCTTTGTGCCACATGGCATATAAGAAGCATTACAGACACGACATGTGTCATGCTATCTTTCCAAGTGGTATATATGTGAGCCAATTACAACTTGACAAATAAGATTTCTTGACATGTAACCAACCGAGTTGTACATTTATTAATTATAGTAGTAGAACTTTTGAATCCAACTTTTAGTTTCCCGTTGTATTTATAATTGGATTTTGTTTTCTCCAAGAACAATTAACTGTATTTTGACTAAAACCTTTAGCTTCCAAATGCACTAAGAATGAAAACCTGACTAATACTTTTAAGTTTCCTGTAAAATACATGTTTTATTCAATGTATTAAAAGTTACTTCTACATTTCCCAATTTAAAACTAAAAAAGGGAAATAAAAATACTAGATAACACAACCAGCATTTAGAAAGGGTTTATTCTCTATCAAATACATATTTCATCCAATGCATATGATATTGTATGTAGTCAGTCACAGCTATCCATTGCATTTGGTATGAGACATTTAATAATAACACACGTCATCCCATCATCATACATCATCCCAATATAATTATTCTCTGTATCTGTTACAGAAGGGGGAAAAATTGTAACTTAGAAGAAAAAGGTGATCATCACTTATTTCTCTAACTCATCTTGGCTTATCTTTTGCAGCAACAGATTTACTCCACTCCAATTCGAGCAGCACGACATCGCTCCACAAAGAATCTCAACAAATGTTGTTTTTTGAAGGTGAAGCCCTTTTGGATTACATGGTCAAGGTGTAATCAGGTTCAAAACTTATCATTCATAGCATAAGAGGACACCTAACAGAAGTACATAGTAAGGGTGATGTCATTTTTTGATTACATGGCCGATGATTAAATCGACTGTTTTATTTCTGACTCTTCCAACTGTATTATTTGTGGAATAGCGCTACAAGATTTAGCAACTCAATGTCCTTAGCTCCATTTTCCGAACAAATTTATGATATTTTCCTCACGGATTAGAATTGGGGTAATAACAATGGTATTTTTATCTTCAGCGTCTCTTCCGAATTTTTTATTGTCACATAACATGCTATGGACACTTGGTGTTTTCTCATTATAGATTTCATTGACGGAAATTTTACTGAAATGGAATGCGGATGTGACCTTCGGGAACAGAAATATAAGATCTTATCTATTTCACAATGGAGGAATGTAACTTTAGCAACATTACCTGTATTTCTAAATTGCCTTTTTCAATTAGAACTTCTTTCTATATTGATTTATCCATGATATGGTCTCATGTTCTATTTCTGAACTGTGCTCCAAGTAGTGTTAACTCAAATAAAGGAAATAAATTAGAGATGACTCTCTTTATTCCTTAAGTTGCTAAGCTCACACGATAGGATTTTTGTCGAGAAGAAGAAGAATAAAGTCTCTTAACTCATGATATTACCAACTCGGATATGCAATTCAAATGGGATGTCCTTTAGAGATTTGAGTTGTGATCTTACAATTTCTTGATACATGAGAGTATCTGCAAGTTTCACATCATATAATCTACATTTACTCGAAAAATCTTTATTTGCCTCCTAGTAGATAGTGATTGTCGATTATAATATTTAAATTTATGTACTTATTTATCTTTACGATTAATATTAAAAAATGTAAAATAGGCCACTGATTAAAATTGTTTTAGTTTTGAATATTTGACTCTTATTTATCATATTGTAATTTTCCCATTGTAAGACATTTCAAATACATTTAACAGAGCAAGTATACTTCCCCCGAACTATCTTACCATCTTACCGTGAACATAATATTTGAAAGTTATGGAATCTTGGGACTATACATTGAGAACGAAGCAGATGAACAAAGTCTATAAAGGCTGTATTGCAGGGATACGGATCCTTCCCCCTTCATGTGATTTTTATAAAGAAATTAATGTAGGTGTTTTCTGCCCCATACATTCCTAAATTGTTCTAACAAGCTACACATATCATACTTGCCACCCGAATTGCACCAGCCTTAGAAGTTTATTGCTCGAGGTAGTTGGAGATATTCCATACTTACAAACTTTCATCAAACATTGGAGATAATAGAATTATTTAGAAAAATATTTTTCAAGATGTAATCGTTACTGACATGAAGTCATACATCCTTAAGTTAGTATGTTAAAACAAAATATAAAAGCAGTGCCGCACATAGCGCGGGTTAACGACTAGTTGCTATTATGGCCGCTTCGGATGTCAACTTTCCAAAGAAAGAGATTGCGCAGCTTACATGCGAATGTGAACGCCACATCGGCACTCAATCTGGCGGAATGGACCAGGCTATACCTGTCATGGCTAAATCTGGGTTTGCAGAGCTGATTGATTTTAACCCCATTCGTGCTACAGATGTACAACTCCCCGCTGGGAGTTGTTTCATCATCACGGATTCCCTCGCCGAATCTCAAAAAGCAGTCACCGCAGCTACGAATTACAACAACCGGGTCGTTGAATGCAGGTTAGCTGCGATTGTACTCGGCATCAAGCTGGGAGTGAAACCCAAAGACGCTATATCAAAACTGAAAACTCTTTCTGATGTCCAAGCACTGTGTGTGTCGAAGAACGGATCTTCTGATCCAGTTTTGGCGGTCAAGGAGCTCCTGAAAGAAGAACCATATACTGCTGCCGACATTAAAGAAATCACCGAAGAGAATTTGCATTCGATCTTTCGTGATTCTCCATCTCCATTGGACGTGATAAAAGCTTCCAAACACTACAAACTGTTCCAAAGAGCCTCTCATGTGTACTCTGAAGCAAAGCGTGTGTATGCTTTTAAGGACACCGTGTTATCAAAGCTAAATGAGGACGACATGCTGATGAAGCTGGGTGATCTCATGAATGAAAGCCACCGTTGCTGCAGTGTTCTTTACGAATGCAGTTGTCCGGAACTTGAAGAGCTTGTAAAGATTTTCCGAAAGAACGGGGCTCTTGTGGCAAGACTTACAGGTGCTGGTTGGGGTGGGTGTGCAGTTTCTTTGGTGAAGGAGTCTATTGTACCTCAATGTAGCCTCAACTTGAAGGTGCAATTATACCAATCAAGAATAGACGAAGGGATCATTACCAGAACCGATCTCGGCCTCTACCTAGTTACTTTTATTTCGATAGTTAGGGTTTGATTTTGTGCAAATTGATATTCATTCTTCTATTATATGTAGTTCTTTTTTTCCACTACGTATTTGTTATGTATTGCATTAATATTCATTCTTCTATTATATGAAGTTCAATTTTTTCGTTCTTATTTGTATTCGTTCAGTTTATAACTGACTTGTGGCGTATGCATACTGATAGAGTGATGTGAAGCAAGACTAGTACATTATTATTTGTTTTTCAGGTTGAGAAGTGTGTTTTGAATCAAGAACTACACAAATACGAGTTCATCCATCTGCAACACAAAAGCGTTTATACTCATAGATTGATGAGTAGGATGACCATAGATGGATTTGATCAGCTTGCAAACTTTACTTGGATGAAGAGCATTTACAAACCGTTGGGGCTGAGCTTTTGTAAACATTTCCCTTTAGATGGCTATGGAGAACTGCATTCTTAACATTAGGCTGTTGAAGTAGTCAGTTTTAATGTGTAGCTATTTACCAAATAACACGTATGGTTGTATGCAAGTACATCGGAGTTCTAGAAGAAAATTTTAGTTATGCGCATTATTGTGGTAAAAAAAATTAGCATTAAGATGTAACAGAAGAAGAATTATATTAGAGAAAGTTTTAGCGTTTACTTTCTCCGCCGGCCTCTTTATTTGGGGCTCCCCTGATGCAGGAGCAGGTGACCCAGAACCAAGCGCGACTAATCTCGCAGATGAACCAGATGAGGCCGAGCTGTTAGACGCGACTAAGCTCGCGCTTCACTATCACGACATGGAAGACAAGCGCAAGAGAAGTGCGAGATGGACACTTTTGGTCACGCCACACTGTTTTGGGCTTAATTTTTTTTTTGAATCCGTGATTTGATACTAGTGGGTGGGGATATAACAGACCGAGTGCACATTTTCCTTTTAATGTAAGTTTTGCATGAGCATCAAACTAACATACATCGTTCATGTGCATTAGTTTGGGCAGGAATATATTGTTATTCAAGAAGATATTGTTATTTATATAAAAATCTTAAACACCATATTTATTGGATGAATGGAGAGACGGTTTGCTAGTTAAGAATAATGTGGGGGGGGGAGAGACGACATGACAAGCAACTATGGAAATTTGGGGAAGACATGTCAGCTCATAACTGAACAATGCCGATGAATGTGTGGCTAGAATGGCTCTTGAAATTGGTCGATACTTAGGCTGTTGAAAGTTTGACTTGGAATCAAATTGGCAAAATATTAGGAAAGGAAACTTTTTGAGGTGGTTGAAAAAGTTGCTGAAATTGGCTTGACTTGGAAGCAAAACTTGTTTCCTAGTTAATTGGTGAATTCCACGCCAATGAACATATATATAAATAACTAGTTGGTTTCATACCCTACACACACATACACACACAGGTTAGTTGAAGATTTGGAGTCTTTGTGTTGTGTGTCTTCGGGTGGGTGTTTCGGGTCGCCGCCGTGGCCGTTGTGGCCACGGCGTGCATTGTAATCGGGTTCTCTTCTCAATAAAATATCTGGTTCTGGTCGTGGAGGTAGCTAGCGGGTTCGTTATGAATTCGTTAGTGAACCACGTTAAATATCTGTGTCGTTCTTGTTTTGCTTTCGTCGTTCTTGCTCGAATACCCCCACGTTATAACAAATTGGTAATAGAGCTCTGAAACAGGAGTTTTGTTACAACAAACTGGTATCAGAGCCGGGGTTCCAAGATCAGGGTGGAGCCAAGAGCTAGGGTTTCACGTTTTGGTGGAACTCAAAGCTAGGGTTTCGCGATTCAGGTGGAGCAGGCTATCGGGAGTAGGGTTTCGTGATTCCACCAAGAACAATGTCAGGTTTGGGGATCAAGATCGATCTGTTTGTGAGAGAGAAGCAGGTACACCCACCATCTGAAGCCCCGCGGAGGAGGCTATCCTGGCTCCGTTTGGAGCAATATGGCGCGCATCTGATTAGGCGTGCATGAGATCAGGCAAATCTAGCACGCATTCGGTACTGGCGCGAATCTGGCGGTTCACACGCATCTGACGTTTTGGCGATTGACGTCAAGGCGCAATTCGGCTCCCGGTGTGGAGCATCTGGCGTGTGAATTGAATCTGGTTCAGGCTCATGCGTTGCAAGAACTCATTGGATTTCGATCAATGACATGGAGCATCTGGCGCGTGAGATTTCTGACACGCGCATCTGGTCCAAGTTCTGTCGCGCATTTTGCACGATTTTGGTTCTGGCGTGCATCTGGTTTTAGAGCGTATACCGTGAAAGACATTGAGCTCGAATCTGGCGTGATCTGTTTCTGGCGAGCATCTGGCGCATCTGAGGCATACGAGGCGCATCGGGCATGACAAATGTTGGGGCAATAATCGCTAAGTGCATCGGGTCTGGTAGCGATATATGGGCATTCTGTCATGGTGCATCTGTCTGGCGCAATTGGGCGCATCGGGAATACATTCGGTCCTGCTTTCTCAGTGAATGTATTCGAGTCTGGTTCTGGGTGGAGCACTTGTTTCTGTTTCCGGAAGTGCATCCACATCGGACGCATATGTTTCAGGAACGCATGGTAGTTGTGCACAAGAGAATCCGGCGGGGAGCACTCTGTGTGCACCAAGAGCAGAGGATCAGGAATGGCACAGGAAAAGTTGGGTTGTGTGTAGGGAGAGAGTAAGGCAGTAGTAATGTCTGAGAGAGAGACAGGGGTTTGGCAGAACTTCCGCGTATGTCTGGTGTGTCCCCCTTTGTATGGAAAGGTTAACGTCCTATATATAACGGAGAATGTGACCGTTGCAGTGTGGTTAATGCGCCCATCAATGGCGGCTTAATTAGCTTAACCACAACGGCACGTTCGTCCGCGTATATAGGGACCGTTACAGCATGTTATGCGCGAATACCTGAACCGTTATGGGGTTGACCGGGTTTGACCGGATTGACCGGGTTTATGGAGCTCGTGCCATAAATCTCTCAAAACCAGTTACAAAACGTCGCGCGCGGGCTTGGCTCGCACGCGACAGGACTTACTCTAGCCTCCAAACCACTAAGTCCCTACAAGTCCCGTGCAGTGGTATGCGAGGGCCCTGTCTCGCAGCCCCCACGTGGATCAGCGCGGCTGGTGATCCAGTGTGTGTGGAGCACAATATGGTGCGCTGGATGATTGCCACATGGCCAAGATCTGTCTGTTCAGAAAGCACTATCTACATTATCCCCCTTTCTGCGCGTGAAGACTCATAGCCGGATAGACTTCCATGCGCAGGAACCAACGTACGCGTCGCCGCCACGCACCAATTCAAATATATGCAGGTTCAGCCCCCGTGCGTGCCATTATGACCTAAAACCCCTAGAGTCGTGCCGTCTAGCCTTTAGGGTTTTAGGCGTGACGTCAGCTTGTCCTGTGATTGCGCGATTCGACGGTGACGGTTGCTATGCGACTACTGAAAGGACGCAACCCTTCATTGTTTTTGGATAAATACTCTGTACTCTCCATTGATGCAAGGCATCACTTCTTTCTCTTAAAGTGAATGATACCCGGAAGCCTTCAAGAGCAGATTCAGATAATCAATCATCAGTTCTCTCTTGTCAATCGTCTTCTTCAATTGTACGCATCCAAGCAAGCTTTACCAAAACAAGGTTGGCCTTGGTCAATTGTGTTTAATATACTGATATATGCTTTGAACTGCGTTGGATCTGCAAACCCGTAACATATTATCCACTGAAACTTATGAAGAAGCTTTCGATCTTTGAATCCAATTTCGACTTAATCCCCAGATGATAAGGATCTTGAAAGTAGAGTTTCTGAAATCCCTGATAATGTGAACGATTCCAATCTCTAATTTTGAAGATTGCCACTAGACTGTTCATCTTTCTTCCAATAAGTCCTTGTATGCTTTGAACTGAATCTTGAAATTCAAACTGAAGTGTGCATATTTCTCCCCCCTTTTTTCTTGCTTTTCCGCAGGAATGGCAAAGACAAAAGGAACCAAACCCATTAAGGAGGTCGAATAAATACCTGATCTTCCCCGGGCTTTATGGCGAAAAGCCCCCAATCTGGGTGGCAAAGACTTCTACCATGCCAGGGTTAAGGCGAAGAAACTGCCAATCCCTGTCCCTGGTGAAGGATTGCAAACATTAACCCCTCCAGTTAACTCGGCCCTGCTCGAATTGATCGATTCCGAAGATGTGGTTCGATTGGGAGTCGAAAATGGATATTTCCCGTATACTGCGATTTCCACCCAAGCTTTTGTTTAGAAATTGGACTTCATGGATGAGTGGATTGACCATGTATTGACTCATCACGCCATGACTCTAAACGATGCTTGCGTATACTTCGCAGTTCGCGCTATGAAGGGTGCTGCCGTGAAGCTGGACCAGTCCATGCTTCTAAACCTTCTTTCTCGCTACTCGCCTGCGACTCACACATTCCATTTTGCTGAGTTCGAGGCTGCTCCCACGCTCGAAGATGTGCACATGCTGTATGATCTGTCTACCATGGGGGATGTGGATCCTTTGAGTCCCTTGAGGACGGCTGCGGATATCGCTTTGTACAAGCAGATGGAAGAGTGCTTGTCAGAAGTAAAGAAAATTTCGACCCGGTGGACTACTACAGAAGTCCTTCCTGACTGGCAGTTGGTTGACACATCTGCGAAGAACACTTGGAGAAAGTGGGTCCAATACTTTTTCCGTGATTATGCGAACAACAGCATCGCCAAGAAGCTTCTGAGTCAAAACCCGAAGGCTAAGAACTATGTGAATGGCAAGGGTTATCACTTGACCCTATGCGCCTTCCTCTGCGCCTGGTTGTCGAGGTACTTAATCGATGGCCACCCGCATGATGGGGTCTTCTATCACGTTCTGCCTCTTGCCGTGAAATTGGCCCTCGGCCAGAAAGTCGCACTTGGACCCTTAGTCTTGGGCACACTGTACTTCAGGCTGGATCAGCTGGTCGTGGCAATGAAGGAATCGCGTGGCCGCCTCGACGTACTGACTTACATTAACATTGCTTTCTTGACAATGTGGGTCTTCGAGCGGTGGCCCTCTTATGCCCCAGTCGCTTCTAAGCCCAGCAAATGGTGTCCCCCAGGTGCGGAGGACGAACGCAATAGCGGTAGGGCTGCGAGGTGGTTCGACACTAACTTTCCCAAATGCGTTTGGAGCCTGATATGCGAAAATCGGGAAGAGTTTATAGCCAGGCCTTATGCCATGCGCGTTGAGAATGTGCGATGGTTCCCAAAACTGTATCCCTCCAAGGCTGTTGCTTTATCAGAAGAGCTTCTTTTCGAGGGCGGAGAGCATTTCCACGAGCGCTATCACGAATTCTTTTGCTGGTGCCTGAGAGGTTCCCTTCCTCCTATCGCAGAGCATGTTTGTGAGATGGGCATAGGTACGAGAAGATTACCGTGGATGTTGATCCCACTCGCGTTTCTCCCCAGTTCGGCTTTGATGCAGTGGCACCATCAATCTGGCCGCAGTCTATCATCAGAGGCTCCTATAAGCGATTATTGTCCAAGGAGTGTAAAACAATCTTGATGTGCAATCTTCCCTTCGAGAAACCTCCAGGTAACCGCGAAGGTGGCTATTCCAGAAACTGGGTCGTTTACTGGAACGCCCAGCAGACAAGGTTTGAGACGCAGTCGGTCCCTCAGCCAAGCAGAGCTCCTGTGATCAAAAGGAATTCTTTCCCTTTTCGTCCCAATTGTAGCTTGGACGAGTCTGAATATGGTTGCTATTCGTTGCTGGATCGCGAGAACCACCTATGTCCCTCCATCATTCTTGATGAAAAGATCGCCGCAGTCAGGAGAGGTGATTCGCATGTCATCAAATATAGCGAAAATTTTGCTAAGGTAAACAATTTCTCTTGCATGCGCTAAGTTTCCTTATTCCAATATGTCAAAAACTTCATGCTTCACTCTCTGTTGTAGTGCCATGTGAGGAGGTTTGCATCTGGTGAACGTTCCAAATCGCTGGTCACCACCATTGTTACTGCAAGACGGCAAGGACAACCAGTTTGGCTGGAATCGAAGATGGATCCCGCGGTTGAGACCAAAATTCGCGAGATCATGAATGCTTTTGCCGATTCGCTGATAGACAATACTCCAGCCTTGTCTCCTCCCAGGAATGATCCGTCTCCTCCAGCGACTGCTGCTCCGAGAGCGAAAAGGCCTTGACAAAGAGGAATCACAATCTCTTCCCCTAGGAGCACTCCAACTTCCCCTCCTGGGAGATTCCTTACTGCCAGGGATAAAGGTAAAGGTCGCATGACCAGTAAAGCGCGGAAGGAGCTCGCAGTGGAGACCTTTGTTATGTTCGGCCAGGAGGAGGAAGAGGAGAGGAGGGAGACAAGAGAAGGAGATGAAGAAGAGGAAAGAATTGAAGATGTCAGAGACAGAGAGAGAGATGCGATACAAGAGGAAGAGTCAGGAGGTATCTCAATCGTACTTCTCTTCTCATTATCCTAACTCTTTTGCAATCTGGTTTAAACAAATTGTTCCTTCGCAGATGATGAAGATGAGACCATCAGTAGCTTTTTGGCCAAGAAGCAGAAGAGGGGTTCTCATTCTGGTGTTTCCGAGGAAACCATAAGCGAGGACATTCTTGCCGAGTCCAGGAAAACAGCTGCGGAAGCTGCTGAAAGGAGAAGAAATCGAGAAGAAGAGGAACTCGAACGCGTGAAGCAAAGGAGCCTAGAAGAACAAAACGTCGACGACCTAGTGCGTCCAACTGATGAGGAAGATGTGCTTCCAGAAGAGATGGCTCCTCAAGTTGAAGAAGAGTATGCAGCTCCAGAAGAAGATGCGGCAGCTCTAGAGCAAGCCCAAGCGGATTTTGAAGAAATCGCAGGCGGCAATGAAGGTGAGATTTTTAATCTCGCAGTAACTTATCGAGATGTTATTGTTGGTGCGCTAAAGCACGGTGTATCAAAAGCTGACATTCGCCGTTGGCAAGTGCGGTGAACCCTCAGGTAAACATTTGAGCAATATGCGTGAACTAGGCTTAGCAACCCAAACATAATCATGACTGGTTTCTTCGCGCCCCAGGTCACGCTCACCTTAAAGACATGCTTAATGAAGACACATTAATAGGGCAAGGTTCCACGTCCTTAGCATATGATGAGAATGCTGCAATCCCACCTTCGCGTGGAGGTGCTTGCTCTTAGCTTATCAAAGATAATAAAATAATATACGATACAAGTTACCTCACACCATCGTATTTTGTATCGCAGGTAATGCTGATGTAGCCGTTTTGGAGCAAAGGAGTCAACCTTCTGCATCCTATGTCCCGGTGCCGAGTTCTCATACTGAGAAACCCGTCGCAGCTGCTGAATATGCATGAGAGCCCCTCGAGGACGTCATCGAACTTTCTGATGATGCCGAGGCTGACACTGTGTTGATGGAGGAAGATGCCCATGCTGGTGCTGAGGAAATAGGAACGAACGTTGCTGATGCCATCGCACCTGAAGGTATCCCTCATCAGGCTGCAACTTCTGTTGCCACCATGCCTCCGGCAATGACTGAGCCTGCGGCACCTCTTCTTGCGTGGAACTTTTGGGGTTCGCAGGTCGGGGATGCAATCGCGCCTGGTGCGGCTTATACTCTTCCCCCCAATTATGAGGAGTTAGAGCTCGCAGCTGATAGAAGGGCAATAGAGCGAGGACAGTCTTCAACTACCCCAGCAATGCGCATTCCTTCTCTGCGCGAGATCCTTGAAGGAATTGGTATGTCGTGATTCGCTGTTCGCATCTTGCATTCTTCATTTGTGAGTTCGATAGTATAACTTAGCTTTGACATTGCTTCAGGGTTGAAGCAAGCCGACGTGGACTGGCTAGTTCGGATGCGCCTCTCCTACCCCCAATAATTTGCTAGGTCTCTGGTGATAGGGCCCTTCGACAGGAGGCTATTTCTGACTGAAGCCATCTGGATTTTGGAGCACCTGTCCGCGGCCACACCTGCGACCATTTCTCCTCAGAGCGCGGAATCGCTTTTTGGCATGTGCCAAAACCTTCTCGCCAAAGTTCAAGGCAAGCTGGGCTTTGGGTTTCTTATCAAAAGAGTCACCCTGATTCGCGCGGCTGTGACTTTGAAACGCGGCCACCAAAACCTCGCAGCTGAGAAGCAGAAGGTAGAACAGCAAAGGCAAAAGGTTGAAGAGGCTGTGAAGCTCTTTCATGAGATGAACGCCAAATGCGAGCAATTGAAGCAAGAAGTGGAGCAAGTGGAAAATCTGAGCCGTTAGTTTACTCCTCATGACTCCTTGATCAAGGGCTTGTTTTGAAAAGTAGCAAATGAGTAGCTGAAACAATACTGTAATGTTGCTAGGGTTTCTCCCCCCTTTTTTCAAATAGAAATTTGAATGCCTGTTTTGCCCTTCTCGGGATTTGCTTGAGCATATCTGTGCATATCAATTATGACGTCAGCAATTGATATTCTGCCTTGATTTTCACACTAATTGCTCATTAGATAAGCACGCTTTCCTTGGGAAGTCCATCCGAATCATGACCATCTGTCATTAATTAGGATACGCAACCGAATCGTCGTAGCCTTTAGTAGGGTAATTGATTGTTACCTCTTTTCAAGGCGTAAGTGATTGATCCTTACCCTCTTTTCAAATTCTGCTGACTCATATTTGTAACTGGAGAGTCTCCACAAGGTCTATATAAACCCTGCCTTTTGCTATTTGGGTTCTTCATCCCACAATGTGGCTTGCCGTGAGTCCTTACGACTGCTGGCTTCAACGTTTGTTTTTCGTTGATTCATGGCACCTTCAAATTATGAAACCTGAGTTTGTGCTTTGTGCCATAGAAATAGTTTCCAAGATCTGCTTCGTAAGGCTTATTGATCTTTATAACTATCATAAAGAAGATGCAGATAATACCTCATGTTTGCTCGAAGAATTTTCTTCGTCTATTATGCTTGCAGGTCATGTTTCCGGCCGCCTCCCGGCGAGGTGCTGCGCCGTACTGACCTTGCTACCCACTCGTAATCAACAGCGGAATTCTCCTCCAGCATGCCCGGAGGTTGATCATTCGCCACCATGTTCGTGAGCTCAGGGTGGCGAGCCATTGCGCTCGTTTCCCTGGACAAGGAGCCCATTGCCCGAGGAATGACTGCTCCCCTGTCTTGCACAGCCGCATACGCCGGAACAGGTGGTCCCTCAGGCACGTCTCTTGATCAGACAGAGGCCTTGTCAGATCCTGAGATCTTGAATATGGCGCCGCATAGGTCTTGTAGACATGGCGAGCTACGGGCAGTTCTTCTCGCAGGAACACCCTACTTGCTACAGATCTTTGTATCGCATAGCTTCTGCTAGGACCGTTAGGTCGATCCTTTTCCAGTTGGGATTCCCCTGATGTGTAACTTCTGCTTGTAACTTACTACTTAGATACATTGTAAGCCATGTTGGCTGCGTGGCTAGCTTGATTTGAGCTTTTTCGCTCGTAAGCTGTTGTCTGGACAGATAAATTGTAAGTCATTTTGACTCATAATGATAAATCGCTTTGTATGATTTGCTGTTACAACAAATTACGATTCCGCATGCGTATTGGCAAATTTCGCCTTCTGTAGTGCTGTATACACACTTTGCATTGTCTCTTATGATTTGCCTTCTGCCGGATAAATTCGCAGATATGTTTTTAGATCATTCGAGATCGTGCTTGTACAGCTTTGCTATCTTGACGAATAGGCTTGAGATTTACTTAAGGTTAAACCCAAGTAAGAGCGCTATCTCAGCGGATAGGCTTCTATAGATCACTTAAGATCATTTTGCATAATGCTCCTATCATAGCAGGTAGACTTAAGAGTCATTTTGAGATCGCATTTGTATAGTGCTGCTATCGTGGCAGATAGGCTTAAAAGATCATTTAAGATCATACTCGCATAGGCTGCTATCGTTGCAGATAGGCTTAAAAGATCACTTAAGATCGTATTCGCATGGGCTGCTATATGGCAGATAGGCTTAAAAGACCACTTAAGATCGTCTTCGCATGGGCTGCTATCGTGGTAGATAGGCTTAAAAGATCAGTTAAGATCGTATTTGCGTAGGCTGCTATCACGGCGGATAGGATTTTAGAAGATCACTTAAGATCGCATTCGCACGGAATGCTATCACGGCGGATAGGCTTTCGCTAACAGTAACAATGAAATAAACAGAGCGATAAAGACAGCTAGAAGCATAAAGTTCTTCTCATTTGGGAGAAGTCTTTTTATTATAAAACTCTCGTATGGGAGAGATGGGATTACAATTCTCTCATGTGGGTGAGAAGATGTGCGAATCATGGCAATACAGAGCCTAAAGCGAACGTTGTAATATAACACATATAATGAGAGAAGTTAAGGATAATACTTCTTAATCCAGCGCATGTTGACTGAGCTTTGGGTTGAGGTCGTTCCATGTAACCTCCGTATGCTGCAGTAGCCACTGTCAAAGACTTCTGTGACTTCAAAAGGTCCTTCCCAATTAGCTGCGAATTTTGGGTGAGCTGCTTCTCGCATGCAATGGTCAGACGCGCGCAAGACCAAATCTCCAACTGCGAAATCTCGACGTTGGACTGTTTTGTTGTATGCACGAGCGATCCTTTCTTGGTATCGTTTGTTAGTCCTTTTAGCTTGCTCCCGCTTTTCTTCTAGCAGAACTAAATCATGATCGCGCTCATTGTCATATAACGCGTGAAAAGCCAACCTTGCGGAGTTAACCTTTACTTCCGCAGGTACCACAGGCCTAGCTCCATAGCATAAAAGGAATGGTGAGACTCCTGTGGGTGTCCTTGGAGAAGTCCGATAAGCCCACAGGGCTATGCTCAAATAATCAGCCCATTTCTTGTGGTCATTTGCGACCATCTTGCTCAAAATTCTCAATAACGTCTTGTTGGTTGCTTCTGCTTGCCCATTCCCTTTCGGGTAGTATGGAGTGGAGCATATCTACCCGATGTTGTATTCTGCTAGCTTTGCAGCCACCTGGCGATTGACAAAAGGAGTGCCATTATCCGAAAGGATGGTGTTGGGAATTCCGAACCTGCATATGATGCTTTCTTGGATGAAATGGACCACGGCTAGCGCATTTGTTGTCTTCAGTGGTATCGCTTCTACCCACTTGGTGAAAAACTCGGTCGCGGTGAGAATGAAGTGATTCCCGTGCGAGGTCGGTCGAATGGGACCGATGAAATCCAGAGCCCATGTGTGAAATGGCCATGATGTTCCCAATTCATGTAGATCTACAGCAGGGGCGTGCACTAGATTACCCTTGAATTGACACTCCTGGCAGCGTCTTACTTTGGTGCGGCAGTCAGCCTCCATAGTGGACCAGAAATATCCAATTGAGAGGAGTTGTCTGCATAATTTCGCACCTCCCTGATGTTCCACCTGGTGAGAAAGGTCCATCACTTCTTGTGCTTCCCTGCTGTCTAGACATCGCAGCAAGTTACCTTCATGGCCCCTTCGCCAAAGCAGATTTTCTTGCACCACATATCGAGTTGCTTTCCTTCTTAGTTTCTCGGCTTCTTTTCTCGACTCGGATAGAGTACCCTGGGTGAGAAAATCAAAGAGTGGTTTCCTCCAATCTGCATCATCGTCGGTCAGAGCAATGAGTAAAGAGTCCTTGATCAGTGCGCAACTCTCGCACTTTCCTTGAATCAATGCTGCGGCCGTTGACATGTCCGGCCAATGAATGCCATACCTTTGAGCTTTCCGATAGATTGACACCTCACTTTCCCCGCAAGCATGTTGGTGAATCTTTTCTAATAGCAGCTGTCCTTCTTGCTCGGAGACGCACCGCATAAGTATTCCGCCAGGGCCCTTGTAATAAAGGGTGTTGTCGTGTATGCAATACCCCTTTGTGGATGCCCAGTTCTCGCTGCTTGTGCCCTCTGCGATGGCCCGTAAGATTGACTTTCTCCAGTCCGCATCGTCCATGCATTCATCATCGCACGCGTCTTCTGTCAACGCCGAGGATGTTCGCACTTCAATCAAGATCCTTGCAGGACATTTGTCCGTACTGACCTTGGATCCCAAGGTAGCTAAAGCGTCAGCATGCCTATTGTCCGCTCGAGGTTTGTGCTCGTATCTAACGTCGCAGAACTGTTGCACCAATTTCTGTACCAAGGTCCGGTAGGACAATAAGTTTATCTCCTTCAAACCATACTCGCCCGAGGCTTGTTTGACGATTAGCTTGGAGTCCCCCATAACCGTCAATTTGCTTACTTTGCCTTTGCCGCGCGAAGTCCTGCGATGAGAGCTTCGTACTCTGCTTCGTTGTTGGTAACTGCGAAGTCAAGCTTTGCGGACATCTGTATGACTTTCCCATCTGGTTTGGTCAAGACTATCCCGATGCCTCCACCTTTCCTTGTTGACGAGCCGTCGAAATGGAGCGTCCAATAAGGCAACTCAACTGCATAGATTTCAGGTCCCTCCAATTCTTCTTCAATCACGGGCTCATGACTGTTATCGGGGAACTGCGCCAGCAAATCCGCTACCGCCTTGATTCCGCAGGCTGCACGATGCGAGAAATGTAGTAGATGGGCCTTTCTTGACCCTCATACTCCTGAGCTAGGAGAGCTCCTATAGACCTCCTTGTTGACGTCAGATACAACAAGAGTGGTGATCCAAGATGAGGTGCGATCATTACTTTTGAAGATGTCAGCAGCTCCTTTAGTTTCCCGAACGCAGCTTCGTGTTCCGCAGTCCAGTTGTATATGGCATCTTTCTTGAGGAGATCACTGAAACAGAAGGTGATTTCGGCGATCGCTGAGATAAATCTTCGCAGATATGATAGCTTTCCCAAGAATGTTTTCAAGGCACTCTGGTTATGCGGCGGAGTCATGCCAGTGATGGCTGATACTTTCACAGGGTCAGGCTCGATTCTTTGGCGATGTACCACGCATCCCAAGAACTTTCCTGATGTTACCCCGAATGCGCACTTCATAGGATTCATCTTCAATTGAAAGCGTCTGCATCTGTTAAACACTCTTCGCAAATCCGCCAGATGGTCTGCCTCCTCCTTGGATTTGAAGACCAGGTCATCTACATAGAATTCCACTTCCTTGTGCATCATGTCGTGAAACAGGGCCATCATGGCCCGCTGATAGGTTGCACCTGCGTTTTTGAGGCCAAAAGGCATCACTGTATAGTTGAATACTCCCACCGGGGTGATGAATGCAGTTTTCCGTGCATCTTCAGGGTCCATCTTGATCTGATTGTACCCACTGAAGCCGTCCATGAAGCTGAACATGCGATGACCCGCCGTCGAATCAATAAGTAAATCAATGTTGGGGAGCGGAAAATCGTCCTTGGGGCAGAAACGATTGAGATCCCGGAAATCCACGCAAATACGAAGCTGCCCATTCTTCTTTACCACTGGCACAATGTTGGCCAGCCATGTGGGATGGTGATTTGGCACTATGAATTTGGCATCCAGGAGTTTGACAATCTCCTGCTTAATCTTTACGTTGAGCTCCGGCCTAAAGCTTCTCGTTCTCTTCTTTACCGGCTTGGATCCTGGAATTACATCCAACCGATGCATGGTGATGCTCGTGTCCAGGCCAGGCATTTCATCGTATTCCTAGGCGAATACGTCCTTGTACTCAGTCAAAAGTTGTAGCAATCTTTCCTCCTCTTGGCTTGTGAGGTCCGCACTTAGAAAGACTGGCCTCTTCTTTTCTTCGCTCGGGCTTAGGAATACCTCCTTCAGCTCCTGCTTTTGTGGTCTGGGTTTGTCTTCCATGCATTCGGGTGCTTCTTTGAGTTTCTCTTCTAGAGTGCTCGACATTGGTTTTTCTGTCTCTGAAACCTGCTCAATTTGGTTGATTTGCTCAGGGATATCCCCATGCCCGCGTGGGGACACCCCCGCGCACCTTCATTTGCGATAGCACTTCTTCCCGTTGGCGTAGAAACTCTCTATCTCCTTGCCTTCAGGGTCATGCTTTGCTATTCTTTTCAGAGTGTACACGTTCTTTCGCTGGTAGGCAATCCGCGGCGCCTCTTCTCGCGTAGGCGGCTTTTCCTTGGCATCCTCTCTTGTCACCATCACTCCCGCAGGTGACTGATCTCTGATATCCTCCCATCGGGGCAAAGGAGTGGGGTTGAATGGTCCCAGTGTTTTCTCATCTGCCATCTCGGTGAACCACACCGCCTCACTGAGATGCGCTTCATCCATGTTGAAAGGATTTGTCGAAGCTGGTATCTCGACCATTCTGTCATTCCAAATAGCTTCATCACCTGGTGAGCTGTTGAAGGGACAACATCAAAGCGATGAATCCAGGCTCGACCTATGATCATGTGATACGTAGTGTACGCATCTATGACATAGAATTTCGCTGAGCACTTGATTTTGCCGATTTGGATACCTAGACGGATCCATCCTATCGTCATTCTGGAGTCGCTTCCGAATCCCATCAGCGGGGATGGACGCTTGACAATCTTGTACTCTGGAATTCCCGCTAGCTTCAATGTATGGAGCGAAACAACGTTAACTGCTGCTCCTCCGTCGACGAACGCTCTTTTGAACTCAACGCCGTTAATGATAGCCGTCACGTAGAGAGGCCTCTGGTGGCTCGCATCTGTCTTTTTGTCGCTTGCGGAAAATGTTTTGACCTTTTCTGTAGAGCGAGACGCCCTAACGAATTTCCCATTGGAGACTACGAGATCCTCCTCGTAGTCTTCGGCTATCCTTAAGATCGCCTTTGTCATCTCCGTCCGGCATTTTTCTGAGAAATTCATCTCGTCGAAGAACCTGCTGAAGCCGTGCGACCCCTTCATCCGGTCGGCACGCTCGTCCTCCGTGTCTATGCTGTAGTCTTCATCATCATGGATTTCGGCAATGATGGGTAAACCATCGTCCGCGACCTCCTCAAGATCTACAATCGAGATCATAGCGACTTCTTTGCCTTTCGATTCTTGCTCCGCATGGGCAGGGAGTGGATTGTTGCGCACATCCTTCCTTTGATCGCTGACAATCAGTTCGCCATTCTTCATCTTTTGGCTAAACACAATTCTTAGCCTCTTGCAGTCCGCCGTGGGATGCATGACCTTTCCATGATATTCGCACCACTTCGGGTCCCTCACCATCTCCCTGGAGGGTGCCTTCTAGAGCGGCGGTAGGACACCATCCTTACGCCATTGCCTGCAAATGTCGCTTGCTTCTTCCACCGAACATGGCAGAGGTGGTGCATCAAAGTTCACAATCTTCGCCTGCTTTTGGGGTGAGACCGTATTCACTTCGGCCTCGCGTCCCCTCTTGTAGCTGAACCTCCCGATTTTTAAAGTAGTACCGAACGAGGATCGCTCAGGGGCGTTTCTCTTTTTCTGCCTTTCCACTATAGGTTCGATGTTCTTCGTGCATTCGATTAGCTTTGAAAACGTAGGCGTTTGCAGGTTAATAAGCATACCTTTGTACTCGTCTCGCATACACTGCAGGCATATCTCTACGAGTCTGCTTTCGAGTATCACATCTTTGCACTCCAAGGACTTGGCCCTGAACTTCTTGATGAATGTTATTCCGTCCTCCTCGCGCTTCTGATACATCCGCGAGAGATGAATCATCGTCACCTTTTCCTCCATCTGGAAGAACTTGGTGTAGAACTTCTGAACCATGTCGTCCCAAGTCTTCACGGATCCGCCTTCCAACGTCATGTACCACTTGTAAGCCGCGTTCCCCAAGGATTTCGGGAACTCGCGCATCAGCAGTTTGGGATCTGCTCCATACGGCCCCATCACATCGATGAAACGCATGACATGTTCATGAGCGTTCCCATGGACGTCTTCGAACTTGTCCCATTTAGGAGCCTTGTACCCAGCAGGGTTATGCATGAGATAGATCTCTCGGGGGATAGGCGGATCGTTGTCGAGCTTCGGGATGATGGTATCCGCGAACGATTGGTGAGCCAGAAAGGTGTCTATGCGCCGTTGCAGCGACGTCATACACTCTGGAGTATTTCCCTCGGCAGCAGGAGGAGGGGTTGCCGCAGGCGGAGGCGACACATATGCCGCAGGAGGGCTAGGGACGTATTGCGAATTCACATTACCCCAAATTGCCGTTGGAGGAGGCAAGGGATACTGTGGGGCCGTATTGGGTACCAAAGCCGGAGGCTGAGGAGTATGAGCAGCGAGAGGCAACATCTGAGCTGTTGACCCCTGGAGTGAGGGTAGTTGCGTAGTCGCCGGTGGAGTTTGCAGATTAGGGTTGGGTGGTGTGGTTGACACTCACAATCCTTGAGTGGTGGAGGCTCCTCCTCCCTGAGAGGCGGCGGTGGCTGGTGTGGGGTTTGGAGCAAGAGTCCCCAAGACAGCCATGATCCGTTCTAGCTGCGCAGATTGAGCTTTGAGAGCCTTCGCCTGACTTTGGATGGTGGCGTCCAAGGCTTCTACCGTCGGAGCTTCCCCGGTAGCTGTAGGAGTACGGCGAATCTCCTCTCCTGAGGCGGCTTCCGTGGAAGGCGATCTGTTACTAACATCATCCTCCTGAGACATGGTTGCTTGCAATGGTAAGTTCACGTCGGGTTCACCAAAATGTGCATAAGAGAATCCGGCGGGGAGCACTCTGTGTGCACCAAGAGCAGAGGATCAGGAATGGCACAGGAAAAGTTAGGTTGTGTGTAGGGAGAGAGTAAGGCAGTAGTAATGTCTGAGAGAGAGACAGGGGTTTGGCAGAGCTTCTGCGTATGTCTGGTGTGTCCCCCTTTGTATGGAAAGGTTAACGTCCTATATATAACGGAGAATGTGACCGTTGCAGTGTGGTTAATGCGCCCATCAATGGCGGCTTAATTAGCTCAACCACAACGGCACGTTCGTCCGCGTATATAGGGACCGTTACAGCACGTTATGGGCGAATACCGGAACCGTTATGGGGTTGACCGGGTTTGACCGGATTGACCGGGTTTATGGAGCTCGTGCCATAAATCTCTCAAAAGCAGTTACTAAAGGTCGCGCGTGGGCTTGGCTCGCACGCGATAGGACTTACTCTAGCCTCCAAACCACTAAGTCCCTACAAGTCCCGTGCAGTGGTATGCGAGGGCCCTGTCTCGCAGCCCCCACGTGGATCAGCGCGACTGGTGATCCAGTGTGTGTGGAGCACAATATGGTGTGCTGGATGATTGCTACGTGGCCAAGATCTTTCTGTTCAGAAAGCACTATCTACAGTAGTTGAAGCAACAATTTGGCGATTCAAGTTTCGCATATAGCTGCGGAACATTTGTTTGGGAGGCGTGCTCGTTTCGGGTTTTGGGAGACGCATCTGGTTCAGGTTTGAGAAGAGAAGCATCAGGTTCCAGTTTCGGGTTGCTAAGATGATTCAAGTCAAGGTGGAGATTTGTTGAAAGTTTGACTTTGAATGAAATTGGCAAATATTATGAAATGAAACTTTTTGAGACGGTGGAAAAAGTTGCTGAAATTGGCTTGACTTGGAAGCAAAACTTGTTTCCTAGTTAATTGATGAATTCCACGCCAATGAACATATATATAAAGAACTAATTGGTTTCTTACCCTACACACACATACACACACGGGTTAGTTGAAGATTTGGAGTCTTTGTGGTGTGTGTCTTCGGGTGGGTGTTTCGGGTCGCCGCCGTGGCCGTTGTGGCCACGGCGTGCATTGTAATCGGGTTCTCTTCTCAATAAAATATCTGGTTCCGGTCGTGGAGGTAGCTAGCGGGTTCGTTATGAATTCGTTAGTGAAGCACGTTAAATATCTGTGTCGTTGTTGTTTTGCTTTCGTCGTTCTTGCTCGAATACCCCCACGTTATAACAAACTGGTAACACAGCTCTGAAACAGGAGTTTTGTTACAACATAGGCCTTGCTAGGTATTAATGAAAATCTAAAAAATCGTTTGAAAAAAATTTGGGTGAAAAATCCAGCTCAACTCAAAATCCAAAATCGTTTGGTATGATTTGAGATTGTGGATTATTAATCTAATCAAATTGACCAAATTTAAAGAGATTTATAGTCAGTTTCTTGGCTACGTCCACTTGTAAATGAAGTACGATCATACTAATGTAAAAGAAAAACGAAATTATTATTTTCTGAGATGTTCAGCTGCATGATCTTCAATTTTAGAGATTTTACAATTGCATTGAGATTATTTTTAGTCGGCAAATTTTGCAGCTTCAAACTTTGTGTTATCTATAACAAATGAAATTAAATTTAAAAGGCCCATTTCATTTAAAATCAGCCCTTTTAATTTAATTCCCTCTGTTATGACACAAACTTTTGTTGAAAATCTGCAGATTTATAATAATCTCAGTGGCAATTGTATAATCTCCAAAATTGGGGATTATGCGACTTAAAATATTAGAAAAAATATTTTCAATGTGTTTTTGACATTAGCATGATTGTACTTAATTTATAAGTGGGCGTATTCAAGTAATTGACTATATATCTCTTTAAATTTTATCAAATGGATCACATTAATAATCTACAATATCAGCTCAATACCAAACGGACTTGGATTTTCGGTTCAATTGGATTTTTCACCCAAATATGTTCAGCCGATATTTTAAATCTTCAGCTGATATCAAACAGGGCCTAAGACTTTGGGGTAGGCAATGATTAAGTGTAGTCCAAATCCAAATCAAACATGGTAAAATAAGAGCTATGTTAGGAGTGATTGGATTTCTACGATGGATTGGATTACAATTCTGCCAAGTAGTGTTCCTAATCGGATTGGATTGGTTTAGGGATTGAGTCTCCTGTCTCCTCTATAAAAGGTTTGTGGTAGATTACAGAGAAATCACAATCACCACCATCGTTGCCTGATCATCTACTTGTTCATTATTCTTCTTCTTCCTGCACGTCCAACAAATTACCAGTTCAGTAATCATCCATGGCTGCGAAACACGAAGACTTACCCATCCCAGTCTACTCAAAACTAGAACCCATCTACGGAGGTCAGGTCGAAGAAGCCCAACTCCGGTTCAACACACTGAAATCCAAGTTCATCCAAACATTTGGCCATCCTCCCGACATCTACGCAAGATCTCCAGGGAGAGTGAACTTGATTGGGGAACACATCGACTATGAGGGCTACTCGGTCCTCCCGATGGCCATTAGGCAAGACACAGTTGTCGCCCTCCGCAAAAACCAGCTGCAGCAGCTTATCCGGATCGCAAACATTAACGAAAATTACTCAATGTGTACTTACCCTGCCGATCCAAGCCAGGAAATCGATGTGAAGAATCACAGATGGGGCCATTGCTTTATTTGTGCATATAAAGGCTACCATGACTATGCCAAATTAAAAGATATTGGTGAAGAAGTTCCAGTTGGATTGGATGTTATGATTGATGGAACTGTTCCTACAGGGTCTGGATTATCAAGCTCCGCCGTGTTTGTTTGCTCATCTACCATTGCTATTATGGCCGCTTCGGATGTCAACTTTCCAAAGAAAGAGATTGCGCAGCTTACATGCGAATGTGAACGCCACATCGGCACCCAATCTGGCGGAATGGACCAGGCTATATCTGTCATGGCTAAACCTGGGTTTGCAGAGCTGATTGATTTCAACCCCATTCGTGCTACCGATGTACAGCTCCCCGCTAGGAGTTGTTTCATCATCGCGCATTCTCTCGCCGAATCTCAGAAAGCTGTCACCGCAGCTACTAATTACAACAACCGCGTCGTCGAATGCCGGTTAGCTGCTATTGTACTCGGAATCAAGCTTGGAGTGAAACCCAAAGATGCTATATCAAAACTGAAAACTCTTTCTGATGTCCAAGGACTGTGTGTGTCGAAGAACGGATCTTCTGATCCAGTTTTGGCGGTCAAGGAGCTCCTGAAGGAAGAACCATACACTGCTGCCGACATTGAAGAAATCACCGAAGATAAGTTGCAATCGATCTTTCGTGATTCTCCATCTTCACTAGACGTGATAAAAGCTTCCAAACACTACAAACTATTCCAAAGAGCCTCTCATGTCTACTCTGAAGCAAAGCGTGTGTATGCTTTTAAGGAGATCGTGTTATCAAAGCTAAATGAGGACGACATGCTGATGAAGCTTGGTGATCTTATGAATGAAAGCCATCGTAGTTGCAGTGTTCTTTACGAATGCCGTTGTCCGGAACTTGAAGAGCTTGTAAAGATTTTCCTAAAGAACGGGGCTCTTGGGGCAAGACTTACACGTGCTGGTTGGGGTGAGTGTGCAGTTGCTTTGGTGAAGGAGTCTACTGTACCTAAATTTATCCTCGACTTGAAGGAGCAATTCTACCAATCAAGAATTGATAAAGGTGTCATTAGCAGAACCGATCTCGGCCTCTACCTCTTCGCTTCCAAGCCCTCAAGTGGAGCCGCTATCTTCAAGTTTTAGCATTAGTTACTTTTATTTCTTGATTTTGTGCAAATTAATATTCGTTCTTCTATAATATGAATTTCAATTTTTTCTGTACTTATTTGTTATTTATTGTATTGGTATCCATTCTTCCATTGTATGAAGTTCAATTTTTTCCATACATATTTGTTATGGATATACATGTTCGTTGAGTTGATAACTGACTTGTGATAGAGTGATGTGAAGCAAAACTAGTACATTATTTATTGTTTGTCCGGTTGAGAAGTGTTTTTTGAATCGACCTGAGGCAGAAAAGCCATGTAAACAATTTCCTTTAGATGGTCATGCAGAACTGCATTCTTCACATTAAGTTTTTGAAGGTGTTACCTATAACGTGTTAGCTACTTACCAAATAACACGCACTGTTGTTTGTAAGTACCTCGAAAAAAATTAGTTTTGCACAGCATTGTGGTTTCGAAAAAGTACTAGCATTAACATGTTGGAAGAAGAATAAAATTAGAGAGTTTTAGGGTTTGCTCTCTCCGCTGACCTCTTTATGTGGGACTCCATGTCCTAGCTAGTTCCGTTGCCGTTGCATTCACTGTCTCCTCTTTCCTATATGCACCTTCTGGTCAGATAAAAAGTTAAGTTGATTACAGCAGCAGGATTTACCTGGTGAATTTTCTCAAAAGAACGATTTACTGGTGAACATAGGGCTCTCAAAATGATTCGGGAGTTTTCATGTGTTTTCGTTGGTGTTCAAAGCTAGACCCGACTCCGAAGTAGTAAGGCGTGAGAGAGGGTTTTGGTTTCTAGAGTTTGTTTCCTTTGTGTTGGAAATCTGTTTCGCCGTACCTTATTTCTAGGACATCACATTTCGTAGTTTGATTATAGGTTTGGTCGGCCTCTTGTGTGGTCACCTATGTTGCACGGGTGCTTCTGATTGGTCGCGCACCCGCACCGGGTGTTTCTGGGTGCTTCGTGGGTGTTTCGTGGATGCTTTACGAGTGCTTTGTCGATAAGAAATGGACATTTTTGTAAGTTTTAGTTGAGAGGTCTTCCAAATACAACTAAAATTTAACAAAGAAACGTGCATCTATGTGAACATTTTTAACTCTTAGATTACTCATCTCTCCACAGCTAAGAACAGCTAAGAACAACGACATGAAGACGTTATATTATTGATATAGTAACCTTGTATCTTTGAATGTGTGTATGAAATGAATCCTATTATTCTCGTTATAATATTAGTATAATTGTATCACTAATAATATCATATAAAATATAAATAATGTGGTCGCACCCCACCGCACCCGCACCCTTGATTTTAGTAATTTGTCGAACCCTCACCCAGTTCCCGAACCAGCACCCGCACGCGTGCTACATAGGTGGTCACTTAGTTTATTTTGTCTCCTTAATTCTTAACAAGTCGATATCTCGCGCCATGGCGCGGGCTGTCTATTTGTATTACCTTACATTTTGTACATTGTGACCAGGGTTTTAAAAAACGCAGTCCTGAGCAGTCGTGTTGTAATGGAAGCGGCCAGAGAGCGCAACCGTTTTTCCCGTTACGCGTCGTTTGAATTTTATTCACATAAAAAATGACCGTTTCGCGTCAGTAACGGGAAAACAGCCGTTTTGCGTCGGGAAAATATAAAAGAAGGGGAAAACGGCCAATTCCTGTCTGGGAAATCAGGAAACAGAGGAAACGTCTGTGAACGTTTTCTAAAATTTACACATTCGATCGGAGTTTTCCGTTACAACCCCTCCGATTTAGTTCGATCCCGTTACACACAACCACGACCAATACGTCAGCCGCTTCCGTTTTTTAAACCTTGATTGTGACATGGCATTTTCCAACAATCATAAGACAATATCTGGACTCTTTACTGTTCTTGGCATCTAGAAAAACAGATTCTGAATTAATACAATTTCTGTTATCAGTTTATGTAGTCAGCTTTTATTTTCTGCAATCTGCAATTATGTTATGTTATTCTTTACGGACATTAATTTTTATTTTGTACAAACAAACTATTGTTTGTTATAATCAAGAAATCTCTCCGTTTCTACTCCTTTCTTGCAAACTAAAGATGCAACTTTCAGTACAGACATCGTCGTCGCAAAGTGCGGAATAAATTTGCGCAGTGCTGATTTATCTGCTATAGATTCTGACTGTGCAGAGTTAACATATTAACAGCGCAGATTCATCGGAATTATTTGTTCAGTGCAGAATTCATCTGCTAAAAAAGATTATGACTGTGCAGATTATTTTTATCAGTGCAGATTTCATCGACTGAATAATTAGACCGTGCATAATGATTTTAACAGTGCAGATTTCATCTGCTGAATAATCTGACTGTGCATAATTGGTTTTAACAGTGCAAATTTCATCTTTTGAATCCTTTTAACTGTGCATAATTAATTTTAATAGTTCAGATTTCATCTACTGAATATTTTAACACAACCGAATTAATGTTTGAAAAAATACAAATTTCATCTATCGCGTAATATTGTGTAAATTCAGAATTTAACAGTTTAATTTTCTGTTAGTATTTCAAGAAAGATATATCTACTGTAGATTTTATTAGAGCATAATTTAACTATTAAATTTTCTGGACAGATTTCATCTGCTGTATAATTTTTGATATAGAATTTAATCGTTGAATTTCCTGTCGATATTTTGGTTAGAATTCACTGTGGAACTTTATGACAATATAATATCTATCCGGTTAAATTATAACTACATTTCCATAGAAGATAATCGAATTTTTCATGGAATTTAAAATGGTGGATTCAAATCAAAGCCATTTCAATGTGTTGTGGAAGAGCTCACTATCCGTCTTCGGATTGAGAAAGGGAGCGGCTCCGCCAGTGATATGTTGTTGTGTAGTTTCCTCTCATAACGCCACGTGATGAAGAAGAAACCAATGGTCATTGTCAAGAGGATGGCCGAAAATTAGAAGACAAAATTCATAAGCAAGTGCTTCAACTGTGGGAAAGCAAACCACAAGGTTGAAGGATGTCCAAAAGGAAGAACACCTTCAAGAGCTGTTCAAACTTGCCAAATTTTTGGAACATCTAAAGGATGTGTAGTCTAAACTAATAGTATCGATTTCGTTTATGAATAAGAAAGTACTATCTATTAACTACTTATCGATCGGGTCACATTAATTTCGAGTCAATTCATAAATTAATAAATTGGACCATGGTAGGAAGAACACAATGCTTTTTATCACAAGTGTAGAATGTGCGTGTCTTTTGCTACTTATTGGGTAATCGTAAAAAAGCATGAAATGCATTTTATGAATACAATGTAGAAAAAGAGGAAGTCCTCCTTCGTAGTAATCAAAGAAGGAAAATATGATTCTCCAAAATTTTATGTGGTGCCAACCATTAGTTGAAAAGTTTGAATATTCATTGAACGACTTCGGTTGAAGAAAATCAAAATTTTCTAGTAAGTACATTGTGAAAGGTAACATTCCAAATGTTTTAATGTTGTCACAGTAATTGCATGTCAATTATACTTTGGACCAAGAGTTCTTAAGCACTCATGGAAATCCAAGAGTTTTTTAAGCACTCATGGATGTTCAATTTAGCATAACGGAAATCAAGAGTTTAATAGCACTTATGATTTGTTTACTACATTGCAGCAAGCATGGACAACATAAAAATCAAGCGCCTATGATCTTATTAGGCACGTAAAGAGCTAATACTTACCTTATTGGAACATAATTTGAGTGAAAGTCTCGTGGATGAAGACAGTTTATCTTGTAGAGATAAAGTAAGAGAAAAAGTAATATAAGTACGTGGAGAATGAACAATTGGTTTGAAACCGATTGTTGCTAATTGACTACCATATGAATTAAGTCAAAATAAATATTCACCTATACAAGTACGTGTGAATATGAATTCGCATAAGTATGCGGAAAAAGGGTAATAACCTATGTAAATCATTGAATTGTGGGGGCACCTTACAATGAGATTTATAACATTGTGAAAAAACTCAATGGTTGATAATGTGATCACAAGTATGAGTAAAATGCAAGTTTACATAAAATCATTAGTTCAATCAAACTAATGATTCATGTTTTAACTACTATCGTGATGGAACAACGGGAGGGTTTCGGGTTCAAGGAAATGAAACATAAATTTCGTCGACTCGAGAAGTCGTGATAGGGATTAAATCAAGCTCCCCAAAAATGGTGTGAAAAGGTTGACAAGATTATGACGAGAAACGGTTTTAGAAAAAAAAATGTGATGTGTAAATTCTAAAATTATGAATGGTGGATGCGTCATAATATGACTTTATATAGACAACATGTTAATTTTAGAACGAGAAAATAATACGTTCCACCAAAAAGTTATTGTCAACATCATTCCGTGTAGGGGCAGCCGATGATATTTTAGAAATAAGAAATTTCTAGAATGACTATGCATTAACTTGGTCTCACTATATCACGAAAGTTCTCAAGAAGTTTGACTAAACTTAAAGAAATTACAACAAGCTAGTAAAAACACCAATTGGTGTGAGCATGCATCTCGCTAGAAATCATGGGTCATGTATTAAGCAATAATAGTATGCTTAAATAATCGAAAGCCTAATGTACATTAAGAATCGTACTAGGATGAACATCGCACAAGCTGTTGGAAAAACTTGGTCGTCTTATCGGTAATCCAGAAAAGAATCACTGGACCGCTATAAGGCATCTATGATATAATAAATCTCTACGATTACAATACTCCAACTATCTTGATATACTAGAAAGATAATGCGATGACACTTGGATATTTGATACAAAGATTCCAAATAAACGAGAAGTGACGTATTCACTCTCGGTGAAGCGGCATTTTTTTGTAAAAAGCTTCAAAGAAGACGTGCATTGCAAGGTATACTATGGAGTTATAGAGTTAGATAAGGCAAGGGAAGAAGCGGAACGGCTTCGTTAATTCCTCGAAGATATTCCAATATGACGGAATTTTGTGCCTCCTATCAAAGCACAAAATAATATATATATTATATATATATATATATATTATATAATATATATATATATATATTATATATATTATATATATAATATATATATATAATAGAGGAATTTCGTCAAGGGAATGGGGCTAATGCCAATCTCGTAAAGAGTTGCACGATAGAGGAAAACCCAACCTAGTTGACTTGAGACCCCAAGAACTAGGTTCAAAAGAGACAACCTAACTATTCGTGCAAATACCAAAAAATCACTCACCAAGAAAACTATGTTTCGATCCCATTCCTATGATGACGAGTGATAGGACCAGGTTAAGCTATGATTTTAATGAGACGACATGTTAATATGAGTATGGGTAGATACCCTTAACTGTGTCTCACCTATGTGACTAGGAGTTGAGGCCGGTTCTAGGAGGATGACAGGAATACTCCTCCAAGACTACTCATGAAACCAGACAACAGTGTCTCAAGCCAAAATGAGCACAACCATGAGAATAGACTAAGCTACGTTACTAATTGTGTGGTTACTATCGACTAGGTATACACCACGAAAAGGCATTTCAAAGCGCTTCGAATACAAACTAAGCCAATATACCCTATAGTATCCCACTAATGGGAAAGTTCAACGGCTATGACTACTTTTCTTTAGGCAATTAAATACAAACATTGAGAGTAATTCATCATACTGTTTTGATCTCTTGGCTTCAAAGCTAATTGATCATTCATGTGGGGGATTGTTGGAAAAATGGTCTTCGACATGTCGGTTTGTGTCACATCCCCCTCCCACCGACCCCAATTAGCGATTAATAAAACTTGCATTAACGGGAGGAGGGCGCAACATGCCGGCGCTGCCTTGACTCGTCGAGAGGCTAAACGAGTAATTTATTGAGTCGTGATTGAAAGTTTATTAGAAAAGCTTTGCGGAATCGTAAATAAAAATTACTTAGGGTCGTCATGATAAACAATTTGACTTGTAAAGAAAAGAAATTTGGAAGTTAAAAGTCAATATCATTTAGCCCTCTCGTCTCATAACGTAAACAGAACATATAATGGGAGATGTTCTAGGTATCATACAAGGTCTTAAAATACATATTTATACAACTCTTACATTCGAAAACAACATACAAACATGTATTCCAGAATAGCTCAAGCCGTCTAGCATATACTCGACATCTAAGCCTATAATCATCATGAATCCAACAAGCCAACACATGTGAACTTAACACCTTGTTACTTCTTGCCTTACATGTCCTTAAAACTTGAAAAAAAAGTAACGTGAAAGGGTGAGCTCAACTAGCTCAGTGGGTTACATCTACGCCCCTCTGTAGGTTTGGAAAACCAAAAAGGGCTACTTTTCCCATGGCATCATGAACATAATCCATAGTCATACATACATATACTTGTACAACTTGAAAGATCATGACATTCATAAAGCGTAACATGAATCATATAGAAAGCATAACGTAAAGCATAAATTGATTCGTGTGAAATCATATTGTTCCAAGTAGGAACCTTGATTTGTCTCACGTGAAGACCGTAACGTACTTGAACATGCTTGCTTAGTATCTTATCTTGTGGCCGTGTAACCTTCGTGACTTAACATAACATAACGTAGGGATATGTCCATCGCGACGGCTCGTGAGGCGACGCTTGCTTGCTTATATTGCCCCGGAAAAACAGTCGTAGCCTGCCTATTTATATACCCGACAGGGGGTTTCACTCCGGTGACAGTGGCCTTTCTGAAAACATGTTTTATCTTATGAATCATCCTTTATTTTTCTTAGCATCCATGGGGCACAAAACGTTTACTTGATTCGAAAGCATACATACATAATAGGGAAACATGAACATACATAAGCTTGTAAGAAACTTGAGGTTCGGTACAAACTCGGGAGGTAGGGTAACTCACCTTGCGAGCTTAAGCCATTCATTTAATATTTCTTAGTCCAATTCCAACCATCTTTAAGCATATGCCCATCAACTCCGTTGTCACATAATAGCCATGAAAACTAAAAATCACACATATAATCACTTAGAATAAATTTGATAAAAGCATAGCACATGCCTGCATCTCTTAGATGCATATAGACTAACTTTTCCTATATTCATACACTTCTAAGACCTTATACTTGTTATTAGATGCTAGTGAGATGTCTAATGCAACACATAAATGCAAGATGCCACATTATGAGTTAATAATAAAACTTACATAAACTAGCTTGAAAAACTTGCGTACTTTCATGTGCGTTAATAACTTATGAGCTTCCCAATTGTAAAACCATAAAATAGACACATTGACGCCGAATTGAATCAAGGCGAGGGATCAAACGCAGCAGAACAACGAATACAAAGGCATAAACCAGTAGAGAGGCTCTCTAGGGTTCGAAAAAAATAATGATTAACCAAAACTGACGTCCCATTGCCCACAAGCCGGGTAATATAGCAGAAAACCTAGTTTTCCCAGAAATGGCAAAATTACAAAACTGGTCTAATACTATTGGCCTTATTAAAAACAATGCAAAATATCAGTTTAACCCAAATCGGACTACTTAAATAAGTCAAAACGTGAAAAAGGGAAAATTGCCAAAAATAGTAATATAAGTCTTCGGGGCTTTTGTTTACTGGTCAAACTTCATTTTTCGGGGCTGAAATCGTGCGTGATGGGGTGAAGCCCGAAAAATTTGCCAGTCTCGTCGAGAGCTTTCCGAAAATATGCTGTAATAGCCGTTCTGATTCCCGCAGCTCAAGTTACGCCCCAAACAGTGTGGTGTGACAAAAATGACTTTTTTACCCCTCCTTAGCGCTTGTCTTCCACGTCATGATACTGAATCGCTAGATTAGTCGCATCCGATAGCTCAGCCTCGTCTGGTGACTCAGCTCCTGCATCAGTCTCCCCTTGTTGGAAAGAAATCATCCTCAAGTTCGCCGCAATGTCTTCAGAATCCACAAAGCAAGGAGTGAGATGCTTCACATTGAACACGTCTGAGGTCTTCAGGTGACTGGGAAGCTTCAACCTGTAAGAATTATCATTGATCTTCTGCACAATCTCACAAGGTCCAATCTTTCGTTCCTTGAGCTTATTGTACTCGCCAACAGGGAAACGATCACGAGTCAATACAGCCCACACAAAATCACCAACATCAAATAGTACCTGACGACGATGCTTGTACACCCGAGCCTTGTACTTGCTGTTATTCTCTTCAATCGGGCTCTTCACCTAGTCATGAATACCTCTCAAGTGCTGCGCCATCTCCTCGGCCTTAGGATGAATGCGGCCCACACGCGGAATAGGGGCTAGTCCAACACACCTGATGATTCTGACCATTGACAACCTGAAATGGACTCAAGCTAGTGGTCCGGCTCGTCGATCTGTTGTAAGCAAACTCTGCTTGAGGAAGTGCCTAGTCCCACTGCTTCGGTTTTGATCCTGCCAAGCAACGGAGAAGGTTGCCCAAACTGCGATTCACCACCTATGTTTAACCATTTCTCTGCGGATCATAGGCGCTACTGAAGTTCAACTAAGTTCCCAGCTTCTCCCACAGACTCTTCCAGAATTGGCTCATGAATTTCGTGTCACGGTCTGAGTGGATGGAACGAGGTACCCCATGCAACCGCATAATCTCCCTGAAATAGAGGTGAGCAATCCGCACAACATCCATAGTCTTCCTGCATGGTACAAAGTGTGCCATCTTGGAAAACCTGTCAACAACTACAAGAATAGAATCTACCGCCCTTTGCGTGCGGGGTAAACCAAGCACAAAATCCACGCTAACATCTAACCAAGGGCCTTCAGGAACAGGTAGTGGAGTATAAAGACCTGCATTGGTGAGAACTCCCTTCGAACGCTGGTAAATAAAGCATCGATCTACATAATGGGCCACGTCACTACTCAACTTTGGCCAGTAAAAGTCAGCAGATACAAGAGCTAAGGTCTTGTCGCGGCCAAAGTGTCCCTCATTCTTGAGCTCACTGATAATATGCTGTCGCAAGGAACAGTCTGGAACACACAACCACTGCCCCCTAAACAGATAACCATTATGAACAATAAATTCATGGCGTTGACCAGAAGTTACATCTGTAAATATCTTCCCAAACGAAGGGTCAGATTCATACATATCTGCGAACGCCTCGAATCCAGCTACACGGCTGCTCATGGTAGACAGAAACACGCTGCGACGACTCAAAGCATCTGCCACGCGGTTCAAACTTCCTGCTTGGTGCTTCAGCGCGAAAGTGAACTCCTGCAAGTACGCCACCCACTTCGCATGCCGCCTTCTAAGCTTGTGTTGTCCGTTGATGTACTTCGGAGCTTCATGATCAGTGAACATAATAAACTCCTTCTGTATCAAATAATGGCGCCAATGCTTCAGAGACTGAACTATGATGTAGAAATTCAGATCATAAGTGCAGTAATTCTTTTTGGACCCTGATAACTTTTCACTAAAGAATGCAATCGGACGCCCCTACTGGCTAAGAACACCTCCAATGCCTATGCTCGAGGCATCAGAGTTAACCTCAAACACTTTGTCAAAATCAGGAAGTGCCAGAACTGGTGCTTCAGTCATCCTTTTCTTCACTTCCTGAAAACTGGAATCATCAGACCACTAGAAATCACGCCCCTTGAGACACTCGGTGATGGGTGCAATCAAGGAGCTAAAATTTTTGATGAATCTGCGATAAAAAGATGCCAAACCATGGAAACTGCGAATGTTGTGCCACGTCCTTGGCCTAGGCCACTCCATAATTGCTTCAATCTTTGAAGGATCTGCATGAACACCATCAGTAGACAGCACAAATCCCAAAAACTGCACAGAAGTAGTAAAGATTAAACACTTCTTTCTGTTGATGAACAAGTTCTTCGCCTTTAGTGCCTCAAACACAGTACATATATGATCAAAATGGGCAACCCAAGTAGGATTGTAAATAAGAATATCGTCAAAATAAACGACCACATACTTTCCCATGAAAGGTCTCAATACCTGATGCATAAACCGCATGAACGTGTTAGGTGCGTTGGGCAACCCAAAAGGCATAACCTTCCACTCATACACCATGTTGTGTCTTAAACGTCGTCTTCCACTCATCTCCAGGCTTGATCAGAATCTGGTGGTATCCACTCTTAAGATCAATTTTTGAGAAGATCTTAGAGTTGGATAACTGGTCTAGCATGTCATCAAGCCGCGGAATCAGAAATTTGTACTTCACTGTAATCCGGTTGATCGCTCTACTGTCAACACACATCCGCCAAGAATCGTCCTTCTTCGGTACTAACAGAGCAGGGACTGCACATGGGCTCATGCTCTCTCTCATGTAGCCTCTCTCAAGTAACTCAAAGACTTGCCACTGTAACTCTTCCGCCTCCTTGGGGCTGAGACGGTAGGCTGGCCTATTAGGTAGACTGGAGCCAGACACTAGGTCAATTTGGTTCTGAATGTCTCTCATTGGTGGCAAACCAGGAGGACGATCCTGTGGCATCAAGTAAGAGAACTCAGCTAATAACTACTACACCTCCTGCGGTAAGTCATCATCCTCATCACCAGCATCACTAGTAGAAGGCACAAGAGAATATACCACCTTCTCATGCTCAAGCTCCTCCAAGAACATGGATCTCGAAAGAAGATTAGTAGTGGCAGCAGTCAGGGTTGGAGTTGACCCCTCTCTCCGTGGTGCCAGTACGATTTTCTTCCCTTTCATGACAAAGGAGTAGGTGTTCTTGTGACCATCATGGAAACATGGCGATCATACTGCCAAGGCCTACCCAACAACATGTGACACGCATCCATTCTAACCACATCACACCAATGAATGTCGTAATATTTGTTACCAATTGAAAAAGAAACAAGACATCTCTTATCAACTGTTACCTCGGAGCCCTTTTTCAGCCATGACAGCTTGTAGGGCGTAAGATGACGCTCCGTCTTCAACTGCAGTTTCTTAACAGCCTCGTCAGAAACTATGTTGTCACAGCTACCGCCGTACACTATGACCTTGCAGACCTTGTTTCCAATGGTGCAGGTTGTGTGAAAGATATTGGTCCTCAGCCAATCATCTTCAGAATCGCCCTTGGAGCCAGCAAACTCTTGCGGACGACCAGATTCTCCTGACCATCCGCGTAAAGAACTTCATCATCTGCGTAATCATCATAGACGGGCTCACTCAAATCTTCAGTGCCTTCAACCCTCTTCCCTCACACCTTCCTCGACAAATAGTGCTTTACCCCTTTGCATAGCAGGCTTACTGCACTCATTTTCCCTATGCCCCGGTTCACCACATCGATAGCACTTAATAGCACTGTTGGAAGCGCCCGGTGCTGCATGCGTGGTTGGACGAGATTCTTGGGGTCGGGCCGATCGATTGCTTTGATCGCTCCCCGCTACGGGTTTCTTGCCTTGCTGCTTCTACAAATCAAGTGCCCTCTTGTAGGCTTTTGAGACAGTCCACAGCGAGTGGAGGCTAAGGACGTCCTGCAAGGACTGCCGCAAACCTCCGAGATATCTAGCTACCATCTGCTCCTCCGTCTCCGATAGATCGTTACGGGCGATCAACTGGTAGAACCCCTCCATGTAATCGTCAACAGATTTGGCGCCCTGCCTCAGCGTATGGAGTCGCTGAAATAGGGTTTGGGTGTAGCCGAATGGGAGAAAGTGGGCCATCATCTTCTTCTTCATCTTCTCCCAGTCAGTTATCTTGGCCTTGCCCTGCCTTTCACGGGAACGACGCAACTGCTCCCACCACGCAGAGGCCCTGCCCTTCAGTTTGATGGCCACGAGCTTCACCTTCTCGCGATCTGTAACCTCCTTATACTCGAAGATGCGATCCACCTCGTTCAGCCAGTCGATGAAATCATCGGCTTTCAACGTACCTTCAAAGCTGGGCAACTCAACCTTGAACCCGAGACCTCCGTGACTCTCGTGCTGACCGCGGTGCTCCCAAACGCGTGGTCCACGGTGGTAGGGGTTCTCAAACGACGACACAGAGGCATCGTCTGAGGCTTCGTCTTCCTGCAGATCTTGCGCTGCCAAGCGTCGTGTCAGTTCTATGACCTGCCGCTGCAGATCCTCTATCCACATCACGTCTTCCACGTTGCGTTCTCGCTTAGGGGCTTCTTCAGCCGAAGGCTGCCCACGACCACGAGCACGTCCACGAGGCATCGCTGATTGTGATCTTCCTCCCACGCCGAACTGAGCTTTGATACCAACCTGACGCCAAATTGAATCAAGGCGAGGGATCAAACGCAGCAGAACAACGAACAGAAAGGCACAAACCAGTAGAGAGGCTCTCTAGGGTTCGAAGAAAATAATGATTAACCAAAACTGACATCCCGTTACCCACAAGCCGGGTAATATAGCAGAAAACCTAATTTTTCCAGAAATGGCAAAATTACAAAACTGGCTCCAAACTATTGGCCTTATTAAAAACAATGCAAAATATCAATTTGACCCAAATCGGGCTACTTAAATAAGTCAAAACGGGAGAAAGGGAAAAACTGCCAAAAATAGTAAAATAAGTCTTCGGGGCTTCCGTTGACTAGTCAAACTTCATTTTTCGGGGCTGAAATCGTGCGTGATGGGGCAGAGCCCATCATTCGTGTCGGTCACATCGAGAGCTTTCCGAAAATATGCTGTAATAGCCGTTCTGATTCCCGCAACTCAAGTTACGCCCCGAACAATGTGGCGTGACGAAAAATGACAGTTTTACCCCTCCTTTGCGCTTGTCTACCATGTCATGATACTGAATCGCCAGATTAGTCGCATCCGCTAGCTCAGCCTCGTCTGGTGACTCAGCTCCTGCATCTCACATTCAATCACATGCATGCTCATTTTTGTATCATTTCATGAATTGGAGGTACCAAAAATTAATTATCAAACATGGCATAAAATCTGTCAAGCAACTAGCAAAATTCAGATTCGACACACATCAGCATTTTCAATATTACAAAAAACCTAGAGGGTATTTTGGCAAAAAACTAACTGAAAATTATAGTAGACACGTATAGCTTTGAAACGGTACCAAAAATGCCCAAAACCGAGTTCATATGAGTGAGTTATGACCCTCTAAAGTTGGGTCAAAACTTTTACCCGAGAGCAGATTTTCTTATCCGAAAATATCTTGTTTCGTCTTTCATTTTCTTCAAAATTTCTCAAAGAAACTCGTACATATATCCCCAATTGAGACACCTAATACATACATGTAAGATAATCCAAACACATAATGGATGTAACTTGTAAAACATGATTTGCACTACTAGGTGATCTTGCTTTCTAAAATCTTCCATGCATGTGTATAAATCATGAAGATGGCGGTGAATCAAGAACCTGCAACTAGAATTTCACCATAGAAACATATAATGGTCTTTCAAGGAGAAAAATCATGTCTAAGAGAAGAAGACTTAGTTCATCAAATTAATAAGTAACAACTACCAATACTTAGCTTTTGACATGAATGTATGTAAATCATGGAGATTGTGATGAATCAAGAGCGTGCACCCATATATACACCACTCTATCACACAAATGAGACGATCCATGCTAAAACTTGTCTTAAGGAGGACGAATTCCAAACGTGCAAGTAGAGATTTACCATGGAAACACAAGAATGAGATGTGCAGAACCAAAATCATGATGTATGCAATGACTTGAACTTACCCATCATACTCATGAAGTTCTTGAGAAGGCTTATGGAGAAGTGATGAATAATGGCTCCTAGGTGCTTCATATATACTTGATGAATATGCTCAAAATTTGCTACCCACTTGATATACTAACACCGAAGATGGGTTTTCTTCACTTAAAACCTCAAGAATTTGATGTTTGGACCATGTTTTTGGTGAATCAACTGACAAGTCCGAAAATTGATAGGGGAAGAAGAAGAAGGAAGACATTGCATCTCTAAAGAGAGAGTTGGGGACTGAAAATGTTGGAGAAAGCATGTGTAAGAAAGGACATGTGTATGGAGATGAAATAAACTTGCTCATGCATGCATGCAAGTGCAATTTTAGAAGGACATGTGGCAAGTGAGTGAGCACAAGTGGCTAGCATGCCACGTGAGTATTTGGGAGTTATTTGGTGCAACAATTCTACCAACTTTAGCATTCGATGCGATTCTAAATTCGACACATACATGAAGATGGCTACGTACCCGATACATATAAGAAAACTATCACATAGTACTTGTATACATAAAACATTGCATTCAATTTAAGTTCTTTTCATACACCTCCAACTTTATTCGTATTGATAATTCACACTAAGTGAACAAGAAATTAGAAACTTAGCACCCAAAAATTAACTTTTATTAAACTAGTCATTTAATCTAACTAGGCATATAATTAATTTATCACATACCTTATTTACAAGATGAAACTCGAATAATAAAACATTGTGTTCAAATTTAGTTTTTTTACACATAACATGCTATTCATAATTTTGCATGAGTTAATACTCAAGTTTAAATGACATATTAGCATATAATCACATATCATTAACGTGCTAACATGATTTAGAAATATGGGTTATTATAGTTTGTACCCGAATTTGCGCTCGGATTTACCCCGGCTCTTTTGAGAGTTAACATCACCAATTGCACCATCGTATAGATGGCAACTTGGTGATCGTTTCGGTAACTCGCTCGTCGAAAACCATTAACAAATGAAGGAACAACAAGCCGTTAAAGACGGGGGTTTATGTTTGGGTTTATGTTCCCAAAATAAACCATCCCACATCATGAGGAAGAGAGGTATTGAAGTGTTTATATACTTCAACCTTAGTCTATATGGGCATGCCCTTAGGGCGAAGCACATTTTCTGCAGGAGGGAGGACCTAGCCACAGTCCGAACCACCACACACGCGCGCTCGCGCCGCCGTCGTTCGTTCGGCCTGCTTGATCTCGGTCTCGGGTTGGGGCACGGGCAGGGTCGTGGCGTGTGCGTGGGCTTGGTTGTTGGGCTTTACTCTGGAATAATATTTTTTGGGCCAGAAAACAACCCAAAATAACAGAAATTAAACTAATCGATTTTGTTATGTTAACCGAATAGTACTGTAACTGTTTGAATTTAAACAGCCAACAGTTACAAATGTTCTGAGTAGGTGTGTCCCCAAACTCCTTTGTTTTCACTATCTGTAAAAGGCAGTCCTCTCTCTCAGAAAAATATACTGAATCATTCTCCAAAAAATCATATTCTCTCTAACATCCTTGTCTCGTTCGCTGGGTGTTGTAGACGGGTGCAATCTCTACAACATCGGAAGAACTTTTATCCTGGGAGACAATTCGCTACTGAAGAAATCAAGGCACCAACGGTACCCGGCGAATATTGTCGTACGGAGAGCGTCCCTAAACGTGATTGTTCTTCAACTTCTGACTGCATTCCAACGTTTGTCGAGCAGTAAGTCCGTTCCTTTATTCACTATTCGTTTTTTCTATCACTCACCGTTTTCTTTTGTAAAGAACAATTCGGGTCATTATTTTCCAACAGGAAGGAGGTTCATATTTAAGAGAGAGTGCTGAGATCGACCATCTAATCATAGGGAACAGAGAGAGGAGGAGAAACAGCGAGAGGCAGAGAGATGGTCTAGTTGGATGCGTAGAAGTTAAAGCGGCGTTGTTTTTACCGTCGGGCTGGAGGTCGGAACTCAGCTCAAGCTCGGTCCTCAATAAATCGCGATAGAGCTAGAGAGATGGATCGATCGGAGAAGAACTTGGACGAGAGAGAAACAAGGCCGACAACAAGCCCGAAAATGGTGGCGGTTTCGGTGTTTTTCCCATCGATTGCTGCTATTGCTGGGTCCATGGCATTGACGAATGAAGAGAGGGATTATCGAGAGAGATTGCAGGGGAGGTTGTGGGAGATTTGTGGGATGTGTACTTCTCATCTCCTTCAACCTTATCCGTTAAGATTTTTATTTTTTATTTTTTTTAAATTTCAAATGTAAAATTGTAAATAGATGTATTGACAAGTACACCCTCCTTTAGTGGATGGTAATTGGAATGATTATTTTACCAATTTCAACAAAAATGACCTATTGCAAATGGGGATGCAATAAGCCTATTTAAAAAATGGAGGTTGCAATGTGTTAGTTTCACTATACCGGTTATGCATATGTAATTAAGCCTAATGGGTGCATAAATTTTTCTCAATATCCCGTGCAAAGTTTTCTTCGCATCAGGACGCTTACATTACATGGTTCAAACGCGCACCGGCTATCATAACGGTTGCAATGTAAGAACACGCTTGGTGCAGAAATCATAAATTGTGAGAACAGGGGGCACTACGGTTTTAGAGGATGTATTGATATCATAGGAAGCTTTGGAATTTACGATTTTGTAACTTACTAGTTATATCACACGTGATATTTATTTGCAAACAATATATACGCTCAAATTATGTTAGTCATAAAAAATATCAACAAATAACACTAATGAATTTATTTCTTAAATACACTATCCTTTGGGAATGTTGCAGTTCGTAATATTCATCATTTTGCTCAAACTAGTGGGGGCCGCTAATTCGACCCAAAAAGAACACTTCGCTGAGAAACTGCATCAGAAACTAGCTAGGCACAATTGGTTGTACTATGATCTGATGTTGCTGTTCTCTATAAACAAATTTCCCTATATTAGATATTTAGATACGACGCTCTTGCCCATTATTTTCCAGGCTGAAAGAAGGAACCTGAGCTGGTTTAGGTAAATGTTATTGTTAGAACACAATCACATGCTATCAAAGTTTACAAGTTAATTTGATCAAAAGACTTTTTTTCAGATGCGTCTACAAATTTCAATCCAACTCGAGAGTCACTAACACCCCTGTGCATTTTGTCCAATTGAGAACAATGTCGAACAATGTAAGGATGCCACCATGAATCTACCAAGATATACCAGGAGAAGCATTTTGGCAACAAGTCACATTGAACACAACACAGATGAGAAAGCAAAAGCGGAAGTTTTTGCAAAGTTAGTATCGCACTGAGTTTCACTTCAGAGTATTTATAAAAACCAAAACACTGAACTTAAATCCCTTGGCCGAGGCCACGCTGTAATAGTTGAAAAACAGAAGATGCAGTTAATGAAACAAAATTGCTAATACCAGCGCATTACGAGCAATTCGTTTGACACTAATCGATGTCAATCCATTAATTCTGCATGTTTCACTCACCCCTCCAACATCCTAACATCCTAAGAAAACGACCGTAACTCATACACATTATAGTATACAGTTTAAATTTAGCCCTTTGTTAAAAAAGGTACTAGGTCATGAAGTTTGAACCTTTTACCCTCTAGCATGAAAATTGTGACTGGGAAGGTTGCTATGTATCCAATAAAAATGCCATGACATTACATGCATGGCCAACGTTTATTTATGTGATTGAATCGAATGTTGCATTTGATTTAAGAGAATGGATTCAGCTGTTTTATACTTATGCGAATTCATTTTAATACTTGTATAAAATATTGGAGGAAACCAATGAGCTTAATCCTAGCTAGTTTGCTCCCCATGGCCATTAGGCCACGGAGGTCAATTCGAAGAAGCCCAACTCCGTTTCAACAACCTGAAATCCAAATTAATCCAAACCTTTGGCCATCCACCCGACGTCTACGCTAGATCTCCAGGGAGGGTGAATTTGATTGGGGAACACATCAACTACGAGGGCTACTCGGTCCCCCCTATGGCCATCAGGCAAGACACCATTGTCACCATACGAAAAAACCGGCAGCAGCAACTTACCCGGATCGCAAACGTTAACCAAAAATACTCTATGGCTCTGTTTGGATATCACGGTTCGGTTAACCTCCAAAAAAAGTTAACCCAATTTTAACTCAAAATTTGTAGGACCCACATTTCACTCATTTTTCTACTCACATAAAAGTCAAAACCTCAAAACCAAAACCATCAAATCCAAACATCCACCTGATAAGGTTAACTAAACAAGTCCAACCATGTTATCCAAACAGGGCTTATGTGTACTTACCCTGCTAATCCAAGCCAGGATATTGATTTGAAAAATCACAGATGGGGCCATTACTTTATTTGTGCATATAAAGGCTACCATGACAATGCCAAATTAAAAGATATGGTGAAGAAGTTCCAGTTGGATTGGATGTTATGATCGATGGAAATGTTCCTACAGGGTATGGATTATCAAGCTCCGCGGCTTTTGTTCGCTCATCCACAATCTATATATATATATATATATATATATATATATATATATATATATATATATATATATATAAGCTAAGGAATTGACTTCTCTTTGTGCCACATGGCATATAAAAAGCATTACAGACAAGCCATGTGTCATGCTATCTTTCCAAGTGGCATATATGTGAGCCAATTACAATTTGACAAATAAGATTTCTTGACATGTAACCAACCGAGGTGTACATTTATTAATTGTAGTAGTAGAACTTTTGAATCCAACTTTTAGTTTCCCGTTGCATTTATAATTGCATTTTGTTTTCTCCAAGAACAATTAACTGTATTTTGACTAAAACCTTTAGCTTCCAAATGCACTAAGAATGAAAACCTGACTGATACTTTTAAGTTTCCTGTAAAATACATGTTTTATTCAATGTATTAAAAGTTACTTCTACATTTCCCAATTTAAAATTAAAAAAGGGAAATAAAAATACTAGATAACACAACCAGCATTAAGAAAGGGTTTATTCTCTATCAAATACATATTTCATCCAATGCATATGACATTGTATGTAGTCAGTGAGCTATCCATTGCATTTGGTATGAGACATTTAATAATAACACACGTCATCCCATCATCATACATCATCCCAATATAATTATTCTCCGTATCTGTTACAGAAGGGGAAAAAATTGCAACTTAGGAGAAAAAGGTGATCATCACTTATTTCTCTAACTCATCTTGGCTTTTCTTTTGCATCAACAGATTTACTCCACTCCAATTCGAGCAGCGACATCGCTCTACAAAGAATCTCAACAAATGTTGTATTGTGAAGGTGAAGCCCTTTTGGATTACATGGTCAAGGTGTAATCAGGTTCAAAACTTATCATTCATAGCATAAGAGGACACCTAACAGAAGTACATAGTAAGGGTGATGCCATTTTTTGATTACATGGCCGATGATTAAATCGACTGTTTTATTTTCATTTCTGACTCTTCCAACAGTATTATTTGTGGAATAGCGCTATAAGATTTAGCAACTCAATGTCCTTAGCTCCATTTTCCGAACAAATTTATGATATTTTCCTCACGGATTAGAATTGGGGTAATAACAATGGTATTTTTATCTTCAGCGTCTCTTCCGAATTTTTTATTGTCACATAACATGCTATGGACACTTGGTGTTTTCTCATTATAGATTTCATTGACGGAAATTTTACTGAAATGGAATGCGGATGTGACCTTCGGGAACAGAAATATAAGATCTTATCTATTTCACAATGGAGGAATGTAAGTTTAGCAACATTACATGTATTTCTAAATTGCCTTTTTCAATTAGAACTTCTTTCTATATTGCTTTATCCATGATCTGGTCTCACGTTCTATTTCTAAACTGTGCTCCAAGTAGTGTTAACTCAAATAAAGGAAATAAATTAGAGACGACTCTCTTTATTCCTTAAGTTGTTAAGCTCACACGATAGGATTTTTGTTGAGAAGAAGAAGAATGAAGTCTCTTTAACTCATGATATTACCAACTCGGATATGCAATTCAAATGGGATGTCCTTTAGAGATTTGAGTTGTGATCTTACAATTTCTTGATACATGAGAGTATCTGCAAGTTTCACATCATATAATCCACATTTACTCGAAAAATCTTTAATTTGCCTCTTAGTAGCTGGTGATTGTTGATTATAAATTAAAATTTATGTACTTATTTATCTTTACGATTAATATTAAAAAATGTAAAATAGGCCACTGATTAAAATTGTTTTAGTTTTGAATATTTGACTCTTATTTATCATATTGTAATTTTCCCATTGCAAGACATTTCAAATACATTTGACAGAGCAAGTATACTTCCCCGAAACTATCTTACCGTGAACATAATATTTGAAAGTTATGGAATCTTGGGACTATACATTGAGAGCCAAGCAGATGAACAAAGTCTATAAAGGCCATATTGCAGGGATACGGATCCTGTTGGGTTACTGGGCTGAATCAGACGGACTAGAATGCGAAAACAACGCCAACACGAACAAGTGCGGAATAGTAGAAGATGTAGGACACAAGAATTAACATGGGAAAAACCCTCTAATCGAGAGGGACAAAACGACCCACTAAACTTCCACTATATCAATTAAAATGGGTAGACAAACTTCCACAACGAATGTGGGTAAACAAGCTAGAAACTAAACACGGGTAAAACTAAACCTCGCCGCTAGACGAAAACTACGCAAACAAATTGCTAACGAATTACCCCAGAATTAGTTTCTGAAAACTTCGTCGTCGCGAACGATCACGTCGCGAGAATCGTCCTCTCCGTCTCGCGTTTGACGAACGCGAGGAAACTCCTGTCTTCTTGTGCCGAACAACCACGTACAAGGAAATCAAAGCTATCAATCTATCAATTGAGAGAATGATCCAAAAGACCATCAGCACATGGTCTTAAATATGCACAAAAATTGCTTGTCGCGGTGGAACTCTTTACTGAGTTGTTTCCTGCTTACTTTTTGGAAACAACTTGCTTCCAAAGCAAAGCAAAGCAAAGGGAATAGCTGATTTACAGTAATCATCACCGCCTCAAATTACTACCATGCTATGGTAGTACCACATGGGCTGGATAATTGGGTTTGTACCCAACAAATCTCCCCCTCCAAGCCCAACTGGAGGAGGGAATGCTACTATGACTCCTCACTCGGAGTCCATCCCAGCCCTCCCTCTGCAGAACTCGAATTTGTCCATGGTCACCACCTTCGCCAGCATGTCGGACAAATTTTGATCAGTGTTAATTTTCTCTAGTTGCATCAACTGCTTCTCCATCACTTCGCGTATCCAGTGATACTGAACATCAATGTACTTCGTGCGGGAATGGTACATGGAATTCTTGCTCAAGTCCAAAGCGCTTTGACTGTCACAATTAACCACGTACACGTCTTGCTTCAAACCCAGCTCTTGGAGAAATCGTCTCAACCATAACATCTCTTTATAGGCTTCCGCTGCAGCAATGTACTCAGCCTCGATAATTGATAGAGCAACGCATTTTTGCATTCTGGACTCCCATGAAACAGCGCCCCCTGCAAAAGTAAAAAAGTATCCGGAAGTGCTCTTTCGACTATCCAGGTCGCCTGCCATATCGGCGTCTGTAAATCCTTCCAAGACTGGTTTGGAACTACCAAAGCACAAGCACCAATTGGAAGTCCCCTTCAAATACCACAGGGTCCACTTGACTGCTTCCCAATGTTCTCTCCTAGGGTTAGAGAGGAACCTGCTCACTACCCCTAACGGCTTTAGAAATGGCTGGCCGGGTGCAAACCATAGCATACATCAAACTTCCTACTGCATAGGAGTAGGGAATAGCTGCCATACCATTTCTAGCTGCATCGCTAGAGGGACACGATATCTTACTCAACTTGAAGTGACTAGCAAGTGGAGTGCTAGTAGGCTTAGCACCTTTCATGTTGAACTTGTCGATCACGCGTTCAACGTACTTCTCTTGCGACAACCAAAGCTTCCCTGCTTTCCTGTCACGAACAATCTTCATGCCCAATATCTGTTGAGCGGAACCTAAGTCCTTCATGTCGAAATACTTGAATAACTCCTTATTCAGCTTGCCAATCATCTCCGAACTCTTATCGATAACCAACATGTCATCGACATACAACAATAACATGATGAAGTTACCATTGCTGAATCATCTTATGTAAACACACTGGTCTGCCTGTGTTCTCTTGTACCCATGACTCATCATGAATGAGTCAAACTTCTTGTACCATTGTCTTGGCGCTTGCTTAAGGCCATATAGACTCTTCTTCAATTTGCAAACCATGTTCTCCTTCCCTTTCACTTCAAATCCTTCAGGCTGCTCCATGTATATCTCTTCCTCCAAGTCACCATGGAGAAAGGCAATCTTCACATCAAGTAGTTCAAGCTTGAGGTCCATACTAGCTACTACCCGTAAGGCAACTCGAATTGAGGTCATCTTAACAACTGGCGAAAAGATCTCATCAAAGTCAATACCTTTCTTTTGGCCGAATCCTTTGACCACCAATCGCGCCTTGTACTTCACTAGCTTCCCATCATTATCATTCTTGAGCTTGAACACCCACTTGTTCTTCAGTGCTTTTCTTCCCTTCGGTAGCTTTACTAACTCATAAGTATCATTATTCTGCAAGGAACTCATCTCTTCTTGCATAGTCTTCATCCAACTGGATTTATCTTTATGAGTTTGCGCCCCCCGTAAACTTTCAGGCTCCCCCTCATCAGTAACTAAAATATACTCAAACGATGGGTACCTGAAAGATGTTTGCGGATTCCTAGTTGACCTTCTCAGCTGAGGTCCTTCGTTCTCTGGTGGAGGGGGCTGCTCCCCCTGCTCAACACCCTCTTCATCGGAATGTTCATCGTCATCGTCATCTTCCATATCTGGAATCTCTTTCTCTGGAACATCTCCAGGAATCTCTTCTCCACCCGTAGCACTAGGGGAGGTATCTGGACTGAGGTCGGGAACAACAACTTCCATCGACTTTGAAGACATCTCGATATCTTCAATAGTCTGGTTCTCATAGAAAACCACCTCCCTGCTTCTTATCAGCTTCTTATTAACTGGATCCCATGACCTGTAGCCAAACTCCACATCTCCATAGCCCACAAAAACAAATGGATTGGCTTTGTCATAAAACTTAAGTCGTTTCTCCTTGGGTATATGCGCGAACGCCTTGCAGCCAAACACCTTCAGATGAGAGTAGAAACCGTCTCTACCGTGCCGTACCTTATTTGGAATCTCAAAACCCAAAGGAGAAGATGGAGACATGTTAATCACATAACAGGGGGTACGAACTGCTTCACCCCAGAATGACTTTGGCAGCTTTGCCATTCTGAGCATACATCGGACTCTCTCAACAATAGTCCGGTTCATCTTCTCGGCAACGCCGTTGTGTTGTGGGGTACCTGGAACCGTCATCTCATGCCGAATACCGTGGGCATCACAATAGGCTTTGAACTCCTCTGAAGTATATCCACCACCATTGTCTGTACGTAGACGCTTCAAAGGATTTCCTGTCTCTCTTTCAACCATGGCATGGATTTTCTTGAAGTAATCAAATACTTCATCTTTAGTCTTCAGTAAATACACCCACACTTTGCGTGAAGATCGTCAATAAAGGTCACAAAGTATTTGCAACCGCCAATAGACTCCACCTCTATGGGACCACACACATCAGAGTGCACTAACTCCAGTATCTTCAACTTTCTTTTAGCAGAGGAACTGAACGTAATCCTGTGATGTTTTCCAAACAAGCAATAACCACAAGGATCCAGTGGTGTACCTTTGGCAAAATGAATCAGATATTTCCTTGCCAGAATCTTCAAACCTTTCTCACTCATGTGAGCAAGCCTCTTGTGCCACAAGTTTGGTGATGCTGCATCCTCAACTGCATTCAAGCTATCACCAAGTATCTTCACATGAGTCTTGTAGAGTGTGCAGCAAGCTTCTCCTCTAGCCACAACCATTGGTCCCTTAGTCAGCTTCCACTTACCACTACCGAAATAGTTATCATATCCTTGGCGATCTAGAGCAATACCAGAGAGTAGGTTCAGTCGCAAATCAGGAATATGGCGTACATCTTTCAACACCACCTTGCACCGAACATTGGTTTGGATGCGTATATCTCCAATCCCTGCGATCTTCAAGGCACTCGTATTACCCATCTTCACAGTGCCAAAGTCTCCAGCTTTGTATGTAGTGAAGAAATCCCGTCTCGAAGTTGAATGGTATGAAGCGGATGTATCAACAACCCACTCAGTTTCCTGATTCGCTGCAACGTGAATGCATTCTTCTTCTCCGACTAAGAGTACCACAACGTCCTGAGATATTGTGGCAGTTGTATCATCCTCCTCACTATTATCATTCTTCTGGTTCCTTCTATTGTCGCCTAGGTTCTGATCATTCTTCGGGAATCGGCACGATCTTGCCATGTGACCCTGCCTTCCACAATTATAGCACTTAACCTTGGGTCTTGGCTAAGAACCTCCATTCCTGGACTTGCTGCGACCTCTGTTCTTGTGCCTTGTTTGGCTTCTCCCTCGATCCTTGTTCTTGTCTTTATTCTCCGAGAGAAGAGCATGCGCGCTGTCAGAGCCCATCTCCTTCCTCCTTGCCTCCTCGTTGAACATCGCGTCCTTGACCATACTCATGGACAGCTTTCCATCAGGGGCAGAGTTTCTCAATGACAAGACCAACGTCTCCCATGAGGTTGGTAGGGAGCTAAGAAGCAACAAGGCTTGTGTCTCATCATCCCAATCGATCTTGACGGTAGCCAATTTGTTTATGAGACTCTGAAACTCACTCAAGTGCTCAACAACTTGTTGACCGTCTCTGTACTTCAAGTTCACGAGCGATCTCATCAGCAACGCTTTGTTCCTGACACTCTTCCTCTCATACATGCCTTCCAACTTTATCCATAGCTGGTAGGCATCCGTCTCTTGAGCAACATGGTGGAACAGGGAATTGTCAATCCACTGACGGATATGACCAATCGTCTTCATATTCATCTTGGTCCAATCATGATCTTTAACTTCGGTTGGCTTGACACCTTTCGCAAGTATAGGGTCCATCAAATCCTTGCAATAAAGCAAGTCTTGCATCCTAGGTTTCCATATCAAGTTCTGTCAAGTTGATCATGGAACCCGTTGACTCCCCCATTGAACCAGGCTCTGATACCACTTTTGTTGGGTTACTGGGTTGAATCAGACGGACTAGAATGCGAAAACAACGCCAACATGAACAAGTGCGGAAAAGTAGAAGATGTAGGACACAAGAATTAACATGGGAAAAACCCTCTAATCGAGAGGGACAAAACGACCCACTAAACTTCCACTATATCAATTACAATGGGTAGACAAACTTCCACAAAGAATGTGGGTAAACAAGCTAGAAACTAAAAACGGGTAAAACTAAACCTCGCCGCTAGACGGAAACTACGCAAACAAATTTCTAACGAATTACCCAGAATTAGTTTCTGAAAACTTCGTCGCCGCGAACGATCACGTCGCGAGAATCGTCCTCTCCGTCTCGCGTTTGACGAACGCGAGGAACCTCCTGTCTTCTTGTTCCGAACAACCACATACAAGGAAATCAAAGCTATCAAGCTATCAATTGAGATAATGATCCAAAAGACCATCAGCACATGGGCTTAAATAGGCACACAAATTGCTTGTCGCGGTGGAACTCTTTACTGAGTTGTTTCCTGCTTACTTTTTGGAAACAAATTGCTTCCAAATCAAAGCAAAGCAAAGGGAATACCTGATTTACAGTAATCATCACCGCCTCAAATTACTACCATGCTATGGTAGTACCACATGGGCTGGATAATTGGGTTTGGACCCAACAGATCCTTCCCCCTCCATGTGATTTTTATAAAGAAATTAGTGTAGGTGTTTTCTGCCCCATATATTCCTAAATTGTTCTAACAAGCTACACATATCATACTTGCCACCCCAAATTGCACCACCCTTAGAAGTTTATTGCTCGAGGTAGCTGGAGATATCCCATACTTACAAACTTTCATCAAACATTGGAGATAATAGAATTATTTAGAAAAATATTTTTCAAGATGTAATCGTTACTGACATGAAGTCATACATCCTTAAGTTAGTATGTTAAAACAAAATATAAAAGCAGTGTCGCGCATAGCGCGGGACTAGTTGCTATTATGGCCGCTTCGGATGTCAACTTTCCAAAGAAAACGATTGCACAGCTTACATGCGAATGTGAACGCCACATCGGCACCCAATCTGGCGGAATGGACCAGGCTATACCTGTCATGGCTAAATCTGGGTTTGCAGAGCTGATTGATTTTAACCCCATTCGTGCTACATATGTACAAGTCCTCGCAGGGAGATGTTTCATCATCGCGGGTTCCCTCGCCGAATCTCAAAAAGCAGTCACCGCAGTTACGAAATACAACAACCGAGTCGTTGAATGCAGGTTAGATGCATTCGTACTCGGCATCAAGCTGGGAGTGAAACCCAAAGACGATATATCAAAACTGAAAACTCTTTCTGATGTCCAAGCACTGTGTGTGTCGAAGAACGGATCTTCTGATCCAGTTTGGCGGTCAAGGAGCTCCTGAAAGAAGAACCATATACTGCTACCGACATTGAAGAAATCATCGAAGATAAGTTGCATTCGATCTTTCGTGATTCTCCATCTTCATTGTGTTGGGTTCTTTTTTGTTTGATTCATACATAGTTTGGTCAGTTGGTGCATGTGTGTGCAAGGTGGTTCACTTTGTTTGGTGGGTTGTGTGTCAATTGGTTTCAGTTTTGTTGGTAGGCTGGACCTTGGTCAAAGAGACCAGTGGTTTTCTTTTGGAAACAACTCTTTACTTTGGCATCAAGTAAATAACACACATGTGCAATTGGTGGATGTAGGTTCTGAGTAATTGATTCCAATTTGGAAACAAATATTTGGACGTGAATTTTGTATGGTTGGGGCGGCTTGGTATTTCCAAGTTCGCCACGAATTATTTTGGGTCATTACTTTGGCTCCAAGTTTTGTCCTAGTATATAAGTAGATGCTAGGGTCAAGACTTTTTAGTTTGTGGGTGATTGTAATTGGTATTAGCTTCTCATCAATAAATTGGTTGGTTTGGCCGTGGATTAACTAGTCTCAAAACTAGTGAACCACGTTAAATTTCTTGTGTTCTTGATCTAACTCTTGTTGGTTATTGCTTGCTCTTGTCTCTCACGTATTTAATCCTAACAAGTGGTATCAAAGCCAGGTTACGTTGAGTCTCAAGAGAAGCAATGGCGAGTACGATGATCAAGATCGATCGTTTTGATGGGAGGAATAGTTTCATCTTGTGGAAAATCAAGATGCGTGCTTTATTGAAGCAACAAGATCTGTGGTTGCCACTAGCTAACAAATCAGGCATTGACAAGACCACACCGGAGTTTGTGAAGATGGAGGAGAAGGCGCATTCGACGATCATGTTGTGCCTCGCGGACGACGTGATCATTGGGGTTGCAGATCAGGATACCGCAGCTGGATTGTGGGAAAAGCTGGAGGATCTCTACGCGAAGAAATTCGTGGCCAACAAATTGATTTTGAAGCAGCGGTTATTCAGTCTTCGGATGGTTGAAGGTACGCGTATTGGTGATCACTTAGACAATCTTAACACTATATTGCTTGAACTGCGCAATAGTGATGAGATTGTTAGTGATGTTGACGCGGCACTGATTTTATTGGTTTCCTTGCCACCATATTTTGAGGGTTTCTTTCAATCGTTCGTTATTGGAAAAGAAACGATAACCCTAGAGGAAGTTAGTTCGGCCCTTCATACGAGGGAATTGAGGCACAAGGCGGTTGGGAAGGACCATAATGCTTCTGGAACATTGATTGTTAGGAGAGGAAAATGTATGGGATATAGGCGAGGTGGATCCGACTTACCTTCGGACGTATGTGCTTTTTCCAGGCAGAAAGGTCATTGGAAGAGGGAGTGTCCCAAGAATCGGACGTCTGTAGTTATCGCTTCAGGGGGGGGGAGGAGGGACAACACCCGATGACGATGATGCTCTCTAGGCCCCTTGAGGGCGATTCGGGCTCCAGGCATGGATCATGGGCGCATGTTATTGGGCACGCGGATCGGTGGCGTGTTATTGTGCACACATTGGTTGGTGGCGCGATTGGATCTTTGATTGGCGCGCTTTGGTTATTTGTTTTGTGCATTGGTGCGGGTGGCGGCGCAAATTGGCATGACATCGTTTGATAGGCACTTTGTCACAAAATGTCATTGGTGCGACGTTGGGGTATGCATTAGTCATGGTGCATTGAAGAGGCGTTTTTTGGGACGTATTGGGAGTGTGTTCAAATTCAACAAATTGGGAATACACTCGGATTGTGTTTATTGATGAGAATAATCGGTTCGGTAACTATGAGGTTTGAATCAAGGGGGAGGTTTGGTGGGTTCTTTTTTGTTTGATTCAAACATAGTTTGGTCAGTTAGTGCATGTGTGTGCAAGGTGGTTCACTTTGTTTGGTGGGTCATGTGTCAATTGGTTTGAGTTGTGTTGGTCGGCTGGACCTTGGTCAAAGAGACCAGTGGTTTTCTTTTGGAAACAACTCTTTACTTTGGCAGCAAGTAAAGAACACACATGTGCAATTGGTGGATGTAGGTTCTGAGTAATTGATTTCAATTTGGAAACAAATATTTAGACGTGAATTTTGTATGGTTGGGGCGGCTTGGTATTTCCAAGTTCGCCACGAATTATTTTGGGTCATTACTTTGGCTCCAAGTTTTGTCCTAGTATATAAGTAGATGCTAGGGTCAATACTTTTTAGTTTGTGGGTGATTGTAATTGGTATTAGCTTCTCATCAATAAATTGGTTGGTTTGGCCGTGGATTAACTAGTCTCAAAACTAGTGAACCACGTTAAATTTCTTGTGTTCTTGATCTAACTCTTGTTGGTTATTGCTTGCTCTTGTCTCTCGCGTATTGTAATCCTAACAAGTGGTATCAGAGCCAGGTTACGTTGAGTCTCAAGAGAAGCAATGGCGAGTACGATGATCAAGATCGATCGTTTTGATGGGAGGAATAGTTTCATCTTGTGGAAAATCAAGATGCGTGCTTTATTGAAGCAACAAGATCTGTGGTTTCCACTAGCTAACAAATTAGGCATTGACAAGACCACACCGGAGTTTGTGAAGATGGGGGAGAAGGCGCATTCGACGATCATGTTGTGCCTCGCGGACGACGTGATCATTGGGGTTTCAGATCAGGATACCGCAGCTGGATTGTGGGAAAGCTGGAGGATCTCTACGCGAAGAAATTCGTGGCCAACAAATTGATTTTGAAGCAGCGGTTATTCAGTCTTCGGATGGTTGAAGGTACGCGTATTGGTGATCACTTAGACAATCTTAACACTATATTGCTTGAACTGCACAATAGTGATGAGATTGTTAGTGATGTTGACGCGGCACTGATTTTATTGGTTTCCTTGCCACCATATTTTGAGTGTTTCTTTCAATGGTTCGTTATTGGGAAAGAAACGATAACCCTAGAAGAAGTTAGTTCGGCCCTTCATACGATGGAATTGAGGCACAAGGCGGTTGGGAAGGACCATAATGCTTCTGGAGCATTGATTGTTAGGAGAGGAAAATGTAAGGGATATAGGCGAGGTGGATCTGACTTACCTTCGGACGTATGTGCTTTTTCCAGGCAGAAAGGTCATTGGAAGAGGGAGTGTCCCAAGAATCGGACGTCTGTAGCTATCGCTTCAGGGGGAGGAGGAGGGCCAGCACCCGATGACGATGATGCTCTCTAGGCCCCTTGAGGGCGGTTCGGGCTCCAAGCATGGAGCATGGGCGCGTGTTATTGGGCACGCGGATCGGTGGCGTGTTATTGTGCACACATTGGTTGGTGGCGCGATTGGATCTTGGATTGGCGCGCTTTGGTTATTTGTTTTGTGCATTGGTGCGGGTGGCGGCGCAAATTGGCATGACATCGTTTGATAGGCACTTTGTCGCAAAGTGTCATTGGTGCGACGTTGGGGTATGCATTAGTCATGGTGCATTGAAGAGGCGCTTTCTGGGACGTACTGGGAGTGTGTTCAAATTCAACAAATTGGGAATACACTCGGATTGTGTTTATTGATGAGAATAATCGGTTCGGTAACTATGAGGTTTGAATCAAGGGGGAGGTTTGGTGGGTTCTTTTTTGTTTGATTCAAACATAGTTTGGTCAGTTAGTGCATGTGTGTGCAAGGTGGTTCACTTTGTTTGGTGGGTCATGTGTCAATTGGTTTGAGTTATGTTGGTCGGCTGGACCTTGGTCCAAGAGACCAGTGGTTTTCTTTTGGAAACAACTCTTTACTTTGGCAGCAAGTAAAGAACACACATGTGCAATTGGTGGATGTAGGTTCTGAGTAATTGATTCCAATTTGGAAACAAATATTTAGACGTGAATTTTGTATGGTTGGGGCGGCTTGGTATTTCCAAGTTCGCCACGAATTATTTTGGGTCATTACTTTGGCTCCAAGTTTTGTCCTAGTAAATAAGTAGATGCTAGGGTCAAGACATTTTAGTTTGTGGGTGATTGTAATTAATATTAGCTTCTCATCAATAAATTGGTTGATTTTGCCGTGGATTAACTAGTCTCTAAACTAGTGAACCACGTTAAATTTCTTGTGTTCTTGATCTAACTCTTGTTGGTTATTGCTTGCTCTTGTCTCTCGCGTATTGTAATCCTAACAAGTGGTATCAGAGCCAGGTTACGTTGAGTCTCAAGAGAAGCAATGGCGAGTACGATGATCAAGATCGATCGTTTTGATGGGAGGAATAGTTTCATCTTGTGGAAAATCAAGATGCGTGCTTTATTGAAGCAACAAGATCTGTTGTTGCCACTAGCTAACAAATCAGGCATTGACAAGACCACACCGGAGTTTGTGAAGATGGAGGAGAAGGCGCATTCGACGATCATGTTGTGCCTCGCGGACGACGTGATCATTGGGGTTGCAGATCAGGATACCGCAGCTGGATTGTGGGAAAAGCTGGAGGATCTCTACGCGAAGAAATTCGTGGCCAACAAATTGATTTTGAAGCAGCGGTTATTCAGTTTCGGATGGTTGAAGGTACGCGTATTGGTGATCACTTAGACAATCTTAACACTATATTGCTTGAACTGCGCAATAGTGATGAGATTGTTAATGATGTTGACGCGGCACTGATTTTATTGGTTTCCTTGCCACCATATTTTGAGTGTTTCTTTCAATCGTTCGTTATTGGGAAAGAAACGATAACCCTAGGGGAAGTTAGTTCGGCCCTTCATACGAGGGAATTGAGGCACAAGGCGGTTGGGAAGGACCATAATGCTTCTGGAGCATTGATTGTTAGGAGAGGAAAATGTAAGGGATATAGGCGAGGTGGATCCGACTTACCTTCGGACGTATGTGCTTTTTCCAGGCAGAAAGGTCATTGGAAGAGGGAGTGTCCCAAGAATCGGACGTCTGTAGCTATCGCTTCATGGGGAGGAGGAGGGACAACACCCGATGACGATGATGCTCTCTAGGGCCCTTGAGGGCGGTTCGGGCTCCAGGCATGGAGCATGGGCGCGTGTTATTGGGCACGCGGATCGGTGGCGTGTTATTGTGCACACATTGGTTGGTGGCGTGATTGGATCTTGGATTGGCGCGCTTTGGTTATTTGTTTTGTGCATTGGTGCGGGTGGCGGCGCAATTGGCATGACATCGTTTGATAGGCACCTTGTCGCAAAGTGTCATTGGTGCGACGTTGGGGTATGCATTAGTCATGGTGCATTGAAGAGGCGTTTTTTGGGACGTATTGGGAGTGTGTTCAAATTCCACAAATTGGGAAAACACTCGGATTGTGTTTATTGATGAGAATTATCGGTTCGGTAACTATGAGGTTTGAATCAAGGGGGAGGTTTGGTGGGTTCTTTTTTGTTTGATTCAAACATAGTTTGGTCAGTTAGTGCATGTGTGTGCAAGGTGGTTCACTTTGTTTGGTGGGTCATGTGTCAATTGGTTTGAGTTGTGTTGGTCGGCTGGACCTTGGTCAAAGAGACCAGTGGTTTTCTTTTGGAAACAACTCTTTACTTTGGCAGCAAGTAAAGAACACACATGTGCAATTGGTGGATGTAGGTTCCAAGTAATTGATTCCAATTTGGAAACAAATATTTAGACGTGAATTTTGTATGGTTGGGGCGGCTTGGTATTTCCAAGTTCGCCACGAATTATTTTGGGTCATTACTTTGGCTCCAAGTTTTGTCCTAATATATAAGTAGATGCTAGGGTCAAGACATTTTAGTTTGTGGGTGATTGTAATTGGTATTAGCTTCTCATCAATAAATTGGTTGATTTGGCCGTGGATTAACTAGTCTCAAAACTAGTGAACCACGTTAAATTTCTTGTGTTCTTGATCTAACTCTTGTTGGTTATTGCTTGCTCTTGTCTCTCGCGTATTGTAATCCTAACAAGTGGTATCAGAGCCAGGTTACGTTGAGTCTCAAGAGAAGCAATGGCGAGTACGATGATCAAGACCGATCGTTTTGATGGGAGGAATAGTTTCATCTTGTGGAAAATCAAGATGCGTGCTTTATTGAAGCAACAAGATCTGTGGTTGCCACTAGCTAACAAATCAGGCATTGACAAGACAACACCGGAGTTTGTGAAGATGGAGGAGAAGGCGCATTCGACGATCATGTTGTGCCTCGCGGACGACGTGATCATTGGGGTTGCAGATCAGGATACCGCAGCTGGATTGTGGGAAAAGCTGGAGGATCTCTACGCGAAGAAATTCGTGGCCAACAAATTGATTTTGAAGCAGCGGTTATTCAGTCTTCGGATGGTTGAAGGTACGCGTATTGGTGATCACTTAGACAATCTTAACACTATATTGCTTGAACTGCGCAATAGTGATGAGATTGTTAGTGATGTTGACGCGGCACTGATTTTATTGGTTTCCTTGCCACCATATTTTGAGGGTTTCTTTCAATCGTTCGTTATTGGGAAAGAAACGATAACCCTAGGGGAAGTTAGTTCGGCCCTTCATACGAGGGAATTGAGGCACAAGGCGGTTGGGAAGGACCATAATGCTTCTGGAGCATTGATTGTTAGGAGAGGAAAATGTAAGTGATATAGGCGAGGTGGATCCGACTTACCTTCAGACGTATGTGCTTTTTCCAGGCAGAAAGGTCATTGGAAGAGGGAGTGTCCCAAGAATTGGACGTCTGTAGCTATCGCTTCATGGGGAGGAGGAGGGACAACACCCGATGACGATGATGCTCTCTAGGCCCCTTGAGGGCGGTTCGGGCTCCAGGCATTGAGCATGGGCGCGTGTTATTTGGCACGCGGATCGGTGGCGTGTTATTGTGCACACATTGGTTGGTGGCGTGATTGGATCTTGGATTGGCGCGCTTTGGTTATTTGTTTTGTGCATTGGTGCGGGTGGCGGCGCAATTGGCATGACATCGTTTGATAGGCACCTTGTCGCAAAGTGTCATTGGTGCGACGTTGGGGTATGCATTAGTCATGGTGCATTGAAGAGGCGTTTTTTGGGACTTATTGGGAGTGTGTTCAAATTCCACAAATTGGGAAAACACTCGGATTGTGTTTATTGATGAGAATTATCGGTTCGGTAACTATGAGGTTTGAATCAAGGGGGAGGTTTGGTGGGTTCTTTTTTGTTTGATTCAAACATAGTTTGGTCATTTAGTGCATGTGTGTGCAAGGTGGTTCACTTTGTTTGGTGGGTTATGTGTCAATTGGTTTGAGTTGTGTTGGTCGGGTGGACCTTGGACAAAGAGACCAGTGGTTTTCTTTTGGAAACAACTCTTTACTTTGGCAGCAAGTAAAGAACACACATGTGCAATTGGTGGATGTAGGTTCTGAGTAATTAATTCCAATTTGGAAACAAATATTTAGACGTGGATTTTGTATGGTTGGGGCGGCTTGGTATATCCAAGTTCGCCGCGAAATATTTTTGGTCATTACTTTGGCTCCAAGTTTTGTCCTAGTATATAAGTAGATGCTAGGGTCAAGATTTTTTAGTGTGTGGGTGATTGTAATTGGTATTAGCTTCCCATCAATAAATTGGTTGGTTTGGCCGTGCGTTAAATTTCTTGTGTTCTTGATCTTACTCTTGTTGGTTATTGCTTTCTCTTGTCTCTCGTGTATTGGAATCCTAATACAGTGGACGTGATAAAAGCTGCCAAACACTACAAACTGTTCCAAAGAGCCTCTCATGTGTACTCTGAAGCAAAGCGTGTGTATGCTTTTAAGGACACCGTGTTATCAAAGCTAAATGAGGGCGACATGCTGATGAAGCTTGGTGATCTCATGAATGAAAGCCATCGTAGCTGCAGTGTTCTTTACGAATGCAGTTGTCCGCAACTTGAAGAGCTTGTAAGGATTTCCCGAAAGAACGGGGCTCTTGTGGCAAGACTTACAGGTGCTGGTTGGGGTGGGTGTGGAGTTGCTTTGGTGAAGGAGTCTATTGTACCTCAATTTACCCTCAACTTGAAGGCGCAATTCTACCAATCAAGAATAGATGAAGGGATCATTACCAGAACCGATCTCGGCCTCTACCTCTTTGCTTCCAAGCCTTCATGTGGAGCTGCTATCTTCAAGTTTTAGCTGTAGTTACTTTTATTTCGATAGTTAGGGTTTCATTTTGTGCAAACTGATATTCATTCTTCTATTATATGTAGTTATTTTTTTCCACTACTTATTTGTTATGTATTGTATTAATATTCATTCTTCTATTATATGAAGTTCAATTTTTTCGTTCTTATTTGTATTCGTTCAGTTTATAACTGACTTGTGGCGTATGCATACTGATAGAGTGATGTGAAGCAAGACTAGTACATTATTATTTTTTCTGGTTGAGAAGTGTGTTTTGAATCAAGAACGACACAAATAAGAGCTCATCCATCTACAGCACAAAAGCGTTTATGCTCATAGATTGATGAGTCGGATGACCATAGATGGATTTGATCAGCTTGCATACTTTACTTGGATGAAGAGCATTTACAAACCGTTGGGGCTGAGCTTTTGTGAACATTTCCCTTTAGATGGCTATGGAGAACTGCATTCTTAACATTAGGCTGTTGAAGTAGCCAGTTATAATGTGTAGCTATTTACCAAATAACACGTATGGTTGTATGCAAGTACATCGGAGTTCTAGAAGAAAATTTTAGTTTTGCACATTATTGTGGTAAAAAAATAGCATTAAGATGTAACAGAAGAAGAATTAGATTAGAGAAAGTTTAAGTGTTTACTTTCTCCGCCGGCCTCTTTATTTGGGGCTCACCTGATGCAGGAGCAGGTGACCCAGAACCAAGCGCGACTACTCTCGCAGATGAACCAGATGAGGCCGAGCTGTCAGACGCGACTAATCTCGCGCTACACAATCACGACATGGAAGACAGGCGCAAGAGAAGTGCGAGATGAACACTTTTGGTCACGCCACATTGTTTTGGGCGTAACTTGAGCTACAGGGGATCAGAATGCCTATTATAATGTGTTTTCGGAAAGCTCTCGGCGAGGCCTACACGCAATATTTAAGCCCCAAAAACGGACATTTGACCAGTCAACGGAGGCTTAGAAGATATTTTTGCTATTTTTGACAGTTTTTCAATTTTCGTATTTTGACTTCTTTATTTAGCCCGGTTTGGGTCAGACTATCATTTAAGCATTATTTCCAATAAGGCCAATAGTTTTGGGCCAGTTTTGTAATTTTGCTATTTTTGGCAAAATTAGGGTTTTCAGCTATTTATACCCGGCTAGTGGGTAAAGTTGGATAGTTTTTATGATATTATTACTTCTTAAATTCTATAGAGCTTTTGTGCCCTAGTTTTCGTACAATTTTCATAGCTTGATTCTGCTGTGATCCCTCGTTGGGTGAATAACCCGGCTTCATCCCCGTCCTAGCTAGCGGCGATGATTCCGTGCCGTTGCATTCACTGTCTCCTCTTTTCTATATGCGCCTTTTGGTCAGGTAAAAAACTGAGTGGTCTACATCAGCAGGATTTACTGGTGAGCATAGTGCTCTGAATGTGATTAGGGATTTATCTCGTGTTTTCATTGTTGATCAGAGCTAGTCTGAACTTTGAAGTAATAAGGCGTGAGGGGGTTTTGGTTTCTAGGATTTGTTTATTTTTTGTTTGATTTTTTTCGGTATTTTGTTTCTAGGACATCACATTTTCCTTGTTTGGTTCGAGGTGTTTCATCGTACCTTGTTCTAGGACATCACATTTTTGTAGTTTCAATCTAGGTTTTGGTCGGCCTCTCGTGTGGTCAATTAGTTTATTTTGTCTCCTAAATTCTCTATTGTGCCTGAATTTTCAAGTCAATAGGAGGTTGCTATTAATTGTTAAGTGTAGTGGCTATTATGCAATAAATAGAAGTATAGTGTTGTTATGAAAGTTAGTGGAGATTGAGGGGTTAGAAGTGTAAATACAGAATACTTGAGTGTTCTGTTATAGTTGAGTATAAATCATGTATTGGGATTAATTGTGGTTGTTAATGACAACTAAATTTTCCCAATTCTTCTCTGTAAGGTTTTCCTTTTCTCTCAATTGTTCTCATGGTATCAGAGCCACCGAGCGGTGGACCTTTTTCTTCTTTTCCAGCGTAATCCATAACTGTTTCTTCTTCTCCGGCTCCGACTACCTCCAATCTCCAGTTCCTCATCACTAATTTTCATCATCTGGTGCCTGTGAAGCTCGACGCTCACAACTACAGTGTTTGGCGTCTCCAGTGTGAAAGTGCCCTCACGGCGAGCTTGTTTCTCAATCGTCTTCAGCCCGATTCTTCTCTGCCACGAAAGCATGTCTCCAACGAAGGTATTTCATTACCTGATCCTCAATTCCTGAGTTGGATTGCTGAAGATTCGTACATTTTCAGTTGTCTTGTTGCAAATTTGAGTCTTTCCATTTTTGTGCAAGTAAAGCATCTTCATACGGCCTTTTCTCTGTGGAAATTTCTTGAAGAGGTATCAAGTGCATAGTATTAAGAAGACACATACTGAATCTGTGAAGGATTTCTTAGCTCGAATTCGTCTTATTTCTGAACAACTAGCCCTAGCTGGATCTCATATTAATCATGCTGATCTTGTGTTCTTCTCTGTTAAGAGTTTACCTGCCGAGTTTAATTCTATTAAGATTGTTATTAGAAATCTTCCATTCTCTTTGGATATTGAAGAAGTGCATACTCGTATTCTCTCTGAAGCTGTTCATGTGGATCTTGAACATCAAGCCCTTCTTGCTAATACATATTTTGATGTTGCTTTGGATGCACATGCTGAGAATTCTTCTCAGTTCAGGCATGTGCCTAACAATTTTAAGAATTCTGGTTTCCAAAGGATATTCTAAACCTAATTACAACAAGCCAAAATGTGGATCTTTTTTTATGTCTTCCGGTTCAAGATCTACAGTGCAATGTCAAATTTGTGACTAGACTGGGCACACTGCAGCCACTTATTGGCATATGCTTAAGAGGACTATAACCCTAAGGCCTTGTTCGTACAGTCTTCCAGTCCTAAATCACAGTGGATCCTTGATTCTTGAGCTAGTAGTCATCTCACTCATGACAACTCTCATCTCCATCACATAAGTCATTTCTCTAGACCAGGAACCTCACACGTGGTTCTGGCTGATGGTTCATCTACAACTGTTGTGTCTAGTGGTGATGGTCTATTACCTACTCCTACCGGTACTCTCTTTCTCAGTCAGCTGCATCATGTTCCATATTTAGCTCATAATCTCATTTCGGGTCAGAAACTTGCTAGAGACAATAATTGTGTTGTGATTTTTGATGCAACTTCTGTGGTGATACATGACAAACTTTCCAAGAAAGTCTTGTATTAAGGAAAGGCTACTAATGGTTCACACACCACTGTTCCCTCCAAAATAGTTTCTTCTCAAGCTGTTGTTGCTCTCAGTTCCTCAGGTCAGTCTCCTTCTCTTAGTCAAGTGTGGCATGCCAGACTTGGTCACCCAGCTAGTGACATCTCTTCTACTTTTTACAAGACATTGAAGCTCCCCTAAGTTGTTCAGCATCACTGTTCTTCTTGTGCCTTGGCAAAAGGGAAGAAACTTCCTTTTACTTCAACTCCTAGTCCTAGAGCCTCTTCTGCATTGGTTCTCCTCCACATGCATGTACGGGGCCCAGCACTAGTAGTGTCTAACACTGTTTTTCAGTATTACTGATTAATTTTGGATTATTTCAAAAGATTCTCTTGGCTCTTTCTTATCGTGCACAAGTCATATGTCTTCTCTACAATCCAAACTTTCATTACTCAAGTAGAGAATCATTTCTCTTTTTCTATCAAAGCTATCAAGAGTGACGGGGGTGAATAATTCTGCAATAGAGCATTGGATTCTTTCTTCAAATTTAAAGGGATTCAACACCAAGTCACCTGTCCACATACCCGACAACACAATGTTGTTGTAGAAAGGAAGAACATACACATCATAGAGACACTTAGAGCTTTTCTCACTTATGTCTCTGTACCTACTGTGTATTGGGTTGAGGGGGTGCTCACCAGCATCTATCTCATCAACAGAATGCCTCTCTCTACACTTGTTTTTGTCTCTCCTTACGAGGTTCTTCATCAAACACCACCTCACCTTCATAACATAAAAGTGTTTGGGTGCTTATGCTACCCCTGGATAAGACCTTATACTCTACACAAACTAGAAAATAGGTATGTAGCTTGTGTGTTTCTTGGATATCATTCTCCTAGTGGCTATAGATGTCTTGATCCAGTTTCAGGTAAGGTTTATGTCACAAGACATGTTTCCTTTCAAGAAGATTTCTTCCCCATCTCTACTGCTGCAGATTGTGCTGGCTCTTCTCCAGGTGTGGATGTTCTGGATAACTTTCCTATATCTAGCACTACAATAAGCTCTGTGTGGTCTTCCTGCTGCTACTTTATCAAGTAAGGTTCCCAATTTAACACCTAATTATGTGGTTGATGATCTTGTGGCTAATTTTCCTTAGAGTGCTTCTCCTCTTCCTTCATCACCAACTTAATCTTCTTCAACCTCTACTGTATCTCCTGCTTCTTCACCTTCTGTTCCTACTCACTCTATGGTGACAAGGCTCAGAGCTGGGATTAGTAAAACCAAACATATTTTCTCTCTACATACCTTTGTCTCAGACATAGAACCATCTACAGTTTGCAGAAGCTATGTCTCATCCACTATGGTTGAAAGCTGTTAAGGAAGATTTTCAGGCTTTGAAAGCACAACAGACCTGGACACTTGTCTCTCCCTCACAAGGAAGAAATATTATTGGGTATAGATGGGTGTTTATGTTAAAGAGACATGGGTCTATAGCCAGACACAAGGCTAGATTCGTAGGTAAGGGGTTTCATCAGCAAGAAGGAATTGATTACAATGACACTTTTAGCTCAGTGGTTAAGCAACAAACAGTGAAGTTGGTTCTCACTCTTGCTCATCATTTTCAGTGACCTCTTAGACAGCTTGATGTCAATAATGCCTTCCTCCAGGGGCCTTTCACTGAGACTGTGTTTATGATTCAACCTCCTTGGTTTGAGGAAAACAAACATCCCACTCATGTGTGCTGTTTGAAGAAGGCATTGTATGGCCTTAAGAAAGCCCCTAGGGCAGGGTATCAGCTTCTTCACTCTTATCTCTTATCTCAAGGTTTTCAATCCTCTCCTACAAACACTTCTCTCTTTTACAGACATCTTGGGAGTAAAGTGGTCATTCTACTTGTGTATGTAGATGACATTATCCTCACAGGGAATGATGATGTCTTCATCACTCAGCTCATTTCTGCAAGGACTAAAGAATTTATATCAAAGATTTGGGATCTTTTTCTTAATTCTTAGGCATTTCTTACATGCCTACTTCTTCTGGCTTTTCTCTCTCTCAGTCTAGATATGCAAGTGAAATCTTGCACAAAGATGGTTTCTTAGATTGCAAGTATGCACCTACACTGATAACCCCTTCATAAGAGTCATCCTATATACACTTTATATTGTTATTTGTGTGCGTTTCGGTGCAAAGTGACGAATTTCGGGCTTATTTGAGTAGAAAAATATATTTTGGATGTTTGTGAACTTAAACGTACAATTCGGGCGTTTCTTGAATAGTTTTACTTATGATTTTGTCACTTTTGATCTTCGCGGTAGTGTTCGTGTTGTGATTTACAGGAACATTGCATGAGGAGAGCAAGTGGAGAGAAGAAACGAGCTTCGGAAGTCAAGAAGAAGCAAGATGAGCAAAGTTAGAGGAGCAGAATTGACCAACCTTCACTATTTTGATGATATCTTGAGTTCTACAAGACCTGCTATAGTGAGACCAACTCCAAATGAAAGTAGACTCAATTATCTTTCCAACGATAGGTCACGGAGCTCAATCAAAGGTCGTACGAGAAAGTTATGGTCCGCCGAAGATGACGCAAAAACGAAGAAGAGCTGGAAAAGTTCACTGGACCAGTCTTCAGTATTCGGGCTGTATCTGAAGTTACGTATACAGTTTTGGAGCAAGGCCTACGCCATTAGAAAGTAGACATCCAGGGCTTTCCAACGATATAAGATAGGCCCAAAACGGAGTCCGGATGAGGGAGAAAAGGCCCGCGCAAGACCAGCTTATGAAATCTGTCCGAGAATTGCAAACTAGAGGGGCTGAATTACAAATGCGGGCAAAATACATTAAAAATCGTGCCCAGCCCTATACATAACGATTTTTAGGACCTAAAGGCAGAGTAGGCTGCTGGAGACAAAGAAGAACACGTTGGAGGAAGGCTTGGAGCTTGGAGTTCGTCGTGAGAGCGAGGATTCCATCGTTTGATCCCTCTACTCTTAGCTTTTCATTACTTTTGTACATGATCACACAAACTTGTATTCTTGATCATGAATATGAGTAGCTAAACATCTTAGATCAGGACCCGAGTTTTGGGTTAGGATTTTCACGTTGATTATGCATTTTATGGATTGAGATTCATGTTTTGATAAACCTAATTGATGATTTTGCGTTTGCTATGATTGTGTTGTGCTCTTCATCATATCTAATTAATTGGAGACGTCTTGTTAGCTAGAACTCAGTTTGCAATTATTTGGTAACTCGGTAATTGTTGAATGGAAAAGCAAACAATCACTTGTTCATAGGTTTGGTAACTCGGCTACGTTGAATGGGATCGTTTGAGTAGAATTCATCGTTAATGCATGCGTAGGGATAGTTAGAACTTGGTAACTCGGTTTTAATTTAACCTAGCCATAGGATGCTCACTTGGTAATTCGGTGAGTTAGTATTGCTCGATTAGCAAACTAAATTTCGTCTGTGTTTCACAAATCATAAAACGTCGTCAACAAGAGAATCCTAGCAATTTCCCAAACGAGGTGTCCTGGTTGTTTCTCCCATATTAAATCTTAATATTTAAATACTTGTTTTGTCTTTTTAATTAATTAGTTTAGAAAAATCTCTCAATTGCTAGCCCACATAAAGTTAATCATACTAATTGGTTCACGACAAGTCCTTTGGGTTCGATAAACCCGAATTTCCGGATATTACTACACGCGACAGCCGTACACTTGCGGTTGAATCGTGTCATACACCTATGGCTCTCAAAGTTGAGAGGTCTCGAGGTCTCACTCCTCTTGATGATCCATCAGCCTCTAGGAGTATTGTTGGGTCATTACAGTACGTACAGTAAAAAGGCCAAATCTGTCGTTTGCTGTTAACTATGTGTGTCAAAGAATGCATATGCCCATAGTGGCCGATCAAAAAGCTCTTTACAGAATTCTCAGGTATGTCAAGGGTACTGTGCAGTATGGTTTGGGATTTCAATGCAGTTCTTTGGATTTAAATGCTTATTCAGATAGTGACTGGGCTGGTGACCAGTTGGATAGAAAATCTGTTACTGGTTCTTGTGTGTTTCTTTGAAAAAATCTACTTGCTTGGACTTCAAAGAAACAGGTTACTGTTTCCAGGTCTTTGACACGTTCCAACTGCAAGTGTACAGCTATCGGTGTAGTGATAAATTTCAGAAATCCGGGTTGTCGAACCCAAGAGACTTCTTTATAAATTAGTTACTATATCCAATCCTTATGTGGGCAAAGCGCAAATGTCTATTTTGATAATTCTACTAAATTGAAAAGAACAAAACACCCAATTAACTGAATGAATTGCTTCACAATTAACAAAGATGAATTTTTGGTTGATTTCTTAATAGTTTGACAAAATAAGGTATCCCCATGGGTCACTAAGGATGTCAAACCACGTTGGATTTACGTTTTGATAACACGACTATAATTTCCTTAGTTAAACGAGCACGACTATGTAGAAGATTCCTCAACCAACAACTATGCTTAAACTATTTTATCTGATTCCTCTAGCCTAATCAAGTTTAAGCATGCATTATAACTATTAGTCTACTCTTAGTTCTTAGCTAACTAGCAAGATTACTCAATCCTAGATACGGCTAGTGTGTGTTTCAAGTTCCCGGGCAACAAACGTTGATTCCTCTAAAATTCATAATCTAGCTCAATCATATTGATACGTCTAACAATAGAAAATATGAATGACAATCATAAAACACACATAACTAAACAAAAGATAATCAATTAAGCTTAAAACATGAAGTCAAATCCATAAACCACAAACCGTGGTGATTAAACCCTAGTTCCCTACGAGATATCCCGAAGTACGAGTTTAGCTAATCAAAGACATGATCAAAATACAAGGTTTTGTGATCATAATTCAAAACTAGAGAAAATAAGAAGTTTTAGAAGGCAAACGAATGAATCCAAGCTTCCACAATCTCTCTCCCAGCTCCAAGCACGAGTTCCAAAGAAAAAGTACTGAATAATCTAGCCCTAACTCATTCTAATATTTTCCCTAGTGTTTTGAATAAGTTTCAAGTAATTACAAAAAGACCCCAACACAGCTGCTGATTCTAGCCTTCTCTTCGGATATGGAGTTGAGAAATTCTAGATTTTGTTTTCAAATGAGAGTTTAACATGTACCTGTTGTTCATTCTGAACTTTTCCACCCTACATTTTGTAACTACTAGAGTCCAATTTATAATTTCATATGCATTTCTTTATTTTTGGCGTGGTTATTAAATTGATACTCTACAAGTTTGGTATTTGTTGCCTTGACCCAAATTCTTTAATTCCTGAGTTATTGAATTTTTCTCACCATAGAATCGAAGGTTTATTGGCATAAGATGTTTTCCAATAATTTTTTCTTTTCCTCCTATATTTTATGCACTAAGAAAAAGTAACATCTAATTGCATTTGAAATTCATTCATTAACAATAATAATTAATAAATTATTATTATTATAAAGATATTTACTATAAGTATTTTTTTTATATATGTTTCAAATCTAATAGAAAATAGATTTAAATTGAATAAAAAGTGATGGTGTACTTCAAATAATATTCTACGACATATACCATGCCTACGTGGATAGTGAAATTTTTTTTAAAAAAAAATTAACTTTCAGTGTAATTAATTTAGTGTGGATTGTACTAATTCTCCACAGGATTTCATTAAATGATTAACATACACTATTGTTTTTTGAGAATTACATCATGTAGCTAGGTTGGAACTCGGAACTTCATGTAGGGGCTTCAAACCTTATACCAATGAGCTAGCACCCATTTTTATTAACCTACGCTCTTATAGGGAATATGTTCTTCGTTTATTTTATGAGGTAAGTACGTTTATACACTACAACAGATCCTGCTTTCAGCGACTAGTTTCATTCCGACTACCAGGATTATGGTCTTTAAAAGCAGTACAAACAGTCTTTTTTATCATTTAGTCGTCTGCCTTGTCGTCTTTTAGATTTTTAACGACCAACCGTGTTTCAGTCGTGGGGAAACGACTAGTCATCCGAAATAAAAAATTATCAACGACTTGCAGTTTTGTCAGGAATGGATCTAAACACAAATTTGACCAAACTTTTGGGCAGAAAATGAAAGTTTCGCTAAATTTTGGGGTGGGAAATTAAAACTCCCCAAGTGTTGGAGGAAAAATGTAATCATACCAAAAATTAATTCACCCTAGCTATTAGCTGGCCAACTAACAACTCCCCGCCATAACACCCCCTTTCGGCCCTCCACATCGAATTAACCTATCAAGAACCCTAGCTAACTCATCATCTTCCACTCGACACCACCGCCGGCTCTCTCTCTCTCTAGCTCCCTCTCTATCTCCGCACAACCGCAGTCCTCTCGCCACCACCGTCTTTCTCCTTTCCCGAATTGTTCGTTCTTCATTCCGATTGACTCAATCGAGCACCTGGTGGTTCAAATCTAAGAATGGAGTTTTGGCGCAGGAAGAGAAATTCCATGTATCACCCTTCACAAACATCTGTCCTCAGCACTGGTCCGTCGCTCTCTGTCTCTCAGTCTCAATTTGGCTTCTTAGTTTCTATTGATAATACATGCGCTTTTCAATTTGGGTCTGAATGGTGGCTTGAGCTCAGATCTAACAAGCTATTTTCATTTCTATAACAGGAGCAATTTTACTGTGATATCTGTATTTGTAGGCCGGGCTCCATCTTTCATGCTTATTAATTTTATGTTCTTTAATTTTACTGTGATATCTGCAAACATTTAACTATGGTAAATCCTGTGTTCGGATCTGCTAGCTGAGTGTAGAATGTGGTGTATATATATATATATACTGTTTCTCACATAACAAAGTGGTTTCTGTTAAAAGATTGGAAAGTGTGTATTCATGGGATGAATGATATATATATGCGGCAACATACAGATAGGAATGTGTGTTTTGATGTATATACAATTTGTCTAGTTGAATGTTATGTGGATGAAATTGAGGTAGCTTAAAATGTGCATGTCTCCCAATTTATGTGTACGGTAAGATATTTTTAAGTACCCTATGTCATTGCTGCATGTTCATAATATGATGTGTCCAAACATTTAGTTGTGTAAGAAGCCATGATGATATGGATCGACCGAATTCACTCAATGAAGATGTTAGAGTGTAATAAGCCAGGAAAGGCAAATTTATTTTTGCAGCCTGCTGTTGTCATATCTTATTTGTTAATGAGTACAGATCTGATCTTCTTCATGCTCACTGAAGAGGCCGTTATGATGTGGATCGTTCGAATTCACTCTGTTGCCGATACAGTGTCATGATATGAATGGCGAGGCAAAATCCTTTTGCATGTGTTATCTGGTTTTCACGAGTGCAGATCTGAGCCCATTTCCGTATTTCTCTCCGTTCATTCCATGTTTGTTATTTGTTATTATCTATTTCATCCGTTCAACCTCTCTATTCCCCGGGTCTTGCGAATGTCATTTTGACCCGCTGATAATGTTGGCAATTTAATGCAAACATCTGTGCATGAATTTCCTCCGTTCAACCTCTGTATTCTGTCTGGGCTTGCGAAGGTCATTTTAACCCGCTGATAATGTTGGCAATTTAATGCAAACATGTGTGCCTGAAACCCGGGTCAAAGTGGCCTTCGCAAGTGCCGGCATTCGGTAGCGTATGAACGGATGAATTTCCAATTAATGAATGCTAGTTCATTAATATGTCTGTTTATTGCAAAAGGAAATTATCAATTAATAAAAATAAGAGAAAGATATGAGAGAAATTACATAAAATAACAGTACACAAAAGTCTTGACCTTGTTGTTAGGTGTACTTGTGAAGGGCATTTTGACCAGCTGATAATTAATGTTGTCAAAATGATGCAATCATTAATTTGTGTGCCTTCAAATCGGGTAGATATGTCCTTCACAAGTACTCGTAGACTATAGAGTATGAAACTTTTAGAATTAGAAACGAATGGTATTTTGGTTCACTTCAATTCTATGTTATGGCTTAATGCTTCGACCGCTTGGGAAGTTATGAATGATCACATGAATGAAAATATGAAATATAATAGATATCTTAAACGGATCAATGTTGCGCAATATTTGGAGGTGCTCCATCTTTCATCATTCTAATTTGAATGAGGTGCATTGTCTCAGAAATAATTGTTCCTCTCAAGATATTAGTGGATGTTCAAGATATTGGTTGTCATGAGTACTGATTTGGGCCTCTTCATGATATTATGATCTTCTTCATGCTCACTGCTTGCTGACTGTAAGAGGCCGTGATGATATGGATCGTTCGAATTCACTCTTCGTAGCCGATAGAGTGTGATATGCATGGCAAGGCAAAATCCTTTTGCAGCCTGTGATCATCCATCTTTTATCTGGTTTTCATGAGTACAGATATGAGCCTCTTCATTCTCACTGAATAGGTGATGATGATATGGATCTATTGAATTCACTCGTTGTAGCTAGGACTACAACTCGGGCGGGCTGGGCGGGTTGAAACCCTTGTCCAAGCCCAAGCCCGAATTCTGTCAGGGTTTCCCAAGCCCTGCCCAGCCTGGGTTACAAGCATCGCCAACCTTTCTGAAAGTTTGTAATGTAGACTAAATAAAGGAGCACAATACTCTAGAAGGGGGGTTAGATAGAGTATGGAAATTGTTTGCTAAAACACAAGATTTAACTAAGCGAACAAGTGAAAGACTCAAATATCAAGGCCTTGAGATGTTGCAAAACTAGTCAGAAACTTTATAAGGCAAACAGAAAGCTTCAAGGCCTTGAACTATCACCAGTTGTAAACAGTTTATGAACCCTAGTTTGATTTGAGTTGCTTGCAGAAGAAAATAGCAAAACTGTAAAGTAAAGAACACAAGGCAATTTACAGAGTTCAGTCCCAATGGACCTAATCTCTGCCTGAGGGATCTAATCCCACCAAGATTGGACAAACACTTCTTATTACTCACACAGAAACAGCCCTAGATCTTCAAGCCTAAGTGAACTCCCTTACACCTATACAGCTTGTGGTTCCAAACCTATCTAGTATCAGCTACTAACTGTTGAGCTAACAAGAACCTCTTGTTGTTCACTTGAACAACCACCCACTAGGTTTTGTGAGGTTTGAGATATACAGAAGATAAGCAGATTAAAATACAATATAATAACACAGTAAAAGAATAATCTTGTGAAGGCCTGGATGTGTTCTTCAAGAAAACTGGAATGATTGATCTTCTGAAAGTAGTGATTGAAGCCTGAAGTTTTGAGGGATTGATTGTCTGATCTTCCACGAATGTATCACACATCTCTCTCATTCTCTGTAAGCTTCTATGTCTTTCAAAATTCAAACCAGTCTTTTATCCACTCTCTGCAACTGAATGAGAGATTTTAGGATCTCAGTTCCTGCAAATCCTCATCCTTTCTAACTGCAATTCAAAACAGCTTTGAGTAGATATCCGTTGGAGTTTGTTGTGATTTCATTGCATGTTTGAAAAACCTACAACAACATTAAACACAGCAACAAACAAAATCCAGAATAATAAAAGCACTAAGTCTGTTTGGACTTCCAGTTTCTGAATAAAAACTGGATCAGATAAATAAATCAATAACCTAATTAACTTCTGAAACATATTACTCATAATAAACCAGTTTAAGACTTATAAAATTCATTAAACAATCATAATAACAAAGATCAAATCCTGCAAGAGAGAACCAAGTTAATTCTGTAAAACTGTCAGCAGCTTAAGGCACATCTCAAGGCCTTGGAGCTCTGAACATGCTTCACAGTCTTTCAATATTAAGACCAGAAACCTTTGATTCACACTGATTATGATATCTGGAATTGTGTTAGATATATAAAGAATATATAACAATGATATTTGCAGCAAATCTCTGATCTTAAACATCAGACAGAACACCTGCATCACAAGATTATCATATCACACTATATAATAAAACAACTGTCAAAGCTTTGAAGCTCTGTTTAGTATCTCAAGGCCTTGGAGCCTTAGAAATACTTTGTGTTTCATAACTCTAAATAGTTACTTCTCAAAACACACTTAGAAGTCTTGAGTCAACAATCTCCCCCTTGATGAAAGACAAAACCCATAATCTTGTGTAAACATCCCTGCAACTTTTTGTAAGAATTAGATATCATCATTTGCAGAAATAACAAACAGTAACACTGATTAAACCAGATTAACACAGATAACCATGTCACAATTACCTAAACATAATAAACACAGATAACACAGATAACTTCTCCCCCTTTTTGACTTTCATCAAATAAAGGTGAAGAAATGTTGGATCATTACTCAGAGCCTTAAAAACTTTAACAAAATAAGTTCCTACTGAATGTCAAGGCCATGAGATTAGAAAGAAGATAAGAAAAATAAAGAAAGAAAGAATCAAGTCTTTAGCTTTCTCAAGTCTTCACTTCTTCTTTGATGCTTGGCCTTTCTCTGAGCCTTCTCCAACATCTTCATCACTTTCAGCTTCTTCTGCAGACTGATTCTCTTCTCGTTCAGCATTCACCTCAGCAACAACTTCCTCAATGATTTCATCCACTTTCTTGTTCTTGTGAATCTGTAGCTGCATCAACACCTGTGTCTTCTCCAGCTTCTTCATCATCAGGTTGATCATATAGATCCTTTGAAGTGAGCACAACTGGAATAGGCTTCTTCTTCTTCTTCAAGAATTCACCTAGCCTTTCATCCGAGTCAACACTAGTGTCATGACTAGTAGCAGAAGGGATCTTCTCCAAATTCAAACCCTTATGACAATATCCACTTTGCCATTCATCACACCCATTAAGGCTTTGAACTGATTAAACTCAAAAGATAAATCAAACAACCTATGTCTAAGATCTTCAATCTCAACCTGCTGTTCTTCAAACTTTTCAACCAACTGAGAGTAATCCTCATTTGCTTGTCCCCTTGATGTTGTAGCCCCCTTAGGTTTGAGGAAGTTTTTCTCCTCAAGCTCAGCTTTGGAAAATTCTGAATAAAACTTCCAATGTCCATTTCCTATCTGAACCACTCCAATTCTCTGTAACGCAGTCTCATCAATTAACCCAAAACCACCAGTTATCTTCTCCTCTCCTTTCACACGTACCTCAAAACGTTCAAAGAAAAGAGGTAATAGGTTGGCATATGGAAGATGATGGTTTCTAGTTCTGGTAGCACAGTAGATCATATGCTCCATGATCACTATTGGCATGTCAATCTCAAACCCTTGACATATTAAGTACATCAGGATAAGAACCTTATCAGTAACCAACTCTCTTGAGTTTTATCTAGGAACAACACTTCTCATTATAATTGTAAACAGAATTTTAGCTTCACAGTTGAGCACAGAGTGTGTCAACTGTTTGGGACCAGTAGGAACATCATCAATGAAGAACATCGCTTTGGCTCTTTCTAGACATTCCTTCCTATCAGGATAGTAAGCAACCTTATACTTCCTAGGAATGTCCAAAACCTTGGAAAAATCCCTATGGTCTAGCCTTAAATTTATCCCACCCACCTTAGAGGTTAACATCATTTTATCTTCCCCTTCTTGAACCAAATTCAGATAAAACAACCTTGTTAACCTAGGATAAGCTTTAGGACTAGGATTTAAAACCTTCCAAAATGCAGATTCCCTTAACTTCCTCATACAGTCAATATCCGATTTATCTAATAACTCTTCAGAAATCAAACTACAGAAAGCAACCTTAGATTATGCATACCCTTGCATCCAAACTGTCCTAACTTCTGAACTAACAAACCAATCAGAAAGAAGTACATTTTTACCTTGATAACCCTTTTTGGTTGCAACAACAACCTTCTTAACCCTTGATTTCTTCTCAGCAGGTTTCTCCTTCTCTGGTTCTTCTTCAGCAGACTTCTTCTTGCCTTCCTTAGCAGATTTACCCTTTTATTCTTCAACAACGTTTTTCTTATCTCCTCCTTTCTTCTTTTCTGACCTAGGTTGATCATCATCCTGTACCTCTGTCTCTTTCTGTGGATCAACTCTTGAACCTTCATCTCCTTTCTCTGTTCTGATCTTCTTTGCAGGAGGTGAGTCTTCATGCAAACTCTGTGTATTTTCTGAATCTGAATTAGAAATCACAATCTTCTCTTTCTTGTTTGCCCTCTTCTTAGATCTAGCAGAAGGCTTTCCCTGTTGTTGAATCCTGGCTGATTTGCGTTCCATTGTGGGATTAGGGATTTTTGGGATAAGAATGAGATTGAGAGAGATAGAGAGAGCAGAGAGACGTAGAGAATTGAGAGAGAATGAAGAAAGAAAAGCCCTGAATTTCATCTTAAGTAGGTTGAGAGAATGAGTTTAAAAAGGAATCTACTGAAATCAACATGCAAAACATAGTTACAAGATATTTTTGCATATTTTAGAAAATTCTCTGAGTAATTCAAATATTATACAATTATCTAAAAAGAAAACATATAATATTTGGTGATCCATTTTGTTAAAAAAAAATGCACATATGTTTCAAGACCTTGGATAACAATCTCAAGGCCTTGAGATTTTCTGCAGTTTTAGAAATTTCAAAGCTTTGAACTATACTTTCAAGGCTTTGGAAAGTATAATCTCAAGGCTTTGAGATTTCAATACATAAACACAAGTGTAGATAGTGCTTTCTAAGCTGACAGATCTTGGCCACGTGGCAACCATCCAGCACACCATATTGTGCTCCACACACACTGGATCACCAGCCGCGCTGATCCATGTGGGGGCTGCGAGACAGGGCCCTCGCATACCACTGCACGGGACTTGTAGGGACTTAGTGGTTTGGAGGCTAGAGTAAGTCTTGTCGCGTGCGAGCCAAGCCCGCGCGCGACCTTTAGTAACTGCTTTTGAGAGATCTATGGCACGAGCTCCATAAACCCGGTCAATCCGGTCAAACCCGGTCAACCCCATAACGGTTTCGGTATTCGCGCATAACGTGCTGTAACGGTCCCTATATACGCGGACGAACGTGCCGTTGTGGTTAAGCTAATTAAGCCGCCATTGATGGGCGCATTAACCACACTGCAACGGTCACATTCTCCGTTATATATAGGACGTTACCCTTTCCATAAAAATAAGAACGCACTGGCCATACGCGGAAGCTCTGCCAAATCTCTGTCTCTCTCTCTCAGACATTACTACTGCCTTACTCTCTCCCTACACACAACCCAACTCTTCCTGTGCCATCTCTGATCCTCTACTTACGGTGTACACGGAGTTCTCCCCGCCGGAATCTCTTGTGCACATTTTGGTAAACCTGACGTGAACTTACCATCATAAGCAACCATGTCTCAGGAGGACGATGTCAGTAACAGATCGCCTTCCACCGAAGCCGCCTCAGGGGAGGACATCCTCCGCACTCCTACGGCCACCGGTGAAGCCCCGAAGCTAGAGACCTTGGACACCACCATCCAGAGTCAGGCGAAGGCTCTCAAAGCTCAATCTGCGCAGTTAGAACGGATCATGGCTGTCTTGGGGACTCTTGCACCAAACCCTGCACCAGCCACCGCCGTTTCTCAGGGAGGAGGAACCTCTACCGCTCAAGGACTGGGAGTGTCAACCACACCCCCAACCCTAATCTGCAGACTCCACCGGCGACTACGCAGCTACCCTCAATTCAAGGGCCAACAGCTCAAATGTTGCCCCTCACCGCTCATACTCCTCAGCCTCCGGCTCTGGCGCCTAACCCGGCTTCGCAGTATCCCTTGCCTCCTCCAACGGCAATCTGGGGCAATGTGAATGCCCAATATGTCCCCAATCCTCCGGCGGCATATGTGTTGCCTCCGCCTGCGGCAACCCCTCCTCCTGTTACCGAGGGAAACACTCCAGAGTGTATGACGTCCCTGCAGAAGCGCATAGACACCATTCTGGCTCACCAATCATTCGCGGATACCATCATCCCGAAGCTAGACAACGATCCACCTATCCCGCGAGAGATCTATCTCATGCCTAACCCGGTTGGGTACAAGGCTCTTAAATGGGACAAGTTCGAAGATGTCAATGGAAACGCTCATGAACATGTCATGCGTTTCATCGATGTCATGGGGCCGTATGGAGCCGATCCCAAACTGCTGATGCGAGAGTTCCCAAAATCCTTGGGGAACGTAGCGTACAAGTGGTACAGGACGTTGGAAGCCGGATCCGTGAAGACCTGGGATGACATGGTCCAAAAGTTCTACACCAAGTTCTTCCAGATGGAAGAAAAGGTGACAATGATCCACCTCTCACGGATGTATCAGAAGCGCGAGGAGGACGGAATAACTTTCATCAAGAAGTTCAGGGCGAAGTCCTTGGAATGCAAAGATCCGATGCTCGAAAGTAGGCTCGTAGAGATATGCCTGCAGTGCATGCGAGATGAATACAAAGGTATGCTCATCAACCTGCAAACTCCTACGTTTTCAAAACTAATCGAATGCACGAAGAACATCGAGCCTATAGTGGAGAGGAAGAAAAAGAGAAGCGCCCCGGAGCGATCCTCGGGCGGCACTACTTTCAAGATCGGGAGATTCAGCTATAAGAGGGGACGCGAAGCTGAAGTCAATACAGTTTTGCCCCAGAAGCAGACGAAGGTTGTGAACTTTGACGCACCACCTCTGCCATGTTAAGTGGAAGAAGCAAGCGACCTCTGCAGGCAATGGCGCAAGGACGGCGTCCTACCGCCGCTCGAGAGGGCACCCTCCAAGGAGATGGTGAGGGACCCGAAGTGGTGCGAGTACCACGGCAAGGTCATGCATCCCACAGCGGACTGTAAGAAGCTCAGGATTCTGTTCAGCCAAAAGATGAAGAATGGCGAGCTGATCGTCAGTGACCACAGGAAGGATGTGCGCAACAATCCACTTCCTGCCCATGCGGAGCAAGACTCGAAAGGTAAAGAGGTCGCCATGATATCGATTTTGGATCTGGAAGAGGTCCCAGAGGATGGTCTACCCATCATTGCCGAAGTCCATGATGATGAGGACTACAGCGTAGACACGGAGGACGAACGTGCCGACCGGATGAAAGGGTCGCACGGCTTCAGTAGATTCTTCGACGAGATGAACTTCTCAGAGAAATGCCGGACAGAAATGACGAAAGCAATCTTAAGGATAGCAGAAGACTACGAGGAGGATCTCGTAGTCTCCAATGGGAAAGTCATCAGGGCGTCTCGCTCTACAGAAAAGATTATGACCTTTTCCGCCAGCGACAAAAAGACAGATGCGAGCCACCAGAGGCCTCTGTATGTGACGGCCATCATCAATGGCGTCGAGTTCAAAAGAGCGTTCGTCGACGGAGGAGCAGCGATTAACGTCGTTTCACTCCACACACTGAAGCTAGCAGGGATCCCCGAGTACTAGATTGTCAAACGTCCATCTCCGTTGATGGGATTCGGAAGTGACTCCAGAATGACGATAGGATGGATCCGCCTGGGCGTCCAGATCGGCAAAATCAAGTGCTCAGCGAAGTTCTATGTCATAGATGCGAACACTACGTATCACATGATCATAGGTCGAGCGTGGATTCATCACTTTGATGCTGTCCCTTCAACAGCTCACCAAGTGATGAAAGCTATTTGGAACGACAGAATAGTCGAGATACCAGCTTCGACGAATCCATTCAACATAGATGAAGCACATCTCAGCGAGGCGGTATGGTTCACCGAAATGGCGGATGAGAAAACGCCGGGACCATTCAACCCCATTCCTTTACCCCTATGGGAAGATATCAAGGATCAGTCACCTGCGGGAGTGATGGTGACAAGGGAGGATGCCAAAGAAAAACCACCCACGCGGGAAGAGGCGCCACGGATCGCCTACCAGCGAAAGAACGTGTATACTCTGAAGAGAATAGCAAAGCATGACCCTTAAGGCAAGGAGATAGAGAGTTTCTACGCCAACGGGAAGAAGTGCTATCGCATATGAAGGTGCGCGGGGGTGTCCTCACACGGGCATGGGGATATCCCTGAGCAAATCAACCAAATCGAGCAGGTTGCGGTAACGGAAAAACCGATGCAGAGCACTCCAGACGAAAAGCTCAAAGAAGCACCCGAATGCATGGAAGACAAACCCATACCGCAAAAGCAAGAGCTAAAGGAGGTGTTCCTAAGCCCGAACGAAGAAAAGAAGAGGCCAGTCTTTCTAAGTGCGGACCTCACAAGAGAAGAGGAGAAAGGACTGCTACAGCTCCTAACTGAGTACAAGGACGTGTTCGCATGGGAGTACGATGAGATGCCCGGTCTGGACACAAGTATCACTATGCACCGTTTAGACATCATTCCGGGGTCTAAGCCGGTAAAGCAAAGCACAAGAAGCTTCAGGCCGGAGCTTAACGTGAAGATTAAGAAAGAGATTGTCAAACTCCTGGACGCCAAGTTCATAGAGCCGAATCACCATCCCACATGGCTGGCCAACATTGTGCCAGTGGTAAAGATAAACGGAAAGCTTCGCATCTGCGTGGATTTCCGGGATCTCAATCGTTTCTGCCCCAAGGACGATTTTCCGCTCCCCAACATTGATCTGCTTATTGATTCGACAGCGGGTCATCGCATGTTCAGTTTCATGGACGGCTTCAGCGGATACAATCAGATCAAGATGGACCCCTGAAGATGCGCAGAAAACTGCATTCATCACTCCAGTGGGGGTATTCAACTATACGGTGATGCCTTTCGGTCTCAAAAATGCAGGTGCAACTTATCAGCGAGCCATGATGGCCCTGTTCCACGACATGATGCATAAGGAAGTGGAATTTTATGTGGATGACCTGGTGGTTAAATCCAAGCAGGAGGCATATCACCTGGCGGACTTGCGGAAAGTGTTCAATAGATGCAGACGCTTTCAACTGAAGATGAACCCCATGAAGTGCGCATTCGGAGTAACATCAGGAAAGTTCTTGGGATGCGTAGTGCATCGCCAAGGAATCGAGCCTGATCCTGCGAAAGTATCAGCCATCACTGGCATGACTCCGCCACATAACCAAAGTGCCTTGAAGACGTTTTTGGGAAAGCTATCATATCTGCGGAGATTCATCCCAGCAATTGCCGAAATCACCTGCTGTTTTAGTGCCCTTCTCAAGAAAGATGTCGTATACAGCTGGACTCTGGAGCACGAAGCCGCGTTCGGGAAACTAAAGGAGCTGCTGACGTCTTCAAAAATAATGATCGCACCTCAGTTAGGATCACCGCTTTTGCTATATCTGACGTCAACGAGGAAGTCCATAGGAGCACTTTTGGCTCAGGAATACGAGGGCCAAGAAAGACCTATCTACTACATCTCTCGTATCGTGCAGCCCGCAGAATCAAGGTACACGGACATCGAGCGTCATTGCCTTGCCCTATTCTTCGTAACAGAAAAGCTGAGACACTACTTTGCGTCGCACAAAGTGGTGGTGGTCACAAAAAGTGATCCCATACGATATCTTCTGACTCACACCACTCCTGGGGGAAGATTGGAAAAATGGTATAGGACCATCTCTCAATATGATATTACATGCGTGCGGCCGCGAGCGATCAAGTCGCAGGCAGTGGCGGATTTGCTGGCACAATTTCCCGATAACAGTCACGAGCCGGTGATTGAAGAAGAATTTGAAGGACCCGAAATTTATACAGTCGATGTACCCTATTGGACGCTCCATTTCGACGGTTCGTCAACAAGGAAATGTGGAGGCATTGGGATAGTCTTGACCAAGCCAGATGGGGAGGTCATACAGATGTCCGCAAAGCTTGACTTCGCAGTCACCAACAACGAGGCAGAATATGAAGCCCTCATAGCGGGACTTCGTGCAGCGAAAGCTTTGGAAGTAAGCAACCTGACGGTCATGGGGGACTTCAAGCTAATCGTCAAGCAAGCTTCGGGCGAGTACGGTCTGAGGGAGATAAACCTTCTGTCCTACCGGACCTTGGTACAAAAACTGGTGCAGCAATTCTGCGACGTTAGGTACGAGCACAAGCCCCGAGCGGATAACAGGCATGCAGACGCTTTGGCCACCTTGGGATCCAAGGTTAGCACAGACAAATTTCCTGCAAGAATCTCGATCGAAGTGCGAACATCGTCAGCGTTAACAGAAGACGCATGCGACGATGAATACATGGATGATGCGGACTGGAGAAAGGCAATCTTGCGGGCCATCGCAGAAGGCACAAGCAACGAGAATTGGGCACTTACGAAGGGATATTGCATACATGACAACACCCTTTACTACAAGGGCCCTGGTGGAATACTCATGCGATGTGTCTCCGAGCAAGAAGGAGAACTGCTGTTAGAGAAGATTCACCAACATGCTTGCGGAGAAAGCGAAGTGTCAATCTATCGGAAAGCTCAGAGATATGGCATTCACTGGCCGAACATGTCAACGGCCGCAGCACTGATACAAGGAAAGTGCGAGAGTTGCGCACTGATCAAAGATTCTCTACTCATTGCTCTGACCGATGATGATGCGGATTGGAGGAAACCACTCTTTGATTTTCTCACCCAGGGTACTGTACCCGAATCGAGAAAAGAAGCTGAGAAACTGAGAAGGAAAGCATCCCGATATGTGGTGCAAGAAAACCTGCTTTGGCGAAGAGGCCATGAGGGCAACTTGCTGCGATGTCTAGACAGCAGGGAAGCACAAGAAGTGATGGACCTTTCTCACCAGGTGGATCATCAGGGAGGTGCGAAATTATGCAGGCAACTCCTCTCAATTGGATATTTCTGGCCCACGATGGAGGCTGATTGCCGCACCAAAGTACGACGCTGCCAGGAGTGTCAATTTAAAGGAAATCTAGTGCACGCTTCTGCTGTAGATCTACATGCATTGGGAACACCATGTCCCTTTCACACATGGGCTCTGGATTTTATTGGCCCCATTCGACCAACCTCGCACGGGAATCACTTCATTCTCACCGCGACTGAGTTGTTCACCAAATGGGTAGAAGCGATACCACTGAAGATGGCAAATGCGCTAGCTGTGGTCCATTTCATCCAAGAAAACATCATATGCAGGTTCGGAATTCCCAACACCATCCTTTCAGACAATGGCACTCCTTTTGTTAATTGCCAGGTGGCTGCGAAGCTAGCAGAATACAACATCAGGCAGATATGCTCCACCCCCTACTACCCGAAAGGGAATGGGCAAGCAGAAGCGACCAAAAAGACGCTGTTGAGGATCTTGAGCAAGATGGTCGCGGATGACCACAAGAAGTGGGCTGATTCCTTAAGCATAGCCATGTGGGCTTACCGGACTTCTCCAAGGACACCCACAGGGGTCTCACCATTCCTCCTATGCTATGGGGCTGAGGCCGTGGTACCTGCGGAGGTAAAAGTTAACTCAGCAAGATTGGCCTTCCACGCATTGTACGACAATCAACGCGATCATGACTTAGTCCTTCTAGAGGAAAAGCGAGAGAAAGCTAAAAGGACCAACAAACGGTATCAAGAAAGGATTGCTCGTGCGTACAATAAAACAGTCCAGCGGAGAGATTTCGCAGTTGGAGATTTGGTCTTGCGCGCATCTGACCATTGCATGCAAGAGGCGGCTCACCCAAAGTTCGCAGCCAATTGGGAAGGGCCCTTTGAAGTCACAGAAGTCTTTGACAGTGGCTACTGCAGCATACGGAGGTTGCACGGGACAACCTCAACTCCAAGCTCAATCAACATGCGCTGGATTAAGATGTACTATCCCTGACTTCTCTCATTTTATGCGTTTTATTACAACGTTGCCTTATGCTCTGTATAGCTATGATTCGCACGTCACCTCTCCCATATGAGAGGACTGTAACCTCATCTCTCCCATATGAGAGTTCTATAATAAAAGACTTCTCCCAAATGAGAAGAACTTTATGCTTTTAGCTGTTTTATTGCTTCATTTAGTTTATTATTACTGTTAGCAAAAGCCTATCTGCCGCGATAGCAACTTACTCGAATGCGATCTCCGTTGATCTTCTAAGCCTATCTTCCACGATAGCAGCTCATGCGAATACGATCTTAATTGATCTTCTAAGCCTATCTGTCACGATAGCAGCTCATGCGAATACGATCTTAATTGATCTTCTAAGCCTATCTGTCACGATAGCAGCTCATGCGAAATGATCTTAATTGATCTTCTAAGCCTATCTGCCACGATAGCAGCCCAAGCAAATACGATCTTAATTGATCTTCTAAGCCTATCTGTTACGATAGCAGCTCATGCAAATACGATCTTAATTGATCTTCTAAGCCTATCTGCCACGATAGCAGCTCATGCGAAATGATCTTAATTGATCTTCTAAGCCTATCTGCCACGATAGCAGCTCACGCGAATACGATCTTAATTGATCTTCTAAGCCTATCTGCCACGATAGCAGCCCATGCGAAAATGATCTTAATTGATCTTCTAAGCCTATCGGCCACGATAGCAGCTCATGCGAAAACGATCTAAATCGATCTTTTAAGCTTATCTGCCACGATAGCAACTCAGGTGAACATGATATTAAATAATCTTTTAAGCCTATCTGTAACGATAGCAGCCTATGCGAGTACGACCCCAAGTAATCTTTCAAGCATATCTGCTATGATAGCAGCTCATGCGAACATGATCGTGAATGATCTTCCAAGCCTATCTGTCGCGATAGCAGCATTATACAAATGCGATTTAAAAATCGTTCTTAAGTCTATCTACCATGATAGCAGCATTATGCAAAATGATCTTAAGTGATCTACAAAAGTCTATCTGATGAGATAGCACTTGCACTTTCATCTGAAACAAACCACAAGCCTATCTACCAAGGTAGCAAAGCCATGTAAACGCGATCTCAAATAATCTAAGATCATATCTGCGATTTATACAGCAGATAGCAAATACAAAGTGTGTATTTAGCACTACAGAAGGCGAAATTTGCCAATACGCAGGCGAAATTGTAATTTGTTGTAACAAGACAGCAAATCATACAAAGCAATTTACCATTATGAGTCAAAAGCACTTACAATTTATCTGTCTAGATAGCAGCTTACAAGCGAAAAAGCTCAAATCTAACTACGTAGCCAACATGGCTTACAATGAATCTAAAAAGCAACTTACAAGCAAGAAGTGACATATCGGGGGAATCCTAACTGAAAAAGGATGAACCTAACGGTCCTAACACCAGCTATGCGATACATAGATCTGCGGGAAAAGATTTGTAGCAAGTAGGACGCTCCTGCGAGAAGATCAGCCCGCCATTCGCTACGTCCCTAGCAGCAAGATCTGGGTGACGCTACGTCCAAGACCCCAGGATCTGACAAGGCCTCTGTCTGATCAAGATATGTACCAGAGGAACCACCTGTTCCGGCGTATGCAGCCGTGCAAAACAGGGGAGCAGTCATTCCTCGGGTACTGGGCTCCTTTTCCAAATAGACGAGCGCATTGGCTCGCCACCCTGAGTTCAAGAACGAGGAGGCAAGAATTCTCCTCCGGGCATGCTGGAGGAGAATCCCGCCGTTCATTACGAGTCGGTAGCAAGGTCACTACGGCGCTGCACCTCGCCGGGAGGCGGCCGGAAACATGACCTGAAAACATAATAGACGAAGAAAATTCTTCGAACAAACATGAGGTATTATCTGCATCTTCTTTATGATAGTTATGAAGATCAATAAGCCTTATAAAGCAGATCTTGGAAACTATTTCTATAGCACAAAGCACAAACTCAGGTTTCACAACTTGAAGTTGCCATGAATCAACGAAAAATAAGCGTTGAAGCCACCAGTCGTAAGGACTCACGGCAGAGCACATTTTGGGATAAAGAACCCAAATGGCAAAAGGTAGGGTTTATATAGACCTTGCGGAGACTCTTCAGTTGCCAAGATGAGTCAGCAGAATTTGAAAAGAGGGTAAGGATCAATCACTTATGCCTTGAAAAGTGGTAACAATCAATTACCCTACTAAAGGCTACGACGATTCGGTTGCGTATCCTAATTAATGACGGATGGTCATGATTCGGATGGACTTCCCAAGGAAAGCGTGCTTATCTAATGAGAAATTAGCGCAAAAATCAAGGAATATCATTTGATGACGTCATAATTGGATATGCACAGAGATATTCTAGCAAATCCCAGAAAGGGCAAAACGGGCATTTCAATTCTTCTTTTTGAAAAAAAAAGAGGGGGGGGGAGAAACCCTAGCAACATTACAATAATGTTTTTGCTACTTATCTGCTACCTTTCAAAAATCAAGATAAACCCTTGATCAAGGAGTCATGGGGAGTAAATTGACGGCTCAGATTTTCTACTTGCTCCACTTCCTGCTTCAATTGCTCGCATTTAGCATTCATCTCATGATAGAGCTTCATAGCCTCTTCAACCTTTGCTTTTGCTGCTCTACCTTCTGCTTCTCAGCTGCGAGGTTTTGGTGGCCGCGTTTCAAAGTTACGGCCGCGCGAATCAGGGTAACTCTTTTGATAAGAAACTTGAAGCCCAGCCTGCCTTGAACTTTGGCGAGAAGATTTTGGCACATGCCAAAGAGCAATTCGGCACTCTGAGGAGAAATGGTCGCAGGTGTGGCCGCGGACAGCTGCTCCAAAACCCATATGGCTTCGGTAAGAAATAGCCTCCTTTCAAAGGGCCCTATCTCCAGAGACCTCGCAAATGACTGGGGGTAGGCAAGGCGCATCCGAACTAGCCAGTCCACGTCGGCTTGCTTCAAACCTAAAGCAATATCAAAACCAAGTTAGACTATCAAATTCGCAAATGAAGAATGCGAGATGCGAACAGCAAATCACGACATACCAGTTCCTTCAAGGATCTCGCGCAGAGAAGGAATGCGCATTACTGGGGTAGTTGAAGACTGTCCTCGCTCCATTGCCCTTCTATCAGCTGCAAGCTCTAACTCCTCATAGTTGGGGGGAGGAGTATAAGCCGCACCAGGTGCGAGCGCAGCCCCGACCTGCGAGCCCCAAAAGCTCCACGCAGGAAGAGGTGCCGCCGACTCAGTCATTGCTGGAGGCGTGGTGGAAACCGAAGCAGCTTGGCGAGGGATACCTTCAGATGCAATAGCATCAACAGCATTTGTTCTTATTTCCTCAGCACTAGCATGGACATCTTCCTCCATTAGCACAGTGTCAGCCTCGACATCATCAGAAAGGTCGATAACGTCCTCAAAAGGCTCTCCTGCATATTCAGCAGCTGCGACGGGCTTCTTGGTATGAGAACTCGGCACCGGGACATAGGACGCAGAAGTTTGACTCCTTTGCTCCAACACGGGTTCATCAGTATTGCCTGCGATACAAAATGCAATGGTGTGAGGTAACTTGTATCGTATGTTATTTTATTATCTTTGCTAAGCTAAGAGCAAGCACCTCCACGCGAAGGTGGGATTGCAGTATCCTCGTCATACGCTAAGGACGTGGAACCTTGCCCTATTAATGTGTCTTCATTAAGCATGTCTTTAAGATGAGCGTGACCTGGGGCGCGAAGAAACCAGTCATGATTATGTTTTGAGTTGCTAAGCCTAGTTCATGCATATCGTTCAAGTGATTACCTGAGGGTTCACCGCACTTTCCTACTAGCCAACGGCGAATGTCAGCTTTAGACACACCATGCTTTAATGCACCAACAATAACATCTCGATAAGTTACTGCGAGATTAAAAATCTCACCTTCATTGCCGTCTGCGATTTCTTCAAAATCTGCTTGGGCTTGCTCTGAGGCTGCCGCATCCTCCTCTTCCGCTTGAGGAGCCATCTCTTCGGGAAGCACATCTTCCTCATCAACTGGACGCACTAAGTCGTCAACATGCTGTTCTTCGAGGCTCCTCTGCCTCACACGCTCGAGCTCCTCCTCTTCTCGCTGTCTTCTCCTTTCAGCAGCTTCCGCAGCTGTCTTCCTGGACTCGGCGAGAATGTCCTCTCTTATGGGTTCGTCAGAAATGCCAGAATGAGCACCCCTTTTCTGCCTCTTGGCCAAAAGGCCACTGATGGTCTCATCATCATCATCATCTGCGAAGAAACGAATGGTTCAAAATCAAGTTGCAAAAGAGTTAAGATAATGAGAAGGGAAACGCGATTGAGATACCTCCTAATTCTTCCTCATGTATCACATTTACTCTTTCTTCTTCTTCTTCATATCCTTCTCTTGACTCCCGCCTCTCCTCTTCTTCCTCCTGGCTGAATGGAACGAAGGTCTCCACTGCGAGCTCCTTCCGTGCTTTACCGGTCATGCGACCTTTGCCTTTGTCCTTGGCAGAAAGGGACCTCGCAGGAGGGGAAGTTGGAGCGCTTCTAGGGGAAGAAATCGTAATCCCTCTTTGCCTGAATCTCTTCACTCTTGGCGCGGCAGTCGCTGGAGGAGACGGATCATCTCTAGGGGAGACAAGGCCGGAGTGTTGTCTATTAGTGAATCAGCAAAAGCATTCATTACCTCGCGAATCCTGGCCTCAACCTCAGGATCCATTCTCGATGCAAGCCGAAACGGCTGTCCTTGCCTTCTTGTAGTAACGATGGTGTTAACCAGCGATTTGGAGCGCTCACCAGATGCAAACCTCCGCACATGGCACTACAGCAAGAAGCGTTAAATGAAGATGTCAATATGTGGAAGTAAAGAAGCTTGGCACATGCAAGAGAAGTTGCTTACCTTAGCAAAAGTCTCGCTATATCTGATGACATGCGAGTCGCCTTTTCTAACCGCAGCAATCTTTTCATCTAGAATGATGGTGGGACACAAATGGTTCTCGTGATCCAACAATGAGTAGCAACCATATTCAGACTCGTCCAGACTGCAATTAGGACGAAAAGGAAAGGAGTTCCTTTTGATCACAGGAGCTCTGCTTGGCTGGGGGACCGACTGCGTCTCGAATCTTGTCTGCTGGGCGTTCCAGTATGCGAGCCAGTTTTTGGAACAACCGCCTTCACGGTTACCTGCAGGTTGCTCAAAGGGAAGATTGCTCAGCAAGACTGTTTTGCACTCCTTTGTCAACAAACGCTTATAGCAGCCTCTGATAATAGACTGTGGCCAGATTGATGGTGCCACTGCATCAAAGCCAAATTGGGGAGAAACGCGAGTGGGATCAACATCCACAGTAATCCTCTCATACCTCGGCGTGAGCTCACGAACATGCTCTGCGAAAGCAGGAAGGGAACCTCGCAGGCACCAGCAAAAGAATTCGCGATAACACTCGTGGAAATGCTCTCCATCTTCGAAGAGGAGCTCTTCTGAGAAGACAACACCCTTAGAGGGATATAGCTTCGGAAACCATCGCACGTTTTCAATACGCATGGCATAGGGCCTGGCTATGAACTCTTGCCGATTGTCGCATATCAGGCTCCAAACGCACTTGGTATTATTTGTCCCAAACCACCTTGCAGCTCTGCCGCTGTTACGTTCCTCCACCGCGCCTGGGGGACACCACTTGTTGGGCTTGGAAGCAACGGGGGCATAGGAAGGCCACCGCTCAAAGACCCACATTGTCAAGAAGGCAATGTTAACGAAAGTCAGTATGTCGAGGCGGCCACGTGATTCTTTCATGGCCACAACCAACTGATCCAGTCTATAGTACAGCGTGCCCAAGACCAAGGGTCCGAGTGCGACTTTCTGGCCGAGGGCCAATTTCACAGCAAGGGGCAGAACGTGATAGAAGACCCCATCGTGCGGGTGACCATCGATTAAGTACCTCGACAACCAGGCACAGAGGAAGGCACAAAGGGTCAAGTGATAACCCTTACCCTCCACATAGTTCTTAGCCTCTGGGTTTTGACTCAGAAGCTTCTTGGTGATGCTGTTGTTCGCATAATCACGGAAAAAGTATTGCACCCATTTGTTCCAAGTATTCTTCGCAGACGTGTCAACCAACTGCCAGTCAGGAAGGGCTTTTGTAGTGGTCCACCGGGTGGAGATTTTCTTTACCTCTGACAAGCACTCCTCCATCTGCGTGTACAAAGTAATCTCCGCATCCGTCCTCAAGGGACTCAAAGGGTCCACCTCACCCATGGGAGATAGATCATACAGCATGTGCACGTCCTCGAGCGTGGGGGCAACCTCGAACTCAGCAAAGTGAAAAGTGTGAGTCGTAGTCGAGTAGCGGGAAAGAAGGTTTAGAAGCATGGACTGGTCCAGCTTCACGGCAGCCCCCTTCATAGCACGAACAGCGAAATATACGCCGGCCTCATTTAAAGTCATGGCGTGATGAGTCAACACATGGTCAATCCATTCATCCATGTAGTCCAATTTCTGAACAAAATCTTGGGTGGAAATCGCAGCGTACGGGAAGTACCCATTTTCGATTCCCAATCGAACCACGTCTTCGGAGCCAATCAACTCAAGCAAGGCCGAGTTAACTGGAGGGGTTAATGTTTGCAATCCCTCATTGGGGACAGAAGTAGGCAGTTTCCTTGCCTTAACCCTAGCATGGTAGAAGTCTTTGCCACCCAGATAGGGGGCTTTTCGCCATAAAGCTTGCGGAAGATCAGGTGTTTCTTCGTCCTCCTTGGTGGGTCTAGTTCCTTTTGTCTTTGCCATTCCTACGGAAAAGCAAGAAAAAAGGGGGGAGAAATATGCACACTTCAGTTTGAATTTGGAGATTCAAGATCTATGGGAAGAAAAATTAACAGTCTGGTACCAATTTCAGAAATTGGAGATTGGAATTGTTTGCATTATCACGGATTTCAAAAACCCTACATTCAAGGTCTTTATCATCGGAGGACTAAATCGAAATTGGATTCAAAGATTGTGAGTTTCTTCGCAAGTTTTCAGCGGATAATATGTCATGGGTTTGCAGATCCAACGCAGTTCAAAGCATATACTAGCATATTAAATCAAAATTGAACAAGGCCAACCTTGTTTCTGTAAAGCTTGCTTGGATGCAGACAGTTGAAGAAGACGATTTGCAATTTTGAACTGGTGATTGATTATCTGAATCTGCTCTCGAAGACTTCCGGGTATCATTCACTTTAAGAGAAAGAAGTGATGCTTTGCAACAACGGAGAGTACAGAGTATTTATCCAAAAACAATGAAGGGTTGCGTCCTTTCAGTAGTCGAATCGCAACCGTCACCGTCGAATCGCACAATCACAGGACAGGCTGACGTCACCCCTAAAACCCTAAAGGCCAGGCGGCACGACTTTAGGGATTTTAGGTCATAATGGCACGCACGGGGGCTGAATTTACTCATATTTTAATTGGTGCGTGGCGGCGACGCGTATGTTGGTTTCCGCGCATGGAAGTCTATCCAGCTATAAGTCTTCACGCGCAGAAAGGGGGCTAATGTAGATAGTGCTTTCTGAGCTGACAGATCTTGGCCACGTGGCAACCATCCAGCACACCATATTGTGCTCCACACACACTGGATCACCAGCCGCGCTGATCCATGTGGGGGCTGCGAGACAGGGCCCTCGCATACCACTGCACGGGACTTGTAGGGACTTAGTGGTTTGGAGGCTAGAGTAAGTCTTGTCGCGTGCGAGCCAAGCCCGCACGCGACCTTTAGTAACTGCTTTTGAGAGATCTATGGCACGAGCTCCATAAACCCGGTCAATCCGGTCAAACCCGGTCAACCCCATAACGGTTCCAGTATTCGCGCATAACGTGCTGTAACGGTCCCTATATACGCGGACGAACGTGCCGTTGTGGTTAAGCTAACTAAGACGCCATTTATGGGCGCATTAACCACACTGCAACGGTCACATTCTTCGTTATATATAGGACGTTACCCTTTCCATAAAAAGAAGAACGCACTGGCCATACGCGGAAGCTCTACCAAATCTCTGTCTCTCTCTCTCAGACATTACTACTGCCATACTCTCTCCCTACACACAACCCAACTCTTCATGTTCCATCTCTGATCCTCTACTTACGGTGTACACGGAGTTCTCCCCGCCGGAATCTCTTGTGCACAACAAGTAAGTACTAATACTCCCCCTAAACCAGTGCATCCTTGTTTAGCATACCCAGTTCAGGCCTTAGGGATGAAAACCTATCACATGGCAGAGGTTCAGTGAAAATATCAGCAATGTGCATAGAAGTAGAAATAAAAGATAGAACAACATCACCATTTTCTGCATGATCTCTAAGAAAATGATGCCTTACATCTATATGCTTGGTTCTTGAGTGCTGTACTGGATTCTTAGAGATTGATATGGCACTTTTGTTGTCACAGTTAATAGGCACATTTCTGAAGTTATAGCCAAGATCTCTAAGCTGTTGAGAAATCCACAACACTTGAGAACAGCAAGCTCCAACTGCAATGTACTCAGCTTCTGCAGTTGATAGTGCTACAGAATTTTGCTTCTTGGAATGCCAACTGATTAGTGAAGAGCCAAGAAACAGGAAACATCCAGAAGTACTCTTCCTATCCACTTTATATCCTTAAAATCTGCATCTTTTGGAGTCTGAACTCTCATAGGACCACACAAGTCCATATGCAACATTTCTAAGGGTCTAGAAGTACTTACAAAGTTCTTTGGCTTGAATGAGCTTCTTGTTTGTTTACCTTGTACACATGCCTTGCAGACCTCATCATCTAGAAATATTTCTGATGGTAATCCTCTTACCAAATCCTTTGAGATGAGTTTATTAAAGGTGTGTATGCTAATATGCCCAAGCTTTCTATGCAAAGCTTTGAATCTTCCTTCAAGGCCTTGAGGCATTTCAACTTGTCACCGGCAACACTGTTAGTACTCATAGCATATAAATTATATGATCTAGGAGCAGTGAGTATGCAATCTCCAGATTTCTCATCTTGCACCACACATTTCTCCTTGTCAAATATAGCTTTATAACCTTTATCACATAACAGAGAAATACTAAGCAGATTATATTTAAGTCCATCCACAAGATAAACATCAGATATAGAGTTGGTAGAACCATTACCAATACTACGTATACCAATAATATTGCATTTTGCTTTGTCACCAAGTGTAATTGTTCCTCCAAATTTTTTTTGTGAGCTCAGTAAAAAGAGACTTCTTTCCACTCATATGTCTGGAACAACCACTTTCTAATTTGAATTCGAAGGTAGGCATCACAATGTCTACATACTTTAGTGTAACACGAAAAAACATAAACTCTTGCCAGGAAACAAGTTAGAAGGGTGTAATGAGAAAAGCAAATCCTTCCAAACTCATTTTGTTTAGCAAGAGCTCTACATATCCATCCATTTCTGATCTTTCAATGCCTTGGTGACATCCTGCAAAAGTAAATCATTGCCTTAACAGGCTGTTAGACCAGGTGCAGAACTTTGAGTCATACTCAGAATCAGCCATGTTTGATGGTCTAATTCCTTTTGAAACCCAAATCTGCCTAACCTGTCCCTTAAGCTGATAAGGATAAGAGTTCCTCATAATATGAGGTTCTGATCTTCTGAAGGGACAAGTTGATATAATATGACCATTTTTTACACAGTAATGACATTTTGGAGAATGTCTGCTACCATATTTGACAAAAGTAGTTTGGCTTTTCTTTGGAAAATTTGGATTGTAGCCAATCCCACTTTTATGCATTGATTTCAGAATTTCTCCAAGAATGAGATTCAGATTATGTTCTGAGCCTGTAAAACTGGCTAGGACCTTTTTAGACTCTTGAAGTTTCTCAGTCAAAGAACATATTTGTTGTTCTAAATCCTCTGAATGAGTCTTTAGATCAACATACCTTTCAGTTAAGAGAGTGTTTTGATCAACAATCTCTTTTATCTGTGCCTTCAAGGCTTTGAATCTGCTGTCCAAGGCCTTGAAGTCCTTTTCAATTTTTGTCTTAGAAACTTCAACAGTTTTGTTGGCAAAAACTAGGTCCAGGTTTTCTTTTACCTGCTCATGAATCTTAATCTTTAAAGAAGAAATCTCATATCTACAACTTTCCTCATTTAAAAACATGCTCTTGATAGTTTCAGGAAGTACATCAGAAGGACTAGAAAGAAGATTTTTTTACCATTTCCTCAATGTCTCTGTCTGAAGATTTTTCTTCATCATGTTTAGCCATGAAGCATAAATTTGCTTGATCTTCTTCTGTGTCTGAATCACTTGATGAATCAGAATCACTCCAAGAGGCCATCATTGCTTTCTTCCTTCTGTTGTCACTGTCTTTCTTTTGAAAGTTCCTGTTTTTCTTCTTTTGTGGACAATCCCTTACTAAATGATCTGCATCACCACATTCAAAAAAAATCATTACTCTAGTTGTATGTGACTGTGATGAAGACTTACCTTTGTAGTCCATGTTGCTTGAAGGTCTTGTTCTCTCTTTGTTGTAGTCTTTGTTACCAAAGTTTCTCTTCTTCTTGAGAATCCTGGCTAAGGCCTTGGAGATCAATGCTAAAGCCTCTTCATCATCATGCTCATCTTTAGTCTCAATGCTTTGATATTTTTCATTGTCTTTAGCCTTGAGTGCTAGGTTCTTGATGTTTTCACTCAGATCACCTTCTACATCCTTCATAGACATTTCATGAGTGAGCAGCTTTCCCTGTAGATCATCTAGCTGAAGAAGACTTAAATCCTGAGCTTCCTCAATAGCTGTTGTCTTTGGCTCCCACTTGGATTTTGGCAAGCTCCTCGGAATTTTCCTGACCTTTTCCTCATTTGAAAAACTCTTTCCCAATGAATCCAGATTATTCAACACATCAGTGAATCTTTTGAACATCTCCTTGATAGTCTCATCTGAGTTCATCTTGAATAGCTCATACTGCCTCAGAAGTATGTTAATCTTGGTCTGTTTGACTTGACTTGTTCCTTCATATGTCACAACAAGTTTGTCCCATACTTCTTTGTCATTCTTACAATTTGACACTCTGTTGAACTCATCTGCATTAAGATCACGGTATAACAGATTCATAGCCTTGTAATTTTTGATACCTTTTCCATTTCAGTAACTGAGAGATTTTCCTCACACTTGATGCACCTAACTCCATCTATGGTAGTGAAATACTCATGAGGACCATTCTGAACTATTGACCACAATTCCATGTCTTGATCTATGATGAACATCTTAATCAATGCCTTCCAGTGCATGGAGTTGTCACCAAAAAACAATGGAGATCTGTTTGCTGCCCTTCCTTGTGAGAAACCACCATCTCCTACATTACTCATAGTCACAAGATTGTTAGATCTATAGTACCAATTGAAAGTTTGTAATGTAGACTAATACAGGACCAAAATACTCTAGAAGGGGGTTGAATAGAGTATGGAATTTTTTTGCTAAAACACAAGATTTAACTAAGCGAACAAGTGAAAGACTCAAATATCAAGGCCTTGAGATTTTGCAAAACTAGTCAGAAACTTTATAAGGCAAACAGAAAGCTTCAAGGCCTTGAACTATCACAAGTTTTAAACAGTTTATGAACCCTAGTTTGATTTGAATTGCTTGCAGAAGAAAATAGCAAAACTGTAAAGTAAAGAACACAAGGCAATTTAGAGAGTTCAGTCCCAATGGACCTAATCTCTGCCTAAGGGATCAAATCCCACCAGGATTGGGCAAACACTTCTTATTACTCACATAGAAACAGCCCTAGATCTTCAAGCCTAAGTGAACTCCCTTACACCTATACAGCTTGTGGTTCCAAACCTATCAAGTATCAGCTACTAACTGTTGAGCTAACAAGAACCACTTGTTGTTCACTTGAACAACCAACCACTAGGTTTTGTGAGGTTTGAGATATACAGAAGATAAGCAGATTAAAATACAACAGAAGAACACAGTAAAAGAATAAGCTTGTGAAGGCCTGGATGTGTTCTTCAGGAAAACTGGAATGATTGATCATCTGAAAGCAGTGATTGAAGCCTGAAGTTTTGAGGGATTGATTGTCTGATCTTCCACGAATGTATCACACCTCTCTCTCAGTTCTCTGTAAGCTTCTATGTCTTTCAAAATTCAAACCAGTCTTTTATCCTTCTCTGCAACTGAATGAGAGATTTTAGGATCTCAGTTCCTGCAAATCCTCATCCTTTCTAACTGCAATTCAAAACAGCTTTGAGTAGATATCCGTTGGAGTTTGTTGTGATTACATTGCAAGTTTGAAAAACCTGCAACAACATTAAACACAACAACAAACAAAATCCAGAAATATAACAGCACTAAGTCTGTTTGGACTTCCAGTTTCAGAATAAAAACTGGATCAGATAAATAAATCAATAACCTGATTAACTTCTGAAACATATTACTCAAAATAAACTAGTTTAAGACTTATAAAAGTCATTAAACAATCATAATAACAAAGATCAAATCCTGCAAGAGAGAATCAAGTTAATTTTGTAAAATTGTCAGCAGCTTAAGGCACATCTCAAGGCCTTGGAGCTCTGAACATGCATCACAGTATTTCGATATTAAGACCAGAAATATTTGATTCACTCTGATTATGATATCTGCAATTGTGTTAGATATATAAAGAATATATAACAAGGATATTTGCAGCAAATCTCTGATCTTAAACATCAGACAGAACACCTGCATCACAAGATTATCAGATCACACTACAGTAAAACATCTATAAATTAATAATGTTGGGACCGGGATATTTTATTAATTTAGCGAAATTTTATTATATCGATAAATTAATAATTTATTAATTTAAAGAGATTTTGCGTATGACCTTTACATTTTCAAAAATATTCAAGGGTTGCAAAACATTAAGTTGTTTTTTCTACCTCCAAAAATGACTTCAAAAACTCAACCATGTGATACTGGCTACGTTACCTGGACTCGTCACTTCGCGATCCGGGTACGGGTATATGGTGTCCATGTCGATCCGGTCGTTTTCCTCGTGGAAGCGGCTGACTGTCAGTCCTCGTGTAAATCCGGTCGTCGTTCAATCGCCATCGTTTGAAGCGTCGAACTTCCACCAATGTCTCCGGCCTCTGTTTTCTATTAGAAGGTCGTCTCGTCTTCTTATTCGTCGTTCTGACATGGAACCCTAATTTCTTTTGGGTCATGAGTTATATGAATTATGTTGGGCTTCATCTATTTTATTGATTAAATATTATAACTTTGTTAGGCTTCTTATGACAAGTAGCCCAAATGTAAAATTTATTATCAGGGTCTCATTATTCATACTGTCTCAGCCCAAAAAAAAACATTGTTATTGATAAAAAGCTCATTATATAGTTCTTTTATTTCATAATGGTCCTTGATATGATAAGAAAATGTTATTGGACTCCTTCTCTACACTAGAATTGTTGCACAACTTGCACAATGAAAGACACTTAAAATAGAAGAATATACATATCCCCGCACCCGTGTCCAATTTTTGGGTACTTTTCAGCCGAGTCCCCGGATCCTATATTTCAAGATAAAGACAAATTCGACCCTCGGATACACACCCGACATGACACCCGCACCCGAGTCAAGGTAACGTAGGATGCTGGGATAATTAGAGCCTTTAAAATATACTACCGTAAAAGGTTGTACCGTAAGATTTTGGAAGGTTATGAGTTGGGCATTTCTTCTCCGCAAAAGATTAATGTTTTAGATGCTAGCAATTTGGCCGTCTCAGCTTGGAGAAATGTTCAACAAGAGGCCATATCAAATTGCTTTCGACACTATAAAAAAATTTCGGCGAATCCAACCGGCTCAAGTGATTCAAACGATGTAAAACCTGGAGAAGTCAACTGTGAGGTTGAAAACTTGATTACGGGTATGCATTATCGGCACAAAATGGTGTGAATCACTTGCTAGATCGTCCTGGTGAAAATAGTGAATGTTACGAGGTTCATATCATTGAAGAAATTGTGGCGGATACCATTCAAATTTCGATCGATGACGAAGTTGAAGATGATTCAATAGCTTTTGAATCGGTCACTCAAAGAAGCATTGCAAGCGTCTACAACTCTTCACAATTTTTTGTTGCAATACGATAAGACAATGCCCCAACTCTTAAGTGCAATGAGGAGATTTAAAGATGAACTCGAAATATATTGAAGTTTAACAAAAAACAATCGAATATATATTCATTTTTTACTGGACAATCTTATAATTTTAGTAATTATTAATTTATAGTTTCGTTGGGACTAATATATGTGCATAGGGATTTCAAAAAAGTTATTATCTTATTATTTTATCAATTGGGGTCCATTTTTGTACTGGTCCCAAGTTGGGACTGGACAAATTATTAATTTTAACAAGGTTATTAATTTATCGAGTATTAATTTATAGAGGTTTTATTGTATATAAGAAAACAACTGTCAAAGCTTTGAAGCTCTGTTTAGTACCTCAAGGCCTTGGAGCCTTAGAAATACTTTGTCTTTCATCACTCTAAATAGTTAATTCTCAAAACACACTTAGAAGTCTTGAGTCAACAGTGTCCAAGCCCGAATTCGAACAAACCAATACGGGTTCGGGTTGAATTCGGGCTGGCCCATTAAACTAAATAAAATAGCATAATTTTCACATTCAACTCAATTAAAATTGTGCCCTTCTAGTTAAGTTAATAACTTACATATAAAAATAGATACTAAATGTAGATACTTCAATTTTTTTATTTAAGGATAAACAAGAATGAATATATATTGTTAGAATTAATTTAAAAATTATCCGTTTATGCAAGACAATACTAAATATTTTGTGAGAAAAATTATTAGTTAAGAACATAAACATCATTAAAAATATTACTAATATTCAATATAAGAATAATATGTTCGTGATAAAAATGCAATATAATACTCTCCAAGTATATCATTTGTAGGTAATGAGTATACAAATCGGGCAATTCGGGCTAGCCCGTCTTTTAATATCCGTAACCAAGCCCGACCCAAATTGTATTTCGGGTTGAGAATCTTTTCCCGAGCCCGTCAAAAATACTCAAAACATGTTCCCAAGCCCGAATTTAGTCTGAGCAGGGTTCGGGTTGGTCGGGTTCAGCCCGTCCAAGTTGCACCCCTAGTTGTAGCCCATAGAGTGTGATATGCATGGCTTAAGGCAAAATTCTTTTGCAGCCTGTGATCATCGATCTCTTATCTACTGGTTTTAATGATACTGATCTGAGCCGCTTTCTGTGATTTACCCGGAATGGTCAAGTTTTCTTGTGCAGTACTGATATGAGCTTATTATTGCTTTTTATGCTGTTCATTATGCGCGCTGCTCGGCTAGTGCTTGGTCACTGTAAGAAACCCTGATGATATGGATATACATATATGTAATTCACTCTATTATTGCATGTGTGTCAGTAACGACATTAAAATCCCCACCCTTTAAAGAGGAGGTGACCAGTGCTCTCACACGACGGCCTCCACTGTATTTTAATGCTCCATTGGTCGTCTCTGATTCAGAGGATGAAAAGGATGACCCACCGAAATTGACTGTATCCCAAGAATGCATGAAGTCTGTAGCTGAACGTGAAAGGAAAGTCGAGCTACTTGAAGGTAACATAATTGTTGAAGTGCCCGTGGAAATCTTCAAAGGAATGGGTGAATCTGCCGATTAGAGAACAGCAGATGTGGGGAGAAAAGTCAAAGGAACCAGAAGAAGCTAGATGCTACTATATTTTTGTAGATTTTGCTTATTTTCTGTTATATATGTAATATTGAATCTTTGCCTGTAAGTATTCCCGAAACATTTTCTGTGACAGATATCTGAACAATGCTATAGCAATGTGTGACTACTACTTGTGTGTTATATATTAACTTATATTCATGTTCAAGGACCGTACTACTTTTTGATAATTAGATAAAAACTTAAATGTTAACATATGTCATCAACAAGATTCGAACTTGGGTCAACTTTGTGTAAAAAAATATAAACTTCCACAAACCAATATACAATTATTGATGAAATTGCATCAAAATATGCGATTAGTTGAGATAACTATAGAGTTCTCTTTATAAAAAAATCCTAAAAAAAATCGGGCCCTCGCCGTATTGGGGGCCTAAAAAATCGGGCCCTCGCCGTATTGGGGGCCTAAAATCGCTGCTTACTATAGAGCCTGCCCTTTTTGTGAATTATCGCTTAAATAAATTATGGCAAATATAAACCGAAAAGTCACCTCTAATGTGAAAGTTGGTCTAGATGGTTTGGTCAACTACGAAAGTGATTGGTCAACTTTAATCGGTTTCCACTTAGTCAACTATATATATATATATGTATATATATATAGTTTTGGATGAATAAAGTCAACGGTTATTGAAAATGTCAACTACAGTCAAATGTGAGCTCATAAGTCAACTCCATTGTCAATGAATGATTCTATACTTGACTTTTGAGGTTATACTACGTCAACTATGTATTGAACATATAACTTTTTGGTCTCCACTTTCTCAGATTAGTAAGTTCGCACGAAGAAGGTCAACGTAAAGGAAAAGGTCAACTATACAGTTAAATCAGATGATCGAGCTCATAAGTAACTCCACAGTCATTGCATGATGGTCTACCCTAAACCCTCAACCCTGAACCCTAAAATTGACTTTTGAGGTTATACCAAGTCAACTATGTAGTGAACAGACAACTTTTTGGTCTCCAATTTGTCAGATTAGTAAGTTCGCTTGAACAAAGTCACCGAAAACGAAAAGGTCTACTGTACAGTCAAAGATGATCGAGCTCATAAGTCAACTCCACAGTCAATGCATGATGGTCTACCCTAAACCCAAAACCCTGTGTACTTGGCTTTTTGAGGTTATACTAAGTCAACTATGTTGTGAACATTAAACTTTTTGGTCTCCACTTTGTCACATTAGTAGGTTCTCACAAAGAAAGTCGACGTAAAAGAAAAGGCCAACTTTACAGTTAAAGGTGAGCTTTGTAATTCAACTGTATATTTTATGCATGGTATACGTACGTATATACATATATATATGTACTTGGTGGACCCTCAACCCCTCGTATTGAGGTAAGAAGGAAACTCTGATGTGAACGGTCAACTATTAATTCTCCACCTAGTCAAACATATAGGTTTGGAAAAATGTGAGTTGTAGTCAATTCCACAGCCAATGCATGGTCTATTATGCGGTAGGCCATGAGAGCATATTATCGATTCTTACCTTAATTTAGAACGACATTTTGATTGTCTTATAACCTGTATATTCCACGAACAATGTTCGTGTCAGCTTTTCACCCAAAAAAATGTTCGTGTCAGTTTCTAAAGCAAAGTGAAATTTGTTTCAAACTCCGGGAAATAACTGCTATGAAGAAAATACATTTACAGGGGAGGGAACTTGCATTACAATGAAACTTTGGGAGGAAAGTATAATTAACGAAAATATTTGTAGGGGAGGGGAATACAAATACATCCAAAGATAGGGGAGAAAATACATTGAGTCAAAAAGGGATTCATTTAAACAAAATTCCATATGGACCCGTTGCTCCCCACTCATTCCTCAACCCTTATCCACAAGACAAGAGCTCTCTGAAACTCTTCCCGCGACCACTCACTCAGCTCCCCAGCCGATGGAACCACTGAATGTCTTTGGAACGGCGACATCTGTTGCGCCTGAAGGTCATCGGAGTGTTGATTCAAGAATCCACGGAGTCGATATTGGCTTAGCCTCAAGGACGGTCGGTTTGGACTAACTTCTCTCAAAATCTCGTACATTAGTAGCTGTTGTTGTGTTCTTTTCTTAGTTCTTGGATTATCGGGTTGATTCGTGCTATAGATATGCAATTTCGTATGTGTATCTGTTCGGACTAGTACTGTTGTATTTGGGGGTTTGGTATGCTCTTTGGATTAGGGATATCGTTATTTCTATAGTTGGGGACTTACTCTTCAGCCAGGGTTGGTCCGAAAAAAGCTGTCCAATTTATCCGTCTGTCTTGGGTTGAGTGTTTGTTCTTCATGGCGATGTTGCTAATGCAGATTACTAGTTATACAATTAGAAACTAGAATAATTAGAATAATTACTAGAATAATAGGGGGGAAAATACTTATTATTATATATAAGAACTTTAAATGGCTAGAATAATTAATAGAATAATTAGAATAATTACTAGAATAATGATTCAATGACAGGAAACTAGAATAATAAAATTATTTTTATATATAAGAACTTTAAATTGCTAATGCAAATTATTAGTTATACAATTCGTTATAACTTATGGACATTGATAAAGTCCATTTTTGGGAAAAATAGTTAATACATGGGGAATAAAAAACAGCATATATGTAGATGACTAGGTACATTTTAAGAATAAATAACAGCTAGCATAAATAAAAAACGTCAAATAAACCCACAAATACAGGGGGGGGGGGGGGAAACCACCCCTTACAACCTCAAAGCACAACCCCTCCTCAAACCATGGGAGGGAGATTTAAAAACCATTGTTCAACATTAAATTAAAAACATGACTATTAAAGGGATTTAAAACATAAAATGGAAGCTACGGCTGACGAGCGATGGCAGAGGAGCTTTGTCGTCAGAGCTGTGCCCATTCTCCAGCTTCACCTGTGGCTCCATTAGTTCCTTGCAGCCTGTAGCACACATGCATTCATCACTATTGATTAGGGGTTTCACATCTCGAAAACATAAAGATTAATGTACATACATATGTGCTAAGGCATGTGATTGAAAAATTATAGAACTACTAGATTTGGTGTTCATATCAAACCTGGACGGAGGCATGGATCTCTTGCTGAGACACAACAATGACATCCACCTGCACCTCATTCGGCTCCCACAAAATCCAAAAGCCTCCACCAAATACATATGGATCAGCCACAAAGCATCTCTCAAAGTCAAGAGAGGCGCAAATGCATCTGGCCCTGTCCCCAGACATTCTGGTTTCAGTTACACGGACAATGTTTGGCATGTGCCTGCCAACCAGATCCATGAAGTTTCTTCTGAAAGCACCAGTGCCCGCATCCTTACAATTCCAGAGAAGAAACCTCACGGGAACGTTTGACACCCTCACTCCGCCCAGCAGCCCCCCTCGTGCACTTCTTCTTTGGCCTTTCACCTTTGCTCTGATCTCCTCCTGCTCTACCACATCCATCAAATTTTCGCCTTCCGCCAAGAAGCCCCCCTTCTGTAGGATCGTATGAAGGTACTCCCCTGAGTTTCTCTGAATGTTTCCCGAATACTCTAGTATCCAGGTTGCCTTGTAATCCTCCATCATTACATGCTTTGCTTCTCCAACGTCGGATGGAAACTGGATGATGTACCAGAGGTTCGATCTCAGGCTGTCATCTTTCACAACCTGGTTTTCTGGAACAACGCCTTCTGCCACCCTTTCTTCCTCCTCAGCGATCATCCGATTGATTTGAACATCTTTCCAACTGAACTGTTCAAGGAGGCTCTTGAGGCTCCCTTGCTCCACGATCCATGTTGTTGGGGCCTTGAGGTGAGTTAATATGGTGGCCATGTTTGTTGTGGGAGATGGTATGAGTGGGACAGGAATGCACCAGGTATTGGTGATCACAAATTGCTCTCTTCTCTCTTTAAAGGACCAACCTGGTCCCCTTTTACCTGGAGCATCCTCCAGATTGACTTGAGGTTTAACTTTTTGGTGCTTTTGTGAGAACCTGCATAAAGCATATTCTGATCCCCCCTTTATTTCCTTTAAGTCCAGCCAACCTCTTCTTGATGTTGAAATTCATTTTTGGAGGGAAAACTTGTCTTATGTGGCAGCTAATCTATAGCTTTTACCTAATTATGTGGATGCATTACTTGTGACTTATGAGAATATTGACAGGCATGGACAAGGCTATAGGCTTTGGTTTTATACACAGTTGGGAGGCTGTGGGTTTTGGAGAAGATGGAGAGTAATAAAATGGAGAGGATGGTGGTTAGTGATAATAAATACTGGTTTAAAGATGTGGTTTCAGAGAAATATGTGACGCATGGTTTCAAGATTACTGCATACTAGGCATAGGTTCATGAACCACCTCATTGATTAGGGGTGCCAATGGTATCTGTGCAACATGTTTAATTTGAGGTGTGCCTTGTTCACTTTACGGGATTGACTTTGATTAGTTATTTCCCCCATAATGCTGGCTAATACAGGCATGTGAAGGCTCTTCCACCCGCTCATAATGCTGGCTAATACGTTGCAAAGCTGTGTGTCTGCAAACCTGGTCGAAGTGGCCTTCACGAGACCCTGTACATGATAGAGGATGAACGGAGGAATTCCAAATGGATTTTATTTCAGTACATTTGAAGCATGATATATATGGCTTAATGAATCAATTGCTTCGAAAGTTACGAATGATGCATATGGTAATTATTTTGACACCCGTTTCGTAACTTGCTAGATAAGGGTTGCATTATTTGCATCGTGCTGTGACCATTACTTATTTGCTTTTACTGAGTACTGATTTGAGCATTTCATTCTCACTGCTAGCGCTCACTGTGAGGCCGTGATGACATGGATCTATCGAATGCACTCGTGGAAGCTGTTAGAGAGTCTGATGCATGGCGAGGCAAATTTTTGTTTGCAACCTGCTATGATCATCTCTTATTTGGTTTTAATGAGTACAGATCAGAGCCTCTTCACGGTCACTGAAGAGGCCGTGATGATTTTGATCTACCGAATTCACTCTCTATAGCCGATAGAGTGTCATGGTATGCATGGCGAGCCAAATTCCTTTTTGCAGCCAGTGAACATCAATCTCTTATCTGGTTTTCATGAGTACAGATTTGAGCCTCTCTCCGTATATCCCTCTGTTCATTCAATATTCGGGTCTGTATATGTTCTACGTATCTCTTCTTGATTGGCAAAACACACCTTTGTAATGTCGTCTCTACGCCCAATTGCGTGTTGAGGGGACGTTCATATCGCGTGCGAGATCCTTGTCCTAATAGATGCGTAGCCCGAAGAACATATTAGTTTTCCTAGAACTTGAGTGTGATAGTTGTTATTTTATCCTTTCAACCTCTCTATTCTGGGTGGAGTTGAGAATGTCATTTTGACCCGCCGATAATATTTGCAAGATATTAACAACACTTTGGTGCATTCAAACCGGGTAAAAATGTCTTTCGCAGGTATCTGCAGACGGTAGACAATGAACGGATGAATTACCAAAGGAATTTATTTCACTAATAAGTCAAGTAATTGCAAATTAAATAAAACTATCCATTAAAGACAACTGGCCATAAATATGTAGAAAACAATATATTACATGAATAAGAGAAATATTAGTAGGAAAATTATAGAAAATAAAAGTCTAGTCCGCTTTTTCCTCTTTGAGTTGTTCATCTGTTGGGGCCTTTGCCTGGTTCCTGCTTGTGTGAAAGCTCTGTCCCGGTAGCCCCCCTGTATCTCTTTTTGATTGGGAAAACGGATTCACCGGTTTCTTCATAGAATTCGAGAGGCACAACCAGCCTATAATTTACAATATTCATCTTCTCAATTAACTGGATTCTCCATTCAGTCTCATGTATTTTCCGCTAGCTTTCTTCCATTTCAGTTTGCCTCTTCTTATACAAACTCACTGAAGGGGAGTCATCGCTCCTTGAATCTTCATCCGATGAATCAGAGATAAAAATTGGAGCATTTTAATTGACTCTGGCATCCCTGTGAAACGACTGGTGACCTCCTCCTCATCACGCAGGCGTTTGCGAATTGGTTTCATGGTAATGTGATTTTGGGGACTAAACTTTTATGGAGTCTTGGAAAAGTGATTTAATTTGCTGTGACTGTTTTGGAATGGATGTATGCGATTAAATAGAGTTAATCAGTTGTCAGTTTCTCTTTTTTTCTCATTAAACATGCAAGTAATTGACTAATTGATTGCCTTGTACATTAATGTTGTTCAATGAGGAAGTTTAGGGAAATCGAACAATTACTGCATGGTCATGATGATTAGTAGCTTATAAGTTTATTATGATGTCCTTCGCTCGCTGTTTGTTTCCATGTAGTACTGAACTAGGCATCTTCATGATTATTATAATCTACTGAATGCTAACTGTTTGCGCTCTAGTGATCCCCAATTTTTCATCACTAGCAACGATCCATGAATTTACCATTGAATTCTCGTGCCTTACCAATTCACTGGTCCAAATCACTTCATTTTCACTCTCACATTCATTTTCGATAATTTTTGTGCAATGTGTGGAATTTTAGCAGAGGTAAACTTTGTTTCTTTTATCTTGTTCATCCATAATTTTCACATCAACGTAAGATGAATAAACAAAACTAAATTCTATTTCCTATCACCTGTTGCAGGTAACATTTCCTGGTTACAGAACATTAATCGACGGTATGGATGAGTGGGCACTGTTTGGACTTTCGCCGGAGGTAAACATATTTTGGTGCCCCCTTTCATTTCCTTTAAGTCCACTCTCTTATTGATGTTGATATTCCCGTTTTGAGGGAAACCTTGTCTTATGATCGGCAACATAGCTTTTAGAGTAATATAGCTTTTAGAATAACTACCTTGTCTTATGATCGCGCAACCTTGTCTTAAGTACACTCTCTTCTTGATGTTGATGATTCTCCAGTCTATTCTTGATGTTGAAATTCCTGTTTGGAGGGAAACCTTGTTTTATGATCATCAACATAGCTTTTAGAGTAACTACTGTCTGGATGCATTAGTTGTGACATGTGAGAAAATTAAGAGCGAGTATAAAGAAAAACATGTGAAGTAATAGCACTAAAATCCATCAACTTCTTCGTGGTTATTCAATGTATCACAAGAAAGCTGGGTTGGAAGTCCAAAACCTATGGGGTTACTGCATAGTATGGTTCATCGACCATCGAATACAGCAACATACTAGGTTGGGGAATACTATGGTAGATGAACCATACATGCAGCAATCCAATAGATTTTAGACCGCCATGCCAGCTTTATCTGTGATGATTCTCCGTGCCCGGGTGGTGGTAGACGAGATTCTGTATATCTTATTGTGGAATTGCCGTCGATGAGGAATTGGGCTATGATAAACAGAGGTTGGCATCGTTATGTTCTGACTACCTGAAGCAACATCTTTGTGATCATTCGATGCATCACAATGCTGCATCAAGACAACCAGAACATTACGAAATCAACCTTGTGGAGATCGTTGACATCGACATGCTTTCAGACAAGCAAAACTCTATATAGGAAGATGAAAGGTGTAGTGAAATGTACAAGGTTGTAGGCTCTGGTTTTATACACAGTTTGGAAGCTGGGGGTTTAGGAGAAGATTGAGAGTTTAAAGATTGACATGTGGGGGATTGGGGGGGATTAATTGAGTTTAATAAATGCTAGTTTGAAGATGTGGTTTCATATCAGAATTACTGATGGTTTAAAGAGTAGTGCAGGTCAGTAGGTATAGTTTAATGATGAACCTCATTTATTAGGGGTGGCAATGTTCTGAAAATAGTTTTAACATTGTTTTTTTTGGTATAAACGTTTTGTTTTGTGATGTCTGCGGAGTTTAAAATTGGGTCTTTAACCGGCTGGCGAATTGGTCTTTGCAATCTACTATCGGTTGACTTAGTCAGAATTTTTTTTCTTTAAGATGATACCAAACAGTCTCTTAGTACCACTCTGTTTCTTCTCTTATAGCCAAATGATGCAATTTTTTTTTGATAATAATGACTCAAGAATGAGGCTCAATCTGCAGAGAGATGGGGATGTTTTTTGGAGGGTGGTTGACCCTCTCTGCAGTTGTTGCTTTGGAGCCGGGGATTTCTCTAAAGTTATGTTACTCTGAAAACCCATGTATTATTATACTTTGGTCTGCTTCGCCAGAAAGTTCCAAGTTAGCGAATTGATTAATAAATGTTGGTTTAAAAATTTGGTTTTAGATTAATCATTGATGGGTTTATAGATGTGGCTGCAGAGAGATCATTGCTGGTTTAGAGATTAGTGCAATAGGTATAGGCTCATGAACCCCCTCATTGGTTAGGGGAGGCAACAATACAAAATTATAATAATTTTTTTTCCACTCACCTGTTGCAGGTACAATTTGAATGTTATAGAACCTTGATACTAGTAGTATATATTAGCGCCTTATGTGATTTCCAAAAAATACGGGGCCAGAAATCTCCAAAATATTTGCAGAGTATTTCGTTGAAAGACGAGTTGCGTCGCCAATAGAGGGAAATTACCCTGCAATACTTTACGTCATCTGACTATTCCTCGCATTTGAAAATCGTAAAGGAGATACCTGCGTGGTGTGGGTGGAGGCTCCTGCCAGGTGAAAGCTATGCATGGAACACGCACTGAAACACTCACTAAATATGTTTGGCACTTCCACTGTTGTATGTTGCATATCGCTCGCTCGAGACCCCTGCGTGGTGTGGGTGGAGACTCCTGGCTGGTGGAGACCATGCATACAATTCACACACTGCACACACAATATTCTATGTACACTGTATGCGCTCAAAAGTTATGGAAGTTTATCGGTAAAGCTGAATTGAGATGAGGGCTCCCTGAGAGCTCAAAATTGCATTTGACAATGTCACTGTTGCGCCTTCTTCCGGAAGTTGTCCATTGTTAACTGTGTGAATTAGATTTAAGAATGTGAATTTTGTATATCGGGTTAACAGCTAGCTAGCTGAGTTTAGTTTAGCATACACCTTGTACTGCATATACATAATTCTTGTTCATACTTGTCAGAATATTTATATGCTATTTGTGAATGTCTTCAGGTTTTATGAATTAGACTCCCAACACGACGATTTCATGACCATGTAGCTTGCAAGAACTCAAGGTCGCCTCCACCTCCTATGCACGATACACGTTCACATCGAAGCTTCCCTACTCACAACTACGTACCTAGCTAGTGTAGAATATGCTAAGTTTGTAGTTTTGGTTTAGATGATATATAGTTTGTTAGGATTTTATGTTGTAGTTGATGTAAATGTACAAATTTTTGGTACACTGGGTTCGGTTGATATTAATAGAAATTTCATGTCTTTTCAAGTTGTTTATGAATTTAGTATTTATTTATAAAGAATATTATTTTTATAGACGACCACTTCTCGACGAACAATTAGTGAGCAAAAGGACTATATGCGACGAGTAAAATTGTCGTATTAAGAAATAAAGACAAGTACTATGGTCGTCGTTCACGAATAAAATAGGCAAACAACACAAAAGTTACGAAAATAGATAATAAATAACGAAGAAAAAAATAGTCGTGCAAAGACAAAAGACGACGAGAATAGTTGTCGGCATAAATTCAACGACAAGAAAAATTTTGTCGAAATAATCGTCGGCAAAATTTTGGTCGGAAATTATTCGGCAAATTATCAACGACAAAACAATTTCGTCGGAAAAGGTGGTCGGTAAAAAAAATTACGGACCACAGGGTTATGTTGTCGCCCCGTCGAACTAACGACGGAGCTATTCCGACGCACTTTGGACGAAATTTTTTCGTCGTCTTTTTTTTAACGACGAATTTTCGGGATATAACGACGAGTATACTTGTCGTAATAAACTTAATTTTTTTAGTGATACTTTCTTAACATTTTAAACCCCGATTTTTTCTTTATATTTAGTGATTACAACAATTGATAAGTTTTCTTATATTTCGAATTAACTTTGTAGGAAAATAGAATACTTACCTCGAAAATACTATATTTTCTAAAAAAGTATTGTTAACATTTTAGACAGGAACAAGCTTACTTTACTTAAGTAGCGTGAATTTTATTTTGAGAGTAAAGGGTTATAATAGTACAAGTTTAGAGAACCCCAAATATTTTTAGTTTCAGAAAAGACAAAAATAAATCTGAAAAAGCTTAAAACCAAAATAATCAAAATAGAGTTTTCCAGAATAAAATCTCTCTGAAACCCTCGGAGACGTAACGAAACCCTAGGTCGATGGAGGAAACGGCGGCGACAATGAATGAAGCACCGGCGGCGGCCTTCAAAACGTTGAGATTAATGGAGAAAGAGACAACTGAGATTGATTTCGATGATGAGTTTTGTACAGAATCTGAGAAGGGCTTTGAATGGTGTTTGATTGTCAAACTTTTGACCGGAGAAGAAGTTAACCCTAGATCTGCGAAGGTTTTTTTCCAGCGGATCTGGAATAAGGGAGATCAGGTAGAGTTCTTGTATGTTAGCTGTAATACCTTTCTACTCAAGTTTGCGAATAAAAGTCTAAGGGACCGAATAGCTGCAGGAGGTCCATGGGACTTTGAAGGAGCGATGATGGTACTCAAACCCTGGCTGTTAGGGGATGAAACTGAATGCCCAAGTTTTGTTTCCATGGATGAGTGGGTACAAATACACCGCCTATCGGTTCACCTAACCACTGAGGCGGCCGGTAGGAAAGTCGTACAAAATATCAGCGAGATTCTTGAGTCAGATCCAAGAGTTGATAGTGATGGGATGGAGAACTATGTACGGGTCAGGGTTAGGATGCCTATTTTTGAGGCGTTGCCGAGATGAGTATACGTAAATATCAAGAAGGAGAGGGTGTGGCTGAATTTCAAGTACGAAAGGATCCCGTCGATATGTAAGTGGTGCGTTTATCTCAATCATCATAGTAGCGTTTGTAACCATTTAGCAGAGGGAATTGATACGGAGGAGGAGCCAGGTTATTGGGAATGGATGTTTTTCCAACCTCCAAAGAAGGGGCGGCTAGGTACAGGCAAGAAGACCGGAATCAAAGACAAGACGAAAGCAACAGTGAAGGAAAATAATGATGAGGCAAGAGTGGGAGTCTTTGACCTCAAACAAAATCTAGAGAACCGATGGGTGAAGATACCAGCACAGGAAACGAGAGCAGAAATCAGCAAGACCCACAAAGGTATGGTACTACGCAGGTGTAGAACAGTAACCCTGAAGTGGGTAATCACGCTGGGGAGAAAGGTCCAAAGAGCCCAATCAACAATGAGACTGCAGTCAACGAGGAGGGATAGAACGCGAGGGTAACAGATAGTGGGACGAAGGAGAAGGTAAATGATAACAGAGGGGATACAGTGGGGGGAGTCAGACTAGCATCCCCAAAAAGAAAGACAACTCCAGATCTAAGCCCAGCTTCGTTGCAGACGGTGGAAAACTCGAAGAGAAACAAACAGCTTGACTTAGAGAGGCGATATCTCGGAGCTATAAGGGGTGGTACGGATAAAGGGGAAGGAAGCAGTGTGGTAGAAAATAAGGTTTTGAGTTCCTCAAAAACTATGAATGCACGATTGGCGGAGGCTGCTAAGCAGTCCCGCCAAGCACAATGAGTCTTTTAAGTTGGAACGTGCGCGGGTTGGGGAAACCGAGCGCGGTCCGAGCTTTAAAGGATCCGATGAGGCTCCTCTCCCCAAATATAGTTTTCCTTATGGATATTAAACTCAACAAGTTCGAAACGGAGAAGGTATCTGAAAAGGATAAGTATGCAAGTGGTATTTTCACTGAAGCTCAAGATCGGAAGGGTGGATTAGCTCTGCTTTGGGATTCCAAAGTAAAATTCAAGATAATTAAAGTATCCAAACATCATATTGATGCTTTAGTAGAGGAGAAAGATGGATTCGTTTGGAGGCTAACAGGCGTGTATGGTAATCTGGAGAGGGAACAAAGGTACAACATGTAGGAACTTCTAAGGAGGATAGCTCCTATGAGTGACCAGCCATGGTGTTTATGCGGAGATTTTAATGAGATACGTTCTAACTTGGAGAAAGAAGGTGGTAATGAAAGGAGGTATGGCCAAATGCAGGCTTATTCGGTTTTGCAGGATTTATGCCCCGTTAATCTTGGCTATGCAGGGCCAGAGTTTACGTGGTCAAAAAATTAAGAAGAGGAAACACATATTAAGTTTCGCCTTGATAGAGTGGTTGCTACAATTAATTGGATGACTAAATTTGGAGGAGCAAGGGTAACACACACCACCGGTCTTAGGTCGGATCATAGACCCATTATGCTGGAATGGGATGCGAGTGGGTATAAGCGAAACAAAAAGTGTAGGTTCCAATACGAAAGAATGTGGAACCTTCATAGCACTTTTCACGAAGTAGTAGCAGACTGTTGGCACCAAAACAGTCAATTTCCACTACAAACAAAGCTGAGGAAACTGTCATATTGTTGTCAAAGTTGGAATAAAGAGACTTTTGGGAGTGTTAAAAACCAGATTAAAGCCTTGAGGGCTCGGAAGGAGTCGTTGGAGAAAGAACCACAAACAAGGGGAGTATTAGAAGAATTGAAGAGATCGTCAATCCAATATGATGATTTACTAAGAAAAGAAGAGGTAATGTGGGAGCAAAGAGAACGCACTAATTGGCTGAAATTTGGTGATCGCAACACAAGATTTTTCCACCAAAAGAAGTCGGGTAGAAGAGCAAACTGGTTCAAAGGAATAGAGGACGAGATAGGGAATGTGGTACAGTCGGATGCCGAGATGACAACTTACCTCGAAAGACATTTCAAGCTATATTTACCTCAAGTAACCCGCATACAGAAGATATAAACGTGATTACAGAGGGGTTGATCAGCTGTGCAGTTCCCGAGGACAGAGCAATAACTCTTGACGAGGATTTTACGGCACAAGAAGTTACCCACGCACTGTTTCAAATGTACCCGGACAAGGCTAGGTAAAGATGGATTTTCAGCGGGGTTTTATAAAAAACATTGGGGAGTGGCGGGAAAAGATAAAATCAAGACTTGCCTTGAAGTCCTGAATTCAGGAGCGGATTTGGGCACTTTTAACCATACGGTTATAGCCTTGATCCCCAAGACAAAGCAGCCCCGGAAGCCGGTGGACTATAGACCGATCAGTTTGTGCTCAACTACTTCTAAATTTGTTGTAAAGGTAGTGGCTAACAGAATTAAGGCCGTGCTGGACAATCTCATCTCAGAAAGCCAATCGACTTTTGTTCCGGGCAGGCTTATTACTGACAATATCTTGACGGTGTTTGAGGTTATCCACACTATCAAGACGAGAAAGAAAGGAAAGAAAGGAGCACTCGCACTCAAGGTTGACATGTCTAAAGCGTACAACCGTATTGAGTGGAGGATTCTGCATGATGTACTGCAAAAGTTCGGTTTCGGACCTAGGTTGATTTCGATTATAATGTGATGTGTAACTACGGTGCAATATGAGTTTGTCCGTGATGGAGATCTAACGGGGAAAGTAGTCCCCGAGCGAGGCCTAAGGCAGGGCTTCCCCTATCACCGTATCTTTTTGTGCTTTGCTCGGAAGCTTTATCGAGTGCCATCACTTCTGCAATCAAAAGAAGAATTCTTGCAGGAGAGACAGCATATCGGGGAGGACCAGTGGTCTCCCATTTTTTTTTTGTTGATGATTCTATATTCTTTTTACAGGCTACTGTACAGGAAGTTACAAAATTACAATAAATAATGGATTCATATTGTAAAGGCTCGGGCCAGCTCATTAACTTGGATAAGTCTGCGTTTGTCTTCTCCCCGAACGTGGCAGCTGCGTTTAAGGATGAAATCAAGCAGCGTTGCGGTATCCCTGAAACAGAAAAGCATGATAATTACCTCGGATTACCGAAGACAATTGGTAAACAAAAGATCACTACTTTTTCTATATTCTTTACAAAATTGATAGTAAACTGAAAGGCTGGAAGGAGAAATCACTATCAATAGGTGGCAAAGAAGTACTTATTAAAGATGTTTTAATGCAATCATGAGCTATGCTATGTCATGTTTTAAGTTACCAGATGGTGTGTGCAATAAAATTGAAACCAAAATTAGACAATTTTGGTGGAGCAATTAAAAAAAGGAGCGTGGCATAAATTGGCTAGCTTGGAACAAAATGGAAGAGTCTAGAGATAAATGTGGTCTGGATTTTAAAAAATCCTCAATCTCTAATGAGCAGGGTGATTAAGGCCAAGTACTTTGCAGAAAAGGATTTTTGGGAAGCAAAAGAAGGAAGCTCACCTAGTTATGCCTGGCAGAGCATATGTTTTGGGAGGAAATTACTTGCTAGAGGATCCCGTTGGCAGATTGGGTATGGTAAATCAGCTTTCATGAGCTCACCTTGGATACCCCGAGAGCCAACCTTCAAGTTAATTACCAAAAACAGTATGATTAATTCACTTAAAGTGGAGGATTTCATTGACCAAGAAATCAGGAGCTGGAATAAGCGAAAGCTAAAAGAGTATCTCATTGATGTTGATTTTCAAAAAATAGAACAAATTCATTTGCCACAACAACAGACCGAAGATAAAATTCGATGGCACTATAATGATACTGGCATGTATACAGTAAAATCTTGGTATCTTTTGGGTATGAAGGAGATATGCAACAGGAGAATCTGGGCAAAATTTCAGTGCAGGTCAAGAATTGCTTCTCAAAACTGTGGAAGATAAATTTAGAAGAAAATCAGTCACCTGGTTTGGAGAGCTGGAAAAAATATCCTCCCCACTGCGGAGAATCTGAGTAAACAATGGATCGAGATTGAAAGTCAATGTTATCTCTGCAGTGATGGCGTTGAAACGGCAGAGCATGTTTTCTTCTCATGTCCAGTAGCAAAATCAGTGTGAGATTCACCGGAAGGGAGAGATATCCTGTTAAAGACAAACACAAGTGCTTCAGAAAGAATCTATGCTGACGTTTTGCGGCTAAAAGAGACAGATTTGACAAGATATTATGTTATTCTTTGGGCTATCTGGCAAGAACGCAATTCACGGAGATTCAAAGAAATACCAACAAACCCAGACTCTGTTCTTGCTTTTACAAAATTCAAGAACAAAAATTTAGAAATGGAGATTTACTTAGCTTGGAGATCTTGAAGCCACAAAGCGTTAAGATGCTGGTAGAGAACATATGATACTTCAGTTTGACGGCAACTGGGATCCAGGGTCAGGCAATGCATGGGCCGAATTTGTGCTTAGATCTGTTAAGGGTGCCTGTTTGATGGAAGGGGAAAGCAAGCTAAAACGGTGTGAGAGCGCTCGGCAATCAGAAAAGTACGCATGTATCCAAGCCCTCAGATCGTGACTCCGATGGAAAGAAAGAAGAATCTGGATGATCGGCAACTCAATCAATGTTATCGGAGAATTGGAAGAAGCTAGACTGGGAAGAAGAAACAATGGAGAAGGGGAGATGAATGCTTTAATGGAGGAGACGTTACAACTATTAAAGCAGTTTGATAGTCTCGAGACACGCTTTTGGGGAAGGGAATTCAACTGAGTAGCTGACCAGACACGCGGCTCAAGGAACGGAAGGCGTGTGGATTGAGGAGATACCCGCATGGATTAGTCGATATCTAGAAAAAGACGTGTACCCCTCTCACTTAATTGTTGATGTTCAATGAAGTTTCAACATTTTTCTCAAAAATAAAAAATAAAAATAGAGCTTCCCATAACTCTGAAATAGACAAAAAATTGCCTCACATTTGGTAAAGAAAGCGTAGTCGTTTATTGTTATTTAGAATTACATCATATAGCCGGATTTGAACTCGGGACCTCATGAAGGGGCTTCACACACTCTACCGCTGCGCTATCACCCATTCGCGAGAGAGCGGAGTCTTAGTGATTACTAGCCCACAAATACTATTTTTAGAGAAAATGTTTAGTTAGAACATAAAAGAATAAGCATAGACAGGACATTTCTTTATCTTATTCACTATGGTGTTTTCGTGTCTGCAAGTTATTAAAAGATTAGAAAGCATATAATTTTTTTTAAGATAGATAGAAACAAAAAGATAATTTTAGTCATAGCATATTTCATTCTCATACTACAAAAAAAATGGACAAATACGACGATCAAAAACCGTCGTTATAGGATAAAAACCCGTTGTATTTTCTAAATACGACGGCCGAGTGACCGTAGTATCGAAAGGGGTCGTATTAGATTATACGACGGCTTATGACCGTCGTTTTTGTCAATTTACGACGATCAGGTGTTGGTCGTCGCTTTTAAGGGCCTGATACGACGGGATTAGAGGATACGACGGCTCCTTAGTTGACCGTCGTTTGTACAATACCCGACGGCTGGAGGGCGTCGTTTGTGCCCCTAATGCGACGGTTACTTACCGTTGTAATTATTTTTTTCAAACAAAAGAATTATTTATTTACATACCCGCTTTAATTACAATTTTCATAAGCCAAAACCCAAAAAAAAATGAAAAGTAAATTCATAGATAAGATAAAGCAAACTCTAATTTTTATGCATATTCAATAGCCATATTCCTATAAAATACCAATAGATTAATGTTCCTATAAATATCAAATAGACATTTTTTCTTAGTGTGCAAATATCGATTCCGTATCAACTCTTCCACGCTTGAAAACCGCCCTGTCCTCAAGGTGGATGTTGAAAGTCTTCGGTAAGCCCGCGAAACGCTTGGATTGCAGCAAATTGTTTGCCCGGATCAAATTGTCAGCGACATTGAACCTTAAGTGTGACAAAGAAAACAATTTACTAAAACCATAAAATATGGGCGCATAATGTTGCTTCAAGTCGGTGGTCATCATCTTTTTTATTTCATCTCTATCCTGCAGTGCATAGACATGCAACCCAAAGGGGCTAACAACGCCATAGTTTTGATAAGCCTCCGAGATGTTAGGAGTTGCCTCAACCCAATGAGGTTTTGCCATGTGCATATCATCAGCTATTGTCTTGAGTGGATATATTCACCAGGCGGACCATGTGATGAAGACTAGGCCGGCCCCAAATCCATGCCATATCCCACTGCGGGTTTGGCAATTGGATTCTCCATCTGACCAACTAGTTCGTACGCCGCCGGAGCTGCTTGTTGCAGTGTTTCGTCGACGCTTGTTGCTGCTGCCATGAATTTAATCGTCGGCAGTCCTTGTACTTCTACTTCATTGGCGGCTAGGGTTTCGACCGCGGCGGTGGTTGCCGCGGCATTTGCTGCAGATCTTGGGGTGGTTGCGGCGCACAATATTACGGCTGATGATTGCTGCTGGTCTTCTGAATCTGGCGGCGGCAATGGTTGCTGCTGTTCTCGTAACACAAATCGCGCCGCTAAATCGGCGAAGTTTTCGAATGACGATTGCAACGCGGTCCGGTCTTTCGCCATACACGCGGCTCGACGGGCACGGTCTTCTGCCAAACGATTCCTCGCATCATTGACTTGCTGGCAGAGCTTGTCGATGAGAACGAGAACGGCACAAGGGTCATCCTGGTCCGTCATTCTCTCAATGCAAGAGCTTGAGATCGTGGGCGCCGCGAACGAAAGTTCGACCGACGCTCTCAATGAAAGCACCAATTGTTACCCCATGGGTAACGATCGGGCACACACACACCCACACACGCAAATAAAATACTGAACAATAAATATTCTTCTTTTTATTGAATAACAAGGGAGATTATATTGCTTAAATAAATAAACTGACCTAATCCTAGACCCCTACGGGCCAAGTCCGGATTAACTAAATAACATAATTAAAATACTTATAATTGATAAGCTAATAAATACTAAATAATAATGATACGGTGACCCGTATCACTTACATGGCGAGATGTCTTATTTGTGTCCTTCAATGCAGGCTCCTCCCATGAATTGAGTGTTCGGTTCCGTCGTTTGTTTTCGGTAAAAGCTTCAGGGTGGTCGTCCGAAAAAGGCACATCTCGCGTATAAGGGTGAGTTTGGGAATGCTTCCGCTGGCAGCATAGCTGCTTTTCGACAGCAGAAGCAGTTTTAGTGTGTTTGGTAAAAATAAAATTTCTGCTTTTCCGGACAGTTTCTGCTATCCCACAGCAGTATTCAGGAAGCAAGGGGGGAGATGCTTTTCCAGAAAGTGCTTTTGATTAATTTATCTACAACCGATTTTGACCTTACAATTTTTTAAAATATCAATAGTTATCTTTCGGGAAATGACATGTGTCATATACTTTTGTCATTTTACCATCTCACAGCAACTTCACTGTTGATTTTACCAAACACAAAATTACTATAGCAATGTTTCACAGCAGCTTCTACGTAATATTTACCAAACAACATTTTATCAAGAATTCACAGCAACTTTCTACAGTGTTTTCACACAGCAGCTTTATACCACCGCCACAGCATTCTCAAACTAGCCCTAAATGTTCCAAGATATTTTTTCAAACGCAATATTGTAAGTCAAGGGCTTAGTGGCTTTAAGAAGAAACTACTCTTACAATGGCAGATGTCTCGCATTCAACTGCCTTTGGCATTAAGTTTAATGTGCACTTCTTATTCATCTATTTGGTTAGATCTTTTTTCTGTTCTCCGAGAGAGCGCCATCCTCATCCTCCTTATGACAGTAACCAAAGAAGGTTTCATATAGAGAAATCTATGTAATGGTTTCATGGAAATCAAATGAAATAATACTCACACTATCAAATATCTTAATTTCGTCATTTGTTGTTGTACATTTCTTTGGTGTTGATGTTTCTCTCCTTTCGGTGGTTTTTATCCGAGCTTTGGGAGGCTCTTTGACAACTCTTCATCATGATTATAAATGTACCCATAGTAATCTATGAAGTCGAGTAATTAAGATGGAATCAAAATACTATACTGGAAATATTCGCAATTGCTTTTGAAGCTAACGTTGTTTTGATGTTTCTTCGGCTGTGTAAATCTCGGAGAGGCTCCCCAACAAAGCATTAGCATCATCATGAATATAATAAAGGAGGGCGTCAAAGATAGGAGGCGACTAAGTAGAGTTAAAATTGATTCCATAATAACCTCATGAACCTCACCTTAGCTATTGCCTTTGCGTTGGGAAGCAAATGTTCGTTTCCTCTTTTATACCGACCTTCACGGAGGCTCTCCAGAAAAGAAAATTCATGATCATGCAATGTAAATATACGAAAACTAGGTTTTGACAAAACGACGTAGCAGGTTGTGCAATTTGGGGTACTGAATTCAGTGAATTTTAATCGATCTATTCTAACAATGTTGAAGGACAGGAAGGATCTATCACATACAGATCTACAACATGAATTATAGCGGAAGATTCATGTGTTTACCTTGTCTTCTTTGACTCCTAAGCACAACGGATGATCGTAGGATACTTACTTTCACGTGCCCACCTTGCTCTCACATGGCTCGAATCACTAGGACGAAAGCTCTGATCCACACCAAGTTTCACCAATGGAGGCTAGTTAGAGAGAGAGTCTAGGGTTTACTGTATTATGATCAGCACATGATCTCTACAGTAGTGTATTATTATTATGACTCTTTAGCACATAATAACAATGTAGGAGGCTGTCTCCTTATATAGACAGACTTATACTCAATTGCAACATTACCCCCTAGGGTTTATGTCCTTGCTACTAACCCCATAAGGTTTGAGTTTGTCTCACCTAACCCCATAAGATTAGGAAAATTGCATTGGGCACCCCACATGGGCGCACCAAATGCTAACATCTCCCACTCGCACAGTGGGGTTGCACAAATACAGTAGGTCTAGTCTCCCTCAATCTCCAACTATTATCATCTGCCAAAGTGTTTTGTGGTCTTAGTGTGTGACTGTGAGAGAACCTGCATTTCGGGAGTTCCATACTCTAAACTCATACGAGACGAGCTAGCAGCAGGCGCACTCAACCTCAATAAATAATGCAATACGTATATATATATATATATATCTCGTATCCCCCAGATTCTGTCAATTATCATCTCGTAGACCATGAGCACCTACCTTGTCCCGAAGATCGTGCATCAATGAGTCTACATCTCCTTTATTATATTCATATCCTGCATGATCCCATAAGATCTTGTAGGTGGGTCCAATGAAAATGATAAAGAGCGATGCAATGAGAATCTTCCTTTCCATCCATTGTCGATTTGATTCGGAGTCAGCTGCTTTCCTAGCAATGTCCTGTAAGGCCGAATCATTCATTGTCGTGAGGTGTCACGCCAAAGTAGCATCACCTAACCGTCCCTCTACGACATGGATAAAAGTACTAAGGGTATACAGTGTCAATCATTCTTATATGATCGACGAGGCTCACACGGCGAGGAATCTCAGGGAATAGTTCTACTTGCCACCTCATGTCACTCATCAGCACGCGTTATCTCATAAGATGTGCGCCATAGTGTTTGGACTCTAATCAGAGCACATGTCCTATCCCATAGGGACCGCTATACATATGTTAGTCCAACAGCCAATATGACTATTAACCCGAGAACTGAGTGTTGCACATACGCAATCGAAATCAGTTCTCTCATTTGGTTTTCTCTACGCAGACTATACATGGTTCGGGGTAATAACCATGTTCGAATGGCCATAAACCAATCTCACCATGGAACTTATTCCAATGCGACAAACGAATCCGTCTGACAGGGTCTTGCACTATTGATAGATGCCTAGCTCTTGTTATAGTCCATGTGCCACATATGACAAGAGTCACTTATCATTTCATAGGATTCTAGCACTTATCGGGATTCTCTCTCATCTTCTACTCACCTGGACTATCCAAGATATCGTAAAGGCGGTTGCTCGTGTGAGGGAGACAACCTAGTGTCCGCGCGACATGTTCTATGCTAGTATAGGATATGTAAACGTATCATACACGTATCAAAACAACATGTAGCATAATAGAAACAAATTCAATTAAAATCCAATTATCAATGTCTCATATGCTCATCAATCATATTGCCAATGATCGACTACCGAGTCTCAATTCTCTAAAGTAATCCACAAAGACAATTCTTATGTGGTTTAGGAATGGGAGGTGCCTACGCTTTGGCCCGCAGTCGATCTACTCCAAGATTACTCTTCAGGTAGTCATTTCACATTTTGTGAAAACAATACCTCTTTCTATATGTTTGGCCTTATCAAAAAATACTGTAGCAGTATGCTAGTACTACAGGTTGGTTGACAGATCATAAGCTCATCAAAAACCTTCTCATCCAAACATGTTTCTTTCCGGTGACAGAACAGGCAATCGTGCTTCGTTTCCATGATCGATGGAGCGGTCTAATACGATTGTGCAACACTTATGCTGCAGTTCCATGCGATGTAATCTAGCATGGACTATATCTTAAGTCGGATCCACGTGTATCTAGGTCCCCACCCTAGTCAGCATGCATAGCTGGCTAGTCGAAGCATCATCTCCGATAGTCATAGCACGTGATCCTTCGTATAGAGTATCCTTTTGGTTGTAATCTAGTGCCTTAAGTTAGATTTCCTGAAATCCACTCTTCCGATTGCATAAGGTTTGTGGGGTCTCAATATATACCATAGTATATAGCAGACACACACTGCATTGGGCACTTTGGTTATTTGGTCAATCTTGTATGGTGTCTTTTAGGGCACATATAGAGGCTCGTAAATCCTGCAACGAGCTATAGGAGTATCACATGGCATTGGGTCAATAACATGGAATTGTTCAAAGTATCTTCTTGTTGTACGCCTTATGCGTCAATATAAGAAGTCCTTTTGAACGAACGAGAATGCATCTCGCCCTACTAATATCCTTCGTCACAAATCGAAAGGATAATCACCCTATAGCGGATGTGAAATAGTCCTTTGACTCTCCTGGAAAATAGTGTGTCATCGATAATAAGTGACGTGATCATCTACTCTCTACTACTGAGAGTGATATACAGCGATTTTTCATCCATTGATAAAATACTGCTGACTTAGAGGACTAATTAAGACCATACATGGGCTTAATTAGCTTGCACATATTTGTGCATTCGATCTTACATCTCAAAACCCTGTGGTCGAGTCATACAGATCACCTCTCTGATTTCTCAATTGAGAAATTCAGTCGCCACGTTTATCGAGAATGGAGCCCTATTTCCATCATCACAACTATTACCGATATCTCTGCAAGTCGTGTCCTTACTATGCTTTCGTCTGTGTCACTCTGAATGACCTTGGAAATCCACTCATTTCCAATGGTCTAATATCCAGCCGAAAATTCAACCTAGTCTTAAACCTTGGTTGGTCCCTTACAGACTCTAACTTTTCCTGAAAAGGCTACTTTTCATTCTTCATAATTAGGGAACGATAAGGCATAGTATTCTATCCTATCGTTTATGCAAGGTGATCCTTAATATCATCCCTTCGATCTCAAACAGTCGATGGGGTATGCTCCCATGAGCAATTCCTTTGCATAGGAGGATCATAATTTGCTCTCACCCCTATGGATGGGCACCTCGCTTAGAAAGTCACTCCCACTGTCCAAAGGATCCTTGAGGGACTAATTCCTCATAATGGTCTAAGGAACAGGGTATTTTCTAGTGGTTCCTCCATGCTCGCGGAGATCATCTTCATTACGAACATTCCCTTAATTATGGGCATCTCCTAATAGAAAACATATATCTTGTGAATCCATTTGCGTTACACTACTAATTGGTTGTTGCGTTTCGAATACGCAGCCCCCTAGAGTACTCCGAATAGTATGGGAAGATATGTTACTCCATGAAGATACATTTCTTCCATCTAGGGTCTAAATTCCTTCTTGTCAGGTGATGAAATATCCTGGGGCAATATCCTAGGTTCATCATCATCTTGCGTGGTGACTATCATGTCTCCCCTTCGATGTCGAATCGTCGACGGGGTACGCTCCAAAGGGCGTTCCTACGCAAAGAGGGTTCTTCTTCAGCATTACGTCATATACGATAGGATGCTCACTAGGTAAGGCACTCCCACTATTCTCAATATCCATAGGAACAAATTCCTCTTGAGTAGTGGTGAATTGAGTGTCATCTAGTGGTTCCTCTTCCTCGTAGAGAATGCCATCTCCACGAGCTTCTCCCTGACTAGGAAAATTTAGTTAGCTCATAAGTTGTCGATCCCTATGGCCTAAGGTGACCTCATATAGGTTGCCTTTTGGTCCACATCTCGTAGGGCGTAGTGGCTACAGACTTGGTGGGTATTTGGTTGAGTACATGGACAGCCGTTTAACAAAGCGTCTCCTCAAGACAGGGAACATGTACTTTGAACGTGCTATCATACATCAAACCATCTTTAGGTTGTATCCTATTCCTCCTATCCGCCACAGCATTCTGCTGTGGGGCATGGAAATAGCCAACTGCCTTACTACTCCTCTCCATCACATAGCTCTTGCTAAGATAGATATTCGTAGTCTCATTTTGGCTAAGGACATATCCTTTTGTCCAAACGTTTTTCTACCTTTTGTAAATACCTGTCTGAAGCACCCTTGTGCCTCAGAATTATGTGGCCCAAGCACACATAGTTGAGATGCGTACAATAATCTACGAATGTGATGGAACAGTAAGCACCATGCCTTAGCTTTAACATTTAATGGATCACAACAACAGAATGAATAATATGTAAAGACTCAATAATCCTTAGTGCTTTACTGGATGGTTTGCGTCTCGCCTTCTACGTAAGGCAAGAATCACACACACAGGTAAGGGTACCTTGGGCATATTCCAAGCAGGCATACCTTAGCTAGCCTGAACATCCTTTCCTGACATAGAGTGTCTCAATCTAGCGCGCCACATATCAGAATTTTAAGGCACAACCCTAGAGGTGATAACCAAAGATCCTGAGGCGTTTATTCATGCTAGAAGTTAAGAGTGCATAACCATATCATAACATGACCAATTCCAAAGTAAAACTGTGACCAAAACAACTTTTGGTGGCTACTCCCTCAAAGACAATCTTATGGATCCTTAGACGAGAAGTTAGTGCCATGTCTGACCTTCTAGTCTTACGGAAACATCATTTTCATCCTTTGCGTTTGCCGGTCTTGGGCTATTGGTCATGTACCAATATTGCACCCTCATTCCCTTATCCTTGCCCCCACCTGTTCCTCACGGTCCTAATACCGGGATAGGGACTAAATCTGCCGATCATACTTCATTCACAGTCTTTTAGCGATCATATATTCCTTAGACTTCAGAGGTATGATGAACTAGTATTCTTAGCAATCACTTGGTTGCTTAGATCCTAGAACGGAGCGATGTTTGGTCTTATCCAAGCATCTTGACACTCTCAAAGTGTGTCATATAACGTTTTCATGTCATTTTCATGAAACGTGGCAGAGATAGCATCGAATTGCTAATCGGATAGCTTAAACTTCTCATCATAAAAGGCATGAATCTCAGATGCTATAGTTGAGTACTAATCTCAGACACTATAGTCGAGTGCTATTTTTTTTTATGATTCGAGTTTGATAGTTTGAGGCAGGATTTATGAGTCACTACTCACAATTTTGATGCGGCAAATGGCTAAGGTGGATTCAAGATTCTTCTTTGGCTCATTCCTACAATCTTTGAATCTCAAAGTGGTCTTGAACTTGCTGATGAGGTCATTTCCCCACCTTGGCAGAGCACGCTCTATGTCATTTATCTTGACTGCCTCCCACTATTGGTTAGCCTAAAGATAATGTCTATGTGCTGTTGTGACAACTATTCATCACAGGTTCGACCATACTTGCAGGTGTTTAACAAACTATGTCCAACGATTTGGTTACATAGTACGATGACTCGTCATATCGTTTATTGTCACTATTTTAGCCTTTACAGTTTCGATTTAGACACGATTGATCTTGAGACATTGCATAGGAAATTTATACTAGCATTTACTTAGCTCTGAATAACATGATACATAGATTAAAATTTCATAGTTCATCATAAAGACTCCACCAAAACCTAGTAGCAATTCTAGGAATCAAATATCGTCACTTATGATTCCCTATTAGTTTCAATCATGTATAATGTGATCTCTTTTGTTTTAGTTCTTTAGCATGCGAGGTTATACAGTTATATCCAATCACACACAGTTATAACATAAAACAAGCACATGCATAAATAAATATGCAATGGATGTGGCCCCTAAGGTGCACTCTCACTAATGAGAGTATGTCTTGAGAAATTCTTTGAACTTCTCGCCTCATGGATCTCGCCTATCTCGAGTGCTCCTTGAAGCTTCCTTGTTCGTCTCTTTTGCTCCATGCACCTTGCGCCATAGCTTTTGGTTTGGCCACTTCTCTTGAAGCTTCCAGTCTTCAATCGTCACTAACTATCTTATTTATAATAAGAAGTAACCTCTAATAGGTGATTTAGATGAGAAGAGAAGACACTAGAGTATGTAGAGAGGCACGACTCGCATACCGTATTTTAATTGATTACATATTCAAAACCAAAACAAAATATAAAAACATCTAAGTCACATCCATGCATCAAACACATCCATTCAACCCATAACAGCATGTATAATAATAAAATAAAAATACTGAAATTTTCTGGAAATTTCCAGAATTAAAGAATAATTATTGGAAATTATTAAGCAATAAATCAATCATCTAATAAGATCGAAAAATGCTCAAAACTACCTAGGATCTCAACTCCTATCTTATAAGGTAGGGAAAAATGTCCTAAGTCTCCAGAAAAAATTTGGGCTCAAAAAAGTGTGTTAAAGGACGTCTAACTGCCTCGGGAAGTGTGCTAAAACACTAATTAATTAATCTGGAAAATAAAAATATTTTTGTTTTTCCAAAAATTATGAAAAATTCCCCGAAAATAGGAAATTTAATTCTAAACATGTAGAAAAAAAATTGACGAAAAATGGTGGCCGGACGAGGCCGCACGCCCGCCGCGCGTGGGTGCGTCCGCCTCCGTCACGCACCGACGTCGGCCGAGTGCCACGTCAGCTTGCCATGTGGCACGCTACGTCAGCCCTATGCTGACGTTAGATGCCATGTCAGTTGCCACGTCAGCATTCACATGAATTCCATGTCAGCCCTGGCCACGTCAGCAGTCCGCCGCCGCCCTTAGGCGCGTGGCGGCGCGTGGTCGCACGTGGAGGCGGCGTCGGTGGCGCGTGAAGCCCACGCGCCGCCTTCCTGGCCTCCGTTTCCGGCGATCCTTATATCACTGGACTCGTCTTTTCACTCTGATTTCGATTATGTGTTCGAAACTCAATTTTAACACCTTTTGAAAAAAAATCTTTTTACATCTCAGATCAAACAGTCTAGATTTATACTGTTCCGAATCTTAAAATATTCATAACTAATTCTCTGTTCGTCCAAAAATGACAAAATTTATATTTCACTAACAGATTATGAATTTTCATAAACTCGATTTTCTAAAATGATTCGGGTACGCATAACGAGGCACGAAAAACAAGCCTAAGGCTCTGATACCAATGACGGACAGGAAGGATCTATCACATACAGATCTACAACATGAATTATAGCGGAAGATTCATGTGTTTACCTTGTCTTCCTTAGGTCCTAAGCACAGCGGATGATCGTAGGATGCTTGCTTTCACGTTCCCACCTTGCTCCCACAGTCTGGCTCGAATCACTGGGACGAAAGCTCTGATCCACAACAAGTTCCACCAATGGAGGCTAGTTAGAGAGAGAGTCTAGGGTTTACTGTATTATGATCAGCACATGATCTCTACAGTAGTGTATTATCATTATGACTCTCTAGCACATAATAATAATAATGTAGGAGGCTGTCTCCTTATATAGACAGACTTATACCCAATTGCAACATTACCCCCTAGGGTTTATGTCTTTGCTACTAACCCCATAAGGTTTGAGCTTGTCTCACCTAACCCCATAAGATTAGGATAATTGCATTGGGCACCCCACATGGGCGCACCAAATGCTAAAAAATGTCAAATAAGTTGCGGACACCTTGACACCTTGGCAGCCATATTTACTCTGTGAACTAATGTTGGTTTGGTTTGAATGTCGTTGGGCAGAGGGTCAGGGAGGTTGCCTGAAAAAGTTTTTTCCTCAACCTGAACATAAATGTTGCAGAATTAATCATTCAAATGAGCAATATAGGGGGATGATCCATGGGATCAAAAACAAACTATTCTAACAATTTGAATTGTCTCGGTCAAATCATGGTTCTACATACGCATGTGTGTGCAAATCACTTTGTTTTATTTACTCGTGCCACAAAATGAGAGGTATATGCTACACAAATATAAAAACAATTGTATTTGAAGAAACAACTTATAGTCATGTTGGTATAATGAAAACTCTACAATCACATACTTCACCGTATTTGTGTACTTCCAATGAATGGGTAAAGGTTGTATACGTTCAATATTTACAGACTTTGCATCCCCAACTACGTACGTTTTTCCATAATGTTTGTGTATTTATTTACCACGAACCTTCTCAAAGGAAGAATTGATACTCTAATGCACCCTGGAAGCACTCTCGCCTTTTTTTTTGGTGTCTAATCGAGATCAATTGTGCATTGGTTTGTATCGCTCAGCTACTAAAGTAATATACCTGAAAATTAGAAAAACATGTATTGTGAAAGTATAACACCTTAATAGATAGAAGATAGTAAAATCCATGATTTTTATTTGTGGTTTCGTGTTCGACAAAGATAATCCCAAGTATAGGATATCGTCTCAGGTAATATCCGGTAAGACCGGAATCGAATCCACAAGGATTGAGCAAGAGGAGACACTCTAAGCTAACACAACTATCAAGCAACTACTAAAAATTAAAATAGCGATTTCTCATAGGCTTTCGAGCTAGCCAAGCTTTAGAATCCACCACACAAGTTATGACGAAAAGATTACTGAAAGTAACTAAGAAAGTAAAGCAAATATTTCAAGAAAGTTTGTGACGAGTTGGATCAATTTGGTTTCTCTAGTGATTCATGTAACTTGAATCCAACACTTAGTTCATTTGCTCAAATACTCAATTCGTGAGTTCAAAATGAGAAATCGAAATCAATAGTATATCAAGCATTGTGTATATGTATTTTGCTTGAAATCCACATACACAATCAAGCTACACCAGAGATTTCTACCTCAACACAAAGAAATCACAAATTCAAATACCCAAGCACCAAAATCACAAGCACAAGAGCATTCAAGTCTCATGAACCATCTAGAGTCACCAAATCAATCCAACTAAATAAATTAGCTACTCATCATACTTGAACAAAATGAAGATGTATTGATATTCATGGTGTAGCAACAAGCTTACAAGAGTACTAAGCTTCAAACACCCAAAAATGAAGATCAAACACTATAATACTTGATTCCAAACTTCACTAAATCAACTAAAAATAGCCAAGTAACCCATAATCATCAACTAAAAGTAGCCAAGTAAACCAAAAAGGAAGACCAAACTAAGAACAATGAAGAAAAATAATAAGAACGAGCTAAATCCGAAACCCAACTCTTCCCCTAAGGGTTCTTGGCTCCGAATTAGCTCTAGGACGAGCTCAGATGCACCAAGAAACACCCAGAAACCGGTGAGTACCGAGAGGAAGAGGAGAAACAAGGGTTTGGCTAGCAAAAGCGTTGGTGGATAGGTCCTTTCTTCATCTTCGTCTTAAGCTTATATAGGCAGTGGTTAAGGGGTTGCTTGGCCTCCAAGAACACATCTCAACCCTTGAATTGAACCAATCTTCTCTCAATCGTTGATTTTAGGAAGCTTCATGAACCCTAGGTGAATTGGGGATTTTCTTGTTGCTGAGTTTTGGGCCGAATTAAGGGGTGGGCTATGTAGCTCTCGGTCTTACGATCAATTTGGGACGGATTTCACTTGATTTGGTGAAGAAATGAGGCGGGGGTGAAGGTTTGAAGAAGCTTGGGCGAAGCTTCCATGGAGGATTTCGTGGGTTCTCTGTTCTGTGCGACGGGGAGAGAGAAAAATGGGAGAAGACTCGTGAGAGATGGGCTTTGGTTCGCCATATTTGCCACCGGATCCCCCTTTGTTAGCTGGGGGCTTTAAAAGTCCCCCAGTTCTTCTTAAGACGTTTGGAAAATGGCACTTGCACCCCCAATCCGTTAAATCATCTTCATTCAGCCCTTTTAACTTTTAGAAAACTCCATTTAGCTCCCCGTTCCGTCAAAATTATCTTCAAATAGGCCTTCCGATGTAACTTTGGCTTTACAAATTGGTCCCTTGACTTCTTAAACTTCACTTTCTGGCCTCTATCTTCAAAGATTCTTCCAATTAAGTCCTCCAAGCCCCTTCTTCATGTCATATTTGCCCTCCACATCTTGTTAATTTATCGTTTAAGCTCCCACTAGCTAGCCTCTTTCATTCCAAAGCACGTCTTTACCTACAATATGAGAGAAAAAAACACCAAAACTACTAGAAAGAGCATAAGTCTAGAAATAGGGATATAATACATAAATTACACATAAAAGAAAGTTATCAAGTTTTCAATAACCTACTAGAACATGCAAATCGAAGTACTTAACACACCCCTAACTAGCATTTTGCTCGTCGTCGATTAAAGAGAGCGATACAAGTAGTAAACTAGTGAAGAACCAATCATGAGAGACACACACTCAACTAGACAAGGCTTGACTCAACTCTAAACTAGACTCAAATATTTACAAACACACACACACATTATCTATCCTAATTGAGAACTCAAAGAAATAAAACACTAAGAGCTACTAACTAATTTAATTTTTTTGGTGGGGGAAAAAGAAGAATGCACAAGTGTCACCTCAAATAAATTCTCAAAGTCCACAAAGATTGAGAAAGAAGTCTATGGACGTCTACGCATATACTCATATAAATGTGGGGGTGTTTGGTAGAAGGTGACTCATGCGATCCACAAAACTTGTTAATTAAGTCCAATTCGCAAGGAAGTATGCCTTCAAAAATAAGGATCACATGAAACTAGTCATTCTCATACTTATTCAAAAGCACCCATTTAGGATGGACCTCCAAAGCTTTGAACAAAAAGTCTTAAGAATGAGGGATGTGGTTCTGGGCTTGTATGATCCTTTTTGTGGATTTTTGGGAGATGGTGTGATTTATCAGAATTATTTTTTTTTATATATATATAATTTTTTTTTTATATTTATAGCATTAACATTTTTTTTAACCTCCAATCCAAGGCTCTCCAAGACCCACAACAAAATAGAGGAATATACAAGCGAGTGGGCTTTTTAAGCTAAACCAATGGAGCTATCTAGGTGGTGACGTAACAATATCTCCGGACACCCCTCTATTTCTTAGGCATCGCATGGGGTGCCATTGGTCACCACCGCTCCAATGGGCTACAAGTTTCCATCGCAAAAACGACTAGAATAAAATCTTTTTGTGAAGTTCAAATAGCTTTAGAAAATGCACCATTTATCAAAAGTAGAAGACGTCAAAGTTTATGTGATCACCTTAGCTTGAAGAACTTAAACATGAAACGTAAATTTAGTGTGTCGCTTTGTGAGAACGCATGATATCGCGGAATGTGGGATATTGGTGTAAATGTATTGAGTATAAGCAAATAATTCCTTTGTAAAATAAAAATAAAAGTAACATGGACTAAGAGATTTCATTATTTGAAAACATATAGCTTTCTAAAATTCTCCCTTTTCACTTTTTCTCATTTTTTTTTTCATTTTTTTTTTCAAATTTTCTTCTACTTTTTTTTTTAAATAAGCGACTCAATTATAACTTCCTAAGACTCAATAAAGCTATCAAAGAAGAAAATAAAATCTAGACTCAAGATGAAAGGCTAAAATAAATAAAACTACCAAAAGAAAGAAGAAAAATCTATGGTTTGACATGGGAAAAGAGTAATGCTCCTCATGAATGGTTCACACACATTTTTTTTTTCAAATTTTCAATTCAATTTTTTCAATTTTTTTTTATTTTGGATTTTCATTTTTTTTTATTTTTTCATGTAAATCGATAATGAAAGAATAATCATGCAAGTCCTCCTCCAAGAGACGAGGGAAAGATGGACCTCATTTTCGCTTTCTTGGCCACCAAGCACAAGTTCTCCTCCAAGAGCAACCTACAAAATGGTAATAGAAAGAGAAAAAAAATACAAGAAATAGAGATAAACTAATTTATTTATTTACAACGCGTGACTTCTAAATGGGAGAAGTCAATTAATGGAACTTTTAATTTCTTGTAGTCTAGGCCAGCTTGCCTATGACTATGAGCATGAGTAGGGTCAAAGTAACCCTCTTTGATTCTTTGCATTCTCAAATTTTCTTTTTCTAATGTCTCACGCACAAAAATTGGATAACCAATACCCGGATCAAGTAAATCAAAATGCATGAATTTGATATCTTATTTTTTTGATAAAAATATCACTCTCTTGTTTTTCAAATGAATTTTTCAAAATGTTCATATCAAAGAAAGTGCAAGAGACATCACACCTTTTGAGAAGCAACCATGACTCCTCTTTAGAATTGAAAATGATAGAAGAGTCATGAGAGAATTCAAAAGGAGGACCTTTACCACTAGTTAACTTGGTACCTTCAATGAGAAGAACATTTTCACTACAAAAAGCAATATTTTGATCATTTTTGGACATATGAGTAAAAGACTTCTCATTCATCAATTTTACACTTTCATCTAAAATGTTCTCCCAATCATGTTTCACAACTTGGAACTCACTTTCATAATGCTCAATGGGAGAGATGTGAGTGAAGATATCAAAATTCTCACAATCTACACTTGGACCCCCCCCCCCCAACTTACTTGAAGGTCCATCCACAATCTCTAGTGGAGGGGGGGTCTCCTAGAATATCCTCTAAGTCATGCTCATTATCCATGCAAGCAAGATTATCATCAACCCCTAATAATGTGTTTCTAAATTCTATAAGAGGGAGTTTCAAATCATATATTGGAGCTTCCCTCATTATGGGAGGAAACTCGTTTCTCTCATGAAAATCACTCTCAATGCTAACATGCTCATGAGGAGACTCTTGGCAAAGTTGTGCTAAAAATTTGTCCTCTTCTTCAAAATTAATGTCCCCTTCAATGAGAAGAGAGGCAAGAGACTCACAATCACACAAAAATTCTAATCTTCCAATGTAAGCTCACTTGACTCTTTGGAACATGTAGCAAGAGTAAGAATATCTTCAACACATGATTCAACCCAACTCACTTCACATATATCATCATTATCATCTTGTGATCTTGGGTGAATACATGCATTAAAAATGTTAAGCTCTAACGTCATGTTCCTAAATGTAATATTCATCATACCACTCCTACGATTTATTATTGCATTAGATGTAGCAATAAATTGCCTCCCTAAAATGATGGGCATAGAAGATGTGTCACTAGCCAAAGGAGAGGTGTCTAAGACAATGAAGTCCACCGGAAAGTAGCATTGGTTCACTTGAACCAACACATCCTCAATGATACCTCTAGGGAATCTAGTGGACCTATCCGCCAATTGTAGAGTCACTTTTGTGGGTTTCAACTCACCCAACCCCAACTTCTCATACACCATGTATGGAAGGAGGTTTACACTTGCACCCAAATCTAACAAAGAATTATGAATTTTATGTTCTCCAATGGCGCAAGTGATGGTAGGTGAACCTGGATATTTATACTTAGGAGGGAGATATGTTGGAGAATTGAGCTCACTTTCTCGGTGAGAAAAGCCTTCTTTCTCACTTGAAGTGTTCTCTTGAAAGTGCACAAATCCTTGAGAAATTTGGCATAAGCCGGAATTTGCTTGATAGCATCCAAGAGAGGGATGTTTATCTTAACATTTTGGAATATCTCAAGGATTTCTTGGTGACTAGCTTTCATCTTATTGGCCACTAGTCTTTGGAGAAAATGTGGAACAATTCTAATTTCTTCATTATCAACCACTTATTTCCCTTTGTCAAGACTCTTCTTTGACTCTTGCGATTTAACAACTCTCTCTTGGTCACCACTCTTCTCGCACTCTTCTTCCTCATTTTCATTGGACTCCCCACTTGGCAGTCCATTGTCAACAACCTTCCCATTTCTCAAAACGGTGATGGCCTTAGCATGCTCCATATGGTTAGAGCTTTGGCCTCTAGGGTTTTGTTGAGGTTGAGATGGGAATTTTCCCTTTTCTTGAGCATTTATGGTAGACTCCAACCTAGCCAACGCGTTTCTCAACTCTTGGTTAGAGTTTCTCAACTCTTGGTTTGTTTGGTTTTGGTTAGCCATAAATTTCTCTAAATTTTCCTCAAAACTCCTCTTGTTAGGAGGGACATAGGTAGAACTTGAGGGTTTCACTTGGGTATCTTGGCCTTGTTTCCAAGAAAAATTAGGGTGATTTCTCCAATTGGAGTTATATGTGGCCGAGTATGGCGAGTTGTCATATGACTTCCCATAATTTTTGGAATTCAGCACATTTACTTGCTCACCCATGAGCTCTTGGGCTCTTAGGAAGTCGGAACAATTGCCTAACTCATGAGAATCACTACAAAAAGAGCATAATGTCTCATTCTTAGACTTAAGGTAATGCATGCTACTATTACGCTTAGATGACACTTCCTTTGAAGGCCCAATATTGGACTTTTTCACAAATCCCATCTATACATTCCCACCCCTCATCTTCACCTTTTAAAAAGAAATCTCCCCCACTCATGGACTCAATTGTGTGCTTGTGGTTAGATGGCAAACCATCATAAAAGGAGCTAATTAATCTCCAAGTTTAAAATCCATGATGAAGACAAGCAATGAGGAGATCCTTGAAGCGTTCTCAAGCATGGGGAAGTGGCTCTCCCTCCTTAACACAAAAAGTCACAATTTGCCTTTTAATGGCATTAGTCTTATAAGTGGGAAAAAATTTCTTGAGAAATTCTTTTTCCAATTTTTCCCAAGCGCCTATCGTCCTAGGTCTCAAGGAGTGAAGCCATGCATTGGCTTTATCCTTCAAAGAGAAAGGAAACGACCTAAGTTTGATAGTGTTGCTAGAAACACCACTACAATAAACCGTTGAGGCAATGTCACAAAAATATTTAAGATGAGAGTAGGCACTCTCGGCCTCTAAGCCATGATACTTGGGTAAGAGTTGGATTGTACCCGGTTTAAATTTGAAATTTCTTTCATTCAAAGGAGCCACAAACCAAGAAGGTGAACTTTGCCTAGATGGATGCATCAAATCTCTAAGTGTACGAAATGGCATAATCTTGTTGTTGCTACTATGCCCATCATCTCCATCCATGATTTCAAAGCTATTAAGAGAACTAGAATCGTTGGATTGGACTAAACTACTACTACCACTAGTAGAAGTATTTTCACCAAAGGGATGTCTACCCTCTTCTGTAAGCAAAGTGCGATGCAATCTATGAGTACTATCACGTTGCAACACACTCATGCAACCCAAAATCAAATAAATTTCAAGAGGGTTACCTAACACAAGTTAGGAATATGTTTTTGTGATTTTTTCACTTTTCGTTTTTTTTGTTCCAAAATTAAAAATATGAACCCGGAATTTTCTTCAAGCGTATCTAAAAAAAACAAGCAAAACAAGAATCAACTAGAGAGTGAGTCTCTTAGCACCAATCCCCGGCAACGGCGCCAAAAACTTGTTCGACAAAGATAATCCCAAGTATAGGATATCGTCTCAAGTAATAATCCGGTAAGACCGGAGTCGAATCCACAAGGATTGAGCAAGAGGAGACACTCTAAGCTAACACAACTATCAAGCAACTACTAAAAATTAAAATAGCAATTTCTCATAGGCTTTAGAGCTGGCCAAGCTTTAGAATCCACCACACAAGTGATGAAGCAAGAGTTGTTGATGACGAAAAGATTAGTGAAAGTAACTAAGAAAGTAAAGAAAACATTTCAAGCAAGTTTGTGACGAGTTGGATCAATTTGGTTTCTCTAGTGATTCATGTAACTTGAATGTGAGTTCAAAATGAGAAATCGAAATCAATAGTATATCCAGCATTGTGTATATGTATTTTGCTTGAAATCCACATACACAATCAAGCTACACTAGATATTTCTACCTCAACACAATGAACTCACAAATTCAAATACCCAAGCACCAAAATCACAAGCACAAGAGCATTCAAGTCTCATGAACCATCTAGAGTCACCAAATCAATCCAACTAAATAAATTAGCTACTCATCATACTTGAACAAAATGAAGATGTATTGATATTCATGGTGTAGCAACAAGCTTACAAGAGTACTAAGCTTCAAACACCCAAAAATGAAGATCAAACACTATAATACTTGATTCCAAACTTCACTAAATCAACTAAAAATAGCCAAGTAACCCAGAATCATCAACTAAAAGTAGCCAAGTAACCCAAAAATGAAGATCAAACTAAGAACAATGACGAACAAGACAAAGAACAAGCTAAATCCGAAACCCAACTCTTCCCCTAAGGGTTCTTGGCTCCGAATTAGCTCTAGGACGAGCTCAGATGCACCAAGAAACACCCAGAAACCGGTGAGTACCGAGAGGAAGACGAGAAACAAGGGTTCGGCTAGGAAGCTTCATGAACCCTAGGTGAACTGGGGATTTTCTTGTTGCTGAGTTTTGGGCCGAATTAAGGGGTGGGCTATGTAGCTCTCGGTCTTAAGCTTATATAGGCAGTGGTTAAGGGGTTGCTTGGCCTCCAAGAACACATCTCAACCCTTGAATTGAACCAATCTTTTCTCAATCGTTGATTTTAGGAAGCTTCATGAACCCTAGGTGAACTGGGGATTTTCTTGTTGCTGAGTTTTGGGCCGAATTAAGGGGTGGGCTATGTAGCTCTCGGTCTTACGATCAATTTGGGACTGATTTCACTTGATTTGGTGAAGAAATGAGGCCGGGTGAAGGTTTGAAGAAGCTTGGTCGAAGCTTCCATGGAGGATTTCGTGGGTTCTCTGTTCTGTGCGACGGGGAGAGAGAAAAATGGGAGAAGACTCGTGGCAGAAGGGCTTTGGTTCGCCATATTTGCAACCGGATCCCCCTTTGTTTGCTGGGGGCTTTAAAAGGCCCCCCGCTCTTCCTAAAACGTTTCGAAAATGGCACTTGCACCCCCAATCCGTTAAATCATCTTCATTCATCCTTTTTAACTTTTAGAAAAGTCCATTTAGCTCCTCGTTCCGTCAAAATTATCTTCAAACAGGCCCTCCGATGTAACTTTGGCTTTACAAATTGGTCCCCTTGACTTCTTAAACTTCACTTTTTGGCCTCTATCTTCAAAGATTCTTCCAATTAAGTCCTCCAAGCCCCTTCTTCATGTCATATTTGCCCTCCACATCTTGTTAAGTCATCGTTTAAGCTCCCACTAGCTAGCCTCTTTCATTCCAAAGAACGTCTTCACCTACAAAATGAGAGAAAAAAACACCAAAACTACTAGAAAGAGCATAAGTCTAGAAATAGAGATATAATACATAAATTACATATAAAAGCAAGTTATCAAGTGTTCGATGACCTACTAGAACATGCAAATCTAAGTACTTAACATTTCGCTACCTCTCTTTGTACAAATCTGTACTCGAATTAACACGCTCATGTGAATGAACAATATAAGACAGTAGGAAATATTGGGTTTTTTACAAATATGTAGTAATTCCTTTTGCGTAATAAAATATGGTTTGGGCCTTTATCCTCAAAGTAATGCAAAGTTGGTATTTAATTTCTTTTTCTAATGTCCATCTGAGATAGGTAGCGGGGAGAAAGGCTTATTATTTAAAAATTACACAAAAATCCATTATTATGAAATAAACAAACAATTTATTATTGATGTCAAAACTAGACCATCACCGTTGAAAAGAAAATGTTCAAGAAAACTCTTGTAAATCAAATTACAACGAAGGAACAACACAAAACACAAGCCAATGCGTAACAGAAATAGCCTTGGAAAAAAGATCACCACTAGTTAGGTGAAACTAATGAGTGGGAAAATAACTAAAGCACAAAACAAACACAAGCAACTAACTGCAACCAAATGCATATTCCGAGATTCAGGTTAGTTGTAAAAACAATGCTTATCAATCAATTAGTTTGTGTAAAAGAAGTTGTTGGAAAACTGAGACTTTTTTATTAACTGGAGTGAACGATGCATTAAGAATTATTATGTTTTGTTACCTATTTGTGCCACATTACCTTGTCAATCATTTCATGGAACGGGTTAAATACATCGCACATAAAAGTATGCAAGAAAGATAAGAGAAGTCGAGACACCGTTACCAGCTCTAGAGTGGATTGTGTTAAAGCTCTCTTTGGGGCGGGGTTTGGCAATCCTGTTAATCAAAAGAAACAACAAAAAACAAATAAGTTTAATGAACTTCACTATTACTCCAACTAAAATTTCCATAAAAATTAAATACAGAGCTTTGAGTCGGTCTAAATAAATTGTATTCAAATGTTTTATTCGATGTTGACATGTATCTATGCAGCTTTAACAACTATTTCATTAAAAAAAAGTGTGGTGCTTTTATTTAAAAAGCACAAAGAAAAACTAATTTTCAGAACATGTGAGAAAATCAACATCCATAATCAATATTTTTCATTCACCTATGGATGTAAAACACGAAAGTAAGTCAAGTTCATAGGAACAAAATTTCAAACTAAACCTTCTGAATCATTATAAGTCAACCTCGTCAGATTCACCAAGTGGATCATATATTTTCGAGGATACCTAAGTTAACCTTCTATATCATTGTGAATGTGCTAACAACTGTTTTCTTTAGAAGCAACTTTGTCTTCCAACTGTTAGTCGAAGATAATTTTCAGTTTCATCAAAGAGGGTGTGCATAAGTTCACATTCAATTCGTGTAGTATCAGTAGGAGTTCTTCTCCTTCACATCCTTTCACAATTTTATTTCTTATTTTCTCCCCTTATACTTTATATAGTTGGTTCTAAGATGATTATATTTTTTTAGAGTATGACGTTGACTGTGAAATAAGAACCAAAATCATAAGGAAGACGAAGTCCTATAAAATATTAATTTCGGAATGATATGATCTTGAAGATTAAAGATTACGTCGATTCCTAATATAGGGGGATTTCTACCGGTAATACATGTATTAAACTGAGCAAGTAAATTTGGACACGAAACAATTTTTCATCAATGTCTGAAAGAAAATTCAGGAGGCACTATTAAAAATTACAATGATTATTCAATTTTCGGATTAATATATAGGATCCTGTTATGGTTGTTATGTCCGTCTAATCTTCTAAAAATGTAAGAAACTAATGGGAACACAATCTAACAAATCAAACCAAAGGAATCAATCAATTAATTCATTTTCGGGGAACTCTATAAATTTTGTCTTCAACTCAGGAACTCATCTAATTTTATGAAATTAGATCAATAAATATTTTTTTCTCTGTGAAAACCATATTCAAAAATTAGAACTACTGGATTCCCCCTCTAATTTTCTAAAACTTGGCAAACTAAGGAGAACACAACCAAACAAATAACTTTGGAACTCATTCAAATTTAAGCATTTGGATCAAGAAACAATTTTGGCTTCAGAAAATTAAATTAAATAATTGGGACTTTTTTTACTCGGATTTCACGGCACAACATATAAGACAATCAACTACCCTTATCGAAGCTTCTTCTCACCAGTCAATTTTATACCCAAAAACAAATTTGTTACCTATCTACAAAACGGGGCTTAGGAATGGGCAAAATTGAAGAGTTGAACAGAATGTGAATCCACATTGAATCAGCAAGAGATAGGGTGGTATAGTTTGCTCTCTTTAATAGAAAATTAATTTTTCGTGCAAGATATATATAGACCCTTGCATATATAGGTGTGCAGTTGCATTCAAGTTCAAATTTCGTACCGTGTGGAGACGATCGAAAGTGCAAAACACCTTTGTGAAGCATTGGTATGAATGCAAGATACGTCTTGCTAGGCGTTGATTTGATGCGCACTTTCGTCTATTTCATTTCTTCATTCTGGGGCTATAATCATCTTCAAGCAGCGAATACAGAAGAAATATCGCCGGAGAGGAAACCTACAAAAAGAGAACGGACAGAGATAGAAGTGAGCGATGGAGAGATAGAGAATTTTTTCATCTTCTCGTATGCTATTATCATGTTTCTGGAAATAAATTGCACATATAATCCACATTGAATAATAATCTTTACATTAAATCCCCACAACTCGACGGGAGAGTGGTGGCGGCGATGGAAGCAGCAGTTCCGGACGCTTCTTCCGCCCGAATGACAGAAGCAATGGGGGTAAGAGAGGGTATTCTGCTTGCTAGTCGTATGGGGATTTCAAGGCTTCACCTCGAAGTAGACCTACAAATCATATGTGATCAGATTCGTGCAGAAAGTGCGGACAATTCGACGTTCGGATTACTAATGGAGGATTGTTGTAGTCTTCTCAGAAGGTTCGTCGCAAAAAGTCTCTTGGTGTCCAAGACATATGAATGTTTTAGCCCACCATATAGCACGAGTAGGTTATGTGTTAGAGAACCCACAGATTTGGATAGGTTTCTTGCCCAATGGGATGGATCTCGTGATGTAACTGCATTTTTCTTGGGGTTATTGAAATTCTATTTCCTCAAAAAAAAAAGAAAAAAAAAATCCCCACAACTATGTAACTGTTACACTTAAATGCTAGTAGATGACATGTAATTTCAAATCCACATGGAAACTTTCGATTCGTCCATTAATTAAGTAGATGTCAATTATAAAGACAAATGGCACATGGCGAGTGAGTTTTTACTCACCTCCTACCTTTTATATATAAATATAGATATAGATTTCTGGCAATAAATTGCACATAAAATCCACATTGAATAATTATGTTCACATTAAATCCCCACAACTATGTAACTGTTACACTTAAATGCTAGTAGATGACATGTAATTTCTCCACATTGAAAATTTTAATTCGTCCACTAATTAAGTAGATGCCAATTGTAAAGACAAATGACACATGGAGGGCGGGTTTTAACTCACCTCCTACCTTTTATATATAATATAGATATAGATTATATGAAGCTCGACTTTTTTCGTACTTATTTGCTATGTATTGATATCCATTCTTCTGATATATGAATTCAAATTTTTTTCCATGATTATCTAACTTGGAAATGCATATCCTTTGAGTTGATAAATGACTTCTGATAGTGATGTGAAGTAAGACTAGTACATTATTTCTTGCTTTTTAGGTTGAGAAGTGTGATTTGAATCAAGAACTACACAAATAAGAGAACGACAACATCGATTTGCGGTACAAAAGGTCTTATTCTCGTGTTATTGTGCCAGAATTTTCCAGCCGACAGGGCTTGATATTAAGAAACTCGTGTATACCTACTTAGGTTTGCTTAGAGGTAAATTTCAAACGAAGATATGGAAGTTTTGTTTTGATGCAGTCAGATTGGTCGATCTTGCTCCAGCCGATGAATAAATTTCATTATATGAAACTACATCTAGCGTTGATTCAAGGACTATTGGGATTTTCAATACAATATGCATATGTTTAGATGCATTAAGAAATTTTAATATTTTATTATATTAATTACAATTGATGATTATCTTTACTCTTTAGAAGAGCGGATATTCAAAACGACTCCTAAAGATATTTTATTATAAAACAACCCTATATAAAATAAAATATAACAAAAAAGCCCTAATCCTCCACTTTTATAATTATTGCATTCAAACTGTGCCAACCAAATGACGCAAATATTAAGAGATGTATCTCATTCTCCGAACCACGCCTCCTTCCGACCATCGCGCCGCTTCATTGGAAAGTCGTCGACAGAGTCCCCCGACTCTTATTTCTTTACCCCTTCCACAATTAGAGTGTACACTTTATCGCTCTTATTTACAAAACCATTTCAACTTTGGTTTCTTTTGTGGACGACACTAAGTGACCTGGAGAAGGAGGGGGGAAGTTATAAACTCTAAAAAACGATCAAGAGAGCGCCTCAATGTGTGTGTGTATGATATGTACGTATGTATGTACGTACGTACGTACGTACGTATGTATGTATGTATGTATGTATGTATGTATGTATGTATGTATGTATGTATGTATGTATGTAATTTGTAGACTTTATGTAATTCATGTAATAAAATATCCATAATTATATGGGCTAAATGATATTTAGTGTCCTAGCATTAAAGAAAATAGTATATTTGAGCATATCTTTTACGTAATGTTCATGTTTTGTTGATAAAAAAAAATTATTGTCAATTTGTCAACTTTTGCATTGCGTATGTGTTATTTGCTAGAATTGTCTTGTGTTTATATTGAATGCTCTGAGAGTTGAAGGTGAATATTCATTGAATAAGGAACAATGTAAAAGTATTATGGTGACAGTTGTGAACAATCCCTTCAACTTCTACAGATTGCTGCATGACTCAAGGAAAACATGAATCGGCATGCTGGTTATGCTCATTATTCATCTTTTGTGGACTTGTGGTTTAGAAGCTACAATGTTACGAATTCGCAATAAATTTTAAAACATGACGAATCGTGGAATGCAAGGAGATTCTAATGAAGGTGATCATACTTGTACAATTTGATGCGACCTTCAAATTTTTATGAGATATCCTCCATTTTTACACAAGGTGCCGATACTGCTTTGCCGCATCCAAATAGACCAAATGTTTCATCTTCAATTTAATTTTTCTTAGTCAAAAAATTTCTAAGAGGTACAACTGGGTTTTTTTGTTTCAAACTTTAACAGTTAGACATACTGTTGATATTGCTTTTGCATAGAATATAAGTTTAGCATCTTCAAAAGTGCTATACAACAATTAAATTGCATCAAAGTTGGTATAAATCGTTCCTATCGCCCAAAATAGTAGGTGCAACTAATCTAGGCCAGCGACACACCATTAACCTCGTATTATTCTATCATTTGCTCCATTTTTTTGTGTCATGCCAAACTAATTTCTCATAAGATTGTAATATTGAGAGAAAAGAAACAACTACTATGAAATTTGAAGATGGCGGCTCCACTTGAAGCCTTGGAAGTAAAGAGGTCAAGGCTGAGACCGTCTTTAATTATAACTCATTGATCTATTATTCATTATTGTAACTAGTCCTTAAGTTATGGATGAATTGATGTACATAATTCTTTCACCAGAGTGATTACACAACCACCCCAACAAGCACCCTACAAGTATTTCCCAAGAGCCATGTTGTTTCGGCAAACTTTTACGAGTTTGTCTAGTTACGAACAAGTAAAGCTTCCTTTACAACATATACACAATTGAGTATAAATGAAAAGCTCTCTGGAATAGTTTGTAGTGTTCTTTATTTTTAAGAACGTCTGAAAACGAAGAATCAGTAAAGATAAAATGCTACATTTCTTCTTTTGTGATATTTTCAATGTTAGCACTCAAGAGCTCCTTGATCGCCACAAGTGAATCAAAAGATCCACACTTTATAGTAGAAAACGACACAGACACTCCTTGGAAATCAAAAAGAATTTTCATTATTGTTATACCATGTTTGGGTTTCATTTCAATCTTGATCTCAAGAATGGCTGGCTCTACCCTTAGGACATTTATGTGCTTGCCCAGGGCCACTTGTTGAAGAGGGCACCATATTTTAAGTTCAATAGTTTGTTTTAGTAGTTCTGTTGGTATTTATACTTGCAACTGTCTTGTGTTAAGAGTGTGCCAAAACATTTCAAAATATTTTATTAGTTCCCAAAAAATATTGTACTTTAAGTAAACATGTATTTAGTGTGATATCGGTTGGATATTATAACGGATTGGTGTAAAAGATATAGAAATTAAATCTCATAGAAATATATGTATATTTAATCTATGAACGATCAATAATCAAGAAAAATGCAGCCCAGTGATGATATTTTGTTTAAAATATAAAATGAAAGTTAGGTTTTACTGTACATTTATTATATGAAAATACTCGTATTTCAAACCTACCTTAGACCTCCAAAATTTGAGAACAACACTGATTCAAAGTATAATAGCAACGAATGGTACTCATCAACAGGTTGCTGAAATTTCTAGCTAAGTGACTATTTTTTTGGATTCGACGAAGAATGCACAATGGTAAAAATATATAACAACCCGTGTTTCCAACCTAGGGAAATTACATAAAACGTCACTCTACACCCGAGATCACCCTCGAAATGCAAGGAGATTCAGTTACCTAGAAATCCACAACTTTCAAACTCAACTAGACTAAAATGACGAAGTACCACTACTATAAAAGTAATTAGAAAATTTGAGAGCTAACATGCCTAAGTGTTCTACATGGCTAACGTCTAACAGACTAGGGCGAACATGACGGTGATGGTAAATGCATACTATGGCTAATGAGTAGGTAAACAAGAGTTAGGTTAAATATGAAATCTTCTAGAGAAAGACTAAAGTTTTAAGTAAAATGGAACAAGCCGCGGAGAATTGGGTTATTTAGGGGTTGTTAGATTAGTTTTGTTCCCTTACGCGTTAAATATATGTTAATTGTTAACTGAGAATTAGACGATATGGAAGTCACTTTGTATTAATATGTGTTACTTTCCTAGCATCCTTTGTTTTATCAAGATTCTTCATTATTTCTGCGTGACGAGCATCCATGTTTCTTTGAGAATTATTTATTTGTGGGTTACTTCATTAACAACTTTTTGACTTTGAAGATCGTAAGGCCCTTCTTAGGGTGTGGGTCTTGTCAAATCAAAAAGCTATAGCAACATATTATTTAAATTTGTTGAATTATTGTCATGTCGAGCTATCGAATTCCAAGTGATATGGACCACTTTGTTTATCATTTGCTTAGGCCGATTCATCGTATGACGATACTATATATTTTACCCATTGTACGGACTAAGTTGGAACATTTGAAAGACATACGAGTTAAGCTGAAGAAGCACAGTGTGTGACGGCAATCGTATTTATTCCTCTCATGTGCGTGGAATACTTGATGTAATACTCCGTATTAATATCATGGGTAGTTTAGTAATTTAAGTTTATAGTAATTTAGACGAGTGAGATATTTTACGCGCGCACACGGTTAGGTTCTAACAAATATTACCCGAATGTTTCGCTCGCGTTCCCTTTCCTTGGAAACCTATTTATCCAACCCGACCTTATCTTTTTTCCTTGACATGAATACCCAATACACAATATACTATTTTCATCCTTCTTCCTCAAGGTTTTATTCTTTACCCAAATTTCTTCTCCATTACATTACACCTAATACTTTTCTTTTTTTTTAACAAAGGCTTGATACTTTTCTATAATAATAATAATAATAATAATAATAATAATAATAATAATAATAATAATAATAATAAATCTACTATTCCTATGCATCTTCTCCAAGCAACCGCACTATTTAAAACCAATTTTTATCCTTCCCCTTCACCACTGACATCACCATCATCCTCAACACCGCCACCATCATCTTCATCGTCGGCTTCGCCCTCACCACCTCCCTTCCTCTCTTCCAACTCTCATCTCTCTCTCTCTCTCTCTCTCTCTCTCTCTCTCTCTCTCTCTCTCTGTACACCGGTAGCAGCAACGGGAGAAGTAAGCAGAAGCGGCTGAAGCCACCACCACCAATGCCCCGTCGGGAACAAACCACCAAGACCGCCATCACCTTAGTTTCTCTCTCTCTCTCCCTCACTCCTATCTTTCCCCGTCAGATTCACTAGCAGCGAGAGCACAGTGGTAGCAGCAGTAGCAAGAAAGGCCGAGAGGACCACCAACGTTACTCCATGTTTTCCTGTGAGACATTTTTCCCAACCACCAGAGGCAACCAGGCCTTCCTCTTTGTCTATCTCTACTGTAGAGTGTTCGAAAATGGTCAAAGAGGTCCTAGCCGCAGTCAGGAACCACCGTAGAGGCCACGTCGAGCTCCACCATCGGCACCACAAACGGCAACTTGTTCTGACTAGTTTCTTCACCGTTTCTCGCGTTTCTTGGGTTAGGTATGCTCTAAATCTTCATCTAAGATATTTTTAGTAATCATGATTAGGATTTTATAAACTGAATTTGTGTTTTGATCAGTTGAGATTGGTAGTGCACTGTGGGTTCATGTTTGAGGGAGTTAATCGTCACTTAAATAAAATTTTATTTTATTCCGAAACTTGGGAGGTATGTATGTGTCTTTTACCTAAACATGTTAGTGGTTGGGGGGGTGTAGTTAACTTTTTTTAACTATTAATACTAGTTTCTAAAGTATATATCAAGCAAATAAAGTGAATACTTTGTAAAAGACATGGTTGTGGGAATAATAAAGTGTTTTCTTGAAAAATAAGCTTAGTACTATGTGTTTTATTTGCTAAATGACACCTTAGTTTTATTTAAATAGTAAGTTTGAAATATTTATTTATTAATCTTTACCGACAAGTATATTTGATTAAATTAAATATTGGTGTATTTCCAAAACAGTTTCTCTATCTAAAATAACTCTTCATAATTTACATAATACCTCTTTTTCCTTGTTTGATAGAACTATTTTTTTTTTTTTTTTTGTTATTACAAGTCATTGTAGATATAATATTTTATCGTTTACAGATATTGCTTGCTTATTTCAATAAGCATACGTAAGTGTTATTTCAATTATTTTATATCAAATTTATTTCTACAAATACTACTTTGTATATTTATAAGTACGCGAATTGAGACGTGTTTCATTTTGAATGTTAGGGTTGGACTTAGCATTCGACCTAGTCAAGCACTCATAAAGGATCATTACATTCATTTATTTACAAATAATTTCTTTGTGACTAGAGAATTTAATTTGTAGGGGACGAGTTTACGGGCTACGGTCATCCGTAGAATAATCCTACCGTTATCCAGATGCTCAAAACGATGTTTTTCATGCTCAGACGAAACACATTAAGATAGACTGTCACTTTACCCATTATCATCTTTGGGATGGTACATTTCTTCTGAAGTCCGTATCGTCGTCAAATCATACGGCATATATATATATATATATATATATATATATATATATATATATATATATATATATATATATATATACAAAGTCTCATGCTCCACACTTCCGCTACCACAACAACTTCAGTTTGAGGGGGCTGCTACATAAGTTATGGGGGTTACTGTGCTCCTATCGTGCTATTATATAGAGAACGTGTTAAAATTTCTTAACATTGGTCATTTTCTAACACTACAATATTATTAAAAAATAGCTTCCGACAGAAAACCCCCTTGCAGTATGAGCTCGTTGACACTGCGCTACCAACAGTTTAAAATTTGACACATAACCCCATTGCAGTATGCATTTCGCTGACATTGCGCACCAATCATATTAATGCTGTTAGATGATATAGATTCCCGTCAGTGACATAGCGATGCAGTATAAAAATGGACACATAACCCCTGCCAATATGGGTTTCACTGACATGATGTCGCATAAATAAAAAAAAATAGTTTCTTTTTTCAATTAATTTATTTTTAAAACTAATTTTCTTTTCCATAAAAATGTGCGATGTTTTACTGAAAATATTAAAATAATGTGCTCTAAACGATTTATATTTTCTCAGAGTGTTATTTTTTCATTTTATTTGTTGAGGAGATCGATTCTCTTTCTTTCATGTAAAAAAAAAACAACAACTCAATATTCAAAGCCAAAGAAATTTTTCTTAGTTAAGAAATAAAAATGAATCACATTGTTATTATTTATAAATTAAAAATGCAACGCTGAACAATCAGCTTTTTTATATTTAACTTGTAAAGCATTATTTTAGCCTTCATTAATAAGGCATGACTATATGGTAATTTTCTAAAAGACGGTTTTTTTGTTTTAAATACTGTGTAAGAATTCATTTTTTATCTTTGTATTAAATAAATAGCACAAATCTATCCACATAATAAGATGTGAAAAGAAGAGAGAACGAAAATATAAATCTGCAAATGGGTGCTAACTTAGTGGTAGAGCGTTTGAAATCTCTGCATGACGACTCGGGGTTCGAACCCGACTATATGAATGCAATTTTTCAAAAAAGAACATACAGATCTGTGATCTTATTAATGTTTTAAAAAAATAAATTTCTTATTTGACCTTCCTCAAAGTTTGTTCTAGTTACTAAAGAAGCTTTACCTTAGCTAAGAAGTATAAAAGCTTCATAAAATTGTCTTTTTAGCCGTCATGAATGAGACGTGACTATAAAATAATATTCTAAAATACTGTTTCTAAATTTTGAATATTTTATTAGTGCTTATCAAATATTTTTTCTTTTTCATTAAGTAAATAGCACCGATCTACCAAAAAAATATGAAAAAAGAACATACATACACACAAAGAGAAAATTTATATCTCTTACGAACTTAATATTTGTAAGAAACATGTCTTTTAACCATAAAAGAGCACACCAATATTTTGGATTTTGTATTACAACATTACAGATATTTAATTCGAGAAAATAATATTTCTTGCGTAGAAGATTACATATTTGAAAATGAAACTATAATCTAAAATATACTTTTTTAAGAATGAAGCTTTTTTTTTGTTTTTTTTATTTTTTTTTTATTTTTTGTATTTGTTATTTTTGTTTTTTTTTTGGGTGCGCGATGTCAGTAAAACCCATGTTGCAAGGGGGATTAAGTGTCAATTTTCATACTGCAGTGCCACGTCACTGACGAAAATCAATATCAACTAACGAAGCTAATAAGCTTGGTGCGCGATGTTAGCGAAATGCATACTGCAAGGGGGTTATGTGTCAAAACTCAAATTGTTGATAGCGTGGTGTCAGCGAGCTAGTACTCAAGTTGGATCAGATTATGATTTCTACTAAATAAATAGTGTTCTAATCTGAATACATTAATATATTTTCTATGTAATTTTTTAAAAGAAGACTTTAAGTAAAATAAACTTTCAAGTAAAGCATGTAATCGTGAAACACAATTTGAGACTTATATAATAAAACATTGTGTGGACACGAAAGAAGATAAGGCTCAACGCTTGGAATATCAACTCACCTTGAATCACAAACACAATCAGATTACATCTTAGTAATACTTGACGTATCATTCATCAACGTAAACGTCTCCACAAATTAATAATGCGCTAACACAATTCTACAATTAGATAAACAATGCATACTTACAAAAGAATGATCCTACAAGGTTAGGCTTCAAGTCTCTAGATCACCCCTTAAACTCGTACTCCAAAACACAATCTAAAACCTTGTTCCAAAATTTCAGAACTCCATAAATAATATGCACATAACCTAACATAACTAATTTGTTAATCCAACTTCCAAAACATATATGTATGTATTACAATCTGGTTAGAATGTAAAAGAGACTTAATTATTGTGATAGTTGATGGGGTTTATAATTGGTATTTTATAAACAAAAACTAAGTTTCAACATGAAATGACATTTGAAATGGGATTTCATGTCATGTATTCATTGGACCATGAAATTCTATATATGTCCCAAATCACTATTCACATGCTAAAGTTAGCATTGGGATTGAAATCTCCACTGGAGATGTTGTTAAGTAAATCTCACACGTTAGTGCATTTACAACTGTTTTTAGATCATGTTTTCACGAAGATTTTGTTTTTTATATAAAAATTTTAAACACCATGTTTATCCGATGAATGGAAAGGCGGATTGCTAGTTAAGAATAATTGGGGGGGGGGGGGCTAAAAAGAGACACATGACAAGCAACTATGGCAATTTGAGAGAGACATGTCAGCTTATGACTGAACAATGCCTACGAATGTGTGGCTAGAATGGCTATAGAAATTGGTCCATACTAAGGCATTGTTAGGTATTAATTAATTAATAATGAAAATCTAAAAAATTGGTTGAAAAAAAATGTGGGTGAAAAACAAGTCAACTGAAAATTCAAATTTGTTTGGTATGAGTTGAGATTATAGATTATTAATTTAATCAATTTGACCAAATTTAAAAGAGATTTATAGTCCGTTTCTTGGATAGGGCCAATTGTCACTACAAGGAATATTGGAATTAGGGACAAAAACTTTAGGGAAAAAACTCATATTTGTTGGGGAGAGTGAGCATTCAAGACAAAACTAGAAAATCCTCGCAAAAGAAATCGTCAAGGACTAAAGTGATATGTTTGAAAACTTTTGAGGCTGGATTTTGTGGAGAAAAGTAAGCTTTTTGGACAAAATAATTGTTTTCCTCGCTAAAGAAACTTGTAAGGACTAAATTGAAATTTCTGCAAATGAAAGAGGAAACAATCACGCGGAATCGATTTCACCTCTCTTCTCCCGTCGATCCCCAAAATCGATTTCACCTCTCTCTATCTATCTATCTCTCTCTGACTCTCTCCAAATCGATTTCACTCTCCAGATCTCAATCTCTCGTCGATTCTCTCTCTGATCAATTCAACTCCTTCTCTCCATGTCGTCGCTTTGATTTTCGATCAATCTGAATTTCGCCTGTAATGTTTGCGTCGATCTGGTGTTTGAAGTTTCGTTCGATTCTGGAGATTTGCCAGTCTAGGGTTTGAAGCTTCGTTCGAATGGCTGTTTTGTCGAAGCGGTGAGCAGAACCTGTGATTCTCTCATAGATCTGAGCCTGTGATTATCTCAGTCTAGGGTTTCAAGTTGATTATCTCAGCATATTATCGATTCCGCCTTTTACTATCTCTCACCTGTAATGGAAATTCATCAAGGCTCGAAGATCAAATTGGTTTGAAGGTTCTGCTCGATGTTTTTACGGATTTGAAGTCTCGATTAATAGGTTTTCATCAGTATCAATGCTCAATCTGGAGGTTGGGGTTGGTTCAGAGTTTCTTCAATCCTTCTTGCCATTTTTCGAAGGTAGAGAGGTTAGATTTCTCGATCTCTATATGCAGTAGCTGTAATGATGCTTTCGCCTTTCAATTTCATGGTCTCTGTCAGAAATTTCTTCTCTCGCTTTGATTGCATATTACTTGGAGGTACAAATGCCAAAGAGAGGTTATCTGCTTTGATAGTTCATTCAAAAACATTGGAAAACACCCCTTCAGATCTTCTAGAGCTCAAGTTTTGTCTATTTTATTTTGAATTCCATGTGTTTCGCCTCTTTTTGTGCAGGGTTACGGATTGAGTCCCTCAGGCAGGATCAGTTTTGGTATTCACCCTATGACTTTGATTAGTTTGTGCATTCCTTTCATTTAATATTAATGTACATGTTTGAACATAATTTTACTAATTGTTATGTTAATTGGCACCTGCAGAGTTAAAATAGTGAATTTTTCAATTTGTTGGATGGTGAATTGATGTGGGGTTGAATTTACAGGGGAGAAGGGCGTCTAAATTCTGAACTTTGGCATGTTTGTGATGGTCAGTCTATTTTGATTTGCTTTTTCATGTGAGATGAGCCCTGGTTGATGCTGAATCGAAATCTCGCTAGATCTCTTTGATTAGTTAGTTTATTGGTGAATGTGGCCTCAACTTGATTGTTTTAATCTGATATGTCATTGCGGTTTCTGAAGTTTAAGAGGTAAATCGATTCTCATACTTTCAGTAATATGAGCCCCCAATCTAATTCAGATGCTTCGTTTTGATTCGTATATGTGGTGAATTGCTAATTGAATAGATAGACTATAGTATTGAAGATGTTTTTCTCAGTTGTCTTCTTCATCAGAGCAAAATGTGAAGAATCAATTTGACCCAAGCAGAAAGGAATTTAGACTGGATCAGCTTTTGTCAAACATTATTTCATTTGGCACACGTTTGTAAGTTTTATTCCTGTAAATTAGTAGTGTTTTAAGGCTGGATTTGGAAGGACATTCAGTTTGGCTTTTTATCCTTCTTAAATTGAGGGAGGATCCTTACACTGCTATTCACCATGCTTTATAAGTCAAAGAGTGATTGAATGTATGTTATAGCTTTACAACATTGAGGGTTTAAGGAGCCAGAATGTTTATGAACTGTTAGTGTCAAACTTACCTAGCTTGAAATGTAAGTATGAGAAATGCATTGAGAAAGTTCAAGAAGAATACATGGTTATTCTGTAGGCCTCTCTACCAGATGATGTAAATAATTTGAAGTCAAAACCACAATGAAACTTACTTAAAAAACATACTATGTCATTTCTTTCATCTCACTTTCTACTTCCTTGTGCATTTCCTTGTAGTTAGCATCAGAGTCACGAACCTGTGGTTATTAGGGTACATCTTACTCTCTTTGGAAATCAACAACTTATTAGACACACTTGTTCCAGTTTTGGTTTGCATTGCTTACATGAGTTGCATCTAATTTTTTTGCTTGATTTACATGGATTATAGCTTCTTCTGGAGTAGATTTGGGTGCCACAAAGAGCAGAAAAAAGGGGGAACATGATAGAGGACTTGATGAAACAGGTCTTATTCTAATCTCCTTTACGCTGCACTGTAATGTTATCAACACCCCCCCCCCAACCCCCAATTCCCCTAGTGTCATGTTGCATTTTCCGTGTCTGAAAGAAATTCTTCCAATCATGTCTAGTGCAGATAATCTCTTTTCACTTCCCCTGTGTTCACTTCCCTGTTTTCGAGCTCATAGGACATCAAGTTGTCTGATAGTGCTCTTTAGTTCCTTTCCTTTGTTTTCTTAATATTCTTGTATCTATATGAATCCAGTTAGTTAGATTTCTTTCATATAATTCAGTATCGGGTTGCATCAGCATCATTAGTTGAATCCCTTAGAATTATTTCAACTGCAGGTATCCCTTAGAAAATCCAACGTGTATTGATAGGTGCTTAAACTATGTTTTCCTTATTATCCTCTCTGCCTCTGCATTTCGTGTTTGAATCCATTAGAATTATTTCAGTGGTTATTTTTTGAGCTTTCTGCAGTTTCAGTTAGAAGATTGTCCATTGATTTTTATAGGTCAATGAAGTCTGTTTGGTGCCTCTCATGTACTTGCTATATTTTTATATAATCACATGAAGCTCTAGCTTTTCCCTTGCAGGAGTCCTTCGAAGTCTTGAGCTTTTAAGAGTCTGGCTAGGAGACCTTATTCCCCGCACCTCACTGTTTGGTAAAAAAATTCGTTTGAGAGAGCTGCCCAAGAGGCTAGGAGAGAGGCTGGAAAGCAGAGAAAGCTTAATGAAGAACTAATTTCAAGACTTCAAAGTGGAGTCTACGAATATGGAGACCAATGCAAAGGTGGATTTGTTGGTGGAGCCGTTGGGACGCACATGAATGCCAATGTCTTCATAGTAAGTCCATACTCCCATTATTCTAAATATTACTTCACCATGATTCTGGATTGTTTTGGAATTAAATAGAGTTAGTCTTCATAGTAAGTCCATACTCCCATTATTCTAAAGCTTACTTCACCATGATTCTGGAATGTTTTGGAATTAAATAGAGTTAGTTTCATCTACGAATATGGAGACCAATGCAAAGCCTATGAGAGAGGGTTATTGCTAAAATATACAGTAATGTCAGGAATGAAAACATTTTCCCCTAGTTTTGAATATCATTTGGCATGTCATTGTGAACCAATTGCCTAATCTCATTATGAATAACTGGCGCGGTGTGTTATATTTCTCTGAATATGTGTGAAGGAATTGTATACTAGTGGTTTTATGGATGCACTTTTGCAGTTTCATATACTTCTCTGGGAAGGACATCGGAGGGGCAATTTTTATAGAGGAATTTTGAGAACATCTTCATTAAGGATGTCTTATTCGAAAATTGCATTAAATATAATATTCAGTAGAAACTAGTACATATTACTTTTAAGTTCTAGGTGAACCAAATGTTAAAGGCTGTTATAACTCTAGGGAAAATCCCTTTTGTACGCGTAACCTATCAAGAAATTATTATTGATGAATAGGGAGTTTCTTGGTGAAATTTGAAGATCGAATGTACTATCCCTGGGGCCACTTCTGTTTGTATTTTTTTTTTTTTTTTTGTCTGTAGTTGACCTGAAAGGGAAATATAGCTTATCAGTTGAGATAAAGGTGTGATCAATTTGTGAGTAACGTCTCTGGATTTCAATTCAGTTGAGATAAGCGTGAATAAATTCTCTGTTATATGCAGATGTTGCACTGTAGTTATATATTTGGAATGCTGGTAAAATTCTGATTCTAATTATGTTCTTGACTGAGCAGGTTGCGTCTCTGAACACAATCACAAAGACGACGAGATTGAACGTCTTCAACTGCCGAAAGATGTCAAGAACGTGTACCGAGGCGTCAATGGTGAGAAAAGAGGACTCCATGCTCAATTAGGTTAAGATCACCCCCTCCAAAGTGAAAAGCTGATGCAGAAAAGCTCGGCTACAAAGCGTGTCCATTCGTTGGTATTAGTTCAGGACTTAGATTTTTTCTTTTCATGTGTAACCATGAAGTTGTGAAGTACTTGGACTTCTAAAAGGAAAACTGTCGTTTGTGTTTGGCTGAATTTTGGATCTCTGTTTGTAATGTGTTTGAAGTTAATTTTGGATCTCTATCTTTCTATTTTTAATGCAACTTGATTGCTTGTTTTGTTGCAGTCTAGCAGGGCTAGACACCCACTGAATATTGTGCATTTTTTTCAATATCATCGGGACAAAATTGTATTGTCGATAATAGTCTTTAGGGACGATTTATTTTGTATTGGTATGTTTTTTAAGAGGGAGAACAAATTGTTAAAATTGCTTTTAGTGACAACATTTTCGTCTCAAAAGGTACTTTTTAGGGAGGAAAATAAATTGTGAAGATTATCTTTAGAGACAAACCTGTCGTCGTGAAAGGCCATTTTTAGGGAGGAAATATACTTTTGGAGACAAAAATAACAGTTTTAGGGACAAACAATTGTGTCTCAGATCAAATAGATTTTACAACAAGATATATAATTTGTCGCCAAAAGTTACCCTTTTAGCGACAATTTCAAAGTTTTGTCCTAAAAAACTTTCCCGGATGGACTTTTAGCCACAAACTGTGTGACAAAGCTTTTTCCTCTCAAACAACTTTTAGGGAGGAAAATACTGCATTTACCAACACAAATAGTTTGTCCCTAAAAGGTGAATTTCTTGTAGTGTGTAAATGAAGTACGATCATAGTAATGTAAAATAACATTAAAATTATATTTTTTGAGATTTTGAGTTGCTTAATCTTCAATTTTATTGATTTTACAATTGCATTGAGATTATGTTAATCGGCAAATTTGGTTAATCGGCAATGAAATTAAATTTAAAGGGCCGCTTTTAATGAAATCGGATTAAAATCTGAGTTCCAAAACGTGCACGAAGACTTTGGGGTAGGTAATGATTAAGTGCAGTCCAAATCCAAATCAAACGTGGCAAGGTAAGAGATGGGATTTCTATGATGGATGGGATTTCAATTTATTTATGCTAAATAGTGTTCCTAATCTGACTGGGGGTAGGGGCTGAGCCTCATCTCTCCTCTATAAAAAGGCTTGTCGTAGACTAGTGACAGATCACAATCACCACCATCGTTCTTTGGTCATCCACTAAATTGTTTATTTTCCTCCTGCACGTCCATTGCAATTACCAGTTCAGTAATCATCCATGGCTGCGAAACACGAAGACTTACCCATCCCTGTTTACTCCAAACTAGAACCCATCTACGGAGGTCAAGTCGAAGAAGCCCAACTCCGTTTCAACAACCTGAAATCCAAGTTCATCCAAACCTTTGGCCATCCACCCGACGTCTACGCTAGATCTCCAGGGAGGGTGAACTTGATTGGGGAACACATCGACTATGAGGGCTACTCGGTCCTCCCCATGGCCATTAGGCAAGACACAGTTGTCGCCCTCCGCAAAAACCAGCTGCAGCAGCTTATCCGGATCGCAAACGTTAACGAAAATTACTCAATGTGTACTTACCCTGCCGATCCAAGCCAGGAAATCGATGTGAAGAATCACAGATGGGGCCATTACTTTATTTGTGCATATAAAGGCTACCATGACTATGCCAAATTAAAAGATATTGGTGAAGAAGTTCCAGTTGGATTGGATGTTATGATTGATGGAACTGTTCCTACAGGGTCTGGATTATCAAGCTCTGCGGCGTTTGTTTGCTCGTCTACAATTGCTATTATGGCCGCTTCGGATGTCAACTTTCCAAAGAAAGAGATTGCGCAGCTTACATGCGAATGTGAACGCCACATCGGCACCCAATCTGGCGGAATGGACCAGGCTATATCTGTCATGGCTAAACCTGGGTTTGCAGAGCTGATTGATTTCAACCCCATTCGTGCTACCGAAGTACAGCTCCCCGCTGGGAGTTGTTTCATCATCGCGCATTCTCTCGCCGAATCTCAGAAAGCTGTCACCGCAGCTACTAATTACAACAACCGCGTCGTCGAATGCCGGTTAGCTGCTATTGTACTCGGAATCAAGCTTGGAGTGAAACCCAAAGATGCTATATCAAAACTGAAAACTCTTTCTGATGTCCAAGGACTGTGTGTGTCGAAGAACGGATCTTCTGATCCAGTTTTGGCGGTCAAGGAGCTCCTGAAGGAAGAACCATACACTGCTGCCGACATTGAAGAAATCACCGAAGATAAGTTGCAATCGATCTTTCGTGATTCTCCATCTTCACTAGACGTGATAAAAGCTGCCAAACACTACAAACTGTTCCAAAGAGCCTCTCATGTCTACTCTGAAGCAAAGCGTGTGTATGCTTTTAAGGCGATCGTGTTATCAAAGCTAAATGAGGACGACATGCTGATGAAGCTTGGTGATCTTATGAATGAAAGCCATCGTAGTTGCAGTGTTCTTTACGAATGCAGTTGTCCGGAACTTGAAGAGCTTGTAAAGATTTCCCTAAAGAACGGGGCTCTTGGGGCAAGACTTACAGGTGCTGGTTGGGGTGGGTGTGCAGTTGCTTTGGTGAAGGAGTCTACTGTACCTAAATTTATCCTCGACTTGAAGGAGCAATTCTACCAATCAAGAATTGATAAAGGTGTCATTAGCAGAACCGATCTCGGCCTCTACCTCTTCGCTTCCAAGCCCTCAAGTGGAGCCGCTATCTTCAAGTTTTAGCATTAGTTACTTTTATTTCTTGATTTTGTGCAAATTAATATTCATTCTTCTATAATATGAATTTCAATTTTTTCTGTACTTATTTTTTATTTATTGTATTGGTATCCATTCTTCCATTATATGAAGTTCAATTTTTTCCATACATACTAGTAACGTGCACGTGCTTTGCACGTGGAGTATTTAAATTTCCATACACAAGTTGCTTAGCTGCTCTTATGAACATCATTATTTTTTCTTGTGTCTACTGAAATTGAGAAAGTTCTCCTTATACTATAAGTAAATTAAACGAACATATATACAAAGCGAAGTGCACCGAAAGGGGTGGGGGGGGGGGCTCTTGCATGAAAATATTGTTCTTTGGTTGCGTAAAATACCTTGGTTACCATAAGATTTGAAGTCTAAACTGCGATGTTCGGAGAAGATTTGAGGTTACGGTTACCTTAATATACAAACTTCGACATTCATCATCATTTTGTCTTTGGTCATAGATAAAGTTGAATCCTTGTATCCAATACTTCCAGACCATTACGAAATGTCATTCTAAGTTCCTCCTAAATAATTCAAACGTCAAATAGAGATCATAGGAAAATAACCCATTTATGTTGCATGACTCGCATCGTTATCACTGACTGCATTCACCAATTAAACCACCTCAAAAGCTATTGTTGCACCATAAGACATACCATTCAAGAAAGACATATAGAGTTGCTATATATTCCAAACTCACCAGTTAACTTCTAAAAATACCTGGTCAAATGAATACTTTCAGCAATCAAACCTTGAAACAGTGACACGTAGATGAACATAATCCCGTGTAATTTCAGTAGTTAAAACTCAATCTAATGAATGTTAGTTGAAGCAAAAATTCAAATATACTGTGGGTCTCCACTGTATAAGATAACAATCTAATGAAATGTAAGTTACATTTAATGTTCAGAAGTTTGGTCAATTTGTACATAGCCACCATACGTTCTATAACTACCACTATTTGCACCTACAATTTCATGGAGATTCCAAAATGTGGAAGTAGTTTCTCTCAAGAAAAAATCATCCTTGCATCAATGTGCTAAGTTCTAATCTTCTTGTCTCATTCCCCTTCTCAACAAATTCCATAAATGCTACTCAAACGTAAGCAACTTTCAGATGCTTTGGTGTTTCGTATATACTAACTACCCCAAACTGAGTATCAGTTCGTATGAAGGGTAATGAGACAAGAAGAAGAGGAATGATACGCAGTTCTTCGGAAGCAATTCGGAAAAAGAAGTGGGTTACAACATACATGTGAAGAAAAACGAACACCTCTACTGTGTCGACTTATCATTTGTTTCAAATGTATTCATATGTTGTAAAGTTTCACAGTTTGGTCTGTAAGAGTATACCTCTACTCTGTCGAGTTGTTTGCATATTCATATTTAGTTTCCCTTGTTTGCCCAGTTTTATCTATTGTGGGAACCAAATCCATTTCCTAATTACACATTCTCTACGGCAAAATCCTGATATTCTGAAAGGAAATGCATGGTTAGAATTTCTTAAATTCAGAATTGCATCACGGGCTTCATAAACACAAGCATTGAAACACAACACCAACTCCCTCTATATCTATCCTGAAAGTGTTTTTGGTAATTGGTAACGTGGCATTGATCTAGCTATAACTGAATCATATATATATTGGCTATTCACATTCGTCACTCCTGATTTAGTATACTCAATTAATAAATCAGTTACAAACCTCTTCATAGCAAACGTCTTTATTGCTATCCTATCATTGAACTTTGATTTCTATATTCAGACAAATACCAAAATAGCAGGTACATCTTTTACTTATTAATTCTTAATGTTCAAATACTAGGTAAATATTTAAAAAACAACATCAATATATAAATGTGATTGTGTCCCTTTTTTGTCGAGCAGATAGCAGATCAGAAGACATCCTTGTGTTACAATTTGTGTTGACCGTGTTCTTATTGTTCTTTGATTCCTCAGAAGATGTTGGCCGTAATTCCAATATTGATGGACACACTTTACTTGAAACCAACTGGTAAGTCAAACAACTTCTGCGCAATTCTAGAAACCATGGGTAAATTAAACTTGGTGGCCTAAAAACCTAAAATGAATGCAGAGGATCCATGTATCAATGAGGAAATTAAATTATGATGGAAACTGATCCTCAATTCAGCAAGGATTTATACTTTGTATTAGATTGAGATTATGTAAGCAAAAAAAATAGAGATTGGCATATGCTCTAAACTTTGAAACAATACAATATAAGAAGACTTACCTTGTCTCCCCCGTTCCTGAGCCTACGCAACCAACGAATCGACATACAAAATCGTGAAGGAGCAATCAAGTTCACACAAAATTTATTTACTGGTTACCGGAAGAGATGGAGAATCGACAAAGCGCGAAGACGGCTCTTGGAGAGGCCGAGCGTTCTTAATCTCTATGTATCTTTTTAATCTTCTCTTTAATTAGGTTTTAATCATAATGAGTGGATTTTGTTTAATTAAATTTATTAATTTGATCTAGTTTAATTATCAAAAATCATTACAGAATTTATCTAAAACACACGTTTTAAGCTGCCCGGATTACCTTGCTGCCCTGGGATTATAAAACCTTGTAGTAATAATTTTGAGGTTTTAGTAAAAGGATTCTCAGTTTATGAACGAGGTTTAGAGAACATCCCTATTTTAGTAATACTACTAAAGCACAAAAGAGGACGATAATAAATAGAATTAGAAAAGCATCAAGTATAAACCTGAGACAGTCGTGAACACCGCTATTTTGCCTTGGCGTAAAGGACAGACTTGTGACATAAACACCTTTAGGATGCTACTCCGCACTGTCGTCAGCAAGAGGCGGATGCTCAACAGTATGCCAATGCTAAAGAAGCACAAGGTATCAACAAATTAGCAGGAAGACAACCCTTCTATATCAACAACAATCTTGAGAAATTGAACTGACTACTAAGCAGTAAATGACTAAATGATGGTGGATAATGGGTTTTTCTATAATATCGTAAAGTTAAATATCGAAACAATGTGGGGATAGCAGCCCAAGATCAGATTGTGTTTTTTGGCAATGGTTGAAGGATTTTGCTGGAGTACATAGCATGCTACATCCCCTGCTTCTGACAATGCACGACCAAACATGCATGTTTCCTCCGTCCTAGCTTTGCTTGCCATATTGCACAGGAGCAACCAGTCTGCCTAATTGTTTCAACAATTGCATAGGCATAGAGGACACCTCTTGAAGCAATATGATTGTTAACCTCATGTGATGCTCAATATTGCCGTGGCATGTTGTGGTTGGTAATCTGGGTGGGTAACTTGATCTGTCTTCAACTGTGGAAGTTTAATTAGCTCTCTTCCACAAGAGGATGTCATAACACTAATAGAAGGAATGTAAGTTCTGTTAGGATCGACTCGGAGCGATATAACAACGCAACGAAAAGCAAAACGAAATCACACGAACAAGAACACGACGATTTACGTGGTTCACCAAATTGGCTACATCCACGGTCCACACCCACTTCACTATGATGAACGAATGAAAAGTACAAAAGATCTCTCAGCCTCTCTCTGTGATGTGATACCCTAACCCTAGAGGTAGGTTAATTTATATAGAGATAGTAATACATGAATTGCTTGTAAGCCCCTCTAATTTAGACTAGGTTACAAAACAGTCTTCACACTTAACAATCTCCCACTTGAAGACTGATTAACTCTGAGTGTACTTCTCCCAGCTTCAATTCAACATCCTCCATGAGTGTGGACTTGGCCCCTCATCATGCAACTAGGCCAACCGAAGCCGAGCAGGTTCTAAACTTCTCCAAGGTCACAACCTTAGTAAACATATCCGCAGGATTCTGGCTTGTGTGAATCTTCTCCAAATTGATCACGTCTTTCTCCAATAATGAACGAATGAAGTGATACCTGATGTCAATGTGTTTCGTCCTTGCATGAAAAGTGGAATTCTTCGCCAGATGAATTGCACTCTGACTGTCACTATACAGCTTACAACTCCTCTGCTTCTTCCCAAGTTCCCTCAAGAAACTCTGTAGCCAAACCATCTCTTTGCACGCTTCCGTAGCTGCTACATATTCGGCTTCAGTAGTAGATATGGCAACAATTTTTTGCAACCTCGAAACCCAGCTGACTGCTCCACTTCCAAGTGTAAACACATAGCCTGTAGTGCTCTTTCTTCTGTCCACATCACCAGCCATGTCTAAATCAACATACCCTTTCAAACTGATCTCTGACCCTCCATAGCACAAAGCTACATCCTGTGTACCTCTCAGATACCTGAAAATCCACTTCACAGCTCTCCAATGCTCCTTACCGGGATTTCTCATGAATCTGCTAACAACTCCCACTGCTTGGGCAATATCTGGACGTGTGCACACCATAGCATACATCAAGCTTCCCACAGCAGATGCATAAGGAACTTTAGCCATGTAGTTCTTCTCCTCATCTGTAGCTGGCCTCTGGTCTTTCGAAAGTTTGAAGTGACTCGCCAACGGAGTACTCACTGGTTTAGCATCATGCATGTTAAACCTCTTCAAGACTTTCTGAACATAATCAGCTTGTGACAAAACTAGCTTCTTGCCAATTCTATCCCTGTTGATTCTCATGCCAAGGATTTGCTTTGTGGGTCCCAAATCCTTCATTGAGAACTCCTTAGACAAGCTCTCTTTCAGCTTCTGAATTTCCCCCATGCTTGATCCTGCAACAAGCATATCATCCACATATAACAAGAGAATAGTGTAAGAATTCTTGAACCTCTTGAAGTAGCAACACTGATCCCCTTGACACTTCTTGTATCCTTGCCTAGACATGAAGTTATCAAACTTCTTGTACCACTGCCTCGGTGCCTGCTTCAAGCCATACAAACTCTTCCTTAGCTTGCACACCATATTCTCTTTACCTGCTGCTTTGTACCCTTGTGGCTGTACCATATAGATGTCTTCTTCTAAATCCCCGTGTAGAAAGGTTGTCTTGACATCTAACTGCTCAAGGTGCAAATCTTCAACTGCCACAATGCTAAGTACCGTGCGGATGGTGGAAATCTTCACAACTGGAGAAAATATTTCAGTGAAGTCTACGTCTGCTTTCTGCTGAAATCCTTTCACCACCAGTCTAGCCTTGTACCTCTTTGATCCATCATGCTCCTCCTTAAGTCTGTAAACCCACTTGTTGTGCAAAGCCTTCTTCCCTCGAGGCAACTCCACAAGATCCCATGTCTTATTGGAGTAGAGAGACTGCATCTCATCATTCATTGGATGCTCCCACTTGACTCTGGCTTCACTCTGAACAGCTTCCTCGAAGCTCTCGGGTTCACCACTATCTGTGAGCAAAAGATATGACAGTGATGATAAATAACGAGCTGGAGTCTTACCTTTAGTCGACCTTCCTGAAACTCTTCGTGTTGGAGCGACCGCTTCAACTTCTGAGCTTTGTACTGGAGCAGGGGCTTCAACTTGTGGCTGGAAATCTCCAATCTCAAGCTCTACTGTTTCCTTCTCATCTGAAACCTGTCCCTGTTTCCAATCCTTGTACATAACTGACTCGTTAAATACCACATCCATTCTTCTAACAGCCTTCTGCTTATCGAAATCCCAAAATCGATAGCCAAAACTGTTAATGCCATATTCGATAAACGCGCACTTCTTCGACTTAGGATCTAACTTGGACCTCTGTTCTGCATCAACATGAACATAAGCTGTACATCCAAATGTTCTCAAATGCGACAAACATACCTGTTTTCCTGTCCAAGCTTCCTCAGGCAATCCAAAATCTAGTGCTGTCGATGGACCTCTGTTGATTAAGTATGCAGCTGTGTTCACTGCCTCAGCCCAAAATGACTTAGGCAATCCAGCGTGTATCCTCATGCACCTTGCACGCTCTGTGAGTGTTCTATTCATGCGCTCTGCAACTCCATTCTGTCTAGGCTTGTTTGGAATTGTCTTCTGTCTCTTGATGCCGTTCTCTGCGCAGAACTCCTCAAACTCATTGCTGCAATACTCGCCACCATTGTCAGATCTCAAACACTTAAGTTTCCGACCTGTCTCATTCTCAATAGTAGCCTTCCACTTCTTAAACACATCAAACACATCTGGTTTGTGCTTCAAGAAGTAAACCCATAGTTTTCTAGTGGCATCATCAATAAAAGTAACAAAGTAAGACGCACCTCCATTAGAAGTTACATTTGCTGGACCCCATACATCTGTATGCACTAACTCCAACCTGTCGAGCTTTCTACCGCGACTAACTTTGGTGAAGCTGACTCTCTTCTGCTTCCCGTAGACACAATCCTCGCAAAACTCCAAATCAAGTTCCTTCAAACCCTTGAGCTTGCCTGTTTTGAGCATTATCTGCATGCCCTTATCACTCATGTGTCCTAGCCTGTGGTGCCAGGTACTTGCGCCAATATCAGAAGACGCGACAGCTATGGTACTGTCCGTTCCTGAAGTCACATACAAAGTACCCTCCTTCTTACCGTGAGCGATCACCATAGATCCTCTTGTTACTTTCCCGGAATCAACTCCAAAAGTAGTTTTGCAACCTGGTGCTGCAAGCTGGCCTACCGAGATAAGATTCCTCTTCAACATCGGAACATGTCTGACATCAGTCAACTGCAAAGCTGTTCCATTATCCAAGTTCAATTGGATTTCTCCCTTCCCAACAATCTTACATGCCTCATCGTCTCCGAGATACACCTTCCCGAAATCACCCTGCACGTAATTATGAAGAATATCCTTTCTACCTGTCGCATGGAACGAAGCACCAGAATCGACCACCCACACATCCTCCTTTGAGGATACAGATAATATTAATGTTTCAGGATCACTTTCAGAAATATTAATAGAATCATTACCTTTGTGGTTGTCTGACTTCTTCTTGCTCGGATTCTTGCACTCCCTTGCAAAATGTCCGCTTTCACCGCAGTTGTAGCACTCGATGTCCTTAATGTCCTTTTTCTTCCACTTTGACTTTGACTTAGATCGACCTCGACCCTTGTTTCCGTTCTTCCTGTCTGCTGATCTCCCTCTCTGCTCGACATACAACGCACCATCAGAGGATTTGCTAGATCCACTGCTCTTCCTGCGCATCTATTCACCGAGTACCGTGCTCACCACGTTGTCGTACCCTAGCTTGTCTTTTCCAGCAGAATTGCTCACAGCAGTCACTACGCCACCCCAACTCTTGGGTAACCCGGACAGAACCAACAGTGCCTTCATCTCGTCGTCAAAGCATGTAATCCCGACGGATTCCAACTGGCTTATGACGATGTTCAGCTCGTTCAGGTACTGGGAAACATTACCACTCTCGGTCATCCTCATGTCAAAGAGCTTCTGCATGAGAAACACCTTGTTCGCTGCTGAAGGTTTCTCATACATTTGTGAGAGAGCATCCATCAAACCCTTCGTCGTCGTTTCTTTCGACACATTGAACAGAACTGACGATGCGAGACTCAATCTCACAAGTCCTAGAGCTTTTCTGTCCAAAATCTTCCACTGTTCATCTTTAATTTCGCTTGGTTTCTTCTCAACTCCGTCCAACGACAAGTACAAGTCCTTCTGATACAAATAGTCTTCTATCTGCATCTTCCATAGGCTGAAATTCGTCCCGTCGAATTTCTCAATCTTGAATCTTCCGTCGTCCGCCATCACTCCCACTCAAACCGTGCAGAATCTCAACAATCTCATCCGACCAACAGATCCGGAACGTCCAAAAACCCCTAGTTTGACTCCTGTTTCAAGTCAATCGAATTCCTGGATGTCGAGATACGTCCAAAACAAAATTGGACCAAGTACGCGCGATCGAGACACTGGACTGCTCTAGGCGCGAAGCACCAGATTGCTTCACCTGCAATCACAACTTGCTGCTGGTCCTTTTCTCCAGAAAGCACGCACACAAGTGCTTTCTTCCTCACAGGTCCACAAGCAAAGTCAACAACGCCAAGTGTCCGCCTCCAAGTAGTCCAACAAACAAACCAATTGATTGAAAATAATTGCCCACAATTGAATTAAGGTATCTGGGTTTCTTTTTCCCTTCTAGCCGCGGATCAAACCAAGGCAAACAACCCTAACAGTGAACCCAGTTCACCCAAAAAATTGATCCAATAAAATAATGAACCCCAATTTTCATTAAACAATTATTGTGAGTTACCTTTGCTTAGTTCTTGCCGCCGAAGAGAATAATACAATCTTCTCTTGCGCAATCGACCCCACTGCGGCTTCCGCTGGTTTGCTCCAACTGCAAAAAAAAACTTCGATTCTCTGCACTGTTACGACGTGGCTCTGATACCAGTTGTTAGGATCGACTCGGAGCGATATAACAACGCAACGAAAAGCAAAACGAAATCACACGAACAAGAACACGACGATTTACGAGGTTCACCAAATTGGCTACATCCACGGTCCACACCCACTTCACTATGATGAACGAATGAAAAGTACAAAAGATCTCTCAGCCTCTCTCTGTGATGTGATACCCTAACCCTAGAGGTAGGTTAATTTATATAGAGATAGTAATACATGAATTGCTTGTAAGCCCCTCTAATTTAGACTAGGTTACAAAACAGTCTTCACACTTAACAAGTTCTGCAAAGTATCGAGGAAATCTCCTGCAAACCACCCAGTAGATCAACCATATACAGTTTTGGAGGGTGTTGCAGTGCATTTCGGCAATCTATATATCAACTGATACAGGGCGCAAGAACTAAAAGAACCATGTTGCATGTCAAAATCTGCTAATAGCGAACAACATTATCACATTACGACGTCATGGAGTGATCATAACAATTTTTTTGCAACATAATACTCAATGTTAATATTTGAAGAGTCTTAGCAGATGTAAAAGAACGTATACTTTTAGCATAACTACGTACCCGATTAAAAATATCAAATAACAATATTCAGCAAACTCTGAAATAAAGCCTAAAGAGAGGTAATAATAAGAACATAACACTGAGTGAGCTTGTTAAAAAGAAAATCAAGATTTGAGTCAGCAACTTCCGTTAAAAATTTAGTTTACAGCAGTATGAGACACCCATATAAAAGATATGATAATAATCCAAGACAAAACAAATGGATCATGAAAAGGAAAAACTACTACCTGATATGAAGGCAACGACAATAACAGGAAAAATTTTGGTCCGGCGATCTTGAATATGCAGAGTCTTCAGGAAACATAAAGGCCGATCAGAGTATGTAAATCATATGTGTGGTCTGCAGGAACTTCTCGATTGGAAGAAGCAATGGGTCCTTGCTTCGCAGGATGTCTTCGATTGGAAGATAAAGACTATTAGCCGATAAACGACCGTGACAGAGAGAAGTCGCCTAGGGTTCAAAGAGTGGACGTCCCTGTGTTAAACTGTGAACAGTTTGAACTATATAGGGTCATTTTATGATTATTTTGTTAGTAAGAGGTCTTTCTAGAATAAATCATCTTAGGAATCAATTCTGGTTATTCACTCTTTTAAGATAGTAAAGATTTGTTATGGATATACATGTTCGTTGAGTTGATAACTGACTTGTGATAGAGTGATGTGAAGTAAAACTAGTACATTATTTATTGTTTTTCCGGTTGAGAAGTGTTTTTTGAATCATGAACTACACAAATAAGAGCTCATCGACCTGAGGCACAAAAGCCATGAAAACAATTTCCTTTAGATGGTCAAGCAGAACTGCATTCTTCACATTAAGTTTTTGAAGGTGTTACCTATAATGTGTTAGCTAGTTACCAAATAACACGCACGGTTGTTTGTAAGTACCTCGAAAATAATTAGTTTCGCACAGCATTGTGGTTTCGAAAAAGTACTAGCATTAACATGTTGGAAGAAGAATAAAATTAGAGAGTTTTAGGGTTTGCTCTCTCCGCTGACTTTTTTATGTGGGACTCCATGTCCCAGCTAGTTCCGTTGCCGTTGCATTCACTGTCTCCTCTTTCCTATATGCACCTTCTGGTCAGGTAAAAAGTTAAGTTGATTACAGCAGCAGGATTTACCTGGTGAATTTTCTCAAAAGAACGATTTACTGGTGAACATAGGGCTCTCAAAATGATTCGGGAGTTTTCATGTGTTTTCGTTGGTGTTCAAAGCTAGACCCGACTCCGAAGTAGTAAGGCGTGAGAGAGGGTTTTGGTTTCTAGAGTTTGTTTCCTTTGTGTTGGAAATCTGTTTCGCCGTACCTTATTTCTAGGACATCACATTTCGTAGTTTGATTCTAGGTTTGGTCGGCCTCTTGTGTGGTCACCTATGTTGCACGGGTGCTTCTGATTGGTCGCGCACCCGCACCGGGTGTTTCTGGGTGCTTCGTGGGTGCTTCGTGGACGCTTTACGAGTGCTTTGTCGGTAAGAAATGGACATTTTTGTAAGTTTTAGTTGAGAGGTCTTCCAAATACAACTAAAATTTAACAAAGAAACGTGCATCTATGTGAACATTTTTAACCCTTAGATTACTCATCTCTCCACAGCTAAGAACAGCTTAGAACAACGACATGAAGACATTATATTATTGATATAGTAACCTTGTATCTTTGAATGTGTGTGTGAAATGAATCCTATTATTCTCGTTATAATATTAGTATAATTGTATCACTAATAATATCATATAAAATATAAATAATGTGGTCGCACCCCCACCGCACCCGCACCCTTGATTTTAGTAATTTGTCGAACCCTCACCCAGTTCCCGAACCAGCACCCGCACGCGTGCTACATAGGTGGTCACTTTGTTTATTTTGTCTCCTTAGATCTTAACAAGTCGATATCCCGCGCCATGGCGCGGGCTGTCTATTTGTATTACCTTACATTTTGTACATTGTGACCAGGGTTTTAAAAAACGCAGTCCAGAGCAGTCGTGTTGTAATTGGTGAATTCCACGCCAATGAACATATATATAAATAACTAGTTGGTTTCTTACCCTACACACACATACACACACATGTTAGTTGAAGATTTGGAGTCTTTGTGGTGTGTATCTTCGGGTGGGTGTTTCGGGTCGCCGCCGTGGCCGTTGTGGGCACGGCGTGCATTGTAATCGGGTTCTCTTCTCAATAAAATATCTGGTTCTGGTTGTGGAGGTAGCTAGCGGGTTCGTTATGAATTCGTTAGTGAACCACATTAAATATCTGTGTCGTTCTTGTTTTGCTTTCGTTGTTCTTTCTCGAATACCCCCACGTTATAACAAACTGGTAACAGAGCTCTGAAACAGGAGTTTTGTTACAACAAACTGGTATCAGAGCCGGGGTTCCAAGATCAGGGTGGAGCCAAGAGCTAGGGTTTCACGTTTTGGTGGAACTCAAAGCTAGGGTTTCGCGATTCAGGTGGAGCAGGCTATCGGGAGTAGGGTTTCGAGATTCCACCAAGAACAATGTCAGGTTTGGCGATCAAGATCGATCTGTTTGTGAGAGAGAAGCAGGTACACCCACCATCTGAAGCCCCGCGGAGGAGGCTGTCCTGGCTCCGTTTGGAGCAATCTGGCGCGCATCTGATTAGGCGTGCATGAGATCAGGCAAATCTAGCACGCAATCGGTACTGGCGCGAATCTGGCGGTTTACACGCATCTGACGTTTTGGCGATTGACGTTCAGGTGCAATCCGGCTCCCGGCGTGGAGCATCTGGCGTGTGAATTGAATCTGGTTCTGGCTCATGCGTTGCAAGAACTCATTGGATTTCGATCAACGACATGGAGCATCTGGCGCGTGAGATTTCTTACACGCGCATCTGGTCCATGTTCTGCCGCGCATTCTGCACGAGTTTGGTTCTGGCGTGCATCTGGTTTTAGAGCGTATACCGTGACAGACATTGAGCTCGAATCTGGCGTGATCTGTTTCTGGCGAGCATCTGGCGCATCTGAGGCATACGAGGCGCATCGGGCATGACAACTGTTGGGGCAATAATCGCTAAGTGCATCGGGTCTGGTAGCGATATCTGGGCATTCTGTCATGGTGCATCTGTCTGGCGCATTTGGGCGCATCAGTAATACATTCGGTCCTGCTTTCTCAGTGAATGTATTCGAGTCTGGTTCTGGGTGGAGCACTTGTTTCTGTTTCCGGAAGTGCAACCACATCGGACGCATATGTTTCAGGAACGCATGGTAGTTGAAGCAACAATTTGGCGATTCAAGTTTCGCATATAGCTGCGGAACATTTGTTTGGGAGGCGTGCTCATTTCGGGTTCTGGGAGACGCATCTGGTTCAGGTTTGAGAAGAGAAGCATCAGGTTCCGGTTTCGGGTTGCTAAGATGATTCAAGTCAAGGTGGAGATTTGTTGAAAGTTTAACTTTGAATGAAATTGGCAAAATATTAGGAAATGAAACTTTTTGAGGCGGTGGAAAAAGTTGGTGAAATTGGCTTGACTTGGAAGCAAAACTTGTTTCCTAGTTATTTGATGAATTCCACGCCAATGAACATATATATAAAGAACTAATTGGTTTCTTACCCTACACACACATACACACACGGGTTAGTTGAAGATTTGGAGTCTTTGTGGTGTGTTTCTTCGGGTGGGTGTTTCGGGTCGCCGCCGTGGCCGTTGTGGTCACGGCGTGCATTGTAATCGGGTTCTCTTCTCAATAAAATATCTCGTTCTGGTCGTGGAGGTAGCTAGCGGGTTCGTTATGAGTTCGTTAGTGAACCACGTTAAATATCTGTGTCGTTCTTGTTTTGCTTTCGTCGTTCTTGCTCGAATACCCCCACGTTATAACAAACTGGTAACACAGCTCTGAAACAGGAGTTTTGTTACAACATAGGCCTTGTTAGGTATTAATGAAAATCTAAAAAATCGTTTGAAAAAAATTTGGGTGAAAAACCCAGCTCAACTCAAAATCCAAAATCGTTTGGTATGATTTGAGATTGTGGATCATTAATCTAATCAAATTGACCAAATTTAAAGAGATTTATAGTCAGTTTCTTGTCTACGTCCACTTGTAAATGAAGTACGATCATACTAATGTAAAAGAAAAACAAAATTATTATTTTCTGAGATGTTCAGCTGCATGATCTTCAATTTTAGAGATTCTACAATTGCATTGAGATTATTTTTAGTCGGCAAATTTTGCAGCTTCAAATTTTGTGTTATCGATAACAAATGAAATTAAATTTAAAGGGTCCATTTCATTTAAAATCAGCCCTTTTAATTTAATTCCCTTTGTTATGACACAAACTTTTGTTGAAAATCTGCAGATTTATAATAATCTCAGTGGCAATTGTATAATCTCCAAAATTGGGAATTATGCGACTTAAAATATCAGAAAAAATATTTTCAATGTGTTTTTGACATTAGCATGATCGTACTTAATTTATAAGTGGGCGTATTCAAGTAATTGGCTATATATCTCTTTAAATTTTATCAAATGGATCACATTAATAATCTACAATATCAGCTCAATACCAAACGGACTTGGATTTTCGGTTCAATTGGATTTTTCACCCAAATATGTTCAGCCGATATTTTAAATCTTCAGCTGATATCAAACAGGGCCTAAGACTTTGGGGTAGGCAATGATTAAGTGTAGTCCAAATCCAAATCAAACATGGTAAAATAAGAGCTATGTTAGGAGAGATTGGATTTCTGCGATGGATTGGATTACAATTCTGCCAAGTAGTGGTCCTAATCGGATTGGATTGGTTTAGGGATTGAGCCTCCTGTCTCCTCTATAAAAGGTTTGTGGTAGATTACAGAGAAATCACAATCACCACCATCGTTGCCTGATCATCTACTTGTTCATTATTCTTCTTCTTCCTGCACGTCCATCACGGTTACCAGTTCAGTACCAGTAATCATCCATGGCTGCGAAACACGAAGACTTACCCATCCCAGTCTACTCAAAACTAGAACCCATCTACGGAGGTCAGGTCGAAGAAGCCCAACTCCGGTTCAACACACTGAAATCCAAGTTCATCCAAACATTTGGCCATCCTCCCGACATCTACGCAAGATCTCCAGGGAGGGTGAACTTGATTGGGGAACACATCGACTATGAGGGCTACTCGGTCCTCCCGATGGCCATTAGGCAAGACACAGTTGTCGCCCTCCGCAAAAACCAGCTGCAGCAGCTTATCCGGATCGCAAGCCAGGATATTGATTTGAAAAATCACAGATGGGGCCATTACTTTATTTGTGCATATAAAGGCTACCATGACTATGCCAAATTAAAAGATATTGGTGAAGAAGTTCCAGTTGGATTGGATGTTATGATTGATGGAACTGTTCCTACAGGGTCTGGATTATCAAGCTCCGCCGCGTTTGTTTGCTCATCTACCATTGCTATTATGGCCGCTTCGGATGTCAACTTTCCAAAGAAAGAGATTGCGCAGCTTACATGCGAATGTGAACGCCACATCGGCACCCAATCTGGCGGAATGGACCAGGCTATATCTGTCATGGCTAAACCTGGGTTTGCAGAGCTGATTGATTTCAACCCCATTCGTGCTACCGATGTACAGCTCCCCGCTGGGAGTTGTTTCATCATCGCGCATTCTCTCGCCGAATCTCAGAAAGCTGTCACCGCAGCTACTAATTACAACAACCGCGTCGTCGAATGCCGGTTAGCTGCTATTGTACTCGGAATCAAGCTTGGAGTGAAACCCAAAGATGCTATATCAAAACTGAAAACTCTTTCTGATGTCCAAGGACTGTGTGTGTCGAAGAACGGATCTTCTGATCCAGTTTTGGCGGTCAAGGAGCTCCTGAAGGAAGAACCATACACTGCTGCCGACATTGAAGAAATCACCGAAGATAAGTTGCAATCGATCTTTCGTGATTCTCCATCTTCACTAGACGTGATAAAAGCTGCCAAACACTACAAACTGTTCCAAAGAGCCTCTCATGTCTACTCTGAAGCAAAGCGTGTGTATGCTTTTAAGGCGATCGTGTTATCAAAGCTAAATGAGGACGACATGCTGATGAAGCTTGGTGATCTTATGAATGAAAGCCATCGTAGTTGCAGTGTTCTTTACGAATGCAGTTGTCCAGAACTTGAAGAGCTTGTAAAGATTTCCCTAAAGAACGGGGCTCTTGGGGCAAGACTTACAGGTGCTGGTTGGGGTGGGTGTGCAGTTGCTTTGGTGAAGGAGTCTACTGTACCTAAATTTATCCTCGACTTGAAGGAGCAATTCTACCAATCAAGAATTGATAAAGGTGTCATTAGCAGAACCGATCTCGGCCTCTACCTCTTCGCTTCCAAGCCCTCAAGTGGAGCCGCTATCTTCAAGTTTTAGCATTAGTTACTTTTATTTCTTGATTTTGTGCAAATTAATATTCATTCTTCTATAATAAGAATTTCAATTTTTTCTGTACTTATTTTTTATTTATTGTATTGGTATCCATTCTTCCATTATATGAAGTTCAATTTTTTCCATACATACTAGTAACGTGCACGTGCTTTGCACGTGGAGTATTTAAATTTCCATACACAAGTTGCTTAGCTGCTCTTATGAACATCATTATTTTTTCTTGTGTCTACTGAAATTGAGAAAGTTCTCCTACTATAAGTAAATTAAACGAACATATATACAAAGCGAAGTGCACCGAAAGGGGGGGGGGGGGGCTCTTGCATGAAAATATTGTTCTTTGGTTGCGTAAAATACCTTGGTTACCATAAGATTTGAAGTCTAAACTGCGATGTTCGGAGAAGATTTGAGGTTACGGTTACCTTAATATACAAACTTCGACATTCATCATCATTTTGTCTTTGGTCAAAGATAAAGTTGAATCCTTGTATCCAATACTTCCAGACCATTACGAAATGTCATTCTAAGTTCCTCCTAAATAATTCAAACGTCAAATAGAGATCCTATTGAAATAACCCATTTATGTTGCATGACTCGCATCGTTATCACTGACTGCATTCACCAATTAAACCACCTCAAAAGCTATTGTTGCACCATAAGACATACCATTCAAGAAAGACATATAGAGTTGCTATATATTCCAAACTCACCAGTTAACTTCTAAAAATACCTGGTCAAATGAATACTTTCAGCAATCAAACCTTGAAACAGTGACACGTAGATGAACATAATCCCGTGTAATTTCAGTAGTTAAAACTCAATCTAATGAGTGTTAGTTGAAGCAAAAATTCAAATATACTGTGGGTCTCCACTGTATAAGATAACAATCTAATGAAATGTAAGTTACATTTAATGTTCAGAAGTTTGGTCAATTTGTACATAGCCACCATACGTTCTATAACTACCACTATTTGCACCTACAATTTCCTGGAGATTCCAAAATGTGGAAGTAGTTTCTCTCAGAAAAAATCATCCTTGCATCAATGTGCTAAGTTCTAATCTTCTTGTCTCATTCCCCTTCTCAACAAATTCCATAAATGCTACTCAAACGTAAGCAACTTTCAGATGCTTTGGTGTTTCGTATATACTAACTACCCCAAACTGAGTATCAGTTCGTATGAAGGGTAATGAGACAAGAAGAAGAGGAATGATACGCAGTTCTTCGGAAGCAATTCGGAAAAAGAAGTGGGTTACAACATACATGTGAAGAAAAACGAACACCTCTACTGTGTCGACTTATCATTTGTTTCAAATGTATTCATATGTTGTAAAGTTTCACAGTTTGGTCTGTAAGAGTATACCTCTACTCTGTCGAGTTGTTTGCATATTCATATTTAGTTTCCCTTGTTTGCCCAGTTTTATCTATTGTGGGAACCAAATCCATTTCCTAATTACACATTCTCTACGGCAAAATCCTGATATTCTGAAAGGAAATGCATAGTTAGAATTTCTTAAATTCAGAATTGCATCACGGGCTTCATAAACACAAGCATTGAAACACAACACCAACTCCCTCTATATCTATCCTGAAAGTGTTTTTGGTAATTGGTAACGTGGCATTGATCTAGCTATAACTGAATCATATATATATTGGCTATTCACATTCGTCACTCCTGATTTAGTATACTCAATTAATAAATCAGTTACAAACCTCTTCATACCAAACGTCTTTATTGCTATCCTATCATTGAACTTTGATTTCTATATTCAGACAAATACCAAAATAGCAGGTACATCTTTTACTTATTAATTCTTAATGTTCAAATACTAGGTAAATATTTAAAAAACAACATCAATATATAAATGTGATTGTGTCCCTTTTTTGTCGAGCAGATAGCAGATCAGAAGACATCCTTGTGTTACAATTTGTGTTGACCGTGTTCTTATTGTTCTTTGATTCCTCAGAAGATGTTGGCCGGAATTTCAATATTGATGGACACACTTTACTTGAAACCAATTGGTAAGTCAAACAACTTCTGCGCAATTCTAGAAACCATGGGTAAATTAAACTTGGTGGCCTAAAAACCTAAAATGAATGCAGAGGATCCATGTATCAATGAGGAAATTAAATTATGATGGAAACTGATCCTCAGTTTAGCAAGGATTTATACTTTTTTATTAGATTGAGATTATGTAAGCAAAAAAAATAGAGATTGACATATGCTCTAAACTTTGAAACAATACAATATAAGAAGACTTACCTTGTCTCCCCCGTTCCTGAGCCTACGCAACCAACGAATCGACATACAAAATCGTGAAGGAGCAATCAAGTTCACACAAAATTTATTTACTGGTTACCGGAAGAGATGGAGAATCGACAAAGTGCGAAGACGGCTCTTGGAGAGGCCGAGCGTTCTTAATCTCTATGTATCTTTTTAATCTTCTCTTTAATTAGGTTTTAATCAGAATGAGTGGATTTTGTTTAATTAAATTTATTAATTTGATCTAGTTTAATTATCAAAAATCATTACAGACTTTATCTAAAACACACGTTTTAAGCTGCCCGGATTACCTTGCTGCCCTGGGATTATAAAACCTTGTAGTAATAATTTTGAGGTTTTAGTAAAAGGATTCTCAGTTTATGAACGAGGTTTAGAGAACATCCCTATTTTAGTAATACTCATAAAGCACAAAAGAGGACGATAATAAATAGAATTAGAAAAGCATCAAGTATAAACCTGAGACAGTCGTGAACACCGCTATTTTGCCTTGGCGTAAAGGACAGACTTGTGACATAAACACCTTTAGGATGCTACTCCGCACTGTCGTCAGCAAGAGGCGGATGCTCAACAGTATGCCAATGCTAAAGAAGCACAAGGTATCAACAAATTAGCAGGAAGAAAACCCTTCTATATCAACAACAATCTTGAGAAATTGAACTGACTACTAAGCAGTAAATGACAAAATGATGGTGGATAATGGGTTTTTCTATAATATCGTAAAGTTAAATATCAAAACAATGTGGGGATAGCAGCCCAAGATCAGATTGTGTTTTTTGGCAATGGTTGAAGGATTTTGCTGGAGTACATAGCATGCTACATCCCCTGCTTCTGACAATGCACGACCAAACATGCATGTTTCCTCCGTCCTAGCTTTGCTTGCCATATTGCACAGGAGCAACCAGTCTGCCTAATTGTTTCAACAATTGCATAGGCATAGAGGACACCTCTTGAAGCAATATGATTGTTAAGCTCATGTGATGCTCAATATTGCCGTGGCATGTTGTGGTTGGTAATCTGGGTGGGTAACTTGATCTGTCTTCAACTGTGGAAGTTTAATTAGCTCTCTTCCACAAGAGGATGTCATAACACTAATAGAAGGAATGTAAGTTCTGTTAGGATCGACTCGGAGCGATATAACAACGCAACGAAAAGCAAAACGAAATCACACGAACAAGAACACGACGATTTACGTGGTTCACCAAATTGGCTACATCCACGGTCCACACCCACTTCACTATGATGAACGAATGAAAAGTACAAAAGATCTCTCAGCCTCTCTCTGTGATGTGATACCCTAACCCTAGAGGTAGGTTAATTTATATAGAGATAGTAATACATGAATTGCTTGTAAGCCCCTCTAATTTAGACTAGGTTACAAAACAGTCTTCACACTTAACAATCTCCCACTTGAAGACCGATTAACTCTGAGTGTACTTCTCCCAGCTTCAATTCAACATCCTCCATGAGTGTGGACTTGGCCCCTCATCATGCAACTAGGCCAACCGAAGCCGAGCAGGTTCTCAGCTTCTCCAAGGTCACAACCTTGGTAAACATATCCGCAGGATTCTGGCTTGTGTGAATCTTCTCCAAATTGATCACGTCTTTCTCCAATAGTGAACGAATGAAGTGATACCTGATGTCAATTTGTTTCGTCCTTGCATGAAAAGTGGAATTCTTCGCCAGATGAATTGCACTCTGACTGTCACTATACAGCTTACAAATCCTCTGCTTCTTCCCAAGTTCCCTCAAGAAACTCTGTAGCCAAACCATCTCTTTGCACGCTTCCGTAGCTGCTACATATTCGGCTTCAGTAGTAGATATGGCAACAATTTTTTGCAACCTCGAAACCCAACTGACTGCTCCACTTCCAAGTGTAAACACATAGCCTGTAGTGCTCTTTCTTCTGTCCACATCACCAGCCATGTCTGAATCAACATACCCTTTCAAACTGATCTCTGACCCTCCATAGCACAAAGCTACATCCTGTGTACCTCTCAGATACCTGAAAATCCACTTCACAGCTCTCCAATGCTCCTTACCGGGATTTCTCATGAATCTGCTAACAACTCCCACTGCTTGGGCAATATCTGGACGTGTGCACACCATAGCATACATCAAGCTTCCCACAGCAGATGCATAAGGAACTTTAGCCATGTAGTTCTTCTCCTCATCTGTAGCTGGCCTCTGGTCTTTCGAAAGTTTGAAGTGACTCGCCAACGGAGTACTCACTGGTTTAGCATCATGCATGTTAAACCCCTTCAAGACTTTCTGAACATAATCAGCTTGTGACAAAACTAGCTTCTTGCCAATTCTATCCCTGTTGATTCTCATGCCAAGGATTTGCTTTGTGGGTCCCAAATCCTTCATTGAGAACTCCTTAGACAAGCTCTCTTTCAGCTTCTGAATTTCCCCCATGCTTGATTCTGCAACAAGCATATCATCCACATATAACAAGAGAATAGTGTAAGAATTCTTGAACCTCTTGAAGTAGCAACAGTGATCCCCTTGACACTTCTTGTATCCTTGCCTAGACATGAAGTTATCAAACTTCTTGTACCACTGCCTCGGTGCCTGCTTCAAGCCATACAAACTCTTCCTTAGCTTGCACACCATATTCTCTTAACCTGCTGCTTTGTACCCTTGTGGCTGTACCATATAGATGTCTTCTTCTAAATCCCCGTGTAGAAAGGCTGTCTTGACATTTAACTGCTCAAGGTGCAAATCTTCAACTTCCACAATGCTAAGTACCGTGCGGATGGTGGAAATCTTCACAACTGGAGAAAAGATTTCAGTGAAGTCTACGCCTGCTTTCTGCTGAAATCCTTTCACCACCAGTCTAGCCTTGTACCTCTTTGATCCATCATGCTCCTCCTTAAGTCTGTAAACCCACTTGTTGTGCAAAGCCTTCTTCCCTCGAGGCAACTCCACAAGATCCCATGTCTTATTGGAGTAGAGAGACTGCATCTCATCATTCATTGGATGCTCCCACTTGACTCTGGCTTCACTCTGAACAGCTTCCTCGAAGCTCTCGGGTTCACCACTATCTGTGAGCAAAAGATATGACAGTGATGATAAATAACGAGCTGGAGTCTTACCTTTAGTCGACCTTCCTGAAACTCTTCGTGTTGGAGCGACCGCTTCAACTTCTGAGCTTTGTACTGGAGCAGGGGCTTCAACTTGTGGCTGGAAATCTCCAATCTCAAGCTCTACTGTTTCCTTCTCATCTGAAACCTGTCCCTGTTTCCAATCCTTGTACATAACTGACTCGTTAAATACCACATCCATGCTTCTAACAGCCTTCTGCTTATCGAAATCCCAAAATCGATAGCCAAAACTGTTAATGCCATATTCGATAAACGCGCACTTCTTCGACTTAGGATCTAACTTGGACCTCTGTTCTGCGTCAACATGAACATAAGCGGTACATCCAAATGTTCTCAAATGCGACAAACATACCTGTTTTCCTGTCCAAGCTTCCTCAGGCAATCCAAAATCTAGTGCTGTCGATGGACCTCTGTTGATTAAGTATGCAGCTGTGTTCACTGCCTCAGCCCAAAATGACTTAGGCAATCCAGCGTGTATCCTCATGCACCTTGCACGCTCTGTGAGTGTTCTATTCATGCGCTCTGCAACTCCATTCTGTCTAGGCTTGTTTGGAATTGTCTTCTGTCTCTTGATGCCGTTCTCTGCGCAGAACTCCTCAAACTCATTGCTGCAATACTCGCCACCATTGTCAGATCTCAAACACTTAAGTTTCCGACCTGTCTCATTCTCAATAGTAGCCTTCCACTTCTTAAACACATCAAACACATCTGATTTGTGCTTCAAGAAGTAAACCCATAGTTTTCTAGTGGCATCATCAATAAAAGTAACAAAGTAAGACGCACCTCCATTAGAAGTTACATTTGCTGGACCCCATACATCTGTATGCACTAACTCCAACCTGTCGAGCTTTCTACCGCGGCTAACTTTGGTGAAGCTGACTCTCTTCTGCTTCCCGTAGACACAATCCTCGCAAAACTCCAAATCAAGTTCCTTCAAACCCTTGAGCTTGCCTGTTTTGAGCATTATCTGCATGCCCTTCTCACTCATGTGTCCTAGCCTGTGGTGCCAGGTACTTGCGCCAATATCAGAAGACGCGACAGCTATGGTACTGTCCGTTCCTGAAGTCACATACAAAGTACCCTCCTTCTTACCGTGAGCGATCACCATAGATCCTCTTGTTACTTTCCCGGGATCAACTCCAAAAGTAGTTTTGCAACCTGGTGCTGCAAGCTGGCCTACCGAGATAAGATTCCTCTTCAACATCGGAACATGTCTGACATCAGTCAACTGCAAAGCTGTTCCATTATCCAAGTTCAATTGGATTTCTCCCTTCCCAACAATCTTACATGCCTCATCGTCTCCGAGATACACCTTCCCGAAATCACCCTGCACGTAATTATGAAGAATATCCTTTCTACCTGTCGCATGGAACGAAGCACCAGAATCGACCACCCACACATCCTCCTTTGAGGATACAGATAATATTAATGTTTCAGGATCACTTTCAGAAATATTAATAGAATCATTACCTTTGTGGTTGTCTGACTTCTTCTTGCTCGGATTCTTGCACTCCCTTGCAAAATGTCCGCTTTCACCGCAGTTGTAGCACTCGATGTCCTTAATGTCCTTTTTCTTCCACTTTGACTTTGACTTAGATCGACCTCGACCCTTGTTTCCGTTCTTCCTGTCTGCTGATCTCCCTCTCTGCTCGACATACAACGCACCATCAGAGGATTTGCTAGATCCACTGCTCTTCCTGCGCATCTATTCACCGAGTACCGTGCTCACCACGTTGTCGTACCCTAGCTTGTCTTTTCCAGCAGAATTGCTCACAGCAGTCACTACGCCACCCCAACTCTTGGGTAACCCGGACAGAACCAACAGTGCCTTCATCTCGTCGTCAAAGCATGTAATCCCGACGGATTCCAACTGGCTTATGACGATGTTCAGCTCGTTCAGGTACTGGGAAACATTACCACTCTCGGTCATCCTCATGTCAAAGAGCTTCTGCATGAGAAACACCTTGTTCGCTGCTGAAGGTTTCTCATACATTTGTGAGAGAGCATCCATCAAACCCTTCGTCGTCGTTTCTTTCGACACATTGAACAGAACTGACGATGCGAGACTCAATCTCACAAGTCCTAGAGCTTTTCTGTCCAAAATCTTCCACTGTTCATCTTTAATTTCGCTTGGTTTCTTCTCAACTCCGTCCAACGGCAAGTACAAGTCCTTCTGATACAAATAGTCTTCTATCTGCATCTTCCATAGGCTGAAATTCGTCCCGTCGAATTTCTCAATCTTGAATCTTCCGTCGTCCGCCATCACTCCCACTCAAACCGTGCAGAATCTCAACAATCTCATCCGACCAACAGATCCGGAACGTCCAAAAACCCCTAGTTTGACTCCTGTTTCAAGTCAATCGAATTCCTGGATGTCGAGATACGTCCAAAACAAAATTGGACCAAGTACGCGCGATCGAGACACTGGACTGCTCTAGGCGCGAAGCACCAGATTGCTTCACTTGCAATCACAACTTGCTGCTGGTCCTTTTCTCCAGAAAGCACGCACACAAGTGCTTTCTTCCTCACAGGTCCACAAGCAAAGTCAACAACGCCAAGTGTCCGCCTCCAAGTAGTCCAACAAACAAACCAATTGATTGAAAATAATTGCCCACAATTGAATTAAGGTATCTGGGTTTCTTTTTCCCTTCTAGCCGCGGATCAAACCAAGGCAAACAACCCTAACAGTGAACCCAGTTCACCCAAAAAATTGATCCAATAAAATAATGAACCCCAATTTTCATTAAACAATTATTGTGGGTTACCTTTGCTTAGTTCTTGCCGCCGAAGAGAATAATGCAATCTTCTCTTGCGCAATCGACCCCACTGCGGCTTCCGCTGGTTTGCTCCAACTGCAAAAAAAACTTCGATTCTCTGCACTGTTACGACGTGGCTCTGATACCAGTTGTTAGGATCGACTCGGAGCGATATAACAACGCAACGAAAAGCAAAACGAAATCACACGAACAAGAACACGACGATTTACGTGGTTCACCAAATTGGCTACATCCACGGTCCACACCCACTTCACTATGATGAACGAATGAAAAGTACAAAAGATCTCTCAGCCTCTCTCTGTGATGTGATACCCTAACCCTAGAGGTAGGTTAATTTATATAGAGATAGTAATACATGAATTGCTTGTAAGCCCCTCTAATTTAGACTAGGTTACAAAACAGTCTTCACACTTAACAAGTTCTGCAAAGTATCGAGGAAATCTCCTGCAAACCACCCAGTAGATCAACCATATACAGTTTTGGATGGTGTTGCAGTGCATTTCGGCAATCTATATATCAACTGATACAGGGCGCAAGAACTAAAAGAACCATGTTGCATGTCAAAATCTGCTAATAGCGAACAACATTATCACATTACGACGTCATGGAGTGATCATAACAATTTTTTTGCAACATAATACTCAATGTTAATATTTGAAGAGTCTTAGCTGATGTAAAAGAACGTATACTTTTAGCATAACTACGTACCCGATAAATAACAATATTCAGCAAACTCTGAAATAAAGCCTAAAGAGAGGTAATAATAAGAACATAACACTGAGTGAGCTTGTTAAAAAGAAAATCAAGATTTGAGTCAGCAACTTCCGTTAAAAATTTAGTTTACAGCAGTATGAGACACCCATATAAAAGATATGATAATAATCCAAGACAAAACAAATGGATCATGAAAAGGAAAAACTACTACCTGATATGAAGGCAACGACAATAGCAGGAAAAATTTTGGTCCGGCGATCTTGAATATGCAGAGTCTTCAGGAAACATAAAGGCCGATCAGAGTATGTAAATCATATGTATGGTCTGCAGGAACTTCTCGATTTTAAGAAGCAATGGGTCCTTGCTTCGCAGGATGTCTTCGATTGGAAGATAAAGACTATTAGCCGATAAACGAACGTGACAGAGAGAAGTCGCCTAGGGTTCAAAGAGTGGACGTCCCTGTGTTAAACTGTGAACAGTTTGAACTATATAGGGTCATTTTATGATTATTTTGTTAGTAAGAGGTCTTTCTAGAATAAATCATCTTAGGAATCAATTCTGGTTATTCACTCTTTTAATATAGTAAAGATTTGTTATAGATATACATGTTCGTTGAGTTGATAACTGACTTGTGATAGAGTGATGTGAAGCAAAACTAGTACATTATTTATTGTTTTTCCGGTTGAGAAGTGTTTTTTGAATCATGAACTACACAAATAAGAGCTCATCGACATGAGGCACAAAAGCCATGAAAACAATTTCCTTTAGATGGTCATGCAGAACTGCATTCTTCACATTAAGTTTTTGAAGGTGTTACCTATAACGTATTAGCTAGTTACCAAATAACACGCACGGTTGTTTGTAAGTACCTCGAAAATAATTAGTTTTGCACAGCATTGTGGTTTCGAAAAAGTACTAGCATTAACATGTTGGAAGAAGAATAAAATTAGAGAGTTTTAGGGTTTGCTCTCTCCGCTGACTTTTTTATGTGGGACTCCATGTCCTAGCTAGTTCCGTTGCCGTTGCATTCACTGTCTCCTCTTTCCTATATGCACCTTCTGGTCATGTAAAAAGTTAAGTTGATTACAGCAGCAGGATTTACCTGGTGAATTTTCTCAAAAGAACGATTTACTGGTGAACATAGGGCTCTCAAAATGATTCGGGAGTTTTCATGTGTTTTCGCTGGTGTTCAAAGCTAGACCCGACTCCGAAGTTGTAAGGCGTGAGAGAGGGTTTTGGTTTCTAGAGTTTGTTTCCTTTGTGTTGGAAATCTGTTTCGCCGTACCTTATTTCTAGGACATCACATTTCGTAGTTTTATTCTAGGTTTGGTCGGCCTCTTGTGTGGTCACCTATGTTGCACGGGTGCTTCTGATTGGTCGCGCACCCGCACCGGGTGTTTCTGGGTGCTTCGTGGGTGCTTCGTGGACGCTTTACGAGTGCTTTGTCGGTAAGAAATGGACATTTTTGTAAGTTTTAGTTGAGAGGTCTTCCAAATACAACTAAAATTTAACAAAGAAACGTGCATCTATGTGAACATTTTTAACCCTTAGATTACTCATCTCTCCACAGCTAAGAACAGCTTAGAACAACGACATGAAGACATTATATTATTGATATAGTAACCTTGTATCTTTGAATGTGTGTATGAAATGAATCCTATTATTCTCGTTATAATATTAGTATAATTGTATCACTAATAATATCATATAAAATATAAATAATGTGGTCGCACCCCCACCGCACCCGCACCCTTGACTTTAGTAATTTGTAGAACCCTCACCCAGTTCCCGAACCAGCACCCGCACGCGTGCTACATAGGTGGTCACTTTGTTTATTTTGTCTCCTTAATTCTTAACAAGTCGATATCCCGCGCCATGGCGCGGGCTGTCTATTTGTATTACCTTACATTTTGTACATTGTGACCAGGGTTTTAAAAAACGCAGTCCAGAGCAGTCGTGTTGTAATTGGTGAATTCCACGCCAATGAACATATATATAAATAACTAGTTGGTTTCTTACCCTACACACACATACACACACAGGTTAGTTGAAGATTTGGAATCTTTGTGGTGTGTATCTTCGGGTGGGTGTTTCGGGTCGCCGCCGTGGCCGTTGTGGGCACGGCGTGCATTGTAATCGGGTTCTCTTCTCAATAAAATATCTGGTTCTGGTTGTGGAGGTAGCTAGCGGGTTCGTTATGAATTCGTTAGTGAACCACATTAAATATTTGTGTCGTTCTTGTTTTGCTTTCGTCGTTCTTTCTCGAATACCCCCACGTTATAACAAACTGGTAACAGAGCTCTGAAACAGGAGTTTTGTTACAACAAAGTGGTATCAGAGCCGGGGTTCCAAGATCAGGGTGGAGCCAAGAGCTAGGGTTTCACGTTTTGGTGGAACTCAAAGCTAGGGTTTCGCGATTCAGGTGAAGCAGGCTATCGGGAGTAGGGTTTCGAGATTCCACCAAGAACAATGTCAGGTTTGGCGATCAAGATCGATCTGTTTGTGAGAGAGAAGCAGGTACACCCACCATCTGAAGCCCCGCGGAGGAGGCTGTCCTGGCTCCGTTTGGAACAATTTGGCGCGCATCTGATTAGGCGTGCATGAGATCAGGCAAATCTAGCACGCATTCGGTACTGGCGCGAATCTGGCGGTTTACACGCATCTGACGTTTTGGCGATTGACGTTCAGGTGCAATCCGGCTCCCGGCGTGGAGCATCTGGCGTGTGAATTGAATCTGGTTCTGGCTCATGCGTTGCAAGAACTCATTGGATTTCGATCAACGACATTGAGCATCTGGCGCGTGAGATTTCTTACACGCGCATCTGGTCCAAGTTCTGCCGCGCATTCTGCACGAGTTTGGTTCTGCCGTGCATCTGGTTTTAGAGCGTATACCGTGACAGACATTGAGCTCGAATCTGGCGTGATCTGTTTCTGGCGAGCATCTGGCGCATCTGAGGCATACGAGGGGCCTCGGGCATGACAACTGTTGGGGCAATAATCGCTAAGTGCATCGGGTCTGGTAGCGATATCTGGGCATTCTGTCATGGTGCATCTGTCTGGCGCAATTGGGCGCATCAGGAATACATTCGGTCCTGCTTTCTCAGTGAATGTATTCGAGTCTGGTTCTGGGTGGAGCACTTGTTTCTGTTTCCGGAAGTGCAACCACATCGGACGCATATGTTTCAGGAACGCATGGTAGTTGAAGCAACAATTTGGCGATTCAAGTTTCGCATATAGCTGCGGAACATTTGTTTGGGAGGCGTGCTCATTTCGGGTTCTGGGAGACGCATCTGGTTCAGGTTTGAGAAGAGAAGCATCAAGTTCCGGTTTCGGGTTGCTAAGATGATTCAAGTCAAGGTGGAGATTTGTTGAAAGTTTAACTTTGAATGAAATTGGCAAAATCTTAGGAAATGAAACTTTTTGAGGCGGTGGAAAAAGTTGCTGAAATTGGCTTGACTTGGAAGCAAAACTTGTTTCCTAGTTATTTGATGAATTCCACGCCAATGAACATATATATAAAGAACTTATTGGTTTCTTATCCTACACACACATACACACACGGGTTAGTTGAAGATTTGGAGTCTTTGTGGTGTGTTTCTTCGGGTGGGTGTTTCGGGTCGCCGCCGTGGCCGTTGTGGTCACGGCGTGCATTGTAATCGGGTTCTCTTCTCAATAAAATATCTCGTTCTGGTCGTGGAGGTAGCTAGCGGGTTCGTTATGAATTCGTTAGTGAACCACGTTAAATATCTGTGTCGTTCTTGTTTTGCTTTCGTCGTTCTTGCTCGAATACCCCCACGTTATAACAAACTGGTAACACAGCTCTGAAACAGGAGTTTTGTTACAACATAGGCCTTGTTAGGTATTAATGAAAATCTAAAAAATCGTTTGAAAAAAAATTGGGTGAAAAATCCAGCTCAACTCAAAATCCAAAATCGTTTGGTATGATTTGAGATTGTGGATCATTAATCTAATCAAATTGACCAAATTTAAAGAGATTTATAGTCAGTTTCTTGGCTACGTCCACTTGTAAATGAAGTACGATCATACTAATGTAAAAAAAAAACAAAATTATTATTTTCTGAGATGTTCAGCTGCATGATCTTCAATTTTAGAGATTCTACAATTGCATTGAGATTATTTTTAGTCGGCAAATTTTGCAGCTTCAAATTTTGTGTTATCTATAACAAATGAAATTAAATTTAAAGGGCCCATTTCATTTAAAATCAGCCCTTTTAATTTAATTCCCTTTGTTATGACACAAACGTTTGTTGAAAATCTGCAGATTTATAATAATCTCAGTGGCAATTGTATAATCTCCAAAATTGGGGATTATGCGACTTAAAATATCAGAAAAAATATTTTCAATGTGTTTTTGACATTAGCATGATCGTACTTAATTTATAAGTGGGCGTATTCAAGTAATTGACTATATATCTCTTTAAATTTTATCAAATGGATCACATTAATAATCTACAATATCAGCTCAATACCAAACGGACTTGGATTTTCGGTTCAATTGGATTTTTCACCCAAATATGTTCAGCCGATATTTTAAATCTTCAGCTGATATCAAACAGGGCCTAAGACTTTGGGGTAGGCAATGATTAAGTGTAGTCCAAATCCAAATCAAACATGGTAAAATAAGAGCTATGTTAGGAGAGATTGGATTTCTGCGATGGATTGGATTACAATTCTGCCAAGTAGTGGTCCTAATCGGATTGGATTGGTTTAGGGATTGAGCCTCCTGTCTCCTCTATAAAAGGTTTGTGGTAGATTACAGAGAAATCACAATCACCACCATCGTTGCCTGATCATCTACTTGTTCATTATTCTTCTTCTTCCTGCACGTCCATCACGATTACCAGTTCAGTACCAGTAATCATCCATGGCTGCGAAACACGAAGACTTACCCATCCCAGTCTACTCAAAACTAGAACCCATCTACGGAGGTCAGGTCGAAGAAGCCCAACTCCGGTTCAACACACTGAAATCCAAGTTCATCCAAACATTTGGCCATCCTCCCGACATCTACGCAAGATCTCCAGGGAGGGTGAACTTGATTGGGGAACACATCGACTATGAGGGCTACTCGGTCCTCCCGATGGCCATTAGGCAAGACACAGTTGTCGCCCTCCGCAAAAACCAGCTGCAGCAGCTTATCCGGATCGCAAACGTTAACGAAAATTACTCAATGTGTACTTACCCTGCCGATCCAAGCCAGGAAATCGATGTGAAGAATCACAGATGGGGACATTACTTTATTTGTGCATATAAAGGCTACCATGACTATGCCAAATTAAAAGATATTGGTGAAGAAGTTCCAGTTGGATTGGATGTTATGATTGATGGAACTGTTCCTACAGGGTCTGGATTATCAAGCTCCGCCGCGTTTGTTTGCTCATCTACCATTGCTATTATGGCCGCTTCGGATGTCAACTTTCCAAAGAAAGAGATTGCGCAGCTTACATGCGAATGTGAACGCCACATCGGCACCCAATCTGGCGGAATGGACCAGGCTATATCTGTCATGGCTAAACCTGGGTTTGCAGAGCTGATTGATTTCAACCCCATTCGTGCTACCGATGTACAGCTCCCCGCTGGGAGTTGTTTCATCATCGCGCATTCTCTCGCCGAATCTCAGAAAGCTGTCACCGCAGCTACTAATTACAACAACCGCGTCGTCGAATGCCGGTTAGCTGCTATTGTACTCGGAATCAAGCTTGGAGTGAAACCCAAAGATGCTATATCAAAACTGAAAACTCTTTCTGATGTCCAAGGACTGTGTGTGTCGAAGAACGGATCTTCTGATCCAGTTTTGGCGGTCAAGGAGCTCCTGAAGGAAGAACCATACACTGCTGCCGACATTGAAGAAATCACCGAAGATAAGTTGCAATCGATCTTTCGTGATTCTCCATCTTCACTAGACGTGATAAAAGCTGCCAAACACTACAAACTGTTCCAAAGAGCCTCTCATGTCTACTCTGAAGCAAAGCGTGTGTATGCTTTTAAGGCGATCGTGTTATCAAAGCTAAATGAGGACGACATGCTGATGAAGCTTGGTGATCTTATGAATGAAAGCCATCGTAGTTGCAGTGTTCTTTACGAATGCAGTTGTCCGGAACTTGAAGAGCTTGTAAAGATTTCCCTAAAGAACGGGGCTCTTGGGGCAAGACTTACAGGTGCTGGTTGGGGTGGGTGTGCAGTTGCTTTGGTGAAGGAGTCTACTGTACCTAAATTTATCCTCGACTTGAAGGAGCAATTCTACCAATCAAGAATAGATAAAGGTGTCATTAGCAGAACCGATCTCGGCCTCTACCTCTTCGCTTCCAAGCCCTCAAGTGGAGCAGCTATCTTCAAGTTTTAGCATTAGTTACTTTTATTTCTTGATCTTGTGAAAATTAATATTCATTCTTCTATTATATGAATTTCAATTTTTTTTCCGTACTTATTTGTTATGTATTGTATTGCTATCCATTCTTCTATTATATGAAGTTTAATTTTTTCCATACATATTTGTTATGGATATGCATGTTCATTGAGTTGATAACTGACTTGTGATAGAGTGATGTGAAGCAAGACTAGTACATTATTTCTTGTTTTTCCGGTTGAGAAGTGTGTTTTGAATCATGAACTACACAAATAAGAGCTCATCGATCTGAGGCACAAAAGCCTTTGTGCTCATAAATTGATGAGCCAGCCAGATGACCGAAGATGGATTTGATCAGCTTGCAAACTTTACGTGGATGGTGAGCATTAACAAAACCTTGGGTTTGAGCCATGTAAACAGTTTCCTTTAGATGGCAATGGAGAACTGTATTCTTCACATTAAGCTTTTGAAGGTGTCACCTATGACGTGTTAGCTAACACGCACGGTTGTATGTAAGTACGCAGAAGAAAATTTAGTTTTGCATAGCATTGTGGTAATTCGAAAAAGTACTAGCATTAACATGTGGAAGAAGAATGAAATTAGAGAGAGTTTAGGGTTTTCTCTCTCCGCTGACCCCTTTATTTGGGGCTCCATGTCCTAGCTAGTGGCGTGTTCCGTTGCCGTTGCATTCACTGTCTCCTCTTTCCTATATGCCCCTTCTGGGCAGGTAAAAAGTTAAGTTGTCTACAGCAGCATGATTTACTGGTAAACATAGGGCTCTCAAAGTGATTCGGGAGTTTTCATGTGGTTCGTTGGTGTTCAAAGCTAGTCCCGACTCCGAAGTAGTTAGGCCTGAGAGGGTTTGGTTTCTCGGGTTTGTTTCCTTTTTGTTTGAAATTTGTTTCGCCGTACCTTATTTCTAGGACATCACATTTTCGTAGTTTGATTCTAGGTGATCTTACCTTGTTTCTAGGACATCACATTTTCGTAGTTTGATTCTAGATGTTTTGTCTTAGCTTGTTTCTAGGACATCACATTTTCGTAGTTTGGTTGTTGTTTGATTCTAGGTTTGGTCGGCCTCTTGTGCGGTCACTTAGTTTATTTTGTCTCATTATTCTCAGTGAGCCTCTTCTTGTGCCTGAATTTTGAAGCCGACAAGATCATAGGAGCTTGCTATTAAGAAGCTCGACCCACTTAGTTTCGATTAGTGGCAAAATTTCAAACTACGATTTGGAAGTCTTGTTTTGTGCAGTCAGATTGGTCTATCGTGCTCCGGCGGGTGAATATATTTCATTCTATGAAAACTACATTTGGCGTTGATGTAAGGATTACTGGGATTTGTAATGCAGTATGCATATGTTTAGATGCATCAAGCAATTATAATATTTAATTATACTAATTACAATTGATGATTATACCAAAGAAAAAAAGAAAAAATTTACTCAAAAAAAGAAGAAGACTAAAATGTATTGAAACTCACTTTATGAAAGGGCTATCACACACTAAATCTCTCTTCCCTTGCATCTTTGCTTTTCCGATTCTTCTTAGCCAGAAGGTTCATACCTTGCTCTATTCCCTTTGATAAGGACCTCGCCGAAAAGACTGAGGAAATGTCCGAATTGAGCAATCGACTTGGTTGGATCGAGGTCTTAGATCGATGGTGGAAAATCCGTCCGGGTGGGTGTGGAAGGATATAAGGAAAGAAGTTCTTAAATGGGAGTTCTTTGATATTTTCGGTGAAGGATCGTATTAAGAATAGGTCCAGGCATTACTTCAAGCCTATCCGGAAGGAAGAGAAATATCATATATAAGTTGTTCTGGTTCTTCCTTTTGCCACAGCGGGTAAATGGCTCCTCTCAGGCTCTTTCAATTGAAGACAAGGGCCCGTATTAGGATAGTCTGTCAAGGTCTTCCACTTCCCTAATCCACTAGGCAGTGTGGCAAGGATTCCTAGGTCGAATTGGTTGCGGTAAGGCAATGAGTTGGTGAGATGAAGGAATAATAAGCTATAAAGAAGGCACGCAGAATGCTACCACATGAATGGAACCTAAGAATATGAACTGTTGTAAGAACGTTCCCGATAGGGAAAGCTTCGGCCAACCAACAGGTGGAGCAATTACAAGGAAACGCACCGCAACAAGAAGTGGAAAGCTTCTATCTGATTAAGAGTACATAACTGCCCTTGCGAGGGACACGAACACTGAATAAGAAAAAGAGTAGTAAGTCAACTTATCCCATAGTTGGAAAGGGGGATCCGACAGTTCGGTCAATTGGAGTACCTCTTGACATCCCCAACTAAGCGGACCGCATATCATTACGTCATAGTATGCATCTGTCAGAAAGCGACATGACATTTCTTCATCACCAACTAAGAAATCCCTTCCCACACCTCACTGAAGAAACGGACTTTCCTCTTGCTAGCCTTTATCCATTGAGCAATCGAGTACCCCTGTCCTTATCTTCGCGGAAGGTAATAGCTTTCATTCGGAGGGGGTACTTCTCCTAGGGATAGGGATGCTGCACCAGGTATCATCTCGCATAGCGAACCATTTCTATCACTTATATGCTATTCGTTTTCGATCGTTTGTATGTCGATAAATCATAGATTATAATCGACTAAAAGTATCTGCTTCAATTGGACCATCTTTTTGGGGTCAGATGAGTAGTCGCAATTCTTTCCCTTTCATTATTCGATTGGTCGTTACATTCACTTACAAGCGTAAAGCCTTTGGCAACGCATTCTACCTAGAAAAAGCTGATTATTAGCATAGCATTCCACAACTTGGGAGCATAGGGCATTAACAAAGCCTTAACTAGGTACGAAAAAATATTGGAATAGGCCCTGGGAATGGACCTACGAAAGGAAAGAGTTTCGCGTTTTATTTCACATAGGACGTCATCCTCAGCGTTAGGTTTCCAAATGAAAAAAAGAACAAATTCAAAAGGATACCTTCTACGAACGAAATGTTAGAAGGAGCGAAACTCATTAGTATCGGAGCAGCGACTATCGCCCTAGCAGGGGCCGCCATTGGTATTGGAAATGTATTCAGCTCTTTAATTCATTCCGCGGCCCGAAACCCTTCCCCCGCTCTCGCCTAAAGAAAAGGGAGCTTCCACCTGCCCTTTCTTGAATTATTCGTCGATGAGCTAAAGGTTCGAGCAGGTTTCGCTCAAGACGTGGGAATGCGGGGCCATTTCTTGCTTGAATTCATATTGAGATAGGTATAGAATTTGGTGTTATCAACTACATAATCTCTTTCATGAAGTGAATAGGATAGAGAAAATGAATAGTAATGATGGTGATTACACACCAGGCTCAATAAATATCTTCTATTAAGTGATTTTCCTGTTCCTATTTCTGGTATTGGACATCGAGTAGCTGACACTGCGGGGGGGAGGGGGGGTAAGAGGAAGGAGTCCTGACCTACAAGTTCAATCATAGACTTGAGAAGAAAAAGAGAAGAAGAAATAGAAAAGGAATACCTCCTAGACAGACTTATTCAAGCTGGAACCTCTCAACCTTTTGTGAATATGTTTGTGTTAGATTAAAGCCAATGTGCTGGAACATATCCCGCCTGGAATTAATGTGGACCTCTGCTACTACTCTCTCTTCTTCCACAGGTGATACAAGAAACAAGACTTGAATTTTCAATTTAAATTACTTATTTTCTTCAGAAATTTTAATTTATTTTAAGAGAAAACTTCAAAGATCAAAGAGAGAACAATTTGGAGGGAAAACCAGAGAGAATTTCATTCATGAAGTGAAAATGAACATTACAATGCAAAACAGAAAGGGAAAGTGTAATTAACTAACCCTAACTCATCAAAGATGAACACAACCAATCAAATAGTGACATCTGGAAAAGATGACACCATAGTGCTGACTGTGCATTACATCTTCTACTAATTAGGATCAGCAACTAAGAAAGAGAAAATTACAAATAAGCACCCTCTACTTATATGGAAAACAATTAAAGAAAAGACAACTAGCACCCCATATTTCTAATATGCCCCCTCAAGTGGGAGTGTGGATAGTCAACACTCCCACCTTGGACTTCAGAAAATGGAAAACAGGAGAAGCCAAAGGTTTGGTGAGAAGATCTGCAAGTTGGTGAGAAGAAGGCACATGAACTAACTTGAGAACACCTGCATTCACCAAATCTCTGACTAAATGACAATCACACTCAATGTGTTTAGTTCTTTCATGAAAAACTGGGTTCTGAGCAATGTACATTGCTGAGTTGCTGTCACAATATATCACTGGAGGAGTTTGAAGCTGAATACAGAAATCCTTAAGCAGAAAGAGGAACCATTGTACCTCACAAGCAGTGGCTGCAAGAGCTCTATACTCTGATTCTGCAGAGCTTCTGGATACAACAGTTTGTTTCTTAGACTTCCAAGAAACTAAACAATCTCCCAAATAGATCAAATAGCCAGTTGTTGACCTCCTTGTATCTAAACAACCAGCCCAATCTGCATCCGAATAAGCTTTGAGAACTATCTCATTTGCAACTGGAAAGAATAAACCCTGTCCAATACTACCTTGTATGTATCTCAGAACATGATGAGCTGCTTTTAAGTGTTCAATTGAAGGCTTTGCAACATATTGGCTCAGCTTATGAACAGCAAAACACAAATCTGGCCTAGAACAGCACAGATAGAGAAGCTTGCCAACTAGACTTCTATATGTCACAGCATCTGAATCAGAAAGATAATTGGCAGAAATCTTTGACAACTTCAAATTAACCTCCATAGGAATAGATGCTGGTTTACAGGCACTATAACCATTGTCACTAAAAATATCTGTAGCAAACTTCTTTTGGCACAAGAACACTCCAGTATCATTTCTGGCAATTTCAAATCCAAGAAAATACTTCAAAGATCCAAGATCTTTCAGCTGAAACTTCTCATTAAGGACTGTCTTAAAGTTTTGCAGAAAATTTGCATCATTCCCAGTCAAGACTATGTCATCCACATAAACTAATAAAGCAGTGAATGCAGCAGAACTCTTGAGAGTGAATAAGGTATAATCTGATTTACTTTGCACAAATCCCAAATCAAGAAGAGTTTGAGAAAACTTACTATACCACTGTCTGGAAGCTTGTTTAAGCCCATACAGTGATTTCTTCAATCTGCATACCAAAGTTCCAGAATCATGTGAAGAATGCCTTTCTACTTTGTAACCTTGTGGTAGATCCATGTACACCTCCTCCGATAATTCACCATGTAAGAAGGCATTGTTGACATCCATTTGCATCAAACTCCAGCCATTCAAAGCTGCAAGAGCTAATAAACACTTTAGAGTAGGAAGTTTTGCAACAGGAGAAAAAGTCTCTGTGTAATCAATTCCATGTGTTTGAGTATACCCTTTTGCCACCAACCTGGCCTTGTACCTTTCCACAGATCCATCAGCTTTATGTTTTACCTTATATACCCATTTACAACCCACAGTAGCATGTCCTGGGGGTAGAAAAGTAATTTCCCATGTCTGATTTTCTTCCAGGGCTTTCAATTCTGTTTCCATTGCTTGTACCCAAATATGATTCTGAGAAGCTTCATGATATGTAGAAGGCTCTTTGATACTGCCAACAGATGCCATAAAATGCATGAAATGATCACTAAGCTGAACCATAGAAGTCAACTTGGGAATATTGACCACATAATCTTGTAAGTGTTTGGGCTGTCTGATTGTTCTTGAGGGTCTTGATGTAGCAGGCAATAAGATTGATCTTTCTTGTGACTGTGTGTCCTCATCACTAGAAAAAGTCTCAAAAACTCCAAGAATTGGAGAGGATGGCAAATCAGGCAAATCAGGGGTGGCTGGATCACTGATCAATTCATCATTGTCACAATTTGTGGTAGGAACAGGAATAGAGAAGTCTTCAAACTGAGGAGAATTACTTTGACTTTGACTGCTTTGATAAGGAAAAATTTGTTCATGAAAAACCACATTTCTAGATATAGTAATTTTTCCAGTTTCCAAATTGTACACCTTGTACCCCTTTATGCCATACACATATCCAATAAAAACACACTTATCAGCCCTGCTATCAAATTTTGTTCTACCATGTTGCAAGGTAGAGACAAAACACAAACTACCAAATACTTTGAAATCATCATAACAAGGTGCTTTTTGATGCAACACTTCAAATGGAGATTTATTCTTCAAAATCTTGGCAGGTAACCTATTAATAATATAGGCAGCAGTCATCACACAATCACCCCAAAACTTTAGTGGCAATCCAGATTGAAAACTCAAAGATCTAGCAACATTTAGCAAGTGTTGATGTTTCCTTTCCACCACTGAATTTTGCTGTGGAGTCTCAATGCAACTCATTTGATGTATAATCCCTTTACTAGCAAAAAATTCAACCATTTTCAATTCTGGAGCTTGATCACTTCTTATCTGCTTGACTTTCTTCTGAAATTGGGTTTCAACCATCTCACAAAAACTGGGTATGATGGTAAGTGCTTCTGACTTATGAACCATAAGAAACACCCAAGTAGTCCTTGAATGATCCTCTACCAAAGTTAAGAAGTATTGATGTCCACCATAAGTAGGCACCTTATAAGGACCCCATGTATCAACATGAATTAACTCAAAAAGGAGAGATGAAATGTTGTTACAATGTGGAAAAGACAATTTCTTCTGCTTGGCTTGAGGACACACAAAACAAGGAGTAGTACATCCAGTAGAGGTATGAGGCAAAGATTTGAGAAGTAACTTCAATTTTGGTTCAGAGGGATGTCCAAATCTATTATGCCAAACATGAACAGGAGGAGATCCAGAAACATTACCACTAATCATCAATGTCCTTGGAGTGCTCATTTTAAATAGATAAAGACCTTCATGTTTGTCTCCATGTCCCAGTACCAATTTAGAATTATTTCTAATTATAGAACAACTGTCAGCTCCACACACAAAATGACAATCATGAGATTGTGTCAACTGTGACATGGATAGCAAATTGAAATGAAAACTGGGAACATGTAATACTTTCTCAAGAACTATATCACCATTCAGTTGAACAGTACCAATATTTGCAACAACAATGCTTTTGCCATTTGGCAGATGCACAAAGGTATTAGTGACTGGCATATATGAAGTGAAATAAGAGAGATCACAGCACATATGATCAGTAGCACCAGAATCTATAATCCAAGATTTAGGTAGATCAAAATCAGTAGCAACAGCTGAATGAAAAGAGTAGGAATTGATAACACCTGCCATAAAGGAGTGTGCTGAATTAGAGAACTTGTTTGCAGCTGAGAGTTGCAGAGGACTATCAAATTGTGACAGATGTGCAGAATGTGAAGCAGTACTATCTCCAGAACTTGCCAAAGAGTGAGTATCTGAGACTGCTTTACCATATTTCTGGTTATTAATATAATGCATAACTTGCTCACATTGAGAAGAGGAAAGTTGAGGTGCAGCTGTTTGAGGTGGAGCAATAACAGCACCACCATGATTTGTAACATTGTGAACCTGAGGTTTAGATGGCTGAGAGTACTTTCCCTTGAACCCTGGGGGGTAGCCATGGAGTTTCCAACACCTCTCCTTAATGTGACCAGTACCTCCACAGTGATAGCAAACAGGTTTAGGTCTCCCATTATACCTCTGATTCCCTTGTGCAGAATTAGCTAAATGTGCTGCATGATCAAAAGAAGAATGACCAACATTCATATCCACAAACTGTGTGTACATAGCCATAGGTGAAATAGATGCAGAAGCACTTATTTCTCTCTGTTTTTCTTGTTGCAAAACCTGAGCAAATACTTTGTTCATGGAAGGCAAAGGCTCACTTAAGAGAATTTGTTCTCTAATTGCTGTATAGCAATCATTAAGTCCCATAAGAAATTGAATAATGAGCTCCTCTTGTTGTTCTGCATATAAATGAGATAAAACTTGACAAGTACAAGCAGTACATCCTCCACAAGAACAGATAGCCATAGATTTGTGATGGCTAAGCTCATCCCAAAGAGTCCTAAATTGAGTAAAATATGCAGTAACAGTGAGAGCATCTTGACGCAAAACAGAGATGGCCTTACGCAATTGGTAAACCCTAGGTCGGTTTTTCTGAGAAAAACGCTCAATTAGGTCTTGCCAGATCTCAGCAGAAGTAGATCGATAAACTACACTAGCAGCTATATCCTTAGACACAGAATTCAAAATCCAAGAGATGACCATACTGTCACAACGACGCCAAAGAGCAAAGAGAGCACCAGAAACCGAAGGAATCGGTAATAAGCCATTAACAAAGTCAAGTTTATTCTTAGCTTCCAACGCCAAAGACATAGATCGGAACCAGGTGTTGAAATTGTCTCCAATAAGAGGCTGAGAAACAAGTGTAATACCTGGATGATCTGAATTTGTCAGATAATATGGCGAAGATCCATCAAGCGCCGGAGAGACGCCGGAATTGGACGGCGAAGCAGGCGACTCATCCGTCACAGCCATCAGAACAAAGAGAAAACAAACAATTGGAGACGACGAAGATCAGAGATCAGACGACTTGCTCTGATACCATAAGAGAAAACTTCAAAGATCAAAGAGAGAACAATTTGGAGGGAAAACCAGAGAGAATTTCATTCATGAAGTGAAAATGAACATTACAATGCAAAACAGAAAGGGAAAGTGTAATTAACTAACCCTAACTCATCAAAGATGAACACAACCAATCAAATAGTGACATCTGGAAAAGATGACACCATAGTGCTGACTGTGCATTACATCTTCTACTAATTAGGATCAGCAACTAAGAAAGAGAAAATTACAAATAAGCACCCTCTACTTATATGGAAAACAATTAAAGAAAAGACAACTGGCACCCCATATTTCTAATATATTTCATGCTTGTTAAATTATCCTAGTTATAGTATGATATACTTCTTTGGCTTGTTGTATATGTATAGGTTAACACCTGCGTAGAGGACTACCGAGAACCGGGGGCGGATCCAGGAAGTCGTCCAAATGAGACCTAAAATGAAAAAATAAATTAAATAAGAGCATATTATGGATTTTTTTAAAAGCCAGTAGGGAGAAGGGACTAAAGTATAGTTTTGTTGGGGGCTAAACTAAAATGACAAAAACATAATTTAAAAAGTTAGAGTGAGGGTTATATCCTAATATGAATTTACCCATGGATAATACGAATATTTGGATTTCTCTGATTAGCTTTAATAACTCGATACACTTTATACATCTTTACAAAATTATGTTATGTAACTTGTTTACTGCTTATCGACTTGAATCCTATTCAATTTACCATTTGAGGGGGTTTCGTGACCAACTAGACATTATCGATTTACTTCATCTCTGTATATTTATGAATATTTGTCGTCTGTATTGTATCAACTCTTAAATAAAATGAAACAAACATGCCTGAAAATCAAATAATCAGTAGAGAAAGTCAAAATACCTGTCCCATAATCCCATTCTCATTTATTTTGCGAGAAAGAGACTTGAAAAAGACTAGCATGTGAACAAGCTGTTTTTTTTTAAGGCAAAGAAAAAGAAAGATCTTTCCATATGTCATTTTCTTTTCTTTAAGTAGCTATACAAAGGCATTATTACTGATCGTAACAATAACAATTATACAGTTGCAGTTTGATCCCTAACTATTTTTGTTGTGGTTTTCGTCTTAAATAGCCTTCACTTTACACCCTCAGAAATGCTTTGCAAAGTGGGCCTCCATGATCGCAATCTCCCGGAACCAAGATTTGTCGATCCTCCTGCCCTTTGCTGTTGTCTTTCCTGTCTCACACCCTGTAAATTTTTAGACATATAAGATTTTTTTAAAGCAATTGAGATATTAATTTTGTAAACATTTGTTTAACTGGAAAGAGAATATTACTACATTATGAATGAAGTAGAGCTCAACATAAAAAAAGAACTTTGCAATAAGGGGTACAATTTTGTGTTTTAACTTTGGAACTTATGCAATTTCAAAGTTTCACTAGTCTACATGGAGACATGTGGGGATTATGCGGCTAAGCTCACTTAAATTTTATTATTTACAATGCTGTCACATTATTTTCTTAATTTTATTGTATAGCCCCCCTCGTATTACATATTAACCCCAATAGCCTTTCACAAAATAACATTTAGCCCCCTAAATAGTTTTAAATTCACCAAGGGTGGATTAAGAGTTTTCGCCCACGAATGGTCAAATTACTGAATCCGCCTATGTATGTCTGCTTGGAAAATTGTAATTTTCATAACATGCTAGTAAACTTTTTTTCTAGTATTTTTTTGGCTGTTTTTCAAAAAATACACACTAACGACCACAATTTTTTTCTTAGAAAAAGAGAAAGGCAGCCGTTACAATTAAATTCTCGAGAAAAATGAAACAAGTTTCTCAAAAATAACTAATTATTGTAAATGGGTGCTAGCTTAATGGTAGCGTCTTTAATGCCCCTGCATGAGGGCCCGGTTCAATCCCGGCTATATGATGGTAATTCTAAAAAAAACAACTCATTATTTATTACTTAATACATGAATCTTATAATTTGAATTATGTAAAATTTATTTACCTGACTAATAATACTCTTGTCCAACTGAGTCTCCCCTGTTTCTCCCTCCCGCAGTCTCTCTCGATCCTCAGTCGAATCCTCCGGCGATTCCCTCTGGTTTCTCTTCAGTTTCGCGTTCTTCTTCGCTCTCAACACCTTCACAACCTCTGCAACAAAACCCACATAACCAAAGAACATAAACCGACAATCCAATTTCCAAAGTGAGGGGAAAACAGAGACGCAGTAGAATAAAAACAGAGCAACTCTCCCACCAACCTTGAGTTGTGACAAGCCTATAAGCCCGTCCAAGAACAAGTGTATCAGTTGGTCTTAGCAGCTTCACGTGGGTGAACCGGACCGGTTTACCGTGATCACTACCATGATCGTCCTCTTGATGGTCTCTGTGTTTTTCAGAGATGGGCAGAGGGATTATGACAGAGACATAGTGACCTGGGTTCAGCTTCATGATCTGGCTAGCGTTTACAGGGCAATACATCCTCTCTAATTTCCCACTTGGGTGTTGTATCACTAGAGCTGCAGCATCAATTGCTTGGCAATTCCCCATTTTTTCTTCTTCTTCTCTCTCTCTAATGGAAGGTTCTTTCTCTCTCTCTCTCTCTCTAGGTGGATGAATTGATGGAGGAGGAAGAAAGAGGGACAGATAAGGAGGAGGAATTAGTGGTGGAATAATTAGCAGTCTCTTTCTATGCTGTTATAAGTTGCCTGTAACTAACAACCCCCCTTCTACAAAAACAGCATGTTGGTCAATGGTGTAAGTGAAGAGGTGGCAGAGAAATAATAATATGAGCATAAGAGTACTTTCCTTTTTTATCCGTAATTAGGTCAAAGAGTCAATAATTTAGATCGTAAAACAATGCAATAATTTGATAACTTTTTATGATATTATAGGTTAAAGTGTCTTTACAAGCTCACGAAAAGATTATCAAACGATATCGTTTTACTATTCAAATCAACGTGATATAAAAATGGGACCATGGAAAAAGAAAGATAAAAGAGGAAGTACAAACTTACATAAGGCATTGTGTGTTTGGGTCAAGAAATCTCCAACTTTAAAATCACTATTATGTCACCAAAAGTATTTAATATGGAAGAGAAAAATACTACTTGTAGGAAGAAAATATTAATGAATTCATTGAGTGTTTAGGTCAAGATATCTCCATCTTTTTTGTACTATCATCTGACGCTTTTGGGATCATCGCAATGCGTTGGTTTTTCAAAATGATCTACCGAGCATCAAGGAGGTTATGGGTCAGTTGAGAGTTTTGTTATTGGATCGACGAGAGCATCATTCGGGGTCTGGCATAGCTTTGTTACCGGCCAATTGCTGGAGGCCTGCGGACAATGGTTTCTTCAAAGTGAATACAGATGGAGTCTGGCGATCTGATGATTGAACGGGGGCTGAAGGGGCAGTCATTCGGGACTCCCATGGTGACTTTCTCGCAGTGGTCTCCATTCCGCTTCCTACAGCTTCTTCGGCCTTTGAGGCCGAATCACAGGCAATCCGAGAAGCTCTTGAATGCGAAAAACGAAGAATTATTGTTGTAGCAGATGCCAAGAAAGTTATTGACACTATCAACAACAATGAAGAGTCTAGGACGTTCAGATCGGAGGTGGAAGACGTGATTCGTCACATGAAGTCTTTGACACAACACTTCGAGATTGTGCATTTTACCTTTAGCCTTCGAACGAAGTAGCTCATATGTTTGCAAAGTTTGGACTCTCGGTGCCAAACCAAATATGTATGGCCAGGTAATAACCCGGTTTGGGCCCAAGAACTTCTTCAGAATGATGTTTTGAGGATTTCAAATCCTCCTTTCCACACTAATATAAGTTTGATCTTATTCAAAACAGAAGAATATATTAATAATTCAACAAGTTTAAAATACAATTTTACTTTTAAACTATATCAAATCATACGTCTAGCCGAGTTTGATTTCGAGACATTATGCAAAGATTTCAAATGCTCTACCACTGAGCTATAATCCATTTACAAATAATTATGTTGAGGATACACTTTGTTAGACAATTGGGAGTTGCGGACTACGAAATGAAATTTCGTCAAGATGAACCCTCAAGATGGACTTGTATATCTCTAAGTTTCAATTTATGCAGCAAATGTGTCAAAATGATAAAATCGTTGAACTTGTAAATCAGTCTCTCTCTCCCACTGTCGCTCAGTTCTCAATTAATGTATGGTACCTCAATTCCTAGAGTTGGAACCATTTGAGATTGCAGGAGAGTACTCCATTATATGAATTGACGTTTTATTCCATCAACCCAGTTCGAAAATTTCTTAGCTCTAAACATTTTTTTTTCAACAGAAACTGAAGCATTTTCATTAGATGAAAGAAAACATCAGTACAATGAAGTTAAACACTTCTCAAGCAATTCTTGGCCAAATTATGAGCCAGAGAATTGAAACACCTGGGAACAAAAGAAAAATTACAACAATACAAATGCTTCTTGGAAAAGATACAATCATCAAGCAAAGGAAACAGTTTTGAGCTCCAAGAATCTGGCCCATAATTTAACTGCTTAATCACCAATTCACAGTCTGAGAATAAGGGGATGAAGCTCCAACCATTTTTGATACACTAAAGAAGAGCATCTCTAACAGCCCATGCTTCCAAGGTAGGTGGATCAGTCACTCCATGAACGATAACTTGAAAAGATCCCAGATTTGATCCATTGGAGTCCAAACAAATAGCAGCAATTGCACCCCTCCCTCCAGCTAAATCAACAGCAGCATCAGTAAAAACATTGAATTTAGCTGAGAGGGAAGGAGGAGAAAAGTGAACCTCTGAGACTGTTTGCAAAAGAAGCTTGCTATTATGAGAAGAAAATTCATGCAGAGAGTAAAGAGCTTTTGATACAATTTGATCTGGTCTCCACTTGATTACATTGAAGCACCAATCATTCCTCGCTTTCCAAATACTCCAGCACAAATTCAAAAATAAGCTCAAATACCAGTTTGAATCTGTAGAGAAAGAGGCTAACTCACAGATTTGATTCCACCAATCCATTTGATTTTCTGCTTGAAGGTTGACTTATGACAATCTCAAAGGGGAGAGCTTCCAAACATCATGAATTGCTGCACAATTTTTCAACACATGAATCTCATTTTCATGTTCATCACCACACAGCTTGCAGATATCATCAACCATAAAACCTCTGTCTTTTAATGCTGCATTAACTGGTAATGATCCACTACGAAATTTCCAGAAAAAATTTCTCAACTTTGGTTGGACATTTAGTTTCCACAAGGACTTCCAAAGGGGCTTTGAACTTGTGGAGGCTAACAAATCTTCAGCACCCTCCTCAAGAAGCTTAAAAGCAGAACTAACATTATAAGAGCCATTTGCAGAAAAACTCCATATCAGCTTATCTTTGCAGTGCTTTCTCCCAACAGGTAAAGATAAAATCTGCCTTACTTCATCTTCAGAAAATATGCCAAGCACAAGATCATTGTTCCACCTTCTTTCATCATGATTTATGAGCTCATCAACCATAGAAATATCACAATTAACGGGTCTTGAAGATTGAACCATAAAATCCTCAGTTTTAGGAAGCCAAGGGTCTTCCCATATTTTAACAGTCTCACCACCTTCAATTCTCCACCTTGTGCCTTTCTTGAGGACTTCTCTTCCTCCACACAGACTTCTCCACACCCAAGAGCAGTTTTTAGGAGTGGATGCACTCCAAAGTGTTTTCCTTTGAAAATATTTTACTTTGAAAACAGCATAAAAAAGAGATCTATCACATGTGTAGAGTTTCCAAGACTGTTTTGCAATTAGAGCCAGGTTGTAGTTGTGAAGATTTTTAAAACCCATCCCTCCTAGCTCCTTTGATTTGCTTAAATGACTCCAATTTCTCCAATGCACCTTTTTCTCTTCAGGGTTCTTTACTCCCCACCAAAAATTAGCCATGATTTGAGAGAGTTCATGACAAGTTTTTTTAGGGAGCAAGAAGCAAGACATAGTAAATGTTGGAAGAGCAGCAAGAACAGACTTAAGCAGTACTTCCCTTCCTGCTGGATTCAAGAAAGAAGACATCCAAGAGGAGAGCCTGGTTGTGAACTTATCCTTCAAGAAACTCAAGGTGTTGTGCTTTGATCTCCCAATCAAGGCAGGGAGTCCCAAGTAATCTCCATTTTTGAAGTCCTTGTCAATACCCAAATAGTACTGCAAGAAGTTCTTGAGCAAGCCACTTGTACTAGGACTGAAAAACAGCTGTGATTTATCCATGTTTACATATTGCCCTGAAGCTCTCTCATAGAGCTTTAAACATTGTTGATGGCTGAACAATCAGTCATGGTTGCCTTGCAAAACAAGATAGAGTCATCCGCAAATAAAAGATGGCTAATAAAGGGGCAAAATTTTGACAATTTCATACCAGAGAACCACCTTTCATTTTCAAAATGATTGAGCAAAGAAGTGAGTCCCTCAGCGCAAATAACAAACAAAAAGGGGGGAAAGGGGATCACCTTGCCTGATACCTCTGGTAGGAGTGATAAAATCACTTAATACCCCATTAATAACCAATCTGAAGCTCACTGAACTTATGCAAGCCATAATCCAACCTATCCATTTCTGACAAAAGCCCATCCTTGACATAATGCCATCCAAATAAGACCAATTAACTCTGTCAAATGCTTTTAACATGTCTAGTTTGATAGCCATCTCACCATTACCACTTCTTCTGTTCTTAATATGGTGAAGTAACTCTTGTGCAATCATAATATTATCCCCAATAAGCCTTCCCTTGACAAACCCAGATTGATTGTGTGAAATTACCTTATCCAGTATGGAGCTGAGCCTATTTGCAAGACATTTAGCCAATATCTTGTAAAGCACAGTACACAAGCTTATAGGCCTGTAATCGTTAACATTCATTGGGTTCTTCTTCTTTGGGAGTAAGCAGGTGTGAGTAATGTTAACACTCTTAAGCATTCTGCTAGATCTAAAGAAACTTCTTATAGCTTTACAAATGTCTCCCCCAACAATATACCAAAAGGATTGGAAAAAGAAGGCAGTAAAGCCGTCATACCCTGGTGTTTTATTGGAGGACAGATCAAAGCAAGCAGCTTTGATTTCATCATCTGTGAAGTCTCTAGTCAAGAAGGCATTCATCCTTCTATTAACCTTCTTCTTAACTGTAGCAAGGACTGGCTCAATATCCCTGACTTCATCTTCTGTGAAGAGCTCACTGTAAAAGTCCTTGAATTGAGTTTGTATCTCCTCCTTAGACTTACACCAGACTCCATCTTTGTTTGTGACTCCAGGAATTTGACTTCTCTTACTTTTTTGTTTGACCGTAGCTTGAAAAAACTTTGTGTTTCTATCCCCAGCCTCAAGCCAGTTCACTCTAGCTTTATCTTTCCACAAAAGCTCTTCTTCAACCCAAAGTGACTCAAGAGTTGTTTCTAAGGAGTGAAGTTTATCAAGATCAGCAAGATCACCATGCTCTCTGATTTTTTGAACCTCAGATTCTGCTTCCCTGATTCTTCTTGTCAATCCCCTGTCATTGGAGTTGCTCTAGAATCTCAGTCTTTGCCTGCAAATTTTAAGTTTAGTCTTCACAACAAACATGGGATTACCCTCCACTTTGGAGCTCCAAGCAGCCTCAATAAGCTCTCTAACAACAGGCTTATTAACCCATCTGCTATCAAATCTAAATGGCTGCACAACTCTAGAAGATAAGATGGGGCAAGTGTCCAAAATGAGCATACAATGGTCAGACCCAGACACTAAGAGATGCTCAACTTTAGACTGAGCCCAAAGACAGAGCCATTTAGGAAGGGTAGTGCATTTATCAATTCTTTCTTCTATACACCTTGAGCTACTCCTCTTGTTCCACCAAGTAAATGGATATCCATAGAAACCCAAGTCTATGAGATTGTTATCATCCAAGAAATTCCTCAAAGGCCTGCAAGAATGGAAAGATCTAGCTGAACCTCCTTTTTTCTCACAAGGAGAAATAATGTCATTGAAGTCTCCCCACACCACAGTATTATCAGAGCAAGAAGATGAGAGATAGTTGCTCGAGAAGTTAAGCTGAGACTTCCTAACTTTGTCATCAGTGCTCAAATAAACAAACAAAATATGCCATTCTTCCCAATCCTTTGAACAAAATTTCACATGAATGAAGAAGTTGCTGAATTTCATCAATTTCAGGTTGACATCAGATGTCCAAACAACACTTAATCCCCCAGATTTACCATGAGAATCTACCCAAAAACTGTTACAAAGACTTCTACTACAATATTTTTTAGAAAGGAAACCAACCATCCTCTTAGTTTCACTGAGAAAACAGACATCCGGCAAGTGACTAGTGGAGACTTTTTTGAATTGCTGAATTGTCAGGGATCTACCAGCTCCCTGAAAATTCCATGCTATAAGTCTCATTGGGCGGATTGGGACCATTTAGGGCTGGTTTCCTCTACCCGAAAAGCAAGAGCATCCATACTAGATGAGTTTCTAAGCTTTTTACCTTCAACTGCATATGCTTCATCAACATCCATCCAATCATCATCCTTACTTTTTAAACTCCTTTGAGCAGGTTTCTCTGATTTCTGCGAGACAACTCTTTGCTTCCTCGCCCTTCTCTTCCAACAACTCACTGCCCTCTGCGTGCTCGTTCTTTCCTCATCTTCTCTAGTTAGGGTTTTAGAAACTTCATCCTCTTCATAACCAGGAGATAAGGAAGAGTTAGAGGAGTCTTTATCTTGAATTACCAAAATACCCTCCGTTATGATCTGAGCAGGCCTCTCTATTAATGGGCTGTTAAAACCATCCTGATCCAGAGAAGTCTCACAAGTAGGCTCTCTAGGTGGGCTAACCTCAATGGGCTTATCACTTTGGCCCAACTGCAAAGACCCGTATTAATGGGAGAATGAACCCGGTCTGGTTGACCCGAATCCGAGATTGAGCCTTTTTCTTTTCCCTCCCCAATTCCACCTTCTTTCAATTTCAAAAATTCTTGAAGTTTGACACAGCCTGACTGAATTTGGTTCTCGACCTCTGCATCCAAGGGAATTTTACCACCATCACCATGTTCCAATAAATTAATTACCTTGGAAGTTCAGACTGTCGGCCGTCCGTTCGCATTCTTCCTCTGCTGCGACCTTTCAGCTTCAGCTTCTCCCGTCGTCGGCGAACTCGATTTTTCCGATATCTTCTTCTTGACAGATTCCGGCAAAGGTGCCAGAAGTGGACTTCCTGCAGTTCCACTATTTTCAGGCTCATCTTCATCATTTTCTTTTGAACTCTCCCCTGAACAAAGATCTGAGGGGTGCTTAGCCTTGAGTTTTTCCCAATCAAAACCCATAGAATACTGAGGTTGGCTCTTCTCACAATCAACTTCCATGTGACTAATAACCCCACAAACCTCACAAATCTGGGGTAGTCTCTCATATTTGAACTCCACTCTTAGGAGTTTCTGCCCCTGGAGCTTCAAGCTTGCATCCGTGATTAATGGCTTTGGGATATTGAGTAAAACTTTCAATCTGACAATCCTTCCCGCTTATGTGGCCTTGTTAACAAGCTTTTTTTTCAAGTAGTTCACCAAACTTCAAACCAATCTTCTTAAAAACTCTTTCCGTCATATACAGATTCGGTAGGTTCCAAACCTGAACCCAAAATGGCGACCAGATGAAGTCATCATCTTGAGGTTCCTTTTCGGGACTCCATTTGTTTAGAATGAGAAGGTTGTTCTTAAAGAACCATGGCCTCCCTCTCATGACTTTGTTAAGATCATCTTCCCTTCCTAAAAAGAATTGGTAGTACTTCCCCTTGACATGTTCAACTTTGAAGTTTTTCGGCTTACCCCAGACTTCCTCCATCGTCCTTCTCAGTCCTGTTAAATTGGCAGGCTTCTGCGTGATTACTTTGCCCACTAAACTGTTACAGTATTCCTCAAATCTTTCTTCAACCTCATCTTCGCTTAGATCAATCTCGACATCCTCTTCCGCTTTGAGATCAACCTGCTGAATTCTTTTAATGAGTGAAAGCTCATCCTATGAACTCATGATTTCACAGAAAAGGAACTGGAAACTTCACTCGAGTGAAGAAACAAACTTGCAGCACACAAGACTTTTTCTCTCTCTAGTAATCTAGAGAGAACTTCCTTGACTCTCTTTGAGTGGGATTTTCTAAAATCTTAGCTCTAAACATGTGAAGAAGGTAAATTGTATTCATGGTACTCATAGTTTGAACTTTGTGTGAATTTAATATCCATAAATGCACTAATTTTATGTTTCCTCTGTGAAACATAATGTTACTTCTCTAATATCACAAGTATCATCTTCTCATAGTCTCTAATATTTCAGACTTGACCATGTTTCCTTTGGTTTCTTACGCAAGCATTTTTCAAGTTGATATCTTGGTCTGATTGAAGGTGAACAGTTTGACTATCTTCCATGCCAATCAAAAAAAAATCACACACACACTTTTTCCCTTAATATAATTTAGTCAATTTCGTCAAACTATGGGATGAAAGTTTACTCTGACTTTTGGGGTCCTTCACTGCATGAAACTATGGGATGTTCTAGATATTGTTTTACTTTTATTGATGACTTGACACGGCATACTTGGATATATCTCATGAGAAACTGATCGGAACTATTCCATATTTATCATGAGTTTGCTCCTATTAAATTCTTTCAAGTTGATAATGTTGAAGAATACATATACACTACGATTATTGTGTGTATTTGTGGTCAAATGACCCTTCCGCAAAGGTTGCGCCCCTTCATAACAAAATGGTCGGGTTGAACGTAATAATTTCCACATACTTGACTTGGTATGTGCCTTGCTCATATCTTCCTCTGGTCCTGATCATTTTTGTGTGGGAAGTTGCTCACAATGACTTAATTACAATAAACCATGTTCCGGCTCCCACCATCATTTAATATGACACCCTACGAAAAGTTTTATGGTGTTTTGCACGTCACTTTGTGTGTTTGGATCTGTGTGTCTCATTCTCCTACACCCTCATGGAACACATTGGCGTTGTTTGTAGAGCTTAAATAGTAGGGGTTGAATTTTAAGCTCATCTAATATGTAGAATTTGGATGCGGTAGATTATTGGTCAAAATCAAATTTTAATTTCACATTTGTTATGAATTGGTGATCCAAACCGTAGTATTGGGGTTGAGAAGGCAAGGAACAAAGCGAAAAAGCAAATGCGGATTTCGGTGCTAATAACGGATATGGTCTTCACAAGCCCAGAAGCCGCTTTGGTCCAGATACAAGAAGCCCACAAGACTGAAGTATTACAAGAAGCCCACAAGACTCAAGCCAAACAGTTTTGTCTACATATATCCCTCCGTAAATACCCTCAACTTATAAGGGTATTATTGTCATATTGTCTACTGTACGGAACCCTAGCTAGCCATCTCACCGTTGGATTGTGTAGTACAATATCCGACCGTTGAGAGCCATTATATAAGGCTCTCTTTTTGTATCAACAGCATTAATCGATTCATTATTTGTGTAAATACACTTCACAAGCTCTTCTTCTTCCTCTCTGCAAAACTAGGGTTTACACCCTCATTTTCTCTTAATCCTTTCATGGTATCAGAGTTGTGATGTCGCTCACAACCACCACACCGGCTTCACCGCTGTTATATCTATTGACCAATATACAGAACCTCTTGCCCTTTAAGTTTGAGGCTTCCAATTTTGTTCTGTGTAAGCACCAGATTTCTTCCATCTTTCTCACACACAACCTCTATGGCTACCTTTACGGCACCACTCTTTGTCCCGCCGAGTTCTTAACCTCCACCACTGGATCTGACCCTCCGATGGTCAATCTAGCCTTCACTGCGTGGCACCAACAGGATCAGGCGGTCCTGACGATCCTGAACGCCACTCTCTCCCCCGAATCTCTCACTCAGGTGATTGGGTCTTCTACATCTCACGACGCTTGGCTTATCCTTGAGCGAAGATATGCCTCTCTCACCAGATCTCACATCTTGCAACTCAAAGGCGATCTCCAAAACATCAAAAAGGGTTCGGACTCCATTGATTCATACATGCAGCGCCTCAAGACGATTCGCAACCGCCTCGCTGTCTCCTCTGTACTCATCGATGATGAGGATATGCTTCTCTACACCCTTCATGGGCTTCCGCCGGAGTTTAACTCATTTCGATCTTCTCTCCGAACGAGATCTGACCCGATCTCCTTTGAAGAACTCCATGTCATGCTCAAAGCTGAAGAACAGATGCTTGCCTCGCAGTCTCCAGCCATATATTTGTCCACTCCGACGACGTTCTATCGTTACCGTGGCAGTCGTGGTCGCCGACAACCCTCTGGTTTTCGTGGCGGGGGTCGATCCGGCTCACATGGCGGCGGTCGATCTAACTTGAGAGGGGGCGGTCGTCCTGGATCCGGGTTTGGTTAACCCTGTGGCTCAGAAAATGGGTCCGAATCCGGGACCGGGTACGGATCTGGGTCCGGTCCGTCCGGATCCGGGTATGGTTCCGGTTCGGGTCGAGGTGGATCTGGTCGCTCCGGTTCAAGGGGGCTCAATTTTGTTTCGGTTCGTGGAGCCTCTGGACCGATCAACTGTCAAATTTGCGGATTCGACTACCACTCCGCACTTGACTGCTATCACCGTATGGACTATGCCTACCAGGGTAGGCATCCACCGGAGCAGCTTTCTGCCATGGCTGCCACCTCCTCTCAACAGCATGCTCCACCTTCTGATCTCTATCTTACTGACACCGGAGCTTCCAACCATATGACCTCGGACTTCCACAACCTCTCTCTTGCTGAGCCATATGCTGGAAATGACTGTGTTACTGTTGGTAACGGTTTCCTCTCTCCCCATACAAAATTCTGGTACTGCCTTTCTTACAACCTCTAATTGCACCTATTCTTTGTCAAATACACTACATGTTCCTAAATTATCTGTTAATTTGCTATCTGTTCACAAGTTTTGTTCGAATCACAACACTCGTTTTATTTTTGATAAAGACTCATATTGTATCCAGACCAAGGATACAGACAAAATCTTTTTTCAGGGACCGAATAAAAATGGACTGTACCCCTTCTCTTCTTTTTCAGGGACCGAGTAAAAATGGACTGGGAGTACCACTGGGCTGGTCCTTTACCTTGGCCCAAACCCATTCTGTTGGTCTGCTAAAACGAAGCAATGTATCGCGTTCGTCTACTGAAGCAGAATACCGTGCCCTAGCTATTGGGCAGCTGATTTATCTTGGTTCCGAAAATTGTTCTATGATCTTCATATTTTTCTTGATCATCCACCTCTGTTGTGGACTGACAACTTATCTGCCTTAGCTCTCACTGCTAACCCTTTGTTCCATGCCCTCACAAAGCACATTGAATTAGATTACAATTATATACGTGAACAAGCACTTTTAAAACATCTTACTGTAGTTCCAATTTCTGGTGCAGATCAAATAGCGGATATATTTACCAAATCTCTTCCTACTACCCAATTTCAAGGATAAACTCATGATTCAGCCTTCACCATTAGTTTAAGGGGGCGTAATTACGGATATGCTCTTCACAAGCCCAGAAGTCTCTTTGGTCCAGATACAAGAAGCCCACAAGACTCAAGTATTACAAGAAGCCCACAAGACTCAAGCCCAACATTTTTGTCTACATATATCCCTCTGTAAATACCCTCAACTTATAAGGGTATTATTGTCATATTGTCTATTTTACGAAACCCTAGCTAGCCATCTCACCGTTGGATCGTGTAGTACAATATCCGACCGTTGAGGAGCCATTATATAAGGCTCTATTTCTGTATCAACAACATTAATCGATTCATTATTTGTGTAAGTACACTTCACAACTCTTCTTCTTCCTCTCTGCAAAACTAGGGTTTACACCCTCATTTTCTCTTAATCCTTTCAGGTGCATGACAAACATATGATAGTTTGTACTCGTGCTTGGGACGGTGGAGTTCCATGTGAAGTTGTGAGTCGGCTAGGCCTCTTGCTTTGGGAGAAAGTTGTTGCCAAACAAGTTGCCAAACAAGTTGGAAACAATTCTCTTTTTGTCTCTTGTCTTTGATTGATTAGTGGGCTATCTAAATGTTGTCAATTGATAGTTACTACTCACTACTCATTTGTAATATCGCAATTTTCATAAGGGTCTTGATCGTGGGTATTGTTTGGGCGGCCACTGTGGCCGTTGTGGTTACGATGTGCATTGTAATGGGATATTCTCATCAATAGTATTGGTTTGTTTGGTCATGGACATAACTAGTGAACCACATTACATATTGTGTGATATTCTTCATTATGTTCTTCATCTCATCACACTTCTTGTTCCCCATTCGTTTTCTAACAAGTGGTATCAGAGTCGGGTTATTGGATTAGGGTTTCGTGAGGAGTGATGTTGAACATGGTGATGAAGATCTATCGTTTTGATGAGAAAAATATCATTGATACACCCACCACCAAGCCTTTAGTGGTAGGCTATCGGGCTGCTTGTTGGAGGAGAAATCGGGCTCATGCTATGGAGCAAGTTGGCACGCATATGATTGGTCGTGCAAGAGATTTGGAAAATATGGCACGTCATTCTTTCTGGCGCGAATTTGGCGGTTCACGCGCAACTGGTGTTCTAGCGATTTGGCATTCAGGCGTAATCGGGCTTCTGGCATGGAGCACTAAGCATGTGGATCTCAATCGGGCACAACCGTCGCAGGACCTCGTAAGAGTTGGAGCATCGGCATGTAGTGATCTCGTTGTGGACATTAGGATTATTCAATTCAATTTGGAGACGACTCGAGTCAACTGGAGGATTTGGTTCATGACATGAAGCAATTGACGCGTGTTGTTCACACGCAATTTGGTTGCTGGCGGGATATCATGAGCGCATCGGTTGGTTGCATGTTATTTGGGCATGGATTTTTTAATGGCATGTTATTGGGTACACATTGATTGTTGGTGTAATACCCCGTACATTCGTCAGGGGTAAAATAGTAATTTTTAAATTTAGAAACGACTTTATATGCGAAATAGCGTTTGGGTGATTTATCGTATTTTTAATAGTTAGGAAATGTGTGACGATTCATGGGAATATTAGAAATAGTATTTGTAGTCTTATATACGAGTGTGTCTTTATTCGTGAGAGCGTGTGCGACCACTGCGACTTATTTTACATCCGTCATACCAAATCACCTTATATGCTTGTGCACCCAAAACACCCTAGCACTTCACCTGTTTTCTTCAAGAAGTTTTTCTTCTCCAGATTTTTGTTCTCTCCTACTGCCATTTTCATCCCACCATCACCCCCATCACTTCATTTTAATATTAAGAACATGCTTCCCACTCAAATACATGTATAAGGTTTTTCACCCCATTCCTCTTTCACTAGAAGAAACTATCGATTACTCACTTCTAACACCCACCAACATCACCACCATCGTTCTTGCATCCATCACCACCATGAATCTCGCTCAGGCTCTGCCTCTGCCCACCATCTCACTGTCTCCTCTAAGTCCCCTCTGTTCGCCGGAATCGCCAACAGGAGCAGCAGAAGCAGCTAAAGAAGCCACTGACGCCCTCCCGACGGAAATCACTATCAAGAGAAAGCGAGACCCACCCCTGTTTATCCTCCCCTCTGTCAAGCTCTCTCTCCCTCCCTCTCACTAAGTCGACTAGTAGAAGAAGGTAGAAGAAGAAGCAAACTACCTTATCAGCAGAAGCAGCAATTACCAAAGCCATCGCCGCAACCATCGGACCTCCATGAAAGTCGGCGGGGAAGGTTCGCCGGAGTGAACCAGCGCCACCCACTCAATCTTGCCTCTTCCAGGCAACTCCTAGGACGCCGACAGGGACAACTGAAGGCCCAATCGCTACTAGAGAAGCCATTAACGACCAGGTCACCTCTGATAGCTCCGAGGGGAAGCTTGACCCGACTCGTATCTCGACCGTTTTTCGCCATTCTTAGTCTGGGTATGCTCTAAATCTCGTCGTGAGTCGATTTAGATAGTCAAAATCATGTCTTGATGCTTCAATTCGTGTTTATATCAATCTATTTGAGAATGCATGTTTAGGGAGTTAAGGTGTCTTTTCGTAAATTGGTTATAGTGTAAAATAGGGGGAGCGGAATGTATATAGGAGAAACTGTTAGGTATTTGAAATCCTTAATATAGCTGTCATGTGAGAGACTGGGGTGCATGTTGTCTTTTAAAGTAAACTTGGGGAGATTCGCATGTCGTTTTCTCAAGAAACTCAATATTTTTACCTATCAAAACTATTAATACTTTAGAACTATCACTCTTATATAATTTTTCTAAATAGAAATTAACATTTAACCAAAATTTACAATTTCTTTTTACTAAGAAGATTTTTCTAAAGAAAATCATCTCTTCCAGACATACTAAATAGGTTGAATAGTTTTCTTTTAAAAATAAACAAGTTATAAGGGTTTACAAATATATTCTCTTACTTAATAGGTTATAGTATTCTTCATAAAACTTGAGTGTCGTCAAGTATATCTAGGAATAGCATTTGTTTATGAGGGAAACGGGTTGGTTTAAAGGTCAAGTAGTACTTTCACTGGAATTTATATCATATGCTTGAATAGTTTAATTTGTGTTGATTTAGATAATATGATTTTTAGGTGACGAATTTGTAGACGCGGACTTCATAGGAACTCTTGCGTGATAGTAGCAAACGGGTCAAGGTGAGTATACAGGCCAAGCGTTGCGTTCATAGATTCTTTCGTGTCTAAACGTGATTTTATTACTTGTCTTAAAATGTGTTATATGATGTATATGTTTTTAGTTGAGACTTGAGTATGTTCTGAAATAGATGTTTTGAGAATGTCACACGAGAATCATAAATCGAAATAATGCAAAATGGAAACGTTGTGCGAGGATCGTTATATTAAATACAGTTTTGTCGGGTAGACTTCGGTTACTCGACCGTATTATTTTAACCCGGTCGCAACCTACCGGGTCGCTCCACGTACTCACCTCTCTGATCGCGAGGAGTCTTAGGGGGGTGCCGGCACTTAAAGTCATGGTTGCTAGTGAAAGGGTAGTTTTTTCCCGTATCAACAAGTTAACATTGTGGTACTTGAGGAAAGGATATTTACTTAAGAAAGAAAGGTAGATATAGTTGGGAGCAATACTCCCCGTTTGAGAATCAAAGAAAGTTTGAAAAGCGAGGTAAAGGATGAGAATTTCATATGTGATGCAAGTGTTTCATACTTTATTTCTCAATAATATTTTTTTCAATTATGATTCATTCTTCTTTATGATTGTTGTAGAAAGATTACATGCTTCCTCATCTAAAGGATGCATAAGCCGCTAACTTGAAAAAATTGTGATTTGAGAGCATTGTGGGAGTGCTGTTAGAATATACATATTTATTTTTTTACATGATGACTATTATATGAAAAAAAATCATATTCAGATACAGAAATGGAATAGCTAGCTACTACCACTCTGTCTGTCTTTAGTCTCATTTTGATTTTTTGACTCGTATCTGGGTCACTTTGACAGGGAGATTTGGACAGCAAAATGATGCTTACTTTTTTCACCGTGTTATAGAGCAACTATTATTCTACAACACCATGAAAAAAATTATCAAAAAATTGCATCATTTTGATAGTCAAATCACCGGGTCAAAGTGACCCAGTGAATAGTAACAAAAGTCAAAATGAGGCTATAGAGGAGAGACAGAGTGGTACTACCTCTGTTTCATGTGTTTGAGCTGAGAGAAAGTCGGCACAAGTTTTAAGAAACCTGTGCCTTTTACCAATATACCCATAACTTTTTATGTAATTACACACACTCTCTCTCCTCTATCATCCCCCTCTCTCGTGTCTTTGTTGTTTACCAGAAGATACATAGCAACATCAAGTACAGATCTATCTAAAGTTCCAAACCAAGCAATCGGAAATTGAATAAAACAAGCACATCCACTTCCAATTCAATCACCAATCGTTTATTTCAAAATACAAAAGAGAAGAACAATAGGAGACAAGAGGAGAAAGAGGAGGAGGAGTAGGCGAAGAAGATAAGGCTGAAAAGTTAGAACGCCACTGCCGCCTCGCCAGAAACCACCGACGATGCAGCCGCCGCCTACATCGACAAACAACAGAGGCGATGGATAAGAAGATGTTTATCAGGAAAGAAGAAAGAAGAAGAAGAAGCCTCACCTCGCCGCCGGTGGACGAATGCCACCGTCACCGCCGCCACCGTCTAATCCGACGCCTCCGCTGCCGGAAACGAACCCACGCCTCCAAAACCAAAATTGGCGATCGACTCAGAATATATGCAATAGTGATCGTGATGTGAAGAGGATGACGATCGAAGATAAGAAATCAACACCAAAGAACACATTAACCAGCGAGCTTGAATAGATCTTGCTTTGAAGATTCAAAAGGGTTTGGGTTTTTTTTGTTTCTCTTTCTATCTCTCTTTCTCTGTATTCTACTGTGAATGGTAAGGAGGTTGGTTTAGTTGGATTGTATATGTGGTGAAAGGGTAAGTTAGACATTTTGCTTTAAAATATTACCAAAATAGAAAAGTAGGCTGAAACAGACGAAATTTCCGTTTTAGGGAAGTAAGCTGAAACAGAGGTAGTACTAAACAAGAAAGTTATATAACAATTATCTACAAAAGCGCTGGAGAGCGTTTTAGAGCGCGAAAAAAAAAAAAAAAAAAAAAAAAAAAAAAAAAAAAAAAAAAAAAAAAAAAAAAAAAACCTATGGTGACATTTTATTTTTTATTTTGTTGGGAAATATGGTGACATTTTAGGTAAGCGCTTTAACATTATTCTATCTTATGAAAACTGTTGTCTCACATCACCTAGAATCCAGTAAATTCGGTGCATCTGCTAGGTTGCCTTGTGGCCTTAGTGCATGTTTGGGAAAACAAATTTTAATCAGTTTTGATTAAAATTTATCATTTAGTCTGTTTCATTATTTTGCAATTCGGATTAAAATCTGTTTGGGCCAGTAATTTGCAGGTTATTTAATCTCAAAATTTTCAGATTATCTTACATTTTGCGAATTTTAACCTTATACCAAAATATTTAGAATTTTCAATTACTTTAAATTTCCACCTTATTTTCTCTAAATATTTTCAACTGAATATTCAGATTTTCATTTGGTACCAAGCAGACCCTTACCCAGATTTGAGGTGGCCCCGTGCACTGTGGTAATAAAAGGGCACATGAGCATGTTAATAATTTGAAGGGCACCATTTTGATAATTTAACGGCACATAAGCATTTTGATAATCTAAAGGGCACCCAAATTTTTGAAGTGTTCTCAAATACCTCTCTTTGTTTGTTCAATTTGCGCTCTATGAATTTAGAAAGTGCGGATTTTATTTGATTTAGACCTCGAATTTCAGAACTTTTTTGGAGTGAATAAGAGCTATACATTTAAGTGGCTCGTCCTCATGTTTTAGGTTATGTAACTCATGATTATCTGGTGTGCATTGGTTGGGCCTGCCAATATTCGGCACATACGTGAGTGAATTTTCTTTTGTTTGTTCAAGTTGACTAATCTTGAAATTGTGTAATGATGCATAAAATTTTGTATCAAATGTTCTATTGAATTTTAGAATTTTAGATTACCTCCCATCATCATATAAAATTTTGATCCTAGAGAAGACCCTCACTGTACGTAAGCCACGTGCTTTTTACTTGTTTATAGAATTCGAGAAAAATTTCATGCCTAAAAATCCTTGCTTCCACCTTTCAACAAATCCAAGTCTTATTATGTAAGCCATGTGAGGTGTTGGGAGGTTTGTAGAGTTCACTAATAAATGATGATGGCCCATTGCTTTTGTTCAAACTACAAACATGCATGACTCATCATCTATGACTAGTCTACAACCGTTGAATAATTCATATGTATTCCGATCTCTTCATTGTTCATAAATCATATGGCCATGAACTCAATCATCCCCACTATTTTCATTATTCTCTCTATGATTTTGGTTTAGAAAATTCACATTTGTATTAATGGTGGGACAGATGACTTTGTTTGGGAGGACTTCAATAATGGAAATATCTCGAGCCAATTAGAATTATAAATGAGTCCGAGTCTGAGTTAGGTTTTGAAATTAACTTATTCTAACTTAGTTCACTTGACTTTTTGCGAGTTTGGACTTATGTAAATTTGCTTCAAGACACATTTCATTTATAAACAGAGCCCATGTACATCTCATGTTTTTCTTAGAGAACTTATGCAACGGTTTGCAAACTCCACGTATTATTCATATTATATAAAGTGAAGTTCAACCTGTAAACTGTTGGAAAAAAGGTTCTTTGACTCCCACAGTGTACCCGGTTTAAGAATAGCTTGTTTCGAGTCTAGCTCAAGCAATCACGTGTTCTTAAACTACGGCAGTTGAGGATCGATTGAAGATATCACGCGTCAAAAATCGTTGAGTAATGAATGAGAAATAAGGTGTTGAAATTGGAAGTTTACGCTTCCAAAAGTAATTACCCCATATCATGAGAAAGAGAGTAATCGGAGTGTTTATCTACTCCAACCTCAATTCGTTCCTTTATTTTTCTGTTTACTACACTCACTGTTTTCTTCTAACAAGAACAAATCAAGTCAATTTTTCTAACATAAACAACAAAGTCGGGGACATCTGGTCTCACCCACTATAGAAACAAGAGTCTCAAATTAGAGGTAAACCAAAAAACACATGAAAATTTAGGATGGGCACTGGTAGATAAGGTCGAAGACATACTATACCTACGTTGCACGGAAACAGGTAGCGGTACGGCAAGACACGGAGACGCCGACACGCCAATTTTTTAAAAATCGAAAACGCCGACACGGAATGTGTGTGTGTGTCTACCGAATTTTTTCCTCGGTTTTATGACATGCAGACACCTCGAGGTAAATTCATAAGGCATTACAATAAAGACATTAAAGCAACAACTAGTTTAGTCACTACCAAGTACAAATAAATCAAAGCATAAATAAGATCAGACACTACAGGTAGGTCTTCGATTCTTCTCTTCTTTCGTCTTCGCCTCTTCATGTTTTCTCTTTGTTTCGCAACCCCGATTTGAGTCTTTAAGATAGTGTGCGGCTAGGGTTAAGAGTCTATGTATTGAGATGATGATACTTGATAATTTCATAACAGTCCCTTTAATTTTTAGAATAACACAAAATGAACCCCGAGAAATGTTTAAACAAAAATCAGATACGTGTGTCTCCGTTTTAAGACACATGTGTCTCCCGCATGTCGGACGGCGTATCTGGCAATCTTTTTTGTTTTTCGAACCGAAACGCCACCTGACATGTCGGAGACGTTTAGCGACGTGACGAAAACGATTCCGCGTGTCGGAGTGTCTGAAACACGAACCGAGAAATATTTGGAGTGTCGGTTCAACACAGCTGCCTACATAGACTACTAATCAACGGTGGAGTTCCACCGCGTACTCTCAACTATGAAAAGACCGTTAAGGAATGTGTACTACCCATATTCCCCTTGATGAGTTTTTGTATCTGGTTTTATTATTACTTTTTTCCCGAACTTGGAACACACCATGATATCTCTTTTGTCATGTTCATCAAGATAACTCTAACAAGAAAATATATTAGGTCTCATAAACGAAGCCATCGTCTAATACCATAAATAGATCTCATATCGATTAAGGCTTTCCCTGAGTTTTCAATAAGATTTCTGAAGAGCACTATTTGAGAGAAGACGGAGATGACAAAAATGAGGCAAATACAGCTTAAATACAAGGTATTCCAACGGTGTAAGATCATGAAGATTGTGAAAATATAATGATAATATTACAAACATCCTTTGGACATGCTTTTATTCTTTTTGTGATATGAATAGGTGAATCATCCTATATGAAAGACAGAATTGGTCAAGGTTCTTCATGAGTTGACTTACACATCAGTGAAAAATCAAAACTAAAATCATGTCAAACTCCTTGCGTGTTTACATAAGTGAGTGAAACAAATTATCTATAAACAACTTGACTCAGTTGCAACTCTTGATGGAATTGTTGTATAGTTTTCCTAATAATTTCATATGTTCGTACAATGTAGGGTCAATAGAGCCGATAACCACTTTATTCTAAATGAAAAATACCTTAACAAAGTAATTTCTTATGCAATATTTTAGGTGGGGCATTTGTTCTTTTCTTCTGTATGAAGAGTATGACATCAGAGTTGCTTTCCAGACATTATTTTCTTCATATAATAGAAAAAAGTTAAATATATCGCATTTACTTCATCTGTTTCTTCTATCTGAGTTCGGCTTTCTCACGTCACTTTGACCCATTTTTTATAAACAGTGTTGGATTTGCGATTCAAAACCCTAGCTAGCGAAGAATTGGCGAAGCAACAAGCAACAGAGGAAGGCAAGGCAAGGGAACAAAAGGTTGCAGGACAGGAGGCTCCAGGGAGCTCGCACGGGCATCAGCAGGGATCGCACGAGCTCCCGATGTTCTCGCACGAGCTGGATGCGGCTGAGCTTCTTTTCGGTTGTTTCTTTATTGCTTTATGGTAATACTTTGGGAACAAGTCATGTCCTAGGTCTATAAAGGGATGCTAGGGCGTGGGTAAACATTGTGGGTGGCCGTTATGGCCCTTGTTGCCATAGTCCGGTGTATCTTGGATTGCAATTGGCTCTCTCATTAATAAAACGAGTTATTTCGACAGGAAATGTAGCTAGAAACTTGCTAGTGAACCACGTTAATTGTGTACTTTTGTTTGTTTCCTTTCATCGTTCATGCCTGAACCATTTGGTTATAACGAACATAACAATGCAAAAAAATTGCTCTACATGCAACACCATAAAAATATCACAAATTTTTTTTCTCATTTTGCTAATCGAATTATTGGGTTAAATAACCCGTTGAATAATCAAACATAGAAATTATGATAGAATTGATTCTCCACTGAAACACTAGCAGTGTTTTTCAAGGCAATTTATAGAACCAGATTTAGACGAATATAGCGGTGGTCTATAAGGTTATGAGCACAATGGGGTTACAATGTTGCAATTCCATCCATTTTAAGACTTCACAAAATGCTTGTATATGTTGGAGATTCAAAATTGTAATTTTATAATGTCAGATAAAAACTTTGAAGAAATATATATTAAACCACTTAATTATTGAATTGCTAGTGGAAATGATCAATTTTATAATGTCAGATAAAAACTTTGAAGAAATATATATTAAACCACTTAATTATTGAATTGCTAGTGGAAATGATCATCAATGAAATACAATAAGTATAAGTATATTCCACACTTTTATTTCATTCTTTTATTAAAATAAGAGGAATATGGTCTTTTTGGAGCCTTGTGCTTTATTTGTGGTTATGATCAGATTATATTCTGATTATGTATATAATATTTCATAATGCATACCACATAAGGAGTCAACCACTTTTGATTACCAATTTACCATAAAGAAATAACTTTTAAGTAATGCAAATTCTCATTCTCATGTGATCAATTATTTTGCTAGGGGAAGATAAAATAAAGTAAACGAAACATTGACAATGATCGTTCTAATTCTTATCACATGTCTGAGACTAGTGGATGCGATGTTTGAAATTTATCAATGGGGTACTATTAAGGATGTAGCGATTCGAGAAACTATCGGTGTCCACCTGAACACGAAAACACGAAAATAAACAAAACACAGCATTTATTCTTTGATTGATTTAACATGCGTAAATACACTCGTTTAAAAAAAAAAAAAAAAAAAAAAAAAAAAAAAAAAAAAAAAAAAAACTACGAACTCATACCTGGACAGTTCGATCTTACAGCAAGAACCGACAAGAAAACCTGATCCACTAACTAATTAAAATAAAGTAACTAACTACTAATAATTAACTAAGTAAAGAAATAAATAATGATAATTAACCATAATAATACGGTTGACCCGTATCGACTCATGTGTGGTTGAAAAGCACCTTGTCCTCAAGCTCAATGTGTTGAAAATCTTCAATAAGTTCATGAGTATCTTTGTACTCTATGCTCATGACTTGCCTGGATCGATTTACGGTGAGCGACCTTGGAATCTTCACTTTGAAGGCCGAATGCAAAAAAAAACAGAGGCCGGAAACGAACTCACAAGGATGAAAACCTAGGTAAGAGCGCGGGGCTCAAATTGTAGTTGCGGTTCAAAAATGAGTCGCAAGGAAGCCATAGCTAAGAATGAACAGACAGGATGTCGTCGGCTAAGTGGAGGCGTGAGGAAGTCGTCGGCTCGAACCGAGCCGGATTCAAGCCAATAGCTGATTTGAAATGAAGTCTAGATGAATCCCACCCAATGACTAAATCCAGGTGTGTCTATGTTTGCGACGGCTGAATCAATCCGGGGGTCTGTTCGTCGGTCATCTGGGGTAGAATTTGGCTGGCAGTGGTTGTTCGGTGGCCGTCGGAAGCCCCTTTGTTGCTAGACGGTTGCTGAGCGGCCGAAAGTTGTCAGAGAGAGACGTTACATTTTCAAAAATATGGGTACCACAAATGCAATTCTACCTAAAAATGCACTTGTGGTAGTCCCACGTCACAGAATTGAATATTACCATTGTTGGGAATCCAGAAGGTGCCTTGAATGTAATTGGGCTTGGCGAGGAGTAGGCGACAAAACGGGGGAACAAACGGACCGAACGGAGGAGCACGAGACGAAGAAAGCAAACTGCTGGCATCAGGGTCTTCGTGCGAAGAGCACGGGTCTTCGTGCAAAGGTATTCGTGCAAGGAGAAATTGTCTTCGTGTGAAGACATTGCTGGAGGCGGCCTGATTTTGTTTCCTTGTTCGTTAGCTCGGTTTTTGGTATTTCTTGGGGCACAAGATGTATAGTAGGCCTATATAAAGGCTATAGGTCGTGCTCTACATAGTGTGGGTTGTATTCGTGGGTTTCTCTTTCAATAAAAGGGGATTTCGGGTCGTGGAAGTAGCTAGCTCATGCTAGTGAACCACGTTATGTCGTGTGTGTTCTTGTGTTCTTGTTTTCATCGTTATCATCGTTCTCTAAGATCTGCTCGGATCATAACAAACTGGTATCAGAGCTTGGGTTACGGTGTTCGAAGATCAAGGTGGAGCTATAGGGTTGGGATTTCACAATCCGTGAAATTCCTAGCTATGGTTTCGCGATCAAGGTGGAGCACGCGTTGGGGTTACGGATCTGGAAAAGTAGCTGAATAGAAGATGATCGGAGGGATGACCAATATCGACAAGTTCACGGGGAGAAAAAGCTTCAGCTTATGGCAGATCAAGGTACGTACTTTGTTGAAGCAGCAAGGCATGTGGTTGCCATTGACGGAAGATAAATAGGGGGCTTTACAACCATCAAGAAGTACAAGACGTTGGAGGAAAGAGAACACTCAACGATCATGTTGTGTTTGGCGGACAACGTGGTCACGTAGGTTGCGGATCAAGAGACTGCTGAGAAACTAGGGAGCAAGTTGGAGAGGCTATACGAGAAGAAGTCGCTCACCAACAAGTTGATGTTGAAGTAACAACTCTTTGGTATATGCATGGGGGAAGATACGGATCTAAGAGATCACTTGGATCATCTTAATACTATTTTACTTGAGTTGCGAAACAGTAATGAGAAGATAAGTGATGAAGATGTCGCACTGATTCTATTGGTGTCTCGACCACCGTCTTATGAGGGGTTCGTGAAGATTTCTTGAGCTAGAAAGGATACTCTAATATTGGAGGAGGTAAGATCATCTCTACACACAAGGGAGATGCGGCATATGGACGATCTAGGTTCGGGCGCATTCGTGGCTTGCAATGGGGGTTATGGCAGAAGGAAGAACAAGGGTTCTAAGTTTCCAAACGACGTCTGTGCACTGTGTAAAGAGAAGGGTCACTGGAAGAGGGAGCGTCTGAAGGGGAAGGCGTTTTCATACATGGATGCAGGCGCGGCGGATGACTTCGTTTTCTAGGCCCCATAGGGGGGCACTAGGGAATCCGTTCTCTTGACGAGGAGGCGAATCGATGAATAGGGGAGTCTCTGACGAGAGACATGGAACGTGAAGGGGACACGTGTTGGGTGGTTTGTTGTGGGGACTCGGTGGGAGTTGGAACAACAAATGATCTTGTTGTAGGAACTCAATGGGAGTTGGAACACAAGCAGGTGATTCGATTGCAAGAACTTTGCCGTAGTTGGAGCATCGATAGGGTTCGATTGCAGGAACTTGACGGGAGTTGGAGCATCGCTGGGGGCACTCGTTGTAGGATCTTGGAGAAGATGGAACAACTAGTGAATTTGAGGCTATTGGAGAGAAACAGCTAATTCAAGCGCAAGCGGACGAGAGAATTCAAGGCAAGGTGGATATTTATTTGGAATCCAAAGGTGCCTTGAATGAACTTGGGCTTGGCAAGGAGTTGGCGACGAAGCGGGGGAAGAAACAGACCAAACGGAGGAGCACGAGAAGAAGAAAGCAAGCTGATGGCATCAGGGTCTTCGGGCGAAGAGCACGGGTTTTCGTGCGAAGACATTGCTGGCGGCGGCTAGATTTTGTTTCCTTGTCCGTTAGCTCGATTTTTGGTATTTCTTTAGGCACAAGCTGTATACTAGGCGTATATAAAGGCTATAGGTCATGCTCTGCATTGTGTGGGTTGTATTCGTGGGTTTCTCTCTCAATAAAAGGGGTTTTTGTTGGAAATATGCCCTAGAGGCAATCTATTTCTTGTGACATTTATGGATTTACAATTCATTATGTTATCGATATGGATATATGTTAACATGAATGAAGTCCTTAGAATATAAATGTTATATTCTTAAATATCCCTATTCCATTATATTGATTAACAGGACAATCAACTATCGACTAGTATGGGGTTGGATTGATATGGAGATATCACGATCCAACACATGGGTGACCCATAACGAGAAAGCTACATACAAGTTATGTAAAGTCACAAGTGGTTCTCATAGTGACAACGGTATTGTCATCCTTAGACTTGAAGTCACTAGATCCTCTAGTTGTGGAATAGTGTGTCTTGGTAGCGCCAAATGCTACACCGTCACTGGGTAGCCATAAAGACGTGTATCGGACCCAATATGAAGCAATCTTAGAGATCATAGTGATGTAGATATAATTTATCCCCCACATAACGGGAGCAAATATCCGCTGCCACTCGAGGGATAGTGCTTATAGAATGGCTGGTCAGACTCAGATAAATCAATATAGGATATTGATATTATCTGCTTGGATAAGACTATTTCCAGGATCGAGAAACTATAGATTGGATATACGAGTCTGACTTGTATGTCTTGTGTCCAATCCGGATATAGAGACAAAGGGATGAGACAATACTTGCACAAGGTTTGTCAAAGTGATGACTATTCCTATTAGTTGGGTGGAATTGATGTGTTGCTAGATACCGCTCCATGTTAGCAAATTGTTACTACCAACTAAGTAGGAACCTATGGGGACACTCTCCATATGGATCAAATTAGACTTGAAAATTGATTAATATGATTAATTAAATTGAAGAATCAAAACGCAACCACTTGCAAACTTAGTACGACTAATTTGGAAGGTGGACTAATCCATGTATAGACATGATTAGGAGTTTCAAGATGGATTAATCCATGTATTGACATGATTATGACTAATTTTCAAATAGAACTAATCCATGTATAGACATGATTAGGACTAGTTTGCAAAGGGAACTAATCCATGTAAGGACATGATTAGGAGAGGGGCTAATATGTAGTTAACAAGGAGTTGTTGGTCTATATATATGAGCACTCCTAGCTTATTCTTAATGAGAGTGTCATAATTTTTATAACACTAGGAGAGAAAAAGCAAGGAGAACGAGCAAGACAAGATCTAGGCCGAGCCTAGACCCGTCCGCCCCTACCACGTCGTCCATAAGGGGACGAAGCCCTCTTTTGGTCTCCTTTGTATGATTCGTCTTCTTCATTATTCCATCGGATGCTAGCACACGACATGGAGGAATCTAGAGCTTGATCCTAGGAGTGGATCAACCGTAGAGACGTGACACTATTCGCATTTGAAGTCATCACACGAGACCCACAAGGTGACTATCACGATTCCTTTACTATCGTTATTAATTCTCTTCCTGTGATCATTTGAGGGTCTTGTGCGGATCTTTTATTGTTTAATTCCGCTGTGTAATCCGTTACAAAACCCAACAGTTTTCACGTCATGGAGGTAGCTAGCTCGTGCTAGTGAACCACGTTATATCGGGTGTGTTCTTATGTTCCTGTTTTCGTGATTATCATCGTTCTCTAGCTAAGCTCTGCCCAGATCATAACAAATATTATATGTAACATTCTAACGTTCACAAAGTTTGGAATTATTCTTCAACCCATATTCCCGCCGCAACGGAAGCAAAAACACGCTTCACGATTCACACTCAACACACGCCATATAGGAGAAGAAAAACGACAACTTAAGTATTTAACGTGGTTCGGTCAAACCGCCTACATCCACGGCAGGAAGAGAATTTCACTATATCAATGAGGAAATACATATTAGGGGAGAGACAGCTCAATCCGCGGACCACATCTACGCAGTACTCTCATCCTCATAAACTACATCTATGAAACCCTAACCTCACACATCCGCTCAAAGATATCTCTCACCAATTCTCTCTCATCACTCCTCAATTAGAACTATCGTAAAGCCTCCTATAAAAACGCCACATCGACTTTCTCTCGAATTAATCTTAATTGCACCAATATTAGGAAATACACCCAATTTGGAATACTAGTAGATTCTGGATTCTACTAGTTTCCAAAATTAAAAAATTCCTAATATTTCCAAAACTGCAGAATCAAAACAAAACCCCAACAAAATCCACCTTGGCTTGAATTCTGCAACCACCCAGAAAATTCCCTAGCCATATCTGAGCTCTCTATCGTTTATGTTGATTCTGTTGCATCCGCCATGCTCCACCTGCGTAGACCGCCATCGATCTCTGCCATGGAGCTTCTTGTGAATGTCCTCACAATAGTTGACCATGTCTCTAACCAGACTCCTCTGCAACTGTTGCGTCTCGTGCTCACAAACACACAAAGCCTATACTTCTTTCCTATGTTGGACAGCATCTCCCCCTGTCAACACACTCCCAAGCCTGAATAGGTTGTCAATCGCACGTTCAATTATGAAAAAGCCTCTAATTGACCCCACCTGATTGGACTTGATCTTGATTGACCCTGATCGCATCTCGTCGTCTTCGATCACTCTACCGATATCAATTGATGTCGATCTTCCCAATCTACCCTGAACCTCAAAATTCTTACCATACCGATGAATCTGCAACATCCAAAAACATATGGTTAGACTCCTGACTCATCCCAATCCGATCTACAGGCACGTCGTAACCACCCGTACAAGTTTGGATCGCCGATTCCCGTCGGTACGCTGCCCCGTCAGCATCTTGCAAAATCCATCCACAGTTTTCAAAATATGACCTCGTCATCGAATTCGGAGCATCCAAAAACCTAGGATTTACCTCATGTTCGAGCCCAGTCGGACTTACAGGCATCTCAGAACACCCAAAACAATTTGGATCACCGGATCGCCATTGGAGTACTTGGAGCACCACATACCATATGCATGAGATAATTCATCTGCCGTGTTCCGACTACAGCAGCAGCACTTCATGTGCACCCCATAATCGCATCCAGTTGTCCAGGCCAACTCCCATCAGCCTCCACCATGTAAAACCAACTTTCATTTGTTTCTTTTGAGTTCTCTTCATGAACAATTCAAAGCTCAAAATAAAAAAAATTATCTGCTGCCTTCCTTCGCCAACAAACCATAGCATTAGGCGCCACCTGCAGCCGAAAACAAGAAAGAAAATAAATTCCGTCTTTTTTTTCCTTCTACGTTTGATTTGAATTTTTTTTTTCCATTCTTTCCAATGTTTTTCTTCTTCGACATTTCTTTCACGCATGTGCTCCACGCGGATCGTGAACCAGACTCTGATACCACTTGTCGAGAATTATTCGTCAACCCGAATTCCCTTCGCAATGGAAGCAAAAACACGCCACACGATCACACACACAACGCACGCCATATAGGAGAAGAAAAACGACTACACAAGAATTTAACGTGGTTCGGCCAAACTACATCCACGGCAGAAGGAGAATTTCACTATATCAATGAGGGAATACATCGTAGGGAGAGACAGCTCAACCCGCGGACCACATCTATGCGGTATTCTCATCCTGATAGACTACATCTACGAAACCCTAACCTCACACATCCGCTCAAAGATATCTCTCACCAATTCTCTTTCACCACTCCTCAATTAGAACTATTGTAGAGCCGTCTATAAATAGGCCACATCGACTTGCTCTCCGAGTAATCCTAATTTCACCAATATTAGGAAATACACCCAATTTGGAATACTAGTAGATTCCGGATTCTACTAGTTTCCAAAAATAACAAATTCCTAATATTTTCAAAACGGCAGAATCAAGACAAAAACCCAACACACGAAATCCTAGGAGCATATTTAAGGAAAACACAAGAAATAACTGCTAGGTAACCGCTAGGTAACTGCTAGATAACTGCCTACTGGCTAATGACTTATCTAAATACTTGGATGGACTGGATGAGTGCCATGTGTACGTCTCCTGGAATACATTCCTATCAGTACACCCCTCCTGGAAAATCGTCTTGTCCTCAAGGCGGAACTTTCTCTTCCTTGGATATCCTCTGGAAAGATGATTCAGTGTGCTCCATATGCGATACTCCTAGTATTTTGTAACGGCGACCATTCATGTAAAATATGAGGACCATCTTGTTCCAATTCGCTTGCACAGTATTCAAGGACGCCAGCCATTTGATACCCCAAATGATATCAGCACTCCCAATAGAAAAGGGATAAAAAATCATCAGTAATTACCAATCTTGCGAGTTGCACTCCAATATTGGGGCAAAAGCGATTACACCGTATCACATCTCCATTGCCAGTTGTAGATAGTGCATTCTGAGCACACTGATCACCACCACGTGGCGCCCATCCAGCACACCCAGATGTGCTCCATCCACACCGGATCACCACCCGTGCTGATCCACGTGGGGGCTACGAGACAGGGCCCCCGCGCACCATAACACGGGACTTGTAGGGACTTAGTGGTTTGGAGGCTAGGGTAAGGTCCGTCGCGCGCATGCGACAACCAAGCTTGCGCGCGACCTCTGGTAACTGACTAAGAGATCCTAGGCTTACGTGTCCCATTAATGCGGCTGATCTCATATCGATCTCCGATACTTGCGGACAGATGCGTAACGGTTCCTATATACACGGTCGAACGTGTCGTTGGAGGTTCTATCATTAAGCCGCCATTTATGGTGCACTAAACCCCCCAACGGTCACTTCCCCACTGTATATAGGATCGTTAGCTCCCCGTTGCGACACAACAAGACTAGTAAGACACATTGGTCTAGTCCCATAGCTTACTGTCTCTCTCGCACAAGCAGTAACCAGTGCTTACTCTCTCCCTACACACACCCTATAACTCTCCGTGTTCTTATTCCCTGTTTGAGGTGTACACTTGGAGATCTCTTGAGGATTTCCTTGTACACATTTTGGTGAACTCGACGTGAAACATCCACCTTCGCTCTTTCTCAACCTGTCTGCAATGTCTTCCGATGCACACGTCCGTGATGGTGATCGGTCCCCCTCTCATGAGGAGACCTCAGGGGAAGAGGGACTTCTCAATACCATTGCCAATCCCAGCGTTCGCACGCAAGTAGCTGCTGGAGGACGGCCTTCTTTAGAAGCACTTCAAGCCACGATTCAGAGTCAAGCTCAGATGATACAGGCCCAGTCCGCCCAGATTGCTCAAATCATGGCAATCTTGGGAAGGATTTCTCAAAACACCACCACGGGGGCTTCAGTCTCGGCCCCGACAGCCCAGCTACCTCTACCGGTGGCAGCAACCACATCTATAGTGCACACATCTGTTGCCCAATCCTCTTTTCCTAGCGGCCCTGGGCTTCAGGCGTCGGGGCTCCCGTCGAGTTCGTCCCTGGTAACGGAAGAAAACCCAACGCCATACTTGGCAGTGCCTTTTCACCCAAGTTGAGATTTAGGGAGCCATGCACTACCGCCACCACCTCCCTATGATCCAAGCATGCCCTACATCCCAGGCTTTGCAGCTTTGGAACAACGCATAGACAACATCATCGCGAACCAGAGCTTCGCAGATACCGTCATCCCGAAGGTTGACAGCGCGGCTCTCATTCCGCGGGACATTTACTTAATGCCCAACCCCGCCGGATACAACGCACCCAAGTGGGAGAAATTCAACGAAGTCGGTGGGAATGTGCACGAACACGTGATGCGATTCGTTGACATGATGGGACCACATGGAATTGACACCAGACTGTTGATGCGTGAATTCCCTAAGTCTCTGGGGGCCATCGCATACAAATGGTACAGGACCCTGGAAGCAGGATCTGTCAAGACATGGGAAGACATGGTGGAGAAATTCTACACCAAATTATTCCAAGTGGAAGAGAAAGTCACCACTATCCACCTCTCCCGCATGTACCAAAGGCATGATGAAGAGGGGGTCGTCTTCATTAAGAGGTTCAGGGCCAAGTCCTTGGAATGCGTGGACGATGTCTTGAAAAGCCGACTGGTGGAAATATGCCTTCAGGGCATGCGTGATGAATACAAAGGTATACTAATCAATCTGAACATACCTACTTTCTCCAAGTTGATCGATTGTGCCAGGAACATTGAACCCATTGTGGAGAAGCAAAGGAGGGAGTTCTCACACGATCGCGCACCCGCAAGCTCTGGTTTCAACCCCTTGCCATCTCATTCAGAGAGAGAACCAAAAGGAAGAGAAATGGCTATTGCATGATCTTGTGACGTCATGGAATTGCGACACTCCCAATCCGAATGACAAGCGATGATCTACTTCAGTGGATCACCTATTGAAGAGGTATTGCCCTTAAAATATTTCTTACAACGTAAGCCTATCGCATATGATAGCAGTAATGCAAATTCAAAGCCTATCTCATATGATAGCAGCAATACGTGAACGTAATCTTATCTCATATGATAGCAGCAATATGCAAACGTAAGACTATCTCATATGATAGAAGTAATGCAAATTCAAAGCCTATCTCATATGGTAGTAGCAATACGCGAACGTAAGTCTATCTCATATGATAGAAGTAATGCAAATTCAAAGCCTATCTTATATGATAGCAGCAATACGCGAACGTAAGCCTATCTCATATGATAGCAGTAATGCAAATTCAAAGCCTATCTCATATGATAGCAGCAATACGCGAACGTAAGCATATCTCATATGATAGCACCAATACGCGAACGTAAGCCTATCTCATATGATATCAGTAATGCAAATTCAAAGCCTATCTCATATGATAGCAGCAATACGCGAACGTAAGCCTATCTCATATGATAGCAGTAATGCAAATTCAAAGCCTATCTCATATGGTAGCAGAAATACGCGAACGTAAGGTTATCTCATATGATAGCAGTAATGCAAATTCAAATTCTATCTCATATGATAGCAGCAATACGCGAACGTAAGCCTATCTCATATGATAGCAGTAATGAAAATTCAAAGCCTATCTCATACGATAAAACCTATTTGTCTAGATAGCAGCTCTACTCGATAAAGCCTATCTGTCCAGATAACAGCAATGCTTAATAAGCCTATATGTCTGGATAGCAACAAAACTCAGTATAAGCCTATCTGTTCAGATAGTAATCACGCTCGACTAGAGGCCTATCAGCCCAGATAGCACCGAGGCACGAACTTAAAACTATCTGTTTAGATAGCAACCATTCTTAATCAAGCATGTCTTCTTGGACAGCAGCAATATGCGGTTGAAAAACTACCTATTTAGATGGCTGCGATATCTGAAAGCATTCTATTTAGACAGTGGCAATACGCGATTGAAAGCTCATCTATTTCGGTAAAAGCAAAAGCGCTTCTTCATAAGAAAATTCAGATGCACATAATTTCTCTTAAGGCCTTACAGAGGTTCAAACTACAAAAGCCACAAAGTGATTCAAAATTCATGCATTCAAAAGATTCCAACTACAATCTGCGAGAATTGCAAGGCTAAGCTATCGGTCTTCCTCAAACAAATCCTTTGTAGCACAACTTAAAACCATCATTTAAGTCGATGTTGCCCCCTTGGGGGCTAGGGTTTTCGAACTTGATTCGAATTTATTCGAGAATCTTCGTGAAGCCACACACGATTGGTTTTGCGCATTTACACCACTGCGCGCGTGTTGAACGCGCAAAAGGGGGCTAATGTAGATAGTGCATTCTGAGCACACTGATCACCACCACGTGTCGGCCATCCAGCACACCCATATGTGCTCCATCCACACCGGATCACCACCCGTGCTGATCCACGTGGGGGCTACGAGACAGGGCCCCCGCGCACCATAACACGGGACTTGTAGGGACTTAGTGGTTTGGAGGCTAGGGTAAGGTCCGTCGTGCGCATGCGACAACCAAGCTTGCGCGCGACCTCTGGTAACTGACTAAGAGATCCTAGGCTTATGTGTCCCATTAATGCGGCTGATCTCATAACGGTCTCCGATACTTGCGGACAAATGCGTAACGGTTCCTATATACACGGTCGAACGTGCCGTTGGAGGTTCTATCATTAAGCCGCCATTTATGGTGCACTAAACCCCCCAACGGTCACTTCCCCACTATATATAGGATCGTTAGCTCCCCGTTGCGACACAACAAGACTGGTAAGACACATTGGTCTAGTGCCATAGCTTACTGTCTCTCTACACACACCCCCTAACTCTCCGTGTTCTTATTCCCTGTTTGAGGTGTACACTTGGAGATCCCTTGAGGATTTCCTTGTACACACCAATCTAGACTCCAAATTCAGCCACTTGTTGTACTGGACATTTGAGATTTTCCACCAACGTGTTGGAAATAAAATTGTGAGTTGACCCGCTCTCGACCAACACGATGACCTCTCGGCCGCCAAGAGGGCCTCATAGTTTCATAGTATTACTATTTTACTTACCCAAAACTGCATGAAAAGAAAGTTCTGCAAAGTTGACAGAGTTTCTTTATCTTTGCTAGCGTCGTCAATTTGCTCCTCCGTATGTGAATTTTATGTAAGTTCCATGGGGGAAAAAGACGCTAGTTTGCAACGATGGTCTGGCGCAAATTTTTTGTTGCAACAAAAACACAACCCTTTAGCACGACAAATCTCTCCCTCAGAATACCAGTAATTATGGGCTGAAAGCTCGTGACTTTTGGCCGCGGTTGATGAGCTTGCATTATGATCTTTGCGCCGAAATTGAGTGTGTGGGGCATTGGGAAAATTGGATCCTCATGTTCCCCGTGTCTGACTTAATTTTGATTCAAAATCCATTGCTAGGCTCATGGCTTTGTATACACTTCTGGGTTTGTGTATGCGCACATCAGCTTTGAGATCTTGTTGTAAGCCATTAATGAACACGCCTAAAAGGCAGTGTTCAGGCCAATTTGACACCCTTGATGAACGTTTTGCAAACTCTTGTCGATATTATTGAACAGTCCCTGTTTGACGAATATTGCACAAGTGTTCATCTGGATTCTGAATTCTGCAGGCCCATAGTTTTCTTGCAAGGCTTTCACAAGTTCCTCCCTGTAAACTAGGGTGCGCTCGTTGTTGAGCCATGAAACTAAATCCAGGGCATCTCCTTCGAGATACATGGCAGCTATGTCAACTTTCAATTCATCCGGGATTTGATAGTAAATAAAATACTTCTCTGCCTTTAAGATCCAGCCTCGTGGATCCCCTCGTTTGAATTTAGGAAATTCCATCCTTGTATTCGGCCTCCGTGCAGGGTCTTTTTGCCACCAAGGATTTCAGCATTATCTTCTTCCCCTTCGGACCATAAAGATCGACGGGAATTCTCAGGGGTTTCCTTAGCTTTTCCTCTGACTGCTCTCCGTATAGAATCGAGTTGCTGGCCATCACTGGTTTGGCCTTTGAGGGAAGCCACGTCAGCTTTCAAGGCATCAAATAGCGTCGAGACGACTTGTTATGGCTGAAAGTTGGGCTGTGATTATGTTAAATTTTGGGGGAAGCAGGGCTGTGTTGATTGGATTTGACGTGGTAATGGCGGGTGGGATTGGTGGGTCTGTAGCGGAATTGCGTGTAGTAACCATTTCAGATTGAATGGCTCTGATACCAAAATGATAGAAACTGATAGAAATTGAGAATCAAAGTGTCCGTATAGAGTGGACAAGCCTCTTAATTACTCAGACAAACATTAGACAAATATTCAGTACATAGCATTGGATAATCCTAGGAGCATATTTACGGAAAACACAGAAAATAACTGCTAGGTAACCGCTAGGTAACTGTCTACTGGCTAATAACTTATTTAAATGCTTGGATGGACTGGATGAGTGTCACGTGTACGTCTCCTGGAATACATTTTTATCACAGTTCTTCCGCTGAGGCAGAGTACATGGCTATGGTTGTGACTACTTCAAAACTCAAACGGCTGCAGTATCTTCTACATGATCTTCATGTTCTTCCCTTAGAATCTCCTACATTGTGGTGTGAATACTTGTCTGCTCCGACATTGGCTGCTAATCCAATAATTCATGCCATAACTAAACATATAGAAATTGATTGTCATTTTTGTGAGGGAGTTGGTGTTTTTTAAAAAGGTTGACTGTTGCTCACATTTCATCCATCGATCAGCTAACAGATGTTTACCAGGGATCTTGGCGAATTTCATTTTCATAATCTGACTTCTAAGCTGAATTTGGCTTGCACCAAGCTTTGCTTGAGGGAGGCTGATAAATGTAGTGATACTTAGTGAAATGTAGTTTCACAAAGGTTTGGGGTCAGTCTGTAAATAGTGAAATATTGTAAAGGCTTGGTAGTTAGTTAGACCACTATATATGGTCAGCTGTAAATTAAGGCTAATCACTCCATCTTCTTCTCCTCTACTTCTGAAACTACTCTTTCCTTATTGTGTTGTTTGATCATGGGCTTCTTTAATCATCGAAAGATCCCTCAACACGTAGAAAGAACGGCACCGAGAAAGAAGCTAGGAGACCGCCTGTGGAAGGTACACCACACTCATCTTCGGCGGCGTTTGGTCCTACTGTAAACAAAACACCGGAGCCATCCTTCGAAATCATCATGGGGACATGATTGCTACAGCTGAGCCGATTCATAGGATTATGGGGCAATAATAAATCGAATCTCAACAATGAAAACGGGAATCCGCATGGCCATAGATCAGGGAATAGAAAAACTGATAATGGAAGGAAATATTTGCATACTGCTACAAAAGACAAAAAATGGCGAACTTTGAGAGGAGGAGATGACAACAATGAAAGAATCAGGTTGAAGAAGTTTCTAGACTCAAAACTCATTTCACAGAAAAAAATATATATATAGCTTCGTGCAAAGAGAGGAGATTTGGAAAGTTTGAGAGGCGGAGTGGGTGACAGATTATAATTTATAGCTATGTTTCTTTTTTTTTTTTTGAAAAAACGACTATAGCTACGGTTAGATGTACATATGTTGAGCATTAACTGAATTTTCACTTTCTCAACAGAAAGAAGTGTAGGTGCTAAGTTCACATTAAGCGCACCACAAATGCAATTTTACCTAAAAATTCACTTGTGGTAGTCCTACAGACTATTACCGTTATGCGATATTATATGAAACGAACCTCCACCGCTATTTATTTTTTTTGAACCGACCGAACCGCCGATATGATGATGGTGAGGGGGGCTACCCGAACCATTCCACTTTCCACTTTCCATTTGACTCTGCTGGATCACCTACAGGACTAGTGATGAACTGGTTAAGATATTAAAAAAATGTTGATATGTTGTCCTGATTCTTAGAAACAAGTCAAACTTAGAAGGCATGTCAGCGATCTAACTAGGACAATTGGCTCGGTATGCAAACGTCACATGTTCAACAAAATGGACCGCATTGTGGAATTTTAGAGTGGATAAATTTTATCAGTAAGTTCCATAGCCATATTAGTAGTATTGTCACAACTTATTATGCAGATCGTGTTGTGTTAATACGAGTTCGTATTATTGCTACAGAGCCATGGAATGAACGGCCCACGATATATCACCTTATTTGTGGGGGCCTAAACACCATAACAAAGATCAATCGTGGTGGCCATTGATTGAAAAGCGGAGAAAATTATCGGGAGAGGATGCAACACTAGTGTATCGGGCTGTTCTTCGACCATACCGACTCAAAATATCACAATTGGAACTGAATATATATAAATTACATCTCTTTCCAATATAAGATCGAGTCTAACAAAATCTCTGAAAAAATCGCCAAAAATCATTAACTTCTCCACTGATGGCACCTACAAACAACCAATATTACACAAGCTTACTCTCCGGCAACTTGAAAGGCGGACACCAGTTTCCGTATGCAGATTTCCAGTCTTAATGTACAAAAAAGGCACCTTGAAATAGAAGAGTTGTTACAAAAGAAAAAAAGAGTTAGGTATCCCGAACTCAAATCACTCAAAATCCCAATTGCTACAAACCCCCCAAAACAATAGATTAAGAAACAGAAGAGAAAAAAATATTTTTTTCTAACACTACAGACGCAGAGGACACCTTGGGGGAGAAAAATGAGACCTGATGTCATCATCGTCATCTTGCACAACAACCAAACAATCAACCTCACAATCCACGAGGGAAATTGTTGATTTGTCCTTCCTCCAAAACATCTTTGTTATTCATCTTGTAACTTATCCGTATTCGCATGACAAGGGATTTCTGGAAATAAAGAAGACAGTTACTAGTATATCATAGAATGTAATACCTCAACTACACCGAAAAACAACTAAAAGTAAAATCAAACTGCATAAATCATGAAAGAACATGTAATGTTTCACGATTAAAGAACTGCAATTCCAACCAAAGTACAAAAGATTAAAAAAGAAATTGTACCTTCCCATGTTGGCTGTTTGTAATTCGTAAATCTTGTGAGATTGATCCATTACCACTTGCAGGTAGAGTGTTACTGCTAGCTGGATCCAAGTGCAGTTGAAGAAACTACACAAAATAACACTAGATATCATTTTCACTGAATAAACAAAGAGCAAACGTAGCCTACAGTGACAAATGACTTCAGTTTACCGCTAAAAAAAAAGGCATGTAGATAAATTCTAGAGTACAACAAAGCCGAGATAGTGACTGTTTGTCGGGTTTTACCTTTGGAACAGCTGCTTGAAAAATGAAATCCGAATATACATTAGGTGACTTGTTTGTAAACGTAGCCTGAATGACTGTAGTTTGTGGGCTTCCGGGTGTTTTTGAGAAGTTGAAAACTATCTTCAAAGAGCTGCTCTCAAATGCAACTACTGAAGGATGAGCAGGACCATTGTTTTCTGTTCATAGAGTAAATTTGCATTAGTTAGAAGTAATAGGGAGTAATAAATGGCATTATTATTAGGTTATACCTTGTATTGCTGCTGCTGGTGCAAAACCATCCAACAAATCTATTATAGGAGAACCACCGACAGAGGGTGAAGCCTGTGCAGAAGGAGATGACAAGCTCTGTAATGTATTTACTGAAGTTTTACTATCTCCGCCCAACGATAAAAAGTCAGACGCTACTGAGCTACTTTGTGCCGGAGGTGTCCCAATTGACAAAAGATCCAGCAAGACATCTGCGCCACTTTTCTGGGCCTGACTGGTACCTGGAGTGGAGATAGAGCTGACATAAGGGAATATAATGTTTTGGTCGCGAGAAATATTAACAAAAACTGGTCAAAACTATGAACGTTTAGTGAATGCCGCGAACAAAAGTCAATTGCCAGTTTTACTCGCATACCCGAACAAACACGTATGTATTAATTATTGCCAGTGACATGGAGCAAATTCAATTATTAGAAACAAGTTTACAAATGCTCCAACGATTGGTGGATGCCAAATGCAACGAGGATGTCCTGAATAAAAACAGTCACGTGAACGTGGTAAGCAATGTCCGTAATCAGCTTGTTCAAATGCACACATAGTCAATTGACATAATTAAATTCCTTCGGTTTCACATCGTTTCTATTATTATTATTATTATTATTATTATTATTATTATTATTATTATTATTATTATTATTATTATTATTATTATTTATTTATTTATTTTGGGGGGGGGGGGGGGGGGGTTGCAGTCGAGAGATGAGTAAGAAGATGAGCGTGCCTAGTTAAAGAAAGCAGGATCTTCAAGTTAATATTAAAGGCGCTGAACTTGGATTAATATCGCTTAACCAGGCGGGGAGGCGTAGTATATATAGGGGGTTCTCGAAGTACAGAGCACAAATAAAAGTCAAAATGTGAAAACACAACCCCCAAAAGGTGTGCCTCCGAACTGTCATATGTCTGAAAAGAGCTAGCCGGTATATTATGACAAATATTAACCTGAAGGCATCCCCTCCTCCATAGATTAGTTAAAGTAGATTAGATATTATTCTCCAATGTAAAAAAAATGGAAAAAATGTGTCAACTCTAATGATATGGTTATTTCAGAGCTTCCAAAAAAATTTGTCTTGACACTTTCTCTCTCTAACCTCTTGTCCTCTCTAGAAAAACCCTAACAGCCCCTTCCCTGGTGGCGGCTCGTCCTCCACGGAGCTGCAGCCAGGCCTCACTTCTTCCTCTTCTCTTCAGATGCGGACACCGCCACCCCCACCGTTACTCCTGCTTCCTTGTGGCCTCCACTAGCCTCCTGCTCCCCGCCGGATCTCTCCAGGGCTAAGCCCCCACCGGTTTCTCATCAACTCAGGTGCGCCGCTGGGATTCCGGAATCGGTTTCTCATCAACTCAGGTGCGCCGCTGGGATTCCGGAATCGAAGTCGAGATCTCCTTTGATTGCTTTCTCCTCCGCTCTGCAGGACGAGGGGATTCCGTTGGTCATTTCAACTACCCCGCCGCCCCTTCCCAAGTCTGCTCTCTCCGGCCAGCCTTGCCGCCAACCCACTTCGGACTGCCGTTTCGCCCACCGCCGCTCGAGATCTGCAGCTCTGGTCCTTAACCGACCGTCGCTGCTCCTCTCCGCTGCCCAGCCGCCGCTGTCTTCCCCCTCTCCGGCTCCTCCCAACCCTCCTCTTCCCCTCCACAGGTACCGTGGGTCTCACTGGTGCATCTTTCAAAGGCTCTCGTTTCTGCTCCCCCCCCCCCCCTGTGGCTGGTCCCGCCGAGGAGAAGGGCCTCCGCCGCTGCCATCGCCGAGCAAGGGAGCTGCTTGTGTCCTCCAGGAGTTTAGGTCTCTTTGCAGTTCTTGGGCTTATTTGTTGGGCTTGTGTTATTTTCTGTGTTTTGGGCTTGGTCTCTTTGGGCTTTCTTGTCTAGTGGGTATAGGAGGCTCTTGATGTCAATGGGCCTGTTTTTTTTTTTGTTTTGGTGTTTGTTTTGTGGGTGCCATAGAGCATTGCCCACTAAGTTTCTAGTTGTTTGGTGAGGCATTTGGCTTGTTTGCATGTTTATCAGTTGTTTTCATTTTCAGAGGTATGCCCCTTTCTCTTTGTAATCGTTCTTTATCTAATTATATCTTTCGTTGCCGGTGAAAAAAAATGATATGGTTGTTTCATGGCTAACTAGAGCTCCAGTTCCTGACAAGGCGACAGAAATTGTAACCTAATGTGCCCAGAATATATACACAATTACAGACACATATTTCAGCAAGTTGCAAAATAATCATGTAACACCAATAAAAACCAGAATATTATCATAACCTTTGCATGGCTTTCATAAATACCAAGTTGCAATGTTTTGCTTACTTAATGCAGATGGAACAGGTAGCATGCTCGCAAATTATTGGGACACTATCCATATATTGTCTGTAATTAAGTTGCCAAAAAACATCAGAAACTTGCCTGGTTGTGAAGACGCCGGTGATAAATCCACACCAAGTAAATCCTGAAGAAAATCACCACCGGAAGAGCTAGGTGCCGGGATGTCATCTGAACTTAGATCAAGTAAATCAACTAGAGGAGCGGCAGGTTTTGCCACTCCATTTGGAAGATTAATTGAGGCTCCGTTAGAAGATGGAGCCGTTGCTGACAATGAACCAGCCTTCTTCACACTGTAGGTTGCCTCATCCAGAACAGGCATCCTTTCAACAAGGAGCGACCTGAAAATTCAACCAAACACTTAGTAGGTTAATGAGAAACATTATTCCCAACTCCAAAATGGGGGCTGAGCATTAAGTGAGTAGATTAGACATCGACCTTTTAGATCGAGAGAAGTAACACACCTGATATTTTGATGCTTCTCAATAATGGAATTGAATTCTATTGATCTCTGCTGAAGTTCAAGCACAAGGCTTCCCTTCGAGTGAACAATTATATCCTTAATCCTCCTACAAATACATTCAACAGACGACTATTAACAACAGATGGGTTGAGAGAAAGGGAGTACATGGTCACAATACACAAGACTGTTGTGAAAAAACAAATACACAAATCCAGGTTAAGATACTGAGGTATTAGCTAGGGGCACCAAAGCAGTTCCTGTTTAAGATGCGTTCAAAATAGTGTAGGTTACCACATTATGAAATATAATTTTAGGAATATAAGCTAAGATATTATTGTGACCCCGTGCGCAAGAAAGAAGTTCCCCCTACATGATTTCAACAGATTGTCTCTTGTCAAAATAATTCTAAAATTAGTTGGAGTTGAGCAGCCCATTTCTTTACCAATGTTCTCCTGGATCTTCATCCGTTTACCACCATCAGTGCCCACCAAAATAGTCTTCTCACATACATATACAGATATACTGTTGAGTAGACAATAATTACCTACCTTAAGTACAAAACCACCTAAAAGTACACTAAAATAATTGACCTTCTCAATAAATTCTGCTTCATAATTACAGTTACGCTATCCATCAACTCAATCTTCTATTTCAACAGTACTTCGTTTCGGAGCTGGGATTAGGGCTAGAATTGGCAACAAGAAGTAGCTATACGTCCCACACTTAAAAACGATAATGACAACATCCTCTATCACTTCCGAGATATCTGCAACGGATTATTCTCCAAATTAACAAAGGTGATTCAAAATTGGTTCTAATGTCTACAAATAAACTCCAAGAGGCAGCTAATATTTACCAGGGCCGTAACCAGCACACTGCTGATATGGCTCTTGATCATGTGTTTTATGACAGTTTCTAGCTTCTAAGACCCATCATGTTGAGCAATTTATGATGCTTCGTGATGATGCTAAGATTTGGACAAGATTTTTTGAGGGATGCCGTGGGGGCAATTAACGTTTTCAGATGTAATTCCTGAATTTTTTGATAAAGCTAACTGCTTAGAAAGCTTCGGGGCATTAAGAAACATGAAGTAACATGTGAGGGGTCAAACTCTGATTTATGGGCCACAAGACCCCGAGCCATTTGGTGGTGGTGGTGGTGGTGGTGGTGGTGGTGTGTGTGTGTGTGTGTGTGTGTGTGTGTGTGTGTGTGTGTGTGTGTGGGGGGGGGGGGGGGGGGGGGGGGATATAACCCTGGAGTTTATACTTGAATTCCCATTTTTCAGGACCCAATACAAAAGGATAATAGCATAGGACAGTCGGACCAGCATAAGAAAGAATAATGTACGACCAATAGCAAATCTACCAAATAGAGTTAAGAACTTGCAAGTTTAACTAACAAGAACAACCCTACTACATAATGATGATTATCGGAAGAACCTCTATTGGCATTTGCTACAACACTCAGATTCTGCAGATATCTAAGACTTTCATGTAAGGATATACATCTTCAAAGTTGCATAGAAGTCGAAATAATCAGTGGCAATAAAATCTGAGTAATATTAGACATACTGTGAACAAGCAGGAAAGCGACTAGACAGCTTTAACAAAGCAATCAAGCACATTGATCGAGTCGTAAGATCCGAAGTATGGCGCTTTATAGCTGCCTCTACGACATCTACTGCATCGGACTCCGTCACCTGCATAATGAAAGCATTATTGTTTATGACATACCAAGAGAAGGCTATCGTTGACGCTGAAAATAAAATACAAGATACAGTGACGACAAATGCGCATGCAGACAATTATTCAGCGGATGGGGTTCCATAATCATGAAAATACAAGAAGATGGCAGAGTAGGATGAGGAGCGAAGGCAGGAACAAAATGCAACGTTCACTGAATGCTTGGCTCTTTCACAAACTCATCACAGCATTAATGAGGCAGTTTGGCAAGACTTTGGAACTTTTGATTTCTAGAAGCAAACTTACAACATCCTTTTAGCTGAAGTATCAATTTAAAGAATATGTTTCAAAAACGACAACTATTTCTTCTCCCTTGTTTATTGTAGAAGTGAACGTCTACATCGATCTTTTTTAAACAAAAGTAGTACTCAAATATAGTAAAGATCACTCTTATAGGATAAAATAATGTGTGATTATGGAGCGCAAGTACACATGTACGTGGTGCCAAGATTTCAGAAGGTAACAGGCGCAGATGCTCAATCTGCATCCTCTTATACATGTGCACAGCCATGTTGATCGATATTCAATCAGGATATTTTATATTTTATCTTATACACATAACTGAGTGTCACTGGCAAGTTCCAATTTAGCTTCAAAGCGTAACATCGAGAAAAGTCCAGTACCAAAATCCTCATCAATGCATGTATATGGCCTGCTTCTAGAAAAGTTGATGACCACACTACTCCAGCATTAAGCTTGCCAGGACATGATACATATACAGACAGTAAAGATAGGAGTAACGTACGGTAATCGGTTCTTCTATGTCAAGCATCCCGGTATTGTTGACCAACATTTCACCATATTCTCCAATGCACCAAACTGCTACTCGGACAAGACTTTCCTAAGGGATTTTTCACAAAGGAAATCACCACTTAGTTACTAAACATAATAGAGGTTCCTTAAATAGAACTCATCTAATTATTCTAGTGAACAAGGAGATAAAAGAAACTGAAGTACCTGATCACCAGACGTTAGGACTGCTTTATAGAGCGACCGTACAGTATAGCCATGGAGGTTGGAAGCATTGCTTATGACGACAATTAGTGCATGCCATACTTCATCCTTCACAAAGTTTCCTGCCTACTAAGCATAGATTAAGGGTCAGTATCTTCAAGCAATGGAGCCACTACTGCACCACAAAAGTTGGTGCAAATTTTTAAAGCTTCACTTCAAAATGTAAAATATAAAATTCCCAAAGAGAGTAATCCAGCAGTAGCAGCAAGAGCAACCAGTTTTGGTGTTACACAAGCAATCACCATGTACTATGCGTAAACGCAAGAGTGAAGAACTAGGATAAGAATGATAATGCAAAAGTAACTTCAATAAACTCGTTGACAATACTATTTTCTGAATTTACTACAGACGACGATCCTTCACAACCAAAATTACGAGACAAAAGTGAAAATGTCCAAGGTAATTAGGAAAGCAATGGATGCCATAAAAAATGGTACTGCTTTTTTCCAAGAATGTTAAAGAGTAACCAAAGAGGTTAAACTTCATGAACTATAATAAGAATATGATAACATTTAAAACAACAAATACTTATTTCAACGTTAAAGCCTATAGGTTTGAACTTAAACTCCGAAACTGCAACAGGTCTAAGTTTGAAACAGGACAAAATTGAAGACAAGACTTGAGGCAGGCAGCCTAAATTGAATTAATGTGAAAGTCAGGACTTGCACACCTCAGAGAGAACCTTCAGCATCTGATCAATGTACCATATCTTTTCTGGGGAAAACCTACGCCAAAAAGAATGAAATTAATTACACAGGAGCCTTACAAGTAGTAGGTAAAAGAAGTATTTTAATCTCATACAAGTTTCTTTCAGGAAATTGAGTTATAATACTATCCGGATATCTTGAAATAAAAGTTTTAAGCTGCAGAGAGTAAGTGGTAAGGTTCAAACTCTGCCATATGCCATAGATCAAGAGTGGTATCTGGCAACATTAAGTAAATACCATCTCAGAGAGAAATAACAGCCCTGGGATTTGTTTTGCATTCCTAACATATCTTAAGGTGTAAATAGCCTGAGCCCTGAAGTGAATGGATGGAATGCTCAGTTTTTCACTGAACCATTAAAATCACAAATGAAGAATATAGTGCTGCGTGCTAAATCAATCTCTATTTTCTCATGTAGTGATAACAATTACAGTTGTCAATTGAATACTTGTAGTACTTACTTTTCCACAATGGAGCAAATCTTGGCAGTTAGATCCCCTCTAAATTCTTGATCACTCACTTCTAGGAAATCAATAAGCTCTTTTGTCAAAGGTATTACATTGCTTTCATTCACAAGGAGATACACAAGTTCCAGGGCCCGTTTCCTGATAGAAGCATCTGAATCCTGGAAAAGAGTTAACAGAGCAATGAAATTCTTCAACTATACAGCCAAAAATATGCTTTCAGCCAATCAATAACATCATCAAAAATCAGGTATAAGCATCCAATTTACAGGTCACAAGAAATACTAAATAAAATTGTTTCAAAATTCAAAATACTGACCCTTGGCAAAATAGCAATAACAATATTGTTCAAGAAAATCAAAACAAGAGAAGGCAACAAAAATATATAAAACTACATTATTATTATTTATTATTACTAGTATTATTATTATTATTACTATTATTATTATTATACTAATTATTATTATTATTATTATTATTATTATTATTATTATTATTATTATAAAAAAGCTCTATGAGTTAGAGGATTGGTATCATTCCCAACAGCACAAATGTATAATTAAAACAATAGTTTTTACTTTATAGCAGCAACTCTAGCTACAAATGCATGAATAATTAACTAGAATCACCAGAGCACATCTATAAATTGGTAATAGGCATGAAACATAATTTAAATCAATTTTTATCAGAGCTCCAGTTAACGTTTTTTAAAGGCGCTGGTTGGCTAATTCTAGGATACTCAAAAAGGATGCTTCGGGCTGTGAATAAATAAACAAAGCCATTGATGAGCTGCTCGATTTTCAAGCCGATAAAACTCTTTCCATATCGGCATGGTCTTTTTAATGAACCAAGCATGAGCTACATCTTGGAGCTCGCCTCATAAATAAGCTAAGCTATTAAAAAAATTGCTCGTAAAGACCTCGTGTTCATAAACGAGCTCGAGACTATGTAGTGGGAGATCTATCCTTATTGAGGCATTAACGAAGATTACTACCATTTTGTTAGTTTCAATATGATGATTTCACTTTATGTTGAATATATTAAAAGGATAGTAACCCCTACAACAAATGATTCATTATCAAACTGAACCCTGTACGAGATAATGAGTTAGGATAGCAGTTCTACAAATGAACCTAAAGATAACCTAAATTCGAACTCGAGCAAGGTCTAAAGGACGAGCTGAGCGAAGATCCAGCTTAAAATATTTCTAAATGAGCCAACCTTGAGCTGCATTTCTTGCCTTGTACAAGCCCAAGTTCAAGCTCAAGCAGAATTTAGCAAGCCAAGCTTGAGTACCCTGAAACTCGGCTCGGCTTGATAACAACCCAAGATGCTTCAAAAGCAATCTCACTGCATATTTAAAAAAAGGTTTAAATGGGGATCAAACTTTTGGTGTTGATATGTGTGCCATCAACAGTTTCCTTTTCAACCACGCATATATTTGAATATATGAATCAATCAACTAAAGCGTTAAACGGGGATTTCCAGGGAGGATTTTTATTAGAAAAAAAGGAACAGAAATGTTATGGAATTTCAGGTTTTTTCCTAGATCCTCTATGCAATTAGTCTTCATGTAAGATCAAGTAGTGGACAGTTACAGGGAAAATTAAATTTTTCTGAGAAGAATTTCCATTACAGCTATCTAGTGCACTCGTATGCTTCCTTGGCCCTCACTATGCCATTTAGGGATTGGCATCCATCAAAGGAATTTGGCTTTCAGCTTGACCACGGGTTTAAAAGTGACCTTAGCTAGAGAAAAGGAAGTTACATTGAAGATAACTGGCTAGCAAGTAGCTGACATGTTACCATGACAGTGACTAAGACAACCATCAAATTATATACTGATTCAAACTACAAGAGTCACATTTTTTTCTACACATGACTGCATTTCAAGAGATTGAGTCCTTGAAGAAGATTTATGTCACATAGAACAAGTACTTTTATTTGTCTTTTGGAGTAGAAAAAAATCGTGAGAACTCGACTGTTTCCAGTATCGATTTTCTGGAGAGCTAAATGGGTAGCCAAGCTTCAGCTCCAGTTTCATGTGACTGTATGTCAACGAAACTTGAAGCCAGAATGGAGTCATGGACAAGGTTTTCCTCCCCTTCCTTTGCCTTTTAGTGGCACTGCCTACTTCAAATTGAAATAAGACCACAAGAGAGAGCTTCCTGGTGATATTTGAACTACAAACCAACAGTTCCACAAAATACCTTCACACATTCCAAGATTGTAACACGATGCCTTTGCACTGCCTGTGCATCAACCGTGATAGCTTTCATCAGCATGTTCAGAGCAACATATCTGACAGAAAGGAGATAGTTAAATTAGTCAAAACAAAAATCACTCCAGTACAAACCAACAGAACATCAGACAACTTTCCATATAGCCAAGTCAAAAGACACTCAACGAAATCGATGCTCATGTACAAAGGCTGATTTTTATCCATGGAGCCAAATGATTCCAAATTCTATAGAAATATGAGCTTTAGTATGAGGTATTGTTTAGTTCAAGATCACAAGTAGCATTCCAGAGGCTACATCTTTTACAAAATTATAAATCAGTTCTTAAATGTGCGAACATAGGCATGAAGATGCACACGTTGGGGAGGCATACAGTCAATAGATAGCCACTGTTGAGCCTAACCAAGGAGCAACATGGATAAATAGAGTAATACAAACTAACCTTCACATTGAACCTATCAGCTATCTGAATCAATATTGCTAAATGAAACAAAGGCTTCTTAAATGTATATACACGGATGAAAAAGAATTATGACCACTCCTTAACAGAGTTTCACTTAAAACGAATGCTGAAGAGTAATTTGCACACTAAGTGGGCTGTTGTGGTTCCTGACACGAATGAACAAATAATGATGCAACTGAGACTGCTGCAAACTTACACAATTTTACCTGATATTGTTGTCACGATTAGACAGAAATCTTCCCAAGATATTGATCGCAAGCACCCGCAATCCACTATTGTCTTCAATACTCATAATTGTTTCAACACATTCATAGAGAATGGCGTTTCCAGCATTCTTGTTTGATTCAGTTTTTGTAGCTACCTGAAGGAGGCATAGAACATAACTTGTATCATCAGACCTAGTAAAAGGAATCGAAGTACCCATATACTCAAAATTTGAGAGCTTCAATCATAACAAAGAGTAATATCACAATAATAACACTACGTATATTGCCAATTTAATGCAGGTATGAGGAATAACATGAATAGTCCACTCGGATTTATCCAGTGGACTGGTAATATACTGATAAAGAGACTAAATATGCCTGCAAGCGAGCAGTGAAAGCAAGATTGTCAATTAGGTTAAAAAATGCATGTACTTTTACTTATATGTTGTGTGCATATATTTTCTAATCATTAACCAAATCAATTAAGGGAGATTAAACATCATAAGGTTGACGAAAGGAAGGGAGGAGAAAAGAGCATCAAAAAGTATTGATAGAACCGAGGGTAAAAAGATTATCTAAGGAGAAAAAAGCACTGAAAGAAACTCTACAACTGCATCATGAGTCAAAACCATAATTTTCTTCCGATAAGTCATTGCTCATGAAACCCATTTTTCATTGATATAAGATCACATACAGCAATGGTATCAAAAAACGATACTACCATGAGTACAAAACCTAATAAGTGACAAACCTAAACAACAAACATAGCCGATCAAGATGAAAAGAACGAATCAAGGAGAGAGAATTATGCATCCACCAAAAACTCCATTTCATTGGACTGTGTAGACCATTCCATATTCTCAAATGATAAAACCCATTGTTGTCAAGAGGCACGCACCAGATGAGGGATAGAATGATATCATCTCTCACCGATCACACATGGTTTCGGAAAAGGTATCAGACAGAGTACCAGTTACCGTTTCTGTATTTCGGCATCAGGTGTGGGACACCCCTAAAAAGGATCGGATCGGCGACCATATGGGTGCCATTTATCAAAACTTTAGCAAATACCCAAGTATCAGTATAAGCATGCTTGGAACGTAATCAAAATTAAGTGATTTCACTGGCTTGTAACCAATTTTAGGCCAATCTAAATTTTTGTGCTTTTTTGAATATAATCTGAAAAAAGAAACCACCACTTGAGGGAGTAGGTGATTACATGACCATTTACTGGGAATATCGGCTGAGACTCACTGATTATATTGGAGCTGTTTGGATGCCCTAGTTTATTGGTTTATTTATATCATAAACCGGGCTGTTTGGGTTTAACATACATAACTCGTGGCTTTTTCAAGACCGTCTTCCTGGTTTAAGAAACAAGGAACCCGGTATCTTTTCTAATATAAATACCAGGGATCTGGTTCCTTTAACCAGGGACCCACCATTTAGTTAAAATACCAGTGATCCGGTTCCATTAACCAGCGGTCCGTTTTTCGTCACTCTGGTTTTGGTGTAATTTATCTCGGCCCTCACGCAGAGTCAAGGATGCCATTGGAGAATATCGGTCCATATGCATGTGAATTATATTCCAACTGTAAGTATCAGCTGCAACAGTATCAGAAGGCCAAATTCCTTCACATTAGGGGTGTTAAAACCGTGATCACATATAACCCCAAAACCTGTACATGTGTGTATGAAGTTCAACAGTTCCATTATTATTTATTACTTTACTATTTTAATTCAACTCTAGAAAAACCTACAATTACAAAATCGTTCCCACTAGTGACCATCTTCATGTGTTATTAATGCAACTATCTTCGGTATTAACTAAAATAACCAGGATATTAATTACTTTTCTTATATGACCAACTTACTAGTTCTGCTATTTAGATCATATGTATCTTCTCATTATTTCCCATAACAAGATACATACATTGCCTGTTATTCAACTAAAAGCTGTATACTAAAGAAAACGATTCTTAAGAATCCAGAAGGAATTAAGTTGCCGGTTAAAAACTAGAAGCACTCAACTAAAGAATATGCACTAAGGAACAAGTCTTTACTTGTTATTCAATTATTTGAGTTTTACTTTGAAGCATGAAATAAATAAAGTAGAATGAGCATCTGACCTGAGCTAGGATGTCATTCATGCTATCACTGGCGTCTGCATCACCTTGACCCAACATGCGCAGAAACCTGAGTAATCTAATGTGGAGAAAAGGATCTGTAATCCCAGCAATGTCATACTCAGGTGCATATGGACTATTCACAACATCCTTCAAAGCCTTGACCACACCATCTGTGCATTTCTACAATCACATAGAAGTAAGCAATCAAGCCCTGAAAACCTAGGCAAAAAGTTCACATTCATAACATGTATTTGTTTTGGTTCAAAAAACCATGTATTTGTCTTCGAAATGTGAAAGGGTTTTCAAACAACTTCCTCAAGAAAAGATATGACAAATCATCTAGCCCAGCTCAGCTTTCATATACTAAAGTTGAAAATTGCATTGCTAAATCTGCTACCATCCTCAATAGCAACAATATTAGTGAATCAAATGAATAAGTGAAATGAACTAGTTACTACGACTAGACTACAATTAGATCCCAAAGTTTTCCTAGACCTATAAGAGATCCGAGATAATTGTGGCAAAGCAAGACATTCAATTCGGTGTATTATCTCTTAGCATGGAGTATATCACAGAGCCATAGATATCAGTGGATCAGCTGACTTCATGAAACAAACTAGCTACAATAACAATAAGATTCCAAAGTAGTCCTAGACCTATTGGCTATTAGTGACCCAAGATAATCATCTCAGAGCAGGACATTCAAATCAGTGTATTCGTCTCTTAGCAGAGTTCTTCAACAAATTTTGTACATCGTCTGTTATAGATAATAAGTCTAAAAAGAAAATGCAGACTAAACCTAAACAGTTCATCCTTTATTTATAGGGAAAATATCCTGCTTTGGATGCCTTCTTCGACCGGTAAGCTTCTGTGCATTCAATTTGTCATCAGTTTCAGTGGCTTTCCATGACCAGTTTCTTATTTACCGGTTTCTTTCACAAGCTTTTATTGGCTATATATAAGATTTTAACAATGGACAATCTGGTTGCAGATCTTGGTTAATTGGTCTTGTATGCGCAACAATAAGTTGAATACACCAGTCATCAGCTGCTCTATGGCTGAACGGTTTGACTGTTTTGGGCTTGGGTGTAGCTATTCTCTACTTATGGTGCTGGTTGGGTATCCCTGCAAGAATTGTGCATTTCTTGATAACTTTGAACCGTTGTTCAGGAGGAAAAGTGGAGTGAGAAGCTATGCCAATTTGTTTCTTTACAGTTTGAGTGAATCATGCGCAGAGAAGGAATCAGTTGACTTCCAGGGGTTAGAATATAAAATTCTTACATCAAGGAAGTTTTGCATCAGCTTACTCAAACAATGGAGTTGGAAATGATCCTTCGGATTGACCATGTCTTAAATTCTTTTGAATATGCCATTAAGGTTGAGATTTAAGTACCTGGTACAGATGTTATTTGGAGATATAATCAAGATTTAACCTCTTCAAGTAATCCGTGTTCACCTTCTTTGTTAAGCCCCTTTTTCATAACCTACCATAAATGAAGATATAGCTTCTGTCTAATCTCATGATTTCCCTGGCCTAATATATAACAACTCTTATCAGTTATCAGAGAAGCTGGCTCATGAGAAATTGGGGACTGCTACAAAATGGTCCAGATGCCGTCGTTTGCAATTCTCTTTTCAAATATAAGCAGGTCAAGATGCCCCATCTAGTGAAACTAATGAGAGAAACAATATAAAATGATGAACCAGACCCGCAAAGACCTGCATAACAGCAAAGATGAAAATTTGGTCGTGTCTACAGCCATTGGGTACCTGTGCTACATTGACTAGGCATTTTGTCTTTCTTGCATTAGGGATTTCTGTAGCAATGCAAATGTGACGCTTAGTGTTTTCTCAATCCATAAATGATAATCCATCAAGCCAGAGACGCATGACAATGATTTTCCTAGCAGCGCTACCTGAACGGGTCTCTAGATTCCAGTCTGATGTTAAAGATTAATAAACAACAGAAGAAGGAAACAACAGCAGAAGTACTCCGTGAGTTCCATCTTGCATGTAAGAATTTGTCTTTAAGAAAGTTGCATGTAATGTTTATCAAAAAAAAAAAGTTGCGTGTAATAAAATTACTCCCTCTGTCCGAAAAAGAACGTCTTCATTTCCTAAAATGGATGTCCCAAATTAAATGTCCTAATACTAAAATACGAATTACCTTTCTAGTTCACCCTTTCACACCATTTTCCATATTCTTTAGTTATTCGCTTCCCAAGAAAAAGAAACGCCGTATAAAGGGCTGTTATTGTAAATCTATTGTGTCAAAAGCATCCTCTAAAACTGTGAAAAGTCATACAGGATATCTTTTACGGTATGGAGGAAGTAAAATTTACTAGTCTAGGTGAAGTAAATAATTTATAAGTTTTACTGAAACCTCTTCATCTTAAACATGCTAAGAAATTTCCAGAATGAGAGGGTATAAATTCGAGAAAAGATACATAAATGTATAGCTTCTATAGAAGAGGTTAATCATTACTATAAGGAGCGTGAAAAGTGGTCCAGGGTCCGACAGCAGCGGGCTTTGTTACCATCTCTCCAGTAGAAGACTAACTTCTCCCCTTTAGTGTAAAGATTCTCTGATGGAAGAAGAAACATATCGACACACACACATATACTCGCACACGCACATGTGTACTAGAACTGTGTAAAGCACTTGGATGACGAATTAAAGCACAATGGGACAAACTCAAAGTCACATCTTTGAGCCACAGCAAGGTGGGTGTAAAGCTAGCTTACAGAACGACTCAGCTTGAATTGTGGATAATTAAGCTTTTAGGAGGTTTTTTAGCCTAGCCATGTATCATGCTGACTAAATGGAACTCAACTTGAGCATAAAACATACATACCAAAGAAGAAAACATAAATATCCAACTAAACACGAATATATCTACGGTGAAACTTTACATGCGCAATTGCTAGTGAGAACACAGGTACGCTAACCAAAGCCAAGTTACCTTTCTAAAATGCTCTAGAGCTTCTGGACTGACTATACATAGTTCTGTGCACAGCTGAAGTCCAGTTATTAAAACTCCATGGTGTTTTTCTTTTAATAAGGAGGCAGCAGCGTTGACAAAGTTCTCTGCCAGGTCCGGGACTTTTCTAATAATCCTGATAGAGCACAGAGCAGCCTGCATTACACAATAGAGAAACATTAATTACAGAACCAATGCATACAAAATATATCTTGAGACTTGCAAAAGGAAAAATATCAAATTACAAGCACTACAGATTATTATCTTCATTTTTCGCAGGTAAGAAGTTGCATTAAATAGGATCAAAAAGAGGTGTCGTCTATTGTTATGTAGGTTAATGTGTAAAAATGAGCGAAATCATTGTTTTGGTTACTCATCAAAAATCACATCGAAAGGGGATACAAAAGGAAACCCTGAAAACACAGAGTATAAATTTGGACTCATGGAAAAAAGTCAACCCAGTCCCCTCCCTCTAGAAGTCCATTTTCTTAATTATCGAGGCAAGAGGCCCTTGATGTGGAAAATCATCCGTTATCTTCTAGGAGTCTATGACTAGTAATCTCCATAAAATCCACATTAAGATGTACTACCCAAGACTTTCTTAATTGCATCTTGCAAATATATGTTCACACAAAGCAAACAGAAAATATGATAGAATTATATTGGAGAAAGCACTTGATGACAAAGACGTTAAGAATAATAATAAATAAAGATATAATCTGCAAGGAGATGTTCGGTCATCTCAATTTCCATTTTACATGGAAAACACTGGTTAATGATATGCCCAATCACAAATAAGTTGTCGGTTGTTTTTTGCAAGTGAAGCATATGACATAAAAGATGCAAACCCTTCCCGGACCTCTTACTTTCCAAACGGTTTCTCAAGCAGTGAGAACTCGAATTTATGGATAGTGATGAAAAATGATTTGACCACAAAATGTACTTTTTTATTCCCCCTCTAGACCAAAAAACTACGTTCAGACAGATTAATTTTGTTGTTGTAAATGAAGGTAGCAAAGCTCAGAATATGGTAACATATCCTCTTCCCTCGAGAGATAGATATCCATTCACCGCGGAATTTTGTTGCCTGCTAGGCGATATAGATTTGAGAACACTTCAAAAATCGGATATTATAGGCTGACGGCACCACTCACAAGGGTAAAAATAACACACCAATTCGTAGCTTGCCTAGTAGCTAATAAAGTTTTTCATCCATGCAACCAATTTCTTTCCATTTGTTATAACTGTACTAGCATATTACTCCTCCTTTGAAATCTCCCCCCCCCCCACCCCCCACCAGGATACAAACCATCCAAAACTGCTGTCCTTACATAGAGAAAGCAGCTCTTCTCAAAAAAATCTCTTTCACAACTTGTTTCATAAGCGTATATTTAAAGATTAAGAGACTTGAAAGGGCTTAATTTACTTTAGAATAAATAAGTTAAATTTGAGTGAATTCCATTTTCAACAATTAAACTTGTATTATCAGGAGGGTAGAATCCAGTTTTTTTAAACCAAAAAAGTGATCACAAATCAACCCAAATTCACACCAAGAAGAACAATATCATTATGCAATACTGTAAAGACCAGATGCAGCACAAGTATGTAAGAAAAATGTTCCGTCATCAAAAATATCGATAATATTGATCAAACAGGAGCGCGACGCGGTCACTTTGAAGCCACTCAATCAAAAAACTTTACTCTCTGCCATGGCCTTGTTTGGATAGTAGTGTTTTTTAGGTTTTTTGTAACAACTAAAACTGAAAACACAAACCAAGAGAAACTAGCTCCCCCATACACTAAAAACTATAAAGAAACCAAAAATATCCTGACACCCTGGTTTTAGTTTTTTTGTAAACTAAAAACCAAGTTATCCAAATAGCCTCCATATCCACATTCACTCCTTTCTCTTCTCCTTGCACAAAGAGAAGATCTGGATTTAAGAAATCACCGTCGAGCCGTGTGTTGGTTCAGATCTCTCTATGTTTCGCTTCTCTCGCTCTAGATCGAATCGGGGATGCTGAAATGTGAAGAGCCACAACTCCTAACATCTTCCTAGTATAATCGTAGCCATTTCACTGATCATGTCTGTGCAAGCTTGATTTCAAAAATTAGGATTGAGAGGTTGGAGCAACATCCTCATTGCACGTATTGGGTCATAAGCAAGGGAAAAACGGAAGATTTTAGGGTTTGAGCTAATACACTGACATTTTTATTAAATTGGGGAAATTCAGGTTAAAGCTCCATGTTTTCCTAAAAAAAGATGGCAGTGTAAATAGCATTTACACTGACATTGTGGAAGGTAGATTTTTCCGAGATAAAGTATCTTAATTGAGTGCCTGTGAAGTGGCCAAGTCCCGCTCTCGTGAGAGTTACCACAGGCGCGCTCCCGCCTGATCTGTACTCAATGATTAATAATGATAATGACAGCCACATGATACTCATCCATGATCACCAAAACATAAAACAAAAAAGTAAGACTTTCTGAAGTCCGAATTTCAGTTAGCCCTATATACATGCTTGCTTGTGAAGAACACATAAAGGGATGAGAAAGATATTAGGAAGATAACAACTGCATTTTCCTATCTAGAAATCTAAAGGAGAATTATGACCTTCCTGCAAAATCATTCATGTCAAATAGATGCATATTCCAGTTAGTCAACCATCATATTCATAAGAACACAGCTAGTACAACATAAACCAACTTAAGCTTGTCTAAATCTATCAAATAAGTGTGAATGAATGCTGAGAGTAGCATAAAATCTGGACTTACTTTCTTCCGGATATTTGGATCTCGAAATTGTAATAACCTCTCAACTTCAGGCGCAAGATCACGAGCCATTTCTGCAGAGCCTATATTCCCTAAAGCACAAAGCGCCAGTCCCACAATATACTGGTTGGAGTGATTGAGATCTCTATGGAGAAAACTTAAGGAAATTCAAGGGCATATTCTAAACAAGTTAGATATGTTCGATAACCAACTTTCCACATCAAAAACCTTTTTTTTTCAGTTGCTAAGAGGACTGGTACTGGCACATGATATATTCCTTCTCTCCATGGATCAGAAAGAAAAATAAACCAGCAAGCATGAAAGTATCTTTATGTATCAATTAAAGATAAGTTGAAAATTGCATAAAAAGGAGGTAAAAGAAGGTCCGTAAGACTAAGAGGGGCATGTTGATGATTAACCTTTTCCGCTCAATGTGGCCAGAACAAGCTGTAAGAAATTTGATAAATTACTCACATATCTTTCCAACAATGGATAATCGTGTTGACAGAACAAAATCAAACAAACATATAGTTAGGATACTGCTTCAATGAGTTTGTGACCAACATCAATACTTCCTGTCTTTCATCAAGAAGCAACATAAGGCCAAGATATCCTATCCTCTTCTCTGGGAATCCAGTAGAAGCAATCAACTTAAGGCATTCCATCTGACCAAAATGCGTTGGGTAACCGAGCATATGAATGAACATAAGTTTTGCCAGATTACGATGCCTATAGTCATTATCATTCTCACTAACTGATGCACGAATTGCAGCACACTCTTTCCTTACAACAGCCCGCTCCTCTGCTGCAGTCTTGCAAGCACGAATAGACCGAATCATGTCCCTGCATTGAAACAGTAGGCATACAGTTTGTCATAAAGTAAGGGACAAGAAATGTACAAAATACTTGGGACCTCTGAAGCATGTGTGTGGCAATGGAAAATCAAGCTTTGTTTTCCTTATGCTTTTGCATGAAATCATACTAGTTTAGAATTATGTGACCAAAAGCACAACAGCCATATATTAAATTGGGAAGGAATTAGGATAACTTGACACTAAAAAATTCAAAATATTACTGATGGTGGACATACAAATTTAAACAAATAGCAGATGAGGTCATTATGGAGCAATCAGAAATATAAGAGAGAGAGAGAGAGAGGATAAAATGTTGGCACTTCCAGTTTGGGGTAATGATCCATGTACCACCCCCAGTTTCGAACGCAATCAACAACTGTGTTAAATTCCATCCATTTTTTCTCCGTTAGTTGACAGTGATTGAAGGGCAAAGTGGTCCAATCAATAAAAAATGAACATGAAAAACAGCCATCTCCACCGCCGCAACACTGCCATCACCACCACCTTAAACCCGGGATCCAGCAACAACCACCACCAGCACTGCCAAACAAAACTCAGATCCCGGCGACCACCCAACCCTTCAAAACATCATCGTAAAAGGATGATGAATTAACTTCGTGGCACCCAAATCAGCAACCCTAAAAATTCACAGATCGATGGTATTACACAGTAACATTGAATTTGGGGAAATAAGCACCTCTCCAGGCCCCCTTCCTCTTCCACTTTTAGGCACCCAAATCAGCAACCCTAAGATTACACATAAACGACACCAGGAAATTCTCATTCAGCGGGTCATCAACAAACCCAATCCTCTGATTCCTCATCAAACCCAAAAACTGCGACGGATCGATCTGGGGGAGCTCGCACTCGTCAGGTACCTATTTCCACGAATTGATCCTCCCCATGTGGTCTTTCCTGTTCCCGGGGTAGTTACAGGTGTTCATGTGGAAAGAGTACGTGTGATCGTACATGGGTTTTTGATTTGGGTCTGTGACCCAGTGGCCTTTGAAGAGATTGCAAGGCGGTGAGAAGGGGACCGAGGAGGGATGATGTGGATTCCATGGAGGAGGGGTGTAGTGAGGGAAGATGTGGAGTTGAAGAAGATGAGTAGGCATGAGAGGAAACCAACAAACCAACCCCCTGCTCTGCGACAGAGAGAGAGGGGCAGATCGAGATTGAGACGGGAGAGAGTCAGGTTGAAAGAGAGAGAGAGGCAGAAAAAGGAAGCTCCATGGATTTGGTCGTTGGTATTATTTCCGATGAATTTAAATAATTTGCATCGTGTACCCTTTCTTTCACGATCTGCTGTTCTTCTTCTCTTCTTGTTTATATCTCTTGTTTTTCTTTTTTTAATATGAATTTGTTAATTTGTACAATAATACCCCTAACACCGTTACCCTTTTTAACAAAAAATTGCCCCAGTTTTTTATTGTTTGCATTCAGCAACTGGAGATTGTAGAAAGAGTATTTTGAAACTGAGGGTAGTAAGTGGATCATTACTCCAAACTGGAAGTGGCTAATAAGAAATTGACCCTAAAATGTTTTCTAATTCTTTTTCAACGGCTTGGGAACCTCCCCCCCCCCCCCCCCCCCCTCCAATGAGCTTAGTTAACAACTCCGCACTTAATCATGCCTGAAGTGCACCGTTTTTGTTCATTGTTAACAGAGCGAAACTTCTTTTCAGCCAACATCATCCTGGAAATAATTTCCCTAAATTTAAATAGAATCAAGTCTGATAAGAAGGCGATGTTGACCTGGCAGCCATCAAGCTAAAATGACCAAGAGGAATAAGAGATGCAAATATAATCTGATATGTATAGTCGGTGACGACAGACAAATGCACTTGTGAAGGAGATAAGAGAAGAGGAAAAAACAGTAATCAGTTTAGTGTTTTCAGTAAGGGCTAATCTTTAGTATTCAAACAAACTTAACAGGGACAACGATATACAAGAACATAAATAAATTTATACATTTTTAAATAAATACGTGTTGGCTCTACAGTATAAGAATCGAATAAATGCTGCCTCAACTCTTTTAGTAAATGAGTAATAGAAAATGTTAATCGAAGTATGATAGAGCCCTAGAGCTTATAAGAGGACTGTATGTAAACTTTAGGTCCAGTTTTTCAGGAAAGATGTGATTTGAGCTTTGACAGGTTGCTCTGAAGCAACTGGCTCATTTCCACCATCTTCTTTTGTCTTGAGAAGCAACTGGAGAGATATTTTGTTGTTGTTGTTGTAAATGTTCGACTCCAATCCTATCGTTAGCAAAGGTTCAAAGAACCAGCCATTCAGTAACACTTCTTATTGGGTTGAAAGAAAAAAGAAATGTTTGTGCCAGGGGATGTTTGAAATACAACAGTCATATACCAAAGTTCTCTTAGTTCAAACTAATTATTCAAGGTCACAACAAGGCATCGTGATTCATGCTCAAACTTCCGTAGGACCTTGACCCCAAAGAGCCAAGGGCTGAGGACCCTAAGATCACAGCCTGTCAGTTGTAGGAGTGTGAACACGCAAATCGTTTGCATATGAAATGGTCGAAATACTCTAAAGATATCAGACAAGAGGGATGAACAAGGAATGCAATGCAACTCCAAAAAGGAATACATTAATGTTTCCTGTGATAACCTCCTGCCCACCTAACTATATACTCAAGAAAAGAATGTAATTGGATTGGTCTAGTATGACTTGGGGCTTTCCAAATAAGATGATCAGCAATTTTTGTTTATGTAGATATTTATAGAGATCACTTACATTCCAAACATCACATTGTCACATTAAGTCCTTCGAAGCATATCAAATGCTTCGTGTTGGATGGTATATTATGGTATGAGCATCAATTTCAGTTTCTACCTCAATGACTATCCACAAACTACGATACCTGTGACTTCATTTTTTCCGCACAATCATGAAAAGAAAGATATAAGAGAATGCCCGCTCTCGCTAAGTCGGGCCCAACAGAATAGCACCGTTATTGAGGCGAAATCTGGTTTATTAAATCATATATGACGAAGTAAAACAGCTGAGAGTGTAGTACTGCTTGATCACTTGGAAGTTCTCAAACTACAACCCATATTTTTCGAGGGAATTCAACCTCCCAAGTCCAAAGGAACCCAGTTCATTCCCCTACCCCAAAAAAAACCACACCTTTCCTGCTTGATCACAATTTGCAATACCAAATCAGTACCTTACACATCAAGTCTATGGAATTAAACGCATTTCGAGCTTCTATTCCCATACAATCACTCTGATTCTTCAAATTTTAAATATTATATAACCCCATCCGTTTCCACTTACTGGAGTGAACCAAAACCTAATTAACCACTACAGTAGAACCCCAGTGGCATAATTCTACACTTGATCTCGTTTCCATACAACGATAAAGAAGGTCCGTTAGGGTTTGTGGAAGCTAACCTCAGACGCGTGCCGGAGGAGAAGGGATTCATGATTGGGTCTGTTGCAAAGGTCCGCGATATCTCGATCAGATCCAGTTGCGCACTTGATCAATCACTGTCCGCGACCAATTGCTCGCCGGCGACGGAGAAGAAGGTGATTCTGGGAACGAGATCTAGAGGAATTGGAATTGATGGATCCAACTTTTGCAGAGGGATTTGGATCTGAGAAGAGAGAGAGAGAGGGAGGGAGATGAATGAGTGTGTATGATGTGTGCGTGTCCTGAAGTGTAAAAAATGAAAACATTTCTCTCCATTTTCACGAATTTTGTGTACTCGTGCTGAAGGAAATTGGTTGAGTTGCATTTCGGACCATCGAGTTATGAGGTAAATTCACTTGAGTCCTCGCATCAGTTATATTTCATGAAGCCTTTGTTCGGAAAGGTGTACATAGTCCAAGTCCAAGTCCGCAACCACGTGGACCGATCAGCAGCATGTAGCTAGCTAAGTTATTATGCGTCATGCAGATCAGATCGTGTCATTTCGGCACATGGGACCACGAGGCAGAGTTCCCTCGCAGATTGCAGCTCGCAAAGAACCAGTGCATCTAGTGGTTTGGAGATTGGAATACGGCTGGTCGCAGGTGGTTGTTGTCCCACCTGCGACCCATGTGTTTCATAAAGGAGACTTGGGACTAGAGTTGGTCTGAGCACATTTCACGGTATGAGCTTCAATTTTAAGCACTGCCTTAGAGCCTGTAGTGATGCAGTTTATTCACTGGAAAAATGGGTTGTTGGTTATGGAATTAGTGGTGTAATAGGTAGCGGTAACCTTATGTGATTGTGGGTCTTGTTGTAGGGATTGACCACCCCAATGTTTCTTCTGCTACTGTTTTTTAATACAACTCAAATCCATCAAAAAAATAACCACATGATAAAGCTTTTACATCAATTTGAATTTCTATACTAAGGCAGCTGGGGAGAGATGTCATCCATTCCCCATGAAATTTAGAAGTCGCGACCTTTAAGCAATTGTGTTTGCCATGTGGTTCGCCTCCTTGTTCACCCACCTTATCATAATTTTCTCAACAGATGGGACAAACTGACCGTTTTCCATGAGAAACTCCGACGAGACGATTAGATCTTCAATTTGTAAACCCTTCGAACACTTTTCTAGATCTTCAATTTTGAGTTTTTCATCCCCTCTATGCATATTGATTTGTCTTCATGCTCCGTTTGCCAGCCGAACACCATCTCTCATCGCAGTAGCTTTCGATTATCGGGCACTGGAGCAAGCTCTAGGGGTGCAACTTGGGCGGTTTGAACCCAACCAACCCGAGCCCATCCCGGGCTAGGATAGTTTTAGTAATTTGGAGTCATTTGGACGGGATAGAAATTTGGACGGGCGTGGATAGTTTTAGGGCCCGAGCACATAATTTTGGTAATTTGGACGGACTTGGATAGAAATTCTCAACCTGAATTGCAATTAGGATCAGGCTTGGGAAAAGATGTTAAACGACTTGCTAAAACAAATTGCCCTATTTGCATGATCACTACCAATAAATATTGTATTTTAAGAGAATTATGTAACATATAGAACATGAATCTGCTATTTTTTCTTTTGATTATTAGTTGTGTTCTTAATCATATCTTTGGTCTTGAACTAGTTGATTTATTCTTTTCTACAATAATTTATCATTCTCTCGTGTTCTAAAAAAGAAAAATTAGGTTTAATGTACTAGCCCGAATTCAGCCTTGGAATCCAAATTGATTTGTACGAATTTGGGCTTGAACATGATGACGATCGGTGCTCTTAACTCGGGGTAGGCTGGGCTTGGGCAGCCTGGACAAAACTCAGCCTTTGATTAGGACAAGGGTACCGCCCCTCCAACCCGCCCGAGTTGCATTCCTATCAAGCTCTGACTTTTATAGCTCTGGCGGCAATACACTCTCTGCTCTCATCTCGGACGACTAAACCTGCATCGGCCGTTCCTGAAGCTGGGTCGAAAGATCCATCAAAGTTAAGCTTGAAAACGTCTTGGGATGGAAGTCTCTGTTTCTATCTTTCTTTAATCGAGTTTAAGCTAAGTTTCCTCTCAACTTCTACTTCATCAAATTCTTCCATTACGTGTAAAATATCATAAACCATTTGCTCATCTTACTTAGGTTTCCCTTTGAATATTGTGGCATTCCCCAAATTCCTGATGTCCCAAACTGTTAAACAGAACAGTTTATTTTTCAGAGTCTGATAATCGTAAAATAGAACTCGAGATGCAATTTTTAAAGAAGTTTCTCATGTTCTATTGAATTTTTGTATCCCCGATTTTGCCAAATCCCTACGACAGTGGTTGAAAATGTGAGATTCTGTTTCATTTAGTAGGCGACATAATGCACATAATTTTGGAATCCCTACTTGTCTTATGCAAAGGTTGTGAGTTGTGGGGAGAATTTCATGAATACATCTCCACACAAAAAAGTGTATAATCTTCTTCTATATTCTTATTTATCATAGGGCGTCAAAACCCATATCATCATGTCCTGAATTTGTACTTCTTTTAGTTCTCTTCACCTGTATCTTTTAGTTGTGAAATCTGATACCCTAAATTTACGCTATACTGGCCATTGTTATTGAAATGCTCGATGAGATTGTCATCTCTTAGAAATGTTGGAATGGGGTATTGGCAATTGTCTGAACATCGAGTAATTATTGCTTGCACCAAGAGCAAATATGACATGGTGCTCTAAGCAATACATCACAGGACACGTCAGGAACATGTAGGAATCCACTTTTTTTTGTTTGCCACTCATTCTCTTTCCTCATGACGTGTCCTATGCCGTATGGTTAGAGCAAATCCACATCATTTTCTCATAGAGCAAACAAAAAATTCTCCTGAACATCAGCTTCCCATAGGTGATTCCTCAACTATTTTAAATTCGAAGAACGATTCTCGTTGATTGATTAACTCTCTGACCTTTATTATATCATCAGGGGTGGAAGTAATTGACCTGAATTTCTACTTGAGAACTTTATGATCTCAAGCATGTATTGTAATATTCAGTCCACATCGAGATATTGTGAATTGATATTGTGGATTAGATATATATATATATATATATGGTTGGGCCATTGTGGGTTTATGTCCCACATTGGAGATTTGTGACTTTGACATCTGGTATATGGTATACCTTGTGGATTACTACTAGCACCTTCAAGGCTTAAGCATTTTTATTCGGTGGTACGGGTATAGAAGTTGTTGGGACAGTAATCCACGAGTGTTACAAATGGTATCAGAGCCAACCCTGGTCCCGCAAGGGCTCCGTGGCGGTTCGCCGCCAACCAAGGGGATACGTGACTTGGCACACTTGACGAGGACTTTGAGTATATAATGTGGGAGGATTGTAATATTTCGTCCCACGTCGAGATATTGTGAATTAATATTGTGGATTAGATATATATATATATATATGGTTGGGCCATTGTGGGTTTATGTCTCATATTGGAGATTTGTGAGTTAGACATCTGGTATATGGTATACCTTGTGGATTACTACTAGCACCTTCAAGGCTTAAGCATTTTTATCCGGTGGTACGGGTAAAGAAGTTGTTGGGACAGTAATCCACGGGTGTTACATGTATGATCATCCTTGAACTTCAAATTACTAGTTTTAACTTGAATCTCTATTTTTATAAATATATCATCTGTTGAATGATGTTCTTGCACTCCTCACTTGAAATAAAACTAGTATAAAGCCTACTTATGATTGTCTATACTTTGATATGTTAGAATATGAGTTTTATGTATTAGATGCATACTTTCTTGTTTTAATTCTACATGAAACATATATGTTCATTGGCTAATTGTTGGTGTGTCAGAATTCTATGAAGTTTGTGTCTTTTGTGAGTTTTCTCAACTTTAAACTTTCGATAAACTTCAACTATAATTTTCTCAAATATTTGACTTACATGGGAGTATACTTTGAAACTTTAACTATATACTACCTCCGTTTCTTCTCTATCACCCAGGTTTGAATTTTTGACTCGTATCTGGGTCACTTTGACCTGGTGTTTTGGATAGCAAAACGATTCGATTTTTTGATAATTTTTTCACTATGTTATAGAGTAACTTTTAATCTACAACACCTTGAAAAAATTATAAAAAAATTGTATCGTTTTGCTACACAAATTACCGGGTCAAAGTGACCCAGTGAATAGTGACAAAAGTCAAACCGGTGTGATAGAGAAGAAACGGAGGTAGTATCATTTTTAGTTATTAAGTTATGAATTTTCAAAGTTGACTATTATGTAGTGACATGTGCACTAGACCAATCCTACTATTTTAGGTATATACATGTCTTCTTGAATGAGACCGTGCTTTATCTTTTTACCGTACAAACTAGACAAATATGTAGCATTTATGACTCTGCAAAGTTGAAGTTTTTGTTCAATGATGTCTTTATGTGCACCAGCATGTTTGAAATTTTAACTTCAGTTTTGAAAATGATATCAAATAAATTCTTTTTGATTTAAATAGCGGACGCATGTGCGATGTTTCAAAATTAATTTAATAATTTTTAAGAAGTTTGGATACCGATCTTGAGACCCGCAAATTCATGATTATGAATCTGTCGAGTCAAGTTTGCTTTTGTTCTTTTCTAAGTTTCAAGTAAGTTTTGCCAAAAAAATGGTTAGTTTTGTGTTCTATGACCAAGTTGATTGGGAACAAGTTTCGTGTTAGGAATGTAACCGAATCTCGGTATGAAGTTGTTGTAGGACATTACCTTTATCGGAAGTTATATTTTTTGAAGCTCGCTCTCGTATGACGTCTCGTAGCATAGGCATATCTATTATTAAGGTTGTGTGTAACTTGGTTGTAATAGAAATGTTGTGTGTGTGTGTGTGTACGTGTATATGTTTGTAGACACGCCTTCGTAGATGATGAGTACCTTCCGTTGGAGTACTAGTGTAATATCCCGTATTTTAATTAAGGGTTATTTGGTAATTTTGCAAAAGTACTTGAGAATTTCAATAAACTTATATTTCAAACTTGTTCTTAGTTTTAGAGTATAAACGTACCATTGGACATCTATGGTTATATAAAATTTCATTTTGAGGCTATTTTGTAATTTTTGAAACTTGGATAATACTATATGGAACTTATTTTGTATACTTGGGAAATACTTGTAGTTTTCTAAAAGTGGATTTTGACATTTATATAAAAGTGTTGTATTTAAAATTATTTGGACATTTTATTATCTATGAAACTTATTTGTGTGATAGCTAGTAATTGAAAACTATAATTTCACCCCCTTTACTCTTGGTTTTTATACTTCAACTTCTTCCGTCAACTTATGAAATTGATATTTTCACCCCTTAACTTTTGAAATTTCTCATTTCTATCCCCATCTAACTTGTTGGGAGATTTTAATTGCTCCCTAATCCTTCACCCACCAACTTGGTCAACTCCCATTATAATATAGTTTTATCATCATCATTACACACAAAATATACATACTTCATCATAAAAACTCCCATCTCCATCAACTCAATAACTCCATACCTCCATAACTTCATTTCTTTACATCTTCTCTCATAATGAACATTCATACAAGCTCTCTCACCTCTCTTCAATGTTCATTTTGGAGCTTGACCTCACAAAAACTTCATCAAAAGTCATTTTTTTTGTCCCCAAATCATAAAAAACTTGATTCCAACCTTAGTATGGTCATGGAGGGGAGCTCTTACACCATTCTACACATGGATTGAAGACCAATTTCACTATTTTGCTCACAATCTTCTTGAATCTTGGGGTAAACTCTTCTTCTAGACTTCAATTCATCCTTGCATGTCTATTTTTAGCATTGATTTATGAAAATTCATCTTAGATTTCTTCATCCCCAAACTTGATTCTTCATTTTCTTGGCTTGATCATGAGTTTGACACTTGAGTGTTCTATATTTCATGAAACTCAAACTAAAACCCATATGCACTTTGTAAATTTCTTGGTAGTTGCTCTTGCATGTCAAGAACACTATGATAATTTGTATCAAGAGCATATAAAAATCTTAATTCATGCTTAAAATGATGTTATTTGGGTGAAAATCAAGTCTTTATAAGTTGCATGTATCATTATAACCATTCTTGTTGATTTTTGAAAAAATTGTATGTTCATACAATCTGACCAGTTTGTGAAAAACGTATATTATCTCTACATTTTGTCTCTGTGGAATTTTAAATCTTTCATATTCTGAAACTAGACTCAAAGAGGGTCATTTTGAAAGAAAATTCAACTCCATAGCCTTTATGGTTAGGGAGATATGCTCATTTTAAGTTTCATGTTTTCTGAAACTCTGTTTTTGGACAAGTTTTGCTATTTTTATTAAAAATCTCATTTCCAGAAGCATATGGCACCCAATCTTTCTTGTGATGCAACTAGACACAAAAGGGATTCATTCTGGAGAATATGGACATCTTTAATATTCTCCAAGTAGTAGTAATTGTTCTTCAAAGTTGAAACTTTCTTCCAAAATTGTCACTGCTCAGCAGTGTTTGTTATTATGTAACTTGAGTTTTGTAATAGCTATGCATGATTTTCTTGGTGTTTCTGAAATTAGACACATGTAGGTTCATCATAAATTAATTTCAAAATTTTAGGAGATGATTTGATATGATAAATATGGCTCCAAAGTCAGAGCTACAATTCTGTCCAGAATTGTAGTTTCACATTTTTTAGAAAACTTGAATTTTTAAACTTCTAGGTGTTTTGTTGGAATTATTTTGATAATTAAACATCTTTATACGTTCATTAGTGACATATAGGACTATGTGACATGTAGGTTTTCATTGTTATTATGCATGTGTAAATTGGTTATAACGAGTACGTCATACGTGTGATTGTAGACATCGACCTCATAGGGGAGGGCGGTTGTCGTCGGATTGCTAGGCTTAGTTTCTTGCTTTTAATTGAGCTTCATCTCAGTGGTAAGTACATATGTACGACCTTTTCATATCAAAATATGCGTTTGTGTTCGATGTTTCAAATGAATGCTTGTTATATGTTAAAGTATGAGAATGCATGTTTTCCACTCGAATGTTGTTAAACTATTTTATTCATCTCCTTTAAGAAATCTAAGAAATTACTTGTGAAATGTTGATATTCTGATTCTGTTTATGTGAAAGAGAAGAAATAAAATACCTCTAATTGACTTAGGACTATGTACAGAGTACTGTTATTAATGGGAGGCGCCAAGCGATCCTCCATTTTCTTATGGCTAAGACCATTGAAGCAATGCTTCTTATTATTGGATAGAACTTTAATGTTCACAAATCCGCCCCCGATGAGCCAAAATGTAACAAGATATTGAGGCCAAGGGTTTTATAGAGCTATAGAGTGCTACTTATACTTGTAAGGGTCACTACGGTATAGGGGTGTCGACACTTAAGGCCTTTTACCTAATGCTGTGAGTGGGGTTGACGAATGGGCTCCCTTAACGCTCGGGTGAAATAGGGTTTGATAGACCCTAGTAGGAACCCTTCGTGATTATTTCGTGATCCCTCTGTCTACATCGATCCTGCTGGTGGCTTTAGACATGCCTCAGCTAAACTTAACGGTTAAATTGGAATTGAAAGAAAGTTTGATTACTCTATTATGTTGTTTGTGGCTCTTGATTGACTAATCTAATCAAATGATTTGAAAAGCTTTGGCCACTTGTGATTTAATATCATTATCAGGTCAAATGGACTTGTTTACTGTTGATATTCTACTTGTTTAAGAATATGTTGACTACTTGTGGTTTATAAATGTTTTAAAGATGATGGTTCTCGCTACGCGGTTACTCATAAATGTTCCGAATTGTTCCAACTCTTTTGCTCATTGATTTTCATATCTCGTTATTTGCTTCAACTCATGCTTCCGTGCCACTCGTTGCTTTACATGTGGTAGTGTGTATTTACTAAGTTTTTACAGATCATTTCTTCAAATCTGCGTCGGCTTTTGACATTTTAAAACCGCAGGTCATCACTCAAGGTGGGGGATGGGAACGCGGAACGAGACAAAGACGTTTAGATTAAGTTAGAGTAGATCGCATAGATTATTTCAAACAAATTATATTTGTAATCTTATCTTCTCAAGATTGTTCTATTTATTAGATGAAATGTAATCGTAATAGTTAATATTCTACTTTTAATTATCGATTGTCTCTTTAATTCTGAACCGAGATCCCGGGATGTTTCAACTAGGACCTTGCTTATTTCTTTGTCGTCTCTTTTCGAAACTCATTCTTAATTACATACATGCTACTTTTACTAATCAAGAAATGTCTATATGTGTGATGTTCTAAATATTATGCTTTGATTTATGAAAAGAAAATGTCAGAATCATGTTTTAGACTTGTCGTGTATGTAGACTTTCTCCACTCGTTAAATATTTCTGAAAACTATTGGAAAGACTACAAGAATGTGTAAAAACAAAAGTCGATTGAAAAGGAAAAGTAATAAGATACTTGTAATAGAATTAAGCTGATGTACATTGTTTTTTATATGATGACTACGGTCGGAGGCGATCCTCCTATATTTTTGGACTTAACCCGATAGAGGTTATAATACCACCTCTTGGTTGACTTACATGTACTGAGGTACTGCGGTCCCCGGGAGTTCATATCACCAAAGCTATAAAGTACTACCTATACTTGTGAGGATCACTACGATCTACGGGTGTCGACACTTCATGTTTTTAGCTCTAGTTTGAGTGGGGATTGGCGTAAGGGCATCCCATAACGCTATGGTAAAATATGATTGTATACCCTATATGGAACCCTTAACAACTTGATTATTGTGATCCGTCTGTTACATCGGTCCCGTTGACGGCTAGTGGATTAGTTATGCCCCAGCCCCAACTAAATGAAATAATACAAAAAAAAAATGTTACTTGATCATAGTAGCTATTGATTGCAATTTCCTGCATCACTTATTTTTGTCTTATTTTAAAATGTCTCGTCTTATTTCAACTTATACTTGTGGTGCAAAATCGTCGCTTTACATGTCGTAGTATGTGGCTACTCAATTTTTACTAGTATTTTCCTTTGAAATGTGTTGTATCATTTTAAATCACATGTTTAAGCTTACTAGGGATGTGAGTGCAACACGAGGCATCGGCAACAAGCATACATAGATCACGTAGTTATCTAAAAAACATTTCATTTTGTTATCTATCGTGTTTAAGATCCTTGTTATTAAGTCGTACAAATGTATTTATCATAACAAATTAATGTAATATTTGGAGTTTGTTTGATCGCATTTAACCGAAAACCAAGATCCCACTATGTTCCCTTTGATGCTCATGATCACCCCGAACGGAGGAAAATTATCATAATTTGCATTTAGCTTCAAAATTATGGGGCGTTACATATCATCTTTTTTTGATTGCTCAACATGTTGGTATGATCATTGGAGCAATTCAATTACACAATAGTGTATCCATAGTAAGAACAAAAATCTATCTGCTATAATAAACGCAATCAAGCAATTTTTTGAAGCGAATTACCTATCACCCCTTGGTGTGTTGCTCTGTGAGTTCTGAACTTGCCTTGATATTTCTGTAATAACGGTGGTTAATTTGGTTAGTTTGGTTGGTTGGCGTTAGCGAATGATGGTGGTGCCCTTTTGTGTTGTTCCACTGTAGGTTTGGGGGTTCTTATTTTCATAAAATGGGTCGGTCTTTTTTTTCTCTTTGCATATGCCCAATTCGGCTCTTTGTTAAGTCTAATTACATTGTGCCCTCCGTGTAAGATGCTTTTAATTTCACGTGATGTTGGTGATGTTGGTATTTCTGTAATAAAAGTGCTTATATTGGTTTGTTCGGTTGGGAAACCGTAAGAGAAATTTGGCGGTAGTAATAACTGTGGAGCCCTTCTGAGTGTTGTGTCAATATAGGTCAGGGGTTTTGTTATTTCCGTTAAATGGGCGGTTCTTTTTGGTCATTTTGATTGTACTCACATCCACCGTCTCTGGCTGCGAGTTTTATGTATGTGCCCTCCATCATTCGGTTTTATTTCGTGTTGTCAAGGTGGTGGGTGTCGTGATTTTAGTTGCATGATGGAAATAGCGGGGAAGAAAAATGCTCATGCTTTGTGGAATGGCGGTGGAGTGGGTTGAATTTTCTATCTGCGTCCATGTGATGCTGCAGTCACGCATGGTTGTGACGTAATATTCTGTTGCAAGGTGGTCTTCCTCTACATGCTTCGTGTATTTATTCTGCACTGCCTCATTTGGCTTTGGGTTGTGGAAATGCCTTTTCTCTCGCTGTAGGTTTGGTTTTTTGCTCTCTTATTTGTTCGTGTTGATTTTAGGTTTCTTTAATCGCCTTTTAATTGCTCTGCAGTTTCATGTGCACTAGTTCCATGTTTGCAGGTTGGATGTTCGAAAGTTGGTTTCATTGTCTGCTCTGGAATGGTTTATTCACTCGTCATGTACCTCACAACAAACATGTTTAAGAGTTGGAACCTTCATTCTAACATCCATTTTCGATCTTCGAATTTGATTGTTTCATACTTGAGCTTGAGAAATGCGTCGCCCTTGTGCTCTTGGACTAGAACTTTTCTTCTTCTTCTTCTTCTCCTGCTAATAGTCTGATTCAGTACGTTGAGGTGTACAGAGAAAACATCAATTCTTAGTGATCATCAGAACTAACACAAAATTAATATACGTACTAATGAAACAACTTATATTAATTTACCAATCATTGAAAAAATATATGTTTCAATGAGCATGGTTGCGTATGAGAGCTTGGTGGGCCCAAAGAAGAATGTATGACACAAATGTTTGGATATCGGCTAGTATGACATTTTTGACGGTATACGGGTCCTTAGTGTAATGATTGATGTGGTTGAACAATCTTGCCATGTATTCGAAGAAACCCCATAGATAGTTGGGATATAAGTGCCGCTGGAAAGTTTTGTGAGCGTACAACTCTGTATTCGGCCCACTATTCAATTAGAAGTATTATGTCCACCATTGATCGACGACATTCAGATATTCTATATTAGCATTATCATCTCCAATATTCTTCAGAAATAGTATAGTATCGTCGCGTAAGAATAGAAAAGGACGATAATACACGTGATACAAGTCATCAATGTTACAAAAGCAATAACCGATGGGTAACGTAGTGAAAAGTAACGAGTTAAAAGAAATTACATACTTTATCTTTTTGTGTGTGTTTGTTTGTGTGCATATATAGATAGATATACTTGCATGCTTTGGTAGAGATTTTGCACAAGTTTACAGAAGTTGTCTCGGTGGACCGCATGCTGTTCAGCAGACCCGTGAATCTCTTCCAAAAATTCGGTGAACTTACCAATTGCAACTTCCATATTAGGATGATGTTGCGCCCTAATTATCTGTGGGAGATATCGAGCAGTCAAAAATATTGCATTCATATCAGGTTTTACCATAATATCATTCTGGAGCCTGCTCGCTATATATTGGCTGACAATCAGCTCCCAGTAAAAATAATAGTAAATGAATGCAATAATCTGAATTAATAAGATACAATGGAAAAAGCGCGTATAAATAAGTTTGATAGGGACATTTCTAAATTCAGTACGCAAATTCATGTTCATTAATGAATCATAAGACGGCGTTGCGGGCTTAGATAAATGGTTGCATATCCCAAATGGTTGAACCACGAAAGCATTTTCCTCCCCGAAAATTTAAAAACCAATATATTTTGGTCGCTATGTTCGTTAAAACAATCCCCATTTAATGGGTTGGGGAAATAAACAGACTTCAATATGTGGACTATCCTTCTCGTAGTGTTCATTGCCTTTGTGGATTCGAATGTAGCACATCGAATATCGTACATATGTTCATTTGTCAAGGTACTCCAACGTTGACATGTGACTATTTGTTCTTGTTGCTGTTGAGATAGCACAAACTCATCAACGTAAGACATTTGAGCTGAGCAAGATGTTAAGAAGAAGAAATGGTAGAACGGGGTTGAAAGAGAAGAGATGTTGGTGGTGGTGGAAGTAGAAGAAGAGGAAACACTAATTAAATAGCCCACCCACCATGAGGAGGTACAATCATGAGAAGGTACCGAATGAGACGGTAATACTGACTTAATAATGATCCCAAGATTTCTGAGAAGATGTAACAATTGTATACAAACTAGTGTTGATGATTTTTTTTCTCGGCACATTGAGATAATGTCATATCATTTTGGAACTATCATACAGAAGAATTCACATATTAGCACAGACACACAATACATCCGCACGACATATCATTTTGGAACTATCATACAGAAGAATTCATAGATTAGCCCAGACACACAGCACACCCGTACGAATATGTTGACATCACTAGTTCTCATACTACTATCAAAAGTGTCATCGTTACCCAAATCGTACAAATATGTAGACATCATCAATTCTTGAAATATCAAAAGTTGCGTCCCGACTCTCTTATTCATTTCTGGGATTCTGATCATCCATTAGTGCATGTCTGATATCCATGTGTTCAAGCAAAAATTAATTAAGAACACTGTTTTTACTAAAAACTTATTTGACAACGCAGTTTTCATGCATGTTTAAAAATAAAAACAGTAAACAACAATTTTAGTATATTTTTAGTGTTGTTTTCATGCTTTCGGTGGTTAAAGATACTTCAACCATAATTGAATGCTTAATGTAACAAATTTATGTCGTATTGTACGTAAAAATGATATTCGAGTAAAGTAACATTGAAAATTATTAATGTTGTCAAATGTGTTTTTGATTTTAAACACTGTGTTTCAACGCATGCCAAGCAATATTTTGGTATTTCTGTTTTATAACGAATAAAAACTGTTTTCTCAAGAAGCATGTTTGGCACTTGACAATGTCTATTTTTGCTCTATTTAAAAACAAAAACTGTAACACCCCCAAATTTTCATTACTGAAGTTCCGGGCGTGCCCTTATCGTGGAGAATCAACAACCATGATCAGGAGAAATGATCTTTACTTCGGATTCACAAAATACACTTTATTACATGAAAGTTCACAAGCCTTGTTCATAGCTATTACAAATCATTATTTTACAAACAGCGGAATAATAAAGTTACTACTTTATTCATGCGAGGTGATGCTTCCACTAGTATGCGACGTCCACATCCCCAATGTAGGTGTGCACAAGAGATTCCGGCAGGGAGACCTCCGTGTACACCGTACGTAGTGGATCAAGGATCGCACAGGAAGAATAGGGGTGTGTGTAGGGAGAGAGCAAGTCAGTAGCAATGTCTGAGAGAGAGACAGAGGTTTGGCAGAGCTTCCGCGTATGGCAGTGTGTCCTCCCTTGTATGGAAAGGTTAACGATGTATATATACTGGAGAACATGACCGTTGTAGTGTGGTTAATGCGCCCATTAATGGCGGCTTAATTAGCTTAACCATAACGGCACGTTCGTCCGAGTATATAGGAACCGTTAGAGCACGTGGTGCGCGAGTACCGGAACCGTTACGAGGTTGACCGGGTTTGACCGGATTGACCGGGTTTATGGAGCTCGTGCCATAAATCTCTCAAAACAGTTACTAAAGGTCGCGCGCGGGCTTGGCTCGCACGCGACAGGGCTTACTCTAGCCTCCAGACCACAAAGTCCCTACAAGTCCCGTGCAGTGGTATGCGAGGGCTCTGTCTCGCAGCCCCCACATGGATCAGCTCGGCTGGTGATCCTGTGTGTGTGGAGCACAATATGGTGTGCTGGATGGTTGCCACGTGGCCTAGATCTGCCATGTCATAAAGCAGTATCTACATTAGCCCCCTTTCTGCGCGTGAAGGCTCATAGCTGTATAGGCTTCCATGCGCGGAAACCAACATGCGCGTCGTCGCCACGCACCAATTCAAATACGGGTAGGTTCAGCCCCCGTGCGTGTCATTATGACCTAAAACCCCTAGAGTCGTGCCGTCTGACCTTTAGGGTTTTAGGCGTGACGTCAGCCCGTCCTGTGATTGCGCGACACGACGGTGACGGTTGCGATTCGACTACTGAAGGGACGCAACCCTTCATTCTTCTGGATAAATACCTTGTATCCCATCATTGCGAAGCATTACTTCTTTCTCTTAAAGTGAATGGTACCCGGAGATCTTCGAGAGCAGATCCAGATAATCAATCACCAGTTCAGAACTGCAAATCGTATTCTCCAATTGTGCATATCCAAGCAAGCTTCAAGGAAACAAGGTTGGCCTCGTTTGCTTTTGATTTAAACTACCAGTGTTTGCCTTGAATCGCATTGAATCTGTAAATCCATGAGATTTGTGAAGAGGCTTTTGATCTCTGAACCCGCTTCGTTTTAATCTTTCAACAATATCTATTCCCCAATTTCTGAAATTGGCACCGGAACTGTTTGCTTTGGTTTGCATAGATCTCAAATTCCAAAATTCAAACTGAAGTGTGGTGTGGTATTTCTCCCCCCCTTTTTCTTGCTCTTTCGCAGGAATGGCCAAGACAAGAGTAACCAGACCCGTCAAGGAAGACGAAGAGATGCCGGAGCTTCCGCAGGCTCTGTGGCGTAAAGCCCCCTTTCTGGGTGGGAAGGATTTTTATCATGCGAGGTTGAAGGCGAAGAGGATGCCTGATCCTGTTCCCGCTGAGCAATTGCTGACGTTGACTCGCCCAGTTAACTCGGCCCTGCTCGAGTGGGTTGGTTCCGAGGATGTAGTCCGATTGGGGATCGAGAACGGGCACTTCCCGTATACTGCGATTTCTACTCAAGCGTTCGTCCAGAAATTGGACTACATGGATGAGTGGATTGACCACGTTTTGGATCATCATGCCGAGACTCTTGATAAAGCCGGCATTTTCTTTGCTATCCGTGCTATGAAGGGTGCTGCCGTGAAGTTGGATCAGTCCATGCTTCTAGACCTTCTGTCCCGTTATTCGCCCGCGACTCACACGTTTCATTTTGCTGAGTTCGAGGCTGCCCCCACGCTCGAGGACGTTCAAATGCTGTATGAGCTTTCCCCCATGGGCGAGGTGGACCCCTTGAGCCACTTGAGGACATCTGCTGAAATGGCCTTGTACGCGCAGATGGAGGAGTGCCTAGCAGAGGTAAAGAAAATCTCTACTCGGTGGACCACTACGAAGCCTCTTCCGAACTGGCAGCTAGTGGATACGTCTGCGAAGAATACCTGGAACAAGTGGTTGCAGTACTTCTTCCGAGACTATGCGAACAGCAGCATCACTAAGAAGCTTTTGAGCGAGAACCCGGAGGCCGAGAATTATGTAGAGGGCAAGGGTTATCATTTAACCCTTTGTGCCTTCCTCTGTGCTTGGCTGTCGAGGTATCTGATTGATGGTCATCCCCATGACGGGGTCTTCTATCATGTGCTGCCACTTGCTGTGAGGCTCGCTCTTGGCCAGAGAGTCGCACTCGGACCCTTGGTCCTGGGGACGCTATATTACAGGCTAGATCAGCTGGTTCTGGCGATGAAAGAATCGCGTGGCCGCCTCGATGTCCTGACCTTTGTCAATATCAGCTTTTTGACAATGTGGGTTTTCGAGCGCTGGCCGTCTTATGCTCCAACTCCCCTCCCACTTGAGAAGTGGTGTCCCCCAGGCGAGACAGAGGCGCGCAACAGCGGAAGGGCTGCGAGATGGTTTGGAGCAAGCAACACCAAGTGTACTTGGAGTTTGATATGCGACAAACGAAAGGAGTTTATTGCCAGGCCCTATGCCACACGTGTTGAGAATGTGCGGTGGTTTCCAAAGCTATACCCTTCCAGAGGTATGGTCTTGTCAGAAGACCTTCTCTTTGAAAAGGGGCCGCATTTCCACGAACGCTATCGTGACTTCTTCTGTTGGTGTCTGCGAGGTTCTCTTCCTGCCCTTGCAGAGCATATTCGTGAGCTCGCGCCACGGTATGAAAGACTTACAGTGGATGTTGACCCTACTCGGGTCTCTCCTCAGTTTGGTTTTGATGCGGTGGCCCCATCAATCTGGCCCCAGTCTATTATCAGAGGGTGCTACAAGCGCTTGCTGACAAAGGAGTGCAAGACAGTCCTCATGAGCAATCTTCCCTTTGAGCAGCCTGCGGGAACTCGCAAGGGTGGTTGTTCCCAGAACTGGATCGCATACTGGGTTGCCCAGCAAACGAGGATTGAGACGGAGGCGGCGGCGCAGCCAGGAAAGGCCCCCTTGATCAAGAGAAACTCTTTTCCCTTTCGCCCCAATTGCAGTTTGAGCGAGTCTGAGTATGGTTGCTACTCGCTGTGGGACCGTGAGAATCATTTGTGCCCCGATTTCATTCTGAAGGAGCAAGTCGATGCCATCAAGAAGGGTGACGCGCAGGTCATCAAATATAGCAAGGCGTTTGCTGAGGTAAGCAATTTCCTTGTGTGCTTTGAGCCTTTTGATTTCCTCGCGCTGATGCTTTTCGTTCTGTATTGTTTAGTGTCATGTGCGGAGGTTCGCAGCTGGTGATCGCTCCAAATCGCTGGTGGACACCATTGTTGCCACCAGAAGGAGGGGGGAGTCGTACCGGCTAGCATGGAGGATGGATGCCGAGGTCGAAACAAAAGTTCGCGGGGTCATGAACACTTTTGCTGACTCGCTGATAGACAACCCTCCGGCTCCGTCTTCTCCTAGAGATGACCCGTCCCCTCCAGCGACTGCGGCGCCGAGAGTGAAGAGACCTAGGCAAAAGGGGATTACGATTTCTTCCCCTAGGAGTGCTCCAGCTTCTCCCCCAGTGAGGTCCCTTTCCATCAAGGACAAAGGCAAGGGTCGTATGCCCAGCAAAGTGCGAAAAGATCTCGCAGTTGAGACTTTCGTTCCATTCAACCAAGAGGAGGAAGAGAGACAGGAGCCCCAGGCAAGTGATGAAGAAGGAGCAACAGTTGTGATGTGCGAGGAAGAATCAGGAGGTACTTCCGTCGCATCTCCTTGCCTTTTATCTAGACTTCTTTATAGTTCTTTTCTTTGAACCAAATATGTATTTGCAGATGATGATGATGAAGCCGTCGGTGGCCTTGTGGCCAAGAGGCAAAAGAAAGATGCCCATTCTGGCATTTCAGATGATCCTATAAGCGAGGATGTTCTTGCTGAATCCCGGAAGACAGCCGCGGAGGCCGCTGAAAGAAGAAGGCAGCGAGAGGAAGAGGAGCTCGAGCTTGTGAAACAGCGGAGCCTCGAGGAGCTGCATGTTGACGACTTAGTGCGTCCAGCTGGCGAGGAAGACGAGCTTCCCGAAGAAGTGGCTCCTCATGTGGAGGAGGAAGATGAGGTTCCTGGAGAGGACGCAGCAGAGCTAGAGCAAGTCCAAGCGGACTTCGCAGAGATCGCAGGTGGCGATAAAGGTGAGATCTTCAATCTCGCAGTTACTTATAGAGATGTAATTGTGGGTGCGTTAAAGCACGGTGTGTCAAAACCTGACATTCGCCGTTGGTTGGTAAGCAAATGCGGAGAACCCTCAGGTAATTATTTTGAGTGATATGCGCATACTAGGCTGTAGCCACTTGAGGCAAAATCATGACTGGTTTACTCGCGTCCCAGGTCACGCTTCTCTTAAAGATTTGCTTAGTGAGGATACACTGATAGGGCACGGTTCCACGTCCCTAGTGTACGATGAGGATACCTCAATCCCACCTTCGCGTGGAGGTGCTTATTCTTAGCTTTAGTAAAGATAGTGAAATAACTTATAACACAAGTTACCTCATATTATCGCATTTGGTATCGCAGGTCATGCTGAGGAACCTGAGCTGGAGCAGAGAAGTCAGCCTTCTGCATCCCATGTTCCAATCTCGAGCTCCCATACTGAGAAGCCCGTCGCAGCTGCTGGACACGCACGTGAGCATCTCGAGGATGTCATCGAACTCTCCGATGATGTCGAAGCTGATGCTGTGCCGATGGACGAAGGTGTCCGTACTGGTGGTGAGGAAGAAAGGACAGGTGATGCTAACATTTTCGCATCTGGGAATGTCCGTCCAGCGACTTCGGCTGTCCCTTCGCCTCCGGCGATGACTGAACCAGAAGCACCCATTCCTGCGTGGAGCATTTGGGGCTCGCAAGTTGGGAATGTAGTCGCAGCTGGTGCGGCCTACACTCTTCCTCCTGACTATGAGAGGTTGGAGCTTGCAGCTGATAGGAGAGCCATGGAGCGAGGGCAGTCTTCGAACAACCCGGTGGCCCGCATCCCTTCTCTTCATGAAATTCTGGAAGGCACTGGTAAGTAAAGATTTACCGTTCGCACGTCGCATTATTTGCTTGCGAGTTCTGGCATTATAACCATTTTTGATGTCTCAGGTTTGAAGCAAACCGATGTAGACTGGGTGGTTCGGATGCGTCTCAGATACCCCCGATCGTTTGTGAGATCTCTGGAGATCGGACCTTTTGACAGGAGGCTATTCCTTACTGAAGCCATCTGGATACTGGAGCAGCTGTCTGCGGCTACACCTGCGACCATTTCGGCCCAGAGTGCTGAATTGCTGTGTGGCATGTGCCAAAATCTCTTGTTCAAAGTCCAAGGCAGACTTGGTTTCAAATTCCTCAAGGACAGAGTTACACTGATTCGCGCAGCTGTAACTTTGAATCTCGGTCACCAGAATCTCGCAGCTGAGATGCAGAAGGTGGAGCAGCAAAAGCAAAAGGTTGATGAAGCTGTAAAGCTGTATCATGAAATGAATGCTAAGTGCGAGCAACTGAAGCAAGAAGTGAAACAAGTGGAGAAGCTGAGCGAGCAGTTCGAGCCCCAAGACTCCTTAATCAAGAATTTGTTTTGACTTTTCGAATTTTGAAAAGAAAACAGGAAAATGGCTGAGACATTAATGTAATGTTTTGAAACATTAATGTGATATTGCTAGGGTTTCTCCCCCCCTTTTTTTTTAACAACAAACACTGAGTTTGCCTGTTTTGCCCTTTTCGGGATTTGATTGGACATTTCTGTGCATATCCAGTTATGACATCAGCAATTGATTTTCTGCTTGATTTTCGCGCTAATTTCTCGGCAGATAAGCACGCTTCCGTTGGGAAGTCCATCCGAATCATGACTATCCGTCATTTATTAGGATACGCAACTGAATCGTCGTAGCCTTTAGTAGGGTAATTGATTGTTACCGCTTTTCAAGGCGTAAGTGATTGAACTTACCCTCTTTTTTGAATTTTGCTGACTCATCTTAGGCAACCGAAGAGTCTCCACAGGGCCTATATAAACCCTGTCTTTGCCATTTGGGTTCTTCATCCCAAACATGTGCTTTGCCGTGAGTCCTTATGACTGCTGGCTTCAACGCTTGTTTTTCGTTGATTCATGGCAACTTCAAGTTTTGAATCCTGAGTTTGCGCTTTGTGCCATAGAAATAGTTTCCAAGATCCACTTTATGAGGCTTATTGCTGTTTATAACCGTCATAAAGAGGATGCAGATAATACCTCATGTGTGTTCGAAGAAATTTCTTCGTGTATTATGTGTGCAGGTCATGTTTCCGGCCGCCTCGTGGCGAGGTGCAGCGCCGAAGTGACCGTGCTACCGTCTCGTAATGAACGGCGGAATTCTTCTTCAGCATCTCCGAAGAAGAATCCGTCACTTTCATGTTTGTGAGCCCGGGGTGACGAACCGTCGCGTTCATCCCCGTCTACAAGGAGCCCTTGCCCTTTGGAGCTTCTGCTTGCCTGTAGATCGCCGGAACCGGTGGCTCCTTGGGCAAATGTTATGGGGAGCCTATCTGACAACGGTCTTGTCGGATAGCGGAATGTCGAGCGTACGGCTTCATGTGGCTCTTTTTAGAGCAAGATCCCCCTTGCTACAGTTGTTCACCCACAGATCTGGGCATCGTGTAGCCGGCGTTTGAAGCCAGGGCGGTTCATTCGTTGCAGTCCGGGTTTCCGTACCGTTTCTCTGCTGGCTTATCAGCCATTTTTCGAATGTATTGTGAGCCATGTTGGCTGCGTAGTTAGATTCGAGCTTTTCGCTTGTAAGCTGCTATCTAGATAGATAAATTGTAAGTCATTTGACTCATAATGATATATAGCTTTTGTATCATTTGCTTTCTTTGCAACAAAATACAATTTCGCATGCGTTTCGGCTTGTTTCGCCTTGCATAATGCCATGTAATGATTTCTCATGCGCAGATGTTTAGCTAGATCATTCGAGATCGTAATTTCGCAGATGTGCCATTTTGATGGATGGGCTTGCAGTTGGTCGTTGTAAATCGTATGAGATCACGTTCACAACTTTGCTATCATAACAGATAGTTTTTTTTTTTTTTTTAACAGATCAATTGAGATCATTGAGCGGTGCGAATTGCTATCATAGAAGATAGGCTTTATAAGAGGATTGGTTGAGATAGTTTCTCGTATGAATTGCTATCGCAGCAGATAGACTTTTAGAAGGTCTAGCAAGAAGTTCTGCAGTTACGTTACCATCGTAACATACGGACTTGGGTGATCAACTAAAATCACTTTGCGTATAAATTGCTACCGTAACAGATAGGCTTGAGAAGATCATATAAGATCGCATTTGTGTAAACCGCTATCGTGAGAGATAGGATTTTGATGATCGATTGAGATTGTTTTTGTATTTTTGCTGCTATCGTAGGAGATAGGCTTATGTGATCACTTAAGATCGCATTTGCATCGGCTGCCATCATAAGGGATGGGCTTTAGATGATCAATTAAGATCGCGTTTATGTTGACTGCTTATCGTGAGAGATAAGCTTTGGATGATCTTTTAAGATCGCATTTGCATTGGTTGCCATCGTAAGAGATGGGCTTTTAGATGATCAATTAAGATCACGTTTATGTTGACTGCTATCGTAAGAGATAGGCTTTGGATGATCACTTAAGATCGCATTTACATTGGCTGCCATCGTAAGAGATGGGCTTTTAGATGATCAATTAAGATCACGTTTATGTTGACTGCTATCGTAAGAGATAGGCTTTGGACGATCACTTAAGATCGCATTTGCATTGGCTGCCATCGTAAGGGATGGGCTTTAGATGATCAATTAAGATCTCGTTTATGTTGACTGCTATCGTAAGAGATAGGCTTTGGATGATCACTTAAGATCGCATTTGCATTGGCTGCCATCGTAAGGGATGGGCTTTAGATGATCAATTAAGATCTCGTTTGCTATCGTAAGAGATAGGCTTTGATGATCAATTAAGATCGCGTTTGCGTTTGGCTGCTATCGTAAAAGATAGGCTTTAGATGATCGATTGAGATCGCGTTTGCTATCGTATGAGATAGGCTTTGATGATCAGTTAAGATCGCGTTTGTATTTGCTGCTATCGCAAGAGATAGGCTTTGATGATCAGTTAAGATCGCGTTTAAGTTTGGCTGCTATCGTAAAAGATAGGCTTTAGATGATCGATTGAGATCGCGTTTGCTATCATATGAGATAGGCTTTGATGATCAGTTAAGATCGCGTTTGTATTTGCTGCTATCGCAAGAGATAGGCTTTGATGATCAGTTAAGATCGCGTTTAAGTTTGGCTGCTATCGTAAAAGATAGGCTTTAGATGATCGATTGAGATCGCGTTTGCTATCATATGAGATAGGCTTTGATGATTAATTAAGATCGCGTTTGTATTTGCTGCTATTGCAGCAAATAAATCATTGCTAACAGTAATAACAAATTAAATAGAGCGATATAAACAGCTAGAAATATGAACTTCTCATTTGGGAGAATTCTTTTATTATGACATTCTCATATGTGAGAGATAGGATTACAATCCTCTCATATGGGAGAGGAGATTGCGTTAATCATAGCCACATGAGACATTAAGCAACGTTATCATAAAACGTATGAAATAAGAGAAGTCAAGGATAGTACTTCTTGATCCAGCGCATGTTGACTGAGCTTGGAGTTGAGGTTGTGCCGTGCAACCTTCGTATGCTGCAGTAGCCGCTATCGAAGACTTCTGTGACTTCGAAGGGTCCTTCCCAATTAGCTGCGAATTTCGGGTGAGTTGCTTCTCGCATGCAGTGATCAGACGCGCGCAAGACCAGGTCGCCAACTGCGAAATCCCGTCGCTGGAGTGTCTTGTTATAGGCGCGAGCGATTCTCTCTTGGTACCGCTTGTTAGTCTTTTTGGCTTGTTCTCGCTTTTCTTCCAGCAAGACTAAATCATGATCGCGTTGATTTTCATAGAGTGCATGGAAGGCCAGCCTTGCCGAATTGACTCTGACCTCCGCAGGTACCACAGCTTCGGCCCCATAACATAGTAGAAATGGCGAGGCCCCTGTAGGTGTCCTTGGAGAAGTTCTGTAGGCCCACAGAGCTGTGTTAAGGGAGTCGGCCCACTTCTTGTGGTCATCTGCGACCATCTTGCTCAGAATTCTCAACAGCGTTTTGTTAGTCGCTTCGGCTTGTCCGTTTCCCTTTGGATAATAGGGGGTAGAGCATATCTGCCTGATATTGTACTCCGCGAGTTTCGTAGCTACCTGACGATTAACAAAAGGAGTACCGTTATCTGAAAGGATAGTGTTTGGGATTCCAAACCTGCATACGATGTTTTCCTGGATGAAGTTAACCACAGCCAGCGCGTTTGCCGTCTTTAGTGGTATTGCTTCCACCCATTTGGTGAACAGCTCGGTTGCAGTGAGAATGAAGTGGTTCCCATGTGACGTTGGTCGGATGGGGCCAATGAAGTCCAGAGCCCATGTATGAAATGGCCATGGCGTCCCTAATGCATGTAGATCCACGGCAGGAGCGTGCACTAGGTTCCCTTTGAATTGGCATTCTTGGCAGCGTCGCACCTTGGTGCGGCAATCGACTTCCATCGTGGGCCAGAAGTATCCAATTGAGAGGAGTTGTCTGCATAATTTCGCACCTCCCTGGTGTTCCACCTGATGAGAAAGGTCCATGACTTCTTGTGCTTCCCTGCCGTCTAGGCATCGCAGCAAGTTGCCTTCGTGACCTTTTCGCCAAAGCAGATTTTCCTGAACCAGGTATCGAGAGGCTTTCCTCTTCAATTTGTCGGCTTCTTTTCTCGATTCGGGTACGGTGCCCTGGGTGAGGAATTCAAACAATGGCTTCCTCCAGTCTGTGTCGTCATCGGTTAGAGCGACGAGTAGAGAATCTTTGATTAGTGCGCAACTTTCGCACTTCCCTTGTATCAGGGCTGCAGCTGTTGACATGCCTGGCCAATGAATGCCATATCTCTGAGCTTTCCTGTAGATTGACACCTCGCTTTCTCCGCAAGCGTGTTGGTGAATCTTTGCTAACAGCTGTTGTCCCTCTTGCTCGGAGACACATCGCATGAGTATTCCTCCAGGACCCTTGTAGTAAAGGGTGTTGTCGTGGATGCAGTATCCTTTCGTGACTCCAGATCAGAAGGTTGCGTGTTCGATTCACGTCGGGTTCACCAAAATGTGCACAAGAGATTCCGGCAGGGAGACCTCCGTGTACACCGTACGTAGTGGATCAAGGATCGCACAGGAAGAATAGGGGTGTGTGTAGGGAGAGAGCAAGTCAGTAGCAATGTCTGAGAGAGAGACAGAGGTTTGGCAGAGCTTCCGCGTATGGCAGTGTGTCCTCCCTTGTATGGAAAGGTTAACGATGTATATATACTGGAGAACATGACCGTTGTAGTGTGGTTAATGCGCCCATTAATGGCGGCTTAATTAGCTTAACCATAACGGCACGTTCGTCCGAGTATATAGGAACCGTTAGAGCACGTGGTGCGCGAGTACCGGAACCGTTACGAGGTTGACCGGGTTTGACCGGATTGACCGGGTTTATGGAGCTCGTGCCATAAATCTCTCAAAACAGTTACTAAAGGTCGCGCGCGGGCTTGGCTCGCACGCGACAGGGCTTACTCTAGCCTCCAGACCACAAAGTCCCTACAAGTCCCGTGCAGTGGTATGCGAGGGCTCTGTCTCGCAGCCCCCACATGGATCAGCTCGGCTGGTGATCCTGTGTGTGTGGAGCACAATATGGTGTGCTGGATGGTTGCCACGTGGCCTAGATCTGCCATGTCATAAAGCAGTATCTACAGTAGGCATCTCCTGTGGTGGTTTTACAAAACAAGGACACCACAGTAAAAGTCAGTAAAAACTGAATGAGAACGCATCACAACGCGTAAATCAGAGTGAGGCACATGTAAGTATTAAAACAAGTTATGACTTGTCCATTATTCCAAAAATCAGTTTAGTTCTTTAATCGGGGAGATCCAGTACCAATAATCATATCCAGTGTGAACGGCGAAATAATCCGCTCGTCCAAACCAATCTCACCTCAGCATCTAGACCTTAAGTGTCGACACCCCCTACGAGGGAAACTATTGTCCCAAGAGTGTAGTACTAGAGCCTTAACATGTGCTAATGCGCCCCAGGGGAAACTATAGAGCCACATTCAACTCAAGTCCCAAGCTTTGCTTGGTCAAACCATATCAAGTCCCAAGCTTTGCTTGGTCAATCCATACCAAGTCCCAAGCTTTGCCTGGTGAATCCATATCAAGTCCCCAAGAGTTCATGTTTCCACTTTACATGATTAGTAGATCAAACATTCTGAAAAGTCTCATTGTTATCATTTCTAAAATCTCATCAAGTAGTGGAAATAATTTCTTCTCGAGTAACAAGTTCCCAAAATATTGAATTCCAACATGTGAAAGTAAGGAGTTCAATTAACACAATGACATGTTTAGTAAACGCAAGTATTGAGTAAGCATAAGAAATGTATTCAAAACATTTAAAGCTCAAGTCAAGGCAAGAAGAGACATTATAGTTAAACACGCGTTTTGAAGAGTAAGGGTTGAGCCTACGAACTCACCTACAAGTTCCGGCGGTAGTTTAGATGTAGCCGACGTAGCCTTCGTCTATGAATTCGGTGTCTACAAATAAGGATAAATCCTAATCAGTAATTAATCGCTTAGTATGAAAATGTCCTATAATGTCAAGCGGGTTGATTCTAGAAATGTACTTGTACACTTACCTCCCCCAGACTTGTTCAATTCTAAAAAAAATGAGTTGTTACTAGTTCTAGAAAATACATTTACAACCCCCATTTCAAGAATAATTGTCATATGCATTTCTAACGTTCCGTTTTCAACTAGTTCAACATGAATGAATTCCGGGAGGTGTGAGAGTACGAATATGCAAGAACATGTAAAATGCGACACGGGAAAATGAAGTTATACCGAGGTTCCAATGAAATGAGCGGTGGCCTAGCGCGGAATGTTTGAACCTCTTCGGCTTGCGGGAATGGTGTTAAGGGAGTCATTGGAGTGTCACGGAGTGGACGGTAGCAGCCGTGTCCCAAGTGGTGGTCGTTGGCGGAGTTGGTGATGAAGGTAGCTACTTGACGTTTCTAGTGTAGTTTTAGTTGGGCAACTATTCGGGATCCGTTTTGGCCTCTTTTGAACGTGGTTAAACAAATGAAAGTTATAGATAACAAGTAGAGGGATATGTAGGAGAAAACGAAGGTCGTTTTGGAGCTAAAATGGAAGAGAACAAAGAAGAACAACACCGCTGCCCACTGGTGCTGTTCGGCTATAGCAGTTTCAGTGAGGGGTGAATTCGGGCTCTGTTTTGACTCCGCTTGGTCGGGGCCAAAGAACGAAAGTTGTAGAGGACAAGTAGAGGAATTTTTTGTTAAAATTAGGGCCAATTTTGAGTTGTAACAAAGAAGATACAACAAGAACAAGACGCTGTCCAGCAGTCGCTGCTACTGTTGCAGGTTGCTGCTTGTTGCGGCTGTTGGGGCTGCTTCGGGTGGTTCTTTTGGCCGGCTCTTTGCTGCTAAAAGATGCTATGAATATCATGGAGTGAGTGTGTGACTTGAGGGGTGGTGGGTATGGTTCTCGTGCTGGTTTGAGATGAGAAAGAGAGCTTGAGTTGGTGGTTATGGAGTTTTCCGGCGATGAGTTATGGTGTTGTTGGGTGTGAGGGAGATGGCAAGGATGATGAGCTGATTATGAAACTGAGGGAGGTTGTAGGTTTGTTGTTGTGGTGGAATGGAGATACGGGATGTGGTATTTATAGCGGGCAAAGAAGAAGTATGAAGAAGATGAAGAAGTAGAAGAAATGATGGAGAAGATAGAAGAATAGTGTTATATTTTTTTCATCAGATGTGGTATTTATATGTAATTGTGGCTGAAAATTTTGTGACGAAGATTAACAATGTGGAATTCTTAGAAAATAATCGGGTGTGATATTATCGGTATGTCGTGATAAAAGTCACCATGTAGTATATGTGACATTATAGTGATATACACACTATTAAATATAAGTGTGATATATACGTATATATACGTGTCTATATAGTACATACTCTCTTCTAATTTTATTAGGACATAGTCACCTAGCAATAGTACCAGAAAATATTAATTATAGATGTCAGTTTATACTCAATATTGCTATAAATATACATATTTGTTCCTAAAATATATATTTAAATTTCGGGTTGTTTCAAAAACAGACCGAAAAACACTCGTTTATAAAAAATACGAGTTTTGGTGTTTTTATCATCCTTGTGGTGTTAAAAAATTCAAACTCTTATTAAATATATTAAATAACAATTATATGTTTTTGTTGTTGTATGTATAAAATGCTTTTAGCGCAGTTTAACACTGGATTTTTAAGTGTTGCAAAATATTTTTTGGATTTTAAATAGTATTTTTAAACTCATACAAAACATTTTTTTTTATTTTTTTTCGTAAATGTGTTTTTCAACTAATTTTTCCCAATATTTTCTTTTTTCTGATATTAAACGGATACTAACCATGCTGTAAGTTTTACTTGTTGGATATTGAACTCCTTCGTGGATATGTGAAATCTGACAATTGACTTAACTGGTGAACTAACAAGGTACCACTACTTGAGAAATAGAACAACTTTGATCAGTTGTAAGTGTCTTAAAATTTAACTCGTAAAAAACAGGAGAAGCATGTCAAAAAAAAAATATCAAAATACAAAGTATCTTTGGTTGTTGGTACTAGCTTTGAATCTTTATATATAGTCTCTTAAAAGTTATCCAATGAAAAATATCGTAATTTATTTTTTAATTATAAAACCCTAAAGATCGTTTGAATAAGTTTAAGTCAAATTTAAGTTGCTAAATTTCCTAAAACTGTTTGATATGAGCGGAAAACTTCATATAATGGGGAGAATTTACAACTTTGAATATCAAATGAGCTACAAATTCTTAGGTCAATTAGGTAAAAGTGAGGAAACATATAATTTTATTGTGTTGGTCAGTTCCGAGATTCCAACGATTACAAATTTAGGTGCACGGTATGATGCATTTTTTTGAAATGGTATGATGCAGTAGATCACCATCCATATATTTTCATCCATAATGTAGCATTGAAGAAGAGAAACATACTCCCTCTGTCCCTGCCAGTTTTTGAAAAAAAACTGAAAGTTGTTTTATTAAATGCTTGTAAAAAGGATATTCAAATAAATTAACATTGAAACTTTGGCAACGTTGTCAAACATGTTTTTGATTTAGGAAATTATTTTTCAAAACATATCATTTTATTGTTTTTTTTATTAAACATATTTTTTAGCATTTTATTTCATTATTTTTTAAACATATGCCAAACAGACACTAAATGTTTTTGCTAATTGAGTTTACAATTCGTTGCATTTATTAAATTTTTGAGGTAGTCCGAGACGTGCCTATATTTAATTTGTGGATACAATAATAATTGGGATTCCACATCACGGGAAGAACACGGAAAAATGACAAGGTAAAATGATCTTGTCCTCTGATAGCGTAACCATGTAAGAATCTTTGTTGTACTACTGTTTGAAGCCCATTGTCATTTATGTGTATTTCATGTCTCTCTCTATCTTGCCCTCTCCTATATATAAAGTTAGTGACCCTCTCTCCGAAAAATATTGACTATTTCCGTCATAGCCAACAATCTAGCAAATGGAGCTCGATTGAATTTTGAGCAATGCTATGCTGAAACAACCACATCAGCCTTCCACTAACTGTTTTCCAATTGTTGCATAATGTTTTTCAATTTGTACAAATGTTTTATACGTATTTTATTGAATTCACTATGTGGAGTCACAAATTGGTTTGCAACTATATGTACGACATGCTTGTTTTCAATCACAAATCTCGGTCTCTTTTCACTTTTTACTGTTGCAGTTTTAGTGTTGTTGGTGTTCTTGATGATTTAAGAGTATGGCAATAAAGTCAAAGAAATACAGGATGGTCCAAAAAACTGTCAACAACTTTCTCAGAGGAACATAACAGAAGGGTGCTAAATGTTGTGTTTTCAAATTCACATCGCTATCATCAAATGTTTAGGTGATTAAGCTATATGATCTTGCTGAAATGAACTATGTTTTGTTTAACTCTAATATTTCACGTGCTATATTTCATACATTTTCATTCATGGTTATTGCTAACCAATATTGAGAAGCTTCTTCCGCTTCTGTGGAGTCTCACATGTTAAATGTACTCAAAAAATATGGGTTCAATTGCGTCCCACACCACTGTTTATAACCATTATAGTTGTTTTATATTTAGAAGTCATGCATTGCATTATGCAACTCATTGTCAAATAAGACTAATTATACACACAAAAATCACTGTCGAAAGGGACAATGTCTTGCTTCGACTGAGATTTCGATGTATATAATTGATGTTTGATTATGATATTTTTTATTCCTTAATCGTGGTGACAATGATGACACATAAAAATGATGGAAATGGTAGTATTTATTCAACGACCTACATTACCAGTCAGAAAATAAGTGAAATACATATTACAACTGATATATAGATGTAATATAGCTGATGTTTATCAACAACTTTGACCGATATAAAATAGGAAAATGATTACGAGTTAATAAGAAAATATGTTACATCATAAAAAGTATGTTCACCTTCAAGCTAAGCAAAATTTCTATGTCCACATTTAGTTATATTACCATACATTTTTCAGGACCTCGCAATGAAAGCTGGCTTGTGAAGTACGCTTGGATATTTTAAGCCTGCGTATAATAAGAGGGGTAAATCATTTTACAGTTATAGAAGAATAATATTCATGCTTCATCTTCTCATCATTACAGGCAGCTACAGTTTCTGACTAGCCCTATCAAATAATGAAAAAGAGTATGTCATATCTAAGCAGTTCCATCTCTGCAACTTTAACAAAGAATGCACATCTCGACAACTATGTCAACATTACGTATCTCTCTCTTGATTATAACAAAATATTAAAAAAGGTAGTTAGAAATTTTAACTTGTCTTCACAATTTTGAAGCTACACCGGAACATATTGATTTAAAACTAGCGATTATTGTTCCTAATGAACCTATCGGAAATGTCGTACAAACAGGTACAACTGATGTGAAGAAAAAGATGAAAGCAAAAGCCATGTTAGCAACCTACATAGTTCTAATACAAATTATACATAGATGTGATTTTCCGCATATTGTAAGAATGTGTTCAATCCAACAGTAGTATACAAAAGGTAGGCAAAAGAAATTTTATCTTCAATTTTCACTCACAAAACATGCAACTAATTACTTATAGATGCATCTCAAAAAAACCAATTTTCCTTGCCAAGTTTGACGAGAGTTCTGCATGCTTTGAAATTTGTATGCCTATATGTGTGTACTATTGGAGTCTTACTTTTTTACAAGATACTTCATGTTTAAATAAAAATTCAAAATAAAATATTTCATATTTTTACATTTCATTCAAAATGTGAATTATCTCCCCCCCCTAAAAAATTACTTCATATTTTGAATAAAATGTCCCTTTGCACAATATATTGAACATGCGCTTAGAAAAATTAAAATTAAACATGACAATAAAGGTGTTACAACATGACTATCGAGTGTAAACGTAAAAGATAAGACTAGTTTGTCAATCTACTAGGTAAGATCTCTATCTTTATGTTTTGTTATTATAATATTTATATGTCAAACAAAAGTCACAAAATTATTGCATCAATACCTACATCAATACCTCTATATGAAACATATATACCGATATACATTACGTATATATGTATTCTAACATATGCGGATTGTCGCTTGCCACATGGGAGCACGTACGATTTGCCAAATTTGCCCCAAATATATGTGCGTGTTTAAGTGCCCTTCTGCAGCAGAGGAAGACTTTTATTTGGGAAGTTTGTCCTCCGGTCTCTTTCACTACTGTGATTAATCTACTCGGAAGTGCAGTTACGGTGCGCTTTAGGGGCTGTAGTTTGACTCTATAGGTACGCGCTTGCAGTTCAGATCTCCACACAGGCAGCCCTCTCTCTGCATGTGATATCTCTCTCTCCTACTCTGCTAATCTTTTTGATGTTCTTTTACTCGCGTTTTATGCAATTTGTAGTATTTGCATTTTGGATCTAGGCCGATATGATGGTTTATTTGTTACTTCACTCCTTTTCCCTCTACGTTCATATCAATGCGAACAGATTTAGCCTCATCACATGCTAATTAGTCTAATAATGTAGGTTTAATACATGTGAATTGGTCTACTCCGCAAAATTATCCATAATTTTTCAACGGTATTTATGTTGCGAAACACTATTCTTTGGTGTAATATATATGAAATAACTATTTATTCAATCATGATATCGATTTAAACCCCCCAACTACTTCTATCGTTTCCCACAGTGATAAAAGATGTATCTTTGTATATGTGATAACAACTGTAATAAGACCCGAGGTTATTGCAAAATCATGCTACCACTACAATGCTCCATGTTCTTACTGCCTTTTACGAACATTGAAGTGCTGCACAATCGTAATCATCATATTCACAAGCTTCCAATTTAACTTGCGGTATAGAGTGTTGATTTTGTTGATCATGCTCATGCCTTGTGATTTATGCATTTATTATTGACTTGCTTTAAACAGTATCGATGCCACTTATGCATATTTTTCCACATTCAATGTCACAACACTGTTGTTACTACAGGTAGACATCATTACTTGTACGCATTTGGCTCCTTACACTACGAGATTTGAGTTTTACCTGTATGTGTAGAGTCACTACAACAAGCACCGATGGCTTTTTTTGGCTAAAAAGGTAGAACTTCATTAACATAGACCAAAATAAAAGAATGGAGATTCTAAGTACAAAGTAGTTGTAGCCTAGTTGACATACATACTACTATCAAACAGTTGAAGTCCAAAACCTAAACTAGCAAAGCTTAAAAGCTTGACTAGAACCACAGTAGAACCTACCAAGCTACTACTGTTGGTACCCTATTTACAAGGGAAGTCTACTAGTAGAAGGAGACATAACAGCAGAGGGAGGAGTGCCACGCCAAAAGCATTTACCAAAAGATCCCATAGTAGCTAAAAGTTTTCTTTAGTGCATGATTAAGCTTGAGGTCTTGCATCTTCATCTTTGTCTTGTGGCAGCTGATAGTCAGCTGCAAAATTGAAATATGATAATAAACAGCTGAGGAGTACTAATGTATAGCAGCATTTAAATTAAGAATTAGTAACGAGAGAGTTTGAGTTGTGGATCTTGTTTGAGCTGTAGCAGTGCCAAGATGTAATTTCCATCTCCTTTGCATGGTGAAACATCTGTTCGAAACTGTAATTTTCATTCCTGTGAAGTCTTGCATTTCGAGCTTTCTATATAATCCATAGAATTGAAGCTGTCCAGAAACTATGAATAGTCACATTACGTTTAGGAATCTTCTTTAGCCAACTTTTGATCAAGTTTTTCTAACGTCAAGGCAAAATTTGGTTTATGCATGGTTGGTTCTCTACTCCAAAGAGTTCTCACATTACTCTGACAACTGAGGAAGATATGAGTGGCAGTTTCAAGTTTGGTGGGGCAGATTGGACAAACCGGATGTGCACAAGAGATTCCGGCGGGGAGACCTCCGTGTACACCGTATGTAGAGGATCAAGGATCGCACAGGAAGAGTGGGGTTGTGTGTAGGGAGAGAGTAAGTCAGTAGCAATGTCTGAGAGAGAGACAGAGGTTTGGCAGAGCTTCCGCGTATGGCAAGTGTGTTTCCTTTGTATGGAAAGGTTAACGTCCTATATATAGCAGAGAACGTGACCGTTGTAGTGTGGTTAATGCGCCCATTGATGGCGGCTTAATTAGCTTAACCATAACGGCACGTTCGTCCGAGTATATAGGGACCGTTACAGCACGTTGTGCGCGAATACCGGAACCGTTACGAGGTTGACCGGGTTTGACCGGATTGACCGGGTTTATGGAGCTCGTGCCATAAATCTCTCAAAACAGTTACTAAAGGTCGCGTGCGGGCTTGGCTCGCACGCGACAGGGCTTACTCTAGCCTCCAAACCACAAAGTCCCTACAAGTCCCGTGCAGTGGTATGCGAGGGCTCTGTCTCGCAGCCCCCACATGGATCAGCTCGGCTGGTGATCCCGTGTGTGTGGAGCACAATATGGTGTGCTGGATGGTTGCCACGTGGCCAAGATTTGTCAGCTCAGAAAGCACTATCTACATTAGCCCCCTTTCTGCGCGTGAAGACTCATAGCTGTATAGACTTCCATGCGCGGAAACCTACATACGCGTTGCCGCCACGCACCAATTCAAATACGGGTAAGTTCAGCCCCCGTGCGTGCCATTATGACCTAAAACCCCTAGAGTCGTGCCGTCTGGCTTCTAGGGTTTTAGGCGTGACGTCAGCTTGTCCTGTGATTGCGCGATTCGACGGTGACGGTTGCGATTCGACTACTGAAAGGACGCAACCCTTCATTATTTTTGGATAAATACTTTGTATCCACTGTTGCAAAGCATCACTTCTTTCTCTTAAAGTGAATGGTACCCGGAGATCTTCGAGAGCAGATTCAGATAATCAATCATCAATTCAAAACTTCAAATCGTCTTCTTCAACTGTGCATATCTAGGCAAGCTTTGCGAAAACAAGGTTGGCCTTGTTCAATTTTGATTTAAGATTCCAGTGTATGCCTTGCACTGCGTTGAATCTGTAACCCAGAACACATAATCTGTTGAAACTTGCAAAGAAACCTTGATCTTTGAACCCACTTTTGCTTTAATCCTTCAATAATAAGGGATCCGGATGTGAGATCTTGAAATCGCTGGTAATGCAACCCTTAATTTCTGAAATTGATACCAGAAACTGTTCGTCTTTCTTTTCATAATAGATCTCGGATGAACTTTCAAACTGAAGTGTAGCACCTTTCTCCCCCCTTTTTTCTTGCTCTTCCGCAGGAATGGCCAAGACAAAAGGAACCAAACCCAACAAGGAGGACGAAGAGATCCCCGATCTTCCGCAGGCTTTTTGGCGAAAAGCCCCCTATTTAGGTGGCCAAGATTTCTATCATGCGAGGGTTAAGGCGAAGAGGATGCCTGATCCTGTCCCAGTTGAGGGATTGCTGACACTGACTCGCCCAGTTAGCTCAGCTTTGCTCGAGTTGATTGGTTCCGAGGATGTGGTTCGATTGGGGGTTTAAAACGGGTACTTCCCCTACACTGTGATTTCTACCCAGGCTTTCGTCCAGAAGTTGGACTATATGGATGAGTGGATTGACCACGTGTTGGACAATCATGCCGCGACTCTCGATGAAGCCGGTATATACTTCGCTGTTCGTGCTATGAAGGGTGCTGCCGTGAAGCTGGACCAGTCCATGCTTCTAGACCTTCGTTCCCGCTACTCGCCTGCGACTCACACCTTCCACTTTGCTGAGTTCGAGGCCGCCCCCACACTCGAGGACGTGCAGATGCTGTACGATCTTTCCCCCATGGGCGAGGTAGACCCTTTGAGTCCTTTGAGGACGCCTGCGGAGATTGCCTTGTACACGCAGATGGAGGAATGCTTGGCAGAGGTAAAGAAAATCTCCACCCGGTGGACTACTACGAGAGCCCTTCCAAACTGGCAGTTGGTTGATACGTCTGCGAAGAATACCTGGAACAAATGGTTGCAGTATTTCTTTCGAGACTATGCGAACAACAGCATCACTAAGAAACTTCTGAGTGAGAACCCAGATGCCGAGAATTATGTAGAGGGTAAAGGCTATCACTTGACCCTCTGCGCTTTCCTCTGTGCTTGGTTGTCGAGGTACTTGATCGACGGTCACCCCCATGATGGGGTCTTTTACCATGTTTTGCCACTTGCTGTGAGGCTCGCCCTTGGCCAGAGAGTCGCACTCGGACCCTTGGTTTTGGGCACGCTGTACTATAGGCTTGATCAGCTAGTTCTAGCCATGAAAGAGTCGCGTGGCCGCCTCGATGTACTGACTTTTGTCAATATTTCCTTTTTGACAATGTGGGTCTTCGAGCGGTGGTCATCCTATGCCCCAACTGCTCTCAAACCCGACAAGTGGTGTCCCCCAGGCGAGACGGAGGCGCGCAACAGCGGCAGAGCTGCGAGGTGGTTCGGAGCGAGCAACACCAAGTGTGTTTGGAGCTTGATATGCGACAAACGGAAAGAGTTCACTGCCAGGCCCTATGCCACACGTGTTGAGAACGTGCGATGGTTTCCAAAGCTGTACCCCTCTAAGGGTGTTGTCTTCTCAGAAGAACTCCTCTTCGAAGAGGGACCGCATTTCCATGAACGCTATCGCGAGTTCTTTTGCTTGTGTCTACGAGGTTCTCTTCCTGCCCTCGCAGAGCATATTCGTGAGCTCGCGCCAAGGTACGAGAGGATTACCGTGGATGTTGACCCCACTCGAGTTTCTCCCCAGTTTGGCTTTGATGCAGTGGCACCATCAATCTGGCCCCAGTCCATTATCAGAGGTTGCTATAAGCGCTTGCTGACAAAGGAGTGCAAGACAGTATTCATGAACAATCTTCCCTTTGAGCAGCCTGCAGGGACCCGCGAGGGTGGTTGTTCTCAGAACTGGCTCGCATACTGGATCGCCCAGCAAACGAGGATTGAGACGCAGTCGGCCGCGCAGCCAAGTAGAGCCCCCTTGATCAACAGAAATTCTTTCCCGTTCCGCCCCAATTGCAGTCTGAGCGAGTCTGAGTATGGTTGTTACTCACTGTTGGATCGCGAGAACCATTTGTGTCCTGACATCATTCTGAAGGAGAAGGTCGCAGCAGTTAAGAAGGGCGACACGCATGTCGTCAGATACAGCAAGGCATTTGCTGAGGTAAGCAATTTCTTCGCGTGCGTTAAGCTTCTTGATTTCCTTATGCTGACACCTTTATTTTGTACTGTTTGCTGTAGTGTCATGTGCGGCGATTCGCATCTGGTGATCGCTCCAAGTCATTGGTCAACGCCATTGTTGCCACCAGAAGACAAAAGCAGTCGTTTCGGATAGCATGGAGGATGGACCCTGAGGTCGAAACCAAGATCCGCGCAGTCATGAATGCTTTTGCTGACTCGCTGATAGACAATGCTTCGGCCCCGTCACCTCCCGGAGGTGATCCGTCCCCTCCAGCGAGTGCGGTGCCAAGAGCGAAGAGGCCCAGGCAGCAGGGAATTACAATTTCTTCCCCTAGAAGTGCTCCAACTTCTCCTCCGACGAGGCCCCTTTCTGTCAAGGATAAAGGCAAGAGTCCCATGCCCAGCAAAGTGCGGAAGGAGCTCGCGGTTGAGACCTTCGTTCCATTCAACCAAGGGGAAGAAGGAGAGAAGCAGGAGCCCAGAGAAAGTGATGAAGAAGAAGAAGAAAGAACAGTTGTGATACATGAGGAAGAATCAGGAGGTACCCCCGTCGCATTTCCTTTCCCATTATCGTAACTTCTTTGCACTTCTTTTCTTAAACCAATCATATCTTCGCAGATGATGATGATGATGAGACCATTGGTGGCCTTTTGGCCAAGAGACAAAAGAGAGATACCCATTCTGGCATTCCAGACGATCCCATAAGCGAGGACGTTCTTGCCAAGTCCCGGAAGACAGCCGCGGAGGCTGCTGAAAGAAGAAGACAGCGGGAAGAGGAGGAGCTCGAGCGTGTGAAACAGCAGAGCCTCGAAGAGCGGCATGTTGACGACTTAGTGCGTCCAGTTGACGAGGAAGACGAGCTTCCCGAAGAAGTGGCTCCTCATGCGGAGGAGGAAGATGAGGTTCCAGAAGAGGATGCAGCAGCCCTGGAGCAAGCCCAAGCAGACTTCGAAGAGATCGCAGGCGGCGATAAAGGTGAGATCTTCAATCTCGCAGTAACTTATAGAGATGTTATTGTGGGTGCGTTAAAGCATGGTGTGTTAAAGGCTGACATTCGCCGTTGGCTAGTAGACAAGTGCGGAGAATCCTCAGGTAATCGTTTGAGCGATACGCATGTACTAGGCCTTAGCAACTTGAGACAGAATCATGACTGGTTTATTCGCATCCCAGGTCACGCTCCTCTTAAAGACTTGCTTAGTGAGGACACACTAATAGGACATGGTTCCTCGTCTTTAGTGTATGACGAAGAGGCTTCAATCCCACCTTCGCGTGGAGGTGCTTGCTCTTAGCTTAAGTGAAGATAGCAAAATATTATTCAATGCGAGTTACCTCATACCATCGCATTTTGTATCGCAGGCAATGTTGAGGAACACGCGCCAGAGCAAAGAAGTCAGTCCTCTGCATCCTATGTTCCGATTCCGAGCCCCCATACTGAGAAGCCCGTCGCAGCTACTGATCATGCAGGTGAGCCTTTCGAGGACATCATCGAACTTTCCGATGATGCTGAAGCCGGTGCTGTGCTAATGGATGAAGATGCCCATGCTGGCGCTGAGGAAGTAAGGACAAGTACTGCCGATGCTCCCGCATCTGAGAATGTTCCTCGCCAAGCAACCTCGGCTGTCACTCCGCCTCCGGCGATGACTGAGTCGGCGGCACCTATTCCTGCGTGGGGCTTTTGGGGCTCGCAGGTTGGTAATGCAGTCGCAGCTGGTGCGGCCTACACTCTTCCTTCTAACTATGAGGAGTTAGAGCTCGCGGCTGACAGGAGAGCCATGGAGCAAGGGCAGTCTTTAACGACCCCAGTAATGCGCATTCCTTCTCTTCGTGAGATTCTCGAAGGAACTGGTAAGTAATGATCCACTGTTCGCGTCTCGCATGATGCATTTGCGAGTTTGATAGCATAACTTAACTTTAACATTGCTTCAGGTTTGAAGCAAACTGACGTAACTGGCTAGTTCGGATGCGCCTCTCCCACCCCCGATCGTTTGCAAGATCTCTGGAGATAGGGCCCTTTGATAGGAGGCTGTTTCTTACCGAAGCCATTTGGCTTTTGGAGCAGCTGTGTGCGGCCACGCCCGAGACCATTTCTGTCCAGAGCGCCGAATTGCTTCATGGCATGTGCGAAAATCTTCTTACCAAAGTTCAGGGCAGATTGGGTTTCAGATTTCTTATGAAAAGAGTCACTCTAATTCGCGCAGCCGTAACCTTGCAGCTCGGCCACCAGAACCTCGCAGCTGAAAAGCAGAAGGTGGAGCAGCAGAAGCAAAAGGCTGAAGAAGCTATGAAGCTCTATCATGAGATGAATGCCAAGTGCGAGCAATTGAAGCAAGAAGTGGAGCAGGTAGAGAAGCTGAGCCATCAGTTCGCACCCCATGACTCCTTGATCAAGAATTTGCTTTTGACTTTTTGAATTTGAAAATAGCAAGGAAATGGCTGGAACATTAATGTAATGTTTGAAACATTAATGTAATGTTGCTAGGGTTTCTCCCCCTTTTTTTAACAACAAGAATCAACTTGCCCGTTTTGCCCTTTCCGGGATTTGATAGGATATCTCTGTGCATATCCAATTATGACATCAGCAATTGATACTCTGCTTGATTTTCGCGCTAATTTCTCGGAAGATAAGCACGCTTTCGTTGGGAAGTCCATCCGAATCATGACTATCCGTCATTTATTAGGATACGCAACTGAATCGTCGTAGCCTTTAGTAGGGTAATTGATCGTTACCGCTTTTCAAGGCGTAAGTGTTTGACCTTACCCTCTTTTCAAATTCTGCTGACTCATCTTTTGGCAACTGAAGAGTCTCCCCAAGGTCTATATAAACCTTGTCTTTGCCATTTGGGTTCTTCATCCCAAAAATGTGCTTTTCCGTGAGTCCTTACGACTGCTGGCTTCAGCGCTTGTTTTTCGTTGATTCATGGCAACTTCAAGTTGTGAATCCTGAGTTTGCGCTTTGTGCTGTAGAAATAGTTTCCACGATCCGCTTTATGAGGAATATTGTGCTTTATAACCGTCATAAAGAAGATGGAGATGATATCTCATGTGTGTTCGAAGAACCTTCTTCGTGTATTATGTTTGCAGGTCATGTTTCCGGCCGCCTCCCGGTGAGGTGCAGCGCCGAAGTGACCGTGCTACCGTCTCGTAATGAACGGCGGAATTCTCCTCCAGCATCCCTGGAGGAGGATTTCTTGCCTCTTCGTTCTTGAACTCAGGGGGCTTGTCAATGCCCTTGTCTATCATGACAAGGAGTCCATCACCAGAGGAATGACTGCTTCCCCTGTTCCGTACGGCGGAGTGCGCCGGAACAGGAGGATCCTCCGGTGCCTATCTTGATCAGACAGAGGCTTTTGTCACCTCTTGAGGTCCTGGACGTACCATTACCCAGATTTTTCCGCTAAGGACGTAGCAAATGACGAGCTGATCTCTTTGCAGCAGCATCCCTTTTGCTATAGATCTTTGGCCGCAGATCTGTGTATTGCGCAGCCGGTGTTAGAACCGTTGGGTTCATCCCTTTTAGCCAGGATTCCCGTAGTGTGCCTTTGCTGGCTTGTCAGCTACTTTTCGAATGTATCGTAAGCCATGTTGGCTGTGTAGTTAGATTTGAGCTTTTTCGCTTGTAAGCTGCTATCTAGACAGATAAATTGTTAGTCTTTTCGACTCATAATGATAAATAGCCTTTTGTATTATCTTCTGTCTCTTTACAACAAAATACAACTTCGCATGCGTTTCGGCATATTTCGCCTTGCATAATGCTATGTAATGGTTTCGCATTTGCGATCTGCTATATGAATTCGCAGATGTTTCACTAGATCGTTCGGGATCATATTTTCGCAGCTGCGCCATCTTGGCAGACAGACCTTTGTAGATCACTTAAGATCATTTTCACAATATTGCTATCGTAGCAGATAGTCTTTAGTAGATCAATTAAGATCGTTAAGTGGTGCGAGTTGCTATCGTGGCAGATAGGCTTTACTAGAAGATCAATTGAGATCATTTTTCGCATGAGTTGCTATCGTAACAGATAGGCTTTAGAAGATCAGTTAAGATCATTTTGCGAATGAGTTGCTATCGTAACAGATAGGCTTTAGAAGATCAACTAAGATCATTTTGCGCATGAGTTGCTATCGTAACAGATAGGCTTTAGAAGATCAATTGAGATCGCATTTGCATAGGCTGCTATCGTAATAGATAGGCTTGGATGATCAATTCAGATCGCATTTGCATTGGCTGCTATCGTAACAGATAGGCTTAAATGATCGATTCAGATCGCATTTGCATCGGCTGCTATCGTAACAGATAGGCTTAGAGGATCAATTAAGACCGCATTTGCATAGGCTGCTATCGTAACAGATAGGATTAGATGATCAATTAAGATCGCATTTGCATTGGCTGCTATCGTAACAGATAGGCTTAGATGATCAATTAAGATCGCATTTGCATAGGCTGCTATCGTAACAGATAGGCTTAGATGATCAATTAAGATCGCATTCGCATAGGCTGCTATCGTAACAGATAGGCTTAGATGATCAATTAAGATCGCATTCGCATAGGCTGCTATCGTAACAGATAGGCTTAGATGATCAATTAAGATCGCATTTGCATATTGCCATTGTAGCGGATAACTCATTGTTAACAGTTATAGCAAACTAACATGAAGCAAAATTGACATCCAGAAATATGAAGTTTCTCATTTGGGAGCATTTTCTTATTATAATGCTCTCATATGGGAGAGATGAGATTACAATCCTCTCATATGGGAGAGGAAATTGTGTAAATCGTAACCATACAAGAGATTAAGCGACGTTATAATAAAACGTATGAAATGAGAGAAGTCAGGGATAGTACTTCTTAATCCAGCGCATGTTGACTGAACTCGGGGTTGAGGTTGTGCCGTGCAACCTTCATATGCTGCAATAGCCACTGTCGAAGACTTCTGTGACTTCGAAGGGTCCTTCCCAATTGGCTGCGAACTTTGGGTGAGTCGCTTCTCGCATGCAGTGGTCAGATGCGCGCAGGACCAAGTCTCCAACTGCGAAATCTCTTCGCTGGACTGTCTTATTGTAAGCGCGAGCAATCCTTTCTTGATATCGCTTGTTGGTCCTTTTGGCTTGTTCTCGCTTTTCCTCTAGCAAGACTAAGTCATGATCGCGTTGATTTTCGTAGAGTGCGTGGAAGGCTAGCCTTGCCGAATTGACTCTCACCTCCGCAGGTACCACAGCTTCGGCCCCATAACATAGTAGAAATGGCGAGGCCCCCGTGGGTGTCCTTGGAGAAGTTCGGTAGGCCCACAGAGCTATGCTTAGAGAGTCGGCCCACTTCTTGTGGTCATCTGCGACCATCTTGCTCAAAATTCTCAACAGCGTTTTGTTGGTCGCTTCGGCTTGTCCATTTCCCTTCGGGTAATAAGGGGTAGAACATATCTGCCTGATATTGTACTCTGCTAATTTCGCACCTACCTGGCGATTAACAAAAGGAGTACCGTTATCTGAAAGAATGGTGTTTGGGATTCCGGACCTGCATATGATGCTTTCCTGGATGAATTTGACCACAGCCAGCGCATTTGCCGTCTTCAGTGGTATTGCTTCCACCCACTTGGTGAATAGCTCCGTTGCGGTGAGAACAAGCCAAAAGGGTATTGCCGACGAAGGATTTGGTGCAAGGGTACCCAGAACGGCCAAGATCCGTTCTAGCTGCTCGGATTGGGCTTTGAGAGCTTTCGCCTGGCCTTGAACAGTGGTGTCCAAAGACTCTAGCGTCGGTGTCTCGCCGGGAGTGGTAGGAGTACGGCGGGTCCCCTCTCCCGAGGCGGTTTCGGTGGAGGGCGATCTGTTGCTGATATCATCCTCCTGAGACATGGTTGCTTTTGCTGGTAAGTTCACGTTGGGTTCACCAAAATGTGCACAAGAGATTCCGGCGGGGAGACCTCCGTGTACACCGTATGTAGAGGATCAAGGATCGCACAGGAAGAGTGGGGTTGTGTGTAGGGAGAGAGTAAGTCAGTAGCAATGTCTGAGAGAGAGACAGAGGTTTGGCAGAGCTTCCGCGTATGGCAAGTGTGTTTCCTTTGTATGGAAAGGTTAACGTCCTATATATAGCAGAGAACGTGACCGTTGTATTGTGGTTAATGCGCCCATTGATGGCGGCTTAATTAGCTTAACCATAACGGCACGTTCGTCCGAGTATATAGGGACCGTTACAGCACATTGTGCGCGAATACCGGAACCGTTACGAGGTTGACCGGGTTTAACCGGATTGACCGGGTTTATGGAGCTCGTGCCATAAATCTCTCAAAACAGTTACTAAAGGTCGCGTGCGGGCTTGGCTCGCACGCGACAGGGCTTACTCTAGCCTCCATACCACAAAGTCCCTACAAGTCCCGTGCAGTGGTATGCGAGGGCTCTGTCTCGCAGCCCCCACATGGATCAGCTCGGCTGGTGATCCCGTGTGTGTGGAGCACAATATGGTGTGCTGGATGGTTGCCACGTGGCCAAGATCTGTCAGCTCAGAAAGCACTATCTACACCGGAGAAATATGGGAACATTTTTTGTTGATGCTTGAGAGAGTAGGAAGAGAGTTGGTAAGAATTTGCCAGAAAAATAGTTTGATTTTGTTAGGGAAAGGGGTGGACCATAAACGTTTCTAAGGGTGAGTTAAAGATTTTTTTTTTTTTTTTTTTGAAATATAAAGGTTGAGAGGAGAAATTAGGAGAAGATTTGGTGAAGTCCTGAAGCAGATAAACTGAATTGATGGAAAAGTTTCGGGTTGCTTCATGATTTCAGTAGGGAGTATCACAATCCAAATCCCTCGAGATGGTGATGTCAAGAATTCGATAGCTAGCCATGGGTGCGGGGAGGGTGGGGGGGGGGGAGGAAGTTACAAACAATATTTGATTTCCAAGCCAGAGACTATGTCAATAAGGTCGATGATAAACCTGGGAGTGGGTTTATATTTTTGGTGAACTCGCTGATGTAGATGTTCAGAAATAGATGCTGCAGGAGCATCTTTCACCCAACCTGGGGTAGTAATAGGAAGCTTCTGACCATTGACCAGATTCCAGGATATCCCTATAGAGAGCACCTATCGACCCTTGCAGATGGCTTTCAAAACAGGAGAAGCACGTTGACATTGAAGAAAAGATGGGAAGTGTTTAGTAGAGCAATATTTTTCCAAGAAATATTTAGCAAAGAGAGAGCTAGGTTCATTTAAAAGACGCCAACTATTTTTAGCCAAAAGAGCTTTATTGACAGGCAATGGATTAAGAAATCCATATCCTCCCCTAGATAGTTTATTGCAAAGAAAATTCCAAAAAATCCAAAAAAAATCCTTTTTATGAAGGCTACCAAACCGAAAAAATCTAGAAAAGTGACTGATTATTTTTGAACATGCAGATTTAGGAAACGCAAACACAGACATGGGGTAAACAAGTAAACTAGAAATAACAGATTTAAGTAGAGTAAGACGACCACCTTTATTTAATAAACAACTATGCCATCCTGCACAGACTTGATTAATTTTTTAATGAGGTATCTTGAATGTTTATATTATGATGCATGTCATTAACTAGGTGAACACCTAAGTATTTCCCTGAATCTTGTTTTTCAGTGATGCATAATTGTTGAGAAATCAGGTTTTTTGTGGCATGGGTACAATTAGGACTAAAAACCGTAGATGACTTAGCAAAATTAATATCCTGTCCATATTGTCGATTATATTCCCGTAATAAATTACGAAGCCAAGAACCTACTGTATCTGTAACACGAAAAAAAGGAGGCTATCGTCAACATACTGAAGGTGTGTAATTGTGGAGTTGCGCCTTTCATATCTAATTCCCTCAATTAACCCATCTTCCTTTGCTTGTAAAATAGAAGCTGATAAGACCTCAGCTGCAATGATAAAAAGAAAGGGAGAAAGCGGATCTACTAGGCGAAGGCCTCTACTAAGTTTAAAGTACGAAGAAGAGGTACCATTTATTAGAATTGAATATTGAATTGTTGTAATACATTGCATAATTAGCTAACAATCACCGATGTTATTCATGTGTTTTGTTCTACATACACGCACAATATTGTTTTCTTCAACAACTTCCGAATTTTCACTTAGACATTTGCCAACACCATACTTGATTTTATACCTCTCTCTCATACCTACACTCTTACTCAAATCTAACACAGTTTCTTGAACGGACCACAACACAAATTTTGATGGCCACACACAGAAGAACTATGTCTGGGGAAGAAGAAACCAGGCCTGCAGTGGAATCACAAATGTTGTTGTCAATCATTGCATTCATGTGACAGCTATCACTGCTAGAGAAGGAGACTACCAATTCAAGGTGAGAAAGGGGGTTGCTCCCTCGACAAAACTTGGATAAATCTGAGCCAAGAGGAAGCTCTTTCGAACAGTATCGAATTTCACCTAAACGGTAGCGAGAGGGGGCTCAATACCTGGCTGAGGAAGAGTTACTGAGCCGAAAGCCCATGCTAATCCCAATCTAAGAGAAGAAGAAAGATTGCAGAGGAAGTGCGGGCTTAACAAAAGACATTGATTTCCCAAGCTATCAATACTATTATGACAACACACATGAGAGAGTTACTTCGAGCAGAAATTGATCAAGAAAAAAAAGCGGTTAGAGGAAAGTATTCATACTTTGCAAGAAATCATTTCACTCCTAGACACGACGTGACGAATTGACTCTGGATAACAAATATGAAGCATCTTCAGGTTCTCAGAAGGAAGAAGTTTTCGTACACGAGTGACCATCGCGAACAATTACTTGCGACAAGAGTAAGCGTCCCTAGACATGTGCATAATTTGTCTGCCATAAGATTTTGCTAATGTGGTAGCTAAGTGATGATGTAGATTGAATGCAGTGAACTGTAACAAGTATATAAGTGAAAATATATTTGCCTGTGAAAATGTAAATGGCTACCTTTGTTACAAATATATGGTAATAAAATTAACTACATAGTTACTATGATTAAATCTGTTTTTTTGCACATCCGAAGAAGAAGTGCAAAGTAGAGTATTGTCATAGCAATGGTGATTTGATACAATTTTCCAATATATGCATTAGAAGGTGCAATGTCATGTTTCAAATGTTAGTAGATACTAATTTTTGTAATCTACTGCAAATTATACAAACATTACCGCACCCAATAACCATTTCATAATGTTTACAATTATTTTATCTATTTTTTTTCAATGCCTTAAATGGAATGTTTCTCTAGCAGGGGTGGTGAAGCTAAGTGTGAATAGCTGTGTATGTACTGGTAGCAACAATGATGAGATTGAAGGAGTGTTTATGGATGATAGAGGACCTTGTCAACTCCGTTTCATTAGAAGAATTGATGGACTCACTAGCATGGAAAGTGAACTCTGGGCAATTTACCATGGTATTCGTCTGACTTTCAACAAGAACTGGAAAAACTTTGACATGGAGAGTTCTTGACTTCAAGCAGTCTACATTTTCCAAGGCTTTAGGTATGGGCCAGCTTCTATGACTACCCAAATTGCTAAGGGCCGACAACTGCTGAACGACATGAATGTAACGTTTAGACATATTGATAGGGATGAGAATTGTGTTGCCAAGAAGCTTGCTAATATGGGAGCAGAACGGATAGATCAACTCAAGTTATTGTACGATGTTCCAGAAGTTGTGAAAGATCTGTTAGATGAAGATAAGATGGCAGCTTGTGGTCTTGTTTAATGCGTATGAAAATTGCAGCATAATCTCCTTTGGTTTGTCTGGTTTGTTATTCCATACTTTAGTACTGGAGTTATTGGAACAAATATCGCATATTACAACTATAGTTTCCCAATCAACCAATCGTTTTCTGCACGTAAGATTTTAGCTCGAATGAACACGTCGTTTTAACACAGCCACCTACTAACTGACAATACCTACGAACGAGCTTCAACTGTTTGCTGTGAACGTTCGAACATGGTACCTGAGGCATAGAGCGCACCCTATGTTTCCAAATGCCACATATTTCATAGACCTTCTAAGTGCATTTAACATCATCGTGCCAATTCTTTCCTCAACTATTAGATTCGTGGACTTGGCCTGATCCTAGTGAAAGTGTCCATCTTGATGGGTCTGTTAGATTAAGCCAGGGAAAGCCATGATGGTTTGCCGCTTTTTGCTTGTAGTTGTGGTCTATGGTCAAGGCACCTCAGTCGAGGCAAATGCCAAAGTTCTTATAGACGGTCTAACGCCTGCCTATAGTTATCTTGTCCATGGACATTGTACTCGGCAATGCAATGCTAGTGATCCAAGCTCTAGAGGGATCAACGAGGATCCCTTGGCACAAACGAGGATCCCTTGGCACATCTTCTCCACCATCTTACTTTGCCATGAATTGTTTTCTGGGACTCGGACACAACACTCATCAAGAAGGCAACATGGGTGCTGATGCTTTGACGGCCTATGGCTATATTTATCACTCTTTTCAGATTTTCCCAATACCCGATGGAGCTACCATCAACAGTGAGTAGTAGTATATGTATTATCGACTACCCTGATACATACTCTTACATGTCCTTGCTCTTGAGACTACTGTAATATTCATGAACACTAAAAGAACAAATTAGATATGTATATCACTACAGGCTGCACAAGTTACATTTCAAATGATGTTTAAGTATGAACGAGACAGTTATCTTATCTACACAACTCAATTCACAGCTCAACCGATGAATACCTCCCCAATCGAACCCTCAAATCTGCACTCAACAAACGAGGAATTTTGCGCAAACAAGCTTCCTTATGTCGCACTGTCAGTAACCATCCCACAATGACCGGTAAGGAATTTTTTCTGCGAAATAGAACTAGCGAAAGAGCTAAGGAAATATCACAACCCCCAAACCTGAGCCATTCGACTCAAAATGAACAGTCGAATGAAACTTTGAACTCGGGAATATGTGCAGGTTTTGGACTAGACGCGTTAGCAAGACCTTGAAGCAACCGCAGAACATCAGCAGTATCATCAAGATAGTATTTGGCCTTGCTTGGCTTTTGTCCGACAGTGCAAGCAAATACTTCAGGAGCCACTCTCAAGGATGGAGAAGAGACCGTGCTTAGTATTCTCTCAAACATGTCTTCATCTGACCTATCATCCCCAACACACATCACAAAATCTGGCGCCTCACCGTTATTCACCATTGTTAAAAGCACCTTCTCAGCAACCAACCCTTTGCTTATTCCCTGCAGATGTTTGAAATTGGAGTCATAAGTTGGTTAGAGGATAAGAGCACCTTCGGTAAACTTGTTAGGAGCATCTCCAATACTAGCTATTAATGTACTCCAATACTATCATGTAAATGATAGGTATTTCCTAAGTTTTGTAGTTGTAAAGTAAACAAAATAAATAAATGAAATATATCAAGAGGAGAGAGAGACAAAATAAAATAAGTTGTTCATTTCCCGGCTCTTTAAATGTAGAGAGCGGGACTACATGCTAAAATAAAGAACGGAGTAGAGAGCCTATTGGAGACAACTATATTCTCGTATATTTTATATTTTAAACATAACTCCTACTTAAATGTCCTATTAGGGATGCTCTAAATAATGGTTGATACTACAATAGATAGACAAACGATAAAAGTGCATCTCCAGTAAGCTAGACATTTCACTTGCTAATTTGGTTTTCTACTTTTTAGCTTGCCAGATGTAGCAAGTCTCCTTCCTCCTAGCAACCTCATTTAAAACAGAAGTGTACTACTTGATGTTTTTAACAAAAAAAAAGTAAATTTTGTACTAAAATTTCGCTAGGTTGTGTCGAGTGCACTAAGCACAAGGATATGACCATTTTTACAGCTAACTTCTGCAAATGGTTCAAAGAGAGAGAGAGGGAGAGAGAGAGGACATACTTGCGGCTTAACTTCAACGATATGTTTTCCCCTAGTGACGAACGCTGGTTCATTAGCAAGCACATTTTCCAGATGGTTGAACAATTCCTTTGCTTGGCAGGACCCAAAATCAGGATCTGCATCTTGATGATGCCAAACAAGAGCACTCTCTTTAGTTTCTAAAAACGACCCATCAGTCGCTTCTGTATAGAGCTTCATCACCGGTTCAACAATTTCCTTCCAGCTGAGGTCTACAGTAGACGGATCAGATTCCCATTCAGAGTTTCTACTCCACCTGCCAAAAACCGAATTCAGTAAAAAAAAAAGAACGGTTCTAAAATGAGCGATGATTACAAAAAACAAAGTTGCTCACAAATGTACCTTATGAAATACCCTTGTTCAGCAGCGATTCCAATTCTCTCACAAGGAGCAAGCCAGCTACTAAGTGAACTCCTATCCCTCCCACTCACAATAAAAACTGTATTCTTATAATCACCACACAACGTATTCAGAAGAGTAATAATCTCAGGGTTTAGCCGCTTAATAGTCGCGCTTTGTGAAACCACAGTTCCATCATAATCCAGAAATATCGCCCTTCTACTCGTCCTCTTGTACGCCGACACAACATGGTCCGTCGACAACTTTCTAAAATTCGGAGAAAGCGATAAAACTCTAAAACTCAACCCTAAACCAATCCCCCAACATCGCTTATTGTAGTGATCCTTGCACGCTCTCTCCAAATCTTGCACAAAGCTGCGAGCCCAGTACGCCACGTCGTGAGAACTCACGTATCGATAATGTTTCTCGTGTCGCAGCTGCTTCTCCGCATCAGGTACAGAGATGGCCAAATTCATCGCCTCCGCAACAGAATCAATGTCCCACGGATTAACCCTAATGGCCCCACTTAAAGAAGGTGAACATCCCACAAACTCGGATACAATCAACATGCTCGAGCGAGGAGAATAAGAATCATAACCCAAGGCTTTGTTCAAATCAGGTGACCCTTGTCGACAAATCACATACTTATATGGGACTAAGTTCATACCATCCCTCACTGCATTCACCACGCAGCAGTCAGCCACAGCATAATAGGCAGTCTTTTCGTAGCGAGCCATTTGACGATCGATCAAAGTTACTGGCTTGTAATCGGGTAATCCGTATACATCATTGATTCTTTCGGCGGCGCTATAAGTTTCTCTTTTCACTTCCTGCACATCTTTCCCAGAACTCCTTGCAGGGTTCAGTATCTGAACCATGACTACATGACCGCGTAACTCATGATGTTGCTTCAAGAGCTGTTCAAATGCAAGTAGTTTCAAGCTGATGCCTTTGAATATGTCCAAATCGTCGATGCCAAAGATTACCTTTTTGCCCTCAAACTGTTGGTGAATCTCCCTGGCTCTGGTAGCTGTAGAAGGGAGTTTGAGAACAGATTCAAGTCTGCCCATGTGGATACCCACGGGTAAGATTTTGATGTACACTGTGCGTCCAAAGTAGTCCAATCCGATGTGTCCTCGCTTTGATTCATAGTCCAAACCAAGCATTCGACTGCAACATGAGAGGAAGTGACGCGCGTAGTCAAATGTATGGAAACCAATCAGATCACAGTTGAGTAGTCCCTTGAGGATTTCATCTCTAACTGGAAGAGTTCGGTATATTTCAGACGAAGGGAACGGACTGTGGAGAAAGAAACCAAGTTTGACTCTGTTGTAGCGCTTCCTCAAGAAAGTAGGAAGAATCATCAGGTGATAATCTTGAATCCAAACGTAGTCTTCATCTGGGTTTATCACTTCCATCACTTTATCAGCAAATCTTTTGTTTGCAGATACATAAGCTTGCCACCGCGAACGGTCAAATCGCTCTCCATGGTCAGGGCATAGTGGAAGCATGTAATGGAACAGCGGCCACAACTGATGTTTGCAGAAACCATGGTAGAAACTTTTCTGAAGGTCTTGAGGTAAGAAGGTTGGAACACAGTTGAAATCTTCTAGAAGCTTCTGGGAAACCTTTTCTTGTTCACTCGCATCTACTTCAATCTTGAGACATCCCACGTAGATAACCTCAGTTTCGGGTGAAAACCCATCTTTCATTTGTAAGAGAATCGAATCTTCATCCCAGCTGAAACACAGATTAGATGTTTCTGGATCTCTCTGGGCACGCAGAGGTAGCATATTTGCGACAATAATTTTCCTGTCGCGGCAAACTGATGAGCCCTCGTCTGAGTACCCATCGACTTCAGAGATGATTCCAGGAACAGTCATCACCCTAGGAAGAGGTCTAGGAGTTTGAGGAATATCCAGAAGATCCCCAGATGCCAAATCAAAGAAATTAGAACATGATCTTGTACCCATTGCTAGTATGAAAAGTTACAAGGCATATAAAAGGCTCTGATCAATCTAGCACAGACAATCTTGGCGCGGAAAACAGCTGGTTCATAAAAGCATGGAATCTACAATAAGAACTTCATATCAGTACCTACCTGCTTCAAATTTCATGCAGGAAAGCACATGTCATGTTGTCAACCAAAGAGCCATTATGATCATGAAAAGGAGAAGAAAATCGAAAATTATTGTTACATTTCTCTTTCAATTGTAGCACAGAACAGTAAAGCAGATCCATGTTGAGAGTCCTCCACTATAATGGGATAACATATATATACATGCACACACACATTCTCTAGGATGAACAATACAATTGTTTCATTCTAAGAGAACTAGTCCTGTACAGTATAGGAGTAACAACTATTATCGAAGTATCATTTGTCATATGAAAATTAGTAAAGAGGTAATCCTGTATACAATTTCACTATTTAAGTTACGGAAAAATCCAGGTCGATTGTCCTTAAAACATCGGAAAAACATCATCTAGGTTTACACTACCGAGACTTGAACCTATAACCTCGTAAACTTGCATATGTTGCTCATACCACCTGAGTTGAGCATCAGTTCCAAGCTTGTTGTTTAGATGAGATATTGCAAATTTCATGTTTACCAGAGTGAATGTAAGAAAATTGAGACAAGTTGTAGCTCTTAAATACGCGTAGAAACTATATTCGTTGAGAAAAAAAGATATGTACATAAGATTGCTCTCCTCAAGATCATACAAGTCCGTGACAATTAGGATCTTCCAAGTACTGTACAACTTAAAGCATATTGGGCGTCCACAAGTTGTACACTTCTATTTGCTTTCTAGCACAATGCCACGTTTTTTCATCTTTAGAGAAGATATATTGAGGGAAGAAAAGTTGATGTGATGGTATATGGGCAAGAAAGTGTTCAACACAAATGGTCCGCTAATAAGTTGTTCAATACAAATGGTCCGCTAATCGACCATTTCTAAGTAAATAAACATTGTTTTCAACCACCAAATATCACGAAACAAGATAATTATCTAACATTGGACGGAGCAGGGAACAAGAACGTGGGGGAGATCATAGGAAAAAAGGTTGTCATCAACAATTTCCACTTGCGCACGGAAGTTACAATTCCAGCTCTAGAAATCATCCCAACCTTCTGAGTTAAAACACCTAAGATAGGTCAAGAATCCACTCTCGGAATATCTAAGGAACCAACTAAGAGGATACGCCTTTTTCAAGTGAAAAATTGACCAAAAGAATTCTGGCTTGACATAAAATGAACTTCATTATCATGAGCGTTCGAAAGCCCAACGGTTTTGTGCCCACTGCCCGGGTTCAGTCATTTCATTTTCTGGTTCCTTGTTCAATGCCGCATATCCATAGCAGGTGAGGGCCCGGACATTTTCTGTGTCAGCTATGGTTTCTCAAGAAACTCTATTTTCGCAAAGAAACTACCTAAATAACCAAGAAACTAAGCCTAAGACTTGAAGAATAAAAGGATTCCACATTTTCAGCCCCATTAAAATGTGCCCACGAAGGCATAAAGTATCAAGTACCGATTACTTTAGAATAGACAACTCCGATGCGTGGAGAATGTTTGAGATTAATGAAGTGGAAACACTGATTGTTGAGAAGACTAGGTCATTGTGGCCTTTAGGAGTCAAGTTGACACAGAAAGGAACAGTCAGAAGCTACAATCAAAAGCTTGAAGTAAACCGAAATTCTAAGTAAGATAAGAGGTTTGAAACATGAATCACACCTCAAGGCAATGCAGGAGGACAGCACTTCGGTTATCACTTTTGGTTGCAACAACTGATGGAAGGTGTCAAATCTCAATACTGGGAGTGCATTAGGTTTAAACACATCGAAATAAAATGGAAGTAAATAAATAAACAACTCCTAAATGACTAATTTCAAAAAAATATGCTCAGAACCTAAAGATAGTAATTTAGTAACTAAACTGCAAACGCAATAAAATGTCAAGACTCCAGAAACTGATAGAATGTCATAACTCAAAACCCTCCTCTCTACTCATGATTGCTGTTTTCTTTTTACTATATCATTTTCTTTACCCAATTCCATACTTGCATACAATAACTATTGCGTCAAAGAAATCAAGAAACAGAAAACACAAGCATATACTGTCAAATATCACATTTATATTTTAGACCATCTGTCATACTAACATCAAGTAAGAGAAATTACACGAGAACTTTATATTCAAAATAATGAAATCCAACTTGCAATTTAGCCGACAAAAAAACAAGAAAACAAGAACCAAGTCCAGAAATTTCATCTCCGTTAAAAACAAACACAGAGTCCCTTTTTTTTTAGGTCTCCGGTGGCTGAACTGGGGAAGGATACGAACAAAAGATCGAGACTGTCTAGGTATTTTACTGTTTCCATGGCAATAAAAGCAACTAATTTGATGAAATTGGAATAAACGAAGAAGTTGGACTCACCGGCGACTGGGTTCTGATCGGAGACAAGATGGGTGCTTCCCGATGATGATTAACGGCGAGAGATGTAAAGGAGGCTGCTTTGGTTGGGATATGGAAGAATGAGAGGAAGTTGAATCAGATGTGTACAACTACTACAGCGGTTTTAGAGAGAGAGAGGAAGGAGCCTGCCGCTGTTAAATGTTGACGCGAGGGCGACCCCATGGAACGGGTCTAATATTTCTTGGTCAAACTAATAGAAATAACGATAGTACCCCTCCCTCTGCATCTCCATAAAAAGTTTTCAAGAAAATCTCCGAAATCCCAACTGTATACAATTTTAATTAAATAAAACCCGCACGTTTATAAAGGTAAAATACACTTTTTTTTTTTGGTAAAATAGGAGGCAAAAGTCTAAAACAGAGATCTAATACAACCTAACCCAGAATTATCAAAATCTAAAACCCCAAAACAGGCAGGGGAGGAGAAAAAAACAAATGCTTCTCAAAATCATCAAAGTAACAACACTTTGCCAAACAATCTGCTACAGCATTGCCTTCTCTCCAAACATGACAAAGCTCACTCTCTCTATCAAGAAGCAATTTTCTAACCTCACTGATCATATTGGACAGAGGTTGAATATTAGAAGAGGAAAGAATTAAAGATACTGCTTCCTTACAATCAGACTCCACCACCCCTTGAGAAATTTGCATTTCCTTCATCATAGCCAATCCAACCAGAATAGCCCACACTTCTCCCTGAATTACAGAAGTAGATACTATACATTGATGTAAACTCCACCTCCAAGCACCCTATGGTCTCTGCACACAGCAGCAATACAAGACTTACCTTCATTTGAGATAGAACAATCCACATTTAGTTTAAATTTCCCAGGAGGAGGGGTCCTCCAATGCACAACAGAAGGATATTGAACCAACTTCTTAGGATCAAGGGCAAGGGATTGGAGCACTCTTCTAGCTTGTGCCAACAGAAACTCCACCACATTACTAGGTTTCTGGAACTTGCATAATCAAATTATGCCATAACCAAATCTGGTTTTTAGTAACCAAGAAGATCAACTGCCAATCCATATCAAAGTTTCTACCCAATTTCTCTGCATATTCGAATCAACCCAGCTGCTGAGATTGAGAGAAGAAAATTCCTGCCACAGCTCTTCATTAACTAATTGTTTCCAAATCACAACTGCCATATCACAATCTCTTATAGTATGAAGGGAGGATTCACTAACATGACCACAAATTAAACAAGAAGCATCAAAGATAATACCTCTTGAAGCTTTGAGTTTCTGAGTCATCAATCTGTCATGTCTAAGAAGCCACAAAAAAGTATTCCATCTTTGAAATCCCTTCAACTTCCAAGTTCTCTTCCAGCTTTTATTTACATGTGGTCTCACATGTTGATTAACAATTTCCTCATAAGCATCAGCCACAGCAAATGCACCCCCTTATGAAACCAAACAACTTCATCTTCAGCAGTAGTCTCACCAGCATCAAATTGAACTGAAGTCAAATTTAACAAATCAAGAATGACTACAGGGAGTTTAGTGGACAACACCTCCATATTCCAACCCAATTCCACGTCCCAATAGTGAGAAACAGGAAGCAACAAATCATCTTCTTGAATATCATGAAGAGCAACATCAACCAACTTGAAATGACCCAACCACTGGTCAATCCAAAACAGAGACTTAACACCATTTTTGACATTAATTCCAATACCTAAAGAGACAGCCAGCAGACTTTTGTGGATATGCCTCCAAACCCTAAAGAAGTAGGGTTTAACAGAACTACCCTCTTTTCTAATTGGAGGTTTCCCATATTTAAGCATCAATTCTCTGGCCCAATAAGAAGAATGATTTGAGATAATTTTCCACCCATTCTTAGCCATAAGAGCTTGACTAAAAGCTCTTAAATCCTTGAGACCTAATCCCCCCTGTCTTTTGGCAAAATAACTGTCTCCCAACCTAACAAAGACAGCTTGGAATTTGTTTCAAAACCACCCCATAAAAAATTTCTGCAAATCTTATCAATCTCATCAATAATGGAGATAGGGAGTAAAACAGATTGCATAGCATATGCAGGCGAAGCTTGCAAAACTGTCTGAACCAAAGTGAGTCTTCCAGCAAAAGACAAACTAGGAGCTAGCCAACAGGACAATTTATTGTGAACTTTATCCACCAGAAATCTATATTTAGCAGCATTAAATTTGGTATGTATAATAGGCATACCTAGATGAACCCCCAAATCCTCAGCAAGCTGAATACCCAATTCAGAACTTAACTCCTATGTCAGACTCCTAGCCACATTAGGTCCAACATATAACTTTGACTTTTCAAGACTGATTGACCGACCAGCCACCTCACAGAAATCATCTAGAACCTTCTTCATAATGCCAACCTGTCTTCTAGAAGCTTCACCAAACAGGATCAAGTCATCTGCAAAAAACACATGAGTGAGAGCTTGACCTTGCCTTGACAACTTAATTCCTTTCCACTTTTTCTCCTCAACAGCAGCTCTATTTTTCTGCCCCAAAACCTCAATTGTTAAAAGAAACAACTAAGGGGATATATGGTCCCCTTGCCTCAAACCCCTCTGAGGAACAAATTCCTCAAGTTGTTCACCATTCCAAATAACTCTAAGAGAAGAAGAAGTCACCACATCCATAATCAAAGCTTTGAGATTACTAGGAAACTCCAAGGAAGTTAAGACAGCATCTAGAAAACTCCATTTAACTCTGTCATATGCCTTGGAAAGATCTATTTTGATAGCAAGACCACCTTTCTTACCCTTTTTAGACTTCAAACAATGAAAAGCTTCTTGTGCTAGAAGAATATTTTCACTAGCCATCCTTCCTGGTAAGAAACTGAATTGCAAATGATGAACTAACCTTTGTAAAGCAGCTCTCAACCTATGAGTAACAAGTTTAGTAATAATCTTCAAAGAGACATTACATAAACCTATAGGTCTAAACTGACCAAAGGAAGTGGGAACATCCACTTTAGGGATGAGAGCAATAAGGGTACCATTGATGTTAGAGGGGAGAATTCCAGTAACCAAAGCTTTCTTTACCATAGAAACCACGAAACCACCCACCTTTCTCCAGAATTGCTGATAAAAAGCAGGAGGTATGCCATCTGGACCAGGACTTTTGAAAGCACCCATTGAAAAAACAATGTCCTGCACTTCTTTAACAGTGACTTCACAGCTTAGAGCCAGCTTCTCATCTTCAGAAAGAACACCCCCAGCCCAGTGAAAAGAGCTCACATAATACACATCATCATCCTTAAAGAGATTCTTAAAAAGCTCAGTGACAGCACCTTTAAGAACCTCCACATCACTACACCAATCCCATTATCCAATTTAATAAAGGAGACTTTTACTCCTCCTTCTTCTAGCAACTGTAGAAAGATGAAAAAACCTTGTGTTTTTATCACCCAAAAGAAGTTTATTGGCTCTGGACTTCTGAAACCAGAACAACTCTTCTTGATAGAGCTCAGTATTAAGCTGCTGCTGAAGCTCAACTTCCAGTTCTCTAAGAAACCCATTTTCCCTTATAGCTAGGGATCTTTGAATTCCAGCCTACCTAGCCTTCAACTTCTTCTTTCTATATAAAATATTGTCAAAAACATTAGCATTCCATTCCTTAACATCCTTCACAAACCCCTCAATAGGTCCAGGGATAGAAGACTCAGAATTTCAGTGAAGATCAATTAAATTGATAAAACCATCTTCCACAAACCAACCTGCCTCCATTCTGAAAGGCTTAAGAGAAGAAGAGGGAAGAGGGATACCATCAGAATTAATCACCAAAGGATGATGATCAGAATTGATCCTCACCTCATGCTGCACCAAAGCTTCAGGGAAAAGAAGCCTACAGAGTTCATTACACACCACTCTATCTAGCCTTTGTCTAATTATCTTACCACAATGTTGAGAATTAGACCAAGTAAACTGGGGACCCTCAAAACCCATATCCATTAGCAGACATTGATCAAAACAATCTAACATTTGGCTACAATTCCTGCTGTTAACACTTCGGCCACCCCTCTTTTCAGAAGCAGCGCCCACTTGATTAAAATCTCTAGCTAACAACCAAGGGAGAGAATGCCTTTGGGCCAAATCCCCAAGGTAGCTCCACAAATCCTCCCTAGAAAGAGGATTTGGGACTAGCATAAACTCCTGTGAATAACCAATCACTTTGATCTCTTCTTCTAACTATCCCAGAAATAGATTGAGAAGTAGAAGAAACAATATCCACCTGGACTTCTCTACTGTTCCAGAGGAACCAAAGCCCACCACTAAAACCTTGAGCCTCAACACAGTGGAAGGAATCCAAATGAGTCCTCCTACAAATCTTGCTCAAATGTGAGCTAGACACCCTAGGTTCAACCAAAACCAACATATCTGCAGCCGAAGAAAAACAAAGATCAACCACAGATCTTACCGTTTCACTGTTGCCCACTCCTCTACAATTCCAGGCAACAATCTTCATGGATTCGGCTTCAGTGCTTGAGTCGATTAGCCGACCCAGCAAACCCCAAGGGGATAGACCCTTTCTCCTTTCCAGATCCTGGAACTCTTGAATCACCACCCTCATCCTGACTGGAATTGTGAGTCCCAGTTCGCATTCCAAAGCTTGGTCGTTCATCAATCGATCAATCCTTCTGCACTCGAGATTGATTAAATCCACCCATGGAGCCCCCAATACTAGGGTTGGTGGAAGCCATTCGAGGCTTAATGGAACTTCCACGCCCTCGAATTGGAGCGGAACTTGGTGAAGGGGAGTCACCATGATCACTAGCACCCGCCTGAAAATTAAACAACACCGGAAATTGATTGAAATTAAGATTCCCCAACGGCCGGTGTTGTGTTGGAAAATTAGGGTTCTTACCCCCTTGATTACGCTTCACAGCATTTCCCCCAATTCCCCCGCCACGTGGCATATTCCTATTGGTAGGAATTCCACCAGCTGCGTCATTATTAGCCAATCCCGGTTCAAACAGAGAGTGGGATCCTGTACTACGCGGAGTATTGTTTGCTCCAGTCTCAGACGTAGAAAGGACGTTGAACCTGGAACCCAGATCCAATACACCAGGAGTATTTGGCACCGGTCCTGTCTCCTTTGATCTTTCAAAACCACCGCCACGTGTACGGTAACCAGCCTTCTTCCTCGCAGAACCAGCAATCATCCACGCGCCGAATTCAGAGTCCGGCGACACTTCCTCCGCAGTCGCAATGTTCGCCGACTGTCCAGAATTTCCAGTCTCCGATGACTTATTTTTTATCGGAGCCTCCTCTCCTTCCATAGCAGAGGCCTGATCACCACCATTTTTAGGGCACTGTTACTTCCGATGCCCATAAATCCCACAATCAAAGCAGATCTGGTGGAGACCTTCATACTCCACCAGAATCTTCTTCCCATTCACCCACAGAGCAGGAACTAAGCTCTTCTGGAGATCCATCTCCACACAAACCCTCGCAAATTGACCTCTCTCAGCAGCTAAGGTCGTCGCATCCACCTTCAACGCCTTACCAATCATGTTACCAACTCCCATCAAAAACTCCTCATCAAAATATTCAACAGAAATACCTCTCAATCGAAGCCAGATTGGCGTAACCCTAGCTACTTCCGCGAACGGATCAAAATACGGTACCCAGGTTTGAACCGTGAGATAATTACCCTGCACCATCCATGGACCATGAAGCAACACATGCTCGTAATCCTCCGTAGCATAAAATCGCACACAGTAATATCCATTGGCGATATCAGTGAGTTCAAAACCCTTCGCCAGACGCCATTGAGCAGTTAATCGATTATGTAGAAGACGATAAACCGACTCTTACCTAGCACTTTGATGATCAAAGCCCTGCTCCAAGGTTTGTGAAGCTTTCAGAGAGCAGATCCTTCAATTCGGATGTGAATTTTATCATCACCCGCAGTTTTAGATCGAAACCCCACCGGATCCATAGATTCCGACGAATCACCGTCTCTTTCCATATAGAGCTTCGGTGAGTGATGAACCAACGCATCCACGAACAATCTGTTACCCGAAATTGATCCGTATTCATCCGAACCCGACGAACCAGCTACAAATCTCCGTTTGAAATTCGCCTGATTCCGGCGAAGGGAATCCATAGCCTCCATTGGAAAAGTTTGTTGCGGAAAGGACGGAGAAAGAGGGGGCGGAGAATGCGGAGGAGGAGGGAGAGTGGAGAGAGAATCCATTAGGTAAAATACACTTTCACTATTCTCAAAATATAATAATAATAAATAAATAGATACTTTCACGCTAATGGAATTTGGCCAATTGGTAGCTAAATTTGGAAGACGCACTTGCCATATTCGGACATACAACCCGAGTCGAGACCGGATTACAGGACGAAGCTCCGGAACTAGTTGGAAAACCAAAAGAAAAAGAAAAACTTTCACCCCTCTAGTTTTAGTAAGGACATTTTCACTCCTCCTAGTTTAGAAAATGACACGTTCACCCCATTAGTGTGTCCTAACTTCAACTAACTTACACATCGTAATTGTGAAACCATTAGTATGGCGGTGGGGTACCCACTAAAAATAGTTTTGAAGATAAAATTCACCCCTCAGTATCATGCCAAAAGTGCACTAAACTCTTGGATAACATATACGTTTTGCTCAATATGATGGTAAGATTGTATCAAGAAATATTTTTAGTTAGTAGTTAAACAATATCATAAACTTGTTATGTCAGTGACCGATACTTCTAAATAAGCTCGCACAAGAATAATATTTAAGATTGTTTGGTTAGAGGTGTGTTTTTCGTGCTAATCCCTCTACTCGCGAAAGATTATCTTAGTTTTTATACGAACTTTTGTGTGATGCTTTCGAGTTGATAGAGTTACAAACTTTGTTGGATGTATATTTTTAACTGGAAAAATTTGAAAAGACCATAAATGAGGGTAGAGTAAAAATACGTACTTCTTTTGTTTGTTTTCATGTGTCATGCTTTACTAATTATGTTTAGAGATTATTTTGATGATGTTATTTGATTAACCAAATAATGTAAGAACGAGAGAAATTTTGCGTAATGATGTATATCCACAATCACTCTACACCATGCTCATATTATAATTTCTTTTTTGAGGGGAAAAAGATTATAATTTCTAAATGATTTGTTAAATATTTTCTTCATAATGCTCGGTGTATTTTGTTAAAAAACATGACACATAAAAGCGGATAGAAGAGGTATTTTTTTTTTAAAAAAAAATCCAAGTTAAAAGATAAAAACATTACTTTCTTTAGAATTGCTTCATAATAATCTTGTTTTAATCCGGAACCTCATGCAAGGGCTTAAAACGCTCTACCATTGAACTATCACTGTTTCTGAAAACAATACTTTAGAATGGAGAGACCATATTTAAATAATTTTTGTAGTAAAATAACCATGAAAGCAATATGAATTACCAATTAGGGTACACAATTATTGAATTTCCTTTGAGCTTTTATTGAATTTCCTTGATTATTACACTCACAAAAATTAGAAGAGTGGCATATACTGTATGTAGTTTCTGGGCTATTTTCTTCGGAGTATTAAAAAAGAGGATAGTGGCACATATGTAATTCCGAGCCGTAACAAGCCTAATTTGCAAACTTCTGGCACTGCCGCGGATAACCACCATTTTCCTCGTCCACCCACTATCCTCGTCACCCAAATGAAAGGGCCCACACGCGTGGGGGGCACGTGAATGGATCAAAGTCTTGGTCTGAAAGGATTAAGTGGGACCGACTTTATCCGTTCGCCGAATTTTACGGCATATTGTGAGAAAGGATGGCGGATGGCGTGTGAGAGATGAGGGTTTAGAAGCAAAGAAATAGACGACTCACCAGTATACGATGCCACGGTGAGAGTGACTATTTGATACTACCTCTCTTTCTCTCTTTTAGTTTACTTCATTTTTTGACACTAGGTTACTTTGACCCGGTGATTTGGTTAGCAAAATGGTAAACGAATTTAGTAATCTTTGCACGATCTTGTAGAATAAATTTTACTCTACAATACTATGAAAAAGTTGCCAAAAAATTATATCGTTTTGCTATCCAAATCATTGAGTCAAAGTGACCCAGTTACGAGTAGAAAAAGTCAACCCTATTAAAAGAGAAGAAACAGAGATAGTACTAGTGCATAAACGGTGCTCGAGTGCACGACCTCAAACAAGAATATTTACTTTCTAACTACTACATCTGTTTTTTCTCTATAATTTCCGTTTGACTTTTCGATTCGTATCTGAATTATTTTGACCGGATAATTTGGATAACAAAACGACTCAATTTTTTGACAATATTTCCACCGTGTTATAGAGCAACTTTTACTCTACAACGCCATGAAAAAATTATCCGAAAAAATTGCATCGTCTTGTTGCAGAAATCACCGGGTCAAAGTGACCAAGTGAATAGTGACAAAATTCAAACCGGTGTGATAGAGAAGAAACGGATGTAGTATTTTAGATTTTGTTTTAAATTTTTTATAAAGTGTTTGGTCTCTATGATATTATGGGAATAAGTTATGTAGATTTTTGGATAAAAACAAGCGAGCAAATTGCTCGTGTCTGATGTTACGATCTTAAAAAAAAAACAAAAATCTCAAAATAAATTGTTAGATGTAACATGCATTTGCATGCAATACGCAGATTAAGTGAAGAACATAAATAGTAAAAAAGGTCATTCTTTTACATTTTTTTGGAGAAATTGTTTTTGTCGTTAACCGAGTTTGAACCGGAAGCTCATTGCAGGGACTTCCAACGCTCTACATTTAGTCAGTAATATATTAATGAAGCAAACATGTATAACAAAAAATAGGTTAGATATTTACATATGTTAAATTTTGTTAGTGTTTTAATCTAAATTTTATAGAGATTATTTATATTCAATTTTAAATGTTACTCAACTTCACATAAACATGCTACTAAGAAATTTGAAATGATTAGTTTTCAAACTTCGATTAAACTTAATTTCAAAAAAAGAACTTGGCTTAAACTTTTCACTCGGACAATTGATGATTTGGTGATGAGCAAGCCAAAATGATTAGAACGCAGTTATGGATGAACATCAAAGTCCTTTCTTTTAAACACGAAACTTCATAGAAGAACTTCCAACCTAGATCACCTAAAACTCCTAGGACGGGCTTCGCTCCCGCTCCCAATCCTCGCTCCGGAGCTTTCAGCTCGAATTCGCCTATAATCCTCGCTCCCAAAATTCTAGAGCGCGCTCTTACTAACGCTCTGTACTTTCTTAGAAATTAGCCTTGATACTTAGTTAAAAAACCTACTTCAAATTAAGTTTGACAAAAAATTTAACTAAAATGACCTAACCAACCCCTTGCTAGCACTATGTCAAGTTGAACTTTCATTACATTCTTCAATATGGAAGGTTCTAGCATCATATATAAGCTTTTAATTATTGTCACCAAATCTATGTTACACATAAATTTAAAATATAATACATTTATAACTAACATTATATTAAAAATATAATTTATATACGCGCTCTCAGAACGCTCTCAAATACAGCATTTTTAGAATTTGTCGCTTTAACGCTCCCGCTCCCGTTTCCGCTCTCGCTCCCGCTCCCGCTCTAGGTGACTTAGCTTCCAACGCTCTACCACTTGAGCTACTACCATATTTGCAACATCAAAATTATTAGGACGTGGATAAACCACTTATTCCTCACCTTTACTTCAAGTTACATAACAATTGATACAGACTGGATGGGAATTGGCCTTCGCCCATATCCAATACCCACTTTTGGCTGGGCCCACCGTACTCGGAATGTTCCAAACGTGCCTTTCAAGAGTCGGTTTATCTTTACAGTCATGAATTGGCCTTCGTCCCTTTTCTTTAACAGAAAATCAATTGCTGTCATGTTATCTAGTTCATGGGGTGATCTAGTGGTGCATGCTAACGTGGTACCCATGTCTCTACATTAAATTACATAATTTGAATACCCAATTCATACCTGGATAAGGATGTGCCAATTTCCCAAATGGCACGCTCAAAGACAGAAAATATAAGTATAGTCCATCACCGTCCTCTTTGAAGATAGTGAGCGTAAAACGGGAGCTACGAATCAGTCACTTACTCCACCTATTCCATAAGTTTAGAGCATCTCTAATAGATAAACACAAATATACTTTGGCATGAATTTAAGGTTTGTTCAAAAATCAACTTTAACACTTGGGTGTAAAAATTGGAGCAAATTTATACTACACTTAAAATTTGGAGGAAATTAAAGAAAACTAAACATTACTATTCATTGTGGAAAACATAAAAAGATTCAACTTGTATCCAGACTTATTTAATGATGAAAACTGAAAAATAATAGAAGCTGGTGGCTAGAGCAATCCTTCAATAATTTCCGAAACTCAACTTTAAAAGTTTTAAATTTATCCTTGTATAATTTTCTAATTTAGATCTCATTGTAAAAAAAACTCTGAACCCGACGACATTGACTGCAACTCTATTCCTCGTGTCTTGACTATTCTTAGCTCAAAGAAAGACAAGAACTAAACCTAATCATAGATCCGTCCATGACGTGATGGCTCTCTATTCTAGTTGGAACCAGGAAACCTTCAAACCTTATTTTTGAAAGCCGTTCAGTAAACTCCTAAAGTCGCAACATTGCAGCTCCAAAAATCTGCAAGCATCTGCTAGAAAAGAGCTTCAGCTATGCAGCCGACAAGTGTCTAAACCAAAATGGGAGCGAAGTTCTTCAGCAACTCAAAAAACCTTCGTAGAGGTGCTTGAGCTAACAATGCAGTACATCTAAACACGGCAAGACAAGGATAAGTGGATATCGAGTATAATAAAAGACACTTGTGTCTGACACTGAAAACAACCTTCAATTTCTTTCGGCGTAATACTAAAATGATTCTGATAAGATAGCATTACTATCTCTATTAAAGCTAATCAAATAATGATCACTACGAGGAAACGGACACTAATCGAATCCAGCCCTCAATAATCTAGGTTGATTTTAGGGACCACTTTCAATGACGACCCCAGAAAAACCAACAACTCTAGCAACAACTGGGTTCTTTTATCTTCTAAACATTGCTTCCTTCATTTCGCTTTGGAATCGATCACCTTCTTCGCGAAAGATGGCAAGCAGAAAGCAGCTGTATCAATCTGAGAGATAAAGAGAAAAGAGCAATTTTCATTTCCGCTCAGAGAATCAACCGGAACAAAACTGCGATAGAATGGGCAAGATCTAAGCACACACCTCAGAATTATAAAACTTCAACAGGCGTGAAGATGTTCTACCATCTATTGGGTTCACTGGGTGCTTGAAATCCACAACCAGACCCTCAGTAGAACAAAGCATGAAGCCAATCACGCCACTGAAGAGAAAAAACCACACACATGTTAGGTAAACAGCGAGCTAAACGTCACAAGTACATACTAGAATCACAGGAGAGAAGATCCAAACCCAGGAGGAGGAACTATTATATTTGATAGATAGCAAGGCAAGGCAAGCGGGCAAGAACCAGAGAAGTAAAAGAAAATGATTTTTTTTTTTATGAAAAGTAAAAGAAAATGATTGTACGCAGATGAGTAAGTATATAGTACTCCCTCCGTTCGGTAAAGATAGATCATTTTTTAAACTACAATTTTTTTTGAGACATATAACTAATACAGTCCACTAGTAATTTTGACATGCTATATCAATTATTGTCTTTCATTTTGTTTTTTCCAAGACTATGTGCATTGAATATGCGTGAGTAGTACTAAAACTTCATTCTATTTTTAATCTTGAAAATGTAAGTGGACAAACATTATAAGTTGCTTCAAGAACATCTTTTAAGAAGACAACTCCTCTACATTTAGGGGAAAATCTGAGTTCTAGGAAGATTAAACTGGAAATGTTTGAGATTTATGATAAATGAAAGGTGTCCATACCATCACCAACATGAAATGTCACCGGGGATCATCATATACAACAACTAATTTAGGGAAGAATTCTTTAGGTACCTGTAACAAGGGTCTTAGTGAACATGCTTTGTTGGACTTGCATTAAACTCGACAGATTCATTTGTCAAACAAACAAAATACATGGAACAACTGTGAAATCTTCTTTTCAAGGACAATGATTATAACATTGCTTGGTCATCCATAAAGTAACATTTGGAGGAGATAATCCTTCTCCAAGTGCACGAGGACACAAAAAAAACTTTAGATCTAGAGAAGAAATGCAAATAATGGGTAATTCTTCAAGCTCCCGTCAAAAGAAAAGGATACTTGAGCAATTTCACTTACATCAATGACCGGGGGGGGGGGGGGGGGGGAATTTCTGAAAACAATAGATATCCCCTAATTTGTCAAAACTATTTACAGTTTCTCTGTAAAAATATAAAAGTGCCCCCCTTATTTCAAAAGCTTACACAGCACAAGTGGTAAAATCGCACATAAACAATTTGCAAGTCTAGGGTTCGACCCTCCCCTAGCCAAGCGTGCTTTAAATTTTTTTGCACAACAGTTTTAATAAAAAACATTAAAACGCACCCAGGCTCGAACCCTGGTGGCCAAAGTCAATAAGGGAGCGCTCTACCAGCTGAGCTAGAAGGCCTATATCAAATTTTGTCGATATTTAATGTTAGAGTACCTTTAAGTAAAAGTACAAATACTGGAATTGTGCCCCCCCCCCCCCCTCGACGAAATCCTGGCTCCGCCACTGTCAATGACCATGTTATCAATTTCACATATATCTATCTGCTTAACCGAAGAATAGTGAGCTACCTCACGCAGTACGCCACCATCTCGTCCTCCAATGACTAAAACCTGCTGTAGATAGTGTTTTCCAGACAGGCAGATCTTAGCCACGTGGCGACCATCCAGCACACCTAGCTGTGCTCCACACACACTGGATCACCAGCCGCGCTGATCCACGTGGGGGCTGCGAGACAGGGCCCTCGCATACCACCTCACGGGACTTGTAGGGACTTAGTGGTTTGGAGGCTAGAGTAAGTCCTGTCGCGCGCGAGCGACAACCAAGCCCGCGCGCGACCCCTAGTAACTGCTTTGAGAGATTTATGGCACGAGCTCCATAAACCCGGTCAACCCGGTCAACCTCGTAAGGGTTCCGGTATACGCGGGTAACGTGTTGTAACGGTCCCTATATACGCGGACGAACGTGCCGTTGTGGTTAAGCTAATTAAGCCGCCATTAAAGGGTGCATTAACCACACTGCAACGGTCACATTCTCCGTTATATATAGGATCGTTAACCCTTCCATACAAGGGCGGACTCACCTGAACTGCGCGGAAGCTCTGCCAAAATCCCGTCTCTCTCTCTTACAGTGCTATTGTCTTACTCTCTCCCTACACACAACCTTACACTTCCTGTGTCCTTTCTATCCCCTACTCTTGGTGTATATTGAATTCTCTCTGCAGGATTCTCTTGTACACATTTGGTGAACCCGACGTGAAACTTACCATTGCAAGCAACCATGTCCCATGAAGATGATGTCAGTAACAGATCGCCCTCCACGGAGACCACCTCGGGAGAGGAGACCCGTCACACTCCTACGGCCACCGATGAGGCTCCGACTCTAGAAGCCTTGAACGCCACCATCCAGAACCAGGCAAAGGCTCTTAAGGCTCAATCCGCACTGATGGAACGGATAATGGCCATTCTGGGGACCCTTGCCCCGAATCCCACCTCGGCTGCCGCCGTCTCTCAGGGAGGAGGAGCCTCCACCACTCAAGGGATTGGAGCGACACCCACGCCACCTAATCCTAACCTGCAAACCCCACCGACGACGGTGCAGCTGCCCTCAGTTCAGGGGCAAACAGCTCAAATATTGCCTCTTGCCACTCATACTCCTCAACCGCCAACTCTGGTACCCAATCCGTCTTCACAATACCCCTTGCCTCCACCGCCGGCAACGTGGGGCAACGTGAATTCGCAGTACGTTCCCAGCCCGACCGCGACATATGTGTCGCCTCCACCTGCAACAACCCTTCCTCCTGCTGCCGGGGGAAGTGCTCCGGAGTGCATGACGTCGCTGCAGCGGCGCATGGAAACTTTCTTAGCCAACCAACCATTCGCTGATACCATCATCCCGAAGGTTGACAACGATCCCCCTATCCCACGCGAGATCAACCTAGTGCCTAACCCTGCCGGGTACAAGGCTCCTAAATGGGACAAGTTCGAGGATGTCAACGGAAACGCCCACGAGCATGTCATGCGTTTCATCGATGTGATGGGGCCATATGGGGCTGATCCCAAGTTGCTGATGCGCGAGTTCCTGAAATCTCTAGGGAATGTAGCCTACAAGTGGTACAGGACGTTGGAGGCTGGATCCGTGAAGACCTGGGACGATTTGGTCCAGAAGTTCTATACCAAATTCTTCCAGGTGGAAGAAAAGGTAACGATGATTCATCTCTCTCGCATGTACCAGCAGCGCGAGGAGGATGGAGTGACATTCATCAAGAAGTTCAGAGCCAAGTCCTTGGAATGCAGAGATGAAGTGCTTGAGGGCAGGCTCGTGGAAATATGTCTGCAAGGCATGCGAGACGAGTACAAAGGTATGCTTATCAACCTACAAACTCCTACATTCTCGAAGCTGATCGAATGCATAAAGAAAATAGAGCCTATAGTGGAGAGACAAAAGAAGAAACACGCCCCTGAACGATCCCCGAGTGGAAATACCTTTAAAATTGGAAGGTTCAGCTACAAGAGGGGGCGCGAAGCTGAGGTTAATACAGTTTCGCCACAATAGCAGCCCATGGTTACAAACTTGGATGCGCCACCTCTACCCTGTTCAGTGGAGGAAGCGATGGACTTGTGCAAGCAATGGCGTAAGGATGCCGCCGCTCGAAAGGATACCTTCCAAGGAGATGATTAGGGACCCAAAATGGTGCGAATGCCACGGAAAGATTATGCACCCCACAGTCGACTGCAAAAAGCTCAAAAACATGGTGAGCCGAAAGATGAAAGATGGTGAGTTGATCGTCACCGACCAGAGGCAGGATGTGCGAAACAATCCATTGCCTGCCCATGCGGAGGAAGAGCCGAAAGGCAAAGAGGTTGCCATGATCGCGATTATGGACCTCGAAGAGATTGCAGAAGATGGTCTACCCATCGTTGCTGAAGTCTAAAACGAGGAGGACTACAGCATAGACACGGAGGACGAACGTGCAGATCGGATGAAAGGGTCGCATGGGTTCAGCAGGTTCTTTGATGAAATGAACTTTTCAGAGAAATGCCGGAAGGAAATGACAAAGGCGATCCTAAGGATAGCGGAAGACTACGAGGAGGATATCGTGGTTTCCAATGGGAAGGTTGTCAGAGCTTCCCGCTCCACGGAAAAAGTTATAACCTTCTCCGCAAGCGACAAAAAGACAGATGCGAGCCACCAGAAGCCTTTATATGTTACGGCAGTAATCAATGGTGTCGAGTTCAAGCGAGCATTTGTCGACGGAGGAGCGGCAGTTAACGTGGTCTCGCTCAACACTCTGAAGCTGGCAGGAATCCCGGAGCAGAAGATTGTCAGACGACCATCCCCGCTGATGGGGTTTGGAAGCGACTCCAGGATGACAATATGATGGATCCGTCTGGGTGTCTAGATTGGCAAAATCAAGTGTTCGGCCAAATTCTATGTCATAGATGCGAACACTACGTATCATATGATCATCTGCCGGGCCTGGATTCATCGCTTCGATGCAATCCCCTCGACGACTCACCAGGTGATGAAAGGTATCTGGAACGATAGAGTGGTGGAGATACCAGCTTCGGTAAACCCTTTCAATCTGGATGAAGCACATCTCTCCGAGGCAGTATGGTTCGCTGAAATGGCAGATGAACAAACACCAGGGCTGTTTAACCCCACTCCTTTGCCTCGATGGGAGGACATTAAGGATCAGTCACCCGCAGGAGTGATGGTGACAAGAGAGGAGTCCAAGGAAAAGTTGTCTGCGCGAGAGGAGGCACCTCGGATTGCCTACCAAAGAAAGAATGCTTACACCCTGAAAAGGATAGCAAAACATGATCCCGAAGGCAAAGAGATAGAAATCTTATACGCTAACGGGAAGAAATGTTACCGCACATGAAGGTGCGCGGGGATACCCCCACGCGAGCATGGGGATATCCCTGAGCAAATCAATCAAATTGAGCAGGTTGAGGAATCTGACAAACCAACACCAGGCGTTTTAGAGGAGAAGCTAAGAGAAGCGCCCGAATGCATGGAGGACAAGCCCAAACCGCAAAAGCAGGAACTGAAAGAAGTATTCCTAAGCCCAAACGAAGGAAAGAAGAGGCCAGTCTTTCTGAGTGCAGACCTCACGAGCGAGGAGGAGGAAAGATTGCTGTAGCTTCTGACCGAGTACTAAAATGTGTTCGCATGGGAATACGATGAGATGCCCGACCTGGACACGAGCATCACCATGCACAGGTTAGATGTAATCCCAGGATCTAAACCGGTAAAGCAGAGCACAAGAAGCTTCAGGCCGGAGATCAATGTGAAAATCAAGCAAGAAATTGTGAAACTGCTGACTGCCAAGTTCATCGAGCCGAATCACCATCCTACATGGTTGGCTAACATCGTACACGTGGTGAAGGCAGATTCGCATTTGTGTGGACTTCCGACACCTTAACCGTTTCTGTCCCAAAGACGATTTTCCGCTTCCCAACATCGATCTACTCATCGATTCAACCGCGGGTCATCGCATGTTCAGCTTCATGGACGGCTTCAGTGGGTACAACCAGATCAAAATGGACCCTGAAGATGCACGGAAAACCGCATTCATCACGCCAGTGGGAGTCTTCAATTACACGGTTATTCCTTTCGGACTCAAGAATGCAGGTGCGACTTATCAGCGAGCCATGATGGCTCTGTTCCACGACATGATGCATAAAGAAGTGGAATTTTATGTTGATGACTTGGTTGTCAAATCCAAGGAAGAGAGGGACCACTTGGAAGATCTGCGGAAAGTATTCGAAAGATGCAGGAGTTTTCATCTAAAGATGAACCCCATGAAGTGCGCGTTCGGAGTAACCTCGGGGAAATTCTTGGGATGTGTAATACATCGCCAAGGCATCGAGCTTGATCCCGCAAAAGTATCAGCCATCACTAGCATGACGGCACCGCCTAATCAGAGTGCTCTGAAGACATTCTTAGGGAAGTTATCTTATCTGCGAAGGTTCATCCCCGCGATCGCAGAAATAACCTTCTGCTTCAGTGATCTACTCAAGAAGAATGCTGTATACAACTGGACCGCAGAACATGAAGCCGCGTTCGGAAGGCTAAAAGACTTGTTGACGTCAAAAAGGGTAATGATCGCGCGACAACTCAGATCACCGCTCTTGCTGTAGACATCGACAAAGAGGTCTATAGGGGCACTTTTGGCTCAGGAGTATGAAGGACAAGAAAGGGCGATCTACTACATTTCTCGCATCGTGCAACCAGCAGAATCAAGGTATACGGATATTGAGCGGCATTGCCTTGCCTTATTTTTCGTAATAGAAAAATTGAAGCACTATTTCGTCTCGCACAAAGTGGTAGTGGTTACAAAGAGTGATCCCATACGGTACCTCTTGACTCACACTTCCCCTGGCGGAAGACTGGCAAAATGGTACATGACCATTTCTCAATACGACATCACGTGCGTTCGACCGCGGGCAATCATGTCTCAAGCCGTGGCAGATTTGCTAGCACATTTACCTGATAACAGTCACGAGCCCATGATTGAGGAAGAACTAGAGGGACCCGAGATATACGCAGTTGAATTGCCCTATTGGACGCTTCATTTCGATGGATCGTCAACAAGGAGTGTGGAGGAATTGGAATAGTCCTGACCAAACCCGATGGAGAGGTCATACAGATGTCCACAAACCTCGACTTCGCAGTCACCAACAACGAAGCGGAGTATGAAGCTCTCATCGCAGGTCTCCGTGCAGCAAGGGCACTAGAAGTGAGCAATTTGACGATTGTGGTGTAGGGTTTTGATTCATGGATCGCGCAACGGAAGCATAATCAAACAAATAACCATGCAAAACCCTCGAAGGATCACAAGTCTAGATGCATAACGATAGTAAAGGTAAGAAATCATAAACACACCTTTGGGTTCTCCTTGATGACTTCAAACGCGAATAATGTCACGTTCTCTATAGTTGATCCACGCCTAGAGTTGATCCTAGATCTCCCAAACTCCTTGGTGCTAGCCCGGATTAGGAAGAGGATGAAGGAATCACGCAAAACGAGACAAAAGAGGGGCTTCGGCCCTCTTTTGGCCGACGGGGTGAGGGCGGCGGCAAGGGGTCGGGTCGGCCTCCTTGTTGCTTGCTCTCTCTCCTTTTGTTCTCTCCCACTCTTGTTATGTTCACTAATGAGCATAAGTTATGAGGAAGGAAGGAAGGAGGGTCCTTTATATATTCCAACAACTCCTTGTTAACTACCTAAAGGACTTATTCTAGTCCAACTAGAATTCAATTTAGTCCCTTCCTTACAAATTAGTCCCTACTAAGTTTGCAAGGGTTTGCAAAGTGATCCTTCTAATTAATTAATCCAATTAATTAATTCCCAAATCTAGTTCAACTCTATATAGCGTGTGACCCCATAGGTTCTATCTAGTTGGTAGCAACTATTTGCTAATATGGAGCGGTTTCTAGCAAAACATCCATTCTAGCCAAGTAATAGAATAGTCATCTAGACAACCTTTGTACAAGTAATTGTCTCATCCCTTTGCCTCCATATCCGGATTTGGACACGAGACATACAAGTCACACTCGTATATCCAATCCATAGTTTCTCGATTCATGGGAATAGCCTTATTCGTGCAAATAACATCAATATCCTATATTGATTTATTTGAGTCTGGCCAGACATTCTATAAGCACTATCCCTCGAGTGGCCTAGGATATTTGCTCCCGTTATGTGGGAGGGGCAAATCCTCTCTACATCTACTACGATCTCTAAGCTTGCTTCTCATTGTATCCAGTACACGCCTTTATAACTACCCAGTCACGGTGTAGCGTTTAACGCTACCAAGATCACAATGATCCACAACTAGAATATCTAGTGACTTCAAGTCTAAGGATGACAATACCATTGCACCGCGAGAAGCACTTGTGACTCAACATAACATATATGTAGCCTTCTCGGAGATGGGTCAATCCAGTGCAACATTCCGTAATGCACACCTATGTGTTGGATCGTGATATCTCCATATCAATCCAACCCCATACTAGTCTATAGATGATTGTCCCATTAATCATTATACTTGACTAGGGATATTTAAGATAAACAACACAATTGTAAATCTAAGGACTTCATTATATTAAATATCCAATAAATAATAAATGAATTTTCTAGCCATATACAAATTCATACTAAACTAGATTGCCTCTAGGGCATCTATTCCAACAGTCTCCCACTTGCACTAGAGCCAATCTGGCGCATCTCGTATGCCCATACTCCTAGTGTGCCCTTCATGCTTCCACTGCGTGAGAGGCTTCGTAAGCGGGTCTGACAGATTATCATCTGTAGGAATCTTGCATATCCGAACGTCTCCTCTATCGATAATATCTCGAAAGACCTTTCTATAAAATGAACGGCCTACAAACGCTACAAAAGCTATGCGACGCCATCTTCAAGCTCCCAGGATCTGACAAGGCCTCTATCTGGTCTTCACCCCAAGAGATATGCCAGATGAACCACCTGTTCAGGCGTATGCGGCGGTGAAGAACAGGCAAGCAGCAACTCCTGGGGCAGGAGGCTCCTTGTCCACAGAGACGAGCACAATGGCTCGCCACCCCGAGTTCAAGAACAAGGAGGCAAGCAGTTCCCCTCCGGGAAAGCTAGGGGAGAAACCCCCCGTTCATTACGAGTTGGTAAGAAGGTCAGTACGACACTGCACCTCGCCGGGAGGTAGCCGGAAATACGACCTGCAAACATAATAGACGAAGAAAATTCTTTGAGCAAGCATGAGGTATTATGTGTATCTTCTTTACGATGGTTATGAAAATCAATAAGCTTCATAATGAAGATATTGAAAGCTATTTCTATGACACAAAGCACAAACTCAGGTTTCACAACTTGAGATTGCCATGAATCAACGAAGAACAAGCATTGAAGCCAGCAGTCGTAAGGACTCATGGCACGCCACATTTTGGGATGAAGAACCCAAGCAGAAGAAGGCAGTGTTTATATAGACCCTACGGAGACCCTTAAATTCTCTGGCTGAGTCAGCAAAGCTTGGAAAAGGGGTAAAAATCAATCACTTACGCCTTGAGAAAGGTAATATTCAATTACCCTACTAAAGGCTACGACGATTCGGTGGCGTACCCTAATTAATGACGGAAGGTCATGATACAGATGGGCTTCCCAAGGAAAGCGTGCTTATCTGATAAGCAGTTAGCGCAAAAATCAAGGCGGGCATGTCACCAGCTGACGTCATAATTGATACGCATAAAATATTCGAGCAAATCCCGGGAAGGGCAAAACGGGCATTTAAGCCTTGAATAAAAAAAAGGGGGTGGGGGGGAGAAACCCTAGCACCATTAACAATAATGTTTTAAAATTTTTTTCAAAACAAATACTTGCTATTTTTCAAAATAAATCTTTGATCAGGGGGTCATCAGGATAAAACAAGAGTGATGTATTTGTCACTTGGTCCACTTTTCGCTTCAGCTGCTCGTACTTGGTGCTCATCTCATGGAAGAGCTTGACAGCCTCTTCAGACTTCTGCCTTTTCTTCTCTACCTTTTGCCCCTCAGCTGCGAGGTTATGGAAGCCGCGCTTCAAATTCACAGCTGCGCGAATCTGGGTAACCCTGTTGATAAGATACCCGAAGCCCAGCTTGCCTTGAACTTTGGCTTGAAGGCCTTGACACATGCTGTAAAGCAGCTGCGCACGCTGAGGAGAAATAGTCGCAGGGGTGGCCGCAGATAGCTGCTCCAGAATCCAGATGGCTTCAGTCAAGAACAGCCTCCTGTTAAAAGGTTCTATCTCTAGAGACCTCGAAAATGACCGAGGATAGGAGAGACGCATCCGAACCAGCCAGTCTACATCAGTTTGCTTCAAACCTAACAATTTTGATTCAAGTTTAGAGCATAAAACTTGTAAATGAACAAGTAAAGAATGCGAAAAATGGTAACATACCAGTTCCTTCAAGGATCTCGCGCAAAGAGGGAATGCGCATTGCTGGAGCAGTTGAAGTCTTTCCTCGCTCCAGTGCTCGTCTATCAGCTGCGAGCTCTTGCTCCTCATAGTTGGCAGGAAGGGTATAGGTCGCCACAGCCGCAATTGCAGCTCCCACCTGCGAGCCCCAAAAACTCCATGCTTGGGGAACCTCTGGAGGCTCTATCTCTGCTGGAGGAATGGAAACAGCAGTAGCTGCTGCTCGATCAGGGACTCCTTCAGGTGTGAGGGGCTCGCGAGGCTCGGGAGCACCCATCTGAACATTCACATTCGCATGTGATGCTACATCTTCCGTGACCTGCTCATGGATCTCGGTCTCAGCAGCATCTGTCTCCATTTCTTCAACCGCAGCATTAGTATCTTCCTCCTCAGCACGGTGTCAGCTTCGACATCATCAGAAACTTTGATGACGTCCTCCAAGGGCTCTCCTGCATACTCAGCAGCTGCGACAGGCTTCTCGACATGAGAACTTCGCTCTGGGACATAAGACGCAGAGGGTCGACTCCTTTGTTCCAGCATGGCCTCATCAGCATCGCCTGTGATATAAGACAGGAAAATGTGAGGTAATTTGTGTCATACAATATTTTATTTTGATAAACTAAGAGCGAGCACCTCCACACGAAGGTGGGATTGTAGCATCTTCGTCATATGCTAAGGACGCGACACCATGTCCTATTAATGTATCTTCGTTAAGCATATCCTTAAGGTGAGCGTGACCTGGGGTGCGAAGAAACCAGTTATGACGATGCTTGGGTTACTAGGCCTAGTTCACAAACACTGTTTAAATGATTACCTGAAGGTTCACCGCACTTGCTTACTAGCCAACGGCGGATGTCAGCTTTTGACAAGCCATGCTTTAATGCACCCCTAATCACCTCTTGATAATTCACAGCGAGGTTAAAAATCTCACCTTGTTTACCACCTGCGATTTCTCGAAATCAGCTTGAGCCTGCTCCAGAGCAGCCGCGTCTTCCTCTTGAGCTGCATCTTCTTCGTCAACTTGAGCCGCATCTTCCTCATCGGATTGCCGCGCCAAGTCTTCAACATGTTGCTCTTCCAAGATTCTTTGTTTTATGCGCTCAATCTCATCTTCTTCTCGCTTCCTTCTTCTCTCAGCAGCCTCCGCATCTGTTCTTCTGGACTCAACAAGGATGTCCTCATCAATGGCTTCACTGGAAACACCAGAGTGGGAGCCCCTCTTCAGCCTCTTGGCCAGAAGGCCGCTGATAATTTCTGCATCATCATCTGCAAAAGAACAAACTGTTCAATAAGGCGGTGAGAGCTAAGATAATGAGAAGATAAGATTGCTAGAGATAACTTCCGAATCTTCTTCCTGTATCTCACCTCTTTCTTCTTCCCTGTCATCTTCGACTCTCCCCTCTTCTTCATCGTCGACCCTCTCTCTCACCTCTCTTCTCTCATCCTCCTCTTCCTCCTGACCAAACGGAACAAAGGTCTCGACTGCGAGCTCTTTCCGCGTCTTGCCTGGCATGCGGCCCTTGCCTTTGTCGTTGGAAGTATGGGACTTCGCAGGAGAGGAAGCTGGAGCGCTCCTAGGGGAAGAGATTGTGATTCCCATCTGCCTTGGTCTCTTTTCTCTCAGAGAAATGTCTGCGGGGGGAGACGGGGCGTCCCTGGGGGGAGACAGAGCTGGAGTGTTGTCTATCAGCGAGTCAGCAAATGCGTCCATTACCTCGCGAATTCGGGTCTCGATTGCGGGAGCCATTCTCATTGCTAGCAAAATTGCTTCATCCTGCCTTCTCGCAGCAACAATGGTGTTAATCAGCGACTTGGAGCGCTCACCAGATGCAAACCTCCTCACATAGCACTACAACAGAAAATGGAGCATAAGTTTCGACACATCGATGTAAAGAAACTCAACGCGCGCAAATGAGATTGTTTACCTTGGCGAAATCTTTGCTGTATTTAATGACATGCGAATCACCTTTTTTAATTACGGCCATATTTTCTTCAAGGATGGTGGAGGGGCACAAGTGATTCTCATGATCCAGCAATGAGTAGCAGCCGAACTGGGAGTCATCCAAGCTGCAGTTAGGACGGAAGGGGAAGGAATTTCTCTTGATCACAGGTGCTCTACTGGGAGGAGGAGTCGACTGCGTCTCGAATCTGGCTTGCTGGGTGGTCCAGTAAGCAACCCAATTCTTGGAGTAGCCACCTGCACGGCCACCTGCAGGTTGATCAAAGGGAAGGTTTCTCCTCATAATCGTTTGGCATTCCCCAGACAGCAACCGCTTGTAGCAGCCTCGCACAATGGATCTGGGCCAGACTGATGGCGCCACTGCATCAAACCCAAACTAGGGAGAAACGCGAGTGGGATCGACATCGACTGTGATCCTCTCGTACCTGGGAGTAAGCTCGCGCACATACTCAGCAAGAGCAGGAAGGGAACCCCTTAGACACCAGCAGAAGAATTCGCGATAGCGCTCATGGAAACGCTTATGACCCTCGAAAAGAAGTTCTTCCGAGAAAGCAACAGGTCTGGTAGGATACAACTTTGGGAACCATCGCACATTTTCAATGCGCGTGGCATAAGGCCTAGCCGTAAACTGGCTGCGATCATCGCATATCAGGCTCCAGGTACACTTAGGAAAATGAGTTCCAAACCATCTAGCAGCCCTTCCACTAGAAAGTTCCTCCTCCGCACCTGGGACACACCACTTACTGGGCTTAGAAGGAACAGGAGCATAAGTGGGCCATCGCTTAAAGACCCACATAGTCAAGAATGCGATGTTGACATAGGTTAACACATCGAGGCGACCGCGAGAGTCTTTGGTTGCCACAACCAATTAGTCCAATCTATGGTACAGGTTGCCCAAGACTAGAGGCCCAAGTGCGACTCTTTGACCAAGAGTCAGTTTCACAGCAAGATGAAGGACATAGTAGAAAACCCCATTATGAGGGTGACCATCAATTAAGTACCTCAATAACCAAGCGCAGAGAAAAGACACAGATTCAGATGGTAACCTTTCCCGTTCACATAATTCTTCGCCTTCGGGTCCTGGCTCAGGAGTTTCTTGGTGATGCTGCTATTCGCATAATCGCGAAAGAAATACTGCACCCACTTGCCCCAAGTGTTCTTCGGAGATGTATCAACCAGTTTCCAGTCGGGAAGAAGCTTCGCAGGTGTCCACCGGGTGGAAATCTTCTTAACCTCTGACAAGCATTCCTCCATATGCTTGTACAGAGCAAGTTCTGGATCAGTCCTCAAAGGACTTAGAGGATCCACCTCACCAACAGGAGAAAGATCATACAGCATGTGTACATCTTCAAGAGTGGGAGCAGCCTCGAACTCAGCAAAGTGGAATGTGTGAGTCGCAGGCGAGTAGCGCGAGAGAAGGTTTAGAAGCATGGACTGGTCAAGCTTCACGGCAGCACCCTTCATAGCACGGACTGCGAAATATATGCCGACATTGTTCAATGCGATGGCATGGTGGGTCAATACGTGGTCAATCCACTCATCCATAAAGTCCAATTTCTGAACAAATGCTTGAGTAGAAATTGCAGTATGGGGGAAAAACCCATTTTCGACCCCTAATCGAACCACATCCTTGGAATCGATTAATTCAAGCATGGCTGCGTTAACAGGAGGGGTCAGTGTTTGCAACCCTTCAGCGGGAACGGGAGTTGGCAGGTTCTTCACCTTAACCCTAACATGGTAAAAGTATTTTCCGCCCAAATAGGGGGCTTTCCGCCATAAGGTCTGGGGAAGATCAGGTATTTCTTCGACCTCTTTAACGGGTTTTGTTCCTTTTGTCTTTGCCATTCCTGCGGAAAATCAAGAAAAAAGGGGGGAGAAACACACATACTTCAGTTCGAATTTCAGTTCAATTTTGAATCAGTTCGAATTTCAGTTCAGTTTGAAGCAACGATGTTTTGTCAAAGAGAAGATGAACAGTTCAGTTTTGTCAAAGAGAAGATGAACAGTTCAGTGTCAATTTTGGGTTTGAAAATTCAGAATCGTTTATATTACTGGGAATTTCAGAAGCCCACATTCGAAACCCTTACGATCAGGGGATTAAATCAGTTATGAGTTCGAAGAACAAGGTTTCTTTCGCAGTTTCCAACGAATGGCATGTTTCAGATAGTCATGGGTTTGCAGATCCAATACAGTTCAAAGCATATACCAGTACATTAAATGGAATTGAGCAAAGCCAACCTTGTTTTGGTAAAGCCTGCTTGGATGAAGCTAGTTGAAGAAGACGATTGGCAAGAAAGAATTGATGATTAATCACTTGGATCTGCTCTCGAAGGCTTCCGGGTATCATTCACTTTAAGAGAAAGAAGTGATGCTTTTAAAACAATGGAGGGTACAGAGTATTTATCCAAAAACAATGAAGGGTTGCGTCCTTTCAGTAGTCGAATCGCAACCGTCACCGTCGAATCGCGCAATCACAGGACAAGCTGACGTCATGCCTAAAACCGTAAAAGACCAGACGGCACAACTCTAGGGATTTTAGGTCATAATGACACGCACGGGGGCTGAATTTGCATGTATTTGAATTGGTGCGTGGCGGCAACACGTACATTGGTTCCTGCGCATTGAAGTCTATCCCGCTATGCGTCTTCACGCGCAGAAAGGGGGCTAATGTAGATAGTGCTTTCCTGACAGGCAGATCTTAGCCACGTGGCGACCATCCAGCACACCTAGCTGTGCTCCACACACACTGGATCACCAGCCGCGCTGATCCACGTGGGGGCTGCGAGATAGGGCCCTCGCATACCACCTCACGGGACTTGTAGGGACTTAGTGGTTTGGAGGCTAGAGTAAGTCGCGTCGCGCGCGAGCGACAACCAAGCCCGCGCGCGACCCCTAGTAACTGCTTTGAGAGATTTATGGCACGAGCTCCATAAACCCGGTCAACCCGGTCAACCTCGTAACGGTTCCGGTATACGCGGGTAACGTGCTGTAACGGTCCCTATATACGCGGACGAACGTGCCATTGTGGTTAAGCTAATTAAGCCGCCATTAAAGGGTGCATTAACCACACTGCAACGGTCACATTCTTCGTTATATATAGGATCGTTAACCCTTCCATACAAGGTCGGAATCACCTGAACTACGCGGAAGCTCTGCCAAAATCTTGTCTCTCTCTCATACAGTGCTATTGTCTTACTCTCTCCCTACACACAACCTTACACTTCCTGTGTCTTTTCTATCCCCTACTCTTGGTGTATATTGAATTCTCTATGCATGATTCTCTCATACACATTTAGTGAAACCGACGTGAAACTTACCATTGCAACCAACCATGTCTCATGAAGATGATGTCAGTAACAGATCGCCCTCCACGGAGACCACCTCGGGAGAGGAGACCCGTTACACTCCTACGGCCACCGGTGAGGCTCCGACGCTAGAAGCCTTGAGCGCCACCATCCAGAACCAGGCAAAGGCTCTTAAGGCTCAATCCGCACAGATGGAACGGATAATGGCCATTCTGGGGACCCTTGCCCCGAATCCCACCTCGGCTGCCGCCGTCTCTCAGGGAGGAGGAGCCTCCACCACTCAAGGGATTGGAGCGACACCCACGCCACCTAATCCTAACCTGCAAACCCCACCGACGACGGTGCAGCTGCCCTCAGTTCAGGGGCAAACAGCTCAAATATTGCCTCTTGCCACTCATACTCCTCAACCGCCAACTCTGGTACCCAATCCGTCTTCACAATACCCCTTGCCTCCACCGCCGGCAACGTGGGGCAACGTGAATTCGCAGTACGTTCCCAGCCCGACCGCGGCATATGTGTCGCCTCCACCTGCAACAACCCTTCCTCCTGCTGCCGGGGGAAGTGCACCGGAGTGCATGACTTCGCTGCAGCGGCGCATGGAAACTTTCTTAGCCAACCAACCATTCGCTGATACCATCATCCCGAAGGTTGACAACGATCCCCCTATCCCACGCGAGATCTACCTCATGCCTAACCCTGCCGGGTACAAGGCTCCTTAATGGGACAAGTTCGAGGATGTCAACGAAAATGCCCACGAGCATGTCATGCGTTTCATCGATGTGATGGGGCCATATGGGGCTGATCCCAAGTTGCTGATGCGCGAGTTCTCGAAATCTCTAGGGAATGTAGCCTACAAGTGGTACAGGACGTTGGAGGCTGGATCCGTGAAGACCTGGGACGATTTGGTCCAGAAGTTCTATACCAAATTCTTCCAGGTGGAAGAAAAGGTAATGATGATTCATCTCTCTCGCATGTACCAGAAGCGCGAGGAGTATGGAGTGACATTCATCAAGAAGTTCAGAGCCAAGTCCTTGGAATGCAGAGATGAAGTGCTTGAGGGCAGGCTCGTGGAAATATGACTGCAAGGCATGCGAGACGAGTACAAATGTATGCTTATCAACCTACAAACTCCTACATTCTCGAAGCTGATCGAATGCAAAAAGAACATAGAGCTTATAGTTGAGAGACAAAAGAAGAAACACGCCCCTGAACGATCCCCGAGTGGAAATACCTTTAAATTCGGAAGGTTCAACTACAAGAGGGGGCGCGAAGCTGAGGTTAATACAGTTTCGCCACAAAAGCAGCCCAGGGTTACAGACTTGGATGCGCCACCTCTACCCTGTTCAATGGAGGAAGCGATGGACTTGTGCAAGCAATGGAGTAAGGATGGTATCTTGCCGCCGCTCGAAAGGATACCTTCCAAGGAGATGATGAGGGACCCAAAGTGGTGCGAATGCCACGGAAAGATTATGCACCCCACAACCGACTGCAAAAAGCTCAGAAACATGGTGAGCCGAAAGATGAAAGATGGTGAGTTGATCGTCAGCGACCAGAGGCAGGATGTGCGAAACAATCCATTGCCTGACCATGCGGAGCAAGAGCCGAAAGGCAAAGAGGTTGCCATGATCGCGATTATGGACCTCGAAGAGATTGCAGAAGATGGTCTACTCAATGTTGCTGAAGTCTACAACGAGGAGGACTACAACATATACACGGAGGACGAACGTGCCGATCGTATGAAAGGGTCGCATGGGTTCAGCAGGTTCTTTGATGAAATGAACTTTTCAGAGAAATGCCGGAAGGAAATGACAAAGGCGATCCTAAGGATAGCGGAAGACTACGAGGAGGATATCATGGTTTCCAATGGGAAGGTTGTCAGAGCATCCCGCTCCACGAAAAAAGTTATAACCTTCTCCGCAAGCGACAAAAAGACAGATGCGAGCCACCAGAAGCCTTTATACGTTACGACAGTAATCAATGGTGTCGAGTTTAAGCGAGCATTTGTCGACGGAGGAGCGGCAGTTAACGTGGTCTCGCTCAACACTCTGAAGCTGGCAGGAATCCCGGAGCAGAAGATTGTCAGACGACCATCCCCGCTGATGGGGTTTGGAAGGGACTCCAGGATGACAATAGGATGGATCCGTCTGGGTGTACAGATTGGCAAAATCAAGTGTTCGGCCAAATTCTATGTCATAGATGCGAACACTACGTATCATATGATCATCGACCGGGCCTGGATTCATCGCTTCGATGCAATCCCCTCGACGGCTCACCAGGTGATGAAAGTTATCTGGAACGATAGAGTGGTGGAGATACCAGCTTCGGTAAACCCTTTCAATCTGGATGAAGAGCATCTCTCCGAGGCAGTATGGTTCACTGAAATGGCAGATGGACAGACACCAGGGCCGTTTAACCCCACTCCTTTGCCTCGATGGGAGGACATTAAGGATCAGTCACCCGCAGGAGTGATGGTGACAAGAGAGGAGTCCAAGGAAAAGTTGTCTGCGCGAGAGGAGGCACCGCGGATTGCCTACCAAAAAAAGAATGTTTACACCCTGAAAAGGATAGCAAAGCATGATCCCGAAGGCAAAGAGATAGAAAGCTTCTACACTAACGGGAAGAAATGTTACCGCATATGAAGGTGCGCGGGGATACCCCCACGCGAGCATGGGGATATCCTTGAGAAAATCAATTAAATTGAGCAGGTTGAGGAATCTGACAAACCAACACCAGGCGTTTTAGAGGAGAAGCTAAGAGAAGCGCCCGAATGCATGGAGGACAAGCCCAAACCGCAAAAGCAGGAGCTGAAGGAAGTATTCCTAAGCCCAAACAAAGGAAAGAAGAGGCCAGTCTTTCTGAGTGCAGACCTCACGAGCGAGGAGGAGGAAAGATTGCTGCAGCTTCTGACCGAGTACAAAGATGTGTTCGCATGGGAATACAATGAGATGCCCGGCCTGGACACGAGCATCACCATGCACAGGTTAGATGTAATACCAGGATCTAAACCGGTAAAGCAGAGCACAAGAAGCTTCAGGCCGGAGATCAATGTGAAAATCAAGCAAGAAATTTTCAAACTACTGACTGCCAAGTTCATCATGCCAAATCACCATCCTACATGGTTGGCTAACATCGTACCTGTGGTGAAGAAGAATGGGCAGCTTCGCATTTGTGTGGACTTCCGAGACCTTAACCGTTTCTGTCCCAAAGACGATTTTCCGCTTCCCAACATCGATCTACTCATCGATTCAACCGCGGGTCATCGCATGTTCAGCTTCATGGACGGCTTCAGTGGGTACAACCAGATCAAAATGGACCCTGAAGACGCACGGAAAACCGCATTCATCACGCCAGTGGGAGTCTTCAATTACACGGTTATACCTTTCGGACTCAAGAATGCAGGTGCGACTTATCAGCGAGCCATGATGGGTCTGTTCCACGACATGATGCATAAATAAGTGGAATTTTATGTTGATGACTTGGTTGTCAAATCCAAGAAAGAGAGGGACCACTTGGAAGATCTGCGGAAAGTATTCGAAAGATGCAGGAGTTTTCAGCTAAAGATGAACCCCATGAAGTCCGCGTTCGGAGTAACCTCGGGGAAATTCTTGGGATGTGTAATACATCGCCAAGGCATCGAGCCTGATCCCGCAAAAGTATCAGCCATCTCTAGCATGACGGCGCCGCCTAATCAGAGTGCAAAAGTATCAGCCATCACTCGCAGAAATAACCTTCTGCTTCAGTGATCTACTCAAGAAGAATGCTGTATACAACTGGACCGCAGAACATGAAGCCGCGTTCGGAAGGTTAAAAGACTTGTTGACGTCAAAAAGGGTAATGATCGCGCCACAACTCGGATCACCGCTCTTGCTGTACCTAACATCGACAAAGAGGTCTATAGGGGCACTTTTGGCTCAGGAGTATGAAGGACAAGAAAGGCCGATCTACTACATTTCTCGCATCGTGCAACCAGCAGAATCAAGGTATACGGATATTGAGCGACATTGCCTTGCCTTATTTTTCGTAATAGAAAAATTGAAGCACTATTTCGCCTCGCACAAAGTGGTAGTGGTTACAAAGAGTGATCCCATATGGTACCTCTTGACTCACACTTCCCCTGGCGGAAGACTGGCAAAATGGTACATGACCATTTCTCAATACGACATCACGTGCGTTCGACCGCGGGCAATCAAGTCTCAAGCCGTGGCAGATTTGCTAGCACAGTTCCCTGATAACAGTCACGAGCCCATGATTGAGGAAGAACTAGAGGGACCCGAGATATACGCAGTTGAATTGCTCTAGTGGGCGCTTCATTTCGATGGATCGTCAACAAGGAAGGGTGGAGGAATTGGAATAGTCCTGACCAAACCCGATGGAGAGGTCATACAGATGACCACAAAACTCGACTTCGCAGTTGTGCACAAGAGATTCCGGCGGGGAGACCTCCGTGTGCACCGTGTGTAGTGGATCAAGGATCGCACAGGAAGAGTGGGGTTGTGTGTAGGGAGAGAGCAAGGCAGTAGCAATGTCTGAGAGAGAGACAGAGGTTTGGCAGAGCTTCCGCGTATGGCAGTGTGTTCCCCTTTTGTATGGAAAGGTTGACGATCTATATATACTGGAGAACATGACCGTTGTAGTGTGGTTAATGCGCCCATTGATGGCGGCTTAATTAGCTTAACCATAACGGCACGTTCGTCCGAGTATATAGCGACCGTTACAGCACGTGGTGCGCGAATACCGGAACCGTTACGAGGTTGACCGGGTTTGACCGGCTTGACCGGGTTTATGGAGCTCGTGCCATAAATCTCTCAAAACAGTTACTAAAGGTCGCGTGCGGGCTTGGCTCGCACGCGACAGGGCTTACTCTAGCCTCCAAACCACAAAGTCCCTACAAGTCCCGTGCAGTGGTATGCGAGGGCTCTGTCCCGCAGCCCCCACATGGATCAGCTCGGCTGGTGATCCAGTGTGTGTGGAGCACAATATGGTGTGCTGGATGGCTGCCACGTGGCCAAGATCTGTCATGTCAGAAAGCAGTATCTACATTAGCCCCCTTTCTGCGCGTGAAGACTCATAGCCGTATCGACTTCCATGCGCGGAAACCAACATACGCGTCGCCGCCACGCACCAATTCAAATATGGGTAAGTTCAGCCCCCGTGCGTGTCATTATGACCTAAAACCCCTAGAGTCGTGCCGTCTGACCTTTAGGGTTTTAGGCGTGACGTCAGCTTGTCCTGTGATTGCGCGATTCGACGGTGACGGTTGCGATTCGACTGTCGAAAGGACGCAACCCTTCATTGTTTTGGATAAATACCTTGTATCCCCCATTATTGCAAAGCATCACTTCTTTCTCTTAAAGTGAATGGTACCCGGAGATCTTCGAGAGCAGATCCAGATAATCAATCACCAGTTCAGAACTGCAAATCGTATTCTTCAATTGTGCATATCCAAGCAAACTTCAAGAAAACAAGGTTGGCCTCGTTTACTTTTGATTTAAGATACCAGTGTTTGCCTTGAACTGCGTTGAATCTGTAAACCCATGAAATTTGTGAAGAGGCTTTGATCTTTGAACCCGCTTTGATTTAATCCTTCAACAATACGAGATCTTGCAACTCCCCAATTTCTGAAATCGATACCGGAACTGTTCGTCTTCCTTTGCATAGATCTTTGAATTTCAAAATTCAAACTGAAGTGTGGTATTTCTCCCCCCTTTTTCTTGCTCTTCCGCAGGAATGGCCAAGACAAGAGTAACCAGACCCGTCAAGGAAGATGAAGAGATACCCGACCTTCCGCAGGCCTTGTGGCGAAAAGCCCCCTTTTTAGGCGGCAAAGATTTCTATCATGCGAGGGTAAAGGCGAAGAGGATGCCTGATCCTGTTCCAGTTGAGCGATTGCTGACGCTGACTGGCCCAGTTAACTCAGCCTTGCTCGAGTTGGTTGGTTCCGAGGATGTAGTTCGATTGGGGATCGAAAACGGGCACTTCCCATATACTGCGATTTCTACTCAGGCGTTCGTCCAAAAATTGGACTATATGGATGAGTGGATTGACCACGTGTTGGACCATCACGCCGCGATTCTTGATGAAGCCGGCGTATACTTTGCTATCCGTGCTATGAAGGGTGCTGCCGTGAAGCTGGATCAATCCATGCTTCTAGACCTTCTGTCCCGTTACTCGCCTGCGACTCACACGTTCCATTTTGCTGAGTTCGAGGCTGCCCCCACACTCGAGGACGTTCAAATGTTGTACGAGCTTTCCCCTATGGGCGAGGTGGACCCTCTGAGTCCCTTGAGAACATCTGCGGAGATTGCCTTGTACGCGCAGATGGAGGAATGCCTAGGAGAGGTAAAGAAAATCTCCACTCGGTGGACCACTACAAAGCCTCTCCCGAACTGGCAGCTGGTTGATACGTCTGCGAAGAATACCTGGAACAAATGGTTGCAGTACTTCTTCCGAGACTATGCGAACAGTAGCATCACTAAGAAACTTCTGAGTGAGGACCCGGAGGCTGAGAATTACGTGGAGGGTAAAGGCTATCATTTGACCCTTTGTGCTTTTCTCTGTGCTTGGCTGTCGAGGTATCTGATTGATGGTCACCCCCATGACGGAGTCTTCTACCATGTGTTGCCACTTGCTGTAAGGCTCGCCCTTGGCCAGAGAGTCGCACTCGGACCTTTGGTCTTGGGCACGCTGTACTATAGGCTTGATCAGCTGGTTCTAGCCATGAAGGAGTCGCGTGGCCGCCTCGATGTACTGACCTTTGTCAATATTTCTTTTCTGACAATGTGGGTTTTCGAGCGGTGGCCGTCTTATGCTCCAACTGCTCTCAAGCTTGACAAGTGGTGTCCCCCAGGCGAGACGGAAGCGCGCAACAGCGGAAGAGCTGCGAGATGGTTCGGAGCAGGCAACACCAAGTGCGTCTGGAGTTTGATATGCGACAAGCGGAAGGAGTTTACTGCCAGGCCCTATGCCACGCGCATTGAGAACGTGCGATGGTTTCCAAAGCTGTACCCCTCTAAAGGCATGGTCTTTTCAGAAGAGCTGCTCTTTGAAGGGAGACCTCATTTCCATGAGCGCTACCGCGAGTTCTTTTGCTGGTGTCTGCGAGGTTCCCTTCCGGCTCTCGCAGAGCATATTCGTGAGCTCGCGCCGAGGTATGAAAAGCTTACCGTGGATGTTGACCCCACTCGAGTTTCTCCTCAGTTTGGCTTTGATGCGGTGGCCCCATCAATCTGGCCCCAATCCATTATCAGAGGATGTTACAAGCGCTTGCTAACAAAGGAGTGCAAGACGGTCTTCATGAAAAATCTGCCTTTTGAGCAGCCTGCGGGAACCCGCGAGGGTGGTTGTTCCCAAAACTGGCTCGCATACTGGATTGCCCAGCAAACGAGGATCGAGACAGAATCGGCCGCGCAGCCGGGTAGAGCTCCCTTGATCAAAAGAAACTCCTTTCCGTTTCGCCCCACTTGCAGTCTGAGCGAGTCTGAGTATGGTTGCTACTCACTGTTGGATCGTGAGAACCATCTGTGTCCTGACGTCATTCTGAAGGAGCAAGTCGCCGCAGTCAAGAAGAGCGACACGCAAGTCGTCAGATATAGCAAGGCTTTTGCTGAGGTAAGCAATTTCTTCACATGCGTTAAGTTTCTTGATTTCCTTATGCTGACACTTTTATTCTGTACTGTTGTAGTGTCATGTGCGGAGATTCGCAGCTGGTGATCGCTCCAAGTCACTGGTCAACACCATTGTTGCCAACAGAAGACAAAAGCAGCCGTTCCGGCTTTCATGGAGGATGGACGCTGAGGTTGAAACAAAGGTTCGCGCAGTCATGAATGCTTTTGCTGACTCGCTGATAGACAATCCTCCGGCTCCGTCTCCTCCTGGAGATGACCCGTCCCCTCCAGCGACTGCGGCGCCGAGAGTGAAGAGACCTAGGCAAAAGGGAATTACGCTTTCTTCCCCTAGAAGTGCTCCAGCTTCTCCTCCAGTGAGGTCCCTTTCTATCAAGGACAAAGGCAAAGGTCGCATGCCCAGCAAAGTGCGGAAAGAGCTCGCAGTTGAGTCCTTCGTTCCATTCGATCAAGAGGAAGAGGAAGAGAGGCAGGAGCCCCAAGCAAGTGATGAAGAAGAAGAAGCAACAGTTGTGATGCATGAGGAAGAATCAGGAGGTACCTCCGTCACATTTCCTTTCCCATTATCGTAACTTCGTTGCACTTCTTTTCTTTAAACCAATGGTGTATTCGCAGATGATGATGATGAAACCATTGGTGGCCTTGTGGCCAAGAGACAGAAGAGAGATGCCCATTCTGGCATCCCAGATGATCCCATAAGCGAGGACGTTCTTGCTGAGTCCCGAAAGACAGCCGCGGAGGCTGCTGAAAGAAGAAGGCGACGAGAGGAAGAGGAGCTCGAGCGTGTGAAACAGCGGAGCCTCGAAGAGCAGCATGTTGACGACTTAGTGCGTCCAGTTGGCGAGGAAGACGAGCTTCCCGAAGAAGTGGCTCCTCATGCGGAGGAGGTAGATGAGGTTCCCGGAGAGGATGCAGCAGCCTTGGAGCAAGTCCAAGCGGACTTTGAGGAGATCGCAGGCGGCGATAAAGGTGAGATCTTCAATCTCGCAGTAACTTATAGAGATGTTATTGTGGGTGCGTTAAAGCATGGTGTGTCAAAGGCTGACATTCGCCGTTGGTTAGTAGACAAATGCGGAGAACCCTCAGGTAATTATTTGAGTGATACGCATGTACTAGGCTTTAGCAACTTGAGGCAGAATCATGACTGGTTTATTCGCATCCCAGGTCATGCTCCTCTTACAGACTTGCTTAATGAGGACACACTGATAGGGCATGGTTCCACGTCCTTAGTGTATGATGAGGATACCTCAATCCCACCTTCGCGTGGAGGTGCTTACCCTTAGCTTTAGTAAAGATAGCAAAATAACTTATAGCACAAGTTACCTCATGTCATCGCATTTCATGTCGCAGGTCATGCTGAGGAACCTGAGCTGGAGCAGAGAAGTCAGCCTTCTGCGTCCTATGTTCCAATTCCGAGCTCCCATACCGAGAAGCCCGTCGCAGCTGCTGACCACGCGGGTGAGCCTCTCGAGGACGTCATCGAACTTTCCGACGATGCTGGAGCTGATGCTGTGCTGGTGGATGAAGATGTCCGTACCAGTGCAGAGGAAGTGAGGACAAGTGCTGCTAATGCGTTCGCATCTAAGAGCGTCCTTCGCCCAGCGACTTCGGCTGTCCCTTCGCCTCCGGCGACGACTGAGCCCGAGGCACCTATTCCTGCGTGGAGCATTTGGGGCTCGCAGGTTGGGAATGCAGTCGCAGCTGGTGCGACCTACACTCTTCCTTCCGACTACGAGAGATTGGAGCTCGCAGCTGATAGGAGAGCTATGGAGCGAGGGCAATCTTCGAACAACCCGGCAGCCCGCATTCCTTCTCTTCATGAGATTCTGGAAGGAACTGGTAAGTAGAGCTTTACTGTTCGCACGTCGCATCATTCGCTTGCGAGTTTTGACATCATAACTTATTTTTGACGTCTCCTCAGGTTTGAAGCAAACCGACGTAGACTGGGTGGTTCGAATGCGTCTGACCTACCCGCAGTCGTTTGTGAGATCTCTGGAGATAGGGCCCTTCGACAGGAGGCTGTTTCTCACTGAAGCCATCTGGATTTTGGAGCAGCTATCTGCGGCTACGCCTGCGACCATTTCGGTCCAGAGTGCTGAATTGCTATGTGGCATGTGCCAAAATCTCGTGACCAAAGTCCAAGGCAGAATGGGCTTCAAGTTTCTTATGAATAGAGTCACACTGATCCGCGCAGCTGTAACTTTGAAGCTCGGCCACCAGAATCTCGCAGTTGAGAAGCAGAAGGTGGAGCAGCAAAAGCTAAAAGTCGATGAAGCTCTGAAGCTCTATCATTAGATGAATGCTAGGTGCGAGCTATTGAAGCAAGAAGTGGAACAAGTGGAGAAGCTGAGCGAGCAGTTCGAGCCCCAAAATTCCTTAATCAAGAATTTGCTTTGACTTTTCGAATTTCGCAAAAATAGCAAGGAAAATAGCTGAAAACCAATGTAATGTCTTGAAACATTAATGTAATGTTGCTAGGGTTTCTCCCCCCTTTTTTTAACAACAATGAATTTTCCCGTTTTGCCCTTTTCCGGGATTTGATTGGATATTTCCGTGCATATCCAATTATGACATCAGCAATTGATACTCTGCTTGATTTTCGCGCTAATTTCTCGGCAGATAAGCACGCCTTCGTTGGGAAGTCCATCCGAATCATGACCATCCGTCATTTATTAGGATACGCAACTGAATCGTCGTAGCCTTTAGTAGGGTAATTTATTGTTACCGCTTTTCAAGGCGTAAGTGATTGAACTTACCCTCTTTTTGAATTCTGCTGACTCATCTTTGGCAACCGAAGAGTCTGTACAGGGTCTATATAAACCCTGTCCTTGCTATTTGGGTTCTTCATCCCAAAAATGTGCTTTGCCGTGAGTCCTTATGACTGCTGGCTTCAACGCTTATTTTTCGTTGATTCATGGCAACTTCAAGTTGTGAATCCTGAGTTTGCGCTTTGTGCTGTAGATATAGTTTCCAAGATCCACTTTATGAGGCTTATTGCTCTTTATAACCATCATAAAGAAGATGCAGATAATATCTCATGTGTGTTCGAAGAAATTTCTTCGTGTATTATGTGTGCAGGTCATGTTTCCGACCGCCTCGTGGTGAGGTGCAGCGCCGAAGTGACCGTGCTACCGTCTCGTAATGAACGGAGAAATTCTTCTTCAGCATCCCTGGAGAAGAATCCGTCACCTTCACGTTTGTGAGCTCGGGGTGACGAACTGTCGCGTTCATCCCCGTCTACAAGGAGCCCTTGCCCTTTGGAGCTTCTGCTTGTCTGTGGATCGCCGGAACCGGTGGTTCCTTGGGCAAATGTTATGGGGTGCAGATCTGACAACGGTCTTGTCGAATACCGGGATCTTGAGCGTATGGCTTCATGTGGCTCTTTTAGAGCAAGATCCCCCCCGCTACAGATGTTCACCCGCAGATCTGCGTGTTGCGTAGCCGGTGTTGAAACCGGTGGGTTCATCCTTTTCTAGTCGGATTTCCCGTAGTGTGTTTCTGGCTTGTCAGCCACTTTTCGAATGTATTGTAAGCCATGTTGGCTGCGTAGTTAGATTTGAGCTTTTCGCTTGTAAGCTGCTATCTAGACAGATAAATTGTAAGTCATTTGACTCATAATGATAAATAGCCTTTTGTATTATCTGCTGTCTCTTTACAACAAGATACAATTTCGCATGCGTTTCGGCATATTTCGCCTTGCATAATGCTATGTAATGGTTTCGCATTTGCAATATGTTAATTCGCTGATGCTTCGCTAGATCGTTCGAGATCATATTTGCGCCATCCTGACAGATGGGCTTATGATTGGCCTTTGTGGATCATTTAAGATCATCTTCACAATGTTGCAAGTTGCTATCGTGGCAGATAGTTTTTAGTAGATCAATTGAGATCGTTAAATTGTGCGAGTTGCTATCGTTGCAGATAGGCTTTATTAGAAGATCAACTAAGATCATTTCTGTGTAGGCTGTTATCGCAACAGATAGGTTTTAAAGATCAATTAAGATCGCATTTGTATGTGTTGCTATCGTGACAGATAGGCTTTATAAGATCAATTAAGATCGCATTTGTATAGGCTGCTATCGTAACATATAGGCTTTTATGATCAATTAAGATCGCATTTGCATAGGCTGCTATCGTGACAGATAGGCTTAGATGATCAATTAAGATCGCATTTGTATAGGCTGCTATCGTGACAGATAGGCTTATATGATCACTTAAGATCGCATAGGCTGCTATCGCGAGAGATAGGCTTAGATGATCACTTAAGATCGCGTTTGCATAGGCTGCTATCGTAACAGATAGGCTTTTATGATCAATTAAGATCGCATTTGTATAGGCTGCTATCGTGACAGATAGGCTTAGATGATCACTTAAGATCGCGTTTGCATAGGCTGCTATCGTAACAGATAGGCTTAGTTGATCACTTAAGATCGCATAGGCTGCTATCGCGAGAGATAGGCTTAGATGATCACTTAAGATCGCGTTTGCATAGGCTGCTATCGTAACAGATAGGCTTAGTTGATCACTTAAGATCGCATAGGCTGCTATCGCGAGAGATAGACTTAGATGATCACTTAAGATCGCATTTGCATAGATTGCTATCGTAAGAGATAGGCTTAGTTGATCAATTAAGATCGCAGTTGGACAGATTGCTATTGCGGTGAATAAACCATGATTAACAGTAATAATGAACTGAATAGAGCAACATAAACAGCTAGAAATGTGAACTTCTCATTTGGGAGATTTCTTTTATTATAACGCTCTCATATGGGAGAGATGGGATTACAATCCTCTCATATGGGAGAGGAGATTGTGTAAATCGCAGCCATACAATATATCAAGCAACGTTATAATAAAACGCGTGAAGTGAGAGGAGTCAGGGATAGTACTTCTTAATCCAGCGCATGTTGACTGAACTCGGAGTAGAGGTTGTGCCGTGCAACCTTCGTATGCTGCAATAGCCACTGTCAAAAACTTCTGTGACCTCGAAGGGTCCTTCCCAGTTGGCTGCGAACTTCGGATGAGTCGCTTCTCGCATGCAGTGATCAGATGCGCGCAAGACCAAGTCTTTGACTGCGAAATCTCTTCGCTGGACCGTCTTATTGTAGGCGCGAGCGATTCTTTCCTGGTATCGCTTATTGGTTCTCTTGGCTTGTTCTCGCTTTTCCTCCAGCAAGACTAAATCGTGATCGCGTTGATTTTCATAGAGTGCATGGAAGGCCAGCCTTGCCGAGTTGACTCTAACCTCCGCAGGTACTACAGCTTCGGCTCCATAACATAGCAGAAATGGTGAGGCCCCTGTGGGTGTCCTTGGAGGAGTTCGGTAAGCCCACAGAGCTATGCTTAGAGAGTCGGCCCACTTCTTGTGGTCATCTGCGACCATCTTGCTCAAAATTCTCAACAGCGTTTTGTTAGTCGCTTCGGCTTGTCCGTTTCCCTTTGGGTAATACGGGGTAGAACATATCTGCCTGATATTGTACTCTGCTAATTTCGTAGCTACCTGGCGATTAACAAAAGGAGTACCGTTATCTGAAAGAATGGTGTTTGGGATTCCGAACCTGCATATGATGCTTTCCTGGATGAAATTGACCACAGCCAACGCATTTGCCGTCTTTAGCGGTATTGCTTCCACCCACTTGGTGAACAGCTCAGTTGCGGTGAGAATGAAATGATTCCCGTGCGACGTCGGTCGGATGGGACCGATGAAGTCCAGAGCCCATGTGTGAAATGGCCATGGCGTCCCTAGCGCATGTAGATCCACAACGGGAGCGTGCACTAGGTTCCCTTTGAATTGGCATTCCTGGCAGCGTCGTACTTTGGTGCGGCAATCGACCTCCATGTGGGCCAGAAATACCCGATTGAGAGGAGCTGCCTGCATAATTTCGCACCTCCTTGGTGTTCCACCTGATGAGAAAGGTCCATGACTTCTTGTGCTTCTCTGCCGTCTAGACATCGCAGCAAGTTGCCCTCGTGACCTCTTCGCCAAAGCAGGTTTTCCTGTACCACGTATCGAGACGCTTTCCTTTTCAATTTTTCGGCTTCTTTTCTTGACTCGGGTACGGTGCCCTGGGTGAGGAAATCAAATAGTGGCTTCCTCCAGTCCGTGTCGTCATCGGTTAGGGCGATGAGTAGAGAATCTTTGATTAGTGCGCAACTTTCGCACTTCCCTTGTATCAGGGCTGCGGCTATTGACATGTCTGGCCAATGGATGCCATATCTCTGAGCCTTCCTGTAGATTGACACCTCGCTTTCCCCGCAGGCGTGTTGGTGAATCTTTTCTAACAGCTGCTGCCCCTCTTGCTCGGAGACACATCTCATGAGTATTCCCCCAGGACCCTTGTAGTAAAGGGTGTTGTCGTGGATGCAGTATCCTTTTGTGAGTGCCCAGCTTTCGTTGCTGGTGCCCTTCGCAATAGCTTGCAGGATTGGTTTTCGCCAGTCTGCGTCATCCATGTGTTCGTCGTCGCACGCATCTTCTGTCAATGCCGACGATGTTCGCACTTCGATGGAAATCCTTGCGGGGCATTTGTCTATGCTGACCTTAGACCCCAAGGTTGCTAAGGCGTCTGCGTGCCTGTTGTCTGCTCGGGGCTTGTGCTCGTACTTCACATTGCAGAATTGCTGCATCAGCTTCTGTACTAAGGTGCGGTAAGACAGGAGGTTGATCTCCTTCAAACCATATTCGCCCGAGGCTTGCTTAACAATCAGCTTGGAATCTCCCATGACTGTTAGGTTGCTCACTTCCAAAGCTTTCGCCGCACGGAGCCCCACAATGAGAGCCTCGTATTCCGCTTCGTTGTTTGTAACTGCGAAGTTGAGCTTTGCGGACATCTGTATGACTTCCCCATCTGGCTTTGTCAAGACTATCCCAATGCCTCCGCCTTTCCGGGTTGAAGAACCGTCGAAGTGGAGAGTCCAATAGGGCACGTCGATTGCGTAGATTTCAGGGCCTTCGAGCTCTTCTTCGACTACTGGTTCGTGGCTGTCGTCGGGGAACTGTGCCAACAGATCCGCTACCGCTTGCGACTTGATCGCTCGTGGTCGCACGCATGTGATATCGTATTGGGAAATGGTCATGTACCATTTCGCCAGTCTCCCTCCCGGAGTAGTGTGAGTTAGCAAGTATCTTATGGGGTCGCTCTTGGTGACCACTACTACTTTGTGTGATGCAAAATAGTGTTTCAACTTCTCTATCACGAAGAATAAGGCAAGGCAATGACGTTCGATGTCTGTGTACCTTGATTCAGCAGGCTGCACGATGCGAGAGATGTAGTAGATAGGCCTCTCCTGGCCTTCATACTCCTGAGCCAAGAGCGCTCCTATAGATCTCTTTGTTGATGTCAGATATAGCAGAAGCGGTGATCCCAGTTGAGGTGCGATCATTATTTTTGAGGACGTGAGTAAATCCTTCAGCTTTTCGAATGCGGCTTCGTGCTCCGGAGCCCAGTTGTACACGGCGTCCTTCTTGAGAAGAGTGCCAAAACAGCCTGTGATTTCGGCAATTGCTGGGATGAATCTCCGCAGATAGGATAGCTTTCCTAAAAATGTCTTTAATGCACTCTGATTATGGGGCGGCGTCATGCCAGTGATAGCTGATACTTTCGCGGGGTCAGGCTCAATCCCCTGGCGGTGAACCACGCATCCCAAGAATTTCCCTGATGTCACCCCGAACGCGCATTTCATGGGATTCATCTTTACTTGAAAGCTCCTGCATCTATTGAACACCTTTCGCAGGTCTGCGAGGTGGTTTGCTTCATGCTTGGATTTGACCACCAGGTCGTCCACATAGAACTCCACCTCTTTGTGCATCATGTCGTGGAATAGAGCCATCATGGCTCGCTGATAGGTCGCGCCCGCGTTCTTAAGACCGAACGACATTACTGTGTAGTTGAACACCCCCACCGGAGTGATGAATGCAGTTTTCCGCGCGTCTTCGGGGTCCATCTTAATCTGGTTGTATCCATTGAAACCATCCATAAAACTAAACATGCGATGGCCCGCTGTTGAATCGATAAGCAAATCGATGTTGGGTAGTGGGAAATCGTCCTTAGGGCAGAACCGATTGAGATCTCGGAAGTCCACGCAGATGCGGAGCTGTCCGTTCTTCTTCACCACTGGCACGATGTTGGCCAGCCATGTGGGATGATGATTCGGCTCTATGAACTTGGCATCTAGGAGTTTGACAATCTCCTGCTTGATCTTCACGTTAAGCTCTGGCCTGAAGCTTCTTGTGCTCTGCTTGACCGGTTTAGACCCGGGGATGATGTCTAAACGGTGCATGGTGATGCTTGTATCCAGACCTGGCATCTCATCATACTCCCATGCGAACACATCCTTGTATTCAGTTAGGAGCTGTAGCAGCCCTTGTTCTTCTTCGCTTGTGAGATCTGCGCTCAGGAAGACTGGCCTTTTCTTTTCCTCGTTCGGGCTGAGGAACACTTCTTTTAGCTCTTGCTTTTGCGGTCTTGGCCTGTCTTCCATGCATTCAGGCGCTTCTTTGAGTTTCTCGTCTGGAGTGCCCTGTGTTGGCTCTTCCGTCAGCGCAATTTGCTCGATTTGATTGATTTGCCCAGGGATATCCCCATGCCCGCGTGAGGACATCCCCGCGCACCTTCATATGCGGTAGCATTTCTTCCCATTGGCGTAGAAGCTCTCTATCTCCTTGCCCTCGGGGTCATGCTTTGCGATCCTCTTCAGAGTGTACACGTTCTTTCGATGGTATGCGATACGCGGCGCCTCTTCGCGTGTAGGCGGCTTTTCCTTGGCATCTTCCCTCGTCACCATTACCCCTGCAGGCGATTGGTCCTTGATGTCCTCCCAGAGAGGCAAAGGAGTAGGGTTGAATGGTCCGGGTGTTTGTTCATCTGCCATCTCAGTGAACCACACCGCCTCGCTGAGATGTGCTTCGTCCAAGTTGAACGGGTTTGTCGAAGCCGGTATCTCGACTATTCTGTCTTTCCAGATAGCTTTCATAACCTGGTGAGCCGTCGAAGGGACTGCGTCGAAGCGATGAATCCAGGCTCGACCTATAATCATGTGGTATGTGGTGTTCGCGTCTATGACATTGAACTTCGCTGAGCACTTGATTTTGCCAATCTGAACGCCCAGGCGGATCCATCCGATCGTCATCCTAGAGTCGCTTCCGAATCCCATGAGCGGAGATGGACGTCTGACGATATTGTGTTCGGGAATCCCTGCTAGCTTCAGTGTGTGGAGCGAAACGACGTTGACCGCGGCTCCTCCGTCGACGAACGCTCGTTTGAACTCGACGCCATTGATGATGGCGGTCACGTACAGAGGTCTCTGGTGGCTCGCATCCGTCTTCTTGTCGCTGGCAGAAAAGGTCATAATCTTTTCTGTAGAGCGGGATGCCCCGATGACTTTCCCATTGGAGACTACAAGGTCCTCCTCGTAGTCCTCTGCTATTCTTAAAATCGCTTTCGTCATATCAGTCCGCCACTTCTCGGAGAAATTCATCTCGTCGAAGAATTTGTTGAAGCCATGCGACCCTTTCATGCGGTCGGCACGTTCATCCTCTGTGTCCATGCTATAGTCTTCGTCTTCATGGACCTCGGCGACGATGGGCAGGCCATCCTCTGCGACTTCTTCCAAGTCGACGATCGAGATCATGGCGACCTCTTTGCCCTTCGAGCCCGGTTCCGCATGCGCGGGAAGCGGGTTGTTGCGCACGTCCTTCCGGTGATCGCTGACGATGAGCTCGCCGTTCTTCATCTTCTGATCGAACGCGAACCTAAGTTTCTTGCACTCGGGCGTGGGATGCATGACCTTGCCGTGGTACTCGCACCACTTAGGGTCCCTCACCATCTCCTTTGAGGGCGTTTTCTCGAGTGGTGGCAGGACGCCATCCTTGCGCCACTGTCTGCAGAGGTCACTTGCTTCCTCTACCGAGCATGGCAGAGGCGGTACATCGAAGTTCGTAACCTTCGCTTGTTTCTGGGGCGAAACTGTATTGACCTCAGCTTCGCGTCCCCTCTTGTAGCTAAACCTCCCGATCTTGTAAGTAGTGCCGCTCGCAGGTCGCTCTGGAGCGCTCTTCTTTTTCTGTCTCTCGACTACAGGCTCGATGTTCTTCGTGCATTCGATTAGTTTTGAAAACGTAGGTGTTTGCAAATTGATGAGCATACCTTTGTATTCGTCTCGCATGCACTGCAGGCATATCTCTACCAGCCGGCTTTCGGGCATTGGATCTTTGCACTCCAAGGATTTCGCCCTAAATTTCTTAATGAAAGTGATTCCGTCCTCTTCGCGCTTCTGGTACATCCGCGAGAGATGAATCATTGTGACCTTTTCTTCCATCTGGAAGAACTTGGTATAGAACTTCTGGACCATGTCGTCCCAAGTCTTCACGGATCCGGCCTCCAATGTTCGGTACCATTTGTATGCTACGTTCCCAAGAGATTTTGGGAACTCCCGCATCAGCAGCTTGGGATCGGCTCCGTACGGACCCATGACATCAATGAAACGCATGACATGCTCATGGGCGTTTCCGTTGACATCCTCGAACTTATCCCATTTAGGAGCCTTGTACCCCGCCGGGTTCGGCATGAGATAGATTTCCCGTGGAATGGGTGGATCGTTGTCTAGCTTTGGGATAATGGTATCCGCAAATGACTGATGAGCCAGAATAGTGTCCACGCGCTTCTGCAAAGACGTCATGCATTCTGGAATGCTCCCCTCGGTAGCTGTCGGAGGGGTTGCCGTAGGCGGTGGCGACACATACGCCGCCGGAGGGTTGGGAGCATACTGACTACCCGCATTTCCCCAGATCATCGTTGGGGGAGGCAAAGGGTACTACAGAGTTGGGTTGGACGCCAAAGCCGAGGGCTGAGGAGCGTGAGCGGCAGGAGGTAGCATCTGTGCCGTTGATCCCTGAACCGAAGGCAGCTGCGTAGCCGATGGTGGAGTCTGCAGATGAGGGTTGGGAGGTGCGGTTGACACTCCCAATCCTGGAGCGGTAGGGGTTCCTCCTCCCTGAGAGATAGCGGCGGCTGACGAAGGGTTTGGCGCAAGGGTACCCAGAACGGCCAAGATTTGTTCTAATTGCGCAGATTGAGCCTTGAGAGCTTTCGCCTGACTTTGGACAGTGGCGTCCAAAGACTCTAACGTCGGTGCCTCGCCGGGAGTCGTTGGAGTACGGCGGGTCTCGTCTCCCGAGGGAGTTTCGGTGGAAGGCGATCGGTTGCTGACATCATCCTCCTGAGACATGGTTGCTTTTGTTGGTAAGTTCACGTCGGGTTCACCAAAATGTGCACAAGAGATTCCGGCGGGGAGACCTCCGTGTGCACCGTGTGTAGTGGATCAAGGATCGCACAGGAAGAGTGGGGTTGTGTGTAGGGAGAGAGCAAGGCAGTAGCAATGTCTGAGAGAGAGACAGAGGTTTGGCAGAGCTTCCGCGTATGGCAGTTTGTTCCCCTTTTGTATGGAAAGGTTGACGATCTATATATACTGGAGAACATGACCGTTGTAGTGTGGTTAATGCGCCCATTGATGGCGGCTTAATTAGCTTAACCATAACGGCACGTTCGTCCGAGTATATAGGGACCGTTACAGCACGTGGTGCGCGAATACCGGAACCGTTACGAGGTTGACCGGGTTTGACCGGCTTGACCGGGTTTATGGAGCTCGTGCCATAAATCTCTCAAAACAGTTACTAAAGGTCGCGTGCGGGCTTGGCTCGCACACGACAGGGCTTACTCTAGCCTCCAAACCACAAAGTCCCTACAAGTCCCGTGCAGTGGTATGCGAGGGCTCTGTCCCGCAGCCCCCACATGGATCAGCTCGGCTGGTGATCCAGTGTGTGTGGAGCACAATATGGTGTGCTGGATGGCTGCCACGTGGCCAAGATCTGTCATGTCAGAAAGCAGTATCTACAGCAGTCACCAACAACGAAGCGGAGTATGAAGCTCTCATCGCAGGTCTCCGTGCAGCAAGGGCACTAGAAGTGAGCAATTTGACGGTTATGGGTGACTCCAAGCTAATCGTGAAACAGACTTCGGGCGAGTATGGATTAAAGGAAGTAAATCTATTGCCCTATCGGACTCTGGTACCGAAGCTGGTGCAACAATTCTGCGATGTCAGGTACGAGCACAAACCTAGAGCAGACAATCGGCATGCCGATGCTTTGGCCACTCTGGGATCTAAGGTTAGTGCAGACAAGTGCCCTGCGAGAATATCAATTGAAGTACGAATGTCATCGACGTTGACAGAGGACGCATGCGACGATGAATGCATGGATGATACAGACTGGAGGAGGTCAATATTGCAAGCTATCGCAGAGGGAACGAGTAAGGAAAACTGGGCATCCACCAAGGGGTATTGTATACATGACAACACTCTCTACTATAAAGGTCCAGGCGGAATACTTATGCGATGCGTCTCGCAGCAGGAGGGACGAGCGCTGTTAGAAAAGATTCACCAGCATACTTGCGGGGAAAGTGAGGTGTCAATCTATTGAAAAGCCCAAAGGTATGGGATTCACTGGCCGGACATGTCAACGGCTGCTGCGTTAATTCAAGGGAACTGCGAGAGTTGCGCGTTGATTAAGGACTCTCTAGCAATTGCCCTGGTCGATGATGACGTGGATTGGAGGAAGCCACTCTTTGACTTTCTCACACAAGGAATCGAGCCTGAGTCAAGAAAAGAAGCCGAAAAGCTGAAACGGAAAGCAGCCCGGTATGGTGCAAGAAAACATACTTTGGCGAAGGGGTCACGAGGGTAACCTACTTCGATGCCTAGACAGCAAGGAAGCACAAGAAGTGATGGACCTCTCTCACCAAGTGGAACATCAGGGAGGTGCGAAACTATGCAGACAGCTCCTAACAGTTGGCTACTTTTGGCCCACCATGGCGGCAGATTGCCGCGCTAAAGTAAGAAGGTGTCAGGAGTGTCAATTCAAGGGCAACCTCGTACATGCCCCTGCCGTAGATCTACATGCGTTGGTAACACCGGGGCCGTTCCATACTTGGGCTCTGGATTTTTTGGCCCTATCCGACCAACCTCGCATGGGAATCAGTTTATTCTCACCGCGACTAAGCTGTTCACTAAGTGGGTAGAAGCAATACCGCTGAAGACAGCAAATGCGCTTGCTGTAGTCCATTTCATCCAAGAGAACATCATATACAGGTTCGGAATTCCTAACACAATTCTCTCGGATAATGGTACCCCTTCGTCAATCGCCAAGTAGCCGCAAAGCTAGCGGAGTATAACATCAGGCAGATATGTTCTACTCCTTATTATCCAAAAGGGAATGGTCAAGCAGAAGCAACCAACAAAACACTACTAAGGATCCTGAGCAAGATGGTCGCAGACGATCACAAGAAATGGGCTGATTCTTTAAACTTAGCATTGTGGGCGTATCGAACTTCGCCAAGAACTGCTACAGGGGTCTCCCCATTTCTTTTATGCTATGGAGCTGAAGCTGTGGTACCGGCGGAGGTGAAAATCAATTCTGCAAGGTTGGCCTTCCATGCACTATACGAGAACCAGCGCGATCATGACTTAATCCTACTGGAAGAAAAGCGAGAGCAGGCCAAGCGGACTAATAAACGGTACAAGGAGAGGATCGCTCGCGCGTACAATAAAACAATCCAACGTTGAGATTTCGCAGTTGGGGACCTCGTCTTGCGCGCATCGGATCACTGCATGCGGGAGGCAGCTCACCGAAAGTTCGCAGCCACTGGGAAGGACCTTTCGAAGTCAAAGAGGTCTTTGACAGTGGCTACTGCAATATAAAAAGACTACATGGGACGGCCACAACCCCAAGCTCGGTCAAAATGCGCTCGATTAAGAAGTATTATCCTTAACTTCTCTCATTACATGCATTAGATTACAATGCCTACTTTATGCTTTGTCATAGACTCATTCGTCTTCTCTCCCATATGAGTGAATTGTAATCTCGCCTCTCCCATATGAGGGTGTTTATAATAAAAGACTTCTCCCAAATGGGAAGAATTTTATGATTCCAACTGTCTTTATCGCTTCATCTACTGCTCCATTTCTTAATAGCGTAAGCTTATCTGCTGAGATAGAAGCATTAGTCAAATACGATCTTAATTGATCATAAGACTATCTGCTGAGATAGCAGCATTAATCGAATACGATCTTAATTGATCCTAAGCCTATCTGCTGAGATAGCAGCACTAAGCAAACACGATCTTAATTGATGCCAAACCTATCTGCCGCGATAGCAGCACTATGCGAATGTGATCTTAATTGATCTCAAGCCTATCAGCCGAGATAGCAGCCATACTTGAGTCCAATCTTAAGTGATCTTCAAGACTGTATGCTGAGATAGCAGCACTATGCGAATGCGATCTCAAACAATCTAAAAACTTACCTGCTAAAAATAGCAGCTCTAATGTATGATCTTTATGATCTGCGAATCTATCTATTAGATAGCCAACTATAATGACAACGCACCGCGCGAATGCAAAATTTTTCAAGCACACATTCAAGCACAAAAGGCAAACCTTGTCAATGTGCATGCGATATTACAATTTGTTGTAACAAGAACAGCAAATGATACAAAACGTTTTATTACGAGTCAAAATGACTTACAATTTATCTGTCTAGATAGCAGCTTACAAGCGAAAGCTCAAACTGAGCTAATTACATAGCCAAAATGACTTACAATTCGTCTAGATAGCAGCCTACAGGAGAAAGTTACACAGAAAGGAAATCCTTACTGTAAAATGATCGGTCTACTAGGCCTAACAAAACCAAATGCGACATAATAGTTTGCGACCAAAGATCTGAAGCAAGAAAGACCTTTCTATAAAATGAACGGCCTACAAACGCTACAAAAGCTATGCGACGCCATCTTCAAGCTCCCAGGATCTGACAAGGCCTCTGTCTGGTCTTCACCCCAATAGATATGCCAGATGAACCACCTGTTCAGGCGTATGCGGCGGTGAAGAACAGGCAAGCAGCAACTCCTGGGGCAGGAGGCTCCTTGTCCACGGAGACGAGCACAATGGCTCGCCACCCCGAGTTCAAGAACAAGGAGGCAAGCAGTTCCCCTCCGGGAAAGCTAGGGGAGAAACCCCCCGTTCGTTACGAGTTGGGAAGAAGGTCAGTACGGCACTGCACCTCGCCGGGAGGTAGCCGGAAATACGACCTGCAAACATAATAGACGAAGAAAATTCTTCGAGCAAGCATGAGGTATTATGTGTATCTTCTTCACGATGGTTATGAAAATCAATAAGCTTCGTGATGAAGATATTGAAAGCTATTTCTATGACACAAAGCACAAACTCAGGTTTCACAACTTGAAATTGCCATGAATCAACGAAGAACAAGCATTGAAGCCAGTAGTCGTAAGGACTCATGGCAAGCCACATTTTGGGATGAAGAACCCAAGCACAAGAAGGCAGGGTTTATATAGACCCTACGGAGACCCTTCAGTTCTCTTGCTGAGTCAGCAAAGCTTGGAAAAGGGGTAAGAATCAATCACTCATGCCTTGAAAAAGGTAATATTCAATTACCCTACTAAAGGCTACGACGATTCGGTGGCGTACCCTAATTAATGACGGAAGGTCATGATACGAATGGACTTCCCAAGGAAAGCGTGCTTATCTGATAAGCAGTTAGCGCGAAAATCAAGGCGGGCATGTCACCAACTGACGTCAAAATTGATACGCATAAAATATTCGAGCAAATCCCGGGAAGGGCAAAACGGGCATTCAAGCCTTGAATAAAAAAAAAGGGGGGGGGGAGAAACCCTAGAAACATTAAAAATAATGTTTTAACATTTTTTTCAAAACAAATACTTGCTATTTTTCAAAATAAATCTTTGATCAGGGGGTCATCAGGAGAAAACAAGAGTGATGTATTTGTCACTTGGTCCACTTCTCGCTTCAGCTGCTCGTACTTGGTGCTCATCTCATGGAAGAGCTTGACAGCCTCTTCAGCCTTCTGCCTTTGCTTCTCTACCTTTTGCCCCTAAGCTGCGAGGTTATGGAAGCCGCGCTTCAAATTCACAGCTGCGCGAATCTGGGTAACCCTGTTGATAAGATATCCGAAGCCCAGCTTGCCTTGAACTTTGGCTTGAAGGCCTTGACACATGCTGTAAAGCATCTGCGCACTCTGAGGAGAAATGGTCGCAGGGGTGGCCGCAGATAGCTTCTCCAGAATCCAGATGGCTTCAGTCAAGAACAGCCTCCTGTTAAAAGGTTCTATCTCTAGAGACCTCGCAAATGACCGAGGATAGGAGAGACGCATCCGAACCAGCCAGTCTACATCAGCTTGCTTCAAACCTAACAATGTTGATTCGAGTTTAGAGCATAAAACTTGTAAATGAACAAGTAAAGAATGAAAAAAATTGTAACATACCAGTTCCTTCATGGATCTCGCGCAAAGAGGGAATGCGCATTGCTGGAGCAGTTGAAGTCTGTCCTCGCTCCAGTGCTCGTCTATCAGCTGCGAGCTCTAGCTCCTCATAGTTGGCAGGAAGGGTATAGGCCGCCACAGGCGCAATTGCAGCTCCCACCTGCGAGCCTCAAAAACTCCATGCTTGGGGAACCTCTGGAGGCTCTATCTCTGCTGGAGGAATGGCAACAGCAGTAGCTGCTACTCGATCAGGGACTCATTCAGGTGCGAGGGGCTCGCGAGGCTCGGGAGCACCCATCTGAACATTCACATTCTCATGTGATTCTACATCTTCCGTGACCTGCTCATGGATCTTGGTCTCAGCAGCATCTGTCTCCATTTCTTCAACCGCAGCATTAGTATCTTCCTCCTCAGCACGGTGTCAGCTTCGACATCATCAGAAACTTTGATGACGTCCTCCAAGGGCTCTCCTGCATACTCAGCAGCTGCGACAGGCTTCTCGACATGAGAACTTCGCTCTGGGACATAAGATGCAGAGGGTCGACTCCTTTGTTCCAGCATGGCCTCATCAGCATCGCCTGTGATATAAGACAGGAAAATGTGAGGTAATTTGTGTCATACAATATTTTATTTTGATAAACTAAGAGCGAGCACCTCCACACGAAGGTGGGATTGTAGCATCTTCGTCATATGCTAAGGACGCGACACCATGTCCTATTAATGTATCTCCGTTTAGCATATCCTTAAGGTGAGCGTGACCTGGGGTGCGAAGAAACCAGTTATGATGATGCTTGGGTTACTAGGCCTAGTTCACAAACTCTGTTTAAATGATTACCTGAAAGTTCACCGCACTTGCTTACTAGCCAATGGCGGATGTCAGCTTTTGACAAGCCATGCTTTAATGCACCCCTAATCACCTCTTGATAATTCACAGCGAGGTTAAAAATCTCACCTTGTTTACCACCTGCGATTTCCTCGAAATCAGCTTGAGCCTGCTCCAGAGCAGCCGCGTCTTCCTCTTGAGCCGCATCTTCCTCTTGAGCTGCATATTCTTCGTCAACTTGAGCCGCATCTTCCTCATCGGATTGCCGCGCCAAGTCGTCAACATGTTGCTCTTCCAAGCTTCTTTGTTTTATGCGCTCAATCTCATCTTCTTCTCGCTTCCTTCTTCTCTCAGCAGCCTCCGCAGCTGTTCTTCTGGACTCTGCAAGGATGTCCTCATCAATGGCTTCACTGGAAACACCAGAGTGGAGCCCCTCTTCTGCCTCTTGGCCAGAAGGCCGCTGATAGTTTCTGCATCATCATCTGCAAAAGAACAAACTGTTCAATAAGGCGGTGAGAGCTAAGATAATGAGAAGATAAGATTGCTAGAGATACCTTCCGAATCTTCTTCCTGTATCTCACCTCTTTCTTCTTCCCTGTCATCTTCGACTCTTCCCTCTTCCTCATCGTCGACCCTCTCTCTCACCTCTCTTCTCTCATCCTCCTCTTCCTCCTGACCAAACGGAACAAAGGTCTCGACTGCGAGCTCTTTCCACGCCTTTCCTGGCATGCGACCCTTGCCTTTGTCCTTGGAAGTATGGGACTTCGCAGGAGAGGAAGCTGGAGCGCTCCTAGGGGAAGAGATTGTGATTCCCTTCTGCCTTGGTCTCTTTTCTCTTGGAGCAATGTCTGCGGGGGGGAGACGGGGCATCCCTGGGGGGAGACAGAGCTGGAGTGTTGTCTATCAGCGACTCAGCAAATGCGTCCATTACCTCGCGAATTCGGGTCTCGATTGCGGGAGCCATTCTCATTGCTAGGAGAATTGGTTCACCCTGCCTTCTCGCAGCAACAATGGTGTTAATCAGCGACTTGGAGTGCTCACCAGATGCAAACCTCCTCACATAGCACTACAACAGAAAATGGAGCATAAGTTTGGACACATCGGAGTAAAGAAACTCAACGCGCGCAAAGGAGATTGTTTACCTTGGCGAAATCTTCGCTGTATTTAATGACATGCGAATCATCTTTCTTAACTGCGGCCATCTTTTCTTCAAGGATGGTGGAGGGGCAAAAGTGATTCTCATGATCCAGCAATGAGTAGCAGCCGTACTGGGAGTCATCCAAGCTGCAGTTAGGACGGAAGGGGAAGGAATTTCTCTTGATCACAGGTGCTCTACTGGGAGGAGGAGTCGACTGCGTCTCGAATGTGGCTTGCTGGGTGGTACAGTAAGCAACCCAATTCTTGGAGTAGCCACCTGCGTGGACACCTGCAGGTTGATCAAAGGGAAGGTTGCTCCTCAGAATCGTTTGGCATTCCCCAGACAGCAACCGCTTGTAGCAGCCTCGCACAATGGATCTGGGCCAGACTGATGGCGCCAATGCATCAAACCCAAATTGGGGAGAAACGCGAGTGGGATCGCCATCGACTAAGATCCTCTCGTACCTGGGAGTAAGCTCGCGCACATACTCAGCAAGAGCAGGAAGGGAACCCCTTAGACACCAGCAGAAGAATTCGCGATAGCGCTCATGGAAACGCTTATGACCCTCGAAAAGAAGTTCTTCCGAGAAAGCAACAGGTCTGGTAGGATACAACTTTGGGAACCATCGCACATTTTCAATGCGCGTGGCATAAGGCCTAGCCGTATATTGGCTGCGATCATCGCATATCAGGCTCCAGGTACACTTAGGAAAATGAGTTCCAAACCATCTAGCAGCCCTTCCACTAGAAAGTTCATCCTCCGCACCTGGGACATACCACTTACTGGGCTTAGAAGGAACATGAGCATAAGTGGGCCATCGCTCAAAGACCCACATAGTCAAGAATGCGATGTTGACATAGGTCAACACATCGAGGCGAACGCGAGATTCTTTGGTTGCCACAACCAATTGGTCCAATCTATGGTACAGGGTTCCCAAGACTAGAGGCCCAAGTGCGACTCTTTGACCAAGCGCCAGTTAAGTACCTCGATAACCAATTAAGTACCCCATCATGAGGGTGACCTTCAATTAAGTACCTCGATAACCAAGCGCAGAGAAAAGCACACAGAGTCAGATGGTAACCTTTCCCGTTCACATAATTCTTCGCCTTCGGGTCCTGGCTCAGGAGTTTCTTGGTGATGCTGCTATTCGCATAATCGCGAAAGAAATACTGCACCCACTTGCCCCAAGTGTTCTTCGTAGATGTATCAACCAGTTTCCAGTCGGGAAGAAGCTTCGCAGGTGTCCACCGGGTGGAAATCTTCTTTACCTCCGACACGCATTCCTCCATCTGCTTGTACAGAGCAAGTTCTGGATCAGTCCTCAAAGGACTTAGAGGATCAACCTCACCAACATGAGAAAGATCATACAGCATGTGTACATCTTCGAGAGTGGGAGAAGCCTCGAACTCAGCAAAGTGGAATGTGTGAGTCGCAGTCGAGTAGCGCGAGAGAAGGTTTAGAAGCATGGACTGGTCCAGCTTCACGGCAACACCCTTCATAGCACGGACTGCGAAATATATGCCGGCATTGTTCAATGCGATGGCATGGTGGGTCAATACGTGGTCAATCCACTCATCCATAAAGTCCAATTTCTGAACAAATGCTTGAGTAGAAATTGCAGTATGGGGGAAAAACCCATTTTCGACCCCTAATCGAACCACATCCTTGGAATCGATTAATTCAAGCATGGCTGCGTTAACAGGAGGGGTCAGTGTTTGCAACCCTTCAGCAGGAACGGGAGTTGGCAGGTTCTTCACCTTAACCCTAGCATGGTAAAAGTCTTTTCCGCCCAAATAGGGGGCTTTCCGCCATAAGGTCTGGGGAAGATCAGGTATTTCTTCGACCTCTTTAACGGGTTTTGTTCCTTTTGTCTTTGCCATTCCTGCGGAAAAGCAAGAAAAAAGGGGGGAGAAACACACATACTTCAGTTCGAATTTCAGTTCAGTTTGAATCAGTTCGAATTTCAGTTCAGTTTGAAGCAACGATGTTTTGTCAAAGAGAAGATGAACAGTTCAGTTTTGTCAAAGAGAAGATGAACAGTTCAGTGTCAATTTTAGGTTTGAAAATTCAGAATCGTTTACATTACTGGGAATTTCAGAAGCCCCACATTCGAAACCCTTACGATCTGGGGATTAAATTAGTTCTGAGTTCGAAGAACAAGGTTTCTTTCACAGTTTCCAACGAATGGCATGTTTCAGATAGTCATGGGTTTGCAGATCCGATACTGTTCAAAGCATATACCAGTACATTAAATGGAATAGAGCAAAGCCAACCTTGTTTTGGTAAAGCCTGCTTGGATGAAGCTAGTTGAAGAAGACGATTGACAAGAAAGAATTGATGATTAATCACTTGGATCTGCTCTCAAAAGCTTCCGGGTATCATTCACTTTAAGAGAAAGAAGTGATGCTTTTCAAACAATGGAGAGTACAGAGTATTTATCCAAAAACAATGAAGGGTTGCGTCCTTTCAGTAGTCGAATCGCAACCGTCACCGTCGAATCGCGCAATCACAGGACAAGCTGACGTCATGCCTAAAACCCTAAAAGAACAGACGGCATGACTCTAGGGAGTTTAGGTCATAATGACACGCACGGGGGCTGAATTTGCGTGTATTTGAATTGGTGCGTGGCGGCAACGCGTACATTGGTTCCTGCGCATTGAAGTCTATCTCGCTATGCGTCTTCACGCGCAGAAAGGGGGCTAATGTAGATAGTGCTTTCCAGACAGGCAGATCTTAGCCACGTGGCGACCATCCAGCATACCTAGCTGTGCTCCACACACACTGGATCACCAGCCGCGCTGATCCACGTGGGGGCTGCGAGACAGGGCCCTCGCATACCACCTCACGGGACTTGTAGGGACTTAGTGGTTTGGAGGCTAGAGTAAGTCCTGTCGCGCGCGAGCGACAACCAAGCCCGCGCGCGACCCCTAGTAACTGCTTTGAGAGATTTATGGCATGAGCTCCATAAACCCGGTCAACCCGGTCAACCTCGTAACGGTTCCGGTATACGCGGGTAACGTGCCGTAACGGTCCCTATATACGCGGACGAACGTGCCGTTGTGGTTAAGCTAATTAAGCCGCCATTAAAGGGTGCATTAACCACACTGCAACGGTCACATTCTCCGTTATATATAGGATCGTTAACCCTTCCATACAAGGTCGGAATCACCTGAACTACGCGGAAGCTCTGCCAAAATCCTGTCTCTCTCTCATACAGTGCTATTGTCTTACTCTCTCCCTACACACAACCTTACACTTCCTGTGTCCTTTCTATCCCCTACTCTTGGTGTATATTGAATTCTCTATGCAGGTGTGCACAAGAGATTCCGGCGGGGAGACCTCCGTGTACACCGTAAGTAGAGGATCAGAGATGGCACAGGAAGAGTTGGGTTGTGTGTAGGGAGAGAGTAAGGAAGTAGTAATGTCTGAGAGAGAGACAGATGTTTGGCAGAGCTTCCGCGTATGGCTAGTGTCTCTTTTTTTGTATGGAAAGGTTAACGTTCTATATATAACGGAGAATTTGACCGTTGCAGTGTGGTTAATGCGCCCATTAATGGCGGCTTAATTAGCTTAACCGCAACGGCACGTTCGTCCGCCTATATAGGGACCGTTACAGCACGTTATGCGCGAATACCGGAACCGTTATGGGGTTGACCGGGTTTGACCGGATTGACCAGGTTTATGGAGCTCGTGCCATAAATCTCTCAAAAGCAGTTACTAAAGGTCGCACGCGGGCTTGGCTCGCACGCGACAGGACTTACTCTAGCCTCCAAACCACTAAGTCCCTACAAGTCCCGTGCAGTGGTATGCGATGGCTCTGTCTCGCAGCCCCCACATGGATCAGCGCGGCTGGTGATCCAGAGTGTGTGGAGCACAATATGGTGTGCTGGATGGTTGCCACGTGGACAAGATCTGTCAGCTCAGAAAGCACTATCTACATTTGCCCCCTTTCTGCGCGTGAAGACTCATAGCTGGATAGACTTCCATGCGCGAAAACCAACATACGCGTCGCCGGCACGCACCAATTCAAATATGAGTAAATTCAGCCCCCGTGCGTGCCATTATGACCTAAAACCCCTAGAGTCGTGCCGTCTGGCCTTTAGGGTTTTAGGGGTGACGTCAGCTTGTCCTGTGATTGCGCGATTCGACGGTGACAGTTTCGATTCGACTACTGAAAGGACGCAACCCTTCATTGTTTTTGGATAAATACTCTGTACTCTCCATTGTTGCAAAGCATCACTTCTTTCTCTTAAAGTGAATGATACCCGAAAGTCTTCGAGAGCAGATTCAAATAATCAATCACCACTTCACTCTTGTCAATCGTCTTCTTCGACTGTGTGCAACCAAGCAAGCTTTATTAAAATAAGGTTGGCCTTGTTCAATTTTGCTTATCATACCAATGTATGCTTTGAACTGTGTTGGATCTGCAAACCCATAACATATTATCTGTTGAAAACTTGCGAAGAAACTCCAATCTTTGAACCCAATTTCGGCTTAATCCCCCAATGATAAGGACCTTGGATGTAGGGTTTTGAAATTCCTGATAATGCAAACAATTTCCAACTCCTAATTTCTGAAATTGATACCAGAAACTGTTCATCTTTCTTCCCATAGATCTTGAATTTCCAAATTCAAACTGAAGTGTGTGCATATTTCTCCCCCCTTTTTTCTTGCTTTTCCGCAGGAATGGCAAAGACAAAAGGAACTAGACCCACCAAGGAGGACGAAGAAATACCTGATCTTCCGCAAGCTTTATGGCGGAAAGCCCCCTATCTGGGTGGCAAGGACTTCTACCATGCGAGAGTTAAGGCAAAGAAACTGCCTGCTTCTGTCCCCAATGAGGGATTGCTAACATTAACCCCTCCAGTTAACTCAACCTTGCTCGATTTGATTGGTTCCGAAGACGTGGTTCGATTGGGAATCGAAAATGGGTACTTTCCGTATGCCGCGATTTCCACCCAAGCTTTTGTTCAGAAATTGGACTACATGGATGAATCGATTGACCATGTGTTGACCAATCATGCTGTGACTCTCAATGAGGCCGACGTATACTTCGCCGTTCGTGCTATGAAGGGTGCTGCCGTGAAGCTGGACCAGTCCATGCTTCTAAACCTTCTTTCCCGCTACTCGCCTGTGACTCACACTTTTCACTTTGCTGAGTTCGAGGCTGCTCCCACGCTCGAGGACGTGCACATGCTGTATGATCTGTCTCCCATGGGCGAAGTGGACCCTTTGAGTCCCTTGAGGACGGATGTGGAGATTGCTTTGTACACGCAGATGGGGGAGTGCTTGTCAGAGGTAAAGAAAATCTCCACCCGGTGGACCACTACAAAAGCCCTTCCTGACTGGCAGTTGGTGGACACATCTGCGAAGAACACTTGGAATAAATGGGTGCAGTACTTCTTCCGTGATTATGCGAACAACAGCATTACCAAGAAGCTTCTGAGTCAAGACCCAGAGGCCAAGAATTATGTGGAGGGTAAGGGTTATCACTTGACCCTTTGTGCCTTCCTCTGTGCCTGGTTGTCGAGGTACTTAATCGATGGTCACCCGCACGATGGGGTCTTCTATCACGTTCTGCCGCTTGCTGTGAAACTGGACCTTGGCCAGAAAGTCGCACTCGGACCCTTGGTCTTGGGCACGCTGTACCACAGACTGGATCAGCTAGTTGTGGCCATGAAAGAATCGCGTGGCCGCCTCGACATACTGACTTTCGTTAGCATTGCCTTTTTGACGATGTGGGTCTTTGAGCGATGGCCTTCCTATGCCCCAACTGCTTCTAAGCCCAACAAGTGGTGTCCCCCAGGCGCGATGGAGGAGCGTAACAGCGGTAGAGCTGCAAGGTGGTTCGGAACGAACAATACCAAGTGCGTTTGGAGTCTGATATGCGACAATCGGCGAGAGTTCATTGCCAGGCCATATGCCATGCGTATTGAAAACGTGCGATGGTTTCCAAAGCTGTACCCGGTCTTCTCAGAAGAGCTCCTCTTCGAAGATGGAGAGCATTTCCATGAGCGCTATCGCGAATTCTTTTGCTGGTGCCTGCGAGGTTCCCTTCCTGCTCTCGCAGAGCATATTCGTGAGCTCGCGCCGAGGTATGAGAGGAATACTGTGGATGTTGATCCCACTCGTGTTTCTCCCCAGTTCGGCTTTGATGCAGTGGCACCATCAATCTGGCCACAGTCTATTATCAGAGGCTGCTATAAGCGTTTGCTGACAAAGGAGTGCAAAACAGTATTCATGAGCAACCTTCCCTTTGAGCAACCTGCGGGTAACCGCGAAGGTGGTTGTTCTAAGAACTGGCTCACATACTGGCACGCCCAGCAGACAAGATTTGAGACGCAGTCGGCCCCTCAGCCAAGCAGAGCTCCTGTGATCAAAAGAAACTCTTTTCCGTTTCGTCCCAATTGCAGTCTGGACGAGTCTGAATATGGTTGCTACTCATTGTTGGATCATGATAACCATTTGTGCCCTGCCACCATTCTAGATGAAAAGCTCGCCGCAGTTAGGAAAGGCGACTCGCATGTCTTCAGATATAGCGAGACTTTTGCTAAGGTAAGCAACTTCTTTTGCATGCTAAGCATCTTTGCTTTCACATATTGACATCTTTATTCTACACTGCTTGCTATAGTGCCATGTGCAGAGGTTTGCATCTGGCGATCGTTCCAAATCGCTGGTTAACACCATTGTCACCACAAGAAGACAAGGACAGTCATTCCTGCTAGCATCGAGGATGGATCCTGAGGTCGAAACCAGAATTCGCGAGGTCAGGAATGCTTTTGCTGACTCGCTGATAGACAATGCTCCGGCCCCGTCTCCTAGAGATGATCCGTCTCCTCCAGCAGCTGCCGCGCCAAGAGCGAAGAGGCCTAGGCAAAGAGGAATTACAATTTCTTCCCCTAGGAGCGCTCCGACTTCCCCTCCCGCGAGATCCCTTTCTGCCAAGGACAAAGGCAAAGGCCGCATGACCAGTAAGACGCGGAAGGAGCTCGCAGTGGAGACCTTCGTTCCATTCGGCCAGGAGGAAGAAGAGGAGAGGCGGGAGCCAAGAGAAAGAGATGAAGGAGAAGAAGAAAGAGTTGAAGATGCGATACATGAGGAAGAATCGGGAGGTATCTCAATCGCACTTGTGTCCTCATTCTCTTAGTTCTTTTGCAATTTGATTTGAACAAATCGTTTCTTCGCAGATGATGATGATGAGGAGACCATCAGTGGCCTTTTGGCCAAGAAGCAGAAGAGGGGTGCTCATTCTGGCATTTCTGACGAACCCATAAGCGAGGACGTTCTCGCCGAGTCCAGGAAGACAGCTGCGGAAGCTGCTGAAAGGAGAAGAAAGCGAGAAGAGGAGGAGCTCGAGCGTGTGAGGCAGAGGAGCCTCGAAGAACAGCATGTTGACGACTTAGTGCGTCCAACTGATGAGGAAGATGTGCTTCCCGAAGAGGTGGCTCCTCGAGCTGAGGAGGAGGATGTGGCTCCAGAAGAGGATGCAGCAGCTTTGGAGCAAGCCCAAGCAGATTTTGAAGAAATCGCAGGCGGCAATGAAGGTGAGATTTTTAATCTCGCAGTAACTTATCGAGGTGTTATTGTGGGTGCATTAAAGCATGGTGTGGTAAAAGCTGACATTCGCCGTTGGCTAGTAGGCAAGTGCGGTGAACCCTCAGGTAATCACTTGAACGATACGCATGAACTAGACTTAGCAACTCGAAACATAATCATGACCGGTTTCTTCGCGCCCCAGGTCACGCTCATCTTAAGGACATGCTTAATGAAGACACATTAATAGAGCGAGGTTCCCCGTCCTTAGCGTATGACAAGGATATGGAAATCCCACCTTCGCGTGGAGGTGCTTGCTCTTAGCTTAGCAAAGATAAAATATCATACGATACAAGTTACCTCATACTATCGCATTTTGATTCGCAGGCAATGCTGATGAACCCGTGCTGGAGCAAAGAAGTCAACCTTCTGCGTCCTATGTCCCGGTGCCGAGTTCTCATACCGAGAAGCCCGTCGCAGCTGCTGAATACGCAGGGGAGCCTCTTGAGTACGTCATCGAACTTTCTGATGATGCCGAGGCTGGCACTGTGTTAATGGAGGAAGATGTTCATGTTAATGCTGAGGAAATGAGAACAAGCGCTGTTGATGCTACCGCATCTGAGAGTGTCCCTCGCCAAGCAACTTCGGCTGCCACTACGCCTCCAGCGATGACTGAGTCGGTGGCACCTCTTCCTGCGTGGAGCTATTGGGGCTCGCAGGTCGGGGCTGCGATCGCAACTGGTGCGGCTTATACTCTTCCCCTCAACTACGAGGAGTTAGAGCTCGCTGCTGATAGAAGGGCAATGGAGCGAGGACAGTCTTCGACCACCCCAGCAATGCGCATTCCTTCTCTTCATGAGATCCTTGAAGGAACTGGGAAGTCGTGGTTTGCTGTTTGCATTTCGCATCCTTTATTTGCAAATTTGATAGTTGACTTGGCTTTGCTATTGCTTCAGGTTTGAAGCAAGCCGACGTGGACTGGCTAGTTCGGATGCGCCTCGCCTACCCCAGTCATTTGCCAGGTCTCTGGAGATAGGGCCCTTTGACAGGAGGCTATTTCTTACCGAGGCCATTTGGATTTTGGAGCAGCTGTCTGCGGCCACGCCTGCGACCATTTCTCCTCAGAGTGCCGAATTGCTTTTTGGCATGTGCCAAAATCTTCTCGCCAAGGTTCAAGGCAGGCTGGGTTTCAAGTTTCTTATGAAAAGAGTTACCCTGATTCGCGCAGCCGTAACTTTGAAACTCGGCCACCAAAACCTCGCAGCTGAGAAGCAGAAGGTAGAGCAGCAAAAGCAAAAGGTTGAAGAGGCTATGAAGCTCTATCATGATATGAATGCCAAGTGCGAGCAATTGAAGCAGTAAGTGGAGCAGGTCGAGAATCTGAGCCGTCAGTTCACCCCTCATGACTCCTGGATCAAGGGTTTACTTTGATTTTTGAATTTGAAAAGTAGCAAATAAATAGCTGAGACATTAATGTAATGTTGCTAGGGTTTCTCCTTTTTTTTTTCAAAAAACAAAAGAATCGAAGTGCCCGTTTTGCTTTTTCCGGGATTTGTTAGAATATCTCTGTGCATATCAATTTATGACGTCAGCAATTGATATTCTGCCTTGATTTTCGCGCTAATTTCTCATTAGATAAGCACGCTTCCCTTGGGAAGTCCATCCGAATTATGACCATCCGTCATTAATTAGGATACACAACTGAATCGTCGTAGCCTTTAGTAGGGTAATTGATTGTTACCGCTTTTCAAGGCGTAAGTGATTGACCTTACCCTCTTTTCAAATTCTGCTGACTCATCTCGGCAACTGAAGAGTCTCCACAAGGTCTATATAAACCCCTGCCTATTGTTATTTGGATTCTTCATCCCAAAAATGTGCTTTGCCGTGAGTCCTTACGACTGCTGGCTTCAACGCTTATTTTCCGTTGATTCATGGCAACTTCAAGTCATTAGACCTGAGTTTGCGCTTTGTGCTATAGAAATAGTTTCCAAGATCCGCTTTATGAGGCTTACTGATCTTTGTAACCTTCATAGAGAAGATGCAGATAATACCTCACTTTTGTTCGAAGAATTTTCTTCGTCTATTATGTTTGCAGGTCATGTTTCCGGCCGCCTCCCGGTGAGGTGCAGCGCCGTAGTGACCTTGCTACCGAATCGTAATGAACGGCGGGATTCTCCTCCAGCATCCCTGGAGGAGAATTTCTTGCCTCCTCGTTCTTGAACTCAGGGTGGCGAGCCAATGCGCTTGTCTATCTGGACAAGGAGCCCATTGCCAGAGGAATGACTGCTCCCCTGTTTTGCACGGCTGCACACGCCGGAACAGGCAGTTCCTCTGGTACATATCTTGATCAGACAGAGGCCTTGTAAGAACCTGAGATCTTGGATGTAGCGTCACGCAGATCTTGCTGCTAGGGACGTAGCGAATGGCGAGCTGATCTCTTCGCAGGAGCGCCCTACTTGCTACAGATCTTTGGTCGCAGATCTGTGCATCGCATAGCTTCTGCTAGGACCGTTAGGTCGATCCTTTTTCAGCTAGGATTCCCGCGATGTGTTACTTCTTGTTCGCAAGTTACTTTTTTGATGTATTGTAAGCCATGTTGGCTGCGTAGTTAGCTTGATTAAGCTTTTTCGCTTGTAAGCTGTTATCTAGACAGATAAATTGTAAGTCCTTTTGACTCATAATGACAAATCGCTTTTGTATGATCTGCTGTCTTGTTACAACAAAATACAATTTCGCATGCGTATCGGCAGATTTCGCCTTTGGAGTGCTATATGAACACTTTGTATTGTTTTTAGATCGTTCAAGATCGTGTTTGCGCAGCTATGCCATCTTGGCAGATGGGCTTATGATTTGCCCTAGATTCAAGTGTCGGTGCTATCTCATTAGATAGGCCTTTGTAGATCACTTAAGATTATTTTACATAATGTTGCTATCACAGCAGATAGACTTAAGAACGATTTTCAAATCGCATTCGTAGAGTGCTGCTTTCGCGGCAGATAGGCTTAGAAGATCAATTAAGATCATTTTCGCATAGGCTGCCATCGTGACAGATAGGCTTAGAAGACCAATTAAGATCGCATTTGCATAGGCTGCTATCGTGACAGATAGGCTTAGAGGATCAATTAAGGTCGCATTTTCATAGGCTGCTATCGTGATAGATAGGCTTAGAAGATCAATCAAGATCGCACTTACATAGGCTGCTATCGTGACAGATAGGCTTAGAAGATCAATTAAGATCGCATTTGCATAGGCTGCTATCGTGATAGATAGGCTTAGAAGATCAATTAAGATCGCACTTACATAGGCTGCTATCGTGACAGATAGGCTTAGAAGATCAATTAAGATCTCATTTGCATAGGCTGCTATCGTGACAGATAGGCTTAGAAGATCAATTAAGATCGTATTTGCATAGGCTGCTATCGCGGCGGATAGGCTTAGAAGATCAATTAAGATCGCATTTGCATAGGCTGCTATCGTGACAGATAGGCTTAGAAGATCAATTAAGATCGCATTCGAGTAGGTTGCTATCGCGGCGGATAGGCTTTCGCTAACAGTAATAATAAACCAAATGAAGCAATATAAACAACCAGAAGTATGAAGTTCTTCTCATTTGGGAGAAGCCTTTTATTATAGTACTCTCATATGGGAGAGATGAGATTACAATTCTCTCATATGGGAGAGAAGATTGTGCGAATCATAGCTATACAAGGCATAAGGCAATGTTGTAATAAAACGCATAAAATGAGAGAAGTCAAGGATAGTACTTCTTAATCCAGCGCATGTTGACTGAGCTTGGGGTTGAGGTCGTTCCGTGCAACCTCCGTATGCTGCAGTAGCCACTGTCAAAGACTTCTGTTACTTCGAAGGGCCCTTCCCAATTGGCTGCGAACTTTGGGTGAGCCGCCTCTCGCATGCAATGGTCAGATGCGCGCAATACCAAATCTCCAACTGCGAAATATCTCCGCTGGACTGTTTTATTGTACGCACGAGCAATCCTTTCCTGGTACCGTTTGTTGGTCCTTTTAGCTTGTTCTCGCTTTTCTTCCAGCAAGACTAAATCATGATCGCGTTGATTGTCGTACAATGCGTGGAAGGCCAATCTTGCCGAATTAACTCTCACCTCCGCAGGTACCACAGCCTCAGCCCCATAGCATAGGAGGAACGGCGAGACCCCTGTGGGTACCCTTGGAGAAGTCCGGTAAGCCCACAGGGCTATGCTCAAGGAATCAGCCCACTTCTTGTGGTCATCTGCGACCATCTTGCTCAAGATCCTCAACAGCGTCTTGTTGGTCGCTTCGGCATGCCCGTTCCCTTTCGGGTAGTAGGGGGTGGAGCATATCTGCCTGATGTTGTATTTTGCTAGCTTCGCAGCCACCTGGCGATTAACAAAAGGAGTACCATTATTTGAAAGGATGGTGTTGGGTATTCCGAACCTGCATATGATGTTTTCTTGGATGAAATGGACCACAGCTAGCGCATTTGCCGTCTTCAGTGGTATTGCCTCCACTCATTTGGTGAACAGCTCAGTCGCGGTGAGAATGAATTGATTTCCATGCGAAGTTGGTCGGATGGGACCAATGAAGTATAGAGCCCATGTGTGAAATGGCCATGGTGTTCCCAATGCATGTAGATCTACCGCGGGAGCGTGCACTAGGTTTCCTTTGAACTGACACTCCTGGCAGCGTCGTACTTTGGTGCGGCAATAAGCCTCCATCGTGGGCCAGAAATATCCAATTGAGAGGAGTTGCCTGCATAATTTCGCACCTCCCTGGTGTTCCACCTGATGAGAAAGGTCCATGACTTCTTGTGCTTCTCTGCCGTCTAGACATCGCAGCAAGTTGCCCTCATGGCCTCTTCGCCAAAGCAGGTTTTCTTGTACCACGTATCGGGATGCTTTCCTCTTCAATTTCTCAGCTTCTTTTCTCGATTCGGGTACGGTGCCCTGGGTGAGAAAATCGAAGAGCGGTTTCCTCCAATCCGCATCATCATGGGTTAGAGCGATGAGTAAAGAATCCTTGATCAGTGCGCAACTCTCGCACTTTCCCTGTATTAGTGCTGCGGCTCTTGACATGTCTGGCCAGTGAATGCCATATCTCTGAGCTTTCCGATAGATTGACACTTCGCTTTCTCCGCAAGCATGTTGATGAATCTTCTCTAGCAGCAATTGTCCCTCTTGCTCGGAAACACATCGCATGAGTATTCCGCCAGGGCCCTTGTAGTAAAGGGTGTTGTCATGTATGCAATAACCCTTTGTGAGTGTCCAGTTCTCGCTGCTGGTGCCTTCTGCGATGGCTCGTAAGATTGCCTTTCTCCAGTCCGCATCGTCCATGTGTTCATCATCGCACGCGTCTTCTGTTAACGCCGACGATGTCCGCACTTCGATCGAGATTCTTGCAGGACATTTGTCCGTACTAACCTTGGACCCCAAAGTGGCCAAAGCGTCTGCATGCCTGTTGTCCGCTCGGGGCTTGTGCTCGTACCTAACGTCGCAGAATTGTTGCACCAACTTTTGTACCAAAGTCCGATAGGACAGAAGGTTTATCTCCTTCAAACCGTACTCGCCCGAGGCTTGCTTGACGATTAGCTTGGAGTCCCCCGTGACCGTCAAGTTACTTACTTCCAAAGCTTTCGCTGCACGGAGTCCCGCGATGAGAGCCTCATATTCTGCTTCGTTGTTAGTGACTGCGAAGTCAAGCTTTGCGGACATCTGTATGACCTCCCCATCTGGCTTGGTCAAGACTATCCCAATGCCTCCGCATTTCCTTGTTGACGAACCGTCGAAATGGAGCTTCCAATAGGGTACATCGACTGCATAGATTTCAGGTCCCTCGAGTTCTTCTTCGACCACAGGCTCATGACTGTTGTCGGGGAACTGTGCCAACAAATCCGCTACCGCCTGCGACTTGATCGCCCGCGGCCGAACGCATGTGATATCAAACTGGGAAATGGTCATATACCATTTTGCCAATCTTCCTCCAGGAGTAGTGCGAGTTAGCAGATATCGTATGGGACCACTTTTTGTAACCACCACCACTTTGTGAGACGCGAAGTAGTGTCTCAACTTCTCTATTATGAAGAATAGGGCAAGGCAATGACGCTCAATGTCCGTGTACCTTGATTCTGCGGGCTGCACAATGCGAGAGATGTAGTAGATGGGCCTTTCTTGACCTTCGTACTCCTGAGCCAAAAGTGCTCCTATGGATTTCCTCGTTGACGTCAGATATAGCAAAAGCGGTGATCCTAGCTGAGGTGCGATCATTATTTTTGAAGACGTTAGCAGCTCTTTTAGCTTCCCGAACGCAGCTTCGTGCTCCGGAGTCCAGTTGTATGCGGCATCTTTTTTGAGAAGATTACTGAAACAGAAAGTAATCTCGGCAATCGCTGGGATGAATCTTCGCAGATACGACAGCTTCCCCAAGAATGTCTTCAAGGCACTCTGGTCATGTGGCGGAGTCATGCTGATGATGGCTGAAACTTTCGCAGGGTCAGGCTCGATTCCTTGACGATGTACCACGCATCCCAAGAATTTCCCTGACGTTACCCCAAATGCGCATTTCATAGGGTTCATCTTCAACTGAAAGCGTCTGCATCTGTTGAACACCTTCCGCAAATCTGCCAGGTGATCTGCCTCCTGCTTGGATTTAACCACGACGTCATCTACATAAAATTCCACTTCTTTGTGCATCATGTCGTGGAATAGGGCCATCATGGCCCGCTGGTAGGTTGCACCTGCGTTTTTGAGACCAAAGGGCATCACCGTGTAGTTGAACACTCCCACTGGGGTGATGAATGCAGTTTTCCGTGCATCTTCAGGGTCCATCTTGATCTGGTTGTACCTGCTGAAGCCGTCCATGAAACTGAACATGCGATGACCCGCTGTCGAATCGATGAGCAAATCGATGTTGGGGAGCGGAAAATCGTCCTTGGGGCAGAAGCTATTGAGGTCTCGGAAATCCACGCAGATGCGAAGCTGTCCATTCTTCTTTACCACTGGCACAATATTGGCCAGCCACGTGGGATGGTGATTTGGTTCTATGAACCTGGCCTCCAGGAGTTTGACAATCTCCTGTTTGATCTTCACGTTAAGCTCCGGCCTGAAGCTTCTTGTGCTCTGCTTTACCGGCTTAGACCCCGGGATGATGTCTAAACGGTGCATGGTGATGCTTGTGTCCAGTCCGGGCATCTCATCATACTCCCATGCGAACACGTCTTTGTACTCAGTCAGGAGCCGCAATAGTCCTTGCTCCTCTTCGCTTGTGAGGTCCGCACTTAGAAAGACTGGCCTCTTATTTTCTTCATTTGGGCTTAGGAACACATCCTTTAGCTCCTGCTTTTGTGGCCTGGGTTTGTCTTCCATGCATTCGGGTGCTTCTTTGAGCTTCTCATCTGGAGGCTCCGCATTGGCTCTTCCGTTACCGCAATCTGCTCGATTTGGTTGATTTGCCCAGGGATATCCCCATGCCCGCGTGAGGACATCCCCGCGCACCTTCATATGCGATAGCATTTTTTCCCGTTGGCGTAGAAACTCTCTATCTCTTAGCCTTCAGGGTCATGCTTTGCTATTCTCTTCAGAGTATATACGTTCTTTCGTTGGTAAGCGATTCGCGGCGCCTCTTCCCGCGTGGGCGGCTTTTCCTTGGCATCCTCCCTTGTCACCATCACTCCCGCAGGCGACTGATCCTTGATATCTTCCCATAGGGGTAAAGGAGTAGGGTTGAATGGTCCCGGTGTTTGCTCGTCCGCCATCTCGGTGAACCACACCGCCTCGCTGAGATGTGCTTCATCCATGTTGAATGGATTCGTTGAAGCCGGTATCTCGACTATTCTGTCATTCCAGATAGCTTTCATGACTTGGTGAGCTGTTGAAGGGACCGCGTCAAAGCGATGAATCCAGGCTCGACCTATGATCATGTGATACGTAGTGTTCGCATCTATGACATAGAACTTTGCTGAGCACTTGATTTTGCCGATCTGGACGCCCAGGCGGATCCATCCTATCGTCATCCTGGAGTCACTTCCAAATCCCATCAGCGGAGATGGACGCCTGACAATCTTGTACTCGGGGATCCCTGCTAGCTTCAGTGTGTGGAGCGAAACGACGTTAACCGCTGCTCCTCCGTCGACGAACGCTCTTTTGAATTCGACGCCATTGATGATGGCTGTCACATACAGAGGCCTCTGGTGGCTCGCATCTGTCTTCTTGTCGCTGGCAGAAAAGGTCAAAATCTCTTCTGTAGAGCGAGGCACCCTGATGACTTTCCTATTGGAGACTACAAGATCCTCCTCGTAGTCCTCTGCTATTCTCAAGATCGCTTTCGTCATTTCTGTCCGGCACTTCTCTGAGAAGTTCATCTCGTCGAAGAATCTGCTAAAGCCGTGCGACCCCTTCATCCGGTCGGCACGATCGTCCTTCGTGTCTACGCTGTAGTCCTCATCATTATGGACTTCGGCAATGATGGGTAGACCATCCTCTGAGACTTCTTCCAGATCCACAATCGAGATCATGGCGACCTCTTTACCTTTTGAGTTTTGCTCCGCATGGGCAGGAAGTGGATTGTTGCGCACATCCTTCCTGTGATCGCTGACGATCAGCTCGCCGTTCTTCATCTTTTGGCTGAATACAATCCTGAGCTTCTTACAGTCCGCTGTGGGATGCATGACTTTGCCGTGGTACTCGCACCACTTCGGGTCCCTCACCATCTCCTTGGAGGGTGCTTTCTCGAGTGGGGGTAGGACGCCGTCCTTGCGCCACTGCCTGCAGAGGTCGCTTGCTTCTTCCACCGAACATGGCAGAGGTGGTGCGTCGAAGTTCGCAATCTTCGCCTGCTTCTGGGGTGAAACTGTATTGACCTCAGCTTCGCGTCCCCTCTTGTAACTGAATCTCCCGATCTTGTAGGTAGTACCGCTCGAGGATCGCTCCGGAGCGTTTTTCTTTTTCTGCCTCTCTACTATAGGCTCGATGTTCTTCGTGCATTCGATTAGTTTTGAAAACGTGGCCGTTTGCAGGTTGATGAGCATACCTTTGTATTCATCTCACATGCACTGCAGGCATATCTCTACAAGCCGACTTTCGAGCATCGGATCTTTGCATTCCAAGGACTTCGCCCTGAACTTCTTGATGAAAGTTATCCCGTCCTCCTCGCGCTTCCGATACATCCGCGAGAGGTGGATCATTGTCACCTTTTCCTCCATCTGGAAGAACTTGGTGTAGAACTTTTGGACCATGTCGTCCCAAGTCTTGACGGACCCAGCTTCCAACGTCCTGTACCACTTGTACGCCACGTTTCCCAAAGACTTCGGGAATTCTCGCATCAGCAGCTTGGGATCAGCTCCATACGGCCCTATGACATCGATGAAACGCGTGACATGTTCATGAGCGTTTCCATTGACATCTTCGAACTTGTCCCATTTGGGAGCCTTGTACCCAACCGGGTTAGGCATGAGATAGATCTCTCGCGGGATAGGTGGATCGTTGTCTATCTTCGGAATGATGGTATCCGCGAACGATTGGTGAGCAAGAATGGTGTCTATGCGCTTTTGCAGAGACGTCATACACTCTGGGGTGTTTCCCTCGGTAGCAGGTGGAGGGGTCGCCGAAGGCGGAGGCGACACATATGCCGTAGGAGGATTGGGGACGTATTGAGCGTTCGCATTACCCCAGATTTCCGTTGGAGGAGGCAAGGGATATTGCGAGGCCGGATTAGGTACCAAGGCCGGAGGCTGAGGGGTGTGAGCCGTGAGGGGAAACATTTGAGCTGTCGACCCTTGAATCGAGGGTAGCTGCGTAGTTGCTGGTGGAGTCTGCAGATTAGGGTTGGGGGTGTGGTTGACACTCCCAGTCCTTGAGCGGTAGAGGCTCCCCCTCCCTGAGAGACGGCGGTGGCTTGCGCAGGGTTCGGTGCAAGAGTCCCCAAGACAGCCATGATCCGTTCTAGCTGCGCAGATTGAGCTTTGAGGGCTTTCGCCTGGCCTTGGATGGTGGCGTCCAAGGATTCTAGCGTCGGGGCCTCATCGGTGGTCGTAGGAGTGCGGCGGGTCTCCTCTCCTGAGGCGGCTTCGGTGGAAGGCGATATGTTGCTGACATCATCCTCCTGAGACATGGTTGCTCTTGATGGTAAGTTCACGTCGGGTTCACCAAAATGTGCACAAGAGATTCCGGCGGGGAGACCTCCGTGTACACCGTAAGTAGAGGATCAGAGATGGCACAGGAAGAGTTGGGTTGTGTGTAGGGAGAGAGTAAGGCAGTAGTAATGTCTGAGAGAGAGACAGAGGTTTGGCAGAGCTTCCGCGTATGGCTAGTGTCTCTTTTTTTGTATGGAAAGGTTAACGTCCTATATATAACGGAGAATGTGACCGTTGCAGTGTGGTTAATGCGCCCATTAATGGCGGCTTAATTAGCTTAACCGCAACGGCACGTTCGTCCGCCTATATAGGGACCGTTACAGCACGTTATGCGCGAATACCGGAACCGTTATGGGGTTGACCGGGTTTGACCGGATTGACCGGGTTTATGGAGCTCGTGCCATAAATCTCTCAAAAGCAGTTACTAAAGGTCGTGCGCAGGCTTGGCTCGCACGCGACATGACTTACTCTAGCCTCCAAACCACTAAGTCCCTACAAGTCCCGTGCAATGGTATGCGAGGGCTCTGTCTCGCAGCCCCCACATGGATCAGCGCGGCTGGTGATCCAGTGTGTGTGGAGCACAATATGGTGTGCTGGATGGTTGCCACGTGGCCAAGATCTGTCAGCTCAGAAAGCACTATCTACAGCAGGATTCTCTCGTACACACTTAGCCACTTGATTTATGCTGCTGTAGCTCCCATAGCTCTGTACTCTACCTCTGTGGAGCTCTTAGATACAGTATTTTGTTTTCTTGATCCCCAAGATATGAGATTTGTCCCTAGAAACACACAGAAACCTGTAGTACTCCTCCTGTCTTCAGAATTACCTGCTCAGTCTGCATCTGAGTAGGCTGTAATTTGAAAATAACCAAGAGAAAATTGAAGTCCTGTGTTCAAAGTCCCTTTGATGTATCTTAGAATAATTTTTACTCCTGTGTAGTCACATTGCCTTGGACTGTGGAGATGTAGACAAACTTTGTTGACAGCAAACTGTATATCTAGTCTAGTTACTGTAAGGTACTGTAAATCTCCCACAATGCTTCTGTACTGATGAATGTTAGTGAATGGTTGTAATTCATCAGCTGTAAGTAATGTTTTAGGAGAAACATGTGAGACACAAGGTTTGCAGTCTGTCATGCCTGCTCTTTGAAGAAGATCAGATGCATACTTAGTTGTTGTAGATGATAACCCTGACCAGTGGTGCTGATTAGAATCCCCAAAAAATAAGACAGTAAGCGAAGGTCCTTCATAGCAAAGCTTGTAGACATATGATGTACCAAAGAATCAATATAAAATTTGTCACTCCCAGTTACCAGAATATCATCCACATAGATGAGAACTACAACTGTGAGACTGTATCTCTTGAGCACAAATAGAGATGCATCAGATAAACTCAATTTGAAGCCATTTCTGAGAAGGAAAGAGGATAACTGTGTGTACCAGGCTCTTGGGGCTTGCTTTAGTCCATACAGTGACTTGTGAAGCCTGCACACCAAGCCAGGGTGTTGAATGAAACCAGGTGATCGTTCCATATACACTTCTTCATCAAGAAGTCTATGCAGGAATGCATTACTAACATACTCCCAAAGATTTGGATAATGCTAGTGAAAACACAATCATAACTGTTTACTGTCTTGCTACTGGGCTGAAAGTTTCTTCATAATCCAAGCCATGCTGTTGGTGAAAACCCTTGGCTACCAATCTTGATTTATATCTAGATACAGTTCCATCTGCATTTTTCTTGACTTTGAAGACCCATTTACAACCAATGGGTTTCCTAGAAGGAGGCATGTGAACTAGAGTCCATGTTTTCTATAATTGGAGAGAATTATATTCCTCAGTCATGGCTTTAAGCCCATTAGGTGACTTCATTGCTTCACTATAAGATGAAGGTTCAGTAGAGGATAGATCACAGGAGTGGAGCTGATATCTTGGGTTTGGCTTATGGATGCCAGCCTTTTCTTTGGTTTGCATAATGTGTGTAGAAGGTAATGGATCTGGAGCTGAAGTAGGGAGTGAGGAATTGGAGGGAACATGTGAAGGTGGTGTAGTAATAGAAGATGTAGTGGTGGTAAAATGTGTAGGAGCGTATGTTGGTGTATAATTGGTAGGATTTGGGTATGGATTATGGGAGGTACTAGTGATGAAAACATGTGGGAATTGAAGCCAAGAGCTAGCATAAGAGGTTTTGTGAAGATTAGAAGCATTGTCAGATGAGGAAGATGATATAGTTTTGAAAGGAAATTCAGATTCAAAGAATCTTACATATCTGGAAATGTACACAGTAGACGTGGTGGTATCAAGACATTTGTAGCCTTTTGTGAGTGACAATATCCCAGAAACACACCGGGTTTTGATCTTTGTTGGAGCTTGTGTTTGGTATAGGGTTGCAACCAAGGAAAACATAAACAGCCAAATACTTTTAGAGAAGTATAAGGTGGATAATTTTTATATAGAAGGTAATAAGAAGATTGAAATTGAAGGGATCTTTTAGGAAGAATATTAATGTAAGGCAACAACTTCTAACCAGTATTTGAGAGGCATATATGCATGATGTAGGAGTGCTACTGTGGTTTCAGTCAGTTGTCTACGTGTCCTCTCAACTTTGCCATTCTGTCGAGGAGTATGAGGACAACTTGTTTGATGAATTGTTCCTTGAGTTTGAAGGTATGTACAAAATTCAGTGTTAAGAAATTCAGAGCCATTATCTGACCTGAACACTTGAATTTTGGTGTGAAATTGAGTTTGAACAAGAGTAGTAAAATGCAAGTAAGCTTCAAAGGCTTTATCCTTTGTGAGGAGTGGATATACCCAGAAAAACCTTGTGTAGTCATCTATGAATACGATGTAGTAATGAAATTTTAAACATGAGGCTATAGGGGAAGGTCCCCAAACATCAGAGTGTACAAATTGAAAAGGTGCAGTAGCATTTGATTTATAAACAGAAAACTCAAGTCTATGAGATTTAGCTACTTCAAATGATAAACAAAGAGATGAACATATAGCAGAAGATACAGGGATAGACTGCTGTAACTGTGATAGAACAAGGGAAGATGGGCGTCCTAGTCTCTGATGCCACAGTTCCTTGGAAACAAAAGATGTGGTTGCATTATTCATAGCAGAGTGAGTGTTAGTATTGTATGTGTACGGTTTTGATCATGGATACGCAGCGGAAAAACAAATTTATCCATGCAATATCCTCCAAGGATCACAGGACAAGAGACATAACGATGGTAAGGGAAGAAATCAAGTTACACACCTTAGGGTTTCTCCTGTGATGACTTGTAACGTGAATTGTGTCACGTTCTCTATAGTTGACCCACGCCTAGAGTTGAGATCTAGATCTTCCTTCTCCTTTGTGCTAGTCCGGAACGGAGGAAGAGGAAGAATAAATCACGCAACACGAGGCAACAAGGAGGGGAGGCCTCCTTGTTCGGCCGACGGGAAGGGGCGGCGACAAGGGGGGGGGGGCACACGCCTCTCTTGCTTGCTTTCTCTCTCTCCTTTTTGTTCTCTCCCACTCAAGTTATGAACTAAAGGCTCATAAGTGTGGGAAGGAAGGAAGGAGCATCCTTTATATAGTCCAACAAATCCTTGCCAACTACCTAAAGGACCCATTCTAGTCCTACTAGAATTCGGTTTAGTCCCTTCCTTGCAAATTAGTCCTACTAAGTTTGCAAGGTGTTGCAAAGTGATCCTTATAATTAATTAATCCTATTACTTAATTCCCAAATCTAGTTCAATTCTATATAGCGTGTGACCCCATAGGTTCTATCTAGTTGGTAGCAACAAATTGCTAATATGGAGTGGTTTCTAGCAAAACATCCATTCTAGCCAACTAATAGAATAGTCATCCGACAAACCTTGTTCAAGTAATTGTCTCATCCCTTTGTCTCTATATCCGGATTGGACACGAGACATACAAGTCACACTCGTATATCCAATCCATAGTTTCTTGATCCATGGGAATAGCCTTATTCGTGCAAATAACATCAATATCCCATATTGATTTATTTGAGTCTGGCCAGACATTCTATAAGCGCTATCCCTCGAGTGGCCTAGGATATTTGCTCCCGTTATGTGGGAGGGACAAATCCTATCTACGTCCACTACGATCTCTAAGCTTGCTTCTTATTGTATCCGGTACACGCTTTTATAACTACCCAGTTACGGTGTAGCATTTGACGCTACCAAAATCACAATAATCCACAACTAGAATATCTAGCGACTTCAAGTCTAAGGATGAAAATACCATTACACCACGAGAAGCACTTGTGACTTAACATAACGTGTATGTAGCCTTCTCGGAGATGGGTCAATTCGGTGCGCCATTACCCTTGATGCACACCCATGTGTTGGATCGTGATATCTCCATATCAATCCAACCCCATACTAGTCTATAGATGATTGTCCTATTAATCATTATACTTGACTAGGGATATTTAAGATAAACAACACAATTGTAAATCTAAGGACTTCATTATATTAAATATCCAATAAATAATACAATGAATGTTCTAGCCAAAATAAATTCATACTAAACTAGATTGCCTCTAGGGCATCTATTCTAACAGTCTCCTACTTGCACTAGAGCCAATCTGACGCATCTCGTATGCCCATGCTCCTAGTGTGCCCTTCATGCTTCCACTGCACAAGCGGCTTTGTAAGTGGATCTGAGAGATTCTCATCTGTAGGAATCTTGCATATCTGAACGTCTCCTCTATCGATAATATCTCGACTCAGATGGAACTTCCTGAGCACGTGCTTGGATTTCTGGTGTGACCTGGGCTCCTTTGATTGCGCGATCGCCCCAGTGTTGTCACAGTACAACTCAACTGGATCCGCAATGCTAGGAACCACACCAAGTTCAGAAACAAACTTTATGATCCTAACAGTTTCCTTTGCTGCGCCATTTGCAGCAATGTACTCAGCCTTTGTTGTAGAATCAGCTACCGTCTCTTGCTTGGAACTCTTCGAGCTCACCGCTGCTCCATTCAGGCAAAACACATATCCCGACTGTGATCTAAAGTCATCTCTGTCGGTTTGGAATCTTGCATCCGTGTAACCCCTTACACGCAACTCTTCCTCACCGCCAAATATCAAGAAAGCATCCTTAGTTCTTCTCAAGTACTTTAGGATGTTCTTGACTGCAATCCAGTGACTCTCACCCGATTGGATTGGTATCTGCTTGTCATACTCAAGGCATATGACACATCTGGTCTAGTACATAATATGGCTTACATGATAGATCCTATGGCCGAGGCATAGGGAATTCTACTCATGTGTTCCTTCTCAATCTCATTGGAAGGACAGCCACTCTTTAAAAGAGTAATTCCATGTGACATGGGCAAGAATCCCTTCTTGGAATCTTGCATGTTGAACCGCTTCAACACCTTGTCAATATATGTACTCTATCTTAGGCCTAGAAGTCTCTTAGATCTATCTCTATAGATCTTTATACCGAGTATATAGGCTGCTTCCCCTAAGTTTTTCATTGAGAAACACTTCCCTAGCCAATCTTTAACAGATTGCAGCATGGGAACGTCGTTTTCAATGAGTAGTATGTCATCCACATACAAGACCAGAAAAGCTACAGAGCTCCCACTAACCTTCTTGTAGACACAAGACTCATCTTCGTTTCTGATGAAGCCAAACTCTTTGACTACTTCATCAAAACGTCGATTCCTACTCCTAGAAGCTTGCTTCAATCCATAAATGGATCGTTGCAGCTTATAGACTTTTTTGGCTTGCTTTGGATCTTCAAAACCCTCCGGCTGTATCATATACACGTCCTCGAGGAGATTCCCATAAAGGAATGCTATTTTGACATCCATCTGCCAAATCTCATAGTCGTAGTATGATGCAATTGCAAGTAGGATTCAGATGGATTTGGTCATAGCGACTGGTGAAAAGGTTTCATCATAGTCAATACCATGAATCTGTCTGAATCCTTTACCACCAATCGTCCCTAATAGGTAATCACATTTCCATCCATGTCGATCTTCTTCTTGAAGACCCATTTGCACCCTATGGGTCGTGCCCCTTCGGGTGGTTCCACCAAAGTCCATACTTTGTTGGTATACATGGATTCCATCTCGGATCTCATGGATTCTAGCCACTTATGAGAGTCTGTCCTTTTCACGGCCTCTTCATAGGTAGTAGGCTCATCATCTATGAGCACTGTGTCACCGCAATCGGTCACGAGAAGTCCATACCTCTCCGGTTCCTGGCGCACTCTACTAGATCTACGAAGCTCTTGTGTTACCTGAACAGGCTGTTCCACAACTGCTTGTGGTTTCTGTTCTTGTTCCATAATCGGTGCAGTAATTTGTGGTTCTTGAATCTCTTCAAGTTGTACAGTCCTCCCACTTGCTTCTTTAGAGACAAACTCTCTTTCTAGAAACACGCCGGTCCGAGAAACAAACACTTTGTTCTCGGTTGGATTGTAGAAGTAGTAACCCTTAGTTTCCTTAGGGTACCCCACAAATTTACACTTATCCGACTTTGGCCCTAGCTTGTCTGATTGTAAACGTTTTACATAGACATCGCATCCCCAAATCTTCATGAACGACAGTGTGGGAAGCTTACCACTCCACATAATCATGTGGTGTCTTCATGACTGATTTAGATGGAACACGGTTAATGGTGAAAGCTGTACTTAATAGAGCATAGTCCCAAAACGATAATGGAAGATCGGTTTGACACATCATAGATCGAACCATATCAATTAGGGTTCGATTCCTCCTCTCGGACACGCCATTCCATTGTGGCGTTCCGGGTGGAGTGAGTTGGGACACGATCCCACACTCTCTAAGATAATCGTCAAACTCTTGACTCAAGTATTCTCCTCCACGATCCGATCGTAGAGCCTTAAAACTTTTTCCAAGTTGCTTTTCTACTTCACTTTTGAATTCTTTGAATATTTCAAAGGATTCGGATTTGACCTTCATAAGGTACACAATTCCATATCTACTGTAATCATCAGTAAATGTAATGAAGTAGACGTAACCACCCCTGGCAGGCGTGGCAAATGGCCCACACACATCAGTATGTATGAGTGCCAATTGCTCACTAGTCCTCTCACCTTTCTTATTGAAAGGGGACTTTGTCATTTTTCCCAATAAACAAGCCTCACATGTCTCATATGATTCAAAATCAAATGAGTCTAGTAATCCATCCTTATGGAGTTTAGATACACGTTTCTCGTTTATGTGGCCTAAACGACAGTGCCATAAGTAAGCAGGATTTAAATCATTTATTTTAATCCGCTTGGTATTAATGTTGTAGACAGGATTGCTTAGATCAAAGACATACAGTCCATTAAATAATTACGCACTAAAATAGTGAATATTATTCAAATAAAAGGAACAACAATTGTTCTTTATTGAAATAATAAAGCATTCCTTGTCCAAACAAGAAATAGAAATAATGTTTCTGCTCATAGCAGACACAAAATAGCAATTATTTAATTTTAAAACTAATCCTGAAGGCAGAGATAGCTCGCACACGCCCACGGCCAATGCATCAACTTTTGCTCCATTTCCAACGCGCAGGTCTATCTCCCCTTTAGCCAATCTTCTACTTCTCTTTAGATCCTGCACATTTCGACAAATGTGAGATCCACATCCAGTATCTAATACCCATGATGTAGAGACAGTTAAATTGACATCTACAACAAAAATACCTGGTGGTGGTGGAATCACTATTCCAAGCCTCCTGTCCTCCAGATATTTGGGGCAGTTCCTCCTCCAGTGTCCAGGCTGACTGCAGTAGTGACACTCACCTTTAGTCACACCTTTGGCAATGCCACCAACAGGCTTAAGGGCAGGTTCCTTGGACTTGGAACCTGACTTGCCTTTGCCCTTGGAGGATGAGGCAAACCTTTTTCCCTTTCCTTTCTGCACCATCATAATGGCCTTGCTCTTACCCTTGTTGATGCTTTGTTCAGCTGTCCTCAACATATTGAGTAAATCTGGCAGCGGTTTCACGATCTCGTTCATGTTATAGTTCATGATGAACTGTCCATAACTCTCAGGCAACGATTGCAACACGAGATCGGTTGCCAACTCTTGGCCGACCGGGAACCCTAGTCGGGCGAGATTCTCCAAGTACCCGATCATACGGAGTACATGGGGTCCCACCGGGTTCTCTTCTTCCAGATGACACTTGAACAATGCCTTAGAGACCTCATACCTCTCAACCCTTGCCTGCTCTTGGAAGAGCTGCTTCAGATGCTCGATCATATCGGCTGCATTCATGTTTTCGTGTTGCTTCTGAAGCTCAAAAGTCATGGTGCATAGCATAAGGCAGGCCGCATCATTAGCGTCATCAACACGCTTCTGATACGCCTTTAGGGCTGCAGGTGTTTGGTTCTCTGGACCTGCTGGAACATGCTCCTCTATTGCGTACAGTTTCTTTTCTTGCTTGAGAACGATTCTCAAGTTTCTGTACCAATCAAGGAAGTTGGTTCCAGAGAGCTTGTCCTTCTCAAGGACAGATCGTAGGGAATGTTGTGAACTCGATGTCTATCTAACTAGTATTGGTATCATTTTGGTTTCATGTTTAACCACAAAACAAGGACTACCATCAAGCATTCACCACACTGCATCTCTTCTCTTGTCCCCATGTAGTATCTTTAGACTATGGGAACAACATAAATGAAATCCAATAAGAGTAACTTAAATCAAAGTTAAGGTGCATTCATGTAAACCCAATGCTAAACTTGATCCACCACACACATATACTGGTACGTTGCAATACTGCATACTTATACTGCTAGTACACCAATATCCAAACAACATTTGGAATAGTAAACAACCTTTTTGGGACTGGAATTGAACAAAGTGGTAGATGAGTAACAAATCTCTTGATAAGCACATTCATCCCTCTCCGTGAGCTGAATCACATCATCCAACACAATTACTTTCCCATAGATGAATGTAAAAGAGCAAGGAAAGCATCGCTAAGTAGAACATAACACTAATCCAATCCTAGTCAAAGTATTATTTGCTTGCAAGCTCCAAAACATCAAATACCTGGAAGACCATAACTTTTTAGTAATCTGATTTAAGTACTAGAGGCCCAATCTCTAGGATCCGAATCTCAAGAGTAAGTTCGAACGATTTAACTTGAAAAAGCCATTTTGCCTCCAGACCGTCAGAAGACATCATTCTAAGAAACGTCACGCGCTCATTTGGACCGTCAAAAGTACCGACCATCAAGTGTCCTCAGCCATACGATCAAAGCTAGGAGACACGTTCCCTTTATGGTGTTCCCCATGACAACCCTTGAAACTTCCAAACCATCAAAGGACCGCAATAATAACTATTAATGCTGACTCATCAATACTAGGGGGTTGCGAAGCATATCTAGTCCACCCCAGAAGCCTAGAGGATACGACTAGGGGGAGGGGTTCAAGATGCGACTGGACCTCGCAAATATCAGCCCAGACACAAGGGGGATAAATGTAGAAAGTAAAAAAAAGTGAGCTATATGTCCACTGCCACGTGGACCCATCAGCTGCTTATAAGTGTCCGCACCTCAATTCTCAAGAAGCACCCAATCATGCCTTGATCATGCCGTATCACACCATGGGGGATCATAAGACATGTGTAAGAAGAGAAGACCCATATACAAAGGAGGCCAGTCCAAATCTTTTTTGGGCCACAGCCCACTGCTAGCTCAAGCCCACTTGACCCGAAGGATCAAAACAGAAGCCCATGTAAACCTGCGAGGACTTCTCTGCAAATATCAACACCTCCTTAATCTTTGCCATTGGATATGTGTTGACCAATCCAACGGTCATCTATAAATGATTTATATTTGTGTGCAAAGGAGATTAAGAGAAGGATCCGAGTGTGTACCTGCAATAGAAAAGAACATTCAACACAACACAAAGATCAAAAGTAAGAGATTAAGTGGGAAAGGGTAAGAGTAAGCCAAGTCAAGTACTGAGAGAGAGACAATATGTGAATTGATAAGACAAAATAACCGAACCTTCTCTATCAGAGGACAACACTGTAATATATACTGGTCTTAGGAATAAAGTTACAAGAAGTTATATAACTGTATGCGACGGTTATATAACTGCCTCACACATGCTGGTCTTAGGAATAAAATTACAAGAAGTTATATAACTATATGCGATGGTTATATAACTGCCTCGCACATGTACGATTGACCACATATATAGGCGTGTGATTAGCAAGGGTCACACGCGAGTATGGTATATCTCGCGCACGACGAGCCTTACTCTAGCCTCCAAGCCACTTAGAACCCTTAGCTCCCGTACAAGCTATATGCGGGGGGACTTTGTCTCACAGCCCCCATACAGATAAGAATGAATATAATGATAAGTATGTAGTGATAGTGGAGTACCAAAAAGTCTCATTAGTGACTGGTGTAGGGTTTTGATACGGATTACACAGCATAATACAAAATAAACATTCCTTTCAAAGCCCTCCATGAATCGCAGGACAAGCCATCATAACGTGGTAAGAGTAGGAACAATAAGTACCTTGTTTGTCTGAAAGATCACTCCACGTAGAATGCTATCTATGTCTTTACGAATATCCACGCCTAGGATTGCACTAGAGTCCTTCCAACGTCAATGTGATAGCAACGGAAGGAAGGAGGAAGAAGAAGATCACGCAAAACGAGACACCCAAGGGCCGCGAGCGCAACGTGTCTTACTATAGCCTCCAAGCCACTCAGATCCCTTAGCTCCCGTATTAGCTATATGCGAGGGGACTCTATCTCACAACCCCCATACATATAAAAATGAATATAATGGTAAGTATGTAGTGATAGTAGAGTACCAACAAGTCTCATTACTGACAGCCACGTGGATAACAATCAACATATCTAGAATGCACTATCTACAATATTATAAATTCATTGTACACATTTACAATACACGGTGAAATACAATTCACCTTCTCCATTTCTCCCCCGCTTCACTCTCTGTCTGTATCTACTATGAAACCCTAGCGTGTCTCTTCACATGGTATCAGAGCTCGCCGCTTAACAGCTCCGATGTTGATCCACAGTACCTCTTCTGCTATCATCACCACCACCTCTTCCAACGGTGGCGCAAATCCTCTGAGCCTCCTTTAGAACATTCTTACTATGGTTCCTTTTAAGTAGGATGGATCCCATTATGTTATCTGGAAGTACCATATCTCTTCCTTGTTGAAAACCCAATCTGTTTTTGGGTATCTTGATGGATAAATTGCTTGTCCGACGAAGTTTTTGACGGAATCAGGTGGGTAAGTAGCTACTACTGTAAATCCTGCCTACCTAACACGACCAGGCGTTGATGACGGTGATCAATGCTATTCTGAGACAAGAGGCACTTTCGCTGGTAATCGTTCAAAGATCTTCCCAATCTCTTTGTCTTGCACTGGAACGTTGCATCCTTGTCCCGTTCGAATATTTTGTAAGTAAAGAACGAACTTCCGACTACCAAAAAGAAGTATGATTCAACTGATGCATTTATGCAAAAAATTAAAAATATAAGGGACATGTTGACTGTGGTTTGTCATTGAAGATGAAGATATGATCCTCTATGCCCTAAATGGGCTCCCCTCTGAGTATAACTCATTGCGTACTACAATCTCTGTCAACTCAAACCCTCTTACTTTTTGAAAATCTGCATGTTTTGTTGAAGTTTCATGAATTGATGTTAGAATCTCAAGTTTCCGCCCCTGTCTCTAAATCTGTTTTTTTTCTTTTAATACGGTTACTGGTAGTAATGGCTCAAATATGGGAAGAGGAAGAAATAACTTCTATAATGGAAGAAATAGTGGTGGCTGTGGTCAAAACCGCGGTGGCTATTACGACATATCTGGTAGAAATTATGGGAACTATGATTTTGAGGTAGAACTGACTATGCCCATGGTGGGCGTTTGACTCTTTTCGAGGAAGGAACAATGTCTATGGTTATCCTCATCAAAATAGCAGTCACATAACTTGTCAAAGTTGTGGTCAAGGGTTCAATTATGCCCTAGACTGTATTCACCGAATGGACTACTCTTATCAGGGAAAAATGCCCACTGATAAATTAACCGCTATGACTACTGCAACTCAAAACAGCAACCCCACATCTCAAAATTATTGGCTATCAGATACCGGGGCTACAAACTGAAAGTTTGTAATGTAGAATAAATACATGACAAAAATACTCTAGAAGGGGGGGGGGTTGAATAGAGTATGTGAACTTTTTGCTAAAACACAGAATTTAACTAAGTGATGCAAGTACAAGACAGAAATCTCAAGGCCTTGAGATTTTGTAAGATTAGACAGAAACTTCCTAAGTATAAAAGAAAGCTTCAAGGCCTTGAACTAGCACAAGTTCAAAATAGTTTGTAACCCTAGTTTGATTTAGATCACTTGCAAGAGTAAATAACTAAACTGTAAAGTAAAGAACACAGAGCAATTTACAGAGTTTAGTCCCAATGGACCTAATATCTGCCTGAGGGATCTAATCCCACCAGGATTGGGCAAACACTTCTTATTAATCACACAGAAAGATTCCTAGATCTTCAAGCCTAAGTGAACTCTCTTACACCTATACAACTTATGGTTCCAAACCTATCTAGTATCAGCTACTGAATGTTGAGCTAACAAGAACCACTTGTTGTTCACTTGAACAACTAACCACTAGGCTTTGTGAGGTATAAGATATACAAAAGATAAGCAGATTAAGGTACAAAATAGAAGAACACAGTTGAAGAATCAGCTGAAAAAGCCTCGATATGTTCTCCAAGAAAACTGGAATGAATGATCTTCTGAAAGCACTGGTTGAAGCTTGACGTTGTGAGGATTGATGGTCTGATCTTCCACGAATGTATCTCTCCTTCTTTTCACTTGATTTCTGTTCTCTGTAAGCTTCTCTCTAGTCTTTCAAATTCAAACCAGTCTTTTATCTACTTCCAGCAAGTGAATGAGATATTTTAGAATCTCTGTTCCTGCAAATCCTCATCCTATTTAACTGCATGTCAAAACAGCTCTGAGTAGATATCCGTTGGAGTTTGTTGTGATAAGATTGCACGTTAGAAAAACCTGCAACAACATTAAGCATAACAACAAACAAAATCCAAATATATAACAACACTAAGTCTGTTTGGACTTCAGTACTTGAATAAAACTGAATCAAATAAATAAGCTGTTATCCTGATTACCAAACAATTATATAAACCAACACAAACCAGTTTAAGACTTGTAAAAGTCATTAAACAATCATAATAACAATGATCAAATCCTGCAAGAAAGAATCAAGTTAGGTTTTGTGAAAACTGTTAGCAGCTCAAGGCATATCTCAAGGCCTTGGAGCTCTGAACATTCTTCACAGTTTTTACAACTGTATCAGCAAAGTTCTTTGATTCAATCTAATTATGATATCTGCAATATGTTAGACATATGAAGAATAGATAAATAGAATATTTGCAACAAGTATCTGATCTTGAGCATCAGATTAAACACCTGCAACACAAGATTGTCAGATCACATTTCATAAGAAAGCAGTTGTCAAGGCTTTGAGGCTTTGATCAATATCTCAAGGCCTTAGAGCCTTGATGACTTAGAGAAACTTTGTCTTTCATCACTCTAAATGATTACTTCCAAAAACACACTTAGAAGTCTTGAATCAACACAAACCATATGACAAATGGTTTCAGCAATTTGACCATGTTTGATCCCTACACTGGTAATGATCACGTGGCTGTGGGCAATTGTAGATTACACTAGTAATCATCATTCTGGTACAACTATTTTATCCACCTCCTCTCATAATTTTAAGTTACACAACACTTTGCACGTACCAAAATTGAGCACAAATTTTCTACCTGTTCACAAAATTTGCACATTACACAATTGTAGATTCATTTTTGACTCAATTTATTTTTCTATTCAGGATATAACTTCGGGAAAAATCCTATACCAAGGCCTGAGTAAAAACAGCGTTTACCCGATTGAATCGTTTTCTTTTCCGCATGCTCCTAAAGCTTATTTAGGCAATAAAATTTATGTTGATACTTGACATGCCCGTTTCGGGCACCCATCTTAATATGTTTTGCGATAAATAATTCCATCGCCGGGAAAAATGTATAATAAATGTGTTTCTTGCTTTCTTGGAAAAATGCATCGTCTTCCCTATTCTCATTCAACTTCTCACACTACTGCACATTTACATCTATTACATAGTGACGTATGCGCTCATGTTGCACATTATCTTATCATGGTTATCGCTGCTATGTACTTTTTGTTGACGACTACTCTAAATTTACTTGATTATTCTCTCTACACAACAAATCAGAAGTTGCATCCGTATTTCCTACTTTTAAGCATCACATTGAATAAATTCTCCAACATCAGATTTTTTTTACGAACTGATTGAACGGGAGAATATATCTCCTTTTCTTTTCAACGACATCTTGCCTCTTACGATATAACACACCAAAAGTATTGTCCGCACACTCCTCGACAAAATTGTATTGCCGACAGAAAACATCGTCACATCATGGAAGCTGCTATCACTTTTCTTAAAAATGTTTCCTTGCCGAATAAATTTTGGTTTCATGCCGTGAAAACTGTTGTCTTCTTGATAATTCGCATGCCTAGTAAAAACACACAACAAGTCTCAGTTCGAATTGATTTTTGGCATAACACCAGATTATTCTGATATTTGTATCTTTGGATGTGCTTGTTTTTCCATATCTTCGCCATTACACCGCTTCAAAGATTGATGCCACGATTAAAATTTGTGTTTCCCTTGGCTATGGAGATGATTACAAGGGCTATGTATTCCTTGAAAAAACAACAAATCGCATTTATATTAGTAGATATGTAATTTTCGATGAAACTACATTCCCAATTGCTCAATCACCTACTAATACTGTCACTGACTTTTCTCGACCCACTGGTGCCTCCCCTTTTGTTGGAGGGGATCCCCTATCAATGATGAGCACTCCAGAACATGTCCAGGAGGCCTCGAAAGCTGCTGATTATTGCAGTCTGATGGCTTACCCAAACAACAGGCTACAGATGCTGCCCGAACAGATTCTACTAAAATTTGCTGTTCAACCCAAAACCAGTTCAGGCGAGGCAAGTTCTCCAGCTCCAGTGGCACATCCATCACCTGAAAGAGCTGATGAGATGGTCCCCTCAACCGGTCACCCTACGAAAACGTGAAGCAAATCCGACATAAGCAAAAAGAAAGCAGGTTTCTGTCACAACTTCTTCCTCTTTTCCTGATCCAAATTCTTACACTGAGGCTATCAAACACTCTCAGTGTCGTCAAGCTATGGCTTACGAGTATGCTAACCTCACAAATCAAAATACTTGGACTCTTGTACCACCTCCCAAAAATGCAAACATAATCGGAAGCAAATGGGTTTTTCGAACCAAATACAACCTCTATGGTATAGTCTCACGTTATAAAGCACGACTTGTTGCCAATGATTTTCACCAAAATGCAGGTATCGACTACGATGAAACCTTCAGTCTAGTTTTTAAACACTCCACTCTTCGCACTATTCTTACTTTAGCGGCCAATCATAACTATCCTTACAACAACTTGATGTGAAAAAACGCTTTTTTACACGGGACCATATAAGAAACTGTTTTCATGAATCAACCTCTAGCTTTTGAAAACCCACATTTTTTGAATTATGTTTGCAAATTACCCAAGTCCATATACGGGCGCAAACAAGCCCCGCGAGCATGGTTCGAACGTTTGACTAGTTACTTATTCTCGCATGATTTCTCCTTGTCCTATGCCAATTTTTCGCTTTATATTAGACACAACAATAACAAATGTACTATACTATTACTTCATGTTGACGATATCATACTAACATGAAGTTACATCTCTTTTCTTCCTCAACTTGTCCAACAATTACATTCCGAGTTCTCAATTGTTGGAACTGTGCCCTAGAGGCAATCAATTTATCGTGACAAATATATATGGACTTACTATTCATTATGTTATCGATATGGAGAGATCTTAACATGAAGGAAGTCCTTAGAATATAAATGTTATATACTTAAATCTCCCTAGTCCATTATATTGATTAAATATGACAATCAACTATAGACTAGTATGGGGTTGGATTGATATGATATATCACGATCCAACACATGGGTATGCATTAGGGACAAGTTTGTTTTTGGGCTTACAGAACCAACATGGGATTAATAAGCCCAAACAGTACATGGTTATTGTTTGTTAGAAAAAGTAGAGTAAACTTGACTAATTCTTGGCCCACCACCAAGCCGTCTATTGATGGCTTATTCCATACATGGTATACCCATGTATTATTTAATACTTTTTTTTGTTGACAAATTAAGAAATGACACACAAATCCTCAAAGGAAATATTACGTTTTGCCTTATCTTGTTTTAACACCCTTCATCATTAGGGTTTATTAATTTCGGTCTTGCCAAAGTAAGGCGATTTCAATTTATCGTGGTGTGATGCGGCGACACAAGCAAGTAATGTGTGGTTGTTGAAATAAGAATTTAAATGCAACTAATTAGTTTCAATTGGATTGATGACTTAGAGGCATGAGAATTGGGATTATCTATGAGATAGATAAATAAGGAGTTATTTGCCCGGTTGTACCAAGAGTTGCATAAGGATGCAATTGGAAGTATGTTCCTTCCTAAATAACTAACTCTTGGGTGACTTGCCAAAGCAAGATCAAGAAGAAGTTAAATATGGATCTTGAACCAACTAGAAAATATATGATATTTTCCGCATTAATGTGGAGGGTTATTAATCCGAGAAAAATAGTGGGAGCTATGTTTGAAAATTTAAGTCCTTGTTAAATATAGTTAAACGTCACAATACTTTGCCTAATCCTTTTGTGTTGAATACCCATGGCATCAAACAAACAAAACGCGACTTTATGTCCTTAAGAAGGACAAGCTGTCTGGAATCTATTTCAAGACTGGTATAAAATTGAGAATTGTTCTTAAAAAAAAGGAAAACTATTGTACATCGAAGAACATAAATTTCTCTTCCCACCGACTACCGAAACACACTAAAACGTAATGGAATGAACATCAAAGAATGGTTATTTGGATGCCACTTGCCTCGTGTTAGCTTCCATGAACTCTGAGATTTGGAAGCAATATATTAAACATGGAGGCGTATGATATGGTCATATATTAAAATAAGCTCTTTAAAAGAGCGAGCTAGACATGAAAGGTTTGAAGTGTTGCTCCACTTTGAGTTTTACCACCTCTTGCTTAGAACATGTCATGCTCGAGATGTAATGAAGTTCGGGCTTGCCAAATCAAGGCGACTTGATTCATCAAGATATGAAACGGCGACACAAGCTATTAATGTGTGACTGCTAAAGCAAGAGGTCATACACAACTAAACTAATTCAATATGATTGAAAGGTTAGGGAATGGGTGTTATCTAGGACATAGATAAAGAATAAAAGTTATTCGCCCAAGTGGACAAAGAATTGCATTGGATGCAATTATAGTTTTGTTCAAAGGTGATTTACTCAATATGATTGAGAATCGCTGAACAAATCACTCATAAAGGGCTAAAGGCAAAACATGTTAATGGTTAACAACAGGGTAAGGGAAAAGGTTTGCGCCGACCCCATGGGTATAAAGAAAGCTTGTTGCTAAAACCAAGTTTCCTTAAAGTCTCATAGGTGGTGTCGAGGAAGAGAGACTACCCAAAGTACCTGGAAGGAAATAATAAATGGAATTATGAATTCCAATTTAGGTATTTTTGTTATAGAAGTCAATTTGTCTATCTCATCATCATGAGTATATGATACTAGATGAAGATCTCACATTTATAGAAATGTGGAGCGTCTCAAGAGATGTAGACAATTGGATAAGGAAGAAATAAACCTACATGTGGGGCAATGAAGCAAAGGGTTGCTGAATTAGCCCTAAGGAATAATCTCTACCTTTATGAAATTATCTATTATTTAGACGAATACGATTATGTCACTACTTTGAGTAGGGACATTATCACAGTTTCTTGTTTGGACAAGGAAAACATTTTTTATGAAAATAATGAACAAATGTTGTTCTATTATTTTAATAAAAAGCATTATTGTAATGCACCTTTGTGTAATGGATTATATATCCTTGATCATGATAAATTCATCTATAACATTAATACCAAGAGATTTGCATATAATGATATAAATCTCACTTATCTTTAGCATGTCGTTTAGGCCACATAAATGAGAGATACATATCAAGGCTCCATATGTATGGATATCTGGACTCATTTGATTTTGAATCATATGAGACATGTAAGACTTTTTTAATGGGCAAGAGATGATATTTGGGAATCATGCATATTGATGTATGTAGGCCGCTAAGCACAAATGCTAAAGGTGGTTTTCAATACTTCATTATATTTACTGATGGCATCAGAGAAATATGAATTTGTGTATCTTATGAAGAAACAAATCAGAATCCTTTGAATTGTTCAAGGAATTCAAGAATGAAGTAGAGAACCAGCTTGACAAAAGTATCAAGGCTCTGTCGTAGGAGGAGAGTACTTGAGCCAAGGGTTTGAAAAACATCAAAAGAAGTTTGGGATATGATTCCAACTCGCTCAACCTAGAATGCCACAAGGGTATAGCGTGTCTAAGAAGGGATATTGAACCTTGTTGGACACGGTTCGATCTATGATGCGTCAAACAGAACTTCCACTTTACTTTTAGGGGCCATGTTTTAATTACAGTAAATTTCGCCCTTAACCTTGTTCCATCTAAACCAATTATGAAAAACACCATATAAGATATGGACTACGAAGTGTCCTAGTATGGCATTCATAAGCAATTTGGGTTATAAATTTTATGTAAAAGTTTAAAGATAAATTTGCACTCAAGTCGGATTAATGTGCTATGTGGAATATCCTGAGGAAATAAATAATATTATCTCTACAATCCAATCGAGAAAAAATTGTTTGTTGCTCGAATCACTGTGTTTCTAGATATAGATTGTCTCTAAAAGAAACAGTGGGAGGATAGTAGAACTTGAAGGAGTTCAGGAACCACAACAGAACATTGATCCTTTTGATGGAACATGAGCATGATCACAAGATATTGTGGAGCAACCTACTCAGGTAACACATGAACCTGGTAGGTTAAATGTGTCAAGATGCTAGAGAAATATTGATTTATCATATTCCATTGATGTGTTGCTCATGGAGATGAGCCTAAAACCTATGAGGAGGCCACGAGTGGTCCAAACTCTCAGAAATGGCTTAGAGCCATGAGATACGAAATGTAATCCGTGTACACCAACAAATTATGGAATTTGATGGAACTACCTGAAAGGGTAGGACCCATAGGATGCAAGTGGGTTATGAGGAAACCAACATGGATAGTAATATGATTACTTTTAAGGGACGATTGATGGCTAAAGGTTTCCTGGGAGTTCATAGTATCGACTATGACGAAATCTTTTCCCCAGTTGCGATGCTTAAATCCATTCGCATCTTGCTTGCACCAATCTGTCTACAGATTGAGACAAGTTTCTCGGAGCTGGAATCTTCAATTTGATGATGCAATCAAAGGAGTTCTGTTCCATCAAAATAGAAGATGAAGCTTGTGTTTACAAGAAGGTTAGTGGGAGCACAATTATATTTCTGGTCTTGTATGTGGAGACATACTAATCATTGGGAATAATGTCTCTAATCTGCAATCTGTTAACGATTGGCTAAAGAATTGATTTTCAATGATGGACTTAGGCGAAGAAATCTATAAAGATCTATGGAGATAGATCAAGATAGTTGTTCAGCTTGATTCAAAGTACATATATTGACAAAGATGTTGACATATAAAGAAATATGGATTCTTACCCATGTTACATGGTATTAGTCTTTAGAAGAATAATTGTCCTTCCAATTAGATTGTGAATGACCGTATGAATAAGATTCACGAGATATCCCATGTTATGTACTAGGCCAGACATATCATATGAGCATGACATGGAGATACTAGTCAAATCCGGGTGAGTGTCACCGAATAAATATCAAGATTATCTTTAAGTACTTGAGAAAAACTGAAGGATGCATTATTAATATATGGAGGATATGAAGAGTTTACCATTAAGGGGTTACAGTGATGCGAACTTCCAATCTATTTTATGTTTTGAGCTAGAGGAAGGGACTGTGAGTTGGAAAGGTTCCAGACAAGATTCAGTTGCCGATTCTATCACAGAGGACTGAGTATATTAATGCATAAGATGCACATACTCAGAATATTCAATCTCAATCGATTGTCGATAGAGGAGATGTGAATTTATGAAAAGTACCATCAAGGCGTCTCGACTACCATGTCCTTGCGCATCGTAAGCTTGAAGGCCGCGCTAGATCAATAGGCATATGATGCAGGAGATTGACTCTAGTGAAAGTGGGAGACTGTTAGAATTGTGCCCTAGAGGCAATCAATTTATCGTGACAAATATATATGGACTTACTATTCATTATGTTATCGATATGGAGACATGTTAACATGAATGAAGTCTTTAGAATATAAATGTCATATTCTTAAATGTCCCTAGTCCATTATATTGATTAAACATGACAACTAACTATAGACTAGTATGTGGTTGGACTGATATGGAGATATCACGATCCAAAACATGGGTATGCATTAGGAGTAGTGGCATACTAGATAGACCCATCGCGAGAAGGCTACATTAGATCATGTCAACGTCACAAGTGGTTCTCGTAGTGCTAATGGTGCTGTAATCCATAGACTTGAAGTCACTGGATACTCTAGTTGTGTAATATCATGCTTTGATATTATCAAACATTACACCGTAACTCGGTAAATATAAAGATAGCTATCATGCATGATAGAAAGCAGGCTTAGAGGTGGCAGTGATGAAGATATGATTTGTCCCTCCTACATAATAGGAGTAAATATCCACGACCACTCGAGGGGTAGTGCTTATAGTATGTCTGGCTAGACTCAGATAAATCAATATGGAGATATTGATGTTATCTGCATGGATAAGCCTATTCCCAAGATCGAGAAACTATGGATTGGATATACGAGTGTGAAGATTATGTCTCATGTCCAATCCGGATATAGAGACAAAAGGATAACACAACATGGTTACAATGGGAACAAGGTTTGTCGGGATCACTGACTATTTCTCTTAGTTGGGTGGCATAGATGTGTTGCTAGACACCGCTCTATGTTTGTAATAGTTACTACCAACTAAGTAGAAACCTATGGGGTCACACGCCATATGGATTAAACTGGATATGGGTATTAATTAGTTGGACTAATTAATTAAAATGATCATAACGCAACCACAATCAAAGTTAGTAGGACTTATTTGCAAGTGGACTAATCCATGTAAGGACATGATTAGTAATGGGGCGATTATGTAGTTAATAAAGAGTTATTAACTGTATAAAGGAACTCCACCTTGTTATTTTCTCAAGACAAGTCATTATTGAGAGAACATAACAAAGCAAAGAGAGAGAGAGAGAGAGAGAGAGAGAGAGAGAGAGAAGGAAGAGGCTCGCCCCCTACCCGTCCACCCCTCATTATTGAGAGAACATAACACAGCTTGGTACTCTGTTTTGCGTGATCCTTTGCCTCCTTCTTCCCTTGACTTATTTCTTGGGCCTTGAAATCAAAAAGGACAATGCCAACTGATAACTCCATAATTGGAGTTATATTCTATTGTGATTACTTGTCGTTTTGCGTACTTTCCGATGCATTTATGTGTGTTTTAGGCCGAGTTTTGATAGTTTTGAGCATTCTTGAGTATTTGGACTTCATGGTGTAATCCGGGCGTTTTATGCATGTTTTATGCTTTATTTGTCGCATTTGATCTTCCGGTATTTGTTCGTGTTGTGGATTTCAGGAACAGGAAGCGTGGAGTGCGAATTTTGGAGCGGAAGCGAACTTCGGAAAGAAAGAAACTCAAGGAATGCATGAGAGAATGGAAGAAGAGGAGAAAAAGACTTAGTCAAATTTTCAAGAGGAGTGAAAAGAAGCAACACACATGGAAGATCAACGTGATCCTACAATACAAAAGGTGATCCTATGATCACAAGATCAAGTGCAAGACCACCAACGTGATCCTACAATAAGTAAGGTGATCCTAGGATCACAAATTGTGATAACAAGATCACATTACTTGATCTGACGCATGACAAAGGGGGTGAAAGTGTTATTTTTAAAAACTTAAAAAGAAGCAACGTGTTTTAACAAGTAGGGAACGACCTAGGGCACAGAGAGATTCATCTTTGGACGCCATTGGAGAGCAAGGAGCATTCTTGGGAGCTTGGAGACCATCGTTTGATTCTCTATCTCCTTCCCCTCTTTAATTTTTGTTTATGATCGTTGAAACTTTGTACTTTGATCATGTGTTTTAGTAGCTAAACCCTCTATTCGGGACATCTCGTAGGGAACTAGGGTTTTGAACACCATATTTTGGTGATTTATGGATTATGCTTCATGCTTATTAGCTTAATTGGATGTTTATGCTTAGTCATGCTTGATTCATACGCGTAATTCTATCTTTCATATTGTTTGACGTCACAATAAGATTGATCTAGGTGATAATTATTAGAGGAATCAATAGTTATTGCTTGAACTTGAATCTTGCACTAGTCGTATCTAGGGTTGCGGAATCTTGCTAGTTAACTAGAACTAAGAGTTGATATCAAGATCATAATGCATATTTAAACTTAAGTAGGATGAGGAATCAGGTACAAGAGTTTAAATATAGACTTTGGTTGAGGAATCTTCAAAGTGAAATTGCTCGTTTGGCTAAGTAGAAGACATGTATAAACGTAAATCCTAAGTGGTGTGAATTCCCTAGTGAACCCGTAGAGATATCCTGAACTTGTCCACTTGTTAAGTAACTTAAAAATCATTCTTCGTTAATCGTGAAGCTTTTCACCTGATTACTTGAGATCTTTGTCTTTTAATTTCAGTAGAATTAGTAGAACAAACCACTGCGCTTTTCCCACATAGGGTTCAGAAATATCAATTAATTTATAAGAAGTCCTTTGGGTTCGACAAACCCGGATTTACCGGATTATTACTACACTGACAACTGTGCACTTGCAGTTGGAACGTGTCACCAACACCTTTATTCACCAGGCTAAGTATATTTCAGACTTACTATCTCGTTTTCACATGACAAACTGTAAGTCCGCTCCAACTCCCTTATCAGCAGGTACGAAATTACATGTTTTAGACGGTAAGAAATCGGATGATCCGACCCCCTATCACCAACTTTTAGGAGCACTTCAATGCCTAAATTTTAGTCGGTCCGACAAATATTTTGCCGTTAACCATTTGTGTCAATTCATGCACACACCAACATACACCCACCTCATTGGAGCGAAACATATTTTACGTTGTCTCCAAGGCACTAAAAATCATGGTCTTCTCTACCAAAAAGGCCATATGCGCATAAACACATACTCCAATGTCGATGGGCCGAAAACTTAACCGACCACCGTACCACCTCCGGTTTCATAGTCTTCCTCGGCCCAAACCCGATGCATTGGGGTGCCAAAAAGCAACCCACGGTAGCCCGATCCTCCAAGGAGACCGAATATCGCGCATTAGTATCTACCACAGCCGAGCTCGCATGGATCTACTTGCACATTCCCATTACATAAAAAACCCAACCTTTGGTGTGACAATTTATCCGCTATAGCCATGACCACCGATCCCATTATGCACGCACGCACCAAATACATTGAAATTGACTACCACTATATTAGAGAAAAAGTACTTTCTCGTGACTTACATGTTTTACTTGTCAACAGCGCAGATCGATTAGCTGATATCTTGACCAAAGGATTATCAACTCAACACTTCAACAACCTCAAAGACAGACTGATGGTCCTTTCACCACCATCAGTTTGAGGGGAAGTGTAAGAATAGAAGGCCAAAATATAAATAAGCCCATGCCTACTCTGTGTTGGGCCTCAACGACTGCTAGCTCAAGCCCACTTGACCCGAAGGATCAAAATAGAAGCCCATGTAAACGTACGAGGAATTCTCTGCAAATAGCAGCGTCTCTTTAATCTCCGCCATTGGATCTGTGTTGACCGATCCAACCGTCATCTCTAAATGATGTATATTATATATTCATTGTACTCATTTTACTATATACAGAGAAATACATTTCATCTTCTCCATTTCTCCGCCGCTTCACTCTCTGTCTGTATCTACTATGAAACCCTAGCGTGTCTCTTCACAACAGGATCCCTCGCGCCTTTCATTCCACAAGGGAGTCGGGGGTTCTAGTGGTTTGGAGGCTGGAATAAGGTCCATCGCATGCCGTTTCAATCCCATGTGCGACCAGTACTGTACTCATGAAGCCGAATTGTCCAGCTATCTTAATTTATATTAGGTTTGACATCATCCGTGACAATCCTCAAGGAATTAAGGGTACGTCGGCATCATAATGGGCCGTGGGCCGCCGTACACCCACATGTCTTCCATTGGTTGCCCTATCCGCAATCGTATAAATAGGACATTCCTTTCTGCCATTTCGTAAATATTACACTGGTCGCTCATGGTGGTATACTCTGATTATTCCATAGAAAATTCCTCTATACCGAATAGCCGAATCACTGCCACACTCTGTCTCTCCCCTTCCATAGTACAATACTGCCTAGCTATTTCCGCCCCTTTCCTCTATCGCTTCATTCTCTCCGATCGATCTGAGTCCTTGCTATAAGGTTGTTAGATACGATTTGCTATAATCCGAACAATCTCCGATAGTCTACAAAATACCCTGTCCATTTGTATATAAAAAACTATTTCACAACTCAAGTAAAATAGTATTAAGGCGATACAACTGATCTCTTATATCCGTACCTTCCGTCATTCGTAGGCCAAACAAATGTCGTTTCAACATCAACTAGTTGGTGAGCGAATTTATCTTGTAGAGGCTCTCCAAATTGACACAGATCCCTTAAGCTGTTGTGCACAAGAGATTCCGGCAGGGAGACCTCCGTGTACACCGTACGTAGTGGATCAGGGATCGCACAGGAAGAATAGGGGTGTGTGTAGGGAGAGAGTAAGTCAGTAGCAATGTCTGAGAGAGAGACAGAGGTTTGGCAGAGCTTCCGCGTATGGCAGTGTGTCCTCCTTTGTATGGAAAGGTTAACGATGTATATATACTGGAGAACGTGACCGTTGTAGTGTGGTTAATGCGCCCATTAATGGCGGCTTAATTAGCTTAACCATAACGGCACGTTCGTCCGAGTATATAGGAACCGTTAGAGCACGTGGTGCGCGAGTACCGGAACCGTTACGAGGTTGACCGGGTTTGACCGGATTGACCGGGTTTATGGAGCTCGTGCCATAAATCTCTCAAAACAGTTACTAAAGGTCGCGCGCGGGCTTGGCTCGCACGCGACAGGGCTTACTCTAGCCTCCAGACCACAAAGTCCCTACAAGTCCCGTGCAGTGGTATGCGAGGGCTCTGTCTCGCAGCCCCCACATGGATCAGCTCGGCTGGTGATCCTGTGTGTGTGGAGCACAATATGGTGTGCTGGATGGTTGCCACGTGGCCTAGATCTGCCATGTCATAAAGCAGTATCTACATTAGCCCCCTTTCTGCGCGTGAAGGCTCATAGCTGTACAGGCTTCCATGCGCGGAAACCAACATGCGCGTCGTCGCCACGCACCAATTCAAATACGGGTAGATTCAGCCCCCGTGCGTGTCATTATGACCTAAAACCCCTAGAGTCGTGCCGTCTGACCTTTAGGGTTTTAGGCGTGACGTCAGCCCGTCCTGTGATTGCGCGACACGACGGTGACGGTTGCGATTCGACTACTGAAGGGACGCAACCCTTCATTCTTCTGGATAAATACCTTGTATCCCATCATTGCAAAGCATTACTTCTTTCTCTTAAAGTGAATGGTACCCGGAGATCTTCGAGAGCAGATCCAGATAATCAATCACCAGTTCAGAACTGCAAATCGTATTCTCCAATTGTGCATATCCAAGCAAGCTTCAAGGAAACAAGGTTGGCCTCGTTTACTTTTGATTTAAAAATACCAGTGTTTGCCTTGAATCGCGTTGAATCTGTAAATCCATGAAATTTGCGAAGAGGCTTTTGATCTTTGAACCCGCTTCGTTTTGATCTTTCGACAATATCAACTCCCCAATTTCTGAAATCGGCACCGGAACTGTTTGCTTTGGTTTGCATAGATCTCAAATTCCAAAATTCAAACTGAAGTGTGGTGTGGTATTTCTCCCCCCTTTTTCTTGCCCTTTCGCAGGAATGGCCAAGACAAGAGTAACCAGACCCGTAAAGGAAGACGAAGAGATGCCGGAGCTTCCCCAGGCTCTGTGGCGTAAAGCCCCCTTTCTGGGTGGGAAGGATTTTTATCATGCGAGGGTGAAGGCGAAGAGGATGCCTGATCCTGTTCCTGCTGAGCAATTGCTGACGTTGACTCGCCCAGTTAACTCAGCCCTGCTCGAGTGGGTTGGTTCCGAGGATGTAGTCCGATTGGGGATCGAGAACGGGCACTTCCCGTATACTGCGATTTCTACTCAAGCATTTGTCCAGAAATTGGACTACATGGATGAGTGGATTGACCACGTATTGGATCATCATGCCGAGACTCTTGATAAAGCCGGCATTTTCTTTGCTATCCGTGCTATGAAGGGTGCTGCCGTGAAGTTGGATCAGTCCATGCTTCTAGACCTTCTGTCCCGTTATTCGCCCGCGACTCACACGTTTCATTTTGCTGAGTTCGAGGCTGCCCCCACGCTCGAGGACGTTCAAATGCTGTATGAGCTTTCCCCCATGGGCGAGGTGGACCCCTTGAGCCACTTGAGGACATCTGCTGAAATGGCCTTGTACGCGCAGATGGAGGAGTGCCTAGCAGAGGTAAAGAAAATCTCTACTCGGTGGACCACTACGAAGCCTCTTCCGAACTGGCAGCTAGTGGATACGTCTGCGAAGAATACCTGGAACAAGTGGTTGCAGTACTTCTTCCGAGACTATGCGAACAGCAGCATCACTAAGAAGCTTTTGAACGAGAACCCGGAGGCCGAGAATTATGTAGAGGGCAAGGGCTATCATTTAACCCTTTGCGCCTTTCTCTGTGCTTGGCTGTCGAGGTATCTGATTGATGGTCATCCCCATGACGGGGTCTTCTACCATGTGCTGCCACTTGCTGTGAGGCTCGCTCTTGGCCAGAGAGTCGCACTCGGACCCTTGGTCCTGGGGACGCTATATTACAGGCTGGATCAGCTGGTTCTGGCGATGAAAGAATCGCGTGGCCGCCTCGATGTCCTGACCTTTGTCAATATCAGCTTTTTGACAATGTGGGTTTTCGAGCGCTGGCCGTCTTATGCTCCAACTCCCCTCCCACTTGAGAAGTGGTGTCCCCCAGGCGAGACGGAGGCGCGCAACAGCGGAAGGGCTGCGAGATGGTTTGGAGCAAGCAACACCAAGTGTACTTGGAGTTTGATATGCGACAAACGAAAAGAGTTTATTGCCAGGCCCTATGCCACACGTGTTGAGAATGTGCGGTGGTTTCCAAAGCTATACCCTTCCAGAGGTATGGTCTTGTCAGAAGACCTTCTCTTTGAAAAGGGGCCGCATTTCCACGAACGCTATCGTGACTTCTTCTGTTGGTGTCTGCGAGGTTCTCTACCTGCCCTTGCAGAGCATATTCGTGAGCTCGCGCCACGGTATGAAAGACTTACAGTGGATGTTGACCCTACTCGGGTCTCTCCTCAGTTTGGTTTTGATGCGGTGGCTCCATCGATCTGGCCCCAGTCTATTATCAGAGGGTGCTACAAGCGTTTGCTGACAAAGGAGTGCAAGACGGTCCTCATGAGCAATCTTCCCTTTGAGCAGCCTGCGGGAACTCGCAAGGGTGGTTGTTCCCAGAACTGGATCGCATACTGGGTTGCCCAGCAAACGAGGATTGAGACGGAGGCGGCGGCGCAGCCAGGAAAGGCCCCCTTGATCAAGAGAAACTCTTTTCCCTTTCGCCCCAATTGCAGTTTGAGCGAGTCTGAGTATGGTTGCTACTCGCTGTGGGACCGTGAGAATCATTTGTGCCCCGATTTCATTCTGAAGGAGCAAGTCGACGCAATCAAGAAGGGTGACACGCAGGTCATCAAATATAGCAAGGCATTTGCTGAGGTAAGCAATTTCCTTGTGTGCTTTGAGCCTTTTGATTTCCTCGCGCTGATGCTTTTCGTTCTGTATTGTTTAGTGTCATGTGCGGAGGTTCGCAGCTGGTGATCGCTCCAAATCGCTGGTGGACACCATTGTTGCCACCAGAAGGAGGGGGGAGTCGTACCGGCTAGCATGGAGGATGGATGCCGAGGTCGAAACAAAAGTTCGCGGGGTCATGAACACTTTTGCTGACTCGCTGATAGACAACCCTCCGGCTCCGTCTCCTCCTAGAGATGACCCGTCCCCTCCAGCGACTGCGGCGCCGAGAGTGAAGAGACCTAGGCAAAAGGGGATTACGATTTCTTCCCCTAGGAGTGCTCCAGCTTCTCCCCCAGTGAGGTCCCTTTCCATCAAGGACAAAGACAAGGGTCGTATGCCCAGCAAAGTGCGAAAAGATCTCCCAGTTGAGACTTTCGTTCCATTCAACCAAGAGGAGGAAGAGAGACAGGAGCCCCAGGCAAGTGATGAAGAAGAAGCAACAGTTGTGATGTGCGAGGAAGAATCAGGAGGTACTTCCGTCGCATCTCCTTGCCTTTTATCTAGACTTCTTTGTAGTTCTTTTCTGTGAACCAAATATGTATTTGCAGATGATGATGATGAAGCCGTCGGTGGCCTTGTGGCCAAGAGGCAAAAGAAAGATGCCCATTCTGGCATTTCAGATGATCCTATAAGCGAGGATGTTCTTGCTGAATCCCGGAAGACAGCCGCGGAGGCTGCTGAAAGAAGAAGGCAGCGAGAGGAAGAGGAGCTCGAGCTTGTGAAACAGCGGAGCCTCGAGGAGCTGCATGTTGACGACTTAGTGCGTCCAGTTGGCGAGGAAGACGAGCTTCCCGAAGAAGTGGCTCCTCATGTGGAGGAGGAAGATGAGGTTCCTGGAGAGGACGCAGCAGAGCTAGAGCAAGTCCAAGCTGACTTCGCAGAGATCGCAGGTGGCGATAAAGGTGAGATCTTCAATCTCGCAGTTACTTATAGAGATGTAATTGTGGGTGCGTTAAAGCACGGTGTGTCAAAGCCTGACATTCGCCGTTGGTTGGTAAGCAAATGCGGAGAACCCTCAGGTAATTATTTTGAGTGATATGCGCATACTAGGCTGTAGCCACTTGAGGCAAAATCATGACTGGTTTACTCGCGTCCCAGGTCACGCTTCTCTTAAAGATTTGCTTAGTGAGGATACACTGATAGGGCACGGTTCCACGTCCCTAGTGTACGATGAGGATACCTCAATCCCACCTTCGCGTGGAGGTGCTTATTCTTAGCTTTAGTAAAGATAGTGAAATAACTTATAACACAAGTTACCTCATATTATCGCATTTGGTATCGCAGGTCATGCTGAGGAACCTGAGCTGGAGCAGAGAAGTCAGCCTTCTGCATCCCATGTTCCAATCTCGAGCTCCCATACTGAGAAGCCCGTCGCAGCTGCTGGACACGTAAGTGAGCATCTCGAGGATGTCATCGAACTCTCCGATGATGTCGAAGCTGATGCTGTGCCGATGGACGAAGGTGTCCGTACTGGTGGTGAGGAAGAAAGGACAAGTGATGCTAACATTTTCGCATCTGGGAGTGTCCGCCCAGCGACTTCGGCTGTCCCTTCGCCTCCGGCGATGACTGAACCAGAAGCACCCATTCCTGCGTGGAGCATTTGGGGCTCGCAGGTTGGGAATGTAGTCGCAGCTGGTGCGGCCTACACTCTTCCTCCTGACTATGAGAGGTTGGAGCTTGCAGCTGATAGGAGAGCCATGGAGCGAGGGCAGTCTTCGAACAACCCGGTGGCCCGCATCCCTTCTCTTCATGAAATTCTGGAAGGCACTGGTAAGTAAAGATTTACCGTTCGCAAGTCGCATTATTTGCTTGCGAGTTCTGACATTATAACCATTTTTGATGTCTCAGGTTTGAAGCAAACCGATGTAGACTGGGTGGTTCGAATGCGTCTCAGATACCCCCGATCGTTTGTGAGATCTCTGGAGATCGGACCTTTTGACAGGAGGCTATTCCTTACTGAAGCCATCTGGATACTGGAGCAGCTGTCTGCGGCTACACCTGCGACCATTTCGGCCCAGAGTGCTGAATTGCTGTGTGGCATGTGCCAAAATCTCTTGTTCAAAGTCCAAGGCAGACTTGGTTTCAAATTCCTCAAGGACAGAGTTACACTGATTCGCGCAGCTGTAACTTTGAATCTCGGTCACCAGAATCTCGCAGCTGAGATGCAGAAGGTGGAGCAGCAAAAGCAAAAGGTTGATGAAGCTGTAAAGCTGTATCATGAAATGAATGCTAAGTGCGAGCAACTGAAGCAAGAAGTGAAACAAGTGGAGAAGCTGAGCGAGCAGTTCGAGCCCCAAGACTCCTTAATCAAGAATTTGTTTTGACTTTTCGAATTTTGAAAAGAAAACAGGAAAATGGCTGAGACATTAATGTAATGTTTTGAAACATTAATGTAATATTGCTAGGGTTTCTCCCTTTTTTTTTTTAACAACAAACAATGAGTTTGCCCGTTTTGCCCTTTTCGGGATTTGATTGGAAATCTCTGTGCATATCCAATTATGACATCAGCAATTGATTTTCTGCTTGATTTTCGCGCTAATTTCTCGGCAGATAAGCACGCTTCCGTTGGGAAGTCCATCCGAATCATGACTATCCGTCATTTATTAGGATACGCAACTGAATCGTCGTAGCCTTTAGTAGGGTAATTGATTGTTACCGCTTTTCAAGGCGTAAGTGATTGAACTTACCCTCTTTTTTGAATTTTGCTGACTCATCTTAGGCAACCGAAGAGTCTCCACAGGGCCTATATAAACCCTGTCTTTGCCATTTGGGTTCTTCATCCCAAACATGTGCTTTGCCGTGAGTCCTTATGACTGTTGGCTTCAACGCTTGTTTTTCGTTGATTCATGGCAACTTCAAGTTTTGAATCCTGAGTTTGCGCTTTGTGCCATAGAAATAGTTTCCAAGATCCACTTTATGAGGCTTATTGCTGTTTATAACCGTCATAAAGAGGATGCAGATAATACCTCATGTGTGTTCGAAGAAATTTCTTCGTGTATTATGTGTGCAGGTCATGTTTCCGGCCGCCTCGTGGCGAGGTGCAGCGCCGAAGTGACCGTGCTACCGTCTCGTAATGAACGGCGGAATTCTTCTTCAGCATCTCCGAAGAAGAATCCGTCACTTTCATGTTTGTGAGCCCAGGGTGACGAACCGTCGCGTTCATCCCCGTCTACAAGGAGCCCTTGCCCTTTGGAGCTTCTGCCTGCCTGTGGATCGCCGGAACCGGTGGTTCCTTGGGCAAATGTTATGGGGAGCCTATCTGACAACAGTCTTGTCGGATAGCGGAATGTCGAGCGTACGGCTTCATGTGGCTCTTTTTAGAGCAAGATCCCCCTTGCTACAGATGTTCACCCACAGATCTGGGCATCGTGTAGCCGGCGTTTGAAGCCAGGGTGGTTCATTCTTTGCAGTCCGGGTTTCCGTACCGTGTCTCTGCTGGCTTATCAGCCATTTTTCGAATGTATTGTGAGCCATGTTGGCTGTGTAGTTAGATTCGAGCTTTTCGCTTGTAAGCTGCTATCTAGATAGATAAATTGTAAGTCATTTGACTCATAATGATATATAGCTTTTGTATTATCTGCTCTCTTTGCAACAAAATACAATTTCGCGCGCGTTTCGGCTTGTTTTGCCTTGCATAATGCCATGTAATGATTTCACATGCGCAGATGTTTAGCTAGATCATTCGAGATCGTAATTTCGCAGATGTGCCATTTTGATGGATGGGCTTGCAGTTGGTCGTTGTAAATCGTATGAGATCACGTTCACAACTTTGCTATCATAACAGATAGTTTTTTTTTTAACAGATCAATTGAGATCATCGAGCGGTGCGAATTGCTATCATAGAAGATAGGCTTTATTAGAGGATTGCTTGAGATAGTTTCTCGCATGAACTGCTATCGCAGCAGATAGACTTTTAGAAGGTCTAGCAAGATGGTTCTGCAGTATAAATTGCTACCGTAACAGATAGGCTTGAGAAGATCATATAAGATCGCATTTGTGTAAACCGCTATCGTGAGAGATAGGATTTTGATGATCGATTGAGATTGTTTTTGTATTTTTGCTGCTATCGTAGGAGATAGGCTTATGTGATCACTTAAGATCGCATTTGCATCGGCTGCCATCATAAGGGATGGGCTTTAGATGATCAATTAAGATCGCGTTTATGTTGACTGCTTATCGTGAGAGATAGGCTTTGGATGATCATTTAAGATCGCATTTGCATTGGTTGCCATCGTAAGAGATGGGCTTTTAGATGATCAATTAAGATCACGTTTATGTTGACTGCTATCGTAAGAGATAGGCTTTGGATGATCACTTAAGATCGCATTTGCATTGGCTGCCATCGTAAGAGATGGGCTTTTAGATGATCAATTAAGATCACGTTTATGTTGACTGCTATCGTAAGAGATAGGCTTTGGATGATCACTTAAGATCGCATTCGCATTGGCTGCCATCGTAAGGGATGGGCTTTAGATGATCAATTAAGATCGCGTTTATGTTGACTGCTATCGTAAGAGATAGGCTTTGGATGATCACTTAAGATCGCATTTGCATTGGCTGCCATCGTAAGGGATGGGCTTTAGATGATCAATTAAGATCGCGTTTGCTATCGTATGAGATAGGCTTTGATGATCAATTAAGATCGCATTTGCATTGGCTGCCATCGTAAGGGATGGGCTTTAGATGATCGATTAAGATCGCGTTTGCTATCGTAAGAGATAGGCTTTGATGATCAATTAAGATCGCGTTTGTATTTGCTGCTATCGCAAGAGATAGGCTTTGGATGATCGATTAAGATCGCGTTTGCTATCGTAAGAGATAGGCTTTGATGATCAATTAAGATCGCGTTTGTATTTGCTACTATCGCAAGAGATAGGCTTTGATGATCAGTTAAGATCGCGTTTGCGTTTGGCTGCTATCGTAAAAGATAGGCTTTAGATGATCGATTGAGATCGTGTTTGCTATCGTATGAGATAGGCTTTGATGATCAATTAAGATCGCGTTTGTATTTGCTGCTATTGCAGCAAATAAATCATTGTTAACAGTAATAACAAATTAAATAGAGCGATATAAACAGCTAGCAATATGAACTTCTCATTTGGGAGAATTCTTTTATTATGACATTCTCATATGTGAGAGATAGGATTACAATCCTCTCATATGGGAGAGGAGATTGCGTTAATCATAGCCACATGAGACATTAAGCAACGTTATCATAAAACGTATGAAATAAGAGAAGTCAAGGATAGTACTTCTTGATCCAGCGCATGTTGACTGAGCTTGGAGTTGAGGTTGTGCCGTGCAACCTTCGTATGCTGCAGTAGCCGCTATCGAAGACTTCTGTGACTTCGAAGGGTCCTTCCCAATTAGCTGCGAATTTCGGGTGAGTTGCTTCTCGCATGCAGTGATCAGACGCGCGCAAGACCAGGTCGCCAACTTCGAAATCCCGTCGCTGGACTGTCTTGTTATAGGCGCGAGCGATTCTCTCTTGGTACCGCTTGTTAGTCTTTTTGGCTTGTTCTCGCTTTTCTTCCAGCAAGACTAAATCATGATCGCGTTGATTTTCATAGAGTGCATGGAAGGCCAGCCTTGCCGAATTGACTCTGACCTCCGCAGGTACCACAGCTTCGGCCCCATAACATAGTAGAAATGGCGAGGCCCCTGTAGGTGTCCTTGGAGAAGTTCTGTAGGCCCACAGAGCTATGTTAAGGGAGTCGGCCCACTTCTTGTGGTCATCTGCGACCATCTTGCTCAGAATTCGCAACAGCGTTTTGTTAGTCGCTTCGGCTTGTCCATTTCCCTTTGGATAATAGGGGGTGGAGCATATTTGCCTGATATTGTACTCCGCGAGTTTCGTAGCTACCTGACGATTAACAAAAGGAGTACCGTTATCTGAAAGAATAGTATTTGGGATTCCGAACCTGCATACGATGTTTTCCTGGATGAAGTTAACCACAGCCAGCGCGTTTGCCGTCTTCAGTGGTATTGCTTCCACCCATTTGGTGAACAGCTCGGTTGCGGTGAGAATGAAATGATTCCCATGTGACGTTGGTCGGATGGGGCCGATGAAGTCCAGAGCCCATGTATGAAATGGACATGGCGTTCCTAATGCATGTAGATCCACGGCGGGAGCGTGCACTAGGTTCCCTTTGAATTGGCATTCTTGGCAGCGTCGCACCTTGGTGCGGCAATCGACTTCCATCGTGGGCCAGAAGTATCCGATTGAGAGGAGTTGTCTGTATAATTTCGCACCTCCCTGGTGTTCCACTTGATGGGAAAGGTCCATGACTTCTTGTGCTTCCCTGCCGTCTAGGCATCGCATCAAGTTGCCCTCGTGACCTCTTCGCCAGAGCAGGTTTTCCTGGACCACATATCGAGACGCTTTCCTTTTCAATTTGTCAGCTTCTTTTCTCGATTCTGGTACGGTGCCCTTGGTGAGGAACTCAAACAATGGCTTCCTCCAATCTGCGTCGTCATCGGTTAGAGCGACGAGTAGAGAGTCTTTGATTAGTGCGCAACTTTCGCACTTCCCTTGTATCAGGGCTGCAGCTGTTGACATGCCTGGCCAATGAATGCCATATCTCTGAGCTTTCCTGTAGATTGACACCTCGCTTTCTCCGCAAGCGTGTTGGTGAATCTTTTCTAACAGCTGTTGTCCCTCTTGCTCGGAGACACATCGCATGAGTATTCCTCCAGGACCCTTGTAGTAAAGGGTGTTGTCGTGGATGCAGTATCCTTTCGTGAGTACCCAGCTTTCGCTGCTGGTACCTTTCGCAATAGCTTGCAAGATTGCTTTTCACCAGTCTTCGTCATCCATGTGTTCATCGTCGCACGCATCTTCTGTTAATGCCGACGATGTTCGCACTTCGATGGCAATCCTTGCGGGGCATTTGTCTATGCTGACCTTAGATCCCAGAGTTGCTAAGGCGTCTGCATGCCTGTTGTCCGCTCGGGGTTTGTGCTCGTATTTCACGTCGCAGAATTGCTGCATCAGCTTTTGCACTAGGGTGCGGTATGGCAGGAGGTTGATCTCCTTTAAACCATATTCGCCTGAGGCCTGCTTAACAATTAGTTTGGAATCTCCCATGACTGTTAAGTTGCTCACTTCCAAAGCTTTCGCCGCACGGAGCCCCGCGATCAGAGCCTCGTATTCCGCCTCGTTGTTAGTGACTGCGAAGTTGAGTTTTGCGGACATCTGTATGACTTCCCCGTCCGGCTTTGTCAAGACTATCCCAATGCCTCCACCTTTTCTGGTTGACGAACCGTCGAAGTGGAGGGTCCAATAGGGCACGTCAATCGCGTAGATTTCAGGGCCTTCGAGCTCTTCCTCGATCACAGGTTCGTGACTGTTGTCGGGGAACTGTGCCAACAGATCTGCTACCGCCTGCGACTTGATCGCTCTTGGTTTCACGCATGTGATATCGTATTGAGAGATGGTCATGTACCATTTCGCCAATCTTCCGCCCGGAGTAGTGTGAGTTAGCAGGTATCTCATGGGGTCGCTTTTGGTGACCACCACTACTTTGTGCGATGCAAAATAGTGTCTCAACTTTTCTATTACGAAGAATAAAGCAAGGCAATGACGTTCGATGTCCGTGTACCTTGATTCAGCAGGCTGCACAATGCGAGAGATGTAATAGATAGGCCTCTCTTGTCCCTCATAGATCTGAGCCAAGAGCGCTCCTATAGATTTCCTTGTCGATGTAAGGTATAGCAGAAGCGGCGATCCCAGTTGAGGCGCGATCATTATCTTTGGGGATGTGAGTAGCTCCTTTAGCTTTTCGAATGCGGCTTCGTGATCAGGAGCCCAGTTGTACGCGGCGTCCTTCTTGAGAAGAGTGCTGAAGCAGCATGTGATTTCGGCGATTGCTGGGATGAATCTCCGCAGATATGACAATTTTCCCAAGAATGTTTTCAAGGTACTTTGGTCGTGAGGTGGCGTCATGCTGGTGATGGCTGACACTTTCGCAGGGTCAGGCTCGATCCCTTGGCGATGAACTACACATCCCAAAAACTTCCCCGAAGTCACGCCGAATGCGCATTTCATGGGGTTCATTTTCAGTTGAAAGCTCCTGCATCTGTTGAATACCTTTCGCAGATCTGCAAGGTGATCTGCTTCATACTTGGATTTGACTACCAAGTCATCCACATAGAATTCCACTTCTTTGTGCATCATGTCGTGGAATAGAGCCATCATGGCCCGCTGATAGGTTGCGCCTGCATTCTTAAGACCGAATGGCATTACCGTATAGTTGAATACCCCCACGGGAGTGATGAATGCAGTTTTCCTTGCATCTTCGGGATCCATCTTGATTTGATTGTACCCGCTGAAGCCGTCCATGAAACTGAACATGCGATGGCCTGCCGTTGAATCAATGAGCAAGTCGATGTTAGGCAGTGGGAAATCGTCCTTAGGACAGAAGCGATTGAGATCTCGGAAGTCCACACAGATGCGGAGCTGTCCGTTCTTCTTCACCACTGGCACGATGTTGGCCAACCATGTGGGATGGTGATTTGGCTCTATGAACTTGGCGTCTAGGAGTTTGACAATCTCCTGCTTGATCTTCACATTGAGCTCCGGCCTAAAGCTTCTGGTGCTTTGCTTGACCGGTTTAGACCCTGGGATGATGTCTAAACGGTGCATGGTGATGCTCGTGTCCAGACCCGGCATCTCGTCGTATTCCCATGCGAACACGTCCTTGTATTCAATTAGGAGCTGCAGCAGTCCTTGTTCCTCTTCGCTTGTGAGGTCCGCACTCAGGAAGACTGGCCTTTTCTTTTCCTCGTTCGGGCTGAGGAACACTTCCTTAAGCTCTTGCTTTTGTGGTCTTGGCCTGTCTTCCATGCATTCGGGCGCTTCTTTGAGTTTCTCATCTAGAGTGCCCTGTGTTGGCTCTTCTGTCAGCGCAACTTGCTCGATTTGATTGATTTGCCCAGGGACATCCCCATGCCCGTGTGAGGACGTCCCCGCGCACCTTCATATGCGATAGCATTTCTTCCCGTTGGCGTAGAAGCTCTCTATCTCCTTACCCTCGGGGTCATGTTTTGCGATCCTCTTCAGAGTGTACACACTCTTGCGGTGATATGCGATGCGCGGCGCCTCTTCGTGAGTAGGCGGCGTTTCCTTGGTATCTCCCCTTGTCACCATCACGCCCGCAGGTGACTGGTCCTTGATGTCCTCCCAGAGAGGTAAGGGAGTAGGGTTGAATGGTCCGGGTGTTTGCTCGTCCGCCATCTCGGTGAACCACACTGCCTCGCTGAGATGTGCTTCGTCCAAGTTGAACGGGTTAGTTGAGGCCGGTATAACGACAATCTTGTCGTTCCAGATAGCTTTCATCACCTGGTGAGCCGTCGAAGGGATCGCGTCAAAGCGATGAATCCAGGCCCGACCTATGATCATGTGGTATGTGGTGTTCGCGTCTATGACATAGAACTTCGCCGAGCACTTGATTTTGCCGATCTGAACGCCCAGGCGGATCCACCCGATCGTCATTCTAGAATCGCTCCCGAATCCCACCAGCGGGGATGGACGCTTGACTACCTTGTGCTCGGGGATCCCTGCTAGCTTCAGTGTGTGGAGTGGAACAACATTGACCGCTGCTCCTCCATCGACGAATGCTCGCTTGAATTCGACGCCGTTGATGATGGCGGTCACGTACAGGGGCCTCTGGTGGCTCGCATCTGTCTTCTTGTCGCTGGCAGAAAAGGTCATAATCTTTTCTGTGGAACGGGACGCCCTGACGACTTTCCCGTTGGAGACCACGAGGTCCTCCTCGTAGTCCTCTGCTACCCTTAAGATTGCTTTTGTCATGTCCGCTCGACACTTTTCGGAGAAATTCATCTCGTTGAAGAATTTGTCGAAGCCGTGCGACCCTTTCATGCGGTCGGCACGCTCATCTTCCGTGTCCATGCTGTAGTCCTCATCTTCATGGACTTCAGCAATGATGGGCAGACCATCTTCTGCGACTTCTTCCAAGTCCACGATCGAGATCACGGCGACCTCTTTGCCCTTTGAGCCCGAATCTGTATGGGCAGGCAGCGGGTTGTTGCGCACATCCTTCCGATGGTCGCTGACGATGAGTTCGCCACTCTTCATCTTCTGATCGAGCGCGAATCTGAGCTTCTTGCACTCGGCTGTGGGGTGCATGACCTTGCCGTGGTATTCGCACCACTTAGGGTCCCTCGTCATCTCCTTGGAGGGTGCTTTCTCGAGCGGTGGCAGGACACCGTCCTTACGCCATTGTCTGCAAAGATCGCTCGCTTCCTCCACCGAGCATGGCAGAGGTGGTGCATCGAAGTTTGCAACCTTTGTTTGCTTCTGGGGCGAAACTGCATTGACCTCAGCTTCGCGTCCCCGCTTGTAGCCAAATCTGCCGATCTTGTAGGTGGTGCCGCTCGCAGGTCGTTCTGGAGCGCTCTTCTTTCTCTGTCTCTCGACAATGGGCTCGATGTTCATCGTGCATTCGATGAGCTTTGAAAACGTAGGTGTTTGCAAATTGATCAGCATGCTTTTGTATTCGTCTCGCATGCACTGCAGGCATATCTCTACGAGCCGGCTTTCGAGCATTGGATCCTTGCACTCCAAGGATTTCGCTCTGAATTTCTTGATGAAAGTGATTCCATCTTCCTCGCGTTTCTGATACATCCGTGAGAGATGGATCATCGTCACCTTTTCTTCCATCTGGAAGAACTTGGTATAGAACTTCTGGACCATGTCGTCCCAAGTTTTCACAGATCCGGCCTCCAATGTTCGGTACCATTTGTATGCTACATTCCCAAGAGTTTTTGGGAATTCCCGCATCAGCAGTTTGGGATCGGCTCCGTATGGACCCATGACATCGATGAAACGCATGACATGCTCATGAGCGTTTCCATTGACGTCCTCGAACTTGTCCCATTTGGGAGCCTTGTACCCCGCCGGGTTAGGCATGAGATAGATCTCTCGTGGGATGGGTGGATCGTTGTCTAGCTTCGGGATGATGGTATCCGCGAACGACTGATGAGCCAAGATGGAGTCCACGCGCTTCTGCAAAGACGTCATGCATTCTGGAATGCTTCCCTCGGTAGTTGACGGAGGGGTTGCCGTAGGCGGTGGCGACACATATGCTGCCGGAGGATTGGGAGTGTATTGGCTACCCGCGTTTCCCCAGATTGTCGCTGGTGGAGGCAGAGTGTACTGCAGAGCTGGGTTGGACGCCAAAGCCGGGGGCTGAGAGGCGTGAGCAGCAGGGGGCAGCATTTGTGCCGTCGACCCTTGGACCGAAGGCAGCTGCGTGGCCGACGGTGGAGTTTGCAGATGAGGGTTGGGAGGCGTGGCCGACACTCCCAATCCTGGAGCGGTAGGGGTTCCTCCTCCCTGGGGGATAGCGGTGGCAGGTGGAGGATTTGGCGCAAGAGTGCCCAGAACGGCCAAGATCCGTTCTAACTGCGCGGACTGAGACTTGAGAGCTTTTGCCTGACTTTGGACAGTGGCGTCCAAAGACTCCAAAGTTGGCGCCTCGCCGGGAGTCGTCGGAGTACGGCGAGCCTCGTCTCCCGAGGGAGTTTCAGTGGAAGGAGATCGGTTGCTGACATCGTCCTCCTGAGACATGGTTGCTTTTGCTGGTAAGTTTCACGTCGGGTTCACCAAAATGTGCACAAGAGATTCCGGCAGGGAGACCTCCGTGTACACCGTACGTAGTGGATCAGGGATCGCACAGGAAGAATAGGGGTGTGTGTAGGGAGAGAGTAAGTCAGTAGCAATGTCTGAGAGAGAGACAGAGGTTTGGCAGAGCTTCCGCGTATGGCAGTGTGTCCTCCTTTGTATGGAAAGGTTAACGATGTATATATACTGGAGAACGTGACCGTTGTAGTGTGGTTAATGCGCCCATTAATGGCGGCTTAATTAGCTTAACCATAACGGCAAGTTCGTCCGAGTATATAGGAACCGTTAGAGCACGTGGTGCGCGAGTACCGGAACCGTTACGAGGTTGACCGGGTTTGACCGGATTGACCGGGTTTATGGAGCTCGTGCCATAAATCTCTCAAAACAGTTACTAAAGGTCGCGCGCGGGCTTGGCTCGCACGCGACAGGGCTTACTCTAGCCTCCAGACCACAAAGTCCCTACAAGTCCCGTGCAGTGGTATGCGAGGGCTCTGTCTCGCAGCCCCCACATGGATCAGCTCGGCTGGTGATCCTGTGTGTGTGGAGCACAATATGGTGTGCTGGATGGTTGCCACGTGGCCTAGATCTGCCATGTCATAAAGCAGTATCTACATCTCTTGATCTGCAACCTCCGTGATCACGTCGTCTTCCTGACACAACATGATCATTGTGTGCGCCCTTTCCTCCACCATCTTGTATTCCCCGGTGGTTGTGCTTTCTCCCTTCTTGTCCTCCGCCAACGACAACCAAAGGCATTGTTGCTTCAACAACGAGCGCATCTTGATATGCCACAAATTAAAGTTCCTCCCAGTAGACATGTCGATCTTGATCATCCCTCGAAACCTCGTACTTCACAACTCTGAAACCCCTTGACCGTGTGCTCCACCTAGATAGCGAAACCTTAGCTATGAATTTCACTGGACTATGAAACCCTAGCTCCTAGGCTCCACCTTGATCTTAGAATGTCGATGACCTCGCTCTGCTACGAGTTTGTTATGACCTTGGAATCGAGCGCAAGAACAATGCAAACACGAAATCAAGAACACACGATGTAATGTGGTTCACTAGCGCGACTTCTAGCTACATCCACGGCCAAAACCCTTATTTATTGAGAGAAACCCGATAAGAATACAACCCACACATGCTTAGACACGACCTAGGTTCATTGTATAGACATATATGACCCTACTTGCTGTCCAAGACATCCCAAAATCAACATGAAAACTCACGAAACCGCCCTAACCCGTAGCAGCCTCAGCCTATCGTACGACCAACAGAGGGTTCGCTTCTTCATCTTGCGCTTCCGTGCTTCGCAGCTTAGTAACAAAGTCCTTACCAAGCCTTGAGTCTATTCAAGGCACCAAGATCCAACATAGTGTATATCAAATCAGAAGCAACAAATGTGGGGGGCGGATACTGCTTTACGAAGATCGACGTTGTAGGAGACTGTCTTTCAAATCGTATCGAATTTTCAAGTCGGCTTTTTATCAGTAAATTTATGTAATTATTTATTCTGTTCATTTCACTTTCTATTTTCTTCTTATTAGAACAAATCCGAGTCTAAATTTCTAACAATAATTTTGTAGCCAACTTTTCTCTAATTTATTTCTTGTGCATGCCACCTTCTTACATGTCCACAACAACGGGAGTATCAAATTCTCCCTTGAACAAACCCGATCTGCGTGTAACGTCGTGCTGAAAGGATATGGTCGGTCATGCAGCCAACTCTTCAGTACAGCTATTAGTCGCACAAGACAGACAGTCATTGTACACGTAGGAGAAATGGCGGTACGATATGATATGAATATGATGCGAGGGTCACGTGATAAATCAAGTGTCTCTCTCTTCACGCCATATGCGCTGCCGATTGGTTGGTAGTTCAAGTTTTCTCCGTGCAAATCCTTTGGAAAATTGGAACCCCATTTGAAGAAATTATACAAAGCTCCCTTCATTCGGATGTAACTTCATTTTTGACATCTACTAACACCTTAAAAGATGTCTGAATAAGTGAATTCAGCTTGTCCGTGATTAAATAAGCTAAGAAAGAGCTCCGTCAAAACAAATACCAGTCTGTGTAGGTTCTTGCTAAAAAGTAGAAGACCTCTCATCTATAATTCAATGTTTTAAAATCTGGAATTTTAAAGGGCATACCAAATTATATACTGATGAGAGCTAAATTTAGCGTGTCAAATCATTAAGTTTTCCATCCGAACCAGCTCAACTCCGTCAAGGAGCCGATTTGGGATGTTTCTGGGAAAGAAGTGCATGCACTTCATGATGATGCATATGAATGTACATGGTCCTAAATTATTTGAACCTAAACCAGTTAACACATCATTTCCTTTTCAAAAAGGGTATTGACAATGAAGTTTACCCACACGAACTGACCTAGCCTAAGGAGAGACGGGTCGTAACCATAGTCTACAATTCACAATAAAACTGTTCATAGTCTCACTACTACAAGACAATAAATTAGACATACAACAACGTGTTTCTATAAATACACTAATTCAAAAACACATTCACATAAGCGAAATCCTCAAATCAAAATAAACAGTGCCAATTTAAGTTCTTAAATTTTGAACAACTAAGTAATAGGTAATTGAGGGTTTAAAATCTCAATGTCTGAAAACGCTAGAACTGAAAACGCTAAAATGTAGTATGCAATGAGTGAACGTAATGAAACACACTTAGTGAACTATTTATCTTGAAGATCAACATAGATGCATGATTTATTAACTTTCATATGAAGGCCCCTAAAATTTGTTTAAATTACAAACTGAACCGCAATCGACATCATACCTAATCAGCTAAATTATCTGAAACACCCAAAACATCCGAAATCGGGCCAAGCACACTGGGACACACTAAATTTTAGCCAGATATGTACCATTTTCGTTTTAACACCGATACGGTACGAATCAGTCGAAACCAAGCGAAACTTAAAATTGTGGTTGCAACTACCTTCTATACTTGCAGGTGTTACCAATGGGTCCTTCTACTCTACGACGTACTACTATTAGATTGATAAGAGGTCTAAATGGACCTATAAATAGATGCTCCACCTGTCCTAAAATAGCCATTTTATAAGTAAGAAGATTGCAGTTCTTTTTTTTTTTTTTTTTTTTTTTTTTTTTTTTGAGGAAAATCAGCTTCTTATTCAAGAAATAATTTGGGTAGTAATACCCGTTACATCCTTTTGAAGAAGGTGTTGTGCCCAGTTCGGGTAGCTATCTAACCATACATGTTTATTTGATAAAGAAAGACCAAATCTAGCGAATTCATGTGCTACGGCATTTGTTGAACGATGACTATAGTTGAAGGAGATGGCTTCACAACGCTGGGCAAGGGTACGGATATAGTTGATAACATCACCACTATCGGATTTGCTGCTCCATCCCTCCACCCCATTAATAGCATCGATAAACCTTTTCGCGTCGGATTCGACTACTATTTTCCCCTTGTTGCAGTCAAGAGCAAGAAGAATACCGTCCCGGATAGCCATAGCCTCGGCCCCAAAGGCGGAGGACACTGTAGGGAAGGGTGAAGAGGATGCAGCAATGAGACGTCCTTGGTGGTCTCGCAAAATGGCGACACCTGCACCTCGCTCTTCTGCTGATAACCATGAGCCATCCGTGTTCACTTTAGTGAAGCCCAGATCCGGAGGACGCCAACATGAGGCTGGCGATAAACTCACCGGCGCCACAGAGAGGGTGTTTGGAACCATAGATTGTTGTTGGATGGCCTCTGAAATGGATCGGATAAGTTGAGCGATTGGGAGAACGCCATTTTGGAAGACTCGATAATTTCTATAACTCCATAGACGCCATAAGATTATACAGAAGGTGATTCTTTCCTTTGCCGAGAGGGTTGGGAGAATTGTAGGTATCCAAGCTGTGATGTCTCCGACCATTCGATCAACAAAATCAGTGCCGAAATGTTTCCAAACTGCCATTGCAACTGAACAAGTCATAAACAAATGAGAGGCTGTTTCTGGAGCTTTACCACAAAGAGGACAAGTTACTGAAATGTTTGGTTTAAACTTAACGATCTTCATCTTTGTCGCAAGCGAGTCTTGAGCTGCTCTCCATACGGTATAAATAATCTTCGGTTGTACCTTCGTAGACCAAAGAGACTTAAGCCACTGTTCCGATCGAGTTGAAGACGAAACTGAGATACTAGCATTCCTCTTTGGCCGCCGGATGAGCTCGTAATCAGATGAGACATTGTATTCTCCGTCTTCCGAATAACTCCAGCACAGAGAGTCTGGGGTTGCGACGGGAGGGATTTGGACCTTCAAAATGTCGTTGACATCCGCTGTAAACCCACACTCACTGAGTTTGGAGATGTCCCAAGCTTGACCTTCCACGATGAACTCCGCGACCAGCTTGTGGCCTGACTCTGGGGGGTTAGAAACTGTTCGGAAGCCCGGCTCCCGTTTGAGCCAAGGATCAATAGCAATACGGATGGATCTTTCGTCTCCAAGTTTCCACCTAATTCCACGCTTGATGACGTCTGCTGCGCCAAGAATGGAACGACACACATAGGAACTATTCTTTTGCAAGGAGACATCAAGAATGTTAGAATCAGGAAAATATTTGTGCTTAAAGACAGAACTGACCAGAGAATTGGTAGTGAGGATTCGCCAAAATTGTTTCGCAAGAAGAGCATTGTTGAAGTCTTCCAGGTCTTTAAAGCCAATACCCCCTTCTTCCTTCGGTTTTTTCAGAGATTCCCAGGCAATCCAATGACCACCCTTTTTCTCCGGTTGCTTTCCCCAGAATAACTGACAAGACAAACTTTCTAACTTCTGAAAAAGCGACGTGGGAATTTTGAAGCAAGTCATAGTGTAGACCGGCACAGATTGAGTGACAGCTTTAATCAATACCTCACGGCCTGCATATGGGAGGTTACGTTCCCAACCTTTGAGTTTGCTAGAAACCTTGTCTGATAAATTACTGAAACTCGAGATCCATTTCTTTCCAATAGAGGTTGGGAGACCCATGTATTTCTCGTGGCTGACTGCTTCACGAATCCCAAGAGCATTGCATAAGCCTGCTCTATCATCAACTGGAACATTAGATGAGAAAACGACCAAAGATTTATCAAGATTTACCTTTTGACCTGTGGCACTTTCATAACGTTGGAGAAGGTTACGAAAGAAAGTAATCTCTTCAGGGATGGCCTTAAAAAATACCATACTGTCGTCAGCGAAGAATAAATGAGAAATAATGGGCCCGCCTCTGGACGCTGCGATACCTGACAAGTGACCGTTGCTCACTGCATCAGTGAGAGCACGCTAGAGAGACTCACATGTGAAAAGGAACAAGTAGGGAGATAATGGGCAGCCTTGGCGCAAACCCCTCTCTAGATCACTCCTCCCTTTTTTTGTCTCACCCTGAACGTCGAAAGTAAGAGACGATGTTGAGATACACTCATGAATCAAGCTAACCCACCTCTGACTGAAACCCATTCTTAACAACGCAGTTTCCAAGAAAATCCATTCCACTCTATCATAGGCTTTAGCCATGTCAAGTTTCACTGCCATATAGCCAATCTTGCCCTTTTTCCGAGTTCTCATGGAGTGCAGAATTTCAAAAGAAACTAGGACATTATCAGTAATGAGCCTGCCTGGAACAAAAGCGGATTGAAACTCTGAAATGCAACTATCAAGAACGAGCTTTAGCCGGTTAGCCAAAGCTTTCATAATCAACTTGTAAATAACCGAGCATAAGCTAATTGGCCTCAAATCACTAGGCGAGCGAACCTGTTTTACTTTTGGGATTAAAGCAATAACAGTATCATTAAAACTATTAATCGAGCCATTGTTGTTCAGAACATGTAAACAAGTATTCGTCACCTCGTCGCCAATAAGATCCCAGTTCTCCTATAAGAAGATAGCCGGGAAACCGTCAGGGCCTGGGGCCTTTGTAGGCCCCATCTGACTGAGAGCCAAATCAATATCTGCACGACAGAAAGGCTGGTCTAGATCTTCACGTTGGATAGCAGAAAGGCACGGTTGAATATGCTGCAGCATAGGTTCCATATCGGCTGCCGATGGCCGCTGGGGCGTGAATATACCACGGAAGTGGTGATCTAGGACAGTCACAATATCATCAGTTGATGTTCTCCATACCCCGTCCGAGTCAAGAAGGTCGTTAAGATTGTTACGCGCTTTCCTAATAGAAGCTTTCCGGTGAAAAAAGCTGGTGTTCCGATCTCCACTTTTGAGCCACATCACTCTTGATCTTTGTAACCACATCACTTCTTCATTCGCAAGGAGAGAATTAAGTTCAGCCTTGTAGTGACAGATTTCTCCGTAGACTTCATATGTTGTCCGCATTTTGCAGTACCTGGAGCTGTTCCCGGATATAAGCAATCTTTTTTCTCACACTGCCAAAAACCGATCGATTCCACTGCTTTAGTCGTTTACCTGTCACCTCAAGCTTGTGTTTAAGGTCCAAATGATGAAATTTGTTCCAGTTTCTTGAGATAAAAGGCTTGCAATCCTCGTGGCTAAGCCACATAGCCTCAAAGTGAAAGCGGGGAGTCTTTCTCTGCATCGGGACCCAACAGAGTTCGATGGGAATATGATCAGAAACCGCTGCAACCAAGTGATTGACATGTGCATTACCGAAAATATCAATCCAGGCCATATTCGCCACTACCCTGTCAAGCCGTTCGCGGATACGGGTCCCATTTCTCGGATTGATAGTCCATGTAAACCGTTGACCACTTAAACCAAGATCAAAAAGTTCATTAGTAGATAAAGCAGACCTAAAGTCATCCATGAGCTATCTGTCTGCCGGTCTTCCCCCCTGTTTTTCATCATCGGATAAGTAGGCGTTGAAATCGCCCATAACTCACCACGGAATTTTATTGGGGTTACGCAATCTCCCCAACAATTTCCATGAGTTTCTTCTTTCGCTTGCTTCTGGATCCCCGTAAAACCCGGTAAACTGCCAAGGGATCTGTAGACTGGGATCAGAAATCAAACAATTAATGAAAAATTTCGAATTTTTCAATAAAATGACATCAATACTAGAGTGCCAAAGAAGTGCCAAGCCACCACTACGCCCTTCACAAGATACACAAAGGCCGGCATTGTAGCCTAAGCGATCTTTAAGCCCCTCAAACTCATCTGGGGTAAGACGGGTCTCCATCAAGAAAACCAATTTGGGTCGCTTTCCTCGAACGAGGTTATTAAGCTCTAGAACATTACGGAGGTTCCCAAGCCCCCGTATGTTCCAGCTGATAGCATTCATTGCGATTGGCGGGGCTACTTCGCAGCCGCCGCCATTGAGTTATTAAGAGATTGTAGGCTGCTTCCATCCTTTCTCCTCCCCTCTACGTCAGAAACCACATCACTAAGGCCGCTCAGACTTGCCCCAAATCTGATAGATCTGAGACGTCGATCCGCTGCTTTCTCTTTTGGATTAGGACTAAGAAATATTTGTCATGTTTTCCTTTTTCACCTGGCGTTTTTGGAACTGATGTCTAAAACTGGGTCTCGAGCATTGAGGCTGTCCAATGATGAAAGGGAATGGGGCGAGTTCTCTTTGAACAAGGAAGCAGTGGTGTTGAACTTCGGTTCATTATCCAGTGGATTTGAGAAAATTTTCGGACCCTTCTTAGATGCATTAGTGGGGGACTCAGACTGTGAATCAGTTTCCATACTAGATGGATATCGAGGGGATGATGTTTCTGCTTGCTTACCTTTGCCTTTCCTTCGCCGGCTTGTTCTTGGACTCGAAGGTGGAGAAGGCTGTTCCTCCGTGACTGGCTGTTTTGGTTCATCAGAGCCGCCAAAATCCATGGCATCCGCCGGATTCTTGACTCCGGACACACCTCCACGTGATGGCCTCCGTCGTGGAGGAGGTTTGAAGATCAGCCATTCGCCAAAACCCGGCTCTTCAGTTTCTTTTTGAAGCTGGGTTTTGGAGTTACATGAGTCCGAGAAGTGTGTGAAACAGCCACACCATTCACAAACGCAAGGGATGCGTTCGTAAACAAAGTCAATCCAGAATTTCTCGCCGAGAACTTGGATGTAGATGCCTCTGCGCAGTGGCTTGGTGACATCCACTCTTACCCGAGCTCTCATAAAGTCACCTCCTGGTCTGGTGAACACGCGATCATCAGTGCTCAATATCTCCATGTCGTCAAGTACTCTTCTGAGATCTTCTTCCGTCGAGAGGAAGTCAGGAAGATTCCTAACTTGGAGCCAGACGTTGATGTGGCTGAATACTGCTTTGTCGGAGCAGCCTCCTGGGATCCAAGGCTTAAGCGCAAGGATGTTACCGTCGAAGACCCATGGTCCTCCGGCAAGAACTTTGTCTAGGGCTTCTTGGGTGGGGAAGCGGAAGATGAACCGGCTCAGGGAAGTTTCTTGGATCTGAATCATGTCCCCTTGATACCATATTTTCTGGAAAAATTGCTTCATCGCCCACGTATTGAGGCGCGACGGAAGAAGAAACCCTCCGATCAGACACGGTCCAAGTTTTTGGATTGCATCCATGCATCGTTCTGAATCAAAGACTATCACTCTGTGTTCTTCTTCCGTCAACTAGGGGAGATGGCGGGTGGTTGGGAAGGCCATGCCGGGGAAACCACTCAGTTTCCGATCTCGAAGTAGGTACCAGAGAAGTTAATCGCCGGTGGTAGCGCTGCAGCGCCGTCTAGGGTTCCGAAAGACTCGGAAGGGTAAAACTCTGAAGATTGCAGTTCTTGTATTATTATACTTGTCAATTACCTACTTCAAATACTTTGAAGGAAAAGTAAAACAATATAAATGAGAAAGAGAGAATGGGAATTAATTTTTGGTCGACTGAGCAACAATAACTCTTTTTTTGAGAAAACAATAACTCTCTCAATAGTTAGTCATCGACCACATGAAGTCCCATTTTTTCACTTTGGCAATGTGATATGATCTGATCATCCATCGACGAGTTATCGATAGTCCTCTGCAGACTATCAACCCTTCTGTGCGGGTTTGATCGCACCATCTACATAATTTGTTATAAGAATTTTGATTGAATTAATGTACAAATAATTGACTCGACTCTCATATAGTCCCCTCTCATCATCCACCGGAGTCTTTGAACCCTCGTGGTAATCCGCTCTCATCACCCACCGGAGTCTTTGAACTCTCTGGTTATATATAGTGCATGTTTGGTTGCATATTAAAATCTCATTTGAGATTAAAATCTGCCAAAAAAAAATAATCTCGTTGGTTTCGCAATTTTTTTGAGTCAGATTTTAATTAAGTTGGCTAATAATCTGCTGATTATATAATTTCTGATTTTGAAACGTCAGAAATACCATACTCTATCTCGTTAATGCATAAATTGTTAATTTGTGCAAACGTGTAACATCTTAGACGTATCATAAGTCCAAATAAACACATTTATCATAAATTTGATAGTAAAAGCTACAAGTGTTGCCAAACACAATTAAATTTTAATTCAAGATTTTCAGCGCATGCCAAACTGTTTTCAGATTATAATTTCAGCCAGCTTATTCACCCCAGACGATTTTCATCAGATTATTGAGATTTTAAACTGTAACTAAACAGGCTCTTAGGCATCTGTAATTGCACAATTGAAACAAACCGCTTGACCTCATAGAATCGGCAAATAAGCGGGGCACATTTGATATTATTGTATCAACAGGTATTATGCAGCAAATATCTAAACATGGGATACTTCCCTTTTCCTAAAAAAACCCAAAAAACAAATATGGGATACTCCTACGATGCGTGTCAAATATATCCCATCTCAATAAATCATGTGCATTAGGAAAGTTATAAAATGATCAAAAAGATAATAACAAGTAAAGTCATACCCATGTCACTAATGACATTTTATATCTTATCTTAAAATAAATTTTCCCGAGAAATTGGCACATGTAACCTTTTTTCCGAGTTTAGACCGTCCTTTTCCCTCTGAAGAGGCTTTTTATATATAACGTCTCGGAGCAGACGCAGACGAAGAAGAACAGCTTCACAGACTCCTCACTCATTCACATTCATGGCGGCTCGAAGGCTTTCGTCTCTTCTCTCTCGTTCCCTCACTTCTTCATCCTCTCCCCTCGCTGGTTTCTCCAGAGGTAAGCTCTACAAAAACGCTTCACAGTTTTTTAATCATTCCTACTTCCGATCGTTACGTTCTGATTCTGTTAATCGATATCGTTTTGATTCTAATTCTCTGTAAGAACTGAAACTCTACTATGGATTAATTTAGCGTTCTATCTACGCGCGAATTCGCCGTTTACGAGATCGGAAAAGTGACGAACACGAGAATCGACTACAAGAGATGATCGATCGTAGTTCATACGATCGAAGCTAGTTTTGATCTTAACGTGATTATCCGATCTCATCGGAAACTAGATCTGTTTGAAAATGAACTCGGAGTGTTATTTCTGAGATCCGAAACCTGATTAAAGAATCAAAATGGATTAGATAAATGACTGTTCAAATGATCAAACTCGATTTGATTTCCGAATTTTCCGGAAACCCCTGGAAAATAGATCTGTTTTTGGAAAATGCTTGAATTTCAGTGAATGTAGTTGGTGATCATGATAGCTTAGATTTCCACAACAGCTTCCTCACATTACTTCCTACACAGCAGCTTTCTAAAACGCCACACAGCAGCTTTCTAAAACGCCACAGCATTACCAAACTAACCCTAATTCTCTCTGCAGGGAACAGTTATAGAAGAGGAGGGATACGCAACTATGGCATAGCTGCTTCTATTGAAGAACCAATCAAGGCACCGGTCAGTGTCGATTATACTCAGCTTCTAATCGATGGAAAATTCGTCGACGCCGCCTCCGGTTAGCCTCTCTTTACTACTTTAATTTTTTTTACCAAGATCAAATAGTTTTTAGCGATCTGGGTAATGAAATTAAAGCTTTGTGGTTGATCAGGGAAAACATTTCCAAGTCTGGACCCGAGAACAGGGGAGGTGATTGCTCATGTTGCCGAGGGTGACTCGGAAGACGTCAACCTAGCAGTTGCAGCTGCTAGGAAGGCTTTCGATGAAGGACCGTGGCCGAAAATGTCTGCTTATGTAAGAAAAAAAAATCTCTTACTTCAGTTCTTTATTTATGAGTTGGATCAGGTGGAAACAATTGAGTGATTTTATTTGTTTTTATGTATCAGGAAAGATCAAAGATCATGTTGCGATTTGCTGATTTGTTGGAGAAGCATAACGATGAAGTTGCAGCGCTCGAGACATGGGACAATGGTAAACCGTACGAGCAGGCTGCGAAAATTGAAATTCCAATGGTTGTACGCCTTTTCCGGTACTATGCAGGTGTGTAAAGTTAACATTACATAACCATGTAGTGACTTCAGGTTGTTCAATGACACTGTTTTTAGATGTTCTGAGATGTTTATCTTGATTGATATCTGTAGGTTGGGCGGATAAAATCCATGGGCTTACTGTTCCAGCCGATGGACCTTACCATGTGCAAACTCTTCATGAACCTATTGGTGTTGCTGGACAGATTATCCCATGGAACTTTCCTCTTCTCATGTATGCCTGGAAAGTTGGGCCTGCTTTGGCTTGTGGTAACTCCGTCGTGATAAAGACAGCAGAACAGACTCCATTGTCTGCTATTTACGCAACAAAGCTATTCCATGAGGTATATAGATTCAGCTCATGGTGAACTTCTTCCTTTTCACTTATTAGCTCTTCCTGTTGAGGCATTCAATGTCTAAGTTGGTGAAGCATGTTTTGGTAACACAGATTAGGTTTCATTATTTTGCCACTGTCTTAGTATTTCTATCATGGTGTGGTACTGATAAAGATATAATTGGAACGGAACAAGTGATAGAAACTGGCATATGTATTCTTCCAGTATTTGAGCTCTGTATGTTTCCAGTTTCGTTGTAATCTCTTAGGATCACATAAATCGGTGAAACATTGTTCGAACTGAAGTAAATCTGGCCCATTGGGATCAATCTTTTCAGTAGTAAATGCATACATTTACTATCTGAGTATTGTTTCTAATTGATATGTTTGGAACAGGCCGGTCTTCCTCCAGGTGTTCTAAACGTTATTTCTGGTTTCGGTCCCACTGCCGGTGCAGCATTGGCAAGTCACATGGACGTGGACAAGGTAATTTCACATCCCTATAGATTGTAATATAGACATAGAATCAAATGAAACAATTATTGTTCCTCTGTATCTTAGCTAGCATGTATATGACTGTTACAGTGAAGTGAGATAAAATTCATGGAACTCGTCTCTGGTATGGCTCAAGTTATATGAAATGCCATTACAGTGGCGGCTACAAGACCTGTGATGGAACAAGAATTCAATATGTGGCTTCTTTTGATTGATATATTAAGACTTCAGTCCCCATAAGAGGCAACTTATGTCATCTTTACCATGTTAATACAATTTGAGACTTGTAGTTCTTCTTTCTTATATTTATCGAAACAAGACTGACAATTTGATGCTTTCATTCACTTTCAAATAACTGATGCATATAAGTAGGAGATTGCTATGAACAGGCTTTCAATTTTATGCTTTCTTGTGTGTCCGTGCACGCAACTGCACTTAATTTCTCTTAATCAATAAGAACAAAGGAGAGTGTTAATTTTCTTCACCTTGAAGCAACTTTTGTGTTTTTTCAGATTGCTTTCACTGGGTCAACAGAGACTGGAAAAATGATTCTTGCAGCTTCAGCAAATAGTAATCTGAAGACAGTGACTTTGGAGCTTGGAGGAAAATCCCCCTTCATCGTGTGCGAGGATGCTGATGTGGATCAGGCTGTTGAATTGGCTCACTTTGCTCTATTCTTCAACCAGGTAGGTTCAGTAAAGTATTACTAGAAGTAGGTGATGAGCTCTCTGACAATAGACATAAATTTTGAACTCTGTGTTATCCTCAGGGACAATGCTGTTGCGCTGGCTCACGTACATTTGTACACGAGAGTGTATACGATGAGTTTGTAGCGAAATCAAAGGCCCGTGCCCTGAAGCGTGCTGTGGGGGATCCCTTCAACAGTGGATCCGAACAAGGTCCTCAGGTGATCATCAAACATTTATACACCTAATTTTTCTTCCCCTCTTGTTCGGGTCTAATTTATGGACTGAACATTATAAGGTTTAGTTTTTGACTTTTTGCTTAGAAATTATAAGTTATAACAATAACACAATTATTCTGATGATTTGATGTGAGCGTGGCGATGGATTATTTTGTAAAATTGGTTGATACGAGTAATAGTATGTGACTAGAGCCTCTTGAAATACTGATAGTTCTGTTCTTGAAAAATCAGATTGACTCAGAGCAATTTGAGAAGATCTTGAAGTACATCAGAGCTGGAGTTGATGCTGGAGCTACTCTTGAAACAGGAGGCGAGAGACTTGGCAACAAGGGATACTATATCAAGCCCACTGTCTTCTCAAATGTTAAGGTATATCCTAACACCATTAACCTCTCCCATCTCAGAATCTCACTTCTCCCTTCGACTAACCCGATTGTTGTTTGTCTCAGGACGACATGTTGATAGCAACAGACGAAATCTTTGGCCCTGTACAATCCATCTTGAAGTTCAAGTGAGTAGCTAAATTGTTTGTGAAAAGTAGATAATTACCTTTCAAATTTTTATTCCAGCTTTAACATGGTATGTTTTGGGTATCTTCTCAGGGACTTGAAGGAGGTGATACAAAGAGCTAATGCCTCGTCCTATGGACTGGCAGCGGGAGTTTTTACCCAAAACCTCGACACTGCCAACACATTGTCACGTGCGTTGAGAGTGGGGACAGTGTGGGTGAACTGCTTTGATGCATTTGATGCGGCAATACCTTTTGGTGGGTACAAGATGAGCGGTCATGGAAGGGAGAAAGGGGTGTACAGTCTTCAGAACTACTTGCAAGTGAAGGCTGTGGTTACACCGATAAAGAATCCAGCATGGCTATAGTTACCTATACCTACTCTGCCTTGAGAGTGTTGAAATAAATAAAACCCCCCGATAATGATGACAAGGTTGATGATTTTTGTGATATAGACAGAGATAACAATTGAACTGGTTTGGTTTTCTGAACGTTTTTTTTTCTCTTTATATATTGAGTTTCCATCATTGCTCGGCTTTTGAACTTCTTTATCTGGCTGTAGTACGTTTTTAAATTCTCGGTTCTTATGGTGCTATTTTGGCTTCAGTAACTTGTATTCTTGTTACACAAGTTGATGAAGGAAGTATTATCTCAATGCATTTCAAGAAAGCATGTAAGGATGCAAAAGAGAAAAGGATGCTGTCTTTTTCCATAGCAGCACCATAGAATAAAAGCAGAGGCCAAGAAGTGGTACTAAAAGAAACAGACATTTTAGCAAACATATGATAATCATGGCCATGGGATAAAGGAAATAAATCAGCCAGAGCAGATTCCAGCAGTGGAGATACGGCTGAAATTAAGGAGTCGCTTCATCAAACAGAGTAGAGGCCTCTAAGAAGAAGATGTGAAAGCATTTCATCTAACACTTTTAAGAATGAATGAATGGTTTTGATTTCTTTCATACCACCACATCAACATCATGTGAGACTGATCAAGTGATGAAAATAGTCGCAACTAGTGAGACATTTCATCGAACAGACTGCAAACATATGACCATGAAAATTAGGAAATCGAAAAGGAATTTTGAGGGTCTGTCAGACAACCGCCAGCAGAGACTGGGATGAAAATGTCTTCAGTTTTGTTCAAGATTTATGCCTGGTCTATCTTTGCTCCACCTTTCACATCAGTTCTTGGAGCTGATTTTTGGGCAAAACTGGCCTAAATTTAGTCCAAAGTATGTTTTCTCCATTTGTTGGAGATGCTTTAACATCATTTATCTTTCCCACATCGGAATCTCAGCTGCCCCTTTGACTGACATGTTGTTTGTCTTAGGATGACATGTCGATAGCAAAGGATGAAATATTTGGTGCGGTACGACGGAAATCAAGTGAGTAAACCGAATGCTCTCAAAACGGTTAAGGTTTCTCCTCTCAATCTCAGTGTACGACATTATGTTTTGGGGATTTTTATAGGGAGCTGAAGGAGGTGATAGAAAGGGCAACGAGTCGCGCTATGGGCTAGCTGCAGGTGTGTTCACCAACAATCTCCACACTGCAAACACATTTTCACGCGTGTTGATAGTTGGGACGGTGTGGGTTAACTGCTTTGATGTACTTGACGTTTATGTATTGGGTTCTTGTGATGAAGATGTAAGTTAACTCTCGTTGTACTTCTGACTCTGTTTATTTAGTCAAGGTGTGCACAAATTAGCCCAGACTACAATATTTCCCATCATCTTATTATTTGCCCTCCCATAAAATCTACCTAACACCTCTTTCTTTAACTTTTCACACAAACAATCATTTTCACCTAAACATATAAATTAGGTTGCCCACTTGAATTACTTTTGCGCGGTTGATTTTACGCTCCAACCAGTGCAAGTTGTTCTACAATTGCTTTCCAAAGAAAATTTTATTCCTTCACTAGTCTTCAGGGAACAGGGCGGAGGCATACTTTTACTGAGAGCTTTTTCTTAAAGACGCAGATCTAAAATATGTATCTGTGTTCAGCCCAAAATTATTAGATTCAAACTTTATTCATCTCTAATGCTATCACAATTGGGGAAAAAAAATGAAGAAAACTGGCTGCATGGAGATTATCTTGTGGCAGTCGTATTAGTATTACACTCTGGTGGAGGAACTTTGTATCTTGATGTATCTTTACAGTATGAATAGATCAAATACTTACTCCTTGACCACTGCAACCCATTGATCTGTTCTTGTGTCAGCTTTGCAAAATCTTTTCCTCTGACCGGATCCAAACTCGGTACCCCAGCATTAGAACAAGAAGAAGATGATGATGGAGAAGAAGCTGTTTGGTTCTGCTGCTTCCATAAGCAACCTTCCAATTTCATCTCCTGAAATGAAGCCACAAAGGGTGCATACTTGTAGTCAACTGGGTATTTCCCTCCACTGGTAGCCCAATTCGACGCATCCCAAATCGTCGCATAAACGGCCATTGGCTTTGATGGGTACACCGCTGAGGTTGCATTATTCTTGAGGAATTCTCTTATTGGCACATTGTCAATTAAAAACCTGCATGTTTTGGTCCACAAAATGATTAGTTTAGGTCAGACATAAATGAAAACAGGGACGCTGTGTACCAGAAATACTAAAATATGGACGTCAGTCTTTGATACCTTTTTTTTTTTTGAAATTGTTTTTGATACCTTGATAAATTCAATCCGGTAGAAAAAGCTTCACAAATGCTGTGAAACTCGTGACGTGGTTGAGGTCTCAAGAAAACATCCATATTCTGGTATTTTTGGTACAAACAGTCTCTATGTATGCAAATATTTGACCTTTGTTAGTGTAAAATTTGAAATTTGTGAAGTGCAAAATGTTCTTACACAATGTGATGCGAGTTCCAGAGGATGCTGTATTGGTGAAACTGCTGGGTTGGGTCAAACCAGAGGAAGTGTCTCTCTTCTCTTCCTCCTGTGCGGACACTTCCATTGCCATAGACATTAGTTTGCAGCACCCATTTGCCTGTCTTCTCATGCCCAAGCAATTCAAAGTCTATCTCATCATGCTGGCGAGGGTGCATATCTGCATTTGACAACTGCACACATCCAATAATTTCCCAAATCTTTTGTCAAAATATATCTCAAATTCCCAATTATGCAATGCAATTTTGCAGTCCCATGTTACAAGATTAGGATTCTGGTGGTCCTCTTGTTAAATAGAAAATTCCTAATCTAATGATTGTCGCAGATGCAAAGTGGAAAATTCTAAATTTGTAGAATATTTGCATTACCGTTCCCTTTTTGAGGTTCTAGCTTTGTCTCGCTAACAAAATTTATGTCAATGTAGCATGACTCACGAAATCTTATTTTTGCCTCTCAAAAGCTTCAAATATAGTTCCTTTTTTAGGAGAATTATTATATTTTCATGTGGTAGTTCCTCAAGATGATACTACACTCCGTCCCATAATTTTAGTCTTCTTTATGAAATTCTAGGGACAAATAGACAGACCATAATAACGTAAGTTACACGAAAGAAAAGTGGATAACAATTTTGAGACAACCACAAATGAAATAGGAGACTAACAATTTGGGACAGAGGTAGTAGCACTTACAACTTCACAAAGATATTCCCTAAAAAAGGGCTTCACAAAGATAGCTTCTCTTTAAATAAAGCTTCACAAAGATAATAATAAAAGTTTTATGGAGTTTTTTTTTTTTTTTTGAGATTTTTTTTTTGTCGTCAACCGAATTTGAACCCGTAACATCATGCAGGGCTTCCAACGCTTTCTAGAGTTATTTAAGAGAAGTTACAAAAGCCTTTTTTATAAGAGAAGTTACAAAAGCCTAATTTTTGAGTGAAGTTACTAAAGCTTTGAAAGTAATGAAGTTGAATTCTTATATGTTACATGCATTAGTATATTACTTAATTGTTTTTAATATAGAACTTAGGATGATAAAAGCTTCATAAAATTTTCTTCTAAAAAAAAAGCTTCGTAAAATTTAATAAAATCGTTTTCAGTTATTTAAGAGAAGCACATAGAGTTCTTAATAAAACTTCATGACACTAAAGTAAAATATTTAAGTACTACTAATAAATTTTGACACTAAAGGCTAAGCATAAATGTGGACAAAGTTACTTTTTTTAGAAGGAGACACATTTCACAATATTGAGGAACTAAAGACCTACAGTTCGATAAATAAACACTCTCGGAACTGGAGAGAAGTGTTCATTTGGCGAGTTTATTCGTTTATCGAATATTCATTTAGCCCCTTTGCCCAAGTCGGAACCGGAGTAAATTATTCGTTTGACGAGATTATTCGTTTATCGAACATTTATTTATCGAAGTTTTATTGTACTAATTAAGGAAATGGTAAGCCCTCAGATAAAATGACAGCTAATTGCAATTGCTAAAGTAAGAAATTGCGCCGTTTAGAATTTTCGATGTATTAGTGTAGCACCAACTTAAACTCTCGGATTATATTTCATCAAAACTCCCGGTTTAGATGATATGTCCTTTTATTTTCAGGTGCCTGATTGGGCAAACAATGTATATTTGACTGATTTTTTGGGTGCGACTACCCTTCTTTAATGACAATTTTTTTCCTAAAAAAAATACTCCCGCTTAATTGCTAAAGAAAAACTCCTAGTTTACTTTCCTAATTGGAAAGTGTTGGTGAAAACTGCTGAAGGTGTCAGGATAATACATAACAAAACTTTGTTAGTGTTTTGATGTTGCTAATTAAGGAGGCATTGAGAGAGAGGAACTCACATAGAAGGCTACAACAACTCCAGATGAGATACCAGAAGGTAGCTTTATAGCAGCACTGAAGAACCCATAGTCGTATTTACTCTTTGATGCCAAGCCAGACCCTGCATGTATGCAATGTTAAAATAAGGCCATCCTACAAAGAAACCTAACAAAACATTTGTTTTCATCTCACCAAACTTTCTTTTTTCCTTTAGGAACACAATCCACTAAACATTTGGTCACACATCTAGCTCTAGTTAAAATACTCTGTGCCAACTATTAAATAAAAAATATTTTTACAATTTAACTTACAACACTACGGAGTGCAGAAAAAGAAAACTCACCAGAAGACTTGTCTAGAGTGATATTGACAAAGGAGGACCCGTTACTGGTCACCATATGGATATTCGAGTGTCCGAATATTTCGGAGTAGCCCTGACTAATGGGTACGACGTTCTTGAACCGACTCGTCAGGCTGGGAACGGTAGGAGGATTGTTAGTTTCGTTTCGCGACGAAACCAAAGACATGAAGCAAAAGATCAAGAGAGAAGACAAGATGTGAAGTATTTGATCTTTACCAAAACCCATATCTGCTTTCAGAAAATGTAATGAAATATTGATGAAAGAAGTAAGATGGTGGAAGGAAAATGAGCTATTTGTAACTCTCTAAAGAGAGAAGTATATATGGAGAGAGAGGTTTAGGCACATCTGTCTTATTCTCTCTCTTGATAATTAGTGAGATACTAATAGGGGGTTAAGGTTTAGTTATGGGAATTAGTTGTTGCAAGCTGGATAATATCTCTCCAGCACTATGATTCTATTGTCATGCTACAAACTGGAGAGAGGGTGGTTTTGATGTCAAATTAAGCAGACATAGACTAGGATCATTAGTGACTCATTACATGTGGAGGGTGAGTTTGACCTATTTGCAAAACTTATTATGAGTACGTCCAATTAATTAAATGATGAGGCAATATTTCGCAGAGCATCAAACGCACATATATATCAATTTTTCATATTATAAGCAAAGATATGTCAATTGTCCAAATTAGTGTTTTTGCAAGCTACATACATACATGGGGTTAGTTTGGACGCTTAATCAAGAGGAGGTCAACCAGGAAACAATTAGGAATTTCATGCGGGGTTTGGCACATTTTTGGGAATTTATTTGTTATGATGAAATCGGTTTTGTCAGATGGAGAAATTGCCACCAAATCAGGAAGTGAAGTTCACGTTTCGTCTACAAAGTGATTATACGTACGAAATGTCCCTACATACTTGTGCCATGTACCAATGTTGAATGATTTATAGTCATGTCAAACGAACCCGACTCCCTAAAAGCTTAGTTTGATGTTTCATTATTCACCTTAGTAATGTTGTCTTCATAATTACTGTCAGATCAATGAGATAAATGATTGAGAATTCACGAGGAAATATAGTATTTTGGGCTAAAATTTCAAAACTTGTGCAGAGTGAGTGGTTTCAGCCACGGGTCAATTTCAACTACTATACGGGTCAATTTCTACACATTACTATTATAGCTTGTACCTGTATATGTCAAGCTTAATTTTGTGGGTTTCTTTTCTTTTGTAGCAGTCCCAAATATAGTTCTCTAGCAAAAAAAAGGTTTATAATTTGTGTTTATTTTTGCGGACCATTCATTCATCTCTCTTCCGAATACTCTCAACTAGAAAGATACATCATTATTGATAATTTACAAATAAACAGGTCTTTAAAATCCGTGAAAATTCTAGTTTTGGTTAATCGATGAATTTTGTAACTCACCTATTGCGCTAATAAAAGAGCTATGATCTATTTTGCAATTATTCTATTGCTTTGTATGGATAACCAGACTCGTCTAATGGACTGTGGATCACACCGGGAAGGAAAGAAGAACTCTAAAGCTAAACGTGTACTTCCTCCATTCCACCATGTTCTTCCAGCTTCGACTATTTCACCTATAACCATGTCAGTTTGATCTGGTGATTTGAATAGCAAAACGATACAAGTTTTGATAATCTTTTTATGACGTTGTAGAGTAAAAGTCAAAACATGAAAAATAAGGTGAAACAAAAGTACTAATTAACAACAGTTAAACTCGGAGTGATTAGTACTGGTAAATGAAGATGAGAATCAACACATATAGCATGACTACTGTAATTCATGTGCTTAACTGGAATATGTAAGAAGTTTACAGGTCAGTTAGTTATTTTCTTTAACATATCGAGTCAAAATGATAATAAGTGTACAAAGCTTACGTTGCATACTTTATCTCATAAAAATTGGGGGATATTTGATAATTTATAATTTATAATATTATAAAGATTTTGAGTCATATTTTGAATAATTTTTATAATAGTGCGAGATCTGCACCCAGGGGCGGAGCCATGTAGGGGCACGGGGGGCACGTGCCCCCCCCCCCCCCCCCCCCCTAACTTTCCCAGAGCCCCCACGGGATTCCTACTTTTTTGATTTTTTTTGAAGTGTGCCCCTTTGAATATATACTGGTGCCCCCCTAAATAGAAACAAAAGCCTCCCTGGCTCAGCGGTAAAGATTGTTTTGTTAGACTCTACTGAGCTGAGTTCGACTCTCAGAACTAGTGTTTTTGCCCCACAGTAATTCACATGAAAGCTCTTATAATTTTTAAGAAATTACACAAACGACCTGATATTAAATAAATTATGTTAATATAGTTTAGCTTATAACTTTTAAGCCCTCCAATCCTTCATTCCTCCTCTTTAATCTTCAATCAATTGTTCTTAATTATAAAAATTGTTGATGTTCATGAATATTGATTGAATGTTTTTTTTTCTGATTGATTGAATGTTTTGACAATTGAAATTGAATTTTTTGTTCTTTCCAAAAGATACCGAAGAGTGTTGATGATGTAAAAATACAAGTTTTTGAAAAAATTATTGGTTATTCTTCTCAAAAATCAATCGTAGGTTGTGAAATTGATTAATAAACTGTTGAAATTTATGAATAAATATACGAATTCGATGGACTAAGCCTAAAAAACCTTTGTTTGTAAAAAAAATAAAAGTTTTTTTGGTAAAAAAAAAATCTATGATGATATATAATAAATTTTTGACGTTTATACGTAAATTTTATTTTTTTTATTTGTGCCCCCCGTTTAGCCAAATCCTGGCTCCGCCACTGTCTGCACCACTCTTTTATTTTTTCTCCAAGGTTTGTGAAGTATATGGTCCTATTAAATATTGGGTAAAAGACAAAATGCACCATTCTTAGATGGTTTATATACAAAAACAACCTCATTGTTTGGGGATATACAAAAACCACCCCTGATAGTAGACGGAATGTAACGGAACCCTAACGGAGGGGTAAGAAGACATTTTTACCCTCATTTTGAAAAAAAATACCACAATATAAATAATTTGTCTCTTCTTCTTGCTCACTTCTCTTTATGGATCTAAAAAGTTCCCCATCACTCTTTCCATCTAAACCTTTCCCTCTCAATCAACAATGGTATAAATCCACACCAATCAATCATTCAACTACTCCACATCCATGGAGGCCGAGCTCAAACACCTCAATTCCAAGCCAATCCCCGTCAAACCAGACCACAACCTATCTCCCCCAAATCCAAGCGACAAAGACGACGACGAAGATGTCTCCCCCCAAGACGAACTCCCCCTCCTCAAACCCCTCGCCACCGCCGCTCCCCTCGCCCTCCGCCGGTCTCCGCCGCGACAATCGAGGACCTGGAGAAGAAATTCGCCGCTTATGTCCGGCACGACGTCTACGTCACGATGGGACGCGGTGAGCTGTCGTTGAAGGAGAAGCTCCTCCTGGGCATCACCTTCTTGACGCTTGTTCCGATCCGCGTCGTTCTCACGCTGGCGGTGTTGGTGTTGTATTCCTTGATTTGCCGGGTTCTCCGGCGGCAAATTCGTCGCCGACACTGTCTGGGTTGGGTCTCCGGCGGTGAATTCGTCTCTCCCAGTTCAAATCTGTTCAAAATGGTGTCTAAGATTCGGTCGGATCCGAAACCCTAATCAATTGGGGTTTCTGCTGGTTTTTTCGATTGAACCCTCTGTTTCTTCGTCTCTCTTCTTTGTTCGAACCCTCTGTTTCTTCTTTCTTCTTCGGCCATGGCTTGTTGCAGGGGCTGGAGACGGCGGTGATGGTTATCTAGTGTTGGGTTCGTTACTGGGTTCGATTGGGTTTTCTCGGACTGGGGGTGGGTTTTCTTCGAGAGAGAGGAGGTGGTGGTGGGTTTCGATTGGGGTCTGAAGTTGAAGTTGCTCCATTTTTTAAGAGTTTCAGTAGTGATTGTGTGGCAGTGGTGGTGGTGGCGGTGGTGTTATTGGTGCTGATTTACTGGTTGTTGGTGTTTGTTGTTCTTGTTGGTGTGTTAATGTTGTGTTGTGGTGGCGGTGTTGGTGGTGGTGTTGAAGAACAATAAGAACACAAGTACATGAACAAAGTGGAGAGAAAAATAGAAATAAGGGTAAAATGGTCATAAAAATATTAGATTGTACCATTTATTAGCTGACGCTAACAGAAGGGTGATATTTGTCCAACGTCAGGGTGGTTTTTGTATATCTTCAAACAATGAGATTGTTTTTGTATATAACCCATCTAAGAAGGGTGCATTTTAGCAGCATATTTCTTTTCAAAATTCTGGTCAATACTAAGCACAATAATTTCTATGCATTATTTATCTTAACCAGTGATTAAAAAAGGTGTATACATTCTAGTATTGGAATATATGATATTCCAATTCTTGTTGCCCTTGAGAATTAATTTATGATTCTCAAATTCAGATATGGGGAATTTTGGAGATCTCCAAATCCAACAGGCCAAGCTGCTTGAGATCATTGCCAGGTTTTCAAAGGGATGCCAACTCGATAATTGTATATTTTTATCCTTACTATAATGATAGTTGTAATCTGGTTGGACATACTGTAATCTTTTTTTTTTTTTTTTTTATGTTGGACATACTGTAATCTCACTGCCGTAAATTCCATCAACGTAGTAAAGAAGAAGATTTATAATTTATGCCTGCCAGCTTAAACGACCAAGGCTAAACTGCATCGGTGGTTTCCATAGTTTTTATTTTGTGTGAATATAGTGCTCACTAGTTTATGACAACATTAATGATATTAATGTTATTTGTACTTTTAAGTTTTTAATAACAGTAGTATCATCCCTTAACTTTTGTTCATTTTGGATGAAAATATGTAAAAATACCATTGTACCCTATTCTTACCTCGTGGTGTCAAAGGCCCGGACGGGTCGGGTTGGAGGCGGGCTGGGAGGAGAGAGGTCAGGAGCGGGTTGGCTGCCTGGTAGTGGAGGGGAGCTCGCTGGGTTTATGGGCAAGAAAACTAGCCTAAACCGGTCCAGGCCCAAAACCCATTAGTTGAAGGGTTAGGGGGGAGGGGCTCGTTCCGATATATATTTCTAGACATTAAAAATGTCTAACAATTTTCCATGAATTAATTAATTCATTTTAATTGGTTGGGTTAAATCGAGCAACGATGAGCCTTAAAAACGCAACGGGCCTCTCAATATGGTCTCGTGCCAAGCCCAATGATGTAAACAAGCCCACTTATCGCCGGGTTAAAGCAAAATTGCATCTAAAGCCTTTAAATGTTCTTGAACGGGATCCCTCATAAAGTCGAGGGGGCTTTACGCAATAAATTAAAATAAATTAAGGGATCATTACAAACTAGTCCCTACATGTGAGTCTATAAATAGAGACTCTAATTCTGATTTTGTTCCCATAGAGACTCTCATTCACACACAAAAGACATCGTGCTAGCAAACGCCAGAGCTCTCAAACAGGGATGACAATTGAGTCCGATCCGATTCGATATCCGACATGATCCAACCTTAATAGAGCAGATCTGGATCGTATATAAATCACAAGCTTTATGATCCATGAAACCCGATTCGATTATGTTATCATACATAATTAATTCAATAATATACACATATTACTATAATTACATATATAAATTTTATTATTTTTATTTCAGATAATGTCCTAAGTTTGGTATATCTATATTTTTATTGTGAATAAATTGATAAAATTATATATGTAAAGTGTATATTAATCCAATTTTGATTCTAATTCACAATAATCTTATGTCAAATGAACTAAAATACCGATCGCCATGATCCGATGGATAATCCGATTCGAATCTGGCAAAATAATTTGATCCGATCCGAAAGCTTATGGATCGGATCTGGTCCAATCCGATCCAAACCCGATCCGTTGCCATCCCTACTCTCAAACACTTTGAAGACTCTCTTGAAGATCCACAAGCATCTTGCTGGAGATTCAAGAACGCGAACGCATACGAACACTCTCTTGAAGATCCACAAGCATCTCGCCGGATTCAAGAACGCGAATGCACATAAAGACTTTCTTGAAGATCCACAAGCCTTCCGCTGGAGATTCAAGAACGTGAACTCACACGAAACGTGGTCGAGATCAAGCTTTCGAGCCCTCTTTCAAGCTTCATCCCCACACGAAAATTGCGCGGAAGTCCAAAGACACAAGTCCTTCCACCTCAAGTTCCTCAAGATCGTTGTTTGAAGCTACAGACCGTTCTTCATCAAGTCCTTCCATTCAAAGGTCAAAAGTAAATTACATCATCAACCTCGTCTCTTTGAGGAAATCTTTTCATCGCCACGCTTAAAGTCAACAAATGGAAGAAGCCGGAGATTTAATCAGAGATTTCCGATATGGTGTAAAACCGAGAGGATTGTACCCCCTTTAAATCAAATCATTTACAAATTAAGTTTGTGCACTTACCTTTGCGTCCTTTTCGCTGAGTTTGCAAAATTTGTGTATACAATATTCATATATTTTTTAATATTTATAAAGGTATATAAAATAAAATGAATAAAAGCCCACATCAGCGCCACGTGAGCATCTTTCCTGACGTGGCCCGATGTCAATTTTCCCTGTCATAGCAACCCTTCCCAAATGACAATCACCTTTGCACTCATGTGTGTTGTAAGTATTTACTCTTGCATTTCTCTCATCCTTCAGAGCTAACTAATAAACTCACATGGATTGTTGATCCTCTTAATGGAACAACTAACTTTCTGCAGGGTTAAAAACAAATCGGCTAAATTGCATTGGTGATACCCATAATTTAGTTTTTTTTTTGTTGATTTGGTACCCACAGTTTCAATTGCAGTATCTGCGGTACCCATACTTCCAATTTGTTGTAACGGTTATACCCACCATTAACTTTCCATCCGTATGTTGGATGGAAATACTACTAAATTCTTTGTCAATTTTATTTTGAAAATTTCATCTAGTTAGAACTCAATGAACAATGCAATTAATACTTTATTATTTTTATTTTGAAATTTAATTTTCTTAGTTTCAAAAACTCGGTGTACAATTTTTATATTTTGCAAAAATCAAAATATGTTTGATATTCAGTGTTTAATTGAATCCCAAAGTTTATTTTTTGAGTGTTTATGTTAGCTTTCACAAGTTTTTATTTGTGTACTCTTATTATACGTACATGTAACTTACATTACGTAGTAATCATTTTGTGACTGTGTGAAATAAACAGTTTACACGATGGGTAACACGTTTATTATATAGGTTGGATTAGGGTTTATAATAGTATACACGTTTAATATATGGGTAGGGTTCGGGTTTACCTTATATGGGTCTCTACACGAATATGACACGATACGAGTACATGAATTGCCACCCCTAGTTTGAATTACACGACCCATCCTTCCAATCTCTTTGAAATTCTCTTCCAAGATGCAGATGTGAAGAGCTCTTGAACTGTTGAGCCAAAAATTTGTCTAAGTGTTGAAATGAGGGATCAAATAATCTTTTTCTTCTAGTCAAAACTTCTTCTGAGCTTCATGAAATCTTAATCTACTTTCTTCTAGTGAAATATGGTGATGAATACTTCAAATGAATCCTTATGTCATGTCCTAAATTGGAATAGTTTCTCCAGAGATCATAGCTAAAGTTGCTACCTTGAAACTACGAGAACTCTTTGAATTTTCTAAGTATTGAACTGTTGTTTCAACTCAACTTTGATAAGTTGTATCTCATCGTGTATTTTAATCTTTGAGAATTCAAATATGTTCTTGAATTTTATTCTAAGTATTGAACTGCTGTTTCAATTCTCGGAGTTGCATCTCCATTAATATGTCTTCTGATTCCCAATACTCTCTCTCAGTTGACCAAAAAATGAATGCAAAGTTAACCTTGTGAACCAGTTTCACACCAATATTTGACTTTCTTATTTAACATATGAGATGACCTAATTGACAAAAGTGCCCTTCATTATCTGCTCACTTTGACATTTAAGTCAAAGGTTCAAGTTTGACCAAGTTCCACTTTCTGAAAACCCTAATTCAACTGAGATGTGTAAGAATGACAAATATGTAACTTCACCATATCTTGAATTGGATAGTCAAATCATAACTCAGGGCATGACCTCATGCCTCTATATCATGTTTAAGATGTTTGGAGTTAGTCTCTACCTATCTGAGTTGGAATTGACTCAAATTCAACAATAAGAGCTTATCTACAATTTCACTAAAATTCAGGGGCTCAAGTGCTATTAATTAAGAGTTGTGAATCTCAGTGTCGATTTTAACTAGGAAGGATAATAATCATGTTTACATATTGTTGAACATGTATGGGTACGATTTGGTAGTTCAGGAAAAGTCAGGGACTCTACTGGACAGTTCTTGAGCATCGGGGGTAATCTGGTCAATGGACTGATATAACATGCATTGCATTTCATTGTTGCATAAAACCTCATGTTGAGAACACGTGTTGATTATCTGCACACTTCAATTGTGTAGATACAGTTGATGTTGAGGATATTCTCACGGTAGATGTATGCATGTGATTCCTGCACTGGACATGATGTGAGAAGTTTTACTTGGTTTTCTTTACTTGTGATTGTTCTCAACTGGAATTGTTGTGCAAAAAGAGATCAAATGAGTTCATCAAGGCATTGCCTCACATGGAAACTTTTTTATGAGCAATCTAAATTGATATCAAGACGTCGCAAACCACACGTTCTTTTACTCCGACAACATAAACCTGACCTCCTGGCCTTTGAAGTAGACGGCGTCATAGCACGCCCAACTATTAAAACAGACTAGTCTTGTATCAAACCAAGTCGAGTTACGGGGTCTCTAGAAAGAGAGACATTCTTTCACAAATTTTATGAATTGGGTTATCAGAACCAAGTCGATGTTGCTGATTCTGGGCACTGTAGCAGGTCCGGTGACCTACTGTAGCAGTTCGTGTGACCTGGTTCGGGATGGATAGTTTTTGGAATTGTTTCCTTGTTCGCTTTGGCAACGTTTGGACGATGCTTTGGGCACAAGTCAGTAGTATAGGCCTATATATGGGTGCATGACTCTCCTATTGATAAGTGTGGTTATTTGTATTGGTCTCTCATCAATAAAATTGGTCCGGTTTGGCCGTGGATGTAGCTAGCCTCAAAACTAGTGAACCACGTTAATTGCTTGTGTTGATTCTTCACCTTGTTCTTTCGTTTCATCGATTCTTCTTGATTCCTAACAAGTGGTTCATCGCCTCCGATCTTGTTTTCTAACAAGTGGTATCATATCCAGGTTGTTGGCTTAGGGTTTGGAAGAACGATGTTCGAACATGATGAAGATTGATCGTTTTGATGGGAAGAAGGGTTTAGCTTGTGGCAAATCAAGATGCGTGCTTTGTTGAAGAAACAAGATCTCTGGTTTCCACTAGCTAAAAAATCGGGAATTGACAAGACCACATCGGAGTTTGTGAAGATGGAGGAGAAGGAGGATTCGACGATCATGTTGTGCCTTGCAGACGACGTGATTCCTGGAGTTTCAAATCAGACCTCGGGCAACTAGCATATGGAAGAAGTTGGAGAATCTCTATGCAAAGAAATTTGTGGCCAACAAGTTCATTTTGAAAGCAGCGGCTCTTTGGTCTTCGGATGGTTGAAGGTACACATATTGGTGATCACCTAGACAATCTCAACACTATTTTGCTTGAACTGCGCAATCTCTACCTCCTTCTTTTAAGGGTGCCGTCCAATCGTTTGTTATTGGTAAGGAGACGATAACCCTATAGGAAGTTCGTTCGGCCTTGCACACAAGGGAATTGAGGCACAAGGCGTCAAATTTTGAAGATCATGATGGTGGCGCATTCATGGTCAAGGGAGGAAAGGGTAAGGGTAATCGAAACTATGGTAGATCCGACTTACCATTGGACGTTTGTGCGTTTTGTCGTGAGAAGTGTAATTGGAAGCGTAATTGTCCCAAGAACAAAGGATATGCAGGGTTTGCTGTTCAAGGTGGAGGGAAAAATTCCGATTCAACTTCGTTCTCTAGGTCTCATGTGCAAACTTGGGCTCCAGGAATAGGAGTATGGGCGTGTGATTTGTGACACGCGGATTGGTTGGTTGATTGGTTGCATGTTATTGGGAATGCACTGATTGGTGGCATGTTATTGGGCATGTCTTGTTTGACGTCTTGGTGCTGTAAGTATTGGCAGCGCAATTGGCATGACTTGATTGATGGGAACTTTTGTCATTAAGTGTCATTGTAACGACGTTTCTGAGATGCATTGTGTCATGGTTCATTAGGGTGTGTTCATTGAGACACACAAAGTCTCTGCGTTTATTGAGACGCAAAGACGCGCTTGTTGTGACACATAGTGAGTATATTCCAATATCGCAAAATTTGAGAATATATTTTATTGGTTGATTGGATTGATGAAAGCATTGGATTGATTGCTAGGTAGTTTTGATCAAGGTTGAGATTTTTTATGAATTGGGTGATCAAAACCCTAGCTTGGATTGGCAAAGCAACGAGCGAGGAGGCAAATGAATCGAAGTTCCTGATTCTAGGTAGTGTAGTAGGTCCTACGACCTCCTGTAGTAGGTCGTGCTACCTACTGTAGCAGGTCGTGCGACCTGGTTCGGGCTGGACAGTTTTTGGAATTGTTTTGATTGTTCGCTTTGGCAACGTTTGGACGATGCTTTGGGCACTAGTCAGTAGTATAAGCATATATATGGGTGTAGGACTCTTCTATTGACAAGTTATTTGTACTGATCTCTCATCAATAAAATTGGTTCGGTTTGAGTGTGGATGTAGCTAACTTCAAAACTAGTGAACCACGTTAATTGCTTGTGTTGATTCTTCATCTTGTTCTTTCGTTTCATCGTTTCTTCTTGATTCCTAACAAGTGGTTCATCGCTTCCGATCTTGTTTTCTAACAACAAATATGATCATAACAGCATAATCATATGCATGCAACAGGTAGAGGATAACAGGCTCTTAGAATATCACCCAGAGGGATTCTGTCCCCCGTAAACATATTCGGGGGAGTAGTTTAAATGTGGGCTCGCCATGCCCACATAAAAGATTAATTAGTATGTGCCCCCCCACACACTAACACACGCAAAGCATTCTTTATTAACTTTCATAACTTAATAGCAGGGGTGTTGGGTTTTGACATAGGTAACGCAGCGGAATAACAAAAATTTAATCCTACTCAAAGCCCACCAAGGATCACAGGAAGAGATATCATAACATGATTAGGGTCATAGAAGATGTGTACCTTTTGATTTGTGAGATCACACGAAGAATGATGTCCTCGTCTCTACGGTTGATCCACGTCTAGAGGTGAGATCTAGATTCTTCCTTCAAACAAGTGCTAGCTTGAACCCGGAGGAAGAGGGAAGAAGATCAAAGCAACAAAAGGAACCAAGGAGGTTCGGCCCTCCTTGTGCCGTCGGGTAGAGGGGGCGGACGGGGCTAGGTTTCGGCCTAGCTCTTGTCTTGCTCTCTCTTTTGCTCTCTCCCACTCTTTATGTTATGTCTAATAACAATCTTGTGGGAAGGAAGCTAGAGCCTCTTATATATATATATATACTCCAACAACTCCTTGCTGTTTCCATATTAGAGTTTTCTTGTTCTAGTAGGACTAGAACTATTCCCTTCCTTGCAAATTAGTCCTACTAAGTTTGCAAGGTGTTGCACAATGATCCTTCTATTAATTAATCTATATTAATTAATCCCAAATCTAGCTCTACTCTATTTGACGTGTGACCCCATAGGTTTCTATATAGTTGGTAGTAACTATTACTAACATGGAGCGGTGTCTAGCAACACATCCATGCCACCCAACCCATAGAAATAGTCAGTGATCCCGACAAACCTTTGTGCCCAATATGTCATATTGAATTATCCCTTTGTCTCCATATCCGTATTGGACACGAGACATAAATAGTCACACTCGTATATCCAATTCATAGTTCCTCGATCCTGGGAATATGCTTATACTTGCAGATAACATTAATATCTCTATATTAATTTATCTGAGTCTGGCCAGACATTCAATAAGCCTCATCCCTCGAGTGGCCGTGGATATTTACCCCCATTATGTGGGAGGGACAAATCCTATCTACATCACTACGATCTCTAAGCTTGCTTCCTATCACGCCCGATAGCCACCTTTATGATTACCCAGTCACGGTGTAACGTTTGATAACATCAAAGCGCAATATTTCACAACTAGAGTATCTAGTGACTTCAAGTTTAAGGATTGCAATAATATTAGCACTACGAAAAGCGATTGTTACTTCACATAATCTAATGTATCCTTTTCGTCGTGGGTCAATCCAGTATGCCATTACTCCTAATGCATACCCATGTGTTTAGACTTGATATCTCCATATCAATCTATCCACACACTAGTCTATATTTGATTGTCCTATTAATCAATATAATGGACTAGGGATATTTAAGATAAATAACACATTTTATCTAAGGACTTCATTATATTAAATATCTCCATAAATAATAAATGAATATTCTAGCCAAAACATTGTTCATACTAAATCTACGATTGCCTCTAGGGCATCTATTCCAACAGTCTCCCACTTGCACTAGAGCCAATCTGGCGCATCTCGTATGCCTATAGATCTGGCGTGCCCTTCATGCTTTCGCTGCACAAGAGGTTTCGTGAGCGGATCTGACACGTTGTCATCCGTCGGAATCTTGCACATCTTCACATCTCCTCGATCGATCATATCACAAATAAGATGGAATCTCCTAAGTACATGATTTGACTTTTGGTGCGATCTGGGTTCCTTCGCCTGTGCCATTGCCCCAGAGTTGTCACAGTACAACTCTATGGGATCCACTATGCTAGGGACCACACCGAGCTCAGTGATAAACTTCTTTATCCATACTGCCTCTTTTGTCGCTTCCGCAGCAGCAATGTACTCAGCTTCTGTTGTAGAATCAGCAACTGTTCCTTGCTTGGAACTCTTCCAGCTTCCAGCTCCTCCATTCAGGCAAAACACGTATCCAGACTGCGATTTGTAATCATCCTTGTCGGTTTGGAAGCTTGCGTCAGTGTAACCCTTTACACTTAGCTCTCCCATACCTCCAAATATCAAGAATACATCCTTAGTTCTTCTCAAGTACTTTAGGATGTTCTTGACAGCAATCCAGTGACTCTCACCCGGATTGGACTGGTATCTGCTCACCATACTCAATGCGTATGATACATCCGGTCTCGTACATAGCATGGCGTACATGATGGATCCTATGGTCGAAGCATAAGGTATCCTGCTCATGCGGTCCTTCTCCATCTCATTGGAGGGACAGTCATTCTTGGAAAGAGTGACTCCATGTGACTTGGGCAAGAATCCCTTCTTGGAATCTTGCATGTTGAAGCTCTTCAACACCTTGTCAATATATGTACTCTGACTTAGGCCAAGCATACTTTTAGATCTATCTCTATAGATCTTTATACCCAGTATATAGGCTGCGTCTCCTAAGTCTTTCATCGCAAAGCACTTTCCTAGCCAATCTTTAACAGATTGCAGAGTAGGAATATCATTGCCAATGGTTAGTATGTCATCTACATACAAGACCAGAAATACTATAGAGCTCCCACTAACCTTCTTGTAAACACATGGCTCATCTTCGTTCTTGATGAAGCCAAACTCTTTGACCGCGTCATCAAAACGTCGATTCCAGCTCCTAGAAGCTTGCTTTAATCCATAAATGGACCTTTGCAGCTTACAGACTTTATTGGCATTCTCTGGATCCTCAAAACCCTCTGGTTGTGTCATGTACACATCCTCAACGAGGTTCCCATAAAGGAACGCTGTTTTGACATCCATTTGCCAAATTTCATAGTCGTAGTATGCTGCAATAGCAAGTAAGATTCGGATGGATTTAGTCATGGCGACTGGTGAAAAGGTCTCATCATAGTCAATACCATGAATTTGTCTATAACCTTTGGCCACCAATCGGCCCTTATAGACAACCACTTTGCCATCCATGTCGGTCTTCTTCTTGAAGACCCACTTGCACCCTATGGGTCGAGCCCCTTCGGGTGGTTTCACCAAAGTCCATACATTGTTGGTGTACATGGAATCCATTTCGGATCTCATGGCTTCTAGCCACTTCTTAGAGTCTGGGCCACTCATGGCTTCTCCATAGGTTGCAGGCTCATCTTCCATGAGTGGTACGTCATCGGGCTCAGTCACGAGAAGTCCATACCTCTCTGGCTCATGACGCACTCTTCCTGATCTACGGAGTTCCTGTGTTACTTGAACAGGTTCTTCCACAACTTCTTGTGGTTCTTGTTCATGTTCCATTATCGGTTCAGTGGTTTGTGGTTCTTGAATTTCTTCAAGTTCTACAACCCTCCCACTTGCTTCTTTAGAGACTAATTCTCTTTCTAGAAACACGCCGGTCCGAGCAACGAACACTTTGTTCTCGGTAGGGTTATAGAAGTAATATCCTTTAGTCTCTTTAGGATATCCCACAAACTTACACTTATCCGCTTTAGGCCCGAGCTTGTCTGTTTGTAAACGCTTTACATAGACGTCGCAGCCCCAAATCTTCAAAAACGACACTATGGGACGCTTCCCAGTCCATATCTCATATGGCGTCTTCATGACTGATTTGGATGGAACACGGTTAATGGTAAAAGCTGCCGTCATTAGAGCATGTCCCAAAAGGATATCCGAAGATCTGTTTGAGACATCATAGATCGCACCATATCTGATAGAGTGCGATTCCTCCTATCAGATACACCATTCCATTGTGGTGTCCCGGGTGGAGTGAGCTGGGATACTATCCCACACTCTCTAAGATACTCATCAAACTCTTGGCTTAAGTATTCTCCTCCACGATCCGATCGTAGGGCTTTAATACTCTTGCCAAGTTGCTTCTCTACTTCATTCTTGAATTCCTTGAACAATTCAAAGGATTCAGATTTGGCCTTCATAAGGTATACAAATCCATATCTACTGAAATCATCAGTGAATGTGATGAAGTAGGTATGACCACCTCTGGCAGGCGTGGGGAATGGTCCGCATACATCAGTATGTATGAGTGCCAATAACTCACTAGTCCGTTCACCTTTCTTATTGAAAGGGGACTTTGTCATTTTTCCTAATAAACAAGATTCACATGTCTCATATGATTCCAAATCAAATGAGTCTAGAAGTCCATCCCTATGGAGTCTAGATATGCGTTTCTCATTCATATGGCCTAAACGACAGTGCCATAGATATGTAGGATTTAAATCATTAGTTTTAATCCTTTTAGTATTTATGTTATAGATTGGATTATTTAGATCAAGGATATACAATCCATTAGACAAATGCGCACTACAATAGTGCATACTATCAAAATAAATGGAGCAACACTTGTCCTTTATTGAAATAAAAAAACCTTTCTCGTCCAAACAAGAAACGGAAATAATGTTTCTGCTCATAGCAGGCACATAAAAGCAATTGTCTAATTCTAAAATAAGTCCAGAAGGCAAAGATAGCTCATAAACGCATACAACTAATGCAGCAACCTTTGCTCCATTCCCGACGCGCAAGTCTATCTCCCCTTTTCGCAATCTTCTACTTCTTTTCAAATCCTGCACATTACGACAAATGTGAGAACCACATCCGGTATCCAATACCCAGGATGATGAAATAGAGAGATTGACGTCTATAACATAAATACCTGGTGGTGGTGGAATCACTATTCCAAGCTTCTTATCCTCCAGATACTTAGGGCAATTCCCCCTCCAGTGACCCGGCTGGCTGCAGTAGTGACACTCACCTTTAGCCACGCCTCCACTAGGCTTTAGGGCTTCCTTTGATTTCGCAACTTTCTTGCGTTTTCCTTTTGAAGTAGATGCAACTGACTTGCCCTTCTTCTTGTGTACCATCATTATGGCTTTGCCCTTGCCTTTATTGATGCTTTGCTCAGCTGTCTTTAGCATGTTCAATAGGTCTGGCAAAGACTTGTTGATCTCATTCATATTATAGTTCATAATGAACTGATTATAACTGTCAGGCAATGATTGCAAGACGAGATCAGTCGCCAAGTCCTGCCCAAGTGGGAACCCCAGTCTCTCAAGGTTCTCTATGTACCCGATCATTCGGAGTACATGAGGGCCTACTGGATTCCCCTCTGCAAGACTGCTTTTGAACAATGCTTTAGACACCTCATAGCGCTCATGCCTTGCCTGTTCCTGAAACAATTGTTTCAAGTGTCTGATCATATCATAGGCTTCCATGTTCTCGTGTTGCTTCTGAAGCTCACCAGTCATGGTGCAAAGCATGAGGCAAGTCACGTCATTAGAATCATCAATATGTTTCTGACGTGCCCTTACTTCCGGTAGTAGAGACTCATCTTGTGGTGGGTCTGGAATTTGAGTGTCCAAGACGTACAACTTCTTTTCTTGCTTGAGGACAATCCTCAAGTTTCTGTACCAGTCAAGGAAATTTGTTCCAGACAATTTATCCTTCTCAAGGACAGATCGTAGGGATGAACTCGATGCGTTGTGTTTGCCATTTGGAATTCTACAAAACGAGAAATATGCAATTTAGTATTTTGAACAATTTGACTATATTTAACAACGGCTAGATCATTAAATATAGCTTCCACTATTTTCTTCGGATTAATAGCCGTCACTATTAAAGCGGAAAATATCTTTATACTTTCTAGTGGGTCCAAGATCCCTTTTCACTTCTTCTTGAGCTTGCTTTGGCAAGTCACCCAAGAATTGGTTATTTAGGTAGGAACCATTCCAATTGCATCCCATGCAACTCTTGGTCCAATTAGGTGAATAAATTCCTTTTATTCTTTATCCTATGGATAACTCCTAATTGTCATGCCTCTAAGCTCATCAATCTAATTGACTCTTGCCTAGTTGCGTCCAACCTCTTGCTTTCAACATACACGCATTACTAGCTTGCGTCGTCCGCAACACATCATGAAAAATTAAAATCGCCTTGCTTTGGCAAGCCCGAATTTTAATAGGCCAAGATCATGAAGGGTGTTTTGGCAAGAGAAGGCAAAACGTAATATTTATTTGAGGGATTTCTTTTAAGTTGTTTGGTTGATCTTATCAACATGGTCTACTTACTTGGATTGGGCCATCCACAATAAAAGACCAACCTTTGTTTATTATTATCTTGTTATCGTTTTGCTTGTAGCGTCATACACACAAAATAAATAACAAGGCATGAATAATAAACATCCACAAAAAAAAAAAAACGTGGCATGGATATGGCCCCTAGACTAATGATATTATCAAGCCAATGATAATATCTAATTTCCCTAAAGTGCCGAGCTCATCTCCATGTGCTCCACCATAGCTGCGCGCCTAGGGATGTCTTTTGGCTCCTTTGGTTCTCCGGTCTTCTTCTCCACGTTCTTGGCTATCATCTAAATATTTCTAATTCTAGCCTAACATCTAGAATAAACAACAAAAGCCTCACATGTCGAGGAGAAAAGACGACTCGCAGGCCGTAAAACTTAATTAATTATTACATTAATTTGATCAGCTCGCAGGCCGTAAACCAAACCACAAAACAATAAACATCCACAATCCTAGGCCATATCCATCCACCATGCAATAAAGCACATAATACAGTTAAAACCAATTTTTTAACGCGCTTGTTTAATTTTAATAAGATTGGGTAACTAGGGTTTTACAACGGTCCAAAGGGCCCAAGCCAACAAGTGGCCCGAACCCTAGGACCGCCGCACGCCTAGAGGCCCGCGGCCTTGCTTGGCGCGCAAGGGAGGGGGCGGGCGGCTAGGTTTCGGCCCTAGTCTCCTTCCCTCTTCCTTGTTGCCCAAGCAAGGTTGTTTCCTTATGGATTTATTTCCATAACTTTGTTTCCATAATTGAAAACCCCTTTTCAATCATGTGCCCAAGAATCCTAATTTTTCAGGAACCCAATTATTCACATCCTATGTGATTAAACTCACCAATTCTAACATCCAATGTTAAATTGGGTCTTGTTTAATTGAATCAAATTCAATCTTGCATCTACTATGCCAATTTTTCAGTTTTCGCGTAATAAAAAATAATACGGTGTATGAACTGAAATCGTAAACACATAAGATCATGTTATGTTCTACGACCTGTGGCTCTGATACCACTGTTGGGTTTTGACGTAGGTAACGCAGCGGAATAACAAAAATTTAATCCTACTCAAAGCCCACCAAGGATCACAGGAAGAGATATCATAACATGATTAGGGTCATAGAAGATGTGTACCTTTTGATTTGTGAGATCACACGAAGAATGATGTCCTCGTCTCTACGGTTGATCCACGTCTAGAGGTGAGAACTAGATTCTTCCTTCAAACAAGTGCTAGCTTGAACCCGGAGGAAGAGGGAAGAAGATCAAAGCAACAAAAGGAACCAAGGAGGTTCGGCCCTCCTTGTGCCGTCGGGTAGAGGGGGCGGACGGGGCTAGGTTTCGGCCTAGCTCTTGTCTTGCTCTCTCTTTTGCTCTCTCCCACTCTTTATGTTATGTCTAATAACAATCTTGTGGGAAGGAAGCTAGAGCCTCTTATATATATACTCCAACAACTCCTTGCTGTTTCCATATTAGAGTTTTCTTGTTCTAGTAGGACTAGAACTATTCCCTTCCTTGCAAATTAGTCCTACTAAGTTTGCAAGGTGTTGCACAATGATCCTTCTATTAATAAATCTATATTAATTAATCCCAAATCTAGCTCTACTCTTTTTGACGTGTGACCCCATAGGTTTCTATATAGTTGGTAGTAACTATTACTAACATGGAGCGGTGTCTAGCAACACATCCATGCCACCCAACCCATAGAAATAGTCAGTGATCCCGACAAACCTTTGTGCCCAATATGTCATATTGCATTATCCCTTTGTCTCCATATCCGGATTGGACACGAGACATAAATAGTCACACTCGTTTATCCAATCCATAGTTCCTCGATCCTGGGAATATGCTTATACTTGCAGATAACATTAATATCTCTATATTAATTTATCTGAGTCTGGCCAGACATTCAATAAGCCTCATCTCTCGAGTGGCCGTGGATATTTACCCCCATTATGTGGGAGGGACAAATCCTATCTACATCACTACGATCTCTAAGCTTGCTTCCTATCACGCCCGATAGCCACCTTTATGATTACCCAGTCACGGTGTAACGTTTGATAACATCAAAGCGCAATATTTCACAACTAGAGTATCTAGTGACTTCAAGTCCAAGGATTGCAATAATATTAGCACTACGAAAAGCGATTGTGACTTCACATAATCTAATGTATCCTTTTCGTCGTGGGTCAATCCAGTATGCCATTACTCCTAATGCATACCCATGTGTTTAGACTTGATATCTCCATATCAATCTATCCACACACTAGTCTATATTTGATTGTCCTATTAATCAATATAATGGACTAGGGATATTTAAGATAAATAACACATTTTATCTAAGGACTTCATTATATTAAATATCGCCATAAATAATAAATGAATATTCTAGCCAAAACATTGTTCATACTAAATCTACGATTGCCTCTAGGGCATCTATTCCAACAAGGGGTTAAGGAAATTGAAAATCAGGACTTCTGGCGCTACAGTACGTCCTGGCCCCACCGAAAAGAAACTGGCTTTAATTACGATTTTGCCCACTAAAAGTCAAAAAAGGACCCCAGGGCGTCGCCATCAGAAACTTTGATTGAAATGTAAAGATATGGATAAAACTGTAAACTTAAAGATAAAACTACATATAGAAATAATTAGAACTGGACAGAAATGAATAGAATTGGATAAAAACTTAAACCAGTCAGATAGAAACGCAAACAACGCTCTGCAACTAAGCTTCTACAGCATATTTGCAAGCACTAAAGGTTTATAAGGAAGATACAGAACTTGTAAAACATAAAAAGTGGACAAAATCACACCTTGCGACGATCATTTCACTTAAAAAAAATAACAATCATTGCAAAAAGTAAACCAAATGCAAGAACGACGATGCGTGTGTGTGATATCATTTGTCTCTTTAGCATTTCTTGATTTTCAGACTTCATTCGTCTTGTTGTTGCAATAATTGTGGACCATCGTTGCATTGTATCCTCGCAAGAGCATGGAGGTTCTTCGTCCACCCATACGAAGTAACTACATTAAGACCCATGAGGTAGTGGGCACCGTAAGAAATCTCGACATGAGTTCTTTGTGTTAGGACCAGGTCTTTTCATCACTCGCATCCTTCCACAGTTACAATACCTTGGTCCATACTCGGGGTTACGATGAAATTGGTTAGAGGAGGAGTTGAATGAGGTATGTGACATGGTGGTAATGAGAATTTGGCGATATTTGGAGGTGGAGAAGATGGTGGAGAAGATGGTGGAGAGCAGATGTTCTTGTGCAAGAGTGGTTGGGTGCATAAGTAGGAGAAGTGAATGGGTGGTTTGTTGTTGGAAATAAATGTGGAGTAAGGGTTCATAATGACAGGTTTGACTACACGGACACCAAAGAGCAAGTATACGCTTATTAACAGAGTAAAGGAATCAGTGAATCTGGTCACGAGTGAGAAACTGACATGATCAAAACGTAGAAAGAAACCTAAGACATCCACCTAGATTTTAATAAAATGGTAGATAGCAATGTAGTTCACATGGACAAAAATAGTTAAGTTAATAGTTTTGAAACCACAACCACAAAACCATTACAGCCACAGTAACATTCACCACCCACATTGTCAAACAAACGAACATAAACCATTAAATTATTTTCAACACAACACAAAAACACATATTTCTCATAGTGATGGACTGCTCAAAAGTAACGATTCCTATAGGCTGAAAAGACCGTAGGTATGTCCATGTACTTGTTGGCGAATAAGTCCTCATTGTTTCCCTCAGCTTTGAATCTGTTCACAATATCAAGAAGGTCCTGTCTGAGGTCGTTGAATTCGGAATGACCAATTTCATTGGCAAGCAGATTCTTATGTATTTTTCATTAATCTTTGTCTTCAGCATAGGTTCTGGGATCAGCTCCCTCAAATTTGCCATGTAGAAGCACACATATGCTCCACAATCATAGCTGGAAAAAGTAAACAATATTACAGAAAAATTGGATAAAAATGTAAACATATTAGACGGAAAAATTAGTATGTAGACATTATTTGTTATGTTGTCTTGGAATGTCAGGTTTTGTCCACACAATCTCCCAATTTCTGATGTTATGAACATTACGATATTCTGGCAGGGATATGTTGAAATTTGTGTGCATTTGACCAAGCTTCTCACGAATCGCATCCGGTAGGTAAATTTACCTCGACATGGGATCAAGGATGTACACTTTTTTTTCAAAAAAGTGCAATACCATGAGAAAGTAATGCGTTTCGTGGATGTTAAGAGGAATAGAAACCTGTCCATAAGCCAAAGAACAAAGCAAGTCAAAAATTCCCTTGCTATTGACGCTTGGAGGACTAGGATGTAACGCTTACCATAGACATCGAGCATATGTCTCCCATGAAAAACGGATTTATCCCACCATTTGCATTCTTCTGACCCAATGACAGTGCATGAAAGTGACCGCATTAAATTAGAAATGTAGTATTGATCAATCAACGACGGAATTAAGTGCAATGATTCCAATGTTTTAATTACTTACAGCATACATGCATGGAAATAACCAGATCTTCTTCTCCTCATCAGTCCTAAATTTCTCTTGGAGGTGGAGGATGTGGGACATGCAGTCGAGCATCTGCATATTGTATAGATATAGATTTGGATAAAAGTTTAAAACAATCAAATAGTTATGTTAACGTTCTAATTTTACAACATAACATTCATTGTGAACGTAGAACATAAAGTAAATATTATTCATTTACCGTATCTCCTAAGAGGTAGGAGCCTCCAGCTGCCATGAATAATCCTTGGCTATATTAGCCATTCCATTTATATCAACAAGAAGGTTACTGTTTTTTCACATATACAATTTATAATTAAAGGATAAGATTGATCAATCATAAACATTTTAATGTAGAAAAAGGGTACGTACTATTGAAATGGGGTCCTTAGTTCCCGGTTCACTTTCATGCCCTCAATAGCCTGACGGCTTATGTAGAAATGCAACCAGCAATCGTCCACTTCCGGCATAATTGGCAGCACAACATCATATGTGCCCTGCATCCTTACTCTTTCGGAGGTTCTTTTTGGGCCCTTTACTGTCTCTCTCTCTCTCCCTCTCCCTCTTCCTGTACCTGTCCCTCTCCCTCCTCTGTTCAATGGACTGACAATATTCTTTTCGATGGGAGAAGCTGGCACCTTAGGTGATCCATGAGCATGCCTGATGGGTGGGAAAACCTTTGGTGATGCATGATCAGGCCTAGTGAGAATTGAAGATACTTTTATTGGAGACTTCGGTGGAAGCTTGTTGGATTCGGCCTGCAGTCACAAACATATGGATAGAAATTAAAAGCTTACAGTATGACACATTAAAGTGATAGACATATAACTTATCAAATTTTTGCAAACCGTTGAAGTATTTCCTTCTGAAACTTGTATTGCTTTGAATGGACTTGTAACTGTGGTATCTACTGTACTATGCTGATGTGGCTCTTTTGGGTGGATTTCAGCGTTACCCTCAGATTCTTGTTGTCTTCCCCCTCTTGAATTTCCCTCATATTGTTGTTCCTCCTCTTCATATTCTTCTTCCTCTTCTTCAGGGTGCTGCATTTCCTTACCCAACCTCTTATCTAATACCCTTTGTACGGCCTGTTCGACAACGCTTCCGATTTGTTCATTCGCCATCAACATGACTTCATCCCATTGCTCTCTTTTTCTAAAATCATGTTTCAACTCATCTATGCTTGGTGGGAGTGGAAGCAACTCCAACTGCATTGTTCAAACCAGGGATATGAGATATGTATGCCCTGATAGAAATGTAAATCATTGAGAAGGGATTCATATAGTGACAGGTCTTACTGTACTCATGTATTTTTGCACAAGTGTCCATCTTGATATGAGGTTGTCAGTGTCCCATAGCATCAGTCTAGGCCTTGCCTCTGCATCTTCACATCCTTTAAGATTTTTGTGGTTCTTTGGAACGAACTTCTCCAAATACACCATCTGTACATACAAAACAAATTTGTTATACAATTGGATAGATATTATGAACATAAAGATAGACAAGTAAAATGGTCAGTTACCATTGGTATCAACAAGCAACCAGCCCCTCGGATTGCCTCCTTCAATTTAACCGGAGTAACCAGCCAACTGTCTCATCTGTGATTCTGTACTCCTGACCATGGATAGTAATCAGTTACATTTGTGCATGGCTTAGTGTGGTCAAGCTCACGGGCTAATTTCTTCGAAATCACATTGAATTCCTCTTATTCAAGAATTTCCCCTGCGGTACTCACCCCAAGCAACCAGCCAACTGTCTCATATGTGATTCTGTACTCCTGACCATGGGCAGAGATAGATTGTGTGGCAGGATCATAGGCGTCGTATATGAAAGCATTGAAAGGTTCAAGTGTCCACAAAATGTCCAAATGCCTTAATCCACCCAATCCTATCTTCTCAAAACAATCCTTCTGCTCAGTAGTCATTACTTTGTACAGATCACGAATCTTTGGAAGGGTCATGTAACCCTGCCACCTCTCCTTTTTCCCACCCTTTTTTGTCCTGATTTTGCCACAACTTCCCTTTCCTTCAACCTTTCCACAACTCTTGCCTTTTTTAAAACCCTCTTTGGATTTCCTTGAAGGACACCTTGCTCCTCTAAAATTTGTCTTCTCTTCCTCTCCTGAGCTGCTTCTTTGACGTATATGTCCCTCTGGTCATCAATCATGGAAAACTAATCTTCCCTTATCTTGTCTGTTATGTCTTTGGTAATGAATCAATACCCTCGACATTCTTGTAGTATTCAGTCCTCTCCATACTACAATCCAGTTGAAAACAAGTTCATAGTCAGAAAAGAATACGATACATACATATAGAGTGCTAAAACAATTAGATCACAATGTCAAGAAATTATTAATGTCAACAATAAACAAAGCCATAAGTTTGAAATAATGTTAGATACAAATGTGTAAAATAATTTACTTTAGATTCAATGAATAAAATCTCAACATCAAAGCAAGAAAGTAGTCTACCAACAACAGATAGAAGTGTATAAAGAACAGATAAAAATTTTATTCACATAACTTAAATTAATCTAGGTTGTGGATAGAAGTGGAACTCACCGAAACCGGATGAATGCTCTAGTAGTTCCAGTAGATGTTTCTTGTTGTGGTGCTGTTTCTTTTTGTGGTGGTGCTGTTGCCTCATTATACTCAGAATCCTCATTTTCCCTTTGTTTTGAAGTGGATCTTGGTTCCACCCTGTAGTCATCACCACTTTCTGTCTCAGAGGATTCTTCATCCTCTTGCATCTTTCTTTGTGTCTCTTCCACCCATTCTTGCTTTGCATACTCATCCATCACATTCCATTCCCGAATCATTTAATTTCTTTGATCTTGTTCGGCTGTCCATCCATCCTCGGTTTAAAATTGTGTTTCCTACTTTGGCTGCACAAACAACTTCCTAGTAAAACTCATAGAACACAGTTTAAAACAGACAATGAATTGTTTGAAGGACACATGATCTGGATAAAAATGTAAAACATATGGCATAGAGTGACAACAATATAGCTCTAAAGTAAGAACAATTGGACCGAACATATACAGATAAAAGTTAAAAAGATACATATTAATTCTAAAAAAGTACAGAATGAAACTTAAAACGATATGAAAGAACTCACATGTACAGTTCCAGAGTCACCTCTTCAGTGTGGTCAATATCCTCATGTGGGCTTGGGTCTCTTTCCTTCATCTTCTTCACTGTTTTCGTGGTTTCTTTCTGTTTTCCTCTTATCCTGGTTGGTTTTGTTTTCTTTCTCTGTTGCCTCTTTGGTTTGACTTGTTCTTTGTTAAATTCCAGCCTTCTCTTCAGTCTAGGGCTTTTCCGGCTACCTTCTTAGGTTTCAGTTTGGGAATTTGGGGCTGGGCTTGGGTTTTCCTTATGAACTTCCTCTGGTTTTTCCACATTCCCACCTTCTCCATCCCCTACATTCCCACCATCTCGAGACCCTAAATTCGGTGGTAAATGGTCACCGGTGGGGTTCAATGCATCAAAAACACACAAAGAAAGTTTTGAAGTTGGAATAGCTGTGGCTAGTGCACCGGTTGTGTCATGGGTTTCACCAATTTCATCTGCATAGGTTGTGTCCTGAGTTTCACCAATTTCATCGACAGGTTTTTCAGTCTCTTCAGTTTCTTCGCCGCCTAGGATGTTGTCTTCCTTCTCTTTGTTGCTATCTGGTACTCCGATTGTCTCGTGGGTTTCTTCAGTTTCTTTGGCGCTTGAAGTATTTACTGATGGGTTCGCAATAAGATCTGGGTTTTCTTCTTTTCTCTCCGATTTGGAGGCCTCCGGAGTTGCATCGATTTCTTCTTCATTTTGGGCTTCGGTGGTCCCCGGAGTAACCTCTCTATTTTCAGAGACATGCCCACTTTCTTCCACACCCATTGTAATCGACTCGTTCACTTCATCACAAACATCCATCGTGATTTTTGAAGGAGAAACATATTGATCAATGGGATCCATGAAATTGCAGAAGATGAAGATAGGATGAGAGAGAGTTCGGTGGTGGTTTCAGAAGATGAAGAGAGAGTTTGAGAATTTGATGTGAAACATTCAAATCAGATTTGAATTGAATTGACAAGTAGAGATGATGACTGAAATGGGAACCCAACTGCCATCAATGGTGGTGGTTTCACTAGCCGTTAATAGGGGGCAGTTATTTTTTGCAGCCAAAGAGACATCTCACGGAGAAAGAAAATTATACCCCCATTCCAGTAGCTTTTTTTTTATCTGAGACAGTTATCAGATTTGGATGTTCTACATTTTTATCCAGAATAGTTAGGGTTTAGGGTTTAAAATGTCTAATACGCTTAATGTTTTCTCTAGGCGTGTTAGATTTATATCGGGGAAGTCACAATGTCTATCTGAACAGAAATTAATATTTACTTTGTTTTTCTTCTTCGTTATTTCCAGGAGAACATTAAATTGGGCGTGCTAATGATGACTATCAGGCCTTGAGCCGCAACATTAAAGATTTATGTAGTTTCCAAAGCTAATGTAATTTCCAATGATAGCAATCATCCAACTTCTGCATTCTGCATTATCAGTTTGAACTGAACAAACAACTCTCAGTTTGAACTACAACTCTCTGCATTCTCCTCCAAAAAAATGGAGAAAAATAGTGTTGTGTTTGGGTTACAATTTCCTGCAGATAATAGCTCACACCTACCAGAAAATTATGACAACCCTTCAGATAATATTTCAAACAACGTGAAAAAAGAGGTGAATGCATCTCCTAAGAGGAAGTTTGACCTCAATGAGCCTCCTCCCACTGATGATGATGCTGATTTCTTCAATTTCATACACGATAATGATATAGTGCAAGGTAAGATATATTATTGGATGTTTTAGATTAAGAATATGATGTAGTGCACTAGTTACTTATAAATTTGCTTGTTGTTTCAGAGGGATCACTCTCTGAAGAACAAATCATGGAGAAGAGGTTCAAGAGCGAAGAAGAGGCGTACGATTGGTACATTCTGTATGCATTTTTAAATGGATTCGGCATTCGGAGGGATAACCGTAGGTGTTTCGACAAATACGGATAACAAATCAAGTCAAGAATCTTCGTATGTCCCCGATAAGGCCATCGATTACAGAAGTGCTACTTAAGGCCCGACAGGAAGAGAGAGCATAAGAATGACACTAGATGTGACTGTCCAGCACAAATTCGTATTGCTCGATCTACCCCGGACGAACAATTTCGTGTTAAGCAAGTCACTTCTGAGCACTCGCATCCCTAGCGGACCCTAAAGTAACACAAAAACTTAGGTGTCACAGGAAGGTCAGACAACATGATTTGAAACACGTTATTTCACTAAGGGAAGTGGGTATAAGAACTTGTGAAGCATTCCAGTTAATGGTCTCACAAGCCGGTGGTTACGCCAAAGTTGGATACACTGTCAAAGACCTTTAAAACAAGTTACTGTCATTGAGAAAGACTTACTCGAACTTTGGAGATGGGCAGCTGGCCTTGCAATACATTGACACCCTTGAGCATACCCATGGGGGTATATTCAAAAGGTATTATTTGAATGTCTATCCAATAGGTTTGAGTTACTTTCTAAGAGCTGTACATTTCTTTATGAAATGTCAAATTACTATACTGTTTCATGTTAGTTTATAAATGTTATCTATCTGTGTGTATTTATTATCCAATAACCTGAAACAAATATCCGTGTTTTTTCAGTTTCTAGTTGGGTGCAAATCAACTGTTACAAAGCATTTTCTGTCGTGACGAGAGATGAAAACGGGATTATGTAAGGTTTGGAGATGTGTTGGTGCTTGACTCCACCTACAAAACCAACATGTACCTAAAGCCTCTTGTCATACTCTCCGGTGTTAACAACCACTTTCAGACGTGCGTTTTCGCAGTTGCCGTTCTACAAGACGAGACCACAGAATCATACAAATGGGTATTAAATTGCTTCCTACAAGCAATGGATAACAAGGTACCCATATTGGTTATAACCGATGGAGACTTGGCTATGAAATCCGCTATTGCCGAAGTTCTTCCACTAGAAAAGCATCGTTTGTGTGCATGGCATCTATGTCGCAATGCCGAAGGAACCCTAAAGTTGGGGTCATAATTTATGAAGGACTTTCGAAAATGCTTGAGGAAGAGATACAATGTTAACCAATGGAACGATTATTGGCAATACATGGTAGACAAGTGGGGTATTGAAAACAAGCGGTGGGGAATGGGTGCCTACATGACGCGCCACTTATGGGCAGAGGCTTTTCTCAAGGAATTTTTTTTCGTCGGTCAGACAACTACATAAACGTGTGAGAGTATCAACAAACTTTTCAAACAATATTTGAAATGCAATAACAATCTTCTCGGTCTTATTAAGGGAATCATGCGGGGCATCGGGAAGCTTCGTGACAACGAGCGCGGTGAACATTGTACTTCTGACCAATCACTTCATGTTCTAACAAGCCAATTTAAGCTACTTGAAGAGCATGCGGCCATGTTCTACACTACGGTTGTGTTTGCGAAGTTCAGGGAGTAAGCAAGGAAGGCAAGTCAATACGAATCTGTTGGAGTTGAAGAGCTACTTGAATATGACATGGATGCAATATATGTCACAAGGGAGAAGGAAAGGGCATCTCTAGTAAGTTCACATAATACACTATCTCTTATGATTGCTCTAAACTGTTATCTGTAATTGTTAGGTATCCATCTGGCTCATCAATTGAAATATCTGATATCTTTCTTTTACTGGACAGTTCTTTCCAGTACTTTCATACTTATCTATTTGTTTATAAGTTCTATCTATACTGTCGAATAAAATATCTGAAAGTCTTGAGCTTTTTCCTGGCAGCACACCGTTTGCTGTCAACGTGATAATACCATGCTCTACTGTTCCTCATATGGTTTGTGGCCACATTATTTTTGTGCTCTTTCATAAAAGAGTTCAATTCATTCCGAAAAACTTGTTATCGAAACGATGGCAGAAGACGGATAGTGACTTCTACAAGAATGATCCAGCCATGCAGGACCAAAAAATAAGACGGTGTGACGATCCAAAAACCCAGGCATTTCGTCGGGTTTGCATGAAGAGACGAATGGAGATGATTAGTGACATGGGTGGAATATCACAAGAGACTTGCGACTATTGGCAAGAACATGTTGACTTGATGATACGAGGTCTCAAGGACATTATTTTGAAGCAAGAAAATGAAGAAGTGCCCGTAATTAATGTCAACTCACAAGAGTACGCTCACGTAATACCTCCATCCAAAGGAGATACAAAACCAAAAGGGAGCTCCAAAAATGTTCGAAAGAAGTGCGGGAGATGTCAAGAATACGGACACAATCGAACTACATACCCGAATCATCTGGTTGGTGTTTCCGGTCAAGATGTCGGCCAATCTCAATCGCAAGCGTCGCAACAAACTATGATTTCCAACGTCCAATACAACTGGTCCGACGGAATGGGTGACCAATACTCTTCAAGACGTGTTGGGCATGTCTGGGCTGATTTATTCTAGGTAGTATATTAATTGTGTGCATGTTTTAGTTAAGTACCTTGACATGTTTATCCGGTATTTGAACCTTTTTGCCTGATGTTTTAGTGTATTATCTGGTTTTATGCGTTTTTATCCGCTATTGTGAACTTCTGATAATTTATGAATCAGTTTCCTTGCATTTTTATCCATTTATGTGCATTTTTATCCACTGGGGGTGGTGACCTGCTAGAACCGATCACCACCCCATGAATTTTCGTGTTTTTTTATCCGTTAGTGGGTGGGGGGGGGGGGGTTCCACCAGAAAAATAATTGCATCCCACCCCCCGACGCACTATAGCCAAGCCCAATTTCTACTACCATGCAACCTATGAATTGCTTAAATCGAAAAAACTGTAGAATCAGTTACATTATAGTTTGTCCCATAACATTCTAGTTTTCTAGAAACTGACTACAAAGTCTATAGATGAGCTTTTAACAAAAATAGCCCACCATCAAAATGCAGAAAAATACATAAAATTCAAAAGTCTCATTTTAATATGATTGTGTCCACCAATGTTTAAGAAGCTCTAAGATCACATGACAAATAAAGGTTCAAGTGCATGACCATCTTTTTACTTAAATAGGATAGACTACCTAAATACAATAGTGAGTCTCATATGGGTGTAAGAAAAAAAAAAAACTCATTTGCAACCGGGACTTAGAGTAGAGCAGAGCAAATAAGAAAATAACTTACTTTCTTCTAGTTATTAAATTGAAAAACTTGTTCAAGAATATTTTTTTTAGACTTACATCAAATAGCCAGGATCGACACCGAAATGTCATGCAAGGATTTCAAACAATATTTCACTGAGCTAGCACCCATTTACATCTCGTTTGAGAATTGGATTAGGGCCATGGGGTAGTCCAAATAGGTTGCCAAACTCTTGAAGAGAACTCTTTCTTTTTCAAGCCTCCCACGTTGTATCTTCCATATGATAAATTCCCACTCCCTTTCGATGATATGGCCCGTATCCGAATGTTTCATCTTCACGATAGTATGATATATGCAATTACTTCTACTCCACCTAATCTAGTGGAATCAACCGATACATGAGCACTATGACCCAAGAATAAAGTCACATATCTCAAGCTCTTCTTCTCGACTATTGAAAATGTGGCCGTGTTGTTGTCAGATGGTGAAGGTGAAGAGAGTTAGAAGTTGATGGAGAATACTTTGAAGTTGCACTTCATCTTAGTCTGTGTGGAAGACGTGTCGCTATCACAGGTGTGTCGTGTTCCTAATAGAAGTTCCTCATCAGATTGGACCAAGTATGATCGGTTCCTGGTGGGAACTTTCCCGACCCTCATACTCCAATAGCATAGAACCGGCTTTTGAAGTAAACAGCGTCCTAGTACGCCCAACTATTAAACCCGACTGGTCTTGTATCAAACCAAGTCGGGTAACCAGGTCTCCAGAAACAAAGAAATTGTTCGACAAGCACGATCACAACAACATAATCAGATGTACGCGAAGGGTTGGAAGATAAAATGGCTCTCAAAATATCACTCGTGTAACTGTGTCCCTCTCAGTAATGCCGCTAAGTGGATAGATTCGGGAGGGGAATTTGGGCGCGCAAGAAAGGGTGGAGAAGATTCATGTCACCGTCTTCGTTTACTGTACAAGCCATCATAGGGTTTCGAAACACCGCCTTCCATTGGCCTCCGGCAGCTGGAGTAGCATTGTCGGTAAGTCCGTCGTAGTTGGGGTGAAAGATCAATCGTCGGCGTTGAGACCGTTCGGGGCATCCATGAGCCACCAGGTAAAGTCTCGGCCTTTGAAGTTGTCGAGTGCTGCGATTGACCTCTATGGTTTACAGACGATGCCGAAGCGTACATAATCTTTGTAGTGCTGAATTGATTCTGCAATTGTCATGGGAAGGTCCTATGAGAGTGTTAGAATTATATGGTGCGCCCATGTGGGGTGCACATGTTAGTCACAACCTTATGGGGTTAGCTGCAATAAGGCACAAAATCCTAGAGGGTTATGTTGCAAATAGGTATAAGTCTGTCTATATAAGGAGACAACATCCTACATAAATGATAACAATATACTACTGTGTAGAGATCAAGTATTGATCAAACACTGTTCTAGGAATCCTAGCCTATCTCTCTAACTTTTACATCCAAATCGTGTGGAACGTGCACTAGACCGGTGGGAGCAAGACGAAGGTGAAGGCACGTGAAGGGGAGCAACATCAAAGATCATTATCTGCAGTGCTAGGAGCTTAGGCGAAGAGGTAACACATAAATCTTCCACTTTATTATGTGTTGAGATCTTTACATGTTTAGATTAACCTATTCCTTCAGGGAGACTCGCCCAATCTCCACCTCCAAAAATACCCCCATGTTGTTTTGATTCAGCTTGATTGATTTGGCGGGTATATATACACACATGAGAGTTGGATATAAATCGAAGCAGCAACAACAACCCAAGCGGCGGCGGAGCAACACTTCCAGAGGCGTCTCGCCGGAGCACTTGTCGGACAATCGGAGGCGAATATTGCAGAGTCGCTTTGCTTCTGTATGGCCGGCGTGGAACTCGAACGGACGGAGAGAACATAGAGATTTTTGTGAATACGAGGGTGTGTGTTTTAATGAATAAAAAATTAGACAAATCCTGTATGTAGCTGGGTATTTTTTACGTATATATGAGAAAGTTATCGGCCGAAAATTTCACTTCTCTAAGAAGTACATCTGATTATTTGTTTTGACTATGTTTAATTTATCAACTATGGGGCACTTTTGTATTTAAATGTAGGGCACAACTAAACACATATGTTAAATATATGGGTGTAATTGTATTTACTCGAAATTTGGGGAAGGGGCACATTACCGTGCCTCTCAATGGCTCCGCTTCTGCCTTCGACAACGGTGAAGTCAAGTAAGGATACGGAGGCGATGGCGATCCTCATTGAAATTTTTTGGGTTTAGAGAGAGGATTCTGACGAATCGAAGTCAAAAGATACGTAAACTGTTGTTGAGAAACTAAAAGGATGGAGCAGTTTACGAAGCAGCATAAGTTATGAACGATAGCTAGACACTGTCTTCCAAGGAGTCAAGTTTCGAGTACACTCGTGCTGGGAATGGAGTATCACATGAATATGGCAAGATTGGACTTAATTTGCCGAATATGTACATCAGGCCTATTTTAGAGTCCAGTTGGGCTGCCCAACTTAGTTCTGATGATGTAAAATGTCTCACCTTGGCCCAACAATAATAAAGAAGTTGTCTTTCCTAAAAAATAATAAAATTAAAATATATAATCTTTTATATAATTTAGATTTGTTAGTAAAAGTTATAGCTTTACTGCAGCTAGGGTGGTAGCTCAAGTGGTAGAGCGTTGGACACCCCTGCATGAGGTCACGCGTTCAAGTCTCGTTGATGACAAAACAATTTCTCAAAAAAGAAAAATTATAACTTTACTTAATTTAAGATTTAAGATAAGAGTGAGTGTACAATGGTCTTTTTCCATGTTTTCGCACATTATATGAAAAGAAGTTAATTGATGAAATTTTGGTGTGTCTTTCTAAAAAAACAGAAACCTTCGTGTCAATAAAGAGAAGATATGGGCTTCATAGATGCTACAATTGAACTTTGTACATAATCACACAAAATTTAAATTATTTGTACCATCGATGCAATTCAGCCTACAATGAAAGTTTGAACAACTTTTACAAGGGTAAAAGACACTTTCGTCCCCTAAAGTTTGATGCAAAAGTTACTTTTACCCATTCCTGTTTGAAAATGACATTTTGGCCCATTTTATGTTTCAAATTTCAAGATATTACACATCGATTGTGTCATATCATACACTGAGAGCGAATTTGTATCTGAAACTACTATATTGACAATCAACCTTCCAAGAGTAACGATGTCACACTCACACTAATATCATCGCAATTAAAGAGTACAAGTGTCATGAAGTTTGATACCCTGAAGAAGTGAAAGTTTCATTTTTCAAACGGGAAAAATTGAAAGCGTATTTGCATCAACATTGAGGTATTTATTCCAAAAGATTTGTCCGATGATTCCAACTGTTTGAACTAAGTTGCCTTGCGTATTCTCGGTCGATTCTCTCTAGACTACTAGTACTTGAAAATTAGCATATTCTTTGAGCAACTTGTAGTATAAAATAGTACTCCCAAGTCCCAACTGCCTTAATTTGGAAACTTATAAACTCATTCCTTAACTCAACTTGTCTATATAATACTGATACACATGTATTGGACACTGCCCCTACTGCACTTCCAAGTTCCAATTTATTCATGGAAACAGAAGTATTTTTTCTATTTGGGCACCCCCAAGTAGCAAGTGATTAAGATGAAACAAGATAAATAAGATAATTATTAAAACAACTAACTTACTTGAATGGGACGGAATGAATGAGGTTAAGTACGAACTTGTTTCTACATTCAACCACTTACTCCCTTTCGTCAAAAACTTTCCATTTTTGACTTTTACTACTGTTCAATGGGTAACTTCGACCCGGTATTTTGATTAGCAAAAGGATACAAGAATTTGGAAATCTTTTAATAGTGTTGTAGAGTAACTCTTTGAAAAATTATTAAAAAAAAATTGTTTTGCTATCCAAATCACCTGGTTAAAGTGACATGATTACGAATGAAAAAAATTATCGGATAAATTTATGGGGGAAGCAGAGAAAAATAATACAAAATCGTGAATTATTAATCTTTATTTCTTGCATTATATTGTACATGCAATTATTAAGAACATAAAGAAAAAGAAATTAATAAGAAAAGAAGAGCCAAAAGAAGTTGGGTTTAAACTTTAAATTAAGAAACCAGCTAGGAGGAGATTGATACCAATTTGGAAGTAGAGTGCACCTCATTTGATTGGCCGGGGAAAATCAAGCTTCTTCTCCGCGGACCTCATCCGACGGGTTATACCGCCGCCGCCATCGACGCTATAGTTACAGACTCCGAATCGTCGTCATCTTCACTTCTTTCAAATGACAAAAATGGCCAACCCAAAGACTCCCTCAATCTGGCTTACATCATCTACCTCACGATGGCCGTCGGCAGTGGAACGCATTCATCACCGTCGTCGATTACTTCTCCTACATCTACCTGGAAGCCTCTGTTGAGCGAGTCTTCTCCGTCGTCGACATGGTTGTCGCCATTTTCTTCCTCACCATCATCATCGCATACGCGCACAGATCTAGTTCACACGTCACCACCAGCGTGGGTTTGGGTCTCTTCATCGTCGCACTCGTTGTTGTTCCGATCATGGACGTGGTCTACATCAGGGGCCGGATCGGATATACAATGCGTTTTATATGGCGGAGGCAAGGGTGGAGCTAGCGGGTTTTGTTGACGCATTAGTTCAGGGTGGTGAAGTGTGTAGAGAGGAGCAAAGAAAAGCTCGGGGAATGGCAAGGAGAATGAAGAATCAAAGTTGGAGGAGCAAAACTGGCGAGACTTTACTATTTTGATGCTAACTTGAGTTACAATGAATTTTAGAGTGATAGCCTTGGAAAATGAAATACACTCAAAGAGCTTTCCAACAGTAGGTCACGAAGCTCAATCAGAGGCCGGACGGGTAAGATATGGCCCGTCGAAGAAGACACAAAAACGAAGAAGAGTTGAAAACGTTGCACTGGACCAGTCTGCACTCTTCAGGCTATATCTGGAGTTACATAAGGAATTTGGATCAAGGCATGTGCCATTGGAAAATAGACATCCAAGGCTTTCAAAAGATGTATGGTACGCCTAAATACGAGTTCGGATGAGTGAGATAAGACCCTTGCAAGATTAGCAAAGTGCCGGGAGCAGGTGAGCCAAGAGCTCCCACGAGATCCCAATAAGCTTCCACGAGTTGTACTGCACCAGGCCGGAAAATTTGAGAGTAAGTAGTGTAATTATGCATTATTAAGGCCGGGAACGAGTTCCTATGACTAAATTATGACCTATGTTAAGTTTCTAGAGGAAGAGTCGCTAGAGAAATGCAGAGGAGACATGGAGAAGTCCGAGTTGGATGCTTTGGGCATGACGGAGCTAGGATTCATCGTTAGATTTTCCGAATCACTTTGTATATCTCTCTTATGATGTTTTCTATGAATCTTATTATTTTTATAGTGTTATGAGTAGCTAAAATTATTAGATCAGGACCTGCGTTGGGATTATAGATTTATTATCGAATTGATGATTATAACGTTGTGATTCAACATTTTATTAATTTGATTGATGTTGATCATATGCTAGGATTTATTTGGAAGCTCTTCAGTGACTCATTAATTTCTAGTCGGTAAATTAGAACGATAACTTAATCGAAATCACGTACTTGGTGACTCGGTCGTGTGAATTAGGGGCATTGAGTAGAAACAAGATCTTCATGCATGTTTAGATTTGACTAAGTACTCGGCGACTCGGTCTTAGCTAATGATAAGCATACTAGTAAGTATTTGGTGACTCAATACTGTGCTTCAAAACCAGGCTTAAGAGAGTTTGAGTACGGTCTCACAGGTTGCATTATCATCCGTGCCTTCAATCGCGACTCATTTTCTCTTAAAAGATTTCTATGGTCTTAGATGTTCAGTGTTCTGTTTAGCTTTGTTTATCTTTTCTTCAACTAGGTCCAATTCATGTGATTAAGAGTGTTGTGTGAAACTCAAGGATAGTGGTTTTGCTATAGTATTGGAGTGGAATTTACTATTGTTATGAGCGGGAACGAGCTTAGAGTACGATGAAAACGATGACAAGATCACACCGATATAACGTTGTTCACTAGCGATGAGCTAGCTACCTCCACGACCCGAAAAACCCTGTTTATTAGAGAGAAACGATACGAATAAGACCATGACCTCAAACTATGCCTATACACGTTTATATAGACATACTATGCTTTTTTGATCCCGAAGAAACGTTCATAATGGATCAAAAACACATAAGGAAACAATTCTAAAATTTTCAGCCCCTGTCCAGGTCGTGCGACCTGGATCAGAGGTCGTGCGACCTGGTTTTGAGGTCCTGCGACCTCCCTGTGTAACACTCCCCTTTACCGGCTCAGTAGAGACCGGGAGAGTGCTACTCAAATAGCGGAAATCGAGAAAATTACAATACATGCTACAACGTTATAATAATGACTTTAAGCTAGTGTTCTCATCGCAAAGTGATGATACCTGATTAACTATGTGTGTCTCGAATCACGCTACTCCAAAATTCCAGCTCCTAGACTTGCGGGGGAATGAAACAAAGACCGCAGTTTTTCGAAAGTCATCAAGAAATGTTGAGTGAGTTACACCTTAGCATGTAAAAAAAGGAAGGTTACGAAAGGTTGCAGGGTCACGTCTTAAATAAATAAGAGTAAAAGAGTACGAGTATAACAACTGTATTCACGAATAAAGCAACAACGTTAACAAGTATCGATTGATTTTCTCGTAACAAATCCGTTTACCACGATGTTCCAATAAAATTTCTGTTACCTCAAAAAATTTCATGTTTAATTCTCTCAGGTATGGTATGAGTGTTCGTAACACGACTCACAAATAACTGTTTCCAAATATAGTAATCGTATTATTATTGATTTCACAGTACCCGGGTAGACCAGTGACCACAATCAGACATTCTAGACCTTAAGTGTTGCAACACCCTCCTAGGAGCGTCAATCAAAGGAGTGGTATCTAGAAGCAGTACTACAGCCTACGGCGAAGGAGTCGGGGTGCACGTGGTTCCATATCTTTAGGGACCAAAGTCCGGGGAATCATCACCTGTAATAAGTAACATAACTGGTTCAGGTACCTGCTAATCATTTTACTTTATTCCGGAGATCGAACCCGAATATCTCTTTAGGGACTAAGCCCAGGGAATCATCACCCAACACAAGTAACTCCGGGGATCGAACCCGATTATCTCTTTAGGGACTAAGCTCAGGGAATCATCACCCAAATATAAGTAACTCCGGGGATCGAACCCGATTATCTCTTTAGGGACTAAGCCCAGGGAATCATCACCCAAATATAAGTAACTCCGGGGATCGAACCCGATTATCTCTTTAGGGACTAAGGCCAGAGAATCATCACCCAAATATAAGTAACTCCGGGGATCAAACCCGATTATCTCTTTAGGGACTAAGCCCAGGGAATCATCACCCAATATAAGTAACATCACTGGTTCGTATAGATTATTTTATTACTGATTTATGATAAAATATGACAAGTATTCCAAGCTCAAATAATATTTCGAATATTCGAAAACAATTAAAACGCATCTATCAAGTAGGGGATGACACACGACAACCATTTCCAATTAAACGCGTAGTGGACATGAAATAAGCTGGCACGCAAGGCTAAGATCGTAAAACTCACAAGTATATTTTGAGACAGAAAATATAAATCACATTTGACATGAAGTGAGCTAGGCAATCGAGGCTAAGCATATAACTCACCTGATCAGATATCAATTATGACATAAGAGCTCCTACGACGGATTTTAGTCCTCATCTACGGACCTGTCACCCACAATTTACCAATTATCTAAGTACAACAACAATAATTCAAAAATGATAGCACTATCTCTATACGAATGCTTGGCTAAGTCGATATTAAGTCCAACTCTCACGATTTTCCGAAACTCGTCTCAAGTTAAATTTCCATAAATATACAAAGAAGTAGTTTAGAAATAATCTTGATATTAAATATTTGAGACAACGCTTACGAATATAAGCAAATAATACTTGAGACTATTTAGCGTCATAATTATAATTTTGAATGATAACAAAAGTAATTATTATAAAGCGTTAGTTTAACTAGAGAAACAAATATACTTGTTGTTGGAAAGATCACTATTTCATTCTCAATATCTATTCAAATAACACTAAGGCGACATTTAGTAAATAATTTGAACAAACTTTAGTAAACAAAATACTCTTGTTAGCTTATATTTCAAGAAAACGGTTTGTAGTTTTTTAATTACAAGCACTTCCAACCTAAAAAAATATATCTTCTCATTTCATTACAAACATATTTATCTCAATTATTTATTTTTACTCAAAAATATCTTTTTTCTATAATATTCGCCCCCAACTATTTTATGAAAAAATATAGTTATTAATTTATAAATAATAATCTAGACAAATTTAGGAAAAAACTAATTTTGTCAATGAAATCGAAATTGAAAACTACACCTACCTTCCCAAAATTTTCTGAAATGACATCTACCTCCCCCATAGGTTTCTGAAACGACACAATAACCCCCCCCAAAGACTTTCTGAAAAATTACACTTTGACCCCCCAACCAAGAACATTCAAACTAACCGATTAAAACATGGATTTGAGGCCTTCAAACTTGATTTTGATTACAGAAAACAACTTAGGAGGGGATTTTAGTCATACCCAGTCCAAAAATTGGAAGAAAAGGTGAAGAAATGGGACGGGTCGAGCTCGCCGTCGACGTCGCCGGAGATGGAGCTTTGCCGGGCCTTCTCCGGTGGTTCTTGGCCTCAGTTGAGGCCTCCTATCGCCTGGTCGGACCTCTCTAAGTCGAATGGTACTGGTTTTGATAGGTGGGTCGTCACGGTTGAGCTTCGGCGAAATTCTCGCCGGAAACAATGGAGGTTTCGCCGTCGTTTCTTGTTTCTGGCAGCTATGGAAGCTGCTCCTACCTCTGTTCTTGTTTCGTGCTTCGTCTCCTGGTCACAAGGAGGAGAGAAAGAGAGAGAGAGAGAGAGAGATCGCGGTGGAGGAGCGAAGTGGAGGTGGTGGCGCTCGGTGGTCCTTGTCGGGGACGGCAGCGGCTTCGCCGCCGTTGTTGTTGCTGCTGTGTTGCTTCTCCGTCGGAAAGAACAGAGAGATGAGAGAGATAGACAGAGAGATAGGCAGAGAGTAGAGAAGGTGGAGGTGGTGAAGGCGTTGGGTCGTCGGGGAGGGTGGTCGCCGGTGTTGGCGGTGGTTGGTGATGGTGGTGGGTTGTCTCTCGGCCAGAACAGAGGAGAGAAAGAGAGACAGTGAGATGGAGGGAGAGATGGCAGAGAGGTGTTGGGGGTGGTGTAGGTCTCGGGGGTCGGGGGTGTGTGTCGTGAAGAGAAGAAGAAGAAGATATAGAGGGAGGGGGAAGAGAGAATGACGGGGAGAGAGAGACGGGGATTTGGAGAATGTGAGGGAAACGTTGTGGGGAGTTGGGAGAGTTGTCAGGAGAGGTATTGTGAAAAGAGAACATTTTTTTTTGTTTTATTTTATTAACAAATTTCTATTTAGCTAGTAGTCTTTATAGTTTCAATCAAATACAACTACCACCCCAACTATTACTAGTTAGTGTTTTCTAAAAATACAATCGCCTCCCCTCTAGTCTAATATTTTCAAAAATAACTGTTTAAACTTCAAGAAAAAGACGTATATTATATTTAGAAAAATACGGTGTGTGACACCCTGGCCTTGTGAGTTGCTATTTTCTTCTTTGTCTTCCTCGTCTTCATCTTGATCCTCCGTTTTGGCCTTGTTTCCTTGCCCCCTTCGTCGCCTAACTCCTTGCCAAGCTTCTCGAGCCTATTCAAGACATATTCCAAACAAATATCCACCTTGCCTTGCATTCCCTCTTTTGCTTGCGCTTGAATCAGCGGCTTCTCTCCAATTTCATAAGTTGCTCTAAATTTGCCGTGTTCCTTCAACGAGTGCCCCAAGCGATGCTCCAACTCCTGTTTAGTTCCTGCAATCAAACCGTATCGATGGTCCAACTACGACCGAGTTCCTGAAATCGAAAACCCTTTTTGTTGATCCAACTCTCACTGAGTTCCTACAACAAATTCGTTTGTTGTTCCGACTCCCATCGAGTCCCTACAACAAACCTCCCAATATGTGTCCTCTTTACGTCGTGTCTCTCGTCAGAGACTCCCCTATTCCACCACCCGCCTCCTCGTCAAGAGCACGGATTCTATGCCCCCAGTGGGGCCTAGAGAACTAGACCATCCTCCGAAGTACCCTCAACCTGCAGGCAAACCTGCAGATCCTGAGTTCATCCTTCATACACCGGTCTTTCTTTTCTATACCGTTTGAACAGACATCACAGTAGCTTCCGTTGGCTGCCATCAATGCGCCGGAACCCTGGCTGTATGAACCCCCAAACGCATCCCTCTTCCCTGTCCCCTCTTGCTGAGCCTCAAACTCAGCGGTGATTGTATCGACACCCTCCTTTTCTTAAACAATGGCAAACACATGCCTTGCTGCTTCAACAAAGCACGTACCTTGATCTGCCAAAGACTGAAGTTGTTTCCCCCCGTGAACTTGTCAATCTTGGTCATCCCCTCCGTCATCTTCTCTGCAACTCCTTTTCTAGATCCGTAACCCCCCGAGTGCATGATCCACCTTGATCGCAAAACTGTATCTATGAATTTCACGAAACCCTACCCCAATATTTCCACCTTGATCTTGGAATACCGCAACCTAAGCTCTGATACAAGTTTGTTATGATTTGGGCAAAGCTCAAGAACTATGATAAACGATGAAACAAGAACACAAGATATAACGTTGTTCACTAGCGATGAGCTAGCTACCTCCACGACCTGAAAAACCCTGTTTATTAGAGAGAAACGATACGAATACAACCCACGACCTCAACCTATGCCTATACACGTTTCTATAGACCTACTAGGCTTTCTTGTTCCCAAAGAAAGGTCCACAACGGACAAAAAACACATAAGGAAACAATTCTAAAATTTCCATCCCCTTGTCCAGGTCGTGCAACCTGGATCAGAGGTCGTGCGACCTCCCCCCAGGTTGTTCGACCTGGTTTTGAGGTCCTGCGACCTCCGTGACCCTGTGAGCTGCTATTTTATTATTTGTCATCCTTGCCTTCGTCTTGATCCTCCGTTTTGGCCTTGTTTCCTTGCCCCTCTTCGTCGTCTAACTCCTTGCCAAGCTTCTCGAGCCTATTCAAGGCATATTCCCAACAATTATAAAATGACCACTTTATCCCTGTATTAAAGCAAAGTCACCCAAATACATTGATCATGCACCAATAACGGATGAGAGAATTGAGGGTAGTTTTGTTTTCTACTCTTCAGCCTAGTTCCGCATTCTCAGACCATTCGCAGTGGTGAGCTCTCCCTCCCCCACCTGTCCCCACCTTGCCCCACTATTAATCTTCTTAATATATACAATTCTACCATAATAGCTACAACAGTCAAAACACTATCCATCCCTTCTAATATATTTTATTGTGACTACGCTACTATATAGTTAAGTACACTAAGCACCCCAACTTTAGTCAATAAGACAACATCAACCCTGTGTTTTATTAATTGCACTATTATCGACTAATGTTATTTTTTACCATATATTTTGAGAATAAATACAAAACACGTTACATTAGTAAACATAGAGTAAACATAAAAACGTTAAATTAATAATACAAAAACATAGGAAAAATATATAAAAAAACATTAATGAATGGTGAAATACACAATTCTACAAGATGAACTTATCGAGCACTTGTGGACGAGACTCGGCCATGAAAACTAGAAAACGTAGTATTGTTTGTTATTATGTATTTTTCATTTTGTGCTTTTTTATTATGAATTTTTTATTAGTTTTAATAACTTCTAACCTTTATTATGATATTTTGTGTTTTTATTATTTATCTTTTTAATTAGTTTCAATAAATGCATTTCCCTAAACATAAATTATTCAAACACAACATTTTTATACAAAATTCTCTACATGGGGTCATATTTGTAATAAATTCACAATACATTTATTTATAAGGGGTTAAAATGTAGTTTACCAAAAATCTTTACCCCACCCATTACTATTGGTGAACCAAAAAAAAAATTAGAAAACAAATACAACCTTTACCTGTCCCGCCGAGCTCAACCTCGCCCGTGACCTCCTCCGAGCTTGCCTCCAAGCCCGCCGACGCAACAGAGCCAGGAAATCAAACCTGCAGGGGCAAAATTATGATGTGACCGAAATTTTTAGTTCCTGTCGGGGCATTTATGTATTTTTAAGGGTCTTAGTGTAAAATAACTATAATTATAGGGGTGCTAGTGAAGTTTACAAGTAGTCAGGGGTGGCAATTGCCACCCCTTGTTCTCAAGTAGCTCCGCCCTTGCCGACCTCCGATTAAAGAAGAGCTCGCCTCCAAGCCCACGCCATTGGAGCCTCTAATCACACATGCGATCTTCTACCAGCCCACTGCTGTAGATGGTCTTAGTATCTCTTCCTCCATGTATAAAGATAGTCTCATGTCATGGATCTCGGGGGGCCAATTTAAGCAATCGTCACACACACACAGAGTACTAACACGTACTACCTCTGTTTCTTCTCTTTCAATTTAGGCTGACTTTTTCACCCGTAATTGGGTGACTTTGACTCGGTAATTTGGATAGCATAACGATGTTATTTTTTGGCAACTTTTTCATAGTATTGTAGAGTAAAGTTTAATCTACAAGATCATGCAAAAATTAATAAATTTGTGTACTTTTTTGCTAACCAAATCACCGGATCAAAGTTACCCAGTGAATAGTGTCAACAAAATGAAGTAAACTAAAAGAGAAGAAAGATGTAAGTATCTCCAACACCCCAAAAAAAAATTCTGGAAGGCTTAGCTGTCAAAGATGCACTTTTGAATGTCAGAAGAAGGAATTACAAAAGAGTTGCCATACCCTCATGTTCCAAGCAAGGTGATAAACAATTTGAATTGCAGAAAAGATCATTATGTAGCAGCTAGCTATCTGGGGCTGTTGTGGGAGATTGTAAAATTCGAGCCAAAAACTTTGATTTTTGCTCTTTTTCTTTTGTTAGGAGAGAGGAAAATGTTGTTGCTCCTAGAGCGGCAGTTGAGCGCGCTCTCTCTCTCTCTCAGTGCTTGAAGCTTGTCCTCTTGTACCTCTTTGGCTGAGATGGCCTTTGAAAACAATGAATTTCCATAAAAAGTCGCATATTCTTGAAGCAACTTGTAAATAAAATAGTAGTAGTACTCCAACCGCCATAATTGGAAACTTAAACTTGTTCCTTAACTCAACTTGTCCATATAATATAGAATTATAGATACACATTTCTTGGCATTCCACCCACTGCACTTCCAATTTATTCAAGAAATCGGAATTATTTTTTTTCTGTTAAGGCAGGCCCAAATAGCTACTGTTGAAGATAAAACAACGTAATTTTTTTGTAAGAATTTACGTGGTCGCCGGGCAGCTTGTGTTCACATCAACTAATTCACGAAATCTTGAGATACATGTGTTCGTGTAGCGCCAGTTAGTACCAACTCTCATGATCTTCGGATGTCCGAGACTTCCAGAGAGCAACCCATTGACCCGAAGCTTCCACCACAAAGGTGAACTTTACTGGCTCAAAATACACTAAATTTGAGTATAAAGATTAAGTGCAAGTGGTAAGAGCACTTTGGTTGGTTCTGTCAGGTATACCGTATACCCTTTAAAACTCTAACCTCCACTTCTCCAATTATATGATGACGTTATTGCATTGATAAAATATTGAAAAAATTGTGTTAGTTGATATGCATTGTGGATTCGTTTCTCTAATGCATCATCGTTAAAAAAATACAACAAATATTTATTAAAATATTTTTGGACAAATTGGTAGGTGAAATACGGAATAAATCACATCACGCCCAAAGAAAGTTTTTAAAATCACAAGTCAAACAAATCACCATAATTTATTGTTGGGTTTGTCTCGACTTCCGCAAGACGAATCGGTGTACCCGATGCGTCTGATTACTTCCTCTGAGGAGGTGATCTCTGAGAAGGTGATAGCTTGGGCTTGGTGGGCTTTTCCACCTCCTCTATATTAGTATAAATAGAGGTGCTAGCTATTGTTTCTAATGGAGTTGAGTTGAGAGAGATTGGTGAGACATATCTTTGAGCGGATGTGTGAGGTTAGGGTTTCATGGTTGTAGGCCATGAGGATGAGAGTACCGCGTCGATGTGGTCCGCGGATTGAGCCGTCTCTCCCCTACGATGTTTTCCCTCATTGATATAATGAAATTCTCCTCCTCCCGTGGATGTAGGCGGTTTTGCCGAACCACGTTAAATTCTTGTTTATTGTTTTTCCTTCTCCTAAATTGCGTGTGTGTAGTGTGTGATCGTGTTGCGTTATTTTTGCTTCCGTTGCGGCGGGAATTCGGGTGACGAATAATTCCCCAACAAGTGGTACCAGAGCCTGGTTCACGATCCGGATGGAGCACGCAGGTGAAAGGACGAAGGAAAAAAAAACATCGGAAAAGAATTGGGGAAAACAAAAAAAAAGAAAGATGAAACTTGGTCGTTGGTGACCTTGGAGCACGTTGTTTGGGCGCAAAGATTGGAGGGCCACATGGATGGTGTTTCATTTTCTTTTGTGCCGCTGCAGTGGCATACTACAGTGTGCTAGTATGTGTTTGCTTAGGTAAGAAGAGGTAGCACGGGAAGATATCTAATGCGGCAATTGCGCGAGGCTCCAGTAATGAGGTGGCACATTGGTTGATGTGGACAAGTGGAGGGGATAAGGTGTGCACATGTTGGGTGCTGCTGCTGTAGTGGGGAACACAGCAGAGAGAAGTTTTCTCCTACGGCTGGTCCACGGTGTTCCATATGCTACCAAGACGCGATCGAGTGGTCCATATTGTTTTGGGTGTTTTGAGCTGCCTGTAAGTCCGATTGGGCTCGAACAGGAGGTGAACCCTATGTTTTTGGACGTACCCGACGTGATGGCGCGGTCAGATTCTGCAAATTGTCGCTGGATTTTTCAGAATGCTGACGTGGCAGTTTGCGGTGAGATCCAACGGTCCAAAATTGTTCGGGTGGTTACGGCGTGCCTGTAGATCGGATTGGGATGAGTCAGGAGTCTAACCCTATGTTTCTGGACGTTGCAGATTCATCGGTGCGGTCAGAATTTCCAGATTCTGAGTGGATTGAGAAGATCGGCATCAATCGATATCGATAGGGAGATCGAAGACGACGGGATGCGATCAGGGTCAATCAAGTTCAAGTCCAATCAGGTGGGGTCAATTGGAGGCGTTTTTCCTAATTGAACGTTCGATTGGCAACCTATGCAGACTTGGGAGTGCGTTGACAGGTGGAGCTGCTGTTCAACATAGGCAAGAAGCATAGGTGTTGTGTGATTGTGAGCACGTGACGCAAACAGTTGCAGAGGAGTCTGGTCAGAGACGTGGGCAACTATTGCAAGGAAATTCACAAGAAGCTCCAAGGTCAGAGATCGGGGTGGTGGACGCAGTTAACGAGGCCATGGCAGAGGAGGCGTCCTGATATCTCTGTGTGTGGTTTGTGACGATAACTCTTGAGCAACTCGAGGCAAGAAGAGAGGTAAGTCGCGGCGGGTTCGCAAGGTGATGGCTTTGCAAGACGCCTTGGTGAAGGCGTAGGATCGAACAGGAGAAGCAACGGCGCAAGGAGAAGCACTCAGGGTTGGCGTGGAGAAACACGTGGTTGACGTGTGAGGACGCTGAAGCATGGAGATAGTGCAGGCTATGCAGCAGTTGCAGGTTGTTCGAGATGGTGCTCAAGTGACGAGAACGATGATGAAGAAAACTACTGCAGTATTGAAGAGGAAGGGAGTCTCGTTTGCACTTGACGTGGTTGGTGGAGAACTCTCCAGTGATGAGCTAGCTGGTGGAGAGATGGAGCCACACTACTCCCCAAAGTGTCATGCTTTGGGACGCATCCGTGTCGGGGGTGCGAGGCGTGCCCTAGGAGGGGGTGCAGAGCATCTCGGTAGAGGTGCGACGGCGATCCATGCAGGTGGAGCATGGCGGATGCGGCGGAGTTGACATCAACAACGGAGTTGGCTGAGGAATTTGCTAGGCGCTTGCAGAATTCAAGCCAAGGTGGAGTTTGTTGGGTTTGTCTCGACTTCCGCAAGACGAATCGGTGTACCCGATGCGTCTGATTACTTCCTCTGAGGAGGTGATCTCTTAGAAGGTGATAGCTTGGGCTTGGTGGGCTTTTCCACCTCCTCTATATTAGTATAAATAGAGGTGCTAGCTATTGTTTCTAATGGAGTTGAGTTGAGAGAGATTGGTGAGACATATCTTTGAGCGGATGTGTGAGGTTAGGGTTTCATGGTTGTAGGCCATGAGGATGAGAGTACCGCGTCGATGTGGTCCGCGGATTGAGCCGTCTCTCCCCTACGATGTTTTCCCTCATTGATATAATGAAATTCTCCTCCTCCCGTGGATGTAGGCGGTTTTGCCGAACCACGTTAAATTCTTGTTTATCGTTTTTCTTCTCCTATATCGCGTGTGTTGGGTATATGATCGTGTGGCGTGTTTTTTGATTCCGTTGCAGCGGGAATTCGGGACGACGATAATTCCCCAACATTTATCTTACAGAGAAATACACAATTACTTGCATTATCTAAGAACAGAATAGCCGGTTTGGCACCCGTTTAAAATATAACAAACAGTTAAAAAAATCATTCTGAAAAAATACTTCTAAAAGCAAAATGAAAAAAGTGATTAAAAATAGCTACACTTAGCAACTACGTTACATGGACTCGGGTGCGGGTGTCATATCCGGTGTGTATCCGAGAATCGGATTTGCCTATATGTCAAAATTTAAGATTCGGGGACTCGGCTAAAAAGTACCCAAAAATTAGACACGGGTGTGGGGATACGGCAAACATGTTTATTTTATATGCATTTGTAGAACAGTTTACATGTATCCATTGTTTGATTTCACATAGTGGTGATGAAGTAGGGGCCTCTTTTTATAACATTCAGACCATTATGAAACAAAACTTATATTTCAGGGGGCAGTCGTAATTTAGTTCTATTGTAAGTCCTCATTAGCAAAGAAACAGAGAATATGGGCTTTGGGCTTTAACTTCTGATATGTGGGATTTGGGCTTTAAAAAAAAACAGAGAGTAATGAAGCCCATAAAATGTATCCACAGTTTGACATTAGCCCAAAATAAATAAGTTAGGGCTACGAGGCCGACGCTGACTCAGAAAAACGGGGAAGAAGAAGAAGAATGAAGACGACGGACCAGAGGATCGACGCGCGAGACAGGAGAGAATAGAGATGGTCGATCGAGCGAGTGTCTTCGACTTGGAGAGAGAGAGAGAGAGATCGGTAGAGCACAGAGGTTGATCAACTGCAGATGCAACTTCTTCTCCGGCGCCGGTGAAGGCCATCTCCTGGTCGACCTTTCCAGCCGCGTCGGGAGTGCTACTCCAGGCACCCGCCACACATTCCATACCCGGACCCGTGTCGGGTCGTACCGACCCGGGTACGTTGGGAAATTTGCTGAGTCCAGGTAACGTAGCTTAGCAACACTAATAGCATTTTGTAATACATTGTTTTCATGTAAAACAATTATTAACAAAAACTATTCGTTGGGAAGAGATAAGGAGAAGACATCCTTGATATTTAAACAATTGGCTGTTTGAACGAACTAAAATAAGTGAGAGGTTGAGCTTAAAAGCTCATTTAACCAGTTGTGTTTGGATGCGATAAATTATTTAGATTATTAGTAAACATTTTGTTAAATTTGTACTTAGTCTGTTCTTTCTCTATCTTCAACATTTGACTTTTTCTTTGACCCGATTATTTGGATAGCATGACGATGTAATTTTTTGATAATTTTTTCATGGTGTTGTAGAGTAAAGTCTACCCTACAACACATTGCAAAGTTTACAAAATTGTTGCGTTGTTTTTACTAATCAAATCACCAAATTAAAGTGACACACTGAATAGTGACAAAATGCAAACTTAGAAAATAGAGAAAGAACATAGGAAGTATATTTTTCGACCGTCCCGAAATCCCCCCCAAATAATCTGAAATTCCCTCCAAAACAATCTGGAAGTTCCCCAAAATAACTCGTAATTTCCTCAAAAATCCCAAATTCCAACTAAAAACCTACAAATTCCGATTCTTTTAAAGGGGCGACTGAAATTTTGAAATTTTGAACAAACTTTACTCTCGACTTAATAGTATTCAAACAACCAACGAGTGAGGATCTAATGTCACGTTTGGTTTTCCGGACTCGCCGGATTGGACTGTACTGGACTGGACTAGGTCGGTTAGGATTGGACTGGATTAGTTGTATTATATTTAATACTTTGTTTGGTTATATACTTTACAAAGTATTATGAATAGTTGTTGGTGTAACTAATGTTCAATTCCAACTATACCGAATAGTCCAATACTGTTAATACTCTCCTGAGGGAGGGGATTAAAATAGGGTATTAAACTCATAGTTTTCACTATTTAATACCGGTATTAAATTTAATCCGGAACAAACCAAACAAAGTATTGATAATCACAGTACTATAATTAATCCTATACTTGTTAATACCACTAATACTAGAAAACCAAACATGCAATAAGAGTCTTAAACTACCTTTTGATCCGGGAAAAAAAAAACACAAAAAAAAACCCAAAAGTGGTGATTCTAGAACCACCCCTTTTTTCTCCTTGCCCAAACATATTGGTGTTTAAACAATGTAAAACAGTGGTGCCAAACAAGTGCATACAACAATTTTATTTTTATAGCATCTACATCATAAGCTGTTATCTGAAATAAGTTCTCCAAAAAAATATGACAAGTGAAATAACTTATCCCTATCTACATAATAAGATGTTATGAATAGTAACATATGATATAGTTTAGCACCACTATATATATATATATATATATATATATATATATATTTTTGAGGAAACCATTTCATTATGGGCCAAACAGGCCAAGCCTATCGTTCTCTATTACATGGTAAGCCCAATCTAGGAGTTGGGTATATAAACTGAATTGAGAGAACTAAAAGGATCTTTTTGCAAACAGATCTGCTGCAGCATTAGCTATCCTGGACACGTGGCAGAACCGGGCATTCAAAGCCTTTCCCTTTCTCGATGCATCTACCAACAACTTCAGCTATCTCTTCATTACCATCGAACCGTCTTCTTCGAGCTTCCCAACCATGGAGAAGGTCAACAGCTGTGCTTGAATCGGATTCCAAAACAACCCTTCTGCATCTAGCATCCAACGCCATGTCAATCCTTTTCTCGATTCCCCGGAGTTCCAGCAAAAGAATCGAAGTGTCCGGCTTGATTCTTTCGAATCGGCCGACGACAAAGTGTCCAGACGAATCTCGAAGAACACATCCAGATCCAGCAAGATGCTGGGTTTGAGAGTAAGCTGAATCCGTATTGACCTTCACCCAACCCTCTGCCGGAGCTTTCCACCTGTCTGTCGCTGCGGTCGCCTCCGGTGACTCATCCAGTTCCCGGTGAACTCCAAAAACAGATAAGTAAAACTTGATCTTTTTAATCACTTCTTCGGTTGAGAACTTTGTATTGTTGAATCTGGAATCGTTTCTCATCCACCACAGACACCAAACCGTCACCACCCATTTTTGCCTTGTTTCTTCGGAAGAAGATGTGAAAATTGACTCAATCCAATATTGCAGATTTGGGATCTGCAATTGTTGATTCGGAATCTCTAAGATTTCCTCCCAAATTTTCCGTGTTGCCAAGCATCGACAAAAGAAGTGATCTGCTGTCTCAGGGACCTTATTGCAACTGGAGCACAACAGAGGGACATTAATTCCCCTCTCTTTGAGTTTTGTATCCATCGGCAAGGCATCATGCCATAGCTTCCAGGTTGGGTAAATTACCTTCTTAGGCACTTTCAGCTTCCACATATTAGTGAACCACTGTCTATGAATTCCAGTCGACGATTCTTGACTGTCCCCCTATTCTCGCAGGTACAATTTATAAGCCGAAGCTGTGGTGAAGGAGCCATTCTGGGTTTCACTCCATTTAACCGTATCTGTCCCTTGAGAATCCGTAAGAGGAATAGCCATAATGTCTCCAACATCAGGTTCCCACAAGTAAGTTCGAAGTCTCTTCTCACACCAACTACCTTCTCTGATACAGTGGTCTACTTTGAGATTGGCAAAGTCAGGGCTGGGCGTAATTACTTTGGACACATGCCCCCTTTGAACCCATTTATCTTTAAAAAGATTTATAGATTTCCCAGTTCTTACTTGCCACTCCAGGCCCTTCCTTAGAAGGTTTCTTCATGCTAGAAGACTTCTGTAAGCGAACGAAATTTGTCTTTTTGGTTGGTGGTGTAAGAAATCCCCATTCTTGAAATATTTGGCTCTCAAGACTCTGCTAAGTAAACTGGATGGATTTTTAACAATTCTCCATGCCTGTTTAGCAAGGAGAGAAATATTGAACCCCTGAAAATCCTTGAAACCGAGACCACCCAAATCTTTTGGCAATTTCAAAGCCTCCCATCTCTGCCAATGCAGTGTACGCTTACCTCCCTTGCCTCCCCACCAAAACTGTCTGATGAGACGCTCAATATCGTGACAAATTCCAACAGGCAGTAAAAAACAGCTCATTGCATAATTAGGAATTGATTGAACCACTGCTCTTATAAGAATTTCTTTACCTGCAGCTGATAGAGTCTTCTCCTTCCAACCCTTTAACTTTGTGATGATACTTTCGATGATTTTCTGAAAAGTAACCTTCTTTTGTCTTCCGAATGTTGTAGGTAAGCCAAGATAGTTGTTGTGACTTGCTGCTGTGGGCACACCCCGACGAGAACTCAAGATGTTGCAGGTGTCTTTGTTGACATTTTCCGAGAAGACAATAGCAGATTTTTGAACGTTTATTTGTTGTCCTGATGCTTTTTCATATGCCTGTAAAAGATGAAACAAACATGTAAATTCTGCGTCTGTAGCCTTTGTAAAGATTAGGCTATCATCGGCAAAAAATAGGTGAGATACAACAGGTCCACCCCTTGACGTTGTAGCTCCTGAAAGCCTCTTCTCCACGACCTCCTTTTGAAGACTACGGGAAAGCGTTTCACTGACCAACAGAAAGAGATATGGGGACAAGGGGCATCCCTGCCTCAACCCTCGACCAGGTATGATTTTTCCTCTAACGCTGCCATTGACTAATACACTGAAAGTAGGAGAAGTTACGCAGTGCATAACTACCGCAGCCCATTTAGGTCCAAACCCCATTCGTTCCAAAATAGCACGAAGGAAACCCCACTCGACGCGATCATAAGCTTTGCTCATGTCGAGTTTGATAGCCGCAAATCCTTCCTTGCCTTTCTTCATCTTCATAGAATGTAGCAACTCAAAATCTGTTAGGATATTATCCGTAATTAATCTCCCTGGAACGAACGCACTTTGATTTTCGGAGATAAGATCATCTAAAATAAGCTTTAGACGATTAGCTAGACTCTTGGTTACAATCTTGTAAATTGTCGTGCACAACGAGATGGGTTGAAAGTCTGAAACTTTCCTCACCTGTTTTACTTTAGGGATCAAAGCAATTAAAGTATGATTATAACTAGAGATGTCGCCACCGTCATTAAGAATCTGTAAACAAACTTTTGTTACCTCATCACCGACTAGATGCCACATCTTCTGGTAAAACAGGGCCGGAAAGTCGTCCGAGCCCGGTGCTTTCTGACTGGGCATTGTTTTAAGAGCTTCCAAAACTTCCAGCGCAGAGAATGGTTGCTCCAACTTGCTTCTGCTATCCTCAGAGCACCACTATATTTTCAATCATTTAAATATAAAAAATTATTATATTTTTCTTTGTGGTCATACCCTTCACCACGGATGTGCACTAATAATTAACATACAACAAATGAATAACAAAAAGAGGAGCCAATTTGGGTTTAAAATAAGAAGCCAGGTAGGAGATTGATACCAATTCGGAAGTAAAGTTCATCCATTTGATTGGCCAGCGAAAATCAAACTTCTTCGCCGCCGGCCTCATCCAATGGGTTACGCCGCGACCGACGCCACAGGCACACACTCCGAGACATCGTCATCTCCACTTCTTTCAAATGGCCAACCCAAAGACTCCTTCAATCTGGCTTACATCATCTACTTCACGATGGCCGTAGGCTACGGCTTACCATGGAACGCATTCATCACCGCCATCGATTACTTCTCCTACATCTACCCGGAAGCCTCCGTTGAGAGGGTCTTCTCCGTCGTGTACATGGTCGTCGCCGTTTTCTTCCTCACCATCATCATCGCATACGCGCACAGATTAAATTCACACGTCACCACCAACGTGGGTTTGGGTCTCTTCATCGTGGCACTACTTGTTGTTCCTGTCATGGACGTGGTCTACATAAGGGGCCGGATAGGGTTATACAATGGGTTTTATGTGACGGCAGCAACGGTGGCGCTGGCGGGTTTCGCTGACGCGTTAGTTCAGGGTGGCGTGTATGGATCCGCCGGGAAGTTGCCGGAGAGGTATATGCAGGCCGTCGTCGCCGGTACCTCAGTTTCAGGTACTACTACTTGCTTGCTTTTTTTTTGACAATTACTTGCTTGCTTCGGGTTGAAGTTACGTGAAAGATTTATTTATTTCACTTGGCGTTAAATGAAAGATTCAGGGGTTAAAGACACTCTCACCCCCTCAGGTTTGACATAAAGACAATTATACCCTTCAAGTATGGAAAATTACACTTCCACCCTTTTAGTGTTCCAATGTTTAAGGACAAGTAAAACCTATATAAATTAATAATGTTAGGACCAAAATATTTTATTAATTTAACGAGATATTATTATATCGATAAGTTAATAATATATCTACCTGCAAACCCCGACAACGTACCCGAGTGGCCATTGGTAGCGATTCTCGCCAGATTCTCAAATAGGGGTAAGCCACCTTGCGTGGCAGTTTCATGGACCAAATATTTTCCAACCAATCCCGTTTAATGCCTTCTGAGCCTTCGATTCGTTCATCACTGGAAACACGCTGCATTTGGTCCCATAGCAACCGAGTATATGCCGGTATTCGAACCCGTCCAAAACAAGCTGTCTTCGGTGCCTGCAATAGTGAGATGAATTTTCAAGATTTCCTGAGCAACAAGGTCCCAAAAATGGGTTAATAACTTCATCTCATTCCACACCCCATCGTTGATAAAATCTGCTACTTTGAGGGTAGTTACAACCGCTGTCAGAGTTACCACCTTGTAACTATGAGGCCTAGGTATCCACCGGTCAGAGAAAGGCCTGATGTGGTCTCGTCCCCTACTCGCCAGCACAAACCCTTTTCCAGGAGGTCGCGGCCCTTCAAAATTCCACGAAAAGCATATGAAATGTTCGACGTCGTTTTGATCTCGAGAATTGAACTCTTCGGAAAGTACTTGTGACGAAGTATTCTATTAAGAAGGCTGGATGGCTGCTGAATGATTCTCCATGCTTGTTTTGCGAGCATGGCTATGTTGAAATCGTGCAAGTCTCTAAACTCGATGCCTCCTCTTGAATTGTCCTCTTTAAGCTGATTCCAATTAATCCAGTGCGCAATTCTTTTCTCTGTGGTATCACCCCACCAAAAGTCCCTTATCAGCTTCTCTATGTCATCGCAAACTCGCTTAGGTAAAAGAAAAAACCTCATCGCATAGTTAGGAATCGTCTGAGCGATTGCTTTAATGAGAATCTCCTTCCCTGCAACTGAAAGATTTTTCTCCTTCCAACCCTTCAAATTAACACTAACCCTCTCAATGATCCTCTGGAAATCAGCACGCTTTTTCCTGCCAAAGCATGAAGGTAGCCCCAGATAATTTTCGTGTTGTTCCACCATCTGAACTCCCAACAGCCCCCCTGAAGCAATGTTTGTCAAGGTTACTGACATTGTTAGAGAACACTACCGCTGACTTCTGGAATTTAAGTACTTAACCCGAGGCTTTTTCATATGCTTGAAACAAATGTAGAAGAGCAACAAGTTCGCTTCTGACCGCCTTCGTGAAAATCAGACTGTCGTCTGCAAAAAAACAAGTGAAACAACTGGCCCCCCTCGGGAGGCTGCCAACCCCGAAAGGGTTCCTTCCTGCACATGGTTAGTTAGTCTTTGCGATAAAGTTTCACTAACCTATAGTCATAAATAAGGGGAAAGCGGGCAACCTTGGCGAAGACCTCTCTCTGCTTTGATGAAGCCCTCTGTCTTCCCGTTGACAATCAAAATGTAAGACGCTGTAGATACGTAGTGCATAACAACCGAGATCCACTTATTACTGAAACCAATTTGCTCCATTACAACTCTGAGGAAATCCCACTCGACATTGTCTTAAGCTTTGCTCATGTCCAACTTTAGCGCGATACTACCAGTGCGACCCTTATGTATCTTCATCGTATGGAGCAGTTCAAAGGTTTCTAAGATGTTATCACTAATAAGACGCCCCTTGACGAAGGCACTCTCATTTTTAAAAATAAAATTGCGTAGAACAACTTTCAGGCGGTTAGCTAACGCCTTTGTGATTATCTTGTAAATAGTGGAGCACAAAGAAATAGGTCGTAAATCTGTCACTTTTTGTACCTGCTTCACCTTAGGGATAAGAGCTATAAGAGTGTGATTTAAAGCACTTACGTCTCCCCCATTGTTCAAAACATCTAAGCATGTCTTTGTCACGTCTTTGCCGACTGTGTTCCAAAACTTCTGGTAAAAAAGAGGAGGAAATCCGTCGGGACCAGGCAACTTTTCCGGGTCCATACATCATCTTCGGTGAAAGGTGTATCAGGAGTGGCCCGACTTACTGAGTCCAGGAGCTCTTCTACCGGATTTAGAAGCTGTTCCATATCAACCCTCTAAGGTTCGGAACTCTTGAAGATTTCAGCGAAGTAACCTTCGAGAGTGCTAAGAATTTTTGTGTCTTCCTCCGTCCATGTCACATTCAATGTTTCGATCCCCCTTATTGTATTTCAAGCCCGAACGATGCTCGCTTCCGATGAAAATACTTCGTGTTGTTGTCACCATACTTCAACCATAACATACGAGATCGTTGCCGCCAAATAATTTCTTCGTCTGCAAGAAATTTTGTAATTTCCTCCTTGAAGTTCTTTGCCTCCGAGAAGACCCCACTAGTTTGAATCACAGGCCCGAGATCTTCTAACCTGCTTCGCAGATTGCGCAATCAGCCCTTCTACACTGCCGAACGACACTGAGTTCCAATGTGCCATTTATTTCCACGTTACTCAATGTGTCCAGAATACTCCCCTCATTATTCCGTCCTTCCTCAATAATCTTTCCACGATCAGAAGCTTTCAACCAAAATGTTTCGAAGTGGAAATGACTTTTAGTCCGCGCCCTAGATGAACTTTTGTGATCAAAAATCAATTATATAGGCATGTGGTCCGAAGTTTTAGAAACCAAATGGTTTACACGCCCCTTCCAAACATGTTGATCCATCTATACGTAGCGAAAGCTCGATCGATTCTCTCCCGGATCGACTGGCCGTCAGGCCTATAGTTTTCCCAAGTGTACTCATTACCGACAAAATCGAGGCCGCGAAGTTCCAAATGGATTATCACAGCCCGAAATCCTCTAGTTTTCTGAAGGTGACTTGTCTCCCACCTTCCTTTTTGGCACTTGAGGTAATGGCGTTGAAATCTCCAACAACACGCCACGGTTGATTTTTTCGGATTCATTCGCTGAAGCAACTTCCAAGAATGCTTCCTTTCCCTTCTCACTCGATCTCTGTAGACACCTGTGAAAACCCAAATGTCATTCGAACCGAACCAACACGCCCAACACATAATGTAAAACTTCGAGTAATTGATCAACGAGAAAGAAATCTCACTTGACCAAAACAGCCCCAATCCGCCTCTACGATCATCACAGTTAACATAAAAGCCACTAGCCAATCTCAGTCGACAGCAAATTAGTTCCATCTCATTTGCATACAAACATGTCTCCATTACAAAGACCATAGCGGGATTGCGCCTTCTCACGAGGTTGCAAATATAAAGAACATTTTGGGGATTCCCAAAACCCTGAACGTTCCACCTTAAAAGACTCATTGTGCCTGGAAGTGCTGCTTCGCAGACACTGCCATTTGCGCGTTTTGGGTCTTTACGGCGCCCACCTCCATGTTTGGAATCTGCTGACCAGAAACCGATTTTTTTTTTCTTCCCTTCCACTAATAGCTGTCGTGTTTTCCCTTTTACTGTTTCGGGACCAAGGGATGTTTGGTTCCGAGTTTTTATTTGCGTGGGCTGCTTGTCGGATTGGGATTGTCCCTGACCTTTCTCTTCCCTTTTGGCTTGCGGGGAGTGATAGGATTTGTTTTAGTGGATGGTGTTTGGACTTTTTTGGACTTCTTCTCGTTCACAATACTCACTGCTTTACCTTGTCACGAATGTTTGTGTTGGCCGTGGGCTTTGGTATCTCCAACCCTAACGGGTTTTCATGGATGTGGATTCTAACGTTTGAGCTCTCAGCCTTTTCTTTGCCTTCCTCCTCGAATTACATCTCTGAGTCTGTTCCGTCTGAGCTTGAGTCGGAATAAGAGTCCTCAGGGTCTGAAGATATTTGATCTTCATCACTCAATGGGTTTCCAGCGTTTACTTCTCCTGTTGCTTTGTCTGGGATTTTTTGCGCCACTTTCTTGCCAGGAGGAGGTTTATAAGTCAACCATTCTCCGTAGCTGGGGTTGGAGGTCAACTATTATCTCGTCAGAAATAGCCTTGGAATTTTCAGTGAAGTGGTTTAACTTCCCACACCACGAGCAAACATTAGGAATACGTTCGAACTTGTAATCCAACCAAATCCTTTCCCCGTTGACCATAATCTAACCCCCTCGCCGAAGCGGTTTATCTATGGGGATTCGAACTCGAACCCTCATGTAATCCCCGAGTCGCCTGACATGATACGCTTGTCCGAGTCTACCATAGACCCGGTGGTTGTGACAGCTTTCTTACCCTTCTCTTCACGAAAAAGATACACTGACAGGTTGAGTAGTTGTACTCAGACTTCTAGGGTTTCAAACGTGACTTCTTCAGTCTTCACGCTCACTATCCATATTTTAAGTAGCAATACGGTGTCATCGAAAACCCACGGACCACTCACCAAAAATCTCTCCTTCGACTCCTTGCTAGGGAAACTGAAGACAAGGAGATTGGGTTTGGATTCAAGAACACTTACTTTATCTCCTTTGTTCCAGATATTCTTAAAAAGCATCTTCATCGCCCATTTGTTCATTCTCGCCGGAATAAGGAACGAACCAATGAGTGAATGATCGAACTCTTTCAAGTCTTCTGCGTATTCTGCCTCGTCGAAATCAACCACATCTTCCTCTTCCTCCACCGTATAAGGTGTGCCAAACCCCCTCTCTGAATCGCTGTGCTTGTTCCCAAGGATCGGAGCATCTCCTCCTTGCGTAGAAGCCATAGCTAGGTTTCCGACCTGCTTTGGAATTGTCGCCACAGAAGTCACCTCCCTGTTGCTCCGAGTTTCTCGTAATTAGGTTAAACTAATTCAACTGAGATGAAGTTACAACTACATTAAATTTATTACATTATTTAACGGACTAGCCCGAACTCACTCAGAGTCCGAATTGATTTGTTTGTAATTAGGCTTGGGCGGGCTGATGATGCTCGGGCTAAAGTTTTGGCAGCATTGACTGAACTCGGGCTTGGGCTGGACAGGGGTCTCAACTCGTCAAGTCCGCCCAAGTTACAGTCCTACATTTACATAAAGCATGTTTGGAACAAAAATCAATTTTCATTGACTGTCATTTTAATTTATATTATTGTTTGATTTTGCACAATGTTTTTGACTTGGTAAATTTACAACGTCAATCTTTATCGCATACTCACTTTTGTTGGAAAGTGAAAGAACTACGAAAGGAAGTGAAATAAAAATTAAAAAGTACTACTCCTTAAAACATAAATGAAAATGGACAAATAAGTTGGAACGCCATTTTTAGAAAATGTTAGACTAATAAAAATGTAAGGGAGGGAGTATGTCATTTTCATTCGGACATTCCTAATGTAGTTTCCCATGTGTCACTCACAATGCAGGTGTTCTAGTTTCGTTTCTAAGGATATTTACCAAGGCTTCATACCCGCAAGATGGCCACGGATTACGAAAGAGCGCAAATCTCTACTTCGCCGTTGGCATTACCATGATGATCGTGTGCATTGTCTGCCACAACGTCGGCCACCGACTCCCTGTGATCAAGTACCACAACAACCTTAAAGAGCAGGCTGCTAAAGAGGAGAAAGCCCAGAAAGGCAAATTATCTGGGGATTTGTGGACAGTTTTCTGTAGTGTCAAGTGGTACGGATTTGGGTTCCTCGTCACCTACGCTATAACACTGTCGATATTTCCAGGCTACATTTCAGAAAATGTTCGTTCTGAGAGCCTCGGGGATTGGTACCCAGTCCTCCTCATCACTGACTACAACGTGTTTGATCTACTGGGGAAGATTTTGCCTATGTTTATTTTCTTGAAGAATAGGAAAATGCTGATTGGTCTGACTCTAGTTCGTCTGTTGTTTGTTCCCGTATGTTTGGGGTTCTTACAGAGTCCTGAGTATTTCGGCACAGAGGTTCCGGTTGGATTGCTGACTTGTTTGCTGGGGCTCAGTAGCGGGTACTTGAGTAGTGTTTTCATGACTTTGGCTCCCAGAGCTGTGGAACTACAGCATTCGGAGACAGCTGCAATGGTTGTCAGTTTGTTTGCGCTTCTTGGTTTAGCCGTTGGTTCCATGTTGTCATGGTGTTGGAACATTTAACAACATCCTCCTCCAATCTTCATCCAACTTTGGTTTTATGCTTTTCTTTTAATCCCACATAAGCAATTTGTGTTTGATGCAGTCTCAATGTCTTCGCAATGCTTCAAACTCTGTATACCATGAAAACAATGTCGTACATTTAATTTGTAAATTTAATGTTTATGCATTCCGTGTACAGTGATTATACCTACAGCTCTCCAAATGTCACTATGAATTTATTATAGGGTTGTGTTTGGTGGGGATGGCAGTTTTCTCGAACCCCATGGGACCTACCCCTAATAGTATGCATTGTCTTCAACAATGTCATTCAACGACTCCTGATGGCCAAGTACTACAACACCCTTAAAATCACACTGCTAAAGGGGATTTATGGAGATGGACATTTGCAGACTTTGTAAAGGTACAAAAGCTTGAATTTGGGGTAAAAGACAAAATAAATCCTCCTTAGATGGGTTATATACAAAAACAACTTCATTGTTGGGGGATATACAAAAACCACCCCTGTCAGAGACGAACGTTGGACAAATACCACCCTTCTGTTAATGTCAGTTGAGAGAGGGGTGCAATATGACCTTTTATGACAATTTTTCCCTTATTTGTGTTTATTTTGTTCTTGTTCTAGGTGTTCTTGGCGTTCTTGGCCACCTCCGCCACCACCAAAACTACATCCCCACCACCGACACCACCACATCCTCACCGCCGCAACCGCCACAACTATATCCCCACCACCACCACCCAACATACAACCTACAAACCAAAGACTCCAAACTCCAACTTCACTTTGTATTCACCAAAACTCAAACACAATAACCCTTTCATCATCTACAACCCACCTCCTTCACTACCATAACAATCCAATATCGCATTAACCAACCTTGCCACCATTTCCAAGCACATGGTACTGCCTGCACTACACTAACGACTACCTAAATTACCATTTCCAACACACACCATGAACCAACCTGACCTCACAACCTACTAACTCTATCACCTACCATTATCACCTTCAGCAGCTACAAACACATTTAACCCAGAATGGTTTTTTTCTATATCTGAACAATCCAGTTGATACCAAAAAAAAAAGCAATTGATACCAAAAACCCAATTCAAGCCTCTATAAAAGAACAACCCATGCCTCTGTAAACCCAATTCAACCCAGAACCCATCACCCTGCTAATCAGTCGAGCCCCAAATAAACAAAGAAAAATAAGAAGAAAAAGAATAATAAGAAGAAGAAGATCCAGAAACAGATCGACTGTGTGACTGGCAATACACGGCCTGGCGAGCGTTGGAAGAAGCGTTATCGAGGTCGCCGGCGCGAATTAGGGACTGGACGCGGTTGTGGAGGTTCAGGATGGGGTCGACGAGGGCGAAGGTGGTGTCCCAAAGCATCGGCGCGTTCGGATCGGGCGACGGGCGAGGGCTATCTTGACGACGGAGAGCGTGAAGGTGAAAACTAGAGAAGCGCCGTCTTCGCAAGCGCCGTCTAGAGAGAGAAAAGGTCGCCTTCGGAAGCTCCGGTGCTCGGCTGCAGCTTCCTCGGGCGGAAGAGAAGACCAGTGACCAGACATTATTGAAAGAGAGAGACATTGGGCGGTAGGTCGATGAAGGAGTGGGGCAGAGAGAGGGACGTAGAGACATAGGATAAGGTTGGAGGAGGTTCTAATGGTTGGTGGAGAAGAGAGGAGGAAGAGAGAGAGAGAAAGAGATAAGTTGGTTTAGGGTTAGGGAATAGGAGGAGAAGGGAAGGAAGTTGTGTTTATAGTTGGGAATTTCTTAAGATTTTGGGGGTATTTATGTCTTTTAACCCCTCCGTTAGTGTGCCGTTAGACAAGGGTGGTTTTTGTATACCCCCGAGCAATGAGGTTGTTTTTGTATATAACTCATCTAACGAGGGTGGTTTTTGTCTTTTACCCCTGAATTTGGGAAGTCATCCTACCAGAATCAAAGTGACAACAAGTTTGGTAGGTATAAGGGGGTGTAAGTGAGGTATTCCAAACTAAAAAGGGTGCAAGTGTAGATAACTGATGGGGCGTAAGAATCAGTTCACTTCAACCAACCAATTTAGATCGTTAGCTAAATTAGTCGGTCAAAGTGACCTTTCTAAATTCAACCGAGAACTTTCTCGCGAAACAAACCAAGTTGCATTCAGACAGAAAAATGATGTACTTCAAAAACCCTCAAGTTAACCCAAAAAAATATATCAAAGATACCATGTTGCCTCAAGAAGATCGCTACTCCACAGTAATAAGCAGTCACACCGACGCCTCCAACACTGCTCTGAACTGAGAGGGAACGCGCAGCACAGGAGCTTGAATTTCACCAGTCTGGCCAAGCTGGCCATAGGCAGCCATCTCATTGTCACCTCTACTGGGTCGCATGAGGACAACACACCCAACACCTGCTAGAATATTCCAAAACTCTACCATCTTCTTGTCAGGGGTAGGTCTGAACTGTGACCCAGAATGAGGGTTGAATGAGATGAGGTTGATCTTACAGGGAATTCCTTGAACGAGATCTATTAACCTCTTTGCATCGTCAAAGCTGCAAATAGGACAAAAAAATATTAAACATGTGTTATGATCTGGACCTAGCTTGAGAACGATGATAATGACGATGAAACAAGAACACAAGTATTAACGTGGTTCACTATTTATTAGCTAGCTACCTCCACGACCAAAACCCTGATTTATTAGAGAGAAGCGCACCCGAATTACAACCCACCCGACACACTGAAAGAGAAACAAAGCAATAAACCCTTGCTAATTAAACTTCTCTCGACCCCTCTGTGTGTGTGTTGTAATGAGAACCAAAACAACCTTTAAATAGCACTTGTGGGGCGGTGGACTTGATAAACCCAAACCACCGCCTCAAGCACGTAACCCAATACTTTTGTCTTTGACTTTTTGTTTGCCGACATTAACTTCAAGACACCTAACAAATCTCCACCTTGTCTTGAATCATCTCAGCAACCCGAACCTGAACCGATGTTTCTCTCTAATAATCAACCCCAAATGTTTCGCAGCTGTATACGAAACCCACACGTCACAAGTTGCTCCAACTTTGCCAAGTTCCAGCAACGAGTGCCCCCAGCGATGCTCCAACTCCCGTCTAGTTCCTGCTATGGAAACCTATCGATGCTCCAACTACGGCCGAGTTCCTGCAATCGAAACCCATGTTTGTTTTTCCAACTCCCATTGAGTTCCTACAACAAAGTCGTTTGTTGTTCCGACTCCCACCGAGTCCCTACAACAAAAACCCCCAACACGTTGCTCCGATTCCCACCGAATTCTTTCAACATTTTGCGAAATTGCTCCAATTACCACCGAAATTCTGCAATATCGCCCCCTTGTAAGCCTCATACGCGTCCTCTTGCACGTCTCACACGTGTCGTGCCCCTCGTCAGAGACTCCCCCATGCCAAATCTGCCTCCTCGTCAAGAGCTCAGATTCCATGCCCCCCAACGGGGCCTAGAGGACGTAGTTAACCTCCGAAGCTGTTGCATCTACAGCCAGATCTGCAGATGCCTTCTTCGGACACTCTCTCTTCCAGTGACCCCTCTTTTTACACAGAGCACAGACGTCGTTTGGCAACTCAGAACCCATGTTCTTCCTCTTACCAAAACCCCCTTTGGACACCATTAATGCGCCCGAACCCGGAACGTCGTACTCCCCATACGCGGCCCTGCGCCGCATGTCCCTTGTGTGAAGAGCAGATCTCACCTCCTCCAACGTGAGAGTCTCTTTCCTAGCACAAGCAGACTGCACAAACCCCTCATAAGACGGTGGTAGAGACACCAACAAAATCAGTGCGGCATCTTCATCACTTATCTTCTCATTAGTGTTTCGCAACTCAAGCAAAATAGTATTAAGACGTCCAAGTGATCTCTTAGATCCGTACCTTCCCCTATGCGTAGACCAAAGAGTTGCTGCTTCAACATCAATTTGTTGGTGAGCAAATTCTTCTTGTAGCGACTCTCCAACCTGTTCCATAGTCTTTCAGCCGTCTCTTGATCCCGCAACCTCCTGTGATCACGTCGTCCGCCAAACACAATATGATCGTTGAGTTCGATCTTTCCTCCATCGTCTTGTACTCCTTGGTGGTTGTAGAAGCCCCCTCTTTATCTTCCGCCAATGGCAACCACATGCCTTGCTGCTTCAACAAAGCACGTACCTTGATCTGCCATAAGGTGAAGTTGTTTCTCCCCGTGAACTTGTCGATCTTGGTCACCCCCCTCCCGGCCATCTTTTCTGCAGCTCGTTGTCCTGATCCGTAACCCCCGAACACGTGCTCGACCTTGATCGTGAAACCATAGCTATGAATTTCACGGATTGTGAAACCCTAGCTCTTTAGCTCCACCTTGATCTTGGAACACCGACCGAGCTCTGATATCAGTTTGTTATGATCTGGACCTAGCTTGAGAACGATGATAATAACGATGAAACAAGAACACAAGTACTAACGTGGTTCACTAGTTATTAGCTAGCTATCTCCGCGACCAAAACCCTGATTTTATTAGAGAGAAACGCACCCGAATTAATTACAACCCACCCGACACACTGAAAGAGAAACAAAGCAATAAACCTTTGCTAATTAACTTCTCTTGACCCCTCTGTGTGTGTTGTAATGAGAACCAAAACAACCTTTAAATAGCACTTGTGGGACGGTGGACTTGATAAACCCAAACCACCGCCTCAAGCATGTAACCCAATACATTTGTCGTTGACTTTTTGTTTGCCGACATTAACTTCAAGACACCTGACAACATGAATGAGTGTACCAATGATTTGCTAGGGTAGATAGATATACACAGGATGCTTTAACAGGCAAGTTAGCAAAATACGGTTCCATGAGCCACTAATCATATGATATGATTGTCAACTCATCTAAAATACTGAATAAATTATGGTTCTTGCATGTATCCAGATTCACTTTCACAAGCATGCTAACAACTTAGATAAGAGATTATTTTGCTGGTGTTTTTTTGAATCTCACGGTTTACTTTTGTGTGCATATCCCTAGAATTGAACCGATTCCTACACTTTAACACAAATCCCACAGTTTGAGTAGAAGTTTAACAAAACTAGTCTCTCAGTCGTCAAATTTGTTACCAATGCTTGTTTCAAAATGACTAGTAATCAAGATTGACCGTTCAAATGATCAAACATATTTAGGGAATCTCCAGGGAAGTGGTATGGGGTGAAAAGGGGCTATTCAAGGTTGGCTTGGGGGAGGGGGAGAGGGTTAAGAAGCACGGAAGAGGTATGGGGTAAAAAGGGGCTATTCAAGGTTGGCTTGGGGGAGGGGGAGAGGGCTAAGAAGCACGGATACTGATACGGGTGTCGGATATCATACATACGTCATTTTTTTTAAAAATAACGATATTATCTACAAAATAAACTGATATGGGGAATAAGCTTTCCCCCTAAATGTGACATGTGGAATAGTTTATTCTCATTATATCTTAGAGATTAAATAATTCATTATATGACGATCTCAGTCATTCAAACTTGTGCATTTATCATTCTTTTTTATTTTATTTTTTGTGATCGTGCCCTCGGGTACGGAATATGCACTAGTATATATATAGGTACACACTTTTGCCTAACCACATTTTAAACCATTTAAATTTAAATATTCATAAAATAGCCCGGCTGAAAGTATTATGTGAACAAAGGGGGGAGTCGGCGACTATCGTCTTCATCAAGTGCCCCTGACGTCTACCCGAGTGCCCAATCTAACAAAATTCTGAAAAGTACCCGGAAACTCCAGCTGGAGTGTCTAACGTTTGGAGTGTCATACGATTGTCTAACATGGAGCCCCTATTTTTACTATTCATGCTTCCTAGGGGGAAGGAAATTACACCCTCCCCTCCCCTGCCAAAGGGAAGCAAATTCAACATTTTTTTGTTCTTTTCAATTATACTGAAATAGTAGTATATTTAACATTTCACCGTTATGATCATTATGGCGGATAAAGTATATATTTTTTTCGTTATTATTATGCATTATCTAGTATATTATTATTAGTGAAATTATTTCTAAAATGATTAAATATATTTTTAAATGAATTTAATTGGATGAGGGGTAAGTGAGGGCTCGTAAACAATGAGTAGTTGGGGGAGGGGGTCGCGGGAGCGGATTGCAGACTATGTAGCACATGTGCAGGTGTGGTAAATTCCCAAAAGTCAGGGATGCGGTGCACCAGCGTGCATCGACTTTATTTATATTTTATTTTATATTATTTGTGATATCATTACACTAATATAAAAACAACAATAATAGTTATCAAAATGTAAATGGGTGTTAGTTCAGTGGTAGAGCATTTGAATTTCCTGCATGAGGTCCCGGGTTTGAACCTGGCTATATGATGTAATTCTCAAAAACCAAAAAAAAAAAAATTAAAATTATAATCGAACAAAAAATTCATATACATATTCAGAGATACATAGTTACTGTTGGCACTGATATTTCGGCAATTAAATAAATTAAATTCGTCCATTATTCAGCCCTAAATAAAAAAGGCGATAAAGTCAAAGAAAGGAAGGAGATGTGATCATATTTTGGTGATAAGTATACCAAAAATCTAATAAGGTCAAAATAATAACTTTATCTTGAATAAAGATAAGAATAAAGGAGTAATCCTGGAGATAACTTGGAGGGTTTAAAGAGATAAAATCTCTTCCTTATCTCTTAAAAATGGAGATAAGATAGACTGCAGAGATTAGGGTGATATCCTAGAAATATGAAAAGATTATCAAAATCACTGCAAGACAGCTCCAGACCTCTATATATAAGAAGTTTCACTGAAGCTTGAGAGGACTTTTTGCTGGAGAAAAATACAGCAGAAACCAAGAAGATAAAATACAGCAGAAAAGAGATAGAAAGAGTGAAATACTCTGCGAAATCCCGCAGAGAATACCATAATACTGCAAGAAGAAGGCAGCAACGAGTTGCGGCTGTAACCTGCAGAACAAAATCTGAAAGCAAAACTCACTCAATAAACAAAGAAATGCAATGGAGGTTGTCCTATTATCTAGGTAAAGGGTTCCATTTCCTAGTCTACGATAAAATATATAGAACTTTTGACATATAATTCCCTTGCAGTATTGGTTTCCTGACACTTTGGTACATGCACTATGCACTTTTCCACTTATCTACTCTGCACTATTCAATTTACTGACTTTGAGCCCCAATTGACTAACACCGTTAATTAATTCCGTTAAGTATTGATCAAGTGAAGGTCATTTTAGTCTTTATCTTTTTATTTTTCTTTTGCCCCTTTAATTTTCTTCATCTTTTCTCTAGCCTTCTCCATCTTATTGTCTCCATCACCCTCCCATTCCCGCACCTCAATCAAGTCCTTACCCAACTCAGACCTCTCTAACTCCCCCAATTTCTTTATCAAATCCTCCTTCATGACATATTTCCTTTCATAATATACCCAATTTCAAGCACACAATTCATCTACATCACCAGAATTTCCAAATCCTCACAGTCCAGCAAGAATTTGAGAGCTTCAACAACCACCACCACCACAGCCACCAATACAACCACAACCACATCAACACCACCACAGCCACAGCCTCCTCCATCTCCACCAGCGAACCAACAACCAGAACCAAATACCCCCACAACCACCACCACCTCCATCGAACTAATCACCACCAAACACCCACACTAGATCTGAGACCCATCACCCCCCAACCCAGAAATTGAGAGAGAGAGAGAGAAAGAGAGAACTAAAAAGAGGGAAAACCCAGAAAGTTAACCCATATCGAGACCATTGCCTGATTTAATGGGTGGGTTCGAGGGTTTCTGTGCATACAAGGAGAGATTGAAAGAGAGAGACAGAATAGAGAAGGAGACTGAGATGGGTTGTCGCGGTGGCGGGATCGGGGGAAGAAGAAATTGGTTGGCTGTTGTGTTGTCTCGGGTCGGAGAAAAGAAAGTAAAGACTGATGGTAGTTGCTTCGTTTGGGTTCGGCGTAGTGTCATGAACCTGATCTACGGAGGGTAAAAGGGTAAAATTACCATGACAACTCAGCGCCACATCATTAAACATCAGCCAATCCAGACGAGCCACGTGGAACTCCAGACCTGCAATTGTAACAAACTTGTAACAGAAAGTTGTTAGACTTTGGCGCGCATTTCATGTACAAATAACAACAATTCCATGTAATTAGCATCAATCAAGTAATAACAATCATTATCCTGTTACTTCTTCTCTCCCAATCTCTCTGTTCTTCTCTTTCTTTCTCTTCTAAACCCAAATCCGCCATTAACAGAGCTCAAGCTCTGCTCTGAACCATAACATTTGGTATCAGAGCCAGGTTCTCAAACACAGATTCATGCAACACGGATGGTTCAGACCAAATCCATGGCGGAATTAGCTCGAATTACCACTCTCGAAGGAGAGATTTACAGAATATCACAGAATCAAGAGACCAACTCTGCAATTGTCCAGAACCTAGAAGACAAAATGGAGATCACCATACTCCAATTGCAGAACTTAAACAAACAAAATGAGAGCATAGATGCTCAATTCAAGGGACTCCTATCTGCGTTTCAATCAATTGAGGCCAAATTGTTCAAAGAGAAGGTGTTACCTGTTCATGAAGAAGAAGATACACCAGGAGTTAGGTATGTGGAAGATCTCAGGGGAAGTCACTCAAGAACTCCATTGTTAAACAAAGAAGGCAGGCCTGGTAATCTGCAAGAGAGCAAAACCAAAGCCAATATTCCACAAGAAGGCAACAAGAACCACAAGGAAGCAGAAATCACAGGGAGGAGTCATTATCCAATGCCAAAAATTGATTTCCCAAAGTTTAATGGCAGCAATCACTTGGGGTGGATCAAGAGTGCTAACAGGTACTTCCAGATTCACAACATGACTGATCTCCAGAAAATTATAATTGCTACCTTAAATTTTGAAGATGAAGCACAACAATGGTGTGAAGGGGAGTTTGAAACTCTAGAGGGCATGTCTTGGATGGACTTCTTGGAATTAATAAGTGATAGATTCTGTGAAGAAGGACAAGAAAATGTGATATGTGAGTTCAAAAGATTAATGCAAACTACTACTGTGAAAGATTATCAAGCCAAGTTTGAGGCACTCAAGCCAAGAGTAATGGCCATATTCAAAGCTCCAGAAAAATATTTTGTGCAATGTTACATGAGTGGTTTAAAAGATGAAATAAGGGCAGCTGTGAAACTCCAATGTCCTCAAACCATGAATCAAGTCAGAGCTATGGCAAGGCTGCAAGAACAGAACATACAATTTCTTAAAATTGCAATGAAGGAGGAGTTATCATCAGGGAAAGGAGCATACAACAATTACAAGAAGTATTCAGAAAAATGGTCAGACAGCAACTACAAGGCTAGTTTACACTTCTCCAAAACACTCCCTGTCAAAAGAATCACAAATGAAGAAATGCAAGAAAGAAGGAGGAAGGGGTTATGTTACTACTGTGATGAGAAGTTCTTCCCAGGACACAAATGCAAAACTAGACAGCTCTATATGATTCATGGCACAGAAGATGACAATTGTGCAGAATCAGAAGAAGAAGAAGGAGTTACAGAAATTCAAGAAGAAAATATGGAGGTGTCTATGCATGCAATGTCTGGTAATGTCAATCACCAAACCCTGAGACTTACTGGTACTGTTTGTGGTTACTCAATCACATTATTGGTGGATACTGGTAGCACACACAATTTTTTGGATTACAACATAGCCAGGAAAGCAGGTCTACCAGTGACTTCTTCACAACCACTCAAGGTCATAGTGGCTGATGGCAGCACCATCACTAGTGAGGGGATTTGTCAAGAAGTACCCCTCAAGGTACAAGGACACCAATTTGGAGTAGAAATGAGGCTACTCTCCTTAGGAGGTTGTGATGCTGTTTTGGGAGTTCAATGGCTAAAAGATGTCAGCCCTTTCAAAATGGACCTCAATCACCAGCAATTCAGTTTTGAAACACAAGGAAGGATGGTCACACTACAAGGAGACCAGAGAGCAACACAACCTGAGATTAGAAGCATGACAATGGCATCAATGTGCAATTACTGTAACAAAAATCCAAACACTATAATGGGACAACTATTTACCATTGGAGTACCAAATCAGGAGCAGGATTGCAGCACTCAACTACAACCCATTTTGCAGCAATTTCCAGAAGTTTTTGAGGAACCCAAGGCTCTGCCACCTTCAAGGAAGCTGGATCATGCCATCACTCTAAAAGAAGGTACAAATCCTGTTTGTTTAAGGCCTTATAGATATCCTTTCCTGCAGAAGAATGAGATTGAGAAATTAGTGAAAGAAATGTTGAAAGCATAAATTATTAGACCTAGCAACAGCCCTTTTGCATCTCCTGTTCTGTTAGTAAAAAAGAAAGATGGGACTTGGCGACTCTGCATTGATTACAGAGCTTTGAATGAGCTTACTATCAAAAATAAGTTCCATATTCCTGTAATTGATGAACTACTGGATGAGTTACATGGAGCTACTGTATTCTCCAAACTAGACCTCAGGGCTGGGTATCACCAAGTAAGAATGAGGGAAGAGGACATTCCTAAAACTGCTTTTAGGACTCATGAGGGACTCTATGAGTTTAGGGTCATGCCATTTGGGTTGACAAATGCCCCAGCCACCTTTCAAGCTCTCATGAATGAAGTCTTCAAACCTTATCTCAGAAAATTTGTGCTGGTTTTTTTTGATGATATACTTGTCTACAGCAAATCCTTGGAAGACCACAAACACCACTTGACTATCACATTACAAACTCTTAAGGAGCACACTCTCTTTGCAAAGAAGAGTAAATGTGCTTTTGGACAAAGTTCAATTGAATATTTGGGACATATCATTTCTAAAGAGGGAGTGGAGGCTGATCCTACCAAGGTTGCTAGCATGATTTTTTGGCCATTGCCTAGCAACATTAAATCCCTCAGAGGGTTCATGGGGTTAACTGGATATTATAGAAGGTTTGTCCCTGGTTATGGAAGCATCAGTAAACCCCTGACAGACTTACTTAAGAAAGATAGCTTTCTTTGGAATGAAGAGACCACCCAAGCTTTCAATCAGCTCAAGACAGCTCTAGCTAGTGTATCTGCTCTTGCCTTACCTGATTTCACTAAAGAGTTTGTGTTAGAAACTGATGCAAGTGGAGTGGGAGTGGGAGCTGTTTTGATGCATGAAGGGAAACCCTTGGCTTACTACAGCCAAGCCATTTCTCATAAACATATGGGCTTGTCAACTTATGAGAAAGAGCTCCTAGCAATTGTACAAGCCATTAATAAGTGGAGGCCCTACTTGGAAGGAAATCATTTTCTTATAAGAACAGATCACCAGAGTTTAAAGTTCATTTTGGGACAGAGGGTACATACATTGGTACAACAGAAATGGCTCACCAAGCTTATGGGGTTGGATTACTCCATTACTTACAAGGCTGGACATGAGAATCTTGCTGTTGATGCTCTATCCAGATTCTCACAACCTGTGCTAAAAGAAGTACAATGTGCTTCCATCACTACCCTGTTACCTGGTTGGTTACAAGATGTGCAGACCTCTTACAAAGATGACCAATTTGCAAACAACACCCTACATCAATGGAATGTGTTACCTCAACCCACAGGGAAGTTTACAGTGTCCAATGGGGTCATTTGGAAAAACAAGAAGGTGTATGTAGGGTCCAGCAATGATCTCAGGACCTTGATAATCCAAGAAGTACACAATTCCAGTATTGGAGGGCATTCAGGGAGGCAAGGGACATACAAGAGAGCTAGTCAATGGTACTATTGGAAGAACATGAAGAATGATATCAAGAAATGGGTGAAAAGTTGTGAAATATGTCAGAGAATGAAATCAGAGAATGTGAAGTACCCTGGGTTACTGCAACCACTAGAAGCTCCTACCCAACCATGGTTAGCCATCACTATGGATTTTATAGAAGGCTTGCCCAGATCAGAAGGGAAGGACTGCATATTGGTGGTTGTGGACAGGTTCACCAAGTACTGCCATTTCATAGGACTCACACACCCTTATACAGCTAAAGAAGTGGCTCAGGCCATCTTTAGTGAGGTGGTTAAGCACCATGGGGTGCCTAACAGCATAGTGAGTGACAGAGATCCTGTGTTCCTTAGCCAATTTTGGCAAGCTCTATGGCAGGAAATGAACACTGAGTTGAATCACTCTAGTGCTTATCACCCTCAATCAGATGGGCAGACAGAAAGGGTCAATCAAAGCCTAGAGAATTACTTGAGATGCATGTGTGCTGACAGGCCTAAAACATGGCACAAATGGCTGGGTTTGGCTGAAATGTGGCATAACACCCACTACCACAATGGGTTGAAAATGTCACCTTTTGAAGCACTATATGGGTATCCACCTAAACACCTGGACTTCCATCAGATTAGCAGGGATACAAACCCAGATGTACAGGCATTTGTGCAAGAGATAAGGAAGGTTTTGGAATTAATCAAGGCGAATTTGGTTCAGGCTCAGCAGAGAATGAAGATGTATGCTGACAGACATAGATCAGAAAAGGGAGTTTGCAGAAGGGGATCACGTTTACCTGCGATTACAGCCATATAGACAAACCACCGTGAATCTACGCCAATATATGAAATTAGCCCCAAAATTCTATGGTCCCTTCTTGATCCTGCAAAAAATAGGAAAGGTGGCGTACAAATTAGAATTGCCAGATGGGGCGAAGATCCATCCGGTATTTCATGTGTCTCAATTGAAGAAATGCGTGGGATTGAATGTTAGGGTTGATGCCAACTTACCAGGAATTGGGATCGACGGGCAATTCCAGGTAGAGCCGTTTGCGATCCTAGATCGGCGCTTGGTCAAGCGACAGAACGCCGGGGTGGTTCAATGGCTGATTCACTGGGTCAATTCGCCGGCATCGGAAGCTACTTGGGAGGATGCGACGGTGATTCAATCCCGGTTTCCACAATTTAGGGCTTCGACATGAGGACATGTCTGTTGAGAAGAGGAAGGGAATGTCATGAACCTGATCTACGGAGGGTAAAAGGGTAAAAATTACCATGACAACTCAGCGCCACATCATTAAACATCAGCCAATCCAGACGAGCCACGTGGAACTCCAGACCTACAATTGTAACAAACTTGTAACAGAAAGTTGTTAGACTTTGGCGCGCATTTCATGTACAAATAACAACAATTCCATGTAATTAGCATCAATCAAGTAATAACAATCATTCTCCTGTTACTTCTTCTCTACCAATCTCTCTGTTCTTCTCTTTCTCTCTCTTCTAAACCCAAATCCGCCATTAACAGAGCTCAAGCTCTGCTCTGAACCATAACACGTAGCCGCACCGGTGTTGTGTTTATGGTGGCTTGGCAGAGGAATAAGAATGAGACGAAGGAGAAAGAATTTTGACAAAAAAGAAGAAAAATATAAATAAATGATAAAAGACAATACTGCCCTCCTTTTAGGTTTGAAAAGACTAAAATGCTAGTCATTTATGATGATTTTTTTTACATAACGGAATTGATTAACGGTGTTAGTCAATTGGGGCTCAAAGTCAGTAAATTGAATACTACAGAGTAGATAAGTGGAAAAATGCATACTGCATGTATCAAAGTGTCAGGAAACCAATACTGCAAGGGGGTTATATGTCAAAAGTTCAAATATATATCTCATACTTGCTGAAACAACTTATGTAAACATACTGCAGAGAACAGTTTTTTATGATACAGAGTTTATGAAATTCCAGTTGTGTGTTTAATTTAGGCTTATTAATCAGGGGTGCCTACTGATCTAGGGCAAAATCAGGGAACTCACATCCAAGTCTGGAACTTATTTGTTTTTATTCTTGGATTTTCATAAAGTTAACAAAAATTCTGGGTTAAACAGCTACCTTATATCAACGATATAATATTTTCCTGTCATTGTTCGTAGCTATAGAGAGTCAAGTAATCTAAGTGTCAAAAAATTCGCGTAGATGCATTTTTTTAGTTGAATTGTAGTTGTACTTTAGAAGACTCTCAACTAAAACTTTAAAAATGATCATGCCTGATCTTCAAAGCACCCATTAAGCACCCAAGCACCTAAGAAGCACCCGGAAGCACCCGGTGCGGGTGCGCAACCTCCCAGAAGCATACATGCAACATAGGTTGGAGATGCCCTTACTTCCTGTAGAAACATGGTTCCTGTGCCACGTGGTCGACGACATCACCTAGGTCCTCTAATGATAAAATGACACATGTCCATTCCATAATGAAACTACTTTGCTGAACATTCCCGGTGTCATCCACTGATTAGCCGTTGTCGCCTTGAGCCGCGAGACCGAGCTAAAGAGCTTTGGCATCCTTAAGCAAATAGCCTTCTTGCAGTAGCTTTCTCTTTGGATCTTGGGAACGTGGTGGCTTGGAGGCTGGAGCAAGGACTGCCTCAACTCTTAAGCAAGGGTTTCTCCAAGTCTAGGAGGCCGGAGCAAGGAACTTAGTGTAATTATGAATTATTAAGGCTGGGAACGAGTTCATATGATTACATTATGACCTAAGATAAGTTTCTAGAGGAAGTGACGCTAGAGAAATGCAGTTGAGACATGTAGAAGTCCGAGTTGGATGCTTTGGAGCACGACGGAGCTATGATTCATAATTAGATCTTCAGAATCAGTTTATATATCTCTCTTATGATGTTACTATGAATCTTATTATTTTTATAGTATTGTGAGTAGCTAAACTCATTAGATCGGGACCCGAGTTGAGATTAGAGATTTATTATCGATCGATGATTATAACGTTTTGCTTCACGTTTTATGAACTTAATGGATGTTGATTATATGCTATGATTATTTCACGTTCTTCATGTTAAGAAATTTGTGGATTACGATTCATGATGCTAGGATTTAATTAGAGACTGTACGGTCACTCACTAGTTTCTAGTTGGTAAATTAGAACGATCACTGAATCGAAATCGCGTACTTGGTGACTCGGTCTCGTGAATTAGGGGCATTGAGTAGAAACAATATCTTCAAATATGTTTAGAATTGGCTAAGTATTTAGTGACTCGGTCTTAGAAAACGATAATCATAGTACTAAGTATTTGGTGACTTGATATTGTGTTTCGAACCAGGCTTAAGAGAGTTTGAGTACGGTCTTAGAGGCTGCGTTGTCATCCGTGCCTTCAATCATGACTCCTTTTCTATTAAAAGATTATATGGTCTTAATGTTCGTTGTTCTGTTTATCAGTGTCTCTCTTTCTTCAATTAGGTCCAATTCATGGTGCCCATCAGCTTGTCAACCCACTTTTTACTAACGTACTTTTAACAAAAAAAGTATAATACATGTACGTATTGTATCACGATTTATTTTCGCACCTTATTTTACTAACTATGTTTCTTACCTGACTGTGATGTTGCGGTTAAGGTCCCCACTCAATGCCTGTTCAGCTAGCAATGATGATGACTTGCTATTTAAAGCCACAAGGTCTCGTTTGTTTTTGGCTTAAAAATGTGAGATTGTGAGTGACAGAATTGATAGTGAAGGGCTTTATAGTGATGTGTTTAAGAGTGTTAGTGTGAAACTAGAGTATAGTGTTTGTTTTGCTATAGTATTGGAGTGAAATTTATGATAAAATGGCCACTTTATCCCTATATTAAAGCAAAATCACCCAAATAAATTTATCATGCACCAATAACGGATGAGAGAGAGAGTCATCAAAAAATTTACCACAACAACTAACTCTCTCTGATTCTCTCTCTAGATCTTCATCTCTCTCTAGGTTTGCTCATGCATGAATTCATCATTGATGCTTTTCTCTTCCTCCCCCTAAGATCACTCTTTTGATCTTCCTCTCTTTCCCGAGACTCCATAATCATTTCACTCGCCTCCTACCACCAATCAATCTTTCTGCAACTCTTTAACCACCTGACAAACCCAACCTTTCTCCCTCTTCATCCTCTTCTTTACGGCGCCCGTGCCACTTGGCATTAACCCCTCTAAACCCACAAGGTGTCTCCCTCTCTCTCTCTGTTTGTTCTTCCTCCCTACCTCTTAATCTATGGCTTATTATTGGAACCAATACTCAGTCTCACCTCCTAGCTCCTCGAATAACTCGACTATAGAACAACTTGATCAAATGGGAGTTATGTTAGATCTTGATCCAAATCAGGTAAATGTTTATAGAGCCTTATGGAAGAACTGTCTAATTGGAAGATTTATCGCAGGGTCCAAGGATTCAACACCATCATCAGCTGTTATTAAAGAAGTGGTTGATGAAGTTTGGAAGACAAGGGAAAAGATCTGGGTGGAAAAGAAAGGAACATGTTTTCTCTTCCACTGCTTCAACAATGAGGATAAAGGTCGACTTCTTGACTATGGAGTTATAGGTTTGCATGGCAAGTCTCTGATCCTCAAAGAGAGGCCGCTTAACTTTGTTATCTCAGAAACTCAACTTTCCCACGATGGATGTTTAGGTAAGAATGCCAGGTATCCCCATGGAAGGATTCTACCATGACCTTGCTAAAAACCTTGGAAAAGTTGCAGGAGAGGTCTTGCATGTTGACTGGGGAAACAAATGATTTGCAAATATGGAGGAAGTCAGAGTTAAAGTACGAGTTAGAGTGGATGAACCTCTCACACCAGGTTTCTACATTAACCCCATATACACAGGTTATCCGCCTATTTGGATCTTTTTCAGATACGGGAACATGTTCAAAGTGTGTTTCAAGTGTGGTTTTGTGGGACACTCTTATAGAACCTTCAGAAGGAACTTGGTGGACGTCCTCCATATACTGGAAGATAGGTACTGGAATTCTCCCTTCTATGAATCCTTGCACTTCCATATTGCCGCTGGACAACCATTATTCACGGCGAAGTTGAAAGTTTTCCGTGCGGTAGGAAGCAATCGCACGTCGGTGGTGGATCTTACCCGAACTCAAGATGATTCGGGTGAAGAAGATGTAACCCATTTGGACAACATTAATTTGATTCTCTCTTTTGGAGACGGTTCGTCTTCTGATGTGTTTTTTACACCCGGGTCCTCGTTAAATGACTGGGAGCACGATGCTTGGCCACCCGGGCCATTCAACCCGTACCCAAGAGGTAGGTTTGGGCCGGGTGAAGGCCCTTTCCCTTCGGTTCAGCTCTTCAGCCCATATGGGCTTCTTTATCCGGACACAACTCTCTCACTCTAAGCGCCCGACCCAACATAGCGGCCCACTTCAAATCTACTGCCACAACCCGACCCACTACCACCACCTTCTCAATCCATACCCTATTCGGACCTTTCGTCTCTCATCCCCCTACCCAATAAATTTGGAGCCTCGTTATCCCCAAACCCAGCGACTACAACCCGACCCGCCTCGGAACAAGAACCTTGCCTACCCGTCCACGTCTTAGTTCATGAACCCTGCATTAAAATCCCACTTTCGTTAAAAGCATTTGAGAGACGTGAACAATCTCTCCTAAAAAATCTAAACTCCCCACCTTCGGATATTGCTCTCTCTTGCTCTGAATCCATGGGTTCTCTCTCCGGTGACCACTCACCTTTCTCGGTGGCCAGAAACCCAACCTTCGCTGATGAAGATGATGACCTATCACGGTTCATCCACAAATTACCTCCCATTAAAACTTCTTCACCCACTCCCGATAGTTCACTCCCCCCTCCTCCATCCTCGGTTTCAGCTCCATCGGGCTTGCTGCTTCTACCGGTTCCTGCGAAGCCAATCGAGGCGGAGCCACTGCATATCATCAAGCCACCGGGGTTCATTCTTAAAGCGCCTGATTTTGTGGAAGATGAAAGTGACCCTGGTGTCTTAAAGAAGGGGAATGATTCTTTGCTCGCCCTTCCATCGGTGGATTCAATCAACCCAGACTTAGGGACTGGTATAGGGAATGAAGTGGAACAAAAGTCTAAGGTCAAGAGAGCTCCTAGAAAGAGGCCACCCAAGAAGAGGACTTTCACTGATGTTGCCCCATCGGATGATGCAGAAAAGGAACATAAAGGTAACAAAAAATTAAAAGTAATCCATATTTATTTTTAAGTTTTGAACCTCCATGGCTAAGTTCGATATCCATGTCTTATTTCGATCTTTTTTCATATTTATGTGCTGAGGTTTCGATGGTTGACCTTTATCAACCATCAATTTTGCCATGAGCATCCTTGCCTGGAATTGCAGAGGTTTGGGTCAAGCCTCTGCAATTCAAGAGGCTTTCAATTTGACTAAAAAACATAAACCTTCTTTATTATTTCTCTCATAGGCTAAAATTCAGTTTTATGGATTGATAATAAACTTAGAAATTTAGGGTTTATCTCTTCTTTTGGTGTTGACCCTTCGGGCTCTTCTGGTGGTCTTTGGTTTGCTTGGGACAACGCTTTTTCTATCCAAATTTCATTTTCTAGTATTAATGTCATCTTTTGCTCTGTTTTAGATTTTAATAACAATTCTTGGTATTTAGGACTTGTTTATGGTAGCCCTTATTTGCTTGACAGATGTGTGGTTTCGAATACTATAAAATCTCTTCTCCTTTTTTATCAACCATTTTTGTTAATTGCGGATTTTAATCAGGTCCTTTACCCTCATGATAAAATTGGACCGAATGCAAACTCTCTTCTAGGGGCCAATGATTTCAGATCCTTTATTGACGACTGTTCTCTATAAGAACTACCTAATTCTGGTCCATGGTTAACGTGGACTAATAATAGATTTTCTAAAAACCCTACCTTTGAAAAATTAGATCGTGCATGATGTAACTCTATGTGGTTTAACTTGTACCCTTCTGCTTACCTGCAAAATTTAGGAATTACAATTTCAGAACATGCACCCATTCTTGTCTTCCTTTTCAAGAAACATACAAACCATCCGAAAACGCTGTGTTTTGAGGCTTGGTGGCTTAGGAGAGCTGAGGTCTTAGATTTGATTAAATTTATCTGGAACCTTCCTCTTAGGGGATCTCCTTTGTTTAGGGTAGTTAAATATCTATATATTACGATCAAAGCTCTTGACTCTTGGAACCAAAATACTATCTCACTTGCAAAACAGATTGATAGGTGTAAAAATGAGCTTGCATCAATTCAAAATCAAACACTGAATCAGTCAACTTTTAATCGGTTTCAAACACTTCAATCCAACCTTAATAACCTCTTTTTTTACTATGAAACATTTTGGGCACATAGAACAAGATGTAAATGGCTTAAAGTAGGTGATGGGAATTCAAAATTTTTCCATAATTATGCTAGGATTAAGAATAAAATTAATAGTATGAAGAATAATAATGATGTGCTAGTTTCGGATCTCAATGATATCTTTCACGTCTTTATGCAATACTTTCAAGATATTTACTCAGTTCCTACTCCTTCGAACGTTGATCTAGAGACTCCATGGTAGTGACTGTGCCTTCGACTTGCTTTTTAATATCGACACTTTGTGAGTAATGAGCACCAACTTTTTTTTATCATCACCTTTTACGGCAGAAGAAATTAAAATAGCTGTGTTCAGCATGGATCATTTAAAAGCCCCGGGGCCTGATAGATTTCAACCTATTTTCTTTCACAAGTGTTGGCCCTTCATTTCTTCAAAAATTATAATGGCAACCCTTTTTTTTTTTAACTCTGGTCATATGCTATCAGAACTTAACAATACAAATATAATCCTTATTCCTAAGATTAAGGACCCATCTTTAGTAAAGGACTTTAGACCTATCAGTCTTTGCAATGTTCTTTATCGAATTATCTCCAAAGTTTTAGCGAACCGTTTAAAAGTGGTTCTACCTTTTTTAATTTCTGAAAATTGACGCGATCCCACGAGGACAGACTTTAGACTATTTAATTAGTTACTTAATTTAGAGTACGGTAGATGAGGAAGGATTTGATTGATTTATGAATTAAAATAACAACTAAGCTAATATTTTTGTATTTTTTTATATTTAAGAAATAGATATGGAGACACTAGGCAATCTCTAGATCACCTAGGGCTGTAGACGATTTCCAGTTCAGCTATGTAACACGTCAATTCTATTCTAGTTCAGCCGGGTAATTGCACTGACAATCTCCTATCGGTCTCATGTCATTGTACATCTCGGTTGACTACAATCTCCTCTCGGTCTCATGTTGTCTACCGGTCCGTTCTAGCAGGTCATCTACTGGTACGATAACAGATCCTGTCGGCCCACCATTTCACGGAACAGCTAAATAATCCTACCGAACTACCCACTAGCCAATCCTAACACTTCTCCTTTTCGGTCTCGGTGATTCGGGATAGTGTTCAAATTCTCTACAAAATTAGGTTGAGTCGCTGTCGTGCACTCATCTAATTAGCTGGTACGTTCGGGTAGCTACTCCATTCATACTAAAGATTAAGCATAGAACAAGAACATGTAACTAGAACGAATATTAACTTTAAGCAAGAGCTTGATTCACAAAATAAATCTTAGTTTCGTTGAATATCAAATCATATCCTAATCGTGTCAATAGACTAAGATTAACAAGTTCAAGAAACTCACATTCAATTGAAGAATCAAATTCAAATGCATGAAACAAAGTCTGAAATCCGAAAAATAACCGTCTACATAAACCCTAGCTCTCGTAGAGATTCCTAGCAAAGTACTTAGCTAAGAAGAATCAACCAAACACGGTGCAATAGTTTCTCCATACAAAGATTGAGAAAGAAGAAGAAGAAATAAAAAACCTAGTTCTCCAATGGTGGCTTTTGTGTTCTCTTCGTCCCCGTCTTCTTCCTTGTCGTCCTCCCTTTTGTTTCCTGCTCCAAATATGCGTGAAAACTCTTTCAAGGACGGAATCCTAGGTTAGAAGAAGTCCCCAAAGCTCAAACTCTTTAAAAATTACAAAACAGCCCAAAAAATTGCGATTTAGCCCTCTGTTCGCACGAACAAACGGGTGTAGTCTGACTCGAATTCTTAACGCGCTTAAACGCAAGTATACGGTCAAGTAGTAAGTGGAGTATTTTACGACTCCGAGTATCGAACCCAAGGAAATAGACGATTATTAGCTAATTAAGAATTAAATTTATGATACCTAAGTAACCGGTAAAAAGTGTTTGATTTGAAGGTTCGTCACCCACAAACAAGTGACTTAAACTAAATAACAACTAATCTAACTATTTTTGTATGATTTTTCAGTTTAAAAGATAATAATTGTGTTTGATACGATTATGGAGGAGAACTAGATAATCAAGGGTCACTAGGGTTGAATACGATTTCCGGACTAAGCTTAAGACACTCTAGTTATGGTTGATTACACCGGGTCACGCTCATTACACTCTTCTATCGATCTCATGTAAATTTGTTTCACGGTTAACTTCAGGTCCTTTCGGTCCACCTTCGTCTACCGTTCCACTCTAGTTGGCTTGTTAGTTCCGTTCACCTGGTCCTATCGGTCCACCGCTTTCACTAAAACCTAACCAATCCCAACCGAAACAACCCACACTCGGTCACTGAAGTTCTTTTCTCCTCTCGGTCTCCAAGAAATACGAGAATGTCAATTTTGCTCTCAACACACCCGGATTAGTTGACTTTCATGCAACTAAGAGGGTAACTAGCATGCTATGGATGATAAAGCCAAACACACATAAAGATAAGAACAAGAACACAATGATTAATCCAACCAAAAACATAGAATTAAGCTTAAAGCATGAATTGAGTCATAATCCGAAAAATCCCTATCAAAACCCTAGTTCTCCATTGATCACCTAGCTTAAAGTGTTTAGCTAGACATAATATTTTTCAACATGATCAAAATCATAGAGTTCATGAAGAAAAGATGAAGAAACAAAGATCAAACGCTAAAATCTTCAATGTAATTGATGATCCTTGCTCCAAGCTTGTTCTCCCGTCTTCTCGAGCTCTCTAGACTCCAAATATGTGTCAATACCCCCTTAGGATCGTCCCAATACGTTGGAAATAGGTTAGAGCCTTCAAACTTTCAAGAAATCACCAAAAAACCCCCAAAAAATTGCGTCTGGCCTCTCTGTTCGCACGAACACTCGACTGTTCGTGCGAACAGTGTTCGTGCGAACAGGTTTAGTGTTCTTATTTTCCAGCAGTCCCTTTTTCACCCTTTTTGCCATCTTTGACGGACCATATATTTCTCGTCCGATCTCCGTTTTAGCTCCGTGACCTATCCATTGGAAAGATCTTTGAGTCTACTTTCATTTGCCGCTGGTCTAACTCCAAAATTCATTGTAGAACTCGAGATACAATCAAAATAGTGGAGATTGGTCACTTTTCCTCCTCCGAATTCGCTTCTCTTGCTACCTCTTGAGTTTTCTTTGTTTCCGAAGTTCGTTTCATGCCTCCTAGTCATCGTTTAGCATCCGTTCCTGTCAAGACAACATGAACAACCATACCAAGCGATTATATTTGACAAATAGCGTCGAAATATGCATCGAAACGCCCGGACTAACAATAAAGTGCTAAAAACTCAACTTTCTACGTTTTCTCAACATTCATAGTGTAAAACTCATATTTCAACCCCGGTATCACGCAAAACTATATAAAATATGCAAGAAATATAACTCTCATAGAGAGTTATCAAATTCCCCCACACTACCTTTTTGCGCGTCCCGAGCAAAATCAAACCTTACACTACGTTTTAATCCACCGATTTTCATACAATTTCACTAGCCATGTGACACAAACGACACACACACACACGACTATTCAATCTACATGCTCTATACAATGCAACTCGGTCATTAAACAATGCAAAAATCAAACACAACTTTTTTTTTCTTTTTCTTTAGAGATCGGGCAATCTCGCTATCACTAAACAAAATCATCAAGCTCTCACAAGTCTCTTTCGAAATTCACACAACCAATAGCGAGAAATTAAGAGTAGAATGATCCTACACACAAGCTCACTAAGGGGTCCCTAAACATCAACCAAAGTCAAACCAAGATTCGGACACGTCCTTTAGTTCAGAGGGTCTAGGCATACTTAGTCCTACGATAGTCTTTCGTCGTTAAGTCATTTGAGGTTTTCAGACCCTCTTAGCCGTTATTGCATTTGAATGCAAATTCTCCCATTGACGGGAGACACAACTCCATGTAATACGGCTTGACTTTAGTTTTCCTTATTCGCTCTAATTGGATTGAATCCAAATTCCCCGTGCGAATGGAGGCACATTAGGTTGTTCACCGTATCTAATCCAAGAGAAGATTTTGATTCATTTTTTTCTTTTCTCTTCTATTTTTTTTTCAACCGTGCATTTAGAGCAACTAAGTGTGGGCTTTTTCGGTTACCTCTTGAAACCGCCTTAAGGGATGGTGGTGTACACTCCCTAACTTCACTTAGGCTAGAGCAGCGTACCACAGGGAACCGACTCTACACGAAGGTCCACCCCCGATTTACAAGAGGCTACAAGTTTCCACCGAAAACAGACTATTCAACTCCTTAGGACTAAATCCTCCTAGCATAATAAAGGAACTAAAGGTATGCCCTCATCTACTTCCCACTTTTCCCTGAATACCCGGGACATCCTTTCGTGAAACAGGTGCGCAAGATACTAAGAATTAAAGACATTCCTCCTATGGCGCTTCCAATTCTCAGAGACTCTTTCACTTAACTCTCTTCGGTTTCAAGATTCATCAATTGCCCTTAACTCAAAATTTTCAATTTTTTTTGATTTTTCTGCTTTTCAATTTTTTAATTTTTTAATATTTTCCTAAACTCTATATGCAATGGCCAACTCTACAAATCACATAACATTGGGTAGGGTGACTCAATAATGTAAAAGTGCTAACAATGCATAAAATACACAATCTAACACAATGCGACAATATATTTAAAACACCCTGCACTAACCACACTACTCACAATACAACACAAACTACATGTAACTGGCGATGCAAACAGACATGGCTAGCAAAATATACACAAACCCCCCCACACTTAAGCGTTTCGTTGTCCTCAACGAATTTAGAGATATAATAAGAGGACTCATCGCTTAAATGTGCAGGCGGTGGATCGATGCCACTATCACTAAAAAATTAGACGCCGAGAGAGTAAGATATACCTGAGGTGCCCGGACCTACATGGGCACCGTGTCCGCGAAACTGCAACAAGAAGGGGTCCATTGGACCGTTAACAGTTTCCCACTGATGACGATCATCTGAGCAATCCCCAAGTTACATCATGCTACAATGTATCTCCCCTAAGGTCGTGTGTTCCTCGCACACCGGGGTAGAGTGCTCCATCCTGAAAAAATGCACGAAAAATCCCCAACTCCCTCAAGAGTCCCCATGTGGGTCAAATGTGCCATGGCACATTGGGGTAGATTCTTCGCTAACCTTACCCAGCAAAACTAGAAAACTCATCAGTCCCCCTCTCTCACCTCTCAATATCAGTTATGGAGAACTAAACAGAAATAAAATAAATAACATCCTACTCTACATTTGGTTGCCTGCAAAGAAGCGCTTGTAATTTAAGGTCGACAGGCCGACCCAGTTACCTCTGCCACCTCACGAGGGTGGTCTGGCACATTGTGCCACTTCCAGCTTAGCTTTCCTGTGTTGGATTTGAAGCACTGCTTCATGTGCGTGCACCGCTGATGGCTTGTTTCTTTCCCAGTAGTCCGGTGGATCCCCTTGCAGCAGCTCTGGGATTTGGCGCTTCACTTGTACAGCAAATGGCACCCCTGGCTGATACTCCCATGAACACTGGGGTGACGGTTTGAAGACCCGAAAAGTCTCCATGTCATCATGTATCCTCATAATCAGTTCTCCATTCTCTACATCAATGAGAGTACGACCAGTTGCCAAGAATGGCCTACCCAGAATGATAGGAACATCACCTGCTGGCATGTCTAGTATGACGAAGTCAGCTGGAATTATCAAGCTCCCAACTCACACAAGCACATCTTTTATCATCCCGCATGCTCTCTTGGATGATTTATCTACAAATTGGAGAGTGATCCAGGTTTTCGGGGGCTCCCCCACACCTAACTTTTTGAATACCGACAACGGCATCAAATTCACGGTCGCTCCCAGATCACAGAGAGCTCTTCCAGTGTAGGAATCACCCAATGTAGCCTCAATTACAAAGCTACCTGGATCCTTCTTTTTCTTAGGTATCCCATGAAAAACACATGAACTAACCTGTTCATTTAAGTTTACTCTCTGAAATTCATCCACCCCTTTCTTTCCAATAACTGCATCTTTAATAAATCGAGCATACTTAGGCATCTTTTGAAGTGCCTCAATCAATGGGATATTGATATGAAATTTTGAAAATACGTTAAAAAAGCGCTTGTATTCCTCAGAATTGTCCTTCTTCTTCCTAGTACGTAATGGAAATGGTAGTTCTGAAGAAGAAGGAGAAGATGGAAGTGGTACCTCGGTAGATTTCTTTGCATCCTGGTGAATCATACCCTTTGATTGGGGGATCATGATAGGTGTCTTCTCAGAATCGAAGACTTCATGTTCCTTCGCCTTTGAGGCTTCCGCTCTGGCATGACTCGGATATGGAGGATCTGTAAGTGAAATACCACTTCGAGTGGTGATGGATTGAGCCTGTCCCTCTGATGTGTCAACAATGCTACCCAATGCTCTTTGTTCAAGTTGTTCCTTTAGATATTTTATTTCTGCTTGAGCCACTTGAAGTGCAATTGCTACAGAGCTGACATGTGTGGACATGTCTGTCATGTGCTGAGCCATCGTCTTTATTATCTCTGTCATCTCGGTCAACTCTGAAGGTGGTACTGGCTGCTGCTGAAGCATCTCTGGACTATTTATATCGTGCACGACCTCCATTGCATTCACTTGAACAGTGTTATAAGCCATCTTTTCATCTCTTACCAGTTCCATGTGCCTGTATTGGTAATCCATGCTCTCTTCTTTCTGAACCAAGCATCTCATCAATGCATATGCCCGTTCATGATCACAATTAAATAAGAAGTTTTCCCCAGCTTCTATATCCATCTTGTCTCTATTTGGTTGTCCAAGTGAATCATAGAAGACCTGGATTAACTGTCGCTTGTCAATACCATGGTTGGGACATCTATGTATCAAATGATTGAAGCGATGCCATGCTTTGACAAGTGATTCATCCTGCTTTTGCCTGAACATCCAGATCTCATTCTGAAGCTGAATCACGCGTGAGATAGGATAGAACTTACTCATGAACAGTACGACACACTCTTCCCACGTTTTGATTGAACATGATGGCATAGAATCCAGCCAAACCATAGCATCTCCCTTGAGACAATGAGGAAAGAGCAGTAGTTTGAGCGCTTCAGATGTGACCCCACTATATCGGATTAGCCCACAGTGGCTCTGAAATCTCCCAATGAATGCATGTGGGTCTTCCTCGTCTGTCCCAGCAAAAGTGCACTGGTCTTGAGCAAATTGAATTGTGCCCAGCTTGAGACAGAAGGTTTCTGCCTGAATTGGTGGCACCACAATTGCTGGCTCCCTTCCTTTAAGATCCGCCTCAAATGCCTGGATTATTGCTTTCCATGATCGATTATATGGCATTGAGGTCGGGCGCGGTATAGATGTTGCTGCCAATGCTTTCTCTACAGCTTCAGCCACCAAAGCTTGTAGCTGCTCTGTGGTGAGGCTAATCTTCTCATGACCTTTCGCCATAGCTACCTAAAAAAGCAACACTAGCACACCCGTGAGGTAACCAGATAGTAATAAAAAGAAATTAAAAGTAGTACCCTAAATTAATTTTTAACTAAACTAATAAACCGTTTAATTCCCCGGCAACGGCGCCAAAAACTTGACGCGAATTCTTAACGCGCTTAAACGCAAGTATACGGTCAAGTAGTAAGTGGAGTATTTTACGACTCCGAGTATCGAACCCAAGGGAAATAGACGATTATTAGCTAATTATGAATTAAAATTTTGATACCTAAGTAACCGGTAAAAAGTGTTTGATTTGAAGGTTCGTCACCTACAAACAAGTGACTTAAACTAAATAACAACTAAGCTAACTATTTGTGTATGATTTTTCAATTTAAAAGATAATAATTGTGTTTGATACGATTATGGAGGAGAACTAGATAATCAAGGGTCCTTAGGGTTGAATACGATTTCCGGACTAAGCTTAAGACACTCTAGTTATGGTTGATTACACCGGGTCACGCTCATTACACTCTACTATCGATCTCATGTAAATTTGCTTCACGGTTAACTTCAGGTCCTTTCGGTCCACCTCCGTCTACCGTTCCACTCTAGTTGGCTTGTTGGGTCTGTTCACCGGGTCCTATCGTTCCACCGCTTTCACTAAAACCTAACCAATCGCAACCGAAACAACCCACACTCGGTCACTCAAGTTCTTTTCTCCTCTCGGTCTCCAAGAACTGCAAGAATGTCAATTATGCTCTCAACAAACCCGGATTAGTTCACTTTCATGCAACTAAGAGGGTAACTAGCATGCTATGGATGATCAAGCCAAACACACATAAAGATAAGAACAAGAACACAATGATTAATCCAACCAAAACATAGAATTAAGCTTAAAGCATGAATTGAGTCATAATCCGGAAAATCCCTATCAAAACCCTAGTTCTCCATTGATCACATAGCTTAAAGTGTTTAGCTAGACATAATATTGTTCAACATGATCAAAATCATCGAGTTCATGAAGAAAATATGAAGAAACGAAGATCAAACGCTAAAATCTTCAATGTAATTGATGATCCTTGCTCCAAGCTTGTTCTCCCGTCTTCTCCAGCTTTCTAGACTCCAAATATGTGTCAATACCCCCTTAGGATCGTCCCAATACGTTGGAAATAGGTTAAAGCCTTCAAACTTTCAAGAAATCACCAAAAAACCCCAAAAAATTGCGTCTGGCCTCTCTGTTCGCACGAACACCCGACTGTTCGTGCGAACAGTGTTCGTGCGAACAGGTTTAGTGTTCTTATTTTCCAGCAGTCCCTTTTTCACCCTTTTTGCCATCTTTGACGGACCATATCTTTCTCGTCCGATCTCCGTTTTAGCTCCGTGACCTATCGTTGGAAAGCTCTTTGAGTCTACTTTTATTTGCCGCTGGTATCACTCCAAAATTCATTGTAGAACTCGAGATACAATCAAAATAGTGGAGATTGGTCACTTTTGCTCCTCCGACTTTGCTTCTCTTGCTTCCTCTTGAGTTTGCTTTGTTTCCGAAGTTCGTTTCATGCCTCCTAGTCATCGTTTAGCATCCGTTCCTGTCAAGACAGCATGAACAACCATACCAAGCGATTATATTTGACAAATAGCGTTGAAATATGCATCGAAATGCCCGGACTAACAATAAAGTGCTAAAAAATCAACTTTCTATGTTTTCTCAACATTCATAGTGTAAAACTCATATTTCAACCCCGGTACCACGCACAACAATATAAAATATGCAAGAAATATAACTCTCATAGAGATTTATCATGTTCGCACGAACAGATATTTACTCTCTGTTCGCACGAACACTTTTTTTTCCCACAAATTTTTAGCTAGTTTTTCACCTTTTCTTGGCCGTCCCGAAATTTTTCCAAGTGTTTTTGTTCGCACGAACACAAAAGTGTTCGCACGAACACCCCAGGAGATGAACTCAGATTTTCATCCTCTTCGACGGACCTTAACTTTCTCGTCCGATCTCTGTTTTAGCTCCGTGACCTATCGTTGGAAAGCTCTTTGAGTCTACTTTCATTTGACACTGGTCTCACTCCAAAATTTATTGTAGAACTCAAGATACAATCAAAATAGTGGAAATTGGTCACATTTGCTCCTCCGACTTTGCTTCTCTTGCTTCCTCTTGAGTTTGCTTTGTTTCCGAAGCTTGTTTCATGCCTCTTAAACATCGTTTAGAATCCGTTCCTGTAATGACAACATGAACAACCATACCAAGCGATTGTATTTGCCAAATAACATCGAAATATGCATCGAAACGCCCGAATTAACAATGAAGTGCTGAAAACTCAACTTTCTACGTTTTCTCAACATTCATAGTGTAAAACTCATATTTCAAATCCGGAATCACGCAAAACGATATTAAATATGCAAGAAATATAACTCTAATAAAGAGTTATCAAATTCACCCACACTACCATTTTGCGCGCCCCTAGCAAAATCAATCCTCACACTACATTTTAATCCACCGAATTGCATACAACTACACTAGCCATGTGACACACACAACACACACACCCAATGCAATCTACATGACTATACTATATGCAACTCGATTATCAAACAATGCAAAAATTGAAACAACACAAAAATATATATTTTTTTCTTTTTAGTTAGAGATTGGGCAATCTCGCTATCACTAACCAAAATCATCAAGTTCTCACAAATCTCTTTCGCAATTCACACAACCGCAGCAAGGAATTGAAAATATGTTGACCCCGCGCACAAGCTCACTAAGGAGTCCCCAAACATCCACCACTCCCAATCCAAGATCCGGGCACGTCCTTTAGCTCAGAGGGTCTAGGCACCCTTAGTCCTGTTGTAGTCTTTCGTCGCCAAGTCATATGAGGTTTTCAAACCCTCTTAGCCGTTATTGCATTGAATGCAAGTTGTCCCAGTGACGGGAGACACAACTCCGTGTAATACGTCTTGAATTTAATTTTCCTTAGACGCTCTAATTGGTTTGAATCCGAATTCCCCGCGTGAACGGGAGAACATTAGGCTGTTCACCGTATCTAGTCCAAGAGAAGATTTTTTTTTTCCATTCTCTTCTAATTATTTCAGACGTGCATTTAGAGTAACTAAGTGTGGACTTTTTCGGTTAGCTCTTGAAACCACCGTAAGGGATGGTGGTGTACACTCCCTAACTTCACTTAGGCTAAGCCATTGTACCACATGGAACCAACTCTGCACGAAGGTCCACCCCAGATTTGCAAGAGGCCACAAGTTTCCACTTGAAAACAGACTATTCAACTACCCCAAAGACCAAATCCTCCTAGCACATTATAGGAACTAAAGGTATGCCCGACATATACTTTCACTTTTCCCTGAATACCCAGGACTTCCTTTCGTGAAACCGGTGCGTAGGATACTAAAATTTAAGGTTTTCCCCACTACGGTGCTTCCTATTCGTTGATACTCTTTCACTGAATTCTATCTAGTTTCAAGCTTCATCAATTTCCCAACTCAATATTTTTATTTTTTATTGATTTTCTTTTTTCTATTTTTTTTTAATTTTTCTTAGACTCTACATGTAACTAGCCAACTCGATTAACCACAACGATTGGGTAGGGGACTCAATAATATAAAAGTGCAGAACAATGCAGAAAAAATTTGAACCGATCACAATACAACAATATATTAAAAACATTACACTAACCACACAATACTCACAATACTACACAACTACATGTAACACGGCTATGCAAGGACCGACATGGCTAGCAAAATGTACACAGACCCCCCCCCCCCACACTTAAGCGTTTCGTTGTCCTCAACGAATTTAGAGATATAATTAGAGGACTCATCTCTTCAATGTGTTGGCGGTGCATCTTCACAATTATCGCTCAAAATGTAGAACAGAGAGAGTTAGAGGTACCTGGGGTGCCCGGACCTACATGGGCACAGTGTCCGCAAAACTGCAACAAGAAGGGGTCTTGTGGACCGTTGACAGTTTCCGAAAAAGTCTCACCTCGCGTCCGGATTCCGATGCGCCTACTCACATTCTCTATTGCACGCATTAAGAAGGGGAATCCGGAGCGTCTATTGTACCTGTGTCCCTGCACACTGATTGAAAGTATTAAAGCAACTCTCTCTCACCCCTCAAAATCATATATTGACAACTAAATGAAAAAAAAAAACAGAAATAAATAGCATCCTACTCTACATTGGACCGCCTCCCAAGCAGCGCTTGTAATTTAAGGTCGACAGCCCGACCCGGTTACCTCAACCGAAAAGCATTGTGGAGGCTGCTTTATCCCTCCACTTCTTCTTCTTCTACCATCTCTTTTCAATGATTTTGTGTGCACCCATGTGCTCTGAAGAAGGTGGAGAGTTGTGGACGCTGACTCCTTTCATTTCGCAATTGATCTTCTTGAGAAACTTCCACCAAGTACCACTGGGCTCAAATGAATCTCTGGCCATAAAATCATCCCAGTAATACCTCATTTGTGCTAGATGCTCTTCACATGACCCATTCAATTCATCCACACCCCCACACTTGTTGATTTCCAACTCCTTGACTATGACATATGGATCATCAATAAAGTAGCCAATATGACAAGGAATTGAAAATTATCATGATGGTCTTCCCCAAAAGAATCTCCATACACAAGTCTTTCCAACTCATCACAGACTTGATTAATATGATATACGGTGAATTCTTTGAAAGTATGAGTAGGGGCTTTTACCTCAATGGGTATGGGCACAAGTGAATCGTCAGCTTCATCGTTGGCACACCACAGGCTTCCAATGCTGGTGTCTTCCCATCTTCGGCACACAGGTCCACCCCAGTCTGAATCATAATCTGAGTCCTCATAAATGGCAGAGTCCACCAATGATTCCTGGACACTGCAGTCTTCGTTCGGCTCAGGTATCTCTTCATCCACTTGTGATGGGGATGATGAAGGTTCAATTTTTGACTCACTGTCATATGGCACGCTCTCCATCATCTCCCTCACGTATTCCCTACCTGTGGCAGCATCCTCTTGTGGCACTTGTGCAGCTATGGACAAAAATTTGACGCACACTTCGATGTCCTCCATAATACTTCGCCGTTCCGCCATAATTGCTGATGAATCCTCTTGGTGCTGATGAAGCTGAGGTAGATGAACTTGACATGGGTCCCTATTGTCATGATAAATGCCGCATCGATAGCACCAAACTATGCATGCGTCCTCTTCTTCATGATTACCCCTGCAGTAGAAACAGTATGGGAGACCTGAATGATAGTACTCACTCCACATGCTTAGTAGAATCTCCTGCTTCCTGTGGTCCTGAGAAAACAAACTCAAAAGACACCCGTGAAGCACAGAGATAGAGAATAGAACAAAATAAAACTAAAAACTAAAAGAAAAATACTATAAACTAATTCATAACCAAATAATCTACCGCTGTCCCCGGCAACGGCACCAAAAACTTGACGCGATTTACTAACGCGTTTAAACGCAAGAGCACGTTCAAGTAATATAGGGGTGGTATTTCAATCCCGAGTTATCGATCCCACGAGGACAGACTTTAGACTATTTAATTAGTTACTTAATTTAGAGTACGGTAGAAGAGGAAGGATTTGATTGATTTATGAATTAAAATAACAACTAAGCTAATATTTTTGTATTTTTTATATTTAAGAAATAGATATGGAGAAACTAGGCAATCTCTAGATCACCTAGGGCTGTAGACGATTTCCAGTTCAGCTATGTAACACGTCAATTCTATTCTAGTTCAGCCGGGTAATTGCACTGACAATCTCCTATCGGTCTCATGTCATTGTACATCTCGGTTGACTACAATCTCCTCTCGGTCTCATGTTGTCTACCGGTCCGTTCTAGCAGGTCATCTACTAGTACGATAACAGGTCCTGTCGGCCCACCATTTCACGGAACAGCTAAATAATCCTACCGAACTACCCACACTAGCCAATCCTAACACTTCTCCTTTTCGGTCTCGGTGATTCGGGATTGTGTTCAAATTCTCTACAAAATTAGGTTGAGTCACTGTCGTGCACTCATCTAATTAGCTAGTACGTCCGGGTAACTACTCCATTCATACTAATGATTAAGCATAGAACAAGAACAAGTAACTAGAACGAATATTAAATTTAAGCAAGAGCTTGATTCACAAAATAAATCATAGTTTCGTTGAATATCAAATCATATCCTAATCGTGTCAATAGACTAAGATCAACAAGTTCAAGAAACTCACATTCAATTGAAGAATCAAATCCAAATGTATGAAACAAAGTCTGAAATCCGAAAAATAACCGTCTACATAAACCCTAGGCTCTCGTAGAGATGCTTAGCAAAGTATTTAGCTAAGAAGAATCAACCAAACACGGTGCAATAGTTTCTCCATACAAAGATTGAGAAAGAAGAAGAAGAAATCAAAAACCTAGCTCTCCAATGGTGGCTTTTTTGTTCTCTTCGTCCCCGTCTTCTTCCTTGTCGTCCTCCCTTTTGTTTCCTGCTCCAAATATGCGTGAATACTCTTTCAAGGACGGACTCCTAGGTTAGAAGAAGTCCCCAAAGCTCAAACTCTTTAAAAATTACAAAACAGCCCAAAAAATTGCGATTTAGCCCTCTGTTCGCACGAACAAACGGGTGTTCGCACGAACAGATATTTACTCTCTGTTTGCACGAACACCTTTTTTTTCCCACAAATTTTCAGCTTGTTTTTCACCTTTTCTTGGATGTCCCGAAATTTTTCTAAGTGTTTTTGTTCGCACGAACACAAAAGTGTTCGCACGAACACCCCTGGAGATGAACTCAGATTTTCATCCTCTTCGACGGACCTTAACTTTCTTGTCCGATCTCCGTTTTAGCTCCGAGACCTATCGTTGGAAATCTCTTTGAGTCTACTTTCATTTGCCACTGGTCTCACTCCAAAATTTATTGTAGAAATCAAGATACAATTAAAATAGTTGAGATTGGTCAATTTTGCTCCTCCGACTTTGCTTCTCTTGCTTCCTCTTGAGTTTGCTTTGTTTCGAAGCTTGTTTCATGCCTCCTAAACATCGTTTAGAATCTTTTCCTGTAAAGACAACACGAACAACCATACCAAGCGATTATATTTGACAAATAACATCGAAATATGCATCGAAACGCCCGGATTAACAATAGAGTGCTAAAAACTCAACTTTCTACGTTTTCTCAACATTCATAGTGTAAAACTCATATTTCAACCCCGGAATCACGCAAAACGATATTAAAAATGCAAGAAATATAACTCTAATAAAGAGTTATCAAAAATCAGAATGGATTTGTCCCAAATCGTAATATTCACCACAACATTATCCTAGCTCAGGATATTATGCATAACTTATCGAAATTAACAGATCCCTCGTTTCCAAAGTATGAAGCCCTTAAGATTGACCTCTCCAAAGCTTTTGATAGACTAGATGGGACTTTGTAGAAGCTACCCTCCACCAATTTCACTTCCCAACTTTCTTTACGCGCCTTATAATGCAATGTATAACACCGGTCTCCTACTCGATTATTGTCAATGGGACTCCCAAAAAGAAATTCAAACCTCACCGTGATTTAAGACAAGGAGATCCTTTATCTCCATTTATTTTCATCCTTTGTGAGGAAGCTTTATCAAAATCTTTAACTTTTGCATGTAATTCGAATCTTATTTACGAAGCACCATCCACTAATAGAGGTCCTTCTATTTCTCATCTACAATTTGCGGATGATAGTATCTTATTTTTTTAGAATTACTCCTAATGTTGGAAATGTCATCTTAGAATTGCTATATAGATTTTCCAATCAATCGGGCCAAATTATTAATTTCACAAAATCCTCAGTCACTTTCTCTGCAAATTGTTATCAGCATGATATTAATAATTTACTTTTGACCCTCAATGTTAATCATACCTCTCACATAGGAAACTACCTTGGCTTCTACTTTGACTCAACGTTTTCTCTCTCCGAAAATAAAAACGAGTCTCTTCTTATTGAGAAAGTTAGAAAGAAATGCGCCTCTTGGAAGGGCTTGCTTTTAAACAAGATTGGAAGTGCTACCCTTATTAAGGATATCCTTTCTAGTTTCATAGTTTATCCCCTTTCAATTATGCTTATTTCCTCTAAAACAACCAATACTATTACGTCTATCTTTAACAATTTCATTTGGTCTGGAAACCCCTCTACAAAATCACTCCACTGCATTTCTTGGGACAAGTTGTGTCTTAAAACTTCCAAAGGGGGTCTTGGTTTCAAAAATATCAAAGATTTTAACATCGCTCTTTTTTGTAAGAACACTCGGCATATTATTTCAAATCAAAATTCTTTAGCCTCGCGTTTTTCGACTGCAAAATATTGTATGGTTACATAATGCTCCTCCAAATGCATCTCCGACGTGGAAGGAAATTGTCAAAGGTAAGAACCTCTTACAAGGGTGTCTCAAATGGAAGCTTGCTGATGGAAATCAGATTTCAATTACTAAACACCCTTGGATCGCTGATGTCCCAGGAGACTCTATCAAGCAAAGTTTGGATCAGGATTTGAATATCAAATGGGTCAAGGATCTAACAAGCCCTTGTGACGGAGGAGGAGTCACTTGGAATTACTCCCTTCTATCATCTATTTTTCCTCCCTGGCTAACTAATCTTATTCTCAATACCCCCCTAAACTCAACCAAAAACGAACCACAATGGAGTCTCAACCTCAACTATTCTTTTTAAAATCACTTTACAGTCACCTCTATAACCCATTACCATGCCCTAACTTCAAACCAACAATCATTCCTTTAACCCTAACTTTCTTTCTATCAAATGGAAACACCTTTTGAAACTTAAACTTTCTTATAAGATAAAAAATTTACTTGGCAGCTTGCTCATCATCCTTCCAACGAGAGATTTTCTAAGCTCTAGAGGGATGAATGGTGACCTTACCTGTGTTTTTTGTCATGAAATTGAAAACGTTAGTCACCTTTTCATGAATTGTACCTTCTCAAAAACCCTATTTGATAAACTCCACATAAATATTTTCACAATAGATTTTACTCAATGGATGAACTATTGGATCAAGAAAATTACCAAATCTCACTCTCAGCACGTCTATTGGATCGTAGCTTGTTGGGTCATTTGGAAACAGAGAAATGAAACCATTTTCATAGGAATCACACCAACGATTGACAACTGCTACTATCATGTTTCTAATCTAACTTCTCAAATTTCAAATGTCTTCATGTACACTTGAACATAGCTTTAGCTTTGATTTCAGAAGGGAAGAGAAAGCAAAAAGCTTCCATCTCGGGGCCTGCATGCAAGAAGAAGACTGAGAGCAAAAAATCAGACAAAGTGAAGGACGCCAATGGTTGAGGAAGGTGACAAATTCAACAGGAAACCAAGAGGTATAGAAGCTTCTTTTGAGCGTTTCATGAAGGAAAGCCCTTCTGATGAGCAATGGAAATTGAAGGTCAAAGAGGAGGAAAGGAGAATGGAGGAGATAGCTGCAATGTACAAAGCCAAGTCTCAAGGGTTTATCTTGGTTAACGGGAAAATGGTGGATCCAAATGAAGAAGCTATTTTCAAATTTCTGGAAGAAAAATCATGCTCGAAGAAGAAGGGGAAACCAGTTTGAAGTTACGGATTTGCTTCATGTTTCTGTTTTTGTGTAATGGTCTGCCTGGTTCTTTGTTTTCGAAAGATGTTATTTTCTGCTCTAGAATTGCTACTTTGAAGTGTTGGTCTGTGTTTGAGGGATGAGCATGGTAGGTGGATGCTCAGTCGTCTTTTATTTCCATTTTGTACCCTTAATTCGTGTACTTTGTGTTCTTGTGTTTTAATGAAGTTCTCGGCGATTTCATCGCAAAAATAAAATAAAAATAATAACGGATGAGAGAATTGAGGGTAGTTTTGTTTTCTACTCTTCAGCCTAGTCCTGCATTTCAATATCTGGTCCCCCAGGTATAAAGATAGTCTCATGTTCATGCATTTAAGGGGGGCCCAAGTTAACTAATCGTTCCAATCTTTTTTTTTTTTTACAGAAGACATGGTTTTGCACAATTAATCATTTCCTATCTCTACAATACAAAAAAAAACAGGGGCCAAGAGTACTAATACATATCTCCAACCCCCTAACTCTGGAAGGCTTACCTGTCAAAGATGCACTTTTGAATGTCAGAAGATTGAATTACAAATGAGTTGCCATATCCTCAGGTTACAAGCAAGTGATAAACAATTTAAACTCCAGAAAAGATCATTATGTAGCAGCTAGCTATCTGGGCTATTGTGGAAGATCGTAAAATTCGAGCCAAAAACTTTGATTTTTGCTATTTTTGTTGTTTGGAGAGAGGCAAATGTTGTTGCTCATAGAGCGGCAGTTGCGCTCTGTGTGTGTGTGCTTGAAGCTTGTCCCCTTGTACCTCTTTGGCTGAGATGGCCTCTGAAAGAAATGAATTTTCATAAAAAATGTGCATATTCTTGAAGCAACTTGTAAATAAAATAGTACTCCAACTGCCATAATTGAAGAATTTAAACTTGTTCCTTAACATAACTCAACTAGTGTCGGTAATTATCACTAAAATTATAAATTTTAGACAGACAATCATTTAACAATTCATGGCCATAGAAACACAGACATCAAAGCATGAAGGCAAAAACCGCATATATCAGAAACTGGAAAAAAGACTGCAATGTAAAAGGCATACCTCTTATCCAAGCTTTAACAGAAAAAGAAATACAGCTGAGTCGCAAGGCCTGACTGTTCTTGAAGAGATTATCGCCCCCACTTACACTGTGTCGGGATGCCGGCGATGATTCTTCCAGGATAAAACAGCTCCGATCATCTTTGTCTCAGAAACGCCGAAGATCAACGGCGATCAGCACCTCAGTTTGCCAGAAGAAAACCACAAGCAGAGAGAGTGAGAAAATTTTTGAAGTAATTTTCGAAGAGAGATCACCTTGCATTAGAATGTTTCAGTTTTTAACACAAGAAAAATGATGACATAATCTCCAATTAATTCTCAATTAATATCAAGGGCAAAACCCATTCAATTCAATTAACCAAATCACCCATTGATTGAAAATATTGGTGCGTAATTGAATCAGAACTGATTTGTAACCTCACGCTAGGTCGCCTCCCGTACGTGAGATGCCGAGACATTTCGCCCAAATCGCCGTTCGACCCGATCCGAGGCGAGGCGGCAGAGGCGCGCGCGTGTGTGTGCGCGAGAGGCACACAAGAACACCATGGACCACCACACACCTTGGTATTTTTACACTACTCTTGTGTGTGATACCATATAAAGCCACCAACCTCCTTTGTCAATATCAATGTGGGACTAGCACACTTTCTTTGTTTCAAGCTCTTTCAAGCCACAATGGTTACTTCAATTTCTCTATGGATTACACTAAGAAAATGACTTAGATCCATACATGAAAATTTTAGTCCCCGTTACAAGGAATAATTTCCAACTTGTTAAAACCTGAAATTAATATCAGGTTTACACAAGATAGTGCTCTGAAAATTCCATTTTCTAACAATCCCCCACAAATCCATACAGGAATGCATACATGATTCTCATCATGACTTGGTTTTCAGAGTCGGTATCCTTCCGGGTTTGAACCCTCCTAAGTCCTGTACTTCGATGAAAACCATATTCAGATGGAATGTTTCACCTTGAATCTTAATACGTCTGGTGTAATCATACTCCATAGACAACGACAAGTCAAAGGCTATGGTGCCAATCTACGGATTTGAGACATTGATGGTCTTGTCTCAATCCTGTTCGTCGAATGCTTCAAGGAATAACCCTTTTCCTCTAAGTGCGACCGCAAAATTACATCCGCTTAGCTGGGATTCTCCAGAGATGACTGCCACCATCTCGTCAAAAAAACTTGACCCCATTCAGAGCTAGAATAACTCTTACTACACTGGCAGTGTCAGTACCTTTTAGGTTTACAGGGGATAGACTCCGATACAAATGTATCATCTATGTAGTAAAGGTACTACAATCATCCTCACAACTTGTTATTACCACATTGAATACACTTTCAAGGGATCTCCTCTCATGTGTATTGGATTCCTACTGTTGATGAACTATGATGGGTTGCCAGTCCCATCCACAACCTCGACTTAAGGACCACTGCAGGTTCCAGTCCTTTAGTCAAATGATCAGCTGTATTATTCTGAGTTCCTATGAACTCAACATCTGTAATCCTATCAGACACTAAACCTCTTATAGACTTTAGTCTAATTTGGATGTTCCTCCTTGTTTTAGCATTATACTTTTTACTGCTAATCTTGTCGATAGTCGTACGGCTATCATAATAAATAGCAATAGAAAGAAGTGGTTTGCTTACTATAGGTATAGCGGACATAAGTCTGTGTAACCATTCAGCCTCCGTCCCCGTGGCATCAAGCGCACACAACTCAGCCTCAAACGTAGACCGAGTTACAATAGTCTGTTTGGTCGACTTCCAGGATATTGCTGCACCTGCCAAGGTGAACACATATCCATTCACTCCATTGGAACCAAAATTCTTATCTATCCAACTTGCATCACTTTACCTCAAGTACACCAGGAAATCTCCTATAGTGTAAAATTAGGTACATTGTGCCTTTCAGATATCTAAGCACTCTATCTAGAGCAACCCAATGAGTTCTGTTTGGACAGCTAGTATCTAGCCAACTTAGACACATAGTATGAAATATATGGTCTAGTACAGTTAGCAAGATATTGAAAACTCCCAATAATCTGAGAATACCTTAATTGAGACACCTGTACACCTGAAGAATTCTTGACTAAGACAATTTTAGGATCATAGGGTGTACTAGCATTTCTACGTTGTGACCAACCATATTTCTCAAGTATAGATTTCTCTATATAATGAGACTGAAATAAGGTTATTCCCTCAGCTGACTAAGTCAACTTTAGTACAAGAATGACACTAGCCTCACCCATATCCTTCATCTCAAAATGCCTCTTCAAGAAAGCTTTTGTCTCATTAATAATCTCAATATTGGTTCGAAAATATAAAATATAATCCACATATAGGCATAAGATCACACATTCCCTACCCTTAAATTTGGTGTAGACACACTTTTCACTTTCATTAATAATAAAACCGAGCGGCAATACAGTTTCATCAAACTTTTTATGCCAATCCCTGGAAGCTTGTTTCAAGCCGTATAGGGACTTGATTAACTTACATACTTTCCTTTCATTGCCTGATGAAACAAAACCCTCAGGTTGATCCAAATAAATCTCTTCTTCAAGATCACCATGAAGAAAAGTTGTCTTAACATCCATCTGATGGATGATAAGACCATGGACCAACGCCAATGCTATAAGTATTCGGATTGTTGTCATCCAAGCAACTGGAGAGTACGAATCAAACTAATCAATGCCTTCCCTTTTCCCAAAACCCTTAGCAACCAGTCTAGCCTTGTACTTATCTATTGACCCGTCAGAGTTCAAATTCTTCTTAAAGATCCACCTGCACCCGATAGTAGAACACCCAGGAGATCAACTGACTCCCATGTTCCATTAGAAAAAATAGAGTCAATTTCACTCTTTATAGCACCCTTCCAGTGCCTAGATTTAGAAGAATCCATAGCCTTCTGGAAAGTTAAAGGTTCGTCCTCGACATTGCAAGTGAAAAAATCACTTCCAAAATCCTTGACTACCTTTGCACGCTTACTCATTCTTGGTTCATCCTCAGGGACAGATCTACTACTCGATTTCGCCCCCTCATTTGTTATCCTTTCCACATGATCAGGAATAGAACTCGAGGTGTGAGATAGATCTTCGTTATTAGTATCTTGAGGTATGCCAGTCTTCATAGGGTAGACATCCTCAAAGAATGTTGCATCTCAAAATTCAATATCGTGTTTCCCACTATACCGTCTATGTCAGAATTTACCACTAAAAACTCATAGCCATAGTGGTTTCTCGATAGCCCAGAAAGATACAATCAAAAGTCTTAGGACCTAGCTTCTTCCTCTTGTGTACAGGTACAAGTACCTTAGCAAGGCACCCCCACACACGAAGATAGTTAAGACTAGTCTATCTGCCCTTCCATAACTCATAGGGTGTTTTATCCATGTATTTCAGAGGGACTCTATTCATAATATGGAAAGCCGTATTCAAAGCCTCTCCCCACATTTATTTATGCAACCCAAAGTTTAAAAACATACTGTTAATAATATCTTCAAATGTTATGTTCTTTCACTCAGCAACCCCATTAGACTCAGGTGTGTATAAGGGAGTAACTTCATGAATTATTCCATTTTTTTGCACAAAATTAATCAAACGCGTTACTCATGTACTTAACACGTCTATCGGATCTCAAACGTTTAAGTACATTACCATTTTGTTTTTCAACTTCAGTTCTATAAATAATAAACTCATTAAGTTCTTCGTGTTTCTGTTTAAGTAAATAAACATAACAATATCAACTACAATCATCTATAAAGGTAATGAAGTATCTAAATTGGTCCTTAGTTAACACACCACCAAATTCGCAAATGTCCGTGTTTACTAAATCTAACAAGTCTGAATCCCTACAACATTATGAAACGGTTTCATTGTTTGTTTAGAAGACACACATACTTGACATTTAAAATTCTTTTCTATGGTGTGTTTAGGAATCAGCTCTAAATTCATCATATTTTTAAGAGCACCAAAATTTAAGTGACCAAGTCTAGCATGCCATAATTTGATGATTCAATATAATTAACAGAAGGAGTAATATCATTAGCCAAAGTTCCCAAAAGGGGCTCAGCATTGATTACAAATAAATCATCCGACATATAACTCTAGCCAAAAAATACACTTCAAAGAAATTTCAAAACGACTAGCCACTAAACGGCTTCCACTTATTATATTTATACGAACATCAGGAACAAGATGCACTCTCGTCAAGGATAGAATACGACCCCAAGGGAACTTTAGGTCCACGTTTCCTATTCCAAGTACTTGAGCGACACTTGAGTTCCCCATCGTCATTGTCATGCCCTGACTCTGTTGATAAGATACAAATAAACTAATGTCAGCACAAATGTTCACATTAGCTTCAGTATCAATAAACCATTCATTTGACATAAATGTGGAAAATAGCGCAGGGTTGTAAGTAACATACCGGTGAACGTCGGTTTCAGAAGCAACAGCTTCACCTACAACCATGTTCATCACATGCCCACTTGTGGTTCCAAGCACAACATTCTCTTGCGCTACCTAGATTTTCTTTGCTTTTTAGGGCAGTCCTTACTGATATCTCCAACCTGCACATAAGACCAACATGGTTTGTTTGACTTTGGTTTCTTGGTCTTGACCTTGTCAACTTTAGGTTTATCACTTTCAGCCTTCTTAGCAAAATTTTTTGTTTTCTTTCCAACAGTAACTACATTCACCTCACGCTACCATGTTCAGTTGTCATCACATGTCCCTTTTTGGACATGTGTTGTTCTTGCACCGAGTTGTACAACATAAGGTTAGTCCATGTGATTTCTCCTTTCTGTCTTTTCAGGGAGAGAAAAAAATATTCCCAAGACTTTGGAAGCTTTTCAACCACAGACATAACCAAGAACTTTTCAGGGAGGTCCATACAGAACTCCTTCAAAGCATGCACTATCATCTCAAACTCATGCACTTGTTCAGTCATGGACTTATTGTCCACCAGTTTGAAGTCAAGAATTTTAGACACAGAATACTTTTCCAGACCTTGTGAGTTAGTATTATGTGTGTCATTTAGCTTTTCCCATAAAAGTTTTGCGGTGTAGGAATCAGGTGAATAAACATCAAACAGAGTGTTCGATAGAGCAGCCAGAATAGCTGCCCTAGCCACCCTGTCTTTCTCAGCCCATTTCGCAAAACCCTTAACTAAATCAGCTTTTTCTTGATCCATGACTGGTTTCTCATATTCCACAATGGGCCACAGACCCTTTATAGTTAACCACAGTTTCAGCTTTTTCTGCCAACGAGAAAAGTCGACGCCTCCATTGAATTTTTCTAGTAAACCAGTCAATTCAACAACTTGTGGAAAAATGTAAGTGGCCCACTCAATAGCCACAACAAATGGAGACGAACCGCCAACATTTTTCACAGTTTCGCTAACCATTTTGTTAAATAAATATCGAATAATCTCTTCAAGATTGTTTGTAATTATCACTAAAATTGCAAATTTTAGACAGGCATAATCATTTAACAATTCATGGCCATAGGAACACAGACAACAAAGCATGAAGGCAAAAACTGCACGTATCATAAACTGGAAAAAAGACGGAAATGTAAAAGGCATACCTCTTATCCAAGCTTTAACAGAAAAAGAAATACAGCTGAGTCGTTAGGTCTTGCGAGAAGGCTTGGCTGTTCTTCAAGAGATTATCGCCCCCACTTACACTGTGTTGGGATGCCGGCAATGATTCTTCAAGGATAAAACAGCTGCGATCTTCTTTGTCACAACAACGCCGAAGATCAACGACGATCTGCACCTCAGTTCGCCAGAAGAAAACCGCGAGGAGAGAGGATTTTCGGAGAGAGAGAGAGAGAAAAAAAAATTTGAAGCAATTTTCGCAGAGAGATCTCCTTGCATCAGAACGTTCCAGTTCTTAACACAAGAAAATTGATGCCATAATCTCCAATTAATTCCCAATTAATATCAAGGTCAAAACCGGTTCAATTCAATTAACCAAGCCACCCATTAATTTAAAAACTGATGCGTAATTGAATCAAAATTGATTGATAACCTCACGCCAGGTCGCCTCGCGTACGCGAGACGCTGTTACATTTCACCCAAATCGCCCCGACCCGGTCGGAGGCGAGGCGGTGGCCGCGCGCGCGCGTGTGTGCGCGCGAGGCACACAAGAACACTATGGACCACCACACACCTTAGTAGTTGTACACTACTCTTGTGTGTGATACCATATAAAGCCAACAACCTCCTTTGTGAATATCAATGTTGGACTAGCACACTTTCTTGGTTTCAAGCTCTTTCAAGCCACCAAGTTTACTTCAATTTCTCTATAGATTACACTAAGAAAATGACTTAGATCCATACATGAAAATTTCAATCCCCGTTACAAGGAACAATTTACAACTTGTTAAAACCTGAAATTAATATCAGGAGCACACAAAATAGTGCTCCAAAAATTCTATTTACTAACAACTAGTCCATATAATATTAGATACACATTTTTTGGACATTCCACCCACTGCACTTCCTTTTTATTCAAGAAATCAGAATTACATTTTTCTATTAAGGCAGACCCAAAAATAGCCACTGTTCAAGATATAACAACATTATTTTTTCAGAGGAATTTTTCGTAGTGTTCGAGTCAGATTGTGTGCACCTGGACTAATCCACCTAATCTTGGGATGTATGATTTGTAGCGCCAGTTAGTAGTACTAAGAGCATCTCCAACAAGGAGGAGCAAAAAGCATGTCATTGGACCAAATTTGGCCCTTGAGCAAAATTTGCTCCTCTAGTTTATTGCTTGATTTCCATCAGTGAGGACCAAAATTGTTCCATTATTGTTATAATATTATTATTACTGTTTTTACTTTAAATAATTTAATTTTCATAATAATTAATCTAAATTAAATTAACATAGTCTATTTGAATAAAATATAAATTTTTAATAGTAATGTAATATTCTGATTATTTTTTTTATATGTAAGAAAAAATTGATTTTTTTTATTATTAAATTGCTATTTCCTTCCGCAATACTTTAACGATCATATATCACATATATATTCGAACTATATATTTCACCAACTGTATTTGGCATCCCTGCTTTTAATCAATTTTGATTAAAAATATGGTTGTTTTTTTTAAACTCATTTGGTATGCCTATTTTTTTCCTGTTTAAAAATAAAAATATGTTGAAAAATAGTTGTTTAAAAACAGGAAATGTGGTGTTTTTTTCATAATATTGGTGTTTAAAGACATTTCAACTATGATTAGATGCAACAAATATCAAATATATGTCGGTATTGCACGTAAACGTGATACTCAAGCAAATTAACATTGAAATTTAGTAATGTGCCAAACGTGTTTTTGATTTTAAACAATGTTTTTAAACGGATACCAAACAATTTTATGAATCTGCTTTTAAACGGGTTTTTTTGGGTACGTTTTTTTTCCACTGTTTTTCTTGTTTTTAAATTAAAAACAAGAAAAACAGTGAAAAATAATACAAAAAAAACACGTTTAAAAAACATAATCAAAAAACTGTTTGGTTCGTTTAACAAAAGTGTTTAAAATAAAAAACATGTTTGGCTATGTTACTAAATTTCAATGTTAATTTACTTGAATATTATTTTTACGTACAAAACCGACATATATTTGATATGAGTAATGCTATATGTCCCTAATAAATCATTCCAAATACATCCTAAATTGACCACATCACTCAAATGGTCCCACCACTAACAAGGATTAAATATTTTGTTTCTGAAGTGGTGGGATCATTAGGGTAATGTGGCCAATTTGGGGTGTATTTGGGATGATTTATTTGACGAATATAGCAATAAACATTTGATATTTTTTGCATCTAATCATAGTTGAAATGTCTTTAAATATCAATAGTATGAAAAAAATACCAAAAAAATACCAAATTTGCTGTTTTTTAAACAGCTGTTTTTCAGCATGTTTTTGTTTTAATCAAAGTTGATTAAAAACAGGGATGCCAAGCATGCACCATTTCGTATGCTTGTTTCTTTATCTGTTTGAAAATAAAAACATGCTGAAAAACAGTTGTTTAAAAAAAACAGCAAATTTGGTGTTTTTTTGGTATTCTCTTCATACTATTCGTGCTTAAAGACATTTCAATTATGATTAGATGCAAATACAAATATCAAATATATGTCGGTATTGTACGTAAAAATGATTTTCAAGCAAATTAACATTGAAACTTAGTAATGTTGCCAAATGTGTTTTTGATTTTAAACACTGCTTTTAAACGGATACCAAACCGTTTTTCGATTCTGTTTTTAAACGTTATTTTTCAGCACGTTTTTTTTTCAATATTTTTCTTTTTTTTAAACAGATACCAAACAAGCTATATTAAAACCAGTTGTTTGAAGAATCAATTTTCCGTTAAAACTGTTTTTTTAATGTTTTGCTCCTCAACAGAATTGTCACATGTTTGCTCCTCCAAAAAGTTATCTTTGTGTTTGCTCCACCAAATGCTTCATCTGTTGGAGCTATGCTTTTTTCAATTTGGACCAAATTTCACTCCAAAAGTGTGTTTGCTCCTTCTCTTGGAGATGCTGCATCTCCAACAGGAGGAGCAAACTTAGGTTGGAGCAACATTTGGTCCAAATTGACAAAAACACAGCTCCAACAAGTGGAGCATTCAGTGGAGCAAAAGCAAAGACAATGTTTTGAAGGAGCGATTCTGTGACAATTTTGAGGAGCAAAAATATAAAAATCAAGTTTAATGAAAAGTTGATTTTTCAAAAATATAAACATAGTTTCTTAAAACAATATTGGGTCACTAAACATAGTCTTACTTTTTAAGAAAATAGAGTTTTTTAGTATGTAAAATTATGTTAAAAAATTATTTAACATGTTTGCTAAAATATTTTGTTGAAGAATAAGTATTTTTTTGGGTCACTAAATATAGTTTTACTTGTTTCCTAATTTACGTTAGATTAATTAATATGAAAAAAATTATTTAATAGTAATAAGTAATAACAAGAAAATAATAAAATAACAAAAATGGAGAAATTTCGCTCCTCACTGATTAAGCTCAAGCAACAAACTGGAGGAGCAAATTTTGCTCAAGGACCAAATCTGGTCCAAGGACATTTTTTGCTCCTTATTATTGGAGATGCTCTAAAGCTCATGAACTGTGAATGTAGAAACTTCAAGAGAGCAACCCATTGACCCGAAGCTTCCACCACAAAGCTGAACTCTACTAGCTCAAAATACACTAAATTTGAATAGGTTAAAAGACACTGACCACCCCTAAGTTTATGACTAATTCCACTCTGCTGCCATGTGTTTTGGATAAAGACACTCCGCATCTTTTTTTGGATGGAGGTAGACGGTTGACTAACAGCACGAATAAAAAGATCATTTTACCCTTAAGCTTTTATGAAATTACTCCCTATATATAGCCTAACCCCCTTCTCCCCCATTTGTAACCCTAATCTTTTCTCTCACTTCCCCCTCTTTCTCTCTTCCAACACCAGCAGCAACACAGCCGCCTCCCTCCCTCTCCATCTTTTTCTTCTCCTTCTCTCTTCCCCGACCAACAGCCATCGTTGGTGATGAAGAAACCACAACGTCATCGTCTGTTCGCAGTGTGGAAGCGACGGCCACAACTCCCGAACATGTCCTGATTCCGTCGAAACCGCCGCCGGAAGCTCCTCCAGCATCATGTTGTTCAGCGTACGTCTCACCGAAGGCTCACGGCCGTCGATGGGGAGGAAAAGCGCTAGCCTGATCAATCTCGCGCAATACGAGCAGCAGAACGACTCCAATCCCGATCTCGCTATCGGAAATGCCTCTGACGACATCGTTCACGCCTCCGGTAGAAGTCGCAAGCGCAAAAAGAGGTACAATCCGATCTAATTCCAATTTGAGCGAAGATCGATTGCGATTTGATTGATTTATTGATTTTGATTGATTTGTTTGTTTCGATTAGATGTGATGTGGACGGAGGAAGAGCACAAACTGTTCTTATAAGGCGTTGCACAAGCTGAAAAGCTGAAATCAAATTAGGCGTGTTTTTTTTTTTTTTGAATTGAATTGAGTTGAATCTAATTTCTTTGAAACCTCACGGCAGACGACTTCGAGGAAGAGGACGACTACAATGATGACGATGAAGATCTAACGGTACAACTATGCTTCTATGAATTCAGATGCTTATGGACATGGTGAGAGATTGGGGAACTGATTTGGACAATGTTGTCGTCGCAGGCAAAAGAAACAGGAGAAGATAAAGTGTCCTCTTCTTCAATTATACAGATATTAATCAGACAGATTTAGTTAGCTACTTGTTAATTCCATGAGGTGGTATCCATTTATTTGTTGCAGGATATGCTATCTCCATATCCTTACTGAGATTTGTCTATTCAAATTGTTACATTACGATCAATTTTCTCCAAAGGTAGTCTCTGTATGCACGATATTTGTTGGGTTTTTTTTATTAGTTGATTCAAACAATAGATTGGTCAAATAAAGAATTAAAGATGTTTTGGAGACATTGAATTACTTTAATTCACATGTTTTCTTGGTAGTGTCCTTATTGGATTAGGAAACAATTCCTTGTTTTTCTCGGATTAATTTTGGTAGTTAATTTGGCTCCAAGTCTTGTACTAGTATATATATGTAGATGCTTGGGTCATGACTTGGAGTGTGCTTGTAATTAGTTTGGCTTCTCATCAATAAATTGGGTTGGTTTGGCCGTGGATGTAGCTAGTCTCAAAACTAGTGAACCACGTAATTCTTGTGTTTTTGATGTTACTCTTGTTGGTTCTTGTTTTCTCTTGTCACTCACATATTGGAATTCCTAACAAGTGGTATCAGAGCCTGGTTCGTTGAGTCTCAAGAGAAGCAATTGCGAGTTCGTGATCAAGATATGTCGGGTTTGATGGGAAGATTGGCTTTCCGCTGGTTGGCCCCTGAAACAGGGGGTGCAAGCACACCAAACCTTTGTTGGGAGGCTATCGAGTTCCTTGTTGGGGGAGCTATCGGGCTCTTGTTGTGGAGCATTGGAATTGTAGATCTATTTTTAGTACAATCGACACGGTTTCGGTTCAAGCATGCGTCAATCGATATGGCGTGCTCAAACCGGCGAGTGATCTGGATCTATATCTGGATTTGGCGGCTAGGAGGATTAAAGCCTAGGTGGAAGCGACTTGAATCAACTAGCGTTTTGATGGGGTGTTCAAATAATCGTTCACCTGTAGATTGCGCTTCAGGGAGAGGAAGAGGGACGCTTGAGGTTGATGAAACTCTCTAGGCCCATTGCGGGCAGTCCGGGATCCTGGCATGGAGCATGGGCGTGTGTTATTCGGCACGCTGATTGGTGACATGTTATTGTGCACACGTCGGTTGGTGGCGCGATTGGATCTTGGATTGGCGCACATCAGTAATTGGTTGTGGCATTGGTGCGGATGGCGGTGCAAGTTGACATGACATCCTCGGACGACATCGTTCACGCCTCTGGTAGAATCCGCGAGTGCAAAAAGAGGTACAATCCGATCTAATTCCGATTTGAGCGAAGATCGATTCCGATTTGATTGATTTACTGATTTTGATTGCTTTGTTTGTTTCGATTAGATGTGCTGTGGACGGAGGAAGAGAACAAATTGTTCTTATAAGGCGTTGCACAAGCTGAAAAGCTGAAATCAAATTAGGCGTGTTTTTTTTTCAATTCAGTTGAATTGAATCTAATTTCTTTGAAACCTCACGGCAGACGACTTCGAGGAAGAGGACGACTACAATGATGACGATGAAGATCTGACGGTACAACTATGCTTTTATGACTTCAGATGCTTATGGACATTGGGAGAGATTGGGGAACTGATGTGGACAATGTTGTCGTCGCAGGCAAAAGAAACAGGAAAAGATAAAGTGTCCACTGATGCATATTTGCTTCTGAGCTACCAAGGTGATTGTGCTATGGATAGAATCAACACCCTTTGAGTGCCAGGGGAAAGAAAAAAAAAATAAATGAAAAGGAAAAGATTCATAGTATCAACTTCAACTACACAGTACACACCTTGCTTTGTGATTTACTATTATGAGTTTTTTTTTATTGCTCCAGATTGTTGATTTTTTTTTTTATTTTTTTATTTGATTTCTGTATCAATTGGTTTTTGGATTTGATTGACATAGAACAAATTTGTATATGTGCTTACTGTATTCATTTGATTTCAATACTAATTTGTTCGATAGGGTGGAGAGTTGGGGGGTGGTTTTTGGCGTAGTGAAATAATTAGTGTTGTGTTCTTGGTGTTTTTTTGTGTTCTTGAACCTTGATCACCAAGTAGTTTTACCCTTTACTTATTTTGCTAAGATTAATTACCCTGCATTTTGGTTGTATTAATTTATGTACCTTATGAGTTGCAAATGTGCCCAGAGACACTAATTCGAAGCATTCTTCTACCTTCTGGGTTGCAAATTGGCCCAGATACACTAATTCGAAGGCATGCAATTGGATTGATGTTGGGATACGATTGACTCTGTCTCCTATCTTCTCATTAATTTTAGTTAATGTGATTTCAGGGTTGGTTGTGGCTGAGATGAATGAGTGAATTAGATTGTTTTCTTGGTGTTCTTGATGTTCTTGAAGATAAGCAATGGGTAATATAGTCCAAAAAAATACACAGGGGCAACATGGTCCAAAAAAATATATTTCTCACCTTTCTAACGGAATAGGACAGAAGGGTGCTAATTGTCCACGGAATATTCCGTTAAATGGGTGCGGAGTGTCTTTATCCAAAACACAGGGTAGCGGGGTGGAATTACTCCTAAACTCAGGGATGGTCAGTGTCTTTTACCCATTTGAATATAAAGACCAAGCGCAAGTGGTAAGAGCATTTTGTTTGGTTTTTTCAGGTACCAGTCTGTCTCTTCTCTTTATTTATAATTTGACTTTTGTCACTGTTCACTGGGTCACTTTGACCCGGTAATTTGAATGGCAAACCCATGTAATTCTTTGATAACTTTTTCATAGTGTTGTAGAGTAAAATTTGTTCTATAATACGGTAAAAATATTATTAAAAATTCGTATTATTTTGCTATCCAAATTACCCGGTCAAAGTGACCCAGATACGAGTCAAAAAAGTCAAATGAGAACAAAGAGGAGAGTCAGACTGGTATAGCCTTTAAAACTCGAACCTCCACTTCTCCAATTGAGCGAGCATTCAATTGCGTTACTTTTTCACATGCTTTTTTTGATTTTCTATGAAATTGTGTGTTTTATTGTCTTTTAATAAGGGGACCACTACTTTTTTAATTGCACCCCAACCCCTGGACATACATTAGACAATCCCTATAGTAATATGTAACTTGCGTATATACATTGTGTTAACATGGTAGTCAATTGATCACTCAATTGAAATTTAATAACGAAACAGTAAGTAATTAGAGACGTCCATTTCAGCTCAGTTACATCTGGTGCACTAAACATTCTTCACTCATCCTCCCCGTCCTCTTCTTCAATTATACAAATATTAATCAGACTGATTTAGTTAGCTACTTGTTAATTCCATGAGGTGGTATCCAGTAATTTGTTGCAGGCTATGCTATCTTCATATCCTTACTGAGATTTATCTGTACAAATTGTTACATTACGATCAATTTTCTCCAAAGGTAGTCTCTCTATGCACGATATTTGTTGGGTTTTTTTATAAGTTGATTCAAACAATAGATTGGTCAAAGAAAGAATTAACGATGTTTTGGAGACATTGAATTACTTTAATTCACATGTTTTCTTGGTAGTGTCCTTATTGGATTAGGAAACAATTCCTTGTATGTCTCGGATTAATTTTGGGTAGATACTTTGGCTCCAATTCTTGTACTAGTATATATATGTAGATGCTAGGGTCATGATTGGAGTGTGCTTGTAATTGGTTTGGCTTCTCATCAATAAATTGGGTTGATTTGGCCGTTGATGTAGCTAGTCTCAAAACTAGTGAATCACGTAATTCTTGTGTTCTTGATGTTACTCTTGTTGGTTCTTGTTTTCTCTTGTCTCTCATGTATTGCAATTCCTAACAAGTGGTATCAGAGCCTGGTTCGTTGAGTCTCAAGAGAAGCAATTACGATTTCGTGATCAAGATCTGTGGGGTTTGATGGGAAGATTGGCTTTCCGCTGGTTGGCCCCTGAAACAGGGGGTGCAAGCACACCAAACCTTTGTTGGGAGGCTATCGAGTTCCTTGTTGGGGGAGCTATCGGGCTCTTGGTGTGGAGCATTGGAATTGTGGATCTAGTTTTAGTACATCCGGCACGGTTTCGGTTCAAGCATGCGTCAATCGATATGGCGTGCTCAACCCGGCGAGTGATCTGGATCTATATCTGGATTTGGCGGCTAGGAGGATTAAAGCCTAGGTGGAAGCGACTTGAATCAACTAGCGTTTTGATGGAGTGTCCAAATAATCGTTCACCTGTAAATTGCGCTTCGAGGAGAGGAGGAGGAACGCTTGAGGTTGATGAAACTTTCTAGGCTCATTGTGGGCAGTCCAGGCTCCTGGAATGGAGCATGGGCGTGTGTTATTCGGCACGCAGATTGGTGACATGTTATTGTGCACACGTCGGTTGGTGGCGCGATTGGATCTTGGATTGGAGCGCATCAGTTATTGGTTGTGGCATTGGTGCGGATGGCGGCGCAAATTGACATGACATCCTTTGATAGGCACTTTGTCGCGAAGTTTCATTTACGCGACCTTGGGGTATGCATAGTCATGGTGCATTGAAGAGCGTTTGTTGGGACGCATTGTCTTTGTGTTTGTTGAAGACGCATAGACGCGCTTGTTGTGGCGTATTAAAGGTGTGTTGAAATACACTCGGATTGGGTTTATTGAATTGATGAGAAGAATTGGTTCGGTAGCTATGGATTTTGAATCAAGGGGGAGGTTTGTTGGGTTTTTTTTATTAGTTGATTCAAACAATAGATTGGTCAAAGAAGGAATTAACGTTGTTTTGGAAACATTGAATTACTTTAATTCACATATTTTCTTGGTAGTGTCCTTATTGGATTAGGAAACAATTCCATGTTTGTCTCAGATTAATTTTGGTAGTTACTTTGGCTCCAAGTCTTGTACTAGTATATATGTAGATGCTAGGGTCATGACTTGGAGTGTGCTTGTAATTGGTTTGACTTCTCATCAATAAATTGGATTGGTTTGACCGTGGATGTAGCTAGTCTCAACACTAGTGAACCACGTAATTCTTGTGTTCTTGATGTTACTCTTGTTGGTTCTTGTTTTCTCTTGTCTCTCAAGTTGGAATTCCTAACAATATTAACCTTAAAGATTGTGTGTATTGTAGTGAAAATATCCCGCTAAAGTCAGGAATTCTATGCTTCAAGTCTGTTAAATTCCCCCCCCCCCCTTATTTAAGTTTCTATTGTTTGCTTAGAAATTTTGTCTTTAGGTGAATCCAATCTCGAAACTCCAAATATTTATATGTTTTAGAACTTTTGACAGAAAACCTCCTCGCAATCTCGTCTCCCTGACACTTAGCTACATGAAGTATTTGTTTTACCACTTATCGCCTCTGCAGTTTGTAAAACTGCGACACTTAGGTCCAAATGGATTAACACCGTTAACTTTCGTTGAGTGGGGTTCCTCGCTCTACTAGTTCATTGTCTTTTTCTATGATAAATTCTAGATCTCTACCGCAATGTCTCTTATTCATCAGCCTTTTACAAATGGTATATGTACAACTTCAAAATATTTACATTGTCATTTCGGGTTGACGTATGTGGATTTCAAATCCTTTTAAATTTGCCACTATTGATTCTGTAGAAATTCGAGATGTTTCGAGATGATGTCCGATCTTGCTAATGTTCATGCTCTGCTGATTCGCTAACTATCATTGTTGGTATGCTGAAGTCGTGGTTAAGAGCATCTCTAACAGATGGAGAAAAACGTTCTTTGGACTATATTTATGTCAGTTTTGTCCAAAAAATCAGCTCCAACAGCTGGTGTAAAAGCTGGCCTAAATTTGCACCAGGCCTATTTTCCGAACAAAACTAAAGACTATTATTCATGGTGGAAAACATAAAAAAAATTAAGTTTAATCCGGAGTCACTGATTGTTTGATGATGACAACTAAAAAGTAATAAAATTAGTGATGTGACTTATATTTAGGGCTACTGTTGGAGCAACAATTCAAAAAAGTGTAAGAGTAAAATTTAAGACAGGAACAAATTTAGTGCAAAGAACGTTTTATTATTAGAGATGCTCTAAGGTGCTTGAAGTGACTTTTAGGGGGAAACTTTCTGTTAGCACCGATGTGTCAGGTACGCTAATCATCTTAATTTTAACTTAATCACATTTGTTGTCAAGTATTTACTTGATTTAAATCAGACTTGTTCATTTGCGAGAGTTGTACAGAGTTAGCTACATTAGTAATTTTACTCTGGCTTGATCGGACTTTCTATCAAATAAGAAGTGTACACATCTATTTTACTATTACCTCCGTTTTCTCGGAATCTTCACATTTTGACTTCTTCTTCCGTAATCGAGTAAATTTGACCCGGTGATTTGGATAGTCAAACGATGCAATTTTTTAATAATTTTTTGATCGTGTTGTAGAGTGAAGTTTACTCTACAACATCGTGCAAAAATTATCAAATTCTTGTATCGTTTTACTAATTAAATTCTCAAACTAAAGTGATTCAGGAAATAGTGGTAAAATAAAAAGTGTGAAGATTAAAAGAGAGTAGAGGAAATATATTATTGCCGTAGTCGTCTCCCACTTTTGCACTAACTTAGTAATATATTAGGATGAAGAGTAGACCAATAATGTTCAAATCTGTTTCCCATGTTTTAATATATACATTTGGTGATGTTTCATTTTTTTGCTATACTAGTGGACCGTTGTTCAACATTATTTCTCTGCTACTGCTCAGTTAGTTGGCGCAGGACGATATTAGTTTATCACTATAATGCTGAGATTAATCGATTAGTTTTCTTGTTTCTTGACTTTACACATGTTTTTGCATATTCTTCATCGTGCTTATCCTTGACATGCATTAAGACTTTACCTATCTTATAAATAGCCTCTATTGGTTCTAGGTTTTGCACAACCTACTCCTCAGCACTCATTACAACGGCAAAATGGCCAATAACACCGACCTCTTTCTTGCTTTTCTCATGCTCATCCTCATCGCTAGCTCTGGTGAGTTAACTAGTATTTATCTAGCGCTACCCTATCTTTTATTTCAGAGTTATTTGTTAGTTACTACTGAGATATTTTACTACCACCGTATCGTCTCTTTCTCTATGATTTGGCTTTTAATTCGTATTTGTGTCACTTTGACCGAGTGATTTAGATCGCAAAACGATACGATTTTTCGATAATTTTTCACCGTGATATAGAACAACTTTTACTCTACATGATCATGAAAAAAGATTATCAAAAAATTAGATCATTTTGCTATCCAAATCACCGGGTGAATGTGACCCAGTGAATAGTGACAAATGTCAAAACGTGGAGAAAGAGGCGTTACGAAGGAAGTATATATGTTAGGATAGTTTCCACTACCTAGGTTCAAATTTATTGTTCTTCAAGTTATCATCAAATATATACAGATAGATGCATTGTAATAGTTTGTGGTTATGGATTTCCTACAACCTTGATTGTAAAAGCTCTAATTGAAACAGTAATTAAGAACTTGTCTATTTGAGTTGAAACTAAGTAATTAATTTCAATTAGGATCAATTCAAATAGACATCTTCTAGTTCTATGTCATGTGTACCAGTAAATTACTGTCACATTACTAGGTAATATGAATTTCTACAACCAATGCTGTAGAAAATCCGTTTTCCTCTTACACTGGTTTTCAAACAATTACTCGTACATTTTTTTTATATATATTTCAAAAGAGATGCTACAATTTCACTTCTCTGGATAAGCACTAAAGAGAGAAAATGACAAATTATTTAGCAAATAGCAAGTGAAAACAATCTCCTGATCTCCTAGTAAACATTGTGAATTGGAAATTGAGTTAGATTATGTGAGTAATAATTTTTTTTCTTTTTGTGTTGGGCAGGGTTGAATATTGCAGAGGCGAGAACACGGTGCTACCCACAATCCTGCAAAGTCGGAAGTACTGCTGTGGGTCATGCCGTGGATACTTCTTCCCAGCATGCTACTATCACTTCAACTTATGAACATGCGTTACCCACGAATAAGAAAGTCAATCTGGGGAAATTCGTACCCGGCGTAGTACATGTCTAAAAACCTGAAGTGAATCATCAATACTATCTACAAACGTGTTGGTGATGATAAACTAATAAAAATAAAAATAAATAAAGTGATTTTTTGGTTTGAACACACACACCTGTAAACATGACCTTGAAAAGGGTATGTGTATTGAGGGGGTAATGTGATAACTAAGAACCCGGTCCGTGCTGATGTTTGTAGTAGTGGCACTTAACTGTGCTACAAGTAATATCATGTAGGCTCTGTATAGCGCTTAACTGTGCTATAGGGTCGACATGCTCCAATATTGTAATATTGGTCCATGTGTTTGTTTCTATTTGTGTTTCTTGGAGTTTATTCCTATGAATAAATTGTGTCGTTTGTTTTTTTCCTTTGTGTATTTACCTGGTTTGGAATTTTGGTTGAAGAATTGACAAATCTCAAAATCACCGAAGAAGTGGTACTTTTCGATAAGTCAAGTACAATCTAGGTTATATATTGAATTTATTCAATATTGTGAAATTGAAAACACGGAAGATAGAGTCAGGGTTTGTGTAATTAAAAGAGAGAGGAAGAAGGAAGAAGAGCTGCGGAAAAAAAATAGGGAAATTCGTTTCACCAACATACATAATGAGGGAGCTTTTATATCAAGGCAGTAAAGATAACGTTAGAGATTAGCCAATAAGAGTGTGTCACATCACCCATTTCTGCAATCTGGTGCTCTAAGGGCATCTCCAACCCCATGGGGGGAGGGGGAGGGGGAAGGGGAAAATCGTATAAAAATGTGATTCATGTCCAACCCCATAGGGGGAGGGGGAGGGGGAGGGGGTGCTATGGGGATAAATTTTGCCTTGGGTGAGGGATGGTTAGGGGGGATTTCCCCATGGACATCCCCTCCCCCTCCCCCTACATGGAATGATTAATTAATTGAATACTTGATAATTTTAATTACACATACTAATATTTTGTGATTATATTATGTATTTTATTATTATGATTAAAAAAATTTATTTTGTATTATTTGTTAAAATTAATAATGTCTGAACAAGAATTCAGTCCTTTCAATTAACGAAAGAACTATTTTATGTAATCGTTGTTAGGTTGATTTATTTCAATTTGTGTGTTTTATCGCTCTACTCGTTGCATTTTTGTATTAGTGTTTAATTTTATTTCTTGTAATAACGACTTTTTTCGTACTTGTAATCGTTATTTTTTTGAATAAAAATTTTATTTGTTAATATTATTTTAATTAATATTAGTATTAATATCATTGTTATTATTATTAACATCTTTTTTTGTGTGTTTTTGGTATTAATAATTCATTTTTAAATTATTAAATATATATTACAAATTAATTTTTTGGGTGGGGGGAAAAAAATGGGTTGGAGACGATTAGTAGTTTGGCGGAAGGGGAGGGGGAGGGGAGGGGGAAAATGGTGGGCCCGTGGGGGGAGGGGGAGGGGGAGGGGGAGGTGAGGGGAGGGGGAAAAAGCAATGGGTTGGAGATGCTCTAAATAGAGATGATGCAGCTCCATAACTCCATCATGCACCAAGTGGCAATTCAATTCAATGTGATTGGTCTTCTCATGCAGAATTGGGTTGGCTGCTATCTGTATATCTAAAGACTGTCACATAATCTTGTAGGAGTTGCACTCAAGGAGAATTCAAGTTCATTAAGCAAAGACATAAGCCATTTGATTTCACAACTCAAAAATGCCAAGAATATGTACTCTGCTTCTGCAGAGCTCTTAGCTATTACTTGCGGTTTTTTTAGATTCCAAGATGTCAAACTATGCCGAAGATACACAAAGAACGAGAAGTAGATCTTCTATTACTGAGACAGGCGATTCTCTACCATCGCGTTGTGCTCCGCCCCCGCAAGCGAAGGATCGGCCAAAGTACCCAGTAATTCGGCTCGATCTAGCCGCAGAACTGAACCCATCTTGGAAACGGCTCGATTTAGCCGTGAGCTGTCTATCGGCTCGGCTTGAGCCGCCTTGAGTAGACTTCCTTTCGGCTCAGATTGAGCCACCAGCTCCCAACCAGCTCCAAGTGAGCCAAGGACTTGTTTGTGGCTCATTTTTAGCGAAGTGCTACATTTTTTGAGCCGTCGGGTGTTTTTTAGGGTTTTTCGCCCTCCCGAACCCAATCCCGACATTCGTTTTTTGAAATTGGGCCTCCAAATTAATATTTCCAAGACCGTTCGACACCAATTTGATCCGGGGAAGAATATTGATGAATTTTTCAACACCCACCTTGAGGGCAATGTGGTTTTTAAGGGTGGGAGAGTTGATACGGGATAACGTATCAATATTATCTACTTATTAATTTATTATATATTTAATTGTAATTGTTATTTATTATTTAGCTAGCCCGTAGAGTATGCCCGTTAGCTTAGGGTTAGGTTTATCAGTTTATCTATTCAAGCACTGTAATCTTTTTCAGTTTTATTAAATGAATATGAAGGCCAATTCTTTGAACCCTAATCTCTACCTACTCTGTCTTCCTACTATCTCATATCAATCTTTTACTCTCGTCTTTTCTAAATTCTCCTCTAAATATGTCAATTTCTCTATCTTCGATACGTTTATCATATCAAGAGTTGTACAGAGTTAGCCACATTAGTAATTTTACTCTCGCTTGATCGGATTTTATATCAAATAAGAAGGGTACAGATCTATTTTACTATATTATTGCCATAATCGTCTTCCACTTTTGCACTAACTTAATATATTAGGGTGAAGAGTAGACCAACAATGCTCAAATCTGTATATTTTCTTTTCCCATGTTTTAATATATACATTTGGTGATGTTTCATTTTATTTGCTATTAGATATGGATCACGGTAGCTTAAACAATATGGCGTGTATGATTGCGGGCGTGATCAAAGCTGTAGTTTAATTGGTTTGTAGGTGTTACAATCAAGCCAAAAGTGCAAAAGAGTCTCCACCTTAGAAAGGAACCAACCACTGACTACTAAAAAATAGTAGATGGTAGCCCTAACTTCTGTCAAGTTATTAGCACAAGGACTAGAATGAAAGGAGGAGTGAACTAATGACCTATCTTTGGGAACAAAGTGAAAGAAGGTCTAAATTGTTGTCACGAAATGAAATCAAGCAGTTACCGTTCGATTTGACGGGGGAATCAATATGTGCCGTTGATATTTTCAGTGCCGTTGTTTTTAAAAGATAAGTGGAACGATGTCGTTCCACTTTAGTTGTTTGCGTGTGAGCCAGCGTCGCAAAAGGGAAGCTCCTGATTGGTCGTGGTTCGTCACAGTTGGTCACCTAGGATCTAACCGTTACAAGCTTTCTATTATTCTTCTCTTTCCCTGTATTTTCAGTATTATCACAAGTGACCCCCCTTGTATATAAGGAAGTCTTCTTCTTCCTTTGAGTTTTATGAAAAGAATTATGCAGTCTCTCTCTCATTTCTCTTCTCTTACTCCTGAATCTAGGTCAGGATTTCACAATCCTGACAAATTGATATCAGAGCCTTCTTCCCTCTGTGTGCTCTGAGCTATGGGGCAAAGGAAGAACACTTCATCCGTAGAGGGACGCAAGTGATGGAGTAATTGGAAATCTCCAGGCGGTGGATGATACAATATTGGATCTACGACAAGGCTATGAAGAGCTCTGTCAAGGACAAGAGGAGCTCAAACATGGACAAGATCTGATTCATGGCCAGTTAGTGCAGCTAAATCAGATTGGAGAGTTCAGGCAAGGTCAAGAGGAGCTCAAAGAGGAACTCAAAAAATTGGCAAATTGTATGAACTTGATGGTGAACAATAAGGAGAAAGAGAGAATGGAAGCCTCCAGTTCTTCTATTAGGTCACCAGCAAGCCTTCTAGGAAAAGGAAAGGCTCCAATGCAGTCTACAGGAGCTCATTTCAGCTCAAAAAGAAGTGACAGAGCTGAAGAACACTACAATGAGGTACCTAGGGTTCCTAATCAGTATACATTACCTATTCCTATAATTGAGTTTCCTACGTTCTCTGGAGAGGATCCACTAGGATGGATATTGAAGGCTAATAGGTATTTTCACCTGCATAACTTGAGTGATTCGCAAAAGCTTATACTAGTGTCTCTCAATTTGAATAGAGAAGATAAAAGTTGGTTTAGTGCTGAGATTGAAACCCTTGATAATGTCTCTTGGAAGGAATTTTGTGAACTGGTGTGTGATGAGTTTTTAGAGCCTCGTCATGAAAATGTGCTATCTGAATTGCAAAAGCTGGATAAGAAAGGAAGTGTTTCTCAATTTCAAGCTAAGTTTGATGCACTTGGGCCTAAATTGAAAGATTTATTTCCTTGGGCTGATGACAAATATTTTATGAAAACATTTATAGGAGGCTTAAATTTGGAAATCAGGAGCCAAGTGCAGCAACTAGAACCTACTAGTTTAGCACAAGCCAAAGCTATGGCAAGGTTACAAGAAGTCTATTGCAACAGCAATCAGCAAAGTTTGGTGCAAACCATAACTAGTATGATGAAGAATAACACTAAAAGTGCTCAGCTGAAATCTTACACTCCTTTAGTGCTTTAAAGAGGAATGTAACCACACCTGCAGTCCCTTTAAAAAGGCTCACTCACGAGTAAATGAAAGCTAGAAAATCTAAAAATCTATGTTACTTTTGTGAAGAAACTTATGTTCCATGTCACAAATGTAAGAAGCCACAATTATTCTTCGTTTCTAGTGAAGAGGAACAGGAAACAGAGTTGGATCATGAGAATGCATAAGAGGTAGTGGTAAATGAGAATGAATCTACAAGCTTACCTAAACTAGAAATTTCACTACATGCCATCACTAGCAACAGTGGTGCTCAAACTATCAGACTACAACGGTTTGTGGGGAAGCAGAGAGTTCATGTACTGATTGACTCTGGTAGTACACATAATTTCATAGACAAAGACACTGCTAAAAGAGTGCATTGTATGGCTATTCCTAGTCCCTCTATGAAAGTCACTGTTGCAAATGGAAACCAGATAGAGAGTTCAGGGGTTTGCCCAAAAGTGAAACTCAAGTTGCAGGGTCAGGTGATTGAAGCAGACATGAGATTTATTCTTCTTGGGGGCTGTGACATGGTGTTGGGTGTGCAGTGGATACAAGAAGTAAGTCATGTGAAGTTGGACTTCAAAGAGATGACTGTGACGGTAAATATGCTTGGCACACATGTACAGTTTAAAGCTCACAAGGATGAATGTCAATTCAAAGCTGCTAACTACAATGCTATATAATCCTATTGTGCTGAAATGAAGGAGTGACTGTGGGCCAACTTTACAGCATTACTAGGACTGAACCAAGATAAATTACTACACTGCCCCTGAAGTTTAGACAAGTGCTAGATCAGTACCATCAAGTGTTTGAAGAACCTAAAACACTACCTCCTAAGAGGATCCATGACCATCACATTCCTCTCAAGGTGGGGGCTGAACCTGTGTGCATGAGACCTTACTGATATCCACATGTGGAGAAGACTGTAATTGAGAATTTGGTAAAGGAAATGCTCGAAAATGGAGTGATACAGCATAGCTCCAGCTCTTTGCTTCATCTGTGCTGTTAGTCAAGAAAAAAGATGGTTCATGGAAGTTTTGTGTGGACTACAGGGGATTAAATGAAATCACAATCAAAGATAAGTTTCCTATTGCTATCATTGATGAGCTATTGGGTGAGTTGCATTGAGCTCATTGCTTTTGTAAATTGGACTTAAGGGCTGGTTACCACCAAGTAAGAATGGTTGAAGAAGACACACACAAGACTGCATTTAGAACTCATGAAGGGTTGTATGAGTTCAATGTAATGCCTTTTGGCCTTACTAATGTACCTGCCACATTTCAAAGATTGATGAATAAGGTATTTAAACCTTTTCTAAAGAAATTTTGTTGGTGTTCTTTGATGATATATTGATCTACATCAAAGCAGAAGAAGAGCATTTATAGCATTTAAGCACCACAATGGAGGGCATGTTGCAGAATGAGATTTATGCAAAATGTCTAAATGTTCCTTCTTACAATCTACCATACAATATTTGGGTCATCTGATTAGCTGTGAAGGAGTGCAAGCTGGTCCAAACAAAATTCCAGATATGATGTCTTGGCCTACTCCCACACCCATCAAGGGCTTGAGGGGGTTCTTGGGTCTTACTGGCTACTATAGGAGGTTTGTGAGAAACTATAGAATTATAGCTAGACCTCTTTCTGCTTTACTTAAGAAAGATGCATTTGGGTGGAATGAGGAAGCTCAATTGGCATTTGAGACTCTTAGGTCAGCTATGAGTTCTACACCTGTGCTAGCATTACGTGATTTTACAAAGATGTTCATACTAGAGACAAATGCTAGCCATTGTGGAATTGGTGATGTTCTAATGTAGGAGGGAAGACCCCTAGCCTATTTTAGTAATTCCTTGGCTGATAAGCATTTGGGTTACTCACCCTATGAGAAAGAACTGCTAGTTGTGGTCCAGACAGTTACTAAGTGGAGTTCTTATTTGGATTGCCAAATTCCAAATTAGAACTGATAACTATGGTTTACATTTCTTCTTATAATAGAAGATCAGTACCCTATTACAGCAGAAATGGGTCAGCAAATTGATGGGTTTGGACTATGAAATTGTGTTTAAAAGGGCAAGGAAAATGTGGTTGCAGATGCTTTGTCTAGGGTGGTTACTGAAGGGCATTGTAATGTTGTGTCGATAGTTGTACCTAAGTGGGTGAAGGAAGTGCGTAAGTCATATGAAGGTGATGCTTGGGCTACTCAGCTCATAGCTCAGCTCACTGTAACACCTGGAGAAGTCACTGACATGGTTCTCTAAGATGGTTGATTAAGAAAGGCCAACATATCTATGTGGGTTCAACTTCCACTCTAAGGTCTATTGATTGCTGAAATGCATAACAGTGGTGTAGGTGGGCATTCAGGGATCGGGGGAACTTACAGAGACTTGCAGATGTGTTCTTTTGGCCTCACATGAGTAAAAATGTCAATACTTGGGTCAGGGAGTGTGAGATCTTTCAGAGGATGAAAGGGGAGAATGTACCATATCCAAGTCTGTTGCAGCCACTTCCTGTTCCTAACAAACCTTGGATTCATATCAGTTTGGATTGATCAAGGATTACCCAAGTCAGTTGGAAAAAATGCTATATTAGTAGTGGTTGACAGGTTCTCTAAGTATGGCCATTTCATTGCTCTTACTCATCCCTACACTGCAGCTAACATTGCTCAGGTTTTCTTGGATCATATACACAAGCTGCATGGTCTACCAGAAACAATTGTGAGTGATAGGGACATCATCTTTCTCAGTCAGTTCTGGCATGTTGTTTAAAGGAGTAGGAACTAAACTTCACTACTCCACTGCATATCATCCTCAGACTGATGGCCAATTTTGAGAAATTGAATCAGTGTTTAGAGAATTATCTCAGATGTGTCCCTGTAGATAGGCCATACCATTGGTCTAAGTGGTTGCCTCTTGCTGAGTTTTTGTATAACACCTCTTTTCACAGCAGTCTCAAGGTGTCACCATTTGAGGCCCTTTATGGATATCCTCCTGCCATTCCTACTTTTCATTAGTTGAATAAAATTTGATCAGTTCATTGAAGAGAGGAAGAAGATGGTGCTGCTGCTCAATACTAACTTGCTCAAAGCTCAAGAGAGGATGTGTCACTATGCAAATCGGCACAGAACAGAAAGAGATTTCAATGTGGGTGATTAGGTCTTTCACAAACCTCAACCCTACAAGCACGGTTCCGTGGTGCACAGAGGCAATCAAAAGCTATTTGCCCAGTTTTATGGGCCATTTACTGTGTTGCACAGGATTGGTAAGGTGGCTTAATAGCTGGAATTGCCTCCTCATGCTCAGGTACACTCTGTCTTCCATGTGTCCCAACTCAAGTTAGCTAAAGGCACTCTTGTGTCCAGCTCTCCTCAACTGCCTAGAATGTTGGAATTGTGCCCTAGAGGCAATCAGTTAATTGTGACATTTATGGATTTACGATTCATTATGTTATCGATATAGAGATATGTTAACATGAATGAAGTCCTTAGAATATAAGTGTTATATTCTTAAAATATCCCTAGTCGATTATAATGATTAATAGGACAATCATCTATAGACTAGTATGGGGTTGGACTGATATGGAGATATCATGATCCAACACGTGGGTATGCATTAGGAGTAATGGCATACTGGATTGACCCATCTCCGAGAAGGCTACATACGTGTTATGTTTAGTCACAAGTGCTTCTCGTGGTGCAATGGTATTGTCATCCTTAGACTTGAAGTCACTAGATGGTCTAGTTGTGGATTCTTGTTATCTTGGTAGCGTCAAACGCTACACCGTAACTGGGTAGCTATAAAGGCGTGTACTGGATACAATAAGAAGCAAGCTTAGAGATCGTAGTAGACGTAGATAGAATTTGTCCCTCCCACATAACGGGAGTAAATATCCTAGGCCACTCGAGGGATAGTGCTTATAAAATGTCTGGCCAGACTCAAATAAATTAATATGGGATATTGATGTTATTTGCACGAATAAGGTTATTCCCAGGATCGAGAAAATATAGATTGGATATACGAGTGTGACTTGTATGTCTCGTGTCCAATCCGGATATTGGGACAAAGGGATGAGACAATTACTTGCACAAGGTTTGTCATGATGACTATTCTATTTGTTGGCTAGAATAGATGTCTTGCTAGAGGCCGTTCCATATTAGTAAATAGTTACTACCAACTAAATAGAACCTATGGGGTCACACGCCATATAGGGATGAACTAGACTTGGAAATAATTAATTAATATGATTAATTAATTAGAAGGATCAAATCGCAACAAATTGCTAACTTAGTAGGACTAATATGCAAGTTGGCCTAATTCATGTAGAGACATGATTATGATTAATGGGAAAATAGAACTAATCCATTTATGGACATGATTAGGACTAGGGGACTAATCCGAATTCTAGTAGGACTAGAATAAGGCCTTTAGGTAGTTAACAAGGAGTTGTTGGACTATATAAAGGATGTTCCTTCCTTCCTTCCCATACTAATGCTCATAACATAAGTGAGTGGGAGAGAAAAGGAGAGAGAGAGCAAGTCCCAAAAGGGGCCGAACCCCCTAGGGATTGCCTCCCCCTACCCGTCGGCCTAAAGGGTGCCGCCCCACCTCTTGGTGCTCCATTGTTGCTTGGTTCCTTCTTCCTCCTCCATTCTTCCTAGCTAGCACAAGGATTTGGAGGATCTAGATCTCACCTCTAGGCGTGGATCAACTATAGAGAACGTGACACAATTCGCGTTTGGAGTCATCAAAGGAGAACCCTAAGGCGTGTTATTGATTTCTTCTTTTACCATCGTTATGTCTCTTGACTTGTGATCCTTGGAGGGTTTTGCATGGGTTATGATTGTTTGTGTTTCCGTTGCGCATCCATGAATCAAAACCCTACAGTGGTATCAGAGCCACAGGTCGTAGAGCATAAACGTGGTTATTGTGTTACGTTTTGATAGTTTTACACTTTAAATTTATTATTTATCGCGTAAAACATGACAAATCAAGCATATGATGCAATTTGTCAATAATCAATTTGAGGATCTTAGATCTTGGATTATCAACCAATTTGAGGATCTTATGATTATTGACAAATTTTAGGATCTTAGATCTAGGGTTTGGGCATCCTTTGGGAAGAAGGAGTTCTTCCCATACAAGGAAACAACCAAACTTGGGCACCAAGCAAGGGCGTTGTTTTGGAAACAACTACCAAAGGAGGTTCGGCCCCCCTAGGGGACCACCCTCCTTGCTTGCCGCCCAAGCAAGGCTCGGCCTAGGGGCCGGGGCAGCCCTAGCCCGCAGCCTAGCCGCGTGGGCTAGGGGCCGGCCTGCCCAAGGCCTTTGCGGTTCTCTTTTTGGGCCTGGGCAATAAGATTGTTGGGCCCCATGGACCGTTTTAACCCTAGAATATCTTAAAATCAATTAAAATTGACCAAGCGCATTAAAATTATATTTTAACTGTTTATGTGCAATTCGCATGGTGATTGGATATGGCCCTAAGATGTGGTTTGATGTGGATGTTTAATTTTTGTGGTTTGGTTTACGGCCTGCGAGATGATCAATTAATTAGGATTTTATGGCCTGTGAGCCATTTTTTTCTCAACTTGTGAGATTTATTTTATTTAGTATAGTTGTTAGCTAGTGCTAGATAAAGTAGATTGTTAGCCGAGATTGAAGAAAAGAAGCCCAAAGCCAAAGGGAGCCACAAAAGATGGAGCATGGAGCATTCCACATGACTATGAAGGATGGACCAAAAGATGAAGACGCATGGAGATGTGTTTGCTTTTAGGGTTAATAGATAATTCCATTGGCTTGGAATTATTTTAGTCTAGAAAAGTCCATATTCACATCACGTTTTATTTTTGTTTTGTGGTTGTTTATTTTATTGTCTTATTATTTTGTGGTTGGTGTATGAATGATGCATGCAATTAGGATAATAAGATAATTAGACAACCCGGATCTATTATTTGGAGTTGTGCCCAAACTCAAATAGATAGATTAGTTGATATCGATCAACAAAACAATTAAAATTGAATTTAAAATCCCTCAAAAATTCAAATATTGTGTTCTTGCCTTCTCGTTATTTAAACACTCATTATCATCATGATTTATCAAGTTCGTGCGTGCCAAAGCATGGCGACTTGGTTCATAATGATGGAATGCGATGGCACAAGCTATGAATGTGCAATTGTTTAAATAAGAGGTTGAACACAAACTAGGCTATTAATATGATTAAGAAACCTAGAGACAATCAATTGAGATTATCCATACGGATGGATAAATAAGGAGTTATTTGTCCAATTGAACCAAGAGTTGCATAGAGATGCAATTGGAATTGTTCCTACCTAAAGTAGTCAAATTATGGGTGACTTGACAAAGCAAGCTCATAAAGAGATGAAACATGGATCTTGGCCCACTAGAAAATATAAGGATATTTTCCGCATTAATATCTTGAGGGTTATTAATCCGTAGTAAAATAATGGGAGCTATGTTTGACAATTTAAATCCTTGTTAAATATAGTTAAACGTCACAAACTTTGCATAATCCTATTATGTTGAATACCCATGGCATTAAACAAAAAAAAACACGACTTTATCTATTTCCTAGACTGGTATAAAATTGAGAATTGTTCTCAAATAAAAGATAATTTGTTGTACTTCGTAAAACATAAAGCTCTCTTCCACCGACTACCAAAATACACTAAAACCTATGAAAGGAACCCCAAAGAATGGTTCTTTGGTTATGACTTGCCTCATGTTAGCCGCCATGAACTCTGAGCTTTGGAAGCAAGAAGAGAAACATGGAGAAGTATGATATGATCATACATTGAAAGAAGCTCTTTTAAAAGAGCGAGCTAGACATGAAAGGTTTGAAGTGTCGCTCCACTTTGCGTCATGCAAATAACCTAATTCAATATGATTGAAAAATTAGTGAATGGGAATTATCTATGAGATAGATAAAGAATAAACGGTTATTCGCCCAAGTGGACCAAGAATTGCATTGGATGCAATTATAGTTTTGTTCAAAGGAGATTTACTCAATATGATTGAGAATCACTAAACAAAACACTCATAAAGGGCATAGACATAGTTGTTAATGGTTAACAACATGGGTAAGGGCAAATGGTTTGCACCAACCCCATGGGTATAAAGCAAGCTTGTTGCTAAAAACCAAGTTGTCTTAAAGTCCCATAGGTAGTGTAGGGGAAGAGAGACTACCCAAAGTACCTGGAAGTAAGTATTAAAGGAATTATGAATTCCGGTTTGGGTATTTTTTGTTATAGAAATCAATGTGTTTATCTCATCATCATAAGTATATGATACTAGATGAGGATATCACATTTATAGAAATGTGGAGGATCTCAAGAAATGAAAACAGTTGGATAAGAAATAAACCTACACGTGGGCAATGAAGCAAGGGGTTGCTAAATTAGCCGTAGGGAATTATTTCTACCTTTATAAAATTGTTCATGAATTAGACAAAAGGTGATTATGTCCCTGCTATGAGTAGGACCATTATCATATTTTCTTGTTTGGACAAGAAAGCTCCTTATCATAATAAAGGACAAATGTTGTTCCATTTATTATGATATGCATTATTGTAATGCAATTTTGTCTAAGTGGATTGTATATCCTTGATCATGATAATTTCATCTATAACAATAATATCAAGAGGTTTGCATATAATGATATGAACTTCACTTATCTTTAGCATTATCGTTTAGGCTTCATAAATAAGAGATACATATCTGGAACTCCATGAGGATGGATTTCTGGAACTCATTTGATTATTGAATCATATGAGACATGTAAGACTTATTAGGAAAAGATATGATCTTTTGAGAATCATACATATTGATGTATGAAGGTCACTATGCGCAAAGGCTAAATATGGTTTCAAGACTTAATCATATTTACTGATGGGATCAGAGAAATATGGATTTGTGTATCTTATGAAGAAATAAATCAGAATCCTTTGAATTGTTCAAAGTATTCAAGAATGAAGTAGAGAACCAGCTTGGCAAAAGTATTAGGGCTCTACGATTGGATCGTAGAGGAGAGTACTTGAGCCAAGAGTTTGACAAGAATCTATGGGAGTGATTGGATATGATCCAAAACTCCACCCACCTAGCACGCCACATGAGTTTGGCGTGTCTAAGAGGAGAGTTCGGACCTTGTAGGACACGGTTCGGTCCGTAATGAGTCAAACAGAACTTCCAGTTTACTTTTGGGGATATGTTCTAATTACAGCAAATTTCGCCCTTAACCTTGTTCCATCAAAAGGGATTATGAAAAACACCATATGAGATATGGACTAGGAAGTGTCCTAGTATGTCATTCATAAAGATTTGGGGTTATGAATTTTATGTAAAAGAGTTTACAAATAAACTTGGACCCAAGTCGGATAAATGTTTTGTGGGACATCCTGAAAAGGATATTATTTCTACAACCTAGTCGAGAACAAACTGTTTGTTTCTCGAACCACAGTGTTTCTAGGAAGAGAATGTCTCTAAAAGAAACAGTGGGAGGACAGTAGAACTTGAAAAGTTCAAGAACCACATTAGAACATTGATCTTTTTGATGGAACATGAGCAGGATCACAAGGTGTTGTGGAGCAACCTACTCAGAAAAACACAAGAACCTCGTAGGTCAGGTAGGATATGTCAAGGGACTAGAGAAATAAGGATTTCTCATAACCAGTGATATATTGCTCATCAAGATGAGCCTACAACCTATGAGATGGCCACGTGTGGACCATACTCCTAGAAATGGCTAGGAGCCATGGGATACAGAATGGAATCCATGTATACCAACAAAGTATGGACTTTGGTGGAACCACCTACAAGGTGCAAGTGGGTTATGAGGAAACCAACATGGATGGTAATATGATTACCTTTAAGGGACAATTGGTTAGGAAATGATTTCTTGTGAGTTCATAATATAGACTATGACGAAATCTTTTCCAGTTGTAATGCTTAAATCCATTCGCATCTTGCTTGTAGCAATCTGTCTATAGATTGAATCAAGCATCTTGGAGTTGGACTCTTCAAATTGATGATGTAATCAACGGAGTTTGGTTCCGTCAAAATTGAAGATGAGAATTGTGTCTACAAGAAGGTTAGTGGGAGCACAGTTATGTTTCTGGTCTTGTAGTTGGAGACATACTTAATCATTGGGAATGTTGCCCCTACTTGGCAGTCTTACGCAGATTGACTAGGGAGTTGACTTTCTAATGGTAGACTTAAGCGAAGCAACTTGTGAAGATATATTGAGGTAGATCAAGATGGCTGTATAGCTTAGGTCACAGTACATAAATTGACAAAGGTGTTGAAATGATTCAACATGTATAGAATATGGATTCTACCTATGTCACATGGAATTGGTCTTTTGAAGACTAGTTGTCTTTCCAATTAGATTGGGAAGGTACCGTATGAATAAGATTCATGAGATACTTCATGTTATGTACTAGGCCAGATGTGTCATATGGTATGACACAAAGATACCAGTCAAATCCGGGTGAGAGTCACTGGAAAAATTATCAAGATTATCATTTAGTACTTGAGAAGCACTAAGGATGAACTTTTGATAAATGGCGGATACGAAGAGTTTACTGTATGGGGTTACAGTGATGCGAACTTCAAATCTGACAAAGAAGACTCAGATTATAAGTCGAGTTTTAACTTTTGCCCTAAGCGACTGTGAGCTGGAAAGGTTCCAAGCAAGATTCAGTCACTGATTCTAACATAGAGGACTGAGTAAATTAATGCATAAGATGAAGGAGATGTGAATATTTGCAAGGTGCCAGCATATGTCTCGCCCCTACGCAGTGTAAGCGTGGAGGGCCGCGCTAGATCAATAGGCATATGATGCATGAGATTGACTCTAGTGCAAGTGGGAGACTGTTGGAATTGTGCCCTAGAGGCAATCAATTAATTGTGACATTTATGGATTTACGATTCATTATGTTATCGATATAGAGATATGTTAACATGAATGAAGTCCTTAGAATATAAGTGTTATATTCTTAAAATATCCCTAGTCGATTATAATGATTAATAGGACAATCATCTATAGACTAGTATCGGGTTGGATTGATATGGAGATATCATGATCCAACACATGGGTATGCATTAGGAGTAATGGCATACTGGATTGACCCATCTCCGAGAAGGCTACATACGTGTTATGTTAAGTCACAAGTGCTTCTCGTGGTGCAATGGTATTGTCATCCTTAGACTTGAAGTCACTAGATTGTCTAGTTGTGGATTCTTGTGATCTTGGTAGCGTCAAACGCTACACCGTAACTGGGTAGCTATAAAGGCGTGTACTGGATAAAATAAGAAGCAAGCTTAGAGATCATAGTAGACGTAGATAGAATTTGTCCCTCCCACATAACGGGAGTAAATATCCTTGGCCACTCGAGGGATAGTGCTTATAAAATGTCTGGCCAGACTCAAATAAATCAATATGGGATATTGATGTTATTTGCACGAATAAGGCTATTCCCAGGATCGAGAAACTATGGATTGGATATACGAGTGTGACTTGTATGTCTCGTGTCCAATCAGGATATTGGGAAAAAGGGATGAGATAATTACTTGCACAAGGTTTGTCATGATGACTATTCTATTTGTTGGCAAGAATGGATGTCTTGCTAGAGGCCGCTCCATATTAGTAAATAGTTACTACCAACTAAATCGAACCTATGGGGTCACACGCCATATAGGGATGAACTAGACTTGTAAATAATTAAATAATATGATTAATTAATTAGAAGGATCAAATCGCAACAACTTGCTAACTTAGTAGGACTAATATGCAAGTTGGCCTAATTCATGTAGAGACATGATTAGGATTTTCCAAGGTGGCCTAATTCATGTAGAGACATGATTAGGATTAATGGGCAAATAGAACTAATTCATGTATGGACATGATTAGGACTAGGGGACTAATCCGAATTCTAGTAGGACTAGAATAATGCCTTTACGTAGTTAACAAGGAGTTGTTGGACTATATAAAGGATGCTCCTTCCTTCCTTCCCATACTAATGCTCATAACATAAGTGAGTGGGAGAGAAAAGGAGAGAGAGAGCAAGTCCCAAAAGGGGCCGAACCCCTTGTAATTGCCGCCCCCTACCCGTCGACCTAAAGGGTGCCGCCCCACCTCTTGGTGCTCCATTGTTGCTTGGTTCCTTCTTCCTCCTCAATTCTTCCTAGCTAGAACAAGTGTCACGCCCGTAAACCGGGGTGAATTTTTTTTTTTTTTTGAAATAAAACTAAAGGAACTGATCGAACAAATGGTGAACAGAACAACTTAAACTTTTATTACACAAGCTGAAATATGTTACAGAGTAGTCAGAGCTACTAACGGTTCCCAACCCAACTATATTACAAACAAAACTAGTTGAGACTCGTCTCAAAAGCTATAGACAAGCTAGCACTCCAAACAGCTATGACAACTCAGGGACTGAACCATCAGCACCACTATAACTTGTACCTGTAAAATATTAGGGTGAGCTTACTGCAAGCTCAGTAGAGAACATCAAGGCAATAGTCCAAGCACGTATTGTTTCATGGTACACGTATCACATCAGCATGCTATCACAGTTCAATATAATCATGCTTATATCATGCATATGCCATTTTTTTCATCGTTTCATTATCTTCATGGAACCTGGGGTGCTCACATGCGCGGTCGCAGCCCGGAGTGAGTCAACCGCCCTCCACATACGTACTCTCAACTGGGAGCGGAGTGCCCCACCTGCCATCAAGCCGGCAGTGCTTTCTGCACCAGGCCTCGGGTGCAATCAGGGTCTTTGACCCAAAGGATGTACAATCCCTAACCCCGTCCATTTATCTTTCCACTTTCATAATTAATTTCACATGCAAATCGTGCATGAACATCAACATCGACAATATCATCATGCTAACAGCATATCAACAATCAACACAGTTGATAGCATGTATCCAGCATAGTCACGAATATCAACAGTATATTCGAATAGCAATTTCAGCAGCATCTCTGTATGATTCAGATACTCAAATAACAATTTGACAGCACCTCCATATGAATCATATATCAACTTGCAGTTTCACAATAATCAGGCATAACATCGACATAGTAATAACAATTCAATAACTATAACAGTTATGTCGAAGCAGTACAACGACTAGCATATAAACAGGCAACGCAATACGTTTAGGGCTATAACGTTGAGATTCCCTACCTCGGTCTGACGAAGCTGCTAATATAAAGATTATAGAACCTCCAGAACCTCCGATTAGTATCGATAATAACCTCTGCTAATCTCTCTAGCTCTCTCTCTCTCTAGTGTTTGACTGAAATCTGGAATGAAAATTAACTATAACGTCGGGTTCTATTTATAGGAGAAGCCGACGAGTAACGTCGCGGCGCGTAGGGGGGACACGTGGCGAATCCAGGCGAAGCTGACTCGCCAGCGCGAACACGTGTCGCGACCATGGAGACCATGGGCCCCACATGGCTTTCTTAGCCGCAGGAACTAACTTAGCCTTAAAGGCTTCCCGTGCGTCTTCACCTGAAACCCATCAATCTACATGTGGTTTGAACCAATGATTTGTTGACAACTCATCCTTGGCATGAGACACAATTCTACTTTGCTTCTTCCTTTGTTTTTATTTTACCCACGTCCAACAGTTAGTCAATTCCCTTTGCCTTCTTTTTCTCAATTTTTTTTTTATTTCCATTTTGGTATTATCTCACATCTGCCTTATCTATGAGATTCAACTCACTAGTTCCTTTCTAGCTATTTCTACTGAAGTAGAGAACATAATCCTTTTCTTGCTATTTAATTATTTATTTTTCATGTCCTTTTTCTTAACCAAGAAGTAGCATAAGTATATAGCCAAATACTAGCTTTAATAGCTCCTGGACTTGTAATACAGTAGAAATCCAATATCTTTTGTTTACCAAGTCCAAACCAAGTACACAATTACATTTTTTTTTTATCGTCATCTACACAATGACGTTATAAGACTTCATTTGTTTTACCATTTTCTTTCTTTATGTGTTCTCTTTCTTTACAAAGAGTAACTTTATTATTTAGAGTGTAAAATGTAACTTCATTATTTTATTCAATCCTAAATATTACTTACCAGCAGGTACACATATCCATAACGTCATTAAGACTACTACTACCATTTTCATGTTCATTTTGATACAAGGTCAAACTCATGCTTTTGTGAAACTTCTCCATGAAAACTGAGTTCCAAAATAGATTGTCATGCTCTCCAAGAAAATTCAAATAATTTATTTTCTTTTCTTTTAACTCATTCAAAGTTTTATTACTGAACAAAATTCTGGGCCACTCCGTTGCCACCACTATTAAGTTCTGTGGTAGTTGCAATAAAACCATACTAGTTGTAAGGGAATGATAAACAAAGAATTGTCAAACTAACAAATATTAAAATTTGACTAACTATGATTTCTATAACTAAACAGTGTTCTAAAAAGACGAGATATTACATCTCTACCCCCTTAAAGAAATTTTGTCCTCAAAATTTAAAACATACCTTCCGGTGTAAATAAGTGTGGATAATTCTCTCGCATCAAAGTTTCTCGCTCCCACGTCATTTCCTCAATGCCACCACGGCTCCATAAGACTTTCACTAACGGAATCGCTCGTCCTCGTAAAATCTTCTCTTGACGATCCAAAACTCGAACGGGTATCTCCTCAAATAATACATCATCAGACACGTCTAAATCTTCAAAATGCAATACATGAGATGGGTCAGGCTGATATTTCCTCAGAATTGAAACATGAAATACACTATGAACAGGTGGTAATGCCAAACGGTAAGCCACGTCACCAACTCTCTCTAGAATCTCAAATGGGCCAATGAAACGGGGTGATAACTTCCCTTTCTTCCCAAACCGAATCAAACCTCTTCTGGGCATAACTTTCAAGAAAACGTGATCACCAACCTCAAAGTATAATGGCCTACGTCTCTGATCTGCATAACTCTTTTGGCGACTCTGAGCTGTAAGAAGTCTTTGTCTAATAAGCTTAATCTTCTCAGTTGTCTCCATGACAAGCTCAGGTCCTAGAATAGGTGTGTCTCCAACTTCAGCCCAACATAAAGGTGATCGACAAGGTCTACCATACAATGCCTCGTAAGGTGCCATCCCAATGCTAGCCTGAAAGCTGTTGTTATAAGCAAACTCGACAAGTGGTAAATGATCTTCCCAATTACCCTTAAGATCCATGACACAGGCTCTAAGCATATCTTCTAAAATCTGGATCGTCCTCTCAGATTGACCATCTGTCTGAGGGTGAAAAGCTGTACTAAAGCATAACTGAGAACCTAGAGCATGTTGCAAACTCTGCCAAAACTGAGAAGTGAATCTAGGGTCTCTATCAGAAACAATAGATACCGGAACTCCATGTAAACGAACTATCTCCTTGATATAAAGGCGACTCAAAGCATCTAATGAGTCAGTCATACGAATGGGCAAGAAATGAGCTGACTTAGTTAAACGATCAACAATGACCCAAACTGAATCACGTCCTCTAGGAGATCTAGGCAACCCAGAAACGAAATCCATAGTAACGTGTTCCCATTTCCACTCTGCTATAGGCAAAGGCTGTAATAGTCCTGCTGGCCTCTGGTGTTCTGCCTTAACTTGCTGACAAGTCAAACATCTAGACACAAACTGTGACACGTCTCTCTTCATCCCATTCCAAATGTACTGGCGACACAAATCACGATACATCTTAGTGCCTCCTGGATGAACTGCTAAACGAGAATAATGGAATTCCTTAAGTACTTCTTCTCTCAATTGATCCACCTTTGGAACGAATACTCTTCCCCTAAGCCTTAAGCTATCATCTGCATGAATAGACCAACCTTCCTTTGCATTACCCTCTTTAACTTGCTTCTTAATTTCCTCTGATTCAGAGTCTAGTCGTTGTGCCTCAATAACTCTAGTAAGAAGAGTAGGTGTAGCAACTAAGCTGCCCAGAAAACATAAATCATCCTTCTCTTCTAAACCCAAATTATATTCGTTGATTGAGCTAATCATATGCCACTCCTGGATCAAAATATTTGCAATAATTCCCCGAGACTTCCGACTCAAAGCATCAGCAACAGTATTAGCTTTCCCTGGATGATATTCTAAAGTAAAATCATAATCCTCCAAGTATTCCATCCATCTACGTTGCCTCATGTTAAGATCCTTCTGAGTAAATAAGTACTTTAGACTCTTATGATCAGAAAATACCTCAAAGCATTCGCCATAAAGATAGTGTCTCCAAGTCTTCAACGCAAAGACAATAGCTGCTAACTCCAAGTCATGTGTAGGGTAATTAACTTCATGAGATTTCAGCTGTCGAGAGCCATAAGCCACAACTTTCCCTAATTGCATCAAGACACAACCCAGACCTTCCTTAGAAGCATCACAATAAACAGTATAGCCCAAACCTCTTTCTGGAACCACTAAGATTGGAGCACTCGTCAGTCTCTTCTTCAATTCTTGAAATACTCTTTCACAAGAATCATTCCATACAAACTTCTCTCCCTTCCTAGTCAACTTTGTCAATGGGCCTGCTAAACGAGAGAAATTCTCTATAAACTTCCGATAATACCCAGCCAGCCCAAGAAAACTCCGAATTTCAAATACAGTATTTGGCCTCTCCCAATTCATAACAGCCTCAACCTTGGTAGGATCAACTGCAACTCCAGATTCAGACACTACATGCCCAAGGAACTTGACCTCAGTTAGCCAAAATTCACATTTGCTGGCTTTACCATAAAGTTGGTTTTCTCTAAGTAATTGTAATACCAACCTTAAATGTTTCTCATGCTCCTCCTCTGACTGAGAATAGATTAAGATATCATCTATGAATACAATCACAAACAGGTCAAGATAAAGCCTGAAAATGCGGTTCATCAAGTCCATAAATACCGCTGGTGCATTAGACAACCCAAAAGGCATCACAAGGAATTCATAATGACCATACCTAGTCCTGAAGGCAGTCTTTGGTATATCTTCCTCTCTAACCCTTAACTGATGATACCCCGATCTAAGATCAATCTTAGAAAAACACTTAGAACCCTTCAGCTGGTAAAACAAGTCATCTATTCTGGGTAGAGGATACTTATTCTTAATGGTAACACGATTAAGCTGCCTATAATCAATACACAACCTCAAAGTACCATCCTTCTTCTTAGCAAATAATACAGGGGCTCCCCACGGCGAGCAACTAGGTCTAATATACCCCCGATCAGATAAGTCTTGGATTTGGACCTTAAGCTCCTTCAACTCAGCCGGAGCCAGATAAGGGGTAATAGAGATAGGTTGAGTACCGGGTTGCAAATCAATAAAGAACTCTACTTCCCTGTGAGGAGGTAAACCGGGTAACTCATCAGGAAATACGTCAGCGAACTCGCTAACGACACGTGGCAAGGCAACGACTTGTCCAGAATCATCTGAACCTGATAAACTGGATAACCACCCATCCCGATGATCACGCCACTGAGAGTGTCTCAATGACGAAGGCAATACATCTCTAAAGTTCCCAGTGAACTGGAAACGAGTACCATCCGAGGTAACCGCCGTCACCCGCTTCTCGTGACAATCCAACACGACAAAGTGAGCAGACAACCAGTCCATGCCCAAAATGATGTCGAACTCGGCCATGTCTAGAACTCTCAAGTCGAAAGTGACTCGAGCATCAGAAATAACTAGCTCACAGTCTCTGCAGACTTTATCAACACGAGTTCTCCCACCTAACGGTGAGTTCACTCCCAAAACAGCATATAGAGGTTCCGAATATAAGCCAAGTAATGAAACACATGAAGCAGATATGAAGGAATGCGAAGCGCCAGAATCAAACAAGACATCTACCCATGTATTGTGCAATAAAAATGTACCTCGTATAACAGAGTGATCATATGAGGGCTCCTCAACTGGATAAAGTGCAAAAGCTCTACCCTGAGACCCTTGACTCTGCACCCCAACCTTCCCTTTACCTCGACCATAGCCCGTCTGCTGGGACCCTCCAGAAACCTGTGAAACTGGTGGCTTAATAGACTGCTCAGATGGTGCAGGACGAAATTGTGACTGCTGGTTCACACTACCTTGCTGAGATCCCCCACCATAACCTGTAGCATTCCCACGAGGACACTCACTACGGTAGTGGCCTGACTGACCACACCCCCAACATGTAACACTACTTTTCTCTTGGAAACCACGACCTTGTGGACGAGGAGGCCTAAAAGATTGGCTTTGGGAATAAAATGTCCTCTGTCTCTTGCCAGAATCATTCTCCCTCTGGTTAGATTGTCTCCCCTTATGTTGGTAAGCTCGGTTCTGACCTTTATTCTCCCATAAGACCTTTGAATCTGCCAACTCCCTCTCAGCAACTAAAGCAGACTCTACAACCTCAGAATAAGACTCCAAGCGCAAAACAGCGATCTTTCCCCGAATAGATGGAACAAGACTCCACTCGAACAGCCTAGCCTTCTCGCTATCATCAGACACCATATTAGGGGCATAACGGGCAAGCTCAGTAAACTTTGCCTCATACTGCATCACGGACATACTACCCTGTTTCAAGTTCAAAAACTCTCGAGCCTTAGCTGCCCGAACCACCTCCGGAAAGAACTTCTTAAAAAACATATTCTTAAAGGTCCTCCATGAGATAAGTGATATGTCAAGGCTAGAGGTCACCAAATACCACCACTGATCAGCCTCACCTTCCAACTGAAAAGTTGCTAATCTTACTCTAGTTTCATCTCCCAAAATCCCCATAACAACAAAAGTCTTCTCAATCTGTCTTACCCAATGCTCAGCTGCAACTGGGTCGGGGCTACCTCGAAAAACAGGTGGATTCTGCCTCTTAAACTCCTTAAGTGCCTTCATAGTATCAGGGTTAGCACCCTGATTAGGAACAGAAGCACTACTATCTCCATTCGTCCCATCCCCCAAGTTTGCTGTAGCCATCTACAACAAAAACATCTAAAATGTCATACCTATAAACTTATGAGGTAGGATCAAGTCAAGCACATAGAACACATAACACATAAGATTCCTAAACCATTACCCCAAGCCCGAGGTGTTTCGTATACCTAAGCTCTGATACCAAGCTGTCACGCCCGTAAACCGGGGTGATTTTTTTTTTTTTGAAATAAAACTAAAGGAACTGATCGAACAAATGGTGAACAGAACAACTTAAACTTTTATTACACAAGCTGAAATATGTTACAGAGTAGTCAGAGCTACTAACGGTTCCCAACCCAACTATATTACAAACAAAACTAGTTGAGACTCGTCTCAAAAGCTATAGACAAGCTAGCACTCCAAACAGCTATGACAACTCAGGGACTGAACCATCAGCACCACTATAACTTGTACCTGTAAAATATTAGGGTGAGCTTACTGCAAGCTCAGTAGAGAACATCAAGGCAATAGTCCAAGCACGTATTGTTTCATGGTACACGTATCACATCAGCATGCTATCACAGTTCAATATAATCATGCTTATATCATGCATATGCCAATTTTTTCAACGTTTCATTATCTTCATGGAACCTGGGGTGCTCACATGCGCGGTCGCAGCCCGGAGTGAGTCAACCGCCCTCCGCATACGTACTCTCAACTGGGAGCGGAGTGCCCCACCTGCCATCAAGCCGGCAGTGCTTTCTGCACCAGGCCTCGGGTGCAATCAGGGTCTTTGACCCAAAGGATGTACAATCCCTAACCCCGTCCATTTATCTTTCCACTTTCATAATTAATTTCACATGCAAATCGTGCATGAACATCAACATCGACAATATCATCATGCTAACAGCATATCAACAATCAACACAGTTGATAGCATGTATCCAGCATAGTCACGAATATCAACAGTATATTCGAATAGCAATTTCAGCAGCATCTCTGTATGATTCAGATACTCAACTAACAATTTGACAGCACCTCCATATGAATCATATATCAACTTGCAGTTTCACAATAATCAGGCATAACATCGACATAGTAATAACAATTCAATAACTATAACAGTTATGTCGAAGCAGTACAACGACTAGCATATAAACAGGCAACGCAATACGTTTAGGGCTATAACGTTGAGATTCCCTACCTCGGTCTGACGAAGCTGCTAATATAAAGATTATAGAACCTCCAGAACCTCCGATTAGTATCGATAATAACCTCTGCTAATCTCTCTAGCTCTCTCTCTCTCTAGTGTTTGACTGAAATCTGGAATGAAAATTAACTATAACGTCGGGTTCTATTTATAGGAGAAGCCGACGAGTAACGTCGCGGCGCGTAGGGGGGACACGTGGCGAATCCAGGCGAAGCTGACTCGCCAGCGCGAACACGTGTCGCGACCATGGAGACCATGGGCCCCACATGGCTTTCTTAGCCGCAGGAACTAACTTAGCCTTAAAGGCTTCCCGTGCGTCTTCACCTGAAACCCATCAATCTACATGTGGTTTGAACCAATGATTTGTTGACAACTCATCCTTGGCATGAGACACAATTCTACTTTGCTTCTTCCTTTGTTTTTATTTTACCCACGTCCAACAGTTAGTCAATTCCCTTTGCCTTCTTTTTCTCAATTTTTTTTTTTATTTCCATTTTGGTATTATCTCACATCTGCCTTATCTATGAGATTCAACTCACTAGTTCCTTTCTAGCTATTTCTACTGAAGTAGAGAACATAATCCTTTTCTTGCTATTTAATTATTTATTTTTCATGTCCTTTTTCTTAACCAAGAAGTAGCATAAGTATATAGCCAAATACTAGCTTTAATAGCTCCTGGACTTGTAATACAGTAGAAATCCAATATCTTTTGTTTACCAAGTCCAAACCAAGTACACAATTACATTTTTTTTTTATCGTCATCTACACAATGACGTTATAAGACTTCATTTGTTTTACCATTTTCTTTCTTTATGTGTTCTCTTTCTTTACAAAGAGTAACTTTATTATTTAGAGTGTAAAATGTAACTTCATTATTTTATTCAATCCTAAATATTACTTACCAGCAGGTACACATATCCATAACGTCATTAAGACTACTACTACCATTTTCATGTTCATTTTGATACAAGGTCAAACTCATGCTTTTGTGAAACTTCTCCATGAAAACTGAGTTCCAAAATAGATTGTCATGCTCTCCAAGAAAATTCAAATAATTTATTTTCTTTTCTTTTAACTCATTCAAAGTTTTATTACTGAACAAAATTCTGGGCCACTCCGTTGCCACCACTATTAAGTTCTGTGGTAGTTGCAATAAAACCATACTAGTTGTAAGGGAATGATAAACAAAGAATTGTCAAACTAACAAATATTAAAATTTGACTAACTATGATTTCTATAACTAAACAGTGTTCTAAAAAGACGAGATATTACAACAAGGATCTGGAGGATCTAGATCTCACCTCTAGGCGTGGATCAACTATAGAGAACGTGACACAATTCGCGTTTGAAGTCATCGAAGGAGAACCCTAAGGTGTGTTATTGATTTCTTCCTTTACCATCGTTATGTCTCTTGACTTGTGATCCTTGGAGGGTTTTGCATGGGTTATGATTGTTTGTGTTTCCGTTGCGCATCCATGAATCAAAACCCTACATAGAATGGGTCCTAAAGGCCAAATTTTGTGTGAGCCATTAGCCATTCTTGACAAGAAACTTGTTAAGAAGAACAATGCTCTTGTGGTGAAAGCTATGGTTAATTGGGCTAACTCCCTTCCCTCTGAGGCCACTTGGGAGGATTATCTCTCCCTTAAATGTCAGTTTCCTTCACTAGATTGATTCATGTGGACATAAATCTTAAAGGGGAATGCTTTGTCAGGTTATTAGCAGAATTACTAGAATGTAAGTAGGAGTAAACTAATGACCTATCTTTGGGACCAAAGTGAAAGAATGTCAAAACTGTTGACACGAAATGAAGTCAAGCAGTCACCGTTCGATTGGAGGGGGAATCAAAATTTGTGTCGTTGACCTTTTAAGAGCCGCTGTTTTCAAAAAGATAAGTTGAACGATGTCTTTCCACATTATTCGTCTGCGTGTGAGCCTGCGTGGCGAAAGGGAAGCTCCTGATTGGTCGTGGTTCGTCACAGTGTGCCACCTAGCACTACAAAAAAATCGATTTATTACGACGAGTACATTCGTCGTTAAAACACGAAATATCGTGTTAGATTGAAAAGACGACGAGAAAAGTTCGTCCAAAAAGCGTCGGAATAGCTCCGTCGTTAGTTCGACGGGGCGACAACTTTTCCCTGTGGTCGGTAAATACCGACCACATCTGCCGACTGAATTTTTTCGTCGTTGATATTTTGCCGACGACTTACCGACCATAATTTCATGTGGTCAAAACTTTTGCCGACGAATATTTCGACTAAACTTTTTTGGTCTTTGAATTTATGCCGACAAGTATTCTCGTCGTCTTTGGTGCTGCTCGACTGCTATTTTCGTCGTTATTTATTATCTAATTTCGTAAATTTTGTGCTGTTTGCCCATTTTTTTCGTGAAAAGACGACCATAGTACTTGTCTTTATTTCTTAAAATGACAATTATAGTCTTCGTATATAGCTATTTTGCTGACTAATTGTTCGACGAGAAGTGGTCGTCTATAAAATAATATTTTTTATAAATAAATACTAAATTCTTGAAAAGAAATGAAATTTGTACATTTACATCAACTACATCAACTACAGCATAAAATCCTAACAAACTATATATCATCCTAACAAAAACTACAAACTTAGCATAATCTACACATGCTAGGTACGTAGTTGTGAGTAGGGAAGCTCCGATGTGAATGTGTATCGTGCATAGGAGGTGGAGGCGACCTTGAGTTCTTGCAAGCTACAAGGTCATCCAATCTTCGTGTTTGGAGTATGATTCACAAAACCTGAGGACATTCAAAAACACCATATAAATTTTCAGACAAGTATGAACAAGAATTATGTTATGCAGTACAAGGTGTATGCTAAACTAAACTCAGCTAGCTAGTTGTTCACCCGATATACCAAATTCACATTCTTAAATCTGATTCACACAGATAAAAATGGACAACTGCCGGAAGAAGACGCAACAGTGACATTGTCAAATGCAATTTTCAGCTCTCAGAGAGCCCTCATCTCAATTCAACTATACCGATAAACTTCCATAACTTCTGAGCGCATACATTGTACATATAATATTGTGCGTGCAGTGTGTGAATTGTATGCATGGTCTCCACCAGGCAGGAGTCTCCACCCACACCACGCAGGGGTCTCGAGCGCGCAATATGCAGCATACAGCAGTGGAAGTGTCAAACATATATAGTGAGTGTTTCAGTGCGTGTTCCATGCATAGCTTCCACCTGGCAGGAGCCTCCACCCACACCACGCAGGGGTCTTATTTACGATTTTCAAATGCGAGGAACAGTCACATGATGTAAAGTATTGCAGGGTAATTTACCTCTATTGGCGACGCAACTCGTCCTTCAACGAAATACTCTGCAAATATTTTGGAGATTTCTGGCCCTATATTTTTTGGACATCACATAAGACGTTAATATACTACTAGTATCAATGTTCTATAACATTCAAATTGTACCTGCAACAGGTGAGTGGAAAAAAAGTTAGTATTTGTAATGTTGCCACCCCTATTTATAACCAATGAGGTGGTTCATGAGCCTATACCTATTGCACTAATCTCTAAACCAGCAATGATATCTCTGCAACCACGTCTTTAAACCCATCAATGATTACTCTGAAACCAAATTTTTAAACCAGCATTTATTAATCCATTAACCCCCACCTCTCTATCTTCTCCTAACCCCCAGGTTCCCCACTGTGTATAAAACCAGAGCATACAGCCTTACATCCATGCATATAATTGAAGTTTAGATTCTGGGCAAGCATGTGGATGTCAAGAGTCAGTTATGTTCTCGCCCCCTTGCGGAAGCGCTGTGATGCATGGAATGGTCACGCAGAAGCTTCTGGAGGGGGCTAGAACACAACGGATTCTACTGTCCATTTCACTACACCTATCATCCACCTATATAGAGTTTTGATTGTGGGAAAGCACGTCAATGTAAACAATCTCCAAGAGGTTAATTTCATTAGATTCTGGTTGTCTTGATGCAGCATTGTGATGCATGGAATGATCACAAAGATGTTGCTTCAGGTAGTCAAAATATAACGATGCCAACCTCTGTTTATCATAGCACCACTGCTCATCGATCTTAGATGAGTGCTAAATCGATGGCAACCTCTGTTTCTCATAGCACAACAACTCGTCTGAGAACTTCTCATCTGATCAGATGAGTGGTTGTGTTATGGGAAACAGGGGGTTGTCTAGCTACCACTGCGTGGCCGGATAATCATCACAGATAAAGCTGCTGTATTTTAGTCCTATTACTTCACATGTTTTTCTTTCTACTCACTCTAAATTTTCTCACATGATACAACTAATGCATCCACACAGTAGTTGCTCGAAATCTATGTTAAAGAGAAACAAGGGTGAGATTGGTATAAATTATTTGCAACTTAAGTTGTCTTATAAGTTTACGCCAAACAAGTTGCATACCAAACACTGATTTTAAGTTGTCTTCAACTTATAATCCAGAATTGACTTATAAGCTGCTTATAAGTCATACCAACCCCCCCCCCCCCCAATGTTAAAACTATTTTCAGAACATTGGCACCCCTAATCAATGAGGTTCATCATTAACCTATACCTACTGACCTGCACTACCTTTAAACCATCAGTAATTTTGAATAGAAAACACATCTTCAAACTAGAATTTATTAAACTCAATTAATCCCCCCAACCCCTCACCTGTCAATCTTTAAACTCTCAATCTTCTCCTAACCCCCAGCTTCCCAACTGTGTATAAAACCAGAGCCTACAACCTTGTAGATTTCACTACACCTTCCATCTTCCTATATAGAGTTTTGCTTGTCTGAAAGCATTTCGATGTCAACGATCTCCACAAGGTTGATTTCGTTATGTTCTGGTTGTCTTGATGCAGCATTGTTGTGTCTCAGTTCAGGTTTGATATGAACACCAAATCTAGTAGTTCTATAATTTTTTCAATCACATGCCTTAGCACATATATATATGTACATTAATCTTTATGTTTTCGACATGTGAAACTCCAAATCACTAGTTATGAATGCATATGTGCTTCCATGATTGCAGGCTGCTAGGAACTAATGGAGCCACAGGTGAAGCTGGAGAATGGGCACAGCTCTGCCGACAAAGCTCCTCTGCCATCGCTCGTCTGCCGTTGCTTCCATTTTCTGTGTTAAATCCCTTTAATAATCATGTTTTTTATTTAATGTTGAACAATGGTTTTTGAACCTCCCTCTCATGGTTTGAGGAGGGGGTTGTGCATTGAGGTTGTTAGGGGTGGTTTTTTCCCCCTGTATTAATTTGTGGTTTTATTTGACGTTTTTTATTTATGCTAGCTGTTATTTATTCCTAAAATATTCTTAGTCTTCTATATATGCGCTATAATTTATTCTTCATTAGCAATTTAACTAATGGTATAACTAATAATCTGCATTAGCAATTTAAAGTTCTTATATATAAAAATAAGTAATTATTCTAGTTTCCTATCATTGAATCATACTCCTTTAGAGATTAAATTGATAATAGATTACAATTATCAATTATGTGTTAATTATGTGTTTTCGATAAAAAACATTTGCTCATTCCTGTCTTAGCACCTAGTTTCAACTAGGATTTGGCCAAATGCATTTAGCACACAAATACTTGAATGCCCCAAAATTAGAAGTTTGACAACATCACCATGAAGAACAAACACTCAGCCCAACACAGAAGTATAAATTCAACAGGTTTTTCCGGACCAACCCTAGCTGAAGAGTAAGTCCCCAACTATAGAAATAACGATATCCCTAATCCAACTGCATACCAAACCCCCAAATACAACAGTCCGAACAAAGAATTGCGGATCTATAGCACGAATCAACCAGATAAACAAGGAATTATGAAAAGAACACAACAACAGCTAATAATGTACGAGAGTTTGAGAGAAGTTAGTCCAAACCGACCTTCCTTGAGACTAATCCAATATCGACTCTGTGGGTTCTTGAATCAACACTCCGAGACCTTCAGACGCAACAGCTGTCGCCGTTCCGAAGACATTCTTTGGTTCCATCTGCCAGGGAGCTGAGTGAGTGGTCGCGGGAAGAGCTTCAGAGAGCTCTTGGCTTGTGGATAAGGGTTAAGGAATGAGTGGGGAGCAACGGGTCCATATGGAATTTGTTTAACAAAATCCCATACAAATTATTTTGATTAAATGTATTTTCCTCCCCTATATTTGGATGTAGTTGTATTACCCTCCCCTACAAATATTTTCGTTAATTATACTTTCCTCCCAAACATTCATTGTAATGCAAGTTCCTCCCATGTAAATGTATTTTATTCATAACAGTTATTTCCCGGAGTTTCAAACTAATTTCACTTTGCTTTAGAAACTTACACGAATTTTTTTTATTTGGTGACCAACCGACACGAACATTGTTCGTGAAATATACAGGTTATAAGACAATCGAAATGTCGGTTCTAAATTAAGGTAATTGTTAATATGCTCTCATGGCCTACCGCATAATAGACCATGCATTGACTCATGTGGAGTTGACTACAGCTCACCTTTAACTGTAAAGTTGACATTTTCTGTTACGTTGACTTTCTTTGTGCGATCCTACTAATCTGACAAAGTGGGTAGACCAGAAGGTTTAATGTTCACAACATAGTTGACTTAGTTAGTATAACCTCAAAAACCAAGTACATAAGGTTTAGGGTTTAGGGTAGACCATCATGCATTGACTATGGAGTTGACTTATGAGCTCAATCACCTTTGAATGTACAGTAGACCATTTTCTTTACGGTGACTTTCTTCGTGCGAACTTATCCATCTGACAAGGTGGAGACCAAAAAGTTGTCTGTTCACTACATAGTTGACTTAGTATAACCTCGAAAGTCAATTTTAGGGTTTAGGGTTTAGGCTACACTGACTGTGGAGTTGACTTATGAGCTCGATCATCTAATTTGACTGTACAGTTGACATTTTCCTTTACGTAGGCTTTCTTCGTGCGAACTAACTAATCTTGCAAAGTGGAGACCAAAAAGTTATCTGTTCACTACATAGTTTACGTAGTATAACCTCAAAAAGTCAAGTATATAGGATCATTCATATACAATGTAGTTGACTTAATTATGAGCTCGATCACCTAGTTTGACTGTACATTTGACCTTTTCCTTTACGTTGACTTTCTTCGTGCGAACTTACTAATCTGACAAAGTGGAGACCAAAAAGTTATCTGTTCACTACATAGTTGACGTAGTATAACCTCAAAAAGTCAAGTATAGGATCATTCATTGACAATGGAGTTGACTTACGAGCTCACATTTTACTGTAGTTGACATTTTCAATAACTGTTGACTTTATTCGTCCAAAACTATATATATATATATATATATATAGTTGACTAAGTGGAAACCGAAATTAAAGTTGACCAATCACTTGCTTCGTAGTTGACCAAACCTTCTAGACCAACTTTCACATTAGAGGTGACTTTTCGATTTATGTTTTACCATAATTTATTTAAGCGATAATTCACAAAAAAGGCCGGCTCTATAGTAAGCAGCCGATCGGCCATGGGCCGATTTTTTTTAGAAATTATTTTTTAAAGAGAACTCTATAGTTATCTAAACTAATTGCATATTTTGATGCAATGTCATCAATAATTGTATATTGGTGTGTGGAAGTTTATATTTTTTACAGAAAGTTGACCAAGTTAGAATCTTGTTGATGACATATGTGAACATTTAAGTTTTTACCTAATTATGAAAAAGTTGTACGGTCCTTGAACATGATTATAAGTTAATATATAACACAAAATTAATTAGTAGTTACACATAGCTAGCATTTTTCAAATATCTGTCACATAAAATGTTTCGGGAATACTTAAAGGCAAAGATTCAATATTACATATATAACAACAACAAAAAAAAAAGCAAAAGCTACAACAAAGATAGCAGCATCTAGCTTCTTCTGGTTCCTTTGCCTTTGCCCCCCACATTTGATGTTCTCTGATCGACAGATTCACCCATTCCTTCGAAGATTTCCACAGGCACTTCAACAATTTTGTTACCTTCAAGTAGATTGACTTTCATTTCGCGTTCAGCTGCAGGCTTCATGCATTCCTGGGATGCAATCATTTTCGGTGGGTCATCCTTTTCATCCTCTGAATCAGAGCGGCCACTGGAGTATTCCAATACAGTGGAGGTCGTCGTGTGAGAGCACTGGTCACCTCCTCCTCTTTAAAGGGTGGGGATTTTGCTGTCGTTACTGACGCACATGCAATAATAGAGTGAATTACATGTAAGCATATCCATATCATTAGGGTTTCTTACAGCGACAAAGCACTAGCCAAGCAGCGCGCATAATGAGCATCACAAAAAGCAATAATAGGCTCATATCAGTACTGCACAAGAAAAACTTGGCCCTTCCGGGTAAATCACAGAAAGGGGCTCAGATCAGTACTCATTAAAACCAGCAGATAAGAGATCGATGATCACAGGCTGCAAAAGAATTTTGCCTTAAGCCATGCATATCACACTCTATGGGCTACAATGAGTGAATTCAATAGATCCATATCATCATCGACTCTTCAGTGAGAATGAAGAGGCTCAGATCTGTACTCATGAAAACCAGATAAGAGATCGATGATCACAGGCTGCAAAAGGATTTTGCCTTGCCATGCATATCACACTCTATCGGCTACAAAGAGTGAATTCGAACGATCCATATCATCACGGCCTCTTACAGTCAGCAATCAGTGAGCATGAAGAACATTGTAATATCATGAAGAGGCCCAAATCAGTACTCATGACAACCAATATATTCAATTAACATCCACTAATATCTTGAAAGCAACATTTATTTCTGAGAAAATGCACCCCATTCAAATTAGAATCATGAAAGATGGAGCACCTACAAAAACAGCTCAACATTGATCCGTTTAAGATATCTATTATATTTCATATTCATTCATGAGATCATTCATAACTTCCCAAGCGGTTCAAGCATTAACCCATAACATAGACTTGAAGTGAACCCAACACCATTCGTTGCTAATTCTAACATTTCTTCCTCTATAGTCTACGAGTACTTGTGAAGGAAATTTCAACCCGATTTGGAGGCACACAAATTAATGATTGCATCATTTTGCCAACATTAATTATCAGCTAGTCAAAATACCCTTCACAAGTACACCTAGCAACAAGGTCAAGACTTTTATGTACTGTGATTTACCTCATATAATTTCTCTTTTTTTATTATTTTTTAATTTATTTTTGCAATAAACTGACTTATTAATGAACTAGCATTCATTAATTGGAAATTCATCCGTTCATCCGCTACCAAATGCCGGCACTTGTGAAGGCCACTTTGACCCGGGTTTCATGCACAAATATTTGCATTAAATTGCCAACATTATCAGCGGGTCAAAATGACCTTCACACGTGCCGGCAGAATAGAGAGGTTGAAAGGAGGAAATAGATAATAACAAATAACAAACATGGAATGAACGGAGGGAAATACGGAAATGGGCTCAGATCTGCACTCGTGAAAACCAGATAACAAATCCATGATCACAGGCTGCAAAAGGATTTTGTCTCGCCATGCATATCATGACACCGTATCGGCTACAGAGTGAATTTGAACGATCCATATCATACCGGCCTCTTCAGTGAGCATGAAGAGGATCGGATCAGTACTTATTAACAAATAAGAGATGACAGCAGCAGGCTCCAAAAATAAATTTTCCTTGCCTGGCATATTACTCTCTAACAGTTTCAATGAGTGAATTCGGTAGATCCATATCATAAGGGCCTCTTACACAACTAAATGTTTGGACACATCATATTATGAACTTGCAGCAATGACATAGGGTACTTAAGAACTTCATACCGTACACATAAATTGGGAGACATGCACATTTTCAGCTACCTCAGTTTCATCCACATCTCATTCAACTAACTAATCATATATACATTAAAACACACATTCCTATCCATATGTTGCCGCATAGATATAGCATCCAACCCTTAAATACACACTTTCCAATCAGTTAACAGCAACCACTTGGTTATGTGAGAAACATTATATATACCACATTCTACACTCAGCTAGCAGATCCGAACACAGGATTTACCCATAGTTAAAATGTTTGCAGATATCACAGTAAAATTAAAGCACATACAATTTATAAGCATGAAAGATGGAGCCCGGCATACAAATACAGATATCACAGTAAAATTGCTCCTTTTAAGTCATAGAAATGAAAACAGCTTGTTAGATCTGAGCTGAAGCCACCATACACACCTAAATTGAAAAGCGCATTTATAATCAATAGAAACTGAGAAGCCAAATTGAGACAGAGAGACAGAGAGCGATGGACCAGTGCTGAGGAAAGATGTTTGTGAAGGGTGAGGGATGAAATTTCTCTTCCTGCGCCAAACCTCCATTCTCAGATTTGAACCAGCTGGTGCCCGATTGAGTCAATGAGAATGAAGAACGAACGATTCGGGAAAGGAGAAAGATTGTGGTGGCGAGAGGACCGCGGTTGTGCGGAGATAGAGAGAGAGCTAGAGAGAGAGAGAGAGAGAGAGAGAGAGAGAGAGAGCCGGCGGTGGTGTCGAGTGGAAGATGATGAGTTAGCTAGGTTTCTTGATATGTGAATTCGATGTGGAGGGCGAAAGGGGGAGTAATGACGGGGAGTTGTTAGTTGGCCAGCAGATAGAGGGTGAAATAAATTTTTGGTATGATTTGATTTTGCCACCAACACTTGGGGAGATTTCATTTCCCTCCCCAAAATTTAGCAAAAATTTCATTTCCCGCCCAAAAGTTTGGTCAAATTTCTGTTTAGATCCATTCCCGACAAAATTGCAATTCGTTAATTATTTTTTATTTTGGATGACTAGTCGTTTCCCCACGACAAAAACACAGCTGGTCTTTAAAAATATAAAAGACGACAAGGCATACGACTAACTGATAAAAAATACTGTTTGTACTGCTTTTAAAGACCATAATCGTGGTAGTCGGAAGGAAACTGGTCGCTGATAGCAGAATCTGTTGTAGTGTAGGCTCTGACCGTTACAAGCTTTCCATTATTCTTCTCTTTCCCTGTATTTTCAATATTATCACAAGTGACCCCCCATATATGGAAGTCTTCTTCTTCCTTTGAGTTTTATGAATTATTCAGTCTCTCTCTCTCATTTCTCTCTCGAATTCCTCTTCTCTTACTCCTGAATCTAGGTCAGATTTCACAATCCTGACAACTTCATTGAATGCTTATCATGAAAATAATCAAAGTTTAGTGTCGTATTTTTCTTGTGTTTTCGTGTGTGTTCGTGTTCGTGTGGAGATCGTAGCTTCTTGAATTGCTACAACATTAAAGCCTAACAATCTCTCAGACTTCAGGTATGTCAGATAAAAGACTTAAGAATTTGCTTGTTTATTAGTCAATGATCCTAAGCATGCGGAGGTTATAAAGGGTAGGCATGTGATTATCACACACTCCAATACTACCTCTGTTTGTTCACTATCACACTAATTTGACTTTTATCACTATATACTGGGTCATTTTGAGCCGGTGGTTTGAGTAGTAAAATGATGCAATTTTTTGATAATCTTTTTATGGTGTTGTAGATTGAAAGTTGCTCTATAACACGGTGAAAAGATTATCAAAAATTACATCGTTTTGCTATCCAAATCACCTGGTCAAAGTGACCAGATGCGAGTCAAAAAATCAAATCGATGATAGGAAAGAGACGGAGGTAGTACTAGTGGACGTTATTCAACATTATTTCTCTGCTACAGCTCAGTTAGTTGGCGCAGGATGCTATTAGTTTTATCACTGTAATGCTGAGATTAACCGATTAGTTTACTAATGTTTGCATATGCTTCTTCGTGGTTATCCTTGACATGCATTAAGACTTTACCTATGTTATAAATAGCCTCTATTGGTTCTAGGTTTTGCACAACCTACTACTCAGTACTCATTACAACGACAAAATGGCCAATAACACCAACCTCTTTCTTGCTCTTCTCGTGCTCTTCCTCATCGCTAGCTCTGGTGAGTTATCTAGTATTACCTCCGTTCTCTCTCTTTCTTTCATTTACTGTTCATATCACTATTCACTGGATCGCATTGACCCGATGATTAGGATAATAAACCGGTGCAACTTTTTGACATTTTTTGCATGGTGTTGTAGATAAATTTTTTCTCTACAGCACCATGCAAAAATTATCAAAAAAATACATAATCTTGTTACTCAAATCACCGGGTCAAAGTAACTCTATTACGAGTCAAAAAATCAAACTAGGAAGGAAGAGAGAGAACGGAGGTAGTATTTATCTAGCCCTACCCTATCTTTATTCCAGAGTTTTTTTTTTTTTGAAGGAATCTTTATTCCAGAGTTATTTGTTAGTTACTGCTGAGTATCGCCTCTTTCTGACCGGGGGATTTGGATCGTAAAACGATATGATTATTTGATAACTTTTTCATCGTGTAGTACAACTTTTACTCTACAACATCATGAAAAATTATTAAAAAATTAGATCGTTTTACACTTTTGCTATTCAAATCACCGGGGCGATGTGACCCAGTGAATAGTGACAAAAAAGTTAAAACGTAGAGAAAGAGGCATTACGGAGGAAGTATATATGTTAGGATAGTTTTCCGCTACATGGGTTGAATTTTATTGTTCTTCAAGTTATCATCAAATATATACAGATAGATGCATTGTAATAGTTTAAGGACATGGATTTCCTATACAACTTTGGTTGTAAATGCTCTAATTGAAATTGTAATTAAGAACTTGTCTATTTGAGTTGATACTAAGTAATAATTTCAATTAGGATCAATTCAAATAGACATCTTCTAGTTCTACATGTCATGTGTACCAGTAAATTACTGCCACATTACTAGGTAATACGAACTTCTACAACCAATGCTGTAGAAATTCCCTGTTCCTCTTACACTGGTTTTCAAACAATTGCTCGTACATTTTACTTTTATATTTCAAAAGAGATGGTACAATTTCACTTCTCTAGATAAGTACTAAATAGGGAAATTGACAAATTATTTAGCAAGTGAAAACAATCTCCTCATCTCCTAGTAAACATGGTGAATTGGAAAGTTAGAATATGTGAGTAATCATTATTTTCTTTTTGTGTTGGGCAGGGTTGAATATTGCAGAGGCGACACGGTGCTACCCACAACCCTGCAAAGTCATAAGTACTGCTGTGGGTCATGCCGTGGATACTTCTTCCCTGCATGCTACTGTCACTTCAACTCAAGAACACACGTTACCCACGAATAAGAAAGTCAATCTGGGGAAAATAAAATCCAACGTAGTACATGTCTAAAAAGCTGAAGTGAATCATCAACACTATCAACAAACGTGTTAATGACGATAAACTATAAAAATAAAAATAAATAAAGTGATTTTTTGGTTTGAGCACGCACCTGAAAACATGACCTTGAAAAGGGTATGTGTATTGTGGGGGTATTGTGATAACTAAGAACCCTGTCCGTGCTGATGTTTGTAATAGTAGTAGTGGCCCTTAACTGTGCTACAAGTAACATCATGTAGGCTCTATACAGAGCTTAATTGTGCTATAGTGTCGACATGCTCCAATATTGTAAAATATTGGTCCATGTGTTTGTTTCTATTTGTGTTTCTTGGAGTTTATTCCTATGAATAAATTGTGTCGTTTGTTTTTTTTTCCTTTGTGGATTTAAATGTTTGTTTTGGTTGAAGAATTAATGGACAAATGTCAAAATCGGCGAAAAAGTGGTTCTGTTTGATAAGTCAAGTACAATCTAGTTTAAATATTGTGAAATTGAAAACACGGAAGATAGAGTCAAGGTTTGTGTAATTCTAGAGAGAGGAAGGAGAAGAGCGGCGAAAAAAGGGAAAATCCTTTTCACCAACATACATAATGAGGGAGCTTTTTATATCACGGCAGTTAAGATAAGGTTAGAGATTAGCCAATAAGAGTGTGTCATGTCACCCATTTCTGCAATCTGGTGTCTGAAGAGAGATGATGCAACTCCATAACTCCATCATGCACCAAGTGGCTATCCAATTCAATTTACTGGTCTTCTCGTGCCGAATTGGGTTTGGCTGCTATCCGTATGGCTAAAAGACTTTCACAGAATACTGTAGGAGTTGCACTCAAGGAGAATTCAAGTTCATTGAGCGTAGACATAAGCCATTTGATTTCACAACTCAAAAGTGCCAAGAATATGTACTCTGCTTTTGCAGAACTCTTAGCTACTACTTGAGGTTTTTTAGATTTCCAAGAGGTCAGACTATGCCCAAGATACACAAAGAACGAGAAGTAGATTATCTGTTATCTAGAAATCCATTCCAATCTAAGTCTGAGTAGGCAATGAGTTTGAGAGTAGAGGTATAAGGAAAGAACATTCCTTGAGAGATAGTAGATTTTAGATACCTCAAAATGTGATGGGCAGCAGAAAGATCATGTTTGGTGGGGTGTGCCACAAGCTGGCTCAGTTCGTGCACTGAGAAGCACAAGTCAAGTATTATGCTACGAAGATATAAGAGTTTGCCAATAAGATTTTGTACCCCTCATTGTCATCTTCATTTAGAGGATCGCAATATGGATGCAGGGCCGTCTTAAGACTTTTAGAGGCCTTAGGCAAATTGAAAAAGTGAGGCCTAATTGTACTTATCGTGATATTGGTACATAGAACGATCGTTTTTCAAGGAAAGAACAATAGTTTTTCAACCGCTATAATATATATCTTTACTAATAATATATGCAAACACCCCAATTTTTAGTGGAACATTTGTTTTTCTTAAAATACCCTCATTACAGTAATTAGATCATGGAAGTTACAACTTACAACCCACTCCCCATGTTCTAATTATTTATTTATTTTGTGAAATTCACACACATTATCTAATATCTATTCATTTATCTTATATATTGTTTCTAATTTCCACGCATCGCGTGGGCACCTATGCTAATATCCCTATATATATACATATGTGTGTGTGTGTGTGTGTGTGTGTGTAATAAAGTTAATCAAAGGAGTTTATTGATGTTTCATGTGGTCTTACCGTAATACCAGTACATGATAAGTTTCCAAAATCATGCCATGTCTAAAAAAGTTCATAGACAAATTTGTAGAAGAAAGCAGGGCTTTAAAATTTGAGCTACATGTTTGTAGTAGCTCATCTCTAATGTGATAAATAGGAGTTATGTTATTTTGGTATAATCATAGACGCAATTCATTTAATATGGTAAAGTTAAAACATACTAAGGAAACTATGAGTCTGAGGAGAAAATGACAATAACAAAAGCTCTTTTTCTAGAAAACAAAAACTTTCAAAGAACAAGAAATAATATTTATTTTTCTTAAATCTTTTCCTCCCCAGAAATTTTTGATTGAACTGAATAAGAACATGATATAAATAAATAGATAAAAGTCAAGGATTCGCTTCTAAAAACATCGTGTAATTTCGAAAACTTAGTATTCATAATGGAAAATATAGTAAAGGTACATTATTAAGAGGTAATAAAATAATTTCTCAAAAAAAAAAGAAAGAGGTAATAAAATAGGTAATAAAATAATTTCTCAAAAAAAAGAAAGAGGTAATAAAATAATTTACTTGTCTAAATTTGGGAAAGATCAAATTAGGTAATAAAATAATTTACTTGTCTAAATTTGGGAAAGATCAAATTAGTACATAATTGATTGGTTCTCTCATCATTAATTGCTAATCTTCTTTATTTCTCATTTTTTCTGCATTTAACAAGATTAATGGGCCTAATTTTAGTTTTGAGGGCTGCTATGCTTCACCCTTTTTTCTTCACCCTTCAAGTTCACCTCCTACATGTCAAGATATGATTGCAGTAACTATTTATTTTAAGATATTTCTATAATCACATCACCAATCAAAAACATCCACATAAAGGGTGAACTTGAAGGGTGAAGAAAAAAGGTGACGTTTAGCATTTCCCTTTAGTTTTTACCTCAATCTACACAAGAGTTTACATATATACACACACATGCATACAGCAATCAAACACTAACGGGAGGCCTTCAAAATTTTGAGGCCTTAGGCGGCCGCCTACCTTGCCTTATGGCAAGGCCGGCCCTGTATGGATGCTGAACTTGATACTTGCAGCCATGGGAGTTGATGCTAGCTTGCACTCTAAATACCCTTCATTTTTTTACAGAATTTCTAATGCAAATTTTTGCTGAGTGAAAAAAAAAAAAAAAATCCATGCACATATCTACACACCTCAAAACCCATAAATTTTGTCTAAGTACCTAGGTCCTTCAATTTGAAAGTGTAATTTTAAAAAATCCCTGAATTCTTGTACAATAGAAGTATTAATCCCGTCGGAATTATGTGACCTATAGATACCAATAAAAAGACTTTGTCGTGTTAGTTGATTTGTATTTTTTGGATTCTTTACTCTAATTCATCATCGTTAAAAATACAAAACTTATTTATTAACATAATTTTGGACAAAATTGGTAGGTGAAATACGGAACAAACCATATCACGCCCAAAATAAATTTTTGAAATTACAAGTCAACCGAATGACTGTAATTTATCTTAAAAAGAAATACACAATTACTTGCATTATCCATACAACAATTAAGAACAGAATAGATGGTCTGGCACCCGTTTAAAACAGAACAAACAGCTAAAAAATCACACTGAAAAAATATTTCTAAAAGCAGAATGAAAACCAGTGATTAAAATAGCAACACTTAGCAACACTATTAGCTTTTTGTGGAGGTCCTTCATTTGCTTGAAGATAGGTATCGAAGCTCGCCGTTTCATGATTATTTGCACTTTCACATCACTGTCGGTAAGCCTCTCTTCACGACGAAGATCAAGGCATTCAGAGCGGTGGGTCGGAGCCGGACTTCTTTGGTGGATCTGCCTCAAGACCCGTCACAGACTGGTTTTGGAGAACCGACCCGACTTAAAAGGGACAATTTGGTCCTTTCATTTGCTGATGGATCTTCTTCGGATGGGTTTTACACTCCCGGGTCGTCGTTAGATAGTATGAACTATGAGGCCCTAACTAACAGGCCGTTCAACCCATTCCCCATGGAATTTTTTGGGGCTCGGTCCATTTTTGGCTAACCCTAATTTGAGCCCAGACTATTTTTCTTCACCCGAACGGATCCTCTCGCTTCAACCGTATGACCCGATTACCCGATCGGTTTGTCCTGGATCCTCCAACTCTGTCCCTTTCAACTCAGACCCCCAGCAAATAATCCCTTTGGGTCAACTTCTGTATCATCCCACAACGGATAACTCCACCCAACTCTTGGAACTCCCTCCAAATTATCTCCAACCCGTTTCAATTCCCCATACCACTCCCTCGGGTTCTTGGACGACTCTGCGATAGCGCCGACGCCGTTTCTCTCAGACGATAATGGTTCAGTTACAGCGAAGGTGAATCCTGCCTATTCCACTAGGTATATTCAAGATCAGGCCATCTTGACTCTCATTAACGCAACTCTCTCCGCTGAGGCTCTCACACTTGTTATTGGAGTTCAAGACTCCAGATCTGCTTGGGTGACTCTTGAATCTCGCTACGCCTCCCTTTCTCGTTCTCATATTTTACAGGTCAAATCTGATTTAAAAAAAATCAAAAAACATTCCGATTCTATAGATCCTTACATGCAAAAGCTGAAAACCTTGAGAGACAAACTTGCTGCTTCATCGGTTCAAACCGATGATGAAGATATGTTACTTTTTACCCTAAATGATCTTCCTATTGAATACAACTCATTTCGTTCTTCAATTCGAACTCGCTCTACTCCTCTTACATTTCAATAACTTCATGTTTTATTAAATTCCGAAGAACAAATGCTTGAGTCTCAAAATCAACCCTCTTCTGATCTTGGTCCACAAACTGCTTTTTACACAAATCAGTCTCCCTATTCTTCTCGTGGTCGTGGTGGTCGCTCTGGTTTCACTCGTGGCGGTTCCTCTTCTTCTGGTTTTGTTAATGGTCGATATGGTCAAAGGAACGGTGGTCATTTTGACAACAACAGGGGTTGATCCAACTCTCGTGGTGGTCAAAAATTTTCTGGAAGCAGAAACAGTGGTCGTTTCTCAAACTCATATAACAACAACTACAATGGCTCTTCCTAAAATTCTTCTGGTTATGGTCGTGGACCAAAACGCCAATTACATGTCAAATATGTGGCAACGAATACCACTCAGCTTTGGATTGTTGGCACCATAGCTTTCAGCCATGGCAGCCACCACTGAATCTCAGACATCTTACCCTAACTTCTGGCAGACTGACACTGGAGCTTCCTCACACATGACTGGCAAATTGAGGTATCTATCTCTTTCAGATCCATATTATATAACTGATCAGATCACCATTGGTAACGCTCTTCTCTTCCTATCCAGATATCTGATACTGCTCTCTTACCCACTGCTAATTTCTTGTTCAAATTATTCGATACCTTACATGTACCGGATTAATCTGCAAAATCTCTTATATTTGCACAAATTATGTGATGCACACAATGCTCGATTTGTTTTGATGCAAAATCATTCTATATTCAGGACTTGGCTATGGGCAAACTTCTTCATCAAGGCTTGATTAAAAATGGCATCTATCCAATTCAATCTCTCTCTGTCAAGCCTTCTTCTCATGCTTATCTGGGTCAAAGAGTCAATTCCTCACTGTTTCATGCTCGTATGGGACATACAACAAATGAAATTGTGTCTAAATGCATTACTTGTTCTACTTCAGACTCTGTTTTATGTGCCTCTTGTCTTGCTGGAAAAATGACAAGATTACCTTACAAAGCTTTATTTCTCCTCCTTTACAGTTGATACACTCAGATGTTTGGGGTCCTGCTCCATTAAAGTCTTACCATGGCCATAGATATTTTGTTCTTTTTATTGATGGATATTCAAAGTTTACTTGGCAGTTCCCATTACATAACAAATCTGAAGTTGCTATAACTTATCCTAGATTTAAGTTATTTGTTGAAAACTTGTTAAATTGTTCTATTTCTGTGTTTAGATCTGACGGAGGAGGAGAATACACTTCATTTTTTTTAAACTAGTCTTAGTGAAAATGGTATTATACACCAAAGATCATGTCCTCACACTCCACAGCAAAATGGACTTTCAGAACGTAAAAAAGGCACATTGTTGAAACTGCAAGAACTCTTTTACATAATGCTTCTATGTCTTCTTATTTTTGGTATCATGTTGTGACTACTGCAACTTATCTTATTAATAGAATGCCTAGTGCCAATACTTTAAACAAATCTCCATTTGAATTACTCTTTCACAAGAAACCTGACTATTCTGAACTTAATTTTTTTTTGGTGTGCTTGCTTTCCATGTCTTACTCCATATATGCATAAAAGATTAGAGCCAAAAACAAAACAGTGTGTCTTCATTGGGTATGTTGATGGATTTCAAGGTTATTTATGTTTTGATCCAAGCACCAGTAAAGTGTTTATTAGCAGGGATGTCATTTTTGATGAACACACTTTTCCCTACTCACTGTCAAAATCTACTGCTCCTATTTCTACTTCACTGAATGATACTAACACTGATGTTTTTGTTTCAGGAATCAATATTAAAAGTTCAAATGTCCCTCCCCCCCTATCTGGGTCTAAGAACTCTGGGTTAATGCAGTCTGCTGAGATGTTTCCAGAACCACAACCAGAACAGATACTCCCACAAGAACAGATACCTGCTACTGGTTCTTCAACTCTCAGTCAAGGCTTGGCATCTTCGTGACACACCCTACTCACCCTCACCATCCCATGAGGACTAGGAGCCAATCTGGTATTGTCAAAAAGAAAATCCCTTTCTCTGCTACTTCTCATACTGGTTTTTCTACATCTTCTTATAGTTCTCTTTCTAATCCAAACTCATTTAGTGAGGCTGTTAAGCATTCACAGTGGCAAACTGCCATGACTGATGAATTTAACAGCCTCCAAAAGCAGCAAACCTGGGTTTTAGTGCCACCTCCCCCTCCCCCCCCACTGCCAATGTAAGTGCCAACAAGTGGGTTTATCACACAAAATATAACCCAAATAGTTCTGTTTCCAGATTCAAAGCACGTCTAGTTGCTAAAGGTTTCCACCAAACCCCTGGTTTGGATTATGAGGAAACCTTTAGACCTGCTTCAAAACATGCCACAATTAGATGTATACTTGCTCTTGCTGCTACTTTCAATTGGCCCTTACAGCAATTAGACGTGAAGAATGCCTTTTTACATGGCATTCTCAAAGAGACTGTTTCTATGAAACAACCTTAGGGGTTTATTAACCCACAATTTCCAAATCATGTTTGCTTACTCAAGAAATCTATATATGGCTTAAAGCAAGCTCCTCGAACATGGTTTGAACGTTTTACTACTTATCTCCATTCACTTGGCTTTATCTATTCTCTTGCTGATTCTTCTCTATTTGTTAGACATCATCACAATAAAATCACTGTCTTACTACTCTATGTAGATGATATTATATTAACAGGCAATGATTCTTCTTTTATATGTCATCTTGTGATCAAACTCCATTCTGAGTTTGATATGACCAACTTGGGACCCTTAACATACTTTCTAGATCCGCATATTCATAGATCTCATCATGGTATTTTTATTTATCAAGAAAAATACATTCATGACCTTTTGAAACAGTTTAACATGGCAACTTGCAAACCCTATTCTACACCACTTGCTGCAGGTGTGAAATATTCCTAGTTACTAAATACTCCGAATTTTTCGTTTAATACCCGTCCGTACGTATAAATGAAAAATACTTCCGTATTTCGTACTATTGCTGGACCTAATGAAAAATACTCGAATTTTTAAGCAAAAAAATTTAATACTCGTATTTCACGTTTTAACGTACAATACTTCCGAATAAACTTCTTAGAAACAATATTGCAGTGAATAAATTATCATCCAAATAGTGAAACTTATAGTAACTAATTATTATTAAATATTTTCTTACTATTTATCTATTTTAAATATTTATTGTTATAAATATTTGAAAGTATTATTATAAAAATTTGAAAATATTAAGTTAAAATAACTATAATTACATATGTGTGTGTACATGCATCTTGAGTCTTGTGTTATATTATAAATTTATAAAATAATACATGTTTAAGATTAGGGAATGCGTAGTAACGTTTTTTTTACAGAGTAGTTTGAATAGTATGATATTATTTTACATAAGTAATTAGTTATGAGTAAATAGTGTAAATATCAGAAATGATATGAAGCCTCATCACTTTGAAGAACTCAGGACTAAACTCATGGTTTGCCGCCACCCACCATGAGTTTACGTCGGCATATTAAACCAAATAAAGATATGAAGCCCAAGACTAACAATATTCAGGAAAGAAGTCCAACCCAAATATGAGCCCAACTCTTCTATTTATGAATCTGGCCCAATTATTTGTTATGACCCATTTATGTAAACCCTAATTCTAGTAATTGACAGTTGTAGATGCCGTTAGAATCGCGACCGTTCATGAACTGTCGTTTCCCATTCAGTGTATTTAGTGGATGTCTCTTGGAGACTTCGTTAGGTTTTTCAATTCAATTAATCTAGATTGTTCTTTCATCTTCTAGTTCATTTCATTTGTGCTTATCTCTCTTTGTCGATTACAAACCCTAAAACCATTTTCACCAACCGCACCAACATTGTACAGATTAGAACCATAGCAAAGTTGATCCCTTATCACATACCCACTTTTGTTGGAAAGTGAAAGAACTACGGAAGTGAAATAAAAAGTACTACTCCTTCAAACATAATGAAAATGGACAAGTTGGAACGTCCTTTTTAGCGAGAAAGTTTTTTTTTTTTTAATTTAGAAAGGTTGTTGACTAACAATAAAATGGAACTAAAGGAGTATGTCAGTTTCATTCCTAATGCAGTTTGTTATTTGTTACACAACGCATGTGTTCTAGTTTCGTTTCTAAGGACTTTTACCAAGGCCTCATACCCGCAAGACGCCCACGGGTTCGAAAGAGCGCAAATCTCTACTTCCCAGTCGGCATTACCATGATGATCGTGTGCACAGTCTTCCATAACGACGCCCACGGACTCCCTATCATCAAGTACCACAACAACCTTAAGCAGCAGGCTGCTAAAGAGGAGAAAGGCGAATTATCCGGTGACTTGTGGAGAGTTTCTACAGTGTCAAGTGGTACGGATTTGGGTTTCTTTCACCTATGCAATAACAATGTTGATATTTCCAGGCTGCATCACAGAAAAAGTTCATTCTGAGAACCTCGGAGATTGGTACCCGGTCCTCCTCATCACTGACTAGTGACTACAACGTGTTCGATCTACGAGGGAAGATTTTGCCTATGTTTGTTTTCCTGAAAAATAGGAAAATGCTGGTTGGCCTGACTCTAGTACGGATGTTGTTTGTTCCCGTATGTTTGAGGTTCTTACAGAGTCCAAAATATTTTGGCACAGAGGTTCCAGTAGGATTGCTGACTTGTTTGCTGGGGCTTAGTGGTGGCTACTTGAGTAGTGTTTTCATGACTTTGGCTCCCAGAGTTGTGGAAGTACAGCTGTGCACGAGAGATTCCGGCAGGGAGACCTCCGTGTGCACCGTGTGTAGTGGATCAAGGATCGCACAGGAAGAATAGGGGTGTGTGTAGGGAGAGAGTAAGTCAGTAGCAATGTCTGAGAGAGAGACAGAGGTTTGGCAGAGCTTCCGCGTATGGCAGTGTGTTCTCCTTTGTATGGAAAGGTTGACGATCTATATATACTGGAGAACGTGACCGTTGTAGTGTGGTTAATGCGCCCATTAATGGCGGCTTAATTAGCTTAACCATAACGGCACGTTCATCCGAGTATATAGGAACCGTTAGAGCACGTGGTGCGCGAATACCGGAACCGTTACGAGGTTGACCGGGTTTGACCGGATTGACCGGGTTTATGGAGCTCGTGCCATAAATCTCTCAAAACAGTTACTAAAGGTCGCGCGCGGGCTTGGCTCGCACGCGACAGGGCTTACTCTAGCCTCCAAACCACTAAGTCCCTACAAGTCCCGTGCAGTGGTATGCGAGGGCTCTGTCTCGCAGCCCCCACATGGATCAGCTCGGCTGGTGATCCAGTGTGTATGGAGCACAATATGGTGTGCTGGATGGCTGCCACGTGGCCAAGATCTGTCATGTCAGAAAGCAGTATTTACATTAGCCCCCTTTCTGCGCGTGAAGACTCATAGCCGTATAGACTTCCATGCGCGGAAACCAACATACGCGTCGCCGCCACGCACCAATTCAAATACGGCTAAGTTCAGCCCCCGTGCGTGTCATTATGACCTAAAACCCCTAGAGTCGTGTCGTCTGACCTTTAGGGTTTTAGGCGTGACGTCAGCTTGTCCTGTGATTGCGCGATTCGACGGTGACGGTTGCGATTCGACTATCGAAAGGACACAACCTTTCATTGTTTTGGATAAATACCTTGTATCCCCCATTATTGCAAAGCATTACTTTTTCCTTTTAAAGTGAATGGTACCCGGAGATCTTCGAGAGCAGATCCAGATAATCAATCACCAGTTCAGAACTGCAATCCGTGTTCTTCAATTGTGCATATCCAAGCAATCTTCAAGAAAACAAGGTTGGCCTCGTTTACTTTTGATTTAAGATACCAGTGTTTGCCTTGGACTGCGTTGAATCTGTAAACCCATGGGATTTGTGAAGAGGTTTTGATCTTTGAACCCGCTTCGTTTTAATCTTTCAACAATATTGGATCTTGCAATTCCCCAATTTCTAAAATCGATACCGGAACTGTTCGTTTTCCTTCGCATAGATCTTGAATTCCAAAATTCAAACTGAAGTGTGGTATTTCTCCCCCCTTTTTCTTGCTCTTTCGCAGGAATGGCCAAGACAAGAGTAACCAGACCCGTCAAGGAAGATGAAGAGATACCCGACCTTCCACAGGCCTTGTGGCGAAAAGCCCCCTTTTTAGGCGGCAAAGATTTCTACCATGCGAGGATAAAGGCGAAGAGGATGCCTGATCCTGTTCCCGCTGAGCGATTGCTGACGTTGACTCGCCCAGTTAACTCAGCCCTGCTCGAGTGGGTTGGTTCCGGAGATGTAGTTCGATTGGGGATCGAGAACGGGCACTTCCCGTATACTGCGATTTCTACTCAGGCGTTCGTCCAGAAATTGGACTATATGGATGAGTGGATTGACCACGTGTTGGATCATCACGCCGAGACTCTTAACGAAGCCGGCGTGTACTTTGCTATCCGTGCTATGAAGGGTGCTGCCGTGAAGCTGGATCAATCCATGCTTCTAGACCTTCTGTCCCGCTACTCGCCTGCGACTCACACGTTCCATTTTGCTGAGTTCGAGGCTGCCCCCACGCTCGAGGACGTGCAAATGCTGTACGAGCTTTCCCCCATGGGTGAAGTGGACCCTCTGAGTCCCTTGAGGACATCTGCGGAGATTGCCTTGTATACGCAGATGGAGGAATGCCTAGCAGAGGTGAAGAAAATCTCCACTCGGTGGACCACTACAAAGCCCCTTCCGAACTGGCAGCTGGTTGATACGTCTGCGAAGAATACCTGGAACAAATGGTTGCAGTACTTCTTCCGAGACTATGCAAACAGCGGTATTACCAAGAAACTTCTGAGTGAGGACCCAGAGGCCGATAATTACGTAGAGGGCAAGGGCTATCACTTGACCCTTTGTGCTTTTCTCTGTGCCTGGCTGTCGAGGTACCTGATTGATGGTCACCCCCATGACGGGGTCTTCTACCATGTGCTGCCACTTGCTGTGAGGCTCGCTCTTGGCCAGAGAGTCGCACTCGGACCCTTGGTTTTGGGCACGCTGTATTATAGGCTCGATCAGCTGGTTCTGGCTATGAGGGAGTCGCGCGGCCGCCTCGATGTCCTGACCTTTGTCAATATTTCCTTTTTGACAATGTGGGTTTTCGAGCGCTGGCCGTCTTATGCTCCAACCGCTCTTCAACTTGATAAGTGGTGTCCCCCAGGCGAGACAGAAGCACGCAACAGCGGGAGAGCTGCGAGATGGTTTGGAGCAAGCAACACCAAGTGCGCTTGGAGTTTGATATGCGACAAACGGAAGGAGTTTACTGCCAGGCCCTATGCCACGCGCATTGAGAATGTGAGATGGTTTCCAAAGCTATACCCCTCCAAAGGTATGGTCTTCTCAGAAGAACTTCTCTTTGAGAAGGGACCGCATTTCCACGAGCGCTATCGCGAGTTCTTTTGCTGGTGTCTGCGAGGTTCCCTTCCTGCCCTCGCGGAGCATATTCGTGAGCTCGCGCCAAGGTATGAAAAGCTTACAGTGGATGTTGACCCTACTCGAGTCTCTCCTCAGTTTGGTTTTGACGCTGTGGCCCCATCAATCTGGCCCCAGTCCATTGTCAGAGGATGCTACAAGCGCTTGCTCACAAAGGAGTGCAAGACGGTTTTTATGAACAACCTTCCTTTCGAGCAGCCTGCGGGTACCCGCGAGGGTGGTTGTTCCCAGAACTGGCTCGCATACTGGGCTGCCCAGCAAACGAGGATTGAGACGGAGTCGGCGGCGCAGCCAGGTAGGGCCCCCTTGCTCAAAAGAAACTCTTTTCCGTTTCGCCCCAATTGCAGTTTGAGCGAGTCTGAGTATGGTTGCTACTCACTGTGGGACCGTGAGAACCATTTGTGCCCTGATTTCATTCTGAAGGAGCAGGTCGCCGCAATCAAGAAGGGCGACACGCAAGTCGTCAGATACAGCAAGGATTTTGCTGAGGTAAGCACTTTTCTTCGCATGTGTTAAGTTTTCTCGATTTCCTTGTGCTGACACTTTTATTCTGTACTGTTGTAGTGTCATGTGCGGAGATTCGCGGCTGGTGATCGCTCCAAGTCACTGGTCAACACCATTGTTGCCACCAGAAGACAACAGCAGCCGTTCCGGCTTTCATGGAGGATGGACGCTGAGGTTGAAACAAAGGTTCGCGCAGTCATGAATGTTTTTGCTGACTCGCTGATAGACAATCCTCCGGCTCCGTCTCCTCCCGGAGATGACCCGTCTCCTCCAGCGACTGCGGCGCCAAGAGTGAAGAGACCTAGGAAAAAGGGAATTACCATTTCTTCCCCTAGAAGCGCTCCAGCTTCTCCTCCAGTGAGGTCCCTTTCTATCAAGGACAAAGGCAAAGGTCGCATGCCCAGCAAAGTGCGGAAAGAGCTCGCAGTTGAGTCTTTCGTTCCCTTCGATCAAGAGGGAGAGGAAGAGAGGCAGGAGCCCCAAGCAAGTGATGAAGAAGAAGAAGCAACAGTTGTGATGCATGAGGAAGAATCAGGAGGTACCTCCGTCGCATTTCCTTTCCCGTCATCGTAACTTCTTTGCACTTCTTTTCTTTAAGCCATTCGTGTATTCGCAGATGATGATGAGACCGCTGGTGGCCTCGCGGCCAAGAGGCAAAAGAGAGATGCCCATTCTGGCATCCCAGATGATCCCATAAGCGAGGACATTCTAGCTGAGTCCCGGAAGACAGCCGCGGAGGCTGCTGAGAGAAGAAGGCGTCGGGAAGAAGAGGAGCTTGAGCGTGTGAAGCAGCGGAGCCTCGAAGAGCGGCATGTTGACGACTTAGCGCGTCCAATTGTCGAGGAAGACGAGCTTCCCGAAGAAGTGGCTCCTCATGCGGAGGAGGAAGATGAGGTTCTCGGAGAGGATGCAGCAGCCTTGGAGCAAGTCCAAGCGGATTTTGAGGAAATCGCAGGCGGCGATAAAGGTGAGATCTTCAATCTCGCAGTAACTTATAGAGATGTTATTGTGGGTGCGTTAAAGCATGGTGTGTCAAAGGCTGACATTCGCCGTTGGTTAGTAGACAAATGCGGAGAACCTTCAGGTAATCATTTGAGTGATACGCATGTACTAGGCTTTAGCAACTTGAGGCAAAATCATGACTGGTTTATTCGCATCCCAGGTCACGCTCCTCTTACAGACTTGCTTAGTGAGGATACACTGATAGGGCATGGTTCCACGTCCTTAGTGTATGACGAAGATACCTCAATCCCACCTTCGCGTGGAGGTGCTTATTCTTAGCTTTAGTAAAGATAGCAAAATAACTTATAACGCAAGTTACCTCATATCATCGCATTCGATGTCGCAGGTCATGCTGAGGGACCTGAGCTGGAACAGAGAAGTCAGCCTTCTGCGCCCTATGTTCCAATTCCGAGCTCCCATACCGAGAAGCCCGTCGCAGCTGCTGACCACGCGGGTGTGCCTCGTGAGGACATCATCGAGCTTTCCGACGATGCTGGAGCTGACACTGTGTTGATGGATGAAGATGTCCATGCTAGTGCTGACGAGGTAAGGACAACTGCTGCTAATGCTTCCGCATCCGAGAGTGTCCTACGACAAGCGACTACGGCTGTCCCTTCACCTCCGGCGATGACTGAGTCAGAGGCACCCATTCCTGCGTGGAGCTTTTGGGGCTCGCAGGTTGGGAATGTAGTTGCAGCTGGCGCGGCCTACATTCTTCCTCCCGACTACGAGAGATTAGAGCTCGCAGCTGATAGGAGAGTCATGGAGCGAGGGCAGTCTTCGAACAACCCGGCAGCCCGCATTCCTTCTCTTCATGAGATTCTGGAAGGAACTGGTAAATAGAGCTTTACTGTTCGCACGTCGCATTATCCGCTTGCGAGTTTTGACATCATAACTTATCTTTGACGTCTCCTCAGGTTTGAAGCAAACCGATGTAGACTGGGTGGTTCGAATGCGTCTCAGGTACCCTCGCTCGTTTGTGAGATCTCTGGAGATCGGGCCCTTTGACAGGAGGCTGTTCCTTACTGAAGCCATTTGGATTTTGGAGCAGCTATCTGCGGCTACGCCTGCGACCATTTTGGTCCAGAGTGCTGAACTGCTATGTGGCATGTGCCAAAACCTCGTGACCAAAGTCCAAGGCAGAATGGGCTTTAAGTTTCTTAAGGACAGAGTCACGCTGATTCGCGCAGCCGTAACTTTGAAACTTGGTCACCAGAATCTCGCAGTCGAGATGCAGAAGGTGGAGCAGCAGAAGCAAAAGGTTGATGAAGCTCTGAAGCTGTATCATGAGATGAATGCTAGATGCGAGCTACTGAAGCAAGAAGTGGAACAGGTGGAGAAGCTGAGCGAGCAGTTCGCGCCCCAAGACTCCTTAATTAAGAATTTGCTTTGATTTTTCGAATCTTGCAAAAATAGTTCGAAAAATAGCTGAAACATTAATGTAATATCTTGAACATTAATGTAATGTTGCTAGGGTTTCTCCCCCTTTTTTTTTAACAAGAGCAATGAACTTCCCGTTTTGCCCTTTTCCGGGATTTGATTGGACACTTCTGTGCATATCCAATTATGACATCAGCAATTGATTCTCTGCTTGATTTTCGCGCTAATTTCTCGGCAGATAAGCACGCTTCCGTTGGGAAGTCCATCCGAATCATGACTATCCGTCATTTATTAGGATACGCAACTGAATCGTCATAGCCTTTAGTAGGGTAATTGATTGTTACCGCTTTTCAAGGCGTAAGTGATTGAACTTACCCTCTTTTTGAATTTTGCTGACTCATCTTAGGCAACCGAAGAGTCTGTACAGGGTCTATATAAACCCTGTCTTTGCTATTTGGGTTCTTCATCCCAAACATGTGCTTTGCCGTGAGTCCTTACGACTGCTGGCTTCAACGCTTGTTTTTCGTTGATTCATGGCAACTTCAAGTTTTGAATCCTGAGTTTGCGCTTTGTGCTATAGAAATAGTTTCCAAGATCCACTTTATGAGGCTTATTGCTCTTTATAACCATCATAAAGAAGATGCAGATAATATCTCATGCGTATTCGAAGAAATTTCTTCGTGTATTATGTGTGCAGGTCATGTTTCCGGCCGCCTCGTGGCGAGGTGCAGCGCAGAAGTGACCGTGCTACCGTCTCGTAATGAACGGCGGAATTCTCCTCCAGCATCCCTGGAGGAGGATTTCTTGCCTCTTCGTTCTTGAACTCAGGGTGCTCGTCAATGCCCTTGTCCAACATGACAAGGAATCCATCACCAGAGGAATGACTGCTTCGCCTGTTTTGCAGAGTAGTATATGTTGAAACAGGAAGCTCCTCCGGCGCCTATCTTGATCAGACAGAGGCTTTTGTCATTCCTTGGGGTCTTGGGCGTATCGCATCCCCGACCTTGCTGCTAGGGATGTAGCAAATGACAAGTTGATCTCTTCGCGGCAGCATCCCTTTTGCTATAGATCTTTGGCCGCAGATCTGCGTGTTGAACTGCCGGTGTTAGGACCGGTGGGTTCCTCCTTTCCTTAGTCGGGAGTTCCCTAGTGTGTCTCTGGCTTGTCAGCCATTTTTCGAATGTATTGTAAGCCGTATTGGCTGCGTAGTTAGATTCGAGCTTTTCGCTTGTAAGCTGCTATCTAGACAGATAAATTGTAAGTCATTTGACTCGTAATGATAAATAGCTTTCTGTATTATCTGCTGTCTCTTTACAACAGGATACAATTTCGCACGCGTTTCGGCATATTTCGCCTTGCATAATGCTATGTAATTGTTTCGCATCTGCGATATATTGATTCGCGGGTGTTTCGCTAGATCGTTCGAGATCGTATCTTCGCAGCTGTGCCATCTCGGCGGATGGGCTTGCAGTTGGCCGTTGCAAATCATTTAAGATCATGTTCACAACATTGCTATCGTAACAGATAGTCTTTAGCAGATCAATTAAGATCATTAAGTGGTGCGAACTGCTATCACAAAAGATAGGCTTTATTAGCGAACTGCTTGAGATCGTTTCTCGCGTAAATTGCTATCGCAACAGATATACTTTTAGAAGATCCAGTAAGATCATCTTGCGCATGCGTTGCCATCGTAACAGAGGCTTGGGTGATCAACAAAAATCACTTTGCATATAAGTTGCTATCGTAACAGATAGGCTTGAGAAGATCAGGTAAAATCGTTTTGTGTATAAGTCACTATCGTAGCAGATAGGCTTGAGATCGCACTTGTATAGACCGCTATCTTGAGAGATAGGCTCAGATGATCAATTGAGATCGCATTTGCGTTTGGCTGCTATCGCAAGAGATAGGCTTTACAAGATCAATTAAGATCGTATTTGCGCTTGGCTGCTATCGTAAGAGATAGGCTTTACATGATCAATTAAGATCGCATTTGAGTTGGCTGCTATCGTGAGAGATAGGCTTTAGATGATCAATTAAGATCGCATTTGCGTTTGGCTGCTATCGTAAGAGATAGGCTTTGCATGATCAATTAAGATCGTATTTGCGCTTGGCTGCTATCGTAAGAGATAGGCTTTACATGATCAATTAAGATCGCATTTGAGTTGGCTGCTATCGTGAGAGATAGGCTTTAGATGATCAATTAAGATCGCATTTGAGTTGGCTGCTATCGTGAGAGATATGCTTTACATGATCAATTAAGATCGCATTTGAGTTGGCTGCTATCGTGAGAGATAGGCTTTAGATGATCAATTAAGATCGCATTTGAGTTGGCTGCTATCGTGAGAGATAGGCTTTAGATGATCAATTAAGATCGCATTTGTGTTGGCTGCTATCGTGAGAGATAGGCTTAGATGATCACTTAAGATCGCATTTGCGTTTGGCTGCTATCGTAAGAGATAGGCTTTGATGATCACTTAAGATCGCATTTGCATTTGGCTGCTATCGTAAGAGATAGGCTTTGATGATCACTTAAGATCGCATTTGCATTAGCTGCTATCGTTAGAGATAGGCTTAGATGATCACTTAAGATCGCGTTTGCGTTAGCTGCTATCGTAGAGATAGACTTAGATGATCACTTAAGATCGCATTGCATTGGCTGCTATCGTAGAGATAGGCTTAGATGATCAATTAAGATCGCAGTTTGTATGGATTGCTATTGCAGCGAATAAACCATTGTTAACAGTAATAACAAATTAAATAGAGCAACATAAACAGCTAGAAATATGAACTTCTCATTTGGGAGAATTCTTTTATTATAACGCTCTCATATGGGAGAGATGGGATTACAATCCTCTCATATGGGAGAGGAGATTGCGTAAATCATAGCCACATGAGACATTAAGCACGTTATCATAAAACGTATGAAATGAGAGAAGTCAGGGATAGTACTTCTTGATCCAGCGCATATTGATTGAACTGGGAGTTGAGGTTGTACCGTGCAACCTTCGTATGCTGCAGTAGCCACTATCGAAGACTTCTGTGACTTCGAAGGGTCCTTCCCAATTAGCTGCGAACTTTGGGTGAGTTGCTTCTCTCATGCAGTGGTCAGATGCGCGCAAGACCAGGTCTCCGACTGCGAAATCCCTTCGCTGGACTGTCTTGTTGTAGGCGCGAGCGATTCTTTCCTGGTACCGCTTGTTAGTCCTTTTGGCTTGTTCTCGCTTTTCTTCCAGCAAGATTAAGTCATGATCGCGTTGATTTTCATAGAGTGCATGGAAGGCCAGCCTTGCCGAGTTGACTCTAACCTCCGCAGGTACCACAGGTTCGGCCCCATAACACAGTAGAAATGGCGAGGCCCCTGTGGGTGTCCTTGGAGAAGTTCTGTAGGCCCACAGAGCTATGCTTAGAGAGTCGGCCCACTTCTTGTGGTCGTCTGCGACCATTTTGCTCAATATTCTCAACAGCGTCTTGTTAGTCGCTTCGGCTTGTCCGTTTCCCTTTGGGTAGTAAGGGGTAGAACATATCTGTCTGATATTGTACTCCGCTAATTTCGCAGCTACCTGGCGATTAACAAAAGGAGTACCGTTATCTGAAAGAATGGTGTTTGGGATTCCGAACCTGCATATGATGCTTTCCTGGATGAAATTGACCACAGCCAGCGCATTTGCCGTCTTTAGTGGTATTGCTTCCACCCACTTGGTGAACAGCTCGGTTACGGTGAGAATGAAATGGTTCCCATGCGACGTCGGTCGGATGGGACCGATGAAGTCCAGAGCCCATGTGTGAAATGGCCACGGCGTCCCTAATGCATGTAAATCCACGGCGGGAGCGTGCACTAGGTTCCCTTTGAATTGGCATTCTTGGCAGCGTCGCACTTTGGTGCGGCAATCGACTTCCATCGTGGGCCAGACGTATCCGATTGAGAGGAGCTGTCTGCATAATTTCGCACCTCCTTGATGCTCCACCTGATGAGAAAGGTCCATGACTTCTTGTGCTTCTCTGCCGTCTAGACATCGCAGCAAGTTGCCCTCGTGACCTCTTCGCCAAAGCAGGTTTTCCTGTACCTCGTATCGAGACGCTTTCCTTTTCAATTTTTCGGCTTCTTTTCTCTATTCGGGCATGGTGCCCTGGGTGAGGAAATCAAACAGTGGCTTCCTCCAGTCCGTGTCGTCATCGGTTAGGGCGACGAGTAGAGAGTCTTTGATTAGCGCGCAACTTTCGCACTTCCCTTGTATCAGGGCCGCAGCTGTTGACATGCCTGGCCAATGAATGCCATATCTCTGAGCCTTTCTGTAGATTGACACCTTGCTTTCTCCGCAAGCGTGTTGGTGAATCTTTTCTAACAGCTGTTGTCCCTCTTGCTCGGAGACACACCGCATGAGTATTCCTCCAGGACCCTTGTAGTAAAGGGTGTTGTCGTGGATGCAATATCCTTTTGTGAGTGCCCAGCTTTCGCTGCTGGTGCCTTTCGTAATAGCTTGCAGGATTGCTTTCCGCCAGTCTGCATCATCCATGTGTTCGTCGTCGCACGCATCTTCTGTTAATGCCGACGATGTTCGCACTTCGATGGAAATCCTTGCGGGGCACTTGTCTATACTGACCTTAGATCCCAAGGTTGCTAGGGCGTCTGCGTGCCTATTGTCTGCTCGAGGCTTGTGCTCGTACTTCACATCGCAGAATTGCTGCATCAGCTTTTGTACTAGGGTGCGGTATGACAGGAGGTTGATCTCCTTCAAACCATATTCGCCCGAGGCTTGCTTAACAATCAGCTTGGAATCTCCCATGACTGTTAAGTTGCTCACTTCCAAGGCTTTTGCCGCACGGAGCCCCAGGATGAGAGCCTCGTATTCCGCTTCGTTGTTTGTGACTGCGAAGTTGAGCTTTGCGGACATCTGTATGACTTCCCCATCTGGTTTTGTCAAGACTATCCCAATGCCTCCGCCTTTCCTGGTTGACGAACCGTCGAAGTGGAGGGTCCAATAGGGCACGTCGATTGCGTAGATTTCAGGGCCTTCGAGCTCTTCTTCGATCACGGGTTCGTGGCTGTTGTCGGGAAACTGTGCCAACAGATCCGCTACCGCCTGCGACTTGATCGCTCTTGGTTTCACGCATGTGATATCGTACTGAGAGATGGTCATGTATCATTTCGCCAATCTCCCACCCGGAGTAGTGTGAGTTAGCAAGTATCTTATGGGGTCGCTCTTGGTGACCACCACTACTTTGTGTGATGCAAAATAGTGTCTCAACTTTTCTATCACAAAGAATAAAGCAAGGCAATGACGTTCGATGTCTGTGTACCTTGATTCAGCAGGCTGCACAATGCGAGAGATATAGTAGATGGGCCTCTCTTGGCCTTCATACTCCTGAGCCAAGAGTGCTCCTATAGATCTCCTTGTTGATGTAAGATATAGCAGAAGCGGTGATCCCAGCTGAGGCGCGATCATGATCTTTGAGGACGTGAGCAGCTCTTTCATCTTTTCGAATGCGGCTTCGTGGTCCGGAGCCCAGTCGTACGCGGCGTCCTTCTTGAGAAGAGTGCTGAAACAGCATGTGATTTCTGCAATTGCTGGGATGAATCTCCGCAGGTACGACAGTTTTCCCAAGAATGTTTTCAAGGTACTTTGGTTATGGGGTGGCGTCATGCTGGTGATGGCTGACACTTTCGCAGGGTCAGGCTCGATCCCTTGGCGATGGACCACGCATCCCAAGGACTTCCCCGAGGTCACGCCGAACGCGCATTTCATGGGGTTCATTTTCAGTTGAAAGCTCCTGCATCTGTTGAACACATTTCGCAGGTCTGCAAGGTGATCCGCTTCGTGCTTGGATTTAACCACCAGGTCATCCACGTAGAATTCCACCTCTTTGTGCATCATGTCGTGGAATAGAGCCATCATGGCCCGCTGATAGGTTGCGCCCGCGTTCTTAAGACCGAACGGCATTACTGTGTAGTTGAATACCCCCACAGGAGTGATGAATGCAGTTTTCCGCGCATCTTCGGGATCCATCTTGATTTGATTGTACCCGCTGAAACCGTCCATGAAACTGAACATGCGATGGCCTGCTGTTGAATCGATAAGCAAATCGATGTTGGGCAGTGGGAAATCGTCCTTAGGGCAGAAGCGATTGAGATCTCGGAAGTCCACGCAGATGCGAAGCTGTCCATTCTTCTTCACCACCGGCACGATGTTGGCCAGCCATGTGGGATGATGATTTGGCTCTATGAACTTGGCATCTAGGAGTTTGACAATCTCCTGCTTGATCTTCACGTTGAGTTCTGGCCTAAAGCTTCTGGTGCTTTGCTTGACCGGTTTAGACCCTGGGATGATGTCTAAACGGTGCATGGTGATGCTTGTATCCAGACCTGGCATCTCATCATATTCCCATGCGAACACGTCCTTGTACTCAGTTAGGAGCTGCAGCAGTCCTTGTTCCTCTTCGCTTGTGAGGTCCGCACTCAGGAAGACTGGCCTTTTCTTTTCCTCGCTCGGGCTAAGGAACACTTCCTTTAGTTCTTGCTTTTGTGGTCTTGGCCTGTCTTCCATGCATTCAGGCGCTTCTTTGAGTTTCTCGTCTGGAGTGCCTTGTGTTGGCGCTTCCGCCAGCGCAACTTGCTCGATTTGATTGATTTGCCCAGGGATATCCCCATGCCCGTGTGAGGACATCCCCGCGCACCTTCATATGCGATAGCATTTCTTCCCATTGGCGTAGAAGCTCTCTATCTCCTTGCCCTCGGGGTCATGCTTTGCGATCCTCTTCAAAGTGTAGACATTCTTTCGATGATATGCTATACGTGGCGCCTCTTCGCGTGTAGGCGGCTTTTCCTTGGCATCTTCCCTTGTCACCATCACGCCCGCAGGTGACTGGTCCTTGATGTCCTCCCAGAGAGGCAAAGGAGTAGGGTTGAAAGGCCCGGGTGTTTGCTCGTCCGCCATCTCAGTAAACCACACCGCCTCGCTGAGATGTGCTTCGTCCAAGTTGAACGGGTTAGTCGAAGCCGGTATCTCGACTATTCTGTCGTTCCAGATAGCCTTCATAACCTGGTGAGCCGTCGAAGGGACTGCATCGAAGCGATGAATCCAGGCTCGACCTATAATCATGTGGTATGTGGTGTTCGCGTCTATGACATAGAACTTCGCCGAGCACTTGATCTTGCCAATCTGGACGCCCAGGCGGATCCATCCGATCGTCATTCTAGAGTCGCTCCCGAATCCCACCAGTGGAGATGGACGTTTGACTACCTTGTGCTCGGGGATCCCTGCTAACTTCAGTGTGTGGAGTGGAACAACGTTGACCGCCGCTCCTCCATCGACAAATGCTCGCTTGAATTCGACGCCATTGATGATGGCGGTCACGTACAGAGGCCTCTGGTGACTCGCATCCGTCTTCTTGTCGCTGGCAGAAAAGGTCATGATCTTTTCTGTGGAACGAGACGCCCTGATGACTTTCCCGTTGGAGACCACGAGGTCCTCCTCGTAGTCCTCCGCTATCCTTAAGATTGCTTTTGTCATATCAGTCCGGCACCTCTCGGAGAAATTCATCTCGTCGAAGAATTTGTTGAAGCCGTGCGACCCTTTCATGCGGTCGGCACGTTCATCCTCCGTGTCCATGCTATAATCTTCGTCTTGATGGACCTCAGCAATGATGGGTAGACCATCCTCTGCGACTTCCTCCAAGTCTACGATCGAGATCATGGCGACCTCTTTGCCTTTCGAGCCTGACTCTGTATGGGCAGGAAGTGGGTTGTTGCGCACGTCCTTCCTGTTGTCGCTGACGATTAGCTCGCCGTTCTTCATCTTCTGATCGAACGCGAACCTGAGTTTCTTGCACTCGGCGGTGGGATGCATGATCTTGCCGTGGTACTCGCACCACTTAGGGTCCCTCACCATCTCCTTGGAGGGTGTTTTCTCGAGCGGTGGCAGGACGCCGTCCTTGCGCCACTGTTTGCAGAGGTCACTCGCTTCTTCTACCGAGCATGGCAGAGGCGGTACATCGAAGTTCACAACCTTCGCTTGTTTCTGGGGCGAAACTGTGTTGACCTCAGCTTCGCGTCCCCGCTTGTAGCTGAACCTTCCGATCTTGTAAGTGGTGCCGCTCGCAGGTCGCTCTGGAGCGTTCTTCTTTTTCTGTCTCTCGACTATGGGCTCGATGTTCTTCGTGCATTCGATTAGTTTTGAAAACGTAGGTGTTTGCAAATTGATGAGCATACCTTTGTATTCATCTCGCATGCACTGTAGGCATATCTCCACGAGCCGGCTTTCGGGCATTGGATCTTTGCACTCCAAGGATTTCGCCCGGAATTTCTTGATGAAGGTGATCCCATCCTCCTCGCGCTTCTGGTACATCCGCGAGAGATGGATCATTGTCACCTTTTCCTCCATCTGAAATAACTTGGTATAGAACTTTTGGACCATGTCGTCCCAAGTCTTCACGGATCCAGCCTCCAATGTCCGGTACCATTTGTATGCTACGTTCCCAAGAGATTTTGGGAACTCTCGCATCAACAGTTTGGGATCAGCTCCGAACGGACCCATGACATCGATGAAACGCATGACATGCTCATGAGCGTTTCCATTGACGTCTTCGAACTTATCCCATTTGGGAGCCTTGTACCCCGCCGGGTTAGGCATGAGATAGATCTCTCGTGGAATAGGTGGATCATTGTCTAACTTCGGGATAATGGTATCCGCGAATGACTGATGAGCCAGGATGGTGTCCACGCGCTTTTGCAAAGACGTCATGCATTCTGGAATGCCTCCCTCAGTAGTCGCCGGAGGGGTTGCCGTAGGCGGTGGCGACACATATGCCGCCGGAGGATTGGGAGCATACTGAGCACCCGCGTTTCCCCAGATCATCGTTGGGGGAGGCAAAGGGTACTGCAGAGTTGGGTTGGACGCTAAAGCCGAGGACTGAGGAGCGTGAGCAGCAGGAGGCAGCATTTGTGCCGTTGATCCTTGAACCGAAGGCAGTTGCGCAGCCGACGGTGGAGTCTGCAGATGATGGTTGGAAGGTGTGGCTGGCACTCCCAATCCTGGAGCAGTAGGGGTTCCTCCTCCTTGAGGGATAGCGGTGGCTGGCGGAGGATTTGGCGCGAGGGTGCCTAGAACAGCCAAGATTTGTTCTAATTGCGCAGATTGGGATTTGAGAGCTTTCGCCTGACTTTGGACGGTGGCGTCCAAAGACTCTAACGTCGGTGCTTCACCGGGAGTCGTCGGAGTACGGCGGGTCTCGTCTCCCGAGGGGGTTTCGGTGGAAGGCGATCGGTTGCTGACATCATCCTCCTGAGACATGGTTGCTTTTGCCGGTAAGTTTCACGTCGGGTTCACCAAAATGTGCACGAGAGATTCCGGCAGGGAGACCTCCGTGTGCACCGTGTGTAGTGGATCAAGGATCGCACAGGAAGAATAGGGGTGTGTGTAGGGAGAGAGTAAGTCAGTAGCAATGTCTGAGAGAGAGACAGAGGTTTGGCAGAGCTTCCGCGTATGGCAGTGTGTTCTCCTTTGTATGGAAAGGTTGACGATCTATATATACTGGAGAACGTGACCGTTGTAGTGTGGTTAATGCGCCCATTAATGGCGGCTTAATTAGCTTAACCATAACGGCACGTTCATCCGAGTATATAGGAACCGTTAGAGCACGTGGTGCGCGAATACCGGAACCGTTACGAGGTTGACCGGGTTTGACCGGATTGACCGGGTTTATGGAGCTCGTGCCATAAATCTCTCAAAACAGTTACTAAAGGTCGCGCGCGGGCTTGGCTCGCACGCGACAGGGCTTACTCTAGCCTCCAAACCACTAAGTCCCTACAAGTCCCGTGCAGTGGTATGCGAGGGCTCTGTCTCGCAGCCCCCACATGGATCAGCTCGGCTGGTGATCCAGTGTGTATGGAGCACAATATGGTGTGCTGGATGGCTGCCACGTGGCCAAGATCTGTCATGTCAGAAAGCAGTATCTACAACAGCATTCTTTTTTTTCTTTTTTTGATAAACAGGTATTTTATTAAGAAACCAAAGAAGATTATAGCTACCAGAGAACTTGCAAACTCTACTCATTCTAGCTACCTCATGAGCTACTAAGTTAACTCTCCTACTATAAAATTGTACCTTACAAAACTTATTCTTACTACAGCATTCGGAGACGGCTGCAATGGTTGTCAGTTTGTTTGCGCTTCTTGGGTTAGCAGTTGGTTCAATATTGCCATGGTGTTGGAACATATAACAACATCCTCTTCAAATCTAAATATAATACCCCGTATGTTTATCAGGGATAATTTGGTAATTGGAGACGAGATAATTCAATTTTAAGATCCGAGAAATGATTTGAGAAATTATCGAAATTTACATTCCATTCATTAAAGAACTCGCGTGCGAATTTTTAAAGCTAAATAATAATTAACTTGTGATAAAATGAAATTCGGTAAACTATTGTGCTTTGATATTTAAGTAGATGATTAGTAAATAATTTTAGCAACAATTTTATTTCAAGCATACGTTATCTATATTGATAAAATGTTACATTACAAAAAATAATACTATGTTATATTTAAAATAAATATAAATTATTATTAGTGAAAAACAATATTAAGTAAACTATTGAGTTTTAAATGTATGAGACTATAGAGGACGATACGTTAATAATCGAAAATTAAAACATAAATATTTGATTTATTTTTAGTTGTGATCGCGTGTACAACCACCGCGAGATGTCGCGAGTGTACTACACCTAATTTCTCTAGCAAGCAATACTCCATCCACACCCAATAGTTTTCCTTGTCATCTTCTACAAATTGAATTTCTTCCTCTAGATTTTTTCTTCGGCAAACAAAATCATCACCGCCACCGCCAACTTTTCCACCTCCTTGCCTCCCTATTTATACTCTTCTTCCCTCACAGTGCACAACAGCCACCACCATCATCATTATCTTCTTCCTTTTCTCCGGCCACCACAACACCACTGTGACCACCAACCACCTCCACCTTCGGCCAAACACCCACCTCAACCATCAACTCCTCTAATTTCACTCTCTTTTCTCCCTCTGTCTCTCTCTTTCTATCTCGCTGAGCCGAACAGAAACAGCAGCAGCAGCTGCTGGCAATGACTGCCACCAACCACCGCCGCTACCCCCATCGGGAAGCCACCCAAACCCGTCACACCCTTCTGTTGTCCTCTGTCTATCTTCCTCTCTCTTTCCCCCTTTTTTTCGATCTCAGCAGTAGCAAAGGAAGAAGAAACAGAGGCTAACTCGAGCAGCAGCAGTAGCCAAAGAAACCGTCGGCTAAACCTCCATTAAAACCGGCGAAACTCCGGCCAAACTCCACCCCGATCAAAACAGAGCCACCCACCCTCTGAAACCGGTTCTAATCCACCCCTAAGAGTCCGAATAAGCTAGTAGAAGGATCAATCGAAGCGCATAACCACCGGAGAACCTCCGGTCGAGCTCCACCTCCAGCGACGATTCCTACAACTTGACCCGACTCAATTCTCGATTGTTTCTTGCGATTCTTGGATTAGGTATGCTCTAAATCTTCTAATTAGTTGTTTTATATAGTCTAAATCCAATATTGAATGCTTGAATCCATACTTTGATTTATGAAAGTTGAAGTTCATTAAAAAGGGGGTGAAAGTGTATTTTCAGAAAGTTTATATTGAAATAGGTGGGGGAGCTAGTGGTACTTTCTGGAATTAAGAAGGTAGTTGGTGTCTCTTTTCAGAACTACTTTGTGAGTAGGTGGGGTACTCGTTGTCTTTTAAAACAAACTTGGGGGATTTGTTTGTAGTTTACTTAAACGTTATATTATACGCAAAAATAAAAAAAAAATGTTATTTTTGGATTAAAAATTTTTTCTAAAAATAATAGTTTTCGTCTCGGTTACGAAAAAGTGACTCGGGCGTTGAAATACTATACGAGCCGTTCGTTAAAAAATTAAACTTGTAATAATTTATTAAAAACTAAACAAACTTTGCATTTAACCGTCTAACTCTCAATTTGATTGTGCAAATACACGTAAAAGATAACTTTTGCTAGCTCATAAACGTTGTTGCGTCATTTCAAGTATTTAGAAGCGATTTTTCTTAAAATCCGATATTGTCTAGTTGATAATTTTAATATTTATTTTGCGTAAAATATAAACTACCATTAATTTTAACTTGTATTTTATAAAGGAGAACTCCTACAAATAAATAGGAGTTTTTGAAACATTAAATTTAGTAAATCTTCAAATATGCACTCGTTGCTTTGCTAATAAGAAAATATAACTAAATAAATAAATGTTAAGAAATTAATACACGAGTGCGGACTAAGCTAAGATTTCCTAAATAGGATTCTTAATAAGACTCGTAGAGCTATATACAGAATTGTGACGATTTAGAAGCTCCGATTTGTAGGTGACGAACCCGTAAGCGACGACTACGACTAAGACGATCTGACGCTACGGAATCGAGGTGAGTTATCTGCTTAGCCTAGCTCGCCTGGATCCTTTCGTGTCAATATATGATTTGAATACTTGTCTCAAAATGTGTTTTGTGCTTCACATGCTTTATTTGAGTCTGGTTACATTTCGAAATGATTCTTTGAAACTGTCACACAATAATAATCCGTTCATAATGCAAAGTGGAAAAATTCGCTTGTACCGGAACCAGTTATGTTACTTCTATTGGGTTTCGATCCCCTGGGCTCAGATCCCTAAAATGCGGGACTTCGTGTGCCCATAAGGTTTCGATCCCTTGGACTCATGTACTAAAGTGCGGGACTCCGTGTGCCCCTAAGGTTTAGATCCCTTGGGTTTTATTCCCTAAAATGCGGGACTCCATGTTCCCTTAAGGTTTAGATCCCTTGGGTTTTATTCCCTAAAATGCGGGACTCCGTGTGCCCCTAAGGTCACTGGTCTACCTTGGTACAGCGAAATGACAAGAAATGGACGTCTTTGCTCTTGTATTTTGGAAACGTGCAACTGATCGGAATTTCGATAAATTGATTTCTTTATGGAACGTTCATAAATGATTGTTTCTGCTGCAAACTCTGATAATGTTTTACTCACATTCTATTATTGTCTTATTTAACTCGTGATTCAGCAACTATCTCCTCTTTCTTGTTTTACACGCTAAGGTGTATCTCACTCAGCATTTTTAGCTGACTTTGGAAACTGCGGTTCTTGTTTTTCTTCCCACCGCAGGCCTAGGATCTGGATTGTAAAAACAGAAGGGGCGCGAGACACACTTAGATCGTGACGTCACCAGTAGTTTATCTAATAATGTTAGATAAGTTTTGTGTAATAGTTTGTGTAATAGTAGCATCTCTTGTGTAATACTCTAAGTGTGATGTTTAATAATATGAATAAGTGTTGTGAAATGTATTGCTTTTGATCTCCGCCGCTTCTATTAAGCATCGCCCTCCCGGTCTTGTCCCGAGCCGGATAAGGGGGTTGTTGCACTAAATCCAACTTTGGTTTTAAGCTTTATCCCACAGAAGTAATTTGTGTTTGATGCATTCTCTGTGTCTTCGCAAAACTACAAACTTTGTATACCATGAAAACAAGGGTAATTTTCACTGACATCCCCTCAGTTTTGGTTGATCTTCACTTACATCCCTTCTAGTTTGGAAAAAATCACTTACACCCCTTACAACTACCAAACAATGTTGTCACTTACACCCCCTACGTGTATTTACTCTGTTAGTTGGCGTAACTTTCCAAATTCAGTATTTTTTGGTTAGATTTACCCTTGAAAATTCTATATAAGTCTCAATCCAGTATTAATTTTGTAAACTCTACCTCGAGTTAATCCTAATTTTTACTTGTAGAGCTGCACCATACTCAGAAATGCATATGAAACATGTGATAGAATACAAATATTTTGCATGTGTTAAAGAATAGACTGGCCTGGTTTTACTTATGCAGCCTCTGCAAAGCTAAATTTGTTCGGAAAACTAATTTTGAGAAGTTACCATAAGAACCAGCATAGTAAATGCGTAGAGGGGCGTAAGTGACAACATGTTTAGTAGTCATAAGCGGTGTAGTGAAATTTTCCAGACTAGAAGGGCTGTAAGTGAAGATCAATCAAAACTGGAGGGCTGCAAGAGAATTTCACCCTGAAAACAATGATGTACATTTAATTTGTAAATTTAATGTTTGTGCATTCTGTGGACAAGTGATCATACCTACACCTGTCAAAATGTCACCGTAAAATTTAGAACTTTTGACAGAAAACCTACCAGCAGTATTGATTTTTTCGGAAAACCTCTCCGCAGTTTTACTTTTACCGTCTTCGCGCACCATTTTTCAAACGGAAATCCTTTGCAGTTTCACTTTTATCGACATTTAGCTACCTGCAATTTTAGTTACATGGTACTCGATGTCGGTAAAAGTGAAACTGGATGGGAGTTTCTGACAAAATTAACATTGCTAAGCGTCGGTGAGACGATACTGCAGGAGGGTTTATGTCAAAAGTTCATAAATTTTTTATAGGGTTGTGTTTGGGTAAGGATGACAGGTCCTCAAACCTAATGGGACCTTCTCCTAATAGTATGCATTGTCTTCCACAATGTCGTTCTACTACTGGTGATGGCCAAGTACTACAACACCCTTAAAGAGCACACTGCTGAAGGGGATTTATGGAGATGGACCTTTGCAGACTCTGTGAAGGTACAAAATTCTGAATTTGGGAAGTCATCCTACCGGAATCAAAGTGACAATAAATTTGGTAGTCATAAGGGGGTGTAAGTGAGGTATTCCAAACTAAAAAGGGTGCAAGTGCAGATAACCCTAAACTGATGGGGCAAGTGATTTTTCGCCAGAATCCCAATGCACTACTCATCAGTTCACTTCGACCAACCGATTTCGATCGTTAGCTAAATTAGTCGGTCAAAGTGACCTTCCTAAAGTCAACGGAAAACTTTCTGGCGAAACAGACCAAGTTGCATTCTGGCTAGAAAAATGATTTACTTGCAAACAGACACTTCATTGTTACTAGTATATTTTGTTCTACCCTCTTTATCTTTCTCACGTACATTTCCTGCTTCTGAAAACCCTCAAGTTAACCAAAGATACCATGTTGCCTCAAGAAGATTGCTACTCCACAGTGATAAGCAAGCAGTCACACCGACGCCTCCAAAACTGCTCTGAACTGAGAGGGAACGCGTAACACAGGAGCTTGAATTTCACCAGGCTTGCCAAGCTGGCCACAGGCAGCCATCTCATCGTCGCCTCTACTGGGTCGCATGAGGACGACACACCCAGCACCTGCTAGAATATTCCGGAACTCTACCATCTTCTTGTCAGGGGTAGGTCTGAACTGTGACCCAGAATGAGGGTTGAATGAGATGAGGTTGATCTTGCAGGGAATTCCTCGAACGAGATCTATTAACCTCTTTGCATCGTCAAAGCTGAAGATAGGACCAAACATTCAACATAAATGAGTACCAATGATTTGCTAGGGTAGATAGATATACACAGGTTGCTTTAACAGGCAATTTAGCAAAATACGGCTCAATGAGCCATTAATCATATGATATCATTATCGACTCATCTAAAATATTGATGATTAAATTAGCACGTGCTTCTTGCATGTATCCAGATTCACTTCACAAGCTTGCTAACAAATGAGGTAGGAGATTATTTTGCTGCTGTTTTTTTGAATCTCACAGTTTACTTCTGTGTGCAGATCTTTAGAATGGATCTTAATCTGTAGAGAAGACACTCCGAATCCTACACCGTCAAAAGACTAGTATGCCAAACCTTCTGAATGGAACCGATTCCTACACTTCAACACAAATCCAACAGTTTGAGTTAAAGTTTGAACCAAACTAGTCTTCTCAGTTTTCAAATTTGTTACCAATGCTTGTTTCAAAATGACTAGTAGTCAACATTGACCGTTCAAATGATCAAACACATTTAGGGAATCTCCAACCCCCCAAGGGGAGGGGGAGGGGAGGAGAAGGGGTGGTGTCCAACCCCTTGAGGGAAGAGGGATGGGGTGATAAGGGACTATTCAAGGTTGGCTTGAGGAAGGGGAGAGGGCTAAGAAGCACTGAAACTAATACGGGTGTTTTGTGTTCTTTTCAATTATACTGAAACTATATTTTACATTAACTGTTATGATCACTATGGTGGATAAAGTATATATTTGTTTAATTATTATTATGCATTATTTAGTATATTATTATTATTAGTGAAATTATTCTAAAATGATTAAATATATTTCTAAATAAATTTAATTGGATGAGGGGAAATGATGGCTTGTAAACGATGAGTAGTCGGGGGAGGGGGTGCGGGTTGGAGACACATGTGCGGGTGCGGTAAATTCCCAAAAGTCAGGGATGCGGTGCAGCGGGGTGCGTCGACTTTATTTATATTTATATTTTATATTATTTGTGATACCATTATACTAATATAAAAACAATAATAATAGTAATCCAAATGCAAATGGGTGCTAGCTCAGTGGTAGAGCATTTGAAGCCCCAGCATGAGGTCCGGGGTTTGAACCCGGTTATATGATGTAATTCTCAAAAACAAAAAAAGTTAGGCTTAATTACTTAATGCATACCCCCATTATATCGAAACTAACACTTTGCAACCTCCACTTCTACAAAAGGCTTATTGCATCCCCCATTTGCAATAAATCATACTTGATGAAACTGGTAAAAAGTTTCCGTCACACACTTAACAGAATGAACCGTTAGTTGACTAATATATCCTTTTGTTTAGGGAATTGATTCTTACAGAGCAAGATTTGCTCCTTACAAAGCCACTAACCACAACTTTGACTTAAATGACAAAATTAGCCCTGTCATAATTGTAATTGTTGAAGTATGTGCTCATATATCTTTGAATTCTTGCCCATTAATATTTGTGGTGCACAATTATATTTCTCTCTCTTCAACACAAAAACTCCTCTAATCAAATTTTGTCCTGCCATCATTTTTGTTTGAGGAAGAACCTCTTCCAGTATTTGAGTTAGTATATAAAGATTTTTCCTCATCAGAAGCTGTCGATTCGTGGTGATTAACATATGTTAATCCATGGAGGTTTGAACTTTCTCTCTATTGTAGTGTGTGCAGTGTGCTCATCTGTGGAGGTCAAGCTCTCACTACTATTTTTTCTTTTGTATCAATTCAAAATTCAGTCCAATACAAATTTTCTTGAAGTATTGTAGTTACTTTAAACTGGCCGGACTCGGATCTACTACTAGTAGGCTATCGTTCGGAGTTGGAATACCGAGAGAATAACTACAGTACTGTCTAAATTGTACAATTTGTATTTGTAATCGATTTTAAATATTCAAATACAAATTTTCGATGTACTTGGTCGGATCTAGTACTGTAGTTACTTTAAACTTCTTATTTTCAATTTATAATCAGCTTTCAAACTATCATGTACAAGTTCAAGATGCTCAAGTTCCGCTATAAATAGAGTCTGGGTGAGGCTCACTAACCCCTTGGTCAAAAACTTGCAGCGGCAAACTTAAGGCACAATCCTTATGAATTTGTGATCCATGGATTTTGATTTGGCTTAATTTTCATAGGTTGTTCATTATTTGACCAACATTGAAATCCTAGTATGTAATAAAGAAAAAATTGAAGTAAGCATGTGTTGCGAGAAGAAGGGAGGGAGAGTGAGAGAAAATATGATGGTCTAGAGAGAGAACAAAGCAACAATGGAATCACAACAACCGTAGAAATTATGATAACAAAGTAGCAGTGTTGTGATTCTCAATGCAGGGTTAATTATGTCATTTAGATAAAATTTCAATTAGTGGCTTTGTAAGAATAAATTCTTGCTTTGTAAGAATCATGGGTAAAATTGATAATCTATTTTATGTATGAACACCAAGAAGACCATCATGATAACCACCGAACCACTACTATCACCGCCACACAAATCCAGGATCCGGCAACATAAAAGATAGATTTATTTTGTCCATGAATAACTAGAAGTAGTTATTGATTCTAGCAACACATCATCACAGAATCACCTAACCACCATCCCCTGACTTCTATTCGTCACCAAGACTAGATTGAACCCAACCTAGAATAGATTGAAACCCAGCCGTATGGTAAACAACAGAATCGAAGAGGGAGAGAAGAGAGACCGAGGTTGAGAAGATCGAGGGAAAGAGACAACAACGGTATATGATAATAATATATCAAAATTTGCAACTTTCATAAGAAAAACAGAACATGTGTGTTCCATTTTCATATCAACAACATATGGAACCATACCCAATTCAAAGAAGACAAATTGACAAAATTTGATTCTAGAAATGCACAAAGTAGAAGAAATTAGACTTGCGGTTTCTCTGAAGATCAGAAAAATGTCGTGAACCCTAACTGTAGATCGAACGGTGTAGTCTCCGTAATCACTTCTGAATCAATCAATCAAACCCAAATTGAGGCAGTTTCCGTCAGATTGGAGGCCGGATCTTCGGCTGCAACTCGGTCCTGACAAAGTCGAGAGGGAGAAAGAGGGATGGATCGGTTAAAGAAACACCTGGATGAGAGAGACACAGGACCAAAACGTTAGCGGCGCCGGTAGTTTCCCGTCCGCTGCAACTGGGGTTCCTTGCGCAGAACAGAAGGAGAGAGAGAGATTAAGAAGGAGAAAGAGAGAGGGAAAGAACAGGGATTTGACAGAGCATGAGAGAGATAAGAGAGGGATACGGGTGAGAGAAATTACAGGGGAGGTTGTTGGAGAGGTGGTCGGAGTGATTTTGGGTATGGGGATCAAATGAGATGTGATTTTCTTCATGTTCTTCTCATCTTCATCACTCTTACCCGTTTGGGATTTCTTTTATATATTTTTTTTTATAATGTAAATTGTATTGACGAAAATGCCCTCCCTTAGTGGATGGTGTTTGGAAGATTTTTTTTACCAGTTTCATTAAGTATGATTTCTTGCAAATGGGGGATGCAATAAGCCTATTGTAGAAGTGGAGGTTGCAAAGTGTTAGTTTCGATATAATGGGGGTATGCATTAAGTAATTAAGCCAAAAAGTTATCAAAATAATAATCGAACAAAAACTCATAAACAGATTCAGATATAGTTACTATATCGACGATATAATATTTTCCTGTCATTGTTCGTAGCTATGGAGAGACAAGTAATCTAGGTGTTAAAATGTTCGCGTAGATGATTTTTTGGTTGAATAGTAGTTGTACTTCAGAAGACTCTCAACTAAAACTTTAAAAACGACCGTTCCTTATCTTCAAAGCACCCGCAAAGCACCCGCAAAGCACCCACGAAGCACCCAGTGCGGGTGCGCAACCTCCCAGAAGTATCCGTGCAACATAGGTTGGAGATGCCCTTACTTCCTGTAGATACATGGTTCCAGCCATGCCACATGGTCGACGACCTCACCTAGGTCCTCTAATGATGAAATGACACATGTCCATTCCATAATGAACCTACTTTGCAGTACATTCCCTTATGCCACGGTGGCATCCACTGATTAGCTGTTGTCACCTTGAGCCGCGAGATCGAGCTAAAGAGCTTTGGCATCCTGACGCAAGTAGTCCTCTTGCAGTAGCTTTCTCTTTGGGGAACTTGGAGGCTGGAGTAAGGACTGCCTCAACTCCCTAACTGGAGCGTGGCTTGATCACAGTGGAGGGGATACTTGCACGTGCTTTATTGGATTGGATATCTAGACCGTTAACCTTAGGTGTGGGACTAGTGAAAGGCCCCGTGTGGAAGTTGTGACTTTACACCTTGGGCGGTATAGAAACTGCATCCATTTAGCCACATTTGCTTGGGTAGTGGGTCCAAGTTGACGTATCTCAAACCCAAATAATAAGTCATCATCCCCTGCTCTTTGAATCCGAACAAGCTATCTACTTCCTCTCTTGTAATTAGTTTACTTCCATCCCCTAACCCCAATACTTACAGACAGTCTTTCACTAGAGTAATATTTTCCATACCCGTGCACACCATCCCGATAGTAGGATGGTGATAAAAGAGATAAATTCAGGAATGTGGTGGAGAGATAGGAGCTCTTTTACTATTGGTATAAATGTATCTTTTGCACATACCAGCCATTAGTACATGCACTAGAAAGAAACATGCAGGTTCCTTCTCCATTTATGTCAAATTTTTAGCAGATGTGTTATATGGTAAAGAAGGCTCTAAAGTCAGGGCATACATTATGTCCAGAATACGATTTTCAGATTTTTGTGAAAACTTGTATGTGACATATCTATGTAGTATGTTGTGGTTGTTTACGACATTTGATCTCCAATATAAGTGCATTAGTGACATGTAGGATCATGTGCATATAAAGCATGTATATTCAATACTTGAGTATACGACTTGTTGGTACTTAGTGCGTCATACGTGTGACCGTAGGCACCGGCTTTGTAGGAGACGAATTAAGAGTTGTAGATTTCAATCATGTGACTATCTGCATGTGTTAAGGATGGTATTTGCATATTGATAAGCATGATTAGATTTGTTTGGGGGTCCAGGCATAGTTGTCAAATCGGGATTCACATAGTGAATCGAAATTCACCTTCACTTAATCGTAAATCGAATCGAATCGTGAATCGTAAAGATTCAGCTTGTAATATTTTTATGTAGATATAATAAGATATTTCATAAAGCTATAACACTATTGAACAAAGTATTCATATTTTTACAAAAAGAAAGCTCAAATTATTGGAAACTCGCATCCGTAACTAGTGATTAGGAGTTTCACACATCAAAAAGATAAAGAATAATCTAGATATAGATAGGCATGTGGAGCAAGGAACTACAAGATGCCAAGTAGATCGAAAATAATAGAAAACTAGTAGCCTTGGACTTGAGAAAAATGTACTAGTAATTTAAAACAAATGCATGTTGCGAAACATACATAAATGTAGGAAGTATAGTTCTTAGACTGATGCCGCAACTCAAGTAGACCTTCAGATGAATCGTAGAATCGGTCTAAATCGCAACTGAATCGTAAGATTCAGACTTTTGAATCGGGATTCAAATTTTTGTTTGGCCATTAAAGATTCACTAAGGGATTCGCATCGTTTCATGGGTGAATCGAATCGAATCGTAGGATACGAATCGTGAATCGTAAGATTTTGACAACTATGGGTCCAGGCACGGTCAGGGAGATTGATGAGAATGAAATATCAGGGGCAAAATGGTAATTTTGGGCTAGTCAGACAAACATGACATCTGTATATGCATTCTTCCTCGCTATTGAGGACATGTGTTGATAATATATATCTATTTTGAATGTGTAGAGATTGGTGGGATAGAGAATCACTAAACTGGTTTTCAAGTAAGCATGTGCATGCTTAGCTTACTATATTAAATGCTAGTTATATTAATCTATATACATGGATGTGAAGTATGGGATTATGAATGATGGAATGGTAATCCTCGGATAAATGAGTGGATACAGTAGTCATTGGACGTCTTCGGACACATGAGCCCCGGTCTACAGGCATTTATTAAGTCGGCTATGAGCTAGCACCCGCTTGTAGGGAGCTAGTACTACCCTTTGGACTGATGATCCAATAAGAGGTGTGCATACTCAAGGTCTAGTGTGTCTTGGAAGTTGCTTTTGGTTAGCCTTCCTTGTCGGAAGTGAATCTGGTCTTCACAACCCTTTGGGTAGTGAGACCCGGAGTCCTCTGTATAAGGGTTGATTGGCTGTAGTTGTAATTATCTAATATATGAATAACTGGTAAATTTATCTTTGTGATCTATTGCTCTGAGTCAGGTTAATTGGATGGTGCATCTGTAAGTAAGAATTAAAAGTTTTCAATACTACACATATATATACTTCTGTTATAGGGTTCTATCTTACTTGAAATAATTTGAGGTCTTGTCATCTATGTTTTTCTATAACCTGGCGCGAGCACGCGGGAAACCGAGGAGAGAGTCAATCACTTAGAAGTCTACACTACAGAGTATGCAAACCATGATAGTAAGTTTCAATTAAGCTTTAGTTTCTTTGATTCCGTCGCGTAACAGAACCGTTAGAGTTACTCCTTGCTGAGAATTCCGTGCTTAGCGGAGGACATCCAAGAGAGCCTGGGGGATCTAGGTGTAGTTTCTCCAGTACTCCAGGGTGGGGGGGTGTTACATTCCTTATTGAAGCTGTCAGCTAATGTCTAGGAATCACACTCAGTAAAATATACTCCTATTATGACTCAGTTTTCATAAACTTTATTTGATAACTAAATGGATTGCGGGTTTAGGTAGGCCTGGGAAGGTAGGTTGGTGAGGGCAGAAAGGATAGGGACTTGGAAGGTTAGGGCAGAAAGGATAGAAAAGAGATCTATGCTGCCCTCTATATAGTCAGGTTTTCTCAAAGGCAAAAGCCACTCGCACTCACACTTACAAGCTAACCACCAGCAGTTTCCACTTATTTGGAAACAAACTATTTCAAAGATGGATTAATAGATTATCATCATATTTCTTTGTATCAAAGGAAATGGTTATGCAGTTTAAAACATGGTATTGCTGCACGACCCACTAGCCCCGTAGCCAGAAAAGAACTCACAAGGTAACTAAGAATGCACCATGAGGGCCTTCTTACAGTGCTAGGAGATCGGGACCTCCATTTTGAGGCCCTGTCTCAATGATTACAGTACGGACAACTCTGGCAAGTGGGAAGCTGCAATGAACTCTTGTGGCCAGTTGTGCACATTGGGATTTTAAGTCAGCGTGACAAGGTTAATCATCTATCATAACTAACGGCCGCGCCTTGTTTTCAGCCAATGTATGGGGAAATGGCACGGTACTAGATGACATGCATAATGACAACAGAGCTGAACCCATCAAACACTTCAAACAACTAGGGGAAATTACTCATAATCAAATGAAACAACTAAACAACAATAATTTCCTTCACTAACTTACCCACAAATAGTTTGTTTTTGGGTGAAAATACCCTAAAAATATATGGCTATGCTTGTTTGCTGCTTATACCTTCTTACGTGTTCCTCAATTCTGAAGGTTACAATTCTCAAAACTCTATAATTTACTAATGAAAGTTATCATCCATTAGTGAACAGTACACACACCCGAAGACCACTTACAAACACAGCATTCTACAACCACAATCCTAGACTTGTCATAAGTGTAACCAAATAGGATTTCAGTATCACCCTTCTGTTAAGGACTGTAGTCTAATCCTTCCAATAAGTAAGAAATGTTTAAATACCTCCGCTCCATAATTTGCATTTCTTCCAAAAAGGAATTCCTTCTTTCTAAAACTGGAGCACCAAAATTAGGTCTTACCAAAGGTAACCCTCTTAAAAGTAGCTATTAGATGGGTTGAAAATAGAACTTTTAGGGACAGAACTGGAATATAATAGTGTGGCCATTTTGTGAAAAGTGGTTGCAAGTCCCCTTAAATTGTTTCTTTTTTCTGGTAAACAAAGGAAGGCGCAACCCTAAACAAGCCCTTAAATATATCCAATCTAAAAATATGGACTGCATTCAGCAGTTATCTTATCACAGGTCAAGATTGAATGTAGAACATAGTATATGCAGCAGATGTAGCAAGATAAACAAGGGACATAATGACAACTGAAGTATACTAGGCATATAGATTTTATAGGTGTACAAGTCTTATCTAACCTGTCATTGATGCCAGCAAGCATTACATATTCGAAAAGAACTTTGTACTTGTGTTTCAAGGGAATTTCCTGCCGAAGGGTCTCCAGAAGAACACTTAGGTTGTACTTCCGATTAATTGGCATAATCCAATTTCTGACCTGCAAATTTTCACAGACGACATTTCTTACTCCCTTTTCGCATCGTGTGTATAATACAAACTAGCTAGGATATAAGTACCTCATCTGTTGTAGCATTTAAGCTCACTGCCAAAGCACAATTGGATTCACGAAGGAAGCGCTTTAGCTGAGGAACGAGTCCACTGGTAGACACAGTAACCTTGCGAGGGCTGAACTGCAGTCCTTGCTCATCTACCATTATGTCCGCTGCTTTTATAACATTTTCAATGTTGTGAAACGGCTCTCCCATTCCCTGCAGATTAATTCGAGTGCACTCTTAGTTCATCAATGGAATCCTCCAGTTTGAACTATTATTTCATTCAGTTAAAGGTTATGGAGACTTTTAGCATCTAGTAAACATACCATAAATACAACATTTGTAATGGAGCCAACTTCATTAGCAAGCATCCGCCTTGCAAACACAGCCTGCTCTACAATTTCATCGGCTGTTAGATTTCGTCTTAAACCCATCCTACAAAAGGTTGGCACGGATAGATAATTATTTCAAATACTTTCATTATCACACGGACTTATAATACGGGTAGGTAGCAAATGATAAAGTGGGAGATATGAAAGAAAAAACTCACTCCTACATCAAGAGAATGCAAAAAGATAGAGACGACGTAAAAAGGGACTTTGGTAGTTCATGCCCTTGTGAATTATGTGGTTTAAGGTACCTTTTTCTCTTGTATAGAGTTACGCAATTTTTGTTCATTAACAATCTATTTTAGCAGAGCTTGACACTGTGATACAAACCTACGCTGCAAACTTATAGCATAATGGATGTAATGTAACTTCATACTGAATGACAAAAGAAACGGAAGGAGAAAGGTCTTGCCTGCCGGTGAAGCAGAATTGGCAATTCATGGCACATCCAACTTGACTAGAAACACAAACAGTAGTGCGACCCCTATCGCAAGGTATTACGACAGTCTCTATAACCAATCCATCCCTCAAAGTGAACAAAATCTGCAAAATCCTGCGGGTTAAAAATCAATGAGAAGATTCTTGAATATTTCAAGTACGTTAAAAAATAACCGCACTAGAGGTGTCTGTCTATGTTACATGCAAGCTAATCCCAAATGCTTTCCCATATCGAAAGAGGATAAGTCACATTTAGAGGAAATCTAATAGAACAGCTAGAGCAAGGACGGATATAGTTTACCTTTCTGGTGCCATCTGATGCTGTACGTATTTCTTTCATTTCCAATGCATTAAATTCAGCTCGTTGGCTTAACATTTTCTTCAAGTCTTTATTTAACCCTAAATCAAACAATTAGAAGTTCAAGTCATCCAACAATTAGTCTGATATGGAACCAAAACTTCAACAAGAAAAAAATAAAATCCGTTTGTTAAAGCAAAAGCAAAATATTTGTGCATAAATGGAGAGAATTAACAAAAGCTTTTCATTAGGTAAGTCCTCCAAAAAGTTAGCACCGTAGAATCAAGTATGAGACCAAAGACAATGAGAAGCATACAGAAAGTAAAATCAAGGGAAAAGCGCCAACCTTCAAGTTCTTCAGTACAATGAGCCCAAATATTATCCCCGTAAAGACGCTTCCATAACATGAGAGCTTGACCAGGTCTAAATCCATGCGACTGTAACCAATCCTGACAGTTCACATCCACATATTTATAACCAATGACCACGATCAGAGAGGATCTCCATGAGAAAGATAAATATAATGAAAGAAATGCTCACACAAAGGCAAAATTTACAAAACATAGTTATAATAAACCAATAATGTAGTTCTTTACTTAGTTAAAGCAGCATCTTTTTTTTTTTTGATCAATCATTTAGTAAAAGCTTCTCAAACTTGCTAAAAGGTGACATAACTATTAAAATCAAACGGAGAAAAGAAGAGATCTTTGAAATGATTCTTCTATAATTTGATGTTTATTATCAGGGAAGTCCATCGTAGTCATGCATGCCCAAGTACACATTTCTTTCTCTAATTGCAGAACTTCAACTTAAAGTACAAAACTTGTGATATATTCCTCACGTTAAAACGATGTTATCTATTTTCTGAAACAGCAATTACCAATCAGGTTAATTTATGCATACATTACATGTAGCACCACAAACTCTAAGATCTCAATGAACACATCATTAACAAACAAGAAAACAATCCAACTCCAACACCACTTTGCTAGCTCTAACCCAATTACTTGAAGATATAAAGTCCAAATAATTTCCAACGTCATGAGTCAGTTCAAGTTTAGGTTCATGATTGTCATAAAACCATGCTAGTTCTGTCTACACTAATGAAAAATTGAATTCCCTTACAAGGATCACTCAACAGTGAATACAACTACACTATGAATCTATGATCACATCCCCTGATAAAATAAAAAACCAATAAACTAAGGGTAAGCTTGAAAGTTGAAACCATGGGCTTTTTCAGGGAGTTTTGTTTTTAAAGCTTGCTGGAATTCATAGAAAACGAAGGGTCTCCTGCATAAGCAAGAAAACGATGAATTATGGGTTTCTTTTCTTTTCCTTCTTACTTCAACAATTGTAGGTTCCAACTTTCAAGCACAGCCTGACCAAAAATTGACCTTGTGTATCTATCTTGCAGCTTAATTCACACCTCCAGAATAACAAAGTTTCAGTTATTTTATCATCTTAAGAAATTTTAGCAATGGAATCAATGTGGGCACAAACCAGAAATTGGAAAATAATAATAATAAGGAAGGGAAAGACTTACTTGAAGTTCTGGGTACCTCATTCCCTTGAGTGAGACCTTCTTCTCTGACTCTGAGACTTCATTTAGAGATGGGTTCTCGTTGGTTTCAGCAAGAGGGGAATGAAAACGAGAGACGGCTGCAAGAGAGCGGCGATGGGTGGAGACAGGAGGAACTAGGCGGAGGGACGACGGAGGTAGTAGTAGTGGTTGATGTTTGATATAGGAGTGATATGGAAGAGTTGGGATATTTGGGGAGGAAGTGAGAGTGACCGGTGAAGGCGTCATCGCCGGAAGCAGAGGATTTGGTCGCAGCCGCCTCATCCACACACCAGAGTCCAAACCACTCTCTCTGCACTTGTCTTCTTCGTTCTGGGTCTGGGTCTAGTGTAGAGTGAAGAATTAGTAGGCTATCTTGTCTTTAGTCAGTTTTGTCAACAATCAAGCGTCTGTAGTCCAACGGTTAGGATAATTGCCTTCCAAGCAATAGACCCGGGTTCGACTCCCGGCAGACGCATCTTTTTCTCCTTTTTGGCTGGTTTGGTTAATGATGTCAGTCTCTGAGTATCTCCCCACAATTGCCGTTCGTTTTCAAACCCTCAAGCCATCTTAGCATAATAACATTTGTGACTGAAATGTTTTCTAGCACTCAGGAAATCTTAAGGCTGTGAATGAATTAGTCTTTATAATACGCGAATTAATATGTTAGTATTTTTGTTTCGAATTTTCAAGAATGCCCGTATGTAAAACAGTATACCTAAAATATCGAATGCTCGCCTCTAAAAGGATTCAGCAAAAAGAAGCTGATTTTGAAATGTTTTCCAACCCTCAAGCCATATTAGGATTGTGAATGAAATGTTCTTCTTCATAAGACATCGAATTCATCTTTCTGTGTTTTTATTTTAAATTTTCAAGAATGTCCTTATGTATATACAGTATACCTAAACCTCAGACGCTCGTCGTGTACAAAAATATTGAGCAAGAACAAGCTATCATGGAGTAACAGATACAGTAAGAAATTACAACACACCTGAGAGCACAACTCAATGGCCAAGTAAATGTGTGATCACAAAGAATATAATGAAATCAATCAATCTCACATTGAATACAATCAATCTAACACCCCCTAATGTGTATGATTACACAAAACAGTTAGAACACCAGTTCAAGGATTCTTCATCTTGATCCTCAACTTTCTGGCAATCTTTGAAGCTCTTGGATGCACAGGCCTTTTACTAGAGTCACACTGTTCCATTTCCACCCAATTCATCACCTTCACTATCAGTGACTGTGGAATTCTCTCAGTCTCCTTCGACTTCTTTAGCCCCGAATCCAACGCTTTCTCAAGGAACTCCATGAACCAGTTTCCTGCTTCAGCTTCAATCTGCCTCCCCAGCTTGATTGTACTACTTAAGCTGCTGCTGCTACAAGAAGCCGGTTTCTTGTTTTCATCGCTATCAGATCCATCTGAAAGTGGCTTCTGTATAACAGAACTAGTTGATCTCAAGTGCTTTCCCAAAATTGTTGTTTTCTGGTCACTTTTCTCAGGGAAGGCTGCTGTTGATTTATAGAGCACGTTTCTTCTCTTTGATGTGTTTGAGTCCGAGTTTCTTTGTTGGTCCATGGAATTGTGTGTGATTTCATTTAAGATGGAGGCATTTTCTTCATGCTTCTTGTTGTGTTGTTGCTGCTTTGTGGATGGGGTTTGAACAACAACTTCACTTGATGATGATGCTGTTGCTGCTTGAATGGACACCATTTCGGCTATTGCTTGTACAATTTGGGCATGGAACTCAAGAAACTGATCACAACAGGCGGATGGAGCATTTGGTTTCGCGGATTTGCTCAGGTTCGAAAACAGCCTGCAAGTATTCGCAATGATAATTAGTGAAAATACTAATCCACCGGAACCATGTTAGGGTTTCATACCTCTTATACCCATTAGATCCTTTTAACTACACAAGAATGGTACATTAGGGTTTTATACCTAATTAGTGAAAATACTTATCCACCGGAACCATGTTAGGGTTTCATACCTTTTATACACATTAGATCATTTTAACTACACAAGAATGGTACATTAGGGTTTTATACCTATTACATGTCATGATTCCAAAACACAGCACAACCCAATAAGGAAAATGTCGAGTTTTTATTACTGCAAAGTACATTAGGCGTAGCGTTTTGAACCATCATTTGATACCAGAATCAAGAAATCTAACTACAGTAGTGAAGGAGAAGGTTATTACTTCAGAGACCGAACGAGAGATTCAGTAGCGGAAGCGTCTCTTAATGCTTGAAGCGCGACCTTTTGAGCTGTTTCTCTATGCTGCACAGCCTCCTGTTACAACATCAACCATGAATGAATCTTCATCAGAAACTGCTACTATTGTACAATGCATTCCTAAACAATGCTATGTATCCAGGAAAATGCAAATTCAAATCAGATTTTGGAAATTGTAACTAGGGAAAATTTACCTTTCCCAACATGCTTAGCTTTCCAGGTAAATTCATGGCCAAACTAGTGTTCTCATTAGATTGACATTCCGGTTGTGAACTCTGCGAATTCCCCTTCGATACTGAAGGGTTTTTCTGAACATCTCCACCCATGTTGAGTGCAGTAGCCACTTTAGTCTTCCTTAAACTTGGCGGTGGAGTAGAGCTTCTTTCACCTGAAATTCACCAAAAAATTCATTGTAATGCTAAGAACACATTCCTTGATGACTACATTTTAGGTAACCTATCTTTTCAAAAGAGGCCAAATCATATACCTGCAATTACACCGAAAGGGCTTCTCGGAATAACCCGTTGATCGCGATCGCAAACACTCTTACTCCTAGGGAATCTCAACATAGACGGCGTAACGCAGCTCTTTCTAACCGATCCAGGGCTCTCCCCTTTAAAATCCACCATCTTCGGCAACAACGCGCCGCCCACCGAAGACCTAGTACCCGAATTCGACCCTCCATCTTTCGAAAACTTCCCACGAATCATCGGCGACATAGTGAAATTACCAAACCCCACTCTAGGCCTCTCCTTTTTAGGAGTACACTGATCAAAATCAAGATCCAGAGTCACTGTTTCCCAAGAACCTCTTCTGGGTACCTTCGAATCGGTCTTATTCTCACTCCTATCGCCTTTCTCTCTCAGACCCATCAACGGCTCCGGTGTTCCGACAAGCGGGTGCCGGCCGGGGAGGGGTTTCGCCCCCTGTACCACTGGAACAGGTGATCCGGGCTCCAACCTATCCACATAGATGAACTGACCCAATTGCATCTTGTTGCTAAAAACCAGATCGTCTTGCTCAAAGGGAAGGCTTACGTAGATCGAGTGAGAAGAATCGGAGACTTTGACGTAGAAGCCGTGTTTCGGCCATAGGCTCTTCTCGTCAAGATCCGCCGGTACGATGTCGGTGACCTGCAATAAGGAGCTTCGGTACTCGCTCGTGGGTTTGATTCCCGAATTCATACCATCGAGAAGCTTCAATAGAACTCCAGGAGCTAACGCTGCCATGGCTGTTTAACGGTGAAATCAAGAATCAGACCGAAAAAGGACCAATCTTTTTGGATGTGAAATTGAGGGTTTTGATCAAGATTGAAGGAACCCAGTTAAGGAATTAGTGTAATTTTGAGGAAGGAGAAGAGGGATTGGTGAGATGTGAAGGGGTTAAACGAGGGTTGAGATTGAGAGGGTTTGAGTGAGTGATGGAGAAGAGAGGGAGATATGTGTGCAACGGTAACTAAGTAAAGGGCAATTTTGTTCTTTTTTTAAATTTCTGCAGAAGAATTTGGAACGTTGTGACAACGGTCAAATGGGTGCGCGGTGGGTCACGCCATCGATGATGTTTTAGTTGTAGCGGAAGCGGAGCATTAGTTCTTTTGCTAAGTCATCCTCTCATAAAGTGTTGAGTTGCGCTTTACTCCTAAATTGTTGTTACTATTTCATCCCCCTATTCCAATATTTTCAATTTTCATCCTCTTTTTCGTCTCCTTAGAGATTTCATTTTTCTGTAGAAGTATGTAAACATTACATTCTCGTTTTTATCATGCCAACTACTTAATTGCCTCCATTTTAACTAATTGATTTTTTTTAGAATTTTTGACAGAAAACTCTAATGCAGTATTGTTTGATTGACTTAGCTACCAACAATATTGATTCTGTCAGAAACCCTCCATGTATTTTTAATTTTACTAACATCGCGCACCATTTTATTAAAACTTCTGGTATCTAAATGTCGGTAAAAGTGAAATTGCGGGGGGATTTCTGTTTGACAATTGGTGCGCGATGTCAGTAAAAGTGAAACTGAGTAGCTAAGTGTCAGCGAAATGATATTCCAGGGGATTTTCTGTTAAAAGTTTTATTTTTTAAAGGCAAATTGGAAAATTTTATTTCCTCGGTCGTTCCTGATTCATTCTATTTCTTTGTTGGATCGTTTTGACGTTCATACTTTTCTCTTTTGACAATTTTTTTTTTTTTATCAACTTTTACCAAAAGGGTAAAAAACAATCACCACCCCTGACTTTAAGATTAAATCCACCCCGCTACCCTGTGTTTTGGAAAAAGACACTCCGCATCCATTTGACGGAATATTCTGTGGACACTTAGCACCCTTCTGTCATGTTCCGTTAAATAAGTGGTATATTAATTCTTTTCTGACCATATTATCCCATGTATTTTTCTTGACAGTTTATCATCAAGAACACCAAAAACATCACCACCAAGAAAATACCAACAACACAAGTTTTCACTCATTGAATTCAAAACATTCAACACGAACTCCACTCTTTGAATCCAAAACATCAACACTAACTCCACATTTGAATCCAAAACATCAACATCAACATCAACACCAACAACAAACCACAACTAATTTCAACATTTAATGTCATATTTTTTTTTGAGGGAAAGAATTTCATTAAGAGCTGGGCGTCACACCCGCTAAATCATCCAAAAATACAGCAGAGGCCCAAATTGGGACTTGTGAATAAAATGACATATCATCTTCTACTTTACCTCTCTGGGCAAAACAATGAGCTAGACGGTTGCCACTTCTATCTACATGTTTGACGGAGAAGTAACTAAAATCCTTCAGATGGTTTCTGCACTCATCAACAAGAGATGTAATCTCTCCCAAGGCATGAACAGAGCGCGTCTTACCGAACTCTTCATGGAGGATGAGGTGGACTGCCGCCAAAGAGTCGGACTCAACTTCAACACCTGAGTAGTGGAGTTCCTTTGCCAGCTTTAAACCCGAGAGGATGGCCATAAGTTCGGCAAGCAATGGGGTTCGTACCTGAGAAAGCCGACACAAAAGACCGGCTACGAAGGATCCAAGACTGTCGCGTAGCAGGCAACCCGTGCCGGCCGGAAGATCAAAACGTGACCACGCCGCATCAGAGTTCAGCTTTACAGCTCCGGCAATCGGGGGAACCCAGCAAGTCATACTGGAAGGTACCCCGCTGCCGCCATCTTCTAACTGGCCGAGTAGGCGGGCTTCCTTGTACCACTGAATCATACCCATTGCCGTGTTAACAGTAGCTCCAGCCGAGAGTTCTTTGTTTTCGAAAATCATACTGTTCCTCCTCCGCCAAATCGCCCATATCATCGCCACGAAGATCTCACACAGTTCTTTGGATTTGGAGGAGAGAATTTCAAAGATTAACTCCCGAATGGGGCCCTTCCATTGAAGAACAAAACCCATCTTATCGCAAGCACTCCAAACTTGACGGGCATAATTACATGTGAGAAAAGCATGATCTTCCGTTTCCGCACCACTAGAGCATAATTGACAAGTAGTAGGAACACTCATCCCCCTGTTATGGAACTGTGTAGCAACCGCAATCGAATTGTGCCAAAGCCGCCAAGTCGGGAAGATAATCTTCTTTGGAATTTTGAGTTTCCAAAGGCGTTGAAGCCAAGTTCGGTTCACGTGACCACTGGAGGAAGAAGGGTCCCCCTTTGAGAGGAATACTTGTACCTTATATCCCGACGAAACAGATCAAAGACCATCATCCGTACTATGCCAAAAGAGCTCGTCAGTAGTACCCTCGGCAGGGATAGGAATACTTCGAATTACTTTAGCATCGATTGGCAGAAGCAACTGTGCTAACTTAACTTCATCCCATTTTCTGGAGGCCAAATCGATGAGTGAACTGACCCTTACGTCCTCGGCCCCCTCCGGACAGGGAGTAAAAACCTGTCGGGAGCTACATCGAGGCACCCACTTGTCTCCAAAGATCTTAATGTCACTCCCGCTGCCCACTTTCCAATGAATACCTGTCTTGATTAGATCACGTCCTGCAAGAATACTACGAAAAGCAAATGAGATTTGGCTGCGCGGGTCAACCTTTACGTCAAGAATGGAGGAGTCCCTGAAATATTTTCCTTTAAAAACACGACATACTAGGCTGTTAGGGTTTTTAAGAAACCTCCATGTTTGTTTCGCCAGCAAAGCGATATTAAAATCATGGAAATCCTTGAAACCAAGTCCCCCATCTTCTTTTATGAGCTTCAATTTGTCCCATGCGATCCAATGCATTTTGCGTTTATCTTCATTACCACCCCACCAAAACCGTTTTACTAGTCGCTCCATGTCTTGACAAACTCTTTTTGGTAGCAAAAAACAGCCCATAGCATAATTAGGGGTGGCTTGAATCACTGATTTGATGAGAACCTCCTTTCCAGCGACTGAAAGTTCTTCTCCTTTCCAACCCTTCAATTTATTTCCGACCCTTTCCGAGAGAAAACCGAAAGCAGCCGTTCGTCTGCGTCCAATAGATGTGGGGAGCCCTAAGTAGGACTCGTGCTCGTCGACGAGTTGGACTCCCAATCTGTTGCTTAATTCGATTTTAGCATCTGCAGGGACATTATCCGAAAAGACTACTGAGGATTTCTGAAGATTTAGTTGTTGGCCTGAAGCAACCTCATAACTTTGTAGAATCTCACGAAGATTATCAATTTCGCGATGATAGCTTTTGTAAAGAGTAAGCTATCATCCGCAAAAAACAAATGGGAAACAACTGGGCCACCTCTAGAAGCAGTCAACCCTGAAATCACACGATCCTGCACAGCAAGTGTCAAGCAGCGAGATAGAGTTTCACTGACAAGTAAAAATAAATAGGGGGATAGAGGACAACCCTGTCTCAGGCCCCTTCCCGGCTTAATCATGCTGTGAACCTCACCATTGACAATGATGCTGTACGACGCAGTAGAGACACAGTTCATTACCAGTTCAATCCATTTGAAGCCAAAACCCATCCGTTCCATAACAGCACGAAGGAAATCCCATTCGACTCGATCATAAGCTTTACTCATATCAGCCTTTAACGCCAAAAAACCCGTTTTGCCTTTTTTCCTGCACCTCATATTTTCTGTTTTGTTATTTTTAGTGGTCTTGGTGTTTATGGTTCAGGAACACCAAAAACACCTTCAAAGAAATTAATAAGACCCAACTTGAACTTGCCACCAATTACATGATCCACGGTTGACATGTTTCCAAAACAGCCTGACAAACCCAAATAGCCTCAACAACCTATCAAATTGAGCAAGAAAAACCAAATAGCCCCAACTACCAAATCTATTGCGGGGGAAACAAGAACCCAAAAAGCTTCAACATTTTTGTTCAAATTTAGAGTTAGTGTTGATGTTTTGGAGTTTTGGAAGTTCAACCAAATCAATCCAGAAACCTTTGATTTGTTTCTCCATCAACCAAATCAAATTGATGTCGATGTTGTTTGAAGAAAAGCTCCTCCCAACCCAGAAAAACCAAAAAGCTGAACATCAACATCAACCCAGAAAGCTTCAACATCAATTTGATTTGTTTCCCCCAACCCAGAAACCCATCGGACCTCAAAATCATCCAACTCCTCCTCTGATACGTCGTCTCTGAGCCATCCTCAAGGAATCCGACACCGAATCCGTCTCAATTTCCTCTCGGCTATCCCTCTCATCGTCTCCTCGGGACACGAGCACGACAATCTCTCGAGACTCTCTCAATCCCGAAAAGCTTCCATCCATCCTCGACTTCTTCCTTCTCTTCGCTGGAGGTGAATATCGCGGTGCTTATACCCACATAACCCTTCAGAATCCCCGATATCGGCCCTCTGTTCTTTCAAAAGTTTCGAATACAGGCGACCAGCACGACGGTGTTCATCAACGTCGTGCTATTCCCACCCAAACACAGAAACACACACATCTGCAAACGAAAACCCACAAATCATCAAAACCCAATTCAATTTCAATTTCGATTTCTGTCAATTTTTGGCTAACTACGTCTTACCTGCCAGTAAGGGAGTGGGAGGGAGAGACAGAGAGAGAATGGGATCGGTGAGAGAGAGAGAGAAGAGAACTGGGATCGGTGAGAGAGAGAAGATGAGGGGGTTGGGAAAAAGGGAGGCTACGTACCATGTCTCATCTTCTTCTTCTTCTTCCCCTTCTCATCCCCATCTGATTTTGGCAGTTGTGTTTCAGAGGTGATGGGAGGGTTTCAAATGAAGGGGAGGAGGGTTAGGGTAATATATATGAGGTAATTCTATAAAATTGCAGGGGTAAAGCAGTCTTTTTCCACATGCTCTTAGTCAACTGTTAGCCTCCATCCAAAAATAGGTGCGGACTGCCTTTTTCCAAAGCATAGGGTAGCAGGGAGGAATTTATTCTAAACTCAGAGGTGGTCACTGTCTTTTACCCTTTACCAAAATATACTTCACTAGCCACACCATTAACCCCGCCTATTCCGACCCAACTACCCCATTACTCCATTTCCTACAGATCATAGCGAGAGAGAGAAAGGAAGAGGTGACGATTTATATGATTTCTAGATCAAAATATACTTCTTCTTCTCACCCTCTCTCTAGATCTTATGTGCATCAATTGACCTCTTTGTCAATTGTCCTCATGTGGAGCCGAACGCCGCCATGGGGAAAAAAAGATAACGATAAGACAAAGGAACGAGCGAACGCCGCCACAGCCCAGCCGATCTAGGGATGGCAATATGGTCCGATCCGATCTGTGATCCGAGCGATCCGAGCCGAATGGATCGGATCCGAATCCGATCCAATTGAAAATGGATCGGATTTGGATCTAGAAAGCCAGATCCGATCGGATTTGGATCTGGATTTGGATCTAAGGGCAGATCCACCGGGTTCCGACCCGATCCGATCCGACATATATGTGTGCTTTACAAATATCTTCATATTGCCTCCCCACATTTACTTCCAAGAAGAATACAATAGTAATTCCTACCTACAAAGCTATTTCTGTTGTGTTTTAGGCTTCATAACTTGCGAACATGCATTAGCGTATGAAATAGTGTTTATTTCTTATGTTATTTTTTGTTTTTTATTGCATACCCAAGTCGGATCCGATCCGAATCCGATCCGACCACATATTATATGGATCTACGGATCGGATTTGGATCAGCTGGATGAAACCCGATCCGATCTGATCCGAATCCGGTGATGATCCGAACGGATCTGGATCGGATCTGGATCTCCTTTCTCCTAGTCGGATCTGGATCGGATCTAGCCTGATCCGATCCGGATCCGACCCGTTGCCATCCCTAAGCCGATCTATCATACAATGGATTAGTAACAATGCAGGAAAGCTTTATGTCTCCTCATCTTTCAAAATAATTACTAAGAATGACCTTATTAACCAATTCAAATGGGATGGATTGTTGAAATTAAAAGTTCCAATGAAACTTATCATTTCTACCTAAAATCAAATATAATCAGCTATTCACTAACTCTCAACGTAAGTAAAGAGGTTTAACTAATGATGAGTCATGTCCTCACTGCCCTGGTTGCAGTGAAAACTTAGAACATGGGCCAAAAGCTATTGATGTTCGGAAAATGATTTTTAATTCCTAGTGGGTCCTTGATTCTAATAGAAGTTGTGTCATGAGTTGGTTTGATGGTAATAACAATCTAAATGTGAATGTTTCTAATGTCTTTTATATGTTCTTATGTGGTTGCTGCTACCTTTGGAAAAACAAAACAAATTCTGTTTTAACAATGACATTACCCTTTTAGCAGCGGTTACCTATTCACAAGCTTACTAATGAATTCAAGAGACCCTTTCTCACAACATGAGCATTGAAAATTTCAGCTCCATTACTACTAATGTCTGGTCCTCCCCTATTACAAGTCCTCTAAACTCTGATGGTACTAAATAAATTAGGGTAAAAGACACTGACCACCCCTGAATTTAGGATAAATTCCACCCGGCTACCCTGTGTTTTAGAAAAAGACAGTCTGCACCTATTTTTGGATGAGGCTAACGGTTAAGTAACATCGCGGAAAAAAGACAACTTTACTCCTGAAATGTGATAAAATTACCACCTATATATTACACTAATCTCTCATTCTCATCCATTCATAACCCTAATAATCTCTCTCTCTCTCTCTTCATATCTTCCCGAAAATAGAAGCCGCCTCCCTCCCTCTCTATCTTCTTCTTATTATCCTTCTGTCTTCCCCGACCAAAATCAAACCGAACACATAAGTCGTTGTAGTTGATGTCTGGGTTGCAAACCCTAACAGTGAATTCTAGAGAAATGTCCCCGAAAATTGGGGTTTCTGGTATCAATCGAAAGCCGGCGCGGAGCTGGTTCCGATTAAAACGATGGATTCAACCACCAATTCGTCAAACTCAAGACGTAAGGAAGAAGAAAGAAAAATGGAAAGCAAAGAAAAATACTAATTCATTTCATAGTCCCCAACAAAGAGTCTACAGACTCTTATATGTCTTTGGGCCGAAATACAATTAACAGAAATATTGGGGAACAAAACAAATAAAGGAATTTAGTAGCGGCCGAGACAACTAAGCGGCGGAGTCAGCAGTGGAAAGACCGAAACACGCCAACATAGACCAATCACCTTCTGCTGACGAAGCACTACGCCAAAACGACCCTGTTCCACTAGAATGTTCAAACCCCAACGGCTAAATAGAAAGAACAACTGAGATTAGAAGGGTCTCTCCTTATCGGACGGTTACTGAACGATGAGAAAGTTTACCAAATGAACAGTAACTATACTGTTCATTTGGTCATTCAGCCAATTTCAAACTCTCTTATTCAACTGAATTTGAGCAAAAACAGAAGATAAAATCGGGGATCATGACATTCCCCACTCCTTAAAAACGTCCATGACCTCATGGACGAAAGGAAGGAAAGAATTCCTTCACCTGAGCTGCATCTTCCCAAGTGTCCTCAGAAGGGAGAGTGTTAGCCTAATGGATCAGTAATTGGTGAACTTGTGTGCTAGCTCTCTCAATGGTTATGTGGTCTAACACAGCCACTGGTTCCACTAACAGTTGTCCATCTGGGCCCTGAAATGGCAAGGTAGGCTGTACTGGGATGTGATCACCCAACTTCTTCTTGAGGAGTGACACATGAAACACTGAATGAATTTTGGAATGTGCAGAAAGAGCCAACCTGTAAGCAACTTTACCAACTTTCTCCAAGATTTTGAAGGGTCCATAGAACCTTGGGGTAAGTTTGTGTGATCTTGACTGGAGCATAGAGGTCTGCTTGTAGGGTTGTAGCCTTAGGTAGACCCAATCTCCTACTGCAAAAGTCCTTTCACTCCTGTTCTGGTCAGCAAAAAACTTCATTCTTGCTTGAGCTTCCTTCAAATTAGTTTGTAGTAACAAAATGAGTTTCTGCCTGTCATGAAGAAACTGGTTCACTTCTTCACATGTTAAATTGTTTATCTGATGGAAACTCAGCTGAGGAGGTGAATAGCCATAAAGAGCCATGAAGGGAGAAGTCTTCAAAGAGGTGTGATAGTTAGTGTTGTACCAAAATTCTGCAAAACTCAGTCATTTGCTCCAATGAGTAGGTCTGTCACCCGTCATACATCTCAAATAGGCTTCCAAACACTGGTTCAATCTCTCTATTTGGCCATCTGATTGGTGGTGGTAGGTTGTGGAGTGTGCTAATGTGGTGTTCAATAGTTTGAATAGGCATTGCCAATAAGTGCTCAGAAAAACAGGGTCTCTATCAGATAAATTGTGGAAGGGAGTCCATGGTATTTGTGGATATGATGAAAGAAAAGCTAGGTACCTTTGCTGCTGTGAAAGGGTGGGACAATGGTATGAAGTGACCATATTTTGTCAATCTATCCACAACTACCAGCATGACATCTTTGCCATTAGATTTAGGCAATCCAGTAATGAAGTCTAGGCTTACATCAGTCCATGGAAGTGTAGGTACTGGAAGTGGTTGGAGCAAACCTGGGTACTGGACATCTTCATGCTTCATTTGTTGACACACATCACAGGTGAGCACCCATTCCTTGATTTCCTTCTTCATTCCAGGCCATAAAAATTGATGATTCGCCCTCTTGTAAGTTCCTAAAATGCCAGAATGACCACCAATTCCTGTGTTATGACCCATTTGAATCAATTCTTTCCTTAAGTCATTTCCCTCCCCCACATAAATATGGTGATATTTCCATATCATATCATTATAAAGTGTGTACACCCCACTACCAGCCTTCGAGTCAATAAGTAATTTTTGAAGCCATGTTTGAGCCCACACATCTCCTTGGTAAGATTGCTTCACTGATTTGGCCCATTGAGGTTGCACCACTGTGATAGCCTTGCACTGACCTTCCTCCTTATCTTCTGGAATTCTGGAAAGAGCATCAGCCACTAGGTTTTCTCTTCCTCTTTTGTAAGTAATGGTATAGTTCAACCCTATGAGCTTGGAGAGCCATTTATGTTGCATACTAGTGTTTAGCCTATGTTCTAAGAAATATTTGATACTCTGATGAGCAGTTTTGATAGAGAAGGGTACCCCTTCTAAGTAGGACCTCCACTTAGTGATTGCTTGCGCCACAACCATTAATTATTTCTCATAGGTGGAGAGAGCTTGGTGTATGGGGCTCAGAACCTTGCTATAGAATGATATTGGTATGTTATTCTGCATCAATACAGCCCCAATACCTGCATTGCTTGCATCAGTTTCCACCTCAAAGGGTTGTGTGAAATCTGGCATTGCTAGCACATGTGTAGTTGTCATAGTTGTCTTGAGTTTATTAAATGCTTCCTCAACTGCCTCACTCCACTGAAATTGGCCCTTCTTGTGAAGCTCAGTTGAAGGCTTGCTTATCCACCCATAATGCAAGACAAACCTTATATAGTAACCTGTGAGTCCTAAGAACCCCCTCAACCCCTTCAAGGTTTTATGAGTTGGCCAATGCAGCATACAATCAATATTCTTCTGATCTGCAGCCACACCTGTAGCAGATATAATGTGGCCTAGGTACTCCATCTGTCTTTTTCCAAAAGCACACTTGCTCATTTTGGCAAATAGATGATTCTACCTCAGGATGTTTAACACTTCCTTAAGGTTCATGACATGTTGATCAAGGTCATGGCTATAAACCAAAATGTCATCAAAAAATACTATCACAAATTTCCTCGAATAGGGCCTCAATACCTCATTGATTATTGCTTGAAAGGAAGATGGGGCATTAGTGAGCCCAAATGGCATCACTTGAAACTCATAATGTCCATCATGAGTTCTAAAGGCTATTTTGGTAATGTCTTATTTCCTCATTCTAATTTGGTGAGACCCAGATCTTAGGTCCAACTTTGAAAACATGGTTGAACCTTGGAGCTCATCCAGTAGCTCATCTATGACTGGGATGGGATATTTATCTTTGATGGTTCTGCTATTGAGCTCTCTGTAATCTACACAAAACCTCCAGCTGCCATCCTTCTTCTTGACTAGGAGGACTGGGGAGGCAAATGGGCTGACACTAGGTTTGATTACCTCAGTGGTCAGCATCTCCTGTATCATTCTCTCAATTTCATTTTTTTGAAAATGAGGGTACCTATAGGGTCTGATGCTTACTGGCTCAGCCCCCTCCTTCAATGGTATGGCATGGTCATGTGCTCTAGTAGGTGTCAGCTGTGTGGGCTCTTGGAACACATCATCAAACTCTTCAAGTACTTATTGTATTGCAGCAGGGACTGGTTCTGGTTCTTCAGTAGTGGTGTTGAGGGAACACAAATACCCCCAGGGGCATTCACATTGCTTGTAATATAATTGAGAAATCCATGTACATTAATCATCCTCAAGGCAGGCACATTACCGTCATTTATTATTCCTTGCCATAAAACTGGTTGATCTTGGTACCTGAATCCCAGGGTGAGTTTATTGAAATCCATAGAAACTGGGCTGATAGTCTTTAGCCATTGAGTTCCTAGCACAACATCACAATCCCCTAGTGGTAGGATCCTCATCTCAGCTGTGAACTCTTGATTATCAACCTTCCATGTGAAGGCATTGCACTTGTGTGTTCTCAACAATGTGCCCCCATTTGCTACTGTAACCAACATTGGTTTAGTCTCTTGTAATTTGCAGCCCACCTTCTTAGTTGTGCTTTCATCTAAGAAGTTGTGTGTACTTCCACTATCAATAAGTATGGTGATTGAGTTCTTCTGCACCTTACCATTCACATTGAGTGTCTCATGTGAGGAATTGCCAGAGAGGGCATTAAGTGTGATCTGCATGGTTCCTAAATCTTCTTATACCCCCTCGTCATTATCTGAATCTTCTTCCTCTTCTGCCCAGGGGGTGTTAGTTGGAGAAACTACCCCCATTATCATGAATAACTGTTTCTTCTTGCATCTATGTCCAGGGGTGAATGTTTCATCGCAGTAGTAATAGAGGTTCTTTTCTCTCCTAGCTTGCATTTCCTCAGCTATGATCCTTTTAATTGGCCATTTAGAAGTTGGTGTGGTGGTGGTGTTATCATTCCTTGCAACTGTAGTGCAGCTATTGGTGCTTGGCTGGGGGTTGGTGGCATTTTTTGACCAAGGAGCTGAAGTGGAGATCCATTTCTGTTGATTGTGCTTTTTGTTAGCCAGTTCCACCTTTGCCTCAAACATTTTGGCTAACTTGATTGCTTGAGTGAGTGTACTTGGGTTAGCAATCATCACATCCATTTGTATGTCTTCTTTTAGCCCACTGATAAAACTTTCCACATACCACCCTTCAAACATTTTGGCTAACTTGATTGCTTGAGTGAGGGTACATGGTAGGTTGGTTTTGATGGATGTTATAGTAATTAGGTATAGTGTTATGTTGGGGAGTTTGGCTGTCTGGCAGCCATGGAGGAGTAGTGGTGGTGTTAGTTTAGAAAAGGGGTGTGGAGTAATGGTGTCCAGTTTGAGGTATGTAGGTGGGGTGGGTGTTCATTGAGGTTTACAATGGAGTGAAAACAGGATTAGGGTTCTGTGTATGAGAGTCTGTGAAAACTGACTTGTAGTAGTAGTAGTTCTTAGGGGTGGGGGTGTTAAATTGGGGGGTGGTGGTAACCCAGAAACTGGTGATATATGCTCACTGGTCCCAGAGTGAAGTGAATCATTTTGTTTCTCCTTCTCTTTGCCTTTTCCGGATACATTTTTTGCAGAAATATACAAGAGTTCATCCAATTTAGAGATCCATCAATGTTTCCTTCATTTTCGTCTGTTTAACCCCCAAATCCCTCACAACAGAATCAGTGTGGTTCAATTTGGCGGCTACTTCATCGACTCTCACCATCGTTGCAGCGTGTCCTCGATCGAGGGCTCTGATACCAAATGTCAGGGTTGCAAACCCTAACAGGGAATTCTGGAGAATTTTCCCCGGAAATTGGGGATTAACACGATGGATTGAACCACCAATTCGGCAAACTCAAGACGCAAGGAAGAAGAAAGCAAAATGGAAAGCAAAGAAAAATACTAATTCATTTCATAGTCCCCAACAAAGAGTCTACAGACTCTTATATGTCTTTGGGCCGAACTACAATTAACAGAAATATTGGGTAACAAAACAAATAAAGGAATTTAGTAACGGCCAAGACAACTAAGATGCGGAGTCAGCAGTGGAATGACCGAAACACGCCAACGTGGACCAATCACCTTCTGCTGATGAAGCACTACGCGAAAACGACCCCGTTCCACTAGAATGTTCAATCCTCAACGGCTAAAGAGAAAGAACGACTGAGATTAGAAGGATCTCTCCTTATCGGACGGTTACTGAACGATGAGAAAGTTTACCAAATGAACAGTAACTCTAATGTTCATTTGGTCATTCAGCCAATTTCAAACTCTCTTATTCAACTGAATTTGAGCAAAAACAGAAGATAAAATCGGAGATCATGACATGCCGCCGTCTCCATTGTTGTGCCCACTGTTCTGTTGGGAGAGTTTCGGATGATGGGTATGATGATGCCAGAGCAGCGCCGTCGCGACTCTGCAGGAGGCGGCAGTGGTATACCTCGTCTGACTGTTTGAAGACACCAACCTCACAATCGGAGGTTCAGAGCTCTCCCAGATTGGAAAGATCTCTCAGCTTCATCTTCTACACCCATTTCACCAAAACCGAATCTTTCATCGTCCAGATCTTAATCGTGTAATGAGTTTGTTTCATCTCGGGACTACACGTCCTCCGCGCAAGAATTGAAGCCGTCGGAGCGAGTTTCAGCCCTCGTCGACGAGATCTTTGGGCTTACCTTACTCGAAGTCTCCGACTTGACGGAGATTCTGAGGAGAAGATGAACATCAGCGATGTTCCGATGCTGGGTATGATGATGTCGGGGATAGCGTTCAAGGGTTCTGCGGCGGCGAAGGGCGGTGGGACGACGGGGAAGGCTGCGGAGGATAAGAAGGTTGAGAAGGCTGTGTTTGATTTGAAACTTGAAGGTGGGTTTGAAGCCAGAGTGAAGATTGAGATCATAAAATAAGTGAGGGCTTGTACTGAATTGGGATTGAAAGAAGCTAAAGATTTGGTTGAGAAGACACCTACCCTTTTGAAGAATGGAGTGACCAAAGAAGAGGCAGAGAAGATTATTGAGAAGATGAATTAGGAGGTTGGTGCCAAAGTTACCATGGAATGATAAGGTAGTGGTGTTTTGAATCATGATTTGTGGTTCTTGATGATGTAGTCCATCTTAGAATCCATCTAATGTTGTTTGAAGATCATGTTACACAGTGTGTTCTTTGAGATTTTGATTTGCGCATGAAACTTGCAGATGATTGCACATTGTCTTTGTCCATCAAAATTGCTTTGAGCCAATAATACCAAATGCTATGGCAACGAGTTCTTCTAGCTCTTGTGCTTTTATAGGATTCAATCTTCACAGAGTTGTTTACTAGATCTTCAGTACCTGAAATCCATTGCTCTATATGACCAATCAATGGAAATGTTTTGGAATCATGAAGAACTTGTTTTGTCACTTGAATGAAATTAGCTGTATTGCGGAAAGCAAACAAGATAAAATGAAGTTAAATTAGTTTACACCTCAAATGGGGTTTTGTTATTTAAGGCGTCTCTTAGGATATGCCTCAAACTGCAGGGTTCCCAAGTTTTCAAATCTCGTTGATTTCTCTTCAGTAATGAATGTCAAGATTCTGAGGATGATGCCGGGGACGGCCTTCAAGGGTGCGGCGGCGAAGGGAGGTGGGACGGGGAAAGCAGCGGAGGAGAAGAAGACCGAGAAGACTGCGTTTGATTTGAAACTTGAAGGTGGGTTTGAAGATCGAGTCAAGATTAAGATCATCAAAGAAGTGAGGGCTTGCACTGAACTGGGATTGAAAGAAGCTAAAGATTTGGTGGAGAAAGCACCTACCCTTCTGAAGAAATATCCAGATTGGAGTTTTCTATTCTGCAGATTCTTGTGTTGTTATTGATGTTATTGAATTTTGTTGAGAATGTGAATTTTTTTGTGAGTGTTTGTGTGTAAATCGAACAGAAATTTTGTTAGATGTTACTGCGGCCAATGTAGATTTGCAGATATTGATTTTTATGTTCGCTTTGAGATTTAGGGATGGGCTTTTTGCGTTGCATATGTTAGTTGCAGTTTGTATTCATGGTGTTCATAGTGTTCTTGATGAAAAATATGAACTAAAAGTCCAAACAAAAATACACAGGGGTAATATGGTCCGAAAAAATCCAATAAACCATTTTTTTAACGGAACACAACAGAGTAGTGCAAAGTCTCTGCATAATATTCCGTTAAATGGGTGCAAAGTGTCTTTTTCCAAAACCCAAGGTAACAGAGTGAAATTTATCCTAAAATCAGGGGTGGTCAGTGTCTTTTACCCAATAAATTATTATAATTATCACATTTAATTGTCTCCTTAAAGTTAAGTTAATAACTTACATACCAAATGTAGACACTACAGGTTTTTTTTAAGGCTAGAAAAATGACACAAGGATGGGCCTAACGCAAGTCATGGCCCATTACCAATGTTGTTTTGTATTAGAAGTCAAAATATCAGAATTAAAACTTAGAAGTCAGAAAGCTCAGAAGTTTTTTTTATACCGTATAACCTATTTTAGTTTTGATTTGGGAACAACTTATTGGATCACACTAGTTAAACTTCAACCATAAACAATATAGTTTACAAGATTGTTGGTCTGTGTGTACTAGATTTGTAAACTAAACTATTGAATATTTGTTGTTTGGAATTGACTATTTAAATACATAGTATTGAGATCAAACAAACACAAACTCAAACTCAAACTAATACGTCAACTAATGTTTCGAGACATTGGGCCTAGCCCAAGTCGTAGCCCATTACCGATGTGGCAAGATAGCCTCAAAGGTACTAGAGCCTCAACAACATTGCTTGATATGAAATTATTGGGCCTACCTCAAGCAATGACATGTTTTCATTCTTAAGATCTTTGGGCGTTCGTTTAGAGGTCTTGACCTTTAATTTCAAGGCAACTAAGGGCTGTCTATTGACCTCCTCAACTGTGAGTCTGTCAAACCCGAATTGAATTTCCACATTGTAAAAAATTATTGCAAGTTACCACATCATAAAAAATAGATATATGACAGACATGAGCAAATAACTAAAGCCAAAACCAAGGATGAAACCGACGATACGCTATTAAATTGCAACACAAGAAAAACTTATGTCAGTTCCAACATTAGTTATGATGTCAAAGCGAAGCGGCCACAATAGTGTTCCACTCCAAATGCAATGACCAAAACCAAGGATATCAAATCTGATGCAGAGTAAGATGAGACATATCATCTATATAACGATGGGCACAAATTCAAACTCGATCAATGACAAGTTGTTATCTTTCTTCACTTTGAAATCAGCAGGCTCGGAGGCAGCTTCAACCTTGCCAAATCTGTCCACCGTGAGCCTCATCGAATCTTTGTACAGTTCGATTTTTGCATTCTGTAAGCTGATTGTAGCACCCTCTTTCATCACATCCACTAGATAGAAATTGAAGTATTTGTGATATCATATGATGGGTAAAATCAACAATGCATGAATTCCAACACAGATAATTAACATGAGAAAATCTTAGACAAGCAGTGAAGCCAGAAATCACTCCTACTAACAGATGAAAAGCAAAGAATCAAAGGAAGATTCAGAACCAAGTAGGGAGTTGAACGTGGGAACAAATGTATGGCACAGCTGCATGAGGTATGAAGCAAATGATTCATGGTCACAATCAAAGTGCAAATACATCAGACATGCTTGATCTTTTCATAACAGTGCCCGGTTCCTAGGAGGTAAGATAAGGCAAGTCTTTCTAATGATATAACCATGTCAATCAAACCTTAGCAAAGAATTCAGGCCTTCAGTTATCTGGAAGAACTTTTGAACTACAATGAACATTCTTCATATTTGCACTTCGATACACTTTCAAATTCAGGAGAAATATGATCCTGTGGGCTGATTTGGTCTTCCAGAAAAGAATCCTAAGCGATCCGTCTGGAAGGTAGATTAGATTAAATGGCTTATTACAGAGAAGCAACTGACAAACATTCAACTGAAAGACATCAGAAGTTATTGCATTTTGCTGCAGAGTCCGAGTGAATGAACCAGAGATGACATGTTTGGATGACCCGAAAACACTGAACTTAAACATCCTTGAGTTGTCTTCAATGCTTTAACATGCCAATGTAGGATGAGGAAAATCGATTGGTCAACATGTCTCCAGTATATACCCAAGTCAAACTTGTTACTTTGTGAAGGTGCGCTACATAATATATATCTATGAACAATAATGCAAATTTTACGACACTGCCAACTGTGGTAGGTTCATATTAACAGCACATTCGTGGAGATAGGGAAGCATGATTACAGCCACAAAAAGGCTTGCCATTGATGTCCAAAATTTTCATCTTACTAGGAATTCCGGAATCTATCAATTCCAAGTAAATTCCATCGATGACTGGAAACTCCAAGGAGTTGCACTTCTCCAGCATTGTAGTAGTTTAAAAGTATCATGTTTAAACAGCAAGTAATATTTATACCCATGTACACTTTATTATCTAACTATCTAACATTTGATATTTCATAGTTAAACAAGATATATCCTTGATAATATCTTCTTAAGCCCAGGGAAGAAAAAAAAAAGTCATTACTCCCAAGATAAACACAAACGTGGCGAGTATAGGCCCATGCCTTAAAATAAACACATACAAAATCGATCCATGATCAAGCATGCATTTTATTTTCATACTGGAATCATAAGGATTTGATTTAAAACTACTAAAGGAGCTTAACGTAATCCTTAAACATATGCGGTAACAATTTGAACAAGTCTAGGCATATGTTCTCGTTACGGTTTCACTGTAATGACATACTAAAAGATGATATGATAGAATATTTTATTTACACGAAGTAAAGAAAAACATCGTAAAACACATTCTTGTGGGTGCATGTAAGATCAAAGATAAGGTTAGGTAGATGCAAGCGGCATACCTTGACCGTTCCTGGCGGTGAAGATGATGATTCCTGTCTCATCACCAACCAGGCATTCAGCAAGACGTTGACGCCCTGGACCTCCAGCCCTTATCATCTTTGAGTTAACAACTTTCAAGGTGAGGTTGAGCCCTTTGGCTTGAGGGCGAAGCTGTGCAACCTTTGTTTGTTTCTTGATTTCATCAGCCATAACTAGCAAAACTCCTGACATACCACAGTACACAGTAATGAACATTCACCAGAAGAACACAGCAGAATTAGCAGATTCCCACAAAAGTGGTAAAATAAATCCAACCCATGTGATCAATTTCATATGGGTTGGTGAAATTACAATTATTAAATAGATTTTCCCAAAGATCACAATAAGCCAAGGACTCCATAAACCCTAATTCAGGCTATTCCTAAAAAAAATTATTTGATCGTGTTATGAATGTAGTAAAACAAGTGAATCACAAAAATTATAGTTGGGTATTCATCAAATCAAGAAAATATTTACGATTTTTTTTTTTTTTTTTTAATGAATGAGGCCTATGTGCCGATCAAGCGAAATTTGATCGTATCGTAGGAACATCAACGTATCATCACAAACAGAACGCATGTACCAAATATAAATCAAACAATGTGAATTTGATTACGTGAAGAGACGAAATTGAAGAGGTCAGAGACATGTTTAACTTACCTATGTTACAGTTTCGGATTCGAATAGAGAAGAGATCTGCTTCAGAGACGCAGGGTTGCGATGCAGAGAGCCCTTAAGACGGGTTGGTTCTTTTTCCTACTACTACTCGACGACGATTATGTTGTGAGACGAAATTCTGGGCCAAACTATTTGGGCCTAAGATTATGTTGTGACAATATTTATGTCCAATAACCGCATTATACCTAAACAATTTGCACAATTGTTAGATGAGTTCTATTTCTAAAAAAAATTGTTAGAAGAGTTCAATTGATATTTGTGTATGGATGGAAATTGGAGCCGGTCCGATATAGTATTCGGCATGATCCGACCATAATGGATCATATTCAATTCGATCTGTTTATAAACTGATCGGATATGCATATATGGTTTTCTGATCTGTGAAATCCGATCCGATTAGGGTTATTATTCTAAATAATATGCATGTATAATATAATCATAAATATGTTTTGTAGTATCTATACTTTTAATAACATCATAAATTGAATATGATGAAATGCTCGACTGATTCAGTGGATTTTTCAATCCCTTTCCAGTTTGTTGAAGGGAAAAAGGGACATTTTCACAAGGATAAAAGTTCTGAGTTTTTCGGAGATACTACAGGCGAAAATAAGGTTTGCTAGTGTTCGACGCTTCATGCTCTAGATATCTTGCGGCGGTGCTGGTGTTCGTTCGACGTTCAGGTTCTAGATTTCTCGCGGCGGTGCTGGTTTTCTCGACTATGGAAGCAGCAAGTGGAATCACCCATGACTTCGGTAAGCTTTCGATTGAATATGACGAAATTGAGGAATTTGATACTGATTACTGTCTAAAGGCGATTGAAGACCGTGGCTCTTTCTTGGTGGGTTCGTCTCTCTTACCGATTCGCTTCAATGTCTGGGCTATGAAGATTTTGTTCCAATATATGGCCGGGAGAAGAAATAAACATATGTGAAACGAGCCCTAATAGATTCATCTTTCACTTACCATCTACAAGTTCTCGGCATAAGTTTCTCAACGGAGGTACATGGATATTTGACGAGAACACTCTATTAGCCAATATTAAAGAAGTCAACAAGTCAAAGTTGCCGAAGTCAAAGTCAAAGTTGCTGCTGAAAAACAATTGAAGTCTATGGTGGTTGCTGTCTTTTAGAGAAATTTGGTTGCTACAAGAAGTTTCCTTAAGTTCTGGTCTCATCTTCAATTCCCTAAAACTTAAGAGGTCCCTTTTATATTTTCTAAGGCTTGTATGTTAGCCTGTACAACTTCTTTTTCCCCTGTAGCATTTCTGCGTATTTTGGGTCTAAGTGTAATTCTTGAGATCTTGTCTACGGCCAAGATCCTTTCTGTCCTTGATCCAACGGTCTCAATTGTGACTGTTGATATCACTAAGGTTAAATACCTATGTTGTCTTTAGGGTTTCATTATTTTCTCTTCTCCAAAATTGGCAGCGAAGCTCTGCCAAAATAATAAATGAAATTCATACTTGTTCTTTCCCTTTTCTGGGTTTAATCTTGCTTTTTGTTCTAGTTTTTATCAGAAATCTTTGATTTCTTTCATGGTATCAGAGCCATGGCTCTATCCACAAGTCAATCTCGGGGTTCTACATCGAATCCCTTCTATATATTCTCTCAAATTCATAATCTAGTTCCTTTAAAATTAGATAACAATAAAAATGTTATCTGGAGATATCAGATCTCCTCTGTCCTCAAAACCGAATCCCTATTCGGCTATGTTGATGGCTCAAAGATCACTTCAAAATTCCTCCTCGGTGAAAACGGAGAACCGACAGCTAATCGGAATCCGGCGTATGACGCTTGGGTGACTCAAGATCAGACGGTCCTTACTCTTCTCACAACAACTCTCACACAAGAACCTCTGGTTCAAGTCGTTGGTAAGCAATCTTCTCGCGATGTTTGGGTTTCGCTTGAGAACAGGTATTCCTCTCTATCTCGCTCCAATATCATGCAACTGACATCTGAACTAAAGACTATTCGTAAGAAAACTTAAACTGTTGATGCTTACATGCAAAGGCTTAAAACCTTAAGAGACAAAATCTCGTCTGCTATGGTTCATACCGATGATTAAGACATGATTCTATATGCTTTACATGGTCATCCTCTTGAATATAATTCTTTTAGATCTGGTATTCGTGTTACTATGTCTCTTGCTCCTGATACATTACATTTGAAGAACAGGATGTCTTATTGAGAGCTGAAGAACAAATGATTGAGTCTCAGTATGTTATTTCGTCTGATCTGATTGGTAATGTTGCACATCTGTCTTTTGGTCCCAATTCTGGCTCTTACACTAGTAACAATCGTGGTAGAGTTGGTCATGTCTATGGCTATGGTACTGGTAGAGGTCAAGGGTGTGGATTTCAAGGTCAAAACCCTAACCCTAATTCTATTCAGGGGTTAAGATATCAAGGTCAAAACCCTAACCCCTAATTCAGGTCAAGGGTCAGGGTACCAAGTTCAAAACCCTAACCCTAATTTTGGTCAAGGGTTAGGTTATCAAGCTCAAAACTATAACTCAAACTATTTTTGTAGAGGTGTACGATAGAGGAGAAGGAAGAGTTTTTTAAAATCAAAGTGGGGGAAGGTCAGGACCTAATAGTAGTCCTTCTAAAAGCAGAGACAGCAATGGCAATCCATTGAACTGTCAAATATGTGGTTATGACTACCCCTCTGCTGTAGATTGCTGGCATAGGATGGATCATGCCTTTCAGGGTTAGAAACCTCCTACTCAATTGACTGCCTTGAACTCTGTGACTGTTCCTGATCCATCTCCAAGCATATCTCCTGACTATTGGATGACTGATTTTGGTGCAATCAATCACATGACTTCTGAATTTGCTAATCTATCTGTGAGCTCTCCTTATCATGGTCCTGATCAAGCTAATCACATGACTTCTGAATTTGCCACCGGCAATCTCGCCTCCGTCGTCCTCCCTATCCCCGAGGCCACCTTCGGCCTCCGCCACGCTTTCCCGTCGTCGTTTTTCTCCATCTGTTCGGGTATGAAAAACAAACCCGTTTGACTCTCTCTCTCCCCTGTTTTTGTTTTGTTCTTTCTAATTTTTACTATTAATGAAAGTTAGGTCATATTAATTTTGTCTGGAAATAACCAACAAGTAGGGTTGTGGCCCAGTGGTTAAATGTTAGCACTTAAGACTTTGAGAACTAGGTCCTAGGTTCGAATCTCACCATTGACAACTATTTTCTTTACTACTCTACACTCAAAATTTAAAAGAGAAGTTTTTTTTTTTTTTTTTTGGGGGGGGGGGGGGGGGGGGGCGGGGAATGAAAGCCTTGTTAAAAAACTTGAGAATTATTTTTTTAGGACGTTTATTTTCTTGTTTAAAAGTTAATCTTTCGAAAAATAATACTCTTGGGTCATGTTTTATAGTGGTAAAAATTAGATAATATTGTAAGTTATGTTTTATAATAGTAATCAATATACATTAAATATTGTGTCGTAATAATAGAATTATAATCACTAAAGTTTGGGGAAATAATATGGGGGTTACACTTGCATTGCATATAGGACTTTGTTTTTATTTGTGTGTTAGCGATAATTGATTAGAATATTATCGAATTGTAGGCAACAAGTTCTCCGACGAAGGATACGTCGAGTACTACGACTAGTTTGCTGTGATTGGTAATTGTTGAGGTAAGTAAACATGCCAGTCCTAGCGCCCATACCTTCTTTCGTGTCAAACTGCTTTTGTGATTTATTGTCTCAAAATTGGAATATCTACTTAAACTGTTTCTTTGAGAAATTTTACTGATTTTACAAAGGTGATTCCATCACAACTATCACATGAGATGATAATAAGACGTAAAGACGTAAAGTGGAATAGTTGTATCGGGGATCAATATTTTGAGCTTTGGTCGATGTGGACTACGCCTCTCGACCCTTTTATTTTATTTTGCTCGGCCGTAACCGCCCCAATTTCGCTCCATGTACTTACATCTCTGGCCGCAAGAAGTCTTAGGGGGGTGTCGACACTTATGGTCTGGTAGCCAGTTATTAGTAGATCTTCCCCGTGTCAACATGATAAAAGATGGATTTCCATGATTGGACTTTTACTGTTTAAATTTGAAAGTCCCGATTGGACAAGGAAAGAGTTTGGGAATGTTTCCCTAATGGAGATACCAAAGTGAAAAGAGTTTGGGAATGTTTCCCCACAAGTGAAGTGATAAAGGAAAAGATTGGTGAATTCTTATTTCATACTTATACTCTTACTCGAATTCTTTACTCTTCAAACTTATGTGTCTTTTATAAACTGCTTCCTAATCTGTTTACATGCTTGGGTGTTCCTTACTCAGTATTTTCCGCTGACTTTGGAAACTGTGGTGTTTCTTTTTATTTCTGCACCACAGGTTTAGGTGGAAGCTTGGAGTAACGGGAGCGCGACTCGACATACATAGGAGAAGTTTAGTAGATCATATTTATTTACTTTAGCACGTCAGTTAGACTTAGAGAATCTCTAGATTGGAATAATTCCCATGTTTGTGGCGAGACAAGTTTCAAAGTTTTAATTATTTATTTTAAGGATACGTTTTTTTTTGTTATAAAATCTCCTTGTATCTGGGTTTAATCTCGGGTACGGAGTGACATCCCCGAGCTTCCGGCTTGGCCAGTTTGGGGGTGTTACACCTAGGGACTGCCCCTCCTCCTTCCTTGCCGCCCAAGCCACCTAGGCCAAAGGCCTAGGCGGTCGCCCGACCCCTAGTGTTGGGCCAACCGGCCTAGGCTCGGCCCGGGACGGCTCCAATAGGGTCCGGCCATAAGATGGTGGGCCCCTTGGACTGTTTTAACCCTAGAAATCCTAAAATCAATTAAAATTGACTAAGCGCGTTAAAATTGGATTTTAACTGTTTATGTGAAAATCTTATGGTGGTTGGATATGGCCTTTAGGATGTGGCTTGATGTGATTGTTTAATTTTGTGGTTTGGTTTACGGCTTGCTAGCTAATCAGTTTAATGTAATAATTAATTAGGGTTTTATGGCCTGCAAGCCATTTTTTTCCTCAACTTTTGAGATTTATTTTATTTAGTATAGTTTTAAGCTAGTGCTAGATATAATAGATTGTTAGACAAGAGTGAAGAAAAGAAGCCCGAAGCCAAAGGAAACCACAAAAGATGGAGCATGGAGCATTCCACATGACTATGATGGATGGACCAAAAGATGAAGACGCATGGAGATGTGTTTGCTTTTAGGGTTCATAGATATTTCCATTGGCTTGGAAATATCTTCGTCTATAAAAGGCCATGTCCATATCACGTCTTATTTATTTTGTGGTTGGTGTATGGATGATGCATGCAATTAGGATAATAAGATAATTAGACAATCCGAATCTATTATTTGGAGTTGTGCCCAAACTCAAATAGATAGATCAAATTGATATGGATCAACAAAATAATTAAAATTGAATTTTAAAATCCCTCAAAATTCAAATATTGTGTTTTGCCTTCTCGTTATTTAAACACTCATTATCATCATGATTTATCAAGCTAGTGCATGCCAAAGCAAGGCGACTTGGTTCATAATGATGGAATGCGATGGCACAAACAAGTAACGTGCAATTGTTTAGATAAGAGGTTGGACACTACTAGGTTATTAATATGATTAAAACCTAGAGGCAGTCAATTGGGATTATCCATACGGATGAATAAATAAGGAGTTATTTGCCCAATGAACCAAGAGTTGCATTGGATGCAATTGGAATTGTTCCTACCTAAAGTAGTCAAATTTTGGGTGACTTGCCAAAGCAAGCTCAAAAGGAGATGAAACATGGATCTTGGCCCACTAGAAAATATAAGGATATTTTCCGCATTAATATTATTGAGGGTTATTAATCCGTAGAAAAAAAAGTTGGAGCTATATTTGATAAACTAGCCATTATTGAATATAGTCAAAAATTCACAAATACTAAAACTTGCGTATTTTCCTTTTGTAGAATTCAAAATGGCAAACAACTCATCGACTTCACAACATTCCCAACGATCCGTCCTTGAGAAGGAAAAGCTCTCTGGAACCAACTTTCTTGATTGGTACAGAAATTTGAGAATCGTTGTCAAGCAAGAGAAGAAACTGTACGCAATAGAGGAGCAAGTTCCAGCAGGTCTAGAGAACAATACCCCTGCAGCCCTAAAGGCGTATCAAAAGAGAGTTGATGACGCTAATCATGCAGCATGCCTTATGCTATGCACCATGACCTCTGAGCTTCAGATGCAACATGAGAACATGAATGTTGTCGATATGATCGAACACTTGAAGCAGCTCTTCCAAGATCATGCAAGGGTTGAGAGGTATGAGGTTTCTAAGGCATTGTTCAAAATGTCATCTGGCTGAAGGAAACCCTGTGGGACCTCACATACTCCGTATGATCGGGTACTTAGAGAATCTCGCGCGACTGGGGTTTCCGGTCGGCCAAGAGTTGGCCACCGATATCGTGCTGCAATCGTTACCTGAGAGTTATGGACAGTTCATCATGAACTATAACATGAATGAGATCGTTACCAGGAATTTTTGTTGTAGATGTGAACTTAACTATCTCTACATCATGGGTATTGTATACTGGATGTGGATCTCACATTTTTCTAAATGTGCAGAATCTAAAGAGAAGTAGAAGATTGGCTAAAGGGGAGATAGACCCGCGCGTTGGGAATGGAGAAAATGTCGCTGCATTGGCCGTAGGCGTGTGCGAGCTGTCTCTACCTTCAGGATTAGTTTTATAATTAAATAATTGTTATTTTGTGCCTGCTATGAGCAGGAACATTATTTCTATTTCTTGTTTGGACAAGGAAGGTTTTATTATTTCAATAAAGAACAATTGTTGTTCATTTTATTTAATAATATTTACTATTGTAGTGCGCAATTATTTAATGGACTCTATGTCCTTGATCTAAGCAATCTTGTCTACAACATTAATACTAAGATGATTAAAATAAATTATTTAAATCCTGCTTACTTATGGCACTGTCGTTTAGGCCACATAAACGAGAAACGTGTATCTAGACTCCATAAGGATGGATTTCTAGACTCATTTTATTTTAAATCATATGAGACATGTGAGGCTTGTTTATTGGGAAAAATGACAAAGTCTCCTTTCAATAAGAAAGGTGAGAGGACTAGTGAGCAATTGGCACTCATACATACTGATGTGTGTGGACCATTTGCCACGCCTGCCAGGGGTGGTTATGTCTACCTCATCACGTTTACTGATGATTTCAGTAGATATGGATTTGTGTACCTTATGAGGGTCAAATCCGAATCCTTTGAAAGGTTCAAAGAATTCAAGAGTGAAGTAGAGAAGCAACTTGGCAAAAGTATCAAGGCTCTGCGATCGGATCGTGGAGGAGAGTACTTGAGCCAAGAGTTTGACGACTATCTTAGAGAGTGTGGGATCGTGTCCCAACTCACTCCACCCGGAACGCCACAATGGAACGGCGTGTCCGAAAGGAGGAATCGAACACTATTAGATATGGTTCGATCTATGATGTGTCAAACCGATCTTCCATTATCATTTTGGGGCTATGCTCTATTAACTGCAACTTTCACCATTAACCATGCCATCTAAATCAGTCATGAAAACACCACATGAGATGTGGAGTGGGAGGCGTCCTACACTGTCGTTCATTTCTACAATCCAATCGAGAACAAAGTGTTTGTTGCTCGATCCGGCGTGTTTCTAGAAAGAGAGTTTGTCTCTAAAGAAGCAAGTGGAAGGACTGTAGAACTTGAAGAAATTCAAGAACCACAAAACACTGATCCTACTATGGAACATGAACAGGAGCCACAAGAAATTGTGGAACAACATGTTCAAGTGACACAAGAGCTTCGTAGATCTAGTAGAGTGCGCCACGAGCCCGAGAGGTATGGACTTCTCGTGACAGACTCTGGTGACACAATGCACATTGATGATGAGCCTACTACCTATGAGGAGGCCATGAAAGGGCAGACTCTCAGAAGTGGCTAGAAGCCATGAGATCCGAGATGGAATCCATGTATACCAACAAAGTATGGACTTTGGTGGAACCACCCGAAGGGGCGCGACCCATAGGGTGCAAGTGGGTCTTCAAGAAGAAGATCGACATGGATGGTAATGTGATTACCTATAAGGGTCGATTGGTGGCTAAAAGATTCAGAAAGATTCATGGTATTGACTATGATGAAACCTTTTCACCAGTCGCTATGACCAAATCCATCCGAATCCTACTTGCCATTGCAGCATACTACGACCATGAGATTTGGCAGATGGATGTCAAAGCAGCATTCCTCTATGGGAATCTCCTCGAGGACGTGTATATGATACAACCGGAGGGTTTTGAAGATTCAAAGCAACCCAACAAAGTCTATAAGCTGCAACGATCCATCAATGGATTGAAGCAATCCTCTAGGAGTTGGGATCGACGTTTTGATGAAGTAGTCAAAGAGTTTGGCTTCATCATAAACGAAGATGAGTCTTGTGTCTACAAGAAGGTTAGTGGGAGCTCTGTAGCTTTTTTGGTCTTGTATGTAGATGACATACTACTCATTGGAAACGACGTTCCCATGCTGCAATCTGGTAAAGATTGGCTTGGAAAATGTTTCTCAATGAACGACTTAGGGGAAGCAGCCTCTATACTTGGTATAAAGATCTATAGAGATAGATCTAAAAGACTTCTGGGCCTAAGTCAAATTACATATATTGACAAGGTGTTGAAACGGTTCAACATGCAAGATTAATAGAAGGGGTTCTTGCCCATGTCACATGGAATTACTCTTTCGAAGAGTAATTGTCATTCCAATGAGATTGAGAAGGAACACATGAGTAGAATTCCCTATGCCTCGGCCATAGGATCTATCATGTACGCCATGTTATGTACTTGACCAGATGTGTCATACGCCTTGAGTATGAAAAGAAGATACCAATCCAATCCAGGTGAGAGTCACTGGATTGCAGTCAAGAACATCCTAAAGTACTTGAGAAGAACTAAGGATGCCTTCTTGATATTTGGCAGTGAGGAAGAGTTGCGTGTAAGGGGTTACACGGATGCAATCTTCCAAACCGACATAGATGATTTTAGATCACAATAGGGATATGTGTTTTGCCTGAATGGAGGAGCGGTGAGCTGGAAGAGTTCAAGCAAGAGACGGTGGCTGATTCTATAACAGATGTTGAGTACATTGCTGCAAATGGCGCAGCAAAGGAAGCTGTTTGGATCTGAAAATTTGTTTCTGAACTTGGTGTGGTTCCTAGCATTGCGAATCCAGTAGAGTTGTATTGTGACAACACTGAGGCGATCGCGCAATCAAAGGAGCCACGATCACACCAGAAATCCAAGCACGTGCTCAGGAAGTTTCATCTTATTCGAGATATTATCGACAGAGGAGACGTTTGGATATGCAAAGATTCCTACAGATGCGAATATGTCAGATCCACTTACAAAGTCGCTTATTCAGTGGAAGCATGAAGGGAAAACTAGGAGCATTGGCGTACATGATGCATCAGATTGGCTCTAGTGCAAGTGGGAGACTGTTGGAATAGATGCCCTAGAGGCAATCTAGTTTAGTATGAATTTATTTTTGCTAGAACATTCATTGTATTATTTATTAGATATTTAATATAATGAAGTCCTTAGATTTAAAATTGTGTTGTTTATCTTAAATATCCCTAGTCCATTATAATGATTAAAAGGACGAACATCTATAGACTATTATGGGGTTGCATTGATATGGAGATATCATGATCCAACACATGGGTGTGCATTAAGGGTAATGGCGCACTGGATTGACCCATCTCCGAGAAGGCTACATACACATTATGTAAAGTTACAAGCGCTTCTCGTGGTGACAACTGTATTGTCATCCTTAGACTTGAAGTCACTAGATTATCTAGTTGTGGATTATTGTGATTTTGGTAGCGTCAAACGCTACACCGTAACTGGGTAGCTATAAAGGCGTGTACAGGATACAATAAGAAGCAAACTTAGAAGTCGTAATGGACGTAGATAGAATTTGTCCCTCCCACATAACGGGAGCAAATATCCGAGGCCGCTCGAGGGATAGTGCTTATAGAATTTCTGGCAAGACTTAAATAAATCAATATGAGATATTGATGTTATTTGCACGAGTAAGGCAATTCCCAGGATCGAGAAACTATGGATTGGATAAACGAGTGTGACTTGTATGTCTCGTGTCCAATCCGGATATGGAGACAAAGGGATGTGACAATTACTTGCACAAGGTTTTTCGGATGACTATTCTATTAGTTGGCTAGAATGGATGTCTTGCTAGAGACCGCTGCATATTAGCAAATTGTTGCTACCAACTAGATAGAACCTATGGGGTCACACGCTATATAGAGCTGAACTAGATTTGGGAATTAATTAATATGATTAATTAATTAGAAGGATCACTTTGCAACACCTTGCAAACTTAGTAGGACTAATTTGCAAGGAAGGGACTAAACCGAATTCTAGTAGGACTAGAAGAGGGCCTTTAGGTAGTTGACAAGGATTTGTTGGACTATATAAAGGATGCTCCTTCCTTCTCACACTTATGACACTATTTTTCATAACTTGAGTGGGAGAGAACAAAGGAGAGAGAGAGAGCAAGCAACAAGAGGGCCGAACCCGACCCCCTTGCGCCGCCCCTACCCATCGGCCAACAAAGGAGGCCGAAACCTCCTTGTTGACTTCTGTTGTGTGATTTCTTCTTCCTCTTCCACCGGTCCAAGATAGAACAAAGGAGAAGGAAGATATAGATCTCAACTCTAGGCGTGGATCAACTGTAGAGACGTGACACAATTCACGTTACAAGTCATCACAGGAAAAACCCTAAGGTGTGTAACATGATTCTTCATTTACCATCGTTATGCTTCTCTTTCCTGTGATCCTTGGAGGGTATTGAATGGATAAATTATCTTTTTCCGCTGCGTATCCATGCTCAAAACCCTACATTAAATACCTCTGTTGTCTTTAGGGTTTCATTATGTTCTCTTCTCCAAAATTGGCAGCGAAGCTCTTCCGAAATTATCAATGAAATTCATACTTGTTCTTTCCCTTTTCTGGGTTTAATCTTACTTTCTGTTCTAGTTTTTATCAAAAATTTTTGATTTCTTTCACACTCTTCTTCTCAAACAATGGGAAATCGTTGCACATGATGATAAGGCAATTTTTGAGCATGTTAATGTTTGGATTCAAGTCAAGAATTTTCCTTGCTTTCCCCAAACGCGATCCGATCTCAGAAGGTCAGTTAGAAAGATGGGTATGATTCTTCAATCAAGATTCTAGGGTTCTAAGGGGACAAGGAGGAGATTTATGAGAGCCCGTGTCCGACTTGAGATTAGTAAACCATTAAGGAGAGGTTGTTACATAATGGTTTTGGGTGAGAAATTTTGGTTGGGCTATAAATACGAACGGATACCATCAATTCGCTCTGGTGGGGGAAGATGGTCATCAAAGCGACAAATGCGTGGTTAAGGAGGATCTAGAAAAAACCCAGCCGAACCCCGGCTTCGGGAATTGGTTATGCTGCATCGACACTCCAAATATTTTTTGGTTCACGTTTCAAGCACTTCCGACACGTCGCTAAACGTTTCCGACACGCCAGGCCGTGTTTCGGTTCAAAAACAGAAAAAATGGCCAAACACGCCGTCCGACACGCGGGAGACACACATGTCTTCAAATGGAGACACATGTGTCTGGAATTTTTTAAAATTTCTTGGGGGTTCATTTTGTGATATTCTAAATATTATTTACAAATCTCATATTCTCAATACACAGACCCTTAAGCCTAGCCGCACACTATCTCAAAGACTCAAATCGGGTTTGCGAAACAAAGAGAAAACGCAAAGATGCGAAGACGAAAGAAGAGAAGAATCGAAGACCTACATATAGTGTCGAACTTATTTATGCTTTGATCTATTTGTACTTGGTAGTGACTAGACATGTCATTGCTTTAATGTCTTTACTGTAATTCCTTGTGACTTTTAATGTTTTATATATATATAAGTGTGTGTATATGTATATGTATCTACATATATATGAATATGTATGTATATATGTATATATACCGTGTCGGTGTTTTTTCAAATTTTCAAAAATTGGCGTGTCGGTGTCTCCGTGTCTTGCCGTACCCGTACCGGTACACGTTTTCGTGCAACGTACTTATTGTTCAAGCCGCCATTTTTGAATCTTATTAAAGAGAAAGATACCAACAAGCAGTGTGCGAACTCTGTCTCAGTCTCCTCACATAACCGCGTTCGTATTGTACCACCGTAGCATCCTTAGCGACAAGCAACAATCTCTTCTTTGCCGGATTTCCCATCGTTGTCAACTTTGCTTCGGAATGGCTAGGGTTTCGCTAGGGGTTTTCTCTCTCTCGTTCGAGTTTAGTATTTCTTTTTTTGAGTAAATAGTTTAGTATTTCTTAATGTGTTAGCTCATCGTAAATTCATTGATTTTGGAATCTCTTGTCTAAATTTGTTAAGTGTGAAGACTGTTTCGTAACCTAGTATAAAGTTGAGGGGCTTACAAGCAATTTCATGTTAGTTATCTCTATCTAATTAACCTACCTCTAGCGTTAGGGTATCACATCACAGAGAGAGAGGGTGAGAGATCTTTTGTACTTTTCATTCGTTCATCCTAGTGAAGTGGGTGTGGACCGTGGATGTAGCCAATTTGGTGAACCACGTAAATCGTCGTGTTCTTGTTCGTGTTTTTTCGTTTTGCTTTTCGTTGCGTTGTTGAATCGCTCCTGAGACAATCCTAACAACTGGTATCAGGGCGGGGTTAAAGCTGTGCAATAATCTGGAGAAAAGGCGTTTGTGGGTTGTTATACAAAATTAGTCGTCGGTGTTCAAAAACCCAGCGGCAGTGGGTATCAAAGCTTCGTGGGTCAACTGCCGAACAAGGTAACCCATTTTTTTAATAATAATTGTTGAATCAACCATTATTATTAAATTGGTAGTACATGGTTGTGTGAATGCTTTGTTTGATTTGCCGCCTACACAAAGAGAAGCAAACTGTGTTTGCGTGGCTGGAATCAAGCATAAGGGCTGTTAGTGTTTTTTTGTTTTGTTTTGCCTGGTACGTGGCTGGTGAAGGAAGACCAGCAGGAAGCAATAGCCCACTACACAAGAGAAGCAATCAGGTTTCTCGCACACAGTGATGCAGTATTCGATTGCACGTGTTTGGTTAAAAAGTGTTTTGGACGTTTCTCAGCGCTTAAGAATCCGATTGACATGAAACAGGAGTCAAAATTGGGGGTTTTGGACGTTCCGGATCTGTTGGTAAGGTCTGATCAGTGAGATTCTGCACGGTTTGAGTGGGAGTGATGGAGGACGACGGAAGATTTGAGATTGAGAAATTCGACGGGATGAATTTCAGCCTATGGAAGATGCAGATAGAAGACTATTTGTATAGAAGGACTTGTACTTGCCGTTGGTCGGATTTGAGAAGAAACCAAGCAAAATTAAAGACGAACAGTGGAAGATTTTGGACAGAAAAAACTCTAGGACTTGTGAGATTGAGTCTCGCATCGTCAGTTCTGTTCAACGTGTCGAAAGAAACGACGACGAAGGGTTTGATGGATGCTCTCTCACAGATGTATGAGAAACCTTCTGCAGCGAACAAGGTGTTTTTCATGCAGAAGCTCTTTGACATGAGGATGGCCAAGAGTGGTAATGTTTCCCAGTACCTGAACGAGTTGAAAATCGTCATAAGCCAGTTGGAATCCGTCAGGATTACATGATTTGATGACGAGATTAAGGCACTGTTGGTTCGGTCCGGGTTACCCAGAGTTGGGGTGGCGTAGTGGCTGCTGTGAGCATTCTGCAGGAAAAGACAAGCTAGGGTACGACAACGTGGTGAGCACGGTACTCGGTTAAGAGATGCGCAGGAAGAGCAGTGGATCTAGAAAATCCTCTGATGGTGCCCTATACGTCGAGCAGAGTGGGAGATCAGCAGACAGGAAGAACGGAAACAAGGGTCGAGGCCAATCTAAGTCAAAGTCAATATGGAAGAAAAAGGATGTTAAGGACATCGAGTGCTACAACTGCGGTGAAAGTGGACATTTTGCAAGGGCGTGCAAAAATCCGAGCAAGAAGAAGTCAGACAACCACAAAGGTAACGATTGAATTAATATTTCTGAAAGTGATCCAGAAACATTAATATTATGGGTAAAAGACACTGACCACCCCCAACTTTAGGACTAATTCCACCTCGCTGCCCTGGTTTTTGGAAAAAGACACTCTGCACCCCTCTGACTAACAAACTCTAACAGTGGCCATGAGAAGACGATTTATCCCCGAAAGGTTATAAAATTACCCCTATATATGATACTAATCTCTGTCTCTCTCTACCAAATTTGGAAGATTTCTTTCTCTCCTTCTCTTTCTCTTTCTCTTCTCATCTCCTCCTCCTCCCCCAAACCCTAACCGCCTCTCATCACTCCTCCTGATGCCTTCGTCTTCCTCCTTCATGCTCCATCTCATGCCTTCTTCTTCCTCCATCACGTCCAACACACTTGATTACTCCCACAGCCCACCCCCACCTCTTCTCCTCCCGATTCTTCTTCACCCCTGTTTCTCATATTTGAAACCATCACAACAATCACAACCACCACCCCCCATCAACGAACCGATCTGTTAATTGGGAATCTGAGGAAGGAGGCGAGGAGGGGTTTGATTTGATTTGAATGGAAAGAGGCAAAGGTGGTTTCAATCGGTGGTTTGGACGAGAACTGGGTCTGGGTTTGTTGCTTTGTCTGCTGGTGCCGAGAGGGAACAGAGGGAGAGACGGTTGTGTTGAATGGGGAGGTAGGTTTAGGGGATGGGGATCTGCTCCATATTATGATTCAACCACTCTAGCTTCTGATCGATGGGAATTGCAGGAAGACATGCCGGCGGCTTTGGATCCGATGCGGTGCTTGAAAGGAAGCAGAAGGAAGAGGATGAAGAACCGGAGGAATCGGTGTTTGGGAAGCCGAAGACGGTGGTTCGCAGAATCAACGACGATGATCTCGAAGGCAGCGATGATGGGTTTTACTGGCGAATTTGAACTCTGCATACGTTTGTTGCAGATTGGTGCATCTTTGGAAGAATTTGTATGTTATTTGTTCCAAGATTGTGTTTTTATTAGGGTTTGTTTCATCTGAGAGTAAAATGATATTATTGTTATTCGACATTAAAGCATGAAAATTGAAATGACCCCATTGAGGGATCTATAAGGGGTATTTGATTGGTGAACAAATTGAAATTGGGACACTTGCATGTGATGTGTACTAGAAGCTAGAGTGGTTTAACCACAATTTGAGAACCTGTTCTTCAAATTCTGGGTTTAGGGGATGGGGAAATTGATGAGTCCCAGATCTGAAGGTGGGTTTAGTGTTCTCTCTAATTTTCTTGCAACCTTGCGGTTTGAGATTACTATGAAGTAGTGGGATGAATACTGTATGAGAGATCAATTCTTCTTAATTACTCGTGTTGATTTGTGAAAGTTCTCAAGTTGAAGAAATTTTGTGGTGATGTTCTTGATGTTCTTGGGGTTTTGTTCATAATCAAGAGCAAAAAAGTCTTAAAAAATACACAAGGGCAATATGGTCTGAAAAAATCAATCACCCACTTTTTTAACGGAACATGACAGAAGGGTGTTAAGTGTCCACATAATATTCCGTTAAATAGGTGCAGAGTGTCTTTTTCCAAAAGCTAGGGTAGTGGGGTGGAATTAATCCTAAAGGCAGGGGTGGTCAGTGTCTTTTACCCTAATATTATCTGTATCCTCAAAGAAGATGTGTGGGTGGTCGATTCTGGTGCTTCGTTCCATGCGATAGGTAGAAATAATATTCTACATAATTGTAGGGTTTTGATTATGGATACTCAGCGGAAAATATAATTTATCCATCCAATAGCCTCCAAGGATCACAGGACAAGAGGCATAACAATGGTAAAGAAAGAATCATGTAACACACGTTAGGGTTTCTCCTGTGATGACGTGAATTGTGTCACGTCTCTACGGTTGATCCACGCCTAGAGTTGAGATCTAGATCTTCCTTTTCCTTTGTCCTAGCTTGGACCGGAGGAAGAGGAAGAAGAAATCACACAACGGGAACAACCCATGGCCGTGCCTGCAAGAGGCCGACGGCATGGGAGGGGGCGGACGACACATAGGGCTTCGACCTTGGTGTTTAGTCTTGCTCTCTCCTTTGTTCTCTCCCACTCACTTATGTTATGAGAATTAGTGTGGGAAGGAATCTAGGAGCATCCTTTATATAGTCCAACAACTCCTTGTCAACTACCTAAAGGCCCTATTCTAGTCCTACTAGAATTCGGATTAGTACCTTCCTTGCAAATTAGTCCTACTAAGTTTGCAAGGTGTTGAAAAGTGATCATTCTAATTAATTAATCATATTAATTAATTCCCAAATCTAGTTCAACTCTATCTAGCGTGTGACCCCATAGGTTCTATCTAGTTGGTAGCAACACTTTGCTAATATGGAGCGGTTTCTAGCAAAACATCCATTCTAGCCAACTAATAGAATAGTCATCCGACAAATTTTGTACAAGTAATTGTCACATCCCCTTGTCCCCATATCCGGATTGGACACGAGACATACAAGTCACACTCGTTTATCCATTCCATATTTTCTCGATCCTGGGAATAGCCTTATTCGTGCAAATAACATCAATATCCTATATTGATTTATTTGAGTCTGGCCAGACATTCTATAAGCACTATCCCTCGAGTGGCCTAGGATATTTGCTCCCGTTATGTGGGCGGGAAAAATTCTATCTACATCTACTACGATAACTAAGCTTGCTTTTTATTGTATCCAGTACACGCCGGTGTAGCGTTTGACGCTACCAAAACACAATATTCCACAACTAGATGATCTAGTGACTTCAAGTCTAAGGATGACAACATCATTGCACCGCGAGAAGCACTTGTGACTTTACATAACTTGTATGTAGCCTTCTCGGAGATGGGTCAATCCAGTATGCCATTACTCCTAATGCATACCCATGTGTTGGATCATGATATCTCCATATCAATCCAACCCCATACTAGTCTATAGATGATTGTCCTATTAATCATTATAATCGACTAGGGATATTTAAGAATATAACACTTATATTGTTAGGACTTCATTCATGTTATCATATATCCATATCGATAACATAATGAATCGTAAATCCATAAATGTCACAAGAAATTGATTGCCTGTAGGACACAATTCCAACAGTAATTACGTGCAGGGTGACTTCAGGAAGGTGTATCTAGAAGACAATGAGGCATGTAAGATTGTTGGGAAGGGAGAAATCCAGCTGAACTTGGATAATGGAACAGCTTTGTAGTTGACTGATGTCAGACATGTCCCGATGTTGAAGAGGAATCTTATCTCGGTAGGCCACCTTGCAGCATCAGGTTGCAAAACTACTTTTGGAGTTGATTCCTGTAAAGTAACAAGAGGATATATGGTGATCGCACATGGTAAGAAGGAGGGTACTTTGTATGTGACTTCAGGAACGGACAGTACCATAGCTGTCGCGTCTTCTGATATTGGCGCAAGTACCTGGCACCACAGGCTAGGACACATGAGTGAGAAGGGCATGCAGATAATGCTCAAAACAGACAAGCTCAAAGGTCTGGAGGAACTTCATTTGGAGTTTTGCGAGGATTGTGTCTACGGGAAGCAGAAGAGAGTCAGCTTCACCAAAGTTAGCCGTGGTAGAAAGCTCAAGAGGTTGGAGTTAGTGCATACAAATGTATGGGGTCCAACAAAGGAAGCTTCTAATGGAGGTGCGTCTTACTTTGTTACTTTCATCGATGATGCCACTAGAAAACAATGGGTTTACTTCTTAAAGAACAAATAAGATGTGTTTGATGTGTTTAAGAAGTGGAGGGCTATTGTTGAGAATGAGACAGGTCAGAAACTTAAGTGTTTGAGATCTGACAATGGTGCGAGTATTGCAACAATGAGTTTGAGGAGTTTTGCGCTGATAACGGCATGAAGAGACAGAAGACAATCCAAACAGGCCTAGACAAAATGGAGTTGCAGAACGCATGAACAGAACACTCACAGAGCGTGCAAGGTGAATGAGGATACACGTTGGATTGCCTAAGTCATTTTGGGCTGAGGCAGTGAACACAGCCGCATACTTAATCAACAGAGGTCCATCGACAGCACTAGATTTTGGATTGCCTGAGGAAGCTTGGACAGGAAAACAGGTATGTTTGTCGCATTTGAGAACATTTGGATGTACCGCTTATGTTCACGTTGATGCTGAACAGAGGTCCAAGTTAGATCCTAAATCGAAGAAGTGCGCATTTATCGGATATGGCGTTAACAGTTTTGGCTATCGATTTTGGGATTTCGATAAGCACAAGGTTGTTAGAAGTATGGATGTGGTATTTAACGATTCTTTATGTACAAGGATTGGAAAAAGGGACAAGTTCCAGAAGAGAAAGAAACAGTAGAGCTTGAGATTGGAGACGTCCAGCCACAAGTTGAGGCCTCTGCTCCAGTACAAAGTTCAGAAGTTGAAGCGGTTGCTCCAACACGAAGAGTGTCTGGAAGTTCGACTAAAGGTCAGACTCCAGCTCGTTATTTATCATCATTGTCATATCTTTTGCTCACAGATAGTGGTGAACCCGAGAGCTTCGAGGAAGCAGTTCAGAGTGAAGCCAGAGTTAAGTGGGAGCATGCAATGAATGATGAGATGCAGTCTCTCTACTCCAACAAGACATAGGATCTTGTGGAGTTGCCCCGAGGGAAGAAAGCTTTGCATAACAAGTGGGTTTACAGACTTAAGGAAGAGCATGATAAATCAAAGAGGTACAAGGCTAGACTGGTGGTGAAAAGATTTCAGCAGAAAGCAGGCATAGACTTCACTGAAATCTTCTCTCCAGTTGTGAAGATTTCCACCATCCGCACGGTACTGAGCATTATGGAATTAGAGGATTTGCACCTTGAGCAGTTAGATGTCAAGACAACCTTTCTACACGGGGATTTAGAAGAAGACATCTATATGGTACAACCACAAGGGTACAAAGCAGCAGGGAAAGAGAATATGGTGTGCAAACTAAGGAAGAGTTTGTATGGCTTGAAGCAGGCACCAAGGCAGTGGTACAAGAAGTGTCACGGGGATCACCGTTGCTACTTCAAGAGGTTCAAGAATTCTTACATTATTCTCTTGTTATATGTGGATGATATGCTTGTTGCTGGATCAAGCATGGGGGAAATTCAGAAGCTGAAAGAATGCTTGTCCAAGGATTTCTCAATGAAGGATTTGGGACCTGTAAAGCAAATCCTTGGCATGAGAATCAACAGGGATAGAATTGGTAAGAAGCTAGTTTTGTCACAAGCTGATTATGTTCAGAAAGTCCTGAAGAGGTTTAACATGCATGATGCTAAACCAGTGAGTACTCCGTTGGCGAGTCACTTCAAACTTTCAAAAGACCAGAGGCCAGCTACATATGAGGAGAAGGACTACATGGCTAAAGTTCTTTATGCATCTGCTGTGGGAAGCTTGATGTATGCTATGGTATGCAGACGTCCAGATATTGCCCAAGCAGTGGGAGTTGTTAGCAGATTCATGAGAAATCCCGGTAAGGAGCATTGGAGAGTTGTGAAGTGGATTTTTAGGTATCTGAGAGGTACACAGGATGTAACTTTGTGCTATTGAGGGTCAGAGATGAGTTTGAAAGGGTATGTTGAATCTGACATGGCTGGTGATGTGGACAGAATAAAAGGGTATGTTTTTACACTTGGCAGTGGAGCAGTCAGTTGGGTTTCAAGGTTGCAGAAAATTGTCTCCCTATCTACTATTGAAGCCGAATATGTAGCAGCTACGGAAGTGTGCAAAGAGATGGTTTGGCTACAGAGTTTCTTGAGGGAACTTGGCAAGAAGCAGAAGAATTGCAAGCTGTATAGTGACAGTCATAGTGCAATTAATCTGGCGAAGAATTCCACATTTCATGCAAGGACGAAACACATTGACATCAGGTATCACTTCATTCGTTCATTGTTGGAGAAAGACGTGATAAAGTTGGAGAAGATCCACACGAGCCAGAATCCTGCAGATATGTTCACCAAGGTTGTGACCTTGGAGAAGCTGAGAACTTGCTCGGCTTCGGTTGGCCTAGTTACATGATGAGAGGCCAAGTCCACACTCATGGAGGATGTTGAATTGAAGCTGGGAAAAGTACACTCGGAGTCAATCAGTCTTCAAGTGGGAGATTGTTAAGTGTGAAGACTGTTTTGTAACCTAGTATAAAGTTGAGGGGCTTACAAGCAATTTCATGTTAGTTATCTCTATCTAATTAACCTACCTCTAGCGTTAGGGTATCACATCATAGAGAGAGAGGCTTAGAGATCTTTTGTACTTTTCATTCGTTCATCATAGTTAAGTGGGTGTGGACCGTGGATGTAGCCAATTTGGTGAACCACGTAAATCGTCGTGTTCTTGTTCGTGTTTTTTCGTTTTGCTTTTCGTTGCGTTGTTGAATCGCTCCTGAGACGATCCTAACAAAATTATCATAACCGCACGTATATCCGGTTCAAAGCGATTTGAACTGAAACCGAACCGCTTTGCGAGCAAACCAAACCGTTTGTAGGCGGTTCAGTTATAGGCCAGTTTTTCCCCATTATACCTCAAATCACGATTCAGTTAAGATTTCGGTGGAAACTGAACCAGCCCAAACAGTTTGCAACCCTACTGTGAGCATGCCGGGGAATGATCAAATGAACGGAGTGAGAAGGGATGAGCCTCGCTTCAAAAAATAGCATTCGATAGAGTGTTCTTGTATAGGGGAGTCAAGCCTTTTTTTTTTGCTTAACACAGTAGCATCTTTTGGTCCCATCAGAGTAATTCGCCAGAAGAGCCTCTGATCTTGTCCATATCTGATCGTGTCGTTGGCTTCATTAGTCGTTTCAAGTTATCATAAATTTTGCTATGAGCCGCAAGCATTGCAGTGTTGGTGGGACACGCGGTTCGTTTGACCGGCTGGTCTGTGCGAACTCGTGGTCCGTGCAGACACGTTTGTATAGACTCTTGACCCATTCCATGTCTTCCCAGTTGACTAGACTTGACTTGTTGTGCTAGCTCAATGCTCGAACGGTCAACGACGAAGTGCATTTCTGTTTCTGAGCCGAAGTAAAGGTGATTGATTCACTCAAACAAGGGATGATCTAACTCACATTTCCAAAATTAGACTAAAATTTGATGGCTTACGGGAGTTTGGATTTGATGCTGTCACGTCCTAAGCTGTCTTTCATACATGTAATCATGTACTGCTATAGAACATTAGAGTACTTATGTATAGAACCCCCCTTCCAGATCCATATGGTGTCTTATGTTAATTTTTCGTTTGGGTTATCAGTTGAGGAGAATTAGAGAGTGCCTAAACATTATATAAACCCTTAGATCAAATTGGAAACCGCATCATTCATTGGTTCCCGCTGACAACAGTGTAAAAGAAGCTCACTTTTCAATGACCTCGTAGGTCACATTGCTAATTAATCATTAAAACAGAGTCAGTCAGGGAATCAAGCAAGCAATCTGATAAAATTAAGGAACACTGTAAATAGTTGACTTCTGCATTAATCGAAGAAATAAATTGCACCACGTGAAAATTAATAGTACTTCCATTGTTACACATAAAAATACAAAAGGAGAAAAAAGAAATCGCTCTCGTACAAAGCCCTTAGTGAAAAAACTTCACTAGAATAGAAGAAGTAAGTATCGCGACAAGAAACCACAATGTAGGCTGGAATCACCCATACCAGCTTTATTTTCGCCAGAAAAAAAAGCATGTACAGCTTGCTGTGGAAGAAGTTAAAGTGGGAACGAACAACACGAGGAGGGGTAGGTAGATTAAAATGTGTTGGTTTGCTCATCATGCTGCAACTTCACTTTGAGAAATGGAGAAATCGAGATTCCATACTTCAAATTTGCCCTTGACGAAATCATAGTGTCCTCCCATTATGGAAATCTCGTTCTTCACCACCGCTTCTCTCACAAATGGGTACGTTAGTAAGTTGCTTAGCGATACGTTCACAGCCTCCTGCAATAACCAGACAAAATAACCAAAAAAAATATATCTGTGCATTGTAATAAAAGTAAAAGAAGAAACGTCGCAAATGGTGTTATTAATCCACTTTTACCATTTGTAAGCAAGAAGTGGTGAAGTCGCTTATATTACCTTCTCACAGTTGTGGCACTGTTCAGCAAAATCAGCAGTGTCCAAGGCTGCTGCTCTCACTTTGGTCCTAGCGGGCATACAGATTTTGACCCAGTTCTCAATGAAGTCACTGCCAAGATCCAACAAAAAATATAACTTTAGATTGTTCGTCCATTGCAATGGTCTGCGAACCAGACTAAAGAGGTCAATTAGTTTGAGAAAACTTGGACTGACAGGTTCAAGAAGGGCAATGCAAAGCCATTCGATTCACTCAAGTTTCAAATTCAAGACTTCTAGGCAAATATCCGGACCTACTTTATGTTTATAAGTCGCACAAACAGGCAAGAAATGCAAAACAAAACTACTTCATCAGCACTTTAACAAGATTCAACCGTGCATAGTAGTCTTCTGTAGAATCTTGTCTTAAGACATTACTTAATATAAACTAGTATGGTCTCCCTAACAACATATTACAAAGATACATACAATTAGGTTCTATAATTGAGATTAGCCAGCTAGCATTTTCACTGGGAAGGAGACTAGATATGACAAACCCACATGCTTGCCATCACCATAGGTCCAGGTTGTTTGTGGACAAAATGGAAGATGAAGTGAGCTGGAGGAGAGTGACTTTCACAACGGTTCTTTTTAGGGGGAAAGACACTTTCACCTTGTCTAGTTTGATTGAAGGACAATTTCACCCCTTCCAGTTTGGAAAAGGGCACTTTGAGTGTTCCGAACATCAGAAAACTTACATCCTATATTGTGAGTTTGTGACACCGGTGGTTAAGAGTTGATATCTGTCACTAAAACAGATTTTTGGACCAAATTTGTTCCAAAACTGTTTTTAGTGACGTACCCTACCCTCAGACTTTTGGCTTCTCTCAATCAGGGGGAAATTGTCGTTTACCCTTTTTTTTACGGGGTTTTGTTTTCAAGATTAGACCATCATAAAGATGTCGAGATTAGATAATCTGTGCTGAGAATACATTTTCACAGAGGAAGATGATGACAGAAAGATTGGTGTTACCTAGCAGTGGTACCGTCGTCTGGGATGGACATAAGACCCTTGATTCCTCCACAGCAACTGTGTCCCATCACAAGAATATTCTCCACCTGAAGAAAGAAAGAAATCAAACTGAGTGTTTATCCATTTTAGTCACTACATAAAGCAAATAGCCATTCAACTTTGGTGGAACGAAGGACTAACTAATTTGGTAATGACACGGCTAGGAGCTATAAACCCCCTTTTTAGGTTAAAATCAAAGTGTAACAAACATAGAGTCTCTTAGGTTTCGATTTAAAGTCTCAATAATCTGATGAAAATAATTTTGGGTGAATAAATAGGCTGAAATAATAGTTTGAAAACTGTTTGACATGTGCTGATAATCTAGATTAAAAATTAAGTTCATTTGACAACAATTGTAAATTTTACCAACAAATTTATATATTTTTATTCGAACTTATGATACGTTTAAGATGTTATGTGTTTGCACAAATTTATAATTTTTGTATAAAAGAGAAGGTAAAGTATGCTACTTCAGAAGATATACCTTATAATCACAAAAATCGAAGATTATACAATCAGTAAATTATTAGCAACTTTTAATAATTGAAAAGTCTAACTTAAATTGTAATATACCTTAAGAATTTATGAAACAAACGAGATTAAATTTTTTGACAGACAAACATGCACATAGTCGGAGTGGTGTATGGCCGTGGTTGTTGCGCCTTTTGTAACATTGTCACCACCAGAAAAGTTCCATCATTGAGGGAGCCACCACTAATAAAAATTAAATAATGAACCAACCAACTGCTAAGTGCTAACTATGGATAGAGACAGATAGAGATAGAGAGTGCTTGTCACCTTCAAATGGATAACAGCATATTCAATGGCTGCTCCCATGCCAGCATATTTTTTCTGCAATCATCATCATCAGAAGATACTTTTGAATCAGATGACAAACAACAGGTCTATTTATTCCAAAGATGATTCCTCTACTAAACAAAGCAATGAATGATTAGCTCCTCCAAAATAATAAACTTGAATAGTACTAGGAGTTAGGTTTGTTGAGAAAACCTGATCAAATGGAGGGACCATGCTAGCAATGTTTCTGACCACAAAGGCTTCTCCTGGTTGGAAATCGAGAATATGTGAAGGGCAGACCCGGGAGTCCGAGCAGGCAAATACCAGAAACTGTACGCATCAATCGATAAAAATGCGTCAGCATTGCGTTGACAACTCAGTTGTTATACCAGATAAACATCATACTACAATTTAAGTCAATCGATGAACAAAGTGGTAATGATTGAAGTTAGCTTATTTTTCTCTACTTTGACGATTCTCTTCTCAAATTTTTCCAAAACTGATATCATAATGGTTGTGGGTGAAGTAAGCAGTGACCTGTAAATAGGATAGCCAAACCTTATCCTATAGCTATCAACAGAGCAAGAAAGGGAAATCCCCTCAAAATGGGGATAAGTAACATGATTTTGTTGAATTACACTGACCTTGGGGCTTTGATATGTAGCAAGCTGTCCATATAGATCAGGATTTTTCCTGGAAAAAGAATGGTAACCCATAAACCCAATAAAGTCAAACTACGTCACTCTAAAAAAAATAAAAAATAAACTGTGATTGTTTATTTTCCGAAAGAGACATTATTAATAAAATAATAAAATGTCGATTTCATAGAATAAGGGTAAGGTCTCTGTAACTGAAACTCCGCACTTAAAATATACTTGTAACAGTTCTTTCATCGTTGAAATGTACTCATAACGGTCATGAAGTCGCATCCAAAAGAATGAAAGGAAGTTTTGAGGTGGTAGTAGTCTCGGTGTTATAGGTTTACACGAGCGATAAAATAATAGTAATCCCTGTGTAACCCTTGTAAGTGACCTTGTTATCCAAACTTTTTATAAATCATTTTGCTTTCATATAATTTAAAGCAGAGATCAAGAAATTACTACTACTTGTTAGATATAATTTGAACTCATACTTGTCATTTTGATCATTTACTCTATAATTTGAACTATATATTCCATGGGAACTAAAAAAAATGAAACAACAGTAGTACTAATTGCAATTTTTCGTATAATTTAAGAAGTGATCGAGAAATTACTACTGTCGTTTCATTTTTTTACATATTTTTTTTCACTATTTTCCTGTTTCTAAAGGGATACCAAACATGGCCTAAATTGATTGGGAAACGGGAGATTGGGTGGGACGACGGTATTAGTCTGTTCCTTTTCTTTTCTTCCCAAACTACCAGTCTGTCCGAGCTATTTCTTCTCAATATGACTTTTGTCACTATTCACATGGTCACTTTGACCCTGTGATTTGAATAGCAAACCGATATAATTTTTTGATAATATTTGCATGGTGCTGTAGAGTAAAATGTGCTCTATAATATGGTGAAAAAATTATCAAAAATTCGTATTATTTTGCTATCCAAATCACCTCACATGAGTTAGGAAATCAGAATTGGGAGAAAAGAGGGAACAGAGGTGGTAGTACTTTTAATGCTAGTGCACACATGGGGTTTTCCTAATTTCTATAGCGCTGTCTCTAACAGAAGCTTCTGAAAGCATTAAAACTGGGACTTAAAACTGCCGATCAATTAATATTATGATACGTACTCGTATTTCTCCTTCTTGAAATGTGCGAATCCGGATTTAAGCCTCTCGTCGGCGCTGAACTTTTTCTGTCCCACCGCCTGCAGCTCCGCCGTCAACTTCTTGATCTTCTCGGCCGCCACCGTCTCGAGTTCGCCTTTTTCACTGCCAAAAAAAGCAACAAACACACCGTCAGTATATCCATAAACTGGACCCGCCACATGGACACCTGTCAGGCTCCTATTGGCCCCTATTCACGCGGAATGATGCTGATCCGAAAGTACAGAGAACAGCATTTAATTACGGCTTAATTGCAACTTGTAAGGTTTAAAGAAGAAAAAAAAAAACGATTCATATCCCAATGATAGCCCAAAGAGTTTCTCAAAAAAAAAAAAAAAAAAAAAAAGTGATAGCCCAAAGAGCTCCCGAGAAATGCGCTGACTAGATCAGAGACAACCACCATACCTGAGAAGCTTCTTCAGACCAGCAATGGCCTCCTCGTACGATGATGGTTTTGTCGCCATCTCCTCCTCTTCGTCTCTCTATAACAACAAAGATATTCAAAATGATAAATCACAATCCAGGACAACCTCATCGCCATCATCAAAGAAATGGCACATAAAATATATCCGTTTTGTGTCAAATTCAATGCGATAAAAATATCGAAATAGGAAAGGTCAACGAGGAGAAGAAGGAAACAGATCGTTTTATCCGATCATGAGAGAGAAATGATCAAAACGGTTGGGTACGAAACTACCTTTTTCTGAGTTTGGCCGGAGAATTTGAGAAATGGGTATGCTTTCTTTTACTTTCTAACGAACAGAGCTCTTTCAATGATGTGAGACAAGGGTACTATACATGTGTGAGCTAAAATATAAATAGAAACTTTCTGATATACAGTCACAACAACTAACCATGGTTAAGAAGCTAAACCCAATCCCCGGTTATTGTATAGTACTAGAAAAATACATGAAGGGTCATCATGAACTCTTAAAAATAATACTAGTTGGGTAGAATACCCAGTTAAGTTTCACACAAAGACACTTTCACGGTTTCACCCTTTCCAAATATAGAAAAGACACTTTCACGACCACGGACGTATAAATCAATCCCTTAATTTGAGAACAATAATATACAAAACTAAATCCTTCTTTTTGAGAAATTATTTTTGTCTTCAACCGGGATTGAACCTGAGACCTCCTGCAGGAGCTTCCAACGTTCTACCACTTGAGATACAACCCTAGCTCCAACTGAATCCCTATTAATGTCACAACAAGTGGCATTGTTATCATCAAATTAGTAATAGGTTTCTTTAAAAGGAACCCTTCTTTAAGCTGTAATTTATACTTCCAAGGTCACTTTGTATACTAAAAAGATAATTTTGTTCCAAATTACTACCAGTATTAGTGATGCACAAAACTAACATCACAATCAAAACGTGTAACTGTCCTAAAGTTGGAAACGCCAAATAGTAAAAGTGTTCTTTCCTAAATTTACAGGGATGAAAGTGTCTTTGTGTCAAATTTGAGGGATTAAAAGCGTCTTTTATTAACAATGTCATTACTATTTAATTAAATATATAAATAACTGACTCCGTATTAATTAGGGAAGTGGTGATGACTTGTAAGATGAGATTGACAAAAAAAAATGATTTGTAAGATGAGGATTCAACGAAGTCCGAGGGACACAGACGTGTGTGGTGGTGTAGACGATGAAAGCGACGGAGATGAACGGTGGCGATTGATGGATGGTGCCACGTCAATGGGAGATCACGAAGAGAGTGTGATCTAACGGCGACTAGCTAGTTCTTTGTATAATGTAAATTAAATTAATAATAATGGGGTGGATTGATCAATTAATTAATTAAATTTGTCCTTCAGTTATAAAAAAAATGAAAAATTGTCCTTTCAATGGGGGCCGAGATATATGGTGGCCTGCTGGTGTTTCGGTTGGTCAAGTCAACCATGGTGTTCCATAGATTAAGAAGAGTTTCCTACATTTGGCCGGGTAAAATACATTTTAACCCCCACAGGTTTAATTCAAATACACATTCACCCCTCACCCCTTCATGCTCTGAAAATGATACTTTCACACCTTTAGAGTTTTATGACAGATACATCTCCAACTCTGTTATATCATACTTTGAGAGAGCGAATTTGTCCCCGAAACTATTGTAGTGACACACAACTACCTACAGACTAACGACGTAACGATTGAGAAGTGAATTTTCTTTTACTCTATTTGGCCATCTTTCTTTATTTAGTTTCCCTAGTCAAAATCTCTGCAATGTTGTTTTTCATTTCCCGTGAGATTATAACCTCATTAAAGATTAAAAAGTACAAAACTCTTCGAATGAGTCAGAAACAACAAACCGAAAAGGCGAACACAGTATGAAGTAGAGAAAGTCCAAAAACCTTACAAAAACGGGCAAGAACCCACATACACCGGGCAATAAACACAAACATTGCATCCAACGAACAACATATGCTGGTTTAATTGGCTCATAAACCTAGCCTCCAATTATGTGTTTCGGTGACTCCAAAGCTATGGCCATTACTTTGTCCGAACAATGTTGTTATTTTCTTTAATCTGTTGAATTTTCGCATCAAGCACAATAATGTGGTGTTCATCATTGTTTCGAGTGCGTGGTGTTTATAATTTTATATTACTTTTTTTTTTTTTTTTTTGAGAAATTGATTTGTCATCAACCGAGTTTGAACCCGGGACTCATGCAGGGACTTTCAACACTCTACCACTTGAGCTGGCTGCAATTTTATTTTACTATTGACAAAACATCAGACAATGTCTTATTTTCCCAAGGCCAGGTATAATGCATTTTCATTTTAACTAATGTAACTTTTATTTTTAGGCGCCACATAAAGTCTGAGCTGGTCTAGTTATATTAACGTAACAACGGACTACATTGATAACGACCTGGTGAATGATTTTGAATTATATTAACTTGACAACAGAATACATAAGGTCGACGCTGGACGTGCTCTAATAAGTTCACTTTGTGACTGATTGAGAATCACCACCCTTATCTTCTCTTCTTCTTCCTCTGACTTCTTTGAATCCTCATCAACAATAAAACTAAGTGTGTGTTTCGGAACCTATCAAAAACATTTTTTCTTACTCAAAATACGTTTAATAACATGTTTTTGCCTATTTTATTAAGCTGTTTTCATCAAAAAACTGCCGCTCTAACCTTAGAAAATATGCTTTGGGATACAAACAACCCAATTTATTTTTTTATCGGTTTTGCAACTCTGTTTGTTCGACTATTTGGTCTCCTCGGCTGCCATTGTACTATGTATTAATTTGTGCTTTCAACCAGAAAATCAAACTCCTAAAAACTGAAGAGAGCGTAAATAAGTTCTGCCTCAATTGTATAATATTTAAAGTTCCTGCATGAGGTTTAGGACAGACCTGCTAGACATAAACTAGCACTACCTCCGTTCAATCGGGTTCTTACTACTTGACTTTTGAGAATCACTTTAATCCGGTTATTCAGTTTAAAAAAAAAAGATGTGAGAATTTGAATTTTTTTTCATGGTGTGGAATAAAATTTACTCTACAACACTATGAAATGTATTAAAATCTTTAATCGTTTTGCTAACCAAATTATCAAGTCACTTTGGAATAATCCGGCGGAACGGATTATGCGAGAGAAAGAGCGAGAGAGGCATACGTACCGTGGCATTGGGTGAACAAGCACAACATAACAACATACATTTCTTGAGCTTCCCAGCCATGGTCTCTTTCTTCCTCTATGCTATCAAACAAAGTATCAAAACAGAGAGAGAGAGAGAGGTTAGTTAAGCGTGTGTTTGGAAATTTGAGGATGGAAAGAGATAAGTGAAGTAGAGAGTGAGTGACCCAAAAATGAACGATAGTGATATGAATATTCTGTTATGGGGGGTACAAAATCAACGTCCCATATGTGAAGGACCCTCACCCTTCATAAGATAACAGAAAACGACCGATGAGTTAACCACGTTGCTCCAATCCCTTTTTGTTATCAGCATCTCCATGTTCCCCCAAGCATATATAATATGTTTAGTAGGGTGTAAATTGTTATGATATGTAAACTAAAGTGGTTATATTGTAATTACGTAAGAATATAAGGAGCTAGGTCAGTATTTATAGTTTTTTGTATTGCTTATATGGAGGCTCACTTTACAGCTTTTCACTTTAACGAAGGCATATTATTTCTCCGCCAACAATTGTGTCATTGTATCAGAACTGAAAAATCTTAGGATTTTCTGTTCTTGATTAGTTCTTCGGTTTTTTTTTTTTTTTCGTTAGGATTCCCTGGAGGGTTGTTTTCTTGTTTGTCCGCGAAGCACTCCACGGACTGATGCGACTTCACCGTCTTACAATAGTCAGTTTATCTCACCCCCCCCAATCATCTCGGAATCCATTTCCGGGCCAGCCCTGAAAGTTTCTTAGCAAACGGAGAAGAAACGCGCTCTCACGCGCCGCCACAAGCTGTTGCATCGCCGCCCGCTCGGATCAACGCTCGCATCCCTCTCCGTCGGCTCGGCGGGTGCGTACGGCTCATCCAGCGTGCACGGCTTCAGCGGCTTCTGTTCGGCTCGTTTGTAGCTGTCGGATTCCGTTCGACTTCGTTTAGCCGGAAGCTCATTTGCGGCTCGCTCTTGTTCTGTTCTTGGTATGTTCCGTTCCGACCAGCTATTTCAACTTAGTTTTTTTTGCGGATATGAACCATATCACATTGGTTCTCAAGATTTTTCGGCGCCCCGGTTCTGTTTTTGGACTCTGTTTTGTTATATTCTGACTCCTACTTACTGTTTCTTGGATTTTTTTGGGGTTAATTTACCCCTGTTCTTGATTCTTACTATTTTATTGGGATAGTGACTTGTCAAAATGGATCGTTCTAATGTTTTGGAGACTGGCCTGGTGAACATCATATGCTACTTCGACACGAGTAACTGTAAGGTAGACAAGGTGTGCACAAGAGATTCCGGCGGGGAGACCTCCGTGTACACCGTAAGTAGAGGATCAGAGATAGCACAGGAAGAGTTGGGTTGTGTGTAGGGAGAGAGTAAGGCAGTAGTAATGTCTGAGAGAGAGACAGAGGTTTGACAGAGCTTCCGCGTATGGCTAGTGTGTCCTCCTTTGTATGGAAAGGTTAACGTCCTATATATAATGGAGAATGTGACCGTTGCAGTGTGGTTAATGCGCCCATCAATGGCGGCTTAATTAGCTTAACCACAACGGCACGTTCGTCCTCATATATAGGGACCGTTACAGCACGTTATGCGCGAATACCGGAACCGTTATGAGGTTGACCGGGTTTGACCGGATTGACCGGGTTTATGGAGCTCGTGCCATAAATCTCTCAAAAGCAGTTACTAAAGGTCGCGTGCGGGCTTGGCTCGCACGCGACAGGACTTACTCTAGCCTCCAAACCACTAAGTCCCTACAAGTCCCGTGCAGTGGTATGCGAGGGCTCTGTCTCGCAGCCCCCACATGGATCAGCGCGGTTGGTGATCCAGTGTGTGTGGAGCACAATATGGTGTGCTAGATGGTTGCCACGTGGCTAAGATCTGCTAGCTCAGAAAGCACTATCTACATTAGCCCCCTTTCTGCGCGTGAAGGCTCATAGCTATACAGACTTCCATGCGCGGAAACCAACATACGCGTCGCCGCCACGCACCAATTCAAACATGAGTGAATTCAGCCCCCGTGCGTGCCATTATGACCTAAAACCCCTAGAGTCGTGCCGTATGGCCTTTAGGGTTTTAGGCGTGACGTCAGCTTGTCCTGTGATTGCGCGATTCGACGGTGACGGTTGCGATTCGACTACTGAAAGAACGCAACCCTTCATTGTTTTTGGATAAATACTCTATACCCTCCATTGTTGCAAAGCATCACTTCTTTCTCTCAAAGTGAATGATACCCGGAAGTCTTCGAGAGCAGATCCAAATAATCAATCACCATTTCACTCTTGTCAATCGTCTTCTTCGACTGTGTGCAGCCAAGCAAACTTCATCAAAACAAGGTTGGCCTTGTTTAATTTTGTTTAACATACCGATGTACGCTTTGAACTGTGTTGGATCTGTAAACCCATGACATATTATCTGTTGAAAACTTGTGAAGAAGCTCCAATCTTTGAACTCAATTTCGGCCTAATCCTCCAATGATAAGGACCTTGGATGTAGGGTTCTGAAATTCTTGATAATGCAATTCTTGATAATGCAAACAATTTCCAACCTCTAATTTCTAAAATTGATACCAGAAACTGTTCTTCTTTCTTCCCATAGATCTTGAATCTCAGAATTCGAACTGAAGTGTGGCATATTTCTCCCCCCTTTTTTCTTGCTTTTCCGCAGGAATGGCAAAGACAAGAGGAACTAGACCCACCAAGGAGGACGAAGAAAAACATGATCTTCCACAAGCTCTTTGGCGAAAAGCCCCCTACCTGGGTGGCAAGGACTTCTACCATGCGAGAGTTAAGGCAAAGAAACTACCTGCTTCTGTCCCCAATGAGGGATTGCTAACATTAACTCCTCCAGCTAACTCAACCTTGCTCGAGCTGATTGGCTCCGAGGACGTTGTTCGATTGGGAATCGAAAATGGGTACTTCCCGTATGCTGCGATTTCCACCCAAGCTTTTGTCCAGAAATTGGACTACATGGATGAGTGGATTGACCATGTGTTGACCGATCATGCTGCGACTCTTAATGAGGCCGGCGTATACTTCGCCGTTCGTGCTATGAAGGGTGCTGCCGTGAAGCTGGACCAGTCCATGCTTCTAAACCTTCTTTCCCGCTACTCGCCTGCGACTCACACTTTTCACTTTGCTGAGTTCGAGGCTGCCCCCACACTCGAGGATGTGCATATGCTGTACGATCTATCTCCCATGGGTGAGGTGGACCCTTTGAGTCCCTTGAGGACGGATGCGGAGATCGCTTTGTACACGCAGATGGAGGAGTGCCTATCAGAGGTAAAGAAAATCTCCACCCGGTGGACCACTACCAAAGCCCTTCCTAACTGGCAGTTGGTTGATACTTCTGCGAAGAATACTTGGAACAAATGGGTGCAGTACTTCTTCCGTGACTACGCGAATAGCAGCATTACCAAGAAGCTTCTGAGTCAAGACCCAGAGGCCAAGAATTACATGGAAGGTAAAGGCTATCACTTGACCCTTTGTGCTTTCCTCTGTGCCTGGCTGTCGAGGTACTTAATCGATGGTCACCCGCATGATGGGGTCTTCTATCATGTTCTGCCGCTTGCTGTGAAACTGGCCCTTGGCCAGAAAGTCGCACTTGGACCTTTGGTCTTGGGCACATTGTACTACAGACTGGATCAGCTGGTCGTGGCCATGAAAGAGTCGCGTGGCCGCCTCGACATACTGACCTTCGTCAACATTGCCTTCTTGACGATGTGGGTCTTTGAGCGATGGCCTTCATATGCCCCAACTTCTTCTAAGCCAAACAAGTGGTGTCCCCCAGGCGCGATGGAGGAGCGTAACAGCGGCAGAGCTGCGAGGTGGTTCGGAGCGAACAATACCAAGTGCGTTTGGAGCCTGATATGCGACAACCGGCGAGAGTTTATTGCCAGGCCCTATGCCGTGCGTATTGAGAACGTGCGATTGTTTCCAAAGCTGTACCCTTCTAAGGGTATTGTCTTCTCAGAAGAGCTCCTCTTTGAAGAGGGATCGCATTTCCATGAGCGCTATCGCGAATTCTTTTGCTGGTGCCTGCGAGGTTCCCTTCCTGCTCTCGCAGAGCATATTCGTGAGCTCGCGCCAAGGTATGAGAGGATTACCGTGGATGTTGACCCCACTCGAGTTTCTCCCCAGTTCGGCTTTGATGCAGTGGCACCCTCAATCTGGCCACAGTCCATTATCAGAGGTTGCTATAAGCGCTTGGTGACAAAGGAGTGCAAAACAGTCTTTATGAACAATCTTCCTTTTGAGCAGCCTGCAGGTAACCGCGAGGGTGGTTGTTCCAAGAACTGGCTCGCATACTGGATCGCCCAGCAGACAAGATTTGAGACGCAGTCGCCCCCCCAGCCAAGCAGAGCTCCTTTGATCAAAAGAAACTCTTTTCCGTTTCGTCCCAATTGCAGTCTGGACGAGTCTGAATACGGTTGCTACTCATTGTTGGATCATGAGAACCATTTGTGCCCTGCCGTCATTCTGGATGAAAAGATTGCCGCAGTTAAGAAAGGCGACTCGCATGTCATCAGATATAGCGAGACTTTTGCTAAGGTAAGCAACTTCTTTTTCATGCGTTTAACTGCTTGATTTTCTCATATTGACATCTTTATTCTACACTGCTTGCTGTAGTGCCATGTGCGGAGGTTCGCATCTGGCGATCATTCCAAGTCACTGGTTAACACTATTGTTACCACAAGAAGACAAGGACAGTCGTTCCTGCTAGCATCGAGGATGGATCCTGAGGTCGAAACCAGGATTCGCGCAGTCATGAACGCTTTTGCTGACTCGCTGATAGATAATGCTCCGGCCTCGTCTCCACCCAGAGATAATCCGTTTCCTCCAGCAACTGCCGCGCCGAGAGCGAAGAGACCCAGGCAAAAAGGAATTACAATTTCTTCCCCTAGAAGTGCTCCAACTTCCCCTCCAGCGAGGTCCCTTTCTGCCAAGGATAAAGGCAAAGGTCGCATGCCTAGTAGAGCGCGGAAGGAGCTCGCAGTAGAGACCTTCGTTCCATTCGGCCAGGAGGAAGAAGAGGAGAGGCGGGAGCCCAGAGAAGGTGATGAAGAAGAAGAAGAAGAAGAAAGAGCAAATGTGATACATGAGGAAGAATCAGGAGGTACTTCCGTCGCGTTTCCCTTCTCATTATCGTAATTCTTTCGCAACTCGATCTTGAACCAATCGTTTCTTCGCAAATGATGATGATGATGAGACCATCGGTGGCCTTTTGGCCAAGAGACAGAAGAGGGATGCTCATTCTGGCATTTCGGACGAACCCATAAGCGAGGACGTTCTCGCCGAGTCCAGGAAGACAGCCGCGGAAGCTGCTGAAAGGAGAAGGCAGCGAGAAGAGGAGCAGCTCGAGCGTGTGAGGCAGCGGAGCCTCGAAGAGCAACATGTTGACGACTTAGTGCGTCCAGCTGATGAGGAAGATGCGCTTCCCGAAGAGGTAGCTCCTCAAGTTGAGGAGGAGGATGCGGCTCCAGAAGAGGATGCAGCAGCTTTGGAGCAAGCCCAGGCAGATTTTGAAGAAATCGCAGGCGGCAATAAAGGTGAGATTTTTAATCTCGCAGTAACTTATCGAGATGTTATTGTGGGTGCGTTAAAGCATGGTGTGTCAAAAGCTGACATTCGCCGTTGGCTAGTAGGCAAGTGCGGTGAACCCTCAGGTAATCACTTGATCGATATGCGTGAACTAAGATTAGCAACTCAAAGCATAATCATGACTAGTTTCTTCGCGCCCTAGGTCACGCTCATTTTAAAGACATGCTTAATGAGGACACACTAATAGGGCATGGTTCCACGTCTTTAGTGTATGACGAAGATACTGCAATCCCACCTTCGCGTGGAGGTGCTTGCTCTTAGCTTTAGCAAAGATAGTAAAATAACGTACAATACAAGTTACCTCATGCTATCGCGTCTTGTATCGCAGGCAATGGTGATGAACCTGTGCTGGAGCAAAGGAGTCAACCTCCTGCGTTCTATGTCCCGGTTCCGAGTTCTCATACCGAGAAGCCCGTCGCAGCTGCTGAGTATGCAGGAGAGCCTTTTGAGGATATCATCGAACTTTCTGATGATGCCGAGGCTGACACTGTGCTAGTGGAGGAAGATGCCCATGCTGGCGCTGAGGAAATAAGAACAAGTGTTGTTGATGCTACCACGTCTGGAGGTATCCCTTGCCAAGCAACTCCGACTGCCACTATGCCTCCAGCGATGACTGAGTCGGCGACGCCACTTCCTGCGTGGAGCTTTTGGGGCTCGCAGGTTGGGGCTGTGATCGCAACTGGTGCGGCTTATACTCTTCCTCCTAACTATGAGGAGTTAGAGCTCGCAGCTGACAGGAGGGCTATGGAACGAGGACAGTCTTCAACCACTCCTGCAACACGCATTCCTTCTCTTCGTGAGATCCTTGAAGGGACTGGTAGTCGTGGTTTGCTGTTTGCATCCCGCGTCATTCATTTGCGAGTTTGATAGCATAACTTAGCTTTGACATTGCTTTTAGGTTTGAAGCAAGCCGATGTGGACTGGCTAGTTCGGATGCGCCTCACCTACCCCCAATCATTTGCGAGATCTCTGGAGATAGGGCCCTTTGACAGGAGGCTGTTTCTTACCGAGGCCATTTGGATTTTGGAGCAGCTGTCTGCGGCCACGCCTGCGACCATTTCTTCTCAGAGTGCCGAATTGCTTTTTGGCATGTGCCAAAATCTTCTGACTAAAGTTCAAGGCAGGCTGGGTTTCAAGTTTCTTATGAAAAGAGTTACTTTGATTCGCGCAGCCGTAACTTTGAAACTCGGCCACCAAAACCTCGCAGCTGAGAAGCAGAAGGTAGAGCAGCAAAAGCAAAAGTTTGAAGAGGCTTTAAAGCTCTATCATGAGATGAATGCCAAGTGCGAGCAGTTGAAGTAGGAAGTGGAGCAAGTGGAGAATCTGAGCCGTCAGTTCACCCCTCATGACTCCTTGATCAAGGGTTTACTTTGATTTTTTTTTTTTTTTTTTTGAATTTGAAAAGTAGCAAACAAATAGCAGAAACATTAATGTAATGTTTCTAGAAACATTAATGTAATGTTGCTAGGGTTTCTCCCCCTTCTTTTTTAACAAAAGAACTGAAGTGCCCGTTTTGCCCTTTCCGGGATTTGATGGAATATCTCTGTGCATATCTAATTATGACATCATCAATTGATATTCTGCTTGATTTTCGCGCTAATTTCTCATAAGATAAGCACGCTTTCCTTGGGAAGTCCATCCGAATCATGACCATCCGTCATTAATTAGGATACACAACTGAATCGTCGTAGCCTTTAGTAGGGTAATTGATCGTTACCGCTTTTCAAGGCGTAAGTGATTGACCTTACCCTCTTTTCAAATTCTGCTGACTCATCTTGGCAACTGAAGAGTCTCCACAAGGTCTATATAAACCCTGTCTTTGCCATTTGGATTCTTCATCCCAAGAATGTGCTTTGCCGTGAGTCCTTACGACTGCTGGCTTCAACGCTTGTTTTTCGTTGATTCATGGCAACTCCAAGTTGTGAATCCTGAGTTTGCGCTTTGTGCTATAGAAATAGTTTCCAAGATCCGCTTTATGAGGCTTACTGTTCTTTGTAACCTCCATAAAGGAGATGGAGATGATATCTCATGTGTGTTCGAAGAATTTTCTTCGTCTATTATGTTTGCAGGTCATGTTTCCGGCCGCCTCCCGGTGAGGTGCAGCGCCGTAGTGACCGTGCTACCGACTCGTAATGAACGGTGGAATTCTCCTCCAGCATCCCTGGAGGAGGATTTCTTGCCTCTTCGTTCTTGAACTCAGGAGGCTAGCCAATGCCCTTGTCTATCAGGACACGGAGCCCAGTACCAGAGGAATGACTGCTTCCCCTATTTTGCACGACTGCGTACGCCGGAACAGGTGATTCCTCTGGTACATATCTTGATCAGACAGGGGCCTTGTCAAATCATGAGATCTTAGACGCGGCATCACCCAGATCTTGCTGCGAGGGATGTAGCGAATGGCGAGTTGATCTCTTCGCAGAAGCATCCTACTTGCTACAGATCTTTGGCCGCAGATCTGTGCATCGCATAGCTGGTGTTAGGACCGTTAGGTTCATCCTTTTTCAGCTAGGATTCCCTCGATGTGTTACTTCGAGCTTGTAAGTTACCTTTCGAATGCATTGTAAGCCATGTTGGTTGCGTAGTTAGCTTGATTTAAGCTTTTTCGCTTGTAAGCTGTTATCTAGACAGATAAATTGTAAGTCCTTTTGACTCATAATGACAAATCGCTTTTGCATGTTCTGCTGTCTTGTTAAAACAAAATACAATTTCGCATGCGTATTGGCAGATTTCGCCTTGTGTAATGCTATATGCATACTTCGCATTTGCTATCTGCCGTATAAATTCGCAGATATTTTGTTAGATCGTTCGAGATTGTGTTTTCGCAGCTGTGCCTTCTTGGCGGATGGGCTTGTGTTTTGGATTCAAGTGCAAGTGCTATCTTATCAGATAAGCTTTTGTAGACCACTTAGGATCGCTTTGCACCATGCTGCTATCATGGCAGATAGACTTCACAACGATTTTCAAATCGCATTTGTATAGCTTTGTTATCGCAGCAGATAGGCTTGTAATATCATTCAAGATCATGTTACATAATGTTGCCATCACAACAGATAGGCTTAAAAGATCACTTAAGATTATTTTCTCATGAGCCACTATCGTGGCAGATTGGCTTGGAAGATCAATTAAGATCACGTTTGCACAGGCTGCTATCATGAAGGATAGGCTTAGGGGATCAATTAAGATCGCATTTGCATAAGCTGCTATCGTAACAGATAGGCTTAGAAGATCAATTAAGATCGCATTTGCATAGGCTGCTATCATGACAGATAGGCTTAGAAGATCAATTAAGATCGCTTTTGCATAGGCTGCTATCATGACAGATAGGCTTAGAAGATCAATTAAGATCGCATTTGCATAGGCTGCTATCGTAACAGATAGGCTTAGAAGATCAATTAAGATCGCATTTGCATAGGCCGCTATCGTAACAGATAGGCTTAGAAGATCAATTAAGATCGCATTTGCATAGGTTGCTATCATGACAGATAGGCTTTGAAGATCAATTAAGATCGCATTCGAGTAGGTTGCTATCGTGGCGGATAGGCTTTTGCTAATAGTAATAATAAACCAAATGAGGCAACATTAACAGCTAGAAATATGAAGTTCTCATTTGGGAGAATCCTTTTATTATAGTGCTCTCATATGGGAGAGATGAGCTTACAATTCTCTCATATGGGAGAGAAGGTTGTGTGAATCATACCCATACAAGACATGATGCAACGTTATAATAAAACGCATAAAATGAGAGAAGTCAAGGATAGTACTTCTTAATCCAACGCATGTTGACTGAGCTTGGGGTTGAGGTCGTTCCATGTAACCTCCGTATGCTGCAGTAGCCACTGTCAAAGACTTCGGTGACTTGAAAAGGTCCTTCCCAATTGGCTGCGAATTTTGGGTGAGCCGCCTCTCGCATGCAATGGTCAGATGCGCGAAGGACCAAATCTCCAACTGCGAAATCTCTTCGCTGGACCGTCTTATTGTAAGCACGAGCGATCCTTTCTTGATACCGCTTGTTGGTCCTTTTAGCTTGCTCTCGCTTTTCTTCCATCAAGACTAAGTCATGATCGCGTTGATTGTCGTACAATGCGTGGAAGGCCAATCTCGCCGAATTAACTCTCACCTCCGCAGGTACCACGGCCTCAGCTCCATAGCATAGGAGGAATGGTGAGACCCCTGTGGGTGTCCTCGGAGAAGTCCGGTAAGCCCACAGGGCTATGCTTAGGGAATCTGCCCACTTCTTGTGGTCATCTGTGACCATCTTGCTCAGGATCCTCAACAGCGTTTTGTTGGTCGCTTCGGCTTGCCCGTTCTCTTTTGGATAATAGGGGGTGGAACATATCTGCCTGACATTGTACTCTGCTAGCTTTGCAGCCACCTGGCGATTAACAAAAGGAGTACCATTATCTGAAAGAATGGTGTTGGGAATTCCGAACCTGCATATGATGTTTTCTTGGATGAAATTGACCACAGCTAGCGCATTTGCCGTCTTCAGTGGTATTGCCTCCACCCATTTGGTGAACAGCTCAGTTGCGGTGAGAATAAAATGATTTCCATGCGAAGTTGGTTGGATGGGACCAATGAAATCCAATGCCCACGTGTGAAATGGCCATGGCGTTCCCAATGCATGTAGATCCACAGCAGAGCGTGCACTAGATTTCCTTTGAATTGACACTCCTGGCAGCGTCGTACTTTGGTGCGGCAATCAACCTCCATCGTGGGCCAGAAATATCCAATTGAGAGGAGCTGCCTGCATAATTTCTCACCTCCTTGGTGTTCCACCTGATGAGAAAGGTCCATGAATTCTTGTGCTTCTCTGCCGTCTAGACATCGCAGCAAGTTGCCCTCATGGCCTCTTCGCCAAAGTAAGTTCTCTTACACCACATATCGGGATGCTTTCCTTTTCAACTTCTCCGCTTCTTTTCTCGATTCGGGTACGGTGCCCTTGGTGAGAAAGTCGAAGCGTGGTTTCCTCCAATCCGCATTATCATCGGTTAGAGCGATGAGTAAGGAATCTTTGATCAGTGCGCAACTCTCGCACTTTCCCTGTATTAGTGCTGCGGCTGTTGACATGTCAGGCCAGTGAATGCCATATCTCTGAGCCTTCCGATAGATTGACACCTCACTTTCTCCGCAAGCATGTTGGTGAATCTTCTCTAACAGCAGTTGTCCCTCTTGCTCGGAGACGCATCGCATGAGTATTCCGCCAGGGCCCTTGTAGTAAAGGGTGTTGTCATGTATGCAATACCCCTTTGTGAGTGCCCAGCTCTCGCTGCTTGTGCCTTCTGCGATGGCTCGTAAGATTGCCTTTCTCCAGTCCGCCTCGTCCATGCGTTCATCGTCGCGCGCTTCTTCTGTTAACGTCGACGATGTTCGCACTTCGATCGAGATTCTTGCGGGACATTTGTCCGTACTAACCTTGGATCCCAAGGTTGCCAAAGCGTCTGCATGTCTGTTGTCCGCTCGGGGCTTGTGCTCGTATCTGACGTCGCAGAATTGCTGCACCAGCTTTTGTACCAAAGTCCGGTAGGACAGAAGGTTAATCTCCTTCAAACCGTACTCGCCCGAGGCTTGCTTGACGATCAGCTTGGAATCTCCCATGACCGTCAGGTTGCTTACTTCCAAAGCTTTCGCTGCACGAAGTCCCGCGATAAGAGCCTTATATTCCGCTTCATTGTTAGTGACTGCGAAGTCAAGCTTTGCGGACATCTGTATGACCTCCCCATCTGGCTTGGTCAAGACTATCCCAATGCCTCCGCATTTCCTTGTTGACGAACCATCGAAATGGAGCGTCCAATAGGGTACATCGATTGCATAGATTTCAGGTCCTTCGAGTTCTTCTTCGACTACAGGCTCATGGCTGTTGTCAGGGAATTGTGCCAACAAATCTGCTACCGCCTGCGACTTGATCGCCCGCGGCCGGACGCATGTGATATCAAACTGGGAAATGGTCATATACCATTTTGCCAATCTTCCTCCAGGAGTAGTGTGAGTTAGCAGATATCGTATGGGATCACTTTTTGTAACCACCACCACTTTGTGCGACGCAAAGTAGTGTCTCAACTTCTCTATTATGAAGAATAGGTCAAGGCAATGACGCTCAATGTCCGTGTACCTTGATTCTGCGGGCTGCACAATGCGAGAGATGTAGTAGATGGGCCTTTCTTGACCTTCGTACTCCTGAGCCAAAAGTGCTCCTATGGATTTCCTGGTTGACGTCAGATACAGTAAAAGTGGTGACCCCAACTGAGGTGCGATCATTATTTTTGAAGACGTCAGCAGTTCTTTCAGCTTCCCGAACGCAGCTTCGTGCTCCGGAGTCCAGTTGTATGCGGCGTCTTTTTTGAGAAGATTACTGAAGCAGAAAGTGATCTCAGCAATCGCTGGGATGAATCTTCGCAGATACGATAGCTTCCCCAAGAATGTCTTCAAGGCACTCTGGTCATGCGGCGGAGTCATGCTGATGATGGCCGAAACTTTCGCAGGGTCAGGCTCGATTCCTTGGCGATGTACCACGCATCCCAAGAACTTCCCTGCGGTTACCCCAAATGCGCATTTCATAGGGTTCATCTTTAGCTGAAAGCGTCTGCATCTGTTGAACACCTTCCGCAAATCTGCCAGGTGATCTGCCTCTTGCTTGGATTTAACCCCGAGGTCATCTACATAAAACTCCACTTCTTTGTGCATCATGTCGTGGAATAGGGCCATCATGGCCCGCTGATAGGTTGCACCTGCGTTTTTGAGACCGAATGGCATCACTGTGTAGTTGAATACCCCCACTGGAGTGATAAATGCGGTTTTCCGTGCATCTTCAGGGTCCATCTAGATCTGGTTGTACCCGCTGAAGCCGTCCATGAAACTGAACATGCGATGACCCGCTGTCGAATCGATAAGCAAATCGATGTTGGGGAGCGGAAAATCGTCCTTGGGGCAGAAGCGATTGAGATCTCGGAAGTCCACGCATATGCGGAGCTGTCCATTCTTCTTTACCACCGGCACGATATTGGCCAGCCATGTGGGATGGTGATTCGGTTCTATGAACCTGGCATCCAGGAGTTTGACAATCACCTGTTTGATCTTCACATTAAGCTCCGGCCTGAAGCTTCTTGTGCTCTGCTTTATCGGCTTAGAGCCCGGGATGATGTCCAAACGGTGCATGGTGATGCTTGTGTCCAGTCCGGGCATCTCATCATACTCCCATGCGAACACGTCTTTGTACTCAGTCAGGAGCTTCAGTAGTCCTTGCTCCTTCTCGCTTGTGAGGTCCGCAATTAGAAAGACTGGCCTCTTCTTTTCCTCGTTCGGGCTGAGGAACACTTCCTTTAGCTCTTGTTTCTGTGGTCTGGGTCTGTCTTCCATGCACTCGGGTGCTTCTTTGAGCTTCTCATCTGGAGTGCTCTGCATTGGCTTTTCCGTTACCGCAATCTGCTCGATTTGATTGATTTGCCCAGGGATATCCCCATGCCCGTGTGAGGACATCCCCGCACACCTTCATATGCAATAGCACTTCTTCCCGTTGGTGTAGAAACTCTCTATCTCTTTGCCTTCAGGGTCATGATTTGCTATTCTCTTCAGAGTATATACGTTCTTTCGTTGGTAAGCGATTCGCGGCGCCTCTTCGCGTGTGGGCGGCTTTTCCTTGGCGTCCTCCCTTGTCACCATCACTCCCGCAGGTGACTGATCCTTGATATCCTCCCAAAGGGGTAAAGGAGTAGCGTTTAATGGTCCCGGTGTTTTCTCTTCCGCTATCTCAGTGAACCACACCGCCTCGCTGAGATGTGCTTCATCCATGTTGAATGGATTCGTTGAAGCTGGTATCTCGATTATTCTGTCGTTCCAGATAGCTTTCATGACTTGGTGAGCTGTTGAAGGGACCGCGTCAAAGCGATGAATCCAGGCTCGACCTATGATCATGTGATACGTAGTGTTCGCATCTATGACATAGAACTTCGCTGAGCACTTGATTTTGCCGATCTGAACGCCCAGGCGGATCCATCCAATCGTCATTCTGGAGTCGCTTCCAAATCCCATCAGCGAAGACGGACGCCTGACAATCTTGTACTCAGGGATCCCTGCTAGCTTCAGTGTGTGGAGCGAAACGACGTTGACCGCTGCTCCTCCATCGACGAAAGCTCTTTTGAACTCGACGCCCTTAATGATGGCCGTCACGTACAGGGGCCTCTGGTGGCTCGCATCTGTCTTTTTGTCGCTGGCGGAAAAGGTCATAATCTTTTCTGTAGACACTCTGAAGACCTTCCCATTGGAGACTACAAGATCCTCCTCGTAGTCCTCTGCTATCCTCAAGATTGCTTTCGTCATTTCTGTCCGGCACTTCTCGGAGAAGTTCATCTCGTCGAAGAATCTGCTGAAGCCGTGCGACCCCTTCATCCGGTCGGCACGTTCATCCTCTGTGTCTGCGCTGTAGTCCTCATCGTCATGGACTTCGGCAATGATGGGCAGACCATCCTCTGCGACCTCTTCCAGATCCACGATCGAGATCATGGCGACCTCTTTGCCTTTTGAGTCTTGCTCCGCATGGGCAGGAAGTGGATTGTTGCGCACATCCTTCCTGTGATCGCTGACGATCAGCTCGCCGTTCTTCATCTTCTGGTTGAATACAATCCTGAGCTTCTTACAGTCCGCTGTGGGATGCATGACCTTGCCGTGGTACTCGCACCACTTCGGGTCCCTCACCATATCCTTGGAGGGTGCCTTCTCGAGCAGTGGTAGGACACCGTCCTTGCGCCACTGCCTGCAGAGGTCGCTTGCCTCTTCCACCGAACATGGCAGAGGTGGTACGTCGAAGTTCACAATCTTCGCCTGCTTCTGGGGTGAAACTGTATTGAACTCAGCTTCGCGTCCCCTCTTGTAACTGAATCTCCCGATCTTGTAGGTAGTACCGCTCGAGGATCGCTCCGGAGCGTTTTTCTTTTTCTGTCTCTCCACTATAGGCTCGATGTTCTTCGTGCATTCGATTAGCTTTGAAAACGTAGGTGTTTGCAGGTTGATGAGCATACCTTTGTATTCGTCTCGCATGCACTGCAGGCATATCTCTACAAGCCGAATTTCGAGCATCGGATCTTTGCATTCCAAGGACTTCGCCCTGAACTTCTTGATGAAGGTTATCCCGTCCTCCTCGCGCTTCTGATACATTCGCGAGAGGTGGATCATTGTCACCTTTTCTTCCATCTGGAAGAACTTGGTATAGAACTTCTGGACCATGTCGTCCCAAGTCTTCACAGATCCGGCCTCCAACGTTCGGTACCACTTGTACGCTACGTTCCCCAAGGATTTTGGGAACTCTCGCATCAGCAGCTTGGGATCGGCTCCGTATGGCCCCATGACATCGATGAAACGCATGACATGCTCATGAGCTTTTCCGTTGACATCCTCGAACTTGTCCCATTTAGGAGCCTTATACCCCACCGGGTTAGGCATGAGATAGATCTCCCGCGGGATGGGCGGATCGTTATCTAGCTTCGGGATGATGGTATCCGCGAATGATTGGTGAGCCAGAATAGTGTCCATGCGCTTCTGCAGAGACGTCATACATTCTGGAATGCTTCCCTTGGTAACAGGAGGAGGGGTTGCCGCAGGCGGAGGCGACACGTATGCCGCCGGAGGGTTGGGGACATATTGGCCGTTCGCATTGCCCCAGATTGCCGTTGGAGGAGGCAAGGGATACTGCGAAGCCGGGTTAGATACCAGAGCCGGAGGCTGAGGAGTATGAGCGGTGAGAGGTAAAATTTGAGCTGTTGACCCCTGAATTGAAGGTAGCTGCGTAGTCGCCGGTGGATTCTGCAGATTAGGGTTGGGAGGTGTGGTTGACACTCCCAATCCTGGAGCGGTAGGGGCTCCTCCTCCTTGAGAGACGGCGGTGGCTGGTGAAGGGTTTGGCGCAAGAGTGCCCAGAACGGCCATGATCCGTTCTAGCTGCGCAGATTGAGCTTTGAGGGCTTTCGCCTGACCTTGGATGGTGGCGTCCAAGGATTCTAACGTCGGTGCCTCACCGCGGGTCGTAGGAGTGCGGCGGGCCTCCTCTCCCGAGGCGGTTTCGGTGGAAGGCGATCTGTTGTTGACATCATCCTCCTGAGACATGGTTTCTTTTGTTGGTAAGTTCACGTCGGGTTCACCAAAATGTGCACAAGAGATTCCGGCGGGGAGACCTCCGTGTACACCGTAAGTAGAGGATCAGAGATAGCACAGGAAGAGTTGGGTTGTGTGTAGGGAGAGAGTAAGGCAGTAGTAATGTCTGAGAGAGAGACAGAGGTTTGACAGAGCTTCCGCGTATGGCTAGTGTGTCCTCCTTTGTATGGAAAGGTTAACGTCCTATATATAATGGAGAATGTGACCGTTGCAGTGTGGTTAATGCGCCCATCAATGGCAGCTTAATTAGCTTAACCACAACGGCACGTTCGTCCTCATATATAGGGACCGTTACAGCACGTTATGCGCGAATACCGGAACCGTTATGAGGTTGACCGGGTTTGACCGGATTGACCAGGTTTATGGAGCTCGTGCCATAAATCTCTCAAAAGCAGTTACTAAAGGTCGCGTGCGGGCTTGGCTCGCACGCGACAGGACTTACTCTAGCCTCCAAACCACTAAGTCCCTACAAGTCCCGTGCAGTGGTATGCGAGGGCTCTGTCTCGCAGCCCCCACATGGATCAGCACGGCTGGTGATCCAGTGTGTGTGGAGCACAATATGGTGTGCTAGATGGTTGCCACGTGGCTAAGATCTGCTAGCTCAGAAAGCACTATCTACACAAGGCTACCTACGAGTTGTCGGTATCGAGTAGGATCAGATAGCAGTTTCCCTTCAAGGGGGGGAAACCTCAGGTTGGGCTCCAACGGGGTAGACGCAACCTTCAAATTATTCAGTCCTGCACGAGCCATAACATCGGAGGCATACTTGGCCTGAGAGAGAGAGAGAGAGAGAGAGAGAGAGAGTGTATCCACTACCATTAGAAGTAACCTCAAGTCCCAAGAAGTAATTGAGAGGCCCCAAGTGTTTCATATCAAAATGAGAATTAAGTGACTCTTTTAGTTCAGTGATACCAACACAATCGTCTCATGTTATTATCATGTCATCAACATAGATCAACCGAAGAGTAATTCCATGATCTTGACGGATGAACAGAGCAGAGTCATAGTTTTGGACGATTGTTTGAGCTCACCAATATTCGTCTTCCGTTGCATCTGGTCGAGTCTCATCACTTTTTGGCTTCCACAACTCCTTATTCTTTCATTTTATGGCACTCTAGGTTAGGCTATGCTTCTTCAGGTGTAATAAAGAAACTTGTTTCTAGTGGTAATCTAGGAACAGTTGAGTCTGATCATTTGGATTGACTTCCTTGTCAACTCGCAAAAAAACTGCCATTGTCATTTAATAAAAGTAATTCTATTTCTTCAGCTCCTTTTGACTTGGTTCACTCTGATGTTTGGGGTCCTTCTCCTCATGCCATTATGGGAGGGTCTAGATATTTTGTCATCTTTGTTGATGATTTTACTCGTTAAAGTTGGATATATCTTATTTAAAGATCGTTCTGAGATACCCCAACTCTATCTTGAGTTTGTCCCCATGGTAATAACTCAATTTTCTCGCCCAATTAAAGTCTTTGGGGCTGACAATACTGGAGAATTCATAGAAAATGAATTCCTTGCCGCTATTCGGCACCTTGCCTCAACGTTCGTGCCCTGGTACATCCCAACAAAATGGTCGTGCCGAGCGCAAACATCGCCACATCCTTGACTATGTCCATTCCCTTCTCATATCATCTTCTTGTCCTGAACGTTTTTGGGGGAAAGCTGCTCTCACTGCAGTTTATACAATAATCTGTGTTCCAACTCCTACAATACATAATATGACACCATATGAGAAACTCTATGGTTCTCCTCTTGACTACTCCTTTGTTCGTGCTTTTGGGTGTGTTGGTTTTGTTCTCCTACATCCCCATGAACACAACAAGTTGGAACATTGATCTCGCGTCTGTTGTTTTATTGGGTATGGGATTGAACACAAAGGGTATCGTCTATGGGATCCAATCTCCAAGCGTCTCCGTATCTCTTGACATGTTGTCTTCTGGGAGCATAAAATATTCTCAAGTGTCTCTTCATTTCACTCATCCACATTGGTTGATAGTCCTGTCGAAACTCATCCGTCATATGAATTTTTCCCCGAGGATCCCTCAACAAGTTTGTCTGAGCTCTTACATGAAAATCCTACATCACCGGACCCAAGTCCCAAGACATCTTCTCCTTCTGACGGATCTACGACCACATTGATTGATCATGTTGATGATTATGCTGATGATAATGAATCCTTATTATACGAGCCGCAAATGGATAATCCTGAGCCTCCCGTGGATAATCATGTTGCCCATCCAAATGAGGATGCAAAACTACGTCGATCAACCAGAGAGAAGACAATTCTAGCATGGTTCAGTGATTTTTTTATGAGTACTATTATTAAACATCATGAGCCTCAATCATATAGAGAAGCATAGTCTGATCCACGTTGGGTGAAGGCAATAGAGGATGGGTTAGATGCTTCAGAAAAAATCAAAACTTGGGATCTTGTTTCGTTATTACACCTGAAGAAGAGGATGAGTTAGTTACTTTACAGACATGAAGGCACATTTAAGATCGATCGGTTCGATAAGAAGAACAATGTATGTTCGTTGGCCTCTGAAAAGGGGGTGCGGTACACCGACCATCTAAGCCCTTGTGGGGGGGGGGGTTGGCAATATGGCGCGTAGGTGGATCATGGCATTTGGTGCATCTAGCACACATCGGTTTCTGGAGTAAATTTTGCGGTTCACGCGCATTTGGCGTTCTGGCAATTTGGCGCCCATGCGCAGTCGGGCTCCTTGAATGGAGCATATGGCAAGTAGGGGTGCAACTTGGGCGGGTTGAACCAGACCAACCCGAGCCCAGCCCGGACTAAAATAGGACCCGGACATATAGTTTTAGTAATTTGGACGGTCTTGGACAGAAATCCACAGCCCGAATTGCAATAGGGTCGGGCTTGGGCACAAATATTAAACGACGGACTAACCCGAATTGTCCGATTTGCATGACCACTTCCTATAAATATTATAATTTGAGAGAATTGTATAGCATGTCTAACATGAAAATGCTATTTTTATTTGATTTATTAGCGATGTTTTTAATCACAGTTTTGCTCTTGAACTAGTTGATATGTTTTTTCACCAACAATTTAAAGTACAAGCCCGAATTCGGCCCGAACCCGAATTGATTCGTTCGGATTTGGGCTTGGATGGGTTGGCGATGCTATTTACTCGGGCTGGGCTGGGCTTGGGCAGCCTCGATAGAACTCGGGCTCGGGCTAGGAAAGGGGTGCCAACCCGTCCAACCCGCCCGAGTTGGAGTCCTAATGGCAAGTGAATATAGATCAGACTGCTCGAAAGGAGCCAAGTCCACTCCCTCCTTCGTCTCCAAGTTGTTGTGAACCAGTTGACACGATCTAACCACAAGTGTATGGTTGTCGTGTGTAGTAATATCCGGAAATCCGGGTTATCGAATCCAAGGGACTTTGTTAAGCTAGTTATTATCTTAAACCTTATGTGGGCAAGTCGCAAAGTTGTGTTTTGTTCTAATTCTACTAAAATAAAAATGCAAGATTCTCAATTAATTGAGTGAAGTAGGTCACGATTAACAAAGAGTGAATTTATGACTTTTTCTAATACGAGGATAAATACCGGGAATTCTCTAGGTTCACTAGGTTGATCTAAACTTATGTTTTGATTCGTAAAACAACCACGTGTCTTTCACTATTAATCGAGCAATGTAAAACTTACCGAGTTACCAAGCAAATTTTCTATACTTAAAACTAAAATATACCGAGTTACTAAGTCTATTTTACTTTTACGCATGCATTAAGAATCACAATTCTACTCTAACGATCCTAGTTAACAATATCGAGTTATCAAATATTGATTCGACTAGGTGGATTATTCAATTAACCAACTAACTATCACGGAGTTACCACGTGAATGTTAATTAAGATTATTCTTACGTTAGCTACTCGCAAAAATAATGAGATCAAAACCATAAATAATCCATAATAATGGAAGAACACGAAAGATTAAGTTAAAAACATGAATCACAATCTCAAAACATCATGTTTATATCAAACCCTAGCTACACCAAACGAGAATTCCCATCAAAAAGGGTTTAGCTACTACGATTCATACTAAAAACAACGAGTTTCATAAGTTTCATAAGCAAAAACTAAGAAAGATGAAGAGTTGAGAATCCAAACGAGTGATCCAAAGCTCCCAAGCTCTTGTAGTAGCTTATTTCTATCCAAAATATGTTTCTAACGTCGTGAACTACTGAAAAATTCGACCTAAAACACTTAAATACGTTTCCATAACAATATTACAAAGTTTGGATAAACTACGCAAAAGCCCCAAAAAATATGCGTTTTCCAGCGATGTCTTCGTACGAAGACATTTCTCTTCGTACGAAGAGTCTTTGTACAAAGACAATTCCTCTTCGTACGAAGGTCTTCCTATGTAAGTACTGCATGGTTGTTTGGGAAGAGATCTTCAGAGCTTGAAATTTGGCTAAGTCCATTCTCTTCGTACGAAGACATTTGTCTTCGTACGAAGACCCTTTGTTTCCGCACTTTTTCCTTTGACTTCTTCTTTGAATTCCTTGCTTCCTTTGCCTTTTTCTCCAAGTTCCTTGCTTCCGAAGCTCGTTTCCATCTCCCGCATGATCCTCCAAGCCCTGTTTTCCTGCGAATCACAACACGAAAGCACAACTCGCGATCATATCACAATAAAAGCTCAAAATATCCAAAGAAACGCCCGGATTTAACAATTAACGCTCACGAACTCATATTATCACACTTTATCATAATTTACTCAAAAGACGACGAATTCTCCATGTTGAGCACGCAAAACGTAGAAATAAGAGGCATAAAATAACTCCGAAAACGGAGTTATCAACTACCCCCACACTACCTTTTGCTCGTCCCGAGCAAATTCCCCAAGTCAATTAAAACTTCTCAATCCAAAAATCCTCTCACTTTCCCGCAATCAATCCAACTTTGCATACCAAACCCATTTATCATTGCATAACTTCCCTACGCTATTTGCATACTACCACCTTTCATTGCATACAAAACCTTCATCAATTGCATACTAGTCCGAGTTAGATCAAACCACAAACCACCCTTTTACTAGTCGACACGACTCGATTATACACAATGCACCTATATGCAAATGCAATATTCACAATGTAAGTATTGAAATAGCAATTTTTTTTTTCTTTTTATTTTGCGAGATTGGGCAATCTCCATTAGCTTAAACCAGTTACCACGAAGCGATGATAAATCTAGATACAAGGCATGAGTTGAAACCAAATTCGACAACGAGAATCTCCCCTAGCTAGTATAGAGAACCTAGCTTTACTATGTAAAAGAATGCCTTACCTCTTCATGTGTGCCACAAAATAAGAGGCTACGCTAGGCTAAGCCACGTTCAAGGTCCGAGATTCCTAATCCGCTAACGGGTTTAGAATGATGAGGCTTTAGGGACAAAAGGATAATAATTAAGCACTAGTCCTAAAGCGTCACATTCTCAAAAATACCACGTCTCACACACCCTCACAACAATGATAGAAACCAAGCCCGAAACACCATCTCCGGCCCTCGATCCCCTCACACCCCGGTACAATTACGATCTCCGCGGCCACCGTCATGAATGATGCATAAGATAGAACTTCCCGTTAGTGAACTAGTTGCTTCTCCACTCGATATTCCAATAAGCTTCCCATTCTTCCTTTATTCAACTCTCCTTTCTCTCTCTCTCTCTCTCTCTCTTTTTCTTTTTTTCTGATTTTTTTTTTTCTTTTTAAATTCTCTCAAATTTCTGCACAATTTCCACAATATAAATCCCGAGTGGTCTTCCAAGCGTCAAGACAAAAGAAGATGATAGGGGGAGGAAATAACCAAGTCAATGATACGTATCACAAATAAGTTCATCTCCCCCTGAATCGATGAAGTCCCTGGTGTCACAAACTAAGCCGCTACAAAATAAAGCACATGTGTGGGGATGGAGTCGTCGCAAGCTCAATCTCGATGTCCGAAGTCAAAAGTCGACACCCCCACACTCAAATGTAATCCTGTCCCCTCTCATGTAGCCAATCGGATATATGTCTCGTGCCTAATCCAACCAAGCCTCCCACACCATGATGAGTAAAATCCGGTACCTAGCACGATCCACCAATTAAGTTCACCCAACCCATTTATTTGTGTGTGTGTATTAGATGTTACACACTCACGGCTCTCCACAACTGTGTCCATGTTGTAACGCCATGGGACACCGCAACATCGAAGTGCGCAAGCCTACTCTCACTCACCCTCGCATTCCCCTCGAAAATCACAAATGAAGCATATGCGATATGTAAGACTCACACAAGTATATCATGAAGTACTCCCTCATCGAACCCCCTCAACTACAACTCCCTCGTGACGCACTAAAGCGGTGATCCGAAACAATCAATGATGAAGGCCAAGAATCGTCACCCTAAGTCCAGAGGTTATCAAAGAATCCAAGGTTCAAAAAAAGGTTCACTAGTGGTCCTACAGGGTAAGTTCTATAAGCAGTGAGTGCTCTAATACACACCTCGCACAGCTGTTCTGTGTGCCACTACGAGGCGGGTTGGCTACTACCTAAGACGTACACAAGAACGTTCGGCTTGTTTAGCTCAACTCTTGTAAGAAAAATAGGCACACACTTTAGATTTGAAAATTAAGTTCGTGTGTAAAATATGCACGCATTCTCATAAAGAAAGCTTCTCTATACTTACTAGGGGAAACTCACGTTGTCACTCTCGATAGCAAATCATGCCCTACGCCTAAAAATCTCACACTTCTCGATTTTACCAAATTTTTAGCTTCTTTTGATTGCCCTTTCTCAAATTTTTATTTATTTATTTTTTTTGTTCGTTTTTTTTTTCACATGCACGGCCAACTCGAATACTGACTCGATATGTTGGTGGGACGACTCAATAATAAAAAACGTGCATGCAAAAATATGAATAATAAAGAAGAAAATAAGGACATAACAAAAATTCCTAACTAAATGCGACACGGGCTATGCAAAGACTCAATAACTGACTAGTAAAAAGGCTCTTACCCACCCCCACACTAGGATGCATCGTTGTCCTCAACGATGACACGAGGACTCAACAATCCTAGTATAAGGGCACACTCCACTACTCATCTTCCTCATCCTCCTCTTCTTCATCATCCTCTTCTTCCAATTCTAACTCGTCCTCACTCGGCGGAACCGGATACTCAAATTCGTCTTCCTGAAACCACGGATCCGCCGTCGGGACTGGTGGAACAAACTCCCCCGCCGCCTGACCACTAGACTGAATAACCCACTGGCCCAGCATCTGGATTAAGCTACCCAGCTTCGCCTGATTGTCCCTAGTTTGTCAAACTGGCGTCTTCTCTCAAGTCTATCCCGGGCCATCTCTTCCTTCAAGTGGTCATAAGTAACTTGGTTGTCAAACCGAGAGGTGTTCATCTTCCTACCATTTCCCTTCTTTTCGGCCGACTCATCAAACCTATGCCATTTCCTAGCAGTGAACCTTTTCAGGTCCACGTCTCTCCCAATTGATATTTCTGCGGTTTTGGCTAAATGAGTCAGCAAACAAGTATGGTCGGGACCCAACTTGTTAGTCCTTGACACTCTCTCCAAGCAATTCTTCCAAATCAACATAGGGATATCTACCCGAACCCCGTTGTAGAGACAGAGAGCCAAGACAGATAGGCGGAAAGAGTAATGGGGGTTCTGTGTGATTCCCAGAACCCAACTCTCTATCAACTCGCAACACCACCTTGCCTCAGGCCTATAGTAATTCTTTCCAGCCTTCCACTGAGGCACCTCCCCTCTCCTATCCCATGAGTCTACTCCCTTCGCAAAGCAAAACGCATTGACACGAGACCAAATACCCTCACTACGAATAGTGGCCTCGTAGCCACAAGCCTCTTTCAAACGGGGGAACCCCATGGCCAAGCCGATAGTCTCTGGCGTGAAGACTATGCACTCGTTCCGACAATAGACAAGACGGGGGGTCCTGGCTCTCACCATCTCTCGCATACCTCATATTGAGGCAAAACTCACGCGCTATGTGAGAACTAGACTGCCCTACAAGCTTGAACCAATTGGTTAGCTTCTCACGCTCAAAAATGTCCTTTATTTCCTGAGGCATGTCCTCGTGCAATGGAAACTCTTTCTCGGGATGCCCATTCATTGTCAAGTAAGTGTCCTTACGCGAGTCCATATGGGCCTCGAATGTAACAAATCGGTAACTATCAAAGCATGCGGGCCCAATACTACGCTCTTTCAAGTTCACTTTCGCCGTTCGTCGACCTACAATTCCCGGTTTAGACGGGAGAGGGGTGTTCAAAATAGGGTATTGGGGTATAGGTGGTATTTCTAACTGAGGCTCACCCGAGCCGGATGCCTCTTGAGATGTACCCTCACCCGTCTTTCTTTTCTTTCCACCCGCCATTACAATGCTTAAATTCAAGTCAAAAAAAAAAAAATTCAACTCGTGCACGTGACAAGAAGTGTTTGCAGAAATTAAACACGTAAGCAAGTAAGAGCATGTAATCCTAGGACTCTATTCAATCGCCCCCAAGCATGCTACTAAGCGCAACAAAAATAAAACGGGCTTTTACTCAATTGTGCCTAAGACTCGTATATTAAAATTGCTGGTTTAGAGAATACCTACGTGACCGGAGCAAGTCTTACGGGAACGAAATTGCAGAAATTACGGCAAGAAAGACCGTTTTGGAGGTCGCCGATTTTTTTTGTTGAAACTTCGAATCGAATGGTGCACCGTACTCCTTGTGATGTCCCCGTTAAGGTTATCTTCTTGACCGAAAGCTGAATCAAGTTCCAAGTTGCCCAATTTTCAAATCTATGGCCGAAACCCTAGGTTTTCTCCCACTGATTTCTCTTTCGTGCTTCACTCTCACTCAAAATCCCCTACCAAGCCTTGATCCCCTCTGAAATGCGAGAAAAACCCTAGTCTTCTTGTTGGATTTGCTGAAGATTTGAGTTTGGAGAGAGAAGGAGGTAGAGAGGTTAGCTATGGAGGAAGAAGCTTGTGACGTGAAGAATGGAGGAGAGTCCCCGACTCTTCCTCAGATGTCTAAAAAAACTCGTGCAAAAAGTCCAAAATGCCCCCCATAATCATACCCCTCTCTCTCTTGTACGGGCTGGACAATACTGGCAATTCACCCGATTTCTTCGTACGAGGACAATTCTCTTTGTAGGAAGACTTTTCGTGCGAAGAGAATTAGTCTTCGTACGAAGGTCTTCCCAGACAAGTACTGCAAGGTGTTCTGGAAAGACAAAATTCAGAGCCAAATTTTTTTTCTAATTACAATGTCTTCGTACGAAGTCATTTCTCTTCGTACGAAGAGAGTCCTGGAGCTGCCAAAAACATCCCTTTTTGATCTATTCTCGCGTATCCGATCGTGCCTTTGCTTTCCGAAGGATATCCTCGACCTCGAGACTCCCTTTTTACCCTAAAATACTCCCATAATCCGGGAATATTTTATTCGTCAACTTCACGCATTCCAAGGCACATTTAGCATTTCCGGATGCTTTTGGCCTCGTTTTACTCTCTTGAGCATCCTTTTTGGCGTAACTTCCTCATTCGGACTCCGATATGCGCGAAGCACCTGTCTACAGAAAGCTCTCAACCACCTCCACACATTGGCACTGTTCGTATTCAAAATATCACCTCGTAATCCATGCCAATGTGCTAGCTTTCTCCGTTCATCAGTAAATTCCTCGCGAATATCAAGACGGGAGTCCGGGGACATGATCTTCCCCAAGTGCATGTGTTGAATAAGTGTAGGAATGGCTTCAATCTTCAATTCCTTCACTCCGGATCCCGATACGCGTTCTAGGCTGCTATTCTTCCATTTTCAATATGTTTTGCAGACGCGCATCAAGACGGGGGATCCGAAATAGGCCTTTCACCTCGGAATCCTGCACATACTCATTGAAAATATTAAATTCACTCTCTCGCACCTCCAAATAAATCAAACAGAATAAAAATTACAAAACAGTATTAAAACCTACACTACAGCAATAAATAGGTTGGTTGCATCCCAACAAGCGCTTTGTAATTTAAGGTCGACGGCCCGACCCAGTTACCTCAGAGATAATCAAATAGCGGGAGTTGCATGGAGCCATTCGATGACTCCAATGAAATTCCCATCCACATACGGGTTTGCTCTCTGACCATTTACCTTGAATCTGTTCCCACTTGCATCTTCCACCTCTAGAGATCCCCATGGATAAACTGCAGTAATCTTGTAGGGACCACTCCATCTAGATTTCAACTTTCCTGGAAACAGCTTTAGTCTGGCATTGAAGATCAACACTCTCTGTCCTACCTGAAGCCTCTCGGGATGATGTGCCTGTCGTGCCACTGCTTTGTCCTTTCCTTATAAATTTTTGCACTTTCATATGCCATCAAACGAAATTCCTCAAGTTCAAGTAGTGCTTTCTTCCTTTGCTCACCTGAGAGCTTAGCGTCCAAATTGATCTTCTTCAAGGCCCAGAATACCTTGTGCTCAAGTTCCACCGGAAGATGACACGACTTCCCAAATACTAGCTGATAGGGTGACATGCCTAAAGGGGTCTTGTATGCAGTCCTATATGCCCATAAACTGTCATCTAAATGCAGGGACCAATCTTTGCGTCCCGGATTGACTGTCTTCTCTAGAATCCCTTTTATATCTCGGTTAGAAACTTCTGCTTGCCCATTCGACTGCGGATGATAAGCTAGTGATATCTTATGTGTCTTTACCCCATATTTGCTCAAGACATTGGCAAAGACTTTATTCACGAAATGCGATCCTTCATCACTCATAATGGCTCTGGGAGTCCCAAACTGCGTAAATATGTTCTTACGCACGAATCTCTCTACAGTAGCTCCATCATTCTTGGGACAAGCCATTGCCTCTACCCACTTGGTCACATAATCCACAACTAACAGTGTATAATGATTTCCAAGTGAAAAAGGGAATGGTCCCATGAAATCAATGCCCCACACGTCAAAGGGCTCTACTTCCAACACGAAATTTTGAGGCATCTCATTTCGGTTGGAGATATTGCCGGTTCTCTGACGCCGGTCACACTGCTGTACAAATAAATTAGCATCCTTATGTAAGGAAGGCCAATAGAAGCCACTTTGAAGTACCTTAGCCACAGTGCGCGTTTTGCCAAAATGTCCTCCGCAATTCAGTTCATGGCAATGTCTAAGAATATCCAACGTGTCTGGATCAGCTACACATCTTCTCAACACATTATCAGCCTCTAACTTGAACAGATAGGGGTCATACCAAAAATAGCGTCGTGCATCTGCGAAGAACTTCTTTTTCTAATGGAAGGTCATGTATTTTGGGACAATGTTGAGTGCCTTGAATTTTTCCAAATCAGCAAACCAAGGCACAACTGCTACCACTACCATAAGTTGTTCATCTGGAAAATCTTCTCTAATTGGCACATCTTCTTGTTTTTCATTCTCCAGTCGTGACAAATGATCTGCAACAACGTTCTCTACCCCCTTCTTGTCTTTGATTACCACGTCAAACTCTTGCATTAACAAAACCCACCGGATCAATCTTGGCTTTGCATCCTTCTTAGTAAGAAGATATTTGAGGGCTACATGGTTCGTGAAGATTGTCACCTGTGAACACACAAGGTCCAACGCGAAGATGATAGCCAACATCTCTTTCTCCATGGTGGCATAGTTAATATGTGCATTATTAAGAGTACGACTGGCATAGTAAATGACATGAGCTACCTTGTCTTTCCGCTGTCCCAGTACTGCTCCCACCGCATAGTCGCTGGAATCACACATAAGCTCAAACGGCAAGGTCCAGTCTGGTGTGGCTATAATGGGTGAGCTGATCAGCTTTTTCTTAAGCAAATCAAAAGCTGTCTTGCACTCTTCATTGAAATCAAATACGGCATCCTTCTCAAGCAATCCAGACAAAGGCTTTGTGATCTTCGAAAAGTCTTTAATGAAACGCCGGTAGAAACCTGCATGTCCCAAGAAACTCTGTACCCCTTTGACAGATGTAGGGTAAGGAAGCTTCTCAATCACCTCAATTTTTGCCCGGTCTACCTCTAAGCCTTTGCTTAAAATCTTTTGCCCCAACACTATCCCCTCGGTCACCATGAAATGACACTTTTCCCAGTTAAGCACTAGGTTGGTGTCAATACATATGTCCAGTACCCGAGCTAGCTGCTGTAGACAGTCTTCGAACCCATCACCATCAAGCGAAAAATCATCCATGAAGAATTCGAAATTCTGCTCCATCATGTCAGAGAAGATAGACATCATACACCTCTGAAACGTGGCAGGTGCATTGCATAGCCCAAAGGGCATGTGTCTAAATGCAAAGGTCCCATAAGGACAAGTAAATGTCGTCTTTTCTTGGTCAGCTGGCTCAGTAGTTATCTGATTATACACGGAGTATACATCCAAAGAGCAGTAATGTGAATGACGTGCCAGCCTATCAAGCATCTGGTCCACAAATGGGAGGGGAAAGTGATCCTTCAACGTGGCATCATTGAGTTTGCGGTAATCCATGCAAACTCTCCACCCAGTAAAGTACGAGTGGCAATCGATCACCCTTTTCCCCTTCCACTACAGTTATACCTCCCTTCTTAGGGACACACTGTACCGGGCTAGTCCATGTGCTGTCGGAAATCGGGTAGATGATACCTGCTTCCAACCATTTAAGCACCTCTTTTTTCACCACCTCCTGCATGTGAGGGTTGAGGCGGCGCTGATATTGAACTACCGGCTTCTTATCCTCCATAAGCCGAATCTTGTACTGGCAAACTGTGGGGATAATCCCCTTAATATCTGCTATGGTCCATCCTATAGCTGCTTTCCTTTCCTGCAATACCTTGAGAAGCTGCTCCTCCTGTTCCCTGTCCAAACATGCAGAAATAATCACAGGTATAGTTTCATTAGATCCCAAGTATAGATATTTTAAATGAGCCAGTAAAGGCTTTAATTCTAAAATAGGAGCAGTAACAAGATAAGGAGTAAGAATCTTCCTGCTTCCCTCATTAAAGAGGGGTAGGGGTGAACGCCAGCTGGCTTCCATAGCTTGTTCTTTTTCACTCGAGTCAAGTAGAGCAAGCACCTCATACAGCTGCTCCAATAAGATATCGTCCTCCTCATCCGGTGTGTATGCCTCCACACCAAAACACTGCTCACTCACTGCATATGCAAGAAATTTCATAGCTTCAAAGAAATTGAATGCCACCTTCTCATCGTTAATACGTATCGTCAACTCTCCATTGGCAACATCAATAATCGTCTTTCCCGTGGCAAGGAATGGCCGTCCCAATATGAGTGGGACATCATCATCAACATCCATGTCTAGGATTACAAAATCTACATGGAAGATGAGTCCTTCGACTCTCACAAGCACATCCTCCAAAACACCCCGTGGTCATTTGATAGTACGGTCAGCCATCTGTAAGCACATGCGAGTAGGTTTTGGATCCCCTACACCAAGTTGCTCAAATACTGATGTGGGCATCAAATTGATGCTTGCGCCAAGATCACATAACGCTCTACCATGGAACGCATCTCCCAATGTCACAGGAATAATGAAACCACCCGGATCTTTCATATTCTTGGGCAACGCTTTTTGCACTACAGTGCTACATTCCTCATTCAGGGTCACAGTTTCAAAATCATCCATGCCACTCGTATTGGCGAGGAGGTCCTTGAGGAATTTGGCATACTTGGTCATTTGTGAAATGGCCTCCGCGAATGGGATATTGATATGCAACTTCTTGAAAATATCCAAAATTTTCTTGAAGTGCTTAGCATCCTCTTGACTCTTCAACCTTTACGGGTATGGCACACGCATGCTGTACTCTTTTGGCTTTTGCTTCTCTTCCAACTTCCTACTCGTGTCCTTTGATTGGGGAATCACGGTAGGCACGGGAATTTCTTCATATAATGCTTTTTCGAATGCCTTGGTCGCCTCGGCTCGCGCGTGGGTAGGATATGGAGGATCCTTAGTGGTGGTCCCACTGCGAGTAGTGATAGCCGTCAATTGCTCAGGTGGAGTGATTGTGTTAGAAGGTAACATACCGGGTGGAAGTTGAGTATTTTGATTGGCTATCTGGCCAATCTGTGTCTCATGGTTCTTCATCGTGGCTTCTATCGCGCCAATCTTGCTCTCAATTTTATCATTGCTAGCCAACAGTTTCCTCAGCAACGCGTTTGTATCTTGTTCTTCTGATGGTGGGGCCTGCTGTTGTGGAACCTGTCTTTGATCTTGGTATGGAACATTTGGCCTTTGACCTGGCGCATATAATCCACTATTTGGATTGGCATAACTGAAGTTAGGGTGATTGCGATTGTTGGGATGATAGGTGTTGGGCCATTGTTGCTGTCTTGGTTGACCCATGTAGTTCACGTCTTCAATACCATCCCCATATCCCTGATTTGCATCTGCTACCATCTCTCCCACTGACTACACCTGTGCCGATGGATTCAGATTGCTGAAAGCCGAAGTCATCACTGCCGTCTGATGTTCAAATTTTTGTTCCACCATGGACTCGATCTTACTAACCAATGCCCCATCTGATTTCGTGTTTCTACGAGTCTCATACCTCGTGGACTCATGTTTTGCTACATTATCCAGTAGATCCCGACATCTTTGTAATCCCAGTCCCATAAAATTGCCTTGAGCCATCATGTCCAATTCATTTGCAGTCTCTCTGTCTTAGACATTATAAAAATAGTGCAGAAGTTTGTACCATGGCTCTCTGTGAGTGGGGCATCTGCGAAGGAGCTGGTTGAACTTTCTCCACGTGTCTCCCAGAGAATCATTTTCCTGTTGTGTAAATTTTGTTATATCAGCCATCCGCTGAGAAACCTTGGATGGCGGAAGATACTTCCTGAGAAATTCTCTGCTACAATCTGCCCATGTAACTATACTGCCTGCAGGAAGTTCCATAAGCCATGTCTTTTCCTTTCCTGATAAGGAGAAGGAGAAAAGCATGAGCTTTGTCGTCTCGAGTGGAACACTCTGATCATACATAGTGGAGGTAATCTGCTCGAAATTGAGCAAGTGTTGATGCGGATCATCACTTGGGGCTCCAGTGAATAAGCAATCATCCCGAACAATGTTGATTAATGGTTGGCGTATCTGGAAATGTGCGGCGTTAATTTGAGGCCTGACAATAGTGGGTTGATACCCCTCCGGTGTAGTTATGAAATCCACCAAAGGACGCTCATCCTCCTCAGCATTGTTGACTTGCTCTGCCGCATTCTGACCGTTATTGTTTCGATTATTGCCCCCATTATTCCCATTACCACCGTTGTTTCTACCATTAACTCCTCCATTGTTTCTATCAACTACCTCCGCACCAGGGAGTTGTTGTGGATTTGGAGGGTTCATGCGTGCCATTGCAGCCTGCATCTCGGTCAACCGAGCTCTGAGCTCCTCAGTCTCCCTTGCTCGATTTTTTGCATCTTCCACAGTTGCAGCTCTAGTTGCTTCCGCATCTTGCAAGCCATTGCGGAACCTCTCAAACTCAACTCTAGTTTGATCGTCGTTCTGAACTGAATTTGCTTTCCTCTTGTCTCTACGTTCTTCACGCAATAACGATTCCGGATTCTCAAGTACTGGAAGCAAAGGCTCGTCTCTGGAACGGGACATGCACCAAGTAAATCAAACCTGAAAACACAAATCACACGCAGAAAATAGGTGAGTAACAGGTATAAACTGAAAAAGTAAATCCCTAAAGAGAAAAATAATAACTAATTTATTTGAAGTCCCCGGCAACGGCGCCAAAAACTTGACACGATCTAACCACAAGTGTATGGTTGTCGTGTGTAGTAATATCCGGAAATCCGGGTTGTCAAACCCAAGGGGCTTTGTTAAACTAGTTATTATCTTAAACCTTATGTGGGCAAGTCGCAAAGTTGTGTTTTGTTCTAATTCTACTAAAATAAAAAATGCAAGATTCTCAATTAATCGAGTGAAGTATTTCACGATTTAACAAAGAGTGAATTTATGACTTTTTCTAATACGAGGATAAATACCGGGAATTCTCTAGGTTCACTAGGTTGATCTAAACTTATGTTTTGCTTCGTAAAACAACCAGGTGTCTTTCACTATTAATCGAGCAATGTAAAACTTACCGAGTTACCAAGCAAATTTTCTATACTTAAAACTAAAATATACCGAGTTACCAAGTCTATTTTACTTTTACGCATGTATTAAGAATCACAATTCTACTCTAACGATCCTAGTTAACAATATCGAGTTACCAAATATTGATTCGACTAGGTGGATTATTCAATTTACTGACTAACTATCACGGAGTTACCACGTGAATGTTAATTAAGATTATTCTTACGTTAGCTACTCGCAAAAATAATGAGATCAAAACCATAAATAATCCATAAATAATGAAAGAACACGAAATATTAAGTGAAAAACATGAATCACAATCTCAAAACATCATGTTTATATCAAACCCTAGCTACACCAAACGAGAATTCCCAGCAAAAAGGGTTTAGCTACGACGATTCATACTAAAAACAACGAGTTTCATAAGTTTCATAAGCAAAAACTAAGAAAGAGGAAGAGTTGAGAATGCAAACGAGTGATCCAAAGCTCCCAAGCTCTTGCAGTAGCTTCTTGCTCTCCAAAAGATGTTTCTAACGTCGTGAACTACCTAAAAATTCGACCTAAAACACTTAATGCGTTTCCATAACAATATTACAAAGCTTGTATAAACTACGCAAAAGCCCCAAAAAATCTGCGTTTTCCAGCGATGGCTTCGTACAAAGACATTTCTCTTCGTACGAAGAGTCTTCGTACGAAGACAATTCCTCTTCGTACGAAGGTCTTCCTATGTAAGTACTGCATGGTTGTTTGGGAAGAGATCTTCAGAGCTTGAAATTTGGCTAAGTCCATTCTCTTCGTACGAAGATGTCTTCGTACGAAGACCCTTTGTTTCTGCACTTTTTCCTTTGACTTCTTATTTGAATTCCTTGCTTCCTTTGACTTTTTCTTCGAGTTCCTTGCTTCCGAAGCTCGTTTCCATCTCCCGCATGATCCTCCAAGCCCTGTTTTTCTGCGAATCACAACACGAAAACACAACCCGCGATCATATCACAATAAAAGCTCAAAATATCCAAAGAAACGCCCGGATTCAACAAGTAACGCTCACGAACACATATTATCACACTTTAGCATAATTTACTCAAAAGACGACAAATTCTCCATGTTGAGCACGCAAAACGTAGAAATAAAAGACATAAAATAACTCCGAAAACGGAGTTATCACCAGTGTCGGACTAGCTTAAACTGAATGTTGACGGTGCTTGGGACCAAGGGCGGATCCACCTTATCACTTGTGGGGGCTATAGCCCCCACTCAACTTTAAGAATTTGTAAATTTACCCTATATAATGTCTACTAACTGAAATTTAGCCCCCACTTAATTGAAATAATAACTGTTTTCGTTTGTTTTTTTGATTCACTTTTTATGTTTTTAAAATTTAGCCCCCACTTCATAAATATCCTGGGTCTGCCCCTGCTTGGGACTACCAGTTACAGAAAGCCAGTGCATGCGGCGTCATCAGGGACAAGAACTTCGCAAAATCGATTCCCTTCGACGCCAGATTCGGCATGGATATTAGCTCTATGCGATGGAATTATGTTCACCATGGATGGAGGCTTCACGAAGCTTGAGTTCAAAACAAACGCTCTATGGAGGTAAAGGAACGGGAAAGCCAAAGAAGAGGAAAGGGTAAAGACGCATAAGAGTGTGGGCTATTATTGAACGAAGTTGTTCGTTTAATGCAACAAATGGGAGAAATAAAACGGTTGTAGCACCAACATAGTAGCGCAGCTCCACGCAAAACATGGGGCTTTCAATGGACAAATAGGAGCAATGGTTTGGTTGTGAGCCTACTTGGAGCTTGTTTGGTACCAACTGAAAATCTCAATAATCAGCTGAAAATAATCTGCAAAGAAAATCTAACTTAACTGAGAATCACAATCTGTTTGGTATGAGCTGAAATTATTGATCACTAACTTGATCCATTTAATAAAATTTAAAGAGCTCTAAAGTCAGGTAATTGAATACACATATTTGTAACTGAAATGTGATCATGCTAATGTAAAAAAAATATCAAAAATAATTTTTTAGAGATTTTAAGCTGCATAATCCCCAATTTTAGAGATTTTACAATTGCACGCATATTGGGGCTGTTTGGATGAGCTGAAATAAATGAGTTTTTGAGCTTAAAAGCTAATTTAATCAAACAAAATTGTTGAATAGAGGCCGATTTTAATCTAAGTGCATGTTTGGTATCCCACATTTTAATCCAATTAGATTAAAATCGGCCTCTTTTCAACAATCTCGTTTGTTATGTCTGCAGATTTTAATTTGATAATCTGCAGATTAAAATAATTTGTGTGCAATAGTAAAATCTCTAAAATTGGGGATTATGCAGCTTAAAATCTATACAAAATTGTTTTTTATATTTTTTTTACATTAGCATGATCACATTTCAGTTACAAATATGTGTATTCAATTACTTGACTTTATAGCTCTTTAAATTTTATTAAATGGATCAAGTTAGTGATCTATAATTTCAGCTCATATCAAACAGATTTTGATTCTCAGTTAAGTTAGATTTTCCTTGCAGATTATTTTCAGCTGATTATTGAGATTTTCAGTTGGTACCAAACAAGCTCTGAAAGACCAATTTCTCATGTCTAAATTAACCTCGATTCTCATCATGAAGAAAAAGGAAAAGAAAGGGGGTGGTGACGATGGTAGCGTTGGGTTGATAAGTGTAATAAACCGAAATGGTAGTGATGTTAGCAGGGCCGGCCCAAGGGTCCCAGGGGCCTAAAGCGAACAAGGAATTTGAGGGTCCTATTTAAAGAAAAAAAATGCACAAAAAATATTAAAAATTGTTTATTTTTTTAAAGTAATGTCGGATTGATTTTCTAAATAATATATTAACTTTAATTAATATTTAATGACTGTACAATCTTTTTATAAGTAAAATATAAAATGTTCCCATTTGTCATCAACAAGATTCGAACTAGGGTCAAATTTGTGGCAAAAATATAAACTACCAACAAACTAATATACTATTATTCATAAAATTGCAGATTTGCATCAATACATGTAATTAAGGTTACTAGAGTTCTCATTTCAAAAAAAAAGGTTACTAGAGTTCTCTTTTAACTAAATAATGCTAAGGATGTTGTCATTACTGTGGAAGACAGTATGACGAAGGATCCAACCAATGATCCCATTACTGTGGATATCGAAGATGACCGTGATCCCAATCATATGGAGGATGGAGACCAGATCCACAAGGCAGGGTCGGAGATCACAGTTTATGGGAACCCTCTGGCGGATCAAGAGTCAGCTCCGATCCCCGATGCTAATACCGAAATTTCAGAGGGAATAAATAGAGATATCTTGAATCCAATTGAGGAGACTGAGGAGACAGAAACTACAGGACTTGAACTAGAAGTACCGATCCCTACAGAGCTGTCAACCAGCAACCACAACGGGAGGCAAAAGGGGGTTGAACAACCAACTCAGCCCCTCTTGAAATTCACCATTGAAGAAGGTTCAGCTAGAGATAAAATCAGAATACTCAACCATGGCCTGGGTAGAGGCAGTGGTAATTGGAAGGATCAAGCCCGAAGCAAAGCACGAGACAGAACAGTATCACAGGAGGCGGAAGCAGCTAAAAGAAAGGGATCCACAACCAACTTCAGCCCCCCACCGAACAAAACTCCCCTGGAAATCCTGACCAACAAGAAAGGGCGATCTTTGTCCTTTTTGGCTCCACCAACCAGCGAAGAAGAAGAAGGTAACCCCAACCCCCCTTTTACTGCACTAGCAGAACTTCCCGCGGCGGCTGTACACCAGCGCCGCCAATCCCAATGAATATCTTAAGCTGGAATGTGCGTGGGCTTGGGAACCCTAGCACATTCCTAACTCTTCGCGATGAAGTGAAGAAACAAGTGCCCGATATGGTGTTCCTCATTGAAACTAGATTGGATGTTAAAAGGATGGAAAAACTACAACAAAAGCTCAACTACCAAAACGGATTCCACGTTAGCAGTGTGGGACAGAGTGGGGGTTTGTCCCTTATGTGGTCCCATCATGTTACATTCAAACTTTTCAAGTCACACAAGTTTTTTATTACGGGGTGGTTATGCAATAGTGAAGGAGAAGAGGAATGGCAATTTACGGGGTTTTATGGGGATCCCGATGCTAGCCAAAGACATAATTCGTGGGAGTTACTCAAAAGAATCCAACCAAGGTCTAACAAACCATGGCTGATTATAGGAGATTTTAATGCAATTTCTTCTAGTTCGGAAAAAGAAGGAGGAAGAGAAGTCCGATTCAATCAGCTTGAACCCTTTTTGCAAGTTATGAGCCACTGTGATCTCCGAGATCTCGGATACTCTGGGGTTCCTTTCACTTGGTCTAATAGACACAGCGACGGAACAATTATCCGAGAGAGACTAGACAGGGCCGTAGCAAACAGGGAATGGGTTTTTCATTATCCGAACAGCCGAGTGCAACACAGGGTCCTGCCGAATTCGGATCACGTAGCTTTGTTGCTTAATGTAGTCAGAGCCCCAAACCGAAATTTTAAGGAGAAAAGGTTCCAGTTTGAATCTTTCTGGATAAAACACCCAAGTTTCAAAGAAGAAGTAGCCGGAAACTGGAGTGTCTCAGATCCAGTGGACTCAAAATTGAAGTTTCTTGCGGGACAACTCCGCAATTGGGAGAAAAGCAATTTTGGAAACGTTAGACGGAGAATCTCCGACCTCAAACGGGAACTCAACTCCCTTTGGAATCAAAGACAAACCCCAGCAGTCCTTGAACAACAAAAACGGATCCAGGAGGACTTGAATGATCTGTTTAAGAGTGAAGAAGAGATTTGGAGACAGCGTAGCCGTGCCTTGTGGCTACAACAGGGGGATAGAAATACAACGTTTTTTCACCGCAAAGCCTCACACAGACGTGCAAGGAACAGAATCTTCGGGTTCAAGTTAGCGAGGGGGGAATGGGTCGAATCTGAGGCAGACATTCTCAAACAACTTGATCATTATTTCAGCGGTATTTTTACATCACAAAATCCATCAGACTTGCAAATTCTGGAGATTACGCAACATGTACCTCGGCTACTGGGACCTGAGGCCGAAAAGCACATGGAGGAAAAGTTCACAGCGGAGGAAATCTATTCGGCTTTGAAAGGGATGCATCCCCTCAAAGCCCCAGGTACGGACGGATTTCCTGCTTTATTTTATCAAAATAATTGGGAAATAGTTGGTCCAGACATCACTAGTTTTTGTCTCTCAGTTCTTAATGATGGAGCCAGCTTTGGTGACATTAACGACACACTCCTGACTCTGATTCCGAAAGTAAAAAGACCTCAATCCCCCGCAGAGTATAGACCGATTAGTCTTTGTACGGTCATATATAAAATTATAGCAAAAACAATTGCTAATCGTATGAAACCTTATCTTGGGGAAGTTATTGCTGACACCCAAAGTGCCTTTGTACCCGGAAGGCAAATTACGGACAATATTCTAGCGGCGTTTGAGGTCATGCACACAATGAAAACAAGAGTCAAAGGAAGGAAAGGCTACGTCGCGCTAAAAAGTGGACATGTCCAAAGCCTATGATAGAGTTGAATGGCCTTTCCTCAAAGCCATGATGCTCAAAATAGGTTTTGGCCAAAAGTTTACTAATCTAGTTATGACTTGTGCAGGTTCAGTCCGTTATTCTTTCAATCTTAATGGAGCCATAGCAGGAAGGATTATACCTGGAAGAGGATTGAGACAAGGCTGCCCACTTTCGCCTTATCTCTTCCTCTTATGCAGCGAAGGTCTGTCACGATCACTCTCAGCTGCTGTACATAACCGCCACCTCTCCGGAGTGCGAGCTTCAAGAAGCGGTCCGATCATATCACACTTATTCTTCGCGGATGATAGCATTTTCTTTACAAAAGCAAAGGAAGAAGAAATTGCTACCCTATTACAGATAATTACAAGATATGAAGCCGCATCGGGCCAAAAAATTAATCTCGACAAATCAGCAGCGCCCTTCTCAGCAAATGTGGCACCAGAAATTAAAGCTTCAATTTGCATGACTTGTGGAGTGGAGGAGGTGGAAAAGCACGAGAAGTACCTTGGCCTGCCAACTACAATTGGAAGAGACAAAAAACAGACCTTCAATGGGATAGTTAATAAAGTAAATGTGAAAGTTAAAGGTTGGAAGGAGAAATACCTTTCGGTAGCAGGGAAAGAGGTTTTGCTCAAGTCCGCGGTCCAAGCCATTCCAAGTTATGCGATGTCCTGCTTCTTACTTCCAGTGGGTACCTGTTCAAAAATCGAGCAACAAATGAGACAATTTTGGTGGAGCAATGGAGACAGTAGAGGAATAAACTGGCTAAGTTGGGATAAGATGAAACAACCGAAGAACAGAGGAGGCATTGGCTTCCGGGATATGAATCTCTTCAATAGAGCTCTCCTAGCCAAACAGGCCTGGAGACTGCTAATTAAGCCAGACAGTTTAGTTGCACAGATCATTAAACACAAGTACCACCACAACAAAGACCTCACCGAAGCTGAACTGGGCAGTCAACCATCATTTGCATGGAGATCCATTTTTGAAGGCCTTAAAGACCTCAAAAAAGGATTAAAGAAGAATCTGGGGAATGGCAGAAATATCAAGTTATTCTCTGATCCATGGCTTCACAGGCCTGGATACTTCAAAGTCATCACTACAAAACCAGCTGATGCAGATGAAATGGTCAGCGATTACATCAACCACCAAGACAAGAGCTGGAATGTACAAAAATTAAATCATTGGCTGTTACCAGTTGATGCAACTGAAATAGCCAACCAACCAATTCCCATGGAAGACAGAGAAGATGAATGGAGCTGGGCTTATGAAGATACTGGTATGTATACAGTCAGAACAGGATATTCATTCCTCTCTCAGACCAGTACCACAACAGAGGGTTATGGAGGGTCTTCACCGAGAGATGCAGAGTGGCTAAAGAAGCTCTGGAAACTGAAAATCCAGAAGAAAATCCTGTTTCTAGTCTGGCGAACCCAACAAGACATCATCCCCACCAGAATAAATTTATGCAAAAGAGGGATAAATATCCCAACTCAGTGCCCTTTCTGTGAAAATGAGGAATCTACAATGCACGCCTTGTTTGGGTGTAGGACTGCAACTCAATTCTGGGAAAATGTTGCCTCAGTCCACCTAAAATCAGCCCTCCAAACCCATTGATCGGACCCAAACTGGATTGCAGATAGCTTGGCAAATCTTGCAGATCCAGACAGGGAACTTCTCTGTGTTGGATTATGGATGCTTTGGTGGAACAGAAACAACAAGATTTTCAAGAACGAGGAAGTTTCATACCAGACACTCATAGCAAAATCAAGAGAGTACCTGTCACCAGAAAGCGGCCAACAAGGAAAAGGTGGCTCAGATCCGGAGGGAGGCGCGAGCTCATCTAGTGGGTTCAACCGGGAAGGTCAAACAGCAACAATAGAGTTTGACGGCGCGTGGTCCTATTCAAGAAGGATTGCCGGCGCCGGAGCTCTAATTCGGAATCCTCACAGCCAAACCACCGCTGCAGAAGCAAGGAAGATCGATTGGGGAACAGGTTCGAAACATGCAGAAGCCCAAGCTCTCGAATTGGGGATAGATCTGGCAACCGAAATGGGTCTCAAAGACATCACCATCGAAGGAGATGCTCAGGTCATCATCGACCAAATGAACGGAAAATTCGAGAGGATGGTTGAAGATAGAACGTCCACCAGAATTACAATGGAAAGAGTAAAGGAGAAGCTGAAAGCCTTCAACCAAGTACAATGGCTCTGGAAACGAAGAGATAAGAATTGGAAAGCTCACAAACTAGCAGAGTTTGCCATTAATGTTAGTAATGGGAAATGGGTTGCTGATTTCCCAATGTGGCTTGTAAATGAATCGGTCCAAGTTCTAGACCCTTCGGGGTAATTCCGCAATAAAAGACATCTTTCTAAAAAAAAAAAAAAAAAAAAAAAACTAAATAATGCTAATAAAAACAGGTGCCTCGCCGGGCCGGGGGCCTAAAGCGGCCACCTCGGTTGCCTTACTATAGGGCGGCCCTGGATGTTAGTAAATACCGTAAATACAAAGCCCAGCCCAAGGCGAGGCTAATATATATGTTAATCCCTACCGTCTCTTCCTGCAGTGCTGTTGTTGATTTTGTGATTCTTGACGAAGACGACGAACTGAAGACGATCTCTTTCCCTCTCCCATACACAAGACATAGCAATTCGCATTGTCATCTGACCTAAGGTTGGATCGAAAACTAGATCAATTCTTCCTCTTCTTAATGTATTAGTAGTAGTAGTAGAAAGAACGAGCTTCAATAGTGCTACTAGTAGTTAGGGTTAGGGCTACACAAACACAACCCATAAAATATAAATTAATAACAAGATTGCTGTGTAAACATTATATATAATTTTTCTGCCTACGTGAATACACTAATCTTTCACTCTCAAGGTTGAGCAATCACGGTTCCTTCCTCATCATCATGATTATCTCAGAGATTTAGTAGTGTTTTTTTTTTTTTTTTTTTTTTTGTTATTTAGGTTTTTAAACTGTGTTCATCAGTATAATATGTTTGTGATTGTGAGTAGCTTTGAATTTTTGTAGTAATTGACGGTATCTTTATATATAGACTGATCAGTTAACAGCAGCAGAAGAGGGGAAGGAGATAAAGATGGCTCTGAAGGATGAAGAAATCACCACGCTCTACAGAGCCCGGAGGACCCTACTGGAGATGCTGAATGATAGGGGTTACATGGTGATCGAACCCGAGCTAAATATCACCAAAGAAGACTTTATTCAGAAATTTGGCCCCAACATGACCAGGGAAGACCTCGATATCCACAAATCCAACCGCCATAATGACGCTGACCAGGTGCGTAACGAAACCCTTGTAAAGGCTGCATCAAAAATATATACTAGTACTTATGTTTGTTTGACTTATTTCGATGATTTTATGTTTACAGATTTATGTCTTCTTTCCCAAGAGTGGAGAAATCGGACTAAAAAATCTCAAGACCTATTTAAGTCGCATGAACGAAGATAAAGTTTCCAGAGCAATCATAGTTGTGCGAACGAAACTTACTCACCCCGCCAGTAAATTTCTTCTAAGTGAAGGAGCTCACCGTATTGAGATTTTCCAGGTTTGTGTAATCATGTGCCCTCCGTGCAGCAGTATCGTAGTTATAGTACAAGTATATTTGGAAATATAGCATCAGTGTTTCATATCTAGTGTTTGTTATTCTGTAACGAAATCCCTAGTGGGTTTTGACGAACTATTGATCGTATGGTACAGGAGGAAGAGTTGCAGATCAACATCACTAAGAGCGTACTTGTCCCAAAGCACCAACTCTTAACACACGAAGAAACGAAAGATGTGCTGGAAAAATACACTGCCGATGCCACACAGGTCAGTTCCTAAACCACATTTTATATATAACTGGCCAAAATACTGCAGTTGGAGGCCAAAATAACCAAATTATACGAAATCCCTTTTTTGGGGGCTCCTAACAACGATATTTTGAGCACGTTTAAACCCCTATGGCGGGTGGGTTACGCTCTTTAGATTTCCCAAGTTTTCCCCTAAAAAAGAACATAGAAATCTTGCGAGTTTGTGTCATTTCCTTGTACCATATTTCTCTCTGAGATCTCATTGTGTGGGGGGTGGTTTTTGCAGCTTCCTAAGATTCAGATGACAGATCCAGTAGCAAGGTACTATGGAATGAAGAGGGGAGAAGTTGTGAAGATTACTCGATCCAGCGAGACTGCTGGGAATTATATCACATACCGTTACGTTATTTAGATTCCCCTAGTGCTGCAGCAAACTGTTGTTATCATAACTTTAGCTTGCTCGTCGAATAAGTGTCTCGAGAATATCAAATTTTCATGGGGTGAAAAGACATAATAGTATTATTATGCGTGGATTTAGTCGCGTGCAATGCCATAATAATAATAATTTAATCTTTTTTAGCATAATCTTACTCGTCTGCTGTGTTAAAACATCATGTGACCTAGTATTACTTTAGGGATACTCCTATGTTTCTGTACATATATGAAGGGTTTTGCACCCACAAAAATATTCAGAGTACTAACAACTAGCCAGATCATGTTCAGCTCTGTTGAATCAATCACAGAGTTATCTACTACCCAGAGCATGTTCGACGCTGTCCCATTTTAGGCACCACCTCATTCCAACTCCAAAATCATCCACAAATCACTATTCATCTAAGGCGTACTAATTTGTCACTCTGGTACACTCCGCACTGCCCCCGGATCCTTCAAAGTGTCACAGTGCCACTTCCATTCCATTCTACTACATTGGCATCCACATATGCGCAATAACTCTTAAAATACCTATTTATCAGCATTATCCTGGCCCTCTACCCCAACGGGTATACACGCGTGAGCGTTCATGCTCTTGCAAGTTTAGCGTCCAAAAGTAAATAGGATTTTATGTAATTTTAGCTTAGCAAATAGTGCAAATAAATCAATCTAGCTAGTAGAGCAATTCTATCTTCATAACTCGAGCAAACAAAAAGGAGCAGATTAGGATCAAGCTCATTAACTTCACATATTATCATTCACACTTCATGGAATCGGATGAACAACAACCTTTCCAGTAGCTCGGTTTGTCTCAAGATAAGTGAAAGCTTCGACGACCTTATCGAACGGGAACGGCCCCTTGGGGTCCACCACTGGCTTCACCTTCCCGCTTTCCAAGAACGGGTTAAGTTTCTCCAGAGCAGCTCCGTTGCCTGTCACAACAAACCGGAATCCAGGTGGCGCCACCGCACCCGTCAGAACCACCACGCTCCCTCCTTCTTTCACCACCTTTGCCGCCTTCTCGCCCTGACCTGTTACCAGAAACCACACAAAAGCCACTTATCGTCACCTGTCAAAACCATCTACTGGAGTACCAGATAAAGCAGTTGAAGATTCCAAGGTCGTATTGCATGCTTGGTAACCCAAATTTTAACCAGTTTTGAGCAAAATCGGTCATTTTAATTTAATTATGTTCGTTAGTGTTTTACAATTTCCATTAAAATCTGCAGGTTATTTAATCTCCAATTTTGCATATTCTCTGACATTCTGCAAAATTTAAGCTCATACCAGACCGCGTTAGAATTTTCAACTACTCCATATTTTCAGCCAGTTTATTTTTCAAATTATTTTCAGATGATTATTTAGATTCTCAGTTGGTATCAAACAAGCCCTAAACTTGGATGCACGATGTCATATAAAGTCTTACCTACTGCATCGAAGACAACGTCGTATTTGTCTGGCAAATCTTCGAAACTTTCCTTAGTGTAATCGATAGCCAAATCAGCTCCCAAGCTCTTGAGCAACTCCAACTTCCCAGTGCTGGAGGTTGCCGCGACTCTTGAAGCACCATATACATTCTTTGCCAGCTACCTCAGCCAGAAGAATCAATGAATATAACAATGTTAAAACATATCCAACCTAGCAATCTTAGCAATTAGACGCATATGTAACAAAAACAAAAAAAACATCATAGTACCTGAATAACCAAGGATCCGACTCCACCTGCACCTCCCAAGACAAGGATAGACTTCCCAGCTGAGAAGCCTGACCTCTCGAGGCCTTCATTGGCGGTTTGGATGGCAAGAGGGAGACCAGCAGCCTGAGCAAAATCGATGTTCTTGGGTTTCAATGCCAGTAAACTCTCTTCAACCGCAGTGTACTCCGCCAGAGAGCCAAACTGTTTAGGCCCTTCAAGTGCTTTCTCATTAATGTTACCGTACACCTCGTCTCCTACCTTAAGTGCCTTCACTTGGCTGCCAACCTTAACCACCACCCCTGCAACATCGTACCCTGGTACTGTCTGTAACGAGTCGAGACATTCTTTTATTCTTCAGTTGACATTCTAAAAAAGTCCACACACACTTGTATAATCCTCATTTCTATATCACTTCACTAATGAATTTCTCTTAAATGTATGGATGAGAAGCCATTAAGATGAAATATGACCAAGAACTAGATCTTATTTATGAAGTTGTCATGTTTTTTTATATGGCTTCACGTACTCTTAATTTCTTTTAATGCAGTGAGAACTCACATCCATCACTCTTAGAGTTTGCATTGGATAAACACTGCTCTGATATAAAGTCTGCAGACCACACAAGAGAGTAGAGCTAGTCTAACCAATGCCTGATTGACACGCTCACGGCTGAAAAGGCCAATAGACTGCTTCTTGGGTTCTTCCATATATTGAACTCAAGACCACAGCCACTACTCTTAGATTTTGCACCGGATAAACTCTGCTCTAATATAATAGTCTGCAAACCAAAAGGAGTCTAACCACTCCTGATTGACACGCTCACAGCTGAAAAGGCCAATAGACTGGTTCTTGGGTTCTTCCAAATATTGAACTCAAGACCACCAGACAGACCTACATAGACTCAAAGTCATATCCTAATAACTCAACTACACCCCCTGAAGTGTTAACTCTTAATCCATTGTTTAAAACTGTGATGTCTTGGCCAGCTTGTGTGCACCTTCATTGTATCTACATACTGTTGATAAATGATCAGATTGATAACTTATTTTTGTATCTTTCTCTGCTCTTCCATAATTTGATAGTAAGAAAGTGACAAATGCAATATATCATTCATCTCCAAACTCTAATCATCAAAAAGAACATCAAAGAGATAGACACTGTCCAATTGCTTGGTTCAACTAAACAATTGCCCATATTTCAATACCTCCTCAAGGATTCACTAGTATTTCCATTGGGTACTACTACTACTACTACTACTACTACTACTACTACTACTACTACTACTACTACTACTACTACTACTACTAATTTCCTAATTAGAGAGTAGCAATACATACTACTGTATTGGGCATCAACATTCATGAGAGAGAGAGAGAGAGAGAGAGAGGGAGAGAGAGAGATTACAGGGAGAGGAGAGTCAGTGGCCTTAAATTTCCCAAGTCTCCTCTTGCCATCCACAGGATTCAGAGCAGCTGCAGCAACTTTGATCAATACCTGATCATCCTTCACAGCAGGCACTGAAACATCAGACTGGAGCTTCAAAACGTCGGCGTTCCCGTACTCTCCATAGACCCAACCCTTCATTTCAGAAGGTATAGTGACAGAAGAAGAAGTCTCAGTAGAAACAGGGGCACCTTGAGAACTTGAGGACACGACTCTGAGAGGAAGCAGAACAGGGGATTGAGAACTACCCTTGTGCAGAGAAGTTCTGTTACTAAGTCTGGTGGTGGTTTTGAGTGTGGAGTGAGAAAATGGTGTTAGAGATGAAGAGGAAGATGATGATGATGAGTGGAGGGGTTTGAGTTGCAGTGTTGTGGAGGAGAGTATGGCTTCCATATCTACCTTCTCTATTCTTGATTCTCTTCTTTTGTGGATTTCTTCACCTCTGCCCTTTATGTCTTGCCCAAAGCTTAGCTTTCTTGTGTTTTTGGTGTGGTAGTGTTGGTTATGATTGATTGAATATGATGCTGCCACTTGTCACTTAAATGTAACCACTAGCTAGATTTTGTTCCAACTTTCATGGCTATAATAGATTTTGCATTTGGTCGCAAAATTGATGAGAGTTCATAAATCACTAGTCCATCCATCTGTTGCTGTACCAAATCCTTTTCTTCTACCCCTAAGAATTTGTAGGAAGTAATTTGAATACTAAGAATTTGTCATGATCTAGAGTTATATTCATTGAAAAAAGTTATGTGAAAATAGATAGATTTTACATTAGTTTCCGAATCAAATGGGAGGCTTCTACTAGCCGTTCACTAGAGATAAACTTCTAAATTAGAGTATTTTGAGTTGTACTGAATTGGAGTCTAGTATTCTAGTCGCTAGAGATTGTTTCGACTAATGTGTGGAGATTGAGATTGCTGAACTCGGTGTTACATATTTCAATTGCCTTCTTTCATATTGAACCTCATACATTGAATTTCAGACTCTTATCTCTAGAGGACTTAGCTACACGTAACTCGGTGGATATTAATTTCAGAATCTCGTAGGACATAAAGTTCATTGACCGTTTTGCACTTTTTTTTAGAAGACGTTTTGCACGTTCACACACACACAAAAGAACACAAGAAATAGAATTCAACAACTAATAAATCGGCTCGTTGATTTCTAATATTCTTCTCAATTGTCAAGCTCAACTACAAATATAGCGATAGACATACCGATGGGTCCAGGGTCACACAGCAAAAGGGTTTGATCAATTAGGGACTGGATACCCACTTATTTATCGCCGTTGAATGCAAGGAACATAGCTTCATTCTGCATCATCCTCTCAAGCTTATGGCAGAACAGGAACTCGGTAATCTTCGACGAGGCAGGTCAGCCGAAAATGACCATCATCCGCAACATTAGAGCTACTGAGAAGGTCCCAATTGCATCGGCCTCTAGCTCCGGGGGACACCATGGCTCTGTCCCCATCGAAGTACGTTGGTGACCGCCTGAAAATGGAAGTTTCAAATTAAATACGGATGCGTCATGGCGAGCATCCGAACACAAGGCAACAACAGGTGTTTGTTGGAAGTGCCTTGAAGATGAAGATACTCAAAGGAGCGCGAAGAAGTGAAGCCCAAGGGGGTCTTCGCAGAAGACAAAGTGTCTTCGCACGAAGACCCATACTTAGCCAAAATTCAGATTGTCTTCTTGGAATAGGCTGCAGTCTCAAAATAAGAAGGTCTTCCTACGAAGACTTCGGGCCTTCGCACGAAGACAATCTGGGAGCAGGATAATAAGGATGGAATTGTTTTCATAATTGTTCGGGGCGATTTTGGGGGCTATAAAAAGATCCTTTGGGGTCCTATGAACATATGTAAACATCTAGAGACGTTCCTACTCAGAATAAAGGTCTTTCTTCCCCCGTGAATGTAGTTAGCATATTTGGATGCTAACGAACCACGTAAATCTTGTGTGATTGCATCTTTCTTTCATTGTTCGTGAGTCGCGAGTGATCGTGAGAGGTATAACAAACTGGTATCAGAGCTTATGTTGTGATTACTCCACTAAGAACGACGTACGGATTGATGTTGAAGATTGACAGGTTCACCGGAGGGAACAACTTTCGTCTGTGGAAGATGAAGATGGAGGCCTTGCTTAAATCACAGGAATTGTGGGCACCTTTTCCCACGGACAAGGGAGGCATGGATGTTAATACATCAGGGTTTAAGGTATTGGAGAAGATGGCACAAGCAACAATTATGATGTGCTTACCGGATGACGTGATCATCGAGATCGCAGATCAGAAGGAAGCAGCAAAGCTTTGGCTCAAGTTGGAGAGTCTCTACATGACGAAGAGTCTCACTAGCAAGTTGATGCTCAAACAAAGGCTCTTCACCCTGCGGATGCTCGAAGGTCCGTCTCCCAAGGACAATCTTGATCAATTGAACAAAATTCTGTTGGATTTGCGTAATATTGGCAAGAAGGTGGATGATGATCGAGGTAGTACATTAGAAGCAAGCAGCAGGGCTTTAGCTCAAGTTATAGGGTCTCTACATGACGAAGAGTCTCACTAGAAAGTTTATGCTAAAGCATAGGCTCTGCATTTTGCGGATGCTCGAAGGTACGGCTCTCAAGGACCATCTTGATCAATTGAATACAATTATTTTAGATTTGCGTAATATTGGGGAGAAGGTGGGGGATGAGGATGCGGCACTCTTGTTATTGATCTCGTTACCTCCGTCATATGAGAACATCGTTCAGTCATTCATTGTGAACAAGGATGACTTATACCTAGAGGAGGTCCGATAGGCGCTCAATGCTAGGGAACTGCGCCATAAGGGTGCATGCATAGGTACAGGGGACCATGTTCACGTATTGATGGTGTCGGCGGAAAGCAAGAAGGGTAAGAAGAACAAGAAGAAGCAATTATTGGGTTCTAAGTTACCAAAGGATAATTGTGCCTACTGCAAGGAAAAAGGGAACTGGAAGAGGGATTGCCCTAAACGAGGACAACAATGACATAATGGCTCTGCAGCCGTGGTAGAGAAGGGTAATTCATCGGACGATGATTACGTTCTACTGGCAGATGATATCACGCATTCACCCGATGCATGATTTCTTGAATCTGGGGCTTCTTATCATATATGTTCTAAAAGGGAGCTATTTTCAAGCTATAATCGTGCAGACGGAGGATCCGTTCATATGAAAAACGGAGCTATTTGCAAAGTCATAGGAAAATGCTCAGTTAGGTTCAAGACAGTGGATGGGAAAACATGCACATTGAAGGACGTACCGCTTTTCACAAAGAATATAATTTCTTTGAGTCTACTTGACAGCAAGGGTTTCAGTTTCAAGGGTGAGGGTGGAGGATTATGCGTCTACAAGGAATCGGATGTGCTATCAAGGGGGTCAAGGATGGGATTTTGTATGTGATACAAGGTTCTGCTATCACAGGGTCTGTCGAAGTTGCCTCAGACGAGGTTAAGGAAGCTGATCTAACTAAGTTGTGGCATATGAGACTCGGTCATATGAGTGAACGTGGAATGCAGGAACTTCACAAGAAGGGGTATCTCACCGGGCATGTGCCCAAGAGCCTAGGATTTTGTGAGCATTGCATGTATGGGAAGCTACAACGTAGCAAGTTCCCTAAGGAGGATCATACAACGAAAGGTAATCTTGATTGTATCCATTCGGATTGCTGGAGTCCATATCGAGTGGAGGCGATTGGCGGGTACAGGTATTTTCTGAGCATCATAGAGATTACTCTAGGATGAACTGAATATTTGTGATGAAGTACAAGAGTGAAGCCTTCGCAAGATTCAAGGAGTGGAAGACGCTGGTAGAGAATCAGGTGGGAAAGAAGGTGAAGAGGCTGCGCACGAACAATGATTTAGATTCTGTTCATCAGATTTAAATGGATTATGCAAAGATCAGGAAATAGCACGCCATCGCACCGTTCGGCAAACACAGCAACATAACGATGTAGCCGAGAGAATGAATCAGACACTTTTGGCGAAAGCAAGGTGCATGCTTTCGAATGCAGGTATTTCTATAGGCTTTTGGGGAGAGGCAGTTTCCACGGCATGCTATCTCATAAATCGGAACCCGCACACAGGTATTCCTATGGAAGTCTGGTCCGGTAGAGCAGTGGATTACTTAGATTTGAGAGTTTTTGGTTGTGTTGCGTATTATCACGTTGATGATGGTAAACTCGGACCAACAGCTAAGAAGGGAGTATTCATGGGTTTCAGAACATGTGTGAAGGGATACAAGATATGGGAAGACAACAAGATTATACTTAGCATAAGTGTAGTATTTGATGAGACCCGTATGTTGAAGAACTCCGTGGAGGTGGAGCTTGGAGGATCATAGAAGAAGGTGGAGGGATTGTTGGATCCTATTAATTCTAAGGATTCCGAAATCCCTACAGCGCCGCCGGAAGCAAAAGAGGAAGAAGCAGAAGAGTTTGATAGTGAGGATGGGTCTACACTAGAGGAACCGGATCGTCAAAGTATTGCTGAAGGAAGACCAAGGAGAGTTATAAAGCCTCCGGTGAGATTCATAGATGATGGTATCGTGGGATATGCATTACAGGTAGCGGAAGAGGTAGAGGATGAGCCATCCTCCTACAAGGCCGCTATATCTAGTTCAGATTCAGCAAAATGGATTGCTGCAATGAGAGAGGAGATGGAGTCTCTTATCAAGAACTCGACTTGGGAGCTTGTTAAATTGCCTGCGGGAAGGAAGATAGTCAGTTGCAATTGGGTTTTTAGAAGAAATGAAGGAGCTGCATCTAGAAAGGGCGTCAACTATAAGGAAAGACAAGTTGAAAGAGGGTTCAGTCAGAAAGAAGGAGTGGACAACAACGAGATTTTATCACCGGTGGTTAGACATTCTTCTATTCAGGTGTTACTAGATTTAGTGGCAAACCATGACCTAGATCTTGAGCAATTGGATGTCAAGACAGCTTTTCTACATGGAGAGTTGGAAGAGGAGATATACATGATCCAACCGAAAGGATTCCAAGTTCTCGGAAAAGAGAAGCACGAGTGCAAGCTGAAGAGATCTCTATATGGACTTAAGTAGTCACCAAGGCAATGGTACAAGAGGTTTGACAACTTCATGTTGAAGATTTGTTACCACAAGTGCGAGTATGATTGTTGCATGTATCACAAAGAGTTGCATGAGGGATTACGTATTTACCTAGTTTTGTATGTGGATGATATTCTGATTACAACTCGGGATATCAAGGACATCAGAGAGCTGAATAGGTCCCTTAGTGCGGAATTTGAGATGAAGGATCTTGGGGCTTCTCGGAAGATATTGGGAGTTGAGATCTATAGGGATAGGTAGAATAAGAAGCTTTTCTTTTCACATCAGGGATACATGAAGAAGATCTTGGCAAGATTCGGGATGTTATTAGCTAAAGATATAGATACTCCCATGGAAACTAACAGCAAGTTGGGAATGTACACCGTTCATACTGAGGAGGGGAATGAGTACATGTCCGAGGTTCCATATTCTAGCGCATCTGGAAGCCTCGTGTATGCTATGGTATGGTTACTCATTTTCTGGCTCATCCGGGTAGGGACCATTGGCGGGCAGTTAAACGGATATTCAAGTACCTTAAGGGTATGTCATATATTGGCCTATGCTATGGGTAAAGTGAAAACATCTTGGTAGTTGGTTTCTCAGATTCAGATTATGCAGGGGATGTTGATAGTAGAAGATCTATGACAGGATATGTATTTGCTCTGGGAGCATCTGTTGTGAGTTGGAAGGCGACGCTACAGCCGACGGTAACTTTGTCCACCACGGAGGCGGAGTATATGGCTCTAGAAGAACCAACAAATGAGGCAATTTGGCTCAAGGGAATAGTCAATGATCTAGGGCTACATCAAGATCAGGCAATAGTCTACTGTGATAGCTTGAGCACAATTTGCTTGACTAAGACCAAGTTTATCATGAAAGTACCAAGCATATTGACGCCTGGTATCACTTTTTGAGAAGTGAGAGCATGATCATGGTGATGAAGGTGGGGACTGCTGACAACCCAGCGGATATGTTCACCAAGCTGGTTCTAAGGAGCAAGTTCCAGCATTGTCTGGGATTTCTCAGCATTATGAGCCAGTGAGCCCTTAGGGGCATGTCGGACCCGGCGAGGTCCAGTGAGTCTCCGTGACGGGTGACATCGGGATGGGAGAAGACAATCTTTGTTCGGAAGGAGGAGGAAGGTTCGTTTCAGACGAGAGACTTCAAGTCAAGGTAATGATTTGTTGGAAGTGCCTTGAAGATGAAGATACTCAAAGGAGCGCGAAGAAGTGAAGCCCAAGGGGGTCTTCGCACGAAGACCCATACTTAACGAAAATTCAGATTTTCTTATTAGAATAGGCTGCAGTCTCAAAATAAGAAGGTCTTCCTATGAAGACAAATTGTCTTCGCACGAAGGTCGTCCTACGAAGAATTTGGGCCTTCGCACGAAGACAATCCGGGAGCAGGATAATAAGGATGGAATTGTTTTCATAATTGTTCGGGCGGTTTTGGGGGCTATAAAAGGATCCTTTGGGGTCCTATGAATATATGTAAACATCTAGAGAGGTTCCTACTCATTGAATAAATGTCTTTATTCCCCATGGATGTAGTTAGCATATTTGGATGCTAGCGAACCACATAAATCTTGTGTTATTGCATCTTTCTTTCATTGTTCGTGAGGCGTGAGTGATCATGAGAGGTATAACAATGCCGCTTTAATAGACTCAAGAGGAAAGTTGGTAGCAACTCTGGCATCTTCTGTCACAACGGCGTCCTCCGCGTTTGAGGAAGAAGCAAGAGCAATCAAAGAAGGACTAATTATGGTTGCGGCGTGCGGGGTTTCTGACCTTATCGTGGAATCCAATTCAAAAGCGGTCATCAACGCTATCAACGATGATGCTGGAGTAGTCCGGGACAGATGCGAGATCGGTGATGTTCTACGTGATATTATAACATTTCGTACTCGCTTTGACAAAACTTTCTTTGTTTTTAGCCATCGTTCAACAGAGTAGCACATGAGTTTGCTAGTTTTGGCATGTCAGTGCCAACAAATTTAGGCTAGATAGTAACCCTTCTTGGTCCCTTAAGCTTCTGCATGATAATGTAATCGGGGTTGAAAATCCCCTTCCGTTACATTAATAGAAGCAGTTTTTCTCCTAAAAAATGTAATTATTATAAATTTCATGAGTATAATAGTGTGCATTGTTTTACAAAATCTTAAATTTAAAATCACAGTTTTTAGAAGTTTAAAATCTCATGGTTACATATATTAAATAATGCAATTCTAATGTAATTTCTACTACGTGAATCAAGATTGAAATTTCGATCAACATTGAAATATTTTGGAAAATTTTGTATTTTAATGTTGATATAGGGCATCACTAATGTTTTTTTATGTTATGTATATAATATAGGGTAAAATACATTTTTCACCCTTCAACTATGGAGAAGATACACTTTGCCCCTGATTTATGGATAAATACATTTTGCACTCCTGTCAGAGTTAAAAACTAACACCACACTAACGGAGGGGGAAAAAGACAAAATACCCATAAAAATTTACAAAATTACCTCACTGTAAAGCCCACTCCCTTCCCTTCTATCCTCATTTCCTAACCCTGTCCACCCTCTCTTCCCTTCTCTCTCTCATCTCTTCCTCTTTATCTCCCGACACAACATTCCTCCACCACCAACCCACCTTCTTCTTCTTCTTCTTCTTCTTCTTCTTCTTCTTCTTCTTCGTATCCCTCCTCCTTCTCGTTCCCACTCTCTGCCTCTGTCCTTCACTGTGTCACTCATGAGAGAAGAGGGAAGTGGAAAGTGGTAGTTTGTGGGTTCAAGTGGAGGGTTCGGCCAAGGTGCAGATGGGTCTCGAGTTGGAGTTCGGTTCGCTTTAGAAAGAGGCGATGATGGTTTAATTCAGTGAATTCAGAGGTGGAGGACGATGGAGTTGGTTTGGGGTAGCAGAGAGGTCTTGGTCGGAATCAATGGAGGATTCTGAAAGCTTTCAGACTGGGTTGTTTGGTGCCTCAGGTGGAGCAGCGGTGAATAGGTTCTGGCCGGAGAGGGCTGGAATTTGGGTGAGTTCATCGGACTTAACGCCATCTCTCATGAAACTCCACTCCCTCAATTCAAAATTAAAATCAAAATCTAGATCTCGATCTACTAATTATAGTGAATGGATCCTTCTTCAAGTCCACGAAGAGGAGTCCAAGCGGGTGGGTACACGATTCAAATCGAATCCAAAAAGAAGGGTTTTTGAGAAGTGGGTTCTCGATCTAACCCACATCTCTCTCAATCTCTTGTGGATTTTCAAACAGAAAGCTTCACATCTCTCTCAATCTCCTTCTTGTTGCATGCCGAGTATATAGAGTTGGTGGTGTATTGCTTTCGTGGTGTAAATGGTAGAGTTGCAGGTGGGGGAATTGGTAAAAAAGAACTGGGTTTTTGTCTGCTGATGGTGGTATCATTGCTAAAAAACAATAATTTGTGGGTTCACTCCATGCTCTAAGATGTTCTTTTTCCTTTCGGTTGAGGCTTGAGACCTCATGATTTAAATAATAGAACTTTCACTTGGCTTGGGTTGGATATATCTATGTTAAGGTGGTTGTTGTTTAAATCATAGAACAATAATCATAGTTGTTGTTGTTGTGGTTGTTGTTGGTGGTGTTGGTGTTGGTGGTGGTGGTGGTGGTGTTGGTAGTCGTGGAGGTGGTGCTCAAGAACACCAACAACATCAAGAACATGATAAACACCATAATAAACAAAAATGGTGGTTTTGTCCACAATCAATAAGGGTAAATGGTCACACAAAGTCAGTTTGCACCCCTGATAACTCCTTAATAAGAGTTATCCTACGTACACTTTACATTGTTATATGTGTGCGTATCGGTGCAAAGTCATGAATTTCAGGCTTATTTGAAGAGAAAATATATTTTTGGATGTTTTGAGCTTAAGCGTACAATCCGGGCATTTTTTGTTGGTTTTGAGTATGATTTGAATCATTTATCATATTTGATTTTCAAGGTAGCGTTCGTGTTGTTGTTTGCATGAATTATGCATGTGGGAATCAAGTGGAGAGAAGAAACGATCTCCGAAATAGAAGAAAAAGGTGAATTTGACGCATTTTATTATTTTCGTGAAATTAGGCGATAATTGAGAAAAACGAGATAATGGTCCCGAAACGAGGATTTCTCAACATGGATGAAGTCTACGTCGCTAAAGGACTCCACAGGTGTATAAATCACATTTACTGGAGCTTGGGATTAAAATCCGGGTCCTTATTTGCTTTTCAAAAAGCTAATTTACTTTTCCAGAATAAGTGTACGTTTACTTAAAAGTAAACAAACGGTCACATTTACATAGAAAATTTTCGAGAATATGAACTGGATGAGGCTTCTGGCTGCACTTACAAGTGAACTTATGTTCACTCTATTTTTTCCAGTGAACGTACGAGTTTTTCGCTATTTTGCAATAGCTAATTATGGAGATTTATTCTAAAACTATAAGAACGACCTAGGAACGTGTGTATGAAAGAAGGAGATGCAGAGAACGAATTTGGAGAGCACAATTGAGCCGAAGTTCTTCGTGGAAGCAAGAATTCTACTGTTTGATCTCTTCTTTCTTATCTTTTTATATTTTTGTCTCATGATCATGAAAAATCTTGTAATTATGATCATGAGCAGTAGATAAGTACTTAATATTGGGATTTCTCAATGGTAGCTAGGGTTTGAAGCCGTTCTCAGCGAGGGGAGGATCATAGGTAAATGGATTGTGGAATCAACAAATTGTCTGGACAATTGAATTAAGCACAGAGTCAGCGGTTAGAGGAACCAACCACAGACTGTGAACATTGAGTATATTAGAAGATCAGAATGCATGTTTATACATACGTAGGCTAGAGGGATCAGTAACGTGCTTCTAAATATAGACTTTGGTTTGGGATGTTTCAAATTACCCTTGCTCGTTTGACAAATCAAGTCATCATCTGTGTTTTAGAACGTAATTCATGAACAATGAAAACCTAGTGAACCTAGAGAAAATCCTGATACTCGTCTCATATTTACCCTCAATCTTAATAATTAGCTTGTTATTTCAGTTTTTTAGTTATTAGAAAATCCAAATTGCTTGCCCACATTAGAGTTAATCATCCTAATTGATTCATAACAAATCCTATGGGATTCGACAACCCTATCTTCCACGTTTATTACTAGAGCGATAACTGTACACTTACAGAAATTCATATCAACCCCTCCACTAAAGGATTGTAACAGAAGGGTGGTATTTTTCCACCTTCCATCCACTGGCAAGGGGTGCAAACAGTATTTATCCATAAATCAGAGGACAAAATGTAATTTCTCCACAGTCAGAGGGTGAAAAATGTCTTTTACCCTATAATATAATATAGTAAAAAGCAGCATATCCCAAACGGAACGACCACCGGAACAAAATTTACAACTATGGTCTTCGTAGTTCCAAACCCTGGTTTCAGGGTCAAGTCTTGAAGAATTGGGGCTCTTTGTACCTCTTGTTAGGATTATGGATAAATATTGTTTGCACCCCTTATCTCTTTCCAGCTTAATTTGGTCCCAAGCTAGCCAATTAATACCATTCTTCTAACCATTGCCCAACCAGAATTTTCTCATCATCTGTTCAACTTTCCCGTAGGTACATGTGGGTAAAAGAAAGCAAGACATATCATAATTTGGAATGGCTTGGACAACCGCTTTTAACAACACTTATTTTCCGGCGACAGATAAGTGCTTCTCCTTCCACCCTTAAACTTTTTTGTATACTCTATCCAGAATATAGTTAAAAGTGTGTTTCTTATTCCTACTAATTTTGGTTGGCATGCCTTAGTATTTCTCATGCTCTTCCACTGATTAAACCCCGCAAGAGGCACTGATTTCAGACTTGACCTCATTGGACACATTAGCAGAGAACAAAGCCGTCGATTTAGCTAGATTTATTCTTTGACCAGAATCTTTTTCATAGTCTGTAATAATCTATAATAATTTAGCAATATCTTCCTCTCTAGCTCTTGTAAATAATATACTGTCATCCGCGAAGAACAGATGCGAGATTGTAAGACCGGATCGAGAAGCTTTAACTCCACACAGTGACCTGCTAGACACCGCTGCTGAGATAAGTCTCAATAAACCTTCACTGCAAAGCAAAAAGATATAAGGAGACAAGGGGCAGCCTTGTAGCAAACCCCGCTCAGGTGTGATGTTTCCACCTACTGAACCATTCACGTTAAAAGAGTATTTAACTGAAGAGTTACAACGCTTAACAATACTGGTTAGATTAGTCCCGAAGCCTAGCTTCACTATCATGGCCTCCAAAAAGGCCCATTCGACCCGATCGTACGCTTTTGACATATCTACTTTAAGCGCCACGTATCCTGTTTTCCCTTTCACTCCGGTCCTCATAATATGCATAACCTTAAAAGCCGCCAAAATATTGTCTGTTATTTTCCTTCCGGGGACAAAGGCACTTTGCGTATCACCAATTATGTTTCCAAGAAAAGGCTTAATCCTGTTTGCCACTACTTTCGCAATGAGTTTATCCACCGTAGTACAAAGTCTAATCGGTCTAAAATCCGCGGGAATTTGGGGTTGCTTTACTTTAGGAATCAAAGTTATAATAGTTTCGTTGAGGTTATCAAAACTGTCCCCGTCATTCAAAATAGCTAGACACTTCTTGGTCACGTCATGGCTAACAATATTCAAAAATTTTTGGAAAAACGTAGCAGGAAAACTGTTTGTACCTGGTGCTTTTAAGGTATGCATCCCTTTTAGGGCTTGAAAAACCTCGTCTGCTTTGAATGGAGCTTCCATTACGACTCTGTCAAGTTTGGAAACCGAGCTATCGACGAAGTTAGTCACTCGTCCGATGTCTTCTACCGAAGTTCTATCGGACTTGTAAATTGCACCAAAGTGATTATGCAACAGCTTCATAATCCCATCTTCTCTGCTTACCCAAACCCCGTCTTCATTTTTAATCACCTTGATTATGTTTCTGGCCCTTCGCTCAGAAGCTTTTTTGTGAAAAAAGATTGTGTTTTGGTCTCCCTTGAGCCAAGTGGCTCTGTTGCGTTGTCTCCAGAGGGTTTCCTCTTGCTGAAAAAGCTTGTTCAGATCTCTCTGGGTCTGCCGTTGCACTTGCACTGCCTCATCGCTTTGCAGCTACTTCCATAGCACTCGTAATATCCCTTTGAGGTTTTCTATTTTATTCATCACACTCCTAAAATCTATTTTCTCCCATCTTCTAAGAGAAGTAGCAACCCCTTTCAAACTGGACTGTAAACTGTTTGTGACCCCCACCCTGCCTCTACTTGATCACGGCGATGAGGGTGAGACAACCAGCAAGCTTCAAATAAAAATCTTTTGGTTTTCCTCTTCACTATAGGCCCCCGAACGGCCAACATTTGAATACCCACATGGTCCGAGTTAGCTAAAACTCTATGAACCACCCGAGCATTAGAGAATTTATCTCTCCATTGGCTAACGCTCTGTCAAGGCGTTCTCTAATCGTACTCCCACTGCTCTATTTATTAGAACATGTATACGATACTCCTTTAAACCCAAGATCACGCAATTCACATCTATCAATTGCTTGAATAAATGGTTCGATTTGAGAAAACCTGACATCACGACCTCCTTCTTTTTCAGAAACTGAAGAAATAGCATTAAAGTCGCCAAGGACACACCAACTAGAACCAGATGATGGTTTAAGTCGGTATAGAAGCTCTCATGAGTTTGATCGCTCGTCTCCGAGTCCCCACAAAACCTAGTTAAAAACCAATCTTTTTCACATCTATCATTGTAAATCCATGCTGAAATATGAAATCTAGAAATTTTAACTACCTTGATGTTAACTGAATGAGACCATAACAACGATAATCCTCCGCTAAGTCCTACACTACTAACGTGGAATCCATTTTGGAAGTTGAGTCGTTGTTGAATACGCTCCATTCTTGTATCATCAATACGAGATTCCATTAAAAGGAAAATATCGGGAGATTGACTCTTCACTTCGTCGTGAAGGGTTAGGAACATGTCCGGATTCCTGATTCCTCGCACGTTCCAACTCAAGAGATTCATTGGGATGGGAAGTACTGCCTCGCAGCCACTGCCGAATCTGAGTTTGGAGTTCCTTCCTCTTCACCCCTTTGTTCTGTCATGTCACTATCCGTCAGAGGCGCAACAGACAGTGAATTCAAGTCAAGTTGTCTCCCTTTCTTTGGCCCGTCACTTTCAGAATACTTGTTTGCAATGGGACTGAAAACAGTATCAAAACCTTTCCGCTTGGAATTGTTCTTTTCTACCCCTTTCGTTGAGTTCTTCCTCCTCGCTTGTTCCTTCATATTCCCTGCATTATCTTTCTGAATAGAACCATTAAGAACTTGGATTCTATCGTGGATAGTTAGTGCACCTCCTCCCTCATTAGTCATACTTGTGGCTGCTGATGGCTCTGTTGCCCCCCTGAGCTTAAACCCTGGCTACTTTTGGATCTATTCTTCGTGGTTGGAACCGCTCCAAACTTTCTGGATGGCTTGGTCGAGCCCAAAGCGGTCCGTATCTATGGTGGTGGAGTTCGTAGATCACTACGAACTGGTGGATTCTCTATCGTCGATGGTAGTGCTGGAACCTAGGGATCACTGACCTGCATGTCCTCAATGTCTTGCATATGCTCATGTACCTGATCTGTCCGGGATTAGGTCGTGCTTGTTTCCGACTGTGTTGTATTTCCATCGCTAGTATTGTCTGGTGGCTTCATTTGGTTATGATCTGTTGTTGGCTCTTTCTTCTTACTCTTCGGGTGATAGAGTGTGCACAAGGAAATCCCAAGGAGAGATCCAAGTGTACACCTTAATTAGGGGATGGGAGCAAGAACACAGAGAGATGGAGGGTGTGAGTAGGGAGAGAGTAAGCAAGAGCAACAGATTAAGAGAGAGACAGTCTAACGACAACAAGAGCTTCGGTGTACCCGAAGATTGCAATGGATGGCTAACGATCATGTATATAGTAGGGAAGTGATCGTTGTGAGGGATTAATGCGCCGATAAATGGCGGCTTAATGATAGCCTCGTAACGACACGTTTGACCTTATATAAAGGGAAAGTTACGCACCCGTCCGCATACCGGATACCGTTATGAGATCGGCCGGATTTATAGGACGCATGGTCATTAAATCTCTCAGTCAGTTACCAGGGGCGCGCGCGAGCTTGGTTGTCGTTCGTGCGCGACGGACCTTACTCTAGCCTCCAAACCACTAAGTCCCTACAAGTCTCGTGCGGTTAGTATCGCAGGTGGCCCTGTCTCCAGCCCCCACGTGGATAAGCTCGCATATAAGTGTGTGATAAGGTGTATGAGGGTGTACCATTAGGTGTAATGGATGACTGCCACATGGATGCTGATGAATCTAATCAGAGTGCCCTATCTACACAGAGCAACCACTCTCCATATCCTGGTTCCATTGTTTGTTGCACATCTTTAGGGACAACTTCACACTGATCCCCTTCATGGGTCACATGGCCACACCACTGGCATAGAGAGGGGAGTCTCTCGAATTTGAAATCCAACCACATTAGATCTTCTTTGCCTTGGATATGCACTCCCCTCGTCAGGGGTTCGTTGACCTGAAAACGTCCTCGAACCCTAATAAAATTTAATGCCGTCGTTACTCTCTATTATTTTCTCCGCATGAATGGCTTCTCCAACCAGATCGATCACTCTTCGTCTAGTCTCTGGCTTCGTAATCTGAATCGGGATATTGCTTATTTGTACCCACAAATCAACATGATTTATTTCAACCCCTTTAAGTGGATCTCCCAGCATCCAGGGTTGTAACATCAATACTTTGTCGTTGAAAACCCAACGGCCGCCAGAAGCAACCCGATCCAGGCACTGTCGATCCGGGAAAACGAAGAGATATGTATTAACATCAACCTCAATGATATTAACTTCATTACCTCTATTCCAAATCCTGCGCAGTGTAGTACGCATAACTTTGGTATTGATCTGCTCGTTCGCCGCAAACACTCCAATCAGACTGTATTGAAAGTCTTTCTCCCCTTGTTCCCAGTATTCTTCTTACAACACCAACACTCATCGTCCTTATCTGTAAAATCAGACACTTGCTTCTCGAAATCCATCGTCGGCCGCCTTGCAACAAACTAGGGTTTTGCTTTGTGATCCGAAAGACTCGGAGCAAACTTTTGGAGACTCGAAAAAACTTGGGCTTGGGCTTGGGCTTGGAAAAGGGTGAAAGTGATTGTAATACCCCGTTTTTAAGCAAGCGGTTATTTGGTCATATATGAAAATGTCGAGAACTTATATTTCAAGCCTATTAATTACCTTTCTTAATTTTAAAGTATAAGGGTATCATTTGACATCTATGATGATATATATTTTTAATTTGGGATTATTTTGTAGTTTTTGAAACTTGGATGATACTATATGAAACTTATTTTGTGTATTTAGGAGATAGTTGTAGTTTTCTAAAAGCGGATTTTGACATTTATATACAAAGTGATTTATTTGAATTATTCGGATTTTATTTATTTATTTATATAAAATAGTTTTTATGTGTTACCTAGTAATTAAAAGTCGTAAATTTATCCCTGAACTTTTAGTTTTCACAAAAAAACCTCTCATTTATCAATTTTATATTTTCTACCCCAACTAGCATTTCTTCTCTTGTTCATATGAATCCAACTCTTTCGCCCTATATTTTTGGTCAACTCTAATAAAATATTATTCCCTATATCTATCACTTCCATCTCCATCAACTCCATCACTTCCTATCTATATCACTCTAATTTATTACATCTACTCTCTCCATGACTACTCATAGAAGATAAAATCATTTCTTATGTAGATATTACACCCAATACATACATACCCCCATCACTAATACTCTCTTCCATCACTCATCATCCTCACTCTATCTCTTTCATTTCTTTACATTTCCTCCTCCTCAAGAACACTCAAATACTCTCTCATCTCTCTCCAAAAACTCCATTCCCAGTTTTGGAGGTAGACCTCACAAAAACACCACAAAAAAATCATTTTCACCTTCAAATTCATAAAAAACACAAGTCCAAGGTCATACTATGCATGGGGGGATCCATTTCCTTCATTTTCTTCGTGATTATAGGCTCTTTAAGGTCTTGGGTTTTCAAGCTCTCATGGACTTCAAGCTTCTCCAAGACTACATCAAGCATCCAATTTATCCTCTCTAATTTCTCATAAGGCTAATTACATCGACCTCGTAGGAAAGAGCGGTTGTCGTTGGAGTGCTAGGATTAGTTTCTTGCTTTTGGTTGTGCTTCATCTCAGTGGTAAGTACATATGCGCGGCCTTTCCTAATCAAAATACGCGTATGTGTGTGATGTTTCAAGTGAATGCTTTGTTATATGAAAAAGCATGAGAATGCATGATTTAAACTTGAAAGTTGTTTGGAATATGTTGTTGATATCCTTTGAGAACTCGTGAAAATTACATGTGAAATATTGAATACGATAAAAGGGAATCAATATAACACTTCTATTATATTCAGGACGATGTACAGAGTTGGGTTATTAATGGCTTCGGACGGAGGCGCCAAGTGATCCTCCATTTTCTTATGGCTACGACCATTGAAGCAATACTTCTTATTATAGGATAGAACTTAAATGTTCAAAAATCCGACCCGATGAGCCAAAATATACCAAGTTATTGAGGCCAAGGGGTTTATAGAGCTATAGAGTGCTACTTATACTTGTAAGGGTCACTACAGTATAGGGGTGTCGACACTTAACGCCTTTTAGATAATAATTTGAGCGGAGATTAACGTATGGGCTCCCTTAAGGCTCGGGTGAAATAGGGTTTTATAGACCCTAGAAGGAACCCTTTATGATTATTTCGTGATCCCTATGTCTACATCGATTATGCTGGTGGCTCTGGACATGCCTCAGCTAAACTTAACGGTTAACTGAACATGAAAGAAAGTTGAATACTCTATTGATGTTGTTTGTGGCTCTGAATATGCCCTAATTGAATGATGAATTGAAAAGCATATGCTACTTGTGAATTAATATTGTTATCAGTTCAAAGGAACTTGTTTATTATGGAGATTCTACTTGTTTAAGAATTCCTTTCATACTCGTGGTTTGTTCAAGTTTTAAAGTTGAAAAGTTATTGCTACGTGATTACTTATAGTTTTTCATAAATTCTCAACTCTCTTACTTATCAATATTTCAAATCTCTTGGTTTAATACAACGTATGCTTGTGTGACTCAATGCTTTACATGTAGTAGTGTGTATTTACTCAGTTATTACTGATCATTTTCTTCAAAACTGCGTCGGCTTTTACCATTTTAAAATCGCATGTCATCAATCAAGGTGGGATGGGATCGCGGATGGAGACAACGTTAGCTTAAGTTAGATCACATAGTTTTTTCTAAAACATAGTGATGTTGTAAACTTTTCTTCTCAAAGATTGTTTTATTAGCTAAATTGTAATATTCGTAAGATAATATTCTACTTATTGAAGTCGATTGTCGCATTAACTCTGAACCGAGATCCCGGGTCGTTTAAGTGATTATTATGTTAATTTATTTACTTTAATGGGCTAGCCCGAACTCAACTCGAACCCGAATTGGTTTGTTCGAATTTGGGCTTGGACGGGTTGGCAATGCTCCTAACCCAGGCTGGGCTGGGCTTGGGTAACCTCGACAGAACTTGGGCTTCAGTTTGGACAAGGGTGTCAACCCGCCCAGCCCGCTCGAGTTGCAGTCCTAATTGTGATCATGATTACATAATTTATCGATTATGCTTCTGGCATAAATTTGTCTTATATGTACTAATGTAAAAATAACAAACATCCATATTCAAAAGAATATTTTTAGAGATTTTCACGTCCACAATCATGACCGCCAATATGGTAATGTGGATTTTGACCATATATAACAAGTGATTCGCTTCAGGGAATGCACTATCATTCACTTCTAAGAAAGTGGTCCGATTAATTGGTTATTAGCAATGGTAATAGTTTTTGTCAAACATTTATATTTGATAATATGTCATAACTTCAAGTTATCGACAATTGTAATTTTATTTCTCAACTTCTAGTGTGAACTATTTATTTTGCACCCACTAGCAATACCGGTTACTTTCGATTGCATTTTTCGTTATGCAAATCTCTTCAGGAGATCCTTTCGACATAACTTTATAGCACTATGTTATAAGTATCTTCTTTTTCATAACTTCTGATATGAAAACAGTTGTTCACACATACAAAGAACTTATGTCCAACTCATGGACTAAGATCATCATCTAGATGCTCTTATAACAAGTGTATAAACGACAAAGTACTAGACAAGATTTAAAAAAAAAATGCATATATGATACAAGAAATAAACATAATTAATATGACCTCGTCATATTATGGAAAATAATAAGTATGGAAAATTATTATTATTATTAATAATAATAATAATAATTATAATAATAAGGGTAAAAGAAAAAATGCACCCTTCTTAGATGGGTTGTATACAAAAACAACCTCATTGTTCGGGGATATACAAAAACCACCCTGTCAGAGACAAAAAACCCCCTATCACTGGATGGACGTTAGACTACCACCCTTCTGTTAATTTCAGTTGAGAGGGGGTGCAATCTGGCTATTTTTATGACTATTTTGCCCCTATTTGTGTTTCTTAGTTTATTTTGTTCATGTTCTTGGTGTTCTTGGCCACCACCTCCACCTCTACCTCCACCTCCACCCCCACCTCCGCCACCACATCCACCTCCGCCACCACAACCCCACTGCCACCGCCAACAATGCCAACACCACCGCCAACAACGCCACCCAGCAAACAATGCACAAACCCAGAATCATGTACAAAACCCATAAAAATTTAGAGAAAATCAGACCCATCAGACCTAGATTCACTCAATTAGAAACAAATTAACAAAAACCACCTAACACCATAACTACCACACAAAACTAACCTACCTTCTTCTCCATCACCCTTGTTACCTCCATGAAACCACCTGTAAACAACCTGCATAACCAGCCAAAACTACCACCTGAAATCAACTTCACCCATCTTCATCAAACCAAACAACCAACCACACAGTCACCATTTAAACCATCATATACACTGCCAATTTCATCCACCACCACCAAACACCATAACAGCCTAGAAACCACCCACAAAAAATCCTTTAACACTTCACTTGACCTCCAATTCTTTCACCACAAACACTCGCCATCACTGAATTCTCCATCAATTGGCCACATACCCAACCTGAACGGAAAGAAAAAGTCGAACCCCTCGTTGATAAAATCCAGATCAGCAGGTGGTCGCTGGCAACAACCACCACCACCACCATCACCACGAGATCGATCTGCAACAAAATCTCCGAAATCAAAGACAAGCAAATCCCAATTCGACCACAATCATATAATTCAACCTCAAAATCTCCAAAATCAAAGATAAGCGAATCCCAATTCTACCTCAAATGCCACCGCGCCGAGCTAGAGGAAGACCCCCAGGAGTCGAATTTGGCCTCCCGTGGGCGGCGATGGCGACGCCGACGGAGATGGAGACCATGTTAGCCATGGTGTCGGACTTGAAGGCTTCCTTCTTGAAGAGGATACCGATGGTGTAGACGGCGACGGGCATGAGGGCTTTGAGCATTTGGAATATGGATGAATAATATGGAGAGCTAGATGTACGCGGAATTGGAGAGCCAAAGGGAGAGGACGTAGAGGGAGCCGATGAAGCCGACAGAGGAGAGGTAGAGATCGGCGGAGATGGTGGCGGGTTCGACGAAGGGTATTATTGTCTTTTCATACCTCCGTTAGTTGTCGTTAATTACCGTTAACAGACAAGGGTGGTTTTTGTATATCCCCGAACAATGCGATTGTGTTTTTATATAATCCATCTAAGGAAGGTGCATTTTGTCTTTTACCATAATAATAATAATAATAACAATAATAATAATAATAATAATAATAATAATAATAATAATAATAATAATAAGTATGGAAAATTAATAAGTATGGAAGTCTTATTAACAACCAAATCTTTTGACTTCAAATTTTCTTTCAGCGAATTAATAATCATGGAAAATTCTTTATTCTAACGTAAGTGGAATGATATTTAGGTAATAGATGGGAGATGAATATGAGTTATATTATTATGGAAAAGTCTATAGGAACAAAAATTTATACAAAAAATTGAACATGAAGTGACGTGTATGAAAACATGTCATTAATAAGAATTTGGGTGAAGATTATGAAGGAAGTATAAAGAATAATAATAAGTGATGTGTAGACATATTCTGATGTAGCATATGTAATGTCACTTTTTGTTCAAATTTCAAATATGCAATTATGCACAATGCACTTGATCTCATCATCAGTTTTCGTTAAATATTAATGAATGAATAAATTTTAGCTATACATCTTAGAATTATTTTTATTTCTCTTTTTTTTTGAGTATAAAGTCATGGATTTTATTACGGGCCGAGGCCCAAAATGTCCGAATCAATTACATGTTTGATCCAACCCGGATCCTCATAAAACCAGCTGAAAGAGTAGCCGAAATGGACGGCCTTTTGAGCTACCACGTGTGCGGCTGAGTTAGTGCTTCGTGGAGTGTAGCTCACCGTGAATGCGGTGGAGTCTCCTAGAATTCTCGAGCAGCGAGAGAGAACTCTCTTGCTTGGGGAGTTGTCTTCCACTTCCGTTTCATCTTCTTCTATGAAAATGGTTGAACTTTCTCTCTCTTCATTTCTCATCTTGTTCCAGAGATCAACAAGAGTCTTTGAATCACTCTCGAAGATGACCGGAGAGAGATCCATATCTTTCGCCAATTTGACTCCCTCCCAAATCGCCAGGGCTTCTGCTTCTCTAGGCGTAGCAACAAATGGGATGTGAACTCCCTTTCCGGCGATGAGGAGGCCATTCTCGTCTCTAATGACCACTCCGGCGGTTTCCTGCTGTGTCTCTTGATTCCAACTTGCATCTGAGTTGATCTTGAGCCAACCTGGAGGCGGCTTTGACCAAGTCTTCGCCGGAGGAGGGTGAATCTGAGCCGGATCTGAGCCCTTGCTAACCTGCATATTCAATTTGAAAAAAGCTAAGTGTGATAAAATTTCATCTCTTAGCTGATTCCCCGATTTCCTTTGCTTGTGATATATTATTTGATTTATGTTGTACCAAATTGATGAAATTCCCAAGCAAAGTTTTTCTTCCTTGTTCAGATAATCAAATACCGCCGGAAACCATATCGAAAAGGGGGCCGCCGGACTGATTCCGTTAGGGATCTGAATAAGACCTTCCCACATCTCCTTCGCAACTTTACATCTGCTGAACAAGTGGATCTCAGATTCGTCTTCAATTCCTCAGATCGGACACTTCGAAGGTACTTCTATCCCTCTTTTCCTCAGGTTTGTTCTTGTTGGGAGACCCCTGTGCATACTCCTCCAAATTGGAAAGAGATATCTTTTGGGAATGTTTTGTTGCCAGAATTTCTTCCACCAGGAACTATCTTCTGAGGAACTAGTTGTCAAATTCAACTCTCTTCTTTCCATCATTTTGTATCCGGATCTAACCGAATAAACTCCGTTTTCCTCGTAGTGCCATGTCAGGCAATCGGGTTCGGGGCTTGGAGGGAGAGCAATACGGAGAATCTCTTCAATATCGACTGGTTGCATGTGCGTTCGGAGAGCTGATATCTTCCAGGTATGTGTTTTTTCATCTATCAAATCCGAAACCCTTAGGTTGGGATCGAATTTAACCGGCGAAACAACTTTAAAGGAGCTTGGTCTGGGAATCCATCTGTCTTTGTAGACTTTTAGCTGTTCACCATTTCCGATTGACCAAATGGACCCTTGCTTAATGATCTTCTTCCCAGCCACTATGCTTCTCCAAGCAAAGGAACAATTTGTTCCTGCTTTTGCTTTAAGCAGCGTAGTATCTGGGTAGTATTTTGCTTTAAAAACTCGAGCTACCAATGACTGGGGGTTAAAAAGGAATCTCCAAGATTGTTTTGCGAGTAAAGCAATATTGAAATTTCTCAAGTCCCTTATGTGTAAACCTCCTTTTGCTTTTGGGAGCTTCATCTTCTCTTTGGCAATCCAATGAATACATTTTGATTTGTTCTTCTTTCCCCACCAGAAAGATGAAATAAGAGCTTCTATTTTCTGGCACAATTCTTGTGGAAGTAAAAAACAAGACATTGTGTAACTTGGTATAGCCTGAATTACTGATTTTATCAAAATTTCTTTACCTGCAAATGATAGAAACTTTTCTTTCCAATTGTTGAGCTTTGCTGCTATTCTTTCAATAATATGCTGAAAATTCGCCATTTTCTTTTTCCCTATCATTGTAGGAAGGCCCAAGTAGCGTTCGTGCAGAGATTCTAGTTTAACACCACATAAATTGGCGAGCTGGACTTGCTGCTCTGGAGGAGTATTTGCTGAGAAGACTGCAGCTGATTTTTGTAGATTTATTTGTTGTCCCGTTGCTTTTTCGTAGACGTGTAGTAGGTCTTTCAATCTTGTAATCTCCTCTGTATTAGCGCGAGTAAACAACAAACTGTCATCCGCAAAAAAGAGATGGGAGATAGTAGGGCCCCCTCTTGACGCGGATAGACCCGACAACAAACCATCGTTACAAAACTTCGTGAGTGACTGCGAGAGAGCCTCCCCACAAAACAGGAATATATACGGAGAGAGCGGACAACCTTGATGAATTCCTCGTTGCGGTTTAATAAAACCCATAGGCCTGCCTCTATAATTGATTGAAAAGGTCGCTGTGGATATACACTTCATCACTAGATTAATCCACCTCTGACCAAAACCCATCTTCTCCAATACAGCCTTTAGATATGACCATTCTACTCTGTCATAGGCTTTGCTAATGTCAATTTTTAGAGCTAGGTAGCCCTGTTTCCCTTTTTTCCGATATTTCATTGTGTGCAAGAGTTCGAAAGCCGTCAGCACATTGTCGGTTATCAACCGACCCGGGACAAACGCAGACTGAGTTTCTGAGATTATTCCCGGAAGAAGTCTCTTCAGCCTGTTGGCCATGGTCTTTGTAATCAGTTTGTAAATAACTGTACAAAGACTGATAGGCCGGAAATCTGCCGGTTTCCTTGTCTGCTTTATTTTTGGAATCAAAGCCAAAATAGTGTGGTTGATGTCATGGGGATCAGTGGTGCCATTAAGAATGCTTAAAACATAGCCACATACCTCATCTCCAATTACGCTCCAGAATTTCTGATAAAAGAGGGCAGGGAAACCATCTATACCAGGTGCTTTGGTAGGAGCCATTTGTTTTAGACTTTCTTCCACTTCCTCCTTCGTGTAGTCTTGATCAAGCCAGCTGCTTTGATCTTCCGGGACTTGACTTGTAACATATTGAAGGAGGCCTTCAATTTCTTCCTGGGAAGGGTTGTTGGAGGCAAATAATTCTGTTAAGTACTCTTCCAGAATCTTAACAACTTTTCCGTCTTCGGTATTCCAGGTTCCGTCCTGGTCTTCAATTCCCGTAATTTGGTTACGGGCTCTTCTCGCCGAGGCTTTATGGTGGAAAAAACGGGTGTTCCGATCTCCCTCTTTAAGCCATTGGATTCGAGAACTTTGCTTCCAAAGTTGTTCTTCTGAAATCACTAACTCGTTGATTTGGTTTTTAAGAACCCGCTTCTGATCAAGGATTATTTGGGTTTGCCTTCTTTTCTCCAGCCTTGCCAAGTCAATTTTGAGACGCTTTAGCTTCTGGTTGACATTACCAAAAACGTCTTTCTCCCATCGTCTGAGATTTAAAATCAAATTTTCCAGTTTTTCCATGCACGTCCCTGTTGGGGATTGCATCCAGTGTCCTTCAACAAAAGTACTCAATTCCTGATTTCTTAACCAGCAGGATTCGAATTGGAAGCGTCTCGAGCCCAGGTTCTGAGTTTGAGGCACTGGTTGGAAAAGGATTTCCACCGGATTGTGATCCGATGTAGTGGTGATCAGATTGTTCACCCTTGCATTGCCAAACTTGGTTCGCCATTCTAAATTTGCAAATGCTTTGTCAAGTCTTTCTCTGATAAAGGTTTCTTCATCATGATTGTTGCTCCACGTAAAAGGACAACCATTAGAGCCCAGGTCTCTAAGGTCGCAGAAGTCAATAGCCGACTGGAAGTCTTCTATCTGCCCGAACGTGACTTTCCGACCTCCTTCCTTCTCTTCTGCGCCGCTAATGGCGTTGAAATCACCCGCCACCAGCCATGGGGCAGAATTACTTGGCTTTAGTCGCTTTAAAAGCTCCCAAGAATTATGGCGCTCCGTTCGAACTGGATCGCCGTAAAAACCAGTAAAAGTCCAAGGGTCCCCTCCCTCGGATAGATCCACATTGCAGTGGATGTGGTGGATCGACTGAGAACGTACCGAGATGGTAACGTCATCTGTCCATAGGAGAGCTAGTCCCCCACTCCTGTCTTCACTATCAACGAAGCAGGAGTTTTGCATACCCAACCTGACTTTTATTTCTTCCATCTCTTCACTCGACTTCTTTGTTTCAAGTAGGAAAACCATTTTTGGGTGCTTGTCCTTAACCAAATCGGTCAAGGCAAGAACGTTACGGGGGATCCCAAGCCCCCGTACGTTCCAACATATAAGACTCATTGGGCTAGGCAGTGGTGCTCTGCACCCACTGCCTCTGTAGATTTAAGTTGGTCTTCCTCCACTTCCATTCCTTAGTTGATAGTGCCGCTGTCTTCTAAATCAATGGCGGGGGTATTTAGGTCAACTTGAGTTGCTTCTTCCTCCTCCATCGCACATTGTTTCTTGAGGTTACCCCTTTCAACTCCTTCCTCTTGCTGTTGACTGGGAGATGAAGATTTCCTCTTAGACAGAATTTTCCTTCCTTTGTTCTCCGTCTTCTTCCCATTTGTTGAGATTTTCTTTTTTGACTTTCCTTTATCGGATTGGTTACCCGCATTAAAGGTTATATTGGAAGGTAGTGAATTCAAAACAGATTTGTCCTTGGAGAATCCTATCTCCTTTGACTTTGGGATTACCAATATCTGTTCCAAATTAAACTTTGGACCAATCACGTCCCCGATTCCCGCGCTTGATTGGTGTCTCCCTGATTCTGCCTTATCTTTAGGCATCCATTTTGACTTTCCTTTCCCGCTTGTCGTTTCTCCTCCCGCCCTTTTCGGTTTTTCCGGTCGCCGGACCGCTCCCCGCTTCGCCTCCTGGTCTCCTAAAAGAGAAGAATAACAATCTGCTACCTTATTCTTATTTATTGTTTCACGTGGAATGCATTAATACGAACCGAGAAACATGTTAAAATTTACATTTTGAGGTAAAAAAAAATGTTTGTATGTCATTTTTCATTTTTTGTGTTGTGTTTTATGGATCAAGAGAATCTTCATTCTGAAATTGGATGTCTATTCTTCTCCTTTCAATATTCCTTTGTGTTGAGTAATCAAGTCTAGATTATTAGCAAATGGGTGTCACCCCAGTGGTAGGGCATTCAAAGCCTCTGCATGAGGTACATGGTTCGAACCCTCCAATGAGAAAAAGTGCATTTGTCAGCTTCTAGGTTTGACATGTTGGTGAAAGCGGAAAATAAGTTTGGTAAAATGGATTTGCAGGTGAAGAAGAACGAAGGGGTAGGTGGAAGAAGGGTAGCTACCTTACACAAAATCTTCAAAAATTAAAAAAAAAAAGATAATCTTCAGTGTTATTTAAGCCTCAGACTAATTGTGGATGTGACAAATTCTTCACAAACAAATTAAGTCCAGATCATAACAAATGGGGGCGATGGCGATTCTCAACTTCTTCTTCATTGGTGTGTTGCTCTGCACCGTCAATTGTGTTACATTATCAAGCAACTTGACGGCCCTCACCGAAAATATCAACTCGACGGCCCTCACCGGAAATAAGGCGGTCAATGTATGTTTCCTACGTTGGCAAGATGTTTTAATAGTTTTTTTAATCACAAACAACATCGGTTTTCATCTGGTATATTTTAAGGGTGTTTTTTTATTTGAGTATATTTTGAAGAGTTAGTTGCATAGCATCTTTGATAGTTGCACAAATTTACAAAATACGAAACTTATATTGCCTAGTGACTTGATGTTCTAACTGACTTCGTATGTGCAGCCAAAATTTTGTATAGCATGGGATAGGCTACCAGCAAGAGATTACAAACGTATTATTGCAGTATATTGCAAAAAACCCGGAGTAGATTGCAGTGTCATACAACCCGGTGGATCGTGTTATCGCCCCAACACCCTGTATGAGCACGCATGTGTGGTTATGAACCGATACTCTGTTACCCATCTTCCATTGGATTGTCCTCGCGATGATGGACTTTTTATAGCATTTGATCCTTGTAAGTTAAAACTGACATTACCCTCCCATAATTTTTTCCTAAACGGTGTGCTTAAATTACTTTTTTTTTTATGCAGCTAAAGGGACATGCAAATACCTGCATCCACATCTTTGACGTCGCTAAAGAATGGATGCTTTTAGCTAGTTTTGTTCAGAAGTGACTATTTTTTATACGGGTCAACCGTATCTTATTTGCCAATTATTATTATAATAATTACTTAATTTTTACCTCGTTTATTGTTTATTAGTTAGTCAATGTATTTAATTAGTTTCGATGCTTTATATAATTAAATAATGACCGGGTTTTCTTTAAACGTGTCTTTCTGGCTCCTATAGTCGAACCGTTTAGTTCTAAGATTAGTTTTTCTATTTAAACAGTTGTAGTTTTATTATTTTAGAGTCAATTAAAGAAATAAAGTTTTGTCGCACTTTTTTTTGTTCGTGTGTCCGGCCGATCAATAGCGTTTTGCTATCAATTTTCCGCTAATATTGACAGCACAGAGCAATGTAATGTTTGGTTCAGTGATTTCATGGCTTGATAATGATATGTTAGGTGTCTTTTCCTTATACCAGACTAGAAATTTTGTTTCTATTCATGAAGATGTGATTGATCAATCTGTACGTACTTCTGTATAATATGAGAAAGAAGTGCCAGAAAAGAAAACGACTGAGAACTGAAAATTCGATGTTCATCATCTTCTAGTTAATGAAGACATCTTAATAATAGTTAGAAGTTTTTTTTTTTACAAGAAAAAAGAGAATATCATAGATTAACTAAACGAGTTTACACAACCAAAACCAGACGAGGGGACAAAAACAAACACTTAAACACATCCAAGAAACCCCCCATCAACCAAAACACAAAAACCAGAAACATTCGAAACCATTACAGAAATTAAACATTACAATTTTCAAAAACAAAAGTCAGACAACAAGTTCTGGTACTAAGTTGCTGAAGATCCCTCATCCGTCTTTTCAACTGCCTTGGCCAATTCTGCTTCTTGCTGCCCTGCTTCTCCATCATCTGTTTAACCAAATTGTAAACGCAAAGATTGTTAGGGAAAATAGTGGGGTGAAAGTAATTCCTGCTAGTTAAGACTGTAATGGCAGAGGCAATAGCATCCATGGTTGCGTTTGGGATGTCTTCAGCAGTTTGCATTTGCTTTGAGAAGATCAAGCTTCCCAGAATGCTTGCGTCCCAAGACACTGTTTTTGACTTCTTAGACTTCCTTTGCTTAATGCAAACCTCCACAGTAGGATGAAGACATGTATGGCCGTTGAATCTGATAGATATCAAGGCCTGCTTTTGCACTTCTGGGTGCTGAATAATCAGAGAATTCCAAGCTTCCAGAAATTGATTCGTGAGCAGTTTAGCATGGTAAATTGGAGAAATAAACTCCCTGTCATTCTCCTGGTCCTCCTTTGTGAAAATCAACCTATTTCTATACAACCAAATCGTCCATGTGATTCCTCCAAGCCAGCTTAGGTTCCTAGGACGATCTTGCATGCCAGATTGGGTAAGGACATCCCTGGTAAGCTGAGTAAGAGTGTGGTGGGGGGAAAAGAAAAAGGATACAAGGACCACAGAGGTTTCACATGTTTACAGTGTAGCAGGAGGTGATCAGTGCTCTTATCATAGCTATGACACAAAGTACATTCTGAGGATTTCCCATGAATTATTTTGCTGACCTTAAGGTTTGTAGGGAGTTTACCTATGAGAGCTTGCCACAAGAAGCAAAGGATTCTGTAAGGGAGTTTAAGGCGCCAAAAACTATCCCATGGGAAGTTCAAGATGATGCCTTTCCATCCTGCCTCATTTGAGGCAGCTAAATCATGGCAGAACTCACTCTTCCACAATTGTTTGTAGGCTGAGGCTACTGTGAAATCACATGTGCCCGAAAAACTCCAACTATGGATGTCTTCCTGACCAGTAATAGGCAAATGAAGCCTAGTAATCTGCTTTTAAATCCATTGTGGTAATTGACCCACCTTGTCAGTCCTCCAATGTCTCCTTCCTTGGCTGTCTTTGAAAATCCAAGATTCCACCCTCTCATCATTTACAGTTTCATTATTATTGTCAGGGAGTGTGTCCAGGAGGTTTGACAGGATAGGAGTATCAGGGATCCACCTATCTTTGTAACCTTTCACCATATCCCCTCTTCCTATGTCCCAAGAGACCCCTTGTCTAATCAGGTATTTAACAGAAGAGAAGCCAGTCCAGATTTTGGATGATTTTTGGTTTGTCTTCCTACTGAGAAAGTCCTTTCGCTTACAATATCTAGAGCAGAAGTACTTAGACAGAAGGCTATCCTTTTCAGTTACTATCCTCCGGGCTTGTTTGGCCAAGAATGCTTGGTTGAGCAACTTGGGGGATCTTAAATTAAGGCCTCCCACGGACTTCAGTCTACAAAAATGTTTCCAAGAGACCCAATGGATTTTCTTTTTCCCCTAAGTGCCTTTCCAAATAAAAGAAGACATGATTTGTTCAATCCTTTTAAGGCTTCTTTGGGGAAATTTTATGTTTGAGAAAGGGTAAACTAGAAAGCTAGTTAGGACAGATATAACTAGAGTTATTCTCCATGCCTTATTAAGACAGCAGCCAACCCATCCAGCACATTTACTCTCAACCTTCCTTACAGTTTGTTCTGTTATTTCCTGAGTATTGACTCCCATTGATAAGGGAAGACCAATGTATTGCCCTAAAGCCTCCCCCTGAGTGATCTGCAGTTGGGTTGCGAGGGTCATCTTAGTGTGGAAGGAGCAGTTACGACTTATAGTTAGGGTTGATTTTGCAAAATTAATCTCTTGCCCAGATTGGGAACAATAATCTTTAAAGATTTGGGCTAAGTTCTTTCCACTTTCCTCTTCAATTTTGAAGAAGAAGATGGAGTCATCAGCTTACTGAAGGTGTGTGATTGAAGGTCCATGGAGGTCGTGCTAGATGCCATGCAGCAGGCTATTCTCTTCAGCTCTCACAAGAGACCACGATAGGGCTTCAGCCGTGAGGACAAACAAGAAAGGGGATAGGGGGTCTCCCTGTCTTAGCCCACATGCTGGCTTAAAAAATTCAGAGGTGGAACCATTGACATTTATGGCTAAAGAGGACGTAGTAACACACTCCATGATTAAATTGATGAAAGACATGGGGAATCCAAATTTGGTGAGAGTGCATCTAAGGAAGTCTCACCTGACTCTATCAAAGGCCTTGGACATGTCAATTTTGAGGCTTGCATAAGCCTCATTTGGTGGGATATGGTCTTTAGTGATAAAATGCATCAGGTCCGAGGCAATTGCAGTGTTATCCTGTATAAATCTTCCCGGGACGAAGCCAGATTGATTCCATCTCACAATGTAGGGGAAGACTAATTTCAATCTATTTGCTAAAACTTTCGCAATAATGCGATAGATGACATTGGTAAGGCTGATAGGTCTGTAGTCCCTAACTGTTTGTGGCTGCTCCCCCTAAGGGATAAGGACTATGACAGTTCTATTTGACTCCCTAAGCATATGGCCCGAATTTAGAAAGGAAAGCACTGCACGTATCGTCTGGCTTCCCACCAAATGCCAATATTTTTGGAAGAAAATTGGTGGAATACCATCAGGTCCAGATGCTTTAACGGGACTCATGAAGAAAACAGCTTTTATCATCTCCTTGGAGGTGAAAGGTTTCACAATCTCTTGGAATTGGTTGGCATTTAGAGCTACCCCTATGGTGTCCAGGATAGGGAAATCATTCCTTTGTTCCTCTTCACTTTGGCTCTGGAATAAACTTCTGAAATAGTTAGTGAAATCATTGCTAATTTCAGTCTGAGTTGTAAGGGGAGTCCCTTGATCTGAATTAGTGGTCCAAATACGGTTTCTGTGTCTACGAAGCTTAGTGGATAAGTGAAAAAATCTGGTATTTTTTTCCCATGGGTGAGCCATTTGCAATGGGCCCTTTGAGCCCAAAATATCTCATTGTCTAGAAGCAGCTGATTAAGGGTTTGCCTTGCTTCTAGAAACTGTTTCATGGCAACAGGATCAGGTAGGAGACTATGATAATGCAAACCAGCTTGTCTCAGCTCTTCAATCCGATTTTGTAAGGAACCGTTTTGCTTAGCCCATAGACTAATAGTTTTTACACTATTCTTAAGGAGTTGTTGAATTTTGACGAGAGGGGATCCGGGTATATCAAGGGTCCAGATAAACTTGAGAATTTCTTGGACTGCTTGGTGATTAGTCCACCAAGCCTCAAACTTGTACATCTTTCTTGCTCTAAACTGCATGGGTTGTGTGGTAACCATGATGGGACAGTGGTCAGAGGAGAAGAAGCCTATGTTCTGTTGGTGACTATTAGGCATAACATTGAGCCATGAAGAATTAAACCAGGCCCTGTCTAGCCTCTCAAAGGTTGGTGTGGAACTTATCCTATCATTTGTCCAGGTGAACCAGGGTCCAACATTCTTCAGCTCTATCAAACCCCAATTATGGAGGTAATCCCTTAGAGCTTCAGCACCATGATCCTGATGACCATTTGGGCCTATTATATCATGTGGGGAGATTACTTGATTGAAATCTACTACCATGAGAAAAGGAAGAGAGATATTCTCAACTTGGGAGTTGATGTCCTCCCACACCTTACCTATAGCTAGAAGATGTATAGTGAAAATTAAAGAATTACAGATTCAGAAGTAGATGAGAAGAAGAAGATGAAGAAGCAATTTTGGAGCGAAAGTTTGTTGTATTCTCACATTACACAATACAGAGAATTTGCACTGTATTTATACTACTACACCATCTTTGATGTATTTACAGCTGGCCCCATACTTTCTTATAACTACAAATTGCTTCTTATATCTGCCCTCAATTGAACCTCCTCTTCTTTAATGAGCTTCAAACTTCTGATCTGACTTGTGTGCAATAAGCGTGAGCTGAGAGAGTACATTTTGAAAGGAGTGGACTGGTAGAGCCTTAGTTAAGACATCAGCAAGCTGCCAAGATGAGGCAATATTATGAGAAACTCTGAGATTGTTTGCAGCAACTTGTTCTCTTACAAAGTGGAAATCAATTTCTATGTGCTTGCTTCTTGCATGAAACACTGGATTGGTGCAGAGAAGTAGAGCAGACACATTGTCACATAAAATATGAGGCTTCTGTGATGATTGTATTCCCAGATCTCTTAAGATATAGCTTATCCATTTTAGCTCTGCAGCAGTAGAAGCCATGGCTCTGTATTCAGCTTCTGTAGAACTCCAGGAAACAGTGTTTTGCTTCCTTGAACACCATGACACTAAATTTGAACCTAAGAACACACAAAAACCAGTAGTGCTTCTTCTATCACTTTGGTCACCTGCCAAGTCAGCATCAGAGAAAGTTGTGATATTAAAATTACCAGCAGTGAACTGAAGGCCCATATGAAGTGTCCCTTTAACATATCTCAAGATCCTTTTTACTGCTGCATAATCACATTGTCTGGGAGCATGAAATTGCTGACACACTTTGTTGACTGAGAACTGAATATCAGGTCTTGTAACTGTAAGATATTGTAATGCCCCAACTAAACTTCTGTAATGGCTGATATTAAGAAATGGCTTCAGATCAGCCTCTAAATGAACTACTTTTGGGGATACAGGGGAAATACAAGGTTTGCAGTCTTTCATCTCTGCCTTATTGAGAATATCCTCTGCATATTTAGCTTGTTGAAGATGATACCCCTGGCTGGTGTTGCTAATCTGAATGCCCAAGAAGTAGGAGAGCAGTCCTAGATCCTTCATAGAAAAGTTTGTGGACATGTAGCCAATCATAGATGCAATATAGGTAGCGTCATTCCCAGTGATGAGTATGTCATATACATAGATCAAGACTATGACAGTCACTTTGACTGTATGTAACACAAACAAGGAAGCATCTGCTCTACTCATCTTTAATCCTACCTGATGCAGAAAAGAGGATAGCATGGTATACCAGGCTCTGGGAGCCTGCTTTAGTCCATATAGAGACTTGTGTAATCTGCAAACTAGGGAAGAAGAATGCTTTTGAAATCCAGGAGGCTGCACCATATACACTTCTTCTTGAAGTAGACCATGAAGAAAAGCATTACTGACATCTAGTTGCTTAATAATCCATTGCTTAGTAAGAGCCAAGGTCAAGACAATCCTTACAGTTTGTTGTCTAGAAACAGGAATGAAGGTCTCTGCATAGTCTAATGCATAAGTTTGGTGAAAGCCTTTAGCTACTAGCCTTGCTTTGTATCTGGACACAGTCCCATCTGCATTTCTTTTTGATTTTGAATACCCATTTGCAGCCAATAGGTCTTCTATGAGAAGGAAGGGGCACCAAAGTCCAGTTATGTTGTTGTTGAAGATCTAAAATCTCTTCTTGCATAGCCTGAAGCCAATTAGGATCCTTCATGGCTTCAATGTGATTTGGGGGTTCACTGTTTTGATAAGAAATGCAGGTATTTGCTTGATATCTGGGATTAGGTTTGTGTATGCCAGCCTTAGACCTGGTGATCATAGTGTGAGCAGGAACAGGTGATGGAGAAGGTATGGATGATGATGAATAAGTGGAAATGCAGTTTGATATGGGTGAGGAGGTAGTTGGTGGGCTTGTAGGAGCTTATTCTTATGTTGGAGTGGTGATAGGATTAAGGGGAGATGGTGGACAAGGTCTGGGTGTAGTAGCAAACAGAGGTGGAAATTGAAGCCAAGATGTGACATAAGAGGTGGTTTTTAGTGGTTTTGAAGTGGTAGAATTATTTGAAAAAGGGAAAAATATGTTCAAAGAATTTTACATGTCTGGATACATAAATGGTGGATGTACTCATATCTAGGCATTTGTACCCTTTTGTTTCAGGACAATACCCCAGAAACACACATGGTAGAGATCTGTGTTGCAGTTTATGGGAGGTATAAGGTTTTAACCAAGGAAAACAAAGGCATCCAAAAACTTTGAGAGAGATATAGATTGGGTTTTGCTGTGAAGAAGTTGATAGGAAGACTTATTATGTAGCATTTTCTTAGGGAGGAGGTTGATGAGATAATTGGCTGTGACAACTGCTTCAAGCCAATATTTAATAGGCATAGAAGCATGATAGAGCAGAGCTAATGCAATTTCAATTAGCTGTCTATGTCTCCTTTCAACTCTACCATTTTGTTCAGGTGTGTAGGGACAAGAAGTTTGTTGAATTTTGCCTTCTTTTTGAGGATATTGACCAAAAAAGTGATTAACAAATTCAGTGCCATTATTAGTTCTGAAGGCCTGAACTGTAGCATTAAATTGTGTTTTTACAAAGGCTGTAAAGTTTAGATATGCTAAATAAGCTTGATCTTTAGTGAGCAATGGGTATAACCAGCATAATCTTGAATAATCATCTATGAATAGAATGTAGTAGCAAAATTTTGAACAAGAAGAAACTGGAGCAGGGCCCCATACATCAAAGTGTATTGGAGAAAATGGCCTAGAAGCTCTTGATTCAGAAACAGGAAATGCTAACTTGTGAGATTTAGCAATTTCACAGGTGTGCACAAGAGATTCCGGCAGGGAGACCTCCGTGTACACCGTATGTAGAGGATCGAGGATCGCACAGGAAGAGTGGGGTTGTGTGTAGGGAGAGAGTAAGTCAGTAGCAACGTCTGAGAGAGAGACAGAGATTTGGCAGAGCTTCCGCGTATGGCAAGTGTGTTCTCCTTTGTATGGAAAGGGTAACGTCCTATATATAGCAGAGAATATGACCGTTGTAGTGTGGTTAATGCGCCCATTGATGGCGGCTTAATTAGCTTAACCATAACGACACGTTCGTCCGAGTATATAGGGACCGTTACAGCACGTGGTGCGCGAATACCGGAACCGTTACGAGGTTGACCGGGTTTGACCGGATTGACCGGGTTTATGGAGCTCGTGCCATAAATCTCTCAAAACAGTTACTAAAGGTCGCGTGCGGGCCTGACTCGCACGCGACAGGGCTTACTCTAGCCTCCAAACCACTAAGTCCCTACAAGTCCCGTGCAGTGGTATGCGAGGGCTCTGTCTCGCAGCCCCCACATGGATCAGCTTGGCTGGTGATCCAGTGTGTGTGGAGCACAATATGGTGTGCTGGATGGTTGCCACGTGGCCGAGATCTGTCAGCTCAGAAAGCACTATCTACATTAGCCCCCTTTCTGCGCGTGAAGACTCATAGCTGTATAGACTTCCATGCGCGGAAACCAACATACGCGTTGCCGCCACGCACCAATTCAAATACGGGTAAGTTCAGCCCCCGTGCGTGCCATTATGACCTAAAACCCCTAGAGTCGTGCCGTCTGGCTTCTAGGGTTTTAGGCGTGACGTCAGCTTATCCTGTGATTGCGCGATTCGACGGTGACGGTTGCGATTCGACTACTGAAAGGACGCAACCCTTCATTATTTTGGATAAATACTTTGTATCCACTGTTGCAAAGCATCACTTCTTTCTCTTAAATTGAATGGTACCCGGAGATCTTCGAGAGCAGATTCAAATAATCAATCATCAGTTCAGAACTGAAAATCGTGTTCTTCAGTTGTGCATATCCAAGCAGGCTTCAAGAAAACAAGGTTGGCCTTGTCCGATTTTGATTTAAGATACCAGTGTATGCCTTGAACTGCGTTGAATCTGTAAGCCCAGAACATATAATCTGTTGAAACTTGCGAAGAAGCTTTGATCTTTGAACCCACTTTTGCTTTAATCCTTCGATAATAAGGGCTTCGGATGTGAGATCTTGAACTCACTGATAATGCAACCCTTAATTTCTGAAATTGATACCAGAAACTGTTCGTCTTTCTTTTCATAATAGATCTTGGATTTCGAATTTCAAACTGAGCGTAGCACCTTTCTCCCCTCTTTTTTTCTTGCTCTTCCGCAGGAATGGCCAAGACAAAGGGAAACAAACCCGTCAAGGAGGATGAAGAGATACCCGACCTTCCGCAGGCCTTGTGGCGAAAAGCCCCCTATCTAGGTGGCCAAGATTTCTATCATGCGAGAGTTAAGGTGAAGAGGATGCCTGATCCTGTCCCGGTTGAGAGATTGCTAACACTGACTCGCCCAGTTAACTCAGCCTTGCTCGAGTTGATTGGTTCCGAGGATGTGGTTTGATTGGGGGTCGAAAACGGGTACTTCCCCTACACTGCGATTTCTACCCAGGCTTTCGTCCAGAAATTAGACTATATGGATGAGTGGATTGACCATGTGTTGGACAATCATGCCGCGACTCTCGATGAAGCCGGCGTATACTTTGCTATCCGTGCTATGAAGGGTGCTGCCGTGAAGCTGGACCAGTCCATGCTTCTAGACCTTCTGTCCCGCTACTCGCCTGCGACTCACACATTCCACTTTGCTGAGTTCGAGGCTGCTCCTACACTCGAGGACGTGCAGATGCTGTACGATCTTTCCCCCATGGGTGAGGTAGACCCTTTGAGTCCTTTGAGGACGCCTGCGGAGATTGCCTTGTACACGCAGATGGAGGAATGCTTGGCAGAGGTAAAGAAAATCTCCACCCGGTGGACTACTACGAGAGCCCTTCCAAACTGGCAATTGGTTGATACGTCTGCGAAGAACACCTGGAACAAATGGTTGCAGTATTTCTTTCGAGACTATGCGAACAGCAGCATCACTAAGAAACTTCTGAGTGAGAATCCAGACGCCGAGAATTATGTGGAGGGTAAAGGCTATCATTTGACCCTCTGTGCTTTCCTCTGTGCTTGGTTGTCGAGGTACTTGATCGACGGTCACCCCCATGATGGGGTCTTTTACCATGTTTTGCCACTTGCTGTGAGGCTCGCCCTTGGCCAGAGAGTCGCACTCGGACCCTTGGTCTTGGGCACTCTGTATTACAGGCTTGATCAGTTGGTTCTGGCCATGAAAGAGTCGCGTGGCCGCCTCGATGTACTGAATTTTGTTAACATCTCCTTTTTAACAATGTGGGTCTTTGAGCGGTGGCCATCCTATGCCCCAACTGCTCTCAAAACCGACAAGTGGTGTCCCCCAGGCGAGACGGAGGCGCGCAACAGCGGTAGAGCTGCGAGGTGGTTCGGAGCGAGCAACACCAAGTGTGTTTGGAGCTTGATATGCAACAAACGGAAAGAGTTCACCGCCAGGACCTATGCCACACGTGTTGAGAACGTGCGATGGTTTCCAAAGCTGTACCCCTCTAAGGGTGTTGTCTTCTCAGAAGAACTCCTCTTCGAAGAGGAACCGCATTTCCATGAACGCTATCGCGAGTTCTTTTGCTGGTGTCTACGAGGTTCTCTCCCTGCCCTCGCAGAGCATATTCGTGAGCTCGCGCCAAGGTACGAGAGGATTACCGTGGATGTTGACCCCACTCGAGTTTCTGTCCAGTTTGGCTTTGATGCAGTGACACCATCAATCTGGCCCCAGTCCATTATCAGAGGTTGCTATAAGCGCTTGCTGACAAAGGAGTGTAAGACAGTATTCATGAACAATCTTCCCTTTGAGCAGCCTGCAGGGACCCGCGAGGGTGGTTGTTCTCAGAACTGGCTCGCATACTGGATCGCCCAGCAGACGAGGATTGAGACGCAGTCGGCCGCGCAGCCAAGTAGAGCCCCCTTGATCAAGAGAAATTCTTTCCCATTTCGCCCCAATTGCAGTCTGAGCGAGTCTGAGTATGGTTGTTACTCACTGTTGGATCGCGAGAACCATTTGTTTCCTGACATCATTCTGAAGGAGAAGGTCGCCGCAGTTAAGAAGGGCGACACACACGTCGTCAGATACAGCAAGGCATTTGTAGAGGTAAGCAATTTCTTAGCGTGCGTTAAGCTTCTTGATTTCCTTATGCTGACACCTTTACTTTGTACTATCTGCTGTAGTGTCATGTGCGACGGTTCGCATCTGGTGATCGCTCCAAGTCATTGGTTAACGCCATTGTTGCCACCAGAAGACAAAAGCAGTCGTTTCGGCTAGCATGGAGGATGGACCCTGAGGTCGAAACCAAGATCCGCGCAGTCATGAATGCTTTTGCTGACTCGCTGATAGACAATGCTCCGGCCTCGTCTCCTCCCGGAGATTATCCGTCCTCTCCAGCGACTGCGGCGCCGAGAGTGAAAAGACCTAGGCAAAAGGGAATTACAATTTCTTCCCCTAGAAGTGCTCCAACTTCTCCTCCGGTGAGATCCCTTTCTGTCAAGGACAAAGGCAAAGGTCGCATGCCCAGCAAAGTGCGGAAAGAGCTCGCAGTTGAGACTTTCGTTCCATTCAACCAAGAGGAAGAAGGAGAGAGGCAGGAGCCCAGAGAAAGTGATGAAGAAGAAGAAGAAAGAACAGTTGTGATACATGAGGAGGAATCAGGAGGTACCCCCGTCGCATTTCCTTTCCCATTATCGTAACTTCTTTGCACTTCTTTTCTTAAACCAATCATATCTTCGCAGATGATGATGATGATGAGACCATTGGTGGCCTTTTGGCCAAGAGACAAAAGAGAGATACCCATTCTGGCATTCCAGACGATCCCATAAGCGAGGACATTCTTGCTGAGTCCAGGAAGACAGCCGCGGAGGCTGCCGAAAGAAGAAGGCAGCGAGAAGAGGAGGAGCTCGAGCGTGTGAGACAGCGAAGCCTCGAAGAGCAGCATGTTGACGACTTAGTGCGTCCGGTTGACGAGGAAGATGAGCTTCCCGAAGAAGTGGCTCCCCAGGCGGAGGAGGAGGATGCGATTCCAGAAGAGGATGCAGCAGCCCTGGAGCAAGTCCAAGCGGACTTTGAAGAAATCGCAGGTGGTGATAAAGGTGAGATCTTCAATCTCGCAGTAACTTATAGAGATGTTATTGTGGGTGCGTTAAAGCATGGTGTGTCAAAGGCTGACATTCGCCGTTGGTTAGTAGACAAATGCGGAGAACCCTCAGGTAATTATTTGAGCGATACGCATGTACTAGGCTTTAGCAACTTGAGACAGAATCATGACTGGTTTATTCGCATCCCAGGTCACGCCCCTCTTAAAGACTTGCTTAGTGAGGACACACTAATAGGACATGGTTCCTCGTCTTTAGTGTATGACGAAGAGGCTTCAATCCCACCTTCGCGTGGAGGTGCTTGCTCTTAGCTTAAGTAAAGATAGCAAAATATTATTCGATGCGAGTTACCTCATACCATCGCATTTTGTATTGCAGGCAATGTTGAAGAACATGCGCCGGAGCAAAGAAGTCAGTTTTCTGCATCCTATGTTCCGATTCCGGGCCCCCATTCTGAGAAGCCCGTCGCAGCTACTGATCATGCAGGTGAGCCTTTCGAGGACATCATCGAGCTTTCCGACGATGCTGAAGCTGGTGCTGTGCTAATGGATGAAGATGTCCATGCTGGCGCTGAGGAAGTAAGGACAAATACTGCCGATGCTTCAGCATCTGAGAATGTTCCTCGCCAAGCGACCTCGGCTGTCACTTCGCCTCCGGCGATGACTGAGTCGGCGGCACCTATTCCTGCGTGGGGCTTTTGGGGCTCGCAGGTTAGGAATGCAGTCGCAGCTGGTGCGGCCTACACTCTTCCTTCTAACTATGAGGAGTTAGAGCTCGCAGCTGACAGGAGAGCCATGGAGCAAGGGCAGTCTTCAACGACCCCAGTAATGCGCATTCCTTCTCTTCGTGAGATTCTCGAAGGAACTGGTAAGTAGTGATTCACTGTTTGCATCTCGCATGGTGCATTTGCGAGTTTAATAGCATAACTTAGTTTTGACATTGCTTCAGGTTTGAAGCAAACTGATGTGGACTGGCTAGTTCGGATGCGCCTCTCTTACCCCCGATCGTTTGCAAGATCTCTGGAGATAGGGCCCTTTGACAGGAGGCTGTTTCTTACCGAAGCCATTTGGATTTTGGAGCAGCTGTCTGCGGCCACGCCTGAGACCATCTCTGTCCAGAGCGCCGAATTGCTTCATGGCATGTGCGAAAATCTTCTTACCAAAGTTCAGGGCAGACTGGGTTTCAGATTTCTTATGAAAAGAGTCACTCTGATCCGCGTAGCCGTAACCTTGCAGCTCGGCCACAAGAACCTCGCAACTGAAAAGCAGAAGGTGGAGCAGCAGAAGCAAAAGGCTGAAGAAGCTATGAAGCTCTATCATGAGATGAATGCCAAATGCGAGCAATTGAAGCGAGAAGTGGAGCAGGTGGAGAAGCTGAGCCATCAGTTCGCACCCCATGACTCCTTGATCAAGAATTTGCTTTTGACTTTTTGAATTTTGAAAATAGCAAGGAAATGGGTGAAACATTAATGTAATGTTTGAAACATTAATGTAATGTTGCTAGGGTTTCTCCCCCCTTTTTTTTTGACAACAAGAATTTACTTGCCCGTTTTGCCCTTTCCGAGATTTGATAGGATATCTCTGTGCATATCCAATTATGACGTCAGCAATTGATACTCTGCTTGATTTTCGCGCTAATTTCTCAGAAGATAAGCACGCTTTCGTTGGGAAGTCCATCCGAATCATGACTATCCGTCATTTATTAGGATACGCAACTGAATCGCCGTAGCCTTTAGTAGGGTAATTGATGGATACCGCTTTTCAAGGCGTAAGTGATTGGCCTTACCCTCTTTTCAAATTCTGCTGACTCATCTTTGGCAACTGAAGAGTCTCCACGAGGTCTATATAAACCCTGTGTTTTCCATTTGGGTTCTTCATCCCAAAAATGTGCTTTGCCGTGAGTCCTTACGACTGCTGGCTTCAACGCTTGTTTTTCGTTGATTCATGGCAACGTCAAGTTGTGAATCCTGAGTTTGTGCTTTGTGCTGTAGAAATAGTTTCCAAGATCCACTTTATGAGGCTTATTGCTCTTTGTAACCATCATAAAGGAGATGGAGATGATTTCTCATGTGTGTTCGAAGAAATTTCTTCGTGTATTATGTTTGCAGGTCATGTTTCCGGCCGCCTCCCGGCGAGGTGCAGCGCCGAAGTGACCGTGCTACCGTCTCGTAATGAACGGCGGAATTCTTCTCCAGCCTCCCTGGAGAAGAACTTGTTGCCCCCACGTTCGTGAGCTCAGGGTGGCGGAACGCTGCGTTCATCCCCGTCTACAAGGAGCCCTTGCGCTTTGGAGCTTCTGCTTGCCTGTTGATCGCTGGAACCGGTGGTTCCTTGGGCAAATGTTATGGGGTGCAGATCTGACAAGGGTCTTGTCAAATACTGGGATCTTGAACGTATGGCTTCATGTGGCTCTTTGGAGCAAGATCCCACCTGCGACAGATGTTCACCCGCAGATCTGCATATTGTATAGCCGGTGTTGGAACCGGTGGGTTCATCCTTTTTCAGTCGGGATTCCCGCGATGTGTTACTTCATGCTTGTGAGTTACTCTTCGAATGTATTGTAAGCCATGTTGGCTGCGTAGGTAGATTTGAGCTTTTTTTCGCTTGTAAGTTGCTATCTAGACAAATAAATTGTAAGTCCTTTCGACTCATAATGATAAATAGCTTTTGTATTATCTGCTGTCTCTTTACAACAAAATACAATTTCGCATGCGTTTCGGCATATTCCGCCTTGCATAATGCTATGTAATGCTTTCGCATTTGCTATCTGCCATATGAATTCGTAGATGTTTCATTAGATCGTTCGAGATCATATTTTCGCAGCTGTGCCATCCTAGCAGATGGGCTTGTGATTGGCCTTTGTGGATCACTTAAAATCATTTTCACAATATTGCTATCGTAGCAGATAGTCTTTAGTAGATCAATTAAGATCGTTAAGTGGTGCGAGTTGCTATCGTGGCAGATAGGCTTTGCTAGAAGATCAATTGAGATCATTTTCGCATGAGTTGCTATCGTGGCAGATAGGCTTTACTAGAAGATCAATTGAGATCATTTTCGCATGAGTTGCTATCGTAACAGATAGGCTTTACTAGATCAATTAAGATCGTTTTTTTTTTTCGCATGGGTTGCTATCGTAACAGATAGGCTTTAGAAGATCAATTAAGATCGCATTTGCATAGGCTGCTATCGTAACAGATAGGCTTAGATGATCAATTAAGATCGCATTTGCATAGGCTGCTATCGTAACAGATAGGCTTAAATGATCAATTAAGATCGCATTCGCATGGGCTGCTATCGTAACAGATAGGCTTAGATGATCAATTGAGATCGCATTCGCATGGGCTGCTATCGTAACAGATAGGCTTAGATGATCAATTAATATCGCATTCGCATAGGCTGCTATCGTAACAGATAGGCTTAGATGATCAATTAAGATCGCATTCGCATGGGCTGCTATCGTAACAGATAGGCTTAGATGATCAATTGAGATCGCATTTGCATGGGCTGCTATCGTAACAGATAGGCTTAGATGATCAATTAAGATCGCATTCGCATGGGCTGCTATCGTAACAGATAGGCTTAGATGATCAATTGAGATCGCATTTGCATGATGCTATTGTAGCGGATACTTATTGTTAACAGTTATAGCAAACTAATAAAGTAAAATCGACATCCAGAAATACGAAATTTCTCATTTGGGAGAATTTTCTTATTATAATGCTCTCATATGGGAGAGATGAGATTACAATCCTCTCATATGGGAGAGGAGATTGTGTAAATCGTAACCATACAAGAGATTAGGCGACGTTATGATAAAACGTATGAAATGAGAGAAGTCAGGGATAGTACTTCTTAATCCAGCGCATGTTGACTGAACTCGGGGTTGAGGTTGTGCCGTGCAACCTTCGTATGCTGCAATAGCCACTGTCGAAGACTTCTGTGACTTCGAAGGGTCCTTCCCAATTGGCTGCGAACTTTGGGTGAGTCGCCTCTCGCATGCAGTGGTCAGATGCGCGTAGGACCAAGTCTCCAACTGCGAAATCTCTTCGCTGGACTGTCTTATTGTAAGCGCGAGCAATCCTTTCTTGATATCGCTTGTTGGTCCTTTTGGCTTGTTCTCGCTTTTCCTCCAGCAAGACTAAATCATGATCGCGTTGATTTTCGTAGAGTGCGTGGAAGGCTAGCCTCGCCGAATTGACTCTCACCTCCGCAGGTACCACAGCTTCGGCCCCATAACATAGTAGAAATGGCGAGGCCCCCGTGGGTGTCCTTGGAGAAGTTCGGTAGGCCCACAGAGCTATGCTTAGAGAGTCGGCCCACTTCTTGTGGTCATCTGCGACCATCTTGCTCAAAATTCTCAACAGCGTTTTGTTGGTCGCTTCGGCTTGTCCATTTCCCTTTGGGTAATAAGGGGTAGAGCATATCTGCCTGATATTGTACTCCGCTAATTTCGCAGCTACCTGGCGATTAACAAAAGGAGTACCGTTATCTGAAAGAATGGTGTTTGGGATTCCGAACCTGCATATGATGCTTTCTTGGATGAAGTTGACCACATCCAGCGCATTTGCCGTCTTCAGTGGTATTGCTTCCACCCACTTGGTGAATAGCTCAGTCGCGGTGAGAATGAAATGGTTCCCGTGCGACGTCGGTCGGATGGGACCGATGAAGTCCAAAGCCCATGTGTGAAATGGCCATGGTGTGCCTAATGCATGTAGATCCACGGCGGGAGCGTGCACCAGGTTTCCCTTGAACTGGCATTCCTGGCAGCGTCGTACTTTGGCGCGGCAATCGGCCTCCATCGTGGGCCAGAAATATCCAATTGAGAGGAGCTGCCTGCATAATTTCGCACCTCCTTGGTGTTCCACCTGATGAGAAAGGTCCATGACTTCTTGTTCTTCTCTGCCGTCTAGACATCGCAGCAAGTTGCCCCGTGACCTCTTCGCCAAAGCAGGTTTTCCTGTACCACATATCGAGACGCTTTCCTTTTCAATTTATCGGCTTCTTTTCTTGATTCGGGCACGGTGCCCTGGGTGAGGAAATCAAATAGTGGCTTCCTCCAATCCGTGTCGTCATCGGTTAGGGCGATGAGTAGAGAATCTTTGATTAGTGCGCAACTCTCGCACTTCCCTTGTATCAGGGCTACGGCTGTTGACATGTCTGGCCAATGAATGCCATATCTCTGAGCCTTCCTGTAGATTGACACCTCGCTTTCTCCGCAAGCGTGTTGGTGAATCTTTTCTAACAAAAGTTGTCCCTCTCGCTCGGAGACGCATCGCATGAGTATTCCGCCAGGACCCTTGTAGTAGAGGGTGTTATCATGTATGCAGTACCCTTTTGTGAGTGCCCAGCTTTCACTGCTTGTGCCTTCCGCGATAGCTTGTAGGATTGCTTTTCTCCAATCCGTGTCATCCATGTTTTCGTCGTCGCTCGCATCTTCTGCCAATGCCGACGATGTTCGTACTTCAATGGAGATCTTCGCGGGACATTTGTCTGTGCTGACCTTGGATCCCAAGGTTGCTAAAGCGTCCGCATGCCTGTTGTCTGCTCGAGGCTTGTGCTGGTAACTCACATCGCAAAACTGCTGTACCAGCTTTTGCACTAAGGTGCGGTAAGACAGAAGATTAATCTCCTTCAAACCGTATTCGCCCGAGGCTTGCTTGACGATCAACTTGGAGTCTCCCATGACCGTCAGATTGCTTACTTCCAAAGCTTTTGCTGCGCGCAGTCCCGCTATGAGGGCTTCATATTCTGCTTCATTGTTTGTGACTGCGAAGTTGAGCTTTGCGGACATCTGTATGACCTCCCCATCTGGTTTGGTCAAGACTATCCCAATGCCTCCACCTTTTCTTGTGGACGAGCCGTCAAAGTGGAGCGTCCAATAGGGAACGTCAATTGCATAGATCTCAGGACCTTCGAGCTCTTCCTCGATCACGGGCTCGTGGCTGTTATCGGGGAACTGTGCCAACAGATCCGCTACCGCCTGCGACTTGATCGCTCGCGGTCGCACGCATGTAATATCATATTGAGAGATGGTCATGTACCATTTCGCCAATCTTGATTCAGCAGGTTGCACAATGCGAGAGATGTAGTAGATAGGCCTTTCCTGACCTTCGTACTCCTGAGCCAAGAGTGCTCCTATGGATCTCCTTGTTGATGTCAGATATAGCAGAAGCGGTGATCCCAGTTGAGGCGCGATCATTATTTTTGAGGATGTCAGCAAATCCTTCAGCTTTTCGAATGCGGCTTCGTGCTCCGGAGCCCAGTGGTACACGGCGTTCTTCTTGAGAAGAGTGCTAAAACAGCATGTGATTTCGGCAATCGCTGGGATGAATCTTCGCAGATAGGATAGCTTTCCTAAAAATGTCTTCAATGTACTCTGGTTATGGGGCGGCGTCATGCCGGTTATGGCTGATACTTTCGCAGGGTCAGGCTCGATTACTTGGCGATGAACTACGCATCCCAAGAACTTCCCCGATGTTACCCCAAATGCGCATTTCATGGGATTCATCTTTAGTTGAAAGCGCCTACATCTGTTGAACACCTTCCGTAGATCTGCGAGGTGATCTGCTTCGTGCTTGGATTTAACCACCAGGTCATCCACATAGAATTCCACTTCTTTGTGCATCATGTCGTGGAATAGAGCCATCATGGCCCACTGATAGGTCGCACCCGCGTTCTTAAGACCGAACGGCATCACTGTGTAGTTGAACACTCCCACCGGAGTGATGAATGCAGTTTTCCGCGCATCTTCGGGATCCATCTTGATCTGGTTGTACCCGCTGAAGCCGTCCATGAAACTGAACATGCGATGGCCCGCTGTTGAATCGATAAGCAAATCGATATTGGGCAGTGGGAAATCGTCCTTGGGGCAGAAGCGATTGAGATCTCGGAAGTCCACGCAGATGCGGAGCTGTCCGTTCTTTTTCACCACCGGCACGATGTTGGCCAGCCATGTGGGATGGTGGTTCGGCTCTATGAATTTGGCATCTAGGAGTTTGACAATTTCCTGCTTGATTTTCACGTTAAGCTCCGGTCTGAAGCTCCTTGTGCTCTGCTTTACCGGTTTAGACCCTGGGATGATGTCTAAACGGTGCATGGTGATGCTTGTATCCAGACCTGGCATTTCATCGTACTCCCATGCGAACACATCCTTGTATTCAGTTAGGAGTTGTAGCAGCCCTTGCTCCTCTTCGCTTGTGAGGTCCGCACTTAGATAGACTGGCCTTTTCTTTTCCTCATTCGGGCTGAGGAACACTTCCTTTAGCTCTTGCTTTTGTGGTCTGGGCCTGTCTTCCATGCATTCAGGCGCTTCTTTGAGCTTCTCATCTAGAGTGCTCTGCATTGGCTTTTCCGTCAGTGCAATCTGCTCGATTTGATTGATTTGCCCAGGGATATCCCCATGCCCGTGTGAGGACATCCCCGCGCACCTTCATATGCGATAGCATTTCTTCCCATTGGCGTAGAAGCTCTCTATCTCCTTGCCCTCGGGATCATGCTTTGCGATTCTCTTCAGAGTATACACATTCTTCCGATGGTAGGCGATACGCGGCGCCTCTTCGCGTGTAGGCGGCTTATCCTTGGCATCTTCCCTTGTCACCATTACTCCCGCAGGTGACTGGTCCTTGATGTCCTCCCAGAGAGGCAAAGGAGTAGGGTTGAATGGTCCCGGTGTTTGCTCATCTGCCATCTCAGTGAACCACACCGCCTCGCTGAGATGTGCTTCGTCCAGGTTGAATGGGTTCGTCGAAACCGGTACCTCGACTACTCTGTCGTTCCAGATAGCTTTCATAACTTGGTGAGCTGTTGAAGGAACCGCATCGAAGCGATGAATCCAGGCTCGACCAATAATCATGTGGTATGTAGTGTTCGCGTCTATGACATAGAACTTTGCTGAGCACTTGATTTTGCCAATCTGAACGCCCAGGCGGATCCATCCGATCGTCATTCTAGAGTCGCTTCCGAATCCCATCAGTGGAGATGGACGCTTGACGATCTTATGCTCGGGGATCCCTGCTAGCTTCTGTGTGTGGAGCGAAACGACGTTGACCGCTGCTCCGCCATCGACGAATGCTCGTTTGAACTCGACGCCGTTGATGATGGTTGTCACGTACAGAGGCCTCTGGTGGCTCGCATCTGTCTTCTTGCCGCTGGCAGAAAAGGTCATGATCTTTTCTGTAGGGCGAGACGTCCTGATGACTTTCCCGTTGGATACTACAAGATCCTCCTCGTAGTCTTCTGCTATTCTCAAGATCGCTTTCGTCATATCTGTCCGGCATTTCTCCGAGAAATTCATTTCGTCGAAGAATCTGCTGAAGCCGTGCGACCCTTTCAACCGGTCGGCACGTTCATCCTCCGTGTCCATGTTGTAGTCTTCGTCTTCATGGACCTCAGCAACGATGGGTAGACCATCCTCTGCGACTTCTTCCAAGTCGACGATCGAGATCATGGCGACCTCTTTGCCTTTCGAGCCCTGCTCCGCATGAGCAGGAAGCGGGTTGTTGCGCACATCCTTCCGGGGATCGCTGACGATAAGCTCGCCGTTCTTCATCTTCTGGTCGAACGCGAACCTAAGCTTCTTGCATTCAGCCGTGGGGTGCATGACCTTGCCGTGGTACTCGCACCACTTGGGGTCTCTCACCATCTCCTTGGAGGGTATCTTCTCGAGCGGCGGTAGGACACCGTCCTTACGCCACTGCCTGCAGAGGTCGCTTGCCTCCTCTACCGAGCATGGTAGGGGTGGTACGTCGAAGTTCACAACCTTCGCTTGCTTCTGGGGTGAAACTGCATTGACCTCAGCTTCGCGTCCCCTCTTGTAACCGAACCTCCCGATCTTATAGGTGGTGGCGCTCGGAGGTCGCTCCGGAGCATTCTTCTTTTTCTGCCTCTCGACTATAGGCTCGATGTTCTTCGTGCATTCAATTAGCTTTGAAAACGTAGGTGTTTGCAAATTAATGAGCATACCTTTTTATTCATCTCGCATGCACTGCAGGCATATCTCTACGAGCCGACTTTCGAGCATTGGATCTTTGCATTCCAAGGATTTCGCCCTGAATTTCTTGATGAAAGTGATCCCGTCCTCCTCGCGCTTCTGATACATCCGCGAGAGATGAATCATTGTCACCTTTTCTTCCATCTGGAAGAATTTGGTGTAGAACTTCTGGACCATGTCGTCCCAAGTCTTCACGGATCCGGCTTCCAACGTTCGGTACCACTTGTACGCCACGTTCCCTAAAGATTTTGGGAACTCTCGCATCAGCAGTTTGGAATCAGCTCCGTATGGCCCCATGACATCAATGAAACGCATGACATGCTCATGAGCGTTTCCATTAACATCCTCGAACTTGTCCCATTTGGGAGCTTTGTACCCCGCCGGGTTGGGCATGAGATAGATCTCTCGTGGAATGGTGGATCATTGTCCAGCTTCGGGATTATGGTATCCGCAAATGACTGATGAGCCAGAATAGTGTCCATGCTTTTCTTCAGAGACGTCATGCATTCTGGAATGCTTCCCTCGGTCGTTGAAGGAGGGGTTGCCGCAGGCGGAGGCGACACATACGCTGTCGAAGGATTGGGGACATATGGACTGCTCGCATTGCCCCAGATCGCCGTTGGAGGAGGCAGAGGGTACTGCAGAGTCGGGTTAGACGCCAAAGCCAAGGGCTGAGAAGTGTGAGCAGTGAGAGGCAACATCTGAGCCGTTGACCCCTGAACCGAAGGCAGCTGCGCGGTCGCCGGTGGGGTTTGCAGGTTGGGGTTGGGAGGTGTGGTTGACACTCCCAGTCCCGGAGCGGTAGGGGCTCCTCCTCCTTGAGAGACGGCGGTGGCCGACGAAGGATTTGGTGCAAGGGTACCCAGAACGGCCAAGATCCGTTCTAGCTGCTCGGATTGAGCTTTGAGAGCTTTCGCCTGGCCTTGAACAGTGGCGTCCAAAGACTCTAGCGTCGGTGTCTCGCCAGGAGTGGTAGGAGTACGGCGGGTCCCCTCTCCCGAGGCGGTTTTGGTGGAAGGCGATCTGTTGCTGATATCATCCTCCTGAGACATGGTTGCTTTTGCTGGTAAGTTCACGTCGGGTTCACCAAAATGTGCACAAGAGATTCCGGCGGGGAGACCTCCGTGTACACCGTATGTAGAGGATCGAGGATCGCACAGGAAGAGTGGGGTAGTGTGTAGGGAGAGAGTAAGTCAGTAGCAACGTCTGAGAGAGAGACAGAGATTTGGCAGAGCTTCCGCGTATGGCAAGTGTGTTCTCCTTTGTATGGAAAGGGTAACGTCCTATATATAGCAGAGAACATGACCGTTGTAGTGTGGTTAATGCGCCCATTGATGGCGGCTTAATTAGCTTAACCATAACGACACGTTCGTCCGAGTATATAGGGACCGTTACAGCACGTGGTGCGCGAATACCGGAACCGTTACGAGGTTGACCGGGTTTGACCGGATTGACCGGGTTTATGGAGCTCGTGCCATAAATCTCTCAAAACAGTTACTAAAGGTCGCGTGCGGGCCTGACTCGCACGCGACAGGGCTTACTCTAGCCTCCAAACCACTAAGTCCCTACAAGTCCCGTGCAGTGGTATGCGAGGGCTCTGTCTCGCAGCCCCCACATGGATCAGCTTGGCTGGTGATCCAGTGTGTGTGGAGCACAATATGGTGTGCTGGATGGTTGCCACGTGGCCGAGATCTGTCAGCTCAGAAAGCACTATCTACAACAGGAAACACACATATGAGAAGTAGTACATTTAGACATTCTGGGAAGATGTAAAATATGATTCAAATGCTGCATTACTGGAGTAGAAGGGTGACCCAGTCTTTGATGCCACAGAGTGAATGGTGAAATTGAAGATGCATTTGTGGAAGTGTTAGGAGTAATGGCTGCAGACATAGACAAGACAGGTATATTGTGAGCTCTCGTTTGAACAAAACTAGATTGAGTAGGATAAGATGTAGATGATCTCACCACAGACTTTGGCATTAGGTATAGGCCATTTCTACAAGGGCCCTGGTAAAGTAAATTGTGATTCAAGTCCCTGATTTGAAAACTCTTTGAAGAGAAAGTAACAAGACAATTATTTTCATGAGTTAGTTGTGACACAGAAAGGAGATTAGACTGAATTGAAGGTACAAGTAAGACATTGTGAAGTTGAATTTACCATTAGGATTTGGTAGTAATCCATCTCCAAGGTGAGAGATAGGAAGCATAGAACCATCACCAACTGTCACAGTATGATTACCAGGATAAGAATTGTCTGTAGACACAAGAAAACTATCATTAGTGACATGTGCATTTGCTCCAGAATCAAATATCCAAAACCCAGAACCTGGAAAGTCAGAGAGATGTCGTTGTGGGTGAGCTGGAGCAGATGAATAGACTTGATTGCTAGGAGAGTGAGACATATAGTTTGATCCACCACCAGGAGCAATGGTGTGATAGTTCTGTGAAGCATTGCTGTAATGAGCTTGAAAGGTGGAGGAAGATCTAGGTTGATGTTTAGTACTCTGATAGGTGTTGGTATCAGTCCTGTGCCAGCAATCTATAGCAGTGTGTCTGCTTTTACCACAAACTTGACATGAAACCTCAGAGGTATTGTAGTTTGAAGGTCTGAAACCTTGGTTGAAGTTGTTGTAACCACCTGAAAATCCTCTGCCTGATCCTCTATTGTATTGGTTATGTTGAATTCTGTGCTGAGAGTGTCTTCCCCCACGGTTAGATGATCCTCTTCCTCTTTTATATTGTGGTCTATAGACTCCATAAGCAGTTAAGATGTCATGTGAAACAGGTAAAGTAGGCACCATACTCTGATTCTTGGAAGAGCTTGCAGATGGTGACTTATTGATGTGTAAATCCTCATATAAGAGTAAGGATGAGATCTCATTTACTGTGATAGGAGCTCCTCTCATACGAATGTTGTACTTGAGAGTGTCAAAAGATGCAGGGAGACCTCTAAGAATGTACAGAACAAGGTCTTCCTCAGATATATGTTCTTGAACTTGCAATAGTTGATCTACTAGATTTTTGACATAATCTAGATATTCCATCATTGTTTTGGATCTTTTTTGAAGAGTAAACAGCTGATCCTTGAGTTGGTGAATGTGTGACCTAGATAGTGATGTGTACCTTTGAGCCAGGGCATGCCAAATGTCATATGCAGTAGAGAAATGTAGAATGAAAGGTAACACAGTAGGTGATATAGATGCTATCAGACATGTTTTCAGATGTTGATCAATCAGTCTCCAAGATGTATACAATGGATTAGGTGTATCAGTACCAGTAGCATCAGGAATAGCAGACAAAGGAGGTGTAGAGTACAGGTGAGAATAGAGATCATTAGCTTCCAATTGAGATTTCCATAACATGTAATTGTTACTATCAAGTTTTAGCTGAACAAGAGACTTGAGATTAGTGATTAGGAAGGTTAAACCTGGAGGTAATGTAGTTGTCATGTTCGTCAGATGAGAATAACTTAGAATTAAGCAAATCTGGAGCAAAAATCGGCAGAACTCGGCAAAACTCGGCACAACTCGGTTAGAAACCCCAACAACTTGGCAAAACTCGGCACAACTCGGCAAAACTCAACAGAAGCAGAAAACTGGACTCGTTGCGGAACTCAGTAGCCAGATCCGTCATTAATAGCTTTGGATCGATGAATTTATAGCAGAAGAGACTCATCAGAACCAAGACGAAGACGTAGAAACCCCAGATCCGCCACTAATGTGTAAGAAGTGTGGAAATCAAGAATATCGAAGACGAGGAGACCTTCAATGCAGTCGGAGAGCAAAATGGCAACGACGAGAGAAGAAATCACCAGAGAGGGCGACGGTGAAAGAACACACGACGGTGATTAGCCTTGATTGGCTCTGATACCATGAAGAATTACAGATTCAGAAGTAGATGAGAAGAAGAAGATGAAGAAGAAATTTTGGAGGGAAAGTTTGTTGTATTCTCACATTACACAATACAGAGCATTTACACTGTATTTATACTACTACACCATCTTTGATGTATTTACAAACTGACCCCATACTTTCTGATAACCACATATTGCTTCTTATAAAAACACATGATCAAACCTATGGTGCGAACAATATATGTCCACAAATTGGTCAAATGAACTCCAACCAGTGTTTAATCCCACGTCTTGTTCCCTTTGAGGGAATGGGTTATAATAATATCAGTAGCAGCATGAACATACTGAAGAAGTGCCCTTATTAGGAGATTGGGGAGCAGCATGAGAAAGTTTCTTACAATTATCCACCGTTTGCCAATTCAACTTGCAATTAACGGTAGTGTGGATTCATACACCTCGGGTGTGTTTCTCCCTGCTCTTTAGCAGTCCATATTTTTTAAGATAAGCGAGATATCCTAAAAAGGTATCACACACCTCGGATTGTCTACGGACATACTAGAATAATCAGCCCAACTTGCAAAGAAAATCCTGGGTTCTGAAGCAGCTCTTCTTTCCCGGCAACCTAACCCAAGTACCACCCATCCAACAACGTGCATGCACTGAACTTTGTTATTTTTCCTTTGCGAGTGTTATATTAATTTTGTAGGTGATAACTCTTATGAATTGTGAAATTAACCAGAGAGATCATTATTCTTTTCAAAATATTACTGCCCCGCAGCCCACTTGAATGGCAACATGTTTTGTTCCTTCAATATATAGTTGTGTTGTAGCAGGCAATAGAAGCCTTGTAGATAGTTTGAAAATGTTGGATTCTTTTGACCATCAATTTTACACTATCCTTGTACCTAAAACTAAGATTTTCCAAATGGGAGGCAATGAGACAGGGTCTCCCAACACATATCTTTTACGTATACGAGAGATAAGGGTTTAAGTTGCTTGGAGGCTAGAGTAAGGCTCGTAGCGTGCGACCCTTTACAGTTCTCTGAGAGAGTTGCGATACACCCGCCTATATGTACGGTTGACAATTACGCCTGCGAGGCTGTTATATAACCTCCCATGCAGTTATATAACTACTCGTAACGTTTTTCTTAAGACAATTATATATAGGAGGGTCATCCTCTGATAGACGTTCGGATCTTTTGGATCATCACCCCTCTTGCTTACTGTCTCTCTCTCAAATAACAAACTTGGCTTACCCTTAACCTTGTTCACTTATTCTTTTACTCTCTTTTATCTTTGTGTATTGTTTGCGATTCTAATCTGTAACAGGTACACGCAACGATCCATCTGAGACCTTTCTCTGTACACATTTGGTGAACCCGACGTGAAAAAACCTAAACGTTTCACTCAACATATCTTGCAATCACGAGTCTCCCAAACGATGGCGAAGAAGTGTATTTCTCTCCCTCACGAGAGGATAATCAGATCAATGTCCACAATGTCCAACAGTCACAGGTGGTTTCAACGGATTCACAAACTTTGGAAAGGCTCAGCACTAAATCCGAAGTCAAGTCACGGCCATGCAAGCCCAAGCCGCACAAATTTCCCAGATAATGGTGATCTTGGGAAATATTGCAGCCAATTCCGCATAAGGGAGTTCTGTTACTCCATGGCCAACTTTAGTGTCAACCCAATGTAACAACATGCCGCCACCTCCTCCGTGGATCAATTTGGCTTCTCAACAAGTTAATCTGCCACCACCACTGCCGGTCACTCCAGGAGTTCAGTCGGATCGCATAGTGACAGGAAATCCATCTGGTGGTTTCCTTGCTGTCCCATATATGGAAAATGTGGGATCTCAAGTGGTGGGTCACACGCCATATGACCCAGCCATGCCATACATCTTTGGCATCAACATTCCATCCATATTCGTGTCAGGAGGAGGAACTCCAGCAGCGATGACAACCTTGGAACAACGCTTGGACAAATTCCTCGCGAATCAAAATCTCGTCGACAGTGTGCTATTGAAATTTGAATGCGCGCCGCCAATCCCACACGATATATATTTACTGCCTAACCCCACAGGTTATAAAGCACCCAAATGGGAGAACTTTGATGAAGTTAATGGGAATGCACAGGGTCATGTCATGCGCTTTGTTGACATTATGGGACCCCATGGAGTGGACACCATGTTATTAATGCGCGATTTTTCGAAATCTCTGGGACATTTCGCATACAAGTGGTATAGGTAACTTGATGCCGAAAGTGACAACGATCCATTTGTCCAGGATGCATCAAAATCATGATGAAGAAGGATTGGAATTCATAAAGAAGTTCAGAACTAAGTCACTTGAATGTGTGGATGAAGTGGTTGAAAGTCTCTTGGTAGAAATATGTCTTCAAGGGATGGGCGATAAATACAAACAATGCTAATCAATTGAACCTATTGTTGAGAAACATTGAACCTATTGTTGAGAAACAACGGAAGAAGTATGTGCATGGTATTGAACTTTAAGATTGGCCGTTTCAGTTACAAGCGAGGAAACGAGATGAAATAAACGTGTGGCATCACATAAGTTTCAAAAGGCTCCTCTGAAGAAAGCTCCACCTTTGCCATGTTTCTCTTGGTGAAGTAACCAAACTCTGCAAGCAATGGCCGAAATATGGTATATTGCCCGCTCGAGAAACCCCCGACGGGTGAACAACTTAGAGACCCAAAATGGTGCGAATGTCATGGAACTGTCCTTCATCCTATTGCTAGGTCTGTTAATGGGCCGATTCCAACCCGGAACCGACCCGACCCTACCACACAAAAACCCAAACAGGGGAACTGAACACAGTCATGTACCCGCTTGACCCAGAACCAACGAAACCGACTATTTTGGTTCGGGTCTGGTTTATAACCAATAACCCATCGGGTGACCCACGACCCATCAATATTTAAATGATCCCGATATTTTGTTAATCTTTAATTAAATACCCTTAATGAACCAATCTGTCTCTCGCTCTCTCTCATTCCTTAATATCTCCCCTCTATTTGTCTGGTCCTGTTTTAAACACACGTCTATCTCTCTCTCTCTCAACCCCTTAATTTTCTCCAACTATCCATGGAAAAGTTATATTCTCTCGGTCTCTCCTTTAATTAGATCTCCATTCAATTAAAAAAATATCCCTAATGTCCCGATCCACTCTCTCATTCCTTCTCTCACCATTAATCCAATCTCTATCACTTAATTTTCTCCAACTCTCTCTCTCATTCCTTAATTCTCTCACCATTAATTTAAACTCTATCCTTTCATTTTCTCCAACAATCTATAAAACTGATATTCTCTCCCTCCTTGCGTAACTCTATCTAAAGGAACACTCTACTAAAAAAACTCTCTCACTATAACTGCTCTGCTTTGTTATTCCTCTCTCTCTACTCTTTTAACTCACCCCATGAACACACACATAGAGAAAGTGATGGGTTTAAAGGAGAAGCAAGAAGCTCTGCTTAAGGAAACATGGGAGCTAATGAAAGAAAACATATTTGAAATCATCTTCGGTTCTTTTTTTCCTTGTGGAAATCTATCTATCTATCTATCTATCTATCTATCTATCTATCTATCTATCTATCTCTCTCTCTCTCTCTCTCTCTCTCTCTCTCTCTCTCTCTCTCTCTCTCTCTCTCTCTCTCTCTTTTAACTCACCGCATAAAGGCACACGGAGAGAAAGAGATGGGTTTCACAGAGAACCAAGAAGCTCTCGTTAAGGAATCATGGGAGCTTATGAACAAAACATCTCTCAAATCACTGAAATCACTCTTTGGTTGTTTTCCTTGCACAAATATCTCTCAATCCCTCCCTATCTCTCTCTTTATCTCAATTCTTTGCTCTATGTGTGCGCGCGCATAAATCCTTTAGTCCAAACATGACTGACCACATGCCTCGTTGTCAAACCCACGCAACCCCAATGTTATTGCGGGTCACTAACAATTTTTGGGTTTGGTTCAACTGGTTATGGGTTTTACCGGTACTTGACCCACTGGTTCTAACGTTTCATGGTCCGATTCTGGGTTCGGGTATAATTTATTTGGGTCGGGTCGGTTCCAACGTGGGCCTACCCTGAACCGGCCCATTGATAGGCATACCCACTTCTGAATGTAGGAAGCTAAAATGACTCGTTGAAAGAAGGAGAATTAATCATCAAAGAACCTGTGAAAGATGTCCGCAATATTGCCTTACCTTCACACACTAAAGATGAATCCAAAAGAAAGGAAGTGCCAGTAGTTTCCATCATGGATCATGAATGGGAAGATGATGAAGAAATACCAGTTGTAGCTGATATTCACCGAGACGGAGATTATCGCATGGATACAAAATACTCTCGCGCACAACGAGTTGTTGATTTGAATAAATTTGAAAGTTTTTATGACGAAATGAATTTCTCTGCAGAATGTCGCCTAGAGATGACTAAAATTATATTGTGAGTAGCAGAAAATTATAAAAAAAACTTGGTGGTATCCACTGGAGAAGTTATTAAATTCGATCGATCTTCGGGCGCGACAATATCATTCTCGAAAGCTGATAAGAAAATAGATGTGCATCATCAGGAAACCTTTATACGTGACTGCAATAGTTAATGGTGTTGAATTCAAGAGAGCCTTTGTTAATGGAGGCGCAACTGTGAATGTGATACCGATTAGCACTCTGGAGTTAGCCGGTAGCAGAAAAGAAAGTGGTGAAACATCCGTCTCCTTTGCTCGAATTTGGGAACGAACAAAAAATGACCTTGGGATGGATCAGACTTGGAATCCAAATGGGTAAAATCAAGTGTTCTGCAAAATTTCATGTGATAAACGCCATTACCACTTATCATATAATTATTGGGCGCGCATGGATCCATCGCATTGATGAGTACCTTCTACAGCGCACCAGATGATGAGAGCAATCTGGAAAAATAGAGTGGTGGATATTCCGGTGTCCATTAATCCTTTCAATCTGAATGAAGCACATTTGACAGAGGCTGTACGATTTATAGAATTGGGCGATGAAGAAAAGTCAGCACCTTTTAATCCAACACCCTTGCCTAAATTGGAAGACATTAATGATCAATCACATGCTAGTGTTATGTCGATGAGGGAAACTCCAAAAGTGGAACAATCTTTGAAGCCTGAGACTTCAAGTGCGGTGTCTCATAAAAAGAATATATATTTTGTGAAAATAGCGGTTGAGCACGATAAATATGGGAATGAAATTAGCAGTTTTTACAGAAATGGGAAAAATGCTACCGTATATGAAGTTGTGCGGGGTTATCTTCGAAAATCGAAGATGTCCTCGAGATGAGTGGGAAGCAAGAAGATCTCGATGTAGAAGATGTTGGATAGTGGGTGTGTATGTCGGGAATCAAAAGGCCTGGATAGTCTCAGCCTTTCATAATCAGAATTCCTATTCGTGTGAATCACTTTCAGATTAAAGAATTTCGGTGGTATACACACGAAATTAATAATCGGATAAAACAAAGATTGTTCAAGAACGAATTTTTTTTGCTATGAATTTCCGAACTCAGGTTATTCTCTCTGTGTTTCTTCATTCGACCAAAATGACAACTTAAAGGAAGGCGAGGCGGTTAATCACGTCAGTTATAACCGCCAACGCAGATGTTATAACAGTTGTGATTTCAGTCCGTTTTCAGAAAAAACGAAATCGGAGACGTTTTTGTGTCCGAAATCCAATTTTTCCGCGCTGACTGGCCAGCGCGACAGCCACCAGGGGCGTTGCCCCTTGGATCCTACAGGGGGCGCTGTCCCCGAACCCTCCGCCGGGGGCTGCGCCCCCAACCCCCGCAGTCATCCAGGAGTTCGCTGTCCAATACATTAGTATAGTCGTGTACACGCGTGTACTCCCCACCTTCTAACGTGTACAACGTATACGCCAATGTCTATTTTGGTCGTAAATAAATCCAGTTACATAAAATAATTGATAACACTAAAATCACCAACAGAAGATGCTCTAATAGTAACACCAGTGGAAGGATCGAAAGAGGCTCCAGAGTGTTTCGATGATTCTCCCAAGTCACAAACGGCGCTCTGTAGACATACCGACGGGTTTAGAGAGTGAGACAATGAAGTTGGAAAAGTACGAAGTATATTTCCATTTCTCAAAATAATCACTCTGTCAAACACAAACATTATCAAGTACTACAACATCAATCGTCTTCCCGAAAACCTTTCTTTTATATTTACGTAAATAATGACCCAGAATATTATAGGTCATATAGATCCTAATACCCTCTTCCAAAAAGAAAAACCAATCCCACTTCGTTTTGAATAATTACATAAAAACCCCAACCACAGAAACTAATCAAATCATCCACACACAAAATTGTGCTTATTAGAATGGGTGTACGTTCTTGGTGAACCCACCTTGTACGCTGGTAAAGAACCCAAACACCTCCGGCCTGTACGGCAGATACGACCGCCGTCGATCTTCCTCCCTCATCGCCCTCTTCTTCACGTAATGCATCTCGTGCGCCGACGCCGCCGTCCTCAATTTCTCACCGCCGCCCTTTGATTTCTTCTCCTCCCCCCTCTTCAAATACACGAACGCGTCCTTGCCGTCGCTGCTGCTCCGGTTCACCCGGTCCCTGAACCGCCACATCCTCGAAAACCCGGTCGAATTGCTCTTCTTATTACTATCCTCGACCGCTTTCCCCTTCCACGCACAGTAGGGCCCCACCGCCTCCTCCTCCAAAACCGACGACCCATCCCTCGTCTTCTTCACCGACCCATCGTCGAAGAGAGGGTAATTGGGCTTGATCTGGCCGTTCTGGAACGCCACGTCGGCCGAGATCGGGGAGGTGACTCCGTCGAAGCTGGAGAAGGTGAAATCGCCGTAATCGAGCTCGAATTCTTCGACATCGTCTCTACGGTGACCGCCGGGATCGATTTCGGGATTGTTGACGGTTTCTTCGGCGTTGACTTTGGTGGCGATTTGAGGGAATTGTGTTTGGGGATTGGAGCTCAAGCTGGGGGATGATTGTAATTGGGTGTGTTCTTTGAGGGCCTGCATTTGGTTAAGGTAAGGGGTTTGAATTTTTTCTTTTGTTCTGTGTATTGGTTTCAGATGAATGTTTGTGGTGGAGTTTTGATATGGGTTGGTGATAAATAAGGGAGTGTTTTGGAAGATTTCACGGGTTATGCGTGGAATGAAATGATGATAAAATCGTTATCGACTTGTTTTAATTAATTGATTGATTGTGATGTGATGGAGAAGGGAGAGATGGAAAATGTTGGTTCCATGCCGTGCATACCAGTCTTCGACAACGAACCCGTTTATTGTAGCTTTTCATATTACCGTCCTCGTGAGACATGTCATAGCATTTGCCTTTGGAACCTTTTTTATTCCTTTCTTATGTGGTTAAAAAAATAATACTTATGTTTATAGCTCCGTTTGTTTCGCGGTTATACATTCGATTTTCTGGTGTTTGGTTCAGGGGCGGAGCCAGATATTCGAAAAATACCTGGTGCGCTTTTGCAAGACAGTCAAAATTCTTGAGGCACTATCGTGATTTTGGCAAGGGTACAATTTGAACTTTTAATACATCATAAGATAAAATTGCGGTTTTTCAAAGTTTTGGATAGAGCACGTGCCTACACGGACGGCAAGTTGGCTCCGCCCCTGGTTTGGTTTGCAATTTGAATCGCCACATGCCTCACACCACACCTGACCACATGAACCACCAACACTTGAAACCACACAACCTGACCCACCACACCACCTGACCGCCTGAACAACAACACCCACCGCGTGCTGCCACTACCTGAACCACCACCACCCACCAGCTGAACTGCCCACCAAACATAGCCTTAATGTCAATTAATAGGTGTTGAGGTTGAAATCCAGGACACTTTACCTCTTATATTTGTTTCTGTTTCCTATTGTTTAAGTCGTGGGATATTAGGCAACATAGACAAAATATAACAATTTGAGAGAGAGACGTACCACAGTGTCAGTTTCGCCCACGGAGAGAAGTTAAGAAGAAAAATAATCTCTGTATATTGATCTGCAATTTTAGTGACATGGTGTTTACTTTTGACTTTAAAATCTCAAGAATGTTGACATTCTAGGTGTTGATATATTCTGATTGTTATTGGAAAATATTACTCCATGTCAGGTGTGGAACTGAATAAGCAGACAACAACTCTGATGAACGAACATCTAAAAGTTCATATTTGTTTTTTCTTCTTCCCATTAGAATATGTCCCTGTTAGATATCCTTATAACATAAGGCCGTTTATGAAAAATCATTTACTTTTCAGAGCACACGAGAAACATTCGTGCAACCACCAAGTGCTTACTAATGAAGAAATTGATTTCCAAACCACTTGTCTAAAATATTATTAGTACCAGAAGTAGCTTCAAGGGAAGACTTATTTTTATAGTTTTCTAGATACTTTAATCACTGATAACTTATTCTAAACATATGTCAAAACTTTAAGCTTATCAAAAGCTGCGTATACAAGCGATGTGATATTGTTTATGAAAGAAGCAAAAGAGACATTTTCAAGTCAAGGATTGCTGCAGGTGATTGATATCTGCTAAAGGTGATATCTGGTGATTTAGGAATTGGGTATGGAACCCTTGGAATGACTCGGTGCACATCTTTGATGAAGGTTGGAGGAGTTCTCTCGAGAGTCTAGACCCATTTTCCATCCTTTTTTTCTTATCAAAACAGATGAATGTGGCTCTGGGTTTGGGCAACACTATCACAACTGATTTGAATATGGTTGGTATCTTATTTGTAGGGCATCAAAGGTTGGGATTAGGGAACAAACAATTTAGCCCAGTGGATAAGTATCCTGAGGCAGTTCATTGAGGTCTTCATTGCGGTCTCGAGTTGGAGGGTTGCCCCTAGCAATAAATTATAGTAGGATCTTCTATCAATAATTAGAAAAGAAGTACGGGATTAGGATCTCAGACATTATATTTTTTTGGCGAATACCGGATTGTGTGATTCAGGATAATGAGGGAGTCGGCTATGTAGCACGAGTGCGGGAACTGGGTGCGGGTGCGACAAATTCCCAAAATTCAAGGGTGTGGGTGCGGCGGGGGTGCGGCCTCATTCTTTATATTTTTATTTGATATTAATAGTGATACCATTATATTAATATAAAAATGACAGTAATACTGGAAATTCATACATAGATTAGAAGATACAGAGTTACTATATCAACAATATAATCTCTTCATGTTGTTGTTCTTAGATGTGGAGAGATGAGTAATCTAATGGTTAAGAATGTTCACACAGATGCACGCTTCTTCGTTAAATTGTTGTTGTATTTGGAAGACCTCTCAACCGTACTTTCAGAATGAGTACTTTCAGAATGAACCCTGCCTTATCCACAAAGCACCCACGAAGCACCCAAGCACCCACGAAGCACCCGGAAGCACCTGGTGCGGGTGCGTGACCTATTAGAAGCACCCGTGCAACATAGGGAGTCGGGAGTGGGAAACAAATCCTTAAATATCAACAAGGTCGTGGTTGCCATCTCAGTTAGGAGAGTATGAGATCGAAGGATTGATGGTTGACCTGGTAACAGTTTAAAGGCCATTTTTTCACACTCTGCAAAGACCTACATGGTGGGACACAAATCCTTAAATATCATCAAGCTAGATGGTATGACTACATGAGTATCCAGGATGAGTTTGCTATGCTGTTGTTGAGTTCTTCAAGGTCAGAGACTATATACATCAAAGCTTGTGAAGTTTCATGCTCATGTAAGAAATGGATGGGAATACTTAAGTACTGGAACAAGTACGTGATGGTTAAAGGACCCTCATCATCATCATCGTTTAGGTGCATGATCGGGTCATTCTTAGCTTAGCTCGATATATAGCGAATGTTTAAACTGGTAGGCACACATGTTGTATGCCACAGGTTATAGTCCCACAAGTAAATTAGATAGCACATTCTGATATGTGACACCTTGTAGGTGTTGGTTGATATTCTGATTGTTGGAAGTTTGACATAAGAGCACGTGTGGAATCGAATAAGCAGCCAATAACAACAATCTCTAAAGGTTTGTTTTGTTAATTAACTATAAATAACAAATTAAAGCACATGAGAAACAATTTTGCAAGTACCAGACTGCTTAATAGTGAAGATATTGATGCCTGAACCACTTATCTAAAGTATAAAGTATATTAGTACTAGTAGTATCTTAAAGCAAAGATTTGTTCTAATTACTACTACTAATATTTATTTTAAATTATCCAAGTTTGAGCGGATCAAAAGTTGCTTATTAGAGGATATATATCTAATAGCATTTGACTATTTGTTTATGGAATAGAAAACAAAATAGACATTATCCGAGTGAAGGCTCAGCAGGTTATATCTGCCAACACTGATAATATCTGGTGATTTGGGGAACTTGGTAGGTATGGAACCATTCGTATTAGTTGGCCCCTGTGAAGCTCATGGATATATTACAGTGTAAACATAGGTGATGAAGGTCTGAAGAATTGTGGACTCTGGGTAGGTAGTTACTAATTAGTGTTATTTGATCAGCGAACCAGATGGATACATGTCACCCTTAGAGCATCTACAACAGCAAAATGTTTGTTTGATTAATTTTGTTTAATTTTAGAGGTGTTGCTTCAGCAACTGGCCTAAATATAGGCCACCGGACATTTTTTGTTTCTAATTTTCATCATTAAACAATCAACAACTCTGGATTAATATTGATTTTTTATTTTCCACTGTAAATAGTAGCTTTCAGTTTTGTCCCTCCACCTCTTACACCAGCTGTTGGAGCTGACTTTTGGAAGAAAAGTCGCCTAAATTTGCGCCAAAGTCCGTTTTTCTCCATCTGTTGGAGATGCTTTTAGGCATGCAACACTATCACAATTGATTTGAATGCAGTCTGGATCTTACTATAGAGTGTTTGTCAAGGTTTGTGAGTAACTGAGTAGGATCTCACACATTAAGATGTACAGTGTACAGAAAGTCTAAAAGGTTGTTACTCTGGTGGTTCAGCAAAGCCTCAATAATAAAAACTTCTCCGGACGTTCAGCAAAAGCCTCAATAATCTTGACATATCCTAATATTCATTGTTGATGGCTGTTACATCATTTAGAAGAAATTTAGAGGCCCATTGGGGCTCACTATCTGTCCAAATCCACTGGCGAGCATGCACAATCCAACTTTGGCGAATTGGTGGGCTGCTTCGTTGTTGGTCCCTCAAATCTTCTAGATAGGAGCAGATGTCATCCAATACAAGAACCGTTTCTGATAAGTCGAAAAAATCTCCTAGTATTTTCTTCCCGAGTTTGAATTAAAAAAAAAAAAGAAAAAAAAAAAAAAAAAAAAAAACTTCTGGACTTGTAAGAACTTTGAATGAATGCATTCACTACCAAAAGAAGCAAAATTTTATTCATGTAAGTAACCGTAAAAAGAACTACTGTACGTAATCAAAGCAATGCCAAAGAATACTTTAAAATCCCAGGAATGTTAAAAACGAATCATCCGAAGCTTTTCCATTTACAGTTACCAATAATAAGACATTCTTCTTATATCCTAACCTACAGAATACTAGAATCCAAAGTTCTCTCAAACCACCCCAAACACTTCCTTTCTATCTTTTCCCTGACAAATCAAGCAGCTGCTCGCATCCTGGCACGATAAAGTTCCCTTAAATCCCCCGAAGAAGATCTAGCTCCTTTGATAGATTGCTTGTTGTTGTTAGTCAAAGCACCCTTGACCACTGCCTTTAAAAGATTGTCTCCAACGTGTTGCCTCAACCTTTGGATAAAATTCATACGGCTAAGCTTGTTTTCCCTGTAATCGCTGAATGATTTGGAGAGAAAACTCATCTTCGAAGGAGGTAATAACTTTGAAAGCACCGACAACAATGAACTAAACCTCAATGCCGGCGTCATTGGCCTTGGAATAGACCTCCCAAGTCTCTGGAAATCTGCACACCAAAGCGAAAAAGTTACAAGGTTAAACAAGATTCAACAAATGACTCCCAAGAAATCGCGATTTGGATAAAATTTAAATGTTTGCTTACTTGTGGCGGAGGGAGCTCTGAAACTGACAACGTAACATGGAAGGATATGGGAATTCATGTAGGCATTCCAGACTATGTATCTCTTTGGTGCTACAAGATCATCTACTCCCGAGTCAAACTCGCTTGAACTCGGCTCCGTCTGAGTCGAACCGGGTGATACCACTTCCATGTTCCCCATTATCGCGCGACAACATAGTACGTGTCGTAAGCCATCGTCATCCGGGACAGATGCCAACGCCCTGAAAAATAGGAACCAATCAATCATCAGTCAAAACAAATTAAAATCGTAAAGTTCAGGTACTAACAGAAAATTTAAATAATCAGCTGAAAATAATTGGAGAAAATAAGTTGACTGAAAAGCTAAAGTAATTAAAAATTCTAACGTTATTTGGTATCAGCTTAAAATCTGCAGAATGTAAGAAAATCTGCAAAATTGGAGATTTAATAATATGAAGATTATTGGAAATTAAGAATGAATGAGGCTAACTCTTACCCATCAATGGAGAGGTTAACAGGAAACAGATTGACACCAATCCCATAAGAGGTCGCTCCTCCTCCTCTTACGGCGTCTTTATTATTGCAGCATCGGTTGAAGCCGTGGGATATGATTTCAAGAATCTCCGCCTTGGAGCCGCCGTACCAAGCGTGTTTAACATTGGCATCTACACCGCCGTGTTTCTCCGCCACCGCCTTTTCGAATATCCGAAAACTCTCCAACCTTGCTTGGCCCATCAAGCCATTGTGCAAGTCCTTGTGCACCGCCACCAATTGGGTATCAGCCTGGAACGGTCTCATGCCTGCGAGGAACGTTTTCTTGATGGTTGCGTGCTCGATCGATGTCTCGGATACCCGCGACAGGCCTCGCCGCTTGAGGAATCCAAAATCATCGGAAACAGAACACGAGGAAGAAGCTGAATCGTCAAGTTGATCTTCCACTCGCGACATTGTTTCTTGACGTAGGAGAAATATACAATTGATTTGAGTTGGAGACGAAACTAGAATGAGTACGATGTTGGTGGAGAAAGTTTTTGAGGATTTGTTGTGAATGCGTGTGTGTGAATTATATATATACAGAGAGAGGTTACTTGTGGAAGTGAGTTTGAGTTTTTTAATATTTGGATTTGGAAAGGTTTGCTTGGGGAGGTGGATTAAGACACAAGAGTAAGATAAGAGAGACCGACTTGTCGTGGGTTGATTGCGTGTGCGAGTACGTGTTTGGTCCATTTGGGATACCGACTTTAATTGTTCCAGTAAGTTCGGTGCTTTTAGCCGCCTTTTTCCCGTGTCTTTCTTAGTTGCTCCACACTTCCACTTGTGCAAAACTTTTAAACGTTATTTTCACCTCATCACTACCACTCTGGCTGTTGTCTTTCTCTCCATTCTGATTTTTACCACTACTCATCTGGTCAAGGTGACCAAGTGATTTAGATAGCAAAATAATGTAATTTTTCTAATAATCATTTGTTGTGGTGGTGTAGAATAAACGTTGCTCTATAACACGGTGACAAAATTATAAAAATTACATTATTTTACGATTCGAATTATCTGGTCAAATTGACTCATATACGAGTCAAAAGATTATAATCAAAAGAAATTGAAGAGACATAATAGGAATCTTCAAGGTACAAACAAGGCCGGCCCTAGACTTTAAGGGGCCCTAGGCGATAATTGAAAGTGAGACCCCTTTTACCATAAACATAACTGTGAATAAAAAAACAACAACGAGTTGATCAGTAGTAAGTTGTTGATTATGGATTTATGGTTACCATCAAAGTAATTGAACGATGATAGGTGAAGAGATAAAATCTTCCCTAATTCTTTCTCAAAAAAATAAATAATAATCTTCCCTAATTCAATGCTAAAAATTAGGATAAGTTGTTGATTATTAGCATGATCAAAGTTAGTTATCATTCTCACCTAATTTCATTTTCTAAATCGGTTAGTTTTCTTACTAATGTATCTACAATATTTTTTTATATTTACTTTGTATTATAAATTTACGATATTACCCCTATTCATGAAAAAATATTACGGGGCCCCTTGAAATTAGGGGCCCTAGGCGAACACCTAATCTGGCTAGTGGATGGGCCGGCCCTGGGTACAAATGGTCTCAATTGTCAAAAAAATCTCAGGAAAAGGTACCACTCCGATCTGTCTCAGCTCTTTTTCGCATCATGACTTTCTGACTCGTACCTGGTAATAGTCGTAGGACATTTTTATACGTACCTCACTTAGTTGAGGATCATGTTTGTAATTAGTGTATAGTGTTTGTAATTAGTCTATTTAAACATGATGATTATTGAAAATAAAGGACGGAAGATTTCTTCACCTTTCATGGTATCAGAGCCCTAGGTCTCTGTCTTTACCCTCCCGTCGCCGGCCTCACGCCACCGCAGGTGACAGTCGTCCTCCCTCTCGGACGACCGCTACCATCAGCTTCCGCTCACATCAGGTTGTTTCTGGAGCTCTCTATCGCTTCTCCTCCGCTGCTCAGGTCGCCTTTTTTCTCCGCAGGCCGCCTTTCTCCGTCGATTCTCCGCAGGTCGTCGTGGTTCCACTCCAGTTGTCGTCCTTCTCCGGCCACCCTGCTCACCGCTCTTTAGGTCGCCATCTGCAACGTCCTACGACTATTACAATCTTCTGAGTTGGTCGTCCCAGGCCACAATATCTCGTTCTAGTGCTGAGGCTGAGTATCGCGGTGTTGCTAACGCCGTCTCCGAACTCTGCTGGTTTCGGAATTTGCTTCTTCAGCTTCGCGTCACCCCGCCTCGGGCCACCGTCGTGTATTGCGACAATGTGAGTGCAGTCTATCTCTCTGGTAATCCTGTTCAGCATCAGCGCACTAAGCATGTTGAGATTGATCTACACTTCGTTCGTGAGAAGGTTCGTTTGGGTCAGCTTCGCGTGTTACACATTCCAGCAGATTATCAGTATGCCGACATCTTCACCAAGGGTCTTCCTCGGCCCTTGTTCCAGCGCTTTCGTTCCAGTCTCAGTGTTGGCTTGCCTACAGTTTCGACTGCGGGGGAGTAATAGTCGTAGGACGTTTTTATACGTACCTCACTTAGTTGAGGACGATGTTTGTAATTAGTGTATAGTGCTTGTAATTAGTCTATTTAAACATGATGATTATTGAAAATAAAGGACGGAAGATTTCTTCACCTTTCACCTGGATCACTTTAACCGGGTGATTTCAAAATTAATCTGGATCCGACCCTTGCCTATACAAGGGTCCGACTCCCCAAAAAATCCTCACTTAATATGTTTCATCCAAACATATTGGATTAATGTAAATTATAATCGCATAATTTAATCCAGCTCCTCCAAACATTCTTAGTGAGGAAGAAAACATACTATAGATACATGAATTTGGGTGTGCCACGTCACTCGGAGCACCGCCATTCATATCGTGCAATGTCGAGCATGACATGCCGGGCATCACGTCCCACTGATCACTTGTAGGGGTTGACCACGCTCAGGTGAACCGCACCATTTTCCATACAGGGCGCGCACTGAACGAACTCTGCACCCCAACCAGTATCATGAGACAGGGTGCAGGGTGATTCACAGGTCGCGACACCACATACTGCGGCGCTGCACACAACAAGACTGAAGAACTCCAGTGGAATGCCAAATCGACTAGTGGAGAACACATATAAATCACATAGTAGAATGTATAAATAATGTAACTTACAATTCTGAACGAACCTGAACTGTTCCACCTTTGTAATTGTAATATGATGTCCTATGTATACGAAAAAAAAAAAAAAAAAAAAAAAAAAAGGCTATCTGAGGCTATCTGATCAGCACAGATTGGCCTTTTTTCATAGCAATACAATCTTCTCCTCAACTAAACCACGAATCAAATTGCATTAATGATTGTCAGATTGTTTTGTACATCCCTAAATAATTTAGAGAACGTACCCTAGTTTGTGTGTCTAGCATATTTCAAAACCTCGATGGACTAATACGCTGGGGAGGGAACACAAATGTCTTAAAATCTAACCGGAAAGATGGACTATTAGGCTAGGGCTCACCCCGAAGGAGGTGGCTCTGTGGTGTGCTTGTGCGTGCACAATGTGAGTAAATCCGACCTGTACATTTTCCCTACCTAGAATCACATCACAGGTAGTTCAAGTGTTCACTTTTAGAGGAAATCACCAAGTCGCTTTCATACCACATCTTCCTCCCTAAGTGTTACTTCTAGTTACACAGAAAACAACTTCACGAATAGAAACAAATTCGATACAGGTACTTAAATTTGCAGGAAAAGAGCACTTGAAGTCTCCCTAAGTGCTAATGTATCTATGGTCATAGCTAGTAAATTCTCATAAATTTCTCCTACTAAAAGAAAAAGTGTTTCCGCTTGAAATCTCCCAATGTACTCTCTCAACTCCATCATGATGCACACCACTCTGTCTGTCTCTTCTCTTTAGCGTCCTCCACCATCTACTGCTTCAATGGCTTCCCTAGTGCCTTGATCAATGCCTCTCTCAGCGTCTTCAGCTGCATCCCCGAGTTATTCACCTTGCAGATCCATTTTTCATGTCAGTAATTATGCCAAAAACCCATTAAATTTACTTCTAAAGTACGACTATGGACCACAGAAGGAAGCTGATGCATGGATTTTGACTTGGTCTCTTGTTTCAAGTAGAAATTTGAAAAGAGTGGGAAAATGCCAGTTGAGTTCTAGGCAGTTGAAACTTTCCAACTTGTAAGGACAAAAGAAATTTACTTTTATCTAGACATTTTACCTCAACAGTGAGAATGTTGTTGACCTTGCCATGGAGAGCAGTAACATTGGCATGAATTACTTGAAGTCCCAAGGAAGTAACAGCCTCCATCAGCATTGTGAACCCTCCTGTCTTTTGGTAGCTCAAGAACTTGAGCAAGTAGGTTTTTGTGTCAATTTGGTTTACATCCAATTCAATCTACAATAAAAACCCGAAATGTAAGTAAACTGATGCATCAATCAGTTCAAGAGCACATAATTAGATAACTTATCACTTACCAGCATTTGTTTGTTTTCATCAGCTTTAGAACCATTTTTCTCCTTAGCTGCTGGCTGCATTTCCTTTTTGTGTGGCTTTGGTTCTGGATTAACCACCTCACTGGTCTCCTCCGTCCTATTGAGCTCTTCGTGAAGCCTTTTCTCCTCATTCTGCAACTGTTTTATGTAGTCAGCCGCGTCTCCTAGTATTGAAGCTTTGTCCAACTGCAAAAAACATATCCTTAGAAATGTTCTGAAGCCTGTTACATTAAACGAAACAAACAACTGATAATATTTCTCTAAACCTTGGTGATGTTTGGGACTAATGAGCGCAGCGTGTACATTCCCTGTTTAATCCGCTGCCTCCTGTTTCTCTCCGTTAGCAGATTCTTCGACTTATACTTCTCTTTTTCTTTCTTCGACTTATGTTTCAAATCATCCTTCTCAACCACATCATCAACACACGCTGCAATGGCGAGTTCCTGTTTTGCTGTCAAAGAATCGTGGGTAGGCGCAGAAGTGATTGAGGGATTGGAATCAGTAGATGTTCTTGCAAAACAACAAGGGTATGATGCAAGTATGGGTAGCTTGGGAGTGTAATCTGAACAGAGGGAGTATCCTCCTCCAAGATATGGTGTTTCATTTGGTTTCTCTTCAATGACACTTGAACTCAACAAGGTTTGGGCTTTGTTGTCTTCTTCTTTCTCCATAAGGGTGTTGTACTGAGAAGTGATTGACTCTAGCAACTTCTTATCTTTGGGGATCTAGGAAAAGAAAACAACCAAAAAGCATCAATTGACTGTTACTAGTTGGTTTTCATATGAGTTTTCAGTTACATGATGTGAACTTACATTCTTTGAACTAGAGAGCTCGATGAGACCACCGATAACTGGGATCAAGACATGGGTTCCACTTGATCCCTGCAAATTCCGATACGATGAAGTTCTTAGTCATGAATTCTTCAAAAAGTCATCTAAAATGCTCAGATGGTAATAGGCTACTTATTCTTGCATAAATCAGCAAATTAATGTTGCTATTGTAAGGGCGCGAATCGAGTAAAATACATTTACCCACCTCACAGTGATTAGGACTAGACTCCTTGGAGCTGCAATGCCATTTGGGTTCTACTGACATCACAGCCTCCCCATGAATCCTGGTTTTCAATACCCATGAGTTTGTTTTATTTTCTTTTGTAGGCAATTAATCAAACAGTAAACATGCAATTCAAATAATGGAGAGAAACAGAGTATATACCCAGAATATAGTGGCATGGAAGGAGGCAAAGCAGCAAGTGCCTCACAGGCCTTGGTGTTTGGAGGGTGTTTGATGAATGTGTCTTTGCATGAAGGAGAAAGCAGTTTCTGTTGAAGATGTCCCTTTTCCTCTTTGATGACATTGCCAGTTTCAACAGAAGAACAAGCACCAGAACAACAGCAGCCAACCAATTCAAAGAACCTAATTAAAACAATCATGTCCAGTATAAGCAAAACAATATAAGAAGTCTACACAATAAGGAATTGAGAAGGAGAATTGATTAATTGGTTTTTACCTAGAAGGATCATCCCCAAATTTCCAAACAACAGTGAAATCCCAAGTCTTGTTGCTGACCAGAGGCCTCAGAAAATGCAATGCCTTCTCCAGAGCTCTCATCTCTCTCTCTCTCTCTCTCTCTCTCTGAAACTTGTTGTTAGCTCTTTGAGTGGCAAAATGTTAATAAGTTGGGTTTTGGTGATGAGCCATGTGGCTTTTATCTCACTCCCTCTAAAGCAAACAGATTCCATTGAGAGACAAAAGCTTAACAAACTTTTCCGTAAGGAGTATCTTCTGGATCAGCTAAAAAAGATATCTCTCAGTACCAGTAGAAGAATAAGAATATGATTCTCTCTCTCTCTCTCTCTCTCTCTCTCTCTCTCTCTCTCTCTCTCTCTCTCTCTCTCTCTCTCTCTCTCTCTCTCTCTGTACTGGAGGTACGAAGCAGGGTAGAATTGACTGAAGACTGGTCAGCATTTTGCTTCAAAGCAAAAAGTGGGAGAGACACAATCAATCGTGGAGAAAGGGACATTTGGTTTGGTACATTGGGAGAGAATATTTTGCACGATTAAGGGTAAAAAGGGAAGATATTTTGCTTTGTGGAATCTCCTTGGAAGTGTTCTGGAATGTTAGACAAAGATAAACCTAGATAATGCAACGTTTGATTAAGAGTTTCACCAATACAACTTGTTTCAATTGTGAAAAATATGAATTTTGGATCAACTGGAGCTGCCGTTGGGAAATGGAGGCGAGTTTTGTTAATTTCTTTGTAAATTCCGAATCCTGAATGCAAGGTGATCAATGTTGTGTTTTCATGGGCAAACACAGAATTTAGTGGCAAAAAATTATAAATCATCCATCAAATCAATTTGGCGTTTATTAACAAATCGTTCGAAACACAAACTAACTTTTACTTTGATATGTCAACCTCTCATCTTGTAAATGTTATTCGAAATTGGGGACCACTTTTCGGTACTATTCACAAATCACAACCTCTATCATTATTCATTTCCTCTTTTTCGAACTCAAAATTTATATACCCTCGTCTCTCTGTATTAGTGTGGAAACCTCGATAGTTATATAGTCCATAGCAGACGTTGTTACGTTGACACAATTACATATAATTATTATATTTCACGATTAGAGGGTTATAATGATGACTTAGTCTCTGATTCTTCCACGTTAAGTTTTTCTTGTTTCCTTGTGCGGATTTGTTGTACTGTTGTTGAGGTGGTGCCTTGAATTAGTCAAAGGCGGCCAAACACTTTGTTTTCGACTTTGATTAGGAAAGTATTGGAAGTCAAAAGCGGTAGAGGATTAGTTAGAAAACAAGTTGTTTCCAAATCGGATTTGAAAATTTTAGGAATTTCCTAGCAATATATATAGAACCTAGTAGTCACACTATTAGGTATGCAAACATCATTGTAATTGTTCCTCTTAAGTGAATAAAGGGTGCTTTTCCGCCGTGGAGGTAGTTAGCGAATTTTCGCTAGCGAACCACGTAAGATCCTCGTGTTCTTCTTTTATTCGTTTTTCGTTCGTGAGGTGGTTTGTCATAACAAACTGGTATCAGAGCTCTGAAACAGGAGTTCTGTTACAACAAACTGGTATTAGAGCCCAGATTGGCGGTGTTTCAAGATCAAGGCGTAGCGAAACTAGGGTTTCACAACTTGGTGAAATCAAAGCTAGGGTTTTGCGATCTAGGTGGAGCATGCGACTAGAGTTCAAGATCAACCAAGAACGATGTCCGGATCGATGTTGAAGATCGACAGGTTCACAGGAGGGAACAACTTCAGTCTGTGGAAGAAAAAGATGGAGGCTTTGCTCAAATCGCAAGGCTTGTGGGCACCTTTGATCGCGGACAAGGGAGGCATGAATGTTGCATCAGCGGAGTTCAAGGCAATGGAGGAGAAGACACATTCAAACATTATGTTGTGCTTATCGAATGACTTGATCATCGAGGTCGCATATCAGAAGGAAGCAGCGAAGCTCTGGCTCAAGTTGGAGAGTCTCTACATGACGAAGAGTCTCACTAGCAAGTTGATGCAAAAGCAAAGGCTCTTCACTTTGCGGATGCTCGAAGGTACGACTCTCAAAGACCATCTTGATCAATTGAACACAATTCTCCTCTATTTGCGTAATATTGGCGAGAAGGTGGGTGATGAGGATGCCACACTATTGTTGTTGATCTCGTTACCTCCATCGTATGAGAACTTCGTGCAGTCATCATTGTGAACAAGGATGACTTATCTCTAGAGGAGGTCAGATCGGCACTCCATGCTAGAGAGTTGCGCCATAAGGGTGCAGGCACAGGTACAGAGGACCATGCTTCCGGACTGATGGCGACGGGGGTAAGCAAGAAGGGTAAGAAGAACAAGAAAAAGCAATTTTCTGGTTCTAAGTTGCCCAAGGATGTCAGTGCTTGGTGCAAGGAAAAGGGGCACTGGAAGAGAGATTGCCCGAAACGAGGTCAACAGGGGCAGAATGGATCCACAGCCGTAGCAGAACAAGGTAACTCGTCTAAGGATGATTACGTTCTAATGGCGGATGTTGTCACGCACTCTCAGGATGCGTGGGTCCTTGATTCCAGAGCTTCCTATCATATTTTCTCTAACAGGGAGCTATTCTCGACGTACGACCAAACGGATGGAGGGTCTGTCTACATGGCAAACGGAGCCATCTGTAAGGTGATTGGGAGCGGCTCATTTAGATTGAAGACGAATGAAGGGAAGTTATGTACCTTGGAGCAGGTTAGACATGTACCACTTTATTAAGAAGAATCTGATCTCCTTGAGTCTACTCGACAGCAAGGGATACAGTTTCAAAGGTGAAGGTGGAGATCTACAAGTCTGCAAGGGTTCTAAGGTGATTCTCAGGGGAGTCAAGAATGGGACTTTGTACATGTTGCAAGGTTCGACGATCACAGGTTCTGCTGGAGTTGTCTCAGCCGAGATCAAGGAAGCTGATCTAACTAAGTTGTGGCATATGAGGCTCGGTCATATGAGTGAACGTGGAATGCAGGAACTTCACAAGAAGGGATATCTCACCGGGCATGCGCCCAAGAGCCTAGGGTTTTGTAAGCACTGCGTGTATGGGAAGCTACATCGTAGCAAGTTCCCTAAGGCGGTTCATAGAACGAAAGGTACTCTTGATTATATCCATTCGGATTGCTGGGGTCCATCTCGAGTCAAGGCGATTGGCGGGTATAGGTATTTTCTGAGCATCATAGACGATTACTCCAGGATGACTTTGGATATTCGTGATGAAGCATAAGAGTGAAGCCTTCGCAAGATTCAAGGAGTGGAAGACGCTAGTAGAGAATCAGGTGGGAAAGAAGGTGAAGAGGCTGCACATGGACAACGGCTTAGAGTTTTGTTAATCAGAGTTTGATGGATTCTGCAAGGATCAGGGAATAGCACGCCATCGCACCGTTCGGCACACACCGCAGCAGAACGGTGTAACCGAGAGAATGAATCAGACATTTTTGGCGAAAGCAAGGTGCATGTTTTCGAATGCAAGTCTTTCTAGAGGTTTCTGGGGAGAGGCATTTTCCATGGCATGTTATCTCATAAATCGGAGCCCGCACACTGGTATAGGACGCAAGATTCCTATGGAAGTCTGGACCGGTAATGCAGTGGATTACTCGGATTTGAGAGTTTTTGGTTGTGTTGCCTATCATCACGTTGATGATGGCAAACTAGAACCAAGAGCTAAGAAGGGAGTATTCATGGGTTTCGGAACAGGTGTGAAGGGATACAAGATATGGGCAGACAACAAGATTATACTTAGCAGAAGTGTAGTATTTGATGAGACTCATATTTTGAAAAACTCCGTGGAGGTGGAGCTTGGAGGTGCAAAGAAGAAGGGGGAGGGAGAGTCGGATCCTACTGATCCTAAGGATTCCGAAATCCCTACACCGCCGCCAGAAGCAGAAGAGGAAGAAGCAGAAGAGTCTGATAGTGAGGATGCATCTACACCAGAGGAACCGGTTCATTAAATTGCTGAAGAAAGACCAAGGAGAGTCATAAAGCCTCCGGCGAGATACAGATATGATGGTATGGTGGGATATGCATTACAGGTAACGGAAGAGGTAGAGGACGAGCCATCCTCCTACAAGGCCTCTATATCTAGTTCTGAGTCATCACAATGGATTGCCGCAATGGGAGAGGAGATGGAGTCTCTTAGCAAGAACTCGACTTGGGAGCTTGTTAAATTGCCAGCGGGAAGGAAGATAGTCAGCTGCAAGTGGGCTTTCAGAAGAAAGGAAGGAACTACATCTGGAGAGGGCGTCAAGTATAAGGCAATGCTAGTTGCAAGAGGGTTCAGTCAGAAAGAGGGAGTTGACTACAACGAGATCTTCTCACCCGTGGTCAGACATACTTCTATCCAGGTGTTACTAGCTTTAGTGGCACACCACGACCTAGAACTTGAGCAATTGGATGTCAATACAGCTTTCCTGCACCGAGAGTTGGAGGAGGAAATATACATGAGCCAACCGGAGGGGTTCTAAGTTCCCGGAAGAGAGAACTACGTGTGCAAGCTGAAGAGATCTCTCTATGGACTTAAGCAGTCACCGAGACAGTGGTACAAGAGGTTTGACAGCTTCATGTTGAAGATTGGTTACCACAAGTGCGAGTATGATTTTTGCGTGTACCACAAAGAGTTGCATGGTGGATCACGTATTTACCTAGTTCTGTATGTGGATGATATTCTTATTGCAACTCGGGATATCAAGGACATCAGAGAACTGAAGAGGTCCCTTAGCGCGGAATTTGAGATGAAGGATCTGGGAGCTGCTCGGAAGATATTGGGAGTTGAGATCTATAGAGATAGGAAGAAGAAGAAGTTTTTCTTATCACAGCAGGGATACATCAAGAAGATCTTGGAAAGGTTCGGGATGTTATCAGCTAAAGCTATAGCTACTCCTATGGCAACTAACAGCAAGCTAGGAATGTACACCGTTCAAACTGAGGAGGAGAAGGAGTACATGTCCAAGGTTCCATATGCTAGCGCAGTTGGAAGTCTCATGTATGCTATGGCCTGTACTCGACCGGACATAGCATTCGCTGTTAGTGTGGTTAGTCGTTTTATGGGGGTAGGGAACATTGGCAGGCGGTGAAGCGCATATTCAGGTACCTTAAGGGTACGTCAGACATTGGCATATGCTATGGGTCACGTGAAAACATCGTGGTAGCTGGTTTCTCGGATTCGGACTATGCAAGGGATGTTGATAGTAGAAGATCAATGAGGGGCTATGTATTTTCTCTGGGAGCATCTGTTGTGAGTTGGAAGGCTACGCTACAGCCGACGGTGACTTTGTCCACCACGGAGGCGGAGTACATGGCTCTAATGGAAGCAGTGAAGGAGGCAATTTGGCTTAAGGGAATGGTCAATGATCTAGGCCTACTTCAAGATCAAGCGATAGTCAACTGTGATAGCTTGAGTGCGATTTGCTTGACTAAGGACCAGGTTCATCATGAAAGGACCAAGCATATCGACGTCAGGTATCATTTTCTGAGAAACGAGAGCAGGATCAAGGTGAAGAAGGTGGGGACAGCTGACAACCCCGCGGATATGTTCACCAAGCCGGTTCCGAAGAGCAAGTTCCAGCATTGTCTGGAATTGCTCAACATCTTGAGCCAGTGAGGCCCTTCGGAGCCATGTCGGACCCGGTGGGGGTCCAGTGAGTCTCTGTGACGAGAGATATTGGGTGCGGAGAAGACGTAGCTTTATTTACGAGAAGAGGAGCAGCTGCTGTTGACGAGGCAATTCAAGTCAAGGTGGAGATTTGTTGAGGTGGTGCCTTGAATTAGTCAAAGGCGGCCAAACACTTTGTTTCCAACTTTGATTAGGAAAGTATTGGAAGTCAAAAACGGTAGAGGATTAGTTAGGAAACAAGTTGTTTCCAAATCGGATTTGGAAACTTTAGGAATTTCCAAGCAATATATATAGAACCTAGTAGTCACACTATTAGGTATGCAAACATCATTGTAATTGTTCCTCTTAAGTGAATAAAGGGTGCTTTTCCGCCGTGGAGGTAGTTAGCGAATTTTCGCTAGCGAACCACGTAAAATCCTCGTGTTCTTCTTTTATTCGTTCTTCGTTCGTGAGGTGGTTTGTCATAACAAACCGGTATCAGAGCTCTGAAACAGGAATTCTGTTATAACAACTGTTTTACCCAAACCGCAATCTACAAGAAGATTAAGTTTATGTTAAATATATTAAGAATATAAAATATCTTCCCAATGGAATAGCTAATATCCCTTACATAAAGGAAAGTCAAGAGTATGTATATGGAGCTAAGTAAATCATAATATTCTTGTATTACATCTATTTTTCTGAAGACACATCAAATGAAAAAAGAACAAGAAAAAAAATCAACTATTTCTTCAAAGGGAAATATACCAATTTCCTTTTCTTTTCCAGTATTTATTCTCTAGTTTCGTATCATTTCCTATCTACTTCTGTACAATTCAGGGGACTAAGGGTGAGGTTGGGAATGCTTCTGCTGCCAGCACAGCTGCTTTCCGACAGCAGAAGCGATTTTATTGTGTTTGGTAAAAATAAAATTTCTGCTTTTCCGGACAGTTTCTGCTGTCCCACAATAGTTTTCAGGAAGCAAGAGAGGAGATGCTTTTCCAGAAAGTGCTTTTGATTAATTTATCTACAACCGATTTTGACCTTACAATTTTTATAAATATCAATAGTTATCTTTTCGGAAATGACAAGTGTCATATATTTTTGTCATTTTACTCTCTCACAGCAACTTCACAGTTGATTTTACCAAACACAAAATTACTATATCAATATTTCACAACAACTTTTACGTAATATTTACCAAACAATATTTTATCAAGAATTCACAGCAGCTTTCTACGGTGTTTTCACACATCAACTTTCTACCACCGCTACAGCATTCCCAAACTAGCCCTAAGCCAGAAAGAGAACTGACACTAAATTATTGGCCTTTGGATTATTACCTTTTTTTTTTTTTAAATGTGATTGAGATCTGAGACAGAGAGAGAGCATAGACTGTTTCATTCTCTTTCCAAAACTATTTTCTTTCTCAACCACACATTCTAATAAATTAATAACCTGATGTCACAAACATAACTAATTACGACAAGATATGTATACAATATTATGTGTGCATAACTGCATATCACGACACGCCGGTGACCGATTAGCCTTACGCTCGCATTCTCCTAAGAAAATGCGGCTCACCACTACCTTCGCCTTCACCTGTCCCAACCACGGGTCCAATTCCATTCGTAGCATCAGTCCCATTAGCAGTACTGCCAAAATGTTTCTCATTTGGGCTCCTATGGCCAGGATGAGAACTTCTCTGCCTGTCAAGACCATTCTCGATATCCGCATCTCCTCTACCTTGAAAGTTGTGACTATGCAGGCCGTCTTCCCTAATTGGGGGAGAGTGATGAATCTGCTGCTTAGGCCCAGAGGAGGATGAGGTCTTGTTTTGGTGGTGGCGTCGGTTACAGAGGCGTCCGATACAACAAGAAACTACCGACACGACAAAGACAGCTGCAAGGACAATAAACACTGTCCCGAAACCAGTGTGGGAATGGGATGAAGAGGAATGAGGTTGTTTGTTGTCATTGTTGTTTGGGAACACCAAAGCTGATTGCTGGTAGGATGACATCTTGAAACAGCTTGTTAGGAGGAGTACTAGTAGGAGTTGGGATTTTGTACCCTCTTAAGTTGTCCTAGGTCTTGTTCTTTGAGTACATATTAAGGAAAATCATGGGGTGAGTTCTTACATAAAGAGTGATGATATTTCAAAGAATTTGATGGTTTCTTTGTTATTGAGGCAAGGGATATTCTTGCTTCAGTTGGTGTGGGTAAAAGAGGTATTTTTTGTTGCTTTATTGGGGAGAGAAAGTATGTTTTGTCTTTTCGGCCAAATCACTGCACTATTGGTCCCCGCAAAACCCAAGAACTATCTTCTGAAAACCAAACACCGAAGGGCATTGAGGACTGAACAACTAAGGGCATGTTTTTGCAATATTTCATTGTTCCCTAACAAAGCCGATAATTATTTTTAGGTACATACGGAACAGGTAGAGACAGTTACTAATGTTATTGTAGTCCAACTATTATAACAGACACATACAAAACATGCAGAGTTCTTTGAGTACATCTTTGAACTTTGAACTTTTCATTCCGAATGTATCAAAAAAAAAAGAGTTTGGATGTGGGACAAACAACGAATCCATTATTTATAATTGTCACGTAAAAAAAATAACTTCTAAAATGAATAGAACAAAGGATGAACTTGCACAACTCAAGCTTTTCTTTCACAGGGTAAAATATATTATAGTGCAGTCAGAGCGACTAACAGTTCCCAACATCAACTACTTCACGTATAAAGTAGGTTGAGACTCGTCTCAAAGTCTATACACAAGCTGGTACTATAAGTCACTATGAAAGCTTACAGATCGAACAACCATCACCATCATAATTTATACCTGAAAAATGTTAAGGTGAGCTTACTCTCAAGAATCCTGAAAGCTTAGAGATCGAACCACCATTACCATCATGACAACAATTAGAACTGCGAAAGCTCAGTAAAGAATATGAAGACAAGAGTTTAGGCACATATTATTTTAGGATTCAGGAATCATCAGCATGTTATCACAAATTAATTATATCATGCATAAGTCATGCGATGCATAAGACAGTCTTTCATCAATTTTAGAACTTCCGATGGAAAACTCCCTTGCATTGCAGTATTACACTGCGCTATCAACAGTTGAATTTTGACACATAACTCCTTGTAGTATGCATTTCGCCTACATTGCGCAACAATCTTAGTGACGCCGTTAGTGAATATGAATTTTTATTAATGACGTTGCACTTCAGTATCAGAATTAAAGCATAACCCCCTTGCAGTATGATTTTTAGTGACACTCCGCACCAAAAGAAAAATAAGCTTCTTTTTTAAATAAGTTTATTTTACTATAGTTTATTTTTTAAATAAAAAAATGTGTGATCTTTTACACAAAATATATTCTTTTCTTGTCGTAAATTTTTCTAATGTTTTAATACGAAATATATGATATCGATGTGCTTTTTATAACTAAAAGACCTACGTTTCAGAAAATATTAATAACATAAAAGATATATATTTTCCCAGTGTGTTCTTTTCTCATTTTATTTTCTTGGGTAGACCAGTGGTATTAATTTAATGAAAAAGAGAAAATATTTAATAAACCCTAATTCAACATTAAAACAAAAAAAAAGTGTGTTTTAGAATTGTAATGACCACATTTCTTAAGCTTATATTACTTCAGTTTATTAAATGTTTAATTGTTTAGTAGTTGATATATAAGCCCATAACTGCAAAACTAATAATGTTAAGCTCGTCCAGAAATACACTGAAAGTCGTACTATCTTATTTTATTGCTAAATTAAGTATAAATTATTTAGAGATAATTAGTTATAATTAGTGATAATTAGTAGCTTAAGTTCTAACTAAGTAATGTTTAAGCATCTTGTGATATGTGGCTTTTTATAAGCTTGACGTGACCAAATTACATATTTATTTGACGCGGTGGTTGTGGATAATCATTCAAATTTGGCCAAATAAATGTGTGACACGCAGAGGGACACGTGTGACCACATCTGTGACTGACCCTACATGCGCGACACGTAAGGGGGACACAAGTCGCGATCAGTGAACTAGTTTGTATGATTGACACGCAGTGAGGACACGTGTCACGCATATGGACCTACTCCTTGGATGAATGACCCATAGGGGGACACGTGTTAGCGTGTGCGGCCCTTGCGCTGCATGCACACCACGTGCCCTGACGACTCGTCGCGATCTGATTGGTCGCCGACTTCTATATATAGGGCCCGGTGCTTTAGTTATTTCTCATTCAAGATTCGATCAACTGTCGATAAGTGAGATAGAGAAATAATAGAGATATTCCGAGATAATATGTTTGGGGTTGCTTTTATCGATTCAAAGTTGCTATCATGAAGCTAATATTGAGGTAGGGGGAATATAAAATTTCACGTCTACTGTAATTACGGTCTATACATGATTATATGCTTATATGTTGATTGTTAAGTTATTGTTTGTTATTCGCATGATGTATAAAGCGTGATAATTATGTGATTCGTGATCGATGTTATAGTTTAATTGATTGTTATATTTCTACGCCGGTGGTTATGCGGTACCTACAGGGTTTTTTGCTCACCCTAAAATAATTACAGGTACCGGAACAGTTTGATCGACGACGGGCTAGATTTATAGCGTTTCGAAGTAACTGTAATGTTTCTTAAGAAATGTGTATTTGATATTTGTAAGAGATTCTTGATCAAATGAATGGAAAAATGACGTTTTGTTGAAATCGAAAAGACTTGTATATTTCTAAGCTTCCGCTATGTTTTATCGAAAAGCGAAAAGGTTCGTATTTCCGTCGCGGCCGAAAAGCGCGCGTTTACTCTGATAAATTCTTAATCAACTTAAAGGGAAAAGGTCGGTTCGTGACAAGAATATCAGTGTATAGTCAAGTCTCATTAATGACAAATAGAAAAGACAATTTTATGAAACATTTCTATTTCTTACCTAAGAAAAAGCTTCTTTAGTAACTACAAGAAATTTCGAGGATGTCTAATGAGAAATATTTTCTTTATATGTCTTGTTTCTCATCTTATTCTTTGGATAAATCCGTGCTTCACACTTGATACAAAAGATTAAAGAACCCTAATACAATGTTCAATACTAACAAATTATATTTTTGAAAATCAATGTATAATCATGCCTCATAATGAAAGCTAAAAAAACACTTTACACTTAAATAAAAAAAAATGAAATGACTGTTCAGTGTTGAATTAATTCCCAATATATAAGTAATAACATTAGGGATCATTTTTTACTTCTTAACTAAAGAAAAATCTTTTGATTTGCTTTGAATATTGTATTGTTTTTTTTTTACATGAAAGAAAGGGCATCGATCTACTCAAAAACTAAAATGAGAAAATAACACTCTGAGAAAATATTAATAGTTTATTTTCTTCATTTTATTTAAAGCATAGTTGTTTTATATCTCCAGTATAACATTACATTTTTTTTTATTTGAAAAAGGACCTAAATTTTTAAGAAAACTTATTTAAAAAAGAAACTATTTTGTGTGCATGATGTTAGTAAAACTCATACTGCAAAGGGGTTATGTGTCAATTTTCATACTGCAGTGTCATGTCACTAACAGAAATCCATATCCACCAACGGTGTCAACAAAATTAGTGCGAGAAGTCAGTGAAATGAATATTGCAAGGGGATTATGTATTAAAGCTCAAACTGTTGGTGGTGCAGTGTCAACGAGTTGATATTAAAGGGGGAGGGGGGAGGGGGGAGGGGGAAGTTCTCAGTTTTATGATCTTCATCCTAAACAAATATAGATTTTTGTTGAAGAGAAATGGCGTAATAAATGAATAAAAACTTATTACAAGAGGTTGGGGTTACAATTTTTTTTTTTCGTAACACAGTCGTGACATTTTGTCCGTGGCTAGAAATCAATGTTGCAATAAGTTGTTCGTACCTAAATGTCCAACATTTGTTACGAGGGGACTGTAATAGAATACTATATGTTTTGCAACAAAATTCGGTAACAAATTTAGCATTTTTTTTACAGACTTTTCATCATAGAATATATAATTTCCACCACAAGTGTTCGTCGTAAAATGTCCTGGTATACGTAACAAAATTGTACATATATGATCATTAGTTTTTAAAAAAAAAGCTGATAACAACAAACCAGTCGAGTCATCACTAACAGTAATGAACATGTTATAACACAATATGGGAAAAGATGGTAACAAATTACCACCATGAATACATTTTTGTAACAAAACTGTAACTCGCCATAACAAGATACCATATTTAGGTCAGACCTCTCTTTCGAAGAAAATCTCGCAACATTCCCTCAAAAGAGGATCATTCATTTCAAGCCTAATAACATGGAAAAAATAAAATTTGAAATATTACATGCTACAGATTGCACACAATCTTAAGTGTCAATGTCAATCTTCAATCAATTACATCAAAATTAGCCAAAAAAATCACAAATATCCATTGAAGTCTGACTGCGATTCGCACAGTATAATCATCGATTATCATTATCATCTAACCATGCTTGTTAGTACAACGTACCACATGTTTTGAAATATAAGATAAATACTAATTAAAATGGCAAATTGTATCAATTGATCATATTCTTGATGTGAAAATGGAACATGTGGTGCTCACATACGGGCTGCATGTAGAAGTGAGTTAGCCTACCTCCGCATATATGCTTTCAACTGCAACGAAGTACTCAATTGTCATCAAGCTCACAATTCTTTCCGCACTAGATCTCAGTTGTTTAGGATTTTCACCAAAGGATATGCAATCCCATCTTTCTAACCATGTGCGTTTATCTTTCCACCTTGATTACCAATTTCACATTCGTGTATGAACATTACTATAAATAATATCATCATACTAACATCTCATCAACAATCAACATAATTGATATCAATTATTGAGCATAATTACGAATATACGTTTTTGGAGAAAATTCTGCTAAACGAATAGATAGGAAAATAATTGAAAAATAAAATATATACATTTCTTGTGCATTAATATTTTACGTTTCACAATGAATTAGTGTAATATTTATTTTATATAATTTAAGTAATATTTTTTTTCACTTGAATTAATCAATTTTTTATATAATATATTATTATTTAATTTAATTTTTAAGCTAAATAATTGAAAATACAATATTAAATATTTTTATAATTACACATGTTATGAATGCTAAACATAATTTTGAATTGCAAATATGAAATAATCATACATTTCAATTAATTTTTGGTAAATATTTATATTTTATTAAAAATACAATCAAGGATAATTCAAATTCTTAAAACTAATAAGCCGTGAGATAAACTTGGTGTTACAGTTTATTTTATTAGATCAATGATCAATAAAAGAGAAGAGAATGAACAATGATAATGTGATGATGTCATTTTTCATTTTATTAAATTTTAAATAGACCTCATGCATATTTACATTTTTATTTGAATACATCATCAGAGAATGTTAGTATGCATGAAAACTAAAAGTGTTTTACTCAAAACAAACCAACACTGTGCTTTCATTTCTTTTCTGTAGGTGTTATTAGGAAAACTGTTATTTTTTTTCTAAATTAATCACCTGGTTAACAGAAGAAAGAAAAAAAAAAACAAAAAAAAAAGCATTATCAGAGCCTGGTTTCGATCCAGGGACCTGAGGGTTATGGGCCCTCCACGCTTCCGCTGCGCCACTCTGATTGTTGACGTTATTCGGTAAAATAAATTATATGTTTCAAGTTAATTTCATTCTATACCCGTTGCTAGGGATATTAGGATCGATGTCAGCTTCTGAAGAGGCCTACGAGGCACAAAAATGACAAGTACGGTTGTTCCATCGTAACATATCGGTCGAGTTTCATTGAGAATAATAATTGATCCAAGGAAAAATGGATCCTATAATCTGAATTATAGAATTCCCACAAGACAACATTGATGTGGTATCAAAAGAAGCATTTTGCCGTGTGCCAGGATAATTCACTGCGGGTCAAACCACTTAATTAATTAACTACATCACAGTAATACTAAATATGCATTACTCCTCCGCCAGAGCAACCAAACTGATAAATCTATAAAATGCATTTCTCTAATCATGCCTTGGACCTCTGTTGTTTGCTATTGCATGAAAATGGCTGTGACTGTGTATACTAAGTAGTTGATTGAAGAAATAGCTACCTTCTTTCCAGCACAATACCAGAAAACAACTACACTCTAAATTGCACTCACAAAAGTTTATTTAGTTATGTGACAGAAGCAAACTTCACTAAACTTTCAGAATAAGCTTATTAAATTTGGTGCAAGTTTTTGTTCTGATAAAAAAGAGAACTTCAATTAACACAAAGAGCAAGTACAAGAAGAGCACTACAAGAAGAGCACCTAGCCCCAAGAGGGATTCAAACTGTACAGATCCCAAACCAAAACCAAAACAAGCAGAGCCCCAGATTAACAAGTCTTAAACAGTTAAATTACATAACTGAACCATAAGACAGCAAACACTAGCTAGCATCATATCCAAATCCCTAAGCTTCCTCTTCCTCATTCTTGCCTGGATCTCCTTGCTCTCCTCCTCCTGCTTCCTCAACTGAGATAACAAATGAAAGACACATCTATCAGTTAAGAGAACATGAAAATGTGAGAATCCCCGAGCAGTGATACAAGCCAAAGCATCAACAATAGCTTCAAGAACCGCGTTGGGCTTATGGCAAGTAAACGCCTTGTGATGGTATGAAAGAAGTAAGCCTCCATTCTCAGCCTTCCAAAAAACTTTCTTGTAAGATTTTCTCTTTGTAGTCCACACACAAACATCAATCCTCCTAGCATGACAATGTGTTCCTCTAAGAAGTATAAACTTATCTTCCTCAGAAACAATGGACTTTTGTCCACTAGGAGCCTCCTTCCAAGCTTCTAAGAAATGCGATGTAAAAATTTTAGCTTGGTCAACAGGGAATTTGAAATTCTCCTCCCGAGTCTCAGGATCCTTAAAGCACATTGGATTTCTGCAAGTCCATATTGTCCACATGATTGCACTAAACCAACAGAGATTAATTGGGGAAGCATGCTGTTGGAAGCTTGAGAACACAGAAAAAGCAAAATAATGAATGGTGGTATATTAATGGAACCTGAGGGGGGAAGAAGATCATAAGACTCTTGCAAAAGAGCATTGAAGGAAAAGGTGATCAACATTCTCAGAGTGGCACTTACAAAGGACACATATGCTTGTAACATTAAGATGAAAACGTTTGAGAGTTTCCCTTACTGGAATCATATTCATAATAATTTGCCAAAGAAAAAATAAGATCTTTGGTGGGAGTTTGGTCATCCAAAAAAACATTCCAAGCAAAGTTTGCAATAATAGTTCTACCAGTCTTCTCAATGGGCTCAGCTAAACTCTTGCAAATCAAGGAGTTACAGAGTTGACGATAAGCCTCTTTGACAGAGAAGGCTTCCGACCCTGAAGAAGTCCACACCATACAATCCTCCTGCTCCATTTCAGGAAGCGGGAGAGTCAAAATCTGTTTCTGCATCCAGTGTGGGAAAGCTCTCAACTTACCCCTGTTCCATTCTCTATTACCCTCTCTATTAATACTGATTAAATCTGCCACTTTCCTTCCATTCCAATTTGCTGGCTCAATGCTTCCCTCAAGGGGTGGTGTATCGGGGATCCATCTGTCCTTCACAATGGAGATGCTCTTCCCTGAACCCACATCCCACCCTAGATTAGCTCTAACCAGGTCTTTAACTGCCACAAAACCTTTCCAAACTTTGGACGCACCCACATTTGTAGTTCTTGTAAGAAAATCATTTCTCTTACAATACCTTGAGGTGAAGTAAGAAGTTAGGAGACAAGGATGCCTAGTAGCAATTTTCCATGCTTGATTAGCAATAAGGGCTCTGTTCAGAAGGGGAGGGGATTTCAGGTTCAGACCTCCCAGACCCTTAGGCTTACACATTTGCTCCGAGGAGACCCAGTGAATTGACTTTTTGTCATGAGACCCCTTCCAAATGAAGGAAGAAAGAAGTTGATTAATTTTCTTAATGTGCCCTTGAGGAAAAAGAAAAGTTGAGAAAGGATAGATTAAGAGACTAGTAAGGGTGGATCTCACTAGGGTGGTCCTCCCGTCCTTACTTAAAAGACATAACTTCCACCTTGCACACCTATTTTCACTTTTGTCAATCGTGCTTCTAAAAACCCCTTCATCTCCTTGCAAATCCCCGACCGCCAAACCCAAATACTTACCCATGGAGTCCACAAGCTCAACTCCCAATTGGGAGGCAAGCCTTTTTTTGTGGTGGAAAGTGCAGTTGGGGCTCACAATGAGAGTGTACTTGGCGATATTAATCTCATGTCCAGAATGAAGGCAATAATCATTTAGAAGGTTTCTTTAATTGATACCCACCTGAGTGTCAATTTGGAAGAAAAAAGTAGAGTCATCTGTGAATTGCAGATGTGTGATGGATGGACCAGTTTGACTGTGCCTAACACCCCTTAGCATGTTACTTTCCTAAGCCCTGATCAAGGCCCACGAGAGAGACTCAGCAGTGAGAACAAACAAAAATGGGGAGAGGGGATCACCCTGTATCAATCCACATGATGGGGAGAAGAACTCCGTAAGTTGCCCATTCACATTAATTGCTAATGAGACAGACGTAATACATTCCATAATGACTCTGGTGAATCTGGTAGGAAATCCAAAGCGATCTAAAGTAGCCTGGAGAAAAATCCAACTCACTCTGTCAAAAGTTCTAGACATATCAGTCTTAAGACAAGCAAAAGAGAGATCACCCCCACATTTCCTAGATTCAATAAATTGTGTTAGGTCACTGGCAATAGCCACATTATCTCCAATAGATCTACCCCGAATAAAACCTGACTGATTCCACCTGACTAACGAAGGTAGCACCTTCTTAATCCTATTAGCCAACACTTTAGCAATGATTCTGTAGAGAAAATTTGTGAGACTAATTGGTTTGTAGTCTCTAACACCAACTGGACACTCCTTCTTAGGTAGAAGGGTAATAATAGTTCTATTTGTCTCCTTAAGCATATGACCAGAATTTAGAAAAGATAAGACATCAGTGATAGTCTCTGTAGAAACCATCTCCCAAAATTTCTGAAAGAAAATAGGTGGGATGCCATCAGGACCTGGGGCCTTCAAAGGCCCCATACTGAAGACAGCTTCTCTAACCTCAGACGCATGGAATGGTTTGCTTAAGAACTCCACCTGTTTTGGGGTTAAAAGATGACCAAAATGCTGGAGAAACTGACTATGATCCTGATGTGGAATACAAGGAGGATTGAAGGATTGTTTAAAGAATCTTAACAGATATTCTGCAATATCCTTCTCATCAGAGTAGATAGTCCCATCCTTAGAAGTAATCTGCCAAATATGATTCCCACTCCTTCTAATTTTGGTATGAGCATGAAAGAACCTAGTATTTTTATCCCCAAGCTTAAGCCAATTACTATGAGATTTTGGGCCCAAAACATCTCCTGATCCTCTAAAAGCTTATCCATGTCAGTCCTAGCCTGAATGAACCCCTCCAAAGCCCTGGAGTCTGGAAGGAGATGCTGGAAAGATAAAACCTTCTTCCTAGCCCCCTTATTTTTGTTGGAAAGAGATCCATTGTGTTTGGACCAAAAACATAAGGTTCTTACCCCAATTTTTAGATACTGTTGCAGCCTAAAAAGGGGAGAACCAGGAATTTTAAGAGACCAAACGAATTTGAGCAGTTTGTGAGTTGCAGCATGATTAGTCCACCATGCTTCAAATCGGTACAAACCCCTTCCCTTTGCAGTCTTGGGCCTAATATGCACTTGAATAGGGCAGTGATCCGAAGAGTAGAACCCCAAATTCTTCTGATGAGCCCAAGGGAAAAGGTCAAGCCAAGCAGGACTAATCCAAACCCTGTCCAACCTCTCAAAAGTGGGACTTGAAGAGGTCCTGTTATTAGTCCATGTGAACCAATGACCAACATGCTTAAGCTCAGTTAAGCCCCACTGATTTAGATACTCCAAAAACACACCCACCCCCACATCCAAAAACCTAGTTGGACTACTCTTATCCCTGAACCCCAGGATCTTGTTAAAATGTCCAACAAGGAGGAAGGGAACAAGGGGATCAGGGATCTCCTCACTAATTTTCTCCCACACCGATTTCCTAGAGGCCAGGTTCGGATTCCCATACAAGAGTCCAACAAACATTTTAGAACCCATCAAAATCACCGATATGAGGATAAATTTTTTTGAACTAGACATTACCTGGACCGAAACCGAAGGCTTCCAACCTACCCAAAGCACCCCCCCCCCCCGCATTACAAATGGCATTCACTCCACATGAAGTGAATCCCAGCTTACGCAGTTGTAGATAGTGCTTTCTGAGCTGACAGATCTTGGCCACGTGGCAACCATCCAGCACACCATATTGTGCTCCACACACACTGGATCACCAGCCGAGCTGATCCATGTGGGGGCTGCGAGACAGAGCCCTCGCATACCACTGCACGGGACTTGTAGGGACTTTGTGGTTTGGAGGCTAGAGTAAGCCCTGTCGCGTGCAAGCCAAGCCCGCGCGCGACCTTTAGTAACAGTTTTGAGAGATTTATGGCACGAGCTCCATAAACCCGGTCAATCCGGTCAAACCCGGTCAACCTCGTAACGGTTTCGGTATTCGCGCACAACGTGCTGTAACGGACCCTATATACTCGGACGAACGTGCCGTTATGGTTAAGCTAATTAAGCCGCCATCAATGGGCGCATTAACCACACTACAACGGTCACGGTCTCTGCTATATATAGAACGTTACCCTTTCCATACAAAGGAGAACACACTTGCCATACGCGGAAGCTCTGCCAAACCTCTGTCTCTCTCTCAGACATTACTACTGACTTACTCTCTCCCTACACACAACCCCACTCTTCCTGTGCGATCCTCGATCCTCTACATACGGTGTACACGGAGGTCTCCCTGCCGGAATCTCTTGTGCACATTTTGGTGAACCCGACGTGAACTTACCGGCAAAAGCAACCATGTCTCAGGAGGATGATATCAGCAACAGATCGCCCTCCACCGAAACCGCCTCGGGAGAGGGGACCCGCCGTACTCCTACCACTCCCGGCGAGACACCGACGCTAGAGTCTTTGGACGCCACTGTTCAAGGCCAGGCGAAAGCTCTCAAGGCCCAATCCGAGCAGCTAGAACGGATCTTGGCCGTTCTGGGTACCCTTGCACCAAATCCTTCGTCGGCCACCGCCGTCTCTCAAGGAGGAGGAGCCCCTACCGCTCCGGGACTGGGAGTGTCAACCACACCTCCCAACCCCAACCTGCAAACTCCACCGGCGACCGCGCAGCCGCCTTCGATTCAGGGGTCAACGGCTCAGATGTTGCCTCTCACTGCTCACACTCCTCAGCCCTCGGCTTTGGCGTCTAACCCGACTCTGCAGTACCCTCTGCCTCCTCCAACGGCGATCTGGGGCAATGCGAGCAGTCCATATGTCCCCAATCCTTCGACGGCGTATGTGTCGCCTCCGCCTGCGGCAACCCCTCCTTCAACGACCGAGGGAAGCATTCCAGAATGCATGACGTCTCTGCAGAAGCGCATGGACACTATTCTGGCTCATCAGTCATTCGCGGATACCATAATCCCGAAGCTGGACAATGATCCACCCATTCCGCGAGAGATCTATCTCATGCCTAACCCGGCGGGGTACAAAGCTCCCAAATGGGACAAGTTCGAGGATGTCAACGGAAACGCTCATGAGCATTTCATGCGTTTCATTGATGTCATGGGGCCATACGGAGCTGATTCCAAACTGATGATGCGAGAGTTCCCAAAATCTTTAGGGAACGTGGCGTATAAGTGGTACCGAACGTTGGAAGCCGGATCCGTGAAGACTTGGGACGACATGGTCCAGAAGTTCTATACCAAATTCTTCCAGATGGAAGAAAAGGTGACAATGATTCATCTCTCGCGGATGTATCAGAAGCGCGAGGAGGACGGGATCACTTTTATCAAGAAATTCAGGGCGAAATCCTTGGAGTGCAAAGATCCAATGCTCGAAAGCCGGCTCGTAGAGATATGCCTGCAGTGCATGCGAGATGAATACAAAGGTATGCTCATTAATTTGCAAACACCTACGTTTTCAAAGCTAATCGAATGCACAAAGAACATCGAGCCTATAGTCGAGAGACAGAAGGAGAAGAACGCTCCGGAGCGAGCTTCGAGCGGCGCCACCTACAAGATCGGGAGATTCAGTTACAAGAGGGGACGCGAAGCTGAGGTTAATACAGTTTCACCCCAGAAGCAAGCGAAGGTTGTAAACTTCGACGCACCACCCCTACCATGCTCGGTAGAGGAGGCAAGCGACCTCTGCAGGCAGTAGCGTAAGGACGGTGTCCTGCCGCCGCTCGAGAAGATACCCTCTAAGGAGATGGTGAGGGACCCTAAGTGGTGCGAGTACCACGGCAAGGTCATGCACCCCACAGCGGAATGTAAAAAGCTCAGGTTTACATTCGACCCGAAAATGAAGAACGGCGAGCTGATCGTCAGCGATCACCGGAAGGATGTGCACAACAATCCACTTCCTGCTCATGCGGAGCAGGGCTCGAAAGGCAAAGAGGTCGCCATGATCTCGATCGTCGACTTGGAAGAAGTCGCAGAAGATGGCCTACCCATCGTTGCCGAGGTCCATGAAGACGAGGACTACAGCATGGACACGGAGGATGAACGTGCCGACCGGATGAAAGGGTCGCACGGCTTCAGCAGATTCTTCGACGAGATGAATTTCTCGGAGAAATGCCGGACAGATATGACGAAAGCGATCTTGAGAATAGCGGAAGACTACGAGGAGGATCTTGTAGTATCCAACGGGAAAGTCATCAGGGCGTCTCGCTCTACAGAAAAGATTATGACCTTTTCTGCCAGCGACAAGAAGACAGATGCGAGCCACCAGAGGCCTCTGTACGTGACAGCCATCATCAACGGCGTCGAGTTCAAACGAGCATTCGTCGATGGCGGAGCAGCGGTCAACGTCGTTGCGCTCCACACACTGAAGCTAGCAGGGATCCCTGAGCACAAGATCGTCAGGCGTCCATCTCCGCTGATGGGATTCGGAAGTGACTCTAGAATGACGATCGGATGGATCCGCCTGGGCGTTCAGATCGGCAGAATCAAGTGCTCAGCAAAGTTCTATGTCATAGACGCGAACACTACATACCACATGATTATAGGTCGAGCCTGGATTCATCGCTTCGATGCGGTTCCTTCAACAGCTCACTAGGTTATGAAAGCTATCTGGAACGACAGAGTAGTCGAGATACCGGCTTCGACGAACCCATTCAACCTGGACGAAGCACATCTCAGCGAGGCGGTGTGGTTCACCGAGATGGCGGATGAGCAAACACCTGGACCATTCAACCCTACTCCTTTGCCTCTCTGGGAGGACATCAAGGACCAGTCACCTGCGGGAGTAATGGTGACAAGGGAAGATGCCATGGATAAGCCGCCTACACGCGAAGAGGCGCCGCGTATCGCATACCATCGGAAGAACGTGTATACTCTGAAAAGAATCGCAAAGCATGATACCGAAGGCAAGGAGATAGAAAGCTTCTATGCCAATGGGAAGAAATGCTATCGCATATGAAGGTGCTCGGGGATGTCCTCACACGGGCATGGGGATATCCCTGGGCAAATCAATCAAATCGAGCAAATTGCGCTGACGGAAAAGCCAATGCAGGGCGTTCTAGATGAGAAACTCAAGGAAGCACCTGAATGCATGGAAGACAGGCCCAGACCGCAAAAGAAAGAGCTAAAGGAAGTGTTCCTCAGCCCTAATGAGGAAAAGAAAAGGCCAGTCTTTCTAAGTGCGGACCTCACAAGCGAAGAGGAGCAAGGGCTGCTGCGACTCCTAACTGAATACAAGGATGTGTTCGCATGGGAGTATGATGAGATGCCAGGTCTGGATACAAGCATCACCATGCACCGTTTAGACATCATCCCAGGGTCTAAACCGGTAAAGCAGAGCACAAGGAGTTCAGGCCGGAGCTTAACGTGAAAATCAAGCAGGAGATTGTCAAACTCCTAGATGCCAAGTTCATAGAGCCGAACCACCATCCCACATGGCTGGCCAACATCGTGCCAGTGGTAAAAAAGAACGGACAGCTCCGCATCTGCGTGGACTTCCGAGATCTCAATCGCTTCTGCCCCAAGGACGATTTCCCACTGCCCAATATCGATTTGCTTATCGATTCAACAGTGGGCCATCGCATGTTCAGTTTCATGGACGGCTTCAGTGGGTACAACCAGATCAAGATGGATCCCGAAGACGCGCGGAAAACTGCATTCATCACTCCGGTGGGAATGTTCAACTACACAGTGATGCCGTTCGGTCTTAAGAACGCGGGTGCGACCTATCAGCGGGCCATGATGGCTCTGTTCCACGACATGATGCATAAAGAGGTGGAATTCTATGTGGATGACCTGGTGGTTAAATCCAAGCACGAAGCAGATCACCTCGCGGATCTACGAAAGGTGTTCAATAGATGCAGACGCTTTCGACTAAAGATGAACCCCATGAAATGCGCATTTGGGGTAACATCAGGGAAGTTCTTGGGATGCGTAGTTCATCGCCAAGGAATCGAGCCCGACCCTGCGAAAGTATCATCCATAACTGGCATGACGCCGCCCCATAACCAGAGTGCATTGAAGACATTTTTAGGAAAGCTATCCTATCTGCGAAGATTCATCCCAGCGATTGCCGAAATCACATGCTGTTTTAGCACTCTTCTCAAGAAGGACGCCGTGTACAACTGGGCTCCGGAGCACGAAGCCGCATTCGAAAAGCTGAAGGATTTGCTGACATCCTCAAAAATAATGATCGCACCTCAACTGGGATCACCGCTTCTGCTATATCTGACATCAACAAGGAGATCCATAGGAGCACTCTTGGCTCAGGAGTACGAAGGTCAGGAAAGGCCTATCTACTACATCTCTCGCATTGTGCAGCCTGCTGAATCAAGGTACACGGACATCGAACGTCATTGCCTTGCCCTATTCTTTGTGATAGAGAAGTTGAAACATTATTTTGCATCACACAAAGTAGTAGTGGTCACCAAGAGCGACCCCATACGATATTTGCTAACTCACACTACTCCTGGCGGGAGATTGGCGAAATGGTACATGACCATCTCTCAATATGATATCACATGCGTGCGACCGCGAGCGATCAAGTCGCAGGCGGTAGCGGATCTGTTGGCACAGTTCCCCGATAACATCCACGAGCCCGTGATCGAGGAAGAGCTCGAAGGCCCTGAGATCTATGCCATTAACGTGCCCTATTGGACGCTCCACTTTGACGGCTCGTCCACAAGGAAAGGTGGAGGCATTGGGATAGTCTTGACCAAACCAGATGGGGAGGTCATACAGATGTCCGCAAAGCTCAATTTCGCAGTCACAAACAATGAAGCAGAATATGAAGCCCTCATAGCGGGACTGCGCGCAGCAAAAGCTTTGGAAGTAAGCAATCTGACGGTCATGGGAGACTCCAAGTTGATCGTCAAGCAAGCCTCGGGCGAATACGGTTTGAAGGAGATTAACCTTCTGTCTTACCGCACCTTAGTACAAAAGCTGGTACAACAGTTTTGCGATGTGAGGTACGAGCACAAGCCCCGAGCAGACAACAGGCATGCGGACGCTTTAGCAACCCTGGGATCTAAGGTCAGCACAGACAAATGTCCCGCGAAGATCTCCATTGAATTACGAACATCGTCGGCATTGACAGAAGATGCGTGCGACGACGAAAACATGGATGACACGGATTGGAGAAAAGCAATCCTACAAGCTATTGCGGAAGGCACAAGCAGTGAAAGCTGGGCACTCACAAAAGGGTACTGCATACATGATAACACCCTCTACTACAAGGGTCCTGGCGGAATACTCATGCGATGCGTCTCCGAGCGAGAGGGATAACTTTTGTTAGAAAAGATTCACCAACATGCTTGCGGAGAAAGCGAGGTGTCAATCTACAGGAAGGCTCAGAGATATGGCATTCATTGGCCAGACATGTCAACAGCCGCAGCCCTGATACAAGGGAAGTGCGAGAGTTGCGCGCTAATCAAAGATTCTCTCCTCATCGCCTTAACCAATGACGACACAGATTGGAGGAAGCCACTCTTCGATTTTCTCACCCAGGGCATCGTGCCTGAATCGAGAAAAGAAGCTGAGAAATTGAAAAGGAAAGCATCCCGACATGTGGCACAGGAAAACCTGCTTTGGCGAAGAGGTCACGAGGGCAACTTGCTGCGTGTCTAGACGGAAGAGAAGCACAAGAAGTCATGGACCTTTCTCATCAGGTGGAACACCAAGGAGGTGCGAAATTATGCAGGCAGCTCCTCTCAATTGGATATTTCTGGCCCACGATGGAGGCCGACTGCCGCGCCAACGTACGACGCTGCCAGGAATGCCAGTTCAAAGGAAACCTGGTGCACGCTCCCGCCGTGGATCTACATGCATTAGGCACACCATGGCCATTTCACACATGGGCTTTGGACTTCATCGGTCCCATCCGACCAACGTCACACGGGAACCATTTCATTCTCACCGCAACTGAGCTATTCACCAAGTGGGTGGAAGCAATACCCCTGAAGACGGCAAATGCGCTGGCTGTGGTCAACTTCACCCAGGAAAGCATCATATGCAGGTTCGGAATCCCAAACACCATTCTTTCAGATAACGGTACTCCTTTTGTTAATCGCCAGGTAGCTGCGAAATTAGCGGAGTACAGTATCAGGCAGATATGTTCTACCCCTTATTACCCAAAGGGAAATGGACAAGCTGAAGCGACCAACAAAACGCTGTTGAGAATTTTGAGCAAGATGGTCGCATATGACCACAAGAAGTGGGCCGACTCTCTAAGCATAGCTCTGTGGGCCTACCGAACTTCTCCAAGGACACCCACAGGGGCCTCGCCATTTCTACTATGTTATGGGGCCGAAGCTGTGGTACCTGCGGAGGTGAGAGTCAATTCGGCGAGGCTAGCCTTCCACGCACTCTACGAAAATCAACGCGGTCATGATTTAGTCTTGCTGGAGGAAAAGCGAGAACAAGCCAAAAGGACCAACAAGCGATATCAAGAAAGGATTGCTCGCGCTTACAATAAGACAGTCCAGCGAAGAGATTTCGCAGTTGGAGACTTGGTCCTGCGCGCATCTGACCACTGCATGCGAGAAGCGACTCACCCAAAGTTCGCAGCCAATTGGGAAGGACCCTTCGAAGTCACAGAAGTCTTCGATAGTGGCTATTGAAGAATACGAAGGTTGCACGGCACAACCTCAACCCCGAGTTCAGTCAACATGCGCTGGATTAAGAAGTACTATCCCTGACTTCTCTCATTTCATACGTTTTATTATAACGTCGCCTAATCTCTTGTATGGTTACGATTTACACAATCTCCTCTCCCATATGAGAGGATTGTAATCTTATCTCTCCCATATGAGAGCATTATAATAAGAAAATTCTCCCAAATGAGAAACTTCATATTTCTGGATGTCGATTTTATTTTATTAGTTTGCTATAACTGTTAACAATAAGCCTATCTGTTACGATAGCAGCCTATGCGAATACGATCTTAATTGATCATCTAAGCCTATCTGTTACGATAGCAGCCTATGCGAATGCGATCTTAATTGATCATCTAAGCCTATCTGTTACGATAGCAGCCTATGCGAATGCGATCTTAATTGATCATCTAAGTCTATCTGTTACGATAGCAGCCTATGCGAATGCGATCTTAATTGATCATCTAAGCCTATCTGTTACGATAGCAGCCTATGCGAATGTGATCTTAATTGATCATCTAAGCCTATCTGTTACGATAGCAGCCTATGCAAATGCGATCTTAATTGATCATCTAAGCCTATCTGTTACGATAGCAGCCTATGCAAATGCGATCTTAATTGATCATCTAAGCCTATCTGTTAGGATAGCAGCCTATGCAAATGTGGTCTTAATTGATCCTCTAAGCCTATCTGTTACGATAGCAGCCAATGAAAATGCGATCTGAATTGATCATCCAAGCCTATCTGTTGTGATAGCAGCCTATGCAAATGCGATCTCAATTGATCTTCTAAAGCCTATCTGTTACGATAGCAACTCATGCGCAAAATGATCTTAATTGATCTTCTAAAAGCCTATCTGTTGCGATAGCAACTCATGCGAAAAATGATCTCAATTGATCTTCTAGTAAAGCCTATCTTCCACGATAGCAACTCGCACCACTTAACGATCTTAATTGATCTACTAAAGACTATCTGCTACGATAGCAATATTGTGAAATTGATCTTAAGTGATCCACAAAGGCCAATCACAAGCCCATCTGCCAGGATGGCACAGCTGCGAAAATATGATCTCGAACGATCTAGTGAAACATCCGCGAATTCATATAGCAGATCGCAAACGCGAAACCATTACATAGCATTATGCAAGGCGAAATATGCCGAAACGCATGCGAAGTTGTATTTTGTTGTAAAGAGACAGCAGATAATACAAAAGGCTATTTATCATTATGAGTCGAAAAGACTTACGATTTATCTGTCTAGATAGCAGCTTACAAGCGAAAAAGCTCAAATCTAACTACACAGCCAACATGGCTTACAATACATTCGAAAAGTAGCTGACAAGCCAGCAAAGGCACACTACGGGAATCCTGGCTGAAAGGGATGAACCCACCGGTTCCAACACCGGCTATACAATACGCAGATCTGCGGGTGAACATCTGTCGCAGGTGGGATCTTGCTCCAAAGAGCCACATGAAGCCATACGTTCAAGATCCCAGTATTTGACAAGACCCTTGTCAGATCTGCACCCCATAACATTTGCCCAAGGAACCACCGGTTCCAGCGATCAACAGGCAAGCAGAAGCTCCAAAGGGCAAGGGCTCCTTGTAGACGGGGATGAACGCAGCGTTCCGCCACCCTGAGCTCACGAACGTGGGGGCAACAAGTTCTTCTCCAGGGAGGCTGGAGAAGAATTCCGCCGTTCATTACGAGACGGTAGCACGGTCACTTCGGCGCCGCACCTCACCGGGAGGCGGCCGGAAACAGGACCTGCAAACATAATACACCAAGAAATTTCTTCGAACACACATGCGATATCATCTCCACCTCCTTTATGATGGTTATAAAGAGCAATAAGCCTCATAAAGTGGATCTTGGAAACTATTTCTACAGCACAAAGCGCAAACTCAGGATTCACAACTTGAAGTTGCCATGAATCAACGAAAAACAAGCGTTGAAGCCAGCAGTCGTAAGGACTCACGGCAAAGCACATTTTTGGGATGAAGAACCCAAATGGCAAACACAGGGTTTATATAGACCTCGTGGAGACTCTTCAGTTGCCAAAGATGAGTCAGCAGAATTTGAAAAGAGGGTAAGGCCAATCACTTACGCCTTGAAAAGCGGTATCCATCAATTACCCTACTAAAGGCTACGACGATTTAGTTGCGTATCCTAATAAATGACGGATAGTCATGATTCGGATGGACTTCCCAACGAAAGCGTGCTTATCTTCCCAGAAATCAGCGCGAAAATCAAGCAGAGTATCAATTGCCGATGTCATAATTGGATATGCACAGAGATATCCTATGAAACATTACATTAATGTTTCAAACATTACATTAATGTTTCATCCATTTCCTTGCTATTTTCAAAATTCAAAAAGTCAAAAGCAAATTCTTGATCAAGGAGTCATGGGGTGCGAACTGATGGCTCAGCTTCTCTACCTGCTCCACTTCTTGCTTCAATTGCTCGCACTTGGCATTCATCTCATGATAGAGCTTCATAGCTTCTTCAGCCTTTCGCTTCTGCTGCTCCACCTTCTGCTTTTCAGCTGCGAGGTTCTGGTGGCCGAGCTGCAAGGTTACGGCTGCGCGAATCAGAGTGACTCTTTTCATAAGAAATCTGAAACCCAGTCTGCCCTGAACTTTGGTAAGAAGATTTTCGCACATGCCATGAAGCAATTCGGCGCTCTGGACAGAGATGGTCTCAGGCGTGGCCGCAGACAGCTGCTCCAAAATCCAAATGGCTTCGGTGAGAAACAGCCTCCTGTCGAAGGGCCCTATCTCCAGAGATCTTGCGAACGATCGGGGGTAGGTGAGGCGCATCCGGACTAGCCAGTCCACATCTGTTTGCTTCAAACCTGAAGCAATGCCAAAACTAAGTTATGCTATCAAACTCGCAAATACACCATGCGAGATGCAAACAGTGAATCACTACTTACCAGTTCCTTCGAGAATCTCACGAAGAGAAGGAATGCGCGTTACTAGGGTCGTCGAAGACTGCCCTTGCTCCATGGCTCTCCTGTCAGCTGCGAGCTCTAACTCCTCATAGTTAGAAGGAAGAGTGTAGGCCGCACCAGCTGCGACTGCATTCCCAACCTGCGAGCCCCAAAAGCCCCACGCGGGAATAGGTGCCGCCGACTCAGTCATCGCCGGAGGCGAAGTGACAGCCGAGGTCGCTTGGCGAGGAACATTCTCAGATGCGGAAGCATCGGCAGTATTTGTCCTTACTTCCTCAGCGCCAGCATGGGCACCTTCATCCATTAGCACAACACCAGCTTCAGCATCGTCGGAAAGTTCGATGATGTCCTCGAAAGGCTCACCTGCATGATCAGTAGCTGCGACGGGCTTCTCAGTATGGGGGCTCGGAGTCGGAACATAGGATGCAGAAGACTGACTTCTTTGCTCCGGAGCATGTTCCTCAACGTTGCCTGCGATACAAAATGCGATGGTATGAGGTAACTCGCATTGAATAATATTTTGCTATCTTTACTTAAGCGAAGAGTAAGCACCTCCACGCGAAGGTGGGATTGAAGCCTCTTCATACACTAAATACGAGGAACCATGTCCTATTAGTGTGTCCTCACTAAGCAAGTCTTTAAGAGGGGCGTGACCTGGGATGCGAAGAAACCAGTCATGATCCTGTTTCAAGTTGCTAAGGCCTAGTACATGCGTATCACTCGAATGATTACCTGAAGGTTCTCCGCACTTGTTTACTAGCCAACGGCGAATGTCAGCCTTTGACACACCATGCTTTAACGCACCCACAATAACATCTCTATAAGTTACTGCGAGATTGAAGATCTCACCTTTATCGCCGCCTGCGATTTCTTCAAAGTCCGCTTGGACTTGCTCCAGGGCTGCTGCATCCTCTTCTGGAACCACATCCTCCTCCTCCGCCTGGGGAGCCACTTCTTCGGGAAGCTCATCTTCCTCGTCAACTGGACGCACTAGGTCGTCAACATGCTGCTCTTCGAGGCTTCGCTGTCTCACACGTTCGAGCTCCTCCTCTTCTCGCTGCCTTCTTCTTTCAGCAGCCTCCGCGGCTGTCTTCCTGGACTCAGCAAGAATGTCCTCGCTTATGGGATTGTCTGGAATGCCAGAATGGGTATCTCTCTTTTGTCTCTTGGCCAAAAGGCCACCAATGGTTTCATCATCATCATCATCTGCGAAGATATGATTGGTTTAAGAAAAGAAGTGCAAAGAAGTTACGATAATGGGAAAGGAAATGCGACGGGGGTACCTCCTGATTCTTCCTCATGTATCACAAATGTTCTTTCTTCTTCTTCTTCATCACTTTCTCTGGGCTCCTGCTTCTCTCCTTCTTCCCCTTGGTTGAATGGAACGAAGGTCTCAACCGCGAGCTCCTTCCGCACTTTGCTGGGCATGCGACTCTTGCCCTTATCCTTGACAGAAAGGGGCCTCGCCGGAGGAGAAGTTGGAGCACTTCTAGGGGAAGAAATTGTGATTCCCTGCTGCCTGGGCCTCTTCGCTCTCGGCACCGCACTCGCTGGAGGGGACGGATCACCTCCGGGAGGTGACGGGGCCGGAGCATTGTCTATCAGCGAGTCAGCAAAAGCATTCATGACTGCGCGGATCTTGGTTTCGACCTCAGGGTCCATCCTCCATGCTAGCCGAAACGACTGCTTTTGTCTTCTGGTGGCAACAATGGCATTAACCAATGACTTGGAGCGATCACCAGATGCGAACCGCCGCACATGACACTACAGCAAACAGTACAAAATAAAGGTGTCAGCATAAGGAAATCAAGAAGCTTAACGCACGCGAAGAAATTGCTTACCTCAGCAAATGCCTTGCTGTATCTGACGACATGCGTGTCGCCCTTCTTAACTGCTGCGACCTTCTCCTTCAGAATGATGTCAGGACACAAATGGTTCTCGCGATCCAACAGTGAGTAACAACCATACTCAGACTCGCTCAGACTGCAATTGGGGCGAAAAGGGAAAGAATTTCTCTTGATCAAGGGGGCTCTACTTGGCTGCGCAGCCGACTGCGTCTCAATCCTCGTTTGCTGGGCAATCCAGTATGCGAGCCAGTTCTGAGAACAACCACCCTCGCGGGTCCCTGCAGGCTGCTCAAAGGGAAGATTGTTCATAAATACTGTCTTACACTCCTTTGTCAGCAAGCGCTTATAGCAACCTCTGATAATAGACTGGGGCCAGATTGATGGTGCCACTGCATCAAAGCCAAACTGGGGAGAAACTCGAGTGGGGTCAACATCCACGGTAATCCTCTCATACCTTGGCGCGAGCTCACGAATATGCTCTGCGAGGGCAGGGAGAGAACCTCGTAGACACCAGCAAAAGAACTCGCGATAGCGTTCATGGAAATGCGGTCCCTCTTCGAAGAGCAGCTCTTCTGAGAAGACAACACCCTTAGAGGGGTACAGCTTTGGAAACCATCGCACGTTCTCAACACGCGTGGCATAGGGCCTGGCAGTGAACTCTTTCCGTTTGTCGCATATCAAGCTCCAAACACACTTGGTGTTGCTCGCTCCGAACCACCTCGCAGCTCTGCCGCTGTTGCGCGCCTCCGTCTCGCCTGGGGGACACCACTTGTCGGGTTTGAGAGCAGTTGGGGCATAGGATGGCCACCGCTCGAAGACCCACATTGTCAAAAAGGAAATATTAACAAAAGTCAGTACATCGAGGCGGCCACGCGACTCTTTCATGGCCAGAACTAGCTGATCAAGCCTGTAATACAACGTGCCCAAGACCAAGGGCCCGAGTGCGACTCTCTGGCCAAGGGCGAGCCTCACAGCAAGTGGCAAAACATGGTAAAAGACCCCATCATGTGGGTGACCGTCGATCAAGTACCTCGACAACCAAGCACAGAGGAATGCACAGAGGGTCAAGTGATAGCCTTTACCCTCCACATAATTCTCGGCGTCTGGGTTCTCACTCAGAAGTTTCTTAGTGATGCTGCTGTTCGCATAGTCTCGAAAGAAATACTGCAACCATTTGTTCCAGGTATTCTTCGCAGACGTATCAACCAACTGCCAGTTTGGAAGGGCTCTCGTAGTAGTCCACCGGGTGGAGATTTTCTTTACCTCTGCCAAGCATTCCTCCATCTGTGCGTACAAGACAATCTCCGCAGGCGTCCTCAAAGGACTCAAAGGGTCTATCTCACCCATGGGGGAAAGATCGTACAGCATCTGCACGTCCTCGAGTGTAGGAGCAGCCTCGAACTCAGCAAAGTGGAATGTGTGAGTCGCAGGCGAGTAGCGGGACAGAAGGTCTAGAAGCATGGACTGGTCCAGCTTCACGGCAGCACCCTTCATAGCACGGATAGCAAAGTATATGCCGGCTTCATCGAGAGTCGCGGCATGATTGTCCAACACGTGGTCAATCCACTCATCCATATAGTCCAACTTCTGGACGAAAGCCTGGGTAGAAATCGCAGTGTAGGGGGAAGTATCCGTTTTCGACCCCTAATCGAACCACATCCTCGGAACCAATCAACTCGAGCAAAGCTGAGCTAACCGGGCGAGTCAGTGTCAGCAATCCCTCAACTGGGACAGGATCAGGCATCCTCTTCTCCTTAACCCTCGCATGATAGAAATCTTGGCCACCTAAATAGGGGGCTTTTCGCCACAAGGCCTGCGGAAGGTCGGGTATCTCTTCATCTTCCTTGTTGGGTTTGGTTCCTTTTGTCTTGGCCATTCCTGCGGAAAAGCAAGAAAAAAGGGGGGAGAAAGGCGCTGCACTTCAGTTTGAAAGTTTGAAATCCGAGATATATTATGAAAAGAAAGACGAACAATTTCTGGTATCAATTTCAGAAATTAAGGGTTGCATTATCAGCGATTTCAAGATCTCACATTCGGATCCCTTATTATTGAAGGATTAAAGCAAAAGTGGGTTCAAAGATCAAGGTTTCTTCGCAAGTTTCAACAGATTATATGTTTTGGGCTTACAGATTCAACGCAGTTCAAGGCAAACATTGGTATCTTAAATCAAAATTGAACAAGGCCAACCTTGTTTTCTTGAAGCCTGCTTGGATATGCACAACTGAAGAAGACGATTTGCAGTTTTGAACTGATGATTGATTATCTTAATCTGCTCTCGAAGATCTCCGGGTACCATTCACTTTAAGAGAAAGAAGTGATGCTTTGCAACAGTGGATACAAAGTATTTATCCAAAAACAATGAAGGGTTGCGTCCTTTCAGTAGTCGAATCGCAACCGTCACCGTCGAATCGCGCAATCACAGGATAAGCTGACGTCACGCCTAAAACCCTAGAAGCCAGACGGCACGACTCTAGGGGTTTTAGGTCATAATGGCACGCACGGGGGCTGAACTTACCCGTATTTGAATTGGTGCGTGGCGGCAACGCGTATGTTGGTTTCCGCGCATGGAAGTCTATACAGCTATGAGTCTTCACGCGCAGAAAGGGGGCTAATGTAGATAGTGCTTTCTGAACTGACAGATCTTGGCCACGTGGCAACCATCCAGCACACCATATTGTGCTCCACACACACTGGATCACCAGCCGAGCTGATCCATGTGGGGGCTGCGAGACAGAGCCCTCGCATACCACTGCACGGGACTTGTAGGGACTTTGTGGTTTGGAGGCTAGAGTAAGCCCTGTCGCGTGCGAGCCAAGCCCGCGCGCGACCTTTAGTAACTGTTTTGAGAGATTTATGGCACGAGCTCCATAAACCCGGTCAATCCGGTCAAACCCGGTCAACCTCGTAACGGTTCCGGTATTCGCGCACAACGTGCTGTAACGGACCCTATATACTCGGACGAACGTGCCGTTATGGTTAAGCTAATTAAGCCGCCATCAATGGGCGCTTTAACCACACTACAACGGTCACGGTCTCTGCTATATATAGGACGTTACCCTTTCCATACAAAGGAGAACACACTTGCCATACGCGGAAGCTCTGCCAAACCTCTGTCTCTCTCTCAGACATTACTACTGACTTACTCTCTCCCTACACACAACCCCACTCTTCTTGTGCGATCCTCGATCCTCTACATACGGTGTACACGGAGGTCTCCCTGCCGGAATCTCTTGTGCACAGCAGTCTTCTATTAACATAATCCACAGAGCGTTTAGTTTCTGACAAGAAAAGAATGGAAGGATTAAATTATTTGGCCAAAAAAAAATCCAGAACTGCAGACCTTTGGCCTACCTCTCTGCAGTTCCAGGCCAAGACAGGTGACTGTGGAGGTCGTTCCGGGACAACCTGCCTAAACCCGTAGTGAAAACTGAAATCCCTAACTACACCCTCAAGAGGATCCAGAACAGACATGCAATGCAAAGAACTAATGGATCGAGAGAGACATAGAGGGCAGTCACCTGGGGGATTAATCAAATGTGAAGGCTGAGATAGCCGAGATTTCATACCCATTGCTTGTCGATCATCTTCCATCCAACACTTTCTTTTCTTCGGTGGCACCGTATTTGGCTTATCACTCTCCCCCTTCCTCGGTCCATCCTCCGCTTCCTCGTCATCACTTATCACAATGATTTCCTTCGATTGAACTTCCATCTCCTCAGGTTCTTTGATGTGAGGGAACAAGGCTTCAAGATAGTTCAGCTTCTTCTCTAATCTTTCCTCCCACGCCTCTCCAGGAAGCTCCCATTCCTCATCACTATCACCGAAATACGGGATCTCCATATTGAAGGCGGGAAAAGTCATCAAGGGTTCGACATCAATAACTAGAATGATTGCCTTACATTTACTTCCCTCCAGCTCTGTTTCGCCTTGAACTCTTTTGCCCTTCGCCACTTCGTGAGCAATAACCTCCACCTCCTGGGTCTTGTCTTCCTTTGTTATCTCCCTTTCCTTGTTTTCCATTGCGTGTTCAGAACCCCCAACTGTCTTTTCCCCCAAAAGAGAGTGCTTTCCCCCTACTAATTTCCCAAAGGATCCTTTCAATAAATCTCTTGACACTTCGATTGCTGAAAATATATTCTGGTCGTTCACTCATCCGGGGGAATATTCTACGAAATATGGATATCGTCTGTGTGAATCCCTACACCAACCACTTTTTTTCCCTACTAACTATTTTCTCTGTGTTGAAGCCATGCAATCTGGGGCAAGCTTTGGGCCCTCCCCGCCCCGGAGAAGCTCAAATTGTTTTTGTGGGAAACTGGGAATATATGCACAACGCTATGCCAGTTACTACCTCTGTTTCTTCTCTTTCACATTACTTCAATTTTTGACACTATTCACTTGGTCACTTTGACCCAGTGATTTGGTTAGCAAGAAAGTACACAAATTTGGTAATTTTTACATGATCTTGTGGAGTAAACTTTACTTCACAATACTATGAAAAAAATTTCAAAAAATTACATTGTTTTGCTATCCAAATCATCAAGTCAAAGTGAGCCAGCCTAAGATGAAAGAGAAGAAACAGAGGTAGTATTTGATTTGCTACCCATCGCAAGGATCTTTCTATGCATTGCCTCGTCACAATCGATTTTGACATTTGAGTGTGTTCGTCTTCGTGTTTTGCGAGTTAATTGGTTATATTTTGAGTTAGGAAGAAGATTTAGACATTCAATCGGCGAATACAACGGCGAGAGGAAGTGCCAGATGCCACTTCAACTTCTTTTCTTTTTATTTTCTTCCTCGTCTACTTATTCTTCTTTTTATTTTACTTAAGGGTAAAAGACAAAATCCACCCCTCGAGTATGAGTTATATACAAAAACATCCCTCGTGTTCCGAGAATATACAAAAACCACCCTCAGAGGGGACGGTAGTTAGACAAAGACCACCCTTCTATTAATGTCAGTAAATAGGGGGGAGGTGCAGTTTGTCTTTTTATGACCATTTTGCCCCTCTTTGTGTTTTTGTGTTTGTTTTGTTGATGTTCGTGGTGTTCTTGACCACCACAACCACCACCTCCACCACCACATCCCCGCCACCGCCACCTCTGATTCGCCATCGCCACCACTGGTTTTTACCGCCACCAACAACGCCACCACCTTACCAACCACCAACACAAACAACAACAACAACAACAACAACAACAACAACAACAACAACAACAACAACAACAAAAACAAAAAATTGGCAAAATATGACAACCCCCCAAAACCAGTGCCACCAAACTCCATTCAAAAACCCAAAAAACACAAGCAAAACCACAAATTAACCATTACAAGCACTGGGACTCGAGACAATCCACTCGTCTACAGTCTACTCCCTTACTTTCAGAGGCATTGGTTCCTTCAAATTAGCCATTACAGGCATCTTTTCTCAAACTAATCCGAAAAAACCTAATTCTTTCAATATTCAGACCATATGAACCCACACAAAAGGCTCACAAAATCTTCGAAGATCAAATGTGTGTTCTAATTGCAAGGTGAATTCCCAGTTGTCACTTTGTGTACATATGTATTGTATTTATGAACAAGAGAGATAGAGAATAAATTTTTTTCATCTAACTTCTCCTCAACTCGCTCAAACAGGGGTAACCTCTCTTAAAAGGGCATTCCTCGAAAGCACAAGGTAGTTTATGAACCCGAGTCATTTGAAGAAGAAGATTCGGAGTAAGACCCATAAACGAAGAAGAAGAAGAAGAAGAAGAAGAAGAAGAAGAAGAAGAAGAAGAAGAAGAAGAAGAAGAAGAAGAAGAAGAAGAATCTGAAGAGTAATCAGAGTAAGATGAAGCAGAAGAGTTCAATTCAGAAACTCTGAGGACCCTTCTTCAACCCTTCGGAAAAGAGCAGATTATGGAATTCCTGAAAGATGTCGCCTTGAATAACCCTAACATAATTACCCGAATCAGAGAATCTAACTAGCTCAAATATAAACAACTCGAGCCCTCACCCACCTACCATCTTCGACGGGAAGCCTGCAGAACCCTCGACAGGGACGGGAAGAAGGCAATGGCGTTCGGTTGAGAACCCATCACAACCCTCGACGGGGACGGGGAAGAAGTAAGCGACGAAGAACCAGGGCAACTCAACTATGGCCGCTGGCTTTAATTTCCGACCAGGTTTCTAATCGGACCGAGAGATGTGTGGGTTCGAAGTTTTATGGGTTTAATAGAATCAAGCTGCCGGCTTTAATGGCTGTCGGCGGCTGGGTTGGTCTTGGGCGCAGGTTGTCGGTGAGTGAGAGAGAGAGAAAGAGATGAGAGTGGGACAGAGGTGGGTGTTGATGATTGTGATAGTGGTCGATGGAGATGAACATAGGTGGGTTGCGGCTAGGGTTAGGAGAGTGAGAGAGACAACCGAGAGAGAGACGGAGGAAGTGGAGAAGAGAAGAGAAAGGGAGAGAAAGAAGAGGTTGTAGAATGAAGGGATAAGGAGAAGAAAAGGCTTATATAGTAGGGTATTTTTTTTCATTGGAGGGTAAAATAGTATTTTAACGATTTCCGTCCATCCTCGTTAGCTGCCGTCCAACTGCAAGGGTGGTTTTTGTATATCCCCGAACACGAGGGATGTTTTTATATATAACCCATACTCGAGGGGTCATTTTCGTCTTTTACCCGTTTGTTAATTTTTTTCCACGTTTATTCAATGTTTTAAGGATTAAATTTGAAATTATGTACTACCTCCGTTTCTTCTCTATCACACCGGTTTGACTTTTGTCATTGTTCACTTGGTCACTTTGACCCGGTAATTTGAGTAGCAAAATGATGAAGTTTTTCAATTATTTTTTATGGCGTTGTAGAGTAAAAGTTGCTCCCACGGTGAAAAAATTATCGAAAAATCGCATCGTTTTGCTATCCAAATCACCCGGTCAAAGTGACACAGATATGAGTCAAAAAGTCAAACCGATGTGATAGAGAAGAAACGGAGGTAGTAAAACTTTGGATGAGAAGAAGGGTAAAATCGTATTTTCAAACAAATCAGTCAGAATATATGGATGTGTGTTATAATAGGGTACTCTATTTGCCACAATATCAAAATATAATTACCATAAATGCTGCAAATTGAAACTGTGGATACCGATAACACGAAAAGAAAATTGTGGACACCACGAATGCAATTTTGCCTTTTTTTCCAACACTTCTGTGAGAAGTTTACGCACACGCTACACAATGGAAAGATCAATGAAGTTTGGCCTTTTGTTTATTCGTACGCAGGCCAGTCGTCATCTTTTCATTCTCTTTCTTTGTCAAAGGCAGACGATCTAGTCTCTGCAGTCCCCGACCCGACGACCACCCCCACTATAAAGTTGACATTTCTCTTTCTTAATCAACCAGTAACTAAAAGCTCCGATCCAGGGCCGTCTTAAGACTTTTAGAGGCCTTAGGCAAATTGAAAAAGTGAGGCCTAATTGTACTTATCGTGATATTGGTACATAGAACGATCGTTTTTCAAGGAAAGAACAATAGTTTTTCAACCGCTATAATATATATCTTTACTAATAATATATGCAAACACCCCAATTTTTAGTGGAACATTTGTTTTTCTTAAAATACCCTCATTACAGTAATTAGATCATGGAAGTTACAACTTACAACCCACTCCCCATGTTCTAATTATTTATTTATTTTGTGAAATTCACACACATTATCTAATATCTATTCATTTATCTTATATATTGTTTCTAATTTCCACGCATCGCGTGGGCACCTATGCTAATATCCCTATATATATACATATGTGTGTGTGTGTGTGTGTGTGTGTGTAATAAAGTTAATCAAAGGAGTTTATTGATGTTTCATGTGGTCTTACCGTAATACCAGTACATGATAAGTTTCCAAAATCATGCCATGTCTAAAAAAGTTCATAGACAAATTTGTAGAAGAAAGCAGGGCTTTAAAATTTGAGCTACATGTTTGTAGTAGCTCATCTCTAATGTGATAAATAGGAGTTATGTTATTTTGGTATAATCATAGACGCAATTCATTTAATATGGTAAAGTTAAAACATACTAAGGAAACTATGAGTCTGAGGAGAAAATGACAATAACAAAAGCTCTTTTTCTAGAAAACAAAAACTTTCAAAGAACAAGAAATAATATTTATTTTTCTTAAATCTTTTCCTCCCCAGAAATTTTTGATTGAACTGAATAAGAACATGATATAAATAAATAGATAAAAGTCAAGGATTCGCTTCTAAAAACATCGTGTAATTTCGAAAACTTAGTATTCATAATGGAAAATATAGTAAAGGTACATTATTAAGAGGTAATAAAATAATTTCTCAAAAAAAAAAGAAAGAGGTAATAAAATAGGTAATAAAATAATTTCTCAAAAAAAAGAAAGAGGTAATAAAATAATTTACTTGTCTAAATTTGGGAAAGATCAAATTAGGTAATAAAATAATTTACTTGTCTAAATTTGGGAAAGATCAAATTAGTACATAATTGATTGGTTCTCTCATCATTAATTGCTAATCTTCTTTATTTCTCATTTTTTCTGCATTTAACAAGATTAATGGGCCTAATTTTAGTTTTGAGGGCTGCTATGCTTCACCCTTTTTTCTTCACCCTTCAAGTTCACCTCCTACATGTCAAGATATGATTGCAGTAACTATTTATTTTAAGATATTTCTATAATCACATCACCAATCAAAAACATCCACATAAAGGGTGAACTTGAAGGGTGAAGAAAAAAGGTGACGTTTAGCATTTCCCTTTAGTTTTTACCTCAATCTACACAAGAGTTTACATATATACACACACATGCATACAGCAATCAAACACTAACGGGAGGCCTTCAAAATTTTGAGGCCTTAGGCGGCCGCCTACCTTGCCTTATGGCAAGGCCGGCCCTGCTCCGATCAACAACTGAAACCCAAACAAATGGAGGGTCTTGATCATGCTGCTGATCCGCAATAGAACGGCTCAGAAACCCACGACCTCGAATCCCTCTTCTCTTTCTCAGACAGGGACTTCCTTATTCGCAACAATGGCGACCAGGTCTATCCTCTTCCTTCCTCCTTCAATTGAATAGAATGATGGGTGTTTTTAATTTTGGGTAAAAGACACTTTCCTCCCTTATAATTTGGTGAAAATCCACTTTGCACCCTTGACGTTTGGAAAAACCCACTTTGCACCCTTGTTACTAACATACCATAACGTCCATACTAATAAGACAGCACTACCCCTACTTTTGAAGTAAAATTACACCACTATAAAAAAGCATTTATTCTCCTCATCCTCGTTTTTTCTTCTCCTTCTTTAGAGAAACCCTATCCGCCACCCATTCGGGAGAAAATATTTTCACCATCTCTCTTCTCTCTCTCACACAATGGAGGATCTCGCAGCAGCGGCCTCGAACAGCAGTGGCGGCGAACCAAAGGCATCACCGGGATCGGGTTTTGCAGGGAGAGGCACTACCCTTGAGCCCAAGGAGTTGCTGAAATGTAGAATTCCGTTCGCCGACAAAGAAGATGCCTTTGGTTCGCCGACAAAGAGAAGGAGACAGAGAGACGGAGGCGCCGGAATTCTACATTTCAGCAACTCCTTGGGCTCAAGGGTAGTGCCTCTCCCTGCAAAACCCGATCCCGGTGATGCCTTTGGTTCGCCGCCACTGCTGTTCGAGGCCGCTGCTGCGAGATCCTCCATTGTGTGAGAGAGAGATGGTGAAAATATTTTCTCCCGAATGGGTGGCGGCTAGGGTTTCTCTAAAGAAGGAGAAGAAAAAACGAGGATGAGGAGAATAAATGCTTTTTTATAGTGGTGTAATTTTACTTCAAAAGTAGGGGTAGTGCTGTCTTATTAGTATGGACGTTATGGTATGTTAGTAACAAGGGTGCAAAGTGGGTTTTTCCAAACGTCAAGGGTGCAAAGTGGATTTTCACCAAATTATAATGGAGGAAAGTGTCTTTTACCCTTGATTATTTTCAACCCCAACTCAATCCTAGTACCTATTATTAATGTGTTATGTGTGCTTAGAGGGGGTCTTATTAGCTTAATCTTTTTTTGAGGAGATTATTAGCTTAATCTTGAAATGCCCACAAAATTACTAACGTAGATTTGCTGTGAGTGTTCGAATAATAATAATAATAATAATAATAATAATAATAATAATAATAATAATAATAATAATAATAATAATAATAAACAGAATTTGCTTAATCATGAAATACCCAAAAGCACTGCTCAATTTGCAATTTATTTTTGTGATCAGACGTTGGAGGCATGTGGACTCCTTCGCTTGGTCTTGTCGTGCCGTTTAACTACAATGGGAATAGGGGTTTCTGAATCTATAATGTTTTCAAGATTATTAACTCATAAACTTGAGTTTCGTTTAACAATTATATATGCTTGAGGAAGTAGGATTAGGGGCGGACACACATAGAGTAGTGGGGGGGCTATAGCCACCACTCAACTTTTCAAAATTTCAATTTTGCCCTTATTTTGTATTGATTATATAGTTTAGCCCTCAGAAAAAAAATTACTTTAGCTCCCAGTCGACTTCATAATACATAATTTTATCCCTAATTTCCTTACTTTTTAAAAAATTTAACCCCCAGTGTAAGAATATCCTGGATCCGACCCTGAGTAGCATGATTAGATGGAGAGTGGTGGAGAGACAAATTTTATACACTAGCTTTTGCTCTTTTGGGGGCATTTCTTCTGGAGTTAACATGATGAACTCTAGATGTTTTAGACCAACACAGCCTATTTTCAAAATTTCCAACCCACAAGAGTTGATGAAGTTATCAAACTAAAGTCAAAGTGAAGAATGGGGTTTTCTGAAACTAGCATTTTTTTAAAAATTTGATTGGGATGCTACTATTAAGTATAGTCTTCCTATCAAATGTCATATAAAAAAGAACATGTTTCTTAACAGATGTATTAAAAACTGCTTCTACTGTCACTGCTACAACATAAGTATTCCCAAACTTGCCCTTATTCTTCGTGGGACTAATTTGGAAATTATTGATTGCTGCATTGTTATTCACAACAAGTATAATATGCATGATTAGAGGGCGAAGAGGCAAAAATTTTGTATACTTTGCGGACATAGATTTGAATTAGAGGCATTCACTATGCGGGTATTCTTACTGGCTATTGGACATTGTGCCAGTGACGTCTGTGTTTGCACTTTGGAACATTTCTTGTGGAGCTAAATCTGGATGTTTCAGGTCCAAATTGCCAGTTTGAAAGGGAAAAAGGTCGGCATATACTTCTCGGCTTCATGGTGTGGGCCATGTCGACAGTTCACCCCAAGTCTAATAGAGGCTTACAATAAACTCCACGCAAAGGATGATTTTGAGGTTGTATTTGTTTCAAGAGATCGAGATGATGAATCATTCAATGACTACTTCTCCAAAATGCCATGGCTGGCCATCCCAATATCTGATACAGGCTCTCGTGAACACTTGCGCAAACTTTTTAAAGTGACGGGAATCCCTAGTCTTGTGATCCTGGAAGAGAATGGGAAGGTCTTGACAGAAGATGGAGTTGATTTCATACTGGAATATGGGGTTGAAGCTTACCCTTTTACTAATGAGAAAATTTAGAAACTCAAAGATCAAGAAGAAGCAGATAGAAAGTGTTGTGTAAAAATTCCCAAATTAGTATTTTGTGTTTAAATCAAAATTCGCGACATTCCAAAGAATTGTCTTGTTTCAAATAGTTGTAACTTTTAACAAATACTTTGTATCTTTTGATTGTATCTTCTTCAAGCACCGTTTGAGCCTATAAGTAAAAGTCGTCATTTGTTGTTACAACAAGTTTTCAGTTAGCAATTTAACTCTTCCTCACCACACTTTCTTTCCTAGTTTGGAGTCGGTTTCTCAAATCTATAATAAGTGAGAAATGAGTCTTCCCCCGCTAAATCATTTGGTTTTGATTTGAGTTCAGCCTTCCATTATATTTTTATTGCGCCGCCACTTATGCTTCGGCTATAGAGACCTATGAACATATACGCTTGTGTCTTACTATGTGGTAGCCTAGTTGAATTTGTCCCCCGGTTACAAGGAGGGAAAGCTAGTTTTGCTTTGGTGCTCCAGTCCGATAACATTGCATATGTGGAAAATCATTAATGGTCCACATAACTGCAGCATGCAACATGAATTGCTCACTGGTCGCTGCGTCAAAGGTCTCAACACCTACTTCTCACAACTCTTTCAGCTCATCAACTAATGGACGCTAGTAGATATCGATATCATTGGGGGGGGGGGGGGGGAATGCGGCCCTGATATTAGTAGTGGCGTCATCACAAATTCCTCACTCATACACCGTTCAGGGGACATGTTGTACTGCAGTGCAACGACGGGTCACATACCGCATGCACTACTCATAAGGCCAAATGAATCAAATCCATCACTGGTTAGTCCCAAACACATATTATGGGCATCTCTAGCAAACAATTCATGCTCTTTGTCAAATTCTCGCCACTGCTTAGCATCGGCTGGACGAGTTATGACAGAACCATTCTGGACATGCTCTTCCTTGTGCCATCTCATTTTCTTGGCAATTATTTTCGACATGAACAACTTTTGCAGTCTGTGTTCAAGTGGAAAGTATTCTATAACCTTTCTAGGAACTTTTGTTCCCTTTGTATTACGGGGCTTCCATCTAGATTCACCACAATCAGGGTTTGAACAGTGGTTTAAGTGTTCATTTTCTTTCCAATATGGCGAGAAATTGTTATGGAACACATGGATGTTGATGTAGCCTAGCCCTAGTCCAAACAACAATTTCTTTTCTCCATAAATGACTTCGGTAATGAGTGACCAGGATGTACTAACTCAGTAATCGTATATGATTCCAACTAATTAACATCCATATCCAGTTTAATCCTTTCGGTGTGTGACCCTGTAGGTTTCTATTAAGTTGGTAGTAACAATTACAACCATTGAGCGGTATCTAGCAACACATCAATGCCACCCAACCAATAGAAATAGTCTGTGATCTGACAAACGTTGTGCCCAATGTTACCGTGTTGTGTATGGCCCTTTGTCTCCATATCCGGATTGGACACGAGATATAAATGTCAGACTCATATATCCGATTCATAGTTTCTCGATAATGGGAATAGGCTTATCTGTATAGATAACAATAATATCACATATTGTTTTATCTAAGTCTGGCCAGACATTTCATAAGCACTACCCCTCGAGTGGCCCATGGATATTTACTCCCATTACGTGGGAGGGAAAAATTCTCTCTACATCACTACCATCTCTCAGCTTGCTTCATATCATGTCCGATTATCATCTTTATAGTTGCCCAGTTACGGTGTAATGTTCTATAATATCAAAACATGATATTTCACAACTAGAGTATCTAGTGACTTAAAGTCTGAGGACTACAACACCATTGTCACTACGAGAAGCACTTATGACATTCACATAATTTATAAGTAGCCTTCTCGTGGTGGGTCAATCTAGTATGCCATTACTCCTAATTCATACCCATGTGCTAGACTTGATATCTCCATATCAATCTACCCACATACTAGTCTCCATGCATAGTGATCGTCGTATTAATCAGTATACTTGACTAGGGATATTAAAGATAAAAAAATTGTAATCTAAGGACTACATTATATTAAATATCTCCATAAATAATAAATGAATATTCTAGCCAAAATAATCTTCATACTAAATGTAAGATTGCCTCTAGGGAATCTACTCCAACAATCTCCTACTAGAGCCAATCTGGTGCATCTAATATGCCTATTGATCTAGCGCATCCATCATGCTTTCGCTGATCAAGGGATTTGGTAAGAAATTCCGCATTGACGTAATCTGTCGGTATCTTACATATCTTCACATCTCCTCTATCGATGATCTCTCGAATGCGATTGAATATCCTAAGTATGCGCATCTAATGCAGTAATATACTCAGTCATTGTAGAATCGACAACTGAATCTTGTCTGGAATCCTTTCCAGCTCATAGTACCTCCATTAAGGCAAAACATATAACCCAACTGCGATCCGAAATCATCTTTATCGGTTTGGAAGCTCGCGTCAATGTAACCTAATACACTGAGTTCTTCCTCCCATCCATATATCAATAATGCATCCTTAGTTCTTCTCAAGTACTTAAGGATATTCTTGACAGCAATCTAGTGACTCTCACCTGAATTGAACTGGTATCTGCTTGCCATACTCAAGGCATATGACAAATCTGGTCTAGTACATTACATTATGGATTCAATAGCCAACGCATATGGGATCTTACTCATGCGACCCTTCTCAATATTATTGGAAGGACAGTCAACATTCGTAAGAGTGACTCCATGCTACATGGGAAAGAATCATATCTTCAATTCTTGCTTGGTGAACCGTTTCAACACCTTGTATATATATGTACTTTGACTTAGGCCGAGCAGCTTCCTAGATATATCCCTGTAGATCTTGATATTGCGTATATAAGCTGCATCTCCTAAGTATTTCACTGAGAAACGTTTCCCTAGCCAATATTTAATAGATTGCAAGGTAGGGACATCGTTTCCAACGATTACTACGTCATCCACATACAACACCGGAAATACTAGCTCGCTCTTTGAAAGAGCTTCTTTAAATGTATGATCATATCATGCGCCTCCATGTCCTTGTCTTGCTTCCAAATCTCAGAGTTCATGGGAGCTAACATGAGGCAAGTCACATCCAAAGAACCATTCTTTGATGTTCATTCCTTTAGGCTTTATTTCGTATTGGCAGCTGATGGAGAAAGAACTTTCTGCTCTACTATATACAACTCTTCTAGCTTGAGAACGATTCTCAAGTTCCTGTACCAGTCTTAGGAAATTTATTCCAGACTATTTTTCCTTCTCAAGGACCAAACAAAATTGTCGATGTTTGTTCATTGTTTGTCGTTGGAATTCTGCAACATGAGAAATATGCAATTTTAGTATTTGTGAAGAGCTAACTACATTTAACAATGGCTAGATTATTAAATATAGCTCCCACTATTTTTCTTTGATTAACAATGCTCACCATTAATGCTGAAAATATCACATACTTCCTAGTGGGCCAAGATCCATATTTCACCTCCTCTTGAGCTTACTTTGGCAAGTCACCCAAAAGTTAGCTTTAGGTATGTTCCAATTGTATCCTACGCAACTCTTGGTTTAATTGGGCAAATAACTCCTTATTTATCTATCCCGTAGATAATCCCAATTGTCTTGCTCTAAGCTTTCAATCCTATTGAAGTAGCTTAGTTGCTTTTAACCTCCTACTTCAACAATCACACATTACTTGTTTGTGCCGTCGCGTCACATCTAGGGATGGCAATCGGGCGGGTTCGGGCTGTTTTCTTACATACCCGACCCGGCCCGACAAGTTAGCCGAAGTAACCCGACACTGCACAAACCCGGTACATTTGCATACCATACCCGCACCGCACCCGCAGTTTTTTTGCCCGCATTGTACCCAAACACATACCCGGCCCATAGGTGCCGGCTGTTCATACTGAACATAGAAATGGGATGGGAGAAACTGAACAAAGAAAAGTCTAGAACTTTCAAAGTGATCGAAACCCATCCTGGAGTCGCTTCCAGCTACCAATTGAAATCACAATGAAGAACAAAAAGGAATTTAAATCAGTATTCGAACCCATTCAAGAGCTGGAAAAAAATCAAATTTTCACATTCTAAACTAAACCCATTCTCGAAGAAACCTTCAGATCATGATGCTTTGTTTTCAGTGGCTATATATCTGAAACAGATTACTGAGAAATTTGTTCTATGCAGTGTCAATTAGCAAAGAGAATTGGGGTTTCGCACGCTGCTGGTGGACGGAGGTTCTTTGGTGATCAAATCGCTGATTCCACCATTTTGAGAGACCACAGAGAGAGAGAGTGATGGAGGGGCGAACGAGAGAGAGAGACAGAGAGAGAGAGAGACATGGAGTAGAGGGAGAGAAGGAGAGAGATGTAGAACAAGTGAAGCGCGAGGGAGACAATCAACAGTATTTTAACAGTGTGAACCCACACACATACTGTGCCAAACCCGCAAAACTACTAACTTATCCATACCCGCTTCGAAGTTACTACTACCCGGCCCATACCCGAAGTATGCAGTAGACTAACAGTATTTGGTACTGGTCGAACCCGCCCCATACCCGATTTTCAGACCCGATTGCCATCCCTAGTCACATCACGATAAATCAATCCGCCTTGCTTTGGAAAGTCCAAACTCAATAGACCTTGATCATGACGAGTGTTAAGCAAGAGAAGACAAAACAATAATATTTACCGTTGAGGGGTTTCCTTGTCAATTTTAATTTGTTGATCATATCAACTAATCTACTTATCTGAATTGGGCAATCCCAAATAAAATATCTAACTGTTTACTTATTATCTTGTTACATTTTGCATGCATCCACCATACATCAAAAATAAATAACAAGACAATAAAAAAATAAAAATAAAATTTGGTATGGACATGGCCCTTAAAACTAAGATATTCCCAAGCCAATGAGAATATCTATAAGTCCTAAAGTAGCAATCTCATCTCCATGTGCCTCCACCTTTAGTCCATGCTCCTAGCTTGTGGGTCTTCATATTTTTGTAGTTTCTTTAGTCTTTGATCTTCTTCTCCATGCGTTGGCTATATTCTATCTATCCAGTTCTAGCTAGCACCTACAAACTAAATAGAGAGACCTCACATGCAAGGGATAAGACGACATGTAGGCCGTAAAATTAATTACATTAATTGCATCAAAACCAAACCAAAACAAACCACAAAAGTTAACCTCCACAACCTAGGCCACATCCAACCACCATGCGATAAAAAACATAAACAGTGAAAATCCAATATTATCGTGCTTGGTCAATTTTAGTGAAATTGGGATTTCTAGGGTTAAAACGGTTAAAACAGTCGTGCAAATCCTTATTGGCCGAACCATAATGACCCACCGGACCAAGCAGCCCGGTCGAACCGGCCGCTGGCTGAGCCGGTGGGCGGTCGGCCCGAGTCCGCGCGCCAAGGTGAAGGGGACTGGCATGGTGGTCGAACCCCTATTGGTCTAGTTACAAAATTTTCCCCGTCCTTGCGGGCAGATTACGAATTATAGGGCAAAAACACATTTCCCCCAATTGTGCTCAAACCCTATACTTTCAAATCACCAAAACATACATCATATGTATGCGAAATCAGTCAATCTTTGCACGATATGCAAAAGTGGCTTGTTTCCTATTGAATCATATTCTAATCGTATCATTACACGAATATCATTTTTTGGCTAAATTTAACGATACATTGTAAAACTGATAAAGCAGGTAACACATAAACCACATTACGCGCTATGACATGTGGATCTCATACCACTGCAGGGTTTTGATAAAAGGATACACAGCGGAAATACAGTTAAAATTTCTTGATCAAAGCCCTCCATGAATCGCAGGCTAAGCTCTCATAACGTGATAAAGGAAGTAACGTGTACCTTGTAGGTTTGTGTGATCACAAAGAAGAACAGTGTCCTCGTCTCTACCAGTATCCACACCTCAGGACTGCCAACTGGAATCTTCTCCACGCTATGTGCTAGCAACGTAGAAGAAAAAATCGCCAGGAGCTTGATCAAATCAAGCGAATCACGCAAAACGAGGAAGAGGCCGAGCCTCTTGGATCCGACCGGTAGGGGGTGTCGTGCGCCTCTCTACTCTCCCTCCTTCCTCTGATTATTTCACTCAATGACAACTCATATGAAATAATAGAGCTAGGACTCCCCTTTATAGTCAGTAACTCCTTATCGACTACAAACTTGTCCGAATACTAATCATGTCCGTACACAGATTAGTCTTATAGCCTAATCATGTCCATACAAAGATTAATCTATTAGCCTAATCATGTCCATACACGGATTATTCTAATAGCCTAATTCTATACTTACACAGATTAGTCTACTTCCAACTTAGTCCAACTAACTTTGCATGTGGTCACGTTTTGATCCTTGATCCTTTTAATTGTTAATAAGTCCAACCAATTAACATCTATATCCAGTTTAATCTTTTTGGTGTTTGACCATGTAGGTTTCTATTAAGTTTGTAGTAACATTTACAAACATTGAGTGGTTGTCTAGCAAGACATCAAACATTGTGCCCAATATTACCGTGTTGTGTATGTCCCTTTGTCTCCATATCCGAATTGGGAACGAGACATAAATGTCACACTCGTATATCCAATCCATACTTTCTCGATCTTGGGATTAGGCTTATCTATACAGATAACAATAATATCACATATTGTTTTATCTGAGTGTGGCCAAGCATTCCAGAAGCACTACCCCTCGAGTGGCCCATGGATATTTACTCCCATTATGCGGGAGAAACAAATCCTCTCTACATCACTACTATCTCTCAGCTTTCTTACTATCATGTTCGATTAACATCTTTATAGTTACTCAGTTACGGTGTAACGTTTGATAATATCAAAACATAATATTTCACAACTAGAGTATCGAGTGACTTAAAGTCTAAGGACTACAACATCATTGTCACTACGAGAATCATTTGTGACATTCACATAATTCATATGTAGCCTCCTCGTTGTGGGTCAACCCAGTATGCCATTACTCCTAATGCATCATGATATCTCCATATCAATCTATCCACATACTAGTCTCCATGCATAGTGATTCTCCTATTAATCAATATACTTGACTAGGGATATTTAAGATAAACAACAATTGTAATCTAAAGACTTCATTATATTAAGTATATCCGTAAATAATAAATGTATATTCTAGTCAAAACAATGTTCATACTAAATATAAGATTGCCTCTAGGGAATCTACTCCAACAATTAGCACTTTCTATGTGCTATTTCTCTCTCTCACACAATCAATTTCGAGATTTGGGTATGTTCGTCTTTGTGTGTTGGGTGTTCAGATGTTTGATTGTGAGTTAGGTAGAAGATTTAGAAATTCAGTTAGAAAATACAACAGAGACAGAAGTGCCAGCAAAGATGCTTCTTCTTCTTCTTCTTCTTCTTCTTCTTCTTCTTCTTCTTCTTCTTCTTCTTCTTCTTCTTCTTCTTCTTCTTCTTCTTCTTCTTCTTCTTCTTCTTCTTCTTCTTCTTCTTCTTCTTCTTCTTCTTCTTCTTCTTCTTCTTCTTCTTCTTCTTCTTCTTCTTCTTCTTCTTCTTCTTCTTCTTCATTCGTGGGAATCGACTTGCAAATGCTAGTGTTCAGTCACAGCCAATTATATGTTGCCCTATCAAGATTCACATGTGCTAGAAGAATAAATTGTCTTCTACAAGAAATCAGAGACATAAACATTACAACAAACATAATGTACCCAGAGATATTACTCCGATCCATTAGGTCAGGTCTACGTAATATGATGATGAGTAGCTACTATGGTGATTTATTAGTTTCTTTGATGCTGATTGAAATTGTATCATTGACGTCACTTACGGCGTAATGCTGGTCCACCCGTTACCCCTTTTGCTAAGGGAGCGATAGCACTACCCTATTTTTATTTTACAGGTCTGGGATGCACATGCATGAATTTTAGAGGAGTTATATAGTTCAAAGTTGTGGATACTGGTTTTTAAGACCAAGGTTATCTACATGATATGGTTGTTCAAACGTTACTTACCTTAATGACACAAGCGTTGTATTTAATACTAAATTAAATTTTTAATTTGTGTTTTAGGTTATCGTCGAGCAACCTTTTGTGTCTTCACAAGTGTTTGCAAATGGACTCTACACTCAAATACTGATGTGAATATGGCAATTGTGGAGCTTACTTATATATCTTTTGTATGTACTGGAAGGCCAATGTTTTGTAAAACACTATTATTTGGACTTTCTTCCATATAGCTTGGGGTCACATGCTGTAAAGATGTATAGATTGCATCCCAACACGTTTTGAGAATGTCTATGTAAATATTATGCCGATTATGTGCATTATGTTGCACTTATTATGTAGATGTAGCAGGTTCATTCACTTTATCATGAAAAGACAGTTGTTATGCTGTTGTAGATAGTGCATTACAGACAGACCAATCACCCTCCACGTGGCAGCCATCCAAGAGGTTCGACCGTACTCCAGTATCACTCAATCACTGACCTTATGTTCACACTTAGCCATATGGGTCTGCGAGACAGGGTCGCCCGCGATATTAACCGTGCGGGAGTTATAGGGACTTAGTGGCTTGGAGGTTAGAGTAAGGAACGTCGCGCGAGAGCAACAACCACGCTCGTGCGCAACCCTTGGTAACTGACTGAGAGATTTAATGACCACGTGTCCCATAAATGTGGTCGATCGTGTAACGGTCCCTACATATGCGGATAATCGTGTAACGTGCCCTATATATACGGTCGAACGTGCCGTTACGAGGCGGATATCTAGCCGCCATTCATGGGCATATTAACCCCTCGTAACGGTCACTTACCTACTATATATAGGAACATTAGCCTTCTATGGCAACTCTCGGATCTCTTGCTAGTCGTTATACTGTCTCTCTCTCAAGAATAGTTAACAAGTGCATACTCTTCCCCTACACTCACCTAAAATCTCTTCGTGCTTTCTGTTCTTGTTCTAGAGTGGTTGGTTGATTTCAACAAACAGTTGATTAAAAGCTTGAATTTGTTGGCGAAGGGTTTCTCTCTTGCTCATAAACCTTGGCAGCAACATTGGTGTGATAATGGTGTGAAAAGTTCTAATAGTTGAACTAAAAGGGTTTATATAGAGCCTTCTCAAGAGTCACGACCGTTCGAAAAACCTTTTCGGATCAATCGTTGCCTCGGTAATCGGCGGAATAAGTGGATATCGTCGCAATACACGCAATCCACATCAGGCTCACGCCACATTAAGGGTTATACGGCGTTACAGAGACCTAGGTAATCATGGCTATTTTTGCGGGCTAGAGATTTTGAATATTATTCGAATTGACACGAGGATCTGCGGGGGGCAACACGCGACTGGTTTTGCGCGTCTGCACGACGGCGCGCGTCGTATACGCGCAAAAGGGGGCTAATGTAGATAGTGCATTACAGACATACCAATCACCCTCCACGTGGCAACCATCCAGGAGGTTCGACGGTACTCCAATATCACTCAATCACTGACCTTATATTCACACTTAGCCATATGGGGGCTGCTAGACAGGGTCGCCCGCGATACTAACCGCGCGGGAGTTGTAGGGACTTAGTGGCTTGGAGTTTAGAGTAAGGAACATCGCGCGAGAGCAACAACCACGCTCGCGCGCGACCCTTGGTAACTGACTGAGAGATTTAATTACCACGTGTCCCATAAATGCTGTCGATCGTGTAACGGTCCCTACATATGCGGATAATCGTGTAACGTGCCCTATATATATGGTCGAACGTGCCGTTACGAGGCGGATGTCTAGCCGTCATTCATGGGCACATTAACCCCTTGTAACGGTCACTTACCTACTATATATAGGAACGTTAGCCTTCTATGGCAACTCTCGGATCTCTTGCTAGTCGTTATACTGTCTCTCTCTCAAGAACAATTAACAAGTGCTTACTCTTCCCCTACACTCACCTACAATCTCTTCGTGCTTTCTGTTCTTGTTCTTGTTCTCTGTTACATGTGTACACTTGGATCTCTTCCCATGATTTCTTTTTACACAACTGTCAAAATTTTAAATGTTTTGGAGTTAAGAATCAGGTTCAATTATTTTGTGTACGTTCGTGTATGTGAACTAACAGTTGTTACGATGTTGAAAACTCGCTGCACATCTTTCTCATTTTTGTGCCAGCTTCGAACTCTCCATCTGGAGGGTCGTGCCCTGAGGGCACGAGTGATGCACTAGTCTGTATTTCAATTTTCTCTTTTCTTTTTCTATGTTTAATCAATGTTTTAAAGAGAGAATTTGAAATATTTAAACTTTGGATGAGAAGAAGGGTAAAATTGTCTTTTCAAACAAGTCAGTCAAAATATATGAATATCGTTTAGGTTTTTTTTTTAAACTTACTTCCTCCGTTTCTTCTCTTTCTCTACGTTCTGACTTTTGTCACTATTCACGGGGTCACTTTGACCCGGTGATTTGGATAACAAAACGATCTAATATTTTGACAATTTTTTCATAGTATTGTAGAGTAAAAGTTGTTCTATAACATGGTGGAAAAATTATCGAAAAATTATATCGTTTTGCGATCCAAATCACCCGGTCAAAGTGACCCAGATATGAGTCAAAAAGTCAAAGCCTAGAGAAAGAGAAGAAATGGAGGAAGTACTTGTTAATCGTCTACCGGGTTTTGAACCCAGGAGCTCATGCATAAGCTTCTAAACGCTCTACCACTTGAGCTATCAACCATTTGATTATGATTGGGTATTTGATTTGCCACAATTTCAAAACATAGATACGATAATTGATGCAACTCAATCTATAGATACTTATGTTAAAAAAAAAACTATAGATCTCAAAAAATAAAAATAAAATAATTGTACTATTCCGTCTCAGCTCTTTCTCCCCGTCTCAACTTTTATCACTATTTACTGATTCAGTTTGTCTGAGTGATTTTGATACCAAAATGATGCAATTTTTTGATAATTTTTTCATGGTGTCGTAGAGTAAAAAATGCTCTATGACACAGTGAAAAAATTATTAAAAAATCGCATCAATTTGCTATCAAAATTATCCGGCCAAAGCCCCGTTGAGGTCATTTTGCTATCAAAAATCGCATCGTGAGGTCACAGGTCCAAATCCCGTTGACGACAACTATTTCTCAAAAAAAAAAAAAAAAAAAAAATCGACAAAAGTGATGCAAATACGAGTAAAAAATTAACGATAAGGAGAAATAGCTACCAGTCTGTCCATGCTCTTTCTTCTCAATTTAACTTTTACCACTATTCATTTGGTCACTTTGACCCGGTGATTTGGATAGCAAAATGATAAAATTTTTTGATAACTTTTTCATAGTATTGTAGTGTAAAAGTTGCTGTATAATACGGTGAAAAAATTATCAAAAAAAAATTATTGTTTTGCTATACAAACCACCCGGTCAAAGTGACTCAGATACGAGTCAAAAAGTCAATATGAGAAGGAAGAGCTGGGACGGACTGGTATGACGGAGTGTTAGGTTTTTTTTCAAACACTCGTGCGTGAAGTTTTCACACACGCTACACAGTATACACAGCAAAGGAAGTTTCTTGGAAGGACAAAGGGCAAGATCGATGAAGTTTGGCTTTTGTTATTCGTACGCAGACCAGTCGTCGTCATCTTTTCATTCTCTTTCTTAGTCACCAAGGCAGTACAATCTCCGACCCCATTATAAAGTTGACATTTCTCTTCACCTGTTGTCCCCCATTCTCTGCGATTCATCACCAATCAATCAACCAGCAACTAAAAGCTCCGATCAACAACTGAAGCCCAAACAAATGGAGGCTCCTGATCATGTCGCTGACCCGCAATCGAACGGCTCAGAAAGCCACGACCTCGAATCCCTCTTCGCTTCCTCAGACAGGAACTTCCTTATTCGCAACAATGGCGACCAGGTCCATCCTCTTCTCTTCCTTCTTCGGGTACAATTTAATGCTGGGGGGCTTAATTTGTTACTTTCTTTGTGTTTAGTCCTTTTTGATTGATTCTTGTCAACCCCAACTTAATCTTAGTCCCTATAGTTGATGTGTGATTAGAGGCGTTGTAATTAGCTTAATCTTGAAATGCCCACAAAAAATTAGTAACTAGATTTCTTGTGAGTGTTGACAAATTGATGATAAAAAACCAGAATTAGGTTAATCATGATATACCCAAAAGCACTGCTCAAATTGCAATTTAAATGTGTAATCAGACCTTGGAGGCATGTGGACTCCTTCACTTGGTTCATCTTGTCGCGCTGGCTAACTATAATGGGAATAGGGTTTTCTGAAGCTATATTGTTTTTCAGGATTAATTCATACTTATGCGAGTAACTTCAGGTTTGTTTAACAATTCCGTTTGCCTGATGAAGTAGCATGATTAGTTGGAAAGTGGTGGAGAGGCAAATTTTATACACTAGCTTTTGCTCTTTGGGAGCATTTCTTCTGGAGCTGACATGATGAACTCTGGACTAACCTTGCCTATTTTAGAATTTCCATCCCACAAGTGTTGATGGAGTTATCTAAATGAAATCAAAATGAAGAATCGGGTTTTCAGAAACTAGCCTTTTTTATATTTGGTTGGGATGCTATTAACTATAGTCTTTTTATCAATTATCATATGAGAAAGAACAACGGTCTTATCAGAAGCAGTTGTTTGAAAGCAGTTGTGCTTTAGCATAAACATTCCCAAACCGGCCCTGGCCCCTGAGTCTTCTAGGAATTACTTTTGGAAATTATTGTTTGCTGTATTGTTTTTCATAACAATTATAAATGCACGATTAGTTGGTGAGGAGAGGAAGAGGCAAAATTTTGAATACACATTCATTATGCCGGAAGTCTTACTGGCTATTGCACATTGTGCTAGTGTTTACACTTTGGAACATTTCTTGTGGAGCTAACTCTGGATGTTGCAGGTCCCAATTGACAGTTTGAAAGGGAAAAAGGTCGGCATCTACTTCTCGGCTTCATGGTGTGGGCCATGTCGACAGTTCACCCCAAGTCTAATAGAGGCTTACAATGAACTCCTCCCAAAGGACGATTTCGAGGTTGTTTTTGTTTCAAGAGATCGAGATGACGAATCATTCAATGACTACTTCTCCAAAATGCCATGGCTCGCCATCCCAATTTCTGATACAGCCTCTCGTGAACACTTGCGCAAACTGTTTCAAGTGAGGGGAATCCCGAGTCTCGTGATCCTGGAAGAGAATGGGAAGGTCTCAACAGAAGATGGAGTTGAATTCATACGGGAATATGGGGTTGATGCTTACCCTTTTACCTCTGAGAAAATTAAGGAACTCAAAGATCAAGAAGAAGCAGCTAGAAGGGAGCAATCCTTGAAGTCTCTCTTGGTCTCCAATTCTCGTGACTTTGTGATCTCGGCTGATGAAAAGAAGGCGAGTTCAAGTGACATGGTCATAAGCTGTAACATGCTATTATGCTATTGTAATATAGTCATTCTATTATTGCTGGTATTTTTATGTGGAAAACTACGTGCTATTATGTTAGATGATTTCTGTAAAATACTAGTACTTGTTATCGTATGTGACCAGTATCTGATGGTGATTCAATATCCGCAACTTTGTTGATGCAGGTTCCTATTGCTGAGCTTGAAGGAAAGACGGTAGGGTTGTATTTCACCTTTCCTAAATACCCTAAATGTGCAGAATTTACTCCAAAGCTTGTCAAAGTTTATGAAGAGCTCAAGGCAAGAGGAGAAAATTTGGAGTTTGTGACAATACCTCTTGACGAAGATGAAGAATCTTTCAAACAGAACTTGGGATCCATGCCGTGGCTCTCTCTGCCATTCAAGGATAAAAGCTGTGTGAAACTGGCTCGCTATTTCGAACTTTCAGCTATACCCACGTTGGTTATTATCGGTCCAGATGGGAAAACTCTGCAACCTGATGTTGTTGAGACCATTGAAGAACATGGGCCTCTGGCATACCCTTTTACACCGGAGAAATATGCTGAGCTTGAGGAGATAGAGAAAGCTAAAAGGGAAGCACAGACATTGGAGTCCATTTTGGTTTCTGGAGATCTCGATTTCGTTATTGGGCAAGATGAGACTAAGGTAAGCTTTGTTGATTCTTGATTCAATTGTATTTCCAGGACATAGCACCTGCACGACTATAAGTGTTCTAGCGAAATTACAGAAATTCCCGGTCTGGTCCAAACCATTTCTTTATGCTATTATGTTAACATAAATAATTATACATACATATGTAACTAAAGGTAAATTACAAAAGATGTGTATAACATGTAATGTTAATTAGTTGATACATAAAAAGTTGTTCAAAATGGTTAAATGCAAGATTAATTCAATCATATTTATATTTAACGTAATATTAATTATCTGTTTGATTTTTAATCTTATTATTTAAAATTAATAATAAATAATGATATAATTGGCCCCGCGGGTTGGGTTTAGGTTTGGGTTTAAAGTTTTTTCAAATGAGTCAGGCTGGGTTCGAGTGTTGGCCCGGTCGATGGGTTGGTTTGAGTTTGGGATCACGTTATCAAATCTCTGGCCCGGTTCAGCCCGACCCAACCAACCCAGCCCGGACCATGAGAGCCCTAATTTTGACAGTGGTACCCTTTAATTAATTACAGAAATGCCTGGCTGATTCCGAACCCTTGCATTAGTAGTGCCCATGTTATTGACTTTACATATCTAAAATTTTGCCCCGACTGTTCCTAAATCCTGACTCCGCAACTTGAAACATTGCTAGTGGTTACTAATATGAACTTTTGTGTTCAGGTTGCGGTTTCTGATCTTGTTGGCAAAACTATCCTTCTATCCTTCTCAGCACACTGGTGTCCCCCATGCCGCGCGTTCCTACCTAAGCTTATCGAAGTGTACAATCAGATAAAGGCAAATGACGACAAATTTGAAGTGATTTTCATCTCCAGTGACAGAGATGAAGCCTCCTTTAAGGATTACTTCTCTCAGATGCCATGGCTGGCTCTTCCATTTGGAGACCAGAGAGGGGCTGATCTGAAACGCATTTTCAAAATCCAAGGAATCCCGGCACTCGTTGCTCTTGGACCATCAGGTAGGACTATCACAACAGAAGCCAGAAAACTTATTCAAGTTCATGGAGTCGATGCTTATCCTTTTACAGAGGAGAGGTTGGAGGAGATTGAGGCACAGTACAAGGAGATGGCAAAGGGGTGGCCTGAGAAGGTGAAACATTCAACACATGAGCATGAACTTGTCCTAACTCGCTGCGGCCAGTATTTCTGTGACGGTTGTGATGGAGAAGGCAGTGTTTGGTCTTACAAATGTGCTGGATGCGACTTTGATCTGCATGCCAAGTGTGCTCTAAACGAAGATAAAGGAACCAAAGATGACGATAACAACACCAGTGCTGAAAAAACTGAGGAGAAAGAAGGGTGGGTTTGTGATGGAGATGTCTGCCACAAAGCCTAGAAATAAAGCTTGTGATATGAAACTATTTGTACTCTGATCTTACATTTTCTTGTGTTTTGTGTGGTTATTGTTCTACGACATGTGTGATATTATTCTATAAAACTTGATACGCGGTTGTGTGTGTATATGCTTCAAATCCAGACAATGCCTATGAGTAGTGTTGTTCATTACTAGGGTCTTACTCTTGAACCAAAGTTTTAAAAACTGGACCGGCCATCGAACCGGTGAGGCATCGGTTCATGGTCGGACCGGTCCAATCGCACGTTTATTTAATAATATATATTTATAATTTTTTAGTTAATAAATAGTAAACATAATGAAAAATATCAAAAAATACTTTGAATGTTCTAATTTGAACCTTATTTAGCGTTGTAATATTGTTATAGTAATAGCTATGTTTAAAAAGTTAAATTATGATCAACAAAAATTATATTTTGTTATGAAATAATGGGCTGATTTATTGGTGAATATCCACCACATGTTGTAGGCCCAATTGTATATATTTATTGGTCCATTAACCCACCCTAATGCCTATATAAGGAGGCTTAGGGTTGAGAATAATATAAATCTCTACACTATTCTCCCTACATCTTGTCTCTCTCTTTATTACTCTTCTCTCATATTAGATCTCGTCTCACAACTCACAACACGTTATCAGCACGATAACGCTCAATAATTTTCATAGTCGGGCAAACCCATGACGAGAAACTAAAGAATCGAAAGACTACTTCTGGTACGTCATACTGACCTTCCTTTATTCGGCCATGTTCTCCATCATTGGTGGACAATATGGTTCATCTTATTTTAATGACAATTGCCTAGGGTTTGGCATGCATGTTTGAACTGTAATGGGACTTCTTCCTTATTAGAATAACAATTTTTTTTTCTCCGTTCTATTATTATGAAAGAGCTTATACTCTCTCTTTGTGACTAAGTAATGATTCTTATCTATTACTCAACATGTGTTTTTCTTGGGTCAAAGGAATAACAAGTAACATGGTTTTTCTCATAAAAGTAAGACTGCTTATTTTTGTTTACTGCGCATCGTGGTCATCTATAGGTGCTCTAATGTAGTGGTGATTTTACTTATATATTGCACAAGAACATTTTTTTTGAAGTGTACTCAAGAACTCGGAAGTATGTACAGGGGCGCTTCAAATTTTTTTTAGTTGTCAATCCGCTTATTGTTGCCCCTTTTGCATTGAGAAAAAAAAAATGCCTACCTCCTGTAGAGGTTGTGGCTCATGCCATGGGGTGAAAATTTAATGTTTCATACCTTATTTTGTTTATATGTTACCTTTAGGGTTCATATCAAAACTCCACAAGCTTTTTTTGATCAAAGACTATATTGTGTTTGAAGAGATTAAATGCTTATAAAAAATCAAGTTTTCACACCTGAAGTTGTGAAGTTGGGACATTTTATTATGACCTGAAGTCATAGTAAATTATTTTTACATCTCCAGAAGAGATGTTTAAAATTATTGTTTTTATCAAACCTTCAGAAGAGGTATTGATCGGCTTGAGCCACTAATAAGCGAAGAAAAATTATGTTTTCACACCTGGAGTTGTGAACTATACAAGGGTTTGGTTGTAACTTAAGGTTATAATATAATTTTTTTTTTATGACCTGGAGTCATAACGTATCAAGATTAAATCTCCGGAAGAGATGTCTGAAATCCCTAAAACGCTTGTTATTACCAAGCCTCCTGAAGAGGTAGCGTTACGTGTGCTTTATTTTATTTTATTTTTATGCACTTTAATTTTTTGCATTCAATTTTTTTTATACTTATTATGGATCAAAATCGAAACTCCAGAAGAGTTTTTGTAGAGGCTATCGACACACATGTCTAGCCATGTAATTTGTTCTTGGAGTAACATGAAATCATTCATAACCCGTAGTTATGACTTTCGTAACCTGAAGTTATGAAATATTATAATTAATTATCTCCTGAAGAGATTGCTACAATTCAACTATGATCCACCCTCCTGAAGAGGTTATATTATGTTTATTTTTTTGTACTGTTTACACATTTATTTTTAACATTGTCTAGTACTTTACTGTTTATACATTTGTTATTGATTCATGTAGAGCATCCAGAAGATGTTCTTAGTCCATGAGGGTTTAATGGACAAATGCATTTCATATGCATAAAAAAGTGATTTTCATACCAGAAGTTATGAAAAAATAATATTATAACATGGAGTTATAATATAACATCAAAAGATCTCCCTGAAGAGAGAATTTACAACCACTCAATTTTAAATAAAAGTATTGACATTTACGTCTCTTTTTGGGTTTCTGGGAGAAACTTTGATTAGAGAACTACGGCGTCCAAGAGATTACTTATTGTCAATGTTTTTATTTTAATTTGAGGATTGGTTTATACAAAGTACATATGAGACAAATTGATGCCTGAAGCATCAACAAAGTATCATTATGGTTATGATCATATTGCTCACGTCATGAGGGGGAGAATGGGTCCTATTGCATGACGTGAGCCAAACTATTATTGTCTCTACGGGTATGTACTAATGCAAAATCCCAATAAAATGGATAGCTTCTCGACAAATGGGTGTCGGTTTGGGTATACACTTTAAGCATAAAAGGGTTGCTTGTGTACATATGTTGATCCTCCAGAAGAGGAACATAAATCAAAGCATCCAAAATAATTTGGGATATGGTTAACATGCTCTACAAATTAAGAACACAAGATTCTGGAGAAATCTTGGGGGTTCATATATACATCATCATAATGGATCAAAACCAACGTTGGTAATTGAATAGCCGTAGGAGAGGCTCATAGCTCTGGAAGTAGCTAAAGGTACCGTAATACAATAGTATGATCCTATTAATAATGATGATACAATTGAGGAAGCGCTATATAAATCATGTGATTATTTTATGGGAAAAATGTTGACTAAATAGTTATTGGCCAAAACAAAGTCAACAAGTGCATAGAAAATTGCTGGGTTACAATCATTTTGAATATGTAGAGCATACAAACAACCCGAAGCAGAATTTATATACTATGGAGTGACTACATATCCGCCGGTAAGCGTGGGAGCTTTGTAGTTATTATATGTCCGCTATTAAGCGTGAGACTCATGTTAAGGGTATATGTCCGCTGTAATGCGTGGGACTCATATCGAGGTTTATGTCCGTTTTTAAGCGTGGGACTTGTAAAATGAGAAACATGATATATGGGTCATGATAAATTCTCACTAATATAATCTTCTCGTGGAGAGAATGATAATAATGTTGTGTTAGTCTCGGGGACTAAGGTACAACAAAATATGGGTTAAAAATATAACTAGTTACAAATACGATCGTACGATCACACTTTTGTGAAATTCCATGGAGGTTGGTTCCCATGAAAAAATATTTGCCCGAAGCAAATAAAAAGTGTACACTCGCGAGTAGTTTTAGGTGCATATGCATTTAATCAATTATGATTGTTAATTATTTCTTTTAGATTGTTGCTTTTACAATGGATTTTGTTTGTCAGGTACAAGGATATTCCAATGAGGGTGAGATCCAATGAAATGCTAAAAGCGCGGCACTCTTTTTCCTTCGCTACGGTTTTTGTCCCACAGGGTTTTTCCAAGCAAGGTTTTAACGAGGCTGTCAAGGTTATTCAGATGCGTTCCAGAAGAATGTCATCACCAATGCTGAGCAAATAGAATTCACCGATGTACTCTTTTTCCTTAGTCATTGATTTTTTCCCACTGGGTTTCTCATGACAAGGTTTTAACGAGGCATCGTAGTGGTGAATATTCAAGGGGGAGTGTTATGAAATAATGGGCTGATTTATTGGTGAATATCCACCACATGTTGTAGGCCCAATTGTATATATTTATTGGTCCATTAACCCACCCTAATGCCTATATAAGGAGGCTTAGGGTTGAGAATAATATAAATCTCTACACTATTCTCCCTACATCTTGTCTCTCTCTTTATTACTCTTCTCTCATATTAGATCTCGTCTCACAACTCACAACATATTTTGAGTTTTATAATATATATATAAAGATATTGATTGACATTAACAAATATATTTTGAGGTTTATATACAATTAGCCGTAACTTTTAAGAACACACTTAACTGACAAATAAAAAAATCGTGTCTATTTTTGGAGGAACACATTTTTCAATTTTTTTTAATAACAAATATCTGTGGGAGCAATAGTCATTTATGGTTGTGAAAATTTAAAATTAAATGCTTAAATTCAAATTTGCGATATAATTTACGGACAAAATATTTTGGAAAAACAAAATACTCCTAGTGAATCTCTTAAAAAGAGATTAGATTTTTAAAAAGAAACAACAAAAAGAAACAAAATATTAATAAAAAAAATGAAGTTGGTTCTTTATCATGCAAATACCAAGAGTCAAGTATGTTTATTGATATGTTCCACAAACAAGAGCTGCGTTGCCCAGGTGGTAAGTGACCCTTCCCTCAATAATGAGATATATGGGGTTCGATTCCTCCCAGCAGTGTGAATATGCTTTTAATATACGAACCGGGCAGGTCACCAACCGGCCGGTTCGGCGGTTGAACCGCCGGTTTGGATGACGTGGCCCAGTTCATCTGCATGGACGGTCTTATAACTGAACCGGACCGGACAAGGCCCGGTTCGCCGGTCCGATCGGTCGAACCGGCCGGTCCGGCCCGGTTTTTAAGACTATGCTTGAAACACTTGACCATTTCAGTACCGTGATTTGCGTAGCCCCGGGAAATTTGAGAGCATCCTCTGCACTTTGAGCCAAAGTATACGATTAACTTGAAACAAGAGTCTAACTCTGGGTTTTGTTGTTGTTCCAAACCCCTCTGCAAAACCCACCTGACATCATCCATCACCAGGGTCTGTCCTCGCTGGCTTACAGTGTCCAACCACTCTCTCGGTTTCTCCTTATCTCGGTCGCCATGGCTGCCGCACGGACCTCTCCAAATGTGCATGGTCGATGGGTTTGGTGCCCTACACCTCAGCATTCTACAACGCCGCTGGAATGGACTCCGCTATTCTTGGACCGAGCCACAATCATTGCCCACATGCTCACGCTCTCCCTGCTTCCTTGCAATCTTCAGATTCTGCGTGATATGCTCTCCTCTAGCTCATCATCTAGTCCACTTTATCATATATTTCACCGCAACGGTTCTAGTTTGTGGGTCTAGTCAACAGACTATTGATACCAAACTCGACCCTCCACCTTCAAAATGTCCTCTTCACTTCCCACATCATCTAAAATCTCGTATATGTCCGACAATTTACCTCTGGAAACAATGTATCTGTTGAGTTTGATTGTTTTGTTTTTTTTTGTAAAAAAAAAAAACCTTAGTTGGGGGAATCTTTTGATAAGGAGCAACACTACAGCAGATCATTACCCAAATTAATTCACTTACCCACTACTCTACCTCAATCACTTATCGTTCTATATACCTGCACTAGTGAGGCACAATCGTGTTGGCCATTCTGGAAGCCATGTCTTGGGCTACCTTCGTACTCATAGCCACATCTAGTCCATTAAAGCCCGAAACAAACCCTTGAGTCATGCTTGTCAGATTAGTAAACATGTCTGAATCCCCTTTCACCTCCCATCATGTACCGATGCTCTGCTCGACATCTTTCACAGCAATTTAAAACTCTTCATATTCTTAGTAAATCACACTTAAATAGTATATTTTATTGCTTAATGATTTATAGCACCTCTTATGGATTTCTCCTTTGAGCTACAAATGTGAAGCCCTTCCTGAATTCAAGTAATTTGGTAATTATGTCCGCACTCAGCTTAATACACCTGGTAAGACCTTCCAGTGCGACTTGTGAATTCGATAATGTGACATTCATGACTATGCTGCCCAAAAAAATGGGCTTGTTTTCCGTTTTGTACCTCCCCAAACCTCCCCACAAAATGGGCATGCCGAGATATGATCCGTTGTTTCAACAAAATCTCTCGTACTCTTCTTCATCAGGCCTCCCTACCTCCGTCTTTTTGGGTCGAGTTCCTCTCTACGAAAGTCTACTTGCAGAACATTCTTCCCACCACTCCACTTCAAAATAACATTTTGACAGTCATTCTCTATCATCGTCAACTCACCTACAATCACCTTCATACTTTTGGGTGTCTGTGCTACTTGAATATCTCTGCTGCAGCTCCTCATTAGGTGGATCCTCGCTCCACTCGCTGTGTCTTTCTCAGACACCCTCCTTAATCATCGCGGTTATTGATGCCTCTACGTCTCCACTGGTCGTGCATAGATCTCTCTACATGTCATATTCGATGAATCTGTCTTCCCTTTGTTCACACCTGGATCATTCTTGCATATCCTTATTCCGATGAAGGCCTTCCTTTCACTGACCTCATGCACCAGAGTCTTAATCCCTCCGCTCCTACATATCCCTCTCCTCGAAACCCAAACCTCCGTCTAGTATCCACACTACCGATGCATTACTCAGGATGACCTCATCCTACTACAACCACCCATTTCCATCTGGTGACCCCCATAGCCGCCAAAGGCCAACCGATTTTTACCGCTCCCTCCACCATGGCTGCTCCTCAGTCCCTCCAACACACTATTCTTAAATGAGCACTCGCTCCAAACATGTATCATCAAAACACCCCACTCCCTTTCTCCCTAACCTAAGTCTCATGTGTCTGCCCTCTCGAACCCACACTGGAAGGATGCTATGGGTGATGAGTTTGTATGGTCCGGAATCACACCTGGGATTTGTTCCCTCGCCCTATCAAGGGAAATATTCTTCGAGCTATTTGGCTTTTCCGGTACAAGTTCCGGGCTGATGGTACTTTGCAGCGATACAAGACTTTAATAAGTTGCCAATGGTCGTTCTCGGCTTGTTGGAGTGGATTGTGAGGAGACATTTAGCCCGATTGTCAAAGTGGACACTATTAGTACCATTTTACCATTACCATGGCCCGTTCTTGGCCCACACGCCAACTTGATGTCAAGAACGTCTTCTTACAATGGGAACTTGAGGAGACTGCATACCTACATCATCCCTGCGATATTTTGACCCTCAGCATCCGAATTATGTCTTTCTTCTTCGGGAATTTCTATATGGCCTCAAATTGGCGCCCAGAGCCTGGTTCGAAGAATAGACATACATATAAAGAGTTGGGTATGAAATGAAGAAAGAAAATGAGGGTGAGAGGTATAATTTTAGAAAGTTTATGTTCAACCTAAATCTAAAACTAACCATAGCTTTTGGAAAATGTCACAAAATACCATAAATGTATATAATACCATAGCTTTTGGAAAATCTCTACCACCTGATTCACTATTGTTAATCATTTTACACCTCAACCACCAAGTGAGGTGTTAAGACCTCTTAAGAAGTCCTCAAGAGGTCAAAACATCAAATAAATCGAAGACCTCTGTTGTTCTTCAAGCCTTCAAGAACCAAATCTCTCATCTCTCTGACCTGCTGCTGCTGAGAGGTCCTAGAGCATTGCTGAATCAAAGCCCCGCCTCAATTTCTTGAGATAATAATCACAGCCTTCACATTCGCTAAGAACAATTTAAAGAACCCTAGGGCTTCAATCGGTCAGTTCTCTCATCTCATTGTAATTCATGACCTCAAATTGGTTTACTTAGAGCATCTCCTACAGTGCACCAAATTCTATATTTGATACCAAAATTTGGTGTTTTCGGCCTCCCACAACAAATCACCAAATCACAAAAAACATGGTGATTTTTTTGTAGGCCTCCCACAGTCGTTGACCAAAAAAACACCAAATCACCAAATCCTATATTTGATGTAGCTTTTGTGAAATGGTGAAGCGCATCTCCCACAGTACCCTCAAATCCAATCCTATATCACCAAATCCTATTTTTACCATCAAATTTGATGGTAAAAATAGGATTTGGTGTAATCTACACCAAATTTTTAATTAGTGTTTAAGGCATGTTTTCACATTACTTTCATGGTAATAATATGCTCTAATGTAATAGTGTATCATTTCGTCTTTACAGTATATACGCCATCCATTTTTCTTCTCCCACTTTGTATAATATGCTTTTGAGACATAGCGTGTTACATAATATTTTCAGCATCATGCTGCAGGATGATAAAATGAAATAACTAATGTAGTTGCAATTGTTAGAGGAGCTGCTCGATTTTGGAAGAAAAATGACATTCACGAGATCATGTTAGCCTGCATTATCATGCACAATATGATAGTCGAAGAGGAACGTAGCGAGTATCTCCACACCTACACTTTTGATGCTTCTCACATTCCCATAAATCTTGATTATGAAATTTCACCATCTGTACCGCATGCTGAGGTTGTAAGGGATATCACTAATTCACCATTTATCCAATTTCTAGGTCGACATCGAGACTTGATAAATCAAGGAGCTCATAACGAACTAAGAAGAAGACTCATTGCACACTTTTGGGATAATCATGGTCAAATAGATTATACTAGTTAATTTTACATTTTTTGAAGTGTTATTTAATCATTTTACAATTTCGTGTAATATTGTTTTTGATAATATATATCTATTTTTTTATTTTGATAGTTATGAAATTCATGATTTGGTGATAAATTTGATGATTTGTTGTGGGAGGCTAAAAATAGCATTCTCTAAATTTGATGAAATGGTGAAATGGCTATTTGATGTAAAATTTGTTAAAAACTGTGGGAGACCAAAAGTGATATTTTTTCCACCAAAAATGATGAAATGGTGTTTTTGAGGGTTAACTGTGGGACGTCAAACCATTTTTCTCCACCAAATATAGGATTTGGTGTAAAATTTGATATCAACTGTGAGAGATGCTCTGATACTCCTCAGGTCATAGAGAACCTAGAGGACCTGTTGGAACACACCCAATTTCCAAAATTACGAAGCCTCGCCTGATTTCGGGTTTGTAGTCACCGAAAAAACTCATCTCCAATAGGAAACTTGGTAAAACACTCAAACTTTGTTAAAGCTTTCATTCTAACTATGGCGACATGATCACTAGAGGCTATAGAACATGTCCCTTTAACCCATAAGTTTCCCGAACATCATTTGGATTGAATTTAATTCTTGCATATCTTCGTTTGGTAGTGAACATAACATGTTCATGAGCCTATATGTCACTTCCTGATAATCGGTTTGGGATTATTGTTATTGCTGATTGTTCTCTACATTTCAAACTACAAGTTTTGTGTTGATTACTTCCTCCGAATCCATCTCTAAGGCCCTCAAATTTGGCCATGAACTTTATGAAAATTGTGTTCTTGACTGTCAGGAGCATACCCTGTGAATTTCGGCTATCTTTCAGAGGCCATATCTTGCTCTATACTTGGTGTATTAGATTAATGTTTTCTCCTATCTGCAGCATGCATTTTAAACTACTAATCAATGGTTGCTTCAAACCTTGTTCTTAATCACCCTGAAATTGGTCTGCATAGTACTGAGTTGCAAAATTTGGCTAAGTATAAGAAATGTCAGTAAAAATCATCTTTGAATGATCATATCTTCTTGTGTATTTGATGAAATTATATTTCTGCTTTCTTCAATGTAAATTTGGTGATGAATAATTCATTCATCTTTTAAGAGTCATGTTCCAAATCTTCTAGATTTCTTAGAAAATTTAGCCCAAATTTGTTGCTTTGAGCTTAGAAAACATCTTTGAAATGTCAAGTGTTCAAATCATGGTTTCTACACAACTTTGAACTCTTGTATGTCAATGAATATCGGTGTTTTTGAATGATCAAACATTTTCCGAACACTCAAATATTCCTCTTCTAAACTCTTTTTTAAGTTTTCCAAATTTCCTTCTAAATTGACATGAATTTGGCTGAGAAGTTGACTACTTAGATTTGACTTTCTGTTTGACCACCTTCTTGTTGGGGAAGATCATGACCACTCAAATTTAAAAGAGTTAGGAGCATGGGAGAGTGATCAGAAACACAGAGGCCTAAGTTCTGAATAACTAAACAGGAAAATAAGTTGAGAAATTTTAAATTGCACCAGGCTCTATATAGTCGTTCAAAAGTACGAGAAGAGGTAGACCTGTTGTTGGTCCAAGTGAACCAAAGTCCACTATTCTTAACTTCAAACATATTCCAAGAGTTAAGGTGTGATAAGAGGATATTACCACCCCCTATGTTTGAAGCACATGGACCAGATTTTTCATGATGGAAAATGACTTGATTGAAATCCCCAAGGAACAAGAGAGGTTGTTGAAGAGGCAGGATGGAATCTACATACTCTCTGGCTTCAAAGTAGGGAGAGCTATAAACCAAGCCAACAAACAAGGATTGATTCCTAGAGTCAGAAATGTCTAAAAGTATTAAATTTTCAGAAGACCAAACAATGGAGCAAGAGAAGAGCGAAGAGTGCCATGTACACTAAATTTCTCCACAAGAACCAACATGATCAACAAAAAAATTACTATAAAAGCCTAACTTTCTAATTTTTTTGACAAATCATCGAGGAGGAGTTCTTAGTTTTATATTAGAATAAAAGAGAAGACTTATAACGACGATTCAAGGAAAAAACTTCACGAAATGCAGAGTCTTGACCCAAACCGCTGCAGCTCTAACTTAAAAGACCCATGTATCTAGTGGGGGTTGATCTAGGACAACCATCCTAAACCCATGTTTTGATCTTTTTAGCAACATGCAATAAACTAGGAATGGGATTGTAGATGGAGCCTTCCAGACAGACAGATCATAGCCACGTGGCAGCCATCTAGCACACCAAGATGTGCTCCATACACACCAGATAACTACCTATGCTTATCCACTTGGAGGATGTGAGACAGAGCCCTCGCGTACCAACTGCACGGGACTTGTAGGGACTTGTGGTATGGAGGCTAGAGTAAGGCCCGTCGCGCGAGAGCGCCAACCAAGCTCGCGCGCGACCTATGGTAACTGACTGAGAGGTTTAAGGCTCACGTATCCCATAAATGCGGACGATCTCATAACGGTCTCCGATATATGCGGGAAGGTGCGTAACGGTCCCTATATATGCGGTCGAACGTGCCGTTACAGGGGCTATCATTAAGCCGCCATTTATGGTGCATTAACCCCCTTCACAACGGTCACTTCCCGACTATATATAGGATCGATAGCCCTCTATTGTAAGCTTTTAGACACTTTAATCTCTTGCTAGTCTACTGTCTCACTTCCAAGAACAGTTGTCTTTGCTTACTCTCTCCCAACTCACACCCTACACTTCTCTTTGCTCCATTCTAATCCCCTACTTGAGGTGTACACTTGGATCTCTCTTGAGGATTTCCTTGTACACAATTTGGTGAACCCGACGTGAACCCATCCACCTTCAACCTTTTTAAGCTAATCCAACCTAGCTATCATATCTCTTGAAGCCAACCGTCGTGAGGGAGACCAATCTCCTTTGAGGGATGACACTCAGGGGGAAGAGACCCCCAACATTAACACAAACACTCAAACGGTTACGGGAAAATCGGCCCTCTTTAGAGGCGTTGCGAGCCACAATTCAAAGCCACACGGAAGCCACGCAGGCTTGACGCGCGATTTACTACGCGTTGCTACGCAAGTATACGGTCAAGTAATAAAGTGGAGTATTTTGGACTCCGAGTTATCGAACCCAAGGGAAGGTGTAAACTATATGTTCTAGATTAGCAATTAAATTCAACTTACTTAAGTAACCGGTAAAAATGATTGTAGTTTGAAGTGTTGTCACCCTCAAACAAGTGACTAGCAATGGTAATGAAATAACGTGAATAAAATGATTTGATAGAAATCAGAGAAGAGAAAGCTAGGCAATCTATAGATCACCTAGGGTAGTTTTGAAAATTCCGGATTCCATGTTCTAACACGATGACTCTTAGCAACCTATGCTGGGTAATGGCATTGACAATCACCTATCGGTCTCATGTCGTTTTACACTAAGGTAACGATTTGTCCCTCTCAGGCCAAGTATACTACCTATGCGTTCTAGCAGGCTAACAATATTGCAAGGAACAGTGTCCTCTCAGACCACCATTCACTAACAACTCATTACTTCCTACTGAATTTACTCTCATCTAGCCATTCCTATCCAACTAACCTCTCAGTCTAGTCAATTAAGAATGATCTTGTTTACTCATCCCAACTATGGTAGAGTTGTTCTCACACACTCACTAGTTACATAGTAATTTCGGGTCATGACTCCTACGTTACTAAGAATTAAGCACAATAAACAAGATAATTAGGCTACCAATATCATCATTAAGCCTAGTTCATGATTGGATGAAGAAATAGACAATTCACATCACACATCTTAGCCCTAACTTTTCAAGGAAAGAACTCAACATGATGAAAACCAAAACAATCTCCATTAAACCATAATCCTAGCATGAAAGATCATCCAAAATCCGGAAAATATCATCAAAACATAAACCCTAGGCTCTTCATAGATGCCTAGGTATGAGTTTAGCTACTCATAACACAAGTTAACATGGTTCTTGAATATTTCATACAAGAAAGTAGAGAGAAAAATAGATCAAACGCCAAAATATCGAAGTTTTGCGCGATCCGGGCTCTCCTCCTTGCTTGAGATCGTTCCCAATGAAGTCTCCTTGCTCTCCTCCTTCTTCTTAGCTCTCTGGATGCGTGAATGATGCTTATTCCCGTCCCTAGGTCGTTCTTGAATCATAACCCGCAGAAGTCTTCAGTAATTGCATAAAAGCCCCCTGAAATCTGCTCCTGACTTCAAAATGCGATATCTTCTTCGTCCGAACTCGGATTTAGCTCAGTGACCTATCGATGGAAATCTCTATGAGTCTACTTTAATATTGCACTGGTCTCACCCCCAAATGAGTTGTAGAACTCCAGCTATGATAAAAATAGTGAAGACTGGTCATCCAAGCTCCTCCAATTCGGCTTCTCTTCACTCCACTTGAGCTCTCATTGTTTCCGAAGTTCGTTCCATGCATCCTATCAACCTATTAGCATCCTTCCCTGCCAAAACAACATGAACAAACATACCAAGCGATTATATTTGACAAATAAGAATGAAATATGCATGAAAAACGCCCGGACTAACAATATAGCACATGGTAGCAACAAGTGATAAAACGACCTAGAATCTCTAACATTTGCCTCAATACACTCTTCAAATACATATAATCATGTAGTAAATGCTAAAGAATTATATCCCCTAAAAGGTGCTATCAAACTCCCCCACACTTACTCTCTTGCTCGTCCCGAGCAACAATGAAGCACAAAACCCCCACACTTGAGACATTGCATAGATACCAAAACCAAACCAATGCATACCCCACCACTTTTCATACTTAACTTTCCACTAGCCAACACGACTCACGACTCAATACACAAATACACGACTATGCAACTACATGGTATGTACAATGCAAGGAATTAAAGAACATATTTTTTTCTTTTTTCTTGTTAGAGATTGGGCAACCTCTCCATCACTAACCGAAAATCATCAAATCCTCACTAGCTCATTTTGAAATTTCACAACACATAGTAGGAAATAAGATATGGTGATCCTATTCACAAACTCACTAAGGCGTCCCCAAACATCCACCAAATCATACCAAGATACGGCACGTCTTTTGATTCAAAGCGTCTAGGCATTTCAAGTTCCTAAGTGGTCTTCCTTCGCCAAGTCATTTGAGGTTTTCAGACCCTCTTAGCCGTTATTGCTTTGAATGCAAATTGTCTCATTGCTCGGAGACACAACTACTATGTAATACGGCTTGACTTTAGTTTCCCTCTTAAGCTCTACGTTGGATTGAATCCAAATTTTCCGTGCAGACGGAAGCACATTAGGTTGTCTCTCCTTTAAGCACAATTTTCTTTTGAATTTTCATTTTCTTTTTCATTTCCTCCTCTGTTTTTACAACCGTGCAATAGAGCTTAAGAGTGTGGGCTTTTTAGGATTTTCTCTTAGAACCACCTTAAGGGATGGTGATGTATACTCCCCAACTTCACTTAGGCTAGAGCAGCATACCACATGGAACCGACTCTACACGAAGGTCCACCCCAGATTCTAAGAGTCCACAAGTTTCCACTGGAAACGGAATAATCAACCACTCAAACACTAAATCCTCCTAGCACAATATAGGAATCAAAAGTATGCCAGTAATCTACCTTCACTTTTCCATAGATACCCGGGACATCCTTTCGTGAGACTTGTGCACAAAATACTAGAATTAAAGTCTCCCTACTACGGTATTTCCTACTCTCATGAGCCCTTTCATTGGATTCTCTTCGGTTTCTAGGTCCTAAGTTGCCCTTTCTCAAAAAATTTCAAGTTTTAGGATTTTCCTATTTTTCTTTTTTTTTTCTTTTTTTTAGACACTATATGTAACTGGCATACTCGATTAACCCCAAAATAAGGTAGGTGGACTCAATAAATAAAAGTGCAACAATATATATACAATGTAAATATTTAAACGTGCACATGCAAAACTAACCGACTCGACATCTACTTGCAAACGCGACTTACTAAACTACATGTAACAAGGCTATGCAATGGCTAACTAGCGGATAGCTAAAACTCCCCCACACTTAAGCGCTTCGTTGTCCTCAGCGAAAAATAGAGTGAAATCAAGAGGACTCGGCTGCTCAAGCATAGGGCCGACGGGTCTAGTCGGAATGAGTCCTCCCTTCGTCCTCATATCGGACGTCGGGACTCGACTCTGGGTACACATCGGAATTGTAATGGAACAAGCCATCGTAGGTATGTGGGTGCTGCAACTGGACATTGGCCGACACAGCCAAGTCCCGAATCCAGCCACCTTGCTGGGCACAGCCATAGCTAAGGGACTCCATCCCTCGGCCCAACTGGTGCTGGCTACTACGGATGTGCTCAAAATGTCTCCTCTCCCTAGCTCTATCCTCATCAGCTTGGAGTCTCTGAGACTCCATCATATGCATGAGCGTCTCAAGCTGTCGCTCCATGTTGGAGCTCGAGCTACTCGCATGGTCTTCGCTAGGGTGTGTGGGTTCAACAGGTGTTTGGTTCTTGAGGGGGTTGGGTATTCTCTCCCAAAGACTTGATGCATCATTCCTCTTCTTGTCTCTAGAGATATCGACATACTCTAGACCACTCAAATTAGCCTTAGCATCTTGTGCTAGCTTTAGGAGCAAACACGTGTGCCCGGGAGATCTACGGTTATAGCGATCAGTCCTCTCCATAAGAAATCGATAAATGAAGTACGGGACATTGATACGCTTCCCCATCCACAAACAGTAAGCCATGGTGCAAAGCTGGAAGGAGTAGGTGGGATTAGGAGAAACTCCATAAACCCAGTTCTCAAGAAACTCACACAACCACCTCGCATGTGGAAGCACGAGTTTCCTAGAAACGGACCACTCACGTAAAGTGGGTCACTCAGTCCATCCCGCTCCAGGCACCCCCTCAAAACAAAAGGCACTAACTACTTCAACAGCATCCACCCTCCTAATGGTCTCATGGTAGGCACAAATCTCATTCTGTAGAGGTTTGAATTTTAGGGCAGCCGCTATAGTCTCGGGCGTGATGACTATATAGGTGCCCCGGCAATACACATGCCTCTAATCCTCACCCTCTCCCTCGTTATAGAAACGAGCATTTACCAGAATCTCCCTAGCAAGAGCGGAGCTAGACTTCTTACAAATTTTAAACCACGTATCTAGCCTCTCATTCTTGAAGAGATCCTGAAGCTGCTTTGGCATTTTTTCGCTTTGCGGGAAGGGTTTTTCAGGAGTCCCTACCCTCTTCAGGAATGGGTCAGTGCAATATTCCTTATGGGCATTCGCACTAACAAACCTAAAGCTGCAGAATTTGGTACTGCAGATAGCGCCGAGGTCAACATATTTTGCAACTCTACCTCTCGTCCCAATCTTAGGAAGTGCGGGCATAACTAAGGTCAACTCATAACGAATTGGAGACGGAGGCACCTGACGACGGTTGCCAGAGCTGTCTCTTTAGTCTACATTCTCCTCCTCACTCAAAACTACATCTTCCTCAGGATTGAAGATGGGGTGATCATCAATAACTATACCCCGTCTCCTCTTAGCACTCTTCGATGTAGACATAAGGATAGAGAAAATAAAAGACGAGTGGACGTGAGGTTTAGAGTGAACTAGCCAAGTAACTCAAGCCAAGTATGAGCAAGTAACAATTGCAATTCAAATTAAGCCCTACGAGTGCTTAAGCAAGGAATTAAAGCGAGAAAAAGAATTCGGTACCTACGGTCCCAGAGTACCGTTCTTACGGGACCGGTTTCGCAAAAATTGGTCAAGAGAGGACCAATTTTGAAAACTTGAGCAAGTTGAAGTGAAGCTACCTCCTTGTGCTCCTCGGTGTCCCCGTCGAAAGTCTCTTCTTGAGCTAAGGTCGAATCCCCCTCCAAGTTGATGAATCGGAGAATTTTTGTTCTTGGAGCTCTTCCTCTTTAATTTCCCCCACACTCAAACAAAGCCATATCTTTCAAAAACTCAAGAGTTAATGTTGTTGTTGGGTTTGCAAGGAGCAAAACCCAACAAAATTTTTTGAATTTGGTTGAGTTTTGAAAATTTTGGGTGTATGAAAGTATGGGTGTTCTTGAAGGTTTGTGAGGAAGAAGATGAAGAAAAGAGAGGTTTGATCCAAATTTGGGGTGTTTTTAGCCTTTATGGCCGAATCCAGCTTTTAAAAATCAAGAAATTACCAAAAACACCCCAAAAATTCGGACAATACACCCGATTTCGGCCCCCATTTCGGCCCGAAATGGGGCCGAAATCAATGTAGCAAATCAAAACAGAGGGCCAATTTCATTTCAGGCCCGAAATCAGTGCATTTCGGCCCCATTTCGACCCGAAATGGGGGCCGAAATACATTGCTTTTCGCCCGTTTTGTTTTTGCTCTATCACCTTCATCCGGTACCCGATTCGCGCGATTCTTGAACCGTTGGACTCCATATCTGACGAGGAATCCATTTTTGACCAAAAAAATCCCAAATTCGGGTATTTTTTTCGTTTCTTACCAAAATTCTTCTCCTTGTTCAAGAATGTCACCTCCTCAAGCTCTTTAACTTTCTCCATTCCGGATTTCGATGTGTGCAACGCTGATACTCCAACTTGCTACCGTGATCCTCATGACTCATTTGCTACTCCTCAGCCTCGATTAGCTTCTTTATCAAGTTCCTTGTTCCCGGTAAGCTCGTTTTTCCTCGTTTTGCGTGCAAATGGTGCACATACATCAAGAATGGAAATCCGGAGGGTCTTCGGTACCTGTGTCCTGCACACTCATTGAAAATATTAAATTGCTCTCTCTCACCCCTCATAAATCAAGTATGACTATATAAAAAAACAGAATAGGAAAAACAAATACGACTACCTAAATTGGGTTGCCTCCCAATCAGCGCTTGTAATTTAAGGTCGACGGCCCGAACCAGTTACCTCATAGCCCCTACCAGGTGGCTTGGCACTCGTGCCATATCTTCCAGCTTCCTCTGCTGGATCCTCAACACAACACGATGAACTTTGTCTTTTGAAATTGGTGGCTTATCACGAACCACCTCAGAACCCTTGTGCACTGCTTGCACGGCCATTGACATCTGTGTCTTCTCTTGAAGCTGTTGTGGAGTCGTCTTAGAAAATCGAAAGGTCTCCCACGCATTATTGATCCTCATGATCAATTCTCCGTTTTCAACATCGATGAGAGTGTACACATAAATTTATGCTAATGGAAACAAAAGCGAGAAATTCGGTGTCAAATATATTTTATTGATTCAATAAATAGTGGATTACAATCTCTGTTATGTAATTCTCTAAACAGAAATTACTATCCCCTGATTCTTCTCCTTGAACGTCAACGAGGGCTTCGCAGCTTGATCTCGGATCGAACTGATGAGCGACCTTCGATTTTGCTGAAGAACGCGATGAAGAGCTTGAAGAACACAAACCCCGAGAGAGGGCTTTAGAGGCTTGATCTCGGATCGGGTGGATGAATATCTTCAATGTTGTTGAAGAACCGGATGAACGCCTTGAAGGACACGGAGAACGGCTTGAAGATCTTCGAGTGTCTTGAAGAACTCGAATGAAGATCTTCAACAACTTTGAAGAAATCAATGATGATCTTCGAAGAACTTGATGAAGACCTTCGAAGGGGCTTGATGATGATCTTGATGATGGATGAACTCGTCAGGGCTTTAGCAGCTTGATCTTCAGAGCTCTCTCCTTTTCGCAAGATGTAATTGTGTGTGGGTAGAATCTTCGAAGGCCTCGAAGATCGTTGATGATCTTGTGGATGGACGAACTCTTCAGGGCTGTAGCAGCTTGATCTTCAGAGCTCTCTCCTTGCAAGATGTAATTGTGTCCCATATGCCTAGGGATGGCCCCTTTATATAGGCATGGGCCGACTTGCTGGCCAAGGCAGAAAATAAATAATATTATTTATTTATTTATTTATTTTCTGCATCAATTTGACAAGTGGCGCAACACCATTGGCCGAGCTTGCTAACCTTCATAGCTGCATGATTTTGACAAGTGGCGCAATGTGATTGGCCTTACTTGCTGACTTGTAGCCATGTCACGTAGTGACGTGGCGTCGCCATACGCAGTCCTTGCTTGTAAATAAAGTTTTGTCTCATCTACAATTTAGTCCCTCATTGATTATTTTTCAAGGGTAGTAATTTAGCAGCGAGTGCTATTTGATCCAACAATTTAATTAGGCGATAATAGACACGTGGCACTATTTTATTGGCCGCAAATTTTACGTGTCTACAAATGCCCCCTCGAGACTTGTTTACCGGCTCTTGAGCTTGTTGGTAGACGAGTCTCGATCAATACGTTGATTTGTTATCTCAAACTTGGATCCGAGACATCGGCGTTTGAGAGACGGACCTGTACCATCCCATCAGCGGTATCCTCTACAATTAAGGATTATGTACGAAATTTAGCTTCTTCCCTTTTTTATCATTAATAGCATCAATCATGTGCTATTAATGCCCTGAAAATTGCCAACTGACCATTCTCATTCCCAAAGCACAATCAGGGAAAATTTGTTTCATTAAAGAAAAGCTCGCAGCCAGGATGGAAGTTGCTTGAGTTGACCTCTCCCCATCTTGTTGCTGCAGCAGGATCCCTCTTTTCTCTCATCAATTCTTTTTTTTTAAATCTAATATTTTATTCTTTCCTTTCCTATAATTATTCTTACAAATTTTTAGGCAGGTAATTCCTTACGAACTGTGTGACTTTCTACTTCCAACGGCAGAGTATCTTTATTTTTAGAAACACTATCTGTAACCCACAAGAAAACATTGCCTTAACTTTGCCATGCTTTCAGAATTTAAGAAACATGTCCAACAGTGAAATTTTATTTCCTTGTCTGAACTTCCTCTAGACCCTTCCTAGCCTCCCTTGTCCATCTATATAAAGGGGTGGTCTAGGCACCGATTGCCATGTGTTTCCAGTCGGTTCAGAGAGGGTTGAGAGACTTGCAGCAGCAGTGGTAACAACTGGTAATGCTTACTGCATCAACTCTTTTTTTTTTCAAATTCTCTAGTAACTGTACTCCATAGGCTGCCATGTTTGAGGTTACCACCAGTTTTCTTCGCCTATGATTTTCCCTTCTCCGAACTTCGTATAAAAAGTTTCCCCATGAAGACTTTCTCGCATGATCATACCTCAATATTCACAAGACAAGATTACTTTTGCGGGAGTATTATTATTTATCTATTTATTCTTTCCTTTTGGCTGCTACTGCACAAGGCTAGTTAGTGACATAATTTGATCCTGGCCTAGATAATGTCACGACTTGGATTACATACCATCGTCACAGATGGCTTTTCTGGCATTATTGCTGGCGATAGCTTCGACCGTTCCCTTTATTATTATGTTTTTTTTTTTCTTTTTAAATTTTAACTTGAACGAGAGACTATTGCATATCGTGCAAACCGGCCCTGATCAAGAACAACTGCAGAAGCTCCCAAGTATACTACCAAAAGGTGCTAACATGGCTTTTTTAAACTGTGCACCAGCTTATAATACTCCTTGGCCGCTTAGGCTTTACAACCAGAGTTGTTTTCACCCTGCCCCCTTTTCCTTCTATATTCTTCTTTGTTCACTGTGAACCTCGGGGTCCTCTTCGTCCCTGCCATCTTTGCGGCCAAGGCTGATATTTCCCTACTCTCAAACTTCATCTAACCTTAGCAAGCACATGTGCATAGATACACGGATAATGTACGCGTGAATAGTCAGACATGGTTATACATAGGCAAGCTATAAAGGCCAATTTTCTCCACTCTTCTATATATATGTATATATGATTCCATGGTGCATCATATTCAAAGTTTTATTAATTCTCATTACTGAATCAAGCTCAATGGTTTGTTCTGTTTGGGACACATAGTTGATCTCCGGCTATTCAACACTTGCGCATGATTTCTTCTTTTTTTGCATATGACCAGGCAACTAATATGTTTTTTATTTTTTTTTTATTTTTTTAGGAACCTTGAATTTCATCCGAAGTGCTTCCTGTCAGCCCAGTGCGTGCATTGCTCCAGATTTTTACCCTTTGACAATGGCATTGCGCAGCTGGCTCATAGGGATTCAGAGGCACGACACATCTTTTTTTTTTTCTAAAAGGAGAGTACTTCCTCGACAGGCCAGAGACATCGCACACTATTCCTCCTAGGAAAGTGCTGCTTTTACGATTCAGAGACAGTGCGCATCCTTTCTCTGAAAGAGGTGACGCTTTCAAAATTCAGAGGCACCGCACACTTTTACCTAAGTGTTGCACATTCGTTCAGAGGCATCGCACACTTTTAACCAAGTGCTGCAATTTTGTTCAGAGATATCGCACACTTTTAACTAAGTGTTGCACACCGTTCAGAGACATCGCACACTTTTAACTAAGTGTTGCATACCGTTCAGAGGCATCGCACACTTTTAACCAAGTGCTGCAATTTTGTTCAGAGACATCGCACACTTTTAACTAAGTGTTGCACTTTCGTTCAGAGGCATTGCACATTATACAATGGTGACTTTATCCGATTCATCGCTTGATGGTCTTGACAGTATCACCATTGTCGAAGAAGAGGAAAAGCCCATTGTGACAACATTGCCGGTTTACCCCCCGGCCCCTGGTGCCTATGCACAGGGAAATACCCTGAGCGGTCCTACTCATCTTCGTAAATGGTATGACTTGTCCAAGGCTGAGCTAGCGGCTTTGGGGAATTCGCATTCTTTTACCGCTGAGTCCTTCTTTCTGAAGTCTTCATTGCATCATGATGGCCCTGATTCAGACCGCTCATGTTTACTAATTGAGCAGATCAATATGGGTGATGCAAAAGTGGAGCAAATCCCTAGGTGATTACGGCGAAGCCTCGTTTATTAACGGATACTGGGAGTGGTCTTGGTGAAAATAAAGAAGTCCTTAGCAATGCCGGGATATATGACGCTGTTTACGCATCATTATTCACGTATGACAGGTGTGGTCCTGTTGTTCAGTCCTTTTGTGAATTCTGGTGTCCTTTGACAAACACCCTCCACCTTTCTGTAGGTGAAATTTCCATATCATTATGGGACCTATACGAGATTGGCGGATTACCGATCCATGGACTTTTCTACGACGAAGTGGTTCCATCAGCGGCAGAACTGACAAATCAAGATGATAGCAAAGGGGAACTGATTCCCTCCAGTTGTAGGCATCTACTAGCGGCGTATCATCGTATTCATTGCAAACAAGGGTCCCTCCCTATTACCCTTGACGCGTGGGTAGCATTTTGGTTCCGAGGTAACGATAGGTATGCGAAACCCCCGCAGCGAAGTAATAGAAAGTCATCTGCTCAGCCTAGAACCACCAATAACCCCTCAGGTATTATTAACTCGCGTTGCCTTCTACCGCAAGAACAGGTGGTTTTTGATGAGCTTGGTGTCGAGGAAAGTAAGAGGGAGGAGACATTCCTTGCAGCTCTCCTTTCATGTTGGTTATGCAAATTCGTTTTCCCTGCTGAACCATTTAATTGCATTCGCCCTGGCTCATTTAAAGTGGCCAGCTTGATGGCTCGCGGCCGGCGATTTTCTATAGCAGTGACGGTACTTGCAAGCATCTACCGCGGCTTAGGTTTGATATCCTCCTCTAGCACTCCTAGCACATGCCACGCGCTGTTTCCGATTCATTATGTTTACGGATGGCTTGGTCAATATTTTGATAGCTATTGGCGTACGCGGGATACTCATCGTGGCAAGAGTAATGCCCTCATGGTCAGACTAGCCGGCGAAAAGATGGCTAAAAGATATGATGAAATATCAGCTCGTCAGCTCTTCATTAATGTCGACCCTTCAGTATTTCAAGCTTTATCTTTGCGCTATGAGAATGATGTTTTCTTCCGAGACGAGGGCAAGCTAAAGACGTATCGTGTGGACTACCTGGTCAGCCTCCGCTCTAGCTATTTAACCTTACGTCGTGGGAATGAATTTGTGGTGGAAGCATATAGTCCGCACAGGTTTGCAAGACAATTCAACTTCTGCCAAGATCTTCCAGGCAAATTGAAGGAAGAGATATTCAATGTAACCTTAGAGAGGATTCTTGCCCTCTGGGAATCTAGCATGAGGTTATTTACGCAAGCTGAGATGGTTATACCATCGCGCTCTGCACAAAACCTGGCTACATGTCGGTATGTAGAATGGTGGTCCAAGTACACGCGATCCTCGCTAGGAGAAAGTACTGAATCCGGTCTGAACAAGAATAGCTCGAAAACCAAAAACGCAATGTTAAAAAACGCTCCTGGCGCCATCCGTAATACTATGGCTCCTCCGAAGAATGTCTCCACTCCAGTTTCGAAAGTGAAGAAATCAACCAAGCCCCATCATCCCAAAGTAGCTTCAGTCATTGTAAAAAAACCATCTAGTCATGCAAAGCACATCCCTTCGGATGAAGAGAGCGACTCAGGCAGCAAAGATCGTAATCCAAAGAGAATAAAAGTTAAGCATCGACTCCCACTTAACATCAACAGGGAGGAGTTTGGTGAGCATCTACCTGATCTCCAAGTGCTTACACCCATAAATGCCAAAACTACCAGTGCCTGCTCGGTAGATGGACCTCGTTCTTTCGAGCTATTAACTAAGCGTCGTGCGAGCCTTGAACCTGGTGAACTCCCACATCCACCATCTGGTGGTGATGCCTTGGCAATTTTAGACCCTACGACGTTGTATCCCAAGCCACAAAATCTTCCAGTAATGGCAGCTGACCCTTCGTCGTTTGAGATTACTAGACATATTAAGGAATGTGAGGAGGCTTACATACAAACACTGTGGACTGGGTTTGCGAGGAAGTTGGCGAAAGACCCACTGCATCTTCTCGGCCGACTGAGAAGCGACAATAGGGAATTACTGAACAAAATCGAGAAGTATGGTGCACCTAACTTCCTGCCCCTGCAACGCTTGGTTGATCTATTTTTCACGGATATAAAATCATATGACTTGATCCGTTCGAAAAATGAAACAACAACACCTGGCCAAAATCCCTCAAAGTTATTAGAAGACGTTGACCATCGCCTCTCTGTGGTCGAGGAAAAGTATGCTGAGAAGACTAAAGTCTTTAAGAGCCTCGAAGAAAGACTTGAAAATATCAACTCTCAGATCGAGAAGTTAAATGCTGACAAAAAAGATGTTGAGGAACGAATGCTACTGGAAGGTGATCAGTTGTCCCGATTACAAGATGAGATTTTGCATATCCAGAAAGAGAAGTCGTCACTTGACGTGGTTTCACTCGTGAGTGAAATGGAACAAACCTTAGAATCCAGTAGAGATGAACTGTTGAAGTTCCAGCTGTTCTGAAACCATTCTTTTTCTTCATTTGATGTGTTCTCAAATAATGTTTTTTTTTTTCTTTTTTTTCTTTTGTTTCAGCAGTAAACTTGTCATAAATCGTTCTGGAACTTTTTATTTTTTGATATCCAGTTAGAATTCCTTTACCTGAGTTAATTTTATTTCTCTTTGGCATAACGCGCGCAGCTTTTGCATAATCTAGATAATGTACTTTCATCCTTTAGACTATGGCATTCTTTTTTTATGTGACCTGTGTTGACCTTTATGAGCGGAGCATGTATGATATTTTGATTCCCCACTTCCCATTGTCTTCTGCGAATTGGAGTCCCTTTTCTTGCTGCTTGGACCGTGCAATCGCGAGGGAATCAGAGTGCATATGAGCTTTCTTGACGAAAATTCAGGATAATACCCTTGAGAAATACCCTGGAAACTAACCTGAGACAAATCCTGGACAAAATATCCTGAGAATCATCCGGCATGAATAGTATGAGAGATACCCAGGGAAATTTTTTCCAGTGCTAGATCTCTGCTAGTTTCTTGGTCTTGTAACGATGCGTTAAAGTCATGGGACGTCTCTTGGGCGAACTGAATTACCTCTATGGTGTCCTGGGCCCATGTGACAGGATGAATTAAACTTTTGCAATCATAAACATAATGCATTTCATTATTGGAGCCAACTTCCCCGAAATTGCTATTTTGCCTTCATGAAGATGGTCATAATTATGGAATTGCATCCTCAAAAAAGTCTCCAATATGTGTGAAGCTGACATTCTGGAAAGTATTCAGGATATTATCCTGACCACTATGCTGAAATTCTTCAATTTTGATTTTTTTTAATCCTTCTATTTTTTCGACGTCGTGAATATCAATTCTAACTTCACGTGACATTATCAAGAACACATATGGGTGATAATCTGGAATTGCATCCTGAGAAGTATCCTAGGTGTGTCACGGTGACATTCTGGAAAGTATTCAGGATACTGTCCTGGAAACTGTCCTGGAATGTCCTTGATATTTGCTGAAAAACCAATCCTTGTTGCATCTGGTGTATCCTTGACTAGAACTGTGCAAGGTATTGATGGAGGTGGTAAATGTGGGAAAGAGGGAAGTTTCATGTCCTTTTAGTTATCGCTAAATGTTCCCTGCAAATGGAAGTTTGTGCAATTGTGGTAATAGGGTCGTCTTGTATACAACATGGGTGTTGTTTTAGGAAGAGGGTTTATGAAATTTTTATGGATATGACTCTTCAGATGTGATTTCCCATGCAAATTTACATGAAGATGAAAACTTTGTTGAGGATGTAAATAAAACAGAGTCAGATTATATATATGAGTTTGGCTAGAGGGTACATTAGCATTGTTGTGTCGAAGTAAACGGGGTGAATTTGGATGGAAATGTCACAATATCTGCATTTGGCAAGGAACAAAAGATGTACACTGGAACGAATTTAGCTGAAGTTGCAGCTAATTGATACAAGATGTCCACTGGGGACAACATCATGTCCCCTTTCGTTAAACCATTAGCGACTTAGCGATCTCTAAATCAGAGCGTTATTAGCCTGCTAGACTTGCAAGGAGGCGGAAGTTAAGAAATTAGGAAACCTATTGAATTATGACATAACCTAGTTTAATGCCTGATTTGAATATAACCTCTGATTAATGAAGAAAAACTGAAATTTTTGAGTGTGGATGACTTTTGTTTCCTTTCCAGCTGGTTCGACTATCACGACTGATTTGGGTATGCTTCTGACCTTCTGCCATGGGGCCAATTTTGGTAACTTGTATGCTCAACCAGTTGTGTTCTCTTCTGGTATTTTGGTAGGCTCCAACATGTAGCTATGTCCCTGTATGAACACTCCTCTAGTAACTATTTTTGCTGTTATTGCTCTTGAAAGAACATGCAAGCTGTTATTAGGCTTATATTGACAATATCTTGCACACGTGTTGGTAATTTGAAGATAATATCCCTAACGACGTAGCATTTCCTAGATAGCATCCAAGAAAGTCATTAGAAAGCTTTAGGTAATATCATGTATATGTCCCGTATCATATTCTGGAAGAGAAGTCATCGCTTGACGTAGTTTCACTCATGAGCGAAATGGAACAAGCTTTAGAATCCAGTAGAAATGACCTGTTGAAATTTGTAGCTGTTCTAAAGCTATTACTTCTGAACATTTGTTGTTGTTTTTTGTTTTTTGTTTTTTTTTTTTTTTTTTTTTTTTTTTTTTTTTTTTTTTTTTTTTTTACAGTTCCTCAGCAATAAACTCGTCCTAAATCATTCAGGAACTCCTTTTTTTTTTTTTTTTTTTGCTCAAGTCCCAATAAAAATTCCTTTACTTCAGTTAATTTCATTTCTCTTTCACATAATGTGCGCAACCTGGATAATGCTCTTTTATCCTATAGACTGGCACTCTTTTTATGTAACCTGTGCTGACCTTTATGAGCAGCTGGAGCATGTCAGATATGTTGATTCGCCACCTCCAATTGTCGCTTTGATACTGAATTTACATATATAGGCTCAGGTCGTACAGCCTCATGCTGACACTCTTCTTTTACCAGTCATGTCGTAGTTGGGCTGTTTAATGTACTCCTTAAAAGATTAAAATTTCCTAGATCAGGAAATGGGCTTGCCCATGTATTTTTGTCAACAGATTGTCATCTCAACTTGTTGTCATAGCTCTTCACCATATTTTCTTGAAATGTTAATGGATGAGTTTATGGGTGAAATTTAGAATTGCATAGCCACAAGTATCCTGGATATTAACCCTTTGGCGAGTATCAGGGGCAGTGCTCTTTTGAGTACATTCCCTATCTTGAAAGGCATTAAACATTCATGGATTGTATCATGATCAACATTATAAACAATATCTCGGGACCCTGAGAAACATCCAGGACAATTGTATACAGCCCCTAGGTAACATTCATGATGACAACCTAACATGGATAATATTATGTATCATCTTGGACAATATCCTGAATTTGATGGGAGTATCCCGAACGTCATCTTGGGTGACACATTGGTTAATAGTACTGGACAACACCTTGATTATCTTAACGATATTCCAAATAACGTTGTGAACACCAAGCAGCCTCCCGAAGATACATACGACCTCTAAGGTTAATATTATAAGTAAAATTCTGAATTTCTTGATCTTTTCAGGATAATATCCTTAATAAACATCCTAAATTTTTGTACGGGTAATATTCTAAAATTAAATCCTCTATTCCCGGAGTAAGATTCAGTGAATAATGCCCTTAGTAGTACTCTGAATAACATCCCGAAAGGTAATATACTGAAAATACCCTGTAAAAAGATCCTGGAAAACATCCTGGAGGATATTATCCTGAATAACATCCTGAAATTCCCTGGTCGGCCTCCGAGGTAGTACCTTGACTAGCATCTTAGGAGTATTTTGAATATGCATATGAAGTATGCGAATAATACACTTTAACGGCATAGGAACTCCTAGGTAGCTTCCTCCAAGTCGCATGCAACCCCTATGTAGTATCCTAGGTGAAAAACCGGATAATGTTATAATGCTGAAAATCACTTAGGTAACTGTCGGGTAGTTCCTTGGCTAGCACCTTGAGATTATCCTACAGACGCATCCTAGACTTGCAAGAAATATACTTTTCATGGATAACGCCCGTGTAATGTCCTGAGTGGCATAAATTACTTATAATTCTGAATCTCCGGATGCTATCTTCGATAATATCCTGAATTTCTAGGTAACATCCTAGATAACACTTACTCCGGGGTGCAAGGTTGTGTTTGATGGTTACGACTGCACTCAAGGCGATGCCTCAAGTTGCCTACGTACCCTTTTGGGGATCAAGTCGAACGTAGTTCAATTGGGTTGCGTTCATAGTTTATACTCTTGTGTGCAAGGAGTAAGGAAGCGGTTTATGCTCATGCCTTAGGAGCTGTAAAGCAGTTTATGCTCGTACTAAAGGAGCAGTGGTGCGATTTATGCTCGTGCCAGAGCTGTGAAGCAGTTTATGCTCGTACTAAAGGAGCGGTGGTGCTGATAGGTCTTCAAGGATAATACTGCTTCAAGAATTTCCCATTTATGGGACCAATTCTCAAGCCATCTTCTGCAACGATCTTGTAAGCACCATTAGTGTAGACTTCCTGTATAACATATGGACCATCCCACTTGGAAGTGAACTTGTTCCCGGTCCGATGAGTGGTGATGATAGGTCTTCTCACTGCAAGTACCAAGTCCCCTTGCTGAAAGGATCGTACTCGAACCTTTTTGTTGAATGCTTTCGACATACGAGCTTGATAACATTCCAAGCGTTGTTGTGCTTCGAGCCGCTTCTCATCGAGTGCTTCTAACTCTTCAAGGCGCAAGCGTGCGTTGTCTTCCTGAGTGAGATCTTCTTGAATAGCAATCCTAAGTGAAGGAATTTGACGCTCGAGAGGTAATACCGCTTCAACTCCATACACCAAAGCATAAGGAGTAGCTTGTGTAGCTGTGCGAAAGGTCGTACGATATGCCCAAAGAGCTTCTCCGATTCTTTCATGCCAATCTCGTTTGGACTTAGAGACCACTTTCTTTAACAAGTTGCCAAGGGTCTTGTTGAATGCTTCGGCGAGACCGTTTGCTGGAGCATTGTACATGGAGGAGTTATGCTGCTTAAAGCCGAATTGTTCACCTAGGTTTCTCATTAGGCTATTCTCAAAAGGCTTCCCGTTATCCGTGATGATGTAACGAGGCACGCCGTAGCGGTAGATGATGTTGTTGCGGATGAATTGCACAACAGTTTCTTTCTTAACCTCCTTCAATGGAACAGCTTCAGCCCACTTAGAGAAGTAATCCGTCGCGGCAAGTATGTACAAGTGTCCACCCGATGATTTCGTTAAGGGTCCTATAGCATCAAGTCCCCACGCCTCAAAAGGCCAAGACGCGACGGTGGGATGAAGAGGCTCGGGTGCCTGATGAATAAAGTTTGCATGGAATTGACACGGTTGACATCTCTTGGCATAATCCATACAATCCTTGACCATGGTTGGCCAATAATACCCCATCCTCTTGATCCGAAAGTGGAGTTTAGGTCCTGATTGATGTGCCCCACATATTCCCGAGTGAGCTTCCTCGACGGCTTGCATGGCTTCAGTTTCTCCCAAGCATCGCAAGAAAACTCCTTCGAACGAGCGCCGATAGAGAGTATCATTATAGAATATAAAGCGTGCAGCGCGACGTTTTATGTCTGTCTTTCTACGTGGATCATCGGGCAATTTTCCTTCCTTTAGAAACTCGATTAGAGGTGTGCGCCAATCTTCTTCCTCAATCTCTAGGACCGAGACCACATTAGAATCTTGGTCGATTTGAAAGTCATCATCAAATAATGGAGGAACCACCCACTTTTGACATATGGGGACCCTAGTTTCGGCATCCGGAAGTGTCAAGTTGGACGCGAGTTTGGCTAGTGCGTCAGCTTGGTTATTCTCTCTTCTTGGCAAATGGTGTAGAACTACCTCTCCGAGCCATGCAATCATTCGAGTGGCATAGTTGTAGAAAGGTAATAATTCCGCTTTCTTAACCTCATAAACTCCGAGGAGCTGGTTGATGATTAGCTGGGAGTCTCCATACACATGAAGTTTGTGGTGCTTTGCTTCAATAGCCATCTCAAGTCCCAATATGAGTGCTTGGTACTCGGCTTCATTGTTCGAGCAGTTTTGTGTTAAGGTGAAGGCGTATGGGAGGACGTCGCCTTCAGGAGAAACATATACCACTCCTGCCCCCGCTCCATTGCGATGAGATGCCCCATCGAAGTACATCTTCCATGGCTTGCTTTCCTCGATAAAGAATATATCTTCGTCAGGAAGATCTTCCGATAACTCCCATTCGGCTGGTATCGGATGGTCCGCTAGAAAGTCTGCTAAGGCTTGCCCTTTGATGGCCTTTTTTGGAACATAGATAATCTCGAATTCCTGCAGTAGTAGAGACCATCTCGCGAGCCGATCGGACAAAACCAGTTTTGACATTATGTGCTTAACCGGGTTCGCTTTGGAAACGAGATGCACCGTGTGAGCTTGAAAGTAATGCCGCAGCTTTTGAATTGCGTATACTAAGGCCAAACACATCTTTTCTATTGGAGAATAGTTGAGTTCGCATTGAGTCATCATTCTACTGAGGTAGTACAAAGCGTTCTCTTTCCCTTCGGCATTCTCCTGGGCAAGTAAGGCTCCAACGGATCGTTCTTGGGTTGTAATGTATAGGTTCAAAGGCTTTCCTGGGATAGGGGCTGCCAACACAGGAGGCTTCATCAAGTAATCCTTGATGCTATTGAAAGCATTTTTGCAAGCATCATCCCACTCGAACGGTACACCCTTCTTCATGAGCCGATTAAATGGTTGACATCTCCCCGCTAAGTTGGAAGTGAAACGCCGGAGGTACGCAAGCCTCCCTTGGAGACTTTTAAGGTCGTGGATGGTTCGAGGCTCCGGCATCTTAAGAATAGCTTCAATTTTGGCCTGATCAATTTCAATTCCCCGATGGCGAACAATGAAACCGAGAAACTTTCCGGAGGTGACACCAAACGCACATTTCAACGGGTTCATCTTCAATTGATAACGTCGAAGTCGATCAAAAACACTCTTCAAATCCTGAAGATGATCTTTCCTTTCCCTTGTCTTGACCACTAGGTCATCAACGTAGCACTCAACGTTTTTGTGGAGCATGTCATCGAAAATCTTATGCATGGCTCTTTGATACGTCGCTCCAGCATTCTTTAGACCAAATGGCATCACCTTATAACAGTAAATCCCTTTGGGTGTGCGAAACGCTGTCAATTCCTCATCCTTTGGGGCCATGAGAATTTGATTGTATCTCGAAGATCCGTCCATAAATGATAACGCCTCGTGGCCTGTGGTTGCATCCACCATGAGTTCGGTTATGGGTAGTGGAAAGTCGTCTTTGGGACATGCGCCATTGAGATCTCGGAAGTCGACACAAACCCTTGTCTGCCCATTCTTCTTTTTGACGGGGACTATGCTTGATATCCATGTCGGGTACTTGACTTCTCGAACAAATCCTGCTTCGATCAAATTGTTCACCTCTTCTTCTATTTTAGGGATGAGCTCCGGTCGAAAGCGCCTTTGAGCTTGTTTAACAGGTCTAGCGCCATGCTTGACTGCTAGTTGATGTACGGCCACCTTCGGGTCTAGTCCAGGCATTTCTTTATAGCTCCAAGAAAAGACGTCCTTGTACTCCTTTAAGAGACTAACATACAATTTCTCTTCTTCCGGAGTGAGTAGGGCGCTTACATAGGTTGGTCGTGGATCTTCCGTCGTCCCCAAGTTGACTTCTTTCAGCTCATCCACCGTGGATTTTACGCCTTCCTCAAGTTCTGGAGGAGCTTCTTCGGCATCTTCTTCCACTTGTATATTATCTTCCACAACCGTGATGTGCAGTGATGAACCAACACTTTCTTCGTCAAAAGAGAATTCCTTTAGCTTTGTTGGGGTCCCAGTGTCGATGATAGTTTGTTGTTTGACTTTTAATCCCATAGAAACATCAACGACAATCATTGTGCGCCTTTTCATCCGAGATGGGATCGTGCTCTTTATATCTTTGACATCAGCCGGTGCGGAAGAGTTATGCTTATCTTTCTGGCAAGCCTTCATTCGAACACTTCTTTGTACACCCAACCTTTCATGAACAGGCTTTCGCGAAGGTTCTTGGATGCTTGATACTTTCGGATCTCCCAGTCGATCGAACACCGATGGTCGTGCATCATCTTTTCCAAGGCGATCAAAGACAGATGTACTTCTTTTAGTAGCGGGATGCTCACTTTCTTCAGTGATGTAGTGAGTAGTCGCCTTCTTGATGAAGATTTTTGCGGGAGATGGTGGAGTGTATCCCAAACCTATGCGACGTACGGGCATCACACATACTTTTGGATTCAAATTCTTTGTTGTCAAAGTTGGCTCATACGCCTCCGTAGGAAGTGTTCCTGCGGAAGGGACTTCATGTGGCTTATATCCAGCTTTTGCCATAAGCTTGTAGGCATTTGGATCAAAACCTTCTATGGTCCTTTTTGATGGCCATTCTCCATGTTCCTCCTTTGGGCCTTCTTTTGGTCGAACAAAACCTTCGATGGTGGATTCAACTTTAACCTTTTCCATGCTTGTAAGAGGCAAGTTCAAATCCTTTAGTGTCGGGTCTTTGCTCTTTCGTGCCTTATAGCGCAAGACGGTGATAGCTTTCGTGGTCTCCTTTGCTTCAGCCAACATTGTCTCACTATTCTTTGCGACTACTTCAACTTCTTTTCCTTCCTCGCGCTTCTTGACATCCTTTGACGAACCACTTTCTTTATGAGGAGTGAGTTTATAAGTTTTCACAGGTTCAATTTCCCGAAGGATAATTTGCGCAGAGTAAAACTTTGCATCGGCGAAATAGGACTCAGCTTCAGTGAAAGGATTTTCATCAACTACAATTTTCTCCACTACACCATTCCTACAATATTTTAGGCATTGATGAAGTGTCGACGGTACGACGCCATTCTCGTGGATCCATGGCCGTCCGAGAAGAATTTTATAAGAGGTCTTTGCTTCGATGACGCTGAAATAAACTCTTGAAACCATATTGCCAGTGACGAGATCTAGCGATATCGCCCCCATTGCTCTTTGCCCTCCTTGGTTGGATCCATGGATAAGTATACGACTAGGTGATAGTTCTTCAGTGGTTATCCCCAACTCCTTCAATGTTGCGAGTGGCATGAGGTTCACGGCTGATCCTCCATCTACAAAGATTCTATTAACCTTCTGCTCGCGAGTATAACCGCTGATAAACAAAGGTCGGTTATGGTTCTTGCGACCCAGTAGTAAGTCTTCGTCGGTAAATACTAGGGCAGCATCGCCGCAGCCTTGGAAAGTTGTCTTGTCGCAGTGTTCGGGTGAAGAGGGTGTATCTACTTCTTCTTCATTGTCTTCAAAGGTTGTAGTGTCGCAAGTTATCTCTTGAGATCCTGACACATTCGACTCGGGTTCAAGGGATATGGAGGTCATATGTGTTGTTGCTGCATCAACTTCTTCTTCCAAGACAATCTTCCCTTCTCTTGCAAGTTGCATGATCTTTTCCTTTAGAACGAAGCACTTTGTCGTAGGATGACCAAGCAAGCAATGGAATTTGCAATAATTGGGATCATTCACCTTGTTGGCTTCTTCGGGTCGCTTCGAGTCTTGAAGTTCAAGAATCTTCATCTCCATCAATTGCTCGAGCATCGTAGGAACTTCGCTATCGGCAAATGGGTATACCTTCGCCTGCAACTCCTTGAGTGTTGGTCTAGACCTTAAATTCATTGCGGTGGAATTAACTTGGTCGACGTTATTATTCTTTGCCTTGCTTGAGAGCTTCACGGGTGTCGTAGTGACGGCCATGGACTCCTTTTTGTTGGATTTGATGGTGAACTTCCCTCCTTTACGATTTTCCTCCCTATGTCCTCCCTTCCACGCGTCAAAAGGAGGTGGTCCTTGGCTCCCGTTAGATGCAATGCTAAGCTCCATGTCGTGGGCACGCGTAGCAAGTTCCTCGAATGATGTTGGCCTGATTCCTTGAAGTATATACCTTAAACCCCAATGCATGCCTTGGATGCACATCTCGATTGCTACCTTCAGAAAGACGATCCTTGCAGTTTAAACTCAAGTTCCTCCAGCGATTGATGTAGTCAATGGCCTTTTCATCTTTCCATTGGCGAGTGTTAGTCAATTCAACCATGCTGACAGTCCGTCGTGTGCTGTAGAAACGGTTGAGAAATTCCTGCTCCATTTGCCCCCAACTATCAATGGACCTTGGCTCCAGCTGACCATACCAGTCGAAGGCATCATCTTTAAGGGTCCTAACAAATTGCTTCACGAGAAGGTCTCCATCGGTTCCAGCGTTGTTACATGTCTCGATGAAGTGGGCAACATGTTGCCTAGGGTTTCCTTTGCCTGAGAATTGTTGGAACTTAGGAGGATTGTAACCGTCTGGCATGCTTAACTTCTCAACTCTTTCTGTGTAAGGCTTAACGTAGGAATTAGATGACGTTGACGGTACTCCAGGCTTCCCGCTCATGGTGTTTAGGATGATCTCTTGTAGTTGATCGAGAGGAATGGAACCATTGGCTGACAATAGTACACTAGGTCGTGCGTCTTGCCCGCTGTTTGTTGTTCTCGCTTCTTCCAGAGCCTTAGGGGTGTGTTCGAACACCTGACTTGCTTCTTCGTGACTCTCGAGCTTGTTTATTAACTTTGCAAGTTGCACATCACGTTCTTCCACAATCTTCTTTAAGTCGTCAAAGCCCTTGGTGAGGTTTGCAACTTGCTCGTCGATGGGAACCGTACTAGTAGTCATGACATGCATGCTAATATCCTCATCATGATCACATGTTGGTTGATGGTTACTACTCTTAGTGCCAGATTTAGAGTTTCTTTCGCAACTTTCTTCGCAAGATTTGTTGGCAGCAGAAGTCTCCTGAGGGGTGGGGACATGTGACTGTGACTTCTATGAGGCAACATCTAGTGAACCATCTTGACTGCCCCCTGCAGCTGTGAGATTCTTTATGGCCTTAGCCATACTACGAGTTATTGGACCAGTGATTTGGGTTCCGGAGTTTGATTCTGAAGTTGAAGACTTGGCGTCTCCAGCCTTGAGAGATGGAAGTTCGTTGTTCTTTGTAGGAGACATCACGAACACTTGTACTTGAGGAGAAGAGATGAGGGGCAGAGATGTCCCACCGGGTGTGCCAAAATTTGTACACACAAATTTATGCTAATGGAAACAAAAGCGAGAAATTCGGTGTCAAATATATTTTATTGATTAAATAAATAGTGGATTACAATCTCTGTTATGTAATTCTCTAAACAGAAATTACTATCCCCTGATTCTTCTCCTTGAACGTCAACGAGGGCTTCGCAGCTTGATCTCGGATCGAACTGATGAGCGACCTTCGATTTTGTTGAAGAACGCGATGAAGAGCTTGAAGAACACAAACCCCGAGAGAGGGCTTTAGAGGCTTGATCTCGGATCGGGTGGATGAATATCTTCAATGTTGTTGAAGAACCGGATGAACGCCTTGAAGGACACGGAGAACGGCTTGAAGATCTTCGAGTGTCTTGAAGAACTCGAATGAAGATCTTCAACAACTTTGAAGAAATCAATGATGATCTTCGAAGAACTTGATGAAGAACTTCGAAGGGGCTTGATGATGATCTTGATGATGGATGAACTCGTCAGGGCTTTAGCAGCTTGATCTTCAGAGCTCTCTCCTTTTCGCAAGATGTAATTGTGTGTGGGTATAATCTTCGAAGGCCTCGAAGATCGTTGATGATCTTGTGGATGGACGAACTCTTCAGGGCTGTAGCAGCTTGATCTTCAGAGCTCTCTCCTTGCAAGATGTAATTGTGTCCCATATTCCTAGGGATGGCCCCTTTATATAGGCATGGGCCGACTTGCTGGCCAAGGCAGAAAATAAATAATATTATTTATTTATTTATTTATTTTCTGCATCAATTTGACAAGTGGCGCAACACCATTGGCCGAGCTTGCTAACCTTCATAGCTGCATGATTTTGACAAGTGGCGCAATGTGATTGGCCTTACTTGCTGACTTGTAGCCATGTCACGTAGTGACGTGGCGTCGCCATAAGCAGTCCTTGCTTGTAAATAAAGTTTTGTCTCATCTACAATTTAGTCCCTCATTGATTATTTTTCAAGGGTAGTAATTTAGCAGCGAGTGCTATTTGATCCAACAATTTAATTAGGCGATAATAGACACGTGGCACTATTTTATTGGCCGCAAATTTTACGTGTCTACAGAGAGTTCGACCGGTAGCCAGAAAGGGCCTACCCAGGATGATCGGAACATCTCCCACAGGCATCTTAAGAATAACAAAATCTGCAAGGAGAATAGAATTCCCTACCTTTACCAACATGTCTTCCACCACACCGAAGGCTCTCTTGCAAGACTTGTCCGCAAACTGAAGGTTGATCCATGTTTGACGAGCTTCTACTCCCAGCTTCTGAAAGACTGAAAGTGGCATTAGGCTAACACTAGCCCCCAAATCACATAGGGCCTTCCCCGTGTAAGCTCCTCCCATGTTAGCTTCTATCACAAAGCTTCCCGGATCCTTCTGTTTCTGAGGCAAACCATGCATCACACATGAGCTCACCTGCTCAGTCAAGTCTACAGTCTCAAAGTCCGGCACCGCCCTCTTTCCTGAAATTGCATCCTTCATATATTTTGCATATTTAGGCGTCATCTTGACTGCCTCAATCAATGGAACATTGATATGCAACTTCGAGAAAATCGATAAGAATCTCTTGTACTCCTCAGAGTTATCTTTCTTCTTTCTTTCCTTAAGCGGATACGGGAGATTCTTAGATAAAGAGGGTGGTGGTGGTGTTACCTCATCATCAACATGCTGAGTCACGCCCTTTGATTGGGGGATCATGACAGGGGTCTTCTCAAAGACCTCATGCTCCCTAGCTTTCGAAGCTTCAGCTCTGGCGTGGCTCGGATATGGGGGATCATCAAGAACAATCCCACTACGAGTGGTGATGGCGTTCACCTGGCGCACATTCTCCATGTAAGATGGCAAGGACCCTGGGGCTCTAGTGGAGAGCTGAGTAGCAATCTGTCCTACCTGAACTTCCAGGTTACGAAGTGAGGTCTTGGTGATATGCAAATCTGCAGTCAGTGTCTCCACCTGAGACGTGAAAGTATTCACATTCTTTCCCATCTGATACATCATGTTCTTGAGATCTGTCATCTCAGCGTTCTGCCCTGCAGCTGGTGGTGGTGGTGGCGCCTGAACAGCTGGCCTGTGCTGAAATCCGGGTGCATATGAAGCTCCAGCCTGATCTCCATACCTGAATCCTGGATGATATCTAGTCCCTGGCCTGTAGTTCCCCTGATTCCAGTTGCGCTGTCCCTGTGCCCCCACGTAGCTAACATCTTCATTAGCAGCTTGAGTCAAAGCTGCATCAAAATATGGCTCCTCCAATGTAGACACAGTCTTCATATCCTGGTACACATGCTTTGCCATATCTGAAACCATCTTTGTAATCCCATCTTTCCACTAATCTTTCTTTGGCTCGGGCAACTTAGACAACCTCCTAGAGTCATAGAATTGAGCATCCTGTTTCTCTAATTGCTTCATCAAAGCATATGCTCCATCCTTGTCAACCCTGTAAAGAAAGTTACCTCCTGCTTCCCTGTTCAATAGATCCTGGTTAGGACGCTCCAAGCTGTGATAGAAAACTTGGAGGATTTTGTAGTCGCCAAAGTTATGATTTGGACACTTGCATATCGTCCTCATGAAACGGTCCCATGCTTCTACAACTGTCTCATCAGCATGCTGCTGAAAACCCAGAATCTCTGCCTGTAAGCCAATGACACGCTGCGCGGGGTAGAATTTTCTCATGAACTCGTCAACACATTGCTCCCATGTGGTGATCGATTCTGGCTCCCTGGACTCTAGCTATTTCTCTGTCGCTACCTTCAGACAGTAAGGAAACAAAATCAGCTTCAATGTCTCTGGGGTCACATTCTTGTACTTCACTGTCTTGATGTAGGCTTCAAACTTCCCGGTGAAGTCATTTGGGTCTTCATCCCTGTTCCCATAATACTGAAACTGGTTCTGCACCGTCGTGATGGTGGCAGGCTTCAAATCGAAGTGCTCAGCCTGAATGGTTGGCACTACAATCGCTGGCTTGTGTCCTCTCTGAGTTGACTGAAACTTTTCAACCAATGCTTTACCTGATTTGTTGTAGGGCATTTGGTTCTGTTGCTCATTAAGTTTCTCCTGAAGTTCCGTCAACTTCTGGTTCAGTTGAGCGTTAGTCAATTGCTCAGCCATTGCGATCTGTCTTGGGTCTCGTCTCGGAGTTCTGAATAGTTGTTCTGGGTCTTCAAATGGGGGCACAAGGTCTCTAGAGATCAGGTGCATACACTAAGAACCTGAAACACAATTCAGAAAACAAATCAGAAATCACAGAAACAATAACAAAAAGAAAGAGGTAAATTAAACTAATCACTAAACTAGTATAGTGACCAATGCCTTCCCCGGCAACGGCGCCAAAAACTTGACGCGCGATTTACTACGCGTTGCTACGCAATTATACGGTCAAGTAATAAAGTGGAGTATTTTGGACTCCGAGTTATCGAACCCAAGGGAGGGTGTAAACTATATGTTCTAGATTAGCAATTAAATTCAACTTACTTAAGTGACCGGTAAAAATGATTGTAGTTTGAAGTGTTGTCACCCTCAAACAAGTGACTAGCAATGGTAATGAAATAACGTGAATAAAATGATTTGATAGAAATCAGAGAAGAGAAAGCTAGGCAATCTATAGATCACCTAGGGTAGTTTTGACAATTCCGGATTCCATGTTCTAACACGATGACTCTTAGCAACCTATGCTGGGTAATGGCATTGACAATCACCTATCGGTCTCATGTCGTTTTACACTAAGGTAACGATTTTTCCCTCTCAGGCCAAGTATACTACCTATGCGTTCTAGCAGGCTAACAATATTGCAAGGAACAGTGTCCTCTCAGACCACCATTCACTAACAACTCATTACTTCCTACTGAATTTACCCTCATCTAGACATTCCTATCCAACTAACCTCTCAGTCTAGTCAATTAAGAATGATCTTGTTTACTCATCCCAACTATGGTAGTCAAACACTCACTAGTTACATAGTAATTTCGGGTCATGACTCCTACGTTACTAAGAATTAAGAACAATAAACAAGATAATTAGGCTACCAATATCATCATTAAGCCTAGTTCATGATTGGATGAAGAAATAGACAATTCACATCACACATCTTAGCCCTAACTTGTCAAGGAAAGAACTCAACATGATGAAAACCAAAACAATCTCCATTAAACCATAATCCTAGCATGAAAGATCATCCAAAATCCGGAAAATATCATCAAAACATAAACCCTAGGCTCTCCATAGATGCCTAGGTATGAGTTTAGCTACTCATAACACAAGTTAACATGGTTCTTGAATAGTTCATACAAGAAAGTAGAGAGAAAAATAGATCAAACGCTAAAATAGTGAAGTTTTGCGCGATCCGGGCTCTCCTCCTTGCTTGAGATCGTTCCCAATGAAGTCTCCTTGCTCTCCTCCTTCTTCTTAGCTCTCTGGATGCGTGAATGATGCTTATTCCCGTCCCTAGGTCGTTCTTGAATCATAACCCGCAGAAGTCTTCAGTAATTGCATAAAAGCCCCCTGAAATCTGCTCCTGACTTCAAAATGCGATATCTTCTTCGTCCGAACTCAGATTTAGCTCAGTGACCTATCGATGGAAATCTCTATGAGTCTAATTTAATATTGCACTGGTCTCACCCCCAAATGAGTTGTAGAAATCCGGCTATGATAAAAATAGTGAAGACTGGTCATCCAAGCTCCTCCAATTCGGCTTCTCTTCACTCCACTTGAGCTCTCATTGTTTCCGAAGTTCGTTCCATGCATCCTATCAACCTATTAGCATCCTTCCCTGCCAAAACAACATGAACAAACATACCAAGCGATTATATTTGACAAATAAGAATGAAATATGCATGAAAAACGCCCGGACTAACAATATAGCACATGGTAGCAACAAGTGATAAAACGACATAGAATCTCTAACATTTGCCTCAATACACTCTTCAAATACATATAATCATGTAGTAAATGCTAAAGAATTATATCCCCTAAAAGGTGCTATCAAACTCCCCCGCACTTACTCTCTTGCTCGTCCCGAGCAACAATGAAGCACAAAACCCCCACACTTGAGACATTGCATAGATACCAAAACCAAACCAATGCATACCCCACCACTTTTCATACTTAACTTTCCACTAGCCAACACGACTCACGACTCAATACACAAATACACGACTATGCAACTACATGGTATGTACAATGCAAGGAATTAATGAACATATTTTTTTCTTTTTTCTTGTTAGAGATTGGGCAACCTCTCCATCACTAACCGAAAATCATCAAATCCTCACTAGCTCATTTTGAAATTTCACAACACATAGTAGGAAATAAGATATGGTGATCCTATTCACAAACTAACTAAGGCGTCCCCAAACATCCACCAAATCATACCAAGATACGGCACGTCTTTTGATTCAAAGCGTCTAGGCATTTCAAGTTCCTAAGTGGTCTTCCTTCGCCAAGTCATTTGAGGTTTTCAGACCCTCTTGGCCGTTATTGCTTTGAATGCAAATTGTCTCATTACTGGGAGACACAACTACTATGTAATACGGCTTGACTTTAGTTTCCCTCTTAAGCTCTACGTTGGATTGAATCCAAATTTTCCGTGCAGACGGAAGCACATTAGGTTGTCTCTCCTTTAAGAGCAATTTTCTTTTGAATTTTCATTTTCTTTTTCATTTCCTCCTCTGTTTTTACAACCGTGCAATAGAGCTTAAGAGTGTGGGCTTTTTAGGATTTTCTCTTAGAACCACCTTAAGGGATGGTGGTGTATACTCCCCAACTTCACTTAGGCTAGAGCAGCATACCACATGGAACCGACTCTACACGAAGGTCCACCCCAGATTCTAATAGTCCACAAGTTTCCACTGGAAACGGAATAATCAACCACTCAAACACTCAATCCTCCTAGCACAATATAGGAATCAAAAGTATGCAAGTAATTTACCTTCACTTTTCCATAGATACCCGGGAAATCCTTTCGTGAGACTTGTACACAAAATACTAGAATTAAAGTCTCCCTACTACGGTGTTTCCTACTCTCATGAGCCCTTTCATTGGATTCTCTTCGGTTTCTAGGTCCTAAGTTGCCCTTTCTCAAAAAAAATTCAATTTTTAGGATTTTCCTAGTTTTTTTTTTTTTTTTCTTTTTTTAGACACTATATGTAACTGGCCAACTCGATTAACCCCAAAATAAGGTAGGTGGACTCAATAAATAAAAGTGCAACAATATATATACAATGCAAATATTTAAACGTGCACATGCAAAACTAACCGACTCGACATCTACTTGCAAACGCGACTTACTAAACTACATGTAACAAGGCTATGCAATGGCTAACTAGCGGATAGCTAAAACTCCCCCACACTTAAGCGCTTCGTTGTCCTCAGCGAAAAATAGAGTGAAATCAAGAGGACTCGGCTGCTCAAGCATAGGGCCGGTGGGTCTAGTCGGAATGAGTCCTCCCTTCGTCCTCATATCGGACGTCGGGACTCGACTCTGGGTATACATCGGACTGGTAATGGAACAAGCCATCGTAGGTATGTGGGTGCTGCAACTGGACATTGGCCGCCACAGCCAAGTCCCGAATCCAGCCACCTTGCTGGGCACAGTCATAGCTAAGGGACTCCATCCCTCGGCCCAACTGGTGCTGGCTACTACGGATGTGCTCAAAATGTCTCCTCTCCCTAGCTCTATCCTCATCAGCTTGGAGTCTCTGAGACTCCATCATATGCATGAGCGTCTCAAGCTGTCGCTCCATGTTGGAGCTCGAGCTACTCGCATGGTCTCCGCTAGGGTGTGTGGGTTCAACAGGTGTTTGGTTCTTGAGGGGGTTGGGTATTCTCTCCCAAAGACTTGATGCATCATTCCTCTTCTTGTCTTTAGAGATATCGTCATACTCTAGACCACTCAAATTAGCCTTAGCATCTTGTGCTAACTTTAGGAGCAAACACGTGTGCCCGGGAGATCTACGGTTATAGCGATCAGTCCTCTCCATAAGAAATCGATAAATGAAGTACGAGACATTGATACGCTTCCCCATCCACAAGCAGTAAGCCATGGTGCAAAGCTGGAAGGAGTAGGTGGGATTAGGAGAAACTCCATAAACCCAGTTCTCAAGAAACTCACACAACCACCTCGCACGTGGAAGCACGAGTTTCCTAAACGGACCACTCAGGTAAAATGGGTCTCTCAGTCCATCCCGCTCCAGGCACCCCCTCAAAACAAAAGGCACTAACTACTTCAACAGCATCCACCCTCCTAATGGTCTCATGGTAGGCGCAAATCTCATTCTTTAGAGGTTTGAATTTTAGGGCAGCCGCTATAGTCTCGGGCGTGATGACTATATAGGTACCCCAACAATACACATGCCTCTGATCCTCACCCTCTCCCTCGTTATAGAAATGAGCATTTACCAGAATCTCCCTAGCAAGAGCGGAGCTAGACTTCTTACAAATTTTAAACCACGTATCAAGCCTCTCATTCCTGAGAAGATCCTGAAGCTGCTTTGGCATTTTTTCGCTTTGCGGGAAGGGTTTTTTCAGGAGTCCCTACCCTCTTCAGGAATGGGTCATTGCAATATTCCTTATGGGCATTCGCACTAACAAACCTGAAGCTGCAGAATTTGGTACTGCAGATAGCGCCGAGGTCAACATATTTTGCAACTCTACCTCTCGTCCCAATCTTAGGAAGTGCGGGCATAACTAAGGTCAACTCATAACGAATTGGAGACGGAGGCACCTGACGACGGTTGCCAGAGTCGTATCCCTAGTCTACATTCTCCTCCTCACTCAAAACTACATCTTCCTCGGGATTGAAGATGGGGTGATCATCAACAACTATACCCCGTCTCCTCTTAGCACTCTTCGATGTAGACATAATGATAGAGAAAATAAAAGACGAATGGACGTGAGGTTTAGAGTGAACTAGCCAAGTAACTCAAGCCAAGTATGAGCAAGTAACAATTGCAATTCAAATTAAGCCCTACGAGTGCTTAAGCAAGGAATTAAAGCGAGAGAAAGAATTCGGTACCTACGGTCCCGGACTAACAATATAGCACTTGGTAGCAACAAGTGATAAAACGACCTAGAATCTCTAACATTTGCCTCAAAACACTCTCCAAATACACATAATAATGTAGTAAATGCTAAAGAATTATAGCCCCTAAAAGGTTCTATCAAGGCTCAGTCCGTTCAGATTGCCCAGATCATGGCAATATTTGGGGGATTGTTCAGAACACTGCCCACGGAGAATCGCTCCCATCATCGGCAACTCAATTGCCTCCATCAGGGGCACCTGCCACGTCCGTTGTGAACAAGACCGTCCTTCCAAACCCTCAAGCTTTCGTGCCATATGGCTCTACGCCCCAGGCGCCAAGGCTTCAATCAAGCCCGTCCCTGACATCCACCGGGAATCCTGCTACGCAATCCGTGTTGCCCGCGCAAATGATCGGAGCTCATGGGAGTTATGCACTCCCACCTCCGCCTCCCTATGATCCAAATATGCCCTATATCCTAGGCTTCGCCGCGACACCGTCATTAACTTCCGGAAGAAGAAATCCCGCCAGCGTTTTAGCCATGGAACAGCGGATAGACAACATCATTCCGAATCATTGTTTCGCAGGTATTGCTATCCCTAAGGTGGATAGTGCGCCTCCCATCCCGTGGGATATGTACTAAATTCCCAATCCTACTGGGTACAAGGCGCCCAAATGGGAGAAGTTCGATGAAGTCAGTGGGAATGCAGACGAACATGTAGTGAGGTTCGTTGATCTAATGGGTCCACAATGAGTTGACACCAGGCTGGTGATGCGCGAATTTCCCGAGTCTCTGGGGGCTGTCGCGTACAAGTGGTAAAGAACCCTCGAGGCAGGGTCTTTCAAGATGTGGGAAGACATGGTGAAGAAATTCTACACCAAATTCTTCCAAGTAGAAGAGAAGGTCACCACTATCCACCTCTCCCGCATGTACCAGAGGCATGACGAGGAAGGGGTCGTCTTCATCAAGAAGTTCAGGGCCAGCTCCTTGGAGTGCGTCGACGATGCCTTGGAAAGCCGTCTGGTGGAAATATGACTTCGAGGCATGCGTGATGAATACAAAGGTATGTTAATCAATCTGAATATGCCTACGTTCTCGAAGTTGATTGACTGCCCCAGGAACATTGAGCCGCTGGTGGAGAAGATGAGGAAGAAGAACACTCATGACCGCGCGCCAGCTAGCTCTGAATTCAAGATCGGGAGATTCAGTTACAAGCGCGGACGGGACATGAAGGTAAATGAATTGTCGTCCCCTCACAAGCAGCAGCGACCTGCGTCCCGGGAGGCACCGCCTCTGCCGTGCTCGGTCGAAGACGCGATCATGCTTTGTAAGAACTGGCGGAGAGATGGAATTATGCCCGCATTAGAGCATAAACCCACCAGAGGGCAACTACAGGACCCCAGATGGTGCGAATGCCATGGAAAAGTCTTGCACCCGACAAGGGAATGCAAGAAGCTCAGATGGCTGGTGGACAAGAAAGTCAAAGAAGGGCAGCTGGTCATAGACGAACCATCTAAGGATGTACGCGACAATACCTTGTTGTACCATTCACATAAGGAGCCCAATGGAAAGGAGATAGCCATGATTTCAATCATAAACCTTGAGGGGATGCAGAAATACCAGTGGTTGCAGAAATCTGTGAGGAAGAAGACTATGTCGTGGAAACTGAAGATTCACGCGCTGAATGCATGAAGAACTCCAACTAGTTTGAGAAATTCTTTGATGACATGAATTTCTCAAACAACTGTAGGCACGATATGGTAAAGGCCATCTTAAGGGTGGCAGAGGATTATGCTGAAGAATTGGTCACCTCGAAATGCAGAGTTGTCAGGGCCGCACGATCGAATGGTTTAATCATGACATTCGATGAATCTGAAAAAAAGATGGACGCGAGTCACCAGAGGTCGTTGTACGTGACGACAGTGGTCAACGATGTTGAATTCAAGAGGGCTTTTGTTGATGGCGGAGCCGCAGTGAATGTGATACCGCTTAGTACCTTGGAATTGGTAGGAATCCCTCAAAGCAAAATTGTTAAGAAGCCATCACCATTGATGGGCTTCGGTAGCGACTCCAGAACGACGGTTGGCTGGATTCGATTAGGGATCCAGATTGGTCAGATCAAGTGCTCTGCCAACTTTTATGTCAACGACGCCAACACCACCTACCACAAAGATCATCGGCGGAGCGTGGATACACCGATTTGATGACGTACCTTCTATGGCCAATTAGGTATTGAAGGCCATTTGGAGAGATAGAGTGGCCGCAATACCCGCTTTGGTGAATCCTTTCAACTTGGAGGAGACGCACTTGTCTGAAGCAGTGTGGTTTATAGAGATGGCGGATGACGCCACTCCATCTCCGTTCAAACCAACTCCATTACCCAAGTGGGAAGACATCAAGGACCAATCACCAGCTGGGGTGATGGTAATGCGTGAAGAGTCAAAGGAGAGGCAGTCCGCACGGGAAGAAACTCCCAGGGTGAGCTACAGCAAGAAGAGCATCTACACCCTAAATAGGGTTGTCAAGCAAGATGATCAAGGCATACATGTCGGTAGCTCATACTCTAACGGAAAGAAGTGCTACCGCTTCTGAAGGCGCGAGGGGTCATTGTCGACCCATCCCGTCGAAAGTGTCCCCGACCCATCCAGACGATGAATTCAAGAAGCTTCTAGCAAGGATAAAGGGGGGACACCGATAGAAGAATTAAAGGAGGCACCTGAATGCATGGAGGACCGCCCAAAACCCCAGAAACAAGTGCTGAAAGAGGTATTTATGTGCCCAACGGAGGAAAAGAAGAGGCCAATATTCTTAAGTGCAGACCTTCATAAAGAAGAGGAACGAGAGCTCCTCAATCTTTTCATGTTTTCGCGTGGGATTATGAAGAAATGCCAGGTTTAGACCAAGGCATTACCATGCACCGACTGGATGTTGTCCCAGGATCGAAGCCAGTTAAGCAAAGTGCGAGGAACTTCCGCCCTGAAGTAAATGTCAAAATAAAGGAAGAGATCATGAAGTTGCTGAATGCTAAGTTCATTGAGCCTAACCATCATCCTACATGGCTTGCCAACATTGTGCCTGTCTTGAACAAGAATGGAAGTCTTCGCGTTTGTGTCGATTTTAGGGACCTGAATAAATTATGCCCAAAGGATGAGTTCCCGCTGCCAAACATCGACCTCCTGATCGACTCTACTGCAGTCCACGAAATGTTCAGCTTCATGGACGGGTTTAGAGGCTACAACCAGATAAAAATGGACTCAGAAGACGCGAAGAGGACGGCGTTCATCACGCCCAAGGGAGTCTTCAATTACACGGTCATGCCATTTGGGCTGAAGAATGCAGGCGTTACGTATCAGCGAGCGATGATGGCGTTGTTCCACGATATGATGCATTAGGAGGTCAAGTTTTATGTGGACGACTTGGTGGTCAAATCCAGGCAGAAGGATGATCATTGGAAAGACTTGAGGAAAGTCTTCGAGAGATGCCGAGCGTACCAACTAAAGATGAACCCCATGAAATGCGCGTTTGGGATAACCTCAGGAAAATGGGCTTCGTGATTCATCGACACGGAATTGAGCCTGATCCCGCGAAGATCTCTGCAATCACCAGTCTACCTACGCCAGAATCTCAGAGCACCTTGAAAACATTTCTGGGAAAGCTGACCTATCTTAGAAGATTCATACCAGCCATAGCGGAATTAACCTTTTGCTTTGGAAATTTGCTGGAAAAGAATGCGACATTCTTATGGACAGAGGAACAACAGGATGCATTTGAGAAGCTGAGGAAGTTATTCGTGTCTCCAAGAGTCATGATCGCACCCTAACTGGGATCACCTCTACTATTATATTTAACTTCAACAAAAAATTCGATTGGGGCATTTCTAGCCCAGGAGTTCGAGAGGCAGGAAAGGCTAGTATACTGCATCTCGCGCATGATCCAGGCCGCAGAATCCAGTTACACGGATATCGAACGCCACTGCCTTGCTTTATTTTTCGCCATTGAAAAGTTAAAGAACTATTTTCCTTCACATAAGGTGGTTGTAGATAGTGCTTTCTGAGCTGACAGATCTTGGCCACGTGGCAACCATCCAGCACACCATATTGTGCTCCATACACACTGGATCACCAGCCGAGCTGATCCATGTGGGGGCTGCGAGACAGAGCCCTCGCATACCACTGAACGGGACTTGTAGGGACTTTGTGGTTTGGAGGCTAGAGTAAGCCCTGTCGCGTGCGAGCCAAGCCCGCGCGCGACCTTTAGTAACTGTTTTGAGAGATTTATGGCACGAGCTCCATAAACCCGGTCAATCCGGTCAAACCCGGTCAACCTCGTAACGGTTCCGGTATTCGCGCACCACGTGCTGTAACGGTCCCTATATACTCGGACGAACGTGCCGTTATGGTTAAGCTAATTAAGCCGCCATCAATGGGCGCATTAACCACACTACAACGGTCACGGTCTCTGCTATATATAGGACGTTACCCTTTCCATACAAAGGAGAACACACATGCCATACGCGGAAGCTCTGCCAAACCTCTGTCTCTCTCTCAGACATTGCTACTGACTTACTCTCTCTCCCTACACACAACCCCAATCTTCCTGTGCGATCCTTGATCCTCTACATACGGTGTACACGGAGGTCTCCCCGCTGGAATCTCTTGTGCACATTTTGGTGAACCCGACGTGAACTTACCAACAAAAGCAACCATGTCTCAGGAGGATGATATCAGCAACAGATCGCCGTCCACCGAAACCGCCTCGGGAGAGGGGACCCGCCGTACTCCTACCACTCCTGGCGAGACACCGACGCTAGAGTCTTTGGACGCCACTGTTCAAGGCCAGGCGAAAGCTCTCAAGGCCCAATCCGAGCAGCTAGAACGGATTTTGGCCGTTCTGGGTACCCTTGCACCAAATCCTTCGTCGGCCACCGCCGTCTCTCAAGGAGGAGGAGCCCCTACTGCTCCGGGACTGGGAATGTCAACCACACCTCCCAACCCCAACCTGCAAACTCCACCGGCGACCGCGCAGTTGCCTTCGATTCAGGGGTCAACGGCTCGGATGTTGCCTCTCACTGCTCACACTCCTCAGCCCTCGGCTTTGGCGTCTAACCCAACTCTGCAGTACCCTCTGCCTCCTCCAACGGCGATCTGGGGCAATGCGAGCAGTCCATATGTCCCCAATCCTTCGACGGTGTATGTGTCGCCTCCGCCTGCGACAACCCCTCCTTCAACGACCGAGGGAAGCATTCCAGAGTGCATGGCGTCTCTGCAGAAGCGCATGGACACTATTCTGGCTCATCAGTCATTCGCGGATACCATAATCCCGAAGCTGGACAATGATCCACCCATTCCACGAGAGATCTATCTCATGCCTAACCCGGCGGGGTACAAAGCTCCCAAATGGGACAAATTCGAGGATGTCAACGGAAACGCTCATGAGCACGTCATGCGTTTCATTGATGTCATGGGGCCATATGGAGCTGATTCCAAACTGCTGATGCGAGAGTTCCCAAAATCTTTAGGGAACGTGGCGTACAAGTGGTACCGAACGTTGGAAGCCGGATCCGTGAAGACTTAGGACGACATGGTCCAGAAGTTCTACACCAAATTCTTCCAGATGGAAGAAAAGGTGACAATGATTCATCTCTCGCGGATGTATCAGAAGCGCGAGGAGGACGGGATCACTTTCATCAAGAAATTCAGGGCGAAATCCTTGGAGTGCAAAGATCCAATGCTAGAAAGCCGGCTCGTAGAGATATGCCTGCAGTGCATGCGAGATGAATACAAAGGTATGCTCATTAATTTGCAAACACCTACGTTTTCAAAGCTAATTGAGTGCACGAAGAACATCGAGCCTATAGTCGAGAGGCAGAAAAAGAAGAACGCTCCGGAGCGACCTCCGAGCGCCACCACCTATAAGATCGGGAGGTTCAGTTACAAAAGGGGACGCGAAGCTGAGGTCAATACAGTTTCACCCCAGAAGCAAGCGAAGGTTGTGAACTTCGACGTACCACCCCTACCATGCTCGGTAGAGGAGGCAAGCGACCTCTGCAGGCAGTGGCGTAAGGACGGTGTCCTACCGCCACTCGAGAAGATACCCTCCAAGGAGATGGTGAGGGACCCCAAGTGGTGCGAGTACCACGGCAAGGTCATGCACCCCACGGCTGAATGCAAAAAGCTTAGGTTCGCGTTTGACCAGAAGATGAAGAACGGCGAGCTTATCGTCAGCGACCACCGGAAGGATGTGCGCAACAACCCGCTTCCTGCTCATGCGGAGCAGGGCTCGAAAGGCAAAGAGGTCGCCATGATCTCAATCGTTGACTTGGAAGAAGTCGCAGAGGATGGTCTACCCATCGTTGCCGAGGTCCATGAAGACGAAGACTACAGCATGGACACGGAGGATGAACGTGCCGACCGGATGAAAGGGTCGCACGGCTTCAGCAGATTCTTCGACGAAATGAATTTCTCGGAGAAATGCCGGACAGATATGACGAAAGCGATCTTGAGAATAGCGGAAGACTACGAGGAGGATCTTGTAGTATCCAACGGGAAAGTCATCAGGGCGTCTCGCTCTACAGAAAAGATTATGACCTTTTCTGCCAGCGACAAGAAGACAGATGCGAGCCACCAGAGGCCTCTGTACGTGACAGCCATCATCAACGGCGTCGAGTTCAAACGAGCATTCGTTGACGGCGGGGCAGCGGTCAACGTCGTTTCGCTGCACACACTAAAGCTAGCAGGGATCCCCGAACACAAGATCGTCAGGCGTCCATCTCCGCTGATGGGATTCGGAAGCGACTCTAGAATGACGATTGGATGGATCCGCCTGGGCGTTCAGATTGGCAAAATCAAGTGCTCAGCAAAGTTCTATGTCATAGACGCGAACACTACATACCATATGATTATTGGTCGAGCCTGGATCCATCGCTTCGATGCGGTTCCTTCAACAGCTCACCAAGTTATGAAAGCTATCTGGAACGACAGAGTGGTCGAGATACCAGCTTCGACGAATCCATTCAACCTGGATGAAGCACATCTTAGCGAGGCGGTGTGGTTTACCGAGATGGCGGACGAGCAAACACCGGGACCATTCAACCCTACTCCTTTGCCTCTCTGGGAGGAAATCAAGGACCAGTCACCTGCGGGAGTAATGGTGAAAAGGGAAGATGCCAAGGAAAAGCCGCCTACACACGAAGAGGCGCCGCCTATCGCATACCATCGGAAGAACGTGTATACTCTGAAGAGAATTGCAAAGCATGACCCCGAGGGCAAGGACATAGAGAGCTTCTACGCCAATGGGAAGAAATGCTATCGCATATGAAGGTGCGCGGGGATGTCCTCACACGGGCATGGAGATATCCCTGGGCAAATCAATCAAATTGAGCAAATTGCGCTAACGGAAGAGCCAATGCAGAGCACTCCAGATGAGAAGCTCAAAGAAGCGCCTGAATACATGGAAGACAGGCCCAGACCACAAAAGCAAGAGCTAAAGGAAGTGTTCCTCAGCCCGAACGAGGAAAAGAAAAGGCCAGTCTTTCTAAGTGCGGACCTCACAAGCGAAGAGGAGCAAGGGCTGCTACAACTCCTAACTGAATACAGGGATGTGTTCGCATGGGAGTATGATGAGATGCCAGGTCTGGATACAAGTATCACCATGCACCGTTTAGACATCATCCCAGGGTCTAAACCGGTAAAGCAGAGCACAAGGAGCTTCAGACCGGAGCTTAACGTGAAAATCAAGCAGGAGATTGTAAAACTCCTAGAGGCCAAGTTCATAGAGCCGAACCACCATCCCACATGGCTGGCCAACATCGTGCCAGTGGTGAAAAAGAACGGACAGCTCCGCATCTGCGTGGACTTCCGAGATCTCAATCGCTTCTGCCCCAAGGACGATTTCCCACTGCCCAATATCGATTTGCTTATCGATTCAACAGCGGGCCATCGCATGTTCAGTTTCATGGACGGCTTCAGCGGGTACAACCAGATCAAGATGGATCCCGTGGACGCGCGGAAAACGGCATTCATCACTCCGGTGGGAGTGTTCAACTACACAGTAATGCCGTTCGGTCTTAAGAACGCGGGTGCGACCTATCAGCGGGCCATGATGGCTCTGTTCCACGACATGATGCACAAAGAAGTGGAATTCTATGTGGATGACCTGGTGGTTAAATCCAAGCACGAAGCAGATCACCTCGCGGATCTACGAAAGGTGTTCAATAGATGCAGGCGCTTTCAACTAAAGATGAACCCCATGAAATGCGCATTTGGGGTAACATCAGGGAAGTTCTTGGGATGCGTAGTTCATCGCCAAGGAATCGAGCCCGACCCTGCGAAAGTATCAGCTATAACCGGCATGACGCCGCCCAATAACCAGAGTGCATTGAAGACATTTTTAGGAAAGTTATCCTATCTGCGAAGATTTATCCCAGCGATTGCCGAAATCACATGCTGTTTTAGCACTCTTCTCAAGAAGGACGCCGTGTACAACTGGGCTCCGGAGCACGAAGCCGCATTCGAAAAGCTGAAGGATTTGCTGACATCCTCGAAAATAATGATCGCACCTCAATTGGGATCACCGCTTCTGCTATATTTGACATCAACAAGGAGATCCATAGGAGCACTCTTGGCTCAGGAGTACGAAGGTCAGGAAAGGCCTATCTACTACATCTCTCGCATTGTGCAGCCTGCTGAATCAAGGTACACGGACATCGAACGTCATTGCCTTGCCTTATTCTTTGTGATAGAAAAGTTGAAACACTATTTTGCATCACACAAAGTAGTAGTGGTCACCAAGAGCGACCCCATACGATATTGGTTAACTCACACTACTCCTGGCGGGAGATTGGCGAAATGGTACATGACCATCTCTCAATATGATATCACATGCGTGCGACCGCGAGCGATCAAGTCGCAGGCGGTAGCGGATCTGTTGGCACAGTTCCACGATAACAGCCACGAGCCCGTGATCGAGGAAGAGCTCGAAGGACCTGAGATCTATGCAATCGACGTGCCCTATTGGACGCTCCACTTTGACGGCTCGTCCACAAGGAAAGGTGGAGGCATTGGGATAGTCTTGACCAAACTAGATGGGGAGGTCATACAGATGTCCGCAAAACTCAACTTCGCAGTCACAAACAATGAAGCGGAATACGAAGCTCTCATCGTAGGGCTCCGTGCGGCGAAAGCCCTGGAAGTAAGCAATCTAACGGTCATGGGAGACTCCAAGTTGATCGTCAAGCAAGCCTCGGGTGAGTACGGTTTGAAGGAGATCAACCTTCTGTCTTACCGCACTTTAGTGCAAAAGCTGGTACAGCAGTTTTGTGATGTGAGGTACGAGCACAAGCCCCGAGCAGACAACAGGCATGCGGACGCTTTAGCAACCTTGGGATCTAAGGTCAGCACAGACAAATGTCCCGCAAAGATCTCCATTGAAGTACGAACATCGTCGGCATTGACAGAAGATGCGTGCGACGAAGAAAACATGGATGACACGGATTGGAGAAAAGCAATCCTACAAGCTATTGCGGAAGGCACAAGCAGTGAAAGCTGGGCACTCACAAAAGGGTACTGCATACATGATAACACCCTCTACTACAAGGGTCCTGGCGGAATACTCATGCGATGCGTCTCCGAGCAAGAGGGACAACAGCTGTTAGAAAAGATTCACCAACACGCTTGTGGGGAGAGCGAGGTGTCAATCTACAGGAAGGCTCAGAGATATGGCATTCATTGGCCAGATATGTCAACAGCCGCAGCCCTGATACAAGGGAAGTGCGAGAGTTGCGCACTAATCAAAGACTCTCTACTCATCGCCCTAACCGATGACGACCCAGATTGGAGGAAGCCACTATTTGATTTTCTTACCCAGGGCATCGTGCTCGAATCAAGAAAAGAAGCTGAGAAATTGAAAAGGAAAGCATCCCGATACGTGGTACAGGAAAACCTGCTTTGGCGAAGAGGTCACGAGGGCAACTTGCTGCGATGTCTAGACGGCAGAGAAGCACAAGAAGTCATGGACCTTTGTCATCAGGTGGAACACCAAGGAGGTGCGAAATTATGCAGGCAGCTCCTCTCAATTGGATATTTCTGGCCCACGATGGAGGCCGATTGTCGCACCAAGGTACGACGCTGCCAGGAATGCCAGTTCAAAGGAAACCTGGTGCACGCTCCCGCCGTGGATCTACATGCATTAGGCACACCATGGCCATTTCACACATGGGCTTTGGACTTCATCGGTCCCATCCGACCAACGTCGCACGGGAATCATTTCATTCTCACCGCAACTGAGCTATTCACCAAGTGGGTGGAAGCAATACCACTGAAGACGGCAAATGCGCTGGCTGTGGTCAACTTCATCCAGGAAAGCATCATATGCAGGTTCGGAATCCCAAACACCATTCTTTCAGATAACGGTACTCCTTTTGTTAATCGCCAGGTAGCTGCGAAATTAGCGGAGTACAATATCAGGCAGATATGTTCTACCCCTTATTACCCGAAGGGTAATGGACAAGCCGAAGCGACCAACAAAACGCTGTTGAGAATTTTGAGCAAAATGGTCGCAGATGACCACAAGAAGTGGGCCTACTCGCTAAGCATAGCTCTGTGGGCCTACCGAACCTCTCCGAGGACACCCACGGGGGCCTCACCATTCCTACTATGTTATGGGGCCGAAGCTGTGGTACCTGCGGAGGTGAGAGTCAATTCGGCGAGGCTAGCCTTCCATGCACTCTACGAAAATCAACGCGATCATGACTTAGTCTTGCTGGAGGAAAAGCGAGAACAAGCCAAAAGAACCAACAAGCGATATCAAGAAAGGATTGCTCGCGCTTACAATAAGACGGTCCAGCGAAGAGATTTCGCAGTTGGAGACTTGGTCCTGCGCGCATCTGACCACTGCATGCGAGAAGCGACTCACCCAAAGTTCGCAGCCAATTGGGAAGGACCCTTCGAAGTCACAGAAGTCTTCGACAGTGGCTATTGCAGCATACGAAGGTTGCACGGCACAACCTCAACCCCGAGTTCAGTCAACATGCGCTGGATTAAGAAGTACTATCCCTGACTTCTCTCATTTCATACGTTATTATAACGTCGCCGAATCTCTTGTATGGTTACGATTTACACAATCTCCTCTCCCATATGAGAGGATTGTAATCTCATCTCTCCCATATGAGAGCATTATAATACGAAAATTCTCCCAAATGAGAAACTTCATATTTCTTGATGTCGATTTTACTTTACTAGTTTGCTATAACTGTTAACAATAAGTTATCCGCTACAATAGCGCTATGCAAATGCGATCTTAATTGATCATCTAAGCCTATCTGTTACGATAGCAGCCCATGCAAATGCGATCTTAATTGATCATCTAAGCCTATCTGTTACGATAGCAGCCCATGCAAATGCGATCTTAATTGATCATCTAAGCCTATCTGTTACGATAGCAGCCTATGCAAATGCGATCTTAATTGATCATCTAAGCCTATCTGTTACGATAGCAGCCCATGCAAATGCGATCTTAATTGATCATCTAAGCCTATCTGTTACGATAGCAGCCTATGCAAATGCGATCTTAATTGATCATCTAAGCCTATCTGTTACGATAGCAGCCTATGCAAATGCGGTCTTAATTGATCCTCTAAGCCTATCTGTTACGATAGCAGCCAATGCAAATGCGATCTAAATAGATCATTCAAGCCTATCTGTTATGATAGCAGCCAATGCAGACGTGATCTGAATTGATCATCCAAGCCTATCTGTTACGATAGCAACTCATTCGCAAAATGATCATGATAGATCTTCTAAAGCCTATTTGTTACGATAGCAACTCATGCGAAAATGATCTCAATTGATCTTCTAGTGAAGCCTATCTGCCACGATAGCAACTCACACCACTTAACGATCTTAATTGATCTACTAAAGACTATCTGCTATGATAGCAATATTGTGAAAATGATCTTAAGTGATCCACAAAAGCCAATCACAAGCCCATCTGCCAGGATGGCACAGCTGCGAAAATATGATCTCGAACGATCTAGTGAAACATCTGCGAATTCATATAGCAGATAGCAAATATGCAAGGCGAAATATGCCGAAACGCATGCGAAGTTGTATTTTGTTGTAAAGAGACAGCAGATAATACAAAAGCTATTTATCATTATGAGTCGAAAAGACTTACAATTTATCTGTCTAGATAGCAGCTTAAAAGCGAAAAAGCTCAAATCTAACTACGCAGCCAACATGGCTTACAATACATGCGAAGAGTAACTCATAAGCATGAAGTAACACATCGCGGGAATCCCGACTGAAAAAGGATGAACCTAACGGTCCTAACACCGGCTATGCAATACACAGATCTACGACCAAAGATCTATAGCAAAAGGGATGCTGCTGCGAAGAGATCAGCTTGTCATTCGCTACGTCCTTAGCAGCAAGATCTGCGAGACGGTACGTTCAAGACCCCAAGGGGTGACAAAAGCCTCTGTCTGATCAAGATAGGCACCTGAGGAACCTCCTGTTCCGACATGTACTGTCCTGCAAAACAGGCGAAGCAGTCATTCCTCTCGTGATGGACTCCTTGTCATGATAGACAAGGCCATTGGCAAGCCCCTTGAGTTCAAGAACGAAGAGGCAAGAAATCCTCCTCCAGGGATGCTGGAGGAGAATTCCGCCGTTCATTACGAGACGGTAGCACGGTCACTTCGGCGCTGCACCTCGCCGGGAGGCGGCCGGAAACATGACTTGCACACATAATACACGAAGAAATTTCTTCGAACACACATGAGATATCATCTCCATCTCCTTTATGAGGGTTATAAAGAGCAATAAGCCTCATAAAGTGGATCTTGGAAACTATTTCTACAGCACAAAGCGCAAACTCAGGATTCACAACTTGAAGTTGCCATGAATCAACGAAAAACAAGCGTTGAAGCCAGCAGTCGTAAGGACTCACGGCAAAGCACATTTTTGGGATGAAGAACCCAAATGGCAAACACAGGGTTTATATAGACCTCGTGGAGACTCTTCAGTTGCCAAAGATGAGTCAGCAGAATTTGAAAAGAGGGTAAGGCCAATCACTTACGCCTTGAAAAGCGGTATCCATCAATTACCCTACTAAAGGCTACGACGATTCAGTTGCGTATCCTAATAAATGACGGATAGTCATGATTCGGATGGACTTCCCAACGAAAGCGTTCTTATCTGCCGAAAAATTAGCGCGAAAATCAAGCAGAGTATCAATTGCTGATGTCACAATTGGATATGCACAGAGGTATCCAATCAAATCCCGGAAAGGGCAAAACGGGCAAGTTGATTCTTGTTGATAAAAGAAAGGGGGGAGAAACCCTAGCAACATTACATTAATGTTCCAAACATTACATTAATGTTTCAGCCATTTCCTTGCTATTTTCAAAATTCAAAAAGTCAAAAGCAAATTTTTGATCAAGGAGTCATGGGGTGCGAACTGATGGCTCAGCTTCTCTACCTGCTCCACTTCTTGCTTCAATTGCTCGCACCTGGCATTCATCTCATGATAGAGCTTCATAGCTTCTTCAGCCTTTCGCTTCTGTTGCTCCACCTTCTGCTTTTCAGCTGCGAGGTTCTGGTGGCCGAGCTGCAAGGTTACGGCTGCGCGAATCAGAGTGACTCTTTTCATAAGAAATCTGAAACCCAGTCTGCCCTGAACTTTGGTAGAGAAAATTTTCGCACATGCCATGAAGCAATTCGGCGCTCTGGACAGAGATGGTCTCAGGCGTGGCCGCAGACAGTTGCTCCAAAATCCAAATGGCTTCGGTGAGAAACAGCCTCCTGTCGAAGGGCCCTATCTCCAGAGATCTTGCGAACGATCGGGGGTAGGTGAGGCGCATCCGGACTAGCCAGTCCACATCTGTTTGCTTCAAACCTGAAGCAATGTCAAAACTAAGTTATGCCATCAAACTCGCGAATACACCGTGCGAGATGCGAACAGTGAATCACTACTTACCAGTTCCTTCGAGAATCTCACGGAGAGAAGGAATGCGCATTACTGGGGTCGTCGAAGACTGCCCTTGCTCCATGGCTCTCCTGTCAGCTGCGAGCTCTAACTCCTCATAGTTAGAAGGAAGAGTGTAGGCCGCACCAGCTGCGACTGCATTCCTAACCTGCGAGCCCCAAAAGCCCCACGCAGGAATAGGTGCCGCCGACTAAGTCATCGCCGCAGGCGAAGTGACAGCCGAGGTCGCTTGGCGAGGAACATTCTCAGATGCGGAAACATCGGCAGTATTTGTCCTTATTTCCTCAGCGCCAGCATGGGCATCTTCATCCATTAGCACAGCACCAGCTTCAGCATCGTCGGAAAGTTCGATGATGTCCTCGAAAGGCTCACTTGCATGATCAGTAGCTGCGACGGGCTTCTCAGTATGGGGGCTCGGAATCGGAACATAGGATGCAGAAGACTGACTTCTTTGCTCCGGCACATGTTCCTCAACATTGCCTGCGATACAAAATGCGAGGGTATGAGGTAACTCGCATTAAATAATGTTTTGCTATCTTTACTTAAGCTAAGAGCAAGCACCTCCACGCGAAGGTGGGATTGAAGCCTCTTCATACACTAAAGACGAGGAACCATGTCCTATTAGTGTGTCCTCACTAAGCAAGTCTTTAAGAGGGGCGTGACCTGGGATGCGAAGAAACCAGTCATGATCCTGTTTCAATTTGCTCAGGTCTAGTACATGCATATCACTCAAATAATTACCTGAAGGCTCTCCGCATTTGTTTACTAGCCAACGGCGAATGTCAGGCTTCGACACACCATGCTTTAACGCACCCACAATAACATCTCTATAAGTTACTGCGAGATTGAAGATCTCACCTGTATCACCGCCTGCGATTTCTTCAAAGTCCGCTTGGACTTGCTCCAGGGCTGCTGCATCCTCTTCTGGAACCGTATCCTCCTCCTCCGCCTGGGGAGCCACTTCTTCGGGAAGCTCATCTTCCTCGTCAACCGAACGCACTAGGTCGTCAACATGCTGCTCTTCGAGGCTTCGCTGTTTCACACGCTCGAGCTCCTCCTCTTCTCGCTGCCTTCTTCTTTCAGCAGCCTCCGCGGCTGTCTTCCTGGACTCAGCAAGAATGTCCTCGCTTATGGGATCGTCTGGAATGCCAGAATGGGTATCTCTCTTTTGTCTCTTGGCCAAAAGGCCACCAATGGTCTCATCATCATCATCATCTGCGAAGATATGATTGGTTTAAGAAAAGAAGTGCAAGGAAAGTTACGATAATGGGAAAGGAAATGCGACGGGGGTACCTCCTGATTCTTCCTCATGTATCACAACTGTTCTTTCTTCTTCTTCTTCATCACTTTCTCTGGGCTCCTGCCTCTCTCCTCCTTCCTCTTGGTTGAATGGAACGAAAGTCTCAACTGCGAGCTCTTTCCGCACTTTGCTGGGCATGGGACCTTTGCCTTTGTCCTTGACAGAAAGGGACCTCATCGGAGGAGAAGTCGGAGCACTTCTAGGGGAAGAAATTGTAATTCCCTTTTGCCTAGGTCTTTTCACTCTCGGTGCCGCAGTCGCTGGAGGGGACGGATCATCTCCGGGAGGAGACGAGGCCGGAGTATTTTCTATCAGCGAGTCAGCAAAAGCATTCATGACTGTGCGGATCTTGGTTTCGACCTTAGGATCCATCCTCCATGCTAGCCGAAACGACTGCTTTTGTCTTCTGGTAGCAACAATGGCGTTAAACAATGACTTGGAGCGATCACCAGATGCGAATCGCCGCACATGACACTGCAGCGAATAGTACAAAATAAAGGTGTCAGAATAAGGAAATCAAGAAGCTTAACGCACGCGAAGAAATTGCTTACCTCAGCAAATGCCTTGCTGTATCTGACGACATGCGTGTCGCCCTTCTTAACTGCGGCGACCTTCTCCTTCAGAATGAGGTCAGGACAAAATGGTTCTCACGATCCAACAGTGAATAGCAACCATATTCAGACTCGCTCAGACTGCAATTGGGGCGAAAAGGGAAAGAATTTCTCTTGATCAAGGGGGCTCTGCTTGGCTGTGCGGCCGACTGCGTCTCGATCCTCGTTTGCTGGGCGATCCAGTATGCGAGCCAGTTCTGAGAACAACCACCCTCGCGGGTCCCTGCAGGCTGTTCAAAGGGAAGATTGTTCATGAAGGCTGTCTTGCACTCCTTTTTTAGCAAGCGTTTATAGCAACCTCTGATAATGGACTGCGGCCAGATTGATGGTGCCACCGCGTCAAAACCAAACTGGGGCGAAACTCGGGTGGGGTCAACATCCACGGTAATCCTCTCGTACCTTGACGCGAGCTCACGAATATGCTCTGCGAGGGCAGGGAGAGAACCTCGTAGACACCAGCAGAAGAACTCGCGATAGCGTTCATGGAAATTCGGTCCCTCTTCGAAGAGCAGCTCTTCTGAGAAGACAACACCCTTAGAGGGGTACAGCTTTGGAAACCATCGCATGTTCTCAACACGTGTGGCATAGGGCCTGGCAGTGAACTCTTTCCGTTTGTCGCATATCAAGCTCCAAACACACTTGGTGTTGCTCGCTCCGAACCACCTCGCAGCTCTGCCGCTGTTGCGCGCCTCCGTCTCGCCTGGGGGACACCATTTGTCAGGATCGAGAGCAGTTGGGGCATAGGATGGCCACCGCTCGAAGACCCACATTGTCAAAAAGGAAATATTGACAAAAGTCAGTACATCGAGGCGGCCACGCGACTCTTTCATGGCCAGAACTAGCTGATCAAGCCTGTAATACAACGTGCCCAAGACCAAGGGCCCGAGTGCGACTCTCTGGCCAAGTGCGAGCCTCACAGCAAGTGGCAAAACATGGTAAAAGACCCCATCATGTGGGTGACCGTCTATCAAGTACCTCGACAACCAAGCACAGAGGAATGCACAGAGGGTCAAGTGATAGCCTTTACCCTCCACATAATTCTCGGCGTTTGGGTTCTCACTCAGAAGTTTCTTAGTGATGCTGCTGTTCGCATAGTCTCGAAAGAAATACTGCAACCATTTGTTCCAGGTATTCTTCGCAGACGTATCAACCAACTGCCAGTTTGGAAGGGCTCTCGTAGTAGTCCACCGGGTGGAGATTTTCTTTACCTCTGCCAAGCATTCCTCCATCTGCGTGTACAAGGCAATCTCCGCAGGCGTCCTCAAAGGACTCAAAGGGTCTACCTCGCCCATGGGGGAAAGATCGTACAGCATCTGCACGTCCTCGAGTGTAGGGGCGGCCTCGAACTCAGCAAAGTGGAAGGTGTGAGTCGCAGGCGAGTAGCGGGAAAGAAGGTCTAGAAGCATGGACTGGTCCAGCTTCACGGCAGCACCCTTCATAGCACGAACAGCGAAGTATATACCGGCTTCATCAAGAGTCGCGCCGTGATTGTCCAACACGTGGTCAATCCACTCATCCATATAGTCCAATTTCTGGACGAAAGCCTGGGTAGAAATCGCAGTGTAGGGGAAGTACCCGTTTTCGACCCCCAATCGAACCACATCCTCGGAACCAATCAACTCGAGCAAAGCTGAGTTAACTGGGCGAGTCAGTGTTAGCAATCTCTCAACCGGGACAGGATCAGGCATCCTTTTCGCCTTAACTCTCGCATGATAGAAATCTTGGCCACCTAGATAGGGGGCTTTTCGCCACAAGGCCTGCGGAAGGTCAGGTATCTCTTCATCTTCCTTGTTGGGTTTGGTTCCTTTTGTCTTGGCCATTCCTGCGGAAGAGCAAGAAAAAAGGGGGGAGAAAGGTGCTACACTTCAGCTGGAAAGATCGAAATCCGAGATCTATTATGAAAAGAAAGACGAACAGTTTCTGGTATCAATTTCAGAAATTAAGGGTTGCATTATCAGCGATTTCAAGATCTCACATCCGGATCCCTTATCATTGAAGGATTAAAGCAAAAGTGGGTTCAAAGATCAAGGTTTCTTCGCAAATTTCAACAGATTATATGTTCTGGGCTTGCAGATTCAACGCAGTTTAAGGCAAACATTGGTATCTTAAATCAAAATTGAACAAGGCCAACCTTGTTTTCTTGAAGCCTGCTTGGATATGCACAACTGAAGAAGACGATTTGCAGTTTTTAACTGATGATTGATTATCTGAATCTGCTCTCGAAGATCTCCGGGTACCATTCACTTTAAGAGAAAGAAGTGATGCTTTGCAACAGTGGATACAAAGTATTTATCCAAAAACAATGAAGGGTTGCGTCCCTTCAGTAGTCGAATCGCAACCGTCACCGTCAAATCGCGCAATCACAGGACAACCTGACGTCACGCCTAAAACCCTAGCAGCCAGACGGCACGACTCTAGGGGTTTTAGGTCATAATGGCACGCACGGGGGCTGAACTTACCCGTATTTGAATTGGTGCGTGGCGGTAACGCGTATGTTGGTTTCCGCGCATGGAAGTCTATGCAGCTATGAGTCTTCACGCGCAGAAAGGGGGCTAATGTAGATAGTGCTTTCTGAGCTGACAGATCTTGGCCACGTGGCAACCATCCAGCACACCATATTGTGCTCCATACACACTGGATCACCAGCCGAGCTGATCCATGTGGGGGCTGCGAGACAGAGCCCTCGCATACCACTGCACCGGACTTGTAGGGACTTTGTGGTTTGGAGGCTAGAGTAAGCCCTGTCGCGTGCGAGCCAAGCCCGCACGCGACCTTTAGTAACTGTTTTGAGAGATTTATGGCACGAGCTCCATAAACCCGGTCAATCCGGTCAAACCCGGTCAACCTCGTAACGGTTCCGGTATTCGCGCACCACGTGCTGTAACGGTCCCTATATACTCGGACGAACGTGCCGTTATGGTTAAGCTAATTAAGCCGCCATCAATGGGCGCATTAACCACACTACAACGGTCACGGTCTCTGCTATATATAGGACGTTACCCTTTCCATACAAAGGAGAACACACTTGCCATACGCGGAAGCTCTGCCAAACCTCTGTCTCTCTCTCAGACATTGCTACTGACTTACTCTCTCCCTACACACAACCCCACTCTTCCTGTGCGATCCTTGATCCTCTACATACGGTGTACACGGAGGTCTCCCCGCCGGAATCTCTTGTGCACAGTGGTCATCATTACAAAGAACGATCCTATTCGATATCTGCTCGGACACTCACCTCCTTGTGGGAGATTGGCCAAGTGGTACATGACTATCTCCCAGTACAACATTGTCTGTGCGATCCTATTCGATATCATTACAATGGCCATTAAATCACAAGCACTGGCGGACTTGTTGGCCCAGTTCGCGGATGAAAGCTGCGAACCTCTAGCAGAAGGGGAATTTGAAGGGCCAGAGATATACGCGATCAACAATCTTTATTGGAGGCTGCAATTTGATGGATCATCCACAAGATCTGGAGGTGGAATTGGAGTGGTGTTGATCAAACCTGATCAGGAAGTCATCCAGATGTCGACCAAGCTAGACTTCGCGGTGACCAATAATGAAGTTGAATATGAGGCTCTGATAGCAGGATTACTTGCAGCAAGGGCCCTGAAAGTTCAAAATCTCATCATAATGGGGGACTCCAAGCTCATAGTGAAGCAAGCTTCAAGGGAGTATGCCTTGAAATAAATTAATTTGCTAAAATACAGGTCAATAGTGCAGAAGTTGGTCCAGAAGTTCGAATCTGTCTGGTACGAACACACTCCACGATCCGATAACCGACCCGCAGATGCACTAGCCACTTTGGGATCCAAGATCAGTTCTGACAACTGTCCAGCAAAAATCTCAATCGAGGTTAAGACAGATCCATCCCTTGTAAAAGAGTTGTGCGAAGAAGAATCTGCAGAGGAGGCAAATTGGAGAAAGCCCATAGTGCGGGCAATAGCCGAAGGCACGAGCAAATAAAGCTGAGTTTCCACAAAAGGGTTTTGTATACATGACAGTCTGTTGTACTAAAATAGGCCCTGGGGGAATTCTGATGGGATGCGTGACCGAAGAGGAAGGGCGAGCAACCTTAGAGAAGATCCATCAGCACTCATGCGGAGAAAACGAGATCTCCATCTACAGAAAAGCGCAAGGATATGGAATTCATTGGCCTCAGATGGCATATTTCGTCGCAATTATACAGAGCAACTGCGGAAAATGCGCACTGATTAAAGAATCCCTGGAAGTTGCTGCAATTCAAGAGGAGGATCGACGGAAACCTATATTTGATTATTTGCGAGACGGAATTTGCCGAACGATAGAAGAGAAGTTGACAAGCTTAAAAGGAAAGCAGCTCAATACATCCTGCAAGAAGATTTACTTTGGCAAAAAGGGAATAACGAGAACTTACTCAGATGCCTAAATGGGCAAGAAATCCAGGAAGTCATGGAGATGTCCCATCAAGTGGAGCACCAAGGAGACGCGAAGTTGTGCAGGCAACTCCTAACTATTGGTTACTTTTGGCCAACCATGGAGGCTGAATGTCGAGCGAAGGTCAAGAGATGCCGATAATGCCAGTTCCATGGAAACATAGTCCATGCCCCGGCTGTTGATCTACGTGCGCTTGGAACTCCTTGGCAATTTCATACTTGGTCCATAGACTTCATTGGCCCCGTTCGTCCACCATCGCATGGAAATCAGTTCATCCTCACTGGGACAGAGCAATTCACCAAATGGGTTGACGCGGTCCCGCTCAAGACGACCAACGCAGCAGCTGTGGTCAAGTTCATACAGGAGAACATTGTTCACCGTTTTGGGATCCCTAACACTATCTTGTCAGACAATGGAACGCCCTTCGTCAATCGACAGGTAGCCGTGAAGCTAATGGAGTACAACGTAAGGCAGGTGTTCTCAACGCCTTATTATCCGAAGGGAAACGGCCAGGCTGAGGCCAGGAACAAGACACTACTCAGAATACTGAGTAAGATGGTCGCGGATGATCATAAAAAGTGGGCGGACTCCCTGGGAACAGCGCTTTGGGCGTATCGAACATCACCAAGGACTCCTACTGGGACCTCCCCATTTTTGCTCTGCTATGGAGCTGAAGCAGTGGTCCCCACAGAGGTGAAAATAAACGCTGCAAGGCTAGTTTTCAGTTCCCTATACGAAAACGAGCGCGATTACGACCTTATACTGCTCGAGGAAAGGTGCGAAGTAGCTAAGAAAACAAACACAAGGTACAAAAAAAGGATACTCGCGGGCTTACAACAAAACTGTCCAGCATCGGGACTTCGCAGTAGGAGACCTGGTCCCACGAGCTTCCGACCATTGCATGCGTTAGGCAACCCATCCCAAGTTTGCTGCCAATTGGGAAGGACCCTTTGAATTCAAGGAGGTGTTTGATAGTTGCTACTGCAACATCTTGCGGTGCCATGGGACTGCCACCACGCCCACACGAATAAACATGCGATGGCTTAACAAGTACTATCCTTAGCCCTCACTTTTTATTTAGATTTGCATCGTACATATGTCCATATATCCTCCCACATGAGGACTAAATTAGTGGTAATAACTCTCCCATATGAGAGCTCTTTTATCCGTTGATGAGCTTCGTTCCATTATTGCTTCTTATAGAGTAACAATTGATCACACTGCAACTACCAACTTTAAGCCTATCTGTTCAGATAGCAGCAAATATTAAAATAAAGCCTATCCGTATAGATAGCAGCACACGCGAATTTAAAGCCTATCTGTTCAGATAGCTGCAAACGCGAATGAAATCCTATCTGTTTAGATAGAAGCAAAAGCGAATAAAAGCCTATATGTTTAGATAGCGGCCAATGCAAATCAAAAGCCTATCTTTTTAGATAGCAGCAAAAGCGAATAAAAGCCTATATTTTTAGATAGAATCAAATGCAAATAAAAAGCCTATCTGTTTAGATAGCAGCGCAAGCGAATACAAGCCTATCTGTTTAGATAGCAGCAAACACGAAATACAAGCCTATCTGTTTGGATAGCAGCCAATGAAACCCTATCTTTTTATATAGCAGCGAGTACAAGTTCAAAGCCTATCTGTCTAGATAGCATCAATGCGAACTACAACCTAACTATTTAGCTAACAGCTAAACGCGATGCTCACAAGCAAGCAAAATTTGAAAAAATTCAAAAAGTCTTCTCAAAATTACGGCCTAGACTCTCACACAAGACTCTAAACTGCGAAGTTGGCTATGGCTAACTAGATGCTGCCATCGGCGTCCTCGATCAGAACAGAGCTCTTGTCGATGCTTCTGACATGGTGAAATGCCAGATAACCTTCGAACAATGAAGGCTGTTGATGTGAAGAACAAATGGGAGAACATCTCAGGGGGCAGTAAGCTGATTGTGCACCCCATTCATTACTCACATGATTAAGCACTAGTGGCGAGGTATCTCCCGACGACGATCCACCAAGGACAGTCTCCTCGAACATAATTAGAGAAGAAACGTTCAAACTCCGGTAAGGAAATTGACGCCACTGGTCTCTGAAAAGCTTGGGCAAATCGAAGGTTCCTCTCGTGAATTTCTTGGGAGCCATTTCTATAGCACAATGGATACATAAGGAATCGGAGATCAAGAGACGGTGAAAAGAATACCAAGGAGGCCAAGAATTCAAAAGATGCGTCATGATTGTTAGCCCACGGTATTGAATCAGGGGAAGTACCATTTCTCAATGGCAAAATCAAAAAGACAGCAATGGCGAACAGCAATATACAAGAAAGAGGTTTATATAGGGCACAGGAAGGGGCGACTCTTCGGTTCCCTGCTGAGTTAACCATGCCTCGGAAATAGGCAAAGAATCAAAAACCCTATTAAAGCCTATGACGTTACAGCAGCCCTAGGCAAGGATGAGGCTTGGCTTATCGCATAACGGGCGTACCTATTTAAGCCTACGATGCTACAACAGCCTAAGAAAATAATGACGGCTTATGGGGACCAGAGTTTTTCAGGCATTAAATTATTCAAGGTTCTCCCAAGAACCGCGTAAAGATACTTGGTTCTCAACGCGAATAGCACATATGGAATTCCATGCGGTCATTAGCCATCATATGCACGCGTAAGCCTATCTACCTAAGATAGCAGCAAGAAAGCTTTTTTTTTCCATATGAGCAAAACCATTAGCAAGTGCAAGCCTATCTGTCTAGATAGCAACTTATATGAGCATAAGCCTATCTTTCCAGATAGCATTGTTTAATCAAGCCCATTTATGAATAATGGCAAAGCCTGAGCAGACACTCATTTGTGCCAAATTGGCTGAGCAAATAGCAAATCAAAAATACAAAGCAAAAGTAGCAATGCAATGCGTAAAACGCGCGAGTCAAAGCGTGCAAATTCAGGAAAAATATTGTTCAAAAATTCCAAAAGCTTAGAAGCTGTTGAGGATTAGTTCAAAAGAGAAAAACCATCGGGGTGCTAATCTACTGCTGATCTTCAAATAAGTCCTTGAGAAGAGAATCCCCGGCGGACAGCTTAATGCAATTGCCAGCTATTTGCTCCAGGCGAGCCTTATTATTTTCATTACGCCTCACAACTTCTTCATACTCCCGGACAGCTTTCTCGAGCTCCGCCTTACTTTCTTTGAGGGAAACCTTATCCTGAGCATAAGAAGAATACTCAGACCTGATTTGAGTAGAATTCTTGATCTTAATTAGCCTTTGCACAAGGAAGTCTAAGTCTAATCTCCCTGCCGCGACCTCTTGAAGTCTGTTCGCTCTGTAAAGGAGGCTTTGAGCACTAGTAACTGAGGTACTTGCTAGGGTTGTCTTTTCATTTTCTCTAGCAAAGCAGTAATCTTCTGGAAAATATCTTCTCTATCCCTTGGGGCAAGCTCCTGGACTCGCGCAAACACAGCAGGGTATGACACGCGAACCTTCATAAGCCATTCGAGACAGGCTTCATCGATATCTTCGCAAAGGAAAAGTACTGAGTAAAAGCATAAAACATAAGAATTTACGCCGCGTGATAAGAAGGACAACTGTCTTACCATTTCCTTCAATAATGTGTCGAAGTGAGGAAATAGGAGTTGCTGCTGAACTATCACTCGAGGTGGCCGCTTCGGCTAACCTTCGATCTGTTGCGGCTTCGCGCGCGAAATGCTCTTCGGGAATGGAGTGATTTCTTTCAGCTACAGCCTACTCCGCAACTTGTGATCCCCATGCAGCCCCATGGATTCTCAGCGAACAGTGCATCCAAGTCAAAGCTAGGAGCGTCGAAATTCATGCGAAGAAGTGGCAAGTGCTCACTTGGACCCCCTGAAGGAGTACCAGCCTTGGATGTCGCGCTTTGAGGGGGTTCTGATATGACTATGTCCTCCTGCTCCTTTCCTGCCTCATCCAGACTTGGGAAGGATTTTGGGGCTTCGGGCGCATTGTCGCGTGCAAATCCGGGTTGAGTCTCAGAAGTTGCAGTAGCGGGGGTATCAATAACGAAAGGTACAAAAGCATGTGTAGGAACTTCAAGAGTTGGAAGGGTTGAAAAGACTGCTGCTTCCACATAAACTTGGCCTTGTTGCGCTATCTCGACGGGAGTTTCAATGGCGGGAGTCTCGAAAATTGGAGACATATTCTGCTCAGGGACATACCTTTCCATAGCATCTAGTCCTTGCTCTTTCCGAAGTCCCGCCTCTTCGTGTTCTTTTTCCACGATGAAGTCAAGACGCTCGCTCTCAGAGTCAATCACATCCGCACTTGACTTAGCTGGCACCGTGGTGACTTCTTCAGCAGAGGATTTTCGGGCGTAACAGGATGGGGTACGCGAACGACATCACTTCGAAGCTGACGAGATCTTTGAATCACTGGCTCCGCACCTTCAACAAAATAAACATTCACGGTCAATCACAAAGAAAGGCTAAACAAAGGGCTGAGAGGGTTATGATAATGGAACACACTTTTCCCAGCACCACACGAAGCATCCGCACAAAGATTATCATCATTTCCTTTGAATTTTGCGTGACCTAAGGTACAAATAAATCTCTATTGAAATGCACGAACAAGCATGAAGCAGGATGGTGCTAAGGAGGTGGATATAGGTAGATATACCTAAGGATTCCCCACACTGATGCATTAACCATCTGCGTATGTCATTTCTAGATATCCCATGATATATGACACCCAAGTTAAGTTTGTTATGTGATAAGGAAAATTTAAAGATTGTACCTTCTTCGTCTTCATCTCCATTCAGGTCATAGAGGCCTGTTTGCGACTGGTGCATCTGGGCAATAGTTGAGCGAGTTTGAACTCTGGAGGGGCGCGAAGCGGGCCGTGAGGGAGGCCCTCGTTCTTTTATGCTTCCCTCCAGAGCCTCTTGAACTTGCCTATCCTCTTCCTCCTTGTCTCTTCTCTCTCTTTCTTCAGCCAAAGTCCAAGACTCGGCGATTGCCTCTTCTTCAGTCATGACAAGCGTTTCCCCCATCTCCTCTTCGTCAGAATCGTCGCTATCTATAGTAGGGAGAGCGACGTTTTAAAGGTTTACCAGCAGAGCATTTACTAAAGAAGGAAGGGGCAAAGGAACAAGAGAAATGATTACCTTTCCTCCTGATGAATTTTGCTTTAGCAGCATTCTGCTTCGTGGGATAGGACTTCTTAGCTGAAGTAGCAGTTTCGTATCGAGGACGTTTTGATTGTTGAGCAACTGTGTTACTAACCTCGGGCCTGTCTGCGACCCTCTTCCTTCCGGAGGTTCTAGTGGAAGGAGCTAGATAGGCCTCTAGCGCATTGGAGATAACTTGTTGGAGCTCAGGGTACATAGGCTTCGCTGGAGTAATACTACCGTTGGGTGCGGACGCCTTCCTCGAGCGCAAAAGATCGATAAAGCTCACGCTATGATCTCCGGACGCGAAACGCCTTAAAAGACACTATCATCAAGAAATAAAAGTTAAGATCATACGCATGAGAATAAGGAGAATGCGCGCAAACATGCCTGTTTAAATTTATCCACATATTTGAACCGCGCGGTAAAAGAGTTTTTATTGATGATGTCAATCTTCTCATCAAGAATCAGCTGTGCACACAGATGATGATCCTTGGATAACAGAGAATGGAAGCCGTATTGAGAATCGGCTTGAATGTGATTTGTTTTAAAGAGATATTCTTTTGTGGCGAGCGTCGGCGCCTTGCTGAGGCCTGATAAGGCGACGAGTTTGGAAGTTCCAGAAGTCGACTTAACCAGGGGTATTCCGCCCCTTCTGTTGCTAGAAGGCTGAGTCAATGGAAGTTCGGCAAGCAAGAGGGAAATACTCTTCTCATATAACACACCATCGTAGCAGCCCTTGACAATGGAGTCGGGCCACATCGGAGGTGCGACAACTTCATAGCCTAACTGGGGGCTCACACGAACGGGATCATAGAAGGCGGTGATGAGTTCGTAGCTACTGGTTTCGGGTACCGGCGCATACTCAGGAAGGGCGGGCAGATATCCCCTTCGCACCCAATTAACAAAGCGCCCATAGATCCAATCCCCTTCAGTTATGTGCTTAGCTTCGAACTCTGTATCCTCCTCGGGGTAGAAGCTTTCCAGGAAAACTACATTATTTACATGAACAACATAGGGCCTGGGTTCGAAGTAGCGTAAGTCATCGCATATCAGGGCAAAAAAGCGTTGAGGAGCCCTTGTTTTGTACCAACGCCATGATCGAGGGCAGAAGTCAACCTTTCTGGCATTAGGCGCATTCCTCCATTGCAATAGGATCTGGGGCATACGCGGGCCATCTCTCGAAGACCCACATGTACAGGAACGCGGTATTAACAAAGGAGACGACATCAACTCGCCCCTGTGACTGCTCTATATGTGTCAGGTCCAGATCTAGACGATGGCATAACGTGCCCAAGACCAGAGGACCTAGAGCTACCTTTTGTCCAAGTGTCAGTCTAACAGCGGGAGCGAGCACATGGAGGAAGACTCCGTCACGAGGAGACCCATCTATCAGGTAGCGTGACAGCGACCCGCTAAGAAAGCTGCACAAGGTAAAATCAGAACCCTTATCGTCAACACCTATGGTCGCCTCTGGATTCTCTTCGTGCCACTACCGAGCAACATTCGGTTTAACGAGATCCATGAAGAAGTACATTACCCATTTAGACCAAATATTCTTTGCACCGGAAGCCACGGTCACATACGTTTCGCAGGGCTCTGTCGCGTCTGCCTTCCATCTCGAAGCAGCCTTCTTCATATCTGCTATGCAGACTTTCATTTGTTCAAATAACCGGAGTTCTTTCGGGTCAGTCAGAGGAGCTAGGGGATCAACATTCCCATACTTTGAAGAAGCAATAAGACTTTTACGTCCTCGAGAGTGGGCGTGGCTTCGAAGTTAGGGAAATGGAAGGTATGCGTCTTCTTCGAATATTTAGAGAGCAGGGTCTGCAGCATGACATGATCAACCCTAACTCCGAGGCCTTTTGTCGCGCGTACGACATGGAAAATATTGGCTCGCTTCAGCTCCTTCGCATAATTGTCAAGAATGAACTATGTCCACTCCTCCATCCAGTCGAGGCCTTCCATGAGGGCTCGGGGAAGTACATCAGTGAACACGTACAAGCCGAATTCAAGGCCTAGTCGTTGCACATCTTGGGTGTTCGCGACGTCCCACTCAGAACTCTCTGATTCAGGCACTAGTTGTAAGGCGTCCTTTATAGAAGATGCTTGGAGGGTGGTCGCCTTGATAGTGGCCACGTAGAAATCATATGCTCCTAGATAAGGGGCCTTGCACCAAAGATCTTTGGGAAGTTCTGGCAATTCAACAACCTCTTTCTGAGATTTCTTGGGAGCCATTCCTGTAGGCACAAGAACATCAAACCTAATCTGGGTCACATGCAAAGAAAAAAAGTGGAGAAGAATCACTAACCTTGTTGACAATGGAGCGCCTGAGAAATTTTGTCAGGAACTTGGTCGAAAGTCTCCGCTTCTTGCTGCTGATTCTCTCTCTGGTTCATATAATCTCGGAGGCAATGAAGCTGGAAAAGTCCCAATTGAAGAAGAAAAAGGGCTTAAATAGCCCTCAAAGACTGAAGGGTCGCGACTGCTGACGATTGACGAGTCAGCAAACGCTTCGATATCCGGCGAAATTAGCAACCAGTCAGATCATTCTGAGTTATTCTTGCCTCAAAAGTCGGCGAAAATCTGTGGGTGACGTCTGATTAACTTCACAATGGCCACGCTTTGTCAGAGGCTAAACGGTGCTTCTCAACCCTAGGCAATCATGGCTACGATTGGGAGGCTAGGAATTTGAATTTTATTCAAATTAGTACGAGGATCCGCGTGGGAACCACGAACAGCTGGTTTTACACGACTGCACGGCAACACACGCGCGTGACATCCGCGCAAAAGGGGGCTAATGTAGATGGGGCCTTCCGGACATACAGATCATAGCCACGTGGCATCCATCCAGCACACCTAGCTGTGCTCCATACACACCGGATAACTACCTATGCTTATCCACTTGGGGGCTGTGAGACAGAGCCCTCGCGTACCAACTGCACGGGACTTGTAAGGACTTGTGGTTTGGAGGCTAGAGTAAGGGCCGTCGCGCGAGAGCGACAACCAAGCTCGCGCGCTACCTCTGGTAACTGAGTGAGAGGTTTAAGGCTCACGTATCCTATAAATGCGGACGATCTCATAACAGTCTCCGATATATGCGGGCAGGTGCGTAACGGTCCCTATATATGCGGTCGAACGTGCCGTTACAGGGTCTATCATTAAGCCGCCATTTATGGTGCATTAACCCCCTTCACAACGGTCACTTCCCGACTATATATAGGATCGATAGCCCTCTATTGCAAGCTTTTAGACACTTCAATCTCTTGCTAGTCTACTGTCTCACTTCCAAGAGCAGTTGTCTTTTCTTACTCTCTCCCTACTCACACCCTACACTTCTCTGTGCTCCACTCTAATCCCCTACTTTAGGTGTACACTTGGATCTCTCTTGAGGATTTCCTTGTACACAGGGATCATTGAAAGGAAGCAAACGTTTTTTAAATTTAAACTTGAAAAAATATTTGGAAAAAGGATTAAAAGTGAAAATGCAATTTTTACCTTTCTGAGAGACATTGTTGATCTTATCCCTTGATTTCTTACCCTTCTCCTTATTCTCTTCAAAATAGGAATGGGGGGCTCCTCTCTTCTTTATGGGTTTTTTTTTAGTGCTGGAATCTGTAAGGATCGAGAACTTGTTTGTGGAACGTTCTTCTTCTTCCCTCCTTTCTTACTCCTTGTCATTTTATTTCCTTCCCCTCTTTTACCTCTGGATTTTTTGGGCACTGCAGGACCAGTTTCTTTGAGGATATTATCTATGCATATAACTCGATATAGTAGAGGCATACTCTCATTTTCTTCACATGTATGTTGGAACCCTCATCTTTTGTTGAATTGCTTTCGAACAATTGAGTATCATTCATCTTCTTATTGTCTCATTCCCCTTCGTATATTCCCCTTCATATGAACTGATACTCAGTTGGGGGGTTAGTTACTATAAACGAAATACCAAAGCATCTGAAGTTGCTTACGTTCGAGTAGCATTTAGGGTATTTGTTGAGAAGGAGAATGAGACGAGAAGAATAGAACTTACCACATTTAAGCAAGGATGGATTTATTTTTGAGAGAAACAGCTTCCACATTTTGGAATCTCCAGGAAATTGTAGATGCAAACAGTGGTAGTTTTTTTAGAACTTAAGGTGGCTACGTACAAATTAACCCAGACTTCGGAGCATTAGATGTAACTAACCATTCATTAGGTTGTTATATTAGACAATGGAGACCGATACTGCATTTGAATTCTTGCTTCAACTAACATTCATTAGATTGAATTTAACTACTGAAATTACACAGGCTTCCGTTCACCTGCTCGTCATATGTTCCAGGGTTTGAATGGCGAAAGTATTCATTTGACCTGGTATTTTCAGAAGTAATCTGGTGGGTTTGGAATATGTAGAAACTCTATGTCTTTCTTGAATGGTATGTCTTATGTGCAACAACTGCTTTTGAGATGGTTTAATTGGTGATTACAGTTGGTGGTAAGTGAGTGGAGCAACATAGGATCTCTATTTCATGTTTGAATTTATTTAGGATGAACCTAGAATGACATTTGGTAATCGACTGGAAGTAATGGATGCAATGATTCAACTGTAGCTATAACCAAAGACAAAATGCAGATAATGTAAAATTTCTTATCTTAATGTAACCGCAAAAAGTTATCTCTCAACATCTCAGCTTAGACTTCAAATCTTAAGGTAACCAAGGTATTTTTTACACAACCAAAGCACAACATTTTCATGCATGACACCCCATTTTCGTTGCACTTCGCTTTGTATGTAAGTTCTTTTATTTTACTTAAAGCATGCGGCAAACTTTCTCAAACTCAGTAGACGCAAGGAAAAAATATTGTTATTCATAAGAGCAGTTAATCAAATAGTGAATGGAAATTTCAAATACCCCATGTGCAGAGCACGTGCTTCCTACTAGTTTTAACTAAAGAGGTTGGTATAGTAGGTGAGATTTGGGATCTAAGATTTTACTCGCCTTGAGGTCTCAGGTCCAGATATCATGAAAATCATCAATTCTTGCTTGAGGTCACTGGTGATGATTTAACTGACCAACTGCAAAAATTGTATAACCCACGTCTTCGTGGATTAGTTGAGGTGCACGCAAGCTGACCCGGACATCACGGTTAGCAAATCTTCTCAAAAAAATATCTTCAATCTCTATCTATGTCATGTCCTATCGTGTTAATTTATTTCTTAGTTAAATTTGAATTTTGCATAATTAAATACTATCAATGCGATCTGGAACACCGAGCGAACCAACCTGAACTTCTCGATATTTTTTGGTTCGATTTATCTTTTCAAATGGGTTGATTTAATTATAAATTTTGCAAAATGATTTATTAGGTTTTGTTTATGATCTCGACACAGTATCAAACCAAACTTCTTATGCAGCTAGGGTGGTAGCTCAAGTGGTAGAGCGTTGGAAGCCCCTGCATGAGGTCACAGGTTCAAATCCCGTTGACGAAAAAAAAAAAAAAAAACACTTACACTTGTAGAACTGAGCATGCTTCATAGAGCAAGTGGAAGCTTATATCTATCCGAATAAAAGTTCTCTTTTCCCAGTAATAGTGCCATCTGAGTCCTGACACGAACAATCTAGTGCATGTTGTAATTTTGCAATAGCGTTGTTTGGTATTCACTATTTGTTTTGTTTACAGGCTTTTACTCAGTCAAATGCCATCCCAAAGGGAGGCCCACGTCCAACTCGTGTTAGCATTATACAAAAGAGTTTACAAGCTCTTAGCAGCTGGGTTACACAAAAACTAATATAACATGATCCTCGCGATCATTAATTTTATTTAATACTAGAATGAAACCAAGTAGACGTCTCAGAAGTCAAATTAGAAGAGCTGGAAATGAAATCCGATTTTCTTTTAGTAAATGACATTTGACTAACTGGATTTGTGTCATGTTTATTACGTTTTCATCACCATTTATAGGTCATGCATGCTGTCACCTTATATATAAAAAAATAAATATACAAGTTATAAGTGGCTAGACTCAAACTATTTCTATAGTGGTTCTCGGAAGCTTCACTTTTAAAATTAGAATAAATTAAATGTCTTCTTGAAGGATCAGGGATAACAATTCGGTCAAGTTAATCTAATCTGAGAGATTCAGTCAGAACGGATCAAGTCGAAATTCAATCTTATGAAAGCATAACTGAAACGGATTCAGATTTGAATTTGAATTGGATTGTTGATGTGTTGGATTCTTAATCCGATCCGAGTACGTGTATTTGTATGTAAACTCATTTTCTCCAATAACCATAGGGCTCACATACTCACATACCTTATGCGCAATGAATAATGAGTTACGGACAATTTTTTGTACGTTGATATATATTTTACAGATGAGTTGTGAGGATCATGTTGACATGGATTTAAATCTTATTTTGATGTTATCATTATTTTTTCTTTTTTTCTTTTCTTTATTTTTTGGGTTCTTTGGCAATCCGACCCCAAACCGATCTGATTTGTACAAGGCAAATCTTGAGATCTGATATGGGTTTTGCAGTTCGATACGATCCGAACTGATCTTAATCAGATCTGAATCTCCCACCCAAGGTCGGATATGGATACGAATATAAGTGCAACTGAATATGACTTGTTGCCATCCCAGTATCCCTGTGTGAAGGAGACGCGAGAGAGCATCTTGTTTTCTTGCTTGTGGAAGTATCCCTCATAAGTCAAATTAAAGTTGGAATACTACTACGAATTGTGACCATGCGATGAGCTTTGGACATGCACCACCACCCCCTCCTCATAATTCTCAGCTTTGGGAGTTTCGAGAATCGCTGGTACTATCAGTAGTTCGACTGTAATCACTAGATAAATTTTTTCTGTGAAATGTAACTTGGTTCAGTTTTTCAGTTAACATAGTAATATAAATTCTAGTACGTTGACGTATGATACACTTAGCAGACATACCACACGTTCTTCCTCTTTGCCAACAGGCAACAGCTATGAATCAGACATCGGCCCAAGAAATTGCTAACCTAGACTGCGAGGAAAAAATGCGTGGATGACTCACATCAAGAGTAAAAGAATTATAGGTTATAGCACGCACGCTTCAAGAGTATATTTCATTTTCCATTGATTTTCCTTTTTTTAAGAAATTGCTTTTGTCGTCAGCCGATTTTGAACCCGAGACTTATGCAGTGACTTCCAACACTGTACCACTTGAACTACCACCTTAACTTTACTCCGTTAAATTTGTTTACATACTTACGCGCTATTGATAAATTTTTATCACCCGACATAAATAAGTTGTCCTCGATCATGACATGGGAGAGCAAGTTCGCATGTCGGTGAATGAAATGTGTCAGAAGTCCACTTAGGTTGGGAATGGGAATTTTATAAATTATTTCATGCAACCTGTATGAGAATTAGTACATGAGTACCACTCTGTTTCTTCTCTTTAGCCCTATTCTGACTTTTACCACTATTCACAGGGTCACTTTGATCCGGTGATTTGGCTATCGAAATGATGAAATTTTTTGATAATTTTTTCATGGTGTTGTAGAGTAAAAGTTGCATTATAACACAGTAAAAAAATTATTCAAAAATCGAATCGTTTTGCTGTCCAAATCACCCGGTCAAAATGACCCAGATACGAGTTAAAAAGTCAAAGTAGGGCTAAAGAGAAGAAACGGAGTGGTATGTAATGGTCCACCAACTCATTGTGTATCCCAATTCCCAAGAAACTTGGATTATCCGAATTTAAGTGTTCATTTGGCCTAACCGTACAATACGGCATGTTTGTATGGTGGAGGCCTAACCAAGTAACCATACAATACGGCATGTTTGTACGGTGGAGTACCTCAATTAAATTTTTAAGGGTAAATGACATTTTCCACCTTTTCATTATGGAGAATATACATTTTACCTCCTGCACTATGGATAAATACATTTTGCCCCCCCCCCCCCCCCCCCCCCCCCCCCCCCCCCCGTGGATGGAGGGTGGACATATACTACTCTTCTATTATAATCTGTTAGTGGAGGGGTACAAACTAACTCTTTCGTGACCATTTTACCCTTACAAATTGTGGACAAATAACACTTTTATTTAAATTATTGAATTCATCATGTTCTTGATGTTCTTGGTGTTCTTGAGCACCACCAGCACCACCAATATCTCTCCTACGCAACCCACCAAATCCATCTTCACCACCCACGACCACCAATACAGACCCAAACCAGTCACCATATGAACCCAGACGAGAGAGGGATTCATACTTGGTCCAGATCGCAAAATTAAACATTAGAAATTCAAACAAAACCAAGGAAATTGGACAAAAATGACAGAGATAGGTGGGTACACCTTTGCGCATACCCAAATCCCACTGTATCAGTTTGAACCAAAATCGCACTGTATCAGTTTGAACCAAAATCAGAGAACTGAAGAAAAGATGAGAAATTTTTCTTCACAGCTTCAATCGATCGGAGGAATGGTGGCGGTTATTCTTCGGGCTCGATTGGAGGAATGGTGGCGGGTGTTGGTTGTCGGAAATGGAGAAGAGATGAGATGGAGGCTGGCGGGGTTGGTGGCGGCTAGAGTTACAAAGAGAGGGGGAGAGAGGGGGCAACCCAATTCTCAAACCCAAATCATCCCCGATGACCTCATCTTATCTCGTCGGCGACTAATGAAGAAGAAGAAGAAGATAAGGACAACGGTGGTAAGGACACCAGATTCAACCCCGATGAGGTCAGAGGAACCCGTTTTGTTATGCTTGCACTACTTTTTGTTGTGAAGTCTCACATCAGTCATTCAAGAAGAAGAAAAACAGTTAATAAGTTTCATGGGATACTCCCCTCATTGCCATTTAGTTATGAGGTGGAAATCCATGACTCTACATGCAACCCGTAAGATCCACGAATGTCATACGTGGGGGGGGGGGGGGCGTTGTTGAGAAGTCTCACACAAGTGAATAGTCTACGTGCTCACCACAACCAGTAAGATCCACGACCGATGGATGTCACCCATGAGGGGGAGTGTTGAGAAGTCCAACATCAGACATTCAAGAAGAAGAAAACAATTAATAAGTGTCATGTGTTACTAGCTCCTTGTAAGCGAGGGATCCGTCGGAGCAGTTCCTCCCTGTTCCTGCAAGCAGAAGAAAAAAACAAACAACACATGGTTAACCTGTTTGGGGGACCAGAGATGAGAGCTAGTTTGGGGTAAGATCAAGGCAGCTTATGTTATACAGAGATGAGACAGTGATGGCTGAGTTGAGTGTGGTAGTTGTCGTAGCTATGTCCGTCTTGCTCTCTGTAGTTCATTATGAAGGGGACATATCCGTTATATACAGACCATTAGATGGACATGGGTTATCCCGCACGACGGTGATAGGGCCTCTCATGACCTTAATGTCCGCCTAATTGAGCAGATCACGACCCGTATATGTAGGGATCGTGGTCCACGATTTCGGGGGCGTGACAGTCCATTCGCGGGTCTCTGGATAACATACGAGATTCGCATGCGAGATAGCATCTCGAACGCAACATATCTTACTCTAGCCTTCAAGCCACTCGCACCCTCAAATTCCGTTAGCATGAGATCCATATACGAAGGACCCTGCCTCGCAGGCCTTCGCATACGCGTAGGCAAAAGAATGTGTTTCGGTGCTATCCGGAGCAGAACGGCTGTGTATCACGATTTCGGGTATCTACACTCCCCTCATTGCCAATTGGTTCTGCTGCTTCTTCGTCTTCCACCTCTCCTCTTTCCTCCCCTTCCATATCTCATATTTTATATTATTTTTCCTTGACCTAATAGAGTTAAATGAGGGCATGTGACATAAGGATGATGATTATGATGCCATCCTTGTGTAATTTCCTCACCAGCAACTAATATGTTGACAAATTTGATTTATTCTTTTTTTTAGGGTTTTTATTTTTTTCTGTTAAAAGAAAAGACAGAAATATCTAGAGAAAGGTTGAGGGGGGAATTGTACGACAAAGGATAATACACGCACATGTGTGTGTGTATGTATACACATATATATACATATGTGTGTATATATATATATAAATGTATATATATATATATATATGTATATGTATATATACATATATATATATATATATATATATATGTATATGTATATATACATATATATATATGTATATGTATATATACATATATGTATATATATATATGTCATTTCACAGAGTTTACAAAAATATCATCTGACTCGCATAGACAAAGTTAAATGGAGGCTTTTTACTTCATATCGAACAATATGGGAGTTTTTTGCACAAACTTCTAACCACGGGAGACAAAATGCAATTAACCCTAATATCAAGGGTAAAAGGCAGTGACCACCCCTGACATTGTATTAAATACAGTCTGCTACTCAGATCTTTGAATAAAGACAATTTGTACCCCTGTAACGGAATATTCCTGTGGACACTTAACACCCTTCTGTCAAAATCCGTTAGAAAAGTGTGAGACCATATTGCCACTGTGTATCTTCTTAGACTTTATTGCCATCATCAAGAACACCAGGAAAACACCCATAAAATTCCCAATTTTTTATCTACAACATATATGGGAATCTTTGAAATATTTTACAACCTAATACACCATTGCCAACATTATTAAAACAAACACTCTACCGCCACCATTGCAGCGAAATATCTACAAACCCATTACCAACAAGAGCAATGTCTAAGAAGGAAGGTCTATTATACATAGCTTCAATTATGCGCAAACTATTAGATATGTACCCAAAAGTAAACAAACGCTAGAAAAACCATATCGATCCAATGCAGTAAAACTCAAATTCAAGAACGCCCAGTTTGCAAATCTACATTGGCTGCAGTAATATTGAACGAAATTTGTGTTTGACTAACACACGCTCACCAAAAAATCACATTCTCAAGTTATGTCTTGATCAACTTCTATTTTGGTTACATCAACACAATCTCCATTTACATCAACACAACAACAACAACAAACGAAATGCTATTTCTTTTACATATTTGTTCATCTACAGAGAGGATAAGTGTTGGTTGTGGGAAGGAAGCCAAAATGCAAAGTGAAATCACACCATGTCTTTGCATCTCCTAAATGTTATGTTCCTCTTTGAAACCAAATTAGGTTTGCGCTGGGCTTTGTACCATATCTTGATTTAAAAATCTGGACTCATAACAACCTAATAACTAAAATTCAACTAATAAAAATGATGCATAATATGAATTTTATTTCAAATCAAATGAAAAATTATAGAGCTCTAAATTTTTATGTTTGGTACATCTTCATTATAATGTCACGAAGCCAACACTTTCCATTTAGAATGGAATATTGGTTCAGATATTTTTACATTTTATTTTTTTATTTGAAGATTACAATTTTAATTCTTCTAAAAAAGTGTAGACATTAGTAAATTTTGTAGTAATCTTATTTGAAATAATAAGAAAAGTTTCTATAAATTCAAATTTGTATATAATTCTTCTAATGCAAATTGCTTATTTTAATGCAGGATTTGTTCATCCTCTTTTTAAACATAATTGAAACAATTTCGTCATTTTACTTAGCGACTTTTCATAATAGTGAGATTGAAAAAAAGTTGGTTCAAGAAGATTCTAATAATACTTTTATATAATAAGCAGAATGGCTTTTAAAGTTAATGTACCTATATTTTTTATATATATTTAACTTATTATAATATTATCATACACAATATACATCATTATAAAATAAATTTAATATTCACATCATACGATCTAGCAACCTTTATAGAATTTTCTAACAGGATAAATATTGAGGAAGTTAGGATGGACTAATTATATAGATCACCTAAAACTCCTACGAGGGGCTTCGCTCCCGCTCCCAACCCTCGCTCGAAGCTTTCCTTTTGAATTCGCCTATAATCTTCGCTCCCAAAATTCTAGAGAGCGCTCTTCAACGATTTGTATTTTCTTAAAAATTAGTCTTGATACTTAGTTAACAAACCTATTTCAAACTAAGTCAGACATTTTTTTTAACTAAAATGACATAACCAATACCTTACTGGGTAGTTATAAAGGCGTGTACTGGATACAATGAGAAGCAAGCTTAGAGATCGTAGTGGACGTAGAGAGGATTTGCCCCTCCCACATAACGGGAGCAAATATCCTAGGCCACTCGAGGGATAGTGCTTATAGAATGTCTGGCCAGACTCAAATAAATCAATATATGAGATATTGATGTTATTTGCACGAATAAGGCTATTCCATAGATCGAGAAACTATGGATTGGATATACGAGTGTGACTTGTATGTCTCGTGTCCAATCCGGATATAGAGGCAAAGGGATGAGACAATTACTTGTACAAAGGTTGTCTAGATGACTATTCTATTAGTTGGCTAGAATGGATGTTTTGCTAGAAACCGCTCCATATTAGCAAATAGTTGCTACCAACTAGATAGAACCTATGGGGTCACACGCTATATAGAGTTGTACTAGATTTGGGAATTAATTAATTGGATTAATTAATTAGAAGGATCACTTTGCAAACCCTTGCAAACTTAGTAGGGACTAATTTGCAAGGAAGGCACTAAATTGTATTCTAGTAGGACTAGAATAAGTCCTTTAGGTAGTTAACAAGGAGTTGTTGGACTATATAAAGGACCCTCCTTCCTTCCTTCCTCATAACTTATGCTCATTAAGTGAACATAACAAGAGTGGGAGAGAACAAAGGAGAGAGAGCAAGCAACAAAGGAGGCCGACGCCCCCCATTGTCGCCGCCCTCGTCCCCGTCGGCCAAAAGAGGGCCGAAACCCCTCTTTTGTCTCGTTTTGCGTGATTCCTTCACCCTCCTCTTATTCCGGGCTAGCACCAAGGAGTTTGGGAGATCTAGGATCAACTCTAGGCGTGGATCAACTATAGTGAACGTGACACTATTCGCGTTTGAAGTCATCAAGGAGAACCCAAAGGTGTGTTTATGATTTCCTACCTTCACTATCGTTATGCATCTAGACTTGTGATCCTTGGAGGGTTTTGCATGGCTATTTGTTTGATTATGCTTCCGTTGCGCGATCCATGAATCAAAACCCTACAGTGGTATCAGAGCCACAGGTCATAGAGCATAAACGTAGTTTATGTGTTACATTCTTGTTGTTTTACACCTTAATTTGATTGTTTATCGCGTAAAACAAGACAAATCAAGCATGGGATGCAATTTGTCAATAATTAATCATAACAAGATCCAATTTTTGCATTGGATGCATGAATTGGTGAGTTTGAGAAATTTTAGGATCTTAGATCTAGGGTTTGGGCATCCTTGGGGAAGAAGGAGTTCTCCCAAAACAAGGAAACAAACCAAACTTGGGCTCCAAGCAAGGGAGTTGTTTTGGAAACAACCCCCAAGAGGAGGTTCGGCCCCCTAGGGGACCGCCCCCTTGCTTGCCGCCCAAGCTTGGCCGCCCTAAGGGGTCGGGCGGCCCTAACCCGCGGGCCTAGCTTGCGGGTTTTGGGCCGGGCCGGCCCAAGGGCCTTGTGGTTCACTTAAATGGGCCCGGGCAATTGGATTGTTGGGCCCATGGGCCGTTTTAACCCTAGAAATCCTAAAATCAATTAAAATTGACCAAGCGCGTTAAAATTGGATTTTAACTGTTTATGTGCAAATCGCATGGTGATTGGATATGGCCTTAGGATGTGGTTTGATGTGGATGTTTAATTTTGTGGTTTGGTTTTACGGCCTGCGAGCTGATCAATTAATTGTAATAATTAATTAGGGTTTTATGGCCTGCGTGCCATTTTTTTTCTCAACTTGTGAGATTTATTTTATTTAGTATAGATGTTAGCTAGTGCTAGATAAAGTAGATTGTTAGCCAAGATCGGAGAAAAGAAGCCCAAAGCCAAAGAAGCCACAAAAGATGGAGCATGGAGCATGGAGCATTCCACATGACTATGAAGGATGAACCAAAAGATCAAGACGCATGGAGATGTGTTTGCTTAGGGTTCATAGATAATTCCATTGGCTTGGAATTATCTTAGTCTAGAAAAAGGCCATATCCACATCACGTTTATTTTCTGTTTTGTGGTTGTTTATTTATTGTCTTATTATTTGTGTGGTTGGTGTATGGATGATGCATGCAATTAGGATAATAAGATAATTAGACAACCCGGATCTATTATTTGGAGTTGTGCCCAAACTCAAATAGATAGAGTTGATATTGATCAACAAAATAATTAAAATTGAATTGAAAATCCCTCAAAATTTTAAATATTGTGTTCTTGCCTTCTCGTTATTTAAACACTCATTATCATCATTATTTATCAAGTTCGTGCGTGCCAAAGCATGGCGACTTGGTTCATAATGATGGAATGCGATGGCACGTAACAATGTGCAATTGTTTAGATAAGAGGTTGAACACAACTAGGCTATTAATTTCATTAAGAAACCTAGAGGCAATCAATTGGGATTATCCATATGGATGGATAAATAAGGAGTTATTTGCCCGATTGAACCAAGAGTTGCATATGGGATGCAATTGGAATTGTTCCTACCTAAAAGTAGTCAAATTATGGGTGACTTGCCAAAGCAAGCTCATAAGGAGATGAAAAGATGGATCTTGGCCCACTAGAAAATATAAGGATATTTTCCGCATTAATATCTTGAGGGTTATTAATCCGTAGAAAAATAGTGGGAGCTATATTTAATAAACTAGCCATTATTAAATATAGTCAAAATTCACAAATACTAAAACTTGCGTATTTTCCTTTTGTAGAATTCCAAATGGCAAACAACTCATCGAGTTCACAACATTCCCTACGATCTGTCCTTGAGAAGGACAAGATCTCTGGAACCAACTTTCTTGATTGGTACAGAAACTTGAGAATTGTTCTCAAGCAAGAAAAGAAACTGTACGCAATAGAGGAGCATGTTCCAGAAGGTCCAGAGAATCAGACACCTGCTGCCTTAAAGGCGTATCAGAAGCGTGTTGATGACGCTAATGATGCGGCCTGCCTAATGCTTTGCACCATGACCTCTGAGCTTCAGAAGCAACATGAGAACATGAATGCTGTCGATATGATCGAACATCTAAAGCAGCTCTTCCAAGAGCAGGCGAGGGTAGAGAGGTATGAGGTCTCAAAGGCACTGTTCAAATGTCATATGGAAGAAGGGAACCCGGTGGGACCCCATGTACTCCGAATGATCGGGTACTTGGAGAATCTCGCCCGGCTTGGGTTCCCGGTCGGCCAAGAGTTGGCAACCGATCTCGTGTTGCAATCGTTGCCCGAGAGTTATGGACAGTTCATTATGAACTATAACATGAACGAGATCGTTAAACCACTGCCAGATTTGCTCAACATGTTGAGGACGGCTGAACAGAGCATCAACAAGGGTAAGGGCAAGGCCATAATGATGGTGCAGAAAGGAAAGGGCAAAAGGTTTGCCTCTTCCTCCAAGGGTAAAGGCAAGTCAGTTGCCAAGTCCAAGGAACAAGCCCTTAAGCCTGTTGGTGGCATTGCCAAGGTCGTGACTAAGGGTGAATGTCACTACTGCAGTCAACCTGGACACTGGAGGAGGAACTGCCCAAAATATCTGGAGGACAAGAGGCTTGGAATAGTGATTCCACCACCACCAGGTATTTTTGTTGTAGATGTCAATTTAACTGTCTCTACATCATGGGTATTAGATACTGGATGTGGATCTCATATTTGTCGAAATATGCAGGATCTAAAGAGAAGTAAAAGATTGGCTAAAGGGGAGGTAGATCTGCGCGTTGGGAATGGAGCAAAGGTTGCTGCGTTGGCCATAGGCGTGTGCGAGCTATCTCTGCCTTCAGGATTAGTTTTAGAATTAAATAATTGCTATTTTGTGCCTGCTATGAGCAGAAACATTATTTCTATTTCTTGTTTGGACAAGGAAGGTTTTATTATTTCAATAAAGAACAATTGTTGTTCCTTTTATTTGAATAATATTCACTATTTTAGTGCGCAATTATTTAATGGACTTTATGTCCTTGATCTAAGCAATCCTGTCTACAACATTAATACCAAGCGGATTAAAATAAATGATTTAAATCCTGCTTATTTATGGCATTGTCGTTTAGGCCACATAAATGAGAAACGTGTATCTAGACTCCATAAGGATGGATTACTAGACTCATTTGATTTTGAATCATATGAGACATGTGAGGCTTGTTTATTGGGAAAAATGACAAAGTCCCCTTTCAATAAGAAAGGTGAGAGGACTGGTGAGCAATTGGCGCTCATACATACCGATGTGTGTGGGCCATTTGCCACGCCTGCCAGGGGTGGTTATGTCTACTTCATTACATTTACTGATGATTACAGTAGATATGGATTTGTGTACCTCTGAGGGCAAAATCTGAATCCTTTGAAGTGTTCAAAGAATTCAAGAATGAAGTAGAGAAGCAACTTGGCAAAAGTATCAAGGCTCTACGATCGGATCGTGGAGGAGAGTACTTGAGCCAAGAGTTTGACTACTATCTTAGAGAGTGTGGGATCGTGTCCCAACTCACTCCACCCGGAACGCCACAATGGAATGGCGTGTCCGAGAGGAGGAATCGAACCCTATTGGATATGGTTCGGTCTATGATGTGTCAAACTGATCTTCCATTGTCATTTTGGGGCTACGCTCTATTAAGTGCAGCTTTCACCATTAACCGTGTTCCATCTAAATCAGTCATGAAGACACCATATGAGATGTGGAGTGGGAAGCGTCCCACACTGTCGTTCATGAGGATTTGGGGCTGCGATGTCTATGTAAAACGTTTACAATCAGACAAGCTAGGGCCCAAATCGGATAAGTGTAAATTTGTGGGGTACCCTAAGGAAACTAAGGGATACTACATCTACAATCCAACCGAGAACAAAGTGTTTGTTGCTCGGACCGGCGTGTTTCTAGAAAGAGATTTTGTCTCTAAAGAAGCAAGTGGGAGGAAAGTAGAGCTTGAAGAAGTTCAAGAACCACAATTCACTGAACCGATTATGGAACATGAACAGGAATCACAAGCAGTTGTGGAGCCACCTGTTCAGGTAACACAAGAGCTTCGTAGATCTAGTAGAGTGCGCCAGGAACCCGAGAGGTACGGACTTCTCGTGACTGATTCCGGTGACACGATGCTCATAGATGATGAGCCTACTACCTATGAGGAGGCCATGAATGGCCCAGACTCACAGAAGTGGCTTGAGGCCATGAGATCGGAGATGGAATCCATGTATACCAACAAAGTATGGACTTTGGTGGAACCACCTGACGGGGCGCGACCCATAGGGTGCAAGTGGGTCTTCAAGAAGAAGATCGACATGGATGGTAATGTGATTACCTATAAGGGCCGATTGGTGGCTAAAGGATTCAGACAGATTCATGGTATTGATTATGATGAAACCTTTTCACCAGTCGCTATGACCAAATCCATCCGAATCTTACTTGCAATTGCAGCATACTACGACTATGAGTTTTGGCAGATGGATGTCAAAACAGCATTCCTTTATGGGAATCTCCTCGAGGACGTGTATATGATGCAGCCGGAGGGTTTTGAGGATCCAGAGCAAGCCAACAAAGTCTGTAAGCTGCAACGATCCATATATGGATTAAAGCAAGCTTCTAGGAGTTGGAATCGACGTTTTGATGAAGTGGTCAAAGAGTTTGGCTTCATCAGAAATGAAGATGAGTCTTGTGTCTACAAGAAGGTTAGTGGGAGCTCTGTAGCTTTTCTGGTCTTGTATGTAGATGACATACTACTCATTGGAAACGACATTCCCATGCTGCAATCTGTGAAAGATTGGCTAGGAAAGTGTTTCTCAATGAAGGACTTAGGGGAAGCAGCCTATATACTCGGTATAAAGATCTATAGAGATAGATCTAAGAGGTTGCTAGGCCTAAGTCAAAGTACATATATTGACAAGGTGTTGAAACGGTTCAACATGCAAGATTCCAAGAAGGGATTCTTGCCCATGTCACATGGAATCACTCTTTCGAAGAGTGGTTGTCCTTCCAATGAGATTGAGAAGGAACGCATGAGTAGGATTCCCTATGCCTCGGCCATAGGATCTATCATGTACGCCATGTTATGTACTAGACCAGATGTGTCATATGCCTTGAGTATGACAAGCAGATACCAATCCAATCCGGGTGAGAGTCACTGGATTGCTGTCAAGAACATCCTAAAATACTTGAGAAGAACTAAGGATGCTTTCTTGATGTTTGGCAGTGAGGAAGAGTTGCGTGTAAGGGGTTACACTGATGCAAGCTTCCAAACCGACAGAGATGACTTTAGATCACAATCGGGATATGTGTTTTGCCTGAATGGAGCAGCGGTGAGCTGGAAGAGTTCCAAGCAAGAGACGGTAGCTGATTCTACAACAGAGGCTGAGTACATTGCTGCGAATGGCGCAGCAAAGGAGGCTGTTTGGATCAGAAAGTTTGTTTCTGAACTTGGTGTGGTCCCTAGCATTGCGGATCCAGTGGAGTTGTTCTGTGACAACACTGGGGCGATCGCGCAATCAAAGGAACCCAGATCGCACCAGAAGTCCAAGCACGTGCTCAGGAAGTTTCATCTGACTCGAGATATTATCGATAGAGGAGACGTTCGGATATGCAAGATTCCTACAGATGATAATCTGTCAGACCCGCTTACGAAGCCTCTCACGCAGTGGAAGCATGAAGGGCACACTAGGAGTATGGGCATACGAGATGCGCCAGATTGGCTCTAGTGCAAGTGGGAGACTGTTGGAATAGATTCCCTAGAGGCAATCTAGTTTAGTATGAATTTGTATATGGCTAGAAAATTCATTTATTAATTATTGGATATTTAATATAATGAAGTCCTTAGATTTACAATCGTGTTGTTTATCTTAAATATCCCTAGTCAAGTATAATGATTAATGGGACAATCATCTATAGACTAGTATGGGGTTGGATTGATATGGAGATATCACGATCCAACACATAGGTGTGCATTATGGAATGTTGCACTGGATTGACCCATCTCCGAGAAGGCTACATACATGTTATGTTGAGTCAAAAGTGCTTCTCGCGGTGCAATGGTATTGTCATCCTTAGACTTGAAGTCACTAGATATTCTAGTTGTGGATCATTGTGATCTTGGTAGCGTTAAACGCTACACCGTAACTGGGTAGTTATAAAGGCGTGTACTGGATACAATGAGAAGCAAGCTTAGAGATCGTAGTGGACGTAGAGAGGATTTGCCCCTCCCACATAACGGGAGCAAATATCCTAGGCCACTCGAGGGATAGTGCTTATAGAATGTCTGGCCAGACTCAAATAAATCAATATATGAGATATTGATGTTATTTGCACGAATAAGGCTATTCCATAGATCGAGAAACTATGGATTGGATATACGAGTGTGACTTGTATGTCTCGTGTCCAATCCGGATATAGAGGCAAAGGGATGAGACAATTACTTGTACAAAGGTTGTCTAGATGACTATTCTATTAGTTGGCTAGAATGAATGTTTTGCTAGAAACCGCTCCATATTAGCAAATAGTTGCTACAACTAGATAGAACCTATGGGGTCACACGCTATATAGAGTTGTACTAGATTTGGGAATTAATTAATTGGATTAATTAATTAGAAGGATCACTTTGCAAACCCTTGCAAACTTAGTAGGGACTAATTTGCAAGGAAGGGACTAAATTGTATTCTAGTAGGACTAGAATAAGTCCTTTAGGTAGTTAACAAGGAGTTGTTGGACTATATAAAGGACCCTCCTTCCTTCCTTCCTCATAACTTATGCTCATTAAGTGAACATAACAAGAGTGGGAGAGAACAAAGGAGAGAGAGCAAGCAACAAAGGAGGCCGACGCCCCCCATTGCCGCCGCCCTCGTCCCCGTCGGCCAAAAGAGGGCCGAAACCCCTCTTTTGTCTCGTTTTGCGTGATTCCTTCACCCTCCTCTTATTCCGGGCTAGCACCAAGGAGTTTGGGAGATCTAGGATCAACTCTAGGCATGGATCAACTATAGAGAACGTGACACTATTCCCGTTTGAAGTCATCAAGGAGAACCCAAAGGTGTGTTTATGATTTCTTACCTTCACTATCGTTATGCATCTAGACTTGTGATCCTTGGAGGGTTTTGCATGGCTATTTGTTTGATTATGCTTCCGTTGCGCGATCCATGAATCAAAACCCTACATATCGATTATTACAATTTTATTTTAATAAATATTTAATTTAAATATGATGCCATCATGTATTTATTTTAGTTTCAACTATATAATATATATCAAACAAACATTCACCGAAGAATAAGTATTTTTCAATAGTAATAAAAATTACTACAAAAGCTCATGTACTTATAATTTTTTTACATTAATTATGCTATTATCATATACATTTTGTTCTAACATATAAAACATATTAATATTCAATTCATAAAAACAATTTATATTATTACACAAAATGAAAATATCATTTTTATATTCCGACGGATGTGTTATATTAAAAAAAAATTAGAGAGGTGGTTTTTACTTTTAAAAGATTTGTGAATTTATTATTCGATTTTCATTTTTTTTTAAACTAATAGGTAAAATGTATTTATATTGGGTTATAAAAATCAATCATGATTATTCAATACTAATTTACCATTATAATATTAAAATAAGTATTGATTGCTCATGAGTTACAAACTACCACTCAGTCCCTGTTCTTTGTTCCCAATTTTCTTTTTAGGTTCGTCTCTCCTCTTTGTTCCAATTTCCTAGTTGGGTAACCTTAATCAGTTGAGATATCCAAATTATCCTCCTGAAAGACCACATCCCTACCAATTCACTCCACCTACTTTTTACTAACCCTATCCCAATCTCACTTCACCCCTCCTCACACCACACAAAACAACACACATAAGGAAAAAAAAAAGATAAAAGAAAGGAGAGAGTGTGTGTGTGGGGGGAGGGGGAGGGGGGACGCCAGTGAGTTCACCGGCGAAGATGAGGGCGAATTCGACGGTGGATGAGGGCGAATTCGACAGTGGATGATGGCGGAGAAGATGAAGGCGGCGAAGACGCCGGTTGCAGCTTCTTGGCGGCCAGATCTGATTCTCTCTCTCTCTCTCTCTCTCTCTCTCTCTCTCTCTCTCTCTCTCTCTCTCGTCTTCTTCTTGCTCTTCTTCTTCTTCTTCTTCTTGTACGTCAGCAGAAGAGTACGATGAAGAGGGCGACGTGGCAGTAGAGGTGGAACGCTAGGACGCCGGTGGTAGTGGCGGCTGTTCGTGTTTTCTTCTTCCTTTCTCCTCCATTTTCTTCTTCTTCTTCTCCTGCTCCTCTTGCTCTCATCTGTTTTCTCATCTTGTTTTTTGATCTATGTTTGGATTTGTAAAAAATTGAATACAGAGAAAACCTAGTGGGTTTGCATTTTTACTTTCTGTTGTTTTAATTTTGGATCTGATGTTATAAAAAAATTGAGTTTAGATATGATATTGTTTGATCTTTTAGTGTTGTTTATGTTTACGTGGGTTTTTAATGGTGTTTGGTGGTGGTGGTGATGGACTAATGGTTTTAGGAGAGGTGGTGGTTGTGGTCTTGCTGTTCGAAGAGAGGTGGTGGTGGACTTGTTGTCAGGAGAGACAGAATGGCATGTGTAATTCACAAACTATGTTAGGGCTATTTTAGACTTTCTCCATCTCTCTTTGTTCCATGAGCCCAGCCGCCATGGGAACATAGAGAAGAGACAGAGTGGTAAATAGTAACCTTCAAATCATAATGACAAAGCAATAGATAAGTACATGTCGATTTCTCATTTGTTGATTATGAGAAAATAAACACGTAAGATTATGCATGTTATATTAATAATGGTTAAAGAATGAAAAATGTCGATAAGTGGTTTCACCTTGTAACTTTTATGCTTTTATATTATATATAAGATGTGTGTGTGTGAGAGAGAGAGAGAGACACACACACACAGAGAGAGAGAGAGAGGCAGATCGGTGTGAGAGAAAGACAGAGAAAGAGAGAAAGAGAGAGAGAGAGACAACAACAGAGTCTAACCAGGATATGCTAGGGAGGGAGTTTGGCCGCTACCTGGATCTGCGGAGATTGAGTCTAGCTTCCAGAAGCAGTCGTCGTTGCAGGAAGTCTTCACGTCCACGAGAAACCCTTGTGGAAGCCCTCATTGAATCGGAGGTTGGGTTCGTCGAATCGGCTTCCTCATCTCATCTTCTTAATCCTCTTCTCATTCCCCATCTGCTTCATTTTCTTCGTCCCCCATCTATGCTCTCTCTAGTTCGTGTAGGTGGGTTTTGTGACGACCCAGTCACAATTTTAACAATAAATTATCGATTTACGATAAACATGCGGATAATATCAATTCAGTCTGACACTTTCAGAGGTCCAAAACACAACCAGCAGGACACACAGTCCTCCGAAACAACATTTTTAATAATATTTCTGAAAGCTGGTACGTGACTGATTTTTACTAAAAACTGATATTTTTATAAATATCTCGTCAACTACAACAGATTACAGTTTTTCACTAAAAACTATAAAAACAACAATTTTATAGGAAAAATACACTTTTTAGTCAAAACACCGCGATCCGGTCGCGCTCCAGCTCAACCTGTAAAATAGAGGGGTGAGCCAAATAGCCCAGTAGGTACTGCTTAACCACTGGCGTAGAAATCTAAAATCTACTTAACACACAGCCAGTTATTACACATCAACATGTGGCACCAAATACACAAACACAGTGATTTAACAATCACCAGACAGTCAACAGATAGTTAGAAAACTATAAAAAGTCACACCAGCAGTATAAACAGGTATAGACTGTAACTGCAGAAATTTTGAAGTTAGATTTCCCCTACCTCAATTCGAAGCTAAAACCAACCCAACAGAATTGATTGAACCAAGAGAGAGCACAAAACATTCCTTTCCATGCTACTCTTCGAACCCACCAAGCTCTAACACGTCAAACTCCAACGAAATCTCCATCCTCCCATCCTCATAGTTTCTCTCTCAACTCAAAATAAATAATCTTTTGAAAAAAAAAATTAGCCGAACCATTGAATTGGTTTATCCTTTCTCTTACAAAGACATGGAGTTCGTCTTAGTACAAACCAATTAACAACTCTCTTCTCTGCCTCTTCAAATTTTGCCTCAAACCCTCTCATTTGGCAGTAAGTTACCATCAAGGAAGTAAGAAAAGAAAACCTTAATAATCACATGAGTAGCCCTTAACTAGCAGAGAGGGGTTAGTCACAAACTCACACAAAACAATGCAGGAGGTGGTTATTTGTGCCACCGGGTATGATGACTATGAACATTCATATTTTGTATTTATTTAAAAGTATATCTTATATTCTTTTTAAATACCAAAATGACTCAACTACATAATAAACACACAAACCCCCAGTTACATGTATGATAATAAACTTCTCAGTTTTTACTATCGGGGTCTCACAAATTTAACAACTCAATATTTACTTTTTTACGTAACTAAAATTTTACATATTATAAAATCTCGGGGTCTCACAGGTTGGGGGTAAGTAAAGAAGGACAGAGGAAGATGAGATCAATGGGAGGCTATGTTTAACAAAAAGCGAGGAAGAGAGAAAGAGGGGAAGAGAGAGAGGGGGCATTATGATTAGAAATGAAGGAGATGAGATTAGGGTAATATATACGGGTAATTTTATAACATTTCAAAGGTGAAGTTGTCTTTTATCACGTGTCGTTAGTCAGCCGTCTGCTCCATCCAAAAAAAAGTGCAAAGTGTCTATTCTCAGATCAGGGTAGCGGACTGTATTTAATCCAATTGTGAGGGATGGTCATTGTCTTTTAACCTAATATTAAAGCACGTAATTGGTGTTGCAATTGTATGTGATAATTACTATTCCCTTCTTGTCCATCTATTTATGCATTACTGTCATGATAGGGTATCCGACATGATTTGGTTTTAATGAAGCAGATTCAATCCCGCTTGTTTACAAATGGATTGGATATGGACCATAATTTTTGTGAATGTGAAACTCAATCCGAAATACTTAGGTTATTATACCTATAAGGTTTAATAAGAAATATATATTACTCATAGTCTTTACTTTAACTAACATCACAATGTTAAAAAAAGAAAAAAGAAAAGAAAGAAAAAAAAAACAATGTTTTACACAAATATACTTTTGTTATGGTAAAGACTATGAGTGATCTATATTTACATCAAAGATACTAACGGCACGTCCGTAGAAGTCAGAGGGAAGAGAGGTGAAAACCCTTGCGACGGAAGAAACGATGGTGACAGAGTTTGATTCGATGAAGCTTACGGCAAAGGAAGAGCAAGTCATTGACTTCGATGAGGAGTTCTGCACGAGGGCAGAAGAAGGCTTCGAGTGGTGTATGATCGGCCGTTTTCTGACGGGAGGTGAGATTGATTCCAGATCTATGCAAACTTTCTTTAGTAGGGTTTGGAATAAGGGAGAGCAAGTGAACTTCTACAATGTTAGTAGGAATACCTACGTGTTTTAGTTCCCTAACAAAAGCTTGCGTGATCGAATAACCTCGGGAGGCCCATGAGTTTTTGATGGGGCGATGTTAATGCTAAAACCATGGAGTTTGGGGGATGAAACCAATCACCCGTCCTTTGATTCAATGGATGTGTGGGTTCAGGTATTCAATCTACCTATCCATCTTACGACGGAAGTAGCGGGGAGAAAAGCAGTACAGAACATAGGAGTGATCCTAGAATCTGATGCGCGAGTAGACACTGAAGGAATGGAGAATTACTTTAGGGTTCGAGTTCGAATGCCAATTTTCGAAGCTCTACCAAGGGGAACCTACGTAAACATCAAAGGAAAGAAGACCTGGCTTGATAGGATTCCAGGTTTATGTAAGTGGTGTGGTTTCCTTTACCACCATAGCAAAAATTGTGACCAGGTAAAAGAAGGAGAGGAGGGTGAACACGAAGAAGGGTACGGGGAATGGTTGTTATATCATCCACCAAAGAACGGGAGAGTGAAAGGGGCCGAACAGCGACAGCTTCCACGATAGAAGGCGCCAAATATGGGGACTACGGCAACAGGGTCAGATCCACAGGGCTTTTTCGATATCAATAAGGGATTGGAAGATCAAGACGTGGGGGGGGGGGGGGACGGTAATGAAGGGATGAGTACTGTACCTCCTGAGATTAGGATGTTTGACAACCCACAGTTTGAGGAAGAAAGCTTAAACGAACCGGTGATGGAGGGGAATACCATGCCACCAAACGAGGTCAACCCAGTAGGAGCATACGGGGAAGACCAGGAGCACACTGACATTGAGGAGTTAAGGGAAAAAAGCAAAGGGGAAACCAAAGCCCTTGTAGAGGAGGCGGCCGCAGAGAAGGTAGCTCCAAAAAGCCGAGAGGCGAACGGGGCAGTGGATCATGGAAGACCAATGCAGAACAAGGACAAGGGGAAGACAACAGGTAAAGTTATGACTGGCGAGAAGGACAATGCAAGACCGGCTTCTCCGAAGCGGAAAATAGCCCCCAAACTTAGCCCTTCATCAGCAATGGTCCATGAATCCACGAAAAGGAACAAACAACTAGAGCTTGTAAGGAGATATCTGGGAGCAATAAGGGCGAGGAAGGAGGGTGAGGACACTAGTAGGGTGCCCGGAAGCAAGGCGGTGAGTGCCTCAAAAACTCTAAACGCAAAATTGGCGGCGGCTGCTAAGAAGCCCCGCTAGGCACAATGAATCTCGTCAGTTGGAACGTGAGGGGTTGGGGAACCCCCCCCCCCACGGTCCGAACACTTTGCGACTTAGTGAAGCGTTAAAATCCCCACGTGATCTTCCTAACGGAAACCAAAATAAACAGGAAGGAGATGGAGAGGATTTGCAGCAGGGCGGGGTATGCAAAGGGTTTCTTCGTTGAACCCGTAGGCAGTAAAGGGGGACTGGCCCTCTTGTGGAAGGATCGGGTTAACATCACGATACGAGGGTCTACGCTCTACCATATCGATGCTGTTGTGGTGGAAGAGAGTGGACTCACTTGGAACCTCACGGGTTTTTACGGGAGCCCGTCGAGGGACAATAGGAAGAATTCCTGGGAATTATTGCGGCTACTCAAGCCACAACCAGGCCAGGCTTGGCTAGTTGTAGGAGATTTCAATGCAATAATCTCTGAGAATGAGAAGGAATGAGGAAGGGAGGTTACATTTAGTCATATTGCGGAGTTCAAGGAGGTGCTTAGCGAGTTGGAGTTGCATGACTTGGGCTTCCAAGGGAACCAATTCACGTGGAACAATAACAGGGTGAACGACAATGTTCGAGAACGGTTCGACCGCGCTGTCGCTACAATCGGGTGGAGAGATGCACATAGAGGGGCAAGGGTAACGAACCTAGTCTGGCCAAACTCAGATCATAACCCCATTCTTGTTCAATGGGACGAACGCGGTTCAAACCCTAAAGGTCGACGATTCCAATTCGAGCAGATGTGGCAACAGCACGAGGGGTTTAAGGATTTCGTCAAACAAAAGTGGGAATTTTCGGTAGGGACGGAACTGTATCAACGCATAAAATCGCTGGGAAGTGAGCTAAGAGCGTGGGATAAGAACGTCTTCGGCTCTATCCGGAGATAGACGGAGAAGTGTCGAAAGGAGCTGGAACAGATTGAAGGAAGACCGTGGACCCCCGAAAGCAGGAAACAAAAAAATTATATAGAGAAGAGATACAACAAACTCCTTGAAGCTGAAGAAGTGATGTGGTGCAAAAGATCGAGAGTTGAGTAGTTTAAGGCACGGGGACAGAAACACCAAGTTCTTCCATAGAAGAGCTACTATCCGGAGAGCAAAAAACACCGTGGCGGGAATGGAAAACGCAGAGGGTCAATGGGTTACAACAGAAGAGGAGATAGCCCAGATTCTTGAAGATCATTTTAACGGCATCTTCACCTCATGTAACCCAACAAGGGGTGAGATGGAGGCGGTGCTGGAAGAGATAGAAGAAACCGTAGATGTGGAAGATAGCGAGTTCATGGAAGGGTCGTACACGGTGGAGAAGATCATGACCGCCCTGTTTATGATGGCTCCGGATAAGGCGCCGGGTATAGATGGCTTTAACGCGGGATTTTTCCAGAGAAATTGGCAAACAGTTGGTAGAGGAGTAATCGCTACATGTCTCGAAGTCCTAAACGACGGGAAAGAGCTGACAGATTATAACAGTACCCTCATCGCGCTCACTCCTAAGGTGAAGCAACCAAGGAAATCAGGTGATTTTTGACCTATTAGTCTTTGTACTATTGTTTACAGAATTATCGCTAAAGCCATGACAAACCGGTTGAAGAGGATCCATCCAAAAATTATCTGTGAGAATCAAAGCGCTTTTGTTCCAGGTCGGGTAATTTCAGATAATATCCTCAAGGCTTTGGAAATGATTCACTCGCTAAAAACCCGGAAAAAGGGAAAAAGTGGTTTTCTGGCGCTAAAAGTTGATATGAGCAAGGCATACGACCGGGTGGAATGGAAGTTTGTTCGAGAAACTCTCACCCGGTTGGGGTTTGGCCCAAAGTTTATCATGCAGGTCCTAAATTGTATCTCTACGGTTAGCTTTTCTTGTATCCGTAATGGAAGGATCTCGGGCAGGGTAAACCTGGAGAGGGGACTAAGGCAGGGGTGCCCACTTTCCCCATACCTTTTCCTCATCGTTAGTGAAGTTCTTTCAAGAGCTGTAACTGCAGCAGTCGAGCGGGGCGACTTGGAAGCAGTCACAGCTGCTCGTGGAGGGCCAGCAGTGTCCCACATTTTTTCGCTGATGACAACTTGTTCTTTTTACAGGCTAACACAGAAGAAATTTCTAAACTACTACAGATTATACAAACTTATAGTGCAGCTTCGGGGCAGTTAATAAACATGGAAAAGTCGGCAATCGTTTTCTCCTCGAATGTGAAGGCGGACACAAAGAAGCAGGTCCTGGAGCATTGCGGTATGGTTGAGGTGGCAAAACATGACAGGTACCTCGGCCTCCCTACAACAATGGGAAGAAATAAGTCAGTCTCTTTCAACAACTTACTCGAGAAAATCAGTAGTATTTTGAAAGGGTGGAAGGAAAGAACCCTTACACAAGGGGGAAAAGAGGTCCTGATTCTGTTGGGTTTTGACGTAGGTAACGCAGCGGAATAAAAAAAATTTAATCCTACTCAAAGCCCACCAAGGATCACAGGAGGAGACATCATAACATGATTAAGGTCATAGAAGATGTGTACCTTTTGATTTGTGAGATCACACGAAGAATGATGTCCTCGTCTCTACGGTTGATCCACGTCTAGAGGTGAGATCTAGATTCTTCCTTCTACACAAGTGCTATCTTGAACCCGAAGGAAGAGGGATGAAGATCAAAGCAACAAAGCAACAAAGCACAAAGGGGGGCTCGGCCACCCTTTTTCCGTCGGGTAGAGGGGCGGACGGGGGCTAGGGTTTCGGCCCTAGCTCTTTGTCTTGCTCTCTCTTTTGCTCTCTCCCACTCTTTATGTGTTATGTCTAATAATAACTCATATTAGTGGGAAAGGAAGCTAGAGCCTCCTTTATATACTCCAACAACTCCTTGTTGTTTCCATAAAAGAGTTTTCTTGTTCTAGTAGGACTAGAACTATTCCCTTCCTTGCAAATTAGTCCTACTAAGTTTGCAAGGTGTTGCACAATGATCCTTCTATTAATTAATCCATATTAATTAATCCCAAATCTAGCTCTACTCTATTTGACGTGTGACCCCATAGGTTTCTATATAGTTGGTAGTAACTATTACTAACATGGAGCGGTGTCTAGCAACACATCCATGCAACCCAACCAATAGAAATAGTCAGTGATCCGACAAACCTTTGTGCCCAATATGTCATATTGCATTATCCCTTTGTCTCCATATCCGGATTGGACACGAGACATAAATAGTCACACTCGTATATCCAATCCATAGTTCCTCGATCCTGGGAATATGCTTATGCTTGCAGATAACATTAATATCTCTATATTAATTTATCTGAGTCTGGCCAGACATTCAATAAGCCTCATCCCTCGAGTGGCCGTGGATATTTACCCCCATTATGTGGGAGGGACAAATCCTATCTACATCACTACGATCTCTAAGCTTGCTTCCTATCACGCCCGATAGCCACCTTTATGATTACACAGTTACGGTGTAACGTTTGATAACATCAAAGCGCAATATTTCACAACTAGAGTATCTAGTGACTTCAAGTCCAAGGATTGCAATAATATTAGCACTACGAAAAGCGATTGTGACTTCACATAATCTAATGTATCCTTTTCGTCGTGGGTCAGTCCAGTATGCCATTACTCCTAATGCATACCCATATGTTAGACTTGATATCTCCATATCAATCTACCCATATACTAGTCTATATTTGATTGTCCTTTTAATCAATATAATGGACTAGGGACATTTAAGATAAATAACACAATTTATGTAAGGACTTCATTATTTTAAATATCGCCATAAATAATAAATGAATATTCTAGCCAAAACATTGTTCATACTAAATCTACGATTGCCTCTAGGGCATCTTTTCCAACAGTCTCCCACTTGCACTAGAGCCAATCTGGCGCATCTCGTATGCCTATAGATCTGGCGTGCCCTTCATGCTTTCGCTGCGCAAGAGGTTTCGTGAGCGGATCTGACACGTTGTCATCTGTCGGAATCTTGCATATCTTCACATCTCCTCGATGGATCATATCACGAATAAGATGGAATCTCCTAAGTACATGCTTTGACTTTTGGTGCGATCTTGGTTCCTTTGCCTGTGCGATTGCCCCAGAGTTGTCACAGTACAACTCTACGGGATCCACTATGCTAGGGACCATACCGAGCTCAGTGATAAATTTCTTTATCCATACTGCCTCTTTTGCTGCTTCCGCAGCAGAGATGTACTCAGCTTCTGTTGTAGAATCAGCAACTGTGCCTTGCTTGGAACTCTTCCAGCTCACAGGTCCTCCATTCAGGCAAAACACGTATCCAGACTGCGATCTGTAATCATCCTTGTCGGTTTGGAAGCTTGCGTCAGTGTAACCCTTTACACTTAGCTCTTCCATTCCTCCAAATATCAAGAATACATCCTTAGTTCTTCTCAAGTACTTTAGGATGTTCTTGACAGCAATCCAGTGACTCTCACCCGGATTGGACTGATATCTGCTCACCATACTCAACGCGTATGATACATCTAGTCTAGTACATAGCATGGCGTACATGATGGATCCTATGGCCGAAGCATAGGGTATCCTGCTCATGCGGTCCTTCTCCATCTCATTGGAGGGACAGTCATTCTTGGAAAGAGTGACTCCATGTGACATGGGAAAGAATCCCTTCTTGGAATCTTGCATGTTGAACCTCTTCAACACCTTGTCAATATATGTACTCTGACTTAGGCCAAGCAACCTTTTAGATCTATCTCTATAGATCTTTATACCAAGTACATAGGCTGGGTATCCTAAGTCTTTCATCGCAAAGCACTTTCCTAGCCAATCTTTAACAGATTGCAGAGTAGGAATATCATTGCCAATGATTAGTATGTCATCCACATACAAGACCAGAAATACTATAGAGCTCCCACTAACCTTCTTGTAAACACAAGGCTCATCTTCGTTCTTGATGAAGCCAAACTCCTTGACTGCGTCATCAAAACGTCGATTCCAGCTCCTAGAAGCTTGCTTTAATCCATAAATGGACCTTTGCAGTTTACAGACTTTATTGGCATTCTCTGGATCCTCAAAACCCTCTGGTTGTGTCATGTACACATCCTCAAGGAGGTTCCCATAAAGGAACGCTGTTTTGACATCCATTTGCCAAATCTCATAGTCGTAGTATGCTGCAATAGCAAGTAAGATTCGAATGGATTTAGTCATGGCGACTGGTGAAAAGGTCTCATCATAGTCAATACCATGAATTTGTCTATAACCTTTGGCCACCAATCGGCCCTTATAGGCAACTACTTTGCCATCCATGTCGGTCTTCTTCTTCAAGACCCACTTGCACCCTATGGGTCGAGCCCCTTCGGGTGGTTCCACCAAAGTCCATACTTTGTTGGTGTACATGGAATCCATTTCGGATCTCATGGCTTCTAGCCACTTCTTAGAGTCTGGGCCACTCATGGCTTCTCCATAGTTTGCAGGCTCATCATCCATGAGAGGTACGTCATCGGGCTCAGTCACGAGAAGTCCATACCTCTCTGGCTCATGACGCACTCTTCCTGATCTACGGAGTTCCTGTGTTACCTGAACAGGCTCTTCCACAACTTCTTGTGGTTCCTGTTCATGTTCCATTATTGGTTCAGTGGTTTGTGGTTCATGAATTTCTTCAAGTTCTACAACCCTCCCACTTGCTTCTTTAGAGACTAGTTCTCTTTCTAGAAACACGCCGGTCCGAGCAACAAACACTTTGTTCTCGGTAGGGTTATAGAAGTAATATCCTTTAGTCTCTTTAGGATATCCCACAAACTTACACTTATCCGCCTTAGGCCCGAGCTTGTCTGTTTGTAAACGCTTTACATAGACGTCGCAGCCCCAAATCTTCATAAACGACACTATGGGACGCCTCCCAGTCCATATCTCATATGGCGTCTTCATGACTGATTTGGATGGAACACGGTTAATGGTAAAAGCTGCCGTCATTAGAGCATGTCCCCAAAAGGATATGGGAAGATCTGTTTGAGACATCATAGATCGCACCATATCTAATAGAGTGCGATTCCTCCTCTCAGATACACCATTCCATTGTGGTGTTCCGGGTGGAGTGAGCTGGGATACTATCCCACACTCTCTAAGATACTCATCAAACTCTTGGCTTAAGTATTCTCCTCCACGATCCGATCGTAGAGCTTTAATACTCTTCCCAAGTTGCTTCTCTACTTCATTCTTGAATTCTTTGAACAATTCAAAGGATTCGGATTTGGCCTTCATAAGGTATACAAATCCATATCTACTGAAATCATCAGTGAATGTGATGAAGTAGGTATAACCACCTCTGGCAGGCGTGGGGAATGGCCCGCATACATCAGTATGTATGAGTGCCAATAACTCACTAGTCCGCTCGCCTTTCTTATTGAAAGGGGACTTTGTCATTTTTCCTAATAAACAAGATTCACATGTCTCATATGATTCCAAATCAAATGAGTCTAGAAGTCCATCCTTATGGAGTCTAGTTATGCGTTTCTCATTTATATGGCCTAAACGACAGTGCCATAGATATGTAAGATTTAAATCATTAGTTTTAATCCTTTTAGTATTTATGTTATAGATTGGATTATTTAGATCAAGGATATACAATCCATTAGAAAAATGCGCACTACAATAGTGCATACTATCAAAATAAATGGAGCAACACTTGTCCTTTATTGAAATAGAAAAAACTTTCTCGTCCAAACAAGAAACGGAAATAATATTTCTGCTCATAGCAGGCACATAAAAGCAATTGTCTAATTCTAAAATAAGTCCAGAAGGCAAAGATAGCTCATAAACGCCTACAGCTAATGCAGCAACCTTTGCTCCATTCCCGACGCGCAAGTCTATCTCCCCTTTTCGCAATCTTCTACTTCTTTTCAAATCCTGCACATTACGACAAATGTGAGAACCACATCCGGTATCCAATACCCAGGATGATGAAATAGAGAGATTGACGTCTATAACATAAATACCTGGTGGTGGTGGAATCACTATTCCAAGCTTCTTATCCTCCAGATATATAGGGCAATTCCTCCTCCAGTGACCCGGCTGGCTGCAGTAGTGACATTCACCTTTAGCCACGCCTCCACTAGGCTTTAGGGCATCCTTGGATTTCGCAACTTTCTTGCGTTTTCCTTTTGAAGTAGATGCAACTGACTTGCCCTTCTTCTTGTGTACCATCATTATGGCCTTGCCCTTGCCTTTATTGATGCTTTGCTCAGCTGTCTTTAGCATGTTCAATAGGTCTAGCAAAGACTTGTTGATCTCATTCATATTATAGTTCATAATGAACTGATTATAACTGTCAGGCAACGATTGCAAGACGAGATCAGTCGCCAAGTCCTGGCCGAGTGGGAACCCCAGTCTCTCAAGGTTCTCTATGTACCCGATCATTCGGAGTACATGAGGGCCTACTGGATTCCCTTCTGCAAGACTGCTTTTGAACAACGCTTTAGACACCTCATAGGGCTCATGCCTTGCCTGTTCCTGAAACAATTGTTTCAAGTGTCTGATCATATCATAGGCTTCCATGTTCTCGTGTTGCTTCTGAAGCTCACCAGTCATGGTACAAAGCATGAGGCAAGTCACGTCATTAGAATCATCAATATGTTTCTGACGTGCCCTTACTTCCGCTAGTAGAGACTCATCTTGTGGTGGGTCTGGAATTGGAGTGTCCAAGACGTACAACTTCTTTTCTTGCTTGAGGACAATCCTCAAGTTTCTGTACCAGTCAAGGAAATTTGTTCTAGACAATTTATCCTTCTCAAGGACAGATCGTAGGGATGAACTCGATGCGTTGTTGTTTGCCATTTGGAATTCTACAAAACGAGAAATATGCAATTTTAGTATTTTGAACAATTTAACTATATTTAACAATGGCTAGATCATTAAATATAGCTCCCACTATTTTTCTCGGATTAATAGCCCTCACTATTAAAGCGGAAAATATCTTTATACTTTCTAGTGAGTCCAAGATCCCTTTTCACTTCTTCTTGAGCTTGCTTTGGCAAGTCACCCAAGAATTGGTTATTTAGGTAGGAACCATTCCAATTGCATCCCATGCAACTCTTGGTCCAATTAGGTGAATAAATTCCTTTTATTCTTTATCCAATTGGATAACTCCTAATTGTCATGCCTCTAAGCTCATCAATCCCAATTGACTCTTGCCTAGTTGCGTCCAACCTCTTGCTTTCAACATACACGCATTACTAGCTTGCGTCGTCCACAACACATCATGAAAAATTAAAATCGCCTTGCTTTGGCAAGCCCGAATTTTAATAGGCCATGATCATGAAGGGTGTTTTGGCAAGAGAAGGCAAAACGCAATATTTAATTGAGGGATTTCTTTTAAGTTGTTTGGTTGATCTTATCAACATGGTCTACTTATTTGGATTGGGCCATCCACAATAAAAGACCAACCTTGTTTATTATTATCTTGTTATCGTTTTTGCTTGTAGCGCCATACACACAAAATAAATAACAAGGCATGAATAATAAACATCCACAAAATAAAAAACGTGGCATGGATATGGCCCCTAGACTAATGATATTATCAAGCCAATGATAATATCTAATTGACCTAAAGTGCCGAGCTCATCTTCATGTGCTCCACCATAGCTGCGCGCCTAGGGATGTCTTTTGGCTCCTTTGGTTCTCCGGTCTTCTTCTCCATGTTCTTGGCTATCATCTAAATACTTCTAATTCTAGCCTATCATCTAGAATAAATAAATAACAAAAGCCTCACATGTCGAGGAGAAAAAGAACGACTCGCAGGCCGTAAAACTTAATTAATTATTACATTAATTTGATCAGCTCGCAGGCCGTAAACCAAACCACAAAACAATAAACATCCACAATCCTAGGCCATATCCATCCACCATGCAATAAAGCACATAATACAGTTAAAACCAATTTTTAACGCGCTTGTTTAATTTTAATGAAATTGGGTAACTAGGGTTTCACAACGGTCCAAAGGGTTCAAGCCAACAAGTGGCCCGAACCCTAGGACCGCCGCACGCCTAGGGGGCCGCGGCCTTGCTTGGCGCGCAAGGGAGGGGCGGGCGGCTAGGGTTTCGGCCCTAGTCCCCTTCCTCCTTCCTTGTTGCCCAAGCAAGGTTGTTTCCATATGGATTTATTTCCATAATTTTGTTTCCATAATTGAAAACCCCTTTTCAATCATGTGCCCATGAACCCTAATTTTTTTAAGAACCCAATTATTCACATCCTATGTGATTAAACTCACCAATTCTAACATCCAATGTTAAATTGGGTCTTGTTTGATTGAATCAAATTCAATATTGCATCTACTATGCCAATTTTTCAGTTTTCGCGTAATAAACAATAATACGGTGTATGAACTGAAATCGTAAACACATAATATCATGTTATGCTCTACGACCTGTGGCTCTGATACCACTGTTGGGTTTTGACGTAGGTAACGCAGCGGAACAACAAAAATTTAATCCTACTCAAAGCCCACCAAGGATCACAGGAGGAGACATCATAACATGATTAAGGTCATAGAAGATGTGTACCTTTTGATTTGTGAGACCACACGAAGAATGATGTCCTCGTCTCTACGGTTGATCCACGTCTAGAGGTGAGATCTAGATTCTTCCTTCTCCACAAGTGCTAGCTTGAACCCGGAGGAAGAGGGATGAAGATCAAAGCAACAAAGCAACAAAGCACAAAGGGGGGCTCGGCCACCCTTTTGCCGTCGCGTAGAGGGGCGGACGGGGGCTAGGGTTTCGGCCCTAGCTCTTTGTCTTGCTCTCTCTTTTGCTCTCTCCCACTCTTTATGTGTTATGTCTAATAATAACTCATATTAGTGGGAAAGGAAGCTAGAGCCTCCTTTATATACTCCAACAACTCCTTGTTGTTTCCATAAAAGAGTTTTCTTGTTCTAGTAGGACTAGAACTATTCCCTTCCTTGCAAATTAGTCCTACTAAGTTTGCAAGGTGTTGCACAATGATCCTTCTATTAATTAATCCATATTAATTAATCCCAAATCTAGCTCTACTCTATTTGACGTGTGACCCCATAGGTTTCTATATAGTTGGTAGTAACTATTACTAACATGGAGCGGTGTCTAGCAACACATCCATGCAACCCAACCAATAGAAATAGTCAGTGATCCGACAAACCTTTGTGCCCAATATGTCATATTGCATTATCCCTTTGTCTCCATATCCGGATTGGACACGAGACATAAATAGTCACACTCGTATATCCAATCCATAGTTCCTCGATCCTGGGAATATGCTTATGCTTGCAGATAACATTAATATCTCTATATTAATTTATCTGAGTCTGGCCAGACATTCAATAAGCCTCATCCCTCGAGTGGCCGTGGATATTTACCCCCATTATGTGGGAGGGACAAATCCTATCTACATCACTACGATCTCTAAGCTTGCTTCCTATCACGCCCGATAGCCACCTTTATGATTACCCAGTTACGGTGTAACGTTTGATAACATCAAAGCGCAATATTTCACAACTAGAGTATCTAGTGACTTCAAGTCCAAGGATTGCAATAATATTAGCACTACGAAAAGCGATTGTGACTTCACATAATCTAATGTATCCTTTTCATCGTGGGTCAGTCCAAGTATGCCATTACTCCTAATGCAGTTCCATATGTTAGACTTGATATCTCCTTATCAATCTACCCATATACTAGTCTATATTTGATTGTCCTATTAATCAATATAATGGACTAGGGACATTTAAGATAAATAACACAATTTATCTAAGGACTTCACTATATTAAATATCGCCATAAATAATAAATGAATATTCTAGCCAAAACATTGTTCATACTAAATCTACGATTGCCTCTAGGGCATCTATTCCAACAGATTCGTGCTATTGTTGAAGCAATCCCAACTTACGCGATGTCTTGCTTCCAACTACCGGATGGAATCTGTGAAAAAATGGAGAGAATGGTGAGACAGTTCTGGTGGAGCAAGTCTAGGCAAGACAGGGGCATTCCCTGGGTCAGTTGGGACAAGATACAGAAACAGAAGTCCGAGGTGGCTTGGCATTCCGAAACTTCAAAGTTTTTAACAAAACTATGCCCACGAAACAGAGTTGGCGAATAATACAGAAGTCGAATTCAATCCTTACTAGGGTTCTACAGGCTAAGTATTTCGCAAATGATACCTTTATGGACGCAAAGCTGGGGCACAACCCGTCGTTTGCGTGGCGAAGCATCTTAGAAGGGAGGAAACTGCTGGAGTTGGGACTCTGGTGGAAGGTGGGAGATGGCACTTCGATTAAGCTTCATGATAAGTGGATTCCACGGAAAAACTCTTTCTCTTTGATTACGAAGACCCCTGAAACAGCCGATCTTAAAGTCAGTGACCTTATGGACCAACGAAGGAAAAATTGGGATGAACATAAACTGCAACAACACCTGAAAATTTTGGACATACCAGATATTCTAGATATACAACTTCGGAAGAGACGACGCAAAGACCGCTGGATATGGCAATATGAGGAGGATGGCATTTATAGAGTAAAATCGGGGTACAAACTGGCGATGAAGAGAGAGAATCTGCCCCGAACAGAAGCTTCAAAACCGCCGTCTACACCAATCTCAGAGGTCTGGAAACTGAAAATCCCGACAAAAATTAAGCACTTCGTTTGGAGGACAAGCCTAGATAGCATAGCCACTTCATCTAATCTGCAGAAAAGAGGGTTAAATGTCAAACGTTTATGCCCTTTCTGTCATAAGTGTGAAGACTCGAGCAAACACTTGTTTCGGGAATGCAAAGCTACAAAATCGATTTGGTTAAAAGTCTTCGGTACTGAGTTCGAAAAAAGAAGACTTGACACAAAATTGGTTGAGTGGGTTCAATCCCAGTTCATCAATACTCAAGGTAAACACCAAGCATTGTTTTGTCTTACACTGTGGGAAATCTGACCTTGCAGAAATAAGTTATTGCTCCAAGGGGAAAGAATGGACATCACAAACATCCCAACATATATAATCTCCATATACGAAGAGATTGAAGAAGCAAATAAAGGGGGGAAGAGATACTCATTTGATTCAATGTCCTCAGAAAGCCATATCTGGACCAAGCCTCCACAGGGAATGATCAAAGCAAACTACGATGGAGCTTGGAACCCATCTACGGGAGAATCTTCGGTAGGAGTGGTGTTTAGAGACGATGGCGGAAACTTTGTATTGGCGGCAGGGAGTAAGATGCGCAGATGTGAATCGGCAAGAGATGCGGAGATTAGAGAAGCATCTCTAGCTATGGACTTGGCGATCTCGAAAGGATTCAGGAGGGTGGTTCTAGAAGGGATTCGACGACGGTTACAAAGAATATCAACCGTGCTCTGAACGGCGAAGTGGTGGAAGACTTCTCAAACGCAGAGGAAGCTCTAGAGGTGTTGACTGAGAAGCTCTGGGAAATGGAAGAAATTAAAGAGCAAGTGGTTCCGCGTCTGGTGAATCGAGCGGCCGACCACGTCGCAAAGAAGCAGTTTGACAACGCTACCTTATCTCTTTGGGAAGCAGCTCCAGATTGGATCCAGGAGTTCTTATCAAATACTTCGCATGTACCATTTTAGCGTTCTTGTTTCTGTTTTCTAGTTGTTTTTTCTCCCTCAAAAAAAAAAAAAAAAAAAAAAAAAAAAAGAAAAAAAAAACTAACGGCACATGCAGACTTTGTTGGAAAAAATTGGTGAAGACTATGAGTAAGATATATTTACCTGAAAGACACGGTCAATCCATGCAGACTTTGTAGTAAAAAATTTAAACCGCGCGTAAGTATTGACTCCTCAGAGATACTAATTTGATTACCTTGTGTCCAGATTTCTTGAAGAATTGGATCATGGCTCCTCCATTGACAACCAACCTCCTTAGAATTATCGAATCACACCGTATTCAAACCGCTTTCGAAGTTCTCACATATTCATTCTCGAAGGGAACATCTGTCATGTCCTCCTCTGTTAGGGTCACTCGGACGTTGTCTTTTTTGCCAGAGACGACCAGTTTTCAGATTTAGAGATTTTTTTTAGAGAGATCTAGGAATTTTTTGTTGTTGAGAAAATTACATTATATTGTCGTGTTTGAACCCGATACCTTATACAGGGGTTTCTAACGCGCTAGCGTTCATTTGCGATTTAGAAACTTTTCATTGCACGCACTATTATTATTATTATTATTATTATTATTATTAAGAAGAATCGTATCTCAATATTCTCAAAAAAAAGAATCGTGTCTCAATAAATGTCATGCATATTGTCACTTGATAAAAAGAAATACAAGCTCTAATGATATCGTGTTCCTCCCAACCTTCAACTTCCATCGTGTTCCTCTCCCAACCTTCAATTTCCTTAAAAAGTAGTAGAATAATGAGCTGTTGTCATTAAGTGCGAGATCTCAGAAGTCAATTATACAATCTTTTTTAGTAAATGGCATTTGAATTATTGGATCATGATTGTTATAACCTTACAAAAAATGAAATATAGACTCGGTCTCCCTCAAAAAAATATAGAATCAGACTATTACTATATTAGTATCGCGTTTCTCGCGACCTTCAATTTCCAAAAGTATAATAGATTAGCTGTCCCTCCCCCCCCCCCCCCCCCCCCCCCCCATGAAGGAATTTGCTTGCTTGCAAGTAGACATCCATTATAAGTCAACTAAGAGCTCGAATACTACTACTATAAATAGTAACCCTCCCATGCATTGGACACCACCACCACCACCACCACCACCACCTCCCATCCTCCTCCATAACCATAACACCTTAATCACCAGCCATGGAGATCCAGTTCTCCTTCCTTCTACTCACCGTTTTCTCTATGTTTTTCATCAGTTTATTATCTCTACTCCTGTCGAGTGTATCATCAATCATAAACTGGAAATCAGCTACTTCCAGAAGAAGAAACATTCCACCACCAGGGCCGTGGAAACTACCCATCATTGGAAGCATGCACCACCTATTCAATTCGGTGCTGCTTCCTCACGACGCTCTGGCAAGGTTGTCGCAGAGACACGGACCACTCATGCACATGAAGTTTGGAGAAATCTCAGCGATCATTATATCCTCCCCTGAAATGGCCGAAAAAGTATTGAGAACATATGACAGTACTTTTTCGAGCAGGCCAAGGCTTCTACCTACCAGGCTATCTTTATATCCAAGCGAAGATATTATCTTTGTTCCTTGTGGCCCTCACTGGAGGAAGATGCGCAAGATTTGCACCATGGAGCTCCTCAGTGCAAAATGTGTCCGCTCTTTTTCTTCTATTAGAGAGGATGAAGTCATGCAAGTGGTAACATCTATGAGAGCTAGTTCTCTCGAAAGGGTGCCTATCAATTTTACAGACAAGATCTTTTCCATGACCGCTACTATCACGGCTAGAGCAGCGTTTGGGAAGCGATGCAAGGACCACGATGCGGTGATCAAGTACATAAGAGATGGGGCTCAGTTAGTAGCCGGGTTTGATGTGTCGGATATGTTTCCTTCACTAAAAATACTTCATCCTCTTAGTGGACGTAAGGCCAAGTTACTTAGCGCTCAGAAGGAACTCGATGAGGCCATGCAGAGGATTGTTGTTCATCACCAAGAGAATATGGCAAGTTCTGGAAGAGGAAATGGTGATTCGGGGAATGAAGATCTGGTCGATGTTCTGCTTAGACATCAGATGAACGGTGACCTCGAATGCCCTATCACAACTACCAGCATCAAAGCCGTTATTGCGGTGAGTTCACTGGCTATATTATAGTATAAAAGATGCTTACTTTCAAAGTTTATACGTGTGTACGTAAAGCAACTCTAATACCTTATGCAAAATCTATTTTTATGTAAAACATAAAGAAGATTTGAAAAAATTGAACTCCAACCAACTAGGCATATTTCCATTCATTTTCCATAACATGCGTCTTTTTCTTCATTAATACTATTAATTTATGTGTTCCTCTCTCATCTTCTTGCACTTCAATTAATTTACTAATTTCGTATGATAAAATCATGGTGTGCATGATATAAAATGGGCAGAAATTACAAAATTCTACGTTTGACTATTGGATATGAGTTTTATTTTTTGATATATTATAGCAATCACCATCTAAATATTATATTGTTGTATGTAGGACATAATCGGTGCCGGTACAGATACTTCTTCCACCACATTAGTGTGGGCAATGTCAGAAATCATGAGAAACCCGGAAATGAGGAAAAAGGCACAACGTGAACTAAGAGAAAACTTGAAGGGGAAAGAAATAATAAGTGAAAATGATATCCAGGGGTTGAAGTATTTGAGATGTTTGATAAAAGAAACTCTAAGGTTGCACCCTCCAATTCCCATGACGATTCCTAGAGAATCAACTGAGCAATGTGATATCGATGGATATACTATACCCGTTAAGACCCTGGCTATGGTGAATGTTTGGGCTATGGGACGAGACCCTAAAATCTGGCAAGATCCGGATAGATTCATGCCAGAGAGATTTGAAGAAATATCGGTTGATTTTCGTGGAACTGATTTCAATTATATTCCGTTTGGAGCTGGAAGAAGAGTTTGTCCCGGCATTTCATTTGCTATTGCAAACATCGAGTATCCCCTTGCTCAACTGTTGTACCAGTTTGATTGGGATCTTCCAGATGGGATGAAGCCCCAAGATTTGGACATGACTGAGAGGTTTGGTCTAACTGCTGGGAGAAAAGATGACTTGTACTTGGTTGCTACCCCTTATGCTCCCCCTCCCTATTGAAGATTGATGATTTTACTTGAAGCTTTCTTTGTGTTTGTTTTCTCTGTTTATTCGTCACACGTTCTTTTGTGGGATCGATTATGTAATAATAATAATTTGGTCTTCTGCCAAATTAATGATTGTAGGGCTTAATTCCCAAGCAATCGATCTATAAATGCAGTTTCTATAAAAAAAAATCAATAAATAATGCAGTCAAGTGCGTGTTAAGTTCTTGCTTTTATGGCTGTTGGATTTTGTACACTACATCCTACTACCTATATAAAAGAAGTTAAGGCCACTTTACGTGGCAGTGGTAGTCCAATTACATGCTGCCAATTCGGACCAAGTGCCAGCGAAATGCCTATGTAATAGTGACGTGTAGAAAAGGTCGGTTATGCCCTTGCTGACATGGAACAGGTACGCTGTGGTTGAAGGGCGATATGGTCATTTAGATCTTCTTTGCCTGGTTTGTGTGTCCTTCCCTCACGCGGCTTCGAAGAGAAGCCATTCCACTGGTTTCTAGAGAGCTCTGATCTCTCTCTCTCCAGACACAAAGAAGAGAGAGAAGGCGGTGGCGGAAGATATGCCGCCACTGTTGTGGTAGCGGAGACTTCAGGCCGTCGATTCGACCGAAGCCTCTCTCTCTCTACTCTCCGCCTCTCTTCGATGAGAAGGCTCTGGTTCATTCCCAGATACCTATCGTCTCTGTCTCTCTTTCTCTCACCGTGTTCTCTGTGTTCCGTCTTCTTCTGCTCCGTTGATGAATTGTTTCAGTTAGAGGCAGCGAAGAGAGTACCGGACCTCCCAATTAGGGCGTTGCGGTGCTCTGTGGTGGGGTTGGAGCCACTGTTGTGGTAGCGGAGACTGGTGGCCGTCGATTCGACCGAAGCCTCTCTCTCTTCTCTTCTCTCTCTTCTGTTGACGAGGCTCCTGCGGCTTCTAGAGATTTGTTTGGAGGAGGCAGAATTCGGTGGTGGAGGCTTCGAGGAGAAGGTTTCTCAGAGCAGCGTAGAGAGAGATAAGGTATGCAATTGCTGATTCAAGTGGGTTTCGTATTCTTGATTCAAGATTGTCACTTTTGCATTGATGCTCGATTTGAATTTTCTGGGTTCAATCTATACTGGTCAACGGTTCTTATGCATGTTGTTGATCTGGTTGATTTTGGTGTTTTGTTGTTTGGGTTAAGTTTGAATTACTGTTCTCATCAATGGGTTTGGTAATCCTAGAGCCATCAGCTACAGGGGGTGATTTATATCTCTAAGAAAGGGGTTTTTTTTTTCGCTTCTTCCTGTTGCTTTGATTATTTGAATTGGATTGAACACAGGTAATCATTACATAGATGAGATTGAAACGCTGTGCTGCAAGCGGGCTTTGGCTGCTTTTGGGTTGTATTCTGAGAATTGGGGTGTAAATGTTGAACCGTATTCGTGTACATTGTATCATAACTCAAATGATATCAGAAGACCAGAAATCATTAAACAATGTAACGAGAATGGTGCTGCCCTGACTAGGTTTACTCCGGAGCTATGTTATGAGGATAAATTCACTATTTTGATGGTTTTGCTTTAACTGCTCTCATAATTGCACCATCGCTTCCACCTGCAAATTGCTTCCACTATGTGCACACGATTTTCAATCGTCCCTATCATGTGTGTAATGGATCTTTGTTCAGCTTCCCAATCCTTTTAACAGCATTGCTTGGTTGTATTTATTACTTGTGCTTTGTATGAATTTGTGATGACAGTTTTTGCAGCAATTTTGTGTTCTTACACTTTGTTGCTCATGCTCGCTGTATGTGCAGACATCATCCTGGTCATATTTCACAGTTACGGCTCAGTTTGGTATTTCCGTGATTATTATGCTTGGGAATTCCCTTTCAAGTGCTACATGAATGAAATGAGTATGTTCAAACTTAATTTATGTCTGCAAGACCGTAACGGCGCCTATTGGTTTGGGCTTAAACATACTATGGTGGAGAGGCTGTGAAGATGAATTTTCTTGAGCAGATGATTAAGGCATGAAGGTCCGATCCGCTTTGTTGGCAGCGCAACTCGGAGGTTTTCAACCACCGTATTTGCAGCCACGGCGGATTTGTTCTCCACCGATCACTGCAGATAGATCTGAGCCTTTCCCTAACCTTCCGCCATTGATTTTTGGAAGTTATTGTATGGAGTGATTTGAACAAGTTTATGAATTTTACCCCTGGTCGTATTTCACCGTTACGGCTCAGTTTGGTATTTCCGTGATTACTGTGCTTGGGAATTCCCTTTCAAGTGCTACATGAATGAAATGAGTATGTTCAAACTTATTTTATGTCTGCAAGACCGTAACGGCGCCTATTGGTTTGGGTTTTAACATACTATGATGGAGAGGCTGTGAAGATGAATTTTCTTAAGCAGATGATTAAGGCATGAAGATCCGATCCGCTTTGTTGGCAGGGCAACTCGGAGGTTTTCAACCACCGTAGTTGCAGCCACGGCGGATTTGTTCTCCACCGATCACTGGAGATAGATCTGAGCCTTTCCCCAACCTCCCGCCATTGATTTCTGGAAGTTATTGTCTATAGCTTTGGTGTCTCAAACATACCGCAATCTGTCACTTTAGTTCCCAAGTAATTAAATCGCCAAGTTTGCGGAATTCATCTGAGGTTGCTGATTAAGTCTTTGATACACTTATCTACCTTATATAAAAGAAGACGTTGTCAAAATGTTTAGTTGACCACCACGTGTCATATTGTAATTGGCCAAAAACTCAGGGGGGGGGGGGTTGCGTTACCGAAACTGCCCCTCTGTCTTCTACTCCGTGTGCTTCAACTTAGCTGGTTTTCCCGTCATTTGGTATGGCGACAACATCTTCGGTGACTTCCTCTGTGTCGTGCTTCCTTTCGAGCTTCCAGGAGAAGCTTCGTCATTTATAATCCCTTTGAGAATCCTTACTTACCAGGCTACTGATGATCCGATCTAAAGTGGGTATAGATCAGCGGTGGAATCTATTAGTTAGGATTACTCCCGCAGATCTCCGTGCTCGGCGTCGTTGGTAGTGGGATAGGTGTCGTGCTGGCTGGCGATGGTATATATTGGCCTTGATTTCGAAGTGGAGATGATACATGCATTTCTTCACTGCTGGTAAGCCTCTCTCTCTAGAGTCTATATCTGTGATATTCTTCTGTGGAGCTTGAATCTGTATTGATGGGTTTGGGTGGGTTTCTGAAATTGGAGTATTTGTGGTTATTGAACTTCTGCAACTCTATGCATACCACGACTGGTTTTCCTGGGTTATTAACTGGTTGCATCCGAAACTGCTAAGGTGAAGAACCTTTACTTTCAGGTTATATTTGTTGAATACAACATTTCAGAGAAGTTGTTAAAAACTGAACTCTGAACTCATGCTTTAAAGAATTTGTGACATAAAATAAAAGTACGTCTTCCCTTTTGTGGGACAACATAGTAGCAAGTAGAAGTAGATTGGAGGAGGTTCAACCAGACCATTGACTCTTACGAATGAGAAGTTATTAGGCGGTTAACTGTTATAAATTGCCACTGCATTCGCAATAAATAGATCGTAGAGTATATTTGTTTAAAATATGCTATCCTCAATTTCTTTTATTTGTTCCTAATTTGAGTGTTTCTGTAGACTTCAATTTGGCTTCTGAGTTATTTTGTTTTGCTCCTGCCATCCCTTTTTTGCCAGGTTTCACAAACCTTCCTGATTTAGTCCCCGATAGTATCTTCTTGGGTGAAACATTGAAGTACCTATACCTGCCATTTGGAGAAAACGATGTTATTCCCCTGGATGAGTTTATATTTAACACAGAAGCTCACCCATTTCCTACAAAAAGAAGCACAAAGATGGAATGATACATCTATGCAGTTGAGAGTCAGTTGTATTTGGTGTACAAAACTTGTTTCTGCTGTGTGGTGATTCTTCTATTTATCAACTGCCCTATAATATTAAGATGATTTCACAATTCCAGAATTTGCTTATCACAATGTTGTTAATCTATCACATCCCCAGCCGCAGCTCAACCTTTCAAAGGAAACTTAAAGGCAAACTCTACTTTTACCGAATCCATGGAACTGCTGTACATTACTAGGTTGGTTGAGCAAGTGTTATAGAACAAATAGAAATTTCTCCTTCCCGCATTCTGAACTGTCATGCATTTGTCAGGGAAATAAGTTCTTATTATCAGAAGATAATACCATGGAATTGAAGTTAAGTGTCTACTTTGGGCTCCTCTAAATAGTTCGTCGTTGATGGTCTGCTGTTTGCATTCCAAATTATACTTCTCGAAACTGAGATTGTTTTCTTGTCAGACCGTTGAGAAGCTACACGTTGAATTTTTTGACGATAATATCTTTCATATGCCTTAATATACTGTTTTAATGCCAGTTAGCTATGTCTGTAGGACTCATTAAATATGTTATTGTGCAGAAAGCTGTTGCTGGCTTGGGGCGTATCATTTTGAAAGGCCTGAGATGGAGAGTATTTGATGCCAAAGGCCAGGTTCAAATTATGACATCCCCCTATTCTATTTGTTGTGTTGTTTTTAAAACTTTTATCGGTTTTGGTAGCTATTTGAGTAATATTTGTGGGAGACATTAGTACAGTGGGTTCATAAACAACACTGTTGTTCAATTCTCACTGATTCAATGTCCTATTGATTTCGGCAGAATTTAATTCCTGGAATGTGGTTTCCGGAGATCACCCCGGACTTATACAAAGTTCCCGATGGAATAGATACCAGAAAGGTAATTTCTTAGCCACTCTCTTCAGTGATCTTGTGCTTGAAGGCTTTGTTTGAGCTGTTTTGTGTGCATTCTGCAGCAGCGATAGTCGAGTTTCTTCAAGTCGGCTGCTTCAATTGGGGCCTTTAATTAGTGGTAATGCTGCTTTAATCTTGTGTAATCTGGGAATGAGATGCAATTGTTCATTTTCCTGGTAAGACACAGTCAAGTGATTCAGTTGAATTTTGATGTTAACTTTGTTAATTGTAGTTTCTTTTTATCAGCTTTCGCATAAAATGTATAGGAAAAAAGATCAATTGTGTTGTTTTCCTGGGTACCCTCCCATATAAAGTGTAAGTTAGAATCTTGAAGGAGGTTGTCAGAATTATTGATTTAACTTGAGAACTCTGGACTGTTATTATATCGGTGCAATGTAATTCACAATGATTCACTTGGTTTTGTCCACAATGTTGTTTCCTGCTTCCCTCTTTCTTCCGAGGAGTCATAATTTCGATGACGAAGTCACTAGAACAACCGGGATTTAGAGCCGGAATCCACTGACTGGTATTGCGTACGCATCAATATCCCGTTTGTCTATTTCCAGTGCTTTTTTCATGTTCATTGATCTGATTTTTAGGTGTTATAGCATTATAATTTTTTTGAGAGAATGTATTTAAGATAATAAATATAGGAGTAACATGTCTTTTCCGATGCTCTTGTGTTATGAAATTCGGTTCACTATGATATGTTTCAATTCATGAATACTCATACTTGTCAAGATTATGCAATGTTCGTTGGTGCTTAGTTGACTAGACCTTGTTGGTGGATAATCAAATGCTTTGATCAGTTAAAAACCTTCAAACTGATGAAACTTTTTTTTTTTTTTTTTTTTTTTTTTTCTGTATATGAGAGCTTGATTGGTTTTGAAAACCGTACTTCAGTTTAATGCAGGGAACACCCCCTCCCCCTTCAGTGTTTCAATAGAATTCTTGTTTCATGTGTTCTGAAAAGTAGTGACTTCTGTTCAGTTTAATAATTTGATCAACCTCTATATGTGTTCTTGGGTGTACTATGGTTCTTTATGCTTTGGTTAATTGTGCAGGAGTGGGAAGGGAGGAATGTTAGCAGTTCTTAAACTGGTTTCTGATTCCCAGCGGTGGAATTTAAGGAGGCGGCGCGGTATCTACGAGGATGTGAATGGATGCGAATGGAGAGGTCCTACCGGAAGTAGCTATGCGTCTAAAAATTGATGACTGGAGATCTAATTTTCTCCCGTCGATGATGGAGGCCCAGTTACCGGCTTCTCTCTGACAAGGTAATTCCGGTACGGAGCAAGCTTCGATCAACAACATGGGAAAGAGACCAGAGTTTTATGTTTCTCTTTCTCGGCAAAAAATCGCGGAGGATTTCATGAAGATGGCCAGACGGTAGCCTCTCCGTCGACCGAAAAAGAGACCCAGGGTTGTCCAGAAATAGCTTAATGCAAGTGAACTTTGCAATCTTCATCCTTAAATATCTCATTCATAAACGACAATGTTGTTCAATTCTCACTGATTCACTGTTCTATTAATTTCTGCAGAATTTAATCCATGTAATGTGGTTTTCGGAGATCACCTCAGACTTATACAGATGTCCCGATGAAATAGATACCAGAAAGGTAATTTCTTAGCCACTCTCTTCACTGATATTGTGCTTGAAGGCCTTGTTTGAGCTGTTTTGTGTGCATTCTGCAGCTCACTGATTCACTGTTCTATTAATTTCTGTAGAATTTAATCCCTGTAATGTGGTTTTCGGAGATCACCTCGGACTTATACAGATGTCCCGATGAAATAGATACCAGAAAGGTAATTTCTTAGCCACTCTATTCACTGATATTGTGCTTGAAGGCCTTGTTTGAGCTGTTTTGTGTGCATTCTGCAGCAGCGATAGTCGAGTTTCTTCAAGTGGGCTGCTTTAATTGGGGCCTTTAATTAGTGGGAATGCTGCTTTTATCTTGTGTAGCCTGGGAATGAGATGCAATTGTTCATTTTCCTGGTAAGACACAGTCAAGTGATTCAGTTATATTTTGATGTTAACTTTGTTAATTAAAGTTTCATTTTATCAGCTTTCGCATAAAATGTTATTAAATCGGTGCAATGTAATTCACCATGATTCACTTGGTTTTGTCCACAGTGTTGTTTCCAGCTTCCCTCTTTCTTGAGAGGAGTCATAATTACGATGACGAAGTCACTAGAACAACCGGGATTTAGAGCCGGAATCCACTGCCACGTAATGTGGTTTTCGGAGATCACCTCGGACTTATACAGATGTCCCGATGAAATAGATACCAGAAAGGTAATTTCTTAGCCACTCTCTTCACTGATATTGTGCTTGAAGGCCTTGTTTGAGCTGTTTTGTGTGCATTCTGCAGCTCACTGATTCACTGTTCTATTAATTTCTGCAGAATTTAATCCCTGTAATGTGGTTTTCGGAGATCACCTCGGACTTATACAGATGTCCCGATGAAATAGATACCAGAAAGGTAATTTCTTAGCCACTCTCTTCACTGATATTGTGCTTGAAGGCCTTGTTTGAGCTGTTTTGTGTGCATTCTGCAGCAGCGATAGTCGAGTTTCTTCAAGTGGGCTGCTTTAATTGGGGCCTTTAATTAGTGGGAATGCTGCTTTTATCTTGTGTAGCCTGGGAATGAGATGCAATTGTTCATTTTCCTGGTAAGACACAGTCAAGTGATTCAGTTATATTTTGATGTTAACTTTGTTAATTAAAGTTTCTTTTTATCAGCTTTCGCATAAAATGTTATTAAATCGGTGCAATGTAATTCACCGTGATTCACTTGGTTTTGTCCACAGTGTTGTTTCCTGCTTCCCTCTTTCTTGAGAGGAGTCATAATTACGATGACGAAGTCACTAGAACAACCGGGATTTAGAGCCGGAATCCACTGACAGGTATTGCGTACGCATCAAAATCCTGTCTGTCTATTTTCAGTGCTTTTTTCATGTTCATTGATCTGATTTGTAGGTGTTATAGCATTATAAATTTTTTGAGAGAATGTTTTTAAGATAATAAATATAGGAGTAACATGGTGTGGAGAACCACCGTCGTGGTGTTTGTCGCGGCTCCAATCTGTGTGATTGGACCTCCGTTGTCGCTCCCAAAACTCAGGGTTTGGCTAAGATTTTCACAATTGATGTGCGATCTGGTTGCATGTGCGATTAACATCACTTAATTGAATTATGAGAAAGGGTTTTCCTGCGATGTTTAATCTTTGGGTTTTTGTGGGTTTTCGTTTTTGGTTCTTGGGTGGGTGTTGATTTCACCTTTTTTTTGTGGGTCTTCTTGGCAGAGATTGACGGCGTAGAAGAATTCGTCTATAGATTGGCTAGGCACTCTCTCCCTCGCAACCAACTCGAAGATTCACCCACAATTACTGTAATCACTACTCCATCTCAAGTTAATTGATGTCTCTCTGTGTGTGTGATTTTGAAGTGGGTATTTGAAATTTTGCAGGTATTTGAATCTAGGGGTGGTTGTAGGAGTTACAGTTCAGCAATCCGAAGAGGACATTGAAGTTCAATTTTTTCATACTACGTTGTTTTTTTAGCTAATTAATGGTGAAAATGACAGTGTGTTTTCGATTATTGTAGCAGTTAATGATAGATGCTGGTCAAGGCTCGGATTGTTGAGACCAAACTCCGGGATAAACTCGGCGAGATCGATTCATGGCACTGGTATGTTCTGTAAATGGTGAAGCTTTGACTCTGGTTACATTCTTTCCTGATACTGATGCCATGATACATGTTTTTTTAAGATATTGTAGATTGGTTATTATTTTGTACTGAATTTTCTCTTCGCACTGTGCTCTGAGTTTCAATTCACATTTTGGTTCAACAAGAACCTGACTTGGCAGTTCAGTTTGGCTATTTCGTCCTTCTGAGACGGATACGAAGTTGCAATATTCGCGTCCGACTAATGCATCTAGCATGTCTGTTGATGGATGCAGTTTCGTAGTATTTTTTGGCATTTACTCGTTGGCTGTTGTCTGCATTGGTATTCTTTTCCCAGTTTGAGCTTTTTATGTGGGCTGGGGGGTATTAGACAGAGGTTGAAATAAATACAAATAAACGATTACATTTAGAAAAGTATGGTCATCCTTGACACTCATCTATAGGAAGTTTGGGGGTTTGTATACAACTAAATGTCATTTATTAACAGTAGATGTATATCATTAGCAATAGTTAATTCAATAAAATGGTGGACGGACAACCCACCAATACCTCCCCATTTCTTTCTCTTTGAGGGAAACGGGATTAATTGGATTTTTTGGTTTTTTTACTATTTATTTATTTGCATAAATACAGGATAGCTGTAGCAAAAAGGTATCTTTATCAGGTTTAAAGAATGCGTTTGTGATTGCTATTTCTCATGCATTTAGATTTTGCAATTTTTTCAATAGTTTAGGTTAATCATGAATATTTGAACTTCCAATTTTGTACCAATTTGTATATAAACTGCTACAACTTCTTGATTTCTGATTGTAGTAGCATATTTAACAGTTTTGTCAATATATCCTGCGCTACTTGATCTGTGTTTGTTTCAGTTCCTGTGTTATTTATTCATAAGCCCAAATATCTGTTTTTGTGACAATGAAGTCGAGTTCTTAGATTGTGCACGATGCCGATCAATTTCTGTAATCCCAGTTTGAGCTGTTTTGGCTATGCCTGAGGTTTTGTGAATGTATTTGAAAATATCCGAAGGAGTTTAAAAGCTAATTTGTTTTCTTAAGTTACAATTTGTAAGATAATTGTACGATATCAGGGTGTTTTTAATTTTAGCCGCATATTCATTGAAACCCTCAAGCTTTTTCTAGCTTATTAATTCGCCTTTATGTCTCGTGATTATGATAATGCGTTTTTCTCTAGATTTACCCTGCAAGTCTACGTGGTTCTTACTACATAATATTGCTTAATGGACGGGCAACTATACGCACTGCTGATGGTTTTTCTCCAGCTACTGCCACTGTTTCAGGTACCTCGGTACGATTCGTTGGTGCTTTTATAGGACATGTTGTTGTTACCAGACCACCACATGTTGCTGACCGTCCTACCCGTCGATGATGAGTTGGCTTAACCGCGGTCCGGAGACGCCGTCTTCAGTTGACCCAATGTAGCCTGCCGGAGTTCCGAACGACACTGCTTGGACGGTAACTCAAACCCAGCAGGTTCTTCGCACTCCGGCTCGGGCGGGGCATCGTCGATTGAAGTTACGACGTCTTCCATACCGGCCCCAACTGAGATGGTTACGCCCACAAATTTAAATCCAACTGCCTACTAGATTATGGCGGCTTCTTAAGTCCCTTGGTTACTTCATGTGGTAATAATAATTATGTAGGCGATGCATGAGTATTGGGATTTGCCAAGTGACATGGCGCCTACATGGAGGGCAAAGCCTCTCTTTTATATAAAAGTAGGTACATTATGCTGCTTCTAATTAACTGGAGCTACCATACTGTACAATAGATGTTGTATCCTCTTGCCTCAGGACTATGGTCCTGGTTCTGAATGGGTTGCCGTAATCTTGATTTCTCGATTAAGTATGTGATGATAGCTTTCTGATGCTTGCAATTTAGAATGTGATTTGAATTGTTATATCGGTGTGGGGATTCAGAGGGATGTTGATCTCTCTGTTTCGCAGCCACGTTTGAGTCAGCGCAGTCTTTTTGCATTGAAAGATCTGAGCCTTTATTGGATGTTCCCCTTCTTGAGGATGGTTAAAACTTGGGCAACATGGCTTGATAACTGTGTTGATAATAGCGGAACTCGAGTTATTATGTGGAGGATACTCACCGGCTGTTTTGAGTTAATTTTCTGCTTGATTTCTTCTTCACACGCCCTTATGAATAGATTAGAATCAGTTAGTAGTATAATTTCTGTTGTGAATGAGTGAATTAATGTTATTTTTGTGGTTTCTATTTGTCTGCAATGTGTCTGCATTAGTAATACTAGCTCAAGAGGATACACATGCTTTCCAAATGTGCTCCTGTTGAACTCTTTTTTTTTTTTTTTTTTTTTTTTTGAGTTTAACATGATCATGATCCAGTTGTGATGAAAATGTGTTTTGAGTCGACCTCATTTGGCCGTCCCCAAATGTATATTGGAACTCTGCAGCTTATCTGAAATTAAAATCAACGAAAAATCCCAAAAGATGAAGATTTTGTATCCGAAATCTCAATAATTACATTGACATATATTATGAATGAGTGATGAGAGGATTTCATTTGTAGAACAGTCCAATTATTAAAATTATTGCTTCCGCATCCTTCCCCCATCGTCCTCTCCATTTTAGCCAACTAGCCAAGTTCTATTTACTCCACCAAGATCACATTGACCATTCTGTGGCCTCACACATCCTTCGGTAGATAGTCAATTGGTAACTGTGGAAGTAGTTGAAGTATGTTCTCAAAAGTCTCACCAATTTCTATTGGTTGTCCGAGTATGTTAAGAGCACTGGTATTGGTTTCAATGTTATCTTTTTTGAAATTACTCCAGATTTTCTACTTTCCTAAATTGACAAAGAGTCAATTTGAAATAAGTCCCCTTTGCTAAAAGATTGAGGAGCTGCTTTTTGCTTCTCAATTATATGGCATCTACTAAGATTATAATGTGATGTTTGTGATTGATTCCTAATCAGTATATGATATCTAATTACACCCAAAAGGGTACCGATAACATCACCTTAGGACCTTCTTGTCAGGATGAAGGATAAAGAGTACTCCTATATGGCGTGCCCTCTGGTTATTGGGTGTCGAAAGCACTAACACAATAGGTTTGGTTGATTTTTTTTTTTTTTTTTTTTTTTTTTGAATCTGAGTGTTATGCAAGCATAGTAGGCCAGGAACCTCAAAGCAAATACATGGGGGCATTTGTGAATTCTTTATAATTAAAATGTGAATTCTGTGAGTGATAAGGATAGCTGTTGGTTTTGCTGAGTTTTGACTGATAAAAACAGATGCTCCTTATCGCAGCCTCGGCCTTGTAGCCTCTGTCTTTTATTGCACTTGCAGATCTGAGCGTCTTCTTAAGCTTCTATCCTATCTATGTACTATACCTAACCTACAAGAAGTAAGGACAAGGACATGTTCGCTGTGACTGAATCGGCAGATTATACTAATCTCAAAGAAATTGTAAAATCTCCGAAATTGGGGGTTCTTTTATCTTAAAATCCATGAAAATAACATTTTAGTTCGGTTCTATATTTTCGTGAGGCTGCTTGATATGGTTAGGCATTAGTTGTGTTTGGATGCCGTGGTTTTTTGTTTTCTTAAACAAAAAATTGAGTTGTTTGGCTGTGATACCACAATACCCGATGCACACCAAGAGCCTAGCTACGCTTAAACATCATGTATACTTCTGATTAAGAAGAGAAATTCAGGTGGGAATCAGCCTGAATTGTGTTCTAAGAGATAAAGGAATAAGATGTTCTTCAATCTTCCTGAAAGTTAACAGCCACACCCCATTTTGATGATATGCTGCTGTCTTTTTTGCAATGCATAGCAGTTCAATTTTATTGTACATGTACTACCACTGATGATCTAATATGTCAATCTCCTAGCTTTGTAGTCCTCTGAAGGCTTTCGGAGCGATAGTTGCTTGGGATATTAAATAGTGGAATTCCAGACCCTTGACTTTTGTTTACATGCGTTTTTGTTTCTTAGTGAGAGTTTTGTAGCTTGTTAAAATATAAAATGATAGTCGGTATCCTAACTGGCTTCGTCCGTGAATTGATTTTCAATGCTTCATAAATTTGGGTATTGGATCTTTGCTATAATTCATTCAGTGGTTTGATACCTAATAACATTGACCATCTCGAAAACATGGAGCTTCTTCTGTTGGGTGGATATTACAAATGCCTTGCAGTGTAAGATGCATACATGCGTGGGCATGGAGCTTCTTCAGTTGGGTGATATTACAAATACCTTGCAGTGTAAGGTGCATACGTATCCAACATGTTGTTTGGTGCAACTTTCGAGTCCAGGATACATACTATTGATTTCCTCTGTAAACTAAGCATCCCGAGGTTCAGTATCTTCCATTAATATTCTGTAATGTTAATTACAAGTTATAGGTATGGTATAGTTTATTGGTTAAAAGAATTTGTTTGACTGCAAAGCTGGAAATCCAAGCCTTAGAATGATGTTTTTGCTGTCATCAAATGTATGCACTTATGTTGTTGCTCATAAGAGAGTAAGCTCTGTGCTCTTCTTTCTGCAGTTCATTGTCTGGAAGACTCTCCGTACGTCTTTCAATAATGTAGTTCATATGTGTATGAAACTCTTTTTTGCAGCATGCATGACTTCTGAAGTCACAGTTAAGTATTCTTTTTTAGTTCTTAGTTGAGTCAAGTTTTATTGGCTTGCGCAGGATCCTGCAATTCGCCCGTTGGCAGAGCAATATTCCCAGGCTTTGCTGCGGATGCTTCCTGAGATACTTCTATGGGTGAAGAACCCAGATTATGATCATGTATGTGTTTGATACTATCTTTAGATTGATTAATCAGTATTATGTTTCTGGTTCTTACTGTGTTGTCTTTCTTTAATTGACTTTCTTCGTGAAGGTTGACTGGTTAAACAAGTTTATAGCACTCATGTGGCCCTATCTAGACAAGGTACTTCACTGACAGAAAAATTAAACATTACGTGCAGAATATTTCCTCTTTGATCATTTGTTGCTTTTCTCAATCAGGCAATATGCAAGACTGCAAGGAATATTGCAAAGCCCATTACTGCTGAGCAGATCGCGAAGTATAAGATTGAAGCTGTTGAATTTGAAATGTTAACCCTGGGCTCCGTTCCACCTACTTTCCAAGGTTAGTGAACATATAGATTCCTTCTGAAACACAATGTTTTTTGTTTACCAAGCTTAAATTGATGGCTTCATTTTATATTTTTGTAACCTTCTACCTATTCATCTCTCGTACGTGTTTTTCTTGTTCGGGATTTTCTTTACAGTCTGAGAATATATACGGGATTCCGTAAAATCTGCATATTAAGGTGCCAAATCCTTGATGTTGGAAGACCTCTGTATTAGGGCTGTAAACGAGCCGAACCGAACAGAATATCGCTTGTTTGAGTTTGGCTCGTTTAACTTGGCTGCTAAACGAGTCGAACACGAACTCGAGTCGAACAAAAAAACTTTGTTTGAGTTCGGCTCGTTTAGGGCTCGAGTTATTCGTTGTTCGGCTCGTGGCTCGTTTAGCTAGCTCGTTTACGGGCTCGAGTTCGGCTCGACGAACTTGTATTTTATTGGATATATATGATAATATGTATTTGCTGAATTAAAATATCATTGTGGTATTACTTAAGATAAAATGATTATATTAAGGAAACAAATAACATAAATTGTGTTACTATAGATATATGCTTTATTTGTGCTAATGAAAATATCAAATCATCCGGTTTTATTCTTATATAGTAAATATTTATGGTACTACAAATCAAAGAATTACCTTTTGAAATCCTAATTAAGAAGTCAAACTTCTATTAAAATTGAAACTCTACACTAATTAGAACTGAATTTAAGAAATTACTCATAAAGAAGAGAAAATAATGAAATGGTTTCTAACTATATATATACATATATACTATTATAACTTGTTCGCGAACACTAACAAACGAGTTCCTTGTTCGGCTCGTGTTCGGCTCGTTTAACAAACGAACACATTTTAATGTTTGAGTTTGTTTGATTAATTAGTCGAACCAAACACGAACAAACTTTTACCGAACCGAACACGAGTTGTTCACGAATGGCTTGGTTCGTTTACAGCCCTACTCTGTATTGATAACCACACTTCATTGGGCTTGGGTACAAAAGTGTTAAAGTTTGAGTTTAGAAGGCTAATCATACGAACAGTTGGTCCACATGTTTGAATTTAAGAAACCTTGCAGTAGGAAGACCTCTTTTTAGATGCATATACTTCCTTGGAGTGATAGACTGCAGTTTTAGTTTTGAATTGAAGAAGGCCGACAATAAATAGTATTGGCTGTTACGAATGTTTGACCGAGATTCTTGTTTTGACTTGCAAGAATGGAAAAGAAAGTCACATAATATGGGGCTACATGTTTGACAATATAAGAAAAATGGTCGTTGGTGAGCTTGTTCTGTCATGTCTTTTTGGGTTGATTGGAAAATTATGAATTCAATATGAGCAAGAATTAGGCTTCAGTTCTATCTGCCAGGATCCAGGACCCAGTCCAAATGGTTGCCTATCCACCTACTAAAGGTCGATTTATCGGACTGAAGCCAGCTTGGAATTAAGTAATAAACAAGGTATGAAGTTGCATATTGGAGGTCAGAGAACTTGTGATCTTGCGATCGCAATATTATGTGCTGGAGAACCTGGTTTCTCATTAATGTTCTCTATTGATGAAAAGAAATAATAGGACAAAATGTTGTTATCTATGATACTTAGTACGTGTCCAGAACAGAGAACAAGAATGGCAACAAGGCATAACAGCTCTCAGACATGCTATGCACAGTTAGGCTTGTGGACATTGTACATAGGGAACTTAAATCTCTTTTACAATAGAATCATTTCATATTGACTCAGAAGAGTAGTGCACAGTCTTCTTTTTTCAGTCGATGTAAATCTCCTAACGACCTCTTTAGATTCCTTTAAACTAGACATGGGGCATCGTTTAGTGGACAGGACGGCTTGAAGAAATTTTAAGGTTGGGTTTGATGAGGAGAGTTATTTCTTTCTGAGAAAAGTGACTTAAGGATTATTTTTCCACTTTTCCTGGGTAGGTTGTCCATTGTCAAGTATGTAGTGGTTTGTCCTCCATGTAGAGTTTGGAACAAAATTTAAATGGACTTGGAGACTTGGGATCATTTGTTAAGCTTCGAGGCTGGAGATGGAAATTGGGTGGAATTGGTGTTCGATGCAAACGAAAACAGAGGTTTTATGAGCCCAACCACGTTCCTCAATGTAATTAATGTCTCCTTTCTACGGGTACTGAGCTCCACTTAGCAATCTCAGTCCCAACATTCTTACTCGTATCCTCCTATTCGACTCCCCATTCTATCTTTTCCAAAATGGAAAACAAACAAGGTATTGGCTGCTAAAAGTTGTGGATAGCCACCCCCGATTCCTAAATCCTAATTTCCTTAAAAAGCTGGACAGGAGAAATATTGTCTCAATCTCAATTAGTTTGGTTTTTTGTAATATCACTGTAGAAGCTGGTGGGAGATCCAACATGATATTGATTTTAAGATATATCTTTTCAGATAATTCGTTATTAACTTAAAACATCTATCGTATACCTTAAGGAAGACACCCCAAAATCATGTAACCATATGTACCTTAAGTAGGATACCCCAAAATCATGTTATCGTGTCGGTCTGTCAAACTCACAAGGTTTCATAAATTTAGTACCCTCAATTACTTGTGTCTTGTGAGGGTGGGGACTATGTAGTCGGATAGTTGGTCGGTTAGGTCGATAAGAATGAAAAAAAATTGTTTCCCGAAGAGGAAGAAAATAACCAAAAACAAAACAGGGTTTGGATTACAACCCACCTGAAACAATAAAAAGGCAAATTATTTTTTCCTCTTGCTCAACTTCATTGGAATGGTTTGTTGATCTGGGTTTGCAGTGACTTGACTTTGTAGTTAGTGCTGAGTTACTTGGTATTCATATATGTGGTTTTTGCTTGACTCGGTTCAATGATTTATTTGCAATTTGCTGAATTATGAGGAAGCTGTACTCCTTTGAGAGTCAACCCGTTTTGATCTGTCCTAGGATTCCATGGGAATTGAGTATAGATGTGGGCAGCCTTCTTAGGAGGTTGTAATTTAGAATAGGTGGAGGTGGCTTTTACACGGCTGAGAACTACGATATCTATGTTATTAGGATCGACTCTATGTGATTATGATTTCATATGTATTGGTACATGCAATTGGGCTCAGTTATTCCATGAAATTTGAGGCTGCGAATTGGACACGAAAACATATCTTGACGGCACATTTCATGTGATCTACATTCGCAACACCATTATGCATGTTTGTATACTTTTGGTTAATCTTTTAACTGATTGGTTTGTTATGTTTCTCTGTGTTATTCTCAGGGACGGGCATTTCAATTAGAAGACGATGTTCTTGATTTCACAAGCACGTCAGCTTCCCTAGGAAAGGGTTCGTTATCAGACATCCGTCACATAAGTTTAAGAATTATGTTTGCGCTACTTTTCTCGTGCCTCTGAAGTGTATTGTTATATTAAATATTATGGAATATATAGGGTATCATAACAACTCCAATTCTATATGCCATGGAGGACTTTCCGCAGCTACATGGAGTAGTTAATCATGGCTTTGACGACCCTGCAACTGTAGATCTCCCTGCAACTGTAGATCTCGTAAGTTCTGACTTCTTGATGGCATTCTTTGCTGTGGTGCTCAAAATCCCAAATTTATTCTTTTACATAATGCGTGTAGAACTTCTGTTACTTGTGGCGACTTCTTAACAAGAGATCTCTTGATGCTTCTGCTTCGACAAGTTCAATGCAAAAGAATCTGTCTCCATGGTCTGATTGCTGGGTTTTCTTGTTCAAGTTCATTTGTGCCCAATTCTTTCGTTTACACTTTTGCGTCAGAATGTGATCACTTTCTCCCAGCAAGTGCAATTCAAAAGAGCTTACAGCATGACTCGAATTCACTCTCTCATTGGCTTATCATATAGCTTCACTGCATAGAATTGCACTTCTTTATATTTAGTAGAAATCCTATATGTTATTAGTGACATTCTTCAAGATATGTGACAAAGCCTTGGAATTCGTCGACTAAATCTTCGTTTTCCCATAATAGCATACAAGTACTCAGGAGGAGCAGTCAACATGTCTACCCATTGAAGTTGCTGCATGTTAAAACTCCTTACAAAGGTTTAAACGCCAATGTAAAAAATCCTGTAACAGGAGCTTTATTATGGCGTCTTTTTTTTCGGTTGTTTACCAGCGTATCCTTGTAAAGAAGTATTTCTTTATTTGTCAGTAGTATGTCCATAGACGTGACTTGGTTGGTATCAAAGAGACGTAGCAAAACTGAAAGATCGTAATTGAAAGATATTCCATACGCAATGTGCTCGAAGCGTTTCGTTTCTCGAAGTGTCAACAGACAATCAGTTATTAAGACTTCATCGACCAGGCTTGGTTGTGACTGGGTTGAAAGATTTAACGGTGTTTGGGTAGGGTTAAGGTTGAGATTTCGCAGGGATCACTGGATGTTATAATTTATCTGATAGTTTATATACTCCAGTTCCGTTGACCGAATTGTTTTTTTTTCCAGTCCATTTGAAATTTATGATTTTGACTGTCAGGAACGATGAGCCAATCATTTCCTCATCAATATTAATTCAGTTCAGAAGATCAATAGAAGTTTCATGCATTTCAAGAAACACGACTTTGAGTATGCTTCTTTGTCGATATCTTACGTTTATTTATCACATAGGGGAACAAATTTTGCAAGGGCGATTTTCTATCATTTTCTTTAGGTTACTATATTTGCTGATAAAGTTGCTTGTTCTCTTTGTATTTTAACTTTCACGGCGGTGTTTCTCATGAATATTGCAGCAAATTCTCAGAATACTATGACACGCTAGCTGATGGACAAAGCCCCAAAGTAAGTAAATTTAGTTACTAACTTGCCAAATTATTTTACTTTACTTTATATTTTTGAAGTAATTGCCAAATAATTTATTATTGTTCCTGCATTCAACAAGGTTTCAAATATATACCCTCCCTTTTTCTTTATGTACAAATCATAATTCCACTTTTATCTACATTTGTTTCAGCTTCTTGCCACTCACTGAAGCGGAACTCGGGTTTGCCAACCAATCTCATTCTTTTTTTCTTTCAGTATGTATTTAGTATAAACATCTTTGTGTCTTTGGTACGTATAACAGGTCTCTCTAAAAATGGATATGGGTTTATAGAGACTTGCAGGGAGTATCAAAAGCTTCCTATTTTCAGCTACCATTGCTCTTTAATTTTTTGTAATGAAGTATGAGCTGGACATCTTTCGTCAAGTTCTGTGATTTTTTGGGTTCAAAAGTTAAGTTTGTGTTTTGAAACCTCAGCTGAAAGATTACAGCCACTACTACTACTACTACTACTACTACTACTACTACTACTACCACTACTACTACTACTACTACCATCTTAATGTTTGGAACTCATTTTATCTTCGCACTTTTGAAATGTTGAAATTTGTTAACACACCGATGTAATCAAAGCTAAACAAGGCGTCTCAGCTGTTGATTTAATGCAGATGCACTGTAGAATTAACATGTCTTCATGAATATCTTACTCCGCCTTTCGGCTACGCAAATCACGTCAAGGCCACACCGCGCGCAACGCGCGCGGGGTGGAACCTAGTTGTGTCTATACGTTTTTTGTGGCCTTGGGACTTAGGAGCGGGAGAATAACAAAAGTGAGGCCCTTTAAATGAATGGTGGTACTACGATCTAGATCACTAATGATTTATGAGTAAAAGACAAAAACCACCCCTGTAGTTTGGGTAAATGACAAAAACATCCCTAATCTTTGGGAAATTATAAAAACCACACCTGTCAGTTAACGGTGACTAACGACAACTAACGGAGGGTCAAAAATACATATATACCCTTAGAATGAAAAAAAATTACAGTACTATATGATCATTTTTTCTCCTCATTTCTTACCCCACCATCTCTTACCCCCTCTCTCTCCCCCTCCACTGCCTCCTCCATTCTCAAACCCTAACAGCCTCCACATCCGTTTCTCTCTCCCATCTCCCACACCCACCACCATCGGCATCACCAAGAACAACGATGACGCTGCCATTTCCTACAACGACGTCGCCGCCTCCTCCTCCATTCAGATCTATCGAGATGCGAACTACGAAACGTGTACGGAGAGCTAGGGGAGTGACACCGGCAGCGAAACCAGCGACGGCGGCGAAAAATTATGCTCTCTCCCGGTGAGGAGAGAGACTCTGAGCACGACTCAGAGGCCTGAATCGAGAGATTTCGCCAAGAAATCAAGTTTTCCGCCTCCCTTGACTTCAATCAGTGGCTCCGACGGAGATTTTGCCAAGAAACCCAAACGAATCGAGAGCAGAATTCGTCGTCGTCGCCGCCTCTGCCTCTTCCTACATGTTATCTTGAACGGAGAATACAAGGGCAAAGAGGCTTGGGTGATTGTGGAGGGAGTGTGAGATTGAATTGGTGGATGGGTTCTCTTCGTAAGCCATGGTGGAGGGTGTAGTACTGTAATTGCCGCCTGAGAAGAAGGCCCTGGTGGTGCGTTTCAAGGACGACGAAGATGCGGTTCTGCGATTTGGTGGTGATTGGAGGCTGTGATGAACTAGGTTGTTGAAGATGGTTCGCAGCGCTCGAATGAGAAATCGACAGTGGTGGTTTCCGAATTGATTCTGGACGAACTTGTCTCCAGATCTGTGGTCGAATTCGATTGGCCGACGAGCAAGAAGTTGGTTTTAATCCGAATTCGCTTTCAGATATGTTCTTTCTTCTTCTTATTCATTTTCTTCTTCTTCTTCTTCTTGGTGGTGGTGGTGGTGGGGATTTGGTGGTGATGTTGCTGGTGGGGATTTAGTGGTGGCGCTAGTGATGGTGTTGCTGGTAGGAATTTGGTGGTGGGTGGGGTGGTTGTCAAGAACACCAAGAACATCAAGAACTCAAGAATAATAAACACAAAAAAAAACACAAATAAGGGCAAAATGGTCATAAAAAAGTCAGATTGCACCCCCTCTCAACTGACATTAACAAAAGGGTGGTATCTGTCCAACGTCAGTCCACTGACAGGGGGTGGTTTTTGTCTCGACAGATGTGGTTTTTGTAATTCCCCAAAGACTAGGGATGTTTTTGTCGTTTTGCCCAAACTCTAGGGGTGGTTTTTGTCTTTTATCCATGATTTGTTTTAAAAGTGTTTCTATGTAATTACATGATAAGTATGGTAAGATCACTAATGATCAACCACTGACTACCTAGATTTTTTTTTATGAACGACTAGGTAGATTTTCATGTAGTGACGTACTAGCTCTATTTCTTCCCGTTCTCCCCGGTTTGACTTTTTATCCGTAATCGGCTCACTTTGTTCCAGTGATTTGAATAAGATTTTTTGATATATATTTTTTTCATGGTATTACAGAGTAAAAAGTTTATCCTATAACACCAAAAAAATATTACTACAAATGGATGCTAACTCAAGTGGTAGACCATTTAAAAGCCCATGCATAAAGTCTTGGCTTCGAACCTAGTAGACGGCAAAAAAAGTAAATCCTAAAAAATCTAGCATCATTTTACTAATCAAATTGACGGCTCAAAATGACCCAATAAATAGTGGTAAAAGTCAAATCAGGAAGAACAAGAGGGAGCAGATGTAATACAATACGTACATGATAAAATTCATGATAGTCAAGCAATGATTAAGTTAATGAACCAATGAAACATACTTATGGTACCACGTCACCATAGCACAGTGGTACTGGATATCTGCTCCGAGCGCATGACGTTTTCTTCCGTGCAAGTAGATATCTCTTATAAGTGAACTTAAAGCTAGCTAGAATGCTATTACAAATTGTGATGAGCTATGTGCATAGAGGACAATGATTCATGTCTGACCCCAGACCCAAAACAGTCTAAGTTTGTTTAATACTCTGGCAGTGATTAGTGTCACAAGTGTCGAACTGTGATAGTGTATATAGGTTTCCTTTTCAACTTTTTTTTTTTGAAAATGACATCATATAGCCGAGTTTGAACCTTAGATCGCATGCAGGGGCTTCAAATACTCTACCCCTGATGTAGCACCCGTTTTCATCCTTTTTAAGTTGCTGAAATAGTTTTGTACAGCTCCAATCTTACTTATATGTAAAAGAAACATGTTAATTTCATTTAAAGGAATCCTAGAATTGGTTTTCTAAACTGGAATGAAGGAGTCTTCCGTGGGGAATCAGATACATTTTAGAGAAACCATGAAGCAAATTGCTAGAATTGGTGAGAAACTCAAGAAATGATTCAAAATGTATTATTAGCAAAAACATTAAGAAGTTAGTAAAATATTGGATCCAACAGGTTGTGCAAACCAACATGCATTCTATAAAACATGCATTTTCCTTGTTATATTTAGAGCATCTCCAGCAATGTTATGTAAAAGAAATGAAAATTATACATAAAATCACAATTTTATATTTCGCATATCCACAAGTTTACCAATTCCAGTACTGCAACTCAAAAGATAAACAAATCTATTATATTGGTTTTTATAAAATATTTTATTGTTACTTCTTAACTTCTGGAGTTGGCACTGTCATAGGGCCATATGAAGCAACTCAATAGCTCTAGTTGTACTTACAAAGTTCATTGGCTTGAATGAGCTTCTTGTCTGCTTTCCTTGAGCACAAGCCTTGAATACTTCTTCATCTTTGAACTTGATGGAGGGAAATCCTCTAACCAAGCCTTCAGAAACTAGTTTGTTTTGTGTATGCATGCTTATATGTCCAAGCATTTCATGCCAAATATTTGAATCCTCTTTCAAAGCCTTGAGACATTTTAGACTTTCTCCTGGAACTCTGTTAGTATTCAAATAGTAAACATTGTTTGACCTTTGAGCAGCGGGAATGCAATTTCCAGATTTTTCATCTTGCACCACACATTTCTCTTGTCAAAAATAACCTTATTGCCTTTATCACATAATTGAGATTCACTAACCAGATTAAACTTCAAACCATCTACAATATAAAAATTTGAAATAGAATTTTTAGAAACATTACCAACTTTAACAATTCCTATGATGTTGCATTTTCCTTTGTCACCAAGTCTGATTGTCCCTTTTGATTGTTCTTTCAGTTCAGAAAATAAAGAACTTTGGCCACTCATGTGCCTTGAGCAACCACTATCCATAATCTATCTCTGTTCTTTGCTCTTGGTGAAACCTGCAAATACCATTCACTGCCTTATCCAATTGTTAGACGAAGTATGATATTTGGATTTATATTCAGGATCAACCATTTTAGGCGGTCTGGCCCCTTTAGAAACTCAAATATGTATCACCTTGAGTTGAAATGGAAAGGTATTCCTCATGATGTGAGGTTCTCTTCTTCTGAAGCGACATGTAATTTTAACATGACTAATCTTGCCACAGTAATGAAATTTTGGAGAATGTCTGTTATTTTTGAACAGAATGCAAACTTCTGCCAAGAATCAAGTTGAGATTGTGTTCTGATCTAGTAAGTTTTTTCATAACATTTTAAGAGTCTTGAAGTTTCTTAGTCAAGAGAGTCTTATGTTCCTCTAACTGATCATGCTGATGACTTAGAGAAACAAATTTGTCACTAAGAATCGAGCTCGCAGTTACAACGTCTTTGACTGGAGTTTTCAAGGCTTTGAAATTGGTTTTCAAAGCTTTGAAATCCGTGTCACTCTTTGCCTGAAAAATTTCAAGATTATTGTTCTGTAAAATTAATTCCAAATTCTCTTTTGCTTTCCCATGAAATTTCTCCTTCAAAGACTTGATTTTATTGAAATAGTCTTCTTAATTTAAAAGCATAATTTTCGAACTTTCAAAAAGTACATCTGCAGTTTTATACATATGTTGTTTACCATTACTGCAATGTTCCTTTATGAGCTTTCACCATGCTTGGCCATAAGAAATAGGTTGACTTTTTCTTCTTCAGATTCTGACTCACTTAAAGAAGCAGAGTCACTCCATAAAGCTACCATAGCTTTCTTTCTTCTGTCATTGTATTTCTTTTGAAATTTCTTTGCTGCACCTGAAAGGACAATCTCTGATCAAGTGTCCTGCATCTCCACATTCAAAGCAATTCATTACTTTATATTTATTTCCATAGGAAGAAGATTTACCTTTGTAGTCCTTGCTATTAGAAGATCTGGATCTGTCTCTGCTGAAGTCTTTGTTTCCAAAGTTCTTCATCATTTTGAGAATCCCTGTCAAGGCTTTGGAAATGAGAGCAATGGGATCTTCTTCATCATCTTCTTCTTATTCAAGTCTTTGAGGTTGTTCACTCTCTTTGACCTTGAGTGTCAGGTTCTTGACACTGTGTGGTAATACTCCATCAGTTTCACTCATGGAGATCTGATGTTTGAGTAGCTTTCCCTGTAAATCATCTAGTTGGAGAGAGGAAAGATCTTGAGTTTCTTTAATGGTAGTGGTCTTTGGTTCCCATTTGGATTTGGGAAGAGTTCTCAAGATCTTTCTGACTTTCTCTTCATTGGGAAATATTTTCCCCAAGGAGTTCAGATTGTTGACAATATCAGTAAATTTTTTGAACATGTCTTTGATGGACTCATCTCCATTCATCTTGAACAGTTCATAATGTCTAAGGAATATATTGATTTTGGTTTTCTTCGCTTGGTTGGTTCCTTCAAAGGTTAACACCATTTTATCCAATATCTCCTTAACAGTCTTACATATGAAACGTAAAGAGATTAACACAATGATTTGTTACGAAGTTCGGTCCCAAGTGACCTACTCACCGAAAGAGGGATCTAATCCCTCCAGGATTTGAATAAACTTTTTAGTTATCAAAATTTGATCCCTAGATATCAAGCACAGAGAGTTGCCTTACTCTGTTACAACTTGCGGTTCTTCCGAACCTATCTAGTATATGCTCTAGCCAACTGATACAATAATAATTCTCTGTTGTTTTTCTTAAAAAACACACGTGAATAGATGATAGAGTAGTATATAAAAATGTTATACAAATAAAGTTCAAGAGAAGAACACTGTGAAAAGAATAAAGCAGTGATGCTGGAAGTGTTCTTCCGAGATCTGGAATGGATTGACTGAGTGTTTAATGTTCTTCAATGTTGCTTGTCAATCATGTGAGAGTAATTGGATATCTATAATGCTCTGTGTTTGTGAATCTCTCTCTGTTACTTCTTCTTTCTTTTGATTTGAATTGCAGAATATATAGCAACCTTCAAACAGAAATCCCTATAAATCCTCCAGGGATCTTTGACTCTTAACAGCTCAATTTCAATGGCTAGATGCTTGATTTCCTTAGTGATATTGATCTGACCCTCCATCTACAAGCTTAAATAAGGTTCATACACCATTCCATAGAAGTAGGACCAATATGCAGTCTTCAATTATCAAGTACATAATCCACTAAATAAAGAATCTTGCTAAACCTGCATACACGGAGTTAGCTAACAGTTCCTTCAAATTAACTTAAGCAAAATAATAGCATCAATGCAAGTTAAAACACAGATTAAGTTTGTCTTTCATCATACAACCATATCAAGATGAAGTTCAGAAGATTAGAAAGACATAAGAGTAGAAACTCCCCCTCAGTTCACGCTCAGTCATGTTCAGAGTTTTTCAAGGCTTTGAAATCAACTGTGAGCAAATTGTGAACTTACAATGCGTTCCAATCTCTCCATATGAATAATTAGGAAATAAATAATTTCGGATTATATCTCTCGCGCTTTGGAAATTTCTAATAAAATGAAGAGATATGGAGATGAAATTTTAAGTGACACTTACATTGTTGAGAAAATATTACGCTCTTTGCGTTGTGATTTTGAGTTTGTTGTCGTAGCTATTGAAGAAAGTAGAGGTGTTGAAGACTTGTCAATTGATGAACTTATGAGTTCACTACAAGTTCATGAGGAAAGAATGAAGCGGATGAAAGAAGAGTCCATGGTTCTACAAAGAAAACTAAGTTGTAGGAGAGAATAAAGCTATAACAATGAGAAATGGAAAAAGGGATGTGGACATTATGGAGTTCAAGGAGGGGGAAACAAGAGGTGATTAAGATCAATTTTTCACCAAGAATAAATGGGCCAAAGTTGCTACTCATCAAGGGCACGTGGGGGAGAAACAAACTCAAGTAAAATGTATGACAAATCTCATGTACAATGTTACAAGTGTTATGATTTTGGTCATTATGCTTCCGAGTGTCGTAGTAGCACTAACCATGTGCAAGGGAAAGATCATATGTTGTTGATGGCTCACCAAGAGCATGTTGTTGAAGTTGAGGATATCACAAAATCTCCTAGTGAATCATGGAAGAATCTTGACTCCATTGTTTCAAGTAGAGATAAGATCATTCCAACCAACAAGGACGAACTTGATGAGCATGGATACCAAAGAGACATTAACATAGAAGAGATGCAATATAGCATTAAGAAGGAAGAGGTTGTGGCGCATGAAGATTAACATTAGTGCGTCAAGGAAGATAAGAGGAGAGGCGACATTACATATTCAAGATGAAGAAAGCCATCACGATGTTGGAGGTCAAATAGTGAAGGTGGTCCAAGAAGATAGTCAACAAGAGGTAATGTCTACCCAATCTAAAGATATTATTATTCAAATAAATTGGAAAAGTATGGAAAATCATTTTATTGTTGAGAAGATGGATAAGAAAATTAAATCATTTCATGAGACGCATCACGAAGAAGTGAGAAGACACACTTTGCTTTTGGATTGGAGAATTCGACATTGACACGGGTTGGATGAACATGGAGAAATTCTTTGATGCGGGTGAAGAAGTTCCAATGAAAGAGATTAAGTTTCAAATCATGGAGACAAGAGACCTTGGCCAATCAACACACTGCTCAAGAATGTCAAGAAGTGTAAGATCTCGAAGAAGAAGAGGTTCGAGATTCTCACTTCCACCTAGATGGGTTTGAAGACCACCGCTATTGAAGGAGATGGAGGTCACAAGAAGACTTAGTTCCATCCTTTAAAGTTAAAATGCTAAATAAAGTTTAAGACGGGGTGTTGGAGGCTAAACTTTATTTAGGCTAAATATATTTGAAGTCCAAAATAATCATATTATTTAAATTAATTGTCCAACATTTATTTTATTAGTTTAGCTAGTGGGTCTAGTACAACTAGCTAGTAAATTAGTGGAAGTGTCTAGAATAGTGGTGTAGTGTGAGTTACTAGAAGTGTCCTACAAAATATCTAGGATGTTTCTAGTTGAAAGATTACTTGATGATGTAATCTAGAATCCTCCTACACTGCCTATAAATAGGGGGTTGTACTCTAGCATTTAGCAAGGGTCCTCGAAAAAGTCATAAATGTCTCTCCTATGAAGTCTTCTATTAAGACTTCTATGTAATGTACTAAAGTGTATCTAGTTGTTGTCCCCCACCATTTTGTATTAAGAAGAAATCAATTAAAGTTCATATTTCACTTGTGTTTCCATTCTCTCTCTAACATTTCCATAACTTCCCTATCTCACCAAACACCCTTCATAATTCTTCCTCCATCCAACACTAAGTGTTCCACTACTTTCCTCTTACATAAAATAGCCTACCTACTATCTTCCTAAATCCAACAAAGTGGCATGGAGGAAATTTATGAGGTAACGCAAACTGTAAGTGTTGATTTTAACTTATTTTGCTTGTTTGGTGATTGTGAACCTCTAGGTTTTGAGGATGCGGTTTAAATTAAGAAGTGGAGAGATGCTATGGACGAGAATATCAAGTCGATAAAGAAGAATGACCCATGGGAGCTTGCCACACTTCCACAAAGCCACAAATCCATTGGAGTGAAATGGGTGTACAAGGGGAAGAAGAACGTCAAAGGAGAAATGGAGAGATACAAAGCAAGGTTGCTGGCCAAAGGATACAAACAAAGAGCCGGCATTGACTATGATGAGGTATTCGCTCCCGTTGCCCGTCTTGAAACTATAAGATTTATTATTTCTTTTACGGCTCAAAAAAAATGAAATATTTATCAAATTCATGTAAAATTGGCTTTTCTAACCTTGATGAAGAAGTTTATATTGAACAACAATTGAATTATGTTGTAAAGGGGCATGAAAATAAAGTTTTAAAGTTAAAGATGGCTCTATGGCTTAAAGCAAGCTCCAAGAGCTTCGTATAGACGAATTGATAAATACTACCAAAAAAATTATTTTAGAAAATGCCCACAAGAACATGCTCTCTACTGTAAGAAGGTGAATGGTGATATGTTAGTTGTATGCTTATATGTTGATGATTTGATATTCACCGGAAACAATTTGAGCTTGATTGAAGATTTCAAAATGTCCATGAAGAATGAGTTTGAGATGATCGATATTTGACTTATTTCCTACTATCTTGGCATTGAGGTGAAACAAATGAGATGGCATCTTCATTTCTCAAGAGGGCCACACTAGAGAAATTTCTAAGAAGTTCAAGATGGAGAATTCTAAGCCTATATCCACCCCAGCTGAATGTTGAGTTAAGCTTTTAAAGTTTGATGAAGGGCAAATAGTTAATACTATATATTTCAAGAGGTTGGTTGAAAGCTTAAGATATTTGATTTGCACACGACCGGATATTATCTATGGCGTTGGACTCATTAGCCGCTATATGGAGACCCCTACAACCAATCACTTGAAGACTGCCAAGGGAATCATTCGCTATCTAAAAGGTAAGCTTGATTATGGTCTTATTTATTCTCATTGTGATGATTTTAAACTTATTAGCTATGTTGATAGCGATTTGGATGGAAATATTGATGACCGAAAAAGAACAAGTGGCTATGTTTTCTTCATGGGCCTGACGACTTTCACTTGGGCGTCAAAGAACCAACAAATTGTCGCACTTTCAACATGTGAAGCCGAAAATATCGCCGCTACTTCTTGTGCGTGCCATGCGCTTTGGTTGAAGGGTTTGATGAAGGAGCTTAACTTGCCACGAGAAGAGCCTATTGAGATATTCGTTGACAGCAAGTCCGCTCTAGCCTTGTCCAAGAATCTCGTGTTTCATGAGAGGAGCAAGCACATTGACACTCGCTTCCACTTCATAAGGTAATGTGTAGAGAATAAGACGTTGTGCTAGATCTCAATATCAAGTTGCGGACATATTCACAAAGCCCCTCAAGTACGACATATTCTTCAAGTTGCAATATTTGCTTGGAGTTGCTAAACCAAGTTTAAGAGTGGTGTTGGAGATTTAACTTGGTTTAGCCCATCTCATAAAAGGCTCAAGTGATATATTCTTATTATTAGTTAGTAGTCCAAATGTTTGTATCCCAATTGTATTAGTAAGCCCAAACTTGTAATTTGTCTAGGTTCATTGTACCTTAGTAGGAGAATTCTAGAGACGAAATCGTGTAGAATGTTGTAGAGAATTTCCTAGATTGTACCTTAGTAGGAGAATTCTAGAGACGAAATCGTGTAGAATGTTGTAGAGAATTTCCTAGATTGTACCTTAGTAGGAGAATTCTAGAGACGAAATCGTGTAGAATGTTGTAGAGAATTTCCTAGATATTTTGGTGAAAGAAGTTTGCGGAAGGAATAATGCTAGGAATATTCCTTCCACATCAACCTATAAATAGCTTGTACAACCTTCACTTTCCATCAGGCAAAATCAATTGGATCTCTTCTTCTATACATTGTCATATTCTCTCACTAAGTGTTCTACTACTTCCCTCTTCCATCAAATAGCCTACCTACTCTCTTCCTTCACTTTCCATCAGGCAAAATCAATTGGAGATTCTCTAATAATTAGCTATCATGATATATAATGTGGTGAAACCTGTAATACTTGAGCAGTGAATGGTTGCTCAAACTCAATTAAGAGCCTACTAAACAAGTATTTGGCCATGGAGAATTTGGTAGCTTGACAGTCCATCATTGCCACATTCAAGAACTCACTGGACGAGGTAGTCGTCAGGAAGTAGAACCATGTGTGCTTTGCAAGCAAATGTTAATGTAACGTTTGGAAACATTTCAGTTCCTCTGTTGGGAGAACACATAATAATCTGTTTTAAGTCTGTTAACAACCACATAATACGACGCCATGATAATAATGGGCTTAATCGAATTATGAAAAGAAAAACCTTCTGACTTGGCAGCTTCGAGATAACACAACCATTGATCTACATAATGCGGTTTTATTTGCGCCGAAACATTCAGATTTATCTGCACGTATTTTTAATAAGAAAATAAGGCTACATAAACTTAAAGAGTTATTATTTTATGCTAGTCGTTAACCCGCACAGTTGCGCAGGTCTATTATTAATCATTTATTGTATGCAACTGCATTGTGAATATTTGTCTCTCATCTCATCAAAAGTTTATTTAATTTAATTAAATGTTTTGGTTACTTCTTATTTTATACTTTTCATTGCACTCTGCGATTTTATCATTGGTTATTATTGCCCTTACACCGGTGCTAGCACCCATTTCCAAATTAATATCAAATATCGCTTGGACTACTAATTGTTTACATTGGTGATACATATTTTGACAAAATTAGGGAGCGTAGCTCATTATACAAATATTAAATTATCACAGCAATCGAACGTGTGCAATGTTATAAACAGTTAGCTACACATAGATATTATGTTTTTAACTTATGATAATGGTGGAGGCCAACACACAACGTGAGTCACATTTTTATTGTATAATCTTTTTTGTTATTACCTTCGAAAGTAATAATTAAAATATTTTTATCCTTAGGGAGAGCCTCTTTGAATATTTGAATCATATAATTGAAGCATACATTCTCCCGGTTATATAATACTTTCATGTGCAGCATTCGAACAACAAATGACAGTGCGGTAAACTTCTTACATCCTGGAACAACTCACTCTCAGTTTGTTCTAATATTTTAAGGAGTTTCCTAGTTTCTTCGTCAGACAATGAAGGTGTCTCATTAGAACTAATAAATTTTGCTCGGGCTGAGCTCCTAATGCTTCACGTATCATACCACTCATGTCATCTCCTCCTATTGTTTCTTCACTACCCAACTCAGGTTCAACTCATGAACCTGTGACATCATGCAGGGGATTCCAACGCTCTACTACTTGAGCTACCACCCTAGCTATAATTCTTCTTTACTTGACATCATGCAGGATCTTGCTCCTTTCTAAGTTACCAAGCTAAACAACAAGAATCTAAAACTCTTCGACCAACCCGACCCGAAATTATAAAATTCACATCGTTCTTCTCCTCGTTTCACTCTAACTTCTCGCTTCTTCTCCGGCAGCGGCTCTGCTATTCATGATCAACTACATGATCTGAAACCAATGGGAGAGGGGTCCTGATCATGTTGCTGATCAGAAATCAAACGACTCATGAACCCATGACCTCAAATCTCTCTTCGCTTCTTCTGACAAGGTCTTCCTCGTCCGCAACAATGGCGATCAGGTTTGTGCCCTTCCTTCCTTCATTCCTCTTCTTCTTCATCAGTCTCCTACTTTTCTTCTATCTAATGATGACTCAATTGAAGAAATTATATTATGGGTTTTGTCTCTGTCTGTTACTTGATGTTGATTAATTTATCAAATTAGATTTGCCATCTACCCTCTGTTTGGTTCTTAATAATTTACTCTTGTTAAATTATGTCTACGAGTGAGAGATGTTGATAGTTTGTTAATTAAATTAAAACTAGCTATTAACTCATGTGATGCACGGTGTTATACTGCCCAAACGGTTCGGTTTCGATTTGGTTCGGTTTGTAATTTTTACTGTTTTGCTTGGTTCGGTTTAGTTTAGTTTGGTTCTCGTTCAAATATTATTACGTATAATTTTCTCAAATAAGATTTCTAAAATTAGAAGAATTGAGACTATTTAATAAAACTACTCATATATAAAGTGAAGTAATGGTTAAACTAATTTAATCACGATTTAATTTAAGTTTAGAACATATTATTCATAAATCCGGAGTAAGAGTTAAAAAAATTGAACAAAATCATGTTAAACAATAAGAATTTTATGATTTTGGTGCATCACTTTTGTGAATATCGGTCTGTTTGGTTTAGCCACAGTTTAAGAGGTTTGGTCCGGTTTACGTTTTCACGATTCGGTTTCGGTTCGATTTATTTTTCTTCAGTTTTGCTCGGGTTGGTTTGCGATTTTCTTGGTTCAAACTTGACGCCATACCTGTTATTTGATGATAGTATCATTTTTTGTAGAACATAACTGTTAAAAATAAAAGAAACTATACGTTACCCCGCGCCAAGGCGCGGGGCGATTTTAAAATTCATGGAAGTGTGTTTCTTTATATATGCTACAAATAAGGTTTATCATTGACCTAATCAAAGAATGTAAGAATTGGATATAATGATACATATGTGGTTGAATGGATGTGGTGTTAAACAACTGGGTAAAGTCTCACCATATTGATGCTTAGTTATAGAGATATCAAATATTGGTTCAACATTTATATTTACAACTTAAGGACATCAAATGTAAATCTAATTTTGTGTGTGAAGAGAAGGCTTATTTGATTCTGTGTATGCCAGTTGCAGGTCTTAAATGTTCTGATTAAAACAATAGGGCACTATTCAAGAAGTTGTTATTTTGAAGTCAAGCCATGAAAGCAGTTGCGCGACATGATCAAGATTCCAGGGAGAATATTGCAATTAACAGGGGTGCTTGGAGGACATTTACAGAGCCTCTGTATTTCACCCAAGATTCATTTTTTGGTTGAAGTTGCTTTAAAAACGCCTCCCAATTTCAGTAACTTTGTCTGCTAAAGGTTGTACTATTGATCCTATTAGTTTGTTGCTGATGTGGAGAAGATATTGAAACTGAAGAACACATCATATGTGATTGCCCTATCTCAAGAGAAATTTGTTGTTCCCTTTCACGCGCTTCAATGCTTCTTTACCCAAGAATTTATCAATTAAGGAATTGTGGCTCAGGATAATTGAAGCTAAGGCATATCAAAAGCTGTTGCCTTAGTGTAAAAGTTTGGAAGTCATGAAATGATAGGCTCATTGATAAAATTTGGAAGCCTCGGCTCACTGTCAAAAAAGATGTTGCAAGATTTGATGAGTTCTTAAAGCTGACTTCCCATAAAGGATCCAATACTTTAAACTGTCATCAAGTGTTGAATGGTCTACTCCTTGTGTTCCAGGTATGGAGATATATTCAATGATGGTGCAGTAAGACTAAATCTGAATTTTGGGGGAATAGCTCTAAGATTTATCATGATGACTCAGCTAAGAAGATAATTCAGCCTATCAAAATATAATTAAACCAACTGTGTTGGAAGCTGTTGCTATAAGGGAAGCACTTTCCTGGTCCAAGAAATCGTATGTATCTGCATCTTATCTAATTGCAGCTTGCTCTCTCGATTGCCTTACCGGTTCGAAATCTCAGTTTTCTCTGCATATGGTATGGCAGGCACTAATGCTCTCACAAGGTTTTTGTTGTTGGTTTTTCCTTTTTATTCCTAGAAGTCTCAACTGGGAAGCTCACTGTAGTGCAAGTGGGGCCTTTGAGTTGTCAAGATGTATCTGTTATGCGCCAAGCTAGCCTTGTTTTTGGAATCTCGTGGCTGTGATAGTGTTGTTTTAGGAATAAAATGCCGAAGTTTTTCTGAAAATAGGTGCCACATTGGTTTAAATTTCCATTAAATTGTACCTTCAAATCATGGAAAGCTGGTGACGGAGCCTAACAACTCAAATCAGCAAATGTAGTCTGTGACTTGAAACAAATGTGACGAAATTAAAGGGTAGGCTGATGATGGATCAACCGTCGGGTAGCTGGAGAGGATATATCAATGAAAATCAAGGATTTATTTCGGAAGGAAGTGGTACCTTTACTTTTCAATAAGGGGTAAATTGACTAAAGTACCATACTCGACAACTACCAAAATTAGAGAAGTTTGAAGTGGTGGGTGTTATGAGTCCAAAAGCAACATGGCCTCTTTTGTGCATAGAATCAAAACTATCATAGCTATTTACATTTTAATGTTACTCAGCAAAATTAAACCATGGGAAAATGTGGTAGTTACACATTCAAATACACTTTCAAAACACCAATATCTATCATATAGAAAAGCTCTGCAGTCACAGTCAAAGATGGAAAGTGCAATCAAGGACGTCATGTATATATAACATACTTATCCAATATAAACATCACACACCTTTGATGTCATACTTTCCCATAAAAGATTAAATCAGCATTACTAATAATGTTTTGCTCTTATGAATGGGTTCAGGGTTATGCTAAGAGACACACTGACCTTGTGGTATAATGTGCTATTTCCTATCTCAATATTTAAAAGGATTTTAATATCGATGCGATCTAAATCTTTTTCTAGAAAGGGTCACACCATCAGCTACCTTTTTTGCTTTCAATCCAAAAGAAAATAAATACAGCTAATGGAGGATTCTGATATCGCTGCAACATGTACATATCATACATAAACCAAAATCAAAACAACCTATGCACGCCAAATTCAAACAAAATCTGATGTATAGAGGGTAGTAATTTAGCCAGTGAAATTGAAGGAAATTTGATGTTCCTTGGATACGGTTTTCATGTTAATCTTGTAATGATATAACACTTGAACCAACATATTACCAGCTTATGCTGTAAATGCCATCCTCCAATCGATGTTTCGGCAAAAAAAAAAAAAAAAAAAAAAAAAAAAAAAAAAATGACTGGTATGCTATGTGTTCATAAGAAACTGATAACAAACACCAATATAACTACTTTGAGTATTCACACAAGACTTTGTGGAAATCGAATTTAACCGATTCAGTACTGGGAAATACGAATGGACAATATTGAAGAGAATGCCAATTTTGGGGCTTATTCTAGCTTTCTCTCCGTGAAATCAACAACAAATTGGGCTGCGATGTGAGTAGTGAGCCTCTCCAATATTTTTTATACTTCGAGAAAATCGTGAAGAGACAACCAAAAAATAAAAACAAAGGAATCATTATGTACAATATTTTGTGTAACACCGAGTGTGCAATAGGAGAAGGCAAAACAAAACAAATATAAACAAAGGAAACAATCCACTAAGATAATTCGTCAAACATTGTGTGAGCTAGCACAATCAATCCACTGAATTACATCTATCTTTGACTGTACTACCTTCAGAGAGTGGAATATGGGCATGCGAATGGACAATTAAGCAGAGTTGGCCATATTTTTTGGGCTTTCTCATCCTCAAAGTGGTGAGAATTTCTGAATTTCATCACTGAACAAAGAGATGGATGGAGGGACATGAGAAAAGGGGGAGTGATGGGGGAAGGTAATAAAGCAGAGATGTTTGTTGTTCCCTTCGTTGCTAAACGGACAGATCAGTGTCACAAAGGGGTTTCAGTTTTGTTTGACTCCTCTGTTTCCGTCTCAGAAACTCATTTAAATTTATGCTATTTGATCAAGAAATATTATTTTCTTCTGAATATCTATATCCGAGATTGGAACTATTTGACCTAAATTTCCGGAACAACAGATAAGAAAATCAACGACTATCAAGTCAGACCAGATAGAAAATGTGGAAATACCACAAATAAATTGAATACCTTCCTACACATGTGCAATCGGAAAAGGGTATGGGCTCCTTTGTTCCTCCGACTATTGTACTCCGTTTTCTTCAGTGAAAACTAACTTTTTTGTGTAAGAGATTAGAAGCGCCATTCATCTTCTTCCCTTCTTCCACCCGTGGTTGTTACCGTCTTCACGCAACTGATCAGAGATTTTCAAGTGTTTGCTTTCAAGCCGCTGAATAATTCGCACCATGTATTGGTGTTTTTAAGTAATCACAGTAATGGATACTGGTGTTCCCACCCAGTTAGGTCCATGTAATTCACTGTGATGAATTTCAATATGTCAGAAATCTTGTGGCACTAAATATATATATAAAAAAAAAATCTGATTTCTAAGGAAATCCTAAGAAAGACCTTTAATTAATCACAACAGATGGAAACACAAAAATAAGGAAAGTTCGCAGGCGCAAAAATTGCAGCATGTTCGTACCTTATCTTGTTGTTGAATGCCAAGAACTCATCTACAGTTGTTGATCAGTAACCTTGAACTAACCAATTCTTGTGCACGTCGCTATTAGCCCGAAGCTTCGTACCAAGGAAGGTTCTGAGTGAGGGCGATCTCAATAAGATTTGTTTTCCTTAGATCATGAAAATAAGGACTGGCTGTCTTCCCTTCCACAGTAGCTGGATAGACAGAAATATTTCATTGCATGATTAATTCTAATATGTCTAAAATAAAAACCTCGTGGTACTATTTATTAAAAAAATTGTGATGAAAATCCAGATTCAACAGAAGCATTTAAAAAAATCTCATACCAAAATCAAGACTTTCATTAGTCAAGGAAGATGGAAATATAGGAATTGGTCCAATTCTCAGCCAACAAAAATCACATACAATTTCATGAACTGAAAATAGACATGGAGAAAGAGAATAGTTGAGGAAATTAAGCAAATCATTGGTTTCCTTTCTCGAGTACTACTCGAGGCGAAGTTGAAAAGTAGACAGATCGTAGCCTTGTTCCATCATTCTATCAAGGTGGAATCGGATAGATGAGGGCTCTATCGTTTGTAAGGCTATCGTATGAAAATCCAACTTTCATAGAAACATATTAAAAAATCACATACTCCAACCAGGATTTTTTCAATAATCACAGCGAGATAATAAAAAAAAACATAGAAATATGTCAAGCTTGCGGCCACAAAGAAAAAAAAAAAAAAAAAGAAATACACAATGGTTGGACTCAATCAAAGGATTGTTTGTTTTCAAAAAATAATAAAAAATAGAGGATTGTTTGATTTTGACATGTTATTGTCTCTTTTCCCATCTATTTTGCGAGCCAAGCAGTAAGATCCGGTGAGTTAAATATCACTTGACTCAAATGATCAATTGATTTTTCACCATTTACTTGATTGATTCGATGGGTTGGGTAAAGCTATGCTAGGGTTTGGATTGCCACTTACTTTAAAAGTTTAGTGCTAATTGGTGTTGAAACAAAATGTTTTTAAATTTCGATACTTGAAAAAAGTATCATGGTGTGGGATACAAAGAGGCCACAATACGTGAAAATGATTTTTCCTTATCAAGATTAGATACTCTGTTACACTACTTCGGGTCGGGAAACTTAAATTTCTTTCTTCGTTTAGCTATGTTTGGGTTTAAAAATCCAGTGATTTTGAATTTGTAGTGTTAACTGGCGTTACATCCATGAAAAACAAATACCGGAGTTAGCGAGTTTGAGTTCTGAACTACATGGCAGGCCACAAAAAAGCAACATATAATCGTGAAAGAATGGACTGTTGGAAAGGAGTACGTACAGTTGAGGAATTTAGTGAAAGAATTGGTTACCTATCTCGAGTACAAAACAGGGGGCGAAATTAAAGAGTACACAAATCGTGGTCTTGTTCTATCGAAGTTGAATCGGCAATGGATGAGGGCTCCATCGTTTGTCAACCGATTGCAGACTGCTATCTTCAATGACAAAGTTATCAAGTTATCAATATGGAATTGCAGGCGACCACTCCAAGCTCCGATACATCTTCCTCCGTTTCTTCCATCGGTGGCTGAATGGCGAGAGAGCTTAGAAACACAGGGAGAGAGGGCGAAGGGAGAACGTGCGGGAGAAAGAAGGAACTGGTGGAGAGACATCGCAGCGGTTCACCTTCTACCGTTTTTTCCATTTTTTTTTTGCAAACTCTACCGTTTTTTCCATTAATTTGCATATTTAGTCAATATTGAATATTGAGTCATTGCAATTGCACTTCACCAAATGACATGGCATTTTAAATCCACGTGGAAAGTTTTGATTTGTCTATAGAAGCCAACTGTAAAGACAAATGGCATATTGATAGCGATTTTCTCCTCACCTCCTAACTTTTATATAGATATTAGGTTCCACCCCGCGCGCGTTGCGCGCGGTGTGGCCTTGGCATGTTTGCTTGTCTGGTGGGCGGAGATCGGCGTGCCATTGCACCGGGCGTTGTCGTTCGGCTTGGAAGTTCACAATTGTCTCACTGTACGTGTAATTGGAATTCATGTGTCACATAAACAGTATAGTACAAATTGTTGTTGATTTTTTCTAAGAGAAGGACGTCGAAATCTATGATTTGATGCAACAAATTGGTATTGCGTGTAGTAATCAAACTGAAGTAAATTGATATTGACATTTACTAATGTCAGTGGACGTGTTTTTCATCTCACATATTTTCCTTAAAAGAAAAAATAATTATGTTTACAACCGTGTGTTTGTGATATAATAACTTCGCACCTTATTTTCTTGGCTTTCAAATAGATATCATACAAAATCATACTTATTTAAAATTGATTTTCGTAATTATACTCTGCTGCTCTCACAGACGCCTTAATTGCTCCGCTACCACCAGGGAAACACAATTATAACCTGAAACCCTAATCTACTGTCAACGCCTAGTTTCCTCTCCAATCAGTCACACTCTGAGTCCTTTTGATTTACGTTTCATCATTAAGATCTATCGTTTCGTGTGTGTTGAAGATTTCTGCGGCAGATTTAGTGGGGTTTGCAATATCTTCTCATTGATTGAAAGCGTGCATTTAGTACAGACGTGTCTCTTAGAAGATGCATGGTAATAAGTTCTTTGAATGGATGTGAACAGTTGCAACGGTCTTCTCACATTCATATTCATATACTGTATATAAGCACAACCAATTTGCTGTGAGCATAACATAGAGTACAGCAATGGATTATGGTAAAGAAAGTAGTGATGGTAAGGTGAGGAAGGGTGCCAAGAAGAAGATGAAGAAGAAGGTTAAGAAAAGTCAGAGGTATGATAGTGAGTTGAGTATGTCTTCGTGGGAGAGTTGGCATGATCACTCGTATGTGCTTGGGAAGGGGTCGGAGTCAACTATATATTCAGATGCATCGGAGAAAGATGAATTCTGGCGGGTTGACACAGCTTCCTCTTTTCCAAATAATTGGACCTGTACTTACCATCCCGGCACAAGTAAGAAGAAGAAAGTTAAAGGCAAAAGCAGCGAAGGTTTGCGGAGGGAAAAAGCAAATTGTCCACCGGATGGTACACAAGATCAGGGCGGGAAGAGGAAGAACAGAGATGATGGCGTTGTGGATTCGTCCCAGAAGAAACAGAAGGTGTAGAGGGTCTTGCATCTGCTGGTATTCTGTTCCAGTGAAGTGTAGTTTGATGTTAGGTTTTATGATGAGTGTCATGGAGTTGGGTTATGTTTAGTTTGAAATAGTTATGCAAAACTATGTAATCATGGAATATATTTTGTCTATTAATGCAGTTTTTAATTTGAGTTAATTTAATGTTTGTTCACATTGGTTTGTTGTCCAATCCGAAGCACGCATCATTTGGAAGTTTGTATATGGCATCAACCAATTTATTGTATTGGATTAATGATAATCTTATATGAATCACACATCACAATATGGGATCATAGCATATTAGATGAATCACAAATCAGAATATGGAACCATAGCAGTTTTACTGTACCAAAATTACAACCACTAAATCCATTGAAAAACAACCAGTAAATGAAAGAAATAGCTTCTGATAACCTCTGGTTGTGTCACTGCTATTTGTCATTTACTGGATATCTTCAATAGATTTAGTGGTCGTAAATTTGATGTGTTAATTATTATGTTCGGAGGCAAGCTTAGATATACAGTACGATGTATTCGCAAGATTATATTTATAGCTTTGCTGACCCTTTTTGTTTTTTTTTAACATTCCCTTTGTCGATAAGTTATCCATTTAATCATGTTTAACGAAGCTCACCAGTATTCATCATTCGATGTGAGTTCAGTGCCAGAGAACTTGAACATACCACTGGCTAGCAGTCTTCTAATATAGATAAATGAAGTGAAATAACAGCTCTTAAGTAAGTGAAATATAAACTGTTGACATAGCTATTATTTATTTGAACATCAAAATCACAGAATAACATGCATGGAGGGACGTAATTGCCATACAGATGAGATTGCATTAGTCTGTGTCTGGAGAGGAGGTATAACGCTTACAACTTTCTAAATTGTCCTCGACGATTAAATCTTGAATAATATCTGGAGCATCAGATAATATTATGTAACAATCACTTTGTCATGACTGAATATTGTTGGGAGATGAGATTGCATTAGTCTATGTTGGTTGGTTTTGTTCTTTTCGCTCTTTCTTGTTTTAACATCCCCTTCATCGATAAGTCACATCTTTGACGATGTTAAATGGAGCTCACTGGTATTCGTCGTTTGTCATCAGTTCATACCACGGGTGCTACAATGTATATTAGTTGACGTTTTACACATCAGATATATGACGGATGGTGCAAGCAATGCACCGTCAATTACTACAACAATTTCATGGGGACCTCATTTTTAATATAATGGTACTTATTATTTAAAAATAAATAATAATGGGCTTTGGTTGCTTTGGGCCAATCTTTATTACGAATAAAACTTTGCATATGTGGGTCTAATAAAACTTTGCTATTCCAGTTCACCCAAAAGTTACAATTTCTTAAAATTGTAACTTCAAATTTTTAAAATATTTAAACTTAATGTGTAGTACCTTGCAAAGATAAAAGCTGGCCTAAGTGAGCCAAGTGTGTGTGGGCTGAATTTGGCCCCCTTTGTTCGGGTGCGGGTCAATGTGCAGTACCTTGCATTGCGGGTTTTGGTGCGGGCCAAAGCGCATATAGACACTATAGCCGGCATTATTAGATTCATATCAGTGTTATAATATAAATAAATGAAGTGAACTAACAATTCTTCGGTAAGTGAAATATAAACTACTGACATAGCGATTATTTATTTAAAGATGAAAATTACAGAATAGCATGGATAGAGCGACGTAATTGCCATACAGATGAGATTACATTAGTCTGTGTCAGTTGAGGAGGTGTAACGCTTACAACTTTCTAATTTGTCCTCAACAATTAGATCTTGAATAATATCTGGAGCATCATATAATATTTTGTAACGATCACTTTGTTGAGATCCCATAGATGCAAGCTGCTCTGCGACGCTGTTGTCCAGTTTTTCGATAGGGATCAAGGCTATTTTCATTCGTCTGAGTAATGCATATCCATCACGGATCTCGCGCCTCATCGACAGTGGAGCGGTAGTCTGCAAATGAAAGATTTTGCTGGCCTCATAGTTGGAGGTCTCAATCTTGTCTTTCCAGTCATTTTCATAAGCCGAATGAATACCTTGATAAATTGCCCACAGCTCACTTTCCAATTGAGTGACCCCATCAATTCTTCCTATGAAACCAAGCTGCCAGTTTTCATTGTCGTCGCGGCAGACACCACCGATTCCACCGGTATTGGTTACCGGTGAGGTAAAACCATGCACACTTATCCTTATCACTCCTTGAATGTAGAGAAATAAATATCAAGATATATATCAGGTTTATATTTCGATTAATGTAGCAGGAAATAAGATATGTCATCGGCTAACTAATATCGTAGAATGTTGTGGCCGCATTACATTTTGAAAGTACTGTATATACGAAAACATGGTAGGAAACTTACTACGAGGAGTCAAAATGGGAGGCGGAGGTGTTTCTTGAAATCGAGTTGCTGCAGTAACAAACATCGTGAGTGATGGTGTAACACCCCCAAATGGCCCAAGCCGGAGACCCGGGGATGTCACTCCGTACCCGAGAGGAGCCCGGATACAAGGAGATTTTATAACATGGTTCACAAGCACACACATCCACAATAATAAATTAAATCCAATTAAAATAATGTATTATCATAAACCTTCGTCCTAGCCACAAACCGGCAAAACAACTAAAGCGTTTAAACTACTAAAGAGTTCAAATTGAAATGTAATACTACTATTAATAATCCATGTGGTGCGCGTCCCCTTCTATGCCCGAGAACCTTCTTCTAAACCTGTGGTGCGGAATGAAAAAGAAACACCACAGTACAAAATCAGCATTGAAATACTGGTAAGCAAACATCCAAACATGTAAAACGATGATGGATAGTTATAAAACAAGACTCATTTGTAAGTAAGAGTTTTTCGCAAACACAGCGGTAATAAAGTGACTCTTGTTTCAAAACATAAGAGTTCCCAATTCCATAATATATTTCCAAATCAATTTCCATATTATTAGGAAAATCCAAATCCAGTGTTAACTTCGTTCCGTTAACAAAAACCAAAAATCCATTATTAATTCGTTGTGACGGGGGAAACCAAACCATCTCGCAAGCATCCAAGACCTTAAGTGTCGACACCCCCCAAAGAATCTAGCGTCCAGAGGAGTGAGTACAGGGAGCTATCCGGGGACTTGCAACCGGATTAAAATAAAAATAAATTGAAACGGAAGACCGAGATCAAACCGTCCAATGCCAATGGTAACCATACCACAATAATAATAAATGTCCCCGCACAACTATTCCACTTTACGTATTAATGCATTATCATTATCATGATGATATTTCCAAGAAAAACATTTATCAAGTAGAAATCACATATTGCATGTCACGTCACATAAACACATTTTGAGACGTAAAGAAATACAAGAATTCGTTTCGACACGAAAGAGATAAGCACACTAGGCTTGGCACATTTACTTACCTCAAAGCAAATTCCAACAATAGCAATCAATCAACGTACTCTACGTACTCGTCGTCGACGAACTCGTTACCTACACATAACAATATGCTAATCAAACCAATATTCTAGCAATATACTTGCTATACTAATTACATGCATATGATAGTCCATGGTTTAGGGTTCTAACACTTCCCCAACATCCCATTCAATTCATGCTCCAAAATAAGCTTAAAGCTTTGCTTCAAAATCCCTTATCCTAAAGTATACATAATCCATCATAACTCTACCAATTCTATTACTCCAGTTTCCCAAACAGATCATGGTCTAGAAACAGTTCCATTGGATTCAAAACGTTCGAAATAATAAGTTTAGCCTCAAACGGATCTTAATTTCGATTCCTGAATCAAAAGTTACACTAGTTTCAAGTTTCCAACTTCATTCAAAATATCCATACGGGAATTGTCAATCTTCATGAAACTTTTCCCCCAAGCATCTAATTCATCCTATAATCATACTAAACCTAATATAACATGATTCCCACATTCAAATCAGATTGTTATCCACCTAATATGATCATTCAAACTCCCAAATCATTCAATCAAACTTCCCTTTCAAACTAGGGTTTCTTCCCAACACTCACGAACATGATAAACCCTAAAACTTGATAATAAATCTTACAAATCCATGAACAATGATCCTAACAATAACAAACTGAAATTTAGAGATTGCATGCAACATACATGAATCATGAACAAGTGATCACAAGATCAAGAGATCAACAAGAGAAAAGAGAAAAAGAAACGAAACAACCCAACCCGCTCAACCCGCCGCCCATGGAGGCGGACGGAGAGAGAGGCGGACGGGGATAGGGAGAAAGAAAGAGAGAAAAGAAGGAAGAAAGAAAGAAAAGAGAAAAAAGAGAGAGAGAGAGAGAGAGAGAGAGAGTTACCTTGCCGGAAAAGAGAGAGAGCGGCGGCGGCGGTGGGGTGGCTGCCGTCGGTCACAAGGGAGAGAGAGAGTGAGAGAGGGACGGGTAGAGTAGGGAGAGTGAGAGAGATTAGGAAAAATAGGAGAATGAGGGTTTTTATGAGAGTTAGAATTAAAATTAACCTCATAAGTAGGAAACCCTCTTGGATTAGGAAACTTTTATTGTAGGAAGAAATTTAGGTCAAAAGACACTTATTTCCCCTTAGTTTTGCCAAAAGACAAACACCTCCCCCAACTCAAGTAAAAGACACTAAAACCTTTGATTAAAGTCACAAAGTTCCCCCCAAACTCTCAAAGCATTATAATTAACTCTCTATAATTACTTTAACTTCCCAATACTTGTAATAATATCACAAAATACCCGTAGTCACAAAACGGGGTATTTCATCCTTCCCTCCTTAAAGAGAACTTCGTCCTCGAAGTTTAAACAAAAACCTCCCTCCTTAAAGAGAAACTATCCTTGAAGTTTAAACCAAAACTTTAACCACACAAAGGTATACACCTTTCCTCACTAGTACGACTACTAAATGCAACCTAAGGTCATGAATGATATGTAATATACTATAAGTAGTATTGTATTAAAGAAAACGAAGGATTACATCCTCTCCCCCTTAGAGGAGTGACGTCCTCGTAACTCAAGGTACCTCGTCAAACAAGTGAGGGTACTTCTTCCTCATATCATCTTCCGCTTCCCAAGTTGCCTCTTCAGTGAGGTGGTTAGTCCATAAGACTTTTACAATCTTGACACTCTTGTTACGGGTGTTCCTTGTCTTGGTGTCTAAAATCTTGACAGGTTGTTCTTCATAACTCAAAGACGGGTCCAGTTCTACTGGTTCGGGATCTAATACGTGAGATGCATCAGGCATATACTTCTTCAGCTGTGATACGTGAAATACGTTATGAACACGACCTAAATTCGATGGTAAATCGAATCGATAAGCCACTTCTCCAATCTTTTCTATAACATCATATGGTCCTATGAATTTCGGGCTCAACTTCCCTTTCTGATTGAACCTCATGACTCCTTTAGTTGGTGATACTTTAAGAAATGCTTTTTCTCCAACTTGAAATTCCAACGGTCTTCTTTTCTGATCAGCGTAAGATTTCTGTCTATCCTGCGCTGCCTTCATTCGCTGCTGTATAAGTCTCACTTGATATGTCATCTCTTCAATAAGTTGTGGACCAATTACTATCGTTTTCACTTATGTCGTTCCAACACAACGGTGTTCTACACTTCCTTCCATACAACGCTTCATGTGGTGCCATTCCAATACTGGCATGATAACTGTTATTGTAGGAGAACTCTATCAAAGGTAATCTATCAACCCATGAACCTTGAAAATCCATAACACACGATCTTAGCATATCTTCCAACGTTTGTATTGTTCTTTCGGTTTGTCCATCTGTAGCCGGGTGAAATGCCGTGCTAAACTTCAACTGAGTTCCTAGTTCCTCCTGAAGTGCTTTCCAGAAGTGAGAAAGAAAATTGGGATCTCTGTCGGAAACTATAGAGCTTGGTACTCCATGATACCTTACAATGTTCTTCATATACGCATCAGCTCTTTGTTCCATATTCCATGTGTCTTTCATCGGAATAAACCTTGCTGTCTTGGTCAATCTGTCAACTACGACCCATATCTGATTCAGTCCATTCTTTGATGTCGGTAACGCAGTCACGAAATCCATCGAAATAGAATCCCACTTCCAAACTGGGACATCTAATGGTTGTACTAATCCTCCCATTCTTTTATGTTCAAACTTCACCTTTTGACAAGTTAGACATTTTGCCACAAATTCTGCCACTTCTTTCTTCATATTAGGCCACCAAAACACCTTCTTCATGTCCTTATAAAGTTTGTCACCTCCTGGATGTACTGAGTAGGGTGTGTTGTGCGCTTCTCGCATCAACTTCTCCTTAGTTTCCGTACACTTATGTGGTACACACCATCTTCCTTTGTAACGAATACTTCCATCTTCATAGATCTTGAAATCTTTTGTTTGTCCTTCTGCAATCTTCTTCTTTATCCCTTCCAGCTTCACATCTCCTGGCTGGTTACTCCTTATCTCTTCTAAGACATCTGGCACAACTGTCATATTCCCAAGAATATTCTTTACTTCTCCTTGTTTCACTACTTCAATTCCAAGTTTTCGGAACTCTCGGCATAGCCGATCTGGTAAAACTAGCATAGTATCCAAAGTATGGCTCGACTTTCGGCTTAATGCATCAGCTACTACGTTTGCCTTCCCTTCATGGTATTGGATACGCAAATCATAATCCTTTATGACTTCTAACCAACGTCTTTGCCTGTTGTTTAGTTCTTTCTGCGTGAAAATGTATTTGAGACTGCTATGATCCGTATACAATCTACACACAAATCCATACAAGTGATGTCTCCATATCTTCAATGCAAATACTATGGCTGCAAGCTCTAAGTCATGCGTAGCATAGTTCTCTTCATGAGTTTTCAGCTGTCTTGAAGCATAAGCAATAACTCTTCTTTCTTGCATGAGCACGCATCCTAAGCCCTTCTTCGATGCATCACTGTAAACATCAAATTCGCCAGAATCATTGGGTAAAGCTAAGACAGGTGCGGTCGTTAACTTTTCCTTCAATGTCTGGAATGCTTCTTCACAATCTTCGCTCCACTTATACCGTACCGTCTTCTTGGTTAGTGTAGTAAGCGGTCTAGCGATCTTCGAGAAATCTTTCACGAAACGCCTGTAATATCCTGCTAATCCGAGAAAACTTCTTACTTCGGACACATTCTTCGGAGTAGGCCAGTCTTTAACTGCTGATATCTTTCCTGGATCCACGGATATTCCTTCCTTGGAAATTATGTGACCCAAAAATGGAACATGTTTTAGCCAAAATTCACACTTCGAGAGTTTAGCATATAACTTCTCATGTCTCAAAGTTTCTAACACTTCTTTGAGGTGTTCTTCGTGTTCTTCCTCGCTCTTTGAATAAACAAGGATGTCATCAATAAAGACGACCACGAAACGATCTAGAAACGTCCTCATAACACGATTCATTAGATCCATAAATACTGCTGGAGCATTGGTTAGACCAAAAGGCATAACGGTAAACTCGTAGTGTCCATACCTCGTCCTAAAGGCTGTCTTCGGTATGTCCTTCTCGGCTACTCGAAGCTGGTGATACCCTGATCTCAAGTCTATCTTTGAGAAAACACTCGCCCCTTGTAATTGATCAAACAAATCGTCAATTCGGGGTAAAGGGTATTTGTTCTTGATTGTTGCGCTATTCAACTCCCTATAGTCAATGCACAATCTCAAGCTTCCGTCCTTCTTCTTCACAAACAGTACCGGTGCGCCCCAAGGGGAAACACTCGGCCTTATATAACCCTTTTGGAGTAACTCTTGCAACTGATCCTTAAGTTCTTTCAACTCTACTGGTGCCATCCTGTACGGTGCCTTTGTAATTGGAGCTGTTCCAGGTGCCAAATCCATAGTGAATTCGATCTCTCTTCTAGGTGGCATTCCTGGAATTTCGTCCGGGAACACATCGGGAAAATCTCTAACGATTGGTATTTCTTCTAGCACATTCTCCTTCTTAGATGTGTCTTGAATATAACACAAATAAGCACTATTCCCCTTCTTCACTTGGTTGACTATGGTCAAAGCTGACACTAGTCGGATACATGGTTCCTTCGTGATACCACGGTAAGAAACTTTTTCTCCTTTTGGACCTTTAAGCCTTATCTTCTGATCGTGGCAGTCTATTACTGCACGATATTTTCCCAGCCAATCCATTCCCAATATAACATCTATCCCTCCAAGATCAAACTGTATCAGGTTCGCTGGTAGGGTACTAGCCGAAATCTTAACTTCTACTCCTTCAAAAATGGCGTCACATACTGTTACATGACCGGTTGGGGTAGCTACGGGGATGGATATTCTAGACGGCTTATTGAGACTCAATTTTTCCACAAATGATGATGAAATAAACGAATACGATGCTCCGGAATCAAATAGAGTAAAAGCTGGTTGATCATGAACAAGAAATGTACCAGTGACTACTCCATTTGCTGCTTCCGCTTCAGTCCTGCTCATGACTGCGATCCTTGCAACATACCCGTTCTGCGTTGCGGTAGTTCCTGCCGTTCCAGTCCCATTGCTGTTGGCGTTAGCTGGAGCGTTGTTGTTCCTATTCCCATTCTGAGCTCCGTTGTTCCTTCCATTACCTTGGTTGTTCACTTGCTGTTTACCATAGTTGTTGCCTCCATTATTCTGGTTGTTGTAGTTCCCATAGTTCCGGTTTCTGCCCTGATTGTTGTTGTACTGTCGGTTTCCTTGGTAATTGCCTCCTTGATTGCCTTGCTGGTTTCCATTTGGTTTCAATCGGCACTCAAAAGCACGATGACCTTTCCTGCCGCAGTTGTGGCAGTTTACAAGGTTTCCTTGGCAGTCCTTTCCCGGATGGTTTTGTTGGCACTTCTTGCAGATATAACGGCGAGGTTGCTCATCTCCATTATACTGCTTGTTACCACGATACTGTCCTTGGTTACTTCCTCCGTGGTTAGGCTTAAACCTTTTGTCCTGACTACCTTGGTTAGTCCTACTCTGATTGTTTCCATAGCCCACGGCGTTCTCAACCTTGCGTTTCCCACGCTTCTCATCTTGTGCCTCTTGAATACGCCAAACGGCTGCCGCCCTATCGTAAGCTTCCTGGAGAGTATCGTACGTCCTGCACATCAAGTCTTTCTGCAGATGAAGTTCGAGACCAGACATGAACTTCCTGACTTTAGTCGCTTCATCAGGCATCAGCTGACCTGCGAATCGGGATAATTCCATGAATTTCTTGAAGTACTCGGTCACGGAACCGTTTCCTTGTGTCAGATTCACGAAGTCTAAGTACTTTTGATCCTGGACATGGTCCGGGTAAAAGCGAGTGCGAAGTGCGGTTTGAAGAGCCTCCCAATTGAAATTGGGTTGCGCCAAAAAGTTCTGACGCGTACTCCTCCACCATGTATTAGCTTCGTTCTTCAAGTAAAATGCCGCGCAAACAACCTTGCGGTCTTCAGGGCACTCAACTAGTTCAAGGACCTCATCCATCTCATCGATCCAATTCTCGAGCTCAACAGGATCCTCATTGCCTATGAAGTTCCCTGGCTTCATGTCTGCCACTTTCTTAGCCCAATTTGCGTTATTCTGCTCTCCCTGGTTTGCGTTCTGCGCCATCTGAGCAAATTGCGCGAAGAACTGCTCCATGTTGTTGTTGTTGTTGTTGTTGGGTGCGGCCATTGGTACTTGGCGATTTCTCCTGGTGTAGTATTGATGTGGTCTATCAGTCATAATCCCTACACTATAGCCTATTGTATTACTTATAAAGTACCAAGAAGTACAAACAATCACGCATATACGGCATGTAGTGCACAATTAAGCAAGTAATGTCACACATTGACCATCATTTAACTCAATTACTCATGTATTTCCACATAGACTGATCACGTCTCAACTTTTCATCTACTTCCAAAATCGGAAAAAGGATCAATCGATCAAGCAAAAATTGCAAATTTTGGTGTGCAACACCCTCTCTGAGTCTACTTTCATAGTCAAGAAGAATCAACTCAAAATCAATCGTGGAACTCAAGATATAAAGGAAACTCTACAGCTGCTGTCACAGCCCACCAGAACAGAAACATCGACTTTGAAAAGACTTAAATTGACCTTAAAATTCTCAAAATGAGCTAGGCTTTCTCTGGGTGTTAGCCAAACGTGTCTAGTAGTCGTCATAAAAATTTGGGGTCGAAACAAGATCTGGAAGATAGGTAACAATCAAAGATGCTTCAGCTAGTCACTTTGCAATTCTGCTACTGAACCGTCAACTTTGGAAATTCGTAGCAAATTCTCCAGAACTCGTATGGGGTTGAAATTTTTATGGGAGATACCTGGGTATGTCTACTTTCTGGGAAAAATTCAGGGAAAAATAACTCCAAAGTTAAATACGTCTGCTACATCGAAAACTCACTGCTGCGCAGATTCAACAGCACCAAAAATCAAAGCTTTTGCGTTCTAACTCCATGAACACTTTCTAAGCCCATAATTAATGAGTGCAAGCATAACACAACCTTAATTCATCCAATCATACTCCAAAATTCAGAAAACTAAGTTTATAAAACTTCCCAAATCAGGTCTTCAAAACAAAACATTATTCATCCCAAAGCAAGACGCTAAGAATTTAACTCTAGCCCAAAAGTGACTATTCAAGAATCGTTCTAAAACTTCAAATGTTGCTTGGCTATGGAGCCTTATTCAAACCAATAAATAAAACTTAAAGCATCTAGTCTAAGATATCTAAAGAACTCTAATAAGCTTAATCGTCGTCCTCATCGCTTTCGTCCATCTCTTCCTCTTCATCGGAATCATACTCGTGCTCTTCATCTTCACTAGGGTCTTCTTCACTTTCTTCATATTCCATGGGATCTTCTTCAATCTCGGGGTATTCATCGACGTCTTCCATTGGATCTTCTTCAACTTCTTCATCGTCACTAGAATCTATAATAATCACTTCTTTCTCATCACTAGAGCTTATGTAGATCACGTCTTCTTCATCACTGGACTTTATCTCAATAACTGTATAACTTTGCCACTTAAGGTAAGTCTCCATCAATAACTTGCATATAAAATCTGCACTTACCGTCCATTCACCTTGGCAACGATAATCCCTATCATTCAAACGATTCATCCTGCCCATGATGTTGCTATATTTTGTAATAATATCCCCAAACATCGGTTTTATAGGTAATGCCTTCACCATACAGTAAGCCTGAAAAGCTGGATTTCTATATCGAGGGAATTCTAAGGCTCGGAATCTATCTTCACAATATTGAACCACGCGGTCACGAAAATCAGGAAAATCTTCACCTTCGACCCAACGTGTCACAACAGGGTGCTTCTCTACTGGCAACACACGCTTCCTTGCTGTATGCTTAGTTCTAGCCATCTACAAGAGGAAACAACTTAATAAATCTCTAATTTAAAGGCATAAACCGTAATCCAAATAACTACTCTTCGCAGACCAATAATTATTTCCAATACTCCAAATCGATGGTTCCAATACTTTTGACGAAATTTCCCAACATAGTCTCTTAAAGTAGGCCTAACTTAGAATCCAATTGGGATACTCCAAACATTCGATTGGGTGGATGGGGCAATTGTTTTCTATCCTATTTTCTAAACACTTATACATAACAATCCTATCCATACTACCCAAATTCCCACGGCTTGTCGAATTTTTAAGTTATTTTTCTCCTATATTCATTTTAGTTGCCCTAACAAGTTTCAAATTTCTTCTTAGAATGCCGGCTCTGATACCACCTTTAACACCCCCAAATGGCCCAAGCCGGAGACCCGGGGATGTCACTCCGTACCCGAGAGGAGCCCGGATACAAGGAGATTTTATAACATGGTTCACAAGCACACACATCCACAATAATAAATTAAATCCAATTAAAATAATGTATTATCATAAACCTTCGTCCTAGCCACAAACCGGCAAAACAACTAAAGCGTTTAAACTACTAAAGAGTTCAAATTGAAATGTAATACTACTATTAATAATCCATGTGGTGCGCGTCCCCTTCTATGCCCGAGAACCTTCTTCTAAACCTGTGGTGCGGAATGAAAAAGAAACACCACAGTACAAAATCAGCATTGAAATACTGGTAAGCAAACATCCAAACATGTAAAACGATGATGGATAGTTATAAAACAAGACTCATTTGTAAGTAAGAGTTTTTCGCAAACACAGCGGTAATAAAGTGACTCTTGTTTCAAAACATAAGAGTTCCCAATTCCATAATATATTTCCAAATCAATTTCCATATTATTAGGAAAATCCAAATCCAGTGTTAACTTCGTTCCGTTAACAAAAACCAAAAATCCATTATTAATTCGTTGTGACGGGGGAAACCAAACCATCTCGCAAGCATCCAAGACCTTAAGTGTCGACACCCCCCAAAGAATCTAGCGTCCAGAGGAGTGAGTACAGGGAGCTATCCGGGGACTTGCAACCGGATTAAAATAAAAATAAATTGAAACGGAAGACCGAGATCAAACCGTCCAATGCCAATGGTAACCATACCACAATAATAATAAATGTCCCCGCACAACTATTCCACTTTACGTATTAATGCATTATCATTATCATGATGATATTTCCAAGAAAAACATTTATCAAGTAGAAATCACATATTGCATGTCACGTCACATAAACACATTTTGAGACGTAAAGAAATACAAGAATTCGTTTCGACACGAAAGAGATAAGCACACTAGGCTTGGCACATTTACTTACCTCAAAGCAAATTCCAACAATAGCAATCAATCAACGTACTCTACGTACTCGTCGTCGACGAACTCGTTACCTACACATAACAATATGCTAATCAAACCAATATTCTAGCAATATACTTGCTATACTAATTACATGCATATGATAGTCCATGGTTTAGGGTTCTAACACTTCCCCAACATCCCATTCAATTCATGCTCCAAAATAAGCTTAAAGCTTTGCTTCAAAATCCCTTATCCTAAAGTATACATAATCCATCATAACTCCACCAATTCTATTACTCCAGTTTCCCAAACAGATCATGGTCTAGAAACAGTTCCATTGGATTCAAAACGTTCGAAATAATAAGTTTAGCCTCAAACGGATCTTAATTTCGATTCCTGAATCAAAAGTTACACTAGTTTCAAGTTTCCAACTTCATTCAAAATATCCATACGGGAATTGTCAATCTTCATGAAACTTTTCCCCCAAGCATCTAATTCATCCTATAATCATACTAAACCTAATATAACATGATTCCCACATTCAAATCAGATTGTTATCCACCTAATATGATCATTCAAACTCCCAAATCATTCAATCAAACTTCCCTTTCAAACTAGGGTTTCTTCCCAACACTCACGAACATGATAAACCCTAAAACTTGATAATAAATCTTACAAATCCATGAACAATGATCCTAACAATAACAAACTGAAATTTAGAGATTGCATGCAACATACATGAATCATGAACAAGTGATCACAAGATCAAGAGATCAACAAGAGAAAAGAGAAAAAGAAACGAAACAACCCAACCCGCTCAACCCGCCGCCCATGGAGGCGGACGGAGAGAGAGGCGGACGGAGATAGGGAGAAAGAAAGAGAGAAAAGAAGGAAGAAAGAAAGAAAAGAGAAAAAAGAGAGAGAGAGAGAGAGAGAGAGTTACCTTGCCGGAAAAGAGAGAGAGCGGCGGCGGCGGTGGGGTGGCTGCCGTCGGTCACAAGGGAGAGAGAGAGTGAGAGAGGGACGGGTAGAGTAGGGAGAGTGAGAGAGATTAGGAAAAATAGGAGAATGAGGGTTTTTATGAGAGTTAGAATTAAAATTAACCTCATAAGTAGGAAACCCTCTTGGATTAGGAAACTTTTATTGTAGGAAGAAATTTAGGTCAAAAGACACTTATTTCCCCTTAGTTTTGCCAAAAGACAAACACCTCCCCCAACTCAAGTAAAAGACACTAAAACCTTTGATTAAAGTCACAAAGTTCCCCCCAAACTCTCAAAGCATTATAATTAACTCTCTATAATTACTTTAACTTCCCAATACTTGTAATAATATCACAAAATACCCGTAGTCACAAAACGGGGTATTTCAGATGGACTTGAAGATGAGGAACTTGCAATAGTTTCATTGCTGGTTACTTCTTCCTCGGAGACTGCTCTTCTGTGTTTTGACATTGTAACGGCTTATTCTATGAATAGATAGTTTATGCTCCTTGTTCAGCTGAATAATGGATCTATAGCTTTCTTATAGAAGAGGTGAGTTGAAATGCATGGTAGATAATGCGAGATAAAACTGGATAGTTAGTCCGTGATTTTGTCAGGCAATTTGTTTCTTTTTATTTGACTGTGTACACAGTCAGCACTCACTTACTGTCATTGGATTCATACGTGGCATGAATGTGTGTATGAACGACAAGAGTTCCGTAAACTACGTTGTCATTGTTCACATGTCTGACAGAGGGTTTTTTATTATAAGTGGTATGGATATGTGTATATATGATGCTGACTCTGTGTGTAAACGCTATGCTGAATATATACGTTGCAATTCAATGTTTTCCAATATGTGCGAACTGACGCCGTATCCAGAACACTGAAGTTGCTGAAGTTTGTCATTAACAGATATACTATATTGGATGTGCAGATTATATTCAGTTTCGGACGAAAGAAATCGTGTAAATATTGAATTCACCAATGACGTTCTAACTTTATAATGGCAGAAATGATTTCTTTGTATTTACAGACGATGCTGTGACATACTTGTGAACGTATTGTTTTTTGTATAGTTAAATAAAAGAAGTCGATAATGTAAGAACCATTAGTAGTCGCTTTATTATTAGTTGCGGTAGAAGCAGAAAGTGATACAATTAATAACATAACACCATAAAGAGGAAACATCATTGTGAATAGTGCAATGCATTGTAGCAGCAATGATGCAAACATTCGGTGGTCTTTCTCTTCAGATGTTGAGCAGCATTGTCTTCGACTGTGCATGGAATATCAATTTGTCTACCATGCATACTGAACTTACTTCACAAACCATTTAGTTACCCTGTGGTTGTTTGGCCGCGTGCATTTGAACACGCGAACATACACATTTTCATTTGCATTCTCCGTGTTCAAGCCAACCAGTAGAGCTTCTTGTTCCTGAGAAAAGAATGCTGTTATTTGTGTACTACATAACTATGAGCAGCTGCATATTTCATATGAATAAGTATTGCACTATGGTTGAAGCTGTTCGGAGCAAGTTGGGTAATACCTGTGGTGTCATTGCTGTCAGATTTTCAGCTGTGTTTCGGAGGAAGGTCTCCGCAGCCTGGCCGAGAATCATCACATCCATTATTCCAGTGTCATCTCGCAGTTCCACCATAACTCGGCATCTGTGAAAATGGTGTGTAATCATATTATACATGAATGTATATGTAATGTCTGAATTGCTAGTGTTCAATTATAACCAATGGATTTCGTAAATTTTAATGTATGGATTTTTTACACATAATGTATTGAACCAAGTCGTTTGACTGGTCGGAAAGATCCGTGTTGATACCCTAAGCCAGGCTTCTTCATACATAGGCTTCTCAGCGTTGGATGAAGCCGAAGAAACAAGAATCAGAACGATGCATTATGTAATAAACATGGTTGAATGAAGTTAAATTATGATTAAGAGTAGAGATTGAAAAGCAAAGGGCAGATATATGCGTGAAGAAGAATTTCGTGGAAGATTGTGTGTAAAAAATAATTATTGTAAATTGAGAAGCCAAGAGTATACGCAGATCAAAAATAGTATGACACAGTTGGATATCCTGTAATTTCACACATTCTGTGATAACAATAATTTGAGGTTTTCTAACTTTACCAGTGACGCACGAATATCTGCAATCTTGGACGGCATCATCTTCAGAATACAATGGATTTGTTAGTTGTATACTGATACAATTTCTGAATCTCAATTGTATTGCTTGCAATTTGATATTGATTTTAAACATGGGAAGCAGTTCTTATATAGTGAGTTCTTCCCTACCTGTGCTCGCATATTCTGCAATATATAATTAATGTAATTTCTAAATTCAATGTAACCATTGCAAGTTGAATTTTCATCCCGTTATTTCATATGTGTTGATCATGTCTTGAATTGACAGTTAACATTCGTAGTTAATTTCTTGTGCAATTTGCAGAGATGTTCACATGATCACAATTACTTCTGCACTATCTGATCAGCGAGTGCTTCCCAAGAGGGTTCATATATCAATGAGCTATTTGGAAGCTTGTCACCTAATTGCATCTGAAATTGAAAAGATATGCTCTGTAGAGACCTCTGCCAACCGTTCAATATCTGTGACTTTCTGTGTGCAGATTCAGTATGTAGGCAGGTGTATTTCTGCTTCGTCATCTGGTATATATTGCAACAAATGCATTATTTGAAGTTTGCATGTGTGGAATCTCAAGGAATTGAATTGTACAACAGCATGTGAGTGTTATAGTTTGATATTATTCAATCGGATTCGACAATTGAAATACTGTTGTTACTTGTGTGCAGGATTTGGCTTTATTATTACTACAGCTGGAATTGTTAAGTTAGGTTGTGTCTGAAGATGCCAAGTTCAATTCAAATAAAAAGAACAGAGATAGTTACTTTGATATGTCACAATATATATGAAACATAATATAACTTAATGCATTAGATATTAAGCAAACCATAGACAGAGCTTTGAATTACACGATACATGATGCATGTCATTAAAATAATAGTTATATCGCGACATTAGGTTGTTATGTTTTTGCAAAGATAATAACATAGAACAATACTGGAACAGGTAGCCAGAATGACAATATTAAAAGAGATGTCTGGTTGTTCTTAGTACACAGAACTTTCATACATTGAGGCTATGCTGGAAACACTTTCACCCGAAATTTTGGCATGCTCGGATCAACTAATTCCACGGCACATGCATCTCCAGTACGTACATTAGCGCTTCTGGCAAATTGATACCAAGAAACTCGTCTCTTGTCGCTGTTCTCTCCACCTGGGAATTTACAACGGCAGGTCCAAGTTGTATTACTGGAAGTCCCTGTAATGTACACAAGCGTTGGCCGCTCTTTCAAGTACGCCCTGCTGAACTGAGCTGGTATATTCTGTGATGCAAACATAAGGTTGTCAACCGCTATCATTGCAATTCAATGTAATACCGTTCTAAATGAAAGTTAATATTGAAAGTTTACCAGTCCGCCAGACGATTCCAAATGGGTTTTCTGTATTTCAACAGCGAAACATGGGTTGTTGCAGTGAGCTTTGTAAGAATCAGCCTTCTTCAATGCGCGAGTAGCTTCACGCTTACTCGCATTCGGAATAGAAGCTCCAGCACTATAATCTAGCTCCGATGTAGTGAGACCATAGATTCTCACTTTGAATTTCGAATGTCCCTTGTACTTGAAAGTCAGCATGTGCCCATATGAGAGCGAATAATGTGCTGCAAATTCCTTCCACCCTGTTGTCAAATATATGTCGTTACCTCTACTTTTCATTTTAATCTCCCACACTCGGCCATCTGGGAGTACAAGCTCTGCATTAATCCCAAGATTGGATCGATGACGTTGCACGAAGTCATCTGGCAGTCTCTGCAGTGAATAGATGCTTGACATCTTTAGTAAATCTACCTCTTATTACAATTAATATTAGTGTTATTCAATGTCATTTCTTTCTAAAAAGGACACATATACATCTGTATATATATATATATATATACACACACATATATATGCGACATAAAGCCTACCAAGTTGTTGTTATCTTCATCTCGATCCGTGATAACTCGGAAGAATTTCATTTCCAGATAGCTGCAAGAGGAATATAGTGATATGTATTACTGATTGTGGTATAGAGGAGACGATCTAAAAGATATGCATGTTAATGCGTTCTCTTTGTTCATGCTACATCAGCAATTGGTTGGGCAGAAGTTGCGATATGGGGATTGAAATACATGTATGATTATTTACTGAAACTATTAATGAATAATGTCAGTGCAAGTTAATTTGCACAAGGTATTTGCTCAGCTACGTCGTAATGAATTCACAGACTGATGCTATTTCTTCATAACTCTTCATACGTAAAATAACAATATGCAGTGGAAACTATCTGGTAGAAATTAATTGTACTTAGCATGATTGAATCTGCACCCTTTTTGTTTAAGGAGTTAGAGCAATAAGTTTTGTGTTTAGTGACGTGCTATTTTCCAAAAATTGAAATTTCTGGACTACCGTATTTTTGTAATAAATAATCAGTATTTGAGTATTCGGTGGCCTATATATATTAGTATAATATCCATAATTGGATAAAGTATGGTTGCTATTTTACGCACAAGGTTAATTGTATATATCTGCAAAGGCTGTCTTGTGAAGCTGCACGTTCCATATGACTGCAATTTAATCTATTAGTGAGATTAACAACAGTAAATCCATGAATCTAGTACTTACAATTTCACAGCATGTTTTTCCTCGATCCTTTTTTTTTAGTTTCTTTTTCTGCTCATTATCCAGCCAAATATACCAATGTGTGCCTTAAATTGAAACTGAAGATGGACTTCTTATCAACAAATATATTTATTTCCGTTCGGTACCAATCAGACAGATTTCGTTGCTACGTGGAGTTTACTATTTATAGATCAAGACATTGATAGCATATCTGGAATAGAAATCACTAATATAACATATGAAGGCAGTAGCACCCGATAAATGCCAATTAGTTGTTCACAGGAGGGAATGAATATGAGTAATGTAGATTTCTTTCTGTGAGCGATTATACAGACAAAGAAGATCCTATTTGGAATCAGGTACCTGTAGAGTGATGATATTAGAACCTGTGACTCGCAGAGATCTGATGAATCCAGTTGGAGAATTCGTTGCCTAAACAATCACGAATACGAATACTGTGAATAAGTAGATCGCTATGACAGATACGTTATGACATCGAGTACCTGTTCGAAATTATGATTGCGAGATAAGTTGGAATACCTGTTAGAGAAAAGTTAGAAATCAGAGAAGATTTGACTGAGAGGATGAAGTTGAAAGGTCTTCTTACCAGCACAACGAAGTTGGGTAGTTGTAAATTTAGGATGTGGATATTGTTTCTTCAAATCTTAAAGTTAGCTCTGCTTTTTAGGTATCAGTGATAAATTTTTATAATGTTATTTTTTATTGTATTTTACAAATTGGGTGTCCATAATCACTATATTGATTCTCACTTGTAATAATCTTGATAAAAGGTTTTTGCTTACTGACGTTACTTTTTAATGTTCTGAAGTAATGAATTTTATATAGTAAATTGTAATAATAACATATAATATGTGCCCAGTTATGACTTTGACAGTGCAGACAAATTAGGAGATCATATTTGGGTGTAAAAAAAGGAAAATAATAATAAAAAAAAAGAGTGGAAAAAGAGGGGAGAAAAGCAAGGAAAAAAAACGAAAGAGATGTTACAAGTTGTTGACATCCCAAAATTATGAGGCATAAGTTACTACGAAACGGGTGCAACGTCAAATTGCAAAAGTACCGTAAAAACAACATTTAAACTCAAACATCCAGAATATCTTAACAGATTCATTTTCTACTGATCCTCTGCTGCCGTTGTTGGAGACCGTTTTCGCTTGGATCCCGATGATGACGTGCTGGATGTAACCGACCGCCTACTGGCAATGCTCATTCGCTGCAGTTTTAGGAGAAATTGCGTCTAGATCTCGAGCTGCTGTTGCTTGAGAAAGGTTACTTTTCCCAGTATTTGTATTTGTCGCTCCACTCGTTGAATTTCCTTCTCAGTATCTGTGATCATTTCATCAACATTTTTACCACTGTTGAATATTTTGCGACAGATAGCTGCTCCCTCGGCCTTCCTCTTGGAATACTGCGTGCTCCCTCGGTTACGGTTGGCTCAGTTGCAGTGTTAGGGCAGCTTTCCATTGAAATATATCTGTCATAATTTCGATAGTTACAAACCAAAATAAGGCATATATTTCTAATGGTTATTTGTTGCAGTATCTAACTTACTAACGTGGATTACGAACACAACACACGTCGTTGAACTGGCGATACAGAAGTGAATACTACTCTTGCATCCAGATTATACTTCTCTTATTTATCTGCACATTGTAAAGTAACTTCGTTAGATTTCTGTTTGTGGAAACAATATTTTCAATTTATGCTAGTATATAGTGGTTACCTTGAAGTGTCGCTCGGCAGATAGTTGAAATAGTGGAATACTAATTTATATCTGTTCTTTCAACTTGGTCTCCAAGAAATTTCAGAATTCTGTTGACAAGTGTCTTCAACCAAATCTTTCACTGTTTAGGAATACAGATAACAGCATAGGTGTAATGGGTGAGCTGATGCATTGGTTCCTAGAGAGTCATGAATGTCAAGCAGATTCTAGCAGCCACATGTCTGGCCTGCATGCAACCTGTGCTGTTGCCTATACTAATGGCTTACTCACATTGCCTTGAATATTCTATCACAATGTGCTGCATTCATTTCAATAGCAGTAGGGATGTCTATTTTTCCCAACTGTTTCTTACTTTCTGTATACAAGCCATAAATTTCCACATATTCAAATTAATACAAGAAATATTAGTCATAGTATGCTTGTAATTTCGCGGAATGTAGCTATAAATTTGATACGTTGCATTTCTGATGATTTGTTACCACGGTGGTATCTTCTTGTTAAATGGATCGTAAAGCTTGAAGAAGCGAGGTGCTATTTCTTTAATGCCTGCAGTAGAATTGCTTTCCTGCTTAACAATACTGTGATAAGTGATTTCGGTGCACGTTCGATCCATTATCCTTATATCATAGCTCAGATTCGATCTAAATTTGAAGAAAACGAAATATCCCAAAGTGATTGAGTTGAACTTGGCCACAGTTTTCCACCCATTGCCAAGATACAGTTCATTATTGCCTGCAAGAATCATCGTGTCAAAGATTGCACCGGAGGGAGTTCGTAGCTGGACAATCTTTCCAACATCTTTCCTGCATACATCAACAAAGATACGGGGCAAGGACTGCAAGCGGAACAACAGTTGATTAGATTGCCTGCTTGAAATAATATTGTTAAGTTCCTTGTATGCAGAACATGTACTTACTAACTATTTTTGAACCTAGGCATATACTGGTATTAGAAGCTTTATATATAAGCTTACCAGTTTGTCATTTTTTGGATCACTGGATACGATAACTTCGAAGAAATTCATACTGATTCCAATGCTGAGGCCTTAACTGCTAATGTTTGATTATAGAATGTAGGCTGTGTATACAAATGGCAACCACATCAGTTCTTTAATAAGTTCATTTTGAATTACACACACACACAAACACACATTACAGTGACAAACCAGAAGGATCATAACATAGTTATGCATTCTCACAGTGACACAAACATAATGCGGTTCAAACTACCCAAGAACTCGTGTTTCATATATTTATTCATCTACGCAATTCAAATCTTTGGCATCTTGAGCATGCATACTTTGATGAAATAGTACATACAAGCAAAAGCACAGAAACAATATCGAAGGGGGAAAAACAGATTGTCACTATGGGCTCGCAATTGCAAACACTACAGATTGAAAATGTTGAATACAATAACACAAACAAGTGATAGGTGATTTCAATGAGTTGTGTACAAATATATAAGCAGGTATTCTTATGAACTTGTGCAAATCCTTTTTTTTTCATGTGATATTACAGATTGGAAGGAAAACCCTAAACGAAACGTACCTGAAGCAGGTGAATCTTGGCGGCGATACATAAGACTTGCAATATGAAAGGTTGGGTGGGAGGAGCAGTGGATGGTCATGAATACCCAACGAAGTTTTGCGCGATTAATTTATTATGCTCGACTAAAATTGCAGTGGAGGCCCTCCTATTTGTGGATATTTAATATCATGCATATGATTGGCCGAGTTTAATCGAGAACCAATACATAATAGTTATTTGCTGGGAACTAATTGAGTCTTCGTTTAAGAAATTAATATATCTGCATCGGCGTTTAAAAATTATACGAGAGATTATTACGTATAAATTGGAGTTTAGTCTTGCATTGTATTAAGGTTGCATTCTTACTAATAACTGGTTTTATTAAAATCTTGTATTCATCAAACTTTAAATTGCTATGTCATCTATAACACCGGCCTGATTTGTGCGTAGATATATTTAACTAACTGCTAATTGCATTAAAACAATGTGTACATAATAAGTTTCGTGTAGATGTCTATCAAAGACGTCTATTTTACAATGACACAACAATAATCAGACACTAAGTCGAATAATATATGCAAATACATGAATCATAGAAAATTACTGACGTCAGACAACATTGGATTGCCAGCAAACAATGCGAAGCTGGATATCTTAAAGAGATGGATGTGCAATGAATAAATATTAGATGTGGTGTAGGAAAATGTATGAAGGAAAAGCACCGATACTAAACAAACAAAACATTATATGTTATGTTACACATATGTTGTCCCAAAAGTGTACCCAAAAAAATACCCAGGTCTCTGCTATGATTGGAGACATTACTTTACCCTTCCACTACAACAGAACAGGACCTATATAGTATGGCATCTTCATATGCACAAAATGACTGCCATGTTTTGCTATGAAACTGCACAAAAAAATATTAGCAAAGAGCATAAAAATAACAACTGTGTAAGCACAAGTTGTTAATTTTATGCACTGCTGTCTCCAGGATGCACTGCTAAATGCAGTCCTTGTATCTACATACATATCCGATCACATAGTTTTACAGGCCTTCATCACAGAGTTAATTTTATGCAATCTCAACTTGGCGAACACTCCACTTGTTAAGCCAGCGTGGATTCTTGCTGCTCGATGGAGCCAGGCGGAAATAGAATCGTTTGTCTACCGCTGCATCATTCGCCTTGGACAACACATCGCTCTGTTCCTGCATAGCAATACAAGACGACTATATTAATTAACATCCCATGGAATCGGCCGCATTTCAACTCAAAACTGCGATATATGGGCGTAGTTAGCTTACATCTGGAGTCATTGCAGACAGGATGACCGCACTCTTATTTAGCACTGTTTCAACAGCATGTCCAAATATAGCAACCTCAAGTTCACCACTGCCATCACCAATTCGAACTCCGAGGCGCCCCCTGCACGATATCAATTTGTTTACATCACAATTAGAAATCATGTACTTACATGAGAAAGACCCCGTTGCTCACAAATGGACTATTGTGTATACAACCATAGATCACATGAGTTATTGAATTGATAAACAATAACTTTCAAAAAAATTATGTGAGATGGAACGCGGCATACCATGGTGCAGAAATGCAGTCATTTTTTTCACAGCCTGGGCAAGCAAATACTTCGCCTAGCACGTGGTTAGTAGCCCGGTTGCATTTGTTGCATGCGGTATACCACGGCCGCTGACTACATGGTGCTACAACAACAGACACTCTCACCCAGACTTCATCAAAACCAGCCTGCTGCAATGCAAAATAACATTAATTCAATCGGGAATATCATAGATAAACTTGCACGCGATTACAATGCTAGACAGGACAAGTTACCGGACTACTTGGTAAGTCTGCAATCCTCACAAGTTTGAACTCAGATGTAGAAGTATTGACAACTTTCTTTTTCAGTAACATCTCAGGGTCACTAATAGCATCAATTTTCTCGTAGTTAGCATCACGCCTGCAATATCTTTAGATTGTTAACATAAACTACCATACGACAACCTATGCACTACATATAGGTAGATAATGAAGGCAGTTTACCAATCCAACAATTCATCGACCCGTGCATCAGGAACATCAGTCAAGAACATTGTAGACATAGTAGTTTTCAAGGAGAATCCTGGGAGACACAGGCAAAACCATTTATGAACATAACAGTAGGTACAAACACAACATATCATACGTCAACATTTCAGCAAAAGACAGCATGTTGATACCCGAGTATTTCGATGCCACAACATTAGTGACGATGACCACCGGCTGGGACTTTGCTAACTTGGCCAGTTTTTCTGCATCAGTGGTTGCTATCTCATCCCAAGCTGAAAGGCACACTGGACTCAAACTGTTTGGCAAGGCAAATGAAGTTAGAGAAAACAGCAAATAGATAGAGTGGATAAGATTCAGTAAGGGGAAGGGGAAAGACACCACATGATATCATCGATTACACAACAATTTTCAGCATCATAAACAACTAAAGACATCTTACATATATATAACATGTATATTTCATATCTGAATTCCATACCAGTATGAACAAAACAAAATTGATGGATCAAAGGAACATACAAGTGTTGTACATGCTCATATTAATTTATCAGGCAAATCAAGAATATCTTTATTGCATACACTGATGGTTCATTCCTCACAAGTCACATTGTACAAGCTTAATGTTGATCTGGTATGCTTTCGTTCTTCTATTACTTTACAGAGCATAACAAAGCGATATTTGCAGTGTAGGAAACAATATTTAACTATACTATCGTTTTAAGAACTTCAACTGCCTATAATGTGATCATACCTAACTAACAAGAATAGGCGCAGAACAGTATATTAGAAGTACGCAAGGCACATCCAAGAACTTACGTATCGTCGACAACAACTATATCTCGGACCTTCGAACGAGCAGTCGAATCCTTCCATGGCACTGTTTTCGGCGACATGACAGCTATGACTATCACTGCAACATCTGCACATGGATACATATATTGTGAGTATGTAAATTTTGATGGAACGAAGAAAGATAGCCACGACAAGCACAGCAATAACAAGCACAACTAAATAAGAGCAACGCATAAAAAACTCAGCAAGCGATGCAGTGCTAAAATATTGGGGGAAACTACCAAATTTGTCAGGTTTCCCGATGAGGTCGCGGGCGTCAGTCAGATTCTTGAAATTGAACGTAGTAGCTCCCCTTTCATCTGCAGCATCTTCGACTGGTACAATTTTCATCTGAGGATCCAGAACAAGGACATAATCGTGGTCAATGTAGCGATGTTGCGGGTTAACACGGCGTACAGCTCCATCACTGAACCAGTATGAATGATATGGATGTAGCTTTTTGTCAAACGTTTCAATTTCACCGTCAAAAGCTGTGGCTTGTATCTTTTTACCCTGCGCAGGGCAAAGCAGGTAATGATGATTATGACACAGGTTTTGGGTGAGGTCAGTGTACTACTCGCTAACTAACCTCGCTATCACAAAGGACATATCGCTGATACTTAGTGTTGCCAAATCGAGCTGTGGTTGCACGGTACTTCTCAACAACACGAAGTTTAATCTTCCATTCTTTCAATTGATCAGTTAGGGCAGATAACTTCAGCATATCACTTTCCATCCCTAGTTTACAACAGCAACACACAAACAGCATATATAAGCACCACATTTGTAGTTACATGGTTTTCAGATCGTAAAAAAACTTGATGCATAATCATGCAATCATTTAACTTTGCAGCAAGTACATTTGATATAGCAAAATCAAGCGAACAACAAATATAAACCACAATAATGCAACCAGGCAAGATTATAGCAAGCACATATTCGGGACCATAATTTCATGTGTCGTATTTCCAGTGACACGGACGAAAGCATGACCAAAAAAAAAAAAAACAAAAGATAATAATAACAATAATAATAAAAAATAAAAAAAAAGATTATATATATATGTGTATATATATAGTATATGCTATTCCTATTGTGAATCAATATTATAATTGCCCGGATGCTCGACGTAGCAGATGTTTATACACAACATTCTGGGTACTGTCAACAGTTTGGATATTATCAAGTGGATGTATTAAAATTTTCACTGACACAGACAACGTTGCTCGAGATAATGCAACATAGAGTTGACCGTGCGAGAATACTGGTTGAGGAAGATAAATACCAACATACTGCAAAGTTTGGCCTTGGGACTTGTTAATTGTCATAGCAAAGCATAGTCGGACCGGGAATTGTTTTCTTTCAAACTCAACTGGGTAGTTATCTGTCTCAGATGGCCTGAGTGGTATCCTAGTTACGAAGACATCCTTCCCTTTATTGTGTCCTATAGCTATTTCAGCATGTATGATATTAGGAAGGAGATTTTTACAAATGAGTTTAATACCATTAGACAGCCCGGCAGATGAATCTAAATTTCGTAACAACATCACAGGACAACCACATTTTAAGCGTGGCTCATGAGGAGGCAGTTCATTAGGTGTAAGAGTATGTAAAAACTCCAAAGAATGGTTATCTCGGCTACCAGGATGACAATGATCAAAACTTGTGTAGGCATGTGTGTTACCAGGGAATCTACCAAGTAAAATTTGATTCAGTAAATCAACACAATCATTTCTTGGTGTCAAGATGGCCCGATACACAAGGTAATCAGACTTCAAGCAATCGCTTTTAAAGTTAGGGTAAACGTAATCAATGAAAGCATTAATCGATGCTCTTTCATTTACAAAAGGCACAACCATAGATTGCGGTAGCTTTAATAAGGATTCATCATTTTCTTGCAAGCGGCCATCCCCAACTGATAATAGAAACTCTGCAAAAGATGGATCATGTATTGCCCTCATGTTCACCGTTAGACGTAATAGGCGCATATGAGGCCACAGGTGTGAAGCAACAATGCTGTTACATATGCATTCCTCCTTCGTTGCTCGCACTCTCAGAGGAAGTACTTGCCTAAAATCACCACCGAAAACAACAACCTTCCCTCCAAACAATTCGTTGCTCAACCATATATCGCGGAGCATAGATTCAAAAGCCTCGATATTCTGCTTCTTTGCCATTGTGACCTCATCCCACGTAATTACACTTGATTGTCGAATCAGCTCTGCTAAGGCAGTCCGCTTCCCAATGTTGCAGCAACTCTGCTCTTTTGTGTCCAGAGGTAGCTTGAAGCGAGAATGCGCTGTTCGACCCCTAGGTAAATTGGATGCTGCAATACCTGTGCTGGCAGTAGCCAATGCAATATAACCCATGCCACGAATACGAGCGAGGATAGCTCTGTAAAGGAATGTCTTCCTAGTTCCACCAGGCCCATCAACAAAGAAACACGCACCTTTCTTCCGCAAAACATGATCAATGATTACATCATATGCATTTTGCTGGTCCTCATTCAGTTGCTTCGATGCCGCAATGTCTTCTGGAGGGATAGGAATTGCTAACTCTTCATCGATCTCTCGATTCAGCGGTGCAACTTCATCGGAACCATTAATATCCATTGGCAAGTTATAATCTCTTACCTGCCTTCCCATTGGCTCGAGTACCATGTTTACATGTCTTAGAGTCCTTGAAAGGACCTGACATTCACTATAGGCTTCTCCACGACGATAGTCTTCAGAAAGCTTAGCATAAAATCGTTCCCACAGCTGCCAAGGATTACTCGGCTGGCAGAAGACCAGAATGGTGGCAAACAGTCGTCCTAAAGTGTGTGGCATCTGGAATGTTGTAGCCTCTTCTAAACAATCTTCCAATGCAGTGTCTTTCTCAAGCAGCCCAAGTTTTTCGCAAGCATCACAATATGGTTCGCACACATGACTACCGACGGTCCGAAGATGCTTGTATGATTCTGCACCTCTGACATGCATTAGCAGTATACGCAAGAAGAAACGCTCACCTTCCGCGGGATTAGCAGCCACTGTACGACCAATAGCATCACCTCTTGCATGCGACCTAAAACTGGCTGCAAGAACAAATATCCCAATGAATTTTCAGATGTTAGAAGGACTGGTGATGATGCATTCGCAGTTTATCGCCGGCAAAGAAATGGCCGAACTGTTGAGGTGAGAGGACAAACATTGGACAACAGGTGGGTTGTGCCGTATAACCCTTACTTGCTTGATAAGTATGACTGCCACATAAATGTAGAAATATGCTCAACCATAAAGGCTGTTTAATATCTGTACAAATATATACACAAAGGTCACGACAGGGTTGTGTTCCAAGTGATATCGGAACAGAAAGATTGCATAGATGAAATAAAGGCTTTTCAGTCTGCTAGATGGATTTCCCCGCCTGAAGCTGCTTGGCGTATCTTCAAGTTTCCTTTGAATGGGATGTATCCTGATGTCACTGTCCTCCGGCTTCATCTACCTGGAATGCAGTACATTGCATTCAACAAATATACGAAACTTGCGTATATCGCGACGGATAAGAAATATAAGAAGACGATGTTAACCGAATATTTTGAAACAAATAAACGGGATCCAGAAGCTAGGCAGTGGCTCTACAGTGAGTTTCCTGAACATTATGAATGGAATTCTACGAACTCGGAGTGGACGCACATAATCTAGCCTGCTTGTCTCGCGTTTCACATACATATCGACCATGTATTGCTGAAGCAGACGCCCAAAGAACAACATCGATGACCGGCGTATATCTCGCATCTGTAACCGGTAGCAGTAATACTGACGACAGCTAATAGTTGCACTGTCAGACTCTGCATCACTTGGACCTGCAATCAGAGGCTCATTATTCAGCAACACACCACACACAACAACACTGGTAATATAAACTCACACATACTAAGTAACAACATCAAACTACCTTTTCGTGGCTTCTTTTTCAGAGGTTTTTTATAAATTCTAGGATGCCATCCAGGCTGCCCACGAGGTAACATGATAGGATACTGAAGCGGATCAAAACAACCCAGATGATACTGAATACTCTTTGCTTCACCACCCTTATGCCTTACCCTAATATCATGGACGTATTTACCACCACGCGACTCATCGTCAATCCAAATTGCTGCAACCTGATTAGATGTGGGTAAATTTTGCGTTCGCTGATCAAGTCCGGGATCGCATTTAATCCAAACATCACAATCAGCAAATTCAGGGCTTGCACTAATAGACTGAAATGACTGGTTATAAGGATTGGCCTCTATAATATCAGTCAAGCATCAAATAACAGCCGGATCAAGATTTTCAAAAGCCTTCACTCGGCTCTGCAGCTGGAAGACTGGATCATAGAAATGAACCTGTAGATATCTAGGAGGTTGTTGGCCTGGATCAATATCATTAATGTAGTGCTATATCTGGCCCTGTACACAGAATGTATAAATCCCTTTGCTTTCATTCTTCGAGTGAGGATCAGCTTTCACACCCATCGAAAGTGAAGGAAAACAGGCAATTGTATGCACGAATATTGTTCCGGAAAATGATCGAGATGCCTCATTATTAAAATAAACGCACCAGCTTAAGACACTGAGCCAGCATTACACATTAAACCAGGTAAAAGTAACTAAACCAAACAAACAAACTAACAACCAAAGGGATGGGAAGACACAAATCCCACACGCTGGCAAACCAAAACAGAAACACGGCAACAAACAACAGGCATGAAACTAAATACACACTGCCAACTCTAACAGATATGAACATACCAGATAAGCAATCAGACGAAGGCCCACCATCCGCATTTTCCAACCGCGATCTACTCGTCGGCCGAAGAGCCGGGCCAGGACTGTTAACTTCTGCAGATAATCCTGAACCGCGTGCTAGCTCCTCCCCCACTAAACCCCGGCGAGTACGTTTCCCAAGACTACCTGTAGGCATTTAGAAACCACAGGCCACACACTACAAAAAGCCACAAACATCAATTAACTTCAACCACGATAACAACATCGCAGACACAAAAACTACACCAAATAACCAAGCAGTAGACAAACCACATTTACACCGCAAATTCTCAGTCGCACCATCAATCCAGATTACACATGATTTATACCGATTCCAACGTCACCGAGATGCCTCATTACTAAAATAAACGCACCAGCTTAAGACACTGAGCCAGCATTACACATTAAACCAGGTAAAATTAACTCAACCAAACAAACAAACAAAAAACCAAAGGGATGGCAAGACACAAATCCCACACGCTAGCAAGCCAGAACAGAAACTCAGCAACAAACAACAGGCATGAACAAAACACACACTGCCAACTCTAACAGATATGACCATACCAGATAAGCGATCACAACGAATTCCTTGCTCAACCAACAGCTGATCAACCTGCAAACACCAACACTGAATGTAAGCAAATGTGAATCATACTAACCAAGCATCATCTTATCAACTGGCTACAACCACCACATGCAGAGCCTATACGTATATATAGCACACTTCTACATGCAGTAATAACACCATTAGCCAACAAAAAAACCCCAGAACACACACATGCAAGCAATCAAACCATATAGAAATACCTATTTGTTAATCATCATCATAAAAAACACACATGCAAGTAAGTATTACAACAACCCGCATGGCAGAGTAAATATTCAATCCACAACCAACCAAATAAACCCCCCCACCCCAACCACCAACTGCCCGAAAAAAAAGAAAAAAGTAAAACCCAAGTCAAAAAACCCAATTCAACAACCCCACAGAACCTGACAAACCGATACACACACCAAGTACCGGATAACGCACAACCCACCATACCAATTTCCGGCAGCCGGCGAAAACAAAACCCACAAGCCGTAGAAAACACAGAGACGAAGAGAGACGAAAGAACTAACCTGGTGACAATAATAAATCAGCAAATGGCACCAACATCAGAAGAGCCTTCTCCCACATACTTAAGAATAAATGGCAAAAAGTCGCCACCTGTCCCACTAACGATTGCCGGAAACCACCCACAGCTACGCGGAGCATCGCCACCTGTCCCACCAAGAAGATCACCGACTACGAAGTTCATGTTCCGCAGCCCAAACCAACCAGAGACAGTTCAAAAGACAATATCGCCCTTCAACCACAGCCTATCCGTTCCACGTCAGCAAGGGCATAACCGACCTTTTCTACACGTCACAATTACGTAGGCATTTCGCTGGCACTTGGTCCGAATTGGCAGCACGTAATTGGACCACCACTGCCACGCAAACTGGCCGTAACTTCTTTTATATAGGTAGTAGGATATAGATATATCTTAAACTGAAAATCAAGTAAATAAAAAGGTGAACATATATATATCAACTTACAGATTCCTCAAAAGGTTGAGAAAATGCAGTTAGGGTGGTAGCTCAAGTGAGCGTTGGAAAGCTCTGCATGAGGTCCCGAGTTCAAACTCGCTTGAAGAAAAAAAAATCTCAAAAAAGAAGTTGAGAAGAATAGTAAAATAATTGACAATCGTCACTAACATTTCAGAAAAATTATTACGGAAATAAATGGATAATGATGGAAGAAGAGCAGTGGGCAATATCACAACCAGCTTGAATTTTTTGTATGTCCATCTCGCACAACTTAAATTAAATTTGATAAAATTATTTAATTCATCTTCTCGTACAATTTTGACCCATCTATCAATTTAAAGTAGTTAATAATACATAGATTATTCTGTCTCTATTCATTCATATACAAGTTTGGAGTTGACTTGCTGAAATAAATTATTTAACTATTCTCTAACGTATCGATTATCAATTTTTCCCAACACGTGACTTTTTAAATGTATGATTTATGCTAATAATATCATAAATCTTATAGTAAAATCTACATTAGTTGAAATGCCCTTACATTTTTATTCAGACTAGTTTTGGTGCACGTGCGTTGCACGTGGTAGATAGCTCTAGAGCCCCTCACATCAGAAATTAGAAATTCCATTTCACACAGTAGAAATCGTTGTTATGAAAAAAATAATAACCTATACTAATCAAATAAAACATGAACAACTCTAGGTGAACTACAAAATTGAAACCCTTGTAACTAATTCAATTTAGTCAAAAATCCAAATTATATTATGATTTTGTAGTTAATGTATTATATCTCAAATCATATTCGGAACTCTAACATTTCGATGTCTTGTTTAAGAAGAAGTAGAACTAAGCAAGATTTCTTCGAACATGAGCAACATAATAGTTTTTCTAATATTTAAAATAAATATATAATTGAACTTTAGATCTGACAAATGAACTTCAGTAACTAATTAAAAAGAGGAAAGTTTATAATATCAATGTTCCGCAGTTGAGGAACAACTCATCTAATGGAATACTTAAGTTTTCATTTAAAAATGGAATTTTAATTAGCTAGGTGGTAGCTCAAATGGCAGAGCGGTGGAAGCCTCTGCATAAGATCTCGGGATCAAACTCGGTTGACGACAAAGCAACTTCTCTGAAAAAATTGAACACTAAAGACAGACTACATGGAATTACGAGGTATACAACGTATAATCTATTTTTACGTATAAAGTAGTGAAATTTTGTCATTTGTTTCTCAATTTAAGTTCTAGCAAGTTCAAACCACACAAACAACTAAAGACATGTGAATAAGATAAAACGAAAACTAAAATTTGTTTTAAACATTAGAACTCGAGAATATCATCATGAGTGTTACTCTTTTTGTCCCGCAAAATTGTTTACTTTTCTAATTTGAGATGTCCCATAATGATTGTTCATTTCCCTTTGTTTACGTTTTAAATGGGATAAATTGACAACAATGTTCGATAGAAGTAATTATAGTTGTGCTGGAAATGAAGAAAGGAAGTGTAATTGTGTCAACTTTCTCCATACAACTATAGGAGGAGCTGACATAAGTTTGTGATGATTGTAGCAGCATTGCGCAATGAATATCATTGTGAAGCCACTATGGGTAAGTTTGTGAATACTGTGGAGGTGCTGGAAGCTGTTATGGGAAAATTACTGTGGAGAAGCTGCTGTGACTTTTAGATAAAATGTTGTTTGGTAAATATAACGTGAAAGCTGCAGCGAAATATTGATATAGTAATTTTGTGTTTGGTAAAATCAAACCGGAAGTTGCTGTGAGAGGGTAAAATGACAAAAATATATGACACGTGTCATTTCCGTAAAAATAACTGTTGAAAATTTTAAAAATTGTAAGGTTAGAATCGGTTGTTGATAAATAAATCAAAAGCACTTTACTGAAAAGTATCCCCCCTGCTTCCTAAAAACTGATTTTGGACAGCAGAAACTGTCCGAAAAAACAGAATTTTATTTTTACCAAACGCCCTAAGAGCCCGTTTGGTAATGCTTTTGCTTTCTTGAACACTACTTTTCGAATCCAATCGGTATTTATGTGTTTGGTAAATTTATATGTTTGTGCTTTCTAGAAAGTAACTGCTTCCCACATCAGCTTTTGCAAAGAAAAAAAGGTAAACACCATCTCTGACGACAGCACTTCATAAGAAAAACAAGGATGTCTGATGCAGGAGGAATTTCGTAGATACATTTGCCAGTTTCAGAAAAGCTATTTCGGTCAAAACGCAGAATCAGATGCAAAATTAAAGGATGTCGGATTCGGGCAAAATCATACATTATTTTGAGTAAAAACGACGTTCTAAAACGTTATTTTGTCTGATTTGGTCAAATTCGGCCATCTAGGGGTCCAAATCAGCGTTTTTTCATTTTTGGTAATTTTTATTTCACTAATTAGGAGGTCAAATTATTCCCGATTTGTGTGAATCTTTTTGCTGAGTCTTTATTTTTGTAGGAATTTAATTTAGAATTGTTGTTTAGATTTTGCTATTTTTTGCAAAATTATGTTTTTTAGCTATTTATACCCGGCTTGTGGGTTCAGCAGACTTTGATATTGATTATTTCTGAATTCTAGAGAGTTTCGTGCCTTAATTTCTTTGCACTTTTTCATTGTTGATTCCGCTGTGAACCCTCGCTTGGTTGTTTAACCCGGCGTTAATGTCTTAGCCCTTAACATAAAACATAGTTTTTTTTTTCTTTTTTTTAGAAAAACACTCAACACAATCACTCGTGTAATATTTGTTAATTTCTCAGTCTTGCTAGTAAACAAAATCAGGGGTTAGAGAATCAAGAAACAGAGGCGGGTGCATTGATTCATCTCAAACCAAGTAAACTTATATTAACCTTAAAAACCAAAGAACTGGATCATACAAATTACCTCCAGAAATTCAAACAAATACAATTACCATAGGTTTTTGGTAATCATGATTTGAATTTGAATTTGGATTTGAAATTCAAAATTTATAATTCTAAAATTTCAAATGTCGGGCACTTTGAAATGTTTCGTATTGATGGTATAATTAGTTTAGGTATGAATTTGGATTTGATTGTTTGTTTATTTAATCCAATGTCAAAAGTGATGTACTTGCAGCCTTGGTCCAGTGGCACATGGTACACCCATAAGAGTTTTGGTCATGTCTTGTCTGAGGCTAGGGATCAGGGTCCGAGTCCTGCTAAAGCATTTTTTTTTTTGTATAATTGAAAATTTGACACCCCATCGGTTGGAATTTCAATTTATTCACAATTTGGCGCATTGAATTGTTCTAAATCAAATACAAGCCTTATAATGCATTTAAACATTAGATTTCATCCGGAATCCCCATATCCACTCCCAGATCATATGTTATTCAAATAGACCGATAGTAGATTGTTTGAAGCCATATATAGTACACATCTAGAAGCGGATTTGAAGCGCGAATAATCTTGTTTCATTTAATCTTACGTGAGTAGTGATGGAGATGAATAATTTGGGTAGAAGGTTTTTTATTTTTTTTCTCTGGAAATGTATACGCTCATTAGGCAAAAAGAAGTGTAACTGTTATTACATTCATGATGAAGGAGAAACAATAACTCACATGGTTTAGAAGAAAAAAAAACCCATATAAATTGTTTGGGAAATTTCTACAATTAATGCAAGTTTTATGAGTGACATTTATTCCACGAAGTTGTGACTTGAAGGAAGTTACGGTCTAAGTTTCTCATGGTTATACATAATTTAAATAGGAAATGAAAATTATATAGTAGTTCTCATGGTTATACATAACTTAAACAGCAAATGGTTGCTAGCTCCATTCTAGAGCATTTGAAGCCCCCGGTTAGACGTAGAATTTGATGTCATTCTAAAAAAATAGGAAAACATAAATTATAGACTTGTCTTCTCATAAATCCAGATATTCTACCGAGGAATAAAAGCATGGGAAATAAAAGTATGCATGAACTTCTCGACTTCTCACGGTTAATATTTTAATATTAATTACAAAATTATAACTGAAAGAATTCAGTACATGCATTTCCATTTACAAATATCCATCATATGTAATTTTGATGTCTAATTAAGTAGGGGCAGTGTTGGAACTTGGAACCAAGAGTGTGGCAAGATTTGTGGCAAAGAGTTAATTGACTCTTTTCCTCGCAAACGACATCATACTCAATATGTGGGCAATTCGTTCTTTTATTTCAATACAATTAGGATACACATATTATGACAAATGAAATATTGTTCTTAAGGCGATAGAAATAGTACAAACATATGAGCTAACCTGGCAAAGAAATCTTCAACATATGTTTAGGTGTGATGGTCTTAGACGGACCTACCAAACAAAGAAGAATTTATTTTGGAAAAATGCGCTGTGTACTTCATGACTACCTGCGAGTCAGTGTCAAAATAAACAAAGACTCCACGGCTTGCTCATAACATATTCTAACAAATGAAATAGATTAGTTATAAAGAAGAATGCACATGTATAGCAAGACCTTAGCAAGACCTTTCCCTAAAAGAAAAAGTATAGCAAGACTTTTACTTTTGGTATGAAAAGAAATCAATCATTTAAGATTTCCGACCAATACTTAAAGCGTGAGTCGAACAAAAAAAGAATTGAGCCTTGATGGTAATTTTGATGAACAAAAAATGGTCAATCGTTCAAACTTCGGACAAAATCAGTAACAAACAACGTAGCATTTTTTTGAACAAATCGTAAGAAAAATGTATCAGTCCTCCAAAGAATACTATTCATCCAGTGGCATACAAACAAAGTTGATTTTACAAGGGCCACTTAGCATCTAGAGTGAAGAAGCTGAGGTATAATTTATTATCTCCTGGGTCGAAATTATGTCCAAATCAATGGCAATCGACCATAGAAAAGCTTCAACTTCTCACTGTTATACACATGATAGGAATTAAGCCTTGATCGGATCGTTGATGAACAAGGTTATGTCACTCTTGTAAGCTTTGAGTGAGATCAATCACAAGACTCAAAGGAGGTTTTGGAACACCCATTTGATTTTGAAAAAAAAAGAGACAATATCAAGAAAAGTAGAATTCAGCGGCTGCCGTACAGACTGCAAAGATTTTAGAAACAAAATCAGAACGAAATAGATAAAGCATCCTTATTCATTCAATTCGAGGATAAATAATTGATACATAATAGCATAACATAGAAAGATTGTAAAGCTCTACATTAGATTCATCCTACAACATAGTAAGTAAGGAAAATTATTTCTATATCAATAAAAACATGAGAGAGAATGAACATAATTTTTTTTTTAAAATAAAGAGAAAGAATTTACAGACCTGAGGTGTTAAGTACTTTTGAGAGGCTTAAGCTTTTGTTGGACTATAGCACGGTCGATGACAAACTATCATACTCATTCGACGGCCAACAAAGTAAAAATAAGAGACTTGACATCTGGAAAGAAAACAATCAGTAATTTCAAAATAGTTACAGGGTATAATAAAAACTAAGAGCCTCGATAAAGCTTGTACGCATACTACCTTGGGAGTGGAGGTAACCAGTGTAAATGTTCGGAGGAAGAAAAAGATTAAACGAATCAATGAACGACAAATATTCTATTTCTGATCTAATATGTACGGAAAATTAAAACATGGGCAAAATATTGAACAAACCTGAACCATGAACTGTAACTTCTAAGAATTCTCGTACATGTTGCGATTGAAACCAAACTGGAGCCCATTTGAGTACTGTCCACGACTTCTGGCTTGATGTGGGGTGCCTCTTGAGCATCTATATAAATCAAACTCTTTTTAGGAATGTTATACTCAATCAATTGATTGAAATAGAAGAAGAAACGGTTCATTGAAATTGTAGGTCAATTAAGACTAATATTACCTCCATAAATACTCAACAATAATTAAGCCAGAGGGTAATTTTGGTAGTAGACAAAAAGTAGGAAACACCTCAAATGAAAAAACACCTTAAGTGGTTAAACACTCATATGCCCTTCACTCTTTTTAGTAGTAGAGATATGTGCATACCAAATAGATCAAGTTCTAATTTCTGCTAGATCATTTGCTCAAATATGGAAGTTGAAATAAACTAAATCAATTAATTACAAATAAAGTGACCATATAGTGGCTATGTTCATATAGTGGCTCAAAGCATATAACACCCTCACATCTTTTCCCTCTCAACTTTCTTCTCTTTCAAAAAGTTACCCAATTGATGTTATGGTGTCAACAATTGTGGTAATCTTTTTCCCTCTCCACTTTCTTCTCTTCCAAATTCTAGAAATAAGCTATAGTTAAATAGGCTAATTACTCAATATTGAGTTTCATTTTAAAAGATTAGTCGTTTGCTTTCTGGCCAGGATTCATCCAATTGCAACAATCTTAAGCATCGATTATGTTGAAATGGGGTTGCATATTACTTTTGAGTGTTCCTGTTTCAGCTTTTTACAAGACTTCTTGTGACTAATTGTGGATGAAGAAAAAGACACTAATATAAATCCTACAAAGAAAAGAAGAAAACCTCGAGCGTACAAATTATCACATTAGGAGATACTCAACTAAAAACCTTTCATAAGAGGGCACAAATGTATAATTCTCATGTTAGAAGGCATTCGCACGGGTTGTAGCATCATTTATGGGGTTGGGAACATTGAAGGAGAAAGATATAAAGTCTATTGAAGGAGCCGTTATGCCTTTTTTTATGTCAAGTAACGTCTGTCTTTATTTTTATTCTTTAATGAGAATTATGGGGAATGGACTCAGATTCAAACGTTTCATTTTCATTTGGTTTAACAAGAAATTTTAAATCTCCATAATGGTAGTATCGGAATCACAAAAGCGAAGGAAACCAAATTTGAGCTTCCCATTTTTAGAATACTCAACAACAATTAATACAGGGGTATTTTGGGTAGTAGAGAAAAAGTAGGAAACACTTACAAATGAAAAAACACCTTAAGTGGTTAAACACTCATAGGCCCTTCACTCTTTTTAGTAGTAGAGATATGTGCATACCAAATAGATCAAGTTCTAATTTCTGCTAGATCATTTGCTCAAATATGGAAGTTGAAACAAACTAAATCAATTAATTACAAATAAAGTGATCAGTAAGTTTACCTAAAAAAAATGATCAGTAAGTTTTCCTTAAAAAAAGTGATCAAAAAATTAGTAATACTAAATTGCAGGAATCAGAGACTTACTTCTAATCTTATTGAATATAGTACAAAAATGTTAGACAAACGTTACCAAACATGATGTGATTTCTCCTCAAACCATGATGTAATTAGTGGGTACCATATTTTTTATTTTTACTTAAGACAAACTGAATAGACAAATAAATTAATTATATTAACATTTCATCACAATTTGCATATATGAATTTTCAGATTTTGTTGATTATATATTAATTAATTAAGTGAAAATTTCACGTGGCAACTCCTCGGACAAAGCTGGAGAAGACATTCTCAAATTATATATAGTATAGATGTGTAGATTCACACACATAAATTAGCTGAACCGGTTTGCTTGCTAGAACAGCTTAGACTTGAAGTGAATAAAGTTGAGTTTTTCACAAACTGACCCGGTTGGGGCCGAGGAAAACGGAAGAAACCTCCACTGGGGAACAAATACGAAAGTAAGCTCGTTTTGAAACCGGCAATACCAAAGTCGGTTCTTGAAGCAAGAACCGACACTGGTACTGTCGGTTTTAAACTTTTCCAAGTCAAATCAAAATCGAGTTTAGTACGATCGGTTCTTCAAAGCCGAGTTTCCTAACGTCGGTTTTAGAGCATCGAAACCGACAGTTACACTTTCGGATCTATCCTTAGCCTGCTTCTGTTCCAATATTCTCAGTTATAGCTCATAACAGACACAACAACGAGCTCGGAGTTAGATTCTTCACATGGATATGTAAAATTTCGACCCATTGCCATTATTTTGATTCCAGATTTCATCTATTGATGTTCTCCTTCCTCAGAACCCAATCGGAGAAACCCACCTTCATTAAGATGAACACACAACCATCGTCCTGGACTACAATTGACAAACCACCATAGTCCTGGACTCCGATTGACAAACGGGTCTACAAGACTTGAAGCCAAGTTTTGTCCTCATTGGCGTGCCGGCGAATCACTCCGATTGACCTCCGACCAACACACCACCATCGTCCGGCGCGGTGAAGTTAATAATAGGACTCCGGTGCGATGAAGTGAATCATAATAAAAATAAAATTTTGCAGAAGACGACCAGAGACTCCTCTGGTGGAATGAATCTGCAGAGACAGAATGGGAATCGTAATCTACTTCGGGTTTGCTTTTTTTCTTTAGTTCAGCCTAATTAACTGAAGAAGAAATCGTTTGCTTTTGGTGGAAAAGCAGAAGCAACACCGCCATGGATCTTTCCAGCAGAGGAGACGAGAGAGAAGGAAGAGAGCAACAACAACAAACAACTGAGAAGAATATAATTTGGCGAACTTGGTTTTCGAGAACCGATAGTGGGAAGCTCGGTTTTCATTTGGATCAGGAAAAGCTTAAAACCGACAGTACCAGTGTCGGTTTTTACCTCAAAAGCCAATTTTGGTACCGTCGGTTTCTAAAAGAGCTTACTTTCGTATTTGTTCCCCAGTGGGAGTTTCTTCCGTTTTTCTCGGCCCCAACCGGGTCAATTTGGTGAAAAACTCCAATAAAGTCGAATCAAATTTGTATGCTTTTGGTTGCGCGTTTAGGGACATGTGATCTTGATGTTCTTGTATTTACCATGATGATAAGAGTCACAAATGTAAAACAGTATTGACACATTTGGAAATTTATTTATATTCTAGTAGCTTTGTTTATGGTGTTGCCAAGACTTTAATTTTTATTGGTATCAATTTGGATATGATTAGCTTTAGTTTTCTTCACCATGATCGCATGCTTGATTCATGATTAGTTAAAGAGAGGTCCATATACTGCTCGGCAAAAATAGATTGAGTTGGATGAAATTTCATCTGTGATTTAAAAAGCTATATTGCCTATTACAGCGTGACCAGTGAATTTCGCGTTTGCCATTTGGAACATTTCTTGCGGAACTGACAATGTAACATGATTCAGGTCCAAATTGACACTTTGAAAGGGAAAAAAGTCGGCATATACTTCTAGGCCTCATGGTATTTTACATTTGACAGTACTTTTTCGACCAGGCCAAGGCTTCTACCCAGCAGACAATCGTTATATCCAAGCCAATACATCATCTTTGTTCCCTGTGGCCCTCACTAGAGAAGATGCGCAAGATTCGCACCATGGAGCTCCTCGGTGCAAAATGTGTCTGCTCTTTTTCTTCTGTGTAACATCTATGAGAGCTAGCAATTCTAATACCTCGTGCAAAATCTAGTTTTATGTAAAATATAAAGAAGATTGTAAAAATTGAATTCGAACCAACTAGATATATCTCCATTCATTTTGCCGAATATGCATCTTCATCTTCATTAATAGCTAACGAGAAAGTAGGAAGGGAGATTTTATGTGTCCATCGATCTATCTCATCTTTTGCACTTCAATTACTTTTCTAATTCCGTAGGATAAAATCATGGCATGCATGATATAAAATGGACAGAATTTACAAAATCATGGTATCCATGATATAAAAGGGACAGAATTACAGAATTTACAAAATAGGAAGGGAGATTTTATGTGTCCATCTCTGTCAGCATATCCCTTGAAGTTGACCCTTAGCTTGCTCACTAGGTATTTCTAGTCCAACAGATTCATCTTTAGCAGCTGGCTAGTGTGGATCGTTTACGTTTATCGGAACCTTTAAGCAGTCTGATTGTCGTCCATCAGATCTCTCGGTCTATTCTTGCTCTGATTTGCACCCCTTCCGCCTTTTCTGGTCGAGTTTTACCGGTGGGTAGGTATGAAGGCAGTTCCCATAGCCGAGGGGTTCCTTCTTACGGAGTTTTTTCTATCCCTACTGAAATTGCTTCCATTGAAATGATCAATCTCCCCACACCAGGACAGATATGAGGGGCTCCTACAAAAATCGAGCCAGATCGCCCATTCTTTATATGGACATAGACTCCTGTCCGAAGGGGCTTGTTCACCGGTAGTCTGGTAGGAACCCTAACATATATAGGTCATAGTGTTGTCATACAAAATTCTTGGGTCCGGTGCAACAACAGTCCCTATCCCAGTGCAAGTTTTTCTCCCCGCTTCCTCGTTTATCGAATGGATAGGTAGATTCATCACTTGAATCCACACATCAAATGTATCAAAAACAACAGATAGATTTGACAACATCACCGAGTTGTCTTGGTATCAAAAGTAAAATATGACCATCAAAAACCCGCAGACCGATCAACAAGACATGATCCATGCTGACTTTGTTGTAAAAATTTGAAACTTATGAATTGACTACTGATCTGATCACCCTGTGTCCAGATTTCTTGGAGAATTGGATCATGGCTCCTCCATTGACAACCAAACCTCTCCTTGGAAGTATCAAATCATACTGTATTCAAACCGCTTTCAAAGTTCTCACATAACTCATCCTCGAAGGGAACTTCTGTCCTGTCCTCCTCTGTTAAGGTCATTCGGACGCTGCCTTCTTTGCCAGATAATCTATTCTACCATTAATTGAGATCACTGGACACCACCTCCCATTCTCATCCATAACACCTTAATTACCAGTAATGGAGATCCAGTTCTGTTTCCTTCTTCTCACCGTGTTCTCTATGTTTCTCATAAGTTTATTATCTCTACTCGTGTCGAATATATCATCAATAATAAACTGGAAATCAGCTTCTGCTGACTTCAGAAGAAACATTCTACCACCAGGCCCATGGAAGCTACCCATCATTGGAAGCATGCACCACCTGTTCAATTCAGTGTTGCTTCCTCACGACGCTCTGGCAAGGTTGTCAGGGAGATATGGACCACTCATGCTCATGAAATTTGTATTAAACCAGTGGGCTAAACCCAGTCAAGCCCAATTCCAGAAGTCAACCCAAGTGATATCAAGAAGGCCCAAAGTCAAGCCTTATTTGTTTCTGCCAAAGCCCAAACTCTCTACTGAAGCCCATTTAGTATTAGGGTTTCTTTTCACACCGTTGGATCATCTGTACGGATCCAACGGTAGGATTGCTCTTGTATTTAAGTGTCTTCTTCAGCACAATTAGGGTTTCATGTAAATATTGTTTTTGTCATTGTTCATCTTCTTCTTCTGTATTCTCTCGGTTCATCTTCTTCAATACAAAGAACCTTGAATCCTTTCATGGTATCAGAGCCTGTCGCTCATACCCTCGCCGGCGGCTTCACAGCCAGTCTACCTTCTCTCAAACATCCATAACCTTCTCCCATTCAAACTCGATAGCACTAATTTTGTGCTCTGGAAACACCAGATCCAGTCTATATTTCGTACACATTCTTTGTTTGGCTATATCGATGGCTCTCTTCCATGTCCCGACGAGTTCATCACCGCCGACGGCGTTGCCACCATCAATCCGGCTCATACGGCGTGGGTCTTGCAAGACCAAGCGGTCTACACGATCCTCAACGCAACCTTATCCACCGAGGCCTTAACCCAGGTCATCGGCACATCTACATCTAGATCTGCCTGGCAAACCCTAGAGCGGCGCTATGCCTCTCTCACCCGATCCAATATCCTGCAACTTAAATCCGATTTGCAAAACTCCAAGAAGCGTTCTGATTCCATTGATCAGTACATGCAAAGGCTCTCCACCATCCGCCATAAACTTGCTGTGAGTTCTGTACAAGTCGATGATGAAGATATGTTGTTGTTCGCTCTAAATGGCCTGCCGCCTGAATACAACCCCTTCCGCACCTCCCTCCGCACACACTCTTCCCCTCTTTCCTTTGAAGAGTTACATGTTCTGTTGAAATCGGAGGAGCAGATGTTGGAATCCCAGATCCCCTCGCCAGATCCATCCAATCCCACCGCCTTCTACTCTCACGGCGGTCAAGGCGGTCGTGGCGGCGGACGCACCTTCTCCGGTCCACGAGGTGGACGGTCGAGTCAGCGGGGTGGTGGCCGTTTCGACTCTTCCCGGAGCGGTCGTTCATCTCCCGGTTCGGGTTATGGATCAGGCTATGGATCCGGTCCAGGATCGGGTTACGGTAACGGGTCAGGATCCGGATACGGTTCTGGATACGGATCCGGAGGCGGTTCGGGTCGAGGCGGTTCGGGTCGTGGATCAGGCGGTTTTAGAGGTCGATCCGGTTCGGGTCGACGAAATGGTAATAGTCCGGTTAACTGTCAAATTTGCGGCTTAGATTATCACTCAGCTCTCGACTGTTATCATCGGATGGATTATGCCTATCAAGGCAGACACCCTCCTGAGCACCTCTCTGCTATGGCTGCCACATCCTCTTCTCAGCAGCCATTCTCTGATTTATGGTTAACTGATACGGGAGCATCACATCACATGACTGCGGATTTAAACAATCTTTCTCTTTCTGAAGCATACTCTGGTAATGAACAAGTCACTGTGGGCAATGGCTCCTCATTGCCCATCCAAAACTCCGGTACTGCTTTTCTTACTACCTCTAGTAACACGTTTCGATTATCTAATACATTACATGTCCCAAATCTATCTGTTAATCTACTCTCTGTAAATCAACTTTGCTGTGAACATGATGTTAGATTTATTTTTGATAAAACATCCTTTTATATTCAGGACACTGCTACGGGAAAAACTCTTTATCAGGGTGTCAGTAAAAATGGTCTTTATCCATTGTCTTCCATGTCTTTTCAGACTGGTCCTCAAGCCCATCTTGGTCAGAGAGTTCAGTCAAGCTTGTGGCACTCTCGTTTGGGACACCCCTCTCATTCTGTTTTAATTAAATGTGTCTCTTGTTCTAAAACTGTTAAGAATCAAGGCTCAGTTTGTGAAGCCTGTTTAGCTGGTAAATTAACTAGGCAACCTTTTCCTTTATCTACAACTGTTTCAGATACTCCTTTAAATTTACTACATAGTGATGTTTGGGGACCTTCATCTACTATCTCTTATCAAGGTTACAAATACTATGTGTTATTTGTGGATGATTTTTCTCGTTTCACTTGGTTGTTTCCTCTCAAATTAAAATCAGAAGTTTCTTCTACATTTATTCAGTTTAAACTTTTTATTGAAAAACTACTTGGACATCAAATTAAAATTCTCAGATCTGATGGTGGTGGTGAATACACTGTTTTCACCTTTCAAAAATTTTTACAAGAAAATGGCATAAGTCACCAAAAATCTTGCCCACATACTCCACAACAAAATGGAGTTTCGGAACGTAAGCATAGGCACATTATTGACACTGCTGTCACACTTTTAACCACTGCTTCTCTCCCTAAAACTTTCTGGTTTCATGCCGTAGCTACTGCAACATATTTAATTAACAGACTTCCAAGCAAAAATACTAATAATCTCTCTCCTTATGAAATTTTATTTAAAGTTAAACCTGATTATTCTCATTTACGTGTTTTTGGGTGTGCATGTTATCCTTGCTTACGTCCTTATATGAAATCTAAATTGGATCCTAAAACTGCAAAATGTGTCTTTCTCGGATATGCCAATGGTTACAAAGGTTACATTTGTTTTGATAGACAAGCTCATAAATTCTTCATCAGCCGTGATGTTGTTTTTGATGAGTTTAGTTTCCCTTATGCTACTCTCCCTTGTGCTAATACTCCTACACCTTCTTACTCGCATGATTCTTCTGCTGTGTTTACAGGTGCTTCACCCACACCTGTTTCTGATATTTCTGTTGGCTCTGATAATTTACATAACAGAACAGTTACTCCACCAAGAACAGTTACTACACACAGTTCAGATACTTCACTTGACACTGATACTGCACTTGCTCTTAGTCCTGACACTGATATTAGAACAGATACTCACACTTATGCTGAGGGCAATGATATTGTGCAGCCAACTTCTAGTGCAGGCTCTGTTCCAGCTTCTTCTATGGCCTCACCACCCATAGATGCTGTGCACCCTCACAGGTTTGGCACGGCACATTTGAGTCCAATGATGAATAATCCCCCCCCCCACCCACTCCTCCACCTTCTGGAGGTGGTCACCATATGCAGACAAGGTCAAAATCTGGGATTTATAAGAAAAAGCTTCTTTCTCACTCTTCCACTACTCCTTCTGCTCCTAGTGGTTTTGCAGCTACTTCACTTTTTTTACAGTCTGAGCCTAGTTGTTACACTGAAGCTGTTAAACATCCTCATTGGCGACAAGCAATGCAGGATGAATTTGATAGCTTATCACAACAACACACTTGGTCCTTGGTTCCACCCCCACCACATGCCAATATTATTGGTAACAAGTGGGTCTTTAAAACCAAGTTCCACCCTAATGGCTCTGTTTCCAGGTTTAAGGCTCGTCTAGTAGCTATGGGGTTTCATCAAACCCCTGGCCTTGACTATGACGAGACCTTCAGTCCTGTTGTCAAACACACCACTGTTAGGTGTATTATTGCTTTTGCTGCTAGTTTTAATTGGCCTCTCCAACAATTGGACGTCAAAAATGCCTTTTTACATGGCGTTCTTCGTCAAACTGTTTATATGCAGCAGCCCAGTGGCTTTGTTAGTTCTGAATTTCCTAATCATGTCTGCCTTTTACACAAATCTATCTACGGCCTCAAACAAGAACCACGTGCTTGGTTTGAACGCTTTACCACTTATTTACGGTCCCTGGGTTTCAAAGCCTCTTATGCAGATAGTTCCTTGTTTATTCGACACCACAATAATAGGCTCACTATCCTCTTATTGTATGTCGATGACATTATATTAACTGGAAACGATGTTTCCTATATTTCAACTTTAGTTCAAAAACTCAGTGATGAATTTCGCATGACAAACCTTGGTCCCCTCACTTATTTTTTGGGGCTCCAAGTTGTCCGTTCCTCTTCTGGAATTTTAATTCATCAAGAAAAATACATCACTGACTTACTTGTTCGTTTCAATATGAGTAACTGTAAGCCTAGTTCAACCCCTCTAGCTGCTGGTGTTAAATTTCATCTTAAACAAGGTGATCCTTTACCGGATCCTACTATCTATCGCCAGCTGCTAGGGGCTCTTCAATACCTTACTTTTAGTCGTCCCGATTTGGCTTTTTCGGTTAATCACCTATGCCAATTTATGCACTCACCCACCACCACTCACCTAAGTGGTGCTAAACGTGTTCTACGTTATTTACAAGGGACTAAGTCCCATGGCCTGTTCTATCAACAAGGCTACCAGCCTCTTCAAGTGTTTACCGACGCGGACTGGGCTGGTGACCCAACGGACCGTCGTAGCACTACTGGACTGATTGTGTACTTAGGCCCGAATCCAGTCCATTGGGCCGCTAAAAAGCAGCCCACCGTGGCCCGTTCCTCAACGGAAGCTGAATATCGGGCCTTAGCCACTTCGGCTGCTGATATTTCTTGGTTTCGCTATCTATTTAATGATCTCAAGATACGTCTTTCACAACAACCATGTATCTGGACTGATAATTACTCTGCCTTATCTCTCACTGCAAATCCACTCTTTCACGCTCGCACAAAACACATCGAGCTTGACTATCACTTCGTTCGCGAAAAGGTTTTACTAAAAGAGCTTATTGTTTCCTTCATTTCAGGTAAAGACTAGATTGCAGACATGTTCACCAAATCTCTTCCAGCTGCGCAGTTCGATCGATTCAAAGCTAAACTCATGGTGTGCTCTCACCCCATCAGTTTAAAAGGGGGTATTAAACCAGTGGGCTAAACCCAGTCAAGCCCAATTCCAGAAGTCAACCCAAGTGATATCAAGAAGGCCCAAAGTCAAGCCTTATTTGTTTCTGCCAAAGCCCAAACTCTCTACTGAAGCCCATTTAGTATTAGGGTTTCTTTTCACACCGTTGGATCATCTGTACGGATCCAACGGTAGGATTGCTCTTGTATTTAAGTGTCTTCTTCAGCACAATTAGGGTTTCATGTAAATATTGTTTTTGTCATTGTTCATCTTCTTCTTCTGTATTCTCTCGGTTCATCTTCTTCAATACAAAGAACCTTGAATCCTTTCAATTTGGAGAAATTTTAGCAATCATCATATCCTCCCCTGAAATAGCTGAAAAAGTATTGAAAACATTTGACAGTACTTTTTCAAGCAAGCCAAGGCTTCTACCTACCAGGCTATCTTTATATCCAAGTGAAGATATTATCTTTGTTCCTTGTGGCCCTCATTGGAGGAAGATGCACAAGATTTGCACCATGGAGCTCCTCAGTGCATAATGCGTCCGCTCATTTGCTTCTATTAGGGAGGACGAAGTAATGCAAGTGGTAACATCTACGAGAGCTAGTTCTCTCGAAAGGGTGTCTATCAATTTTACAGACAAGATCTTTTCCATGACCGCTACCATCACGGCTACAGCAGCGTTTGGGAAGCAATGCAAGGACCACGATGCATTGATCAAATACATAAGAGATGGGGCTCAGTTAGTAGCCGGGTTTGATGTGTCGGTTATGTTTCCTTCACTAAAAATACTTCATCCTCTTAGTGGACGTAAGGGGAAGCTACTTAGCGCTCAGAAGGAACTCGATGAGGCCATGCAGAGGATTGTTATCCATCACCAAGAGAATATGGCAAGTTCTGGAAGAGGAAATGGTGATTCGGGGAATGAAGATCTGGTCGATGTTCTGCTTAGACATCAGATGAACGGTGACCTCGAATGCCCTATCACAACAACCAGCATCAAAGCCGTTACTGCGGTGAGTTCACTAGCGCTATATTATAGTATAAAATTTGCTTACCTTCAAAGTTTATACGTGTGTACGTAAAGCAACTCTAATACCTCATGCAAATCTAGTTTCATGTAAAACATAAAGAAGATTAAAAAATTGAACTCCAACCAACTAGGCATATTTCCATTCATTTTCCATAACATTCGTCTTTTTCTTCATTAATAGCTAGAAATTAGGGAGACATATTTTATGTGTTCATCTCTCTCATCTTCTTGCACTTCAATTAATTTACTAATTTCGTATGATAAAATCATGGTGTGCATGATATAAAATGGGCAGAAATTACAAAATTCTACGTTTGACTATTGGATATGAGTTTTATTTTTTGATATATTATATCAATCACCATCTAAATATTTTATTGTTGTATGTAGGACATAATCGGTGCCGGTACAGATACTTCTTCGACCACACTAGTGTGGGCAATGACCGAAATCATGAGAAACCCGGAAATGAGGAAGAAGGCACAACGTGAACTAAGAGAAAACTTGAAGGGGAAAGAAATAATAAGTGAAAATGATATCCAGGGGTTGAAGTATTTGAGATGTTTGATAAAAGAAACTCTAAGGTTGCACCCTCCAATTTCCATGACGATTCCTAGAGAATCAACTGAGCAATGTGATATCGATGGATATACTATACCTGTTAAGACCCTTGCTTTGGTGAATGTTTGGGCAATGGGACGAGACCCTAAAATCTGGCAAGAACCGGATAGATTCATGCCATAGAGATTTGAAGGAATATCGGTTGATTTTCTTGGAACTGACTTCAATTATATTCCGTTTGGAGCTGGAAGAAGGGTTTGTCCTGGCATTTCATTTGCTATTGCATACATCGAGTATCCCCTTGCTCAACTGTTGTACCAGTTGTTGAGTTTTTTTTAAAGTTGATTCAAACAAACAAACAAAGAGAAAAAATAAAAGAATTGGCCAAAATAGGTGTAGCATGTGTGCACGTGGATATGGGAAATTGTGGTTCACTTGGTTTAGTTGGCTTGTGAGCAATTGAATTGGGCTGCTGCATGTGGTTATTGGTCAAAGGAGGCAAAATGGTTTTGGTAACAATTTGTTTGCTTTGGCAGTGATTTGGGTGGGCAGAATCTTTTGGTCAAAGACAGGCTAGTGTTTCATTAGCTTTAGGATTGTTTGTTTTTCGGTCATAAGGCAACGATAATTAAGGAGACAATTCCTTAATTATCTCGGATTAGTTTTGTTTGTTACTTTGGGTCCAAGTTTTGTACTAGTATAAATAGATGCTAGAGTCAACTCTTTGGGGTGTGTTTGTAATTGGTTTGGCTTCTCATCAATAAATTGGTTTGGTTTGGCCGTGGATTAGCTAGTCTCAAAACAACCACGTGATTCTTGATCTTGCTCTTGTTTGTTTTTCTTTCTCTTGCGTTCTCACGTATCGGAATCCTAACAAGTGGTATCAGAGCCAGGTTCGCTGAGTCTCAAGCGAAGCTATGGTGAGTTCGATGATCAAGATTGATCGGTTCGATGGGAAGAATAGTTTTAGTCTCTGGCAAATCAAGATGCGTGCTCTCCTAAAGAAGCAAGATCTATGGTTGCCATTGGCTATCAAGGAGGACAAGGATACAAGCACTGCTGCGTTTGTGAAGATGGAGGAGAAGGCACATTCGACGATCATGTTGTGCCTCGCGGACGACGTGATTACTGGGGTTGCAGATCAGGATACCGCAGCTGGATTGTGGAAAAAGTTGGAGGATCTTTACGCAAAGAAATCTGTGGCCAAAAAATTGATGTTGAAGTAGCGGCTATTCAGTCTTCGGATGGTTGAAGGTACGCGTATTGGTGATCACTTAGACACTCTTAACACTATATTGCTTAAACTGCGCAATAGTGATGAGATTGTGAGTGATGTTGACGCGGCTTTGATTTTAGTGGTTTCCTTGCCACCATCTTTTGAGGGTTTCGTTCAATCGTTCGTTATTGGGAAAGAAACGATAACCCTAGAGGAAGTTAGGTCGGCCCTTCATACGAGGGAATTGAGGCACAAGGCGGTTGGGAAGGACGATTATGCTTCTGGAGCGTTGATTGTTAGGAGAGGAAAAGGTAAGGGATATAGACGAGGTGGATCCGACTTACCTTCGGATGTATGTGCTTTTTGCAGACATGAAGGTCATTGGAAGAGGGAGTGTCCCAAGAATCGGACGTTTATAGCTATTGCTTCAGGGGGAGGAGGAGGGACAACACCCGAGGACGATGATGCTCTCTAGGCCCCTCGGGGGCGGTTCGGGCTCCGGGCATGGAGCATGGGTGCGTGTTTTTGGGCACGCGGATTGGTGGTGTGTTATTGTGCACACATCGGTTGGTGGCGCGATTGGATTTGGATTGGCGCACTTCGATTATTCATTTTGTGCGCATTGGTGCGGTTGGCGGGTCAAATTGGCATGACATCGTTTGATAGGCACTTTGTCGCAAAGTGTCATTGGTGCGACGTTGGGGGTATGCATAGTCATGGTGCATTGAAGAGGCGTTTGTTGGGACGCATTGGGAGTGTGTTCAATTCCGAAAATTGGAAATACACTCGAATTGAGTTTGTTGGATTGATGAGAATATTTGATTACGTAGCTATGGGGTTTGAATCAAGGGGGAGGTTTGTTGGGTTTTTTTTTTTTAAGTTGATTCAAACGAACAAACAAAAAGAAAAAAAAAAGAATTGGCCAAAGTAGGTGTAGCATGTGTGCACGTGGATATGGGCAATTGTGGTTCACTTGGTTTAGTTGGCTTGTGAGCAATTGAATTGGGCGGCTACATGTGGTCATTGGTCAAAGGAGGCAAAATGGTTTTGGTAACAATTTGTTTGCTTTGGCAGTGATTTGGGTGGGCATAATCTTTTGGTCAAAGACAGGCTATTGTTTCATTAGCTTTAGGATTGTTTGTTTTTCGGTCATAAGGCAACGATAATTAAGGAGACAGTTCCTTAACTATCTCGGATTAGTTTTGTTTATTACTTTGGGTCCAAGTTTTGTACTAGTATAAATAGATGCTAGGGTCAAGTCTTTGGGGTGTTTTTGTAATTGGTTTGGCTTCTCATCAATAAATTGGTTTGGTTTGACCGTGGATTAGCTAGTCTCAAAACTAGTGAACCACGTAATTCTTGATCTTGCTCTTGTTTGTTTTTCTTTCTCTTGCGTTCTCACGTATCGGAATCCTAACACCAGTTTGATTGGGATCTTCCAGATGGGATGAAGCCCCAAGATTTGGACATGAGTGAGAGGTTTGGTCTAACTGCTGGGAGAAAAGATGACTTGTACTTAGTTGCTACCCCTTATGCTCCTCCTCCCTCCAAAGATTGATGATTTTACTTGAAGCTTTCTCTGTGCTTGTTTTCACTGTTTATTTTTCAGACGTCCTTTTGTGGGATCAATTATGTAATGATAATAATTTGGTCTTCTATTGTAGGGCTTAATTTTCAAGCAATCGATCAATAAATGCAGTTTTCTATCAAAAAAGATCAATAAATACAGTTAAAGGGAAAAAAGTTTAGTAGAACAGTTCTACATAGGTCCTCCATTCAAAATGGAAATGAATATACGTCACCTTCCTTTGTTAGGGAATCAAATTGGAATCTCTTTTTTTAAAATGGAAGGTGATGCATATTCATTTTCATTTTGAATGGAAGACCTACGTAGAACCGTGCGTGTTAAGTTCTTGTTTTTATGGCTGTTGGATTATGGTGGTACTAGGATGTAGTATCACTAATGATTTATTTTAAATTTTTTTTATGTAATTACATGATAAGTATGGTAAGATCACTAATGATCAACCACTGATTACGTAGATTTCATGTAGTGACATACTAGCTCTCTATTTCTTCTCTGTCTCCCTGGTTTGAATTTTTATCTGTAATCGGCTCACCTTGACCCATTGATTTAAATAACAAAATGATGCAAATTTTTTGTGTAATGTTTTCATAGTATTACAGAGTAAAATTTATCCGACAACACCAAAAAATATTACCGCAAAAGGATGCTAGCTCAAGTGGCAGAGCATTTAAAAGCTCTTCCATGAAGTCTTGGGTTCGAACCTAATAGACGACAATAAGGTAAATCTTCAAAAAAATAAAATTTATCATCATTTTACTAATCAAATTACCGGATCAAAATGACCGAGTAAATAGTGATAAAATTCAAACCAGAAAGAACGAAAGGAAAAAGATGTAGTACAATACATGATAAAATTCGTGATTGTCAAGCATATTAAGTTCATGAACCAATGAAACATACTCATGGTACCACATCACCATAGAACAGTGCTACTGAATATCAGCAGGATGTTTGCTTCCGTGCAAGTAGAGATCTCTCATAAGTGAATTTAAAGCTAGCTAGAATGCTATTACTTATTGTGATGAGCATTGCATAGAGGACAGTGATTCATGTCTAACCCTAGACCCCAAAACAATCTTAATATGCTTAATACTCTGGCAGTAATAGCACAGTGGTACTGAATATCAGGCGGGTTCAAACCCTGAACCTCATGCAGAGGCTTCAAATACTCTACCCATGATGTAGCACCCATTTGCATCCTTTTTAATTTGCTGAGATAGTTTTGTACAGCTTCAATTTTACTTATATGTAAAAGAAACATGTGACAATTTAAAGGAATCCTAGAATAGGTTTTCTATACTGGGGTGAAGGAATCATTCATCGAGAATAAGATACATTTTAGAGAAACCATGAAGCAAAGTGCTAAAATTTGTGAGAACCTCAATAAACCATACAAAATGCATTATTAGAAAAAATATGAAAAACATTAGAGAAATATTGAGATCCAACATGTTGTGCAAACCAACATGCATTTTACAAAAATACATTTTCCTTATTCTATTTAGGGAATCTCCAGCAATGTTATGTAAAAGAAATGCAAATTATACATAAAATCACAATTTTGCATTTCGCATATCCACAAGTTCTATTACCAACTCTAGTACTACAAGCTTAAATATAGGCATATCTGTTATATTAGTTTTATAAAATATTTTATTGTTATTATGATATAAGGACAAGTCTACTAAAAAGTATGAACAAGTTAATGTAGAATGTTGTAGAGAAAGTTTTAGATATTTTTGGTAGAAGAAGTTTGTGGAAGGAATGATGCTAGGAATATTCCTTACTCATCCAACTATAAATAGATTGTACTTCCACCATTTTCTATCAAGCAAAGAATCAACATACGTCCTTCTTCACACATTGTCAAATTCTCTCTAAGTGTTTCATACTTCCCTCTTCACACCAACATAGTCTACCAAACCTCTTCAACAATAGTTAGCTATCCTAATATAAAGTGGTGAAACCTGTAATACTCGAGCAGTGGATGGTTGCTTAAACTCAATTAAGAGTCTGCTAAACAATTATCCGACTATGGAGAATTTGGTAGCATTACAGTCTGTTAGAGAAGCTTTTCCTGAAATCTTTCAAATCCATAGCGACATTGAAGACAGTCTAGGAAAGGAATGGTATAGAAAGAGAGTGAGTTACAGAGAGAATCTGAACATTCCAATAATCACATTCAGCAATCTAATACACAACTTATACGGTTTGTTAACTGCCAGTCATCACATTAACTTTTACAAATGGTAAATGGCTATTCGTGAAATAAATTGCGGTCTCTTACGTATATTTAGATAGAGACTGCGATACCACTAATGATAAGGACACCGGGTATCAATAAAAGAAAAATGGTTAATGGATAGATCCTTTATGCTCACCTTGATAGAGAAAGAAGAACCTGTGGAAGTGAAGGTTAATTGATGAAGGCATTTTTCATACTTAGTAGTATAAAAGTTGACGGAAAAGAGTTGTAGTGGACTTACAGTTCAAGTGCGTACTCTAACCAATTCGTTTCCTGTTTAAGTCGTACACCACTAAATTATTTTGAGCAGGGTCGTCTTACCTTTTAGCGGTTAAGGCAACCGGTTATGACCACCAAAATTAGATGGCCTCAAATTTTATAAATAATATGGGCATTTATACAATTTCTTCAATAATTTTACATTTTTGTATAATTTCTTAGATACTTCAAACATAATCACATCTCTATTGAATATTTTTTATGATTCATTCACTTTGGCATTTTAAAATAAAATCTAATATTTAATGAATTGAAAAAATAAGTTTTTGTATAAATAAATAAAAATATGAAGTGTGCGAGCCAACATGAAGGTAGCACGTATATTGCACGTATGATGCACAACATGTTCCATCACAAGATATGTGCAAATCATTTCTGAAAAATACTTGGGGCCCTCAAATTTATTGCTCGCTTTAGGCCACCAAAATGCTAGAGATTGTCCTGTTTCTGAGTACAATTTTTGTGAGATAAGCAGAGAAGGAGGAAGGTTTAAAGAACTTCAGCAATTCAAAGAATCATCATTCAATTGTATCCATAGACAGAACGCACCTCCTAACACAAAAACATGACCATGTGGGACTTCCTAGAATCCACCCGGAACGCCACAATGGAATGGCGTGTCCGAGAGGAGGAATCGCACGCTGTTAGATATGGTGCGATCTATGATGTGTCAAACGGATCTTCCAATATCATTTTGGGGACATGCTCTAATGACTGCAGCTTTTACCATTAACCGTGTTCCATCTAAATCAGCCGTAAAGACACCATATGAGATATGGACTGGGAAACGCCCCATAGTGTCGTTTATGAAGATTTGGGGTTGCGATGTCTATGTAAAGTGTTTACAAACAGACAAGCTCGGGCCCAAAGCAGATAAGTGTAAGTTTGTGAGATATCCTAAGGAAACAAAAGGATATTATTTCTACAAACCTTGCCGATCTCGGACCGGCATGTTTCTAGAAAGAGAGTTTGTCTCTAAAGAAGCAAGTGGGAGGACTGTAGAACTTGAAGAAATTCAAGAACCACAATTTACTGAACCAATGATGGAACATGAACAGGAGCAGCAATTTTTTGTGGAAGAATCTGTTCAGGTGACACAGGAACTCCGTAGGTAAGGAAGGGTACGTCATAAGCCAGAGAGGTACGGACTTCTCGTGACTGAGCCCGATGACATACCACTCATGGATGATGGGCCTGCAACCTACGGGGAGGCCATGAAAGGCCCAGACACCAAGAAGTGGCTAGAAGCCTTGAGATCCAAAATAGATTCCATGTATACCAACAAAGTATGGACTTTCGTGGAACCACCTGAAGGGGCTCGGCCATAGGGTGCAAGTGGGTCTTCAAGAAGAAGACCGACATGGATGGCAAGGTAGTTGCCTACAATGTGCAATTGGTGGCTAAAGGTTATGGACAGATTCATGGTATTGACTATGATGAGACCTTTTCACCAGTCGTCATGACTAAATCCATTCGAATCTTACTTGCTATTGCAGCGTACTATGACTATGAGATTTGGCAAATGGATGTCAAAACAGCATTCCTTTATGGGAACCTCCTCGAGGATGTGTACATGACACAACCGGAAAGTTTTGAGGATCCAGAGAATGCCAATAAAGTCTGTAAGCTGCAACGGTCCTTTTATGGATTGAAGCAAGCTTCTAGGAGTTGGAATCGACGTTTTGATGACGCGGTCAAAGATTTTGGCTTCATCAAGAACGAAGATGAGCCCTGTGTTTACAAGAAGGTTAGTGGGAGTTCTGTAGTATTTCTGGTCTTGTATGTGAATGACATACTTTTCATTGGAAACGATATTCCTACTTTCCAATCTGTTAAAGATTGGCTAGGAAAGTGTTTCGCAATGAAGGACTTAGGAGATGCAGCTTATATACTCGGTATCAAGATCTATAGGGATATATTTAGAAAGGTGCTCGGCCTAAGCCAAAGTACATATATAGACAAGGTGTTGAAAAGGTTCAAAATGCAAGATTCTATGAAGGGATTCTTGCCCTTGTCGCATAGAGTCACTCTCTCTAAGACTGATTGTCCCTCCAATGAGATTGAGAAGGACCGCATGAGTACGATACCCTATGCTTCGGCCATAGGATCCATCATGTACGCCATGTTGTGTACTAGACCAGACGTATCATACGTGTTGAGTATGGAAAGCAGATATTAGTCCAATCCGGGTGAGAGTCACTGGATTACTGTCAAGAACATCCTAAAGTACTTGAGAAGAACTAAGGATGTGTTCTTGATTCCAAACCGACAAAGATGACTACATATCGCATTCGGGATACGTGTTTTGCCTTAATGGAGGAGCTGTGAGCTGGAAGAGTTTCAAGCAAGGGACAGTTGCTGATTCTACAACTGAAGGTGATTACATTGCTGCTGCAGAAGCAACATACAACAATTCTGACCTGTGCTGACCATTTTCTTATCGACAAGCAATTTTGTGTCGCCAGTTATATGATTTATCTACTGAATTTGTGTTTGTCGATATAACTTGTCAATACTGCCAAATTTTACAAATTTCAAGTTAAAAAATTGTCAACAGTTGTATGCGCTCAATTTTCCCGCTCCCGATAATAAATTAGGTGACAAACATAATTTCTAATGACTCACAAATTCGTCAAAAAATCAAAACACATTATTTGGAGGGTAATGATAAATTATTCCCGCACTTCTAAAATGTTGGAGGGAATCAGAATAAACAATTAAACAAAAACATTAACTCTCTCACACACACGTTACTCATCACTCTCAACCCCGTCTCTCAAACTCCCTCTGAAACCCTCTCTCATCACTATCCCGTCTCTCTCAAACTCTCTCAATCTCAATCTCAATCTCAATAGAAATCAGTCTCAAAATCGCGTGATTCTCTCTGAAAATCCTTCGATTAATCCCCTTCATCACTCTCAAACTCCTTATCTTCTCCATCGGGCGATCCCCTTCATCAGTTTGTGAACGTGACAGTCTGTGGGTTTCTTGTGGGTCGATCCCCTTCATCAGGTATGATGTTCTCTCACTATTTCCTCTTCTTTTTCCTTTCATTGTGTGTTCAATTTATTCTGGTTCATGAACTAGGGTTTCCTAGATGAGATCAACCCAGAAGTTTGAATGGGGGAATCGGGGGTTTTGCAAATTTAGGTTAATTTTGCAGATTTATGTTGATTACGAAGTGACTGCGCACATATTTGACCCAATTTTTAGATTGCATGTTCAGTTTATTTTGGTTCATGAACTAGGGTTTTCTGCTATTTCTTAAAAAAGGGGCTTTATGTTCAATCTGGAGATTGGACTGATCATTTTTGTTTCTGAATGATTTGGTTTGTGTTTGTTCAGGTTGCTGAGGTTTTTTGATGAGAAGCTCATTGCCCTGGACCCGAAAAAGGTTGGTAGTTAGACTTGTACTTGTTTTGTTATATGTTTCCTGGAAAAAATTGGGGCTTTTGCTATTTTGGTTATGATATTTGCCAAAGTAAACTGACAAATTTTGGACTGAAACTGCTCATATATGTTTTTGGTTTGATTTGTGATATTGTCGAAGTGAACAAATAAACTGAATAGTCATGACTGCATATACAATATTCTGCATAGTTGTATTGTTGTTGACGTTGTTCTTTTATTGTTGATTCCGTTGGTTGCTCATGGTGGAAGACTGCAATTGAAAGCGATACTCATTGCGCATCTGCCTTGCCAAAGTGTTATCATTGTAGTTGTTTTTGTGTCTTTGTTAGACATTAGGAAAATCATAGGCCTCCTCTTGTCTGCAGAGAATCGTCTTGCTTTTCATCTTGTGGTATTCAATGTACATGTGTTTTGATTGTATTTGCGAGTTTATTATTTGTGCGGTCCACTTCTGAAGTTGGGAAGTGTAAGGATACTGAGATTTCTTTATTCTTTGTGATACTTCAAAGAGGAGTTCTATATTTCACTGTATTTGGTAATTGATTGTTAGTAAATTTTTCAAGATTGCTTCGATGTGTGGATCTTAAGCTCTGTTATGGTTCAGCCTGTTCTGAAAGTTATATCATGTGTTTTGGTTCTTCATTACTTACAGTTCACGTTTGCCTCTTTTTAATACTCATTGGCCGTAGAGTATCTGTTTGTTATGCTCATTTGCTCGCAGTTTAGTTTGTTTCCTTACGACAATATGTTGTATCCACAATGTGTAATTACTGTATGTAGATTTAATTGACAGTATAAACAATGTTTTGTGCTGTATTTCGATTGTACTTGTCTGTGTTAACTCAGTCCTGAACTGCATTTAATGTATAAGTACTAATCGTCATGTACCGTATGTCAGGTTATAGATATAGTTGAGCACAAGGAAGCAATTACTAGTGGATTTGGTGAAAGATCTTGATTAACAGCTGCTTATAAGGTTATTTGTCTCTTCATCTCGCATCAAAGGTAAATTTTCTCACCTACTCGCGGAAATGTATGTGTTACTTTATACTGGTTTGTGCATTTTTTACAATGCTCTTTCATGACTTCATACTCCTTATCTGTTGTAGTACTTGATGACTTGGTATTCTACATTTTATTCTTAATTTGCATAACACCAACTGTCGTATAAAAACTTACGACGTATAAACTGCATATAGGTATTGATGGATCGAAGTTGGATTGGTTTAAATGATAAATGGTGTCAGGAATATGTTGATGGAGTGTCTGATTTCATTTCGGTTGCGAGTCGGCACACTGATGAAAGGAATAGAATACGTTTTCCGTGTTCTAGCTGCAATAATGTTTACTATTTACCGGTTAACGTTGTAAGAGGACATTTGCATGCAAATGGTATGCTTGTAGATTACAGAAAGTGGGTTTTTCATGGGGAAGATTACGGTTTACGTACGGTTGATGTGAATGATTCGAGGGATGTTCTAGATGACATTCCTGAGACACGTCTTGACGTTGAGGGTTTGATAGGGAACTTACAAGAGGGACTGCTTACTGGTAATCATGGGGATGCTATATCATCCGATGAACCAAATGCAAAAATCGGGGAGGGTGACAAATTTGCTAAGTTGTTAAGCGATGCTCAATGTGAGGCTTATCCGGGTTGTCAAAACTTCTCTAAGTTGTCCCTTATAATAAGGTTGCTACATATCAAGATGTTATGTAAATGGAGTAATAAATCGGTGAACATGGCATTGGATTTGATTAGAGAGTTAGTGCCTCCCGATCACACTCTACCAAAATCCTTTTATGAAGCTAAAACTGTTTTACGAGAACTTTGTCTTGGCTATGTTAACATCCATGCATGTCCAAACAATTGTGCTTTGTATTGGAAAGAAAATGAAAAGTTGGATCACTGTCCCAATCCTGATTGTAAGGAACCTAGATGGAAGGAAAGTAAGAATACAAATGGAAAGAGAATTCCTCGAAAGGTTCATAGGTATTTTCCTCTGAAACCCAGGCTTCAAAAACTATTCATGTCAAAAACTGTTGCCAAGGATATGCGATGGCACAAGGAGCAGCGTGTCCAAGACAGCAATGTCATTGGACACCCTGCTGATGCTAAGCAATTTCTACATTCCATATGGATGAATTTCCGGACTCATTTGATTTTGAATCATATGAGACATGTGAGGCTTTTTTATTGGGCAAAGATATGATCTTTTGGGAATCATACATATTGATGTATGTGGACCACTAACCACAAGTGCTAAAGGTGGTTTTCAGTACTTATGATATTTACTGATCGCTTCAGTGAGGATGCATTTGTGAGTCTTATAAAGAAACAAATAAGAATCCTTTGAAAAATTTTGGATAAATTTTTGAACCCTGCCGATGCTAGGCTTCAAAAACCTTTTTTTGGTACTTATATTCGAGGTAGTTTGGATAAAGAATTTTATCACTGAGCTCAGTGTGGTCCCTAGCATCGTGGATCCCATAGAGTTGTATTGTGACAACTCGGAAGCGATCGCACAAGCCAAGGAACAAATATCACACCAGAAATCAAAGCATGTACTTAGGAGATTCCATTTTATTTGTGATATGATCAATCGAGGAAATGTGAAGATGTGCAAGATTCCAACGGATGACAATCTTTCAGATCCGCTCACAAAGGCACTTGCGCAGCGAAAGCATGAAGGGCACGCTAGATCTGTAGACATACGAGATGCACCAGATTGGCTCTAGTGCAAGTGGAGACTGTTGGAATAGGTTCCCTGGAGGCAATCTCTATCTAGTATGAACAATGTTTTGGCTAGAATATTTATTTATTAATTATTGTGATATTTAATATAATGAAGTCCTTAGATACAAAGTCTTGTTTATCTTAAATATCCCTAATCCATTATATTGGTTAATAGGATGATCAAATATAGACTAGTATGTGTGTAGATTGATATGGAGATATCAAGTCTGACACATGGGTGTGCATTAGAAGTAATGGCATACTGGATTGACCCACGACGAGAAGAATACATTAGATTATGTCAAAGTCACAATCGCTTCTCGTATTGCTAATAATATTGTAATCCTTAGACTTGAAGTCACGAGATACTCTAGTTGTGAAATATCATGCTTTGATGTTATCTAATGTTGCGCCTTAACCGGGCAACTATAAAGATAGCTATCGGGCATGATAGGAAGCAAGATTAGAGATCGTAGTGATATAGAGAGGATTTGTCCCTCCCACATAATGGGAGCAAATATCCATGGCCACTCGAGGGATGGTGCTTATTGAATGTCTGGCCAGACTCAGATAATCAATATGGATATATTGATGTTAGCTGCTAGGATAAGCATATTCCCAGGATCGAGAAACTATGGATTGGATATAGGAGTGTGACTATTTATGTCTCGTGTCAAATCCGGATATGGAGACAAAGGGATAATACAATATGTGATATTGGGCACAAGGTTTGTCAGGATCACTGAGTTATTTCAATTAGTTGGGTGGTATGTATGTGTTGCTAGACACCGCTCCATGTTAGTAATAAGTTACTACCAACTAAGTAGAAACCTATGGGGTCACACACCGGATGGATTAAATTGGATATAGGTATTAATTAGTTGGACTAATTAATAAAAGGATCATAACGCAACCACAAGCAAACTTAGTGGACTAATTTGCATGTGGGATAATCCATGTACGGACATGATTAGTTTTGGGGCCTTTATGTAGTTAATAAAGAGTTATGACTATATAAGGGAACTTTAGTTTGTTATTTCTAAACACAAGTCACTAATTGAGAGAACATAACAAACAAGAGAGGGAGACAAGGAAGAAGACCGAAGCCCTCAACCACGTTCGTCCCCCTTGTCGTCAGCCACACCATGGCAAGGCCTTGGTGCTCCGTTTTGCATGTTCATCCTCCTCGTTCTTCCGTTGCTAGCACATCGCGGTGAGAAGGAATCCAATCAAGATTCAAGGTGTGGATATTCATAGAGAAGAAGACACTATTTTTCGTAAGATCTCCCAAACCAAGATACACATCTTCTATGCTCTTATCATGTTATGATAACTTTTCATGTGATCCTTGGTGGGCTTTGAGTAGGAAACTTTTATTATTCCGCTGTGTTACCTACGTCAAAACCCAACACAACTTCCTTGAAACAAATAAGAAGAATGAAATTTTGTCATTAAGTGCGAGATTTCAGAAGCTAATTATAAAATAACATTTGAATCATTGGATCATGAATGTTGTCACCTTACAAGAAAGGACATATCGTGTTCCTCTCGACCTTGAATTTCAAAAAGTAGAATAGATTAGATGTCCCCATGAAGGAGTTTGCTTGCGTGCAAGTAGACATCCCTCATAAGTACTACTACTATAAAAAGTGACCCTGCGATGATCCATAACACCTTAATTACCAGCAATGGAGATCCAGTTCTACTTCCTTCTTCTCACCGTGTTCTCTATTTTTCTTATAACTTTATTATCTCTACTCGTGTCGAGTATATCATTAATAATGATTTGGAAATCAGATGCTGCTGACAGAAGAAGAAAAATTCTACCATCAAGACCATGGAAGTTACCCATCATTGGAAGCATGCACAACCTGTTCAATTCAGTGCTGCTTCCTCACAATGCTCTGGCAAAATTGTCAGGAAGATTCGGACAACTCATGCACATGAAATTTGAAGAAATTTTAGCAATCATTATATCCTCCCCTGAAATGGCTTAAAATGTATTGAAACATTTGACACTACTTTTTCGAGCAGGCGGAGGCTTCTAGGCTATCATTATATCCAAGCCAATACATCAACTTTGTTCCCTGTGGCTCTCAGTGGAGGAAGATGCGCAAGATTTGCACCATGGAGCTCCTCATTGCAAAATGCATCCGCTCTTTTTCTTCTATTAGGGAGGACGAAGTAATGCATGACACGGGTCAACCGTATTATTTATGTAGATACTTCAATTTTTTTTAGAGAATTTAGATACTTAATTATTATTATGTGTTCATAGTTTATTTATTTCTTTAGTATAATTAGTTGTTTATTTAAGGGTCAATTACATATGAACTACTTCCAGTATTGAGTAATAATCCATTTAGCGCCCCCAATTTCAAAATCATTATGTTGCCACTTCCAATTGTTGATTGCAAGCACTTGACAACTTGGGCACTTTCCATCCCAATTTTTTAGTTAGATAACGAATTCTTAGGGGCAAATTGGCCATATTAGTAAAAATATGAACTTATGAGCACAAACATCTCCACTGCCGCACTGCCGCCGCCACCATCACTATAAACCCAGATTCCGGCGACAATAAACACAAGTTAAACACAAATCAAACTCGTCCGGACCCAAATCTGATTTGCACCAACATATCCTCCCCCTTTTCCCACCAGATTCTGTGACCGAAAACAACCAAAAACATCTCTATCGCCAGACCACCACCAGCTCCACCACGTAATTGCCAGAAACCGACGACCATACACAAATCAACCACAACTCACCCAAGTTGGACTCCACCAAGACAGCCTCCCCTCAACAGACCTCATTTCAAACTAAAACACAACCCAAATCAACAACACATGCTTCTTTGACGAAAAATCACGACACACCCACCTCGTCTTAGATGCCGAACAAATCCCACACAAATTCAGACCCAGACGCAAATCAACTTAATAATCTCAATCTCCTTCACCATCGACCTTCAATCGATCCGACCCACAACAAATAGAGAGAGACGGATCGAGAGAGAAAGAGGAAGAAGCAGACTGTGAGTGAGTTGTGTTCGGCTGAGAAACTCGCCGGAAATAATGGCGAGAGAGAAAAGAGAGGCAGCGTCGAAGGGATTTCTTGTCGTTCCTTCTTCCTCGTTCTCCTTCTTCCTCCTCCGTCTCTCTTCCCTTCGTCTTCTGCTTTCTCTTCCAGTTTCTCTTCTTTTCCTTTTCCATTTTCTTTTTTCTTCTTTATTTTTCTTTGTCTATTTAGGTTTTTATGTTAAATTGATTTTTGCACGGACGATTGTGCCCCTGTCACATTTAGTGTTTTAACGGAAGTTTTACCCCATTTTTTGATTGCTTACCATTAACAACTGGAGGTGGGTATATTGTAAAAAATAAACTGGAGGGGGTACATGGATTGTTTCCTTATACTGGAAATGGGTAATATGTAATTGACCCTTTATTTAATTAGTTAGTAGGTCGGGCTGAGCCCGTGAGGTTAAATTGTCTAGTTAATGTTACTTAGTGTTCTATTTAAATATTGTAATTTCATTATTTTAGAATCAATCAAGAAGAAGAAAAATTAAAAGTGTGTGTGTTGGGTTAAAAATCATGTGTTCGTGTGTGTTTGTGTGCCCAGTCGATACTTTTTAGTATCAATTGGTGCTTTCATTGTTTTTTGGCCATTAAACTGGTGAAAATCATGTCGGACTCAATCCCGATTAAGGTTGATTTCCCTTGCGCGATTCTTGATATCGATGACATCCCAGCCTTTGCAGGCCTCAAAGTAACTGGGAGACAAATATCTCTCAGTTGAAGACAATTTCGTTTGATCTCCACTGAGGAATTTTATCGGCTCCATGGCATAATCAGATCCGAAGAACAGACGTGACCGCCGCCGATTGCACAACCAGACCCACCATCACAACCGCTAAAACCACCGCCAATCAACAACCTGGAGGCGAAGGAAACACCGGAAGACACCTCTGAAATCTGGGCAACAGCCGTGGTGGAAGTACCTTCTGTGATTCACAATTCTGACACCGCCAAAGCCGCATCGCGGAACAATTGCGGCGAACTGGAAGACCAAGCCAAGTTTAGCCTCCAATCCGATTAGCTTTCGGCAAAACCAACGTCGCCACAGGCACAGCCGCCTATGTTGATGAATCTGCCACTGCTGGACAAACTACTCCAACTGTCACGCCCGTCAACCGGGGTGATTTTTTTTTTGAAATAAATCTAAAGGAACTAATCGAACAAGTGGTGAACTGAACAACTCAAACTTTTATTAGACAAACTGAAATATGTTACAGAGTAGTCAGAGCTACTAACGGTTCCCAACCCAACTACGTTACAAACAAAACTAGTTGAGACTCGTCTCAAAAGCTACATATAAACTAGCACTCCAAGCAGCTAAGACAACTCAGGGACTGGACCGTCACCACCATCATAACTTATACCTGTAATGTCACGCCCGTAAACTGGGGTGATTTTTTTTTTTTTTTTGAAATAAATACAAGGAACTTATCGAACAAGTGGTGAACTGAACAACTCCAACTTTTATTTCACAAACTAAAATATATTACAGAGTAGTTAGAGCTACTAACGGTTCCCAACCCAACTATATTACATATAAAACAAGTTGAGACTCGTCTCAAAAGCTATAAACAAGCTGGCACTCCAAACAGCTAAGACAACTCAGGGACTGAACCGTCATCACCACTATAACTTGTTCCTGCAAAATGTTAGGGGTGAGCTTACTGCAAGCTCAGTAGAGAACATCAAAGAGACAGTCCAAGCACGTATTGTTTCATGGTACACGTATCACATAATCATGCTATCACAGTTCAATATAAACATGTATATGTCAAGTCATGCATATGCGATTCTTTAATCGTTTTATTATCTCCATGGAACCTGGGGTGCTCACATACGCACCCGTAGCTAGGAGTGAGTCAGCCTACCTCCGCATACGCGCTCTCAGCTAGGAGCGGAGTACCTACCTGCCATCAAGCCGGCAGTGCTTTCTGCACCAGGCCTCGGGTGCAATCAGGGTCTTTGACCCAAGGGATGTACAATCCCTAACCCCGTCCATTTATCTTTCCACTTTCATATTAATTTCACATGCAAATCGTGCATGAACAACAATATCGGCAATATCATCATGCTAACAGCATATCAACAATCAACACAGTTGATAGCTTGTATCCAGCATAGTCACGAATATCAACAGTATATTCGAATAGCAATTTCAGCAGCATCTCTGTGTGATTCAAATACTCAAATAACAATTTGACAGCATCTCCACATGAATCATATTTAAATTTACAAATTCACAATAATCATGTATAACATCGACACAGTAATGGCAATTCGACAATTATAATGAATATATCTAAGCAGTACAACGACTAGCATATAAGCAGGCAACGCAATACATTTAGGGCTATAACGTTGAGATTCCCTACCTCGGTCCGACGGAGCTGCTAATAAAATAATAAGAACCTCCAGAACCTTCGAGTAATATATCGAGAATATCCTCCGAAACTCCCAATATCTCTCTCTACTACTTGACTGAATTTTGGAATGACAATAACTCTAACTACAAGTTCTATTTATAGGGGAAGGCGACCAATCACGTCGCGATGAGTTGCAGGACACGTGGCATCCATGCAGGGAAGGAGTTCCCAGGACATGACACGTGTCAGACACATGTCAACCATGCACAAGGAAGGTGCCACGCGATGACACACAGCAGGGGCATGTGTCAAGCATGCAAAGCACGTCACCGAATCGCGACACATGTCCTCATGCGTGTCATGCATGCATAGCAGTAAACCATATTGTGACACGTTTCCACCAGTGTGTCATTTATGTAAGGATAAGGCTCCATAGCGTGACACATGTCCCCCGACGTGTAACACCCCTTGGTTCCCAGACTTTCCGTTCCGGACCGGAGAGCCCGGGTGGGTGCTACTTAATATGAAACGGTGGAATCAAGAACAAACACTGCCATAGATATATATTACATACGATAAAAGTTTCACACATTTTCTTAAAATATTATTACACAAAGTGAAGCGTCTCGATTTACTAGATATGCCGATAAAACTAGGTGAGTCCGTGTTTTCCCCATCCTAAGTCAAGCCTTCTCCATCTAGACCTGCGGTGGGAATTAAAACAGGAACCGCAGTTTCTAAAGTCAGCAATGAAATACTGAATGAGTAACACCCAAGCACGTAAATCGGGAACGAGATATTTTAACTCAAGTAAAAATAATAAATGGACGAAGAGTAAATATTTCACAAGTATTTAACTTCAAATTGAAATACAGCGGAAGTAAAAGACAGTGTAATAGTAAGACATTTCCGAGTTCTCGTAAGTTTTCAGAAAAACCTCCAATAACCACAATTAAATCCATATCCAATATCCAAACCATTTAATCTCCATATTTCCATTTCCATTAATATCCAATATCCAAACTATAAAATCCATTAGTTGATACGGGGAAGAATAATCCATCACAAGCATCCAAGACCTTAAGTGCCGGCACCCCCCTAAGACTTCTTGCGGCCAGAGAGGTGAGTGCATGGAGCGACCCGGCAGGTTGCGACCGGGTTAAAGTACACAGGCCGAGTGGACGAAGCCAACACGACAATAATAATCACAGGCCGAGTGGCTAAAGCCAACACGACAATAATAAGTTTTCCCCGCACAACTCTTTCCACTTTACGTTATTACGCGTTATTATTTTCACAAGTCAAATTTCAAAGAAAATATCTCAACACAATCCAAATTTCAAGTAAAGCATGTATGTCATAAAACACATTTTGAGACAAATTATAAAATCATATTTCGACACGAAAGAAGCTGGGCGCGCTAGACTTGGCATGTTTACTCACCTTGAAAACACGGCAAATATGACGTAGACTTTCACAGGTAGACGTAACCTTCGTCTATAAACTCGTCACCTACAGTTATAATTTCTAAATCAATCACAAGTCCAAGTATGATTTTGTGAAATGCTAAATTCCTAACAAGTCTCATTTTTCCCATAACCCCATTAATTTATAGAATACAATATTATAACAAATCGGCGACGTAAACCACAACTATATACATATTTATTTATTTATTATTTATTATTTATTTATTTATTTTCCTCATAAAAAATCGCTACTTATATAAATACTAGCTTTTTAAATTTATTAAGTAGGAAATCACATATTAATATACACTCTCATAATTAGAAAATATTAATTTATTATACAACACATTTATTTGTAAGTGACTACAAAGATTTAATTCCAATTAATTTAATTATAGCTAATTATTTATTGGAAAATATACATTCTATAAAAGAATTAGACTCACCAAAAATATTTATTCTAAGAAAATAAGTGTTTAGTCATACATAATTATAGCTTCATTTTTGAGAAACAATTTCTAATATCTACAAAATAATAATCAAGTTTTTTATCTATTTATAAATAAAGGATTTTTCTTAAAAGTTATTTTCCTATTTAACTAACTTATTTTGTGTTAGCAATATTAAGCAAATAACATATTTTACTCAAAACACTAGTTTATAAGCATTTAGAAAATATTTATTTGACAACATATATTTTTATTTGGCTTATTTTCCAAGAGAATCAACAATATTGAATATTAAATAACTCCTACATAGTTTCAAATAGCCAATTTTCTTTTACATGATTAAAATATTATTTAGAAATGTTAGGAAATAATTTTAATCTAAAAATAGCATGTTTGATTTTATAGTTTATATGCAGTTTATATAAACAATAACTGAAACCCCCCAAGTTCTGATAAAAGACACACAATTACCCCCTACTAGTAAATAACAGATTTGTATGTGACAGATTATACCCTTAAAGTTTCTGAAACTACACTTTAACCCCTATTTCAAGAACACATAACACCCAATCGATCCAAGTTCGGATTTAGCCATTAAAATTGCAGTTTGATTATCAAAAACGAATCAGAGGAGGATTTAGAAGTTACCCACACTGAAAATCGCGAAAAACGGTTGAGAATTGGGTCCGATTGAGGTTATCGTCGAGGTGGGTCGGCGATGATGAACGATTTCGGCGACTGAGGCGTTCTTGGCTTCGATTGGCAGCGGTTAAAGCTTCATCGTACCTCTGGGAGTTGATTAGGATCGATTTGGGGGATTGGGTATCGTCGGATAGCTCGGGTCGATCTTCTCGCCGGCGTTAATGGAGGTCGCCGGAGTTGTGGTGGCTCTGGGCGGTTTCTGCAGTGGTTCACTGCTGTGGTGGCTTCCCTTTGGCTCGAAACAGAGAGGGGAGGGAAGAGAGAGTCGAAATAGAGGGAGAGCAGAGAGGTGCAGGTGGTGGTGGCGGTCGTTCTTGGCGTCGGGGACCTCGCCGGAGATGGCAGCGGCCCTGTGCCGCTGCTGCTTCTGCTGGGTTTTCTCCGGCTAATCCAGAGAGGAGAGAGAGAGAGACAGAGGGAGAGATCAGGGGTGGTGAGGGGGAGATTGATGTGGCTGGTGGTGGTGGCGTCACCGACGGGGAGGCAGCAGCTTTGCCGCTGCTGCTGCTTCCTCTGTTTTTGTCGGGCAGAACAGGGGAGAGGAAGAGAGACTGAGAGAGACAGAGGGAGGCAGAGATGGAGGAGGATGTGGTGGTGGCAGTGATGGTCTTGCCGGTGATGGAGGTGGCGATGGTGTTGGTGGTGGTGACGGGGGAGAAGAGGGAGGCAGGGTGTGATTTTTGGAGGAGTTGAAGAAGAAGACAAAGTCTTCTTGTTATTTGGGAAAATTTTCAGCAGGTAGTTTGTGTGTACTGGTGGAGAACCCTTCCTCAATTATTTTATTATTTCATTTATTTATTAATTAATTCACTTATATGTATTTACTCTTTAAGTATTTAACTCTCTTCAAACTACAACTTCCTCCCCGCTACATTAACTAGTATATCTCTTCTTAAACTACAAATACCTCCCTAATTCACATTTAAACTTCACGAATTGCTAGTAATCTACCTTTATAAAAGCGGGGTATTACATCCTTCCCCCCTTAAATAGAGCTTCGTCCTCGAAGCGCAAACCAACTAATCCACATAATACTAATATAAGACTTTATATGTATCACAACAGCCAATTCTCATAATATGATATGTAGGAACAGTCAACACACACAATATATTAATTAAATTACTACTTGGTTCGATGTGGCACCTGGATTAAGGTCACGAAAACTAGCAGGTTACATTCCTCTCCCCCTTAGAGGAGTGACGTCCTCGGAACTCAGTTTACTTGTACAAAGAGGTGCGGATACGGTTTCTCATTTCATCCTCTGCTTCCCAAGTAGCCTCTTCCGTCTTATGGTTCATCCACAAAACTTTCACTAGCTTAACGCTCTTGGTACGCGTGTCTCTTGTCTTGGTATCGAGGATCTTGACAGGATGCTCTTCATATGTCAAAGACGGATCTAACTCAATCGGTTCGGGATCCAACACGTGAGATGGATCGGGTACATACTTCTTTAACTGCGACACGTGAAAAACATTGTGTACTCGTCTCAAATTCGAAGGTAGGTCTAGTCGGTACGCAACTTCTCCAATTCTTTCCAGAATGTCATATGGCCCGATGAACTTTGGGCTCAGCTTTCCTTTCTGATTGAATCTCGTTACTCCCTTCGTAGGCGAAACTTTAAGAAACGCCTTTTCGCCCACTTTGAACTCCAATGGTCTCCTTTTCTGGTCTGCATAGGATTTTTGTCTGTCTTGTGCTGCCTTCATTCGTTGCTGGATGAGTCGCACTTAATCTGTCATTTCCTCAATCATTTGTGGGCCCAACACCACTGTCTCGCTGATGTCACTCCAACATAGAGGCGTTCGACACTTCCTCCCGTACAAAGCTTCGTGGGGTGCCATGCCTATGATGGCGTGGTAGCTGTTGTTGTAAGAGAACTCTATTAGTGGCAACTTGTCAACCCATGATCCTTGGAAATCCATGACACAAGCCCTTAGCATGTCTTCCAGCGTCTGAACGGTCCTTTCTGTTTGTCCATCCGTGGCTGGGTGGAACGCTGTACTGAATCTTAGTTGAGTTCCCAACGCTTCTTGAAGAGCCTTCCAGAAATGTGAGAGGAAGTTAGGGTCCCTGTCTGAGATTATTGAACTCGGAACCCCATGGTATCTCACTATGTTCTTGATATACGCATCAGCTCTTTGCTCCATGTTCCATGTGTCCTTCATTGGAATGAATCTTGCTGTCTTGGTCAATCGGTCAACCACTAACCATATCTGATTGAGTCCATTCTTCGACGTCGGCAAAGCAGTTACGAAATCCATAGAGATGGAATCCCACTTCCAAACTGGGACGTCCAATGGCTGAACTAAGCCTCCCATTCTCTTGTGCTCGAACTTCACCTTCTGACAGGTTAAGCATCGTGCTACAAACTCAGCTACTTCCTTCTTCATGTTGGGCCACCAAAAAGTCTTCTTCAAATCCTTGTAGAGTTTGTCACCCCCAGGATGAACAGAATAAGGTGTGTTGTGTGCTTCGCGCATTGGCTTTTCCTTGGTTTCTGCGCATTTTTGCGGTACACACCACCTTCCCTTGTAGCGAATGCTTCCATCCTCGTGAATCTTGAAGTCTTTGGCTTCTCCTGCTGCAATCTTCTTCCTGATCCTTTCGAGCTTCACGTCTCCGGCTTGATTGCTTCTTATTTCCTCAATGAAGTATGGCACAACTATCATGCTTCCAAGTAGGCCCTGCACTATTCCTTGTTCTACCACTTCAATTTCGAGCTTCTCGAACTCGTGACATAGCCAGCTTGGCAAGGCTAACATGGTATTCAACGCATGGCTCGACTTCCGACTTAACGCATCGGCGACCACAATCGCCTTTCCTTCATGGTACTGAATACGCAAGTCATAGTCCTTTATAATCTCTAGCCATCTTCTTTGTCTGTTGTTCAGCTCTTTATGGGTGAAGATATCCTTCAGGCTTCTATGGTCCGTATAGAGTTTGCAAACAGCCCCATACAGATGGTGTCTCCATATCTTCAGCGCGAAAACTATTGCTGCCAACTCCAAGTCATGTGTGGCATAGTTCTCTTCGTGGGGCTTCAATTGTCTTGAGGCGTAGGCAATTACTCTTCTGTCTTGCATAAGCACGCACCCTAGCCCTTTCTTCGATGCATCGCTGTACACTTCAAACTCGCCAGAGTTGTTTGGTAGAGCTAATACTGGTGCCGTAGTCAGCTTTTCCTTTAGAGTCTGAAATGCTTCTTCATAGCTGTCGTCCCACTGATACTTCACCGCTTTCTTCGTTAGCGTTGTCAGTGGTCTGGCAATTTTGGAGAAATCCTTCACAAAGCGTCGATAGTAACATGCTAAGCCAAGGAGACTCCTTATTTCAGACACGTTCTTCGGTGTTGGCCAGTCCTTAACTGCTGAGATCTTTCCTGGGTCCACTGATATCCCCTCCTTTGAAATGATGTGACCCAGGAATGGAACACGATCCAACCAGAACTCGCATTTAGACAGCTTCACATACAATTTTTCTTGCCTCAGAGTCTGCAACACTTCTCTAAGATGTTCATCGTGGTCCTCATTGCTTTTCGAGTACACAAGGATGTCATCGATAAAGACCACCACGAATCGATCCAGAAATGGCCTCATCACCCGGTTCATCAGATCCATAAACACTGCAGGTGCATTGGTCAAACCAAATGGCATCACTGTGAACTCGTAATGGCCATATCTGGTTCCGAAGGCAGTCTTCGGAATATCCTTTTCGGCTACCCGAAGCTGATGATATCCTGACCTCAGATCAATCCTGGAGAAGACACTGGCCCCTTGTAGTTGATCGAACAGATCGTCAATCCGGGGTAGAGGATACTTGTTCTTGATGGTCACGCTGTTTAATTCTCGATAGTCGATGCATAGCCTCAGGCTCCCATCTTTCTTCTTCACGAAAAGCACTGGTGCTCCCCAGGGTGACACACTTGGTCGTATGTACCCTTTCTGTAGGAGTTCTTGCAGTTGATCCTTGAGCTCCTTTAATTCTGCTGGTGCCATCCGATACGGTGCCTTCGAGATAGGAGCGGTTCCAGGTGCTAAGTCTAGGGTAAACTCCACTTCTCGTTTGGGTGGCATCCCTGGAATCTCGTCTGGAAAGACATCAGGAAATTCCCTTACAACAGGTATCTCCTTGAGTAGATTTTCCTTCTTGGACACGTCCTGGATGTAGCACAGGTAAGCAGGGTTCCCCTTCCTCACTTGATTGACTATAGTCAAGGCTGACACTAGTCTGATGCGAGGTTCCCTTGAGATACCACGATAGGTGATCTTCTCTCCTTGGGTCCTTTCAACCGAACTTTCCGATCGTAGCAGTCAATAACTGCTCGATACATCGCGAGCCAATCCATCCCTAGTATAACATCTATACCCCCAAGGTCAAACTTTATCAGGTTGGCTGGTAGGATACTTGATAGGATTTCCAGTTCAACTCCTTCAAATATGGTGTCGCATACTGTTATTTGTCTAGTAGGGGTTGCTACGGGAATGGATATGGTAGATGACTTACTCAAACCCAGTTTATCAACAAATGATGATGATATGAACGAGTAAGATGCACCGGAATCGAATAATATAAATGTTGGTTGCTTGTGGATAAGGAATGTACCAGTGACAACTCCATGAGCAGCTTCTGCCTCGGTCTTTGTTATGACAGCAATCCTTCCGACATTGGCATTCTGGTTTCCAGCTCCTCCTGCTGCATTGTTGTGGACCGCAGCTCCAGCATTGTTGTTGCGGTTCTGGCCTCCATTCTGTCTGGCATTCCCCTGGTTGTAGTTTGGCTGCCTTCCATAGCCATTACCTACATTGTTTGGATGGTTTCCAAAGTTGCCATACCCAATCTGCAGGTTTGCAGGTTGCTGGTTCACATACTGCTGGTTGTGTCCAAAATTGTTCCCATTTTGCTGGCGATTCCCCTGGTAGTTGTTATGTTGCAGCCTGGGATAGTTCCCTCCTTGATTCACTTGCTGGTTTCCTGCTGGTGGTGCTCGACATTCATAGGCTCGATGTCCCCTCCTACCACAATTGTTGCAGTTAACTGGGTTCCCCATGCAATCAACTCCGGGGTGGTTTCTCTGACACCTCTTACATATGTAGCGACGGACTCGCTGAGCTTCATGGTTCTGCTGATTGCCTCGGTACTGTCCCTGGTTACCTCCTCCATTGTTGGGCCTAAACCTCTGGTTCCCTCTTGCTAAGTTGTTGTTACTACCTCCTGCTTCTTCTATCTTCCGTTTCTTGCGCCTTTCATCTTGGGCTGCTTGAATCTCCAGATATCGGCGGCTCTGTCATAGACTTCATGAAGGGTAGGATAAGTTCTGCTTAGCAGAGACGTCTGCAGCCGCTCTTGCAGTCCAAAGATGAATTTAGAGACTTTGGACTCCTCATTGGGAACCGTGTTGCCCGCAAACCGCACCAGCTCCGTAAACTTCCGAAAATACTCGGTTACCGAGTCTCTTCCTTGTTGTAGGTTGTGGAATTATTTTTGTTTGGTCATCTTCACGTGATGAGGATAAAAGCGGGTTCTGAGTGCAGCTTGGAGGGCTTCCCAGCCGAAGTTAGGCTGAGCCAAGAGGGTTCCTCGAGCATTTCTCCACCATAAATTTGCCTTACTTTTCAGATAGAACACCGCGCAGTTGACCTTCCGATCCTCAGGGCACTCCACGTTCTCAAGGATCTTGTCCATCTCCATGATCCAATCTTCCAGCTCAACGGGATCTTCGTTTCCAGTGAAACTCGGTGGCTTCATGTCGGCCACTTGCTTGGCCCAGTTAACTCCTGCCCGAGCTCCATTGCCCATCATTTGAGCCATTTGAGCAAAGAATTGCTCCATGTTGTTGTTGTTGTTGTTTTCTGCCATCGGTTCTTGTCGGACTCTCCTGGTGTAGTAGCGCAGGGGTCTATCAGTCATATTCCTACACTATCACCTATTGTATTATTCTCTAATTTATCACGGGCTTGAAATGAATCATCCAATAAATTACATGTTTGGCAATTCATACAACACGCACATCACACATAAAAATATCATCTATCACAAGGCAGGCATCATATAGTAATTCATTCTCATTCCTGCTTCCATAAATCAATCCTGGAATTGTAATCACCATACCATAATCCATAATTATATCTTCCTTTACAGAAATAATACTTGTCCAATGGACATCAATGAAAATTATCACATCCAATAAATCCAGATACTGTTAAGCATACATCGTGTCTCATAATGGAGAGAAAAGGACGTGGGTGGGTGGGACTAATAAAAGTAGGACTTACACTACCCATAACCCAATCGGCTTGTCCAATTTTAATTATATTTTCATAATTTCATTTTAGGGTTGCCCTACAGGTTTTAATTTCCCTTTTTGGACAGCCTGACTCTGATACCACCTGTAACACCCCTGGTTCCCAGACTTTCCGTTCCGGACCGGAGAGACCGGGTGGGTGCTACTTAATATGAAACGGTGGAAATCAAGAACAAACACTGCCATAGATATATATTACATACGATAAAAGTTTCACACATTGTCTTAAAATATTATTACACAAAGTGAAGAGTCTAAGAGCTCGATTTACTAGATATGCCGATAAAACTAGGTGAGTCCGTGTTTTCCCCGTCCTAAGTCAAGCCTTCTCCATCTAAACCTGCGGTGGGAATTAAATCAGGAACCGCAGTTTCTAAATTCAGCAATGAAATACAGAATGAGTAACACCCAAGCACGTAAATCGGAAACGAGATATTTTAACTCAAGTAAAAATAATAAATGGACGAAGAGTAAATATTTCACAAGTATTTAACTTCAAATGGAAATACAGCGGAAGTAAAAGACAGTGTAATAGTAAGACATTTCCGAGTTCTCGTAAGTTTTCAGAAAAACCACCAATAATCACAATTAAATCCATATCCAATATCCAAACCATTTAATCTCCATATTTCCATTTCCATTAATATCCAATATCCAAACCATAAAATCCATTACTTGATACGGGGAAGAATAATCCATCACAAGCATCCAAGACCTTAAGTGCCGGCACCCCCTAAGACTTCTTGCGGCCAGAGAGGTGAGTACATGGAGCGACCCGGCTGGTTGAGACCGGGTTAAAGTACACAGGCCGAGTGGACAAAGCCAACACGACAATGATAATCACAGGCCGAGTGGACGAAGCCAACACGACAATAATAATCACTGGCCGAGTGGACAAAGCCAACACGAAAATAATAATCACAGGCCGAGTGGACGAAGCCAACACGACAATAATAATCACATGCCGAGTGGCTAAAGCCAACACGACAATAATAAGTTTTCCCCGCACAACTCTTTCCACTTTACGTTATTACGCGTTATTATTTTCACGTGTCAAATTTCAAAGAAAATATCTCAACACATTCCAAATTTCAAGTAAAGCATGTATGCCATAAAACACATTTTGAGACAAATTATAAAATCATATTTCGACACGAAAGAAGCTGGGCGCGCTAGACTTGGCATGTTTACTCACCTTGATAACACGGCAAATATGACGTCGGCTTTCACAGGTAGACGTAACCTTCGTCTATAAACTCGTCACCTACAGTTATAATTTCTAAATCAATCACAAGTCCAAGTATGATTTTGTGAAATGCTAAATTCCTAACAAGTCTCATTTTTCCCATAACCCCATTAATTTATAGAATACATTATTTATATAATAAACCGGCGATGTAAACCACAACTATATACATATTTATTATTTATTTATTTATTTATTTTCCTTATTGAAAATCGCTACTTATATATATACTAGCTCTTTAAATTTATTAAGTAGGAAATCACATATTAAATTTATACACTCTCATAATTAGAAAATATTAATTTATTATACAACACATTTATTTGTAAGTGACTACAAAGATTTAATTCCAATTAATTTAATTATAGCTAATTATTTATTAGAAAATATACATTCTATAAAAGAATTAGACTCACCAAAAATATTTATTCTAAGAAAATAAGTGTTTAGTCATACATAATTATAGCTTCATTTTTGAGAATCAATTTATAATATCTACAAAATAATAATCAAGTTTTTTATCTATTTATAAATAAAGGATTTTTCTTAAAAGTTATTTTCCTATTTAACTAACTTATTTTGTGTTAGCAATATTAAGCAAATAACATATTTTACTCAAAACACTAGTTTATAAGCATTTAGAAGATATTTATTTAACAACATATATTTTTATTTGGCTTATTTCCAAGAGAATCAACAATATTGAATATTAAATAACTCCTACATAGTTTTAAATAGCCAATTTTCTTTTACATAATTAAAATATTATTTAGAAATGTTAGGAAATAATTTTAATCTAAAAATAGCATGTTTGATTTTATAGTTTATATGCAGTTTATATAAACAATAACTGAAACCCCCAAGTTCTGATAAAAGACACACAATTACCCCACACTAGTAAATAACAGATTTGTATGTGACAGATTATACCCTTAAAGTTTCTGAAACTACACTTTAACCCCTATTTCAAGAACACATAACACCCAATCGATCCAAGTTCGGATTTAGCCATTAAATTGCAGTTTGATTATCAAAAACGAATCAGAGGAGGATTTAGAAGTTACCCACACCGAAAATCGCGAAAATCGGTTGAGAATTGGGTCCGATTGAGGTTGTCGTCGAGGTGGGTCGGCGATGATGAAAGATTCCGGCGACTGAGGCGTTCTTGGCTTCGATTGGCAGCGGTTAAAGCTTCATCGTGCCTCTGGGAGTTGATTAGGATCGATTCGGGGGATTGGGTATCGTCGGATAGCTCGGGTCGATCTTCTCGCCGGCGTTAATGGAGGTCGCCGGAGTTGTGGTGGCTCTTGGCGGTTTCTGCAGTGGTTCACTGCTGTGGTGGCTTCCCTTTGGCTCGAAACATAGAGGGGAGGGAAGAGAGAGTCGAAATAGAGGGAGAGCAGAGAGGTGCAGGTGGCGGTGGCGGTCGTTCTTGGCGTCGGGGACCTCGCCGGAGACGGCAGCGGCCCTGTGCCGCTGCTGCTTCTGCTGGGTTTTCGCCGGCTAATCCAGAGAGGAGAGAGAGAGACAGAGGGAGAGATCAGGGGTGGTGAGGGGGAGATTGATGTGGCTGGTGGTGGTGGCGTCACCGACGGGGAGGCAGCAGCTTTGCCGCTGCTGCTGCTTCCTCTGTTTTTGTCGGGCAGAACAGGGGAGAGGGAGAGAGACTGAGAGAGACAGAGGGAGGCAGAGATGGAGGAGGATGTGGTGGTGGCAGTGATGGTCTTGCCGGTGATGGAGGTGGCGATGGTGTTGGTGGTGGTGACGGGGGAGAAGAGGGAGGCAGGGTGTGATTTTTGAAGGAGGAGTTGAAGAAGAAGACAAAGTCTTCTTGTTATTTGGGAAAATTTTCAGCAGGTAGTTTGTGTGTACTGGTGGAGAACCCTTCCTCAATTATTTTATTATTTCATTTATTTATTCCTTTTTATTTTGGTTTTTATTAATTAATTCACTTATATGTATTTACTCTGTAAGTATTTAACTCGCTTCAAACTACAACTTCCTCCCCGCTACATTAACTAGTATATCTCTTCTTAAACTACAAATACCTCCCTAATTCACATTTAAACTTCACGAATTGCTAGTAATCTACCCGTATAAAAGCGGGGTATTACACGACGTGTCGCGCATGCAAATGCAGGATGCTATAACGGTGACACATAGGGAGGTCATGTGTCAGAAGCATCTGACTTGCAGTAGGACACATGTCGCGTATGTAACAGAAGCTACCACACGACGACACGCAGTGAGGCTGTGTGTCAAACATCTAGGACAGGGGCTAAGGCAGTGACACGTGTCACCCTACGTATCAATCATGCAGTAACACATATACAAGCTAACATACTGCATGTCATTATGTACTAATCATGATTAATTAAGCTAATTAACACTTAAACGGTATGATTAGTACTAATTATTCCCTAAATATATTTATCCTTAATTTAGCGATTAAAGAAGATATTAGGACTTCTAGTGTATTTCTGGACGAGCTTAACTATTATAGTTTGGCAGATATGGAAACATCAAAATACTAAGTGCTTAGTCATGAAATTCACTGAAGTAATATAAGCTTCACAAAAATGTGGTCATTACATCTCTACCCCCTTAAAGAAATTTTGTCCTCAAAATTTAAAACATACCTTCTGGTGAAAATAAGTGTGGGTAATTCTCTCGCATTAACGCTTCTCGTTCCCATGTCATTTCCTCAATACCATCACGACTCCATAAGATTTACACTAAAGGAATGGCTCGTCCTCGAAGTATATTCTCCTGGTGATCCAGAACTCGAATAAGTTTCTCCTCGAATAATATGTCATCAGATACATCTAAATCCTCATAATGTAAGACATGAGATGGATCAGGTTCATATTTCCTCAACATAGAAACATGGAATACACTATGAACTCCTGAAAGTTGAGGTGGCAACGCCAAACGATAAGCAACGTCACCAACTCTTTCTAGAACGTCAAACGGGCCAATGAAACGTGGCGATAACTTTCCCTTCTTCCCAAACCGAATTAAACCCCTTCTTGGCATAACTTTTAGAAACACATGATCACCCACCTCAAAACACAAAGGTCTACGCCTCTGGTCTGCATAACTTTTCTGACGACTCTGAGCTGTAAGAATCCTTTGTCTAATAAGATTAATCTTCTCGGTAGTCTCCATGACAAGCTCAGGTCCTAGAATAGGAGTGTCTCCAACTTCAGCCCAACATAATGGTGATCTACAAGGTCTACCATATAATGCCTCATAAGGTGCCCTCCCAATGCTAGCCTGAAAGCTGTTATTATAAGCAAAATCCACAAGAGGTAAATGATCTTCCCAACTACCTTTAAGATCCATGACACAAGCTCTAAGCATGTCTTCCAATATCTGAATAGTCCTCTCAGATTGGCCGTCTTTCTGAGGGTGAAAAGCTGTACTAAAGCATAATTGAGAACCTATAGCATGTTGTAAACTCTGCCAAAAGTGAGAACTGAATCTTGGGTCTCTATCAGAAACAATAGATACTGGAACTCCATGCAATCGAACTACCTCTCTGGTATAGAGTCGACTCAAGACATCTAATGAGTCAGTCATATGAATAGGCAAGAAATGAGCTGACTTGGTCAAACGATCAACAATAACCCAAACAGAGTCATGTCCCCTAGGTGATCTAGGAAACCCAGAAACGAAATCCATAGTAACGTGTTCCCACTTCCACTAAGCTATAGGCAAAGGCAGTAATAATCCTGCTGGTCTCTGGTGTTCTGCTTTAACCTGTTGACAAGTCAAACATCTAGACACAAATTGAGAAACATCTCTCTTCATTCCATTCCAAATGTACTGACGACACAAATCACGATACATCTTAGTTCCACCTGGATGGACTGCTAAACGAGAATGGTGAAACTCCTTAAGCACTTCTTCTCTTAAATGATCGACCTTTGGAACAAATACCCTTCCTCTAAGCCTCAAGCTATCATCTGTATGAATAGACCAACCCTCCTTTGCATTGCCCTCTCTTAATTGCTTCTTAATCTCCTCTGATTCAGAATCTAGTCGTTGTGCCTCAATAATTCTTGTAAGAATAGTAGGTGTAGCAACTAAGCTGCCCATAAAACATAAATCATCCTTCTCTTCTAAACCCAGATTATACTCGTTGATTGAGCTAATCATATGCCACTCCTGGATCAAAATATTTGCAATAATTCCCCGAGACTTCCGACTCAAAGCATCAGCAACAGTATTAGCTTTCCCTGGATGATATTCTAAAGTAAAATGATAATCCTCCTAGTACTCCATCCATCTATGTTGCCTCATGTTAAGATCCTTCTGAGTAAATAAGTACTTCAGACTCTTATGATCAGAAAATACCTCAAAGCATTCGCCGTAAAGATAGTTTCTCCAAGTCTTCAACGCAAAGACAATAGCTGCTAACTCCAAGTCATGTGTAGGGTAATTAACTTCATGAGATTTCAACTTTCGAGAGCCATAAGCCACAACTTTCCCTAACTGCATCAATACACATCCCAGACCCTCCTTAGAAGCATCGCAATAAACTGTATAGCCCAAACCTCTTTCTGGAACCACTAATATTGGAGCACTCGTCAATCTCTTCTTCAACTCTTGAAATACTTTCTCACAAGAATCATTCCAAACAAACTTCTCTCCCTTCCTAGTCAACTTTGTCAATGGGCCTGCAAAACGAGAGAAATTCTCTATAAACTTTCGATAATACCCAGCTAGCCCAAGAAAGCTCCGAATTTCAAATACAGTCTTTGGCCTCTCCCAATTCATCACTGCCTCAACCTTGCTAGGATCAACAGCAACTCCAGATTCAGACACTACATGCCCAAGAAACTTCACCTCATTTAGCCAAAATTCACATTTGCTGGCTTTACCATAGAGTTGGTTGGCTCTAAGCAATTGTAATACTAACCTCAAGTGTTTCTCATGATCCTCTTCCGACTGAGAGTAAATCAAGATGTCATCTATGAATACAATGACAAACTGATCAAGATACGGTCTGAAAATGCGGTTCATCAAGTCCATAAATACCGTCGGTGCATTAGAAAGCCCAAAAGGCATCACAAGGAACTCATAATGAGCATATCCAGTCTTGAATGCAGTCTTTGGTATATCTTCCTCTCTAACCCTCAACTGATGATACCCCGAACGAAGATCAATCTTCGAAAAACACTTAGAACCCTTCAACTGGTCAAATAAATCATCGATTCTGGGTAAGGGATAGTAATTGATGATAGTAACACGATTAAGCTGCCTATAATAAATACATAACCTCAAAGTCCCATCCTTCTTTTTAGCAATTAACACTGGAGCTCCCCATGGGGAGCAACTAGGTCTAATATATCCCCGATCAGATAAGTATTGGATTTGGACCTTAAGCTCTTTCAACTCAGCCGGAGCCATACGATAAGGGGTAATAGAGATAGGTTGAGTTCCAGGTTGCAAATCAATAAAGAGCTCTACTTCCTTGTGAGGAGGTAAACCGGGTTACTCCTCAGGAAATACGTCAGCAAACTCGCTAACGACACGTGGCAAGGCAATGACTTGTCCAGACTCATCTGAACCTGATAGGCTGGATAACCACTCATCCCGATAATCACGCCACTGAGAGTGTCTCAATGACGAAGGCAATATGTCTCTAAAGTTCCCAGTGAACTGAAAAAGAGTACCATCTGGGGTAACTGTCGTCACCCGCTTCTCATGACAAACTAATACGACAAAGTGAGCAGACAACCAGTCCATGCCCAAAATGATGTCAAACTCGGCCATGTCAAGGACTCTCAAGAACACGAGTTCTCCCACCCAATGGTGAGTTCACTCCCAAAGCAGCATATAGAGGTTCCGCAGATAAGCCAAGTAATGAAACACATGAAGCAGATATAAAGGAATGCGAAGCGCCAGAATCAAATAAGACATCAACCCATGTATTGTGCAATAAAAATATACCTCGTATCACTGAGTGATCATATGAGGGTTCGTCAACTGGGTAAAGTGCAAAGCTCTCCCCTGAGACCCCTGGCTTTGTCCACCAACTTTCCCTTTTCCTCGACCATAACCCATCTGCTGGGATCCTCCAGAAGTCTGTGACACTGGTGGCCTAACAGACTGCTCAGATTGTGCAGGTCGATACTGCAACTGTTGGTTCACACTACTCTGTTGAGCCCCCACCATAACTTGTAGCATTCGCCTGAGGACAATCAGAGCGATAGTGACCCGACTGACCACACCCCCAACATATGACGTTCCCTCTCTCCTGGAAACCACGACCTTGTGGACAGGGAGGTCTGAACGATTGGCTCGGGTAGGAAAATGTCTTCTGCCTCTTCCCCGAGTAATTAACCCTGTCTTCTGGCTGTCTCCCCTTATTTTGATAACCTCGATTCTGACCTTTAGTGTCCCACATGCCTTTGGAATCAGCCAACTCTCTTTCAGCAACTAAAGCAGACTCTACAACCTCAGAATAAGACTCCAAGCGTAAAACAGCTATCTTGCCTCGAATAGATGGAGAAAGGCTCCACTCAAACAACCTAGCCTTCTCGTTATCGTCAGATACCATATTAGGGGCATAACGGGCAAGATCGGTAAACTTTGCCTCATACTGCATAACAGACATACTACCCTGCTTCAAGTTCAAAAACTCACGAGCCTTGCTGCCCTAACCACCTCTGGAAAGAACTTCTTCAAAAACATAGTCTTGAAGGTCCTCCACGACATAAGTGATATGTCTAGGTTAGAGGTAACCAAATACCACCACTGATCAGCCTCATCTTCCAACTGAAAAGTAGCTAACCTCACCTTAATCTCATCCCCAAAGATTCCCATAACATTAAAAGTCTTCTCAATCTGCCTCACCCAATGCTCAGCTGCAACCGGGTCAGGAGTACCTCGAAAAATAGGTGGATTCTGCCTCTTAAAATCCTTAAGGGCCTTCATAGTATCAGGGTTAGCACCCTGATTAGAAGCACTACTATCTCCATTCGTCCCATTCCCCAAGTTTGCTGTAGCCATCTACAACAAAAATATCTAGAATGTCATATCTATAAACTTATGAGGTAGGATCAAGTCAAGCACATAAAGCACATCATATTCCTAAACCATTACCCCAAGCCCGAGGTGTCTCGTATACCTAAGCTCTTATACCAAGCTGTCACGCCCGTAAACCGGGGTGATTTTTTTTTTTTTTTTTTTTTTGAAATAAATACAAGGAACTTATCGAACAAGTGGCGAACTGAACAACTCCAACTTTTATTTCAAAAACTAAAATATATTACAGAGTAGTCAGAGCTACTAAGGGTTCCCAACCCAATATATTACATATAAAACAAGTTGAGACTCGTCTCAAAAGCTATATACAAGCTGGCACTCCAAACAGCTAAGACAACTCAGGGACTGAACCGTCATTACCACTATAAATTGTTCCTGCAAAATGTTAGGGGTGAGCTTACTGCAAGCTCAGTAGAGAACATCAAAGAGACAGTCCAAGCACGTATTGTTTCATGGTACACGTATCACATAATCATGCTATCACAGTTCAATATAAACATGTATATGTCAAGTCATGCATATGCGATTCTTTAATCGTTTTATTATCTTCATGGAACCTGGGGTGCTCACATACACGCTCGCAGCTAGGAGTGAGTCAGCCTACCTCCGCATACGCGCTCTCAGCTAGGAGCGGAGTACCTACCTGCCATCAAGTCGACAATGCTTTCTGCACCAGGCCTCAGGTGCAATCAGGGTCTTTGACCCAAGGGATGTACAATCCCTAACCCCGTCCATTTATCTTTCCACTTTCATATTTAATTTCACATGCAAATTATGCATGAACAACAATATCGGCAATATCATCATGCTAACAGCATATCAACAATCAACACAGTTGATAGCATGTACCCAGCATAGTCACGATTATCAACAGCATATTCGAATAGCAATTTCAGCAGCATCTCTGTATGATTCAAATACTCAAATAACAATTTGACAACATCTCCACATGAATTATATATCAATTTACAAATTCACTATAATCATGTATAACATCGACACAGTAATGGCAATTCGACAATTATAATGAATATATCTAAGCAGTACAACGACTAGCATATAAGCAGGCAACGCAATACATTTAGGGCTATAACGTTGAGATTCCCTATCTCGGTCTGACGAAGCTGCTAATAAAATAATAAGAACCTCCAGAACCTCCGAGTAATATATCGAGAATATCCTCCACAACTCCCAATATCTCTCTCTAGTACTTGACTGGATTTTGGAATGAGAATAACTCTAACTACAAGTTCTATTTATAGGGGAAGGCGACCAATCACGTCGCGATGAGTCGCTGGACACGTGGCATCCATGCAGGGAAGGAGTTCCCACGACATGACACGTGTCAGACACATGTTAACCATGCACAAGGAAGGTGCCACGCGATGACACACAGCAGGGGCATGTGTCAAGCATGCAAAGCACGTCACCGAATCGCGACACATGTCCTCCTGCGTGTCATGCATGCATAGCAGTACACCATATTGTGACACGTGTCCACCAGTGTGTCATTTATGTAAGGATAAGGCTCCATAGCGTGACACGTGTCCCCCGACGTGTCGCGCATGCAAATGCAGGATGCTATAACGGTGACACATAGGGAGGTTATGTGTAAGAAGCATCTGACTTGCAGTAGGACACATGTCGCGTATGTAACAGAAGCTACCACACGACGACACGCAGTGGGGCTGTGTGTCAAACATCTAGGACAGGGGCTAAGGCAGTGACACGTGTCACCCTACGTATCAATCATGCAGTAACACATATACAAGCTAACATACTGCATGTCATTATGTACTAATCATGATTAATTAAGCTAATGAACACTTAAACGGTATGATTAGTACTAATTATTCCCTAAATACTTTTTATCCTTAATTTAGCGATTAGAGAAGATATTAGGACTTCTGGTGTCTTTCTGAACGAGTTTAACTATTATAGTTTGGCAGATATGAAAACATCAAAATACTAAGTGCTTAGTCATGAAATTCACTGAAGTAATATAACCTTCACAAAAATGTGGTCATTACATGTAAAATGTTAGGGGTGAGCTTACTGTGGCTCAGTAGAGAACATCAAGGCAACAGTCCAAGCACGTATTGTTTCATGGTACACGTATCACATTAGCATGCTATCACAGTTCAATATAATCATGTTTATGTCATGCATATGCAAGTCTTTCATCGTTTTATTATCTTCATGGAACCTGGGTTGCTCACATACGCGCTCGCATCTAGGAGTGATAAAATGTCTCTATTTTTTTATGTAGTCATAATTGCATTGCTTTACCGTCTGTATTTGTATCTATTGAATCTCCTTTTAGATGGTCACAATTGTTCGAAGTAAATTATGACCTCTTTAAAATAAAATGTAGTTGTTGAAAAAAAATAAGTTTAATAGAGAATAGTTGGAACATGTCATGTTTTGTGATACTACACTGTTGGTAGTATTATAGTGGTTTAGCTATCTTTGTGAGAAATAGTGTTCTTGTGCGTTTGGAAATAATTAATAAAATATCAGTTTGAACATCCCTTAATTTCTAAAGAAAAACTTTCATGACCGTCTTAGTTAATTGTCTAAACTGACGTTGGTTTGTTTAGAAGGAAAAAGAAAGCACTTCTTTAAAATGAAAACAATTATCATAACTCCAGTACAAGTACATGTGGCCTTGTTCACTAGAGTAACTAATTAAGCTAAGCATTGGTTTGAGAATGCTTACATATTTTGATCAAAGAGTTGTAGTATTAGTTCAAGGTTAGTCCTGGAAGACAAATACAAGTATACCATAATAATAATATTAATACTTGGCTGTTATAGTAGAAATTATGATTTTTGTTAGTTTGCTCCAAGTTTATCGTTAAAATATGGAATACATATGGGTTACTTAATTTATCTTGGTATGCAGTTTTCAGAATGAATATAAAAAATTATATTGTCCCTCCAGTTGGACATACATAGACGAATTCTACAAATAAAGAAAATACACATCACACTACACTATAAATTGCTCATGTTCACACCAGTAAAATTTAGAAGGCTTTCAACTTGGTTGGTGTGACATAATGGATGATGTGGCCGAGAGGGATAGGAATGAAATGGGAAGAAAGTCAAGAGAAATTTACAGGGAATGACTTGGGTTATAGGTGATTGGGTTAGGTGTCACCATTTTGTTGGATTGGTCACACTAGCAAACCCTTGCTGTTGGGTTTCCTCACGTGGAAGCTATAGAAGCCATGCACGACCATATGTTTGCTTGGTCATGCGGGCCCACAACCCCAAAACAAGACACATGTCTAGCTCGGGCGATTCAGCCGCCCGGTAATCTGACACGACACTCCCCTACGCGTCGCAACGTTACTCGTCGGCCTCCCATATAAATAGAACCCGACGTTTTAGTTAATTCTCATTCCAAATTTTGATCAGTACTAGAGAGAGAGAGAAAGCTAGAGAGGGTAACGGAGGGTATTCTCAATATAGTATTCGGAGGCTCCGAGGTTCTATAATATTATATTAGCATCTTCGTCGGACCGAGGTAGGGATCTCTACGTAATAGCCTTAAACGTATTGCGTTGCCTGTTTATATGCTAGTCGTTGTACTGCTTCGATATAACTGTTATAATTATCGAATTGTTATTACTGTGTCGATGCTATGCTTGATTATTGTTAAATTGTAACTTGATATATGATTCATATGGAGGTGCTATCAAATTGTTATTTGAGTATCTGAATCATACAGAGATGCTGCTGAAATTGCTATTTGAATATACCCAGTTGATATTCGTGACTATGCTGGATACATGCTATCAACTGTGTTGATTGTTGATATGCTGTTACCATGATGATATTATCGATGTTGATGGTCATGCACAATTTGCATGTGAAATTAAATATGAAAGTGGAAAGATAAATGGAAGGGGTTAGGGATTGTACATCCCTTGGGTCAAAGACCCTGATTGCACCCGAGGCCTGGTGTAGAAAGCACTGCCAGCTTGGTGGCAGGTGGGGCACTCCGCTCCCAGTTGAGAGTACGTATGCGGAGGGCGGTTGACTCACTCCGGGCTGCGACCGCGCATGTGAGTACCCCATGTTCCATGAAGATAATGAAACAATAAAACTGGCATATGCATGAAATAAACATGATTATATTGAACTGTGATAGCATGCTGATGTGATACGTGTACCATGAAACAATATGTGCTTGGACTGTTGCCTTGATGTTCTCTACTGAGCTTGCAGTAAGCTCACCCCTAACATTTTACAGGCACAAGTTATGATGGTGGTGACGGTTCAGTCCCTGAGTTGTCTTAGCTGCTTGGAGTGCTAGTTTATTTGTAGCTTTTGAGAGGAGTCTCAACTCGTTTTGTTTGTAACATAGTTGGGTTGGGAACCGTTAGTAGCTTTGACTAGTCTATAACATATTTCAGTTTGTGTAATAAAAGTTTATGTTGTTCCATTCACCACTTGTTCGATCAATTCCTTCAGTTTTATTCCAAAAATAAAAGTTAACCCCGGTTTTCGGGCTTGACAGCTTGGTATCAGAGCCAGGTTATATGAAACACCTCGTGCTTGGAGTAAAGGTTTATGAATCTTATGTGTTATGTCTTCTATGTGCTTGACTTGATCCTTCCTCATAAGTTTATAGGTAGGACATTTTAGATGTTTTTGTTGTAGATGACTACAGCAAACTTGGGGGATGGGACGAATGGAGATAGTATTGCTTTTGTTCCTAATCAGGGTGCTAACCCAGATACTATGAAGGCACTTAAGGAGTTTAAGAGGCAGAATCCACCTATTTTTCGAGGTAGCCCTGACCCAGTTGCAGCTGAGCATTGGGTAAGAGAGATTGAGAAGACTTTCGTTGTTATGGGGATCTTGGGAGATGAGACTAGAGTAAGGTTAGCAACTTTTCAGTTCGAAGATGAGGCTGATCAGTGGTGTTATTTGGTTACCTCTAATCTATACATATCACTTATCTCGTGGAGGACCTTTAAGACTATGTTTTTGAAGAAGTTCATTCCAGAGGTGGTTCAGGCAGCTAAGGCTCGAGAGTTTTAAAACTTGAAGCAGGGTAGTATGTCTGTGATGTAGTATGAGGCAAAGTTTACTGAGCTTGCCCGATATGCGTCTAATATGGTGTCTGATGATACCGAGAAGGCTAGGTTGTTTGATTGGAGTCTTTCACCATCTATTCGAGGCAAGATAGCATTTTTACGCTTGGAGTCTTATTCTGAGGTTGTAGAGTCTGCTTTAGTTGCATAGAGGGAGTTGACTCATTCTAAAAGCATGCGGGAGACTAAAGCTCAGAATCGAGGTTATCAAAATAAGGGAAGACAGCCAGAACATAGGGAGAATTACTCGGGGAAGAGGCAGAAGACATTTTCTTACCCGATCAATCTTTCAGACCTCCCCGTCCACAAGGTCGTGGTATTCAAGAAAAGAGTGGTGTTATATGTTGGGGGTATGGTCAGTCAGGCCGCTACCGTAGTGAGTGTCCTCGTGGGAATGCTACAGGTTATGGTGGGGGATCCCAGCAGGGTAGTGTAAACCAGCAATCACAGTCTCGTCCTGCACCATCTGAGCAGTCTATTAGGCCACCAGTTTCACCGGCATCTGGAGGATCCCAGTAGACGAGGTATGGTCGAGAAAAAGAGAAAGTTGGTGCGCAGATTCAAGGGTATCAGGGTAGAGCTTTTGCACTTTATCGAGTTGAGGAGCCCTCATATGATCACACTATGAAACGAGGTACATTTTTATTGCATAATACATGGGTGGATGTCTTGTTTGATTCTGGCGCTTCGCATTCCTTCATATCTGCTTCATGTGTTTCATTACTTGGCTTATCTACGGAACCTCTATATGCTTCTTTGGAAGTTAAATCCCCGTTAGGTGGGAGGACTCGAGTTGATAAAATCTGTAGAGACTGTGTGCTAGTTATTTATGATGCTCGAGTTACTTTTGACTTGAGAGTTCTAGACATGGCCGAGTTTGACATTATTTTGGGCATGGACTGGTTGTCTGCTCACTTTGTTGTGTTGGATTGTCATGAGAAGCGGGTGATGGCAGTTACCCCAGATGGTACTTGTTTCCAGTTCACCGGAAACTTTAGATATGTATTGCCTTCATCATTGAGACACTCTCAGTGGCGTGATCATCGGGATGGGTGGTTATCCAATTTATCAGGTTCAAATGAGTTTGGACAAGTCATTGCCTTGCCACGTGTCGTTAGCGAGTTTGCTGACGTATTTCCGGAAGAGTTACCCGGTTTACCTTCTCATAGGGAAGTAGAGTTCTTTATTGATTTGCAACCTGGTACTCAACCTATCTCTATTACACCTTATCGTATAGCTCCGGCTGAGTTGAAGGAGCTTAAGGTCCAAATCCAAGACTTATCTGATCGGGGGTATATTAGACCTATTTGCTCACCGTGGGGAGCTCCTGTATTATTTTCTAAGAAGAAGGATGGGACTTTGAGGTTGTGTATTGATTATAGGCAGCTCAACCGTGTCACCATCAAGAATAAGTATCCTCTACCCAGAATAGATGAATTTTTTGACCAGTTGAAGGGTTCTAAGTGTTTTTCGAAGATTGATCTTCTTTCGGGGTATCATCAATTGAGGGTTAGAGAAGAAGATGTACCAAAAACTACTTTCAGGACTAGATATGGTCGTTATGAGTTTCTAGTGATGCCTTTTGGGTTGTCTAATGCTCCAGTGGTACTTATGGACTTGATGAACCGCATTTTCAGGCATTATCTTGATCAGTTTGTGATTGTATTCATAGATGATATCTTAGTATATTCTCAGTCGGAAGAGGAGCATGTGAAACATTTGAGGTTGGTGTTACAGTTTCTTCGAGACAACCAACTTTATGGTAAAGACAGCAAATGTGAATTTTGGATGACTGAGGTAAAATTTCTTGGGCATGTAGTGTCTGAATATGGAGTTGCAGTTGATCCCAGCAAGGTTGAGGTTGTTATGAACTGGGAGAGCCCAAAGACTGTATTTGAAATTCGGAGTTCTCTTGGGCTAGTTGGGCATTATCGGAAGTTTATAGAGAATTTCTCTCGTTTAGCAGGCCCATTGACGAAGTTGACTAGGAAGGGAGAGAAGTTCGTATGGAATGATTCTTGTGAAAGCGTATTTCAAGAATTGAAGAAAAGACTGACGAGTGCCAATCTTAGTGGTTCCAGAAAGAGGTTTGGGCTATACTGTTTATTGCGATGCTTCTAAGGAAGGTTTGGGTTGTGTCTTGATGCAGTTGGGAAAAGTTGTGGCTTATGGCTCCCGACATTTGAAGTCTCATGAAGTTAAATACCCTACACATGATTTGGATTTAGCAGCTATTGTATTTGCTTTGAAGACTTGGAGACATTATCTTTATGGCGAATGCTTTGAGGTATTTTCTGATCAGAAGAGTTTGAAGTATATATTTATTCAAAAGGATGACTTATGTTTTCTGGGAAGCTTAGTTCCTACACCTACTCTTCTTGCTAGAGTTATTGAGGCTCAACGGCGAGATTCTGAGTCAGAGGAAATCAGGAAGCAAGTGAGAGAGGGAAATGCGAAGGAGGGTGGGTCTATTCATGCAGATGATAGCTTAAGGCTTAGAGGAAGAGTATTTGTTCCAATGGTGGATCGATTGAGAGAAGATGTACTTAAAGAGTTTCACCATTCTCGTTTAGCAGTTCATCCAGGTGGGACTAAGATGTATCGTGATCTGTGTCGACAGTACATTTGGAATGGCATGAAGAGAGATGTTTCTCAATTCGTGTCTAGATGTTTGACTTGTCAGCAAGTTAAGGCAGAACACCAGAGACCAGCAAGATTGTTACAGCCATTGCCTATAGTAGAGTGGAAGTGGGAGCATATTACTATGGACTTTGTTTCAGGGTTGCCTAGATCTCCTAGAGGACATGATTCAGTTTGGGTCATTGTTGATCGTTTGTCTAAGTCGGATCATTTCTTTCCCATTCGTATGACTGACTCGTTAGATGTCTTGAGTCGACTATACATCAGAAATATAGTTCGTTTACATGGAATTCATGTATCTATTGTTTCAGACAGAGACCCTAGATCCACTTCCCAGTTTTGGCAGAGTTTGCAGCATGCTCTATGTTCTCAACTATGCTTTAGTACAAATTTTCACCCTCAGACAGATGGCCAATCTGAGAGGACTATTCAGATATTGGAAGATATGCTTAGAGCTTGTGTCATGGATATTAAAGGTAGTTGGGAAGATCATTTACCTCTTGTGGATTTTGCTTAGAACAACAACTTTCAAGCTAGCATTGGGATGGCACCTTACGAGGCATTGTATGGTAGACCTTGTCGATCACCATTATGTTGAGGTAAAGTTGGAGACACACCTGTTCTTGGACTTGAGCTTGTTGTGGAGACAACTGAGAAAATTAAACTTATTAGACGGAGACTTCTTACAGCTCAGAGTCGTTAGAAGAGTTATGCAGACCAGAGGCGTAGGCCTTTATACCTTGAGGTTGGTGATCACATTTTCTTGAAAGTTATGCCTAGAAGAGGTTTGACTCGATTTGGTAAGAAGGGGAAGTTATCACCACGTTTTATTGGCCCGTTTGAGATTCTGGAGAGAGTTGGTGATGTAGCATATCGTTTGGCATTGCCACCTCAGCTTTCAGGTGTTCACAGTGTATTTCACGTTTCTATGTTGAGGAAGTACCCGTCAGACCCATCGCATGTCTTGCACTTGAGGATTTAGACGTATCAGATGACGTCTTGTTTGAAGAGAAACCTATCAGAGTTCTAGATCACCAAGAGAATATTCTAAGGGGACGAACTATTCCTTTAGTGAAAGTTTTATGGAGTCGAGGTTGTGTTGAGGAGATGACGTGGGAGCGTGAAGCTTTGATGCGAGAGAACTATCCTCACCTATTTACAGAGTCAGGTATATTATAAATTATGAAGACAAAATTTTCTTTAAGGGGTGGTGATGTAATATCTCTATTTTTTATGTAGTCATAATTGCATTACTTTACCGTCTGTATTTGTATCTATTGAATCTCCTTTTAGATGGTCACAATTGTTCGAAGTAAATTAGGACCTCTTTAAAATAAAATGTAGTTGTTGAAAAAAAAATAAGTTTAATAGAGAATAGTTTGAATATGTCATGTTTTGTGATGCTACACTGTTAGTAGTATTTATAGTGGTTTAGCTATCTTTGTGAGAAATAGTGTTCTTATGCGTTTGGAAATAATAAATACATTTCAGTTTGAACGTCCCTTGATTTCTAAAGAAAAACCTCCATGACTATCTTAGTTACTTTTTTAAACTGATGTTGGTTTGTTTAGAAGGAAAAAGAAAGTACTTCTTTAAAATAAAAACAATAATCATAACTCCAGTACAAGTACATGTGGCCTTGTTCACTAGAGTAACTAATTAAGCTAAGCATTGGTTTGAGAATGCTTCTAAGACATATTTTGATCAAAGAGTTGTAGTATTAGTTCAAAGTAATTCCTGGAAGAAAAATACAAGTATACCATAATAATAATAATAATAATAATAATAATAATAACAATAATAATAATAATAATAATAATAATAATAATAATAATAATAATAATACTTGGCTTTTATAGTAGAAATTATGATTTTTGTTCGTTTGCTCCAAGTTTATCGTTAAAATATGGAATACATATGGGTTACTTTATTTATCTTGGTATGCATTACTTTAATTGTTTTCAAAATGAATATAAAAGATAATATTGACCCTCCAGTTGGACATACATAGACGAATTCAACAAATAAAGAAAATACACATCACACTACACTATAAATTGCTCATGTTCACACCAGTAACATTTAGAAGGCTTTCAACTTGGTTGGTGTGACATAATGGATGATGTGGCCGAGAGGGATAGGAATGAAATGGGAACAAAGTCAAGAGAAAGTTACATGGAATGACTTGGGTTATAGGTGATTGGGTTAGGTGTCACCATTTCGTTAGATTGGTCAGACTAGCAAACCCTTGCCGTTGGGTTTCCTCACGTGGAAGCTATGGAAGCAATGCACGACCATAGTTTGCATGGTCATGCGGGCCCACAACCCCGAAACAAGACACGTGTCTAGCTCGGGCGAGTCAGCCGCCCGGGAATCTGACACGACACTCCCCTACGCGTCGCAACGTTACTCGTCGGCCTCCCCTATAAATAGAACCCAACATTGTAGCTAATTCTCATTGCAAATTTCGATCAGTACTAGAGAGAGAGATAAAGCTAGATAGGTAAACGGAGGGTATTCTCGATATAGTATTCGGAGGCTCTGGAGGTTCTATATTATATTAGCATCTTCGTCGGACCGAGGTAGGGAATCTCAACGTTATAGCCCTATTATATGCTAGTCGTTGTACTGCTTCGATATAACTGTTATGATTATCGAATAGTTATTACTGTGTCGATGCAATGCCTGATTATTGTTAAATTGTAAGTTGATATATGATTCATATGGAGGTGCTATCAAATTGTTATTTGAGTATCTGAATCATACAGAGATGCTGCTGAAATTGCTATTCGAATATACTGTTGATATTCGTGACTATGCTGGATACATGCTATCAACTGTGTTGATTGTTGATATGCTGTTAGCATGATAATATTATCGATGTTGATGTTCATGCATGATTTGCATGTGAAATTAAATATGAAAGTGGAAAGATAAATGGACGGGGTTAGGGATTGTACATCCCTTGGGTCAAAGACCCTGATTGCACCCGAGGCTTGGTGCACAAAGCACTGTCGGCTTGATGGCAGGTGGGCACTCCGCTCCCAGTTGAGAGTACGTATGCGGAGGGCGGCTGACTCACTCCGGGCTGCGACCGCGCATGTGAGTACCCCATGTTCCATGAAAATAATTAAACGATAAAACTGGCATATGCATGACATAAACATAATTATATTGAACTGTGACAGCATGCTAATGTGATACGTGTACCATGAAACAATATGTGCTTGGACTGTTACCTTGATGTTCTCTACTGAGCTTGCAGTAAGCTCACCCCTAACATTTTACAGGTACAAGTTATGATGGTGGTGAAGGTCCAGTCCCTGAGTTGTCTTAGCTGCTTGGAGTGCTAGTTTATCTGTAGCTTTTCAGACGAGTCTCAACTCGTTTTGTTTGTAGCATAGTTGGGTTGGGAACCATTAGTAGCTCTGACTACTCTGTAACATATTTCAGTTTGTGTAATAAAAGTTTAAGTTGTTCCGTTCACCACTTGTTCGATCAATTCCTTCAGTTTTATTCCAAAAAAAAAATCACATACAAAGGGCCTGAAACTGAGGCCCTTTGTACGAACGACGCTACAACGGTCACATGTAAGTTTTAGCAAACTTGAAACTGAGGCCCTTTGTATGAACAGCGCTACTACGGTGTGATATCGCAAATTATTAGTTTCAAACAAAAGTGTTTCATTGTAATCACATGATAAATATGGTTGATCATATCAACCACTGATTACATAGATTTTCGTGTAGTACTTATAATACATGGTAAACTCCATGACTGTCAAGCATTGGTTAAGTACATGAACCAATGAAACATATTTGTGGTATCACGTCACCATACCACCATGGTACTTTAAATCTGCTCCGATTGCAGAAGGTCTCTCACAAATTAATGTACAGCTAGAATACTATTACATATTTACATATGGTGATGGGCAATAGAGGAAAATAATTCCTGACTGGCCCCCGGACCCAAAAAAAAGTCCTAATATGCTGAATATGATGACCCATACATAATCGAGACTTAAGAATCATTGCTAACACCAATTTACAATATTTTGAATACAAGACCCCTCAAGTCTTGAGTATTAAAAAAATATTCTAAAGAGGTCA